>CM021246.1:21482763-26282763 GCA_010577795.1 Isatis tinctoria | reverse complement strand
ATATGTATCATTAGGAAACTTACCATATAGCCCATCGACAATACAATTGGTCACGAGCATCGCTCCGTTCTTGCCCTTGTGTTCATCTGACTCATCGCAAGGATCAAGATCACTGAGAGGTGTGTGATTGTAAAGATACCGAACCAGATCTTTGTGACCGTACAAGGAAGCTACCACGATCGGTATATGTTCGTTCGCATTCCGAATACTAACCAAACTGGGGCATTTATTCACCAAACACTCTGCGATTCTCACAATCCCACCAGTCGCAGCATAAGCAAGCGCCGTGTAGCCATTGTCGTTCTTGATCTCCAACACTTGCACTGCTGGATGGTGAATTCGTTTAATGATCTCTTCCACGATCTTGATGTGACCCGACAAAACAGCTTTGTGGATTGGTCTGTCTCCGTTAGTGGTTAAGCTTGCGGTTAAAGCCTCAGGGTTTCGGTCCAAGAAATCTTTCGTGGCTTCCAAATTCCCACTGTCTATGTTCTTGAAGAGGACGAGATAAGTAGAATTCTCTTGTGGTATCAGGCCTTGTGGTAGCTCGTGTGCTTCATCTGGCTGCATACTATCCGCCCGGAAACTTCTGCGGCCAGTTTCTGGTCGTAGACTGTCGGCTCTGAAACCTCTGGGATAACCTTTTTCGGTATCCATTCTCCCGCAAGAAAAGAGACGGTATGTTTGTGTCTGTGTAAACTTGGTCGTATATAATTTCTGTAAAAGCAAACACAGGAGACACAGCTTTCCGTTATTCGAACAAGAGACATGTGTAAAGAGTCTTAAAAGAGTGGTAACTTGTCTTTGAAGGAAGGTTTAAAGGACGGAAAAAAAAGAAACAAGGATTCAAGTAACCAAGAATTCTTGACAATTCGTACCAAGTGTTTTAAGTTTTAACATTTTACTTTTCGTTGTCCTATTATTTGTTTGTTTTTTATTTTCAACTTTTCCCGAGAATATCTACAAGATTGAGCAAGGAATTTAAGGTCATTTCAAAGCAAGGAATTTAATTTCAGTCTTCTAACAATGTTACTGTGAGTTAACTTTTAAAACTTGAAAATAGAACGTTTTGGGTTAAACATTCAACTATATATTTCTTTAAAGTATACTTTGTGTTTTTTCAAGAAGGTTAACGTTGTTAAATAAACTGAATCCTTTGGGTTTTTCTTTTCTCCCTTAAATATTTTTTAAAAAAAAAGAAAAGAAAAGAAATAAAAATCAGAAACACTGTTTCGACAGAGAAGGACAAGTTTAATAAGTTAAATTTACAATCGAACCAGACCTTATCTTCGCAGACTCAGATCCCCTCTTTGCCGGCGACGCCTCTTTACTGAAAACATAACAGTAAAGCGTCATCTCTCCTTAGATCTTTTCTCTCCCTCCGACAATGGCGATTCCGTTGCCCCTCACTTCTTACTCGCCAATCTCAACTTCTTCTTCTTCTTCTTCTTCTATTTCCCGAACCTCTTTCGTCCCTCTCACGCCACGCCGTCGTAATCTCTTCTCCTACCAGAATTCTAGCAGGCGAGTACTCACCGGCTGCTCTTCGTCTTTGTCCTCGAACAATGGTTCGACTCCAGATCCCTTGAACGGCAGGTAACCTTTTACGTCCACCAGGTGTTTGTGATAATTCGTCAATGAAGACGCACTTTTGGCTATAGGGTTTAGGATCTGATTTAAATGTTTATTGCAAAATTCGACTTTTTTATATTTATTCTGGGGTTTAAGTAAATCTTAAACCCATCGTGAACTCTGGCTGCTTTTGTTAAAATATTGTGCTGACATCATCTGTGATTTTTTTTCAGTGGCTTAAACGGCCAGTCGTCGTTTCCTGGGATGCCTTCCTTCGATGGAACATCCAAGCCACCGCTTAAATGGAGAAGGGTTTTACTCAAAGTCAGCGGAGAAGCTCTTGCTGGAGACGAGGAACAGAACATCGATCCAAAGGTTTCTGTGAATAACAACTTGCTTGTTTTATTGCTTTCTCTCTTCTCTATTTCCTTCTTCACGTGTCTCATTCCTGTTTCCGGCTATTCTGTAATTAGGTTACTATGTCGATTGCAAGGGAGGTTGCAGCAGTGACTCGGCTTGGCATCGAGGTTTATTCTCGTCAAACATTTTTGTTCTAGCTGTAATTTGGGTAACTGTAACCATAGGTTCAGCGGTTTTAGTGGTTAGGTATTAAGATTTGAGCTCTTTCTTATACATGTTGATTGACAAAGTATGATAAAAATGGGAACTTTAAGTACACGAATGATTGCCTGTGAAGAAGTTACAAAAACCTAATTTTAGTTCAAACTTACAAGAAAATGGAGCTTAAGTCATGAGGCGGAGGTTTATGCTTTAAACATACGTGAAGGATTGATGGGTCTGAGTCCTGTATGCTTTGTCTTTGATCTTCTTACGCTTTTAACTACAGGTTGCGATAGTTGTCGGAGGAGGAAATATCTTTCGTGGATCCACCTGGGCTGGGTGCAGTGGCCTTGATCGCTCCTCTGCTGATTATATCGGGTATAGTATCCATTCTTGACCTCTTGTGTCACGCAAATCTGTTTTCTTAAACTTATAGGCCTTCTGCGTCGAGAATCATCTCTACTTGAGATGCATCGGAGGTTTTTGGTCTCACTGGTGACATCTAAAATTTGACAGGATGCTGGCAACTGTGATGAACGCAATATTTCTGCAAGCGACGATGGAGAGTATCGGCATACCAACACGTGTTCAAACCGCTTTCCGCATGTCGGAAGTCGCAGAGCCTTACATAAGAAGACGAGCCATTAGACATCTAGAAAAAGGCAGGGTTGTGATATTTGCAGCCGGAACAGGCAATCCGTTTTTCACAACCGATACTGCAGCAGCTCTTCGATGTGCTGAAAGTAAGTGACAAAAAATGTGGTTTTTGTTTTAAGTTTTCTCCCAACGATTCATTCAAATCAATTAAAAAAAAAATGTTTTCCGTCTTTGACAAAAGTTAACGCGGAAGTGGTGCTAAAAGCAACAAATGTTGATGGAGTCTTTGACGATGATCCTAAACGAAACCCAAACGCTCGGCTCCTCGAGTCGCTGACTTACCAAGAAGTAATCTCAAAGGATCTCTCCGTGATGGATTTGACTGCTATCACTTTATGCCAAGAAAACAACATCCCAGGTTTGCTTTTAAAACACTCTCTCTCAAACCTTAAAACCAACCACATGGTCATCCAAAATTCAACAAGGATCATTTTTTTAATTGGTTTTGCAGTTGTGGTTTTCAATCTATCTGAGCCTGGAAACATCGCGAAAGCCATCAAAGGAGAGAGAGTTGGCACATTGATTGGAGGAACTTGGAACTCTGTTGTTGCAGCCACATGAAGAAACTTTAGAAGTACTTCCTAAATATAGGAAGAAACTTGAAACTACTTCCTTCTTTCTTAATATAGTAATATCTTAGGTCGGGAAAATCTTTGAACTCGTAGCGTATATAGTTTTGCAGAAACGTTTTTTACTTTCTAGGAATTATATATGTCTGAAATTTTTGAAGTTAAAGGAGATGATGTTATATAGTTTACATTACAATAAATACACGAAGCTCATTATAACCCTTTGGGCTCGTTTTCTTGGGATATGTCAAAATGAATAAAATTACATAAAAGCGAAATTTAAAAAATCTAAATATTTTGTTTCTCTAAAGATCCCAAATTTGACTGAAGATATCAGCAAAAGTAGGAGAAGCAGCCAAACTAGCATAACCAGGACTGTACATTAGAAACGGGCTCATTAATCCCGCCGGCGAAAACAATCCCGGCGGTATCGCCGGCGAGAACATCCCACCTTGGTGAACCATCGGTGAGAATATCCCGGCAGAAGCTGTCGGCAGCATAGCCGGAGACGGCGAGAGTATTCCCGGCGCATAACCACCGAACTCAGCTGCTTCTTCCATAGCCGTCGCGACTTCCATCGTCTCTTCTTTCGCCGGCGGCGGGGGTTCCTTCCCACCTCTCGGGCTAGCATTCTCCGTCGCGGCCAGTCTCGCCGCCGGCGACACATCTACGCCGTTGCCGGATTCGAGGAAAACCCCAGAGGAGATCCCGGTGAGACGCTGGACGACGTTCATGAAGTCGGAGGCTGTGGTGTGCACGACCTTGGGAGAAACGGCGTAGATAACCACCGGCTCTCGAGTAGCGTAAAGAGGAGCTTGGTCGCGATGCTGCTGAGGCGGCGGAGCAGGGTGCTTGGGAGGTTTCCTGATCTTGTGAGAGACTTTGTGGACGCTGAGAGGCGAAGGACGAGGACCACAGATCTGAAGCTGCCGTTTCTGGTTCTGTTGATCTGAAGGATTACCGCCGGCCAAATACTCCGACGGATCCATTAAAGCGAACTTTTTTCTCTTTCTCTTTCACTACTTTTGTAAAAGAGTTTCGTTCCGATCGAATTTTGTTTCTTGTCTGTGTTTTACTTGTTTGGTTTGTGTAATGAAATGAATATTTGTCGACGAGTAAATTGACCAAAACATCTCCCATAAACAAAAAAAAAAAAGTTCTCAGGGCGATTAGTTTGACTTTCAAATTGTTGACTTTTTGCATCCAACTAGACTGTTACAGCACATGTTCAACTCAATTTAGGAAACTCCTAATCTTGTCTTTCATTGAATATTACTAGTAGGAAAGATCTTAGGAATCATCTACTCGTTTATCAGCGGCAACATTACATTATAATAATGTTTTTCAATGATTAACTTCTTTGCCATACATCCCATATATTATTTGAGGATCTTTTTAAAGACTAACATTTACTTCATGTGTTTATTACAAGAGTGTCATCTTTACTTATATTAATTACATATAATGCTATTATATGATTTGATCACTTATATTAATTATCACTATTACATAATCAGAACTATGATATATCTCATAGACTCTAATTAAAATACATGTTATTTATTCATTCATAAAATATATAACTTTAATTATGTATTTGACCAATATAATCAAATAATTTTATATTAATATATATATCATGTTTATTAAATAACTTTTACATGAAAAAAATATATTATATTTCAGTATAGTTAGTTTTAACTTATATTTATGAATTACAATAATAACTATATCACTTCATAATAATTTGTTTACATAATTTTCTATTATATATATTTATAATTCTTTAATCTTTATTTAATATAAAACTTATAAATATTTTTACTTTATTAATATTATATTATAATCTTATAATATAATAAAAAGTATATATTATTTTTCTTAAAGATTATAATATAATAAAAAGTATATATTATTTTTCTTAAAAAGAAACTTACAAGCAATTTTAATATATAAATAAAAATCACTAATTTATATCAACTTACCATGATTATCAGATATATTTATTATAGTATATAACTACAGCTATAATAAACTTCATTGTATTTAAACATAATTCAAATTTCCTAAAATAAATCAACATAAAATATTTGATTTGTATTGATATCAATCAGTAATAAAATTATGTTAATGAAAAATTATTCTGTTTCTAAACTTAACTAATAATATAGATTAAAATAAGTAACCACACATTTAATTAAATAAACATATAATAGTTGAATTTATGTCTATTCATATCAATTTAGAAATAAATTCTGATATAAATAATATACCATAATTTTCTACTCGATCAATAATGATAGAAAATAACTGATTTTTTAGCAATGTTATCATATATATTATTTAATTGTTTTGCATTTATTAATATATAATTTTAAAATTTTTTGAAAATGTTGAAATCACATTATATATCTCTATAAATGACTATAAAATTATATTTAATTAATATTTATATAAATATTTTACTCCGCGCATGGCGCGGGTTACTACCTAGTTTAATCTAATTTACAATACGATGACTGGCATTGCTGCCACTGCATCATTTGTTTGGCATAGAAGTAAACCTAAGACCTATTAACATGAGTTGTTTCTCTTCGTTTCACAATAAATATCATGTTTTAACTAACCTTTTTATAGAAATTTTGTCGTTTTTATTCAGCATATATTATAGCTACAGAACGTGTGATTGATCCCTATGCGTGTAAAACTAATAAAATAAACATAAGTTCAAACATTAATTTATTTTCAGGAATACAACAAAAGAAAATTCATTTCGATATTAAAAACAAATTAATCCGTTTATTAAGTTGCACGAAATTTTCAACACCATGCCTATTTTAAATGGATGAAGTAAAAGTAGTGTATATACTTTTAACCTCTGTGGAAAATTTCCTACGATGTTTGGTTCGATTAGGGTGATTTTGTTGCTGTTTCTTCTCCAAAGAAAACCCGGTTATGGTTGACCCAAAAATAGAAAGTCCGGTTATTCGAGAGGGGATAAGCGGGGTTACTCCTTCGGTATAGACCAGAAAACAGCTTGCTTTAGAGAAAGACTGACTGTTCTACCGACCTGGTGGACCTTTCACTCTGAGTTATTATTGCATCCCTCTCAGAAACCATCAATTTCACAAGAGAATAAAGATTGATTGGACTTCTTGGACGTCATTTGTAAATGGGCTTTAGTCTTTTGTAAAGCCCACATTTTGCATCTGGTTGAGCCCAATCAATCAGTACTCACTTAACTCTCGAGTGTAATAAGTTAATAACAGTTCCAGTTTCAGAGAATCTGAAAAGGAGTAATAATTAAATAACTATACGCACATGTAATTAGTTTTTTAAAGTTACGTGAAGTAAACAAGATTATAAAAAGTAAGTTAGTAACAAAAAAATTGATATTTTATGTGATATTTAAACTTAGTCCATTCGAGGGTTTGAAGTATTTTGAGGTATGAATATGATTCAAGAATAGTATGTTCATATTCTTTATATATATAGTAAAACAACAAGTCAGAAAATAATGTTTCCGATCGTCGGTTAGAGTTTTCCTTTACGTGATTAAATATTTAGATTGTTATTAGAGTTTTATATGGAGTTAGTTTTAGCTGAAACCTCATACCTGGAGGTAAGTGGGGTATTATGTATTATCAAGGGATTGATATTTGTAGGTAGGTGTTATAGGCCGAAAATTAGACTTGAGAGTGTCACGAGATCATATTTGGGGTAGAAACGTAATATACATAAAAAAATTGTCTATTATTATTCTATCATAATCTGTTTACTTAGTACAATATTGATAAAATACAAAGATGGTAGAGAAATCAAAACATGTTCTGAGGCTTTTCAAATATATACAAACTTCATCAATTGCAAGCAAAGTGCCACCCTACTCAATCCATGATGTATGTATCCCTCTACATATATGGCCATAAGCAGCAAGGTTGCAGATCAAAAGTTCGCGCTGCGTTGCATTGCGATATTCTACACAGTAAGTTATATCTTATGGGAAAACTTTGTTTTGGCATCCATTTTAGAAAAACTTCGCTTTGTAAAAACAAAAAATAAAAAAAGTTCTCTCCTTGTTTCTGCTCTGATTTTTCCCTTTCACTCTTTTTTTTTTTTGTAGAACATTTTTTCCTTTCACTCAAATTACAAGTCGTAGCTAGAAATCATCACCCGTTCACCCTTCAAGTTATACCACGAAGAGAAGCATGGTATGTTGCAAATATACTACTAGTTGGTTTTTTCTCAATATCTTACAAAGAAATCACTTAAAAGTTTTGTGACGAAAACAAATCACTTAAAAGTTGTTTTTCTTTTCTTTTTATGAAACCACAAATTTGTTTGTTTTCTTTCTTTTTTCATTGCTTGATTGTTGGTTTAACCTAAAGTTAACAAATAAAATCTATTGATATGAGACTATGAGTGATATTAGTCTCGTCAGCAGAAAGAGATGCATTAAGCTTCAACTCTAGTAAGATATTTCGCCAATTGCCTCATCATCACCAAGCAGTTGTTTCCAACTTTCCATGTCTTTACAAATACTTTTTTTTTTTTGGAGTTTATTAAAACCTTGAGTACAACAAGGTTGGAATACGTTTTTGGTACACAAAGTCGGCAAAGGACACATTCTTTCCGGAAACTGAGCCGGCGAGTTAGACAAAAACTCCCGGAAACTGAGTCGGCGAGTTAAACAAAACTCCTGGAAACTAAGCCCTAGAAAAGCCGGAAACTGAGCCGGCGAGTTAGACAAAAACCCCCGGAAACTGAGCCGGCGAGTTAAACAAAACTCCCGGAAACTAAGCCCTAGAAAAGGGAAAAATAGACCCACAAGCGGGTAACCGAATAATACTAAAAACACAAATGAGAGATTAGTAAAAGAGACAAAGGCACTAAATCTAGAACTGACAAATCGATCATCAAAACGCCACCTTTCCAAAGAACCCGGAGAAGCCGAAGCTGAACTTAAACCGAAAGACTTGAACAAACACAACCCTGAAGGGCCTATTCACAAGCCAACGAAGAAACAGCAACAGCGGGAAAGATCGCAAAACCAAAAACCAACATCAGCTCCAGCAACTGATCTCGAACCGAAACTTAGCAGAACTACGACTAACACAAACCACCAAGGCTCAAGGAACAAAGAACCCGAAACGCCATAAGGAAAAACGTCAAAGTAGACCAACAAATCTTACACGCGGACACTCGCGAACCAGCCACCTAACCTACAGAACAATGACTGCCCACCTCCTCGCAAGAGAAGAACTGAAGATCGAACCCACTCCTTCATCTAAAAACCAAACTCCGAAGAGTAGGTCTAGTAGGATACTCCACAACAAGCACACGATACACCGACGAATCCAAACGGCGAGACCTAAGCAGATGAGCAAAGACACAGATTGCAAAGAGCAGAGAGAACTAGAAACACCTCCACACCAAACTAAAAAATCACTTGCACCATCACAAATCCGAAGGAGAGAAATCGTATCTGATACACATGCAACACCAAAAGGCGAAAACCCACAACGAGTGAATAGACCAGATCTACCAAAGCTACAAAACATTAACCAGCTCGAACCCTAGAAAATCATAAAACCAGAGGGGAAAAGAGATAACCCACACCGTTGATCAAAAAGATCGGATCTCCAGCTTCATACTAGGGAAGAACACAGTCAGATCTGAAGCAAAGAGCCACTCCTGAACATGGAGGCTTCATCACTTCAACACCAACGAACTGAAAAAACAAATACACCCAAACTGACAGATATGGACAAACAGAAAACAGAAAGGAGGAGGGCCGGCCCCGATGTTGAGAAGCCATGGAAACCGGCCACACGAGGAGACGACGGCGAAACCCAAGGGAGGAGAGAGAAGAGAGGATATTTCTTTTTTTTTTTATAAGAAAAAAAAAATCATGTCTTTACAAATACAGTATGCTCGTCTCGCTCAAAAAAGGCTTTTTCTCAAATTTTTTTTTTTCTCTCTCTCTAAACACATCTCCGCCGTTTGCCTCTCTCCTCCTCCGATCTCCCTCTCCGGCGCGCGTTGCCTTTCACCGCCGCTGTGAGAGGGTCCCTCTCTCCAACCTTTACCATCTAATATCCATTTTGAATGATTCCGTTCAACTGATGGACCTGGATCTGGGCTTGTCTCGACCTGGTTAAAAGCCCTTCCGACGGAGCTTTCCACGCCGGCGGTTGTGTCGCAAGCCTCTGGTACTGGCTCGCTGGGGTCAAGACCGAGTCATGTCAGAGGTGGAATTATTCGTAGATCCAAAGGAAGGAGGAAAGATGGTTACTAAGCTCAGCTCACTCCGGTGCTCTTTCGTCCAGTCCGGCACGCTCACGTGACGACGATGTCATAACGGAGTTTCTCGATCGGCGGTTTCCTGTCCTAAGTTCCAGATCTATGCTATTTGGAAGTTCTTTTGCAGTTTTCATACAAATCATGCTTCCCGTTTAAGGTTGGGTTAGTTTGGACATGTTTTTCACTCTGTATTACTCGAGGTTGGCTAAGGTGTTTCGGTGGTGTTTGGCTGTGGCTCTTTAGGCGTGGTAGATTTAGTGGGCGATTTCTGTAGCCGACGTGGTGGAACTATTATGGTTCTGTTCTGGTGATTTTTTCGGCCGTTTTTCTATCCGTTTATTAGCCAAATTAGAGGGGAGAAATTTGTTCCTTAGAGGTTGGTTCCATGGTTTAAATTTGATTTTCCATTAGTTTTTGCAATGGTGTGGTTGTTTTTGTTGTTTGGCTGTTGGGTAGAGGTATATAGTTCCTATTGCAACGGAATCGTATTTGATTTTATCATTTGTGCCGGCTTTAGTGCTATTGTTGTTTTATCCTTCGGGTCAGGCGTTTAAAAGTTCCCCTTAAAACATTAGGGTGTTTAGTTGCCTTTAAAACATTAGGGCTTTGGTTTCCCGTAAAACTCTCGGGCTTAGCTTCTCCTTCGTGTGATTCCATATGTGCGAAGTGAGGTTTGTTGCTTTTCCCTCGGTTCCTTTTGTGAGGTATGAGCTTGTGGTGGTTCTGGTTGTTTGGTTCGTGGTTATATCTTATTTCTAGAAGTGTTGTTGGTCTGGGGTTCTGTGTAGAAGTTTTGGTGGCTGGTTCATTTTTTTCCTATTCGCCTTGAGTTACTGTGCCGCTCCGATGATTTGCTCTGGTTCGCAGGTTTGTACTATTCTGGTTCAGAGACATGTTTTGATATTATCGCGGTTTCTTGTGACTCTTCCGAAGAGGTTGGAAAATGGTGTTGTAACCAAATGAGTCATATGTTGGGTTAGATGAATTGCTCAATCGTGGAAGAAGACCGTTTATTTTGTTTCTTCTGTTTTGTGATCTGTATGTTTTCTCGAGTGTAATGTTCTTGCCGTTTGGGCTTTCTGCTTTGTAAGTGACAATTTCAGGGGTGTGCTTTATGCCACCATCAATAATATTCAAACAGATGACAAAAAAAACAAATACAGTATGCTTTATCTTATAAATAAAGAAGAATAAGTTACAAATCAAATGTTGAAGCCAAGTACCATTCAAATCAAAATTCGAATAAAGGAGCGAATAAAAAAGGCGTGTGTGTGTGACAGAGGCATGAACATAAAATGTTACAACTTCCTCTAACAAAAAAAGAAAGAGAAAAAGTAAAGTATAAAAAGGTAGTTTACAAGATTTAAACATTTGAGACCGTTGACAACAAAGAAAAAAAAAAAAAAAAAACATTTGAGACCATTTTCTATTTATCACTTCAATCCAAAGGAACCTTATTCTTTTGTTTTGGCTTAGTAAGCAAAATTTATATAACCATCCATTTTACTCATATTAATACAACTTTTAGCCAGATTCAATGGACCAAAGTTTTAGATTACTCTTGTTCTTAGTACACGAAGCTGTCCCTTTGAATTTGATTGTACCAAAAGTGTTAATTCGTGTTTAGCCAATAGACTTCCATATATCGCCTCCGCTAAAATAAAATAAAATTAATCAGATGATAATATATAGTCACTTGATCCCTTCCCTACTTATCTAATATTCTAGTCTATTTATAAAATTACAATATTGTTCTATAATCTTGAACCTATTAAAAATATGCCACTTCGAATTGCCAATGTTAACTTAATTATAACTATGATACAAGTTTCAAACACATTTAACCATTTTTACTGTTATAGGATAATGTTTTTAAACACATTCGATAAAAATTTGCGGTACAGAAAAAACTTTAAATCGTATACAGTTCTTAATTAAATTAGGCGAAACCAAAACCAGAAACGGTAGAAACATGATTGAATATTAGTAAAATTGATCATGCTAACAAAAATTTCCTTATGATTTACAATATCTACTAAGTTCAAAATAGTAGTTGATAGAACATATATATATATTTGAAAAAAAAATGAAAATCAAAATGGGGTAATGTGAGTGGTCTTGGTCTCGTAAGCAGGCAAAGCGGAAGCAGATGAATTAAGCTTCAAAACCTTAATCAGATCTTTCGCCATTTGTCTCACCATCGGCGAGCAGTTGCTCTGAATCACCACTAGAAGCTTCGTCACGCCGTTACTCTTCTCCACCGTCTCCTCCGCCGTCTTATCTTCCCTGAACACGTAGCACAGACACCACAAGATCGTGACGGCGTGCTCGGTCGCCGTCGTCGAGACTTTCAACAGCTTCTTCACCACTCCCTCCACGCATCTGCCTCCGTCTCCGCCGCAAATCTCCGATCTGCCTTCCCGCTTTGACGAGAGCGTCTCTAGCAGCTTCAGCGATTTCTCCGTCACCGCAACGCTCGTTGTCTCCTCCGTCAGGAGAATGTCTTTGATCTTCGTGATGGTTTTCGCGGCGATTAGCTTCGATCTCGCTCGTTTCGATTTGGAGATTGTGATCAGCAACGATAAACTCGCTTCGATCAAGTTATGATCCGACTCTGTGCTGATCGATTTGATGAGCTCCGTTAGAATCCCGTCGCGCTCTGCGATTATAAGCTTCGATCGCGCGCCCAAGGAGATCAGCTCCAAAACCCTAACGGACTCGATCTTCGTTTCCAGATTCCCGCGCTGGATCGCGATGAGGATCGCCGCCAAGCAATCGCCACCGTTGTTGTTGGCCAGCATCAGACTCGATAACCTCTCCCGATCTCCCTCGTTCCCTCCCTTGATTATAGTATCCAGAATCCTAATCGCCAGAAGAACTAGCTTCACCTCCGTCGTCGTGCGTGTTCCTCCGTCGACGGCGATGATATCGACGAGCATTGGTACGATATCATTTCCCCCCGAGAGAAGAAACGCTCTGTTCGCGTCGGAATCCTTGGCGAATCGGACGATTCTCGAGAGAATATCCAGACGAGTCCCGTCGTCCTTCTCGAGACTCAGTCTCGTCAACGACTCGTTCACTTCTTCCGTCGTCGGAATCCCTCGAGCAGACGCCGGGTCCGGAGGCGGAGAGCGGGCGGAGTGACGGCCGACGGAATCGGACCAGACTTTGATTAGCCGTTGGAGAGTGAGGTTGGGAACGAAGTCTTTAGTTCGGAGAACCTGCATAGTGGCGGGACAAGTGTTGTTGCCACCGTCGAGCCACCTCTGGATACTTGAACGGTCGTAGGTAACGCCGGTGCAGAGACTGACGGGAGATCTCATCACGTCGAGAGATATCGGACACCTGAAGAAGCTGGGCACTGTAATGTACGTCTCGGTTTCATCTCTCCCCATCGATCACTGCGTTTCGTAAAGAAAATATCCGACGAGAAAATGCGGGAAAAAAATAAAAGTTAAAAGAGGATGGAGAGACAAGGATGATGATGCTATTGTGCTAAGTGAAAGGTGGGGAAGGAAGTGAGTGGAGGTGGTTTTAAAGAGAGAGTCAAACGCACGCTTGCGTCACCGTTTCGAACCTATAACATACTATTCTTTTTTTTTTCTTTTCCATTATACTTTTTACGTTCGAGAAAACATTCGGTCCTAAATATTCCCAAAAGACATGATCGTTTCATATTTATCTGGATATATACAACTGTATTGAAACAAAAGAATGTTAATAGTTAATACAGTTGACATGTCCGAAATCAGACATATGAGAATTAAATTTTAGTATTTAATACGAAATAATTGGGAGATTCAGCTAAGCTCTTGGTCTTGGGTCAAAAATCAAAGTTTGTCTGTGAGTGTCTCTTGCTCGGTCAAATGTCGTAACCGTTAGATCTGAGTTTGATGGGAGCTTTGACCAACGGTGCCAGATTTTTATACACGTGTGAGTTAGGAGGCCAGAAGCGTGTGGATAATGGTGGGACCCCATATTCTGCACGAGGTTCTAGTCTGGTCCGATCTCGTCGAGAGCACAAATGCACATGGACTTGGTCCATATCTGTCTTTTCTTTTTAGTTTTACACATTTTTTTTTAATCAGAAACCAAACAATCATCACAAAAGCAACGCTAACGCAGAACAAACTCCGAGTCAGCAAATATTAAAAATGTGGTACAGATATATGGAAGCTGATATTGGTCATGGGCGAATAATACTTTGACATATAATTTTGTGTTAATGTTGTTTAAAATAAGTTGTGTTGTGGCTTCCACTACGGATAGAACATAAACAGTTTTATTATTCGACTGAAGGTGTTTGATTCGGGGAGAAAAGTAAAAGCGTTGTTTTTTTTTTTTTTTTTGTGGATTGTCATCTTCTGGTCAATATAATGCTTGTTAGATATATATTAACTTTTTGTGATTAGCAATAACGTATAAATTATTAGAAAAGTATTCGAACGTCCACAACATTTTAGTTGTCTTAAACGTATAATATATGGTTAGACTGTCTAATTGTCTAATGAAGGTGTATAATTGACTAACAAATTAGGGGTTGCACTGTATATATAATTCAAATTCAATGGATTTGAGTTTGGTCCTTTTGTTTATTTGTTAATTATTGATTTATTTGCCCACGTACGGTTGTGCCATTACGTAAGTTTAAATGACAAAATAAGGTGTGGGTGCTTTGCATTTAATACCTAAGTTTTAATAATGCGATTTGGTTTTAGTTCGTTTTTTTTTTTTTTTTCACTTGTAAGTGCTCAATTGCTCTCTTTTTCTTTAATGTTTCAGTTGGTTTATCATCTCTCCCTTGATCCACTAATTTATTTTTGGCATGCATAATTAACTGAATGATCTTATATAGTTTTCTTATATTGAATTTAAAACATTAAATTTGAAACAAACTATATAAACAATTAATCCGGGGATGATAAAAGCAGGGTGACCAAAAGTTGCTGGCCTAATCGAAAAATCAAACTTAGGTGTTGAAAATATTTCAGTATTTCACAGGTAGGAGAGGATGAAATGCTCGCTGGCTCGTACGAATCATTTATCTATTTAATATATTGTGTAAACAAGTTTCTCATAGTTAGGTCAAGTTTCGGTTAGGTCTAGCATTATTAAACATGTAAATATACGATCATGGGTAATAGCCGTTGAAAAGAGCGTGAGATCTTAGCAACCCTTTAATAAAATTCTATCGAGTATTTTGTTTTCGAATATATAGCACGTCCGTGTTTTAAAGGGCTATGAATGGTAATTAAGTAGCATTAAATTAAACAAAACACTTTTTTTTTCTTCTCGACTTATTTGTTTTTTTTTTTATAATCCTTTTTATAGCAAACGAATGAATCGAGTATATGTTAACTCGTGAGCATATAATTTGCTAATTGCGTATATCATACATAGTAGAGTAAAATTGCACCGAAAGAAAGTTAAGATATAATGATGCGAACGTGCATCATTGTCTACGATTAGCAATTATGGCAAATCGGAAAAAATCTGCGCCAATTTCTAGCTATCTCACCTTTTAATAAATAACCTCACTCATCATCTTATTCATCCATTATTGTTCTTGGTGGACAATAATTTTCGTTTGTCCTCATATGTAAGGAACTTTCTCTTCTTTTTTTTTTTTTTCTTTGCAAATAATGTTATATCTAATTGGGGAAAATGTGTTTCTCAATATTCAAAATAGTGTATTGCTACAGAAGAATACTAATGTGAAATGGGTAAGAAAGACGAGATTTACGTCCTAACTATTCTTCTAGCACGTTGTTGTCTATGTATCTATAAATGGGGACAATCCTATGCACAATCAATTTAAACGAGTATCCAAAGAAAAAAACAATTCGTATCTCAACATGATGAAATCTCCATGAACTTGAACTCACAGTATTTTGCATGTTATGAGGTTAATTAAATTGTATCTCAAACTTTTTTTTTTTCAAACTTCATGCATGGAGTAGAAGAAACTCGTATTAATCTCTCAACTCCTCCTAGCTAACTCATCTAATACACTAACTCATCTAATAGATGATCGATACCACGTACGTATATATGTTTTCCGCGAATTTACAATTTATACAGTGATATTACATGTACAGTTATAAACTTTAGCATATATACTGGTAGTGGTTAAATGGCAAGAGACAATTCTGCATGACACGTATTCAAAACTAGTTCTCCATAAATTGATGGTCCAAATAGTTCAAAATAAATATTGGGTTAAGACAGAGATATGTAGGAAGAAGAATCGAGTTCCAAAAGTGTGGGGTTGTGTTTCATATTATTCAGAGGTTGCCATGGGTAGAGGCAACTGATTTGCATCACATGCAAAAGAAAAACATACCAGTGTCATGTTCCCATTCGAAGTCAACATCATCCAATTCTTAGTGAGTTATATACGTAGGATTTTCCAGAATTTATCAGATTTGACCAGCTTTTCTTCTTTAAACTCAGATTGGGCACTGGGTAGTAATGTTATGTTATACGTATTGTGGGTACTTGGGTGTTTATACAGGCATGTCGACTTTTCTTTGGGGAAAATTAAAATGTCATTTAAATCTTCAACTTTCGAAAAGAGGTGGTTTAAATCATGAACTTTTCAAATGTCATTTAAATCTCAAACTTTTTGTTGACTTCCCAATTAAATGACGTACTTTTGTTGACTTTCCAATCAAATAACAAACTTTTGTTATTTATGACATTTGAGTCACTTCGAAAATATAATTAAACAAAACTAAAAAAAATTATTAAGTTTTATCAAGAAAAAATTATAAATATGGTAAAAAAAATTCAAAGAAAAATTCAAATTTAAATAAAATTAAGTTTCTGATTTTTGTGAGGCTTAAAATATTTATATGTATATTTATATTTAACAAAAATCTAATGAAAGATCAACATATATAAAAAGCATGAATTATGATATTTAATCAAAACAATTCTTGTATACTATATTAAACACTCAAAAAAATCAGAAACTTAATTTTATTTTTTATTTAAATTTTTAATTGAATTTTTTACCATATTTATAATTTTTTCTTGGTAAAACTTAATAATTTTGTTTAGTTTTGTTTAATTATATTTTCGAGGGGGACTCAAATGGCATAAATAACAAAAGTTTGTTATTTAATTGGAAAGTCAATTAAAAGTTCGTTATTTAATTGAGAAGTCAACAAAAAGTTTGGGATTTAAATGACATTTGAAAATTTCATGATTTAAACCACCTCTTTTCGAAAGTTGAGGAATTAAATGACATTTTTGGCCTTCTCTTTGACTTTGATTACACCATTTTTACTAAGTACTATAGATTAACTAACTTTGCTAATACTGTAGCATTAGTATTATAATCTTTAAAAGTAGGAATAATGGTAATAAAACCTCTAATGATGAAGATATTCACACGCTACGGGTAATTAAGGAAGATGATGAGAGTAAAATGAGGAACCGTAAAGTAACATGGGTATAATGATAATTCGTTCGCGTGCGATTACATATAATTCCATAACAATTTATTTGTTTTTGCTTATATCATGGAATAAAGATCATCCTTTTGTTCCTTAATATACGGGAAAGCTTTTGATAACACTTATAGTTATATGTAATCAAGAGAAGCAAAATTTATAATTGAAAGGATTGTTGAAAGGATTTCGCACGTACGAGGGGGCATTTGATCATGTGGGCTATATACGTGTTATGTTTAGAATTTTAGTAAAACAGATCAAATTTATGTTTAGAATTTCTTTCTGTTTTTCTTAAGTTAGATAGTTTTAATTATATATGTATATATATTGCTATTTTTCCTTCATCTATCTTTATGGGTTATGATATTTATGATTTATAAAAAAAAAGAAAAGATATTTATGATTTATAGATAAAAAGTTATTAGTAAGAATAAATAGAAACAAAGTTAGAATAGACATTTTTATAAATGTCTTTATATATATATTTGAAATTTTAAAAACATATATTATTTAAAAGAGAGGGAATATTGTTTATTAAACATTTAATTGAAATCGACAATTATACCGTTTATCATTGTATATGCATTTAAATTCAATCTACATATATAGTCGAATTGTGATTATTCAAACAACAGTACAAAACATATCAAACCAGTGTATTGATAAGTTCAATGCATAAAGAAAAAGAATTCGCGGAATCCCATATTTATACAGAGATATGCAGAATTTAGTGTCACTTGAATCCAGGAAAATAAACTTTTACTCCGTAAACTGCCTCAAAAAGAAAACTTTTAAAAAGTGAAACAAGTAACCATAATGGGTACTTAGAAGCCCATTTGAATGGGCTTATAGTTGATGATTAATAAAGCATGGCAATCATGTTTTTCTTGTCAAAGCAGAGCAATTATGTCTTAATTTCCGCCATCTAATTGTTAATAAATAATCTAAGCGTCTGAATGGTGATCATAAGAATGAGTGGGAACAGTGAATTCCTCTCCATCCCTCAAAAATTGCACCATTCATAAGGAATATTTATTACCCATGATTCCTTTCCATTCCTTATTTTGCAGAGAATTAAAGAGTAAAAATATTACTTAACAAAATTGGAAAGAAACAAATATTCTTCTTCATTCCTATCATTCTTTTCCTTTTCATTCTTTTCCTTTTCATTCCTATTAATCCTCTAATTGTCACCATTCAGAGCCTAATATCGAATAAGCATAAAGATGTGGAACTATATACTCAAATTAAATCTATTACCAATATCCAATATATTTGTGTAACGCAGATTCGAGTTATAGAGAAATAAATATATATATATATTTAAATGTTATGACAAAAATATTCTATGAACGGTTGACAAAAAAAAAATCCTTTGAACGACATGCATAATCATTCAATCATATTTTATGTATATATAAGAATATACGCGGTATTACATAAGAGATATATATCACATATATTTATATATGTATTATGTATATGATGTAAAAGTATTTTATCAAACTTAAATTTGGTAGATAACACTAACAACAATAATACAAAACTACTAAATGATTAAACACAAAAATAACATTTAAGCTACAAACTCTTTTTCTTTAACTGGTTTATTTTATAGAAACTTCAAAAACTACGTAACTAAAGGAAAGAGTTAATATTCAACAAAATAAAGTCAGTGGTAAATTAAAATTTCTAAATATAAATTCAATCAAGAAAATAATTTAAAATTAAGATACATCAAAAATAAAATGTGTTAATAGTCCATAAAAACAAAGTCAGTGAAAAACTATATTTCCATAGAAACAATGTCTAAACAAAAAAAAGCATTTGAAATTTAAATTACAATCCAAAGATTAAAAAATAATATCTTATCAAATAAAATCAGTGTAAAACTAAATTTTCCAAGAAACAAAATCCGAATAAAAAATTATTGAAACTTATGATTACAATGCAAGGATTAGAACCACTAAGCAAACAATCAAAAACTCAAAACTAGAAAATTGACAACGAATCCACAGTAAGTAATCTTCTATAGATCCTGTGAGAGATACGAATTATGGAAGTTTTGACAAGGCTATCCCACCGATTACTTAAAACCTCTTTTACAGGTAAAAATGAATACAAACTTAATCAGATCAATTTTCATCGTAATTTCAAATCTCAATTCCGAAATTTCCTCTTTATTAGACTACAAACTTTATTGATTAAGTAATTGGACTATCTTTGACAAAAAGAAAAGTATGTGGACAAATGGCTGGCTCATCAGAAGACTCTACAAGTGGCACTAACCATATGAAATAACATTAATTAATAATAAAATCTAAAGACCAAAAACAAATACTAAGAATATAGATATCTATTATATATATATATATATTTATTTTTTTTTTTAAAAGTACAGATGAACTTGTTCCCACTTTCTATATTCCTAACCTTAACTTTGGGGACTGGGGACCCAAAACTCTTCTTCATTGACCATCCATTTTGCGAGTGCTATTATAAATTATTAATTCTGTGACCCATTCTTTATTTCAATGCATTAAATTACTATTTTCCGTAAACCATTGTGTGATATAATATAACGTATGCATAGGACAGGACATGGCGTTTGTCGTAAATAATTTATGTACAATTTCATGTAAACATTAAATTTACAACATCCGAGAGACATGTTAGTTTTGGTACGTCACTAACTCACTATACTGTTTTAAAGCTACTGGATGGAGGCAAATCATTTACCTTTTTGTGGAGATATTATAATTTAGAAGTGCGAACTGTGTTAGCAGATATATTAGCAGAGATTGTGGGGGAAAACTTTCAATGAGTTCGTAACTAACATACTGAATTGAAAAAAAAGAATCACAGTGAAATTTAAAGAAATATAAAGGTAAACACATGTCTCAAAAATACTACTACTATTCTCGATTTTTCGTTTTAATACTATTTGTTTCCTTATAGTCTGCTTCTCATGTCCCCCGGTCCACCTGACACTGCATATATATAAAAGAATAAATTCCAAATCCGTGATTTTCTATTATATACTCCAAATTTTGGTATAAAAAAGGGATACATTGTCCACGCAAAAGAGAAACATTTATTTATACAAAAGAAAGATTTACACAAGTGATTTCTCAGTTCAGTGATTCAAATATATAAAATACAATGAATGAATGTTCAGTTCCCTAATACCTTTATTTAGTTTTATTGGCCATTATAATTGTTCCAGCCAGAGAGAGACCTATTCAAAAGGGGTTGCTTTCAAAAGCTCTTCTCTCTCTCTCTTTGAATCTGCTGAGCTCATTACTACTTACCATCTTTTACTCCATCAAAAATCCTCAACCAAAACCCACTTCCCCAAAATTGAAACAAACAAAAACCCCTCCATTGATCTCTTTCTCTGATTCAGATTTTAACCCCAGAAATGGTTCCTACACATCCACATTATTGGAGAAAAAGATTATCAATAAACCCAGAAGCTCTTCTTCTTCTGTTCCTCTGTTTCTTCTTCATTCACCACTGCGACGCCTCGAGAGCTTCGTCACCATCAAGCGTTTTCTACAGAAACCCTAATAATGATCACAACAAAAACACTATGAGGAGAGGCCATTTCTTAGGGTTCTTGCCAAGACACTTCCCTGTTCCAGCTTCTGGTCCCTCACGAAAACACAACGACATTGGTCTACAAGCCTTGTTGTCTCCCTGATCACGCTCTCACTCTCTCTCTGTCTCTCTAGAGTACTTCATATAATATAATGTGATGCATGCACCCATACACAAAACAAGAGTAGAAGACCATACATCGCTCTCTGATGTTTGCTTTGACATGTACAATTAGGGTTTCAGATGTTTGACCTCTTTTTAATCTTTTGGTTATTTTTTCGTTTGCATGTAACTTCTTTAGAGTAGAAGTGAAATATATTGTGATTAGGTCGTGGTTTTGTTATTCTTACTCCTTATTTTTCTTTTGTATATGTAATTAAGGTTCACGAGATGAGGTATTATTAGATGCAACAATCTCGTTACTTCAATGCGTAGCTTCATTACATGTTTATTTTTTTCACCTTGTTAATCATTCTATTGATTTCTATTAATATATCAAAGCCGTTGATAATTGCATTTCGTAGAATTTAATTTGTAAAAAATGAAAAAATCAGTGTCTTTTCAAAAAGAAAGACCAACAACTTCATTACCGTCTAGAGAACACCGTGGGTCATCTTTTACTCGTTCAACCAATAAGATATGAAAAGAAAAAAACTATGTCTTCTCGAAGTTTTATATTTTGGATAAAGAATATACGGGATATTTTTATAATAAGATAGTGCATGAAGCTATTTTTATATTGTAGAATATGACAGAGAATGATAAAAGAAAAATAGAAAGAGTGAATAGGATGGATAGTCCAAAAAACCACGCAAGGTTGGTTTATTAGCGTAAAATCGTAAAAATAATAATAGCAATCGTCATGTACAGAGTGTGTCCAATAACCCATCCCGCCACGCCCGGATTGATTTGACACTCGTTTACGTTTTCTTTATTCATCAAAATATACGTTTTTCTTTTCCATTTTTTTCTTCTTAATTTAATTCAAATTAGATTAAAAATTCATAACATAAATTAGAGTGGATAAAACGACAAACTCCTTTGCTTGTCAAGCAGTTTTTAAACTAAAATCTATATTTGCTTAAGAAAACACGAGATTTAACGAAAGATTATGTACGTATAACCAATATTTTTTTATAGTAAAACGATCATTATCATAAAAATTCACAAGTTCATGCATATATAATAATATAAATGTAATGTATAATACATTCTTTTCACTTTAAGTTGTTTATTATGGTTTAACCCGAAAAAACACGATTAATATGTTATAGAATTAAAAAGATCAACTTACAATATACACGAAGCCGAAAGATGTGCCGTTTTATCAAAAAGTTAAGCTTGAATTTTCCACCGAAGGTTTCTAATGCAATACAAATTTTCAAAAGCTAGCTTACCTTTTTTTGTTCTCTCTACATAGAAAAAGCTCACCAGAATAATAATACTCCTATATGTTAATCTAGATTACGATTTCTTTTCTTGTTAAGTTTTGATTATTTTACTATAGCTTTTTTCTTCATATATTTAATAAATTACATATATCAATAATTATTATAACTCGAACAACTATGTAAAATGATGATTCATTTAATCGTAAAAGTAAATGGCGAACACCGCATGATTCGTATGACATGATGGGGGTAATGGTATTACACGTTAAATAGTAAGAATGATTTGATTAGTATCGAATAATTCCGCAATCGATTCTAAAATTTCAAATACAATCAAATTTTCACTATTATAGATTTATATCACCTTTCCTAACTACTAATATCAACTTTACTATATTTAATCAAATAACACAAACTTAATTAACGTTCTAATTTGTCAAAAGTTGTACACGCATAAGTGGGTTTTCAGTCTTGATTAACCTAACCCATCCAGTCGAACATAATATATCTAACCATATACGTTAATCAAAATAATTGTACTTGTTCTACATCTGAAAAGCTCAAAATCAGACCAAACTTTACTTATCTGATTTTAAATCAAAAATCTAGTTTTACAACAAGCGGAATCCAAAAAAAAAAAAAAATTATTAATACTAAACTGATAGATCTTACAATGTTATTAATTTGACTACAGAACCAAAAATGTAAACCAGAACCAAAGTGAAGATCACTAGTTCAATGAGCAGTAGACAATATTAAACGCTTGAAAACTACTACAGAAATTAAAACAAGGAAGTAAATTAAAATCTGACGTCAGGCATTAATCTAACAAAGCAGCTGCACCAGTAGAATAATGAGAAGCTTTATACGTGAAGAGATTCATATTGGCAAAGACAGTTTCAGAGAAGATCTTCAATCTTTTCTGCAGCATGATTTGAGTCCACAACACATCTTTCCTTCGACATAAAAATGGACAATCTCATCTTTCACATGCCTTTGGGCTATGCCAGTTCGAGATCCTGATGATGACCATGCCATGTATAATGTTTCCAAGGCGTCAACTGAGAACCCATTGTTGCTGAGATCCAGAATCTGCAATTGGTTAGCCACTGCAAGCGCGGTCGAAAGCTCTTTGATGATATGGTTCTTGCGTGGTAAACTAAGACTACTTGACGTTGCAGTCTGTTCCTCTATTTGTTCATCTTCGCTGTCTGCAACTTCAAGATCGTCACACTCCATACTGGCTTCACATAACTCTTGTTCTTTTTCTGAGTTCTGGCAAGGGTGTTTGGTCTCAACACAATGAGTTTTGTCCATTGCGGTGATGGATTCACATGAACCATATTCTTTCGGTTCCACTTCTGAGCTTGCCTTCACAGGTTCGCCAAACATAGTCTCATCCATTTTAGCATTCTCAGAAATATTAAGCTCTTCAAGATTCTTATTATCTGCAAGACGTTTGGTTGATAGTTTGGAAAAGAGAAGAGATTTGGTTTAATTGTAACATTAACAAGAGATTTACAGAAATTAATAGTTCATACCTGAAAGTGCTTGAACTATGCATAGAATTCCAGAGAGCTTCAGATGACACTTGTTTAAAATCAGAACTTTTATGTTTGAACAAGGATTCGTAAGCAGCATTCCCAGTGCACTGGTTCCCTGTTTGTATATCAGTTATGATTTAAGAAGACATAAGTTCACATTAGTCCGACTATCGTTTCTGAGCTTTGAAATGATAACAGAATGACGAGTTCAGCTGATTGCAAAATTATTTAGCTTGTTCGATCTGCATATCTCTAAGAGCTTCAGGGTGTTGAGGTCATAGAAAACATACCTCTTCAGTGATTGGATTCCCTCCAACATTAAGCTCAAGAATGCTAGAAGTTAGAGTAATATCTTGGATGATCTTAAGAAAGAAAGGAGACGCTAGTCCACAACATGAAAGGTCTAGCTTCACAGTTTCCTCCTTCTGATAACATAGAGATTCAGTGATTTTGATAGCTCCGTCCTAGAATAGTTTGTATACATCGTCAGATGAAGAAGGATGCATTTATCACAATGTAAGAATTCATTTTTAAATGATTAGCATATCATTACCGTTCCTATTCCACTGCTGCCAACCAAAAGTTTTGACAAAGATGGGGTCTTAACAAGTGCGGAAAGGCTACTAACAACCTGGCTGCTCAGCTTTATGCCATTCATGCTCAGTTCTGCAAAGCTGTATTGGTTTAACATATGACAGTGTTAGATCGATTTATATAAGTGGAAAAGTCAGCTTTATGTTTTTTCCAACCTGCTGAGAGTAGCTATTTTAGCCAAGAGGTTTTGAATAGCACTCCCTGAAACAGGATTATTATAACCTGCCATTCAAGTACGGATAACCATTTTCAGCAAAATGAAACAATATCAGAAAATGAATGTCGACAACAAATTTGAAATTTTACCTATATAGAGCTGTGAAAGTCCTGACTCCGGATCCAAAGCATCAGCAATCTTTTGGACTGTTCTAGATGTGAGTGAACAATGTTCCACATTCAAGCTGTAAAGCGCTAAATAACAAAAGGGGACACTTAAGCATAAGAGCGTGAACGGAAGAAAAGAGTTAAGAATATTAGTCAAACATTAGGTATCTCATATATCTACCGGGTTTATTAGTCATCAGTGAAACCAAGATACAAAAAGTACTAACCGAACAATTAGATAGCATAGATGACAGTGAACTTTTAATGGAACTATACCCCGGCAATTTTTCAAGATAGTTGAGAGGTACGATCCACAAGCATCAGTAAGTCGATTCCTGGACACATTGAGGACTTCCAGCCGAGTGAACAGAACAGGGCATTCGCAGATCTTGTCAAGTGGATAATATTAAACAATAAGAAAAAACACGAGTATGTGAAACTTTATAGCTTTGGGGCTAGAGGGGTACCTGAAACAAAGCAGTGGGACCAAATCGATTGCAGTGCAAATCCAAAGTTAAAGCACCATACATCTGGGTTGATAAGGCAAAAAGTTGCTTCAGTTTCTCCATTGTTCCATTCCCTAACAACCAATAAGATGAGAAAAATAAGTACCATGGGATTTCGTGGTAGTTCCTATCATCTAACCAACTAATTTTCGTTCGCAAACTAAAAATTTAACACCGCACATGGAATGGTGTAAGGTAAGACGTTAGAGGCAACATTCACCTAACATATTGTGCGAGAGATCCAACATGGAAACTGTATTGTGGACATGGAGGGCACGCAATAAAGGAGCAGCTGATACATCTTGCAGATCACATTCTGACACATTGATATCATCCTCTACCTGATAAAGATACAATGAAATAACCATCCAGATTATACACCAAATAAAATGATAGTTTGCAACTAGCTTGCTTTTAAGTAGGTCAGAAAGAAAACCAAAGGAAATAAACTATTTCATCCATTAACTGGCAAACTTGGAGTACTATCTCACCTCCGAAATATATAATTTCTTAAGCAATTTTATACTGGGTTTCTCTAACAAATTCTGGCAACAGTCCATGTATAGTTTCATCAGACGCTTGTGAACCCAGCCTGCAACAAATTAATTACATAGCTAATTCAGCCGTATTGTATAAATAGGAGGGGAGAACGATGATCATATAAGCCAATAGAGCTGTTCAGCCACACTCATGTATAAACTTAAAGAACAATTTGTGATGAAAAACAAAACTAGTAGATCAGCTTTGACAATCATATTTTCAAAAATCACGGGTAGATCTCATTTGTACCAAGAAAATACTTACAACTAACGGAAGCTTCTATAACAACGTTTTCAGAAGAGTCTGTGAGAATCTCATATAAATCCAATGGTTTCAGAACTCTACCACCATACTCCAAATGATGAATGATCGGCAACAGACCTAATGAAACCCAAATTGGACGTTCAAAAATTCAAACAACTTTTAGAGCAGTATACTTTAAAAGAGTGCTGTAAAACATAAACTATTAAGAATGCGACGAGTTCTAAATGTTGCTGTGAAAACAATAAGTTCACATACCTTTAGATTTCTCATCACCAGGAAGCTGTAAATAGTACAAGCAAGTAAGTTCCACCTTCAGAGACTCATCATTGCCAGAACACGAGTCTAAATCCAAGTGTAAATGTTCAATTTCAATTTTAATTTTTTGCTGCAACAAGTAAAGAATATTGTTAGGGAGAAGGAAGGAGGAGGTATAGGTAAAAACAAAGATCAATTCAATCAGGAATAGCCAATGATAACCAAAAGCACGGTCAAGAATGATGCTCACATCCGCAGTCTTGGAATAAGCGTGGAAGTTCACGAGAGAAGCTCCATTGTTGCATTGCGTGCCGTTGGATTCGCCAGCTTCACATTGAGATCCTTTAATACCACAACCAGTTGATTCAATATTTTTGGTCAGAGGTCTACAATTGTTGACATCTGGAGCAACTTTAGTGGGACGGAAAGACGTATACGAGCTAGAACCTTCTTCTACATGGTCTTGAATAGCAGGGTTATCCGTACAATTAACAGCACCATCAAAATACATACTTTCATCAGAGACCTCCTTACTCTGACTTATAACTTTGTGAAAACTGCCTCTAGGGCATCCCAACTCATATTCGGTTTCACTTTCATCGTCAGAGAGGATTACACGAATACGCTTCCGACCAGAGACTGTCTGCTGAGAGCCTGTTAGTGCAGAGAAATCTTTCTTGGCCTGATCAGTCTCAACATTTTGTTTTCCTGAAATTTTTTTCCTTTTGGAAAGACGTTTCCCAGGCTGGAGAAATGAAATTAGTGGCACGTCATCATTTGCTTCATCCAGGTCTGCCAACGGTTTTGATCTAAGTGAATTTGATGTTTGGAGATCTGGCGAGCTACATTCATTTGGCCTATCATTTGATATATTCCTATGCCCTTCTGAGTCGGTTTCAGAGCATTCATCTTCTGTACCACATTGGGCTCTCTCACCATGTTCTGACTCCAGATTGTGTATTTTTTCCTTCAACTCCCTAAACAGCAGAATATATCTATGAGAAGTAGAAAATTAGAAACTGCAAACATAGTTCCACGCTGAAGCCCTGAAGCTCTGCAAAACCTTGCACCAGATTTAATTTCTATCTATCTTCATGCCAGCGACTACATAGTAAAGATTACCTGGCTTGTTTAGCATTCCCAAATCTGATCATATGGCTATAATGCATATGCTCCAGTGCAGAAAGCTGAACTGAAGGAATATTGGCTTTCAGAGCAATTCTGCAGGACCACAAGATAATACATCCAAAAACGACCATCACGTTAACTCATTAGCATGAGATATGTATGTGTGCGTGCATTTACGTCTGTGTATATACGATTTGTTGTATATAGCTGAAGAAAATTGTCCAAGTTCATTTAAGTGATCAGAAGTGCAAAATCTTCTATAATTATCTAAGGTGATAATGAAAACTACTGGTAGTGCAGTCATTCTTGAACGAAGTCGAATTATATCAGATTGGTGTTTGCTTTGCTATTAAGCCTTTCTTCATCGCAGAATAATATTATGCAATAGAACTGTCAAGTACATCCATATATTTGGATTAAATCATAAACGAGAACTTCTCAATAGCTCAAATTCACAATTTGATAATTATATTACCTGTATCCATTTTCAAATTCTTTGAGGGCTTGTGTCCACTCACCAATACAGTCCAAACCATCACCTATATTAATTTTCGCTAGTGCTTGTCCCTACAAGATACCACCATAAGTACACTAGAGTCAATAAATAAGAAAAGTTTTCTATTTACACAGAACATGTGAGTAGAGGCCTCATCAATTATTTCTAGTGTTGTGATTTAAAATCTAACAATGAAATATAAGTTGTAATAATTAACCGTGCAAGTAAACAGATCTCACCTCGAGATTACCAATTGCTTTGTATCCATCATAACTTCTACCGACCCACTTCAAGGATTTCCTGAATTTTCTGAGCTTTTGGTAAGACTCTCCAACAACCAAGAAGGCATCATTCAGCTTTCCCTTGTCACATAATTCATCCGATATTTTCTTCTTCCTTTTTGAATATTCAAGATGCTAAGACATCCAAACAAGAAAGTGAAACTCTTTTAGTTGCATGAAAAAATTAAAAAGGCAGCTTCAAACTTAAATTTCAAAACTATATTACGAGTCATCGGAACTGTGGCTCATAGTCTTGGATCATATATAGCTCAATATCCGTTTGATACCAGAATAAATATAGTTTGCCACTTTGGTCTAACATTATAAATTTGTTTTGCAAGTTTAGAAATAACTATTATCCCAGCACTAACTTTCTAAAAGATATGTCTTCTGGAGAGAAGAAAATCAAGCAATTGTTGGATAATAGGCTTCCTGACTGATCTGAAAAGACAGTGTCATCACCAGAACTTCACAAAACCCGAACCTGACTAAGAAAATAACATAACTGTCGTACTCCATAGAACCCTGATGAAATCTGAAGATCTAACAATGCTTATTTATGATTGAAGCCCCCTATGATAAACAGCTCTAATTTTTTTTGAAACTTTTCAAACACATGCAGACATGGTATGGAGTGTTGCGATTTGAAACAAGAAGTGTTTAATAAATAAACTCACCTTCTCCCATGCAAATACAATGCTGGATTTTTCAATAAGACGTTCAAGACAAGCATGTACTTGAAGCATAGACTTCCGTTCCTCCGAGGTGCCTTTGGCATCAGTCATTTCTGCAGACAACTTCTTAAGCATACGCTCTTCTTCTCTTAATTTTTCCATAACTTTAATGGCTTCCTTGACTATCTTGATATTGTCTTCTATCTGTTCAACCAATGCACTCTCGTCTTGCATGGATTTCGCTAGAGTAGAAGCTTTACCATAACACGAAAGCGCATCCCTGTAGTTTTGGGTTTTGTTGTGTAATTCCGCGAGATTGATATACCCCTTGGCTTCTCCTTGGCAATGATTTATTTTATGGCAGATTTCGATATCCATTTTGATGTGCTCTTTTGCTTCTTCCCAACTTCTCAGCTCCAGAAAAACATTTCCAAGGTTATGATGAAGCCTACTACGCATAGCGTCATATTCATTAACCTCCTCTTCGTCGCAAATCTTCAGCCCTTTCATGAGAATAGTGCAGGCTGCATCAGGATTATCAAGATCAAGGTCAAGCATACCGATGTTGTTGTGTGCGTTGATATACTCCTCAAGAAAGCTGCTAGAATCTCCAGGAGGTGGTTTCTCCTTGAGAACCTGTGCTAGTTCCATGGCTTTCTTAAAGTACTTTTTAGCGCTTTGGATGGCATCACAATCATCCTGAGATTTCAAGAATAACTCATGGTAGGTACGACCGAGTTGTGTACAGGCTCGTTGCTTCTCCACAGTGTCGTTAGCCTCTTCAGCAAGCTCTAAATGTTTCTTCTGCAACAACCAGACAAAGGCCTTAGCTCAACTAGAAAAGCATAAGTAAGTAATAACACAATAGATGATGATTATGAGACCAAAATGGAACAGCACACTAGCACAATTTACACAGTATTTCCTATTCCAAGATCCCAATAGTACATGACACTGCCAACATCCATAACATGAGGCAAAAAGCTTCCGGAACAGCAAAATTGTATCATGTAAAAGTCAGGAAGATGGAGATATATACATGTAGAAAAATCAGATTTTTTAATTTTTAATTTCTCAAAAAAGGCTTACTTGATAGATCAAGGCTTCTTTGAAATCCTGGAGGCGGAGATAGATCTCGCCAAGAGACTGACAAGTAGGTAACAAATCCTTCCCAGGCAAACACTTTACAGAGATATCGTAATCGATTCGAAACCACTTGAGAGCTTCCACGTACTCTCCATTATTCTTAAGGATGTCGCCGACGTTGTTGGCCCACCTCGCCTCTTCGCTCCGGTTACCCACTTCCTTCGCTGTCCGGTAAGCCCTCTTCGCCGCAGCTAAATCTATTCGACCCATCGCAGTTTTTTTGTTTTTCCGTTCCTCGATTCGATCCTACGAAAGGTTTTTCTTTTTTTCTTCTTCCTTCAATTTCAGATTTCTCGAAATTTCTGTTTTTGTGATTTTGATTTTCTCATTTACAGCACTTTCGCCAAAATTTGGTGCCATCAAATCCCAAAAAAGTCCCGCCAAAACTAAAGGGCAAACTAGTAATCTCAGACAGCTATCCTAAAGAGCCAGAGTTTTTGGGCCTTAAGTTGTGTTTCGTTTGGGCCGTGGGCCTCTTACTATGACAAAAAGAAAAAGAAAAAAAACCCTTAGGGTTCCTCCGTCTCCTCTATTTAACTTGTCATTTTGCGCCGCCCAACAGCTTCTGCGTCACCCCGAAAGGCCTCTCCCTGTTAATCCGGCGATCTGCGACTCTTCCCGGCGTCGAAAAAAATGGTTGCGGCGAAGAAGACGAAGAAGTCCCATGAGGGAATCAACAGCAGATTAGCTCTTGTCATGAAGAGTGGAAAGTACACTCTAGGCTACAAGTCTGTTCTCAAATCCCTTCGCAGCTCAAAAGGTAATATAATAAGAAAAAAAAACTCTTTATCTTCACCTGTTTTGATCGGTTTGTGATTCGTATTCGTTGAAATTTCGTCAAAACTCTGTTGGATAATTGTTAAGAGGGATTTTTCGATTTGTTGCTTAGGTAAGTTGATTCTTATCTCTAGCAACTGCCCTCCGTTGAGGAGATCGGAGATTGAGTACTACGCTATGCTTGCTAAAGTTGGAGTTCATCACTACAATGGCAACAATGTCGATCTGGGAACCGCTTGTGGAAAGTACTTCCGTGTTTCTTGCCTCAGCATCGTTGATGCTGGTGATTCCGACATCATCAAGTCGCTTCCTGGAGACCAGTGATTGTGATTTGGGTTGAGCGTTGTTATGATTTTGCCATGTTTTCTCTGCTTTATGCAATGCGTTCTTGAAAGACATAATGTTTGGTTTCTAAACTCGTTCCTTAAGGTTAATTACATTTTCGTCTCTATTGATGGATACTTCGAATGAATGAATGACTTATTTTAGGTTGCGTTTTATCCGAACGCTTGCTTATTTCGTAATGCTCAATTCAAGTTTACTTGACAAACTTCATCTCTCGTCTTCCAGACTAACGTTGACGTCTTGTAGTATCATTGTTTATCTGTTCTAACATCCTAACGAATTAAATCTTAACCACCAAAAAGAAACGAAAAATCAATCATCTTATGTGAAATTTTCACATTTCAGCTTGTTCTTCAGCCAACAAACTAAACACAGAAAGAACATAAAACAAGAAGGAAGGTCCTTGTTGTAACGTTCTTATCTACATGCTTTTTCATTGTCTCCATGATCGCCGCTACTACTCTCTATCTCCACCAGTTCCTGTTTTAAACTTTTCTTATTCCTCCAAACTTACTGATTCGGTTGCTTCTGCTGCTTCCAGTCACAAGTATCATGTAAAAACAGTTTTCTCTCGTTTCTGCCGCTTAGGCTTCGTTCTTCAGTTCTAAATTTCTAATTCAGTTGCGAATGAGTTGAGATGATCGACCAAACCCAAACCATCGTTTCTTTCCAGGTGGGGTATCTTTCGGAAGCCCTTTAAATAAACATTTGGGTCAGCTTTATCTTAGGCCTTGGGTCGAGTTGCTTTGGAGCCTTGGGCCTCAGACATTTTTATAAAGAAAAAACCCTAAAAGTTCCTTCGTCTCATTATCTAACCTCTCATATTGCGGCGCGAGACAGCTTCTGCTCGACCCGGAAGGCCTATTTCTGTTATCCCGGCGATCTGCGACTCTTCCCGGCGGTGAAAAAATGGTTGCGGCGAAGAAGACGAAGAAGTCCCATGAGGGAATCAACAGCAGATTAGCTCTCGTGATGAAGAGTGGCAAGTACACTCTAGGCTACAAATCTGTTCTCAAATCCCTTCGCAGCTCCAAAGGTAAAAAAGAATCAGACTTTTCGATATATCTTCTTCTTCTTTTTTGTAACTCTGTTGCATAATAGTTAAGAGGGTTTTATTTATTTATTTGTTGTTTAGGTAAGTTGATTCTTATCTCTAGCAACTGCCCTCCGTTGAGAAGATCAGAGATTGAGTACTATGCGATGCTTGCCAAAGTTGGAGTTCATCACTACAATGGCAACAATGTCGATTTGGGAACTGCTTGTGGAAAGTACTTCCGTGTTTCTTGCCTCAGCATCGTTGATGCAGGTGATTCCGACATCATCAAGTCGCTTCCTGGAGACCAGTGATTGTGATTTTGTTATGAGTTTGCCATCGTATTCTCTCTGCTTTATGAACGTCTTCTTCAAAAGACTTAATTTTTGTTAGGCTGTTTCGTGGTTTCTAAACTCTCCTTATGGTTAATGATATTTAAGTGTCTAGACTCGTCCTTATGGTTAACTGATATCCTCGTCTCCATTCTAATGAGCGGCTCAATTTTTATTCCAGCCATTTCTTTGATTTGTTGTAATACTAGAGTTAATTTTATATGCTTGATTTATCACAGTTTGATATCTTCAACTAAGAAAAATAAAAAGAACAAAGACCACCTCTGACATTTTCTAACATCATCCTTTTGTTCATAACATTCGACCAAATAAAAAAAAAAAAAATTAACCACCACCATTAAGGAACAATAAAACGATGAGAAACTCTTCAATCCTGTAGGAAACTTTCTACACTTTCAGGGAGGGAAGTGCTTCTTCTTGTTCAAAAAACAAATTAACTCGGAAAAGAAAAAAGGAAAAACCATCAATGAGGGTATTTGTTGTGTTTTTGGCTACTTAACAACTTGTTCTATCTTCTTCTGAGACAACTTTTTCTTTGTCTCCATTATTGCCTCTTCTCGTTTCTTTGCTATCTGCTTCATCTCTTCCCGATACTTAGCTTCTATCTCCTCCAGTTCCTGCCTTAACCTTTCTTCTTCCTCCAAACTTACTGGTTCGGTTGCCTTCTCTGCTTCTTGATTGGACCGCCCGGCTTCTCCTTTAATGGCATCGACGCACTGCTTATCTTCCTCGTCTGATCGTGGGCAATCTGAGGTCCACGAGTGTCTAACCGACTCACAAGCATCGTGAAAAGCAGTCTCCTCTTGTCTCTGTGGCTTAGCTTCGTTCTGATGACATCTTGAGCTCTGATTCAGTTGCGAATGGATGAGATGATCGACCGTGACATCAGTTTTCCAGGTGGGTATCATGTTCACCAGCAATATATCAATCAGTTCGGCTATAAACGTCACGTTCTGGTCAGTTAACTCGAGTTGCTCAACCATCTCACTCGACACCTTAGAAGCAGTGTCTCCTTCTTGATAGAATAGGAAATGAATGTTCCTCACTCGTCCTGCAATAAGAAACAGGAATCGTTCAGTTTCACAATGCGAACATAACGGATATGTAACTGTAGCAGAACCAAATTGCTCACCATTCTCATCTACTATACGAAGAATCAGCGAGACAGAGTGTTCATCGTTTTCTTCACCCTTGAGGACAAAGAAATTCCCTCTCTTTGCGCGTCTAACTTCAATACACCTGGATCCTGCGGTGTCGCAGAAAGTAACTATCGGCAGGTTATTGTCTTCATCGAGATCTATAGACATGGGTCTACTACGCCGTGTTGTTGGAGGGCCTTCAGACATAAGGCAACGCTCTCCAAACGCACCTTCTTTGGGCATGACAATGTCGGGAAGTGGCAAAGGGTTGTTCATCGTTAAACCATTGACATGAAGAAAAGGGTCCAGTAGAAGCTCTTTTGCTGATAACCTCTCAGCCGCAGGAAGTAAGCATTTCTCAATAAACTGCTTTACTTCTGGGTCTTGAACCCTAGAGAGTGAAGCAGGTTTTATTCCCTTGAAAACACCAAGAATCAGATTCGGTTAAAATCTTGTCAATAAACTAAGAAGAGGGATTACATGGAATGGAATATAAGACTTGTTGCTAACTCACCGATGAGACCTTCTTGTAAATCTGAGCAGAGTTTCTGCACTCACAGTATGGGTATTCAAATGTCACCATCTCCAACATACACATCCCAAATGAATAAATATCAGCCAGTTCGTTGTAGTTCTCGTCGTAAAGCTCGGGTGCCATAAACTCTGGGGTTCCTGTTGGTAATATAGTAACACTTCAATTAGACCCAAGAGAAAACAAATTAAAAATTTGACAGAAAGAACATAGCGTGAACATAGCGTGTCAGCAAGAAGCGGGAAATAGAAACTATACCAATCACACTTTTGGCATTAGCTTGCTCCATGACGGTGGCTAGACCAAGATCTCCTATCTTCACTTCTCCATGGTTTCCATTGATAAAGATGTTATCACATTTGAGATCCCGATGTATAATTGGTGGCTCTTGACTATGAAGATATCTCAACCCCATTAAAATCTGTCTCGCCCAACACTTGACAGCCTTCATATTCACCTTCCTGTGTTTCTTGCGGTAACTAAAACCAAAAGATTTGCTTAAACTCCACAGTGACAGAAAATAAAACACAAAACAAGTGTTGTGTGGTAGAGAGGAAGGGGGATCCATACTGTCTGAGACTCCCTGAAGTGAACAGCTCGGTTATTATGTTAACTGTCTTGTTCTTATCATCGATCCATGAGTTATAGAACCTAATGATATTACTGTGCTTCAATGATTTCAAAAGACGCACTTCAGAATACAGCCTCTCGAGGGAATTCGGTGACTGCAAAACATCATCTATTCGTACTTGGTTCCACGCGACTTCAATCCCATCTACTTCATCGAATGCCTTATAACTGATATCTTCGAGTTAAGGGTCGTTCAAACCGAGAAAAGATGCAGAATATAGACAAAACATATTAACATCTTCTTAAACGAACTTCTTAAAACGTGACGTGAGTATCTCTACGAAAGCTTCTGATTACAAAGAATAGCCACGTCTCAGAAAATAAGTATCGATATGAACCGGAAAAAAAGGATACACTGTCTTGAATGCGCCTTTTCCGATAACCTCTTTGTACTGAAAGGTTCACAGTTATGCGGTGAACAACATAAAGATATTTAAAATCACCACAAAGTATTACTCAAACCTCATAATTTGAAAACAAGCCAGAGAGAGGTGGATCTTAATCTCTTTTGCTTGGTGTTATAGTATCAAACCAATTGACAGGTAAAAAAAAAAGTCATTCCAGAGATGTTCCTCATACCCGAATATATCGAAAAGTTGGATCAATTTCGAGCACTTCGGGGTCAGGAGGCTCTTGAATTACAGAAGCATCCTCTGAACCATCCATACTTTCCTACACCTTGAAAAGTATCCACCTTTAAGGTTACAACAGAAACAAACAACCCCAAAAAGACAGAATCTTTTAAAAATCCTTAGATTCTTTTCGAGTGAAACACCTTTGCAATGAAAAGAATATTCAAAGAAAGACAACAAGATATCCACACGCAATTAGTTTTTGAATTTCTCATTCTTCAGCTCAGATCAACAAAAAAAAAAAAAAAAACTAATCCAATACTCTTCTTTTCAGATTGCGTTCCGTCAATATTCACATTCGAGGAGAGGTATATATATAATTACCATGAATCATTCCACAATTTGAGAATATTAAAATTTAAAAAAAAAACACCCACATGAGCAAATTGAGAGAGAGAACTACGTCCCACTAACGTCCATGCATTCAAAACACACGATGAGAATATTTAATCGCCCAAGAAAAAGGGGGTAAAAGGTAAATAAAAATAGAGCAAAATTATATATGATTCTGAGCTTCGATTCATTCTACCTAGAGAGGTGAAGCTTTTGCTCTGTTCTGATAAAATCGCCAACGTGAGAAGAAAACGGACAATGGGAGGAAAGATCCGAACCCTAATTGAGAAATCGATGGATGAAGATGGAGCGACAACGGAAATTAGAACAAGTGTTTTGTTCAAGTTTATCACGAACCACCACCTCCGTTTTTAATCTATTTTAATTCCTTTATTATTATTTTTTACCCCCAAAATTAAGAGGTGAACATAAAATAATGAAAAATTCAAGTCCTAAAAACAGAGAAACGCTCTGCCCATGCAAAGATGACGTGTCGGTACATGTGGCATTTAATTCGGGTTCATCAGCCAATTGCTGACGCTGTGATCTCCGGTTAGGAAAATAGCCAAATCTTACGTAAATAACAAAACAGAAATAAGTTTAGATCAATTTACCTTGCAAAAATCATTACATGAATAACTTATTTCATTGCCTGAGCAAAACAACACCAAGTCAATAACCATAAGAGAAAGATGAAGGACACTCTGGTCTGAGATAACATTTCAAAGTAAACGATTTCTTCAGTTGTTTTTTCTTTCTTTCTTCCTTCTCCTCATCGCGATAAGCCTAAGATATCGTCGTCTTCGTCCGTTGAGGATCCATCATGTAAGCTCCTATCGGTAACTCTGTAAGATTCGTCCTGACGATCTTCCATATCCGATGCTCCGATCTTGATGTCACGGTGTTTAACTAGGAGCCAACGTAGCAGTTTGTCTTCCTTGTTGAGGTAGTGAAGCTCCTTGTTCATGTTTGGAGTTGCCATCATTGTTATTTGCATCAATTGTCCCTGCGCCATTTCACCGATATAATTAGTGAGAGAGAGAAGCGAACAAAGATGAGCGTTCAGTTTTCACTCAGCGTATCTCTCAACAGGTGATGATGCATCAAGCTAAATAATTAAACTCCAGGCTGAAGATCCAAAACACAATCAAACTCTGTGGGAAATTAAGTAGATATGAAGTTTTCTAGAATCCTCGGCTGTTGTGTTATCCTCATCTTGAATTTCTTCTTGAATCATTCTCAACTAGGTGAACTAAGCACCTTTGTGACTAGTGTTTGGATAAGATAATTCACAAATCCGACGATGTTGCTTCAACAATTCAACTCAAAGCTAAACTGAGTATACTTTCTGGGCGAAACAAGTATCATTTCGGAGGAACCTTGAGAAATGAGCTAATTTAATCTAATCTATACTTCTTTAACCATACGAATCGATCAGATATATGCAAAAGAAAGCTTTTAGTAAATGGTATCGAAAAGGCCAATCTAACTAGCACTTAATCGGCCTGTGAGATCCTGATCCAAGAAAAACTCTTACGGACTCATAATTCATCGATTCAACAAGAACCTGAAGCAATTCAAACACTGGTTTTTACCTGATAGTGTCTTCCGTCGAGCTTCCTGATACCGTAACCCAACTCGATCTTGCCAAACGATTTGACCTCGGTGAGGACGCCATTCCTGCTGTAAACGTGTTTCCCGATACGCGCAACGAGATCGATGAGGCCTTCCTTCCGGATAATTGGCTTGAACAGAAGCATACAGTCGTAGAGCGGCATTTCGGGATCTCCTTCGTTCCGACGACAGTGAATACAGAGAAAAAGATTAGAGATTTCGATTCGCTCGGGTTTACATTAGGGTTTTAGTCTCTCCTTCCCAGACTCGCCGACGGCTGATTTTTTCCTTAAAACGACAACGTATAAGCCCGGCAAGAAAAAAAAAAGAGTCAATTAGTTGTATATACATAGAAATTTAGTAAATTAGGGATAGAGAGAAAAATTTCTTAAATTAGGGATATAGAGATTTCTGTAGCATGTGGAGGAGTAACGAGTTTTTATTTTTTCCCCACCATGTAATTATTTTGTTTACACTGAGTATTTAAAGTATTGAATTTTAGAAAGCTTTTATACTAGTAGAATACATTTTTTATATAAAAGGTTTATTTACATAGCTTTTTTTTTTTTTTCGTTTTTGGGTATACGTTTATTTACATAGGCAGGCATATTATGTAATCAAAACCAAACCAAATACCAATACCGAAACTAACCACAAAACAAACCGAAACCCAAAAAAAGGGTCAAGATTCTGAGACAGCAAAGGGTGAAGTAGTAACCGAGGAAGAATCCACTGTGGATTGGCTAAGCAACACGTTCTTCATTTCCTTGTAAGACCTCAACTCTTCCAAGGCATCTGCTGTTGTCTTTGCGGCCAGAGCAATCCCCGAGGCTGTGATAGACGCTGTTGCTATCTCGTGAGCCCGTGCAGGTTTGTTCTTGTTCTTGTTGTTCCAACAAATTTCAGGTACGGAAGATTCGGTGACATCTTGTCTGAGAGGCGGAGCTTTCTTCAGCATATTTACAAGAGCACCAACGGCAGCATCCTGTGACTTCTTTGGGTAGGAACCGCTTGACTCGAGTGGTGGTTCATGTATATCTCCTCGCTGCTCGAAGGAGCCTGGTCTGAAATAAGGCAAAAATAAAGCAAGATCAGTTTCATATACGCAGTTCCAAACCAACAGTCACGACCTGGATCAGAAACCCCACAGAGGAACCATTTCAAGTGATTATATTAACAACTAATAAACCCAAAAAACGATCTGTTCTGGAGTTGATGATAAACCAGATAGATGAGATGATCTTCGTGACAATGAAGAGTTACTATCAGTACAAGAATACTCCAAAATTGATGGAAGCTAGCTACACGGATAAAGAAGCATTACAGTAACCATTTGGGTCTAATGGCTGCTTACTTCAAAAGCTCAAAGTTAAAAAGTAGATAATGTAGAAAGACTGTGAGAGAATAGAAAGACTGTGTACTTCGGTTGTAGATAATGTAGAAAAGACACAGTGAGATTTGTAAGTTTCTAAGACCATACCTGCTACTAGGATCAGTAAGTTCATCATACTCAACATCAAATGGGCAAGGAAAATCAGTATCATCAAAATCGCCTTGGAAAGATCTGCTAGAACTCCGAGAAAACGATATCCGCGGGGAGCTGTTGGAAGATAGCCTAACCCCAGAATTCCTCCTAAAGTCTTCTCTCCCATAAATAAGCAGCTAAGAGAGAAAACAACATAAGATTTTACTCACTCGGTCGTCACATGATGAAAAAAGAGATAAAAGGTAAGACATGTGGAGTTAGTTTACCTTCTCCAATGCTGCTCCGGATTCAACAGGACCAGTGTTTCTCACAGGCTTCAAAGAAGCGTGTCTCGACAATTTTAAATTAGGAGAAGGTGCCACCACCACGTTTTGTTTAGACTGGAAAGTAGGAGCCGGGATTCTGACTGGAGCACTTTCGGTACGCGTGATGCTTCTTGGGGCGGCTTGTACAGGTGCTGAAGGAGAACAAGGAGGAGAAAAATCTTGAGAAGGAAAATACTCTTCCGCATAGCTTTCCTTCCTACGGGCAGTGGGTATATCAGAAGGATGAGGAGGAAGGCGACGGGAACAAGGGTTTGTAACCAATGCTTGTGAATCCGAGCGTGTAGGCGACGGTGAGCATGAAACGGAAGGTGGAGAGGCCTTGTAACGATCGAAACTCCAACTATGGCGCCTCTGAAATGGCAGCAACGGTGGTGAACCATACGAAAGAGGAAGCGAAGGGAAACTCTTTAACGGATCAGCTAAGGGACTTCCAACATAATCGGTAATAAATGTTGGAGACACAGGAGTTGAGTGTTCGCAACTGACATCTGAGAGAGACCGATATAACACCGACATGCAAAGTCTACCGCAGATGGTATCAACCGGTGTAAAAGCAAACTTCTGCATCTCTGCCTCTTCTCTACGAGTGAATGGCTCAACTATGGTTGGGACCCTAGGAACAAGCTTGAACTTGCAGATCTGACCGGAAGAATTGAGTTCCCGGAAAATCTTATAAGCGGGTAGAAGCCTAACCATCGCAAACAATGATCTCAGCAGCAACGTTGCCTTCTTATACATCACTTGCAACTTATTATTACTGCCTGACCTCCTGCTGCTGCTGGTAGTAGCAGATTCCCTAACCTTCCTATTATCATACTGCACAACCCATCTCTCGATTATCTGCTCGTTCTTGGTTTCACATCCCAACTCATCTTGATCAGAGTTCCACCCGGACTGATACTCTTTCCCGGAAAAGTTCCTGATAAGCTCTCTTTTGCCTGATGAATTCATCTGGTCACCAACAAATGACCTCGCCACAAGAACCACATCAACAACCAAAGGCTCAAGGCTGCTTCGGCGCCCGATATCGAAATTCTCCAAGGCTGCAGGACATTCCCTGAGAGCTAAATTGAACCATTTGTCTCGAGGCCTCACGCTTGAGGAAGATGAAGAAGATGAGGAAGGTGAGCAAATCATCTGGTCGCCACTAAAATTCCTTGATGACATAAAAGGAGTCCTTGATTCGAGAATTATGTGAAGGCTTTTAGCAAAGAATTCAAATATGATCTGTTCTGCTTTAGCACCTTCTGAATTGCTGCTACTCCTGTTCATCTTTGTTTTTTCCACTTTTCAAATTGAGAACACTGTTCCTGGGTATCAAAAATTGAAAACTAATTTAACTATCACTCACTATCAAACAAACAAAGATTCGCTCAAAAGCGATAACCTTGCTGATTCCGCATATGATCAATCAAACAGAACAAAATCTCCAGTAAAAGCCCAGACTTTAAGGATTAGCACAGAATCATCTATAAAGTTCTCGATGATCAAATCCGACTCAGAGACAAGCATCAGAGAGTAAAATCCTAAACCCAGAACAGAGTATACAAAACCCATGATACTCACTAAGCATCGTTACCTTATCGAGTCACCACCGACTCCTTTCGTCGCTTATGTCGCTCCTTTAAACTTCGACTCCTATCTTCGAACTTGTTTCTCTTTACTGTTTTTTTTTTTTTGGTATTTTTCACGATTTTATCGGCAAAATTGAAAGAACCCTAACGAGGAAATAAAAAAAGGACAAAACTTTCGATGACACAGAATCAGAAAACCCGTTCGTCTTCCGGAACTTAAATCCCTGGAAACCGAAACTGAATCGAACTATGGGAAATTTCTCCTAATCGAGCGAGTTTTTTTCGTCATTCGAACTTCAAATACGTTGGCTCATCCTCTATTTCTTATTTTGTTTATTCAGAAACGATGATGATATCTTCTTCGTGACTCGTTCGATCTACACTTATACAGTTATTATACTATTAATTTTTACTAATATTTATTTAATTTTGTTTTTCGAATTTATATGTTTTTACTTTCTGAATGGGTCCCATAAGGCTAGGTTCTTCTTCTTCGTAGGTAAGTTAGGAATATACCAATTTTGGCACGAATGTGAAATTTTTTCTCTTTCGCCAGTCGATTAAAAAAAAAAAAATTGCTATATTCAGCCAAAAATATTTCTAAAAGAAAATTCGGCCCCAACTGACAAATATAACTGATGCAAATTAGTATTTATTTTGTCACAAGTCACGACAAATGCTTCATAATAAATGGAAATATAATAAAGCTGAAAGATCTTTCATTATATGAACTTCTCGCTTCACGTCGTCAACCGCAGCAGGAAGAACCATCTGAGAGCAAAAGCCGTGAGTGACCCAAGCAGAGGTACTTATGGTTTCCTTGAGCAGTCAAGTTTTTAGTAAAACAGAGAAAAACCAACACACTGAACATCGAAGAACCTTTGTTTCAGAACCAACGAAACACGAACAGAGAACCAATCAAGTTGACACACTTCCCCACTGCGCGTGCGCAACTTGGACCTTCAGCATGAATGCTTGCAGAAAACTCTCTTGCCATGGGATCTGCCTTATTATGGTGTTTGGCTCTAAATCCAAAAGAAAACACATAGAAAAAAAATATATATTGACGGCAGAAATCACGCAGTACCTTACTCTTGTCGAGTTTCTTAACAGCGACACGGTCTCCATTGCCCTTGTTAGTGGCAACATAATTATAGCCATACCTTGATTGAACTTGACCTAACAACTCGCCGATGGTGTAGTGCTCATCAAAATACTTGGCGTACCCAAAATCGTTACAAGGGATCACGCCGTTGCTAAGGTTGCTACTACAAGCCTCTCCATGGTTCATTAATTCCGAAACCTTTTTCAAAACCCACAGTCGATTTTGGATTTCGTTTTTAGTGTGGGAAGATTTATGCATGTAAGCAAATTGTGAAATGAAAAAAGAGAGCGTTGAGTTGGTCAACGCACGATATATCCTTCGCATTTTCCCTCTTTTATATATTTTTTAAACTCCCAAACTTGCAAAAGTAACTTTAATTTTGTTTTTTTTTTTTTATCATTAAACTATCATTAAACTTGACCACGAAAAGAAATGATCATTAAGCTTTGGGATTGAATTAAAAGAAGAACAGGCGGTTTGAGTTGGTCAAACCAAAAGGATCCTTCAGATCCTATCCTACAAACACAGGAAAGATCCCTTTCATATATATTTTTTCCCCAAAGAACAACCTTTTTATTACAATAATGATTAATACGTACAATTGTTTTTTTCTTTAATTCCTATGGACTTTTATGGCTGTGACTGTGAGCTAGCAGATATTGCCCATATCAGTTAATCTCAGCTTTTGTTTTCCTTTAAATATGTGGCGTGTTCAAATTTCGAATCGTATAACTAGTTTTGTTGTCTAGAATAGTCCAAATCGTCAAAAACGATCAAGAATCGGAGGGACCAAAAACTTGGTCAAAGGACGTTACGGAAAGTTCCGAATATAAAAAAAAAACTTTAAATATAAGTATATAACACTTGCCACTCTGAAGTTCGAGAACAAGTTAAGTTGTCCATTTACATTGACAGTGCAAGTATGACTAGTCGCCCCACCTTCATATTTAAAGTTTCTTCTGTTGTTATTTTTGAATAGAGTGGAAATGATGTGTTTTTCAATGACAAGTCAGATCACTCTCTCCTTAGAACATATCAACGTACTATTCTCTTAATTGGGCCACAGCAAGCCCATATGAAATCTTTATCTAAGCCCTAATTATATCACAATTTATTAACGATGAGTTGATTACAACTAATTTCATACTCCAACTAGATTATAACCCGAGCCCGGCTCGGGTATTATATATTCATAATATAATCTACTCAATTAATTATTTTTTTTTTTAAAAACAATATATTTTTTGATAATAAACATTTGAAATATATATATCTATCCAAAATACACTTTATTAACATACTACATGTTATTGCATATTGTAATTTTTTTGTTCATTGAACTTTAAAAACTTTGGAAAGAAGCGAGAAGATATTTCAGGAATGAGCGGAAATCCTTTATTTTCAAAAGGAAAAGGGTTCCGAATTTTAAATGACCTATCTGGGATCCAGATCCATAGGTTCCGATTTTAAATGACCTATCTGGGATCCGCTCCGTATCCAATCTGAATATCCGGATATCCGAGGGCCGAATCCGGATAATAAAACCTAGGATCCGGATATCTAATTTTTTAAGTCCGATATCCGGATCCTTTAATATACTTTATTAATCTATTTTATTAATAAATTTTTAAATATTAAGAATATACATAAAAACGAACTTAAAAATTATTTATTAACATTCTTTTTTATTTTTTGCTAATAGTATATTATATTTTATTATTGATATTATTTTTATATTTAATATATATTTTACGGATCCGGCAACAGATATCTTGATTTTTAGGCGGATATCCAAATCCGGAAGCCCCGATCCGGATCCATATCCTGGTATGAATACCTAAAAATCTGATATCTGGCTTCACCCCTCTTTATAACTATGTGCTATTATGGGCTACTAAAGTTTTAATAAGTTAAATAGTTAATAATGACATGGCTAAATAAAAATATTTCATTGGTTCAATTTTCCTTAAATTGCTCTCAGTGAGACACGTGGCAGAAATCTCTCTTGGTGTCTTCTCTATTAATATATAGGGGATGATACCAAAATTAATACTAGTTTGTTATACTTATAACATGAGATTTTACTGCTATTAAATTTGCTTATTTTGGATATTACTCATTAGAAATGAGTTGGCACTAAAAATCAAATATAAGAGATGACATGAACCATTTTTTATTTATTGTAGAGTAGTTTTACATTCGACACTTGTGTCCTTAAAATTTATTTCTACTTACTGTAAATTCCAAATCAAACTATAATACTTCTAAAACAATTCTCAAAAAAATGCTTCCCCAGCTTCACTCAAGTTACGATCTGATACTACGTAAAGACAATTGAAACAAGTGAAGGCTAAAATACACATTGAAAAAGTGGTTAGTATCTTACATTCTTACTCCTTCTGTTTTATATTAAATGTCACTTTTGACACTTTGCACACAAATTAACAAACAAGATAAAAAAAATTTTATACCCTTAAATGTTCTGTGTAATTACATTCATTTTGTTTATAACCCAAATTTTCTGCACAAATTCTTAAGGTTAAAAAATGTATTTTATGTCAAAAGTTACATTGGAATTCTAAAACGACATTCTTTTTAAAACAAAAAAATAGTGTCAAAATGACACTTATTATGAAACGGATGGAGTATCTAGTATGTGCACACACAAAAAAAATGTCTTATCTAGTATAAGTGTCGGTTATCTACTATATTAAAACATGAGACATTTTTGAAACAAACTTATTGTCATGTGTTATATTACAATTTGTGCCACTGGAATTGAATGAAAAGATAGTATTTCATTAAGAGTAATTTACACTAAACATATTTGTAGACTATAATAGTTTTAATACACTTGAACACATATGATTATGTAGAGACTAATTACCATAAATAAAAATATATTAATTAGATATGTATCTTAACAATTTAAAATAATGGATCCCACTTCTGTGATTAATTAAAAACTAAAATTATACTAAAACAATATATATATTATATATTAAATAAAATGAAAAATATAATTATTTAATATAATAAATTAAAGATTTTTTAAGCCATAAAATAAAATTTTAATAAATACACAGAAAGTAACATAAAAATATATTTGATAAATATACACATAAAGTAACATAAACATATATTTTTGTATTTTTAATTTGATATATATAAATCCGAGTTTGTATAGTTTGTCTTATTAAAATATGTAAAATATTTAGACAATTAGAAAATGATTTAAAATGACAAATTAACTCATTTTAATTATAAAAATATTAAAGTTTCAAAACAAAATTATAAAACTATTAAAATTATTAAGATATGTATCCTAAATATATATAAAATTTTAAATTTGATTATAAAAATTATAAAATAAAAGAAAAGATACAAATTAATAGAATAGACTATATAATTTTATCATATACTTAAAATAAAACTATCAGTACATCTCAGACTATAACTTCTAAAAAAAAAATACTTCTAATAAGCATAAAAACAAAAATCAATTAAAAATGTCTTCCTCTCTCATAACATATTGAAACTATCAAATATATCTATACAAGAATAAAACTGTTGACATATCTCCTTTTACATTTACTAATATATACTATTTAAGAAAATAACTACACATTAAAAAAAACTGACGAGATATAGTCTATTATATTATTAGTGAATATAAAAATAACATTAAATTTTTAAATTATTATAAAATATTATTTAACTTTTACATTAAATTTTATAATTTTAAATTTAATTCCACTTATATGTGTATTAAATTGATGTAATTGAAAAATTTCTTGCTGCTTATCTATTTCTTTCTATTTAAAACTAATTTCTTTCTGTAAATTTCTAATCAAGCCATAAAAAGTAAACTCACAAAATAATTTACACCACAACTTTAAAGTATAGTGTTACAAATTATTTGCAATGTTATTGTTTTCTGTTAATAATTTATATCAAAATATATTAAAATTCTTAAATTTATGTATTTAATTGAAAAAATATTATTCATATCCTGCGCGCTGATGCGTGAGTTCAGGTCTAGTTATTATAAATTCTCATCAAGAAGGTCATAAGAGCTAGCTATATTTTATTGATTTTATTAAGCAACACAGATCTTTGTAAACATATTTTACATCTCTGTGAGAGTTTTTTGTTTGTTTTTAACATATTTTATGTTGCATGTACGTTTAAGTGTTTAATTATGATAATTACGATATGTGGAAAACAATATTCATATTAAAATCTCTTTTAAGTTTTAACGCACTACGAGATATTCTTTTTTGGTAATAGGACTATTACTAGCTAGATTATATCCACATTCTATAACTTATCATTAGGCTACGTGACAAGCAAAATAGTTTTCATAAGCGCCAAGTACTGGATCTATATCTTTGTAGCTTTCTCATCAATCGGTCATTAAATTAATCAGAGAGGCAAATAAAAATTGAGAAAAAGAAGGGTTAAAAAGCAAAGTATATATCCCACTTGTATGATTTTTGGGGGTGCTCTAATCCATGTCTACAACCACAAATTTCAATTATGTCTATCTCCAAGTCTCAATCTAGAATTGAATATTCAACATACCATATATACAATTTCTATCATATATATACACACTATAAATCCCCTTTTTAGTTAGAAAAATATGAATATTCACTCAAAGCTTAACTGTGTTGATTAAGAGGAAATATGTAATGGTATATATGCTTATCAGTCAGAGTAGATGAAGCTTGTAACTTCTTAGTTATTAATACCCTAAACGAGTTATCATATCGAATATCAATCTTCATATAATTAAAATCATACTACATACGGATGGTAAAGGGAGTTCGAAAAATCAATAGGGCAGATGACTCTCTGGGTTGTACGTAGAATTGTGTTAAGAGTTTATATAATTACACTGAGAAAATCTTGAAACGAAAACATTGATTAAAACCCACTAAACATGGCACCAGAGATTAAGATTAGGGATGATTATGACGACGCAAAAGACAAAACCAAAATCCAGACGATAACGTTTGTGGAGTTAGAAGCGAAAAGGGGCAATGGAGCAGATTACATCTGTATCGTTTCCTCCTTTTTTTATTTGGCTTTTTGCAGAAGGAATAACCGAATAAATATTAATATAACTAAATAATTCAGAGAAAAGGTTCACATATATATGCAGACAAGTTTATCGTTTAGATCTTGGAAAATCATTCCACTATCGAAAACGATTTTGCATATATTACCCGTAAAGAGTAAAGAGATATGAAATGAAAAGATCGAACAATTGTCTAAACAAAAAAGAACTATCTTTTTATCTTCCACTATAAGCAATCGTAATTCTATTTGTACATATATAGTAATTTCACTGGCTTTAGTTGCAATCATCACCAAAATCAGGAAATTTACTCAAGAAAAGTAAACAACTTTCTTTCGTGAAAAAAAAAGAAGTATTTCGTATATTTGATATTTCAACAATATGGAGAGAATTATGAAGCGACACAACACATGGAAATTTGCACACAATAATACAGAGAGAAAAATAAAAGCAACAAAACACAAGACTGCTTTACAACTCGCCACACCTCATAATAGAGATACAACAACTTAACAAGGTCCCTTCCTCTTGATTAAAATAAGAATCATACAATAATAGATAGAGATGATCTATGTTGTATTTTTCTATTTTCTTGCAAAGTTATTTCTAAGACTAAATGATTGCCCCTACAACAGCATTTTGTAATTGGAAAAGATATGGACGGAGCACTGGTTGAATTGGATAAGCTCTTTCTGGGTCCCAAATTCCTCATCTCATTCCAAGAGAAACAACTTTCCAGAACCCAACAAATAATTATCTATAAAATATATAATTCATATAGTCCCCACTATAACTTAAGTATCATGAAGCTATATATAAACACTAATTTCAATCACCCAAGGGAGTAAAACAGAGCAAAACAGCATATGAGAAACCAAAACAAAAGAAAAAAAGAGAGTCGACTTTGATCTAAAAAGCTTTTTATATAGGTAAAGATGTCTTCAGATCACTCACCTTCTTCATCTCAAGTCTTCCAAGAACGTTTCATCGCCAGTTTCGTCTCCAGAAAATTGCTTCAGCAACTCCCATTTCATTACAACATACGACAGCAACAAGTTCACGTGCCTGACAACAACTTGAGCGGCAACGTTCTCCTTCTTCTCTCTATCCTTGTCTGCGGTATCATCTGCTCACTCGGGTTGCACTACGTAATCCGTTGCGCGTTCAGACGTTCCGCAAGTTTTATGATCTCTGATCCCATCTCTACCCCGTCCACGCCACGAGGCTCAGCAGTAAACAAAGGGATCAAGAAGAAAGCTCTCAAGATGTTCCCAGTAGTGAAATACTCACCTGAGATGAACCTGCAAGGGCTCGGCGAGGAGTGTGTCATTTGCTTGTCTGACTTCGTAGCTGGAGAACAGATACGGCTGCTTCCCAAGTGCAACCACGGGTTCCACGTTCGCTGCATCGACAAGTGGCTTACGCAACATATCACTTGTCCGAAATGCAGACACTATCTGGTTGAGACATGCGAAAAGATCTTAGGAGACTGCGATGAAGCTAATCAGGTTGCGGCATCACCAAGGGAAAGCATAGATGTCAGAATTGTTCCTCTAGAACCTGAAGCAAGGGTAAACACTTTTAGAGAAAGCAGCTAGGGAATATGCCAACAAACGATTAGTTTTTCAGAGTTTGGTTCTTCAACAAGATTGGAGATTTTTTAGATTTGAACAGAGTTTATGTTTTCTAGCCATAGAATTCCAAAATCATGGAATTTTTTTTAATCTTTCTTTTTCCCTGAAGCCCAAAATGAAACAAAGATTTATCTTAAGTTTTCCGTGGCATTCATCAGATTTTTTATTTAGGGCTAACAATCGAAAACCGTCGTCGACCAAGAAAATCTTGATAAATGCTTTTCAGAGAATACCTCTGCATATTTCATGTCACAATCACAAACATAGAGTAGAACTAAGTAACCACTACTTCTGAAGGTCTGAAAAGAAACGGTTTCAATGAAACTCAGGGACACCAAGGTATTGCATGAAGAAGCAGAACAAAGACTACATGATGCCATTTAGGTACAGTAACAACATCTATATGCCCAACAAAACCGACCCATAGTAAGTATTTTGGGTAAGAATAAATTATGGATTCTTAGTCCCAGTGATAAAGAAATCGACTCGGTGTGTCTGGAAATGTATATGGACCCAACAGGTAGTAAGGTCAAACAAACCCACCTAAGTGAGTGGCTGAGAGTCAAACCTAAAAGCTACTTTGAGGAATATTCATACTCTTATTATGTATCAGGCAATAACTAGCACATGGTATGAGAACGTAATGGAAAGCTCCAATTTAACAATCTGCTAAAGTGATTAAAACACGTCTATTTGGTTATGTACCTATTCATGTTAACATACTCTATCGAGCCATGGTATTCAAAGCATTGGACTTTACAGAGCTACCTGTTGGACTGCGATTGTACAGCTACAAAAACATCTGAGACTGGCTAATAATTACAAAACATTATAAAGTGAACCTTTTGAGTAAACGACTAACGAGAAACCGATTCCTGGTGCACTCAATTGTATATAGTGGTCAATTAAGATCGTCTTCTTTTTGTAGGATGGGAAGAACCATCTACAAGGAACAAAGGAAGATCCAATGGTAGCTGTGAAAAATAAGGTTTTAAACAGTAACATAGAGCTCTCTTGTTGGACTAAAAAAACTTCAATCAGAAGGTACATGCATTTCAACTTTTTGGAATATAATAGAGGTTCCGATAATTTAGAACCATTCAAATAAAATATGGAAAAAGTCTGTCGACATACCGTTGTAGAGGGAGAAAAAGCTGGACACAAAAGGTTGCGCCAATTCATCCAAGCACAAATTGAAGTTCTCTACATAATCAAGAAAAAAAGAAAGATTAGTAGGAAAGATTGATCATTGTCCTAAAAAAAGTTTCACGAAATGACAAATCACTGAGAAATATGTTTGCAAAGACAAGTCAGAGATTGAACATTATAATGGAATTAAAAGAGCCAAAAGCTCTGTATTAGAGAACAGCAAATTCTAGTACAATAAGATAGTCGTTACATGGCTCTTCAAAATCAAATGCATCCAGAAATATTCTTAAGGTGATTGTTCAAAGAATACCCCCAGTTCTTACCTAATCACATCAGTTTGTATTTGATAAGAAAAATACAATAAACCCACTTACATTTACATCTCTCTCGAGTCATTTTGGAGAGATACAGTAAATTGATACAACTTTAGTTAATGCTTCAAACTTTAAACTATTCACATCTTGATGCTCTGTCTTACTCCTTCATTTTAATAATCACGAAGTAGGAAGACTACCAAATCAAGAATGTCAACCGACGAGTGCACGAGTATCACATGGCACTCCAATCAACATAAAGCAATAAAGGCGAAGCTAAAAAAAAGACCACCACCTGTTCTTACCAGCTATGTGGAACCTAGTGGCACGAACAAAAGAAACGACAAATCATTTTCAGATGGGCTTACACTCTTTATGTAATTTTCAGAGTGATACTGGTGTCGAGGGATAGATCTCCCTTGCTTTGCAACATCAAAATACCCTTAATTAATGCATCACTTGGATCTAGTGTCCCAATAATACATATGAATATGTTATGAAACTTGTTCGGGATCTCGCTACGCGCTATACGTACGGTCGATAGTGGACTAGCGAGTTACCAATTACTCGGAGATTATTTGGGGATTACTCGGGGAGTAATTTTAAAACATTTTATTATAATTTTGTTTATAAATTTGTTTTAGTTAATAATATTAATAGAATAACATGATTTAATGATTAGAAAACTATTAAAAAATCATGAGATCAGTGTTCTAAGTGATTTTTTTTCATTTTTCTACCACTCTAACTACTTCATCTTCATCTTTTACATATTTTTAGTCAATTTTCCTTTTTATTTTGTTATTTAGAATAAAATATAACAAATTTGTCAAATAATTATCAATTTAAATGATCTAAATTGATTTAGTTGTCATATTTATACGTTGTTTTTCCAATTATATGGTTTAGACGGAAAAAATAATAGTCACTGTATAATATAGCCGTATAACTCAATTCGCCACGCTCCACCACCGCCTAGAGTATTCTCGGAAGTATACTCGGCTAGGCGGACGAGTTTTCGAACAAGGGTTATGAATATAGGTACCAACTAACCAAGAAAACCATAACAATGAATATAATATATATGGGAGAATTGTTAGATGTAAATGCATAACTGAGTTTGAATCAAACATTTTTTGGCGTAAGAGATACTAGAAGCCCTAATATCAAAGAAGGAACAGAGAGAACATGAGCCAAGACCCAAGAGGTGTATAATCTAAAATGCCATCTCAGAGATTAGGGAAACTTCGTGGCTGCTCCAGCTAAAGCTCATGGGTCCCTGTGAGCAACTATTGGGGATTTGATTTGCCAAATTTACTGCCACATGGCACGACATTTGCAGTAAATGGTATGAAGGGCCCATTTTCAATAAGAAAGCACACTAAAATTATTCAAATTCAGTGGAGAATCCATATAAGGTGCAGACTAATATTATAAAATAAAACAAAACACTAAAGGACCTGGCTCATTTCCCCAGCATATTCCACCAACCATAATTCAAAAAAATTCAACTAAAACCATTTCCCATTATATATCAGAAGTATATGAAACCTTTACCTTTCCACTATATATAGAACCTGCAACAAAACCTAGAAGATCTATCAATCTATCTAACTCTTCAAAGTAGGTTTATCATGTCGACTGCAACTTTTGCTCCCACTACCAAACCAACTGAGCTCTTCCAAGATAATCTTGGAAACTTCTACTCAAGAAGGCTACTACTTAGTACAGCTTCTCAACCACCTACCACAGCGTCTCCCCCATTTGCAGACATTCATGAAGCATCACGCTCTTATGCACACCATATGAGCTTTGATGCAAATGTTGTCATGGTCCTATCAGTCCTCTTATGTGCACTAGTTTGCTCACTTGGACTGCATTCTATCATAAGATGTTTGTTGAGGTACTCCAATCTGCTATCATCCCAAGCCAGTGAGGAGCTCGCAGTTCGCTTGGCCAACACAGGGGTGAAACGAAAAGCCTTGAAGAGTTTCCAGACGGTAAGTTACTCCACAGAGCTGAAGCTGCCTGGCCTTGATACAGAGTGTGCCATATGTCTCTCCGAGTTTGTACCCGGCGAGCGAGTCAAGCTTCTGCCAAAGTGCCACCATGGATTCCATGTCCGGTGTATAGACAAATGGCTAAGTTCACACTCATCCTGTCCCACCTGCAGGCACTGCCTCATCCAGACTTGCCAAAAGATAGCTGGATGCAGTGAGACGACCTCATCATCCACTCAACCGCGACAGGAAAGCTTTAACGTGCATCTAGCACCACTAGGACCGGAAAGATTTATACATGGTTTCTGAACATGTTTTTTTTTTTTTGAATGAATTTTTCTGAACATGTTCAACTAGGCTTAGGTGCAGTATGTAAAATCTGGTCTGTATGTTGTGCCACGGCATTAGAATTAGTCGAGATCACAGTCTATCAGTAGTTCAATATCCAGAACAGAGTTATCATTTCCACTGTACAGTTTTAAACATTATGGCATGTTTGCTTTCTTCGCTCTTTAAAAAGTTTGTACATTCCACAAAAGGGCATCCCAATAGAAGATCTTAGACTCACGTGAGTGAATGAAATTATAAAAAAATCAATTTCCATAGATAAGGAAGCTGCGGAGGCAAAACACTTAAGTGAACGCAGCAGATCAACTTGGTTAACTCGCAGAATTCCTTAATCTGACAGATTATAAAGAAACATATTATGGCACTAACTTCTTTATTTTATTAGTGATTACCATGTTGATTGATGCCAAGCTATGTGAATTAAAATAACTTAGCCGTCCAGAACAAGAAGAAGACCTTTCTTTCTTGTTTCGTTATCAAACTTTTAGTGTAGTGAGTAGGCTGTGATGATGATAAAAACGTGACAAAATAAGCCACAACGAATACTCAGTAAAGACCCCACAAGAAGAGAAAAAAAGGCTTTTGATATAATCCACCCAAATGAGAAGAAGCGGTAGATTGAGAAAAAAGAAAGATATAGGTTACACCTAGAACAAACGGCATAAAGTAGAATGGGATCTGAGCATGAAACCACCATAGAGTCAAATCAGATGATATAACAAAAGGGGTGGTTTTTAATATTGTACTAATCATAGAAAGTATAATGGTACGATAAATTAACAACCATTGTAAGTGTTGTCAAATATCAAAAATAAGTTCTACCAAATTGGGGTCGCAGAATCTCTATACCATCGAGTGCCAAAAATATCAATCATTTAACACTGAGAGAGCAGTAAATGTAACAGTACTAGCAAATGGTCGTAAGTGTGGCACCTAAAGAGGCAACCTTGGAATGTTCGAAAGAGACTCAGACAACTAATCAAGTGGTGTAATAAGAAAGGGTAAGCTAGACATACTGCATCAAACCATGCTCCAAAGGCCCATGGTTTTCCAAAATCCAACTAAAAACCACAAAGATATAGTTTAACCACAAATGAATCAAAGATGCTTCAAATGAATCACAACAACCACAAACAAAATTGAACAGAATAATTATGTGATGCAGAATGATAGGCACACCATTCTCCAAAACTCTAGACGTGCCGAGAGACGATATTTTCGAATTATAAGAAAAGCTAACAAGGGAAACAAGAAAGCCAAACCGGATCAATGGAGTACAAATGTTCCGAGTTTCGCCCTAATTAAACAGGATCACTGGAGTAAAAGATCATCCATCATCTCTTCGGTGGCGCCGTGGCGCCAACAAATTTTCAGTAGCCTTGGTTGGACTCTTAAGCGACTGGACTGGACCAGTAGTTGTCAGGTCGTTTTGGGCCTATTAATAAAGCCCAACAGATCAGAATGTCCTGAAGAAGACAGTATAATCACCATATGTTGCCTGAAAAAAAGTAATTTGGTTTTATGGATTTATTTCATAATTCCTGAGTTTATGTTTTATTTTTACTTTTCTGAACTTTTATTCCTGAGTTGATTTCCCACAATCATAACTCATAACTCGTAAGCTGCCGGTGTAGTATGCACCGGATATTCAAATGGCTCGTCTAAATTATATCACCAATAACAAACTACGGTTAGGTTCTTGATGATCTATTATTGTCAGGTTTTGATCCGTGTAATAATTCACTAACTTTTTTTTTCCAACAATAATTCAAAAACTTTAATAATTGAACGATGTCGTTCATTTTGTAAAAGTACACCAGACCTCAAATTAAACAGAGAAAAAAAGAAATCGGTTTATCAATTTAATTTTGGCATCATTTCTTATTTGTCTTTTTTTCTACACCTTTCTTGTTCAACTATTTATTTATTTAATCTAATGCTGAATTTTATTAATAAATGAATAATTGTCTGTGTTTGAAGATCATTGAATATTGTGTTTAGAAATGATTAAAAAATGAAAAGTTGGCAAAACGAAATTTATGTTACATTATTGGACGGATGGATGGTTCATGCTTGTATCATTTTATTTCATAAACTTTATTTTAGTATATATTCAAATTTATACTACTGTATAACAGTTTGAATATAAAGTATAATATCAATGAAACAATATATTAGTAGATAAGTAAATCTGGAACTTCATGGTTTAAAAAACAGTATACCAAAATAGATGTTTTTTTTTTGTGAAGTACCGGATCCATTTGATTTTTTTATCTCGTGTAGGGCTTAAATCATAAGAATTTAGAGGTAATAAAATCCATATTCGAAAAAAGCAAAAAAACTTTATGGGTGGATTGTGGTGTGCCACTACTAGTAAAGTTGAGAGGGAGAAAAAAGCTGGATCTCTAGGATCAAGCAACCCATTAATTACATACTAAATCAAGAAAACTAACCTTAATTGACTTTTCTCCAAGAAAAGAACATGAACGTGGCCTGCCATTTATATGTAACTTCATAATATAAAAAACATGAACATGGCCTGCCTCATATAACCCATATAATAAATAGTGAGAATTAAATGTAATCATAATAGTAGCTATGAAAATCAGAAGTAGTTTCGTAATGATGGACACAACGTTTTCGTATGTGCCAGCTTAACGTTCCCACATTCTCTCTCTCTCTCTATCTCGCCTGATTCGATTGTACTCGGCACGTGCGATTCACGTGGATCACAAAAAGTTGACTTTTTAGTTTTCATCTCTCAGCAAATATAAAAAGTTTACGAGGATGAATCATACTTTTGTTTATATTTTTGGGTAGAACATGATGATGGGTTGTAGTGTCATTGCTAATATTTTCGCTAGCTAGCTATATATGCACGCGATGATTCTATATTTCTATCTAACTATCTTACGTTAATTTCACTCGGTTTGTAATCTAATTAACTAGATGAGATCCAAATACAAAAGTACATGTGTATCCACTGTGATCTATAATCGAAATAACCTAAAACATTTTCAGTTGTATAGGTTAAATCTATTTCAGGATACAAAAGCTCTATGCCAACACAAAAACATAAGTAACGCTGGTGTTTAAAATTCAGAAAGAACTTGTAATCTCAAATGTCTACATGGTTCATTATATATCATTATTTACATGCATGGTACAAGAAAATGGCTAGACTCAATGTATATTGGTATCTCAACTCGACAGTACTTAAAGACCAAACATATGGCAAGTTCGTTATACAAAATAACTATTTTAGATATCCACAACTATTATTTGTGTGTCAGCAAAGCATATATAAATAATTTACAATCGTTTTGACGACTTGGGATGTACATGTAGTAGCCACTATTTAATACATTAATCGTGAATACGATGAAATATTCTAATGTTATATGTATATCCGTAACACATCATGAAAGTCACTTTCTTTCACGGTCTGATCTTACTATTCCACTCTAAAAGATTAAATACGATTCGATCCAAATATAAAATGAATAAGTAACGTTGAATTTTTGTGAAATCCAATTGAACAAGCCAACCACGACCATCGTTGCCTGGATTGACTCGGTTAAGTTAACACTATGCTTAAAAATGTGAAAATAAAGAAAAAGAATAATATGGAGCTGTCTGTCATTTACGCCGAGCCGATCACAGTCAAGCCATCTCATCAGAACAAATTATAATCTTAATTAATCCAACGGCTGAGATCTTTAATTAATTTTAAAAAGGGGTATTAAACAGTTAACACGAGGGAAAAGGCTGTCTGACAGCCAGGTCACGTTATCTTTTCCTGTGGTCGAAATGATTCGTCTTTGTCGATAATTTTTATTTCTTTATTTTTTGTTTGAAAGGCCGAAAAGAAAGTTGTACAGATAACCCGCCTATATAAATTCAACGTATTTCTCCGCTTTGAATTGTCTCGTTGTCCTCAGTTTCATCGGCCGTTTATTATCTCCGGCGAGAGAGAGAGAAGGAAGTTAAAAAGCGAGAAGTAAGAGAGATAGACCGGAATCTTCTTGGTTCCTTATTTCTACTCCGATCTCATCTTCTTCTTCTTCCGCTTTTCGATCTTTCTCGTTCAAGGTAATTCCAAACTAAACTTTCTGGATCTACTTTACATGTTGGATCCAGAATTAGTTTTTTTTTTTTAAATTTCGTAGAGATCTGGAATTGGTTGAACTCGGATCTATGAACCATTTTGATTTTCGGATAATCAGTTTCAGTTGACCGATCATCCTTAGCTCGATTAGTATCAGTAGTGATAGATCCATATTCAGATTTACTGTTTTGGTTGCGTTTTGCCTTTTTTTTGTTTTGGCTTCATCTGTATATATCTGGAAATGGTTTGTAAGTGATAATCTGAACTCTGTAAGGTTAGATTGAAATTTGAACTTAGATGAACTTTGAGAATGGAATTATCAAGGGATGGATAAGTGATTGTATACTCTTATGAACTCCGCTCTGTTCATGGATGTATTGAAGTTGCAAGATTATCGATTATGGGAATTTTGTATTGTCATACGTTGAATAGAAAGCTATTCTGATTAATTGAAGTGTTTGAATTTGATTCGATCGTGGTTCAGTTCACACTTCACAGTATCCATCTGAGCATCTCTTTATTATGTTTTGCAGCTTATAAAAAATGGCTGAGGCTGATGATATCCAACCCATCGTCTGTGACAATGGTACCGGTATGGTCAAGGTTAGTAGTAGTCTCTTTACTCTTTTTCAGATCTGTGGATGTTCTCTTTTGCTTTAGAAACTCAAGTTTGACATCATTTCTGTGTACAGGCTGGTTTTGCCGGTGATGATGCTCCCAGGGCTGTGTTCCCGAGTGTTGTTGGTAGGCCAAGACATCATGGTGTCATGGTTGGGATGAACCAGAAGGATGCATACGTTGGTGACGAAGCACAATCCAAGAGAGGTATTCTCACCTTGAAATACCCAATCGAGCATGGTGTTGTGAGCAACTGGGACGACATGGAAAAGATCTGGCATCACACTTTCTACAACGAGCTCCGTATCGCTCCTGAGGAGCACCCGGTTCTTCTTACCGAGGCTCCTCTTAACCCAAAGGCCAACAGAGAGAAGATGACCCAAATCATGTTCGAAACCTTCAACTCTCCAGCTATGTATGTCGCCATCCAAGCTGTTCTCTCCCTGTACGCCAGTGGTCGTACTACCGGTTAGTACATTTTAGCCTTTCTTTTGTTTCTCTGTTTATAATGTCATTTCGAAACTGGGCTCTGACTCTCTACCTTGAACAGGTATTGTGCTGGATTCTGGTGATGGTGTGTCTCACACTGTGCCAATCTACGAGGGTTTCTCTCTTCCACATGCCATCCTCCGTCTTGACCTTGCTGGTCGTGACCTTACTGATTACCTCATGAAGATCCTTACCGAGAGAGGTTACATGTTCACCACAACAGCAGAACGGGAAATTGTAAGAGACATCAAGGAGAAGCTTTCCTTCGTTGCTGTGGACTACGAGCAGGAGATGGAGACTTCCAAAACCAGCTCCTCCATCGAGAAGAACTACGAATTACCCGACGGACAAGTGATCACCATCGGTGCTGAGAGATTCAGGTGCCCAGAAGTCCTGTTCCAGCCATCGTTTGTGGGAATGGAAGCTGCTGGAATCCACGAGACGACCTACAACTCGATCATGAAGTGTGACGTGGATATCAGGAAGGACTTGTACGGTAACATTGTGCTCAGTGGTGGAACCACTATGTTCTCAGGTATCGCAGACCGTATGAGCAAAGAGATCACTGCACTTGCACCAAGCAGCATGAAGATTAAGGTCGTTGCACCTCCCGAGAGGAAGTACAGTGTCTGGATCGGTGGTTCCATTCTTGCTTCCCTCAGTACATTCCAGCAGGTAATATAGTTTGACATGATTTTATTTTCTTAATATTGTAAATTTGATCAAAGGCTGATTATTTATATGTTTGTTCTCAACAGATGTGGATCTCCAAGGCTGAGTATGACGAGGCAGGTCCAGGGATTGTTCACAGAAAATGCTTCTAAGCTCTCAAGGAGAAGGCTAAAAGCTGGGTTTTATGAATGGGATCAAAGTTTCTTTTTTTCTTATATTTGCTTCTCCATTTGTTTGTTTCATTTCCTTTCTTTCTTTTCTTTATTTTTTTGTTTTCGTTTCTGTGCACTTGTGTGTGACAAACTCTCTGGGTTTTACTTACGTCTGCGTTTCAAGAAACCGCTTTCGTTTTGCGTTTTAGTCCATTGTTTTGTAGCTCGAGTGATCGAATTGATGCCTCTTTATTCCTTATTTTTCTATAATTTCTTTCAAAACTGGGAAGAAGAACCTTGATACTCTTTGCATTGTTAATATAAGTATTGTATGAGATAAGATTTTATTGATTTTTGCTCTTAATTGTTACTATGCAACCGCCATCGTCACCTTGCTGGAATCAATGAGTCTGAATGATTGAGGCGTTATTTGTTTTCCATTCGCGTATGAAAAACCATCTATTATGAAATTTCACTAATGAACTTTGATTAACGTAAGTCAGATTTGATTGCACCATACTACAACTATAATAACCGCAACAATATAACAACATATCACAAACAGTAAGCGCAACAATTCTACTGTTATAATTTTTGAGGAAACATGTACACCAAATCATTCCAAGCATCTCGTCGTTACTATTTTGTTTGATAACATGCGGATGGACATTAGAATAAAGTTGTAGGAATTTCAAATTGATCTTGTCAGTTACTATTAGTTGTCGGTTATACCTTCCTTGGTTATCAAAAGTCAAGTCGTTGACTAATTAATCAAAACGCTAACCAAGTCCACGTATGGATGTTTATTCCATAACTCGGGCCTTGTAAATAGCATATATGGGCTAGTAAATTGGGCCGTAGGATTGAGAAAAGAGGACGTAAATTTCAAAACAATTTACAAAATCCGCGAAATATTACAGCTTCAACTCTGATTAACCCCAATCAATCCCTCTTCCCCTTCCCGTCTCGTCGTCTCTCCTCCCTCTCACGAGTTCTGCAAATTAGGGTTTAAGAGCGAAAAAATCTCTTAGAGGAAGAGTCGATTTCTTATTACTTGTTCTTTCATCTGAAGACTTTTCTGCTGTAATCGTAACTCCGAAGATCGAAGATGGCTCGTAATGAGGAGAAAGCGCAGTCGATGCTGAACAGGTTCATCACCATGAAAGAGACGGAGAAGAAGAAGCCCAAGGAGCGTCGACCTTACCTGGCTTCGGAGTGCCGAGATCTGGCGGACGCGGACAAATGGAGGCAGCAGATCATGCGGGAGATCAGTCGCAAAGTGGCCGAGATTCAAAACGAAGGGCTGGGCGAGCACCGGCTCCGCGACCTGAACGACGAGATCAACAAGCTTCTCAGGGAGAGATATCACTGGGAGCGACGGATCGTGGAGCTAGGCGGACCGAATTACTCGAGACACGGGGCGAAGATGACGGATCTGGAAGGAAACATCGTCGACGTCCCCAACCCTAGCGGCCGTGGTCCTGGGTATCGCTATTTTGGTGCTGCTAAGAAGCTCCCGGGAGTTCGAGAGCTCTTCGAGAAGCCTCCGGAGCTGAGGAAGCGGAGGACGAGGTACGATATATACAAGAGGATAGACGCTAGCTACTACGGGTACAGAGACGAGGAAGATGGGATCTTGGAGAGCTTGGAGAGGGCCTCGGAAGCAGAGATGAGGAGGAGAACGGTGGACGAGTGGCGGAGACTGGATGAGGTTAGGAAGGAAGCGAGGAAGGGGGCGACGGAGGTTGTGAGCGTAGGAGCTGCAGCTGCGAAGGAGGTGCTGTTTGAGGAGGAGGAAGATGTGGTGGAGGAAGAGAGGAGGGAGAGGGAGAGAGAGGAGGAGAAAGAGAGGGAGTTTGTTGTGCATGTTCCATTGCCGGACGAGAAGGAGATAGAGAAGATGGTGTTGCAGAAGAAGAAGATGGATCTGCTTAGAGAGTATGCTAGTGAAGACTTGGTTGAGCAGCAGACTGAGGCTAAAGCCATGCTCAATATCCACAGATAGGTAAACTAGGTCAATCTATCTATCTATATACCTTAAAGTTTTCACTTGATCTTTTGCCTAGTCTCGTGAAGAATTCGATTAGTTATTCTGAAAAAAACTTGCTGATATTCACTGTAATTGGAGATCGAAAGATTCTTCTTTTTTAAGCAAGTAATTAGCTCAGTACTCTTATTGATGGAGCTTAGATTTCCGTTATTTCAATGGCCGAATACAGAAAATTGCCTTCAAAAGGATCTTCTCTACTTATTAGTCTTGATAGATCTGAGAGACTGATCAATCTTTATACCTATCAGGTTAAATCCAAGTCAGATGTGCTGTTCGGACGACGAACCCTGTGCTCAATCTAAAGAAGCCACGGAACAAAGTGAGGGGACATAAGGTTGGACAAGTGTGAGGAACTATTTAGACATGGAAACAAACTCGTATTCTCTTATGTTAGCTCTACTTTTTGTAGTCTGTCTGTATTTCAATTTCATTGCGGTCACAGAATGACTTCTTCCCTATTGATCGCAATCACTTAATGAATCGGGTTCCTCGATAGAACCAAAATCCAGTTTGGGTTTAAGACAGATGCAGAGACATGAGTTGAAAGAAACAGAGACTATTCACTAGCATTTGTCCCATAGAACAAAATCTTTACAAGTCATTGTCTAAAGACATTCTTTAGTTAAAAGAAAAAAGGGAAGTCGATTTATTGATCGAACAAAATCTTAACAAGACCGTTGAGATGAGATGGATGTTGGATAATACACATGTGTCTAGAGATACGAACCTCACCCACATGTTCACACACACAATCCCAAACCTACTTTCTCTCCTAAACGCAAACGCACTTTTTTCTCTCTACTCAGTCCTCCAATGGCGGACTACGAGGACGAAATTGACCAGCATAACCAAAGCTTCATCCCCAAAGAAACCGCTCTACAAGCTCTAAACACCATAATCCAGCTCCACTTCGAGAAAACTTTAGAGAAAAAGCGAGCCATTGACCACCAGAAGAAGAAGCTCCACAAGCTTTTCCAGCTCTTCTTCATCTTCCTCGCCGTCGTCTTCTTCTCTCTCTCACAGCCTTCCGGCCGTCTCCACTGCCGCCATTGCTGGGCACCAATCATCCTCCTCTCCTTCTCCCATCTCTTCTTCTACGTCTCCGTAGCTCAAACCCTCCGTTGCATCAACGGCTTCAAGTACCAGCGTCGTTGCCACAAGCTCACTCTCGGCCTCGCAACACACAAGCTCCGTTTCATCAAGTCACGCATCGCCGCAGGCGATTTCCTCGGCAACGGTGGTGGCGGAGAAGACGAGGTCTCCGCCTCGGCTGCTGCTTGGGATCTGGAAGTTCCGTATCAGGAGCCACCGGATAGCTACTTTGGCAAGTTTAAGAGAAACTGGGCTCTGTATTTCGGGTCCTTGATCCTTCTTTACACTTTCATGATCTCCTTCTCCGTCGTCATCCTCTGTTTCTGATATCTCCTACTCTTAGAGTGGCACTTTCGTTAATTTTACATTACCCTTCTGCTTCTTATCATTCATTACTCTTCAGCTTACAAGGATCATAAGAAGCTGATGTCGAAATCAAAAGGGATCCCGAAAAGTTGGAAGCTTTTTAAGATTTGAGTCAGTCTGGGTTGATAATTGTCGAGCCCAAGTCTTCAGCTTTTGTAGAAAGATCATAATAGGATGATGTAGAAATAAGGGATCACAAAAATTTGGATCTTCGTTGTTCCGAATTACAATGATTTTGTCAAAGGTATTATTGTATGTCTTACCTTTAATCTGATTAAAGGGATCCCAAAAAGGTGGACACTTTAAGATCTGATTCAATCTGGCTTGTTCATCTCATGTCTCACTTGTAGCAAATTCAAGTTAGAAAAGACTTTGATAGAGAGATTGAAATAACAATACAACATTAGCGGAGACATTTAGCATTAATAATCAAGTAATCACAACCAAAAGTTCGAATTTTTCTTCACAAATTGTTTAAACAATCACACGGACACAAAACACAAATGCAGCAACGGTCAGAATCTGACAAAAATAAAAAGAAAAGAGTTATAGAAATTTCATGGGGGATACAAAACACAAAAACACAGCAAGGTTGATTGTTTGAATCTAACAGCTAAAAATCAAAGCTCTCGGCTAGGAGTTGTTTTGTTGTTGTTAGCTCCTCCTCCTCCTCTACGGATCTCCTCGCTGCTCGAGGAAGACGGGTGAAGCCCGTACTCGCTCGTGTTCCCGTACTCGCTGCTTGCACCGTACTCTTGGCTATCCAACGCCACTTTCCTGAACTTCTTCATATCCGCACTGTAAGTGCTTGAGTCATAGTCCGAGCTCGATCCCCTCCCGAGGAATGAGCTCTGTCCAGGTTTCGCGCCTTCGTTTAGATCGTCTAGCGATGCATCTCCCTCCAGAGCCCGAACAATCTGTTAGAATCGTAGAGAAACTCAGAACATTTGATTTGGATTGGTCTCATTAGTGATATGATCATTCATCTTGTCCTAAAACTTACTTGGCTCATCTTAGGCCTGCGTCTAGCTGAGTGTCTGATGGCTGCAGCGGCACAAGCCACCATTTGTGCCATCTCATAAGGCTCGTATTGGTTCTCGAGCCGTGGATCAACTAGTTCACTGTAGTCTCCGTCCTGAGCTGCGTTTAAGCATAAGGGTCTTGCCTGCGTAAGAAAGTAACAGAGTTTTTATAGATCGTTAGGCCACAAAGACTATAACAGAGGAGAGAAACACTTTGTGATGATTGTATATATGGTACTGACCCAATCGACCAAGCTGTCTTCCATTTCACCAGTGAGATCAACAGGTCGGCGTCCGGTAATGAGCTCAAGAAGCATCACTCCGAAGGAGAAAACATCTGATCTGTCTGTCAGCTTCCCGCTTGACGCATACTCTGGAGCCAAATACCTGTCATTTGATTAGATTCTTGGGTGAGATTAGAAATCAAGAGTGTGTTGGAAGTTGGAATAGAAGCAAGAGCTATTGAAATTTGGAGGTATAGTTTTCATCAGCTGGTTTCGCGTTTCTTTATTACCCGAAAGTTCCCATGATACGAGTGGACACATGTGTAACGTTGTCCTGAGATAGCTTAGCCAACCCAAAGTCTGCAACCTGCATAGTTGAGCCAGTCCAGTTATAAATAAAGAAAGAAATATCGAAGAATCTGAAAGCATTATGATTCAAAATATTACATAAGCATACCTTGGCTTCAAAGGATTCGTCAAGAAGAATGTTTGAAGCTTTAATGTCTCGATGGATGATTTTCGGATGACCTGAGTACACAAAGTAAAAAGAGGAAGAAGTTTGATCACATGTCTAGTTAAACTTGGATAGGATCAAAGAAAAATTTCAGATTTTTGTTCTGACTCACAATCTTCATGTAAGTAAGCAAGCCCTTTAGCTGATCCCAAAGCAATCCTGAGCCTTGTAGGCCAATCAAGAATATTACCACTTTTGCCATGGAGATGAAACTCAAGTGTGTCATTAGGTAAGAACTCATAAACCAACATCCTCTGCCCTCCTGCAATACAATAACCAACAAGAGACACAAGAAACCGATGATGAACTCGACTAATGATGTCGACCTCAGCCTGAAACTCGCGTTCTCCTTGTCCGCTTCCTGCTTTAAGACTCTTCACAGCGATCTCCTTCCCGTTGGGAAGTATTCCCTTGTGAACATACCCGAATCCACCTTGCCCTAGCAATCTTGCTTGAGAGAAGCCTTGAGTTGCTGCAGCTAGCTCGTCGTACGTGAATGTACTCTTGTTGAACCCTAGAGCGACTGAAGGGTGAGGTGGTGGCAGAGACGGACCGTGTGGGCCTGAGTAGTTTGAGCTCATGTCGCTGCTGTTTCCGTTGTGTACACCGCCTGAGACGAGCGGTGGTGGTGGCGGCGGCGATGGTTGCCAGCTTCCAGGTGGTGGTGGAGGCGGTGAGTTCATCCAGTTGTTATTCCCGTTTGATCCAGGATACTGATGAGACAGGTTCATTACGTGATCGCTTTGGTTATTGTAATGTTGTTGCTGTTGTTGGTATTGATCAGCTAAGGTAAAACAAAAAACAAAAACAAAAAACAAAAGACTTTGTTGTCACCTTGTTTCTCTGGTAAAAAGACAGCAAAGTTTAATAGTTTTCCACAATATATCAAAATATTCAGGATGCAAACTTCTGACCGAGAAGCTAATTCTCATGATTTCTCCCATATCTCACAATACACTATTATGAAACTCTAAAGCTTACAATGTGGTTTAAAGGTAAGAAGATACTACTGAGTTAGGTTATTAATTCAATTAGATTGGTGCACAAGAAATATCCGAACTAGGTTAGACTAGGGCTAAGGTTGGTGACTTGGTGTTGACCAATTTAGATTTACCTTTGCCGGTGGCGAAACCATTGCCTGCATAGTAAGGCATTTGATGCTTCTTTTTCTTCTTGCGGCAACAACAGACGCAGAACAAGATCATAACAAGAAATAACAATCCAGCAGCAGCCGCAATTCCTATAATAGCACCCGTGTTCGGTGTACCGTTACGTGACGAGTTCGAGCCACCACCGCTTGATCTAGGAGGAGCCAGGGATCTCGGTGGGGAAGGAGAGTTACGGTCGGAGTTTCTCGATGGAGGCGGAGGCGAACGATTGTTGCCTCCCCCGCCATTGTTTCTATTGTTGTTATTCCCATTGTTGTTGTCATTGTTATTCCCATTGTTGTTGTCATTGTTATTCCCATTGTTGTTATTCCCACTGTTGTTATTACCATTTTTGCCATCATTGTTGTTATTACCATTGTTGCCATCATTGTTGTTATTACCATTGTTGTTGTTGTTGTTGTTGTTGTCATTGTTTCCACCATTGTTGTTATTATTGTTATTGTTTCCTTGTTGAGGCGATGGTAGAGATTGTGAGCCTGAAGAAGGCGGTGGAGGAGAGGAGGAGGAATTATCCGGCGAAGGAGGAGCAGGTGGTGAAGATGAAGGAGGAGAGGAGGAGGAGTTAGGAGACGGAGGAGACTGCTGTTGATTGTTGTCGGAGGAAGGAGACGGAGGTGTAGGTGACGGCGGTGAATTCTCCGGGGATTGCCCCTCCGCCATAATCTCTTTGGATGTTTCTTTTCTTCTTCTTTTATTTATCCGGAAGCTCTCTCCTTAAGATTTTCTTAAGAGAGAGAGGAAGATTGAACAAAGAGAAACACAAAAGCTCTGTGTGTTCCAAATCCTATTTTTAAAGAGTGCTTTCAAAAAAATTTCCTTCTCGTTTTTCAATTCTTTTCTGAATTGCTAATTTCTTCTTTTGTAGGGTCTATATTTGGGTTTTAATACAGCCATGCAAAATATGCACCTTCAACTAAATTTGCAAGAAGGAAAAATTTACAGTCAAGAACTCGATGTGTTTATTAAAAATAAAATGATTGGTTTACCAAAGGAGGAACACAGAGATAAATAAACAACAAAAACAACAACAACACACATGTGAAAGAAATTATAAAAAAAAAAAAACAATAATACCTTGGTTGCAAAGCCAAAGCATAAGGGAAAAGCGCAAAAATGAAATTTTTTTAGAGAAATGCTCTCGTTGAGAGTCGAACTCAAGACCTCCCGCTTACTAAACGGGTGCTCTAACCAACTGAGCTACGAGAGCTGTTTGATGCATAAGCCTATGTAGTAAATCACAAAGATTTTGGTAGGAAAAAAACGAGGAAGATATCATAATTATTCAGGTATAATATAAAGACAAAATACTAGTCGCCTAAGAAATTACAAGACAGATCAGGAACAGCTTAGAGAGAAAAAAAAAACACAAGTAAAAAGAGCTTTTCTTCTTCCACAATATTACCAGACAGAGATCGTAGAATCTCTCTCTCCCTCTTTTAGATCCGTTTATCGTTCCATCTCTTTTCGATTCGATGCCTTCCCGTAGACGTACCCTCCTCAAAGTCATCATCCTCGGCGATAGCGGGTTAGGTTTCTGCAAGGCACTCCTTTTTTTTTTTGTTAATATATATGTATGCGATTATACTTGTGATTTGATGCTTTTCGATGAGTGAATTGGGTGGTTTTGTTTTCTGGGTTTAGGGATTTAGGCAGGGTTTGTCTTATGCGTTTCCTGCGGATTAGATTCTGATATGATATGTTGATCTCTTCTTAGTTTAGCTGAATTTTGTTTTCTTTGTTTGATCAATCAATTTCTCATTATTATTGATCTGGCGTTGGGTGTGATTTTTCCAATTGAGGATTACTTTTGTATTGTTTGATCAAAATCAGAACTTTGTGAGGCTGTTGGTTTCTTTGCTAAATTGCAAAAACTGAGCTGACTTAGTCTGGCAACTTGAGTTTTACTTCACCACGTTTTGAGTCTATAGAGGAGAAATGTTTGATTTTTACTTGTTGGTTCTCCATCAACACCTCGTTGCAAACGTATGATCCTAGGTTTGCCTTCCTTTGCAATTTTGCATGATTTCGGGGATAGATTATCAATTACTGAAGTTGTGCTTGACCTTTAAGATCATGCTGGTTTTGTGAAAAATGAGAAATTTTTTTGAAAGGATCATTGTATAAACAAACGAGGGAGAACTCCAACTTTTTTGCCTGTGTGTAATGACTACATGAAATTGGTGTCTATTCTTAGATGGTCTCTTGCTATGTTTTATTTCGAGTGAAACTAATTTGGACGTCTCTAACTTGTTTATTCTGCAGGGTGGGGAAAACCTCTTTGATGAATCAGTATCCTACTTTTGTTTGAATGGAGTAACAAGTAATGTTGTACTAGTTTTCTAGTTACGGAAAAACTGTTTCTTTGGTCGTTATATGATTTGGCAGGATCTTTTTAGAGTTAAATGATCTCGCGCTTTTGTTTTGGTTTAACATGATAACTTCAGATATGTTAATAAAAAGTTCAGCAACCAGTACAAAGCAACCATCGGAGCTGACTTCTTGACCAAAGAAGTACAGTTTGAAGATCGACTTTTCACCTTACAGGTTCTCACTAGTGCTTTATCAGTGAATTATGTTTTTTTAAAAGTTAGTTGCATGTGCTTTCTGCTTAGCACAGTGGTACTGTAGTTGTTTTGACTGTGTACAGTATTGGTTTAGAAAACGCTAATTAACTAATAAGTTTCTGCCAGAAACTTTCAGCCTTTCCTTGCTCATGAATGACGTTACTTACATATGTGGGAGCTACCATCTTTGCTTGAACAAAGCTCACTTGTTTCTGTGTTTTCTGTCAATGGGTGGGTTATTACAGATCTGGGATACAGCTGGACAGGAAAGGTTTCAGAGCCTTGGTGTAGCTTTCTACCGAGGTGCTGATTGCTGTGTTCTTGTATATGATGTCAACTCCATGAAATCATTTGACAATCTGAACAACTGGAGGGAAGAATTTCTGATCCAGGTAATCTTATTCATTCTTTTTCTCACCCCTCTCTGTAAACAGGATTTCACAATTGACAAAGCACTAACGCAAGTGTAATGTCCTTTACAGGCCAGTCCATCGGATCCAGAGAATTTTCCGTTTGTTCTTATTGGAAATAAGGTGGACGTGGATGGTGGAAACAGCAGAGTGGTATAATGTGCTTACTTAATTTTCCATTGTTCTATGAATGTCTCTGAGATGTAAACGTTACCGTCCAACTACAATCTTGATCACAGGTTTCAGAGAAAAAGGCTAAAGCTTGGTGTGCTTCAAAGGGAAACATTCCCTACTTTGAGACCTCTGCTAAGGAAGGCACCAATGTGGAGGAAGCTTTCCAATGCATTGCCAAGAACGCGCTGAAGAGCGGGGAAGAGGAAGAGCTGTAAGTTTCAAAAAACCATTCTTACTCCACACATATGTTTTAAAATCACGGGTTTGGTCTCAACCTTTATCTCTGTCTTTTCTTTGTTTCTCTCTAGATACTTGCCAGACACAATCGATGTCGGGACAAGCAATCAACAGCGGTCGGCAGGGTGTGAATGCTAAGGGATTAATCCCTCCCAGAACAATGCTTTTCAGTTCAACTTTGGGGGAATTTGTCTCTCCTCCCATTACCTCTCTTCTTCAGCAGTTATCTCTAAAGATATTATGTTACATGCTGTAAATTTGTTCTTTTGTGGGTAAAAGAACCCTCCAAAACGAATTGACTTGTTTAGTAAGTATTTGTGGTTTTTTTCATATTTTCAAAAAAAATGTTATAATGCATTTGAGATCTTTATATTTTCGATCGCGTATCTAAAAATTTGAGAAGGTACTAATAATTATTAGTGGATTATACGGCGAACTTCGCAGAAATTGTGTAGTACATTGTAGGATGTCATTTTCTTTTTGTTTTTCTATAACGTTTCCTTTTTGTTTTTCAAGCAACTCTTCAGACGCTTCTGAGTGCCTGCCTGAGGAACTGTAGGAACCCAGGACAGACAATAGAGTAAAAAAACTATGTTTGCTTTTTGTTTGGTCTGTTTTGTCATGGGTTAGATTAGTAACCCAAAAATGGGCGTTCCCATCCAGTTCCAACAATGCGACCAGTGACCACCATTCCAAGGTTCTACACAATGCAATTTAAGTCAAAACTGAGTTAATATTTTTGCATGACTCCAAAGGACAAACGACAAGTAAACAATATAGACAATCAAGTCCATTCATTTCATTTCCCATTTTATATTACGTAAAACAAAACTTATTTCGTTCAAATTACATATCTGATCAAATTTCTACCACTTTGTATGCGATTCCGTCCCAAATATTTCGTTTTTTGTTTTGAAAAAGAAAAGCTCACTGTTTGTTTGATCCAATCTCAACCAACCGGATTCGAACTCGAGGTCTTATTATTAGGCTTACTCTTGGAGTCTCTCCACCTGAGGCCACTAAAAAGCTCATCCATATCCTCAAGCACCCTCCCTTGCGTCTCCGGCAAGAAATTGTAGAAGAAAATCCAAGCCACCGTCGCAATCCCTCCGAACAAGTAAAACGCTCCTCCGGTGGTCATCGCTTTCGACATGGAAAGAAACGTCATCGAGATCACACCGCTCGTCACTCTGTTCACAACAACCGCCATACTCGATCCCTGTGATCTCAGCCTCAACGGGAATATCTCCGAGGTGTAAACCCAAGTGATAGGTCCCGCTCCGATCGAGAACGTAGCTACGTAAGTCATCACCGTCGCGATGCTTATCACCACAGCCCACATCACTTTCTTCTCCGTCTGGTCTATAATCGTTAGAGACGTTCCTAATGCCGCCAGAGACAGTACCATCCCTCCGACGCTGGTCAGAAGCAATGGCCGTCTTCCGACTCGGTCGAGGAATAAAGTAGCGACTAGTATGAAAGATGTCTTCACGACTCCTACTGCTACAGTCGCTAGAAGCTGCTGGTGATCGGTTTTGAGTCCCGCGGTTTTGAAGATCCTCGGCGAGAAGAGAACCACCGCGTCGATTCCGGAAGCTTGCTGGAAGAAATGGATTCCGATTGCAGCGATCATAACGCGACGGACGGCTGGCGTCGGACGGATCAGAAGCTCTCTCCAAACTCCTTGGCCATGGCTGTTCTTCCTTGACACCTGTAAATGTGATGAAAACTTAGGACAAGATTTGGGACGGACAAAGTAGGAACTCAAAATTTTCTGAGTGTTTTCACCTGAACGACGTCGTCGTGGCAATCGGCGGGAATTCCGGCGGCTTCTTTGATTTCTTCGAGTCGGAGAGCGGCTTCGGAAGGAGAATCAGAGGTTTTGTCGAGCACGCGTTTGGCTTCTCCGAGACGGCCTTGCAAAACGAGCCACCGTGGAGATTCCGGCATGGCTAGAACGCCGATGGCGAGTAAAACGGAAGGTACGGCTCCGATTCCGAGCATCAATCTCCATCCAAGCTTCAGAGCACACTTCGAGAAGGCGAGGTTCGATACATAGCCGAACAGTATTCCGGCGTTGATGAACACCTGTACACGTCAACATAACCGCTCTGCCACGTCAGTTATTATGTCTTTTTGTTTTTTTTTTTCATTCTCTCTTTTAAAAATCATGCACCAAAGTAAGTACCAAACCGACCAAATATTGGCCAAATCGTCATAAAGATGCTTGACGAAAAGTCAACTACTTCTTATTAAGAATATATTTATATTTTCCTATCCAATAAAACTACTCCGAGTGAAAGAAATATAAGTACATTTTTTGTAGTTCGGTATATATATATTTTTTGTCGTGTACTGAAAAAATTACATTTAACGTCATGTTCTTAATTTTATATACTTGTAATTATTGAAAAACGGAAAAAATAACTCTCAGCATATCTAATTAATTTGGTTAAGCGGTAGGTTTTCAGAAAAATAATCTTGTATTATCAACTTAAGAAATCTTATACCTCAGGGAGGGAGGTGAGAAAGCCGCGAGAAGATGCGGGAGAGACTTCGGCGGTATAGACAGGTGCAATCATAAGGGCATAACCGACTCCTATTCCGGCGACAAACCTCCCGAACATGAGGAAAGCGTAGTTAGGGGCGAGTCCCATGAGAAGAGCTCCGGCGAAGAATATAGCTCCGGCCAGCACGATTGTGTAACGCCGACCAATCAAGTCGGAGGTTTTGCCAGCGGCGCAAGATCCTAAAAGCGAGTAAATGTTAAGGATTCCGGCGAGAATCCCGATTTGAAGATCAGTAAGCTTCAAATCTCTCTTGATATAGATCATTGCTCCACTCATCACTCCTATATCTGCAAATTTTGAAAACTTTAAAGAATCAGTAAAGAATGTGTATATGTGTATAAATTTGTGGTGGATTTTTTCATTCCTCGAGAAAACTAACCATAACCAAGGAGGATGGAAGTCATGGAAGCTAAGATTGCACACGCGAATGCATACTTGTTCCTCTTTGGTTTCGCCGGTGGACCTAACTCCGGAACATGTTTTGTTGCCGGTGCCGGCGACGGAAATGCTTGGTTTTCCGGCGTCAAGCCTGTCATTTAGAGAGAGAGAGAGAGAGTGGAGAAAGAGAGAGGAAGATGTGAGGATTGAGTATACTAACAACAACTTGCGGTAATGAGATGTGTCTTAAATAGACGTGTGTACTCAGACTCTCAGACTAAGGGCTCATGGAAAGGGCAAAACCGTCCAAGATTATGGGAGAACTGTCCCAGAAATATAGGTATAATTAAAATTACCATGTTTCCTATATATAGAGACAGAATCAAAAATATCAGTATAGAAACGGCAACTACTGTTTAATAAATTTTCATTTCTATATGTAATCATTTAGTACTTGCTATCTTACATTTAATTTTATTTGAAAATTTTGATTTAACATTTAGTCTACCAAAAAGGATGCCCACAATTAAAAAGATTGGAGAGGGCTTAGAGGTAATCTCGTAAAAGATTACCTGTCGTCCATGTGAGCTTGTTGACTGCACTTGTGACTTGTTCTTAAGGATTGAACGTATTAGACCATCTCCAGAAGAAGTTCTCACATAATTATATTAATAAAAAATTATAAAGCTGGAGATAGAATGAGATATAATATCTCATTTGTGATATTGTTAGAATTTTTTAGATACTCTTTTTTTCATTTGCTGTTTTGTGATTGATTATATATTTTTAAATATTTTTGATTTAATTAAGTAGTGAAAATATATATTAAAATATTATTTTTATGTGGTTCACATACTCCTTTTGGTATTAAACCAGTCGAGATGCTCTAAGACAGCTTACATGACGTTATTTATTTCAATTAAAAATTGTTTTCCTTCTGTAACCTACTGGTCTAAACTTGAAATAAAAAACACCCAGCGAGGTACTATTATTATATTTATGTAAGATAATATACATCAGTAGACAATAGTTTACACTAAGGATGGGATCAATTAATGACAATGGATATAATATTTATCGAACCAATGCATTAATTTCATATTTCTTCCTTACGATAATTGCCTTTTTTTATTACTATCTCGTACGTGCGTTTCATTCTGCGTACTCTGCTGCTGAGACAGAGGCACAGAGCTTACCCAACAATGGGAGTACAATTTCACTTATTAATTTACGCAAGTAAATAGACCTTTTCTTGACCTAAAACAAAAGGTAAACGAATTGTAACGCATGTTCTCTTGTTCAGATCCTTATGTAGCCTTCAGTGACGACTATTCACGTACGTGTGCATGTTTTTCACGTATAAAATAGAAAAATATATATTACGTACGTATATATGTATATATATGTATTTAGGCATAATTTGAGGATTCTGACTAAATTAATTATTTAATTAAGTAATGATTTCTTTTACACAATTGCATCTAATATGTCTAATTTAACAAAGAATTTTCAGTCTTCTGATAAAATTGTATTTATCATGGTAATGCATATATTAAAGTAGTACTATTAAGTATTAACTGAGGCTCCTTAGAGAAGCCGGGTCAACACACACAACAGTCCAAGACCACATGTTTTTTTTTAAAGAAAGAAAAGGGTTAAACCCGGGTCACTATTGGAACCAGACCTAACCCCAGGTGGAGGTACAGCCCACAGATAGACCCTCTCCTGGGTATTCAAATGAGCCGAAAGCATAGCTCATATCCGTGTGGCCAGCGGGAATCGATTCTTAATGATGGTAGGTAAGACGTAAGTTAATCACTTTAACAATAACATATAAAAGATTCCTGCAAAAATATGTAATATAGTATTCGCATATGATATTTATGGATTTACTTGCAAGAAACCATCAGTCCATAAGTCGTTAGCTTGCGACAGCAATCGCTGTTATGGAGACTATAAATTGTGGGGACTAACCTTATGTGCCCCTCCGTACTCAAAAATAAGTTTATTTGTCCCTGTTTTAAAAACTCTTTTCATTTTCATTTTCTTTTTAAACCAAAACGGGTGAAAAGACTACAAAAGTGTTAATGAATCTATATAATTACGAAAAATACCAAGGGCTAATCAATTGGGTTTTGGCCCACACTTAAATTTAAATGAAACCCAAAATTTGATCCAAACCAAAACAAAAAACACATTATTTGTCCATCCAAAACATTATTTTCGATCAAACCCAAAAATTTTCAACTTCTCATCTTCTCCGACCACGAACACCACGAAACCCTAATACACGAAGTCGACAACCGTAACGTCGCTCTCTTAACCCAAACGTCACCGACATCGGATATCCGAAATCATGTCGCCTCGTACGAGGATATGAAAAGGAAAAGGAGTTCGGTTGAGGACGCCTTCGCCGGAGCGTGCTCCGTCGCTTTCGCCGGCCCGTAGCTCGTCGCCGCCGCCGCCAAATCAAAGTGAGCCGGCGAAGAAGAGAAAGAGGGGGAAAGGGAATAAGCGTTCAGCGGCACAACGAGAAAGAGAGAAGAAATCGCACAAGAAATCAAATGCTGGAACTTCCGGTGCTCCGACTCCGGCTCTGGCGTCTCCGGTGGCTCTGGCGTCTCCGGCGGCCGCCGTCATGTTCAAATCAGCCGGCGAAGAAAAAAACGAAGGCGGGGAAGCGTCCGACTGTCGCCAAGTTCAAATACGCCGAGGAAGAAGAAGTACGATGATTTTGGATTGCATGAAATGTCGAGATGGAATTCTGTTGAAATCGCACAGTATGAGTAGATCAACTAGTACGATTTGTTTGAGTAGAACAATAGTCATACTAATCGGACTAGTTGACCATAGTAATCGTATTAGTCGTACTAATTGTACCAGCAGTAAATTAAATCGGTTTCCTTATTTTTGCAGGTTGATGAGGATGTTGTGGAACCAATGCGACCTCTTGGATATGTCTTCGATCCGAGACATTGTGGAAAGAAATGTAGGCTAAGTACCAAATGTTTGAAACACAAACCACGTAGTCTTCAGAAACAAGCAGCAAAGATATTGATTAAGAAGCTTATGTTGTGTGTTTTGTTAGGCATTGAAAGTTATGTTGTGTGTGTTTTGTTAGGCCTTGGAACTTGGTGTGTAGTTGTTATGTTTTGTTAGGACATATATATATTTTATGCAAGTTTTTTTTTAGTTAAATTAAAAAGTACAACTAGTACAATTCATCCAACTACAATTGAGTTTTAAAAAACTGTGGAAGTGAAAAAACGTGTGCCTACAAAAAACACGGTCCAAAAAGAATGTGGAATTTAAAAATGGACAAAAAGAGAAAATGAATAAAAAATATCCACTTGCGCCGTCAGAAGAGAAAATAAATAAATAATGCCCACTTGCGCCGTCAGAAGAGAAAATAAATAAATAATATCCGCTTGCGCCGTCAGAAGAACCTTTTTTTTATAACAGAGTCGTACTAGTTTTCTAGTCGTACTCATTGTTCAAGAAGTTGGATTTTGATGGTAAAGTTATGTAATCAGTCGTACCATACCTTAAAACAAACTTTTGTAGTTGTACTTATGAAATTGAGTAAATAAATTACATTTAACATATTCTAATGCTATAACTTGTACAAAAATACAAATTTTCACGGTTTTCATGTTTGTGTGGTTAAGCTTTTCAAAGTAACCTTAAAAGTATAAGGTAGATTGTGTAGACACCACATTTTCATGGATCAAACTTTTTTATGATCAAATTTATTTAACTATGCAATGTTTAAATAGGTTTGCACATGTTGTATGACCTATTTTATATGGAAATACATTAGTAAATGATGTTATTTACATATTTGTAGAAAGCATAATCGTACTAGTTTTCCTAGTTGGACATGAGTATGACTACATTGTAGTTGCATGGATAGTAACTACAATGGATAGTAACTAATTTTCAGCTGAGCTGTAGCTGCATCTAGCAAAACCTTTCTGCAAATTCCCTCCACTAATCCAACATAAGTGACATCTTCCAAATATTTCCTCATCACTAAAGTATGAATCTCATCTTCTTCAGAATTCCATAAAATTTGTTTACCATCTTTTGAATAGAATCCCTCATAATCAAAACATATGATTGTGCAACCATTTTTACTCATTTCCCCTGAAAAGAACAAAACAATCGTTATATTAGTTATTCTAGTTGTACCACTTTTCCTAATCGTGCTAGTTGTTCTCAGTCGTACCCAGAAAGTTTGATTTTTAATTAGAATCATCACGATTTGTTACGATTCATTACTCAGTTAACCAGGAATCCTATGCAATTAACAATATCAGTTTCTAATAGCTTTATCCAACAAGCTCAGTCACTCCTATGAGCCAAAACAAATTTCGATTTTCTTTTACTATGAAATTCCCTAATTGAGATAGAACTAAGTATTAATTGAGATAAACTAGACATAAATTTCCTAATTCACTCACGAAATCGAAAATGGCATAAAAAAGAAACAACTAACCTTGAATCTTCGTCCCTGATTTCGCCAATGATGGAAACGAGAGAGAGGAAGAAGACGACAATTGTTATTTGCACTCGAAGAGAGGAAGAAGAGAGAGGAATACAGCACACGTGGTATCTTTCAATTGGAGGAAATTAATTTTGTTTGGTTTGGTTGGTTTACAGAATTAAATTCTGGGTTGTTGATTTCAGTTAAATTCTCCGAGACCAACCCACTTCATCCTTTTTCTTTTCCAATTTTCGTTTTTAATTTTTTATTTATTTAAATGAAGGTCAAAAAAGACAATTCATTAACAGAGGGACAATTAGATTTAAGAGGGACAATTAGAGCATCCCTCTTGTACGGAAGGGCAAATGAGGTTAGTCCCCATAAATTGTCGTCATAGCGTGCTTCTACTTGTAGACAACCAAGTGATTATCAAAACTATTTTGTCTTCTTGAAATGTCAAATGAATCAAATACCCCCGTTGAATCTATTTCTAGATCTTCAGGAGCGTTTTGGTTGTGGTTAATTCCCGTTCAACATTTCTCTTTGCCATATCGAATTCGACTCTTGTCCCTCCCATGGGATATTGGGATTAATTTTTTTTATAAAGAATCAATATGGCCCAGTCCGACAAAATAATAAATTCTTATCTTTTATAATTTAGTAGTAATATGCATACATTATGCGTGGTATTAATCTTAAATTTATGGACCATCTAGATATTTTGTTTAAGAAGATCGAGGAAATAAATAAATGCATCCGTAGACTTTAGAGGGCAATTACATAAGAAAGCCCTTCGAATTCTTCCGGATGACATCAGTATTATAACTTTCTGTACTACATTTAGTCAAAAGCTTTCTTTTATCCAGTACTTTACTTATTACTTTTCCTTAAAATATAGCTTTCCCTCATAAAATCGTGTTTCTCACTACGATGATCATAGTATGTACCAAGTTATGGGAAACATTAGTATGTAACAGTTATGAAAATACGTCTTTTTAGTTTTTCAAATTTCAAATTTACCTATAATTTTAGTGTATTTGTGTATGTTTTGTCAAAAGGGGTTATTAATTTTCAATATCACCTCAACATATCATATTTTAAAAAAGTCCAATAATTGAAGAAGCAGCAAATGGTGAAGTGGGCCAAGTTTTAGCAGAAAAGGCAGCCATCATAGGTGACCATAATAAGATCGGGAAGCTAAAAAAATTGGACTCTCATATGATATGATATTTGATTTATGTTCGTGAAATCAGGAATGTGAACTATTCGATCTGTCACATAGTTATATATGCGAATCAAACGCTTTAATAAACGTTCTTTTAGAACAGCTCTCGCTAAATTAAAGAAGCTTGGAAGGCGTAAAACGGGAGATGACCAATTTTCTTTTAGTATCAATCAACCAATGCATCGCATAGACATCATATATCTTATCTATCATTTTTCGTACCGAAAAAAAAAAAAAATCTTATCTATCATTTAATGCATCGCATAGACAAATAATAAGAAAGCGTCGGTATTCGAAATTCGTTGACTTAAAAGTTGACTTGTTTAGTAAGTATTTGTGGGTTTTTATTTTCAAAAAAAAATTATAATGCATTTGAGATCTTTATATTTTCGATCGTGTATCTTTTAAATTTGAGAAGGTACTAATAATTATTTAGTAGATTATACGGCAAACTACACAGAAATTGTGTAGTACATTGTTGGATGATTTTTTATATCATTTTCTTTTTGTTTTTTTATAACGTTTCTTTTTTGTTTTTCAAGTAACTCTTGAGACGCTTTTGAGTGCCTGCCTGAGGAACTGTAGGAACCCAGGGCAGACAATAGAGTGTAGTTCTCCAATTCATAGCCATTGGTTACGGCCACTTTCAACTGTCTTCCATATCTCTGATGTTCTTTGGGATGTTTCTGACAATGGTGTATGCCGATTACAAAACATATCACGATACTAAAACCCACGCTTTTTATTGAGACACGTTTTGAAAAGCGTTTATTGCAAAATACTATTTCGGTTGAAATTTATGTTTTTAGGTAAAAGTCTAATTCTGCTGATGAAAAAAAATATACTATAACAAACATCAAAAAAGAGAATAATAAATTAGTGAGTGGCAATCGATAATCTCTTTTCTTTTCCTTTTGCCACTTCGTTTGATTTGCACTAAACTTGGAACAAAAGAACACACAAGTGGGGAATCGAAAAAGTTTGAAGATTCTTCCAAGTCCACTTTTTTGAAATATCCATCCTCTACAATTACGATATAAGCTACCCGGTCCATGTCCGCAAGATCAGGAACCATGGGCTACTTTCTTCTCCTCGTCAAGAAAGAAACTTGCTCCTGCAATATCAAATTGATCACCAATAAGTGGTTCCATATTCACCTCTTAGAACAGCTTGCTCCAAGATGCCACTTGAGGCCCAAACTTAGTCGTAATCCATATCTCCATACGTAATCACTACAAGAAAACACACTCTTAACGAGGACGTATTTCGATGCAAATTCGTCGTAAAGTAGGCTTAACGAGGAAACAACGAGAAAAAGAGAAACGTCGTGAAACGTTTGTCGTAAACCATAGTTCCTCGCGAAATCGTCGCAAACAATTCCTCATAAGTTACTTGCACCAGTTTCCTCGTAAAACAGTCGGGAAGGGATTCGTCGTTAAATACACGGTAAAGGAAAACTCGTAAATTCCAAACTCTCGTTTCGTCGTAAAAGACACGCGAATTTTTCCTCGTAATCTTTTACGCTAAATATTCCTCATAAAACACACGCAAAGTATTCGTCGTATATTCGAGGTAAAATTTCCTCGTTAAGTCGACGTAATGTTTACGAGGAGTTCACGTTGCTACTTATATTCCACGTTTATTCGTCGTAGTTATTAGCGACGATTTTACGTGAAAACGTTATTTATTTATTAAAAATAATATAATTAATAATAATATTTAATTATTGAAACCAAAATATAAAAAAAATATAAAAACCAAAATTTTAAAAAAATATAAGAACAAATTTCCGAAAATATTTATAAAATATTTAGGTTTCTAGTTTTAAAATTTTTACAAGAAAAAGAAAAAAAAAATAGTAGCTAATGGTTTTCCATTTGGGTGAAGAAATCTTGACTCCTTCTGTCCGCTTCCGCCTCCTCCGCTGCGGTGGGTCGCCGTGGTGGCTGAATCCCATGCTGGACCTCTATCATACGCTCCAAAACGGGGTTTCCCGCCGCCACAATGTCGAGAATATCCTCGAGCGAACTCATTTGAGCTTGTGTCGCATGCAATTCATTACGCAGCTGAGTAGTCTCATCCACCCGTTGCTGAGCATAAGCCGAGGTCGCCTGGGGGACAATGTTAACGGACCCGATTCCCAATAACCTTCCCTTTTTCCTAGGGACCACCTTGAAATGAAAAAAAAAATAGTTTAGTAATTAAAATTATTAACATATAAATGTTAAGAAGATTAATTTGGAAAAAATAATAATTTATACCTCTTCGTAAATGCGATCCTTTTCAAGCGTGGATAATACGACGGGAACTCCGTCAGGAGACTCTTGTGTCAGCTGAGTCTGGCGGTCCTCCACCCGAGCAACCACGTCGTTGTAGATTTGCTCTGACCGAGGATCTACAAAAACTCCAGCCTTGTTCTTGTGAGTCTCCTCGTAAAGCTCCTGAAGAGATGGGAGGACTCCGCCATTTTTTTTTGCCTAAAAATATATAAAGAATTTGTAAATAATTTTGTAATTAAAAATTTTAAAAATACGGAAAATGGAATTTAAATAAAATATATACCATGGCAAGACGGATCCCAGCATGACCTTTTTCCCGTTGTGTGGAGCATCGGCAAGTTGCCATTCTCATCTCTCGTCATACGGGAAGCGGAGCACTTGTTGGACTTTCTGATGGTCTCTGGATCTTCCCAAAACCTGATGAGGCCACCCAAACAAACCCTGCTCCTCGGGCTTCCCTTTCTCATACCCCTTAACCCACCATTCATCCTTCCAGTTGGAGACCGTATCAAGCAATCGTTCTTTCGCTTTTGCCACGAACTCTTTCCTGACCCTCTCAGTGATCCCGACGGGCCAATTCCATTTTTGCTGTTTAAAAAAGGACAATTAATTAATAAGTATAATAAATAAATTAAAATAATTTAAAAAAATAAAAGCTTACAATGTAAAAGTAACTTACAACAAAACATTTGAACCATGTCCTCCTGACATGGTGTGGGGTTTTCTTCCAGCTAGTATATGGGCCGGGGAAATAGCCCTTCATTGTGTCGGTAACGCTCCGAGCGACACAAGGATCAATATTAAACCTGAAAAAAAATTAAATTATAAGTGTTAAAATTTTAGAATTTAATATATAATGGTAATAGTATTTATTGAAAATATATAATACTTACCAGAAAATATTTGGTCCAGAATCAAAATTTTTTGCTGGGTCTAAAACCGGTAACCCTCCTCTTCCTGGCTGAGTGAGAAGGTCCTCGACGGTGTATCGAGCATAAGGAGCAGATGCAGAGACCTGTAAATCAAGTTGAAGCGGGGCCTCACCCTCAGGAGCTGGCTCCTCGCCAGGAACATGGTCCTCTTGCTGAGGCAACGGACCCACCGCTGGGGGAACAGCAAACTGAGGCACTGATGGTGCCCTCTGACAACCCTGAGAGTCGGGGATTGTTTCCGAACTCGAACTGGGAGCTGAAGAAGATGAAGCTATACGACTGCCCGGCTCACCAAAAATATCTCTGTAATGCGGTGTAAGCTTGTTTTTCCTAACCATCTGAAATATTAACAAGTATAATTAGATTCATATTATATATATATGCTATAATTTGTAATTATCTAAAGTGATTCCATCAACCTAGCTACAATTCTCTAAACTAACCACCTAAACTATAGTTCTCTAAACTAACCACCTAAACTAATTACCTAAAAAATTTTTTAGAAATCTTACCTTCGCTTAGAGAGGAATTTGAGAGGAAATGAGGAAGTGAGGAGATGAGGAGGAGATGTCGCGGTTCTGTTAATATAGAGAATTAATTTTCCTCGTAAAACCGACGTAACTTTACGAGGAAATTGCCAGTCCCGCGTTTTTTTCCTCATAAAAGTCCACGTAAAGTTACGAGGAAATAGCTTGGTTTTTAAATCAACGAGGCTGTTACGACGAAATCTTTTACGGGGAATTAACCAGTCCCGCGTTTTCAGCTTACGACGATTTTACGAGGAAATCATTACGACGAATTAACCAGCCCCGTGTTTTCACCTTACGACTATTTTACAAGGAAAGTTTCACGACTAACTAACCAGTCCCGTGTTTTTACTTTACGACGAGTTTACGACAACATCAAATTATCATAAAAAAAAATTAACATATATATTCAGTATGTTACCATATGTAATTTAAGGGAAAATAAAAATAAAAGAAAGACACTAGAATCACAAGTGGGAAGAGACAAAGTGAGATTATGTATCTTTAACTTTGTCTTTTCCAATTGTGATTTCAGATCTTTCTTCTTTTTCTTTTTCACTTCATTAGATCTTCTACAATTTGAGAGACTTGAGAGTGTGGGGGTTAGTATTTATAGGAAATTTGGCGAGGATTTTACGAGGAAATATTTACGACGAATTAACCAGTCCCGCTTTTTTGTTTTACGTCTTCTTTACGAGGAAATATTTACGACGAATTAACCAGTCCCGCTTTTTTGTTTTACGTCTTCTTTACGAGGAAATATTTACGACGAATTAACCAGCCCCGTGTTTTCAATTAACGACGAATTTACGAGAAAAAGGAATTTTACGAGGAATGAACGTGGAAATATTATGAATCCCTAAACCCCAAAACCCCAATCCGAAAGTCCTTCCTTCTAAACCCCTAACTTCATATCCCCTTACCTCCTACAACCAATCTTCTAACCCCTAAACACCTAAACCCCATTTGTAACCCCTAAATCCCATCTTTCTAACCCACAAACCCCATCTTTAACCCCTATATACAATATAAATCGTGAAATTAAAAGATAACATGTGTAAAACTTCTTTTCATATACTTCTTTTGAAACATCATCATTCAGATACATCATTCGAATCATCACTACTAACATCATCGCTTTCATTAAACTCGTCCTCATCAGCTTCGTCTGTTGTATCTTCGGGTAGATCTTCATATTCTCTATTATGCGGATCAATGAGAAGGATGTCATCAGTTTGTTGTTCGGGTTCATTGACTTCATCGATGTGTTCTTCCTGCAAAGGTGGAGCTTCTTCACAGATTAATCGTCCACGAGGTGTAACTTTGACAACAGCTAGCCAATTTATTCCTGACTCTCTCACCCGAGGATATAGAATGAAGCTAACTTGGTCTGCTTGCGAAGCTAATATGAAAGGCTCGAATTTGTTGTACCTACGTCCAGAATTGACGGCAACAACACCAAATTTGTTAAACCAGACACCTCGGTTGACAACTGGGTCGAACCATTCGCATTTGAAGAGGACGCATTTTAGCTTCAATAACCCTGGAAATTCCACTTCAATAATCTCCTGCAAGATCCCATAGAAATCTGTTTCGCCTTTCACACAAACTCCAAAATTCCTTGTCGCCTGCTTGCTACCATAGTCGTATGTATGAAATGTAGCCTCGTGTAATATACATTGGTGATGTGACCACCTTTGCAGTCGGACCTTGCAGGAGCTCATGAAACCATGGGGGATAAGTTGGATCGTCATAATCAACCTACAAAGGTAGTACAGCAATGTCAAAATTTATATCTTCATATCAATAATATTAAATGATCACGTTTTGAAATTAGTTTTTACCTGACTCCTCAACCACTTAATAAAGTGTTGATCTTTCCTTTTGTCTACCTCCGCTGTGGATATCCCTGGTAATGTTTCTTCGACTTGAGTAACGAATAGGCTGCAAAATTAACCTTTTGTGTTAATCAATATATAAATAGAAACTTTTTCATATTAATTAGTTTCAAATAGATGTTAATTACCTTTCATAGTATTGGATTAATGGATCCTCGCAATTGAGTAAAATATAAGTGTGTGCACTATGGGTGTCTTCTTTGCTAAACCACCAAACCTGTTTTGATTTCCCACCCTGTCTTCCAATCTGACAAAAGATGTCTGGAACTTCGACCGCATATGTTGGCGCGACACCACCATCATCATATCTTCTTGGAGCCCTTTTTCGTGTACGTACTTTTGATGTAAAGTAGTACGATGTGAAGTGCGGTGTCTGTTCCGTCAAACTTGCGGCAACTATAGAACCTTCTACCTTTGCAAGGTTTTTGTCTTTTCCTTTCAAATATTTCATGAACCGCTCATACATATACATCCATCCGTAATGAACAGGTCCACGATGCATTGCCTCATACGGGAGGTGAACAACTAGATGCTCCATCACATCAAAGAAGGCTGGTGGAAATATCTTTTCCAAGTTGCACAGTAGATGAGAATGTTCTCGTGTAGTTGTTGAAGGACATCCTCTTTTAAAGTGTGTGTGCTCAAATCCCTGAAAAATACTCCAATGCCTGGTATATCCAAAAATAATTAATTATTATAGACTTTAATTAGATATAATCATGTGCATGCATATATATATATATATATATATATATATATATATATATATATATTATATATATATATTAATTACCTACAAGTGCTTCATGTACTTGTGTTGGAAGTAGCTCCGCAAATGCAAAGGGAAGTAGTCGTTGCATAAAGACGTGACAATCATGACTCTTCATGCCGGAGAACTTTTGACCTTGTTCAACACACCGAGACAGATTTGAAACATACCCATCGGGGAACTTCACTTCTGATTCCACCCAATTGAACAATACCGACTTTTGTTGTGAAGACAATCTGAATATCGGAACTGGCACACTTCCATTGCTTTGTATATGTAACTCACTTCTTGAGCAAATATCAGGTAAGTCCAACCTTGATTTCCTGCTGTCTTTTGTCTTCCCTTGGACATTCAATATTGTATTCATGATGTTCTCAAAAAAATTCTTCTCAATATGCATCACATCGAGGTTGTGGCGCAACAGAAGATCCTTCCAATATGGCAACTCCCAAAATATACTCTTCTTGTGCCAGTTGTGCTGAACCCCGTAATAATCAGGCATATTTCCGGGAACATGCCAGTTACCCCCCCCCCCCCCGATGAATTGTGTCTTGAGCTCCGTAGTAATCGATTTTTCGTTCAATTTCTGCTCCACTTAAATACGGAGGAGGAGTGTCTTTCACAACTCTTTTGTACCTAAACAATGTCTTGTTTCTTCGGTACGGATGCCTAATGGGAAGAAAGCGACGGTGACAATCAAACCTACATGTCTTTCTCCTATTCTTCAATTGAAACGCATCTGTCATTCCATTACAATATGGACAAGCTAATCTCCCATGTGTAGTCCATCCAGACAACATCCCATAAGCAGGAAAGTCGCTTATGGTCCACAAAAGCATTGCCCGCATCGTGAAATTTGTTTTTGTTGAACAATCATACGTCCTCACACCTGTTGACCACAAATATTTCAACTCTTTTATCAGTGGTTGTAGAAAAACATCTAGAGACCTTTTTGGATGCTTCGGCCCAGGGATTAATATGGTCAAGAATAGAAACTCCCGTTGCATGCACAAATCCGGTGGTAAGTTGTATGGCGTAAGAATGACTGGCCACAATGAGTACTGTCTCCTAGACATTCCAAATGGACTAAATCCATCTGTACATAACCCAAGATACACATTCCGACTATTTCTAGCGAAATCAGGATGTACTGAATTAAAATGTTTCCAAGCTTTTGCATCTGATGGATGCGTGATCTCGCCTTCCGTGGGAGTATGTTCGGCATGCCATCTCATCCCTCCAGCAGTCCTCTCAGATTGGTACAATCTTTTCAATCTGTCTGTAATTGGTATGTACCACATCCTTTGGTACGGTACCCTATTACGGCCTCGTCCTTGCGGTTTGAATCGTAGCTTCTTGCAGAATCGACATTCTTCTAACTTCTCATCATCTCCCCAGTAGATCATGCAATTGTCAATGCAAACATCTATCATCTCTGAAGGCAGCCCAAGACTATAAACCAATTTCTGAATCTCATAATAAGATTCAGCAGCCACATTATCTTCTGGCAAAATCTCATTAATTAACTCTGCCCATGCATCCATGCAATTTTCAGGTAGATTGAAATCGGTTTTAATATTCATCATCCTAGCTGCTACTGACAATTTAGAGACACCTTCTCTACAACCATTGTATAATGGTTGATTCGCAGCAGCTAGCATTTCATAAAACTTCTTAGCATCTACGTTAGGTTCTTCAACTTCAGCAGCTACTAATGCATCAGTTACCATATCATGAACCCTATCATGATCCACCATCTGCTCCTCCTGATGGTAACGATTCTCATTATGCAAATGATCATGATCTACCACCGGTTCATCCCGAAAATTGCTATTGCTACTACTACCACCTTCATGATTCCCATAAACTTCCCCATGTTGAAACCATATATAGTAATTTGACGTGAAACCTCTATTTAGTAAATGCTTCCATACAGTTTCTCGATTGCCTAATTTTGTATTGTTGCATTTCCGACAAGGACAGAACAACTTACCGCTTTCTAGTGTGAGCGGTGTGGAATCTGCTTGATGGATAAACGTCTCTAGCCCGTCTAGAAATTCTCTCGTCACTCTCCCCGTCTCAGCATCTCTATGGCTGTACATCCAACTTCGTAACTCGAAAATACTCTTATCATTGGACATTTTTTTCAGGTTTTTGATTTCCTTTTTTTTTTGGTGTGTTACAAATGGAAGGCAAGTGCCATATATATAGAACTATTTTGCGACGAATTTACTAGGAAATATAAGTGGGTGTAACTACCAAAAACACGTTTTTCACCAACTAAGGTGAAAGTCCTCGTAAATAACTCGGTAATAAATTTCCAAGTAAAATAGTCACAAAGTTTACGAGAACTTTACGACGAAACTTACACGGCACACGTAAAAAATTCGGTAAATCATTTTCTCGTAAAATCGAAGCAAATTTTACGTGGAGTTTACGAGGAAAAGTGTTTTCCTCGTAAAAGACACGTTAACTTACTTTCCTTTTACGAGGAAACTTTTTCCACGTCACTTTACGACGACTTTACGTGGAATATTATTTTCCACGTTACTTCTTCGTTAACTCCACGTTATTTTACGATGAAATATTTTCCTCGTTAAGTTTCGTCGCTATGCACGTGTTTTCTTGTAGTGAATGTATCCTGGCACTGATATAACACTGCAAGTTGCTCATCTCTAACACTAGATAGAGTCACGGTATCTTAAATTAGAGTGAAACGGTAGAGTTAAACGCGAGCCAACACCTCGTATGTCCCTATATGATGCAGACAAATCTCTCATGTCCCCGTTCTAAAATTTATTTTTGTTAACATTATTTTTAATACGAAACTAAAGCAAAAGACAGAAAAGCCAAGACAAATTAAAAGAATCACAATTTTACCAAACATAAACCAAGATTAAACCGAGTCATCGTTTCTAAATCCCTAATTTGTCAATTTGGGGGAAAAACTCAACTTTCTCTCCTTTCTTTCTCACGCGACTCTTCACTCTCTTATCTCTAAATCATAATCGATTCCTCTCAATTCCTTCTCTAAGTGGAAACAAGAAGAAATTGCTGACCTCGCCGTCTCAACAATGGTGGAAACAAGAAGAGGAGCTAAACGGAATGAGGTTCCGAAGGAATCGCCGATCTCGCCGAGCGGTAGGAAGAAATCGTAGGTGAGTAGGAAGCCATTGGTTGATTGGTGCCATTTCCATTGTTTTGTGCGAAGGAAAACTATATAGAATTGGAGAATATTAGGTAAAAATTTGAATTATTTGTTGAGTAACACTAGGAATATTTGGTAAAACTAGTCGCGATAGTCTTTTGTAAAACTAGAAAAAGTTGGGAAAACTGGGTAGTACTGGGGAAAACTATTGGGAATTGTGATGTACTACTGGTATAACTGATGTAGAACTCAATGTTTCTTGCAGGATAATGAGGGAACCATGGCAGCTGGAATGTACTTCTTACCAACGGAGTACAAAAAGCAAATCAAGCTGGGGACAAGGTGTTTCATATATGAAGTTCTTAAGGGAGTGAAGACAAACTTGTTTTGTGGTTGAAGTTTGAAACTTTATGGAAAACTCTGAACTTTGGCCGTTTTTGGGAACTTGTTTATTTGTTCTTTTTTTGATGTTTTCACATTTTGGTTTAGAACTGGTTGAACTTGTTGTGGTAATTCTTCTTATTCTAGTTTGAACTATGTTGTGCAATGCTAGAATAGAAAAGACAAAGACAATTAAACACAACATAAATCTTACCAAACACAAGTATAAACAATAACATAAAATGGATAAGTCTTAAGAAACACATAAACTGATACAACTCTTGACAAACAATTATTTATATCATCCGAGAACAAGTTTTAGGAAAGGAAGATTGCGAAGAGAATTTAATTTAGTTAATCATATCCACATGTGGCTTCATCTTCTTCGTCTCCCTCTTGTTCATTTTCTCCTCATATGGATCCATGATGGAAGGGATAGTAGAGATCGTGAAGAAAGAAAAAAGTGAGAGAGAAATGGGAGAAACAGCAAGAGAGTAATGAGGAAATGAGAGAAATGAGAGAATTGAGAGAGAGAATGAGAAAATGAGAGAAAATGTAAGAAATTGAGAGAGAGAATGAGAAAATAAGAGAAAATGAGAGAGGAAAATGGAGAGAGAAATGGAGAATGAGAAATGACAAAATGATTTCGAGAGAGAAAAGAAGAGAGTAAATTTTCTCCAAAAAAATTATGTGAAAATTCCCTCCAAAATTTCCCTCCAAAAATCCTTCTTAGTAATACTTAAGATAGTAGTAGTACGAAACTTCTTCACAGTTCTACTTTTGGTGTTTTTCAATTTATTTAGTATTACTTAACCTTCAAATATGTTTTAGTAGTTTTACAGTTACGTTTAGTGATTTAACATGTAAGACTGATTGTTTTATGGAAAAATATGTTTGAAATCATAATTTCGTTAACTTTTCCTTACTAAGTTGGTTGTCACCAACAAAGTGTTCATGAAAGTATAAGGAAGTATATTGGAGAAATGTTGGGCTTGTGTAACAAAAATCAAATGTAAAAATCAAAAATCATATATTTGTTATAATTATATGTAAATACAATAAAATCGAATTTGTTTTTTTAGTTTTACCGTTGATTTTTTTTAGAAGGAATACTAATTTAATTTGAAAATCACCCAAAATTAGCTTTTCCTAGTGTTACCTTAATGAAAACTTTGTTATTTTTGTTTTACCGATGATATAATTGTTTAGGCAGATAATTTGGATTGTTCAACGTAGTAACATGTTCGCACTCAAGATGGGGATAAATCAAATATATTACACATAGTTATACTTAGTTTTACACAGTAGTCCAAATCATACAAGTTTTACAACACAAAAGATGGCAATAAATCAAATATGTTCGCACTCAAACATGACGACAAATCAAATATATTTGACACATTTATACTTAGTTTTACGCAGGAGTCCTAATCATACAAGTTTTACAACACAAAAGATGGCAATAAATTCATTCACCGCTACTCCCTCTCCCAAATAACAACCAATAAAAACCTTTATAGGCTTGCCTTTTATGCAGTGTTCTGATGTAATCCGGTACATTCCATTCAGACCTATCCGGCACTACATAAATCATCTTGTAGTAAGCCAATGCCCATAGCTCCGTCAAGTAATATTTTGTGCACAGGTCATGTAGTTTTAACTGGATATCACGACCACGACCCTGACCGACTCCAGTTTAACCTTACTTTCATCTAACCCAAGCTTCTTATACATCATAGCTTCTATCACTGATAAAGTTATCTCCTCCACTGATGTCTTCAAAATTACACTACACATACGACATTGACATTTAAAATATATGGTCATGTGCGTAGTCATTGTATCCTGCCAAAACAATGCAAAAAACTCAATAAATTATCCATAGTTATCCATAGTTATCCACAGTTATACCGTTACACATTTTCAGTAATACCAGTGTTACTAGTTATACTACATTTATCAGTTCTACTAGTTCTACCTAGTTATACCCAAAATCAATGGTTTCCACTGCAAATGTACTGCCAATTCGATCCATTCAACTACTGAAATTCATTTTTTTACCAATTAAGATTACTAATTGACCTAAAAACATGGGTAATACAACAATGTGCGTACCAAATTCATCAAATCTCAATTGAATCTGAATTTGAAAGCCATAAACCTAATTGAGAACCTAATTTCTACTAAATACAGCTGGAGGAAACAGAAGAATGCAGCACCTGTTTTCAACTATCTGTGATGGAATGCGGCAGCGGAGGTGACTGGAAGTGAATGCGACGGCGAGTGAGTGAGTCGGGGAGAACGAGTGCGAGGGGAGAACGGCGAGCTCGAGATTTTCAGATTTTTTTTTTTATTTTCTGTTTTTTCCAATTAAACCAATAAAGAGAAAACAAATCTGGGTATTTTCGGAATTTCCAATCTGTTTAATGAAATAGGGATATAGGAGATAAAATGGGGATATAAGAGATTTTAATTTGGTTTTTGAGGATATACGAGACGTTGGCTCGTTAAACGCGGTCCAAATGCATCTGTCGTAGAGCTAATAAAATTTTGAAAACAAATAATCAATATGTGTCATTAAAATTTATGGAACCTCGTAAAAGACTATCAGTACATGTGTTATTTTTTAATTAGTTGAAAAAGTTTATATTATACTCGTAGATTTTATTATAAAATTCAATTATTTTTAACTATTTTTTATATACTTATTTTTGAGAACTCCAACTAATAAAAATACTACTTTTGTATAAAATGGGATTTCATTAAAATATTTCGCAAGCATGGAATCAGGACCAGCTCTGGACAGATGTGGATGTGGACTCAGATGGCTCAACACCGTAGACATTGTCTAAGAAAGACGGACAACAGGTTTTATAATCGATGGTCACATGCATCGTAAACTGCAAGTGCAGATAGTATCATAAGAGTTTGCATAACCCCCTGATGCAAACCAGCAGAAGTATAAACAAACCTGCATCTTTACTCTAGAATCTAGATGCATGGGTGTTTTGAAAAGTATAAAAAACCTATGTTTGCTTTTTGTTTTGTCTGTTTTGTCACTGACCACCATTCCAAGGTTCTACACAATGCAAGTTAAGTCAAAACTGAGCTAATATTTTTGCATAACTCCAAAGGAATATGAAGACAAACGTTAAGTAATTAAACAATATAGACAATAAGTCCATTCATTTCCCATTTTATATTACGTAAAACAAAAATTTATTTCATTCGAATTACATCTGATCAAATTTCTACAACTTTGTATGCCATTCCGTCCCAAATTTTTGTTTTTTCTTTTTTTTTTAAAAAAGCTCACTGTTTGTTTGGTCCAATCTCAAGCTCCGGATTCGAACTCGAAGTCTTGTTCTTAGGCTTACTCTTGGAGTCTCTCCACCTGAAGCCACTAAAAAGCTCATCCATATCCTCAAGCATCCTCCCTTGCGTCTCCGGCAAGAAGTTGTAGAAGAAAACCCAAGCCACCGTCGCAATCCCTCCGAACAAGTAAAACGCTCCTCCGAAAGTCATCCGGCCTTCCGCCATGGGAAGAAACGTCAACGAGATCACACCGCTCGTCACTCTGTTCACAACAACCCCCATACTCGATCCCTGTGATCTCAACCTCAACGGGAATATTTCCGAGCTGTAAACCCAAGTGATAGGTCCCGCTCCGATCGAAAACGTAGCTACGTAAGTCATCACCGACGCGATGCTTATCACCACAGCCCACATCACTTTCTTCCCCGCCTGGTCTATAATCGTTAGAGACGTTCCTAATGCCGCCAGAGACAGTACCATCCCTCCGACGCTGGTCAGAAGCAATGGCCGTCTTCCGATTCGGTCGAGGAGGAAAGTAGCGACTAATATGAAAGATGTCTTCACAATTCCTACTGCTACAGTCGCTAGAAGCTGCTGGTGATCGGTTTTGAGTCCGGCGGTTTTGAAGATCCTCGGCGAGAAGAGAACCACCGCGTCGATTCCGGAAGCTTGCTGGAAGAAATGGATTCCGATTGCAGCGATCATAACGCGACGAACGGCTGGAGTCGGACGGATCAGAAGCTCTCTCCAAACTCCTTCGCCATGGCTGTTCCTCCTTGACACCTGTAAATGTGATGGAAACTTAGGACAAGATTTGGGACGGACAGAGTAGGAACTCAAATTTGTCTGAGATTCTTGTGTGTTTCACCTGAACGATGTCGTCGTGGCAATCGGCGGGAATTCCGGCGGCTTCTTTGATTTCTTCGAGTCGGAGAGCGGCTTCGGAAGGGGAATCAGAGGTTTTGTCGAGCACGCGTTTGGCTTCTCCGAGACGACCTTGCATAACGAGCCATCGTGGAGATTCCGGCATGGCGAGAACGCCGAGGGCGAGTAAAACGGAAGGTACGGCTCCGACTCCGAGCATCAATCTCCATCCAAGCTTCAGAGGAAACTTCGAGAAGGCCAGGTTCGATACATAGCCGAGCAATATTCCGGCGTTGATGAATACCTGTACACGTCAACATAACCGCTCTGCCACGTCAATTTTCTTTCTTTTTGTCATCAGCCACGTAGTTATTATGTCTTTTCTTTTTTTAGTTTCATTCTCTCATCATTTTGCAGGTACTGAGTTTAGTAAGGTCATTTCTATTAGTTACCCAAAAAAAAATTTATAAGGAAAAATTAACTCTCAAAATATCTACTTAATTTGGTTAAGCGCTAGGTTTCCAGAAAATTAATCTTGTATTATCAACTTAGAATTCTTATACCTCAGGGAAGGAGGTGAGAAAGCCGCGAGAAGATGCAGGAGAGACTTCGGCGGTATAGACAGGTGCAATCATAAGGGCATAACCGACTCCTATTCCGGCGACAAGCCTCCCGAACATGAGGAAAGCGTAGTTAGGGGAGAATCCCATGAGAAGAGCTCCGGCGAAGAATATAGCTCCGGCCAACACAATTGTGTAACGGCGACCAATCAAGTCGGAGGTTTTTCCGGCGGCGCAAGATCCTAAAAGCGAGAAAATGTTGAGGCTTCCGGCGAGAATCCCGATTTCAAGATCATTAATCTTCAAATCTCTCTTGATATAAATCATTGCTCCACTCATCACTCCTATATCTGCAAATTTTGAAAACATTAAAGAATCATATATATCAGTAAAGAATGTGTATATGTGTATAAATTTGTGGTGGATTTTTTCATTCCTCTTGCGTTGACCAGAAAAGAGAGTAACGAGAAAACTAACCATAACCAAGGAGGATGGAAGTCATGGAAGCTAAGATTGCACACGCGAATGCATACTTGTTCCTCTTTGGTTTTGCCGGCGGACCTAACTCCGGAACATGTTTTGTTGCCGGTGCCGGCGACGGAAATGCTTGGTTCTCCGGCGTCAAGCCTGTCATTTCGAGAGAGAGAGAGAGAGAGAGTGGAGAAAGAGAGAGGAAGGTGTGAGGACTGAGTATACTAACAACAACTTGTGGTAATGAGATGTGTCTTAAATAGACGTGTGTACTCAGATTGAGGACTCATAGAAAGGGCAAAACCGTCCGAGATGATGGGAGAACTGTCCCAAAGATATAGGTATCATTTACATTATCATGTTTCTTATAGAGACAGAAACAAATATATCAGAGTAGAAATGGCTACTAATGTTTAATAAATTTTCATTTTTAATATGTAATTATTTAGTACTTGCTATCTTACATTGAATTTATTTGAAAATTTGGATTTACATTATTCTACCGAAAAGAACGCCCACAATGAAAAAGATTGGAGGGCTTAAAGGTAATCAAAAGACTACTTGTTGTCCATGTGAGCTTGTTGACTGCACTTGTCGACTTTTCTCGAGGATTGAACGTATAAGACAGCTTAAATAACGTTATTTATTTCAATTAAAAATCGTTTTCTTTCTGTAACCTACTGGTCTAAACTTAAAATAAATATAAATAAAAAAAACCCAGCGAGGTACTATTGATATATTTTTGTGATATGTGCGAAGATAATATACATCAATAGACTATAGTATACAGTATACACTAGGATCGGATTAATGACAATGGATATAATAGTATTGATCTGACCAATGCATTAACTTCCTGTTTCCTTACAATAATTGCCTGTCTGTTTTTATTACTATCTCGTACGTTTGTTTCATTCTGCGTACCTTGCTGAGACAGAGCTTACCCAACCCAACAATGGGAGTTCAATTTCACTTTAGTCGATTACGGAAAAAGAAACTCATTAAGTTTTTTTTTTGAAAATAAACTTTTCTTTATCTAACAAAAGGTAAATACGAATTGTAACTTGTTCTCTTGTTCAGATCCTTTTGTAGCTTTCAGTGATGACTATTCACGTACGTGTGCATGTTTTTCACGTATAAAATAGAAAAATATAAACTACGTACGTATATATATATATATGCATAATTTGAGGATTCTAACTAGATTAATTATTTGCAGCCAACAAAAAAAAACTAAATGAATTATTTAATTAAGTAATGATTTCTTTTACACAACTGCAACTATTATGTCTAATTTAACAAAGAATTTTCAGTCTTCTGATAAAATTTTATTATTACGGAAATGCATATATTAAGTAGTATTAACTGATCGAGGTTCCTTAGAGAAGCCGGGTCAACACAAACAACAGTCCAAGACCACATGTTGGACTCTTGAAGATGATAAGAGGTAAGTTAATCACTTTAATTTAACAACAACATATAAAAAATTCCTGCAAAAATATGTAATATAGTATTCACATATGATATTTATGGATATTCTTGGAAGAAACCATCAGTCCATAAGTCGCTGCCTTACGAAAGCAATCGCTGTTATGAAGACTATATAGATTGTCAAAACAACTTGCTTCTACTTGTAGACAACCAAGTAATTATCAAAACAATTTCGTCTTCTTGAAATGTCAAATGAATCAAATACGTACCCGTTTAATCTATTTCTTGATCTTCGGGAGCGTTTTGGTTGTGGTTAATTCACGTTCAGCATTTCTCTTTGCCACATCGAATTCGACTCTAGTCCCTTCCATGGGATATTGGGATTAAAAGTATGGTCCAGTAAGTCCGACAAAATAATAAATTTATACTTTTGATAATTTAGGATATATATATATATATATATATATATATATATGACATGCATACATTATTCGTGGTAATCTTAAATTTATGAACCAGCTAGATATTTTGTTTAAGAAGATCCAGGATAGATGCATCTATAAACTTTAGAGGGCAATTACATAAGAAAGCCCTTCGAATTCTTCCGGATGACATCAGTTTTTCACTTTCTATATACTACACTTAGTCAAAAGCTTTCTTTATCGAGTCCTTTACTTATTACTTTTCCTTAAAATATAGTTTTCCCTCACAAAATCGTGTTTCTTACTACGATGCTTATAGTATGTATTATGTTATGGGAAACATTTTATATAACCGTTATGAAAATTCGTCCCTTTCATTTAACAAAAGAAACGTACGTTATTCAACATTACCTACAGTTTTAGTGTATGTGTGTGTGTGTGTTTTGTCGAAAGGGCTTAATAATTTTCGATATTACCTCAACATACCATGTTTGAAAAGTCCAATAATTGAAGAAGCAGCAAATGGTGAAGTGGGCCAACTTTTAGCAGAAAAGGCAGCCATCATAGGTGACCATAATTAAGATTTGGGAGCTCAAAAATTTGGACTCTCATATGATATGATTGCCCCACTCTCGCATTTCCAATGTGATTTTTACATACATATATATGTTCGTGAAATCAGAAATGGGAACTATTTGATCTGTCGTCACATAGTTATATTAGCGTTCTTTTAGAACAGCTCTCGCTAAATTAAAGAAACTTGAAAGGCGTACAACGGAAGATGAACTTCTTTCTTTCTTTTTATCAACCAATGCATCACCATAGACATCACATATCTTATCTATCATTTAATGCCTCGCATAAACAAATAATTAATAAGAAAGCGTCGGTATTCGAAATTCGTTGACTGTAAAGTTTGTAAGTGATGAGTCCAAGCCTCAAGCCCAAGACTCTCCGGTGGCCCAAACAGAAGGAGACAAGCCCACTTCTGTTAAAGAGAACAAGACAAAGAAAGCAGCTCCTGCTGCCTCTGTCAAAGCCGTTAGCACGGCAAAGCAAACAACACAGCTGTGCCAAAACCGATTTCGTCTATTGCAGTCCGTACAAGATGAGTCACTAGCTTCAGCTGTGTTGAGTAGATAAGATTGTATAGGATTCCAGAAAGTTCTGTAAAGATCTATTTAAACATTGTAAAAACCATCATTGTAATCTATCGGAAATATTAGTGAAAGTTCAAAATCTCAGTCTTTCTCTATCTTCTTCATGGTATCAGAGCCCTTGTAGCCTTCACAGGTATTTCAATGGTGACCTCTTACCCCTTTCCGTCAAAAGTCCATGTCTCTAGTTCTGTCACTTTGAAGTTGAATGACAGCAACTACCTCCTCTGGAAGACCCAGTTTGAGTCCCTCCTCTCCAGTCAGAAACTCGTCGGTTTTGTCAACGGAGCTGTCGTCGCTCCACCGAAGACGTCTTCTGTTGTCGACGGTGATGTCACCACCGAGGTTCCGAACCACAATACGACGACTGGTTTTGCACAGATCAGTTGGTTCGCTCCTGGCTGTTCGGCACTCTGTCCGAGGAAGTCCTAGGTCACGTTCACAGTCTTCGCACGTCTCATGAAGTCTGGATGTCACTCGCTGAAAACTTCAACAAGAACAGTGTAGCCAGGGAGTTCTCTCTCCGGCGTAGTCTTCAGCTTCTCTCCAAAAAGGAGAAAACTCTCTCCGTCTATCTCCGGGAGTTCAAAACAGTCTGTGACGCTCTGAGCTCGATCGGAAAGCCCATTGACGAGTCTCTCAAGATCTTTGGGTTCCTCAATGGACTCGGTCGGGAGTACGACCCCATAGCCACTGTGATTCAGAGCTCCCTGAGCCAGCTTTCTCCACCTACATTTAACGATGTTGTGTCAGAGGTTCAGGGGTTCGATGTGAAACTTCAGTCATATGAAGATACTGCCGTCTCTGTAACCCCTCATCTTGCCTTCCACACTGAGCGGTCTGAGTCCTCTGTTCCTCAGTACAACGGTGGCCAGCGCGGCAGGGGACGCGGCTACAATCAGTCACGAGGCAGAGGAGGGTATACAACCAGAGGACGTGGTTTTGCGCAACACCAGTCTGGACCTCCGCAAACTGGTCAACGCCCCGTGTGTCAGATCTGTGGCAGAATAGGACACACTGCCCTCAAATGCTACAACCGCTTTGATAACAACTATCAAGCGGATGTTCAAGCCTTCTCCAGTCTTCGTGTCTCTGAGGAATCCGGCAAAGAATGGTACCCCGACTCTGCTGCGTCTGCTCACATCACGCCTTCCTCAGATGGTCTTCAGAACACCACAGCGTATGAAGGTAATGACACAGTTCTAGTGGGTGATGGTACTTACCTACCTATCACACATGTTGGATCCACCACTATCTCTTCATCGAAAGGTACCTTGCCTCTAAATGACGTTTTAGTTTGTCCTGCCATACAAAAGTCATTGCTTTCTGTTTCCAAACTCTGTGATGATCATCCTTGTGGAGTTTACTTTGATGCTGATAAGGTCTGTGTCATTGACTTACCAACTCAGAGAGTGGTGTCCAAGGGAACTCGAACTAAGGGGCTCTATGTGCTGGATAATCGGGAGTGTGTGGCTTTCTACTCCAACCGTCAGTGTGCCGTTGATGAGTCCAAGTGGCATCTCAGGCTTGGTCACTCTAACTCCAAGATTATACAGCAGCTTCAGTCCAGCAAGGAAATTCAAGTCAATAAGAGCAGAACATCCCTTATTTGTGAGCCTTGCCAGATGGGGAAATCTATTAGTTTGCAATTTTTTTTCTTCTGATTCTCGCACTTTACACCCTCTAGATCGAATACACTGTGATCTATGGGGACCCTCACCAGTTGTATCAGCTCAAGGCTTTAAATATTATGTGGTGTTTGTTGATGACTACTCTCGTTACTCATGGTTATATCCACTTCGTGCTAAGTTGGATTTTGTGTCTGTGTTTGTCGCTTTTCAAAAATTAGTCGAGAATCAACTTGGTACTAAAATCAAAGTCTTCCAGAGTGATGGAGGGGGAGAATTCTGCAATGTTGTGTTCCAGAAACATCTCCGTGACTGTGGCATTCATCATAGGCTGTCTTGCCCTTATACCCCTCAGCAAAATGGCACTGCTGAGAGGAAACACAGACACGTTGTCGAACTCGGATTATCAATGCTATATCACAGCCATTCTCCACTGAGATACTGGGTAGAAGCATTCTACACATCCGCGTATATTATCAATTTGCTGCCATCGTCTGTGCTACAAAACAAGAGTCCTTTCGAAGTTTTGTTTAATCAGAAACCAGTCTACTCAGCTCTACGTGTGTTTGGAGCAGCATGTTATCCGTGTCTAAGACCACAAACACAGAATAAGTTCGATCCTCGTTCTCTTCAGTGTGTGTTCTTGGGATATAATAGTCAGTACAAAGGCTATCGGTGTTTGTATCCTCCAACAGGGAAGGTTTACATCTCCAGAAATGTTCTGTTTGATGAAGATGTGTTACCATTCAAAGAGAAGTACAAATCCTTAGTTCCTGCGTACAAATCTCCTCTCCTGCAGGCCTGGCAATCTGCAAATCCCCCACCAGCTCCTGTGACTATGGCACTTCCTCCGCAACTGTTTCCAAAACCGTTTCTGCAAACAGTACCGACCATAGCACAGGAGACTCTGGTTCCGGAAACAGAAGGAGACAACAACAATGGTGACAATGGCACATTGTCTGATCTCGAGGAACCAGTGGTCATGCCAGAGAATGTGGAACAAGCTCAAGCCATAACCAACAATCATGCCATGACAACACGAGCTAAGGCGGGAATTCATAAGCCTAACACTAGGTATGCTCTTATCGCTTCTAGATTCTCTACAGAAGAACCTAAAAGCATCGTCTCGGCAATGAAACATCCTGGCTGGAATGCATCAGTCATGGAAGAGATAGGCAGAATTCACATGCTCCATACCTGGACTCTGGTTCCACCAACAGAGGATATGAACAGTCTCAGCTCCAAATGGGTGTTTAAAACAAAGCTGCGCCCAGACGGAGAGATTGATAAACTGAAAACGAGACTGGTGGCAAAAGGTTTTGATCAAGAAGAAGGAGTGGACTATTTGGAAACGTTCAGCCCTGTAGTACGTACCGCCACCATCAGGCTCGTTCTGGATGTCGCAACAGCAAAAGAATGGTCTATCAAGCAGCTTGATGTGTCAAACGCCTTCCTACACGGTGAGTTGCAAGAGCCAGTGTTTATGTACCAGCCTACAGGGTTTGTGGATCCAGAAAGACCTTCTCATGTCTGTCGATTGACCAAAGCCCTCTACGGCTTGAAGCAAGCTCCAAGAGCCTGGTTTGACACATTCAGCGGTTTTCTTCTGGAGTTCGGGTTCAGATGCAGTCTTTCTGATCCATCACTCTTCGTGTATCATCACGCAGGTCAAACTCTGATCCTTCTTGTATACGTTGATGATATTTTGTTGACTGGCAGTGATCAAAAGTTGGTGGATAGTCTTCTCTCTGCCCTCAACAATCGTTTTTCGATGAAAGACTTAGGCCAACCTAAGTACTTTCTTGGCATTGAGATATCCACAACTCCGGATGGTCTGTTCCTGCACCAACAAGCCTACGCAGCTGATATTCTTCATCAAGCTGGTATGTCTACCTGCAATCCAATGCCGACACCGTTGCCACATCAGTTGGACAATCTAAATTCTGAACCATTCTCAGAACCCACTTATTTCAAAAGTCTTGCCGGCAAACTGCAATACTTGACAATCACGAGACCCGATATTCAGTTTGCCGTCAACTTTATTTGCCAGAGAATGCATATACCCACGGTTGCTGACTTTGGCCTGCTCAAAAGAATCTTGCGTTATATCAAAGGCACGCTGCACATGGGACTTCCTATCAAGAAACAAACTGATTTGGTTGTCTCAGCCTTCTGTGATAGTGATTGGGTGGGGTGTAAAGAAACACGACGGTCTACTACTGGGTTTTGCGTTCTTCTGGGAAATAATCTCATCTCATGGTCCGCAAAACGTCAGCCTACTGTGTCAAGCTCATCAACTGAAGCTGAATACAGAGCACTCACTTATGTAGCTAGAGAAGTAACATGGATCTCTGCTCTACTCCGTGATGTGGGAATCTCTCAATTTCAACCGACAAAGGTTATGTGTGACAATCTCTCAGCCGTGTATCTCTCAGCTAATCCGGCGCTTCATAGCAGATCAAAACACTTTGATACTGACTATCACTACATACGGGAACAAGTGGCGTTAGGACTAATTGAAACTCAACATATTCCAGCTCTGCTGCAAGTGGCAGACGTGTTTACAAAGCCGTTAGCAAGACGTTCCTTCATCACTCTCAGAGACAAACTTGGTGTTTCAGTTCCCTCCACTCCAAGTTTGAGGGGGAGTGTAAGTGATGAGTCCAAGCCTCAAGCCCAAGACTCTCCGGTGGCCCAAACAGAAGGAGACAAGCCCACTTCTGTTAAAGAGAACAAGACAAAGAAAGCAGCTCCTGCTGCCTCTGTCAAAGCCGTTAGCACGGCAAAGCAAACAACACAGCTGTGCCAAAACCGATTTCGTCTATTGCAGTCCGTACAAGATGAGTCACTAGCTTCAGCTGTGTTGAGTAGATAAGATTGTATAGGATTCCAGAAAGTTCTGTAAAGATCTATTTAAACATTGTAAAAACCCTCATTGTAATCTATCGGAAATATTAGTGAAAGTTCAAAATCTCAGTCTTTCTCTATCTTCTTCAAAGTTGACCCCCAGAAATAATATCTATGCAGTTTAGTTGGACCATGACTCAATAAGACAACAATTATTTGTGTAACAATTAGAGTAGTCTGAAACAACTACTTTTTTTTTTGTCAACAAAAGAATCAAGAGTGGACGATATTATTACGTGTCCAGCCGGAAACAAGCAATATATATATATATATAATGAAATTTTAAACTAAAATGAGCTGCCAGAAAAAAAGATTATAAAAGGAGCTTATCATATATGATTTATAATGAAATAAGAAACTAAAATAAGCTGCCAGGACAAAAAAAGATTACAAAATGAGCTTATCACGATCTCATTTAGATTTATGATAATTTCAGTTACTGATTAATTGAGTGTAGACTTCTTTGCGGCTCGGTGTGGAGAGTCCACAAAATCTTCTATGCTGTACAAAAAGTCCACCACGTGCTGTTGAATTTCAATGCTTCTCCTTCCTTTTCTCCATATAAAGTATATCTGTATATTTATTATACGTTTTGAATATGCTATCTCCTACTCTTTTGATGATCAGACAACAAGAGATAAAGAAAAAGGAATACAAGTATGTATATTAACCGTAAAACCCAACAAATATACTTTGGAAAAAATAATAATAGTTAGTCAAAGGAAGATATAAAATCCTAATGAATCTTTTTTTTTTTGAAAATCAAATCCTAATGAATCTTGACTAGGGGGAAAGACCAACTGATATTGTAATTATATGAATAACGTGGGAATTCAAACTGAAAGATAAGGACAATATATATAAATAGGTAAGTAAAAACTATATGGATTCCACAGCTGCATCTATACGTGAATCCAAGTTCCTGACAACTTAAGATCGTGATCTGAAAACCAGTTATAATATAATTCACAAGAAATTTTAACAATTTGCTAATATGCTATAACGTTTTATGGCTTCATGTAGCTAGTCGAGAGGAGACGTCCTGCAATATTAACAGCGCAATATATCTATCAAGTTTCAATTAATTTGTTTCGTTATGGTGATGAAACTTTTAAGAAATCAGATGCTAGTAACTCTTACGACTACATATTTTTTTATAGTATATATAATACACCAATTAACCTGAATTTCGACCAAATGAATACGAATAAAACTATAAAAGGATAAATTGTTCACGTTGAATAAAGCAAATTGGTGTCACGTCCGCAATCAATCACAACATATAGGGGATTCGTTGGGCCACGACTTAAATCAAAACAAAGCAAATGTTACAATCACTTGAAATATACCACAAACTCTTTGTGGTTTCGATTGACTTAAAACTCAATATTTTAAGATTACCACAAAGACTTTTCTTTTCCAGCTTTCGGTTTTTAATTTATGTCTCCTATAATAGTTTCTGCGACAAATTGATTAGTGTTTAAAATGATATACGGCACGATAACAATGATTTTAGTGGTTGAGTAGAGTCCAATATTATAGTTAGACGGACTGCTAGATAGGGTTTACTAATAAGATATGGAAATAGTTTAATTTTGGCCAATATATAACGAACAACTTATGGGTTAGAATTATTTTCAAGAAAATGAAAATCATAAAACTGTTTTTCGTGAAATGTGTGTTATGTGGGGATTTCTTTTGTCCAAATCAATATGATTACATAAGCAGACATGTGGCATGTGCTGTACGTTGAAAGGTCCTAACTAGAGATGGGTGGATTTGTGGACCAGTGAAAGTTAGTTGTGGTTTTGTCTAATATATATGTAGCCAAACATATTTAAGATTTATTATATATAAAGTTCTTTTGTGAGATTCGACATGAATCATGTGTATGCATATTTACTCGACGTCGCTGATCATTGTGATCAAATGATTGTATTATAAATGGCTACAGATTATTTCTAATTTAATGATCCCATATGCATGTATATTGTTTGTAACCGATTTAAGTAGCCGGCGACAAGTTTCAGGACTATTGTATATATAGACTACTAACCAATATATATTTTCGATTAGAAATTTCACACATAATCACATTTTGACTGCAAACGAAGATGTAAATACATCGATATATTAATCAAACTAGGCTACATCAATATCAAATTAATGGCAAAAGTTGTACATGAATATCGTACATCAATATCATTATTCAAATGGTGACCCATATAAACATAACAATAAATGGCAAAAGTTGTAAGATAATATGAGAGCACCTTTGGTTACTAAAATATGGCGGTGAGCTTTATCAAATAAGATCGGTCTCTACTATCCGAAAAGTGAATAATTAAAGAATCGTCCGATCATTATTTTGTTAAAAATCATTGGAGGATAAGCACCAACTAAGAACTTTTACGTCCTTTTGGCATGATTGCTCACGCACTGTCTTCGCAAAGTTACATTGTTAATCTTTGTGAATATATATATATAAATATAGGGAATATATTACAATATGTTAAAGTAAAGCACGATTTGCACGCGATTCGTATGTATGAAATTGAAAATATGAATTATATTATAGAATCGAGGTTTAGAAAAAAAAAAAAAAATTCTACTTTAGGGTAAAGTTTTTAAAATCAAGAACAAAAAATGCTATTAAAAAGGAATATACTGTAAAAGATTAGTTCAACAATTTATTAACGGGCTTGGCCTTTAAGCCCAGCTATAGAGCCCGAGTAGTTTGATCTCTCCCACAGCTTCTCATTTTGCTCTGCATCAGCGCGTGGCGTCACGCCCCTCTTAGGGTGACTTCGTGCTGAATCTTGTCTGAAGGTTGACATGAATTGCTTAAAAGACGGGTTCTTGTATCACACCCGCTCCATTAAAGCTGGATTAACCTCGACAGCACTCTCCTCGAACCAACTCGTTAATCTCTACTCAAGAAATGGTTTATTGCGGGAAGCTCGGAATGTGTTTGACGAAATGCCTGAGAGAAACGTTTACTCGTGGAACGCTGTGATCTCAGCCTACGTAAAGTTTAAAAATTTGAAAGAAGCGCGTAAATTGTTCAGGGCGGCCAATTCTGAACGAGATTTGATTACGTATAACACTTTGCTTTCAGGGTTTGCCAAAACTGATGGGTGTGAGAGCGAAGCCATTGAGATGTTTGGTGAGATGCAAAGGAAAGAGGAGGATGGGATTTGGATTGACGATTTCACTCTCACTACAATGCTTAAACTTTCTGCGAAGCTATCTAATGTGTTTTACGGTGAACAGTTGCATGGCGTTACGGTGAAAACAGGGAATGATGCAACTAAGTTTGCAGTGAGTTCTCTCATTCACATGTATTCAAAATGTGGGAGGTTTAAGGAAGTGTGTAATGTCTTGAACGGGTCGTGTGTTGAGTTGGTTGATGGTGTTGCTAAGAACGCGATGATTGCTGCATATTGTAGAGAAGGTGACATTGAAAGAGCTTTGAGTATATTCTGTAGAAATCCAGAAACGAATGACACAGTTTCGTGGAATTCATTGATTTCAGGATATGCGCAGAATGGATATGCAGAAGAAGCTTTGAAGATGGCTGTTAGTATGGAGGAAAGTGGGTTGAAATGGGACGAACACACTCTCGCGGCTGTACTAAATGTTGTGAGTAGTTTAAAGAGCCTGAAGATTGGAAAAGAAGTACACGGTCGTGTATTGAAGAATGGATCATATTCTAATAAATTTATAAGCAATGGAATTGTTGATGTTTACTGTAAGTGCGGAGATATGAAGTATGCGGAGTCTGTCCATTTGTTATATGGTTTTGGCGACTTGTATTCAACTTCTTCGATGATCGTGGGTTACACGTCTCAGGGCAAGATGTTGGAAGCGAAAAAGTTATTTGGTTCTTTATCTGAGAAGAATCTAGTGGTGTGGACTGCAATGTTCTTAGGATATCTCAAAGTACAGCAACCTGATTCTGTGCTTGAACTTGCACGTGAGTTTATAACCACGGAGACCAAAATTCCTGTTTCTTTGGTCATAGTTAGCATCCTTGGTGCATGCTCTATACAAGCTTCAATTCAACCGGGGAAGGAGATTCACGGTCACAGCTTGAGAACGGGGATTGCAATGGATAAGAAACTTGCTACTGCATTTGTTGACATGTATTCAAAATGCGGGAACGTTGAGTATGCTGCAAAAGTCTTTGATAATTGCTTCGAGAGAGACACAGTTATGTACAACGCCATGATAGCTGGTTGTGCTCATCATGGCCATGACGCAAAATCTTTCCAGCTTTTTGAAGACATGAATGAGGCTGGACTCAAGCCTGATGAAATCACGTTTATAGCCCTCATATCAGCTTGCCGTCACCGCGGCTTAGTTCTAGAGGGCGAGAAATACTTCAAGTCGATGACAGAGGTTTACAATATTTCCCCCGAGGTTGGTCACTATACCTGCATGATAGATTTGTATGGAAAGACCTATATGTTGGACAAAGCCATAGAACTTATGGAAGGTATTGATCAAGTTGAAGAGGATGCTGTTATTCTTGGGGCGTTTTTAAATGCTTGTAACTGGAATAAGAATACAGAGCTTGTGAAGGAAGTGGAAGGGAAATTGTTAGACATTGATGGATCTAACGGGTCTCGTTATATTCAACTTGCTAACGTTTATGCCTCGTCTGGTAGATGGGATATGATGAGACAGATACGGAATAGTATGAGAGGGAAGGAGATGGGAAAATTTTCTGGGTGCAGCTGGGCGTATATCGATAATCAACTTCATATGTTTACGTCCTCTGATGTTTCCAATTCTAAAACAGAAGCTATATATTCTATGCTACATTTTGTGACCAAGGATTTGACTGGAATCACGCTTTAAAAGAGAGGTATCAAATTTTGTACATTCTTATAGAATACTCAGAGGACCCAAGGTTGAAGATCTCTGTTTTTGTGTAGTTTCACTGATTATTGGTACTTGGATTCGTTTTCACAGTTAGCTTTCTCAATGTTCTCATCATCAGTGATTGTTGGTCATCACTGTTTTGAAAGTCAGCATCCTGATTTACTTGCGTCTGTTGGAGGATCGCTCTTCTGAAGCTATTGTATCTGCCAAAGGCCCATAGTTCTTATCCTGTACTTCAAGATGACTATTATCGCAAAAGTTTGAAGATTCAGAAACAAAAAACCTGAGTGTTCTTATCCTAAGTGGTTGTCAAAAACTTCCTCCATTGAAGGAAGGCCCTCTTAAGTCTTAACTTAGATCAACCAGACGACAAGGTCATGTGAGTACCAATTGAATCTCTGTTCTTTATTCATCTTTTATCATGCATGTAACATGTTTTAGCGTTGAAATGAACTGTTCACGGTATGTTTCCTTTCTGCAGTCACTCTTACTAATATCTTTTTTTTTGTTTTATTATTTTGAAGAAACCAAGCAACACCAATACAATGCAGTTAACACAACAACTGAAACAACATCATACCAACACAGACCAACAACAGCAACAGAAACCAGTACGAGAACAATGGACTCATGAAGAAAATCAAAACACAAAGCGAAACCTTCCAAAAGAAAATCTGTCTTAGCAAGTTGCACCAGATAAACCACACTTCTCCGGGAGTTTAGAAGCGAGGTCAAGGTCGATCCCACTGAGAAAGGGATTGGTTTTGGTTTTCTGCTTGCAGAGACACTGGAAGTCAGCCCCAGACAGAGCAGTGCAGCAAGGGCCCTTGGGATCAATCGCGGTGGTCAATGGGTTCTTAGTCTGCACATAGGGCTTGCAAGAGTACAGATCAGCAACGCTCATACCGCAGAACTCTCCAGTTGCTGCCATGAGTGTCAAGGCAAGAACCAAGGTAATAACGACAAGCTTAGTGTTTGGCTCCATTGCTTTGAGTATTTTGAGAGAGATTTTCACCAATTGTTTTGCAACTACTTGATGGGTTTGCTCTTCTCTTAGATTAGGACAGGCTAGGCTACCTCCTTCATAGGGTTTATATAGAGAGGATAGGCACGTTACTGGTGAGATTAGATCTACAGAATTATGATATTAACATGAAAACATGGGTCCCTAGCATCGTATAAGACAATAATCTTGTGATTAATCTCCTATGCAAATCATTCAATATCCATATTCAATTAAGAGCATGTGTAGGGGAATATCGAATGTCGAAGGTGGTCTATACTAAACATATAATATAATCTATATGCTTTTGTTGTTTTATGATACTTTAATATTAGGTAAAGTAAGAACACCCGTGAGACGTTGGCATTACTTTCGTTCCAATGTGCTAACTTGTCACGGGCGGTCTTTGGTGGCCTCAAACTTTATTGGGGGCTCAAATTTAATTGCTTTCATATGCAACCAAATAAATACAGTATGCAACTTCTCTTCCTTTTGATATATTTTGGACGTATTATCCCTATTTGAACATTTATTAATGAGAATAATCGATCTTTTATCCTGTTTTGGTAAAACTGTAGTGGTTCTTGAGTTATGTAGCAGTCAAACATGTCTTATGGTTGTATTTTGTGTTCTTTACCTGCCAAACTATGAGCTAACATGTGTTGATGAATGTATGAAGACATATAAGATAAGTTCATCATTTATTGCAGCTTGAGCTCACATTTCAATAGTAGAGATTAGGTTGAGTCTTAACCTCAAAATGTAATAGTAAAAGAAAAAACATTATTCCATCATGAGAAATGAAAACATGGAAAGTTTTATTTGTTTGCTAATCTAAAAGCTTTTTTTGCCGTCTCGACAAGTGGAGCAGAACGAAGATTGAAATGTGTAGCAGAGGTCAAGTAGGCACAGGCCAAAGTGACATAGATCTTGAACCAGATGATCGACGAGAAGAAGGTGAGATGCGTACAGATGACCGTGAAGACAATCACTGCCAAGCAGTTTATGAGGTACTTGTTCGTGTTGAACTCTGTTTCTGTTCCTTCGTTAGGGAAATGACCACGGGAGTAGAAGTCATTGAGCAGCTGGTCTTTGAGCTGGAATGTGTTCATTAACCAAGCATTGATTTCGTTTTCTTGATTTGGTATTTGGGTTTGGTTGATACGACGAATGTGGATGTGAACTTCTGATGGTTCAATACCGTAGACATTGTCTAAGAAAGACGGACAACGGGTTTTATAACCGATGGTCACATCATAAACTGCAAGTGAAAATAGTTGCATAAGAGTTCGCTTAAACCACTGATGCAAACCAGCAAAAGTATAAACAAACCTGCATCAAGTGAACAACCCAATTCTTGCAAGCAGGAGACGAAACCTTTAGTCCGAGGAAGCAGCACATTGTTCAGTACTGGAAGACCATTTTCAGCTGCAAACTTCTTACTCCTTTCGCATTTAGCCTCTCTGCATAAAAGTCCCATGGTAAAAATGCTTTTACCGAAAGGGTTTCTAAACAAGAATGATACTCCAAAGAAGAGGGAACTTACGTGTAATCTGTGCCCTCGGGGAAAAGAGCAAGCCATAAAGCATCTCGAGGATCCTTAAAACTCGAAACTATCTGCCTCAAGTTTGCTTCATCGACTTCCCATTTCCGCTCAACGGGAATAAACTCAAAGAGGTGAAACGCCCAACCAAAGAGAGGTAACTTCATCAAACTGCTCTTAAGCACATATTTCATATTCCCAATCTGTCCTTTACGCAGTGCAAGATCCCAGAAGTACATCCAATCGACTTCTGTTCGGTGATTCGCAATGAGCAAGACTCGTTCCTCACAAGGAACCTTATCCCCACAGAAGACAACTTTGGTTCTGTTTATCTTCTCAAAGAGGAAAGGCCACAAGGCGAGCCACGAGCCAAAGAAGAAGGAAACACATTTACGGCTATAGTGTATGCTAAAAAGCCTCAACACCACACCTGATAGGAACCCCCAGAATATCAACATCATAAAAGCTGTTGATACTAACATCATCAGACATACTATACCTCTTAGCGCTCTTATCAGAGACAGCTTATTAGAGTTTGGTATATTTTCTTCACTCTTTGTAACTTTCTTTTCCATTTTGTAAACACCTTGAGATAACTTATTTACCCTCCAGTTGTGTCTGTTCTTGATTCAATAAATCGTAGATTTCACCAGTCTCGTGTTACCATAATCAACATCAGAGCTGATATGGTTACAACATCATCATAAGAGTTCTTTGCACACAACATACTTCACCTGCAGTTATATGATCAAAGGCTTGAGAACTTGACATAGCATAAATATATATTAATCAACACATGTCTGGAATTTAATTAAAAAGATAAACTAGAAGAAGCTGAGAATCCAAAGGGTTCATATGAAAACTTCCATATTTAATTACTAAACACTAGAGGTTGAAAGATAAATAGATTTAAATAATCAAACTAAGAATCTAGAGGATCTGAGTTATCGCTGGATTTAAAATAAAGAAGAAGCTTTATTTTCAGACACATATATATACATTGTCTAATAAAAAAAACTGCGGACGATGATAATCAAGATTCAAGCTCAAAAAAGGAAAGATTCAAGCTAAAATATCAGTAAAAAAGAAAAAAAAACAGAATACAGAGCATTAAAAATTTACAAAAACCATCAGAATACAATGCAGTTGTATAATCCACTATCAGATTTTTGTTTTAATTTTGCTGGAAACTTAGATAGACGAAGACAGCTTACCATGGAAATGAGCTTCAGGGTTTAATTAACAGTGCAGAAGAAAATAATTTAATGGCCGAGAAAAAAAGATCAAGGACTATGACCGGTCGAGAAAAAAAGACCTGGAGGTGGTTGGTAATTACGGTTTGTGCCACTCTCGTAGAAAGCAGTCAACAAGGAAGGTGCGGAAATTTAAACCACTGTCCCCTCCTTTTTCGTTAATATTAAATTCTTTCACGTTACCATGCTGTTCATCCTCATCATTATTCATCTTCTTTATATTTTTGTGACATTGAGAAGAAAACAAATCAGTGTCTAAAATTTGGGTCGGGCTTTTAAAGCCCACATGGTGTATTCAATCTAATCTTGGAAATTTTTTTTTTAACCAGTTTTTAAATAGTTTAAGATGAATTCGAAAAAATGTTATGATTTTTTATTAAAAATCTACGAAATTCACATAAAACCATGAAATATATGTCACAACGACCAAGCATCCGTGGTTCTGATGCCGAAATAATCTTTGAAGAGACCATTCAAGAGGGTAAAGTTCGTGTTCCTGGAACTGTACGTCCACAGTTTGAGTTTGATTTTTCACTATCACGAGGAAAGAATGAAGAAGATGAAGAACCGGCTTATATGTTTGGGGATTTTGATACAGCTCCCTTCCCTTCCGCGCATACTGTACAAAATTTGTACACTACAGGAAGAATCTCAATTTGATGAGAATGAAGCAAGTTTGTCTCTGTTATAGAGACTTGAAGCAAAGTTTTACTACTGAGCAGTTCGTTAGTCTGAAAGCCCAAGGATTCATCATGCACCATGTCGTTAAGAGACACACAAATTGCCGAGTGTGTAAGAAGTCCCTTACCACCTAAAGAGTATGGTCAATATTATGAAAAGAGAGATCAAACTCGTGATCTTCTCTTACTGTCAATGTACGATGTTCCCAAGTCCGCCATCATCCTTCTCATTTCAGGTGATTTTGCATCCACAAATGCCACATTGAAAAATAAGGGCCATACTATGCTTGTTGCAGTGCGTAAGATCTGTCATCCAATGCTTCTTGCTATAGGCTGTAGACATTGCTATTAAACAACTGTTTCAAGGAAAGAAACCTATTTGTGTTTAAAAAAACTATGAAATATATATATTTAACAAAAAAAAACTCCATCAAAATTTTTTAAAATATTTATTCTAAAATCTATTTCTTGTTTTTCTAAAACAATGTATATTTTTTATTTTTAAAAACAATGTATTTGAGTATATATTTTTAAATCACTAGTTTAATAAAACTAGATTGCTAAATTTGTGTGTTTTTAATTTACTATCTTTGCAATAGTGTTAGTCAAAATAAACTCGAAAAAGGAATGAAGGAGATGAACGGCTAAACTAGACATAGGTAAATTACTAGTAACATTTTATATTATTTTTAAGAAAAATACCTTCAAATAGCACACTTTGATGTTTTGTCACAAAATAGTACACTCGGTTGAAAATGACAAAATAACATTCAGTTAATGATTTAAAGACAATTAAACAAATGAATTTGGATTCATAAGTCATTATTTAGGGTTTAAATTTTGTGTTTTAGCCTTTTAGGGTTTATGGTTAAGAGATTGAGAATTAACAAATGAAAAATAAAGATATAATAGTAATTTTCTTCTTTAATGAATGCTATTTTGTCATTTTTAACCGCGTGTACTATTTTTGTGACAAAACACGAAAGTGTGTTATTTTTGAGAATTGATCTATTTTTAAATGGGAAAATGGCCAAAAAAACCCTGAACTTTTCGAAAGTGGCCAAAAAATACACAGACTATAGTGTGCGCCAAATAATACCCGAATTTTATTTGACTTTTACAAAAACTCATAAACTTATCTTTGACCTGGCAAAAAAAAAACCCCGTTAAACTCTCTAACAGAACCAAGTTAAGGTGTTAACTAAACCGTTTAATACACCGTTTAGTGAACGACGTCGTTTTAAAAATTAAAAAAAGAAAAACTTTAAAAAACCATGTGAATCAAGGTTCGAACACGGGCTGTTGATAATTGTTGACGGGGTATAATGCCACTGGGAGAGTGCATATTAATCGTTAAAATCTCCAACGTAATAGTACATAAAAGTAATGAAGTCTGTTTCTTTTAAATGTATCAAAGCTGCCTGTGCGATTCCCAAATCAATCAACCCTAATCTCATAAAAAATCCCAAATCGATTTGAGAAGAAAACGTGATGGTGAGGACACGAGGCGGAGGATTATCCCGTGGGAACAAGTTGCCGGAGGTGAGGAGATCGAAGCGTGGGCGAGAAGAGGAGGATCCCGGCGGAGAAAATAATTTGCGTTGGTCGCGGCGGCTGACAGTGAGAGGAGGAGGTACGGGTTCAGCAGCTTCGAAGAAGAAGATCAAAAACAATCAAAGAAGAAGCAGATTGAATTTAGTGGAGAGGAGGAGATACATGCTCATAATGAAGAAGACGATTATCCACCTGAGGATGGAGAGAATTTTTTGGTTTTTGTTTTCTTTGTTGCTTTTGTGTTTTGCAAACATGTGTTGTTGCTAAAACTATTCGTTGTTTGCAGTTTCATTTTCATGGATGATCCTCAACATTTGCAGTTTAATTTTAATGAATTATCTTGAACATTTGCAGTTTCATTTTCAATGTATTATCCTCAATATTTGCAGTTTCTTTTCAATCTGTTTATTTGTTTCATTCTTCAAACACGAACCAGACAAAAACTGGCTTTGATACATTTAAAAGAAACGAACTTTATTACGTTTAAGTAGAATTATGTTGGAACATTTAACGACTAATACGCCAGTCTCCTGTGGCATTATACCCCTTGCGCATCTCATAACAACCCGTGTTCGAATCTTGGTTTAGTTAACACTTTAACTTGGTTCTGTTAGAGAGTTTAACGGGGTTTTTTTTACCAGGTCAAAGATAAGTTTATGGGTTTTTGTAAAAATCAAATAAAATTCGGGTATTATTTGGCGCATACTATAGTCTGGATATTTTTTGGCCACTTTCAAAAAGTTGAGGTTTTTTTTACCATTTTCTCATTTTTAAATATATAAAGTATAGTATTTTTTTTTATTCAATAATAATGTAGGTTATTTGAGATTTATTTTTCTTTCGGAAGATTATGATTATAAAATAAAATAAATAAGATCCCTCTCCTTCTCCCTCAGTCTTCCTCCTCCCGCAAGTCACTTTTTGAGTCGCCTTTGTTTGCCGTTTGGTCTTTCTCTCTCTCTATCAATGATGGATATCGATTTCAATGAGTACAAGCTCAGGTGCGAGCTTCGTGGCCACGATGGCGATGTAAGATCTCTCGCTTCCTTTTTTACTGTGTTGATCGATTCTTTTTTGTCGAGATTTCGGAACTCCGACTCTGGAGGGTGTTGGCGTAATTCAGCTCCGTGATTCCACCTTCCCTGGAAACTCTTTCTGAAATTCAATGTGATTTTGCATTCATTTTCATTTCCCGATTTGATAATTAGCGTGAGCCTTTGTTTCGATTAGCTTAATATCTCGCCGCGGTGATGAAATTCTCGGAGATATGTTTACTGATGATGTTTTCTTAACTTTTGCCTGCCAAATTTTCATCGATAGTTAGATGCTTTGTACTGTAATTGACCTTACGGTGTTGACAAATTGGTTATCAGGTCCGTGGAATATGTGTGTGCACTGATGATAATATCTCTACCTCATCAAGAGACCGAACCATAAGGGTATGGTCACTGGATTCTGATAAGCGCAAGTATACATCTTCTAAAATTCTCTTGGGTCATACAAGCTTCGTCGGACCGCTAGCATGGATCCCGCCGAATGAGGAATTCCCTGAAGGCAGGCTCGTATCTGGTAGCATGGATACTTGCGTTTTCGTTTGGAACCTCATAAATGGAGAGGTTATTCAGGCATTGAAGGGTCATAAGATGCAAGTCACTGGTGTTACTCTTGACAATGAGGACATAGTTTCATCTTCAATGGATCAGTGAGTATGATACTTGCAAACTGTTTCACGTTTCTTGCTTGAAATCCAGTGAGTGTATATTAGCCTGTGGTTTTTATGAGTGTTAACTGTGCGCCTTGTTGTCTGGATCTCATCTTACTATATTTAGTTATACAAGGGTAAAAAGATCTATCAAATATTGGATTTATCTCTACTCTTGCCTAGTGTAACTTAAGTCTTCGATTTTGTTTTCCCCCTTGTTCTGAAGAACTCTGAAACGATGGAGAAACGGCCAGCTTGTTGAATCTTGGGAGGCACACCAGTCGCCTATCCAGACAGTGTTAAGGTTGCCGTCTGGTGAGCTCATCTCAGGTTCAAGTGATACCACTCTCAAACTCTGGAAGGGAAAAACAAGTCTACGAACTTTTGCAGGGCATGCAGGTGAAATTCTTTTGTGCATCTTCAATTTTTTCGTTTCTCTCAATTTTTTTTTGTCAATATGAGAAGCGGCAGTAAGATATCTTATCTTGTTAAGTGCCAAGACACTGACCTGTTGTCAGGTATTTTCTTTTCATTGGAGAAACTATTGTCTTATACGACTACATCTGTTTTGCAATGCAGATACTGTTAGAGGCTTAGCCGTGATGCCTGATTTAGGATTTCTTTCAGCATCACATGATGGGTAAGTTCTTTCTTTGTTTCCAACTACTTCTTGCCTTATTTCATGCGACTTTCCCAGTTAACCACGCTCATCCCTCTGTTCTTAATCGGATTTTTTTTCTTTCTAAACAGCTCAATCAGGCTGTGGGCTCTAACTGGCGAAGTTCTTTTGGAGATGGTCGGGCACACCTCCATTGTTTACTCAGTTGACGCACATGCATCTGGCCTTATTGTTAGTGGGAGTGAAGATCGCCATGCCAAAATATGGAAAGGTAATGATGGTTTTCCTTTTGCTGTGTGTTTTCCTCTAATTTGAAGTCGTGTTCTTATAGATTGATGTGTTGTTCTTACTTGTTGCTTTTGTTTGGTACAGATGGAGTATGCGTTCAGAGTTTGGAACACCCAGGCTGTGTATGGGATGCCAAGTTCTTGGAGAACGGAGACATTGTGACTGCATGTTCAGATGGAGTGGCTCGCGTCTGGACAGTACGTGATGGCCTGATTGCAGATCAAATGGAGATTGATGCCTTTGATTCCCAACTTTCTCAGTATAAATTGAGCAGGTAATCTGATCATTAAATCCTGTGTAGAGTATATTTTTCCCGTGTCAGTTTCATAATTTTGTGTCTTTTATGCTGTTAATCTCAGGAAAAAAGTTGGGGGAATGAAACTTGACGAGCTGCCGGGGCTTGATGCTCTGGCGTTACCAGGTGCCACTTAGTATCCAAATTTTGTATTTTAAACTTTTATCATCCTGTAGAAAGCTGTAACTGAGATTGTCTGGCTATGTTCATTCTTGTAATATCTTCTACTATTTGATGTATTCTATCAGGTACCAGTGATGGCCAGATAAAAGTCGTAAGGGAGGGAGACAATGGCGTTGCTTATGCATGGAATATGAAGGAGCAGAGATGGGACAAAGTAAGTCAACATAATGAGCTTTTATATTTTTTTTTTCTTAACCTTTTTCGTTTGTTGACTACATGTCAATCCTCCTCTTGACCTCAATGCTGCTTTATTATTAACTTCAATCAGATTGGTGAGGTTGTTGATGGCCCAGATGGTTCAGCTGACCGTCCTATCCTCGATGGAGTTCAGTATGATTTTGGTTAGATGATAAACTTATTCTGGAAACTTCAGAAATCATTTAATATCAAAGTGAACAAAATTCTTAGTCGGTTTTTGATTTTTCTTCTAGTTTTCGATGTTGACATTGGTGATGGAGAACCTCTCCGGAAGCTTCCTTACAATCGATCAGGTACCTGAACTGTGTTGCTGGCCTTACCTTAGTTCCAAGTGCAACTACAAGCAAGTGCTTCAGTCTATATATAATCTCAAAATGGTTTCTTGTATGGCAGACAATCCTTATGATGCAGCTGACAAATGGCTTCTAAAAGAGAATCTTCCCGTCGCATATCGGCAGCAGATTGTTGAATTTATATTACAAAACTCTGGGCAGAAGGACTTCAATTTTAATCCATCTTTTCGTGATCCCTTCACCGGCGGTAAAATTTCTCATGTTTAAAAAAATATGTGGTCTGTGATATTGTCTTCAGGTTTTTAAGGTAAATTTTGTATGTTCTGCCTTCTTTGTGTAACAGCAAATGCTTATGTACCCGGGCAAGCATCTCATACAGCTGGTATGAATACACAGCGTTTGGGTTATTTTCTCATAATACTAAAATTTCACAACGGATTTCAGTTTCTCGTTATATTCTTCTGTTTGCCTCATGCATTTTGACTCGTTTCTGTTGCAGCAACTCCGGCAAAGCCTTTATTCAAGCACATTCCAAAAGTACGTTGGAATTCTTTCTTTGTTCCTGTTTCTTGTTGTTGTTTCTAGCTATTGATCCTTGTTTCTTCCATTGTTTTCTCCAGAGAGGTGTGCTAGTTTTCGATGTTGCTCAATATGACGGGATCCTGAAAAAGATGACAGAGTTCAACACTATTCTACGATCTGACCCAGTACGCTCTCAGTAGCAACTTTTGGCATACGATCACAGTTGCACCAAAAAACTGATTCAATGATTATTTCACCTATACTAGTGTTGGTGATTTATGTTTCTGAATTTCTTTTCCATCTTTGAAGGTAACTGACAAGTCCATGACAGAAGTCGAAGTATCCAGAGTAGGCGCGATCGTCAAAATACTTAAGGACACATCACACTACCACTCTACCAATTTTGCTGACATGGATATTGCTTTGCTTCTAAAAGTGCTACAAGCATGGCCACCTGCGATGATGTTTCCTGGTAGGTCTACTCTTGTCAACCAATTAATAAGCCAAAGAGAACTGTTTACTACATGTTTGGCTTTAGATGGTAGCCATATAGCTAAGTCATTTGATTCTCTAATATGCTTATATAACAATCTAAAATGAGATATGTTTTATACTATTTGGATAGTATTCTTGGTTTTCCCTGTGTATTCTTGATGTTTCTTACAGGCCATAAAGCCTGTTATTTTTGCTAGCCACTCTATTTTCGTGTTAATTGTTGGATATAGCTGTTATGCTTATGGTTTTTTTGAATATGCAGCTACTGATTTAGTCAGGATGCTGGTTTTGCATCCTCATGGAGCAAGTCTACTTATTAAGCATGTGGAAAACAATAATGGTAATCCTCTGACGTGAAGCTATGGTTTCTTAACATGTTTTAAAAGTATCAGCAAATGTTCTTTATTAACTCGTGTCTCTCTGTATAAATTTAATCAGATCTGCTTCTGGATCTCATAAAGAAAGTCACAGAAGATTCGGCTGTGCCTGCTAATCTTCTAACAACTGTTCGTCTCCTTGTTAATCTATTCAAGAATCCTTCATTTCATAACTGGCTACAGAGGCATCATAGCCAAGTAAGTACGAGTTCGTTTCTATGGTTTTATATCATACTTAGAATCTGTGTTGATCTCCATGAACCCGCTATTGGTTTCTGTGTCTTGTATCCGTGTCTGAGCTGCGTCTGGGAAGTAGAAATGAAGTTTATATAATTTACATTTTACTAGAGTGCTTATAAATTTGTATTGGCGTGTTTCATTCTGATAATTTGAAGAAGTGCTTTCTCGGGTACTCAGCCTTTAATATGTTGTGCTGTCTGTGGATCGATTCAGATTCTTGATGTCTTCTCAAACTGTTATTCATCCCCAAATAAGAATCTGCAGTTGGCGTATTCGACGTTGCTTCTCAAGTAAGATACTCTCTTGTATTACTTTTGCTCTGTAATCTATAATACTCACTGTTGAGACATACCATCAACACCATGATCTATGTTTTTTCCGCAGTTATGCAGTGCTATTAATAGAAAAGAAGGATCAAGAAGGCCAATCTCAAGTCCTTTCAGCAGCATTGCAGGTAGGCCTAAAGTTGGTCATTTTCACGATTAATCATCTCACCATTGAAACTGAATCTCATCTGCTGTAGTAAAATCTGACAAAACCACTGTACCAAAAATTGCTTGAGTTTCATTTCTGTGCTAAAAAAACATGAAACATTAAACAGATTGGAGAAGAGGAAGCTGCAGATGTTGATTCCAAGTTCCGGAGTTTGGTAGCAATCGGCTCGCTGGTTAGTTCTCAGTAAGAATATGCTTGTTATTCACATAATTTTTGTTTTTGTTTTAACGGGTGTATGTTTCTGTAATGACAGATGCTTGAAGGCCTCGTGAAGAAGATAGCGATAGATTTTGAGGTGGAGAACATTGCAAAATCAGCCAAGGCGTCCAAGGAAGCTAAGATTGCGGAAGTTGGTGCCGATATCGATCTTCTTATTCGCCAGCCTTAATAGGGAGACTTTGTGATTGCACCCGAGATTAGGATTTTTCGAGGATTTGTATTCCTCTTTTTCTTAAAACGCAATGCAAACGTTTCTAAGCAGAGGCTTCAGATTTCTGAATACATATTTGAATTTTAACAGATATGAAAAGTGTCTCTGCTCTTATGGCTTTCCATTTGGAGTATAATTTGTGATCACCCCTACTGATCAACATTCTACTAATCCAAAACCATAGCACTAACGTTCTTCTTCTTCAAATGCCAATGCCTTCGGCGGTATCCTCTTCCCCTAAAGCTATACCCAAAATACTGCGGAAACTTGTAATTATAAATTGGAGATGGCTAAAGTTTCCACTGTCTCCAGAACATCAGAATCATCAGTACACCAGAATTATAAAATCATAGATCTGGTATATATAAAACTACAGAACATGTACCGATTGAACGAACCATCGAAGATGATGGGTTTTGCCGAATTTGGGAAAATGGAATGATGGTCGGATTGGAGTATGCGTTGCATAAAAGTAGAAGCGAAGCTATTAATCTTAGACTGTTAGGTGGAGATTATATAATATCAGGATGAAGAAATATAATCTCCACCTAACAGTCTTTAAGATTAATAATTTACCATATGAATTTTTTGTATAGCAACTTGCATCTAATTATAATATCTACTGCAACTCAATTTTCATACTATAGTATATGTTATCAGAGTCAAATGTCTTTCCCCTTCCCGGTGGATGGAATTAGAGTGTGATTGGAGGAGAAAAACAAAAAATTGGAAGGTGGAAGGTTGAAAACATGCTTTAATAAATCTCAACAATTACATACACTTTACCCCCAATTTTACTTACAAACTAGAACCGGACCCGCGCATCGGCGCGCAGGACTATATTTTATTTAATATTGAAATATATACATTTTTTTAAAGATACAATTTACGAATTATGGATATAATTATAAAAGTATGTGTTTCAGCTAGGGGTGGGACTTTGGGTAAAATTACTCTACCCTACCCTAACCGCTAGGGTACCCTCTCAGAAAGTACCCTTTCGCGAACTACCCTAAAAATACCCTGTATTGTTAGGGTAAACCAAACAATACCCTAAAGATTTAGGGTTACCCTAGGGTACCCTATATGTTATTTTTCACTTTAAACGGTTTTAATGAAGAACAAGTACAAATATAAATCATTTTACAATAAAAAAATTAAAAATATGAATCGTTTTCAAATAAAAAAGACAATAATATAAATCTGAACGGCGGGAAAACATGAATTTACAGTTTTGGCGGGAAAACATGATTTTACAGTTTTGGGGAGAAAAAAGTGATTTTGCGGTTTTGGGGGAAAACGTGATTTTGCGATTTTGGCGGAAAAACAGAATTTTTGGGTTTTGGCGGGAAAACGCGATTTTGCGGTTTTGGCGGAAAAACACGTTTTTGTGGTTTTGGCGAGAAAACGTGATTTTTGGGTTTTGGCGGGAAAACACGATTTTGCAGTTTTGGCGGAAAAACGCGATTTTGCGGTTTTGGAGGGAAAACGCGTTTTTGCAATTTTGGCGGGAAAACGCGATTTTGCGGTTTGGGTGGGAAAACGCGATTTTGCGGTTTTGGCGGGAACACGCGATTTTGCGGTTTTGGCGGGAAAACGCGTTTTTCGGTTTTGGCGGGAAAGCGCGTTTTTCGGTTTTGGCGGGAAAACGCGTTTTTCGGTTTCGGCGGGAAAACACATTTTTCGGTTTTGGCGGGAAAACGCGTTTTTCGGTTTTGGCGGGAAAACGCGTTTTTTCGGTTTTGGCGGGAAAACGCAATTTTTCGGTTTTGGCGGGAAAACGTGATTTTGCGGGAAAACGTGATTTTGCGGGAAGTGATTTTGCGGTTTTTGTCGGGAAAACGTGATTTTGTGGTTTTGGTAGGAAAACGTGATTTTGCGGTTTTGTGTGGAAACATCATTTATTATGAATAACGATGTTTTTTTGTTGTGATTTTAAATTATTTTTGTTATAAAGTTATAAAGATTTGATTAAAAATTTTATTTTATTCTAATAAAAAAATGTAGAATTACAAAGGGTTTAATAAGGCTTAAAAGGGTTGAGCCCTATTAAACCTATGGGTACTCTATACCCTAAAGGGTAAACTCGTTAGGGTAATTTAATTAAGGGTATCCGCCCAATAAATACGCGCGTTTATTTTGGTTAAGAGGGTAGGGTATGGGTACATAATATTAATAAGGTTTTAGGGTACCCTACAGGTAAATACCCGTTATCCCACCCCTAGTTTCAGCTAATAACATTAAAAATAAATATTAAGACCAGGATGATATTATTTCATTTGGATTTATAAGAATCTTTTCAATAAATTTATATTTTTTGATGGCTTCGTTAAAAATAGAGAGTAAGAATTTGTTTTAAACAGGAAAGAAGTACAGAGATAGTAATGTTAAAGCTGATATTCATATTTGTTAAGATTCATTACATATACTGCTAATAATATTTCTTGCAACTTTTTTGAAAATAAAGCCTTAAATAAAATAGCATCTCGAGTATTTTTATTTTGATCAAAATTAATCGAACTATCAATAAATTTCAATTTTAAAATTCATCTTTAAAATTTGATTTTAAAATACATCAGCATTTTAGAGTAATATTTTTTATAAATTTTTGATGTGTTAATTTTGGCCCAAATTAAATTTTAAAGATGCATTTTGTGATCGTTTAGATTAAAATTTATATATATTTTCTATTTTTTAATTATATGTTTTTTCAGTTTAATAGTTTTTGAAATATTTTATGAGATAAAATAAGCTATGTAAAGTTACTCTTTATGTATACCCTGTTTTTTAATATAATGAACTGGAAAACACGACAAATTAAAGCTAAATGGACATATTTGGTTTGACCACAATGTATCACCAAGTTTTACTTTTTTTTCTTTCAAAAACACAGGCTTGTTCTTCTCAAAAACTATACGGAATTGTGTTTTATCAACAAATGCCCATTAAGATTACCCATTAAGGTTACCCATTAAGATGTCATTTGCTTTATTTCTTACTTTCTTGTTTTCTCCGTTTAAAAAAAAAACCGAAGCTGTCTCTTCTTCTTCTACTCATTCTTCTCCGATCAGTCGAAAATAATCTTGCATGTATCATCTTCTCTTTTTACGGTAATTCCCAACCTCCTTCCTTAAGTTTTCCATCGATTTCTTTCGAATCCGAAACCATAATCTTTGTCTCAGCCTTGTCTCGGTCTTGATTTTAGTTTTAATGTATTAGGGTCATACAGATTTCTGAAGATCTAATCTTACGATTTTTCTCAAATCGTATGTTTTCTCTTTTACCTCTTGTTGAATCTCTTTCTCTTTGAGTTTGAATCTGCTGAATCTCAAAACCCTGATTTTGTTTCTGTTCTGGGGAAGGGGTGAGTTTAATAGGATCATCGGTTTAGATCGTAAATTGTGATTGTTTGTGATTACAATCTGCTAAATTGTAATCTGTTCTGTTTCTTAAATTCTTGATTTCTCATATGTTTTTTCTTCTTTCTTATGTCTGTGGTTTAAACTTTCATGACTAAATATTATCTCATATTCTTTCTCCTAGACCACCATGAGTGACCACGGAGAGAAGACTTGTCCACTATGTGCTGGAGAGATGGATCTCACTGATCAGCAGTTGAAGCCTTGCAAATGTGGCTATCAGGTCTTGACATCTGCCTTCATATTTACTTGTTTAACATGTTACTGCTCAGTTTTAAAATTGACAATTAGTGAGAACCGTTTTCATTAGTGCAATATTCACTAATATAAAATTTTTTATGAGTGTTCTATTGAAAATATGGGAATCAAATTCTCATTTTCACTCTCTGTTTACAAATTTGACTCTTTCTCTTGGCTCCATGATTTATGTGTTCTTGATTCCATGATTGTATGTGTTATATTCTGCTTTTGTTTTTAAATCTTTTAGTCAAGAATTTATGGTTTTTTAGATTCACTGTAACTGTTTTAATTATGATTTGCTATGTCGCTCGCTTGTTGAAGCTCTAACTTCCTTTTCTTCTTAGTGAGTCAGTTGATCAAACTTCCAAGTGTAGATTACTTAAGTGAAGCCAGTGAATCTGTTCGTTTCTAATTGATAAAAAGCCAATTTGTTCCTGTATTTTCTTTACTTTGTACACCTTGTTGACATATTTTCTTATGCAACCGTAATTTTAGTCTCAGCCCGAGAATTATCCCTTTGAGACATCACAAGTTTGCAAGGAGCTAATGGCCTTTTTGATAAGTTATTTGGGTTTTTTTCTTGAAAACTTCAGATGGATGAGGTGATTTCCGGATAACTTATTGGCTTTTTTTCCGATACCACATGTTCAAATCTGACACAAACTTCTTTAATTTTTTGTATTGGGAGGATACAGATATTAACATGATATATGTTTTTGTTCGTTTATTCTTTTCAATAGTGAAGAATCATTTGGCTACCTAGTGGACTGTTTCCGAATAGCTTTGAGTTAACTACTAAGGGACCAGACACCTCCTCCTCCAGGTATAAACTTACTTCCACAGTTCCAGAATAGAGAAATAAGATGTCAACGATTAAAAGTGAGAAAAACTATGTCTTTGTTTATCGTCATTAGGTTTTGAAAAGTAAAGATGGAGTTTACACCTGCATTTCAAAATGTAAAGTTAGTAAAACATCCAAAATTCAATGGCCGGTTCACTAAGTAGAAATAAAAATTGCTTTTACTTACTTTGGCGCTACATTTGTGACATAATCATCAGCTTTTTTTGATACATTGACCAATTAGTATCAATGGCATAAATGATACAAATGATCTTGCATTTTCCAACCTATATAGAAAAATCAAATAGAGCCGATTGCATGACTTAAGCTTGATGTTTTGAATTAAGCTGAAATAAGGTTAAGCTAATGATTTGGTACCCTGCAAGATCATAAGAACATATTAGTAAATTTGATAGTTTTATTAGCAAAATTATCTCAAAAATAAATATATCAATTACCAACCTCACCATCTGCTAATACCCTACAATTTGGTGAGTTCTTGTGCAGATCCAAGTAGTTAACGCAAATACATTCAGCAAAGAAGCAGGTATATTCATCATAGTTGTTTTCGTGATTTAAAAGGTTTAGTATCATACTCACCACGGTAGACAATGATTTTAGCAAATCTGATCAACCAGATAACAATCTTATCACTTGCTTCTTTTAAATAAGTAACTTTCTCAGCAAATCTTCCCCATAAAAAACATTGCGTTCGTTGATCCCTGAATAAAGCATTTAAAACTTTTTAGAATTTAGTAATTTCGAAAAAATGCTTCAAAAACTGCTTGGAAATTACTTACAATGGTAAGAATTTTCATTATTACGTGTGGAATTTTGTGTTCATTCTTACACGATCGATCATGGTGAATTCTTGGCCTTTTAGAATTAGGAGTCTGATGATTTCCGAGAACTGATCTTTTGCTGTAAAAAAGAAAGTGTTAAATCTTCGACTATAAGAATAAGGCATCGAAATTGAGATATAAAATACATACCTCTTGAGTCGAAACTGTAGTTTCCAAGTATGATGATTTTCAATTCAATTTTTCAAGCTGCTTTGTAGGATTTTATGTTCTTCAAGAGAGTGATCGGAAGAGGTGTAGCCATTTTCGAAATTTTTTGAGAGAAATCGTGAGGTATGTGAACTATTTGTTCGATGAAATACTTATATATAGTGTAAACTCAATGACATCCGAATTAGGTTTAGATTAGGTAAATTTTGACGTTTAAATAGAATATAAATATATTTTTGGAGAGGTAATTATGGTTACGAAATTTGAAAGATATAACTGATTGATTATAGGAGAACCGTGATCCTTTTATCTAGTATTTTTTATTCCATATTCGAAAAGATTTCCTAAGAACCGGTTTTATTTTCTGGCGAAATACATATGAAAAAAATTTATTTGGTTATTTGTTAGGATATATATCTGATTTTATTTGATTTGATTTGATTATAGGAGAAGGGTGATTATTATGTGGAAAAAGATATGGAAGTTGTTTGATTGAGGTCGTGATATGCGCAATCGCCGTTAATTTAAAGTAGAAGATTTCAGGGTAGTTAATCTAGATTTTTGATTGTATTATATATTTAGAAAATGTGAGAGTATAATTGGAAAGCATAATTATTGAAAATATGCTAACAACCAATTATGGTTACCGAGTATAATTATAAAAGTATGCTAACAACCTATTTAAATCAGATTCAAAGTAGATTTGTATCATTAAGATATTTTTGGTATGATAATATAAATATAACATGTAAAATAACATAGGACGTTAATAAGTTTGATATTATTAGGATATTTTTGTTTAGAAAATATAAATATAACATGTAAAATAACATAGGTTTCTGAAAACAATTTTCTAAAATATTAGTATTGTATGAATATCATGAACAATGCTATTATATGTAATGTGTACGTTTTATACCAAACTATAATTATAAATATAACGTGTAAAATATAACTTAGGTTTCTGAAAAAGAAAAATTTAAATTTTATTGGTGCATGAACCGGTTCGATGCTTTAGGTTCATAAAAACATATATGAATAATGCTATTATGTGTATCGTTAACGTTTTATACCATATGGTATGATTATTATAAAACGTAATAGAACCGGTTCGATTGGTACAAACCAAATGATACGATTTTTATGAAACCAAATCGTTGGTTTCCTAAAGTAATTAGAGGATTTATATTTATCTACATTTAATATAGTAGATAATAGATTGGAACCATAAATCCATGCCCATATTACCCTTAATGAATTTTTTTTGGAATCAAAGGAGACCAATGGCACAAAAAGTAATATGTCATAGTCCCTTTGTCTTTTTTCATAAAAGACTCATGTTTTAATATAGTAGATTAACAAATGTTTTTACATATATATGCAAGCTCTTAATAATTGTTTCAGAGCTTCTTTCAATCATCGCAACAAATCCAGCCTTTGGCAGGAGGTGAACGGCTGAAATTTACGGTGATCTGTTTTTCCTTGCGCATGTGACTCTTCCCGCCTTCTCCTTCATTGACTTGTAACACACTCAAAACTATTTCAGTTTGACATATATCACACATAACAAAAGATATATATATAGAGAAAGAGAAGATTCTAACGACATAACAATATATGTATTATATATATTTGTAATTATACATGAAGAAAATGACTTACTAAGTTTCCGATTTCTGAAAACTGGAAGGATTGCCGAATCGGAAGATGCGATGCATACAAGTAAAAGTGAAGCTATTAGTAGAATGAACTTGAGGCTCATTTTGTTGTTGTTGCCCCATTTCTCTTCGATCTGTCTTGCTAAATATAGATAATATAGTTAAGTGTAAGACTGTTAGGTAGAGATTATATCAGGGTCAGTCTCACCACAGCTGGTGGTGATATGTATAAGTCAATGCATTTTAATGAGCGGATGTTGATTTTTTTAAATCTTGTTCTTTCTCCTTATACTTGCATGAGATGAAAAGTCCAACATTAATCATCAATTTGGGTAAAAACAGATGTTTTTTTTATTAAGAAAAAAAATCATTGTTGTAGCACACTCGCTACTATATAAAGGAGATATATCTAAATTGGTTTAAAAGGAATTATATTCATCCCTCTCATTTATTTTCTTTTACAAATTAAAGACATCATTTGAAGCAATATGACAAACAGAGCTGAAGAAGTGAACAAACAAAGTCGCACACACAATGAGACACACATGACATTATGACAAGATAGTACACCTAGCTATCAAGGGAAGGGATTATGAAAGTGACAGAACAAAAGTGTAAGAACGGTATCTTGATCGTGACTTGTGAGGTTGTGGTGGCTGACAAATGGCATGAAGGGGTACCGTAGGGCGATCAAGACAAACGAGCTTGGTGCACAGAACCTGGTGAATCTCTCTAACCAAGTGAGAATCTGTTTTGGAAATGGAGGAATATAATCGAATGTTTCTCGCCTTCCACAATTGCTATACATATATGATGAAATTCCATTTCATTTATTCATAGAGTATATATGACAGATAATCAAACAACACCTTGACAAAAGATGTATACAATAGATTGATCGAGATGAAAGATCATTACATGTCATAACTTAGAAATGATCAGGTTGATCGTTTCCGTGAGGAGCAGATCTGGAAAAACAAGAACTATAGATATATGCAGCAAAAAGAGTTCAATGTAGCGTACGTGTGAAAGACACCCAAATGCGTTTCGATGGAGATTATTTTATACATTGGGCTTCTGTTCAAGCAACATTCAATTACCTTTAATAAAGTTTTTTTCTTTCAACTTCTTATACGTTTATATATATAAAAAAATTATACGTTAATTTGTTGTGGGAATCCCTAACACATAGACTTTCTGTACTTATACGATTGGGTATACGACGAAAGCTAGCTTTCTCGTACACATCTAACACATCTACCCTGCTATACATGCTGAGATAAGAACTTTTTGTAACGTAAAAGACTATAACTTCAGAACTCTTATTCGTATCATTTATGAAGAAACGTATTAAGAATACATTAAAAAAAAAATCCTGCTCATTTTTTAACTATAAAATAAAATAGTCTTTATAAACCGTCCACTTAACCACGACGAACCATAGACGGTCGCTCTTATGCTGTTTTATCCCGCTGCTTTGGCCTTGCTAACAACATTGGCGCGCGGGTCTTGACTTACTAGGCGATGCTTCTATAATCACTGTTGGGTATATTGATGTTAGTAATTAGTAAACAAAAATGAAATATATTGAACAAATGAGATGATAAATTTTCGGGTCTGGTCCTTACAAAGTTTGCGTATTTGGTTTGGCTGAGCTGAAGCTGCATAAGCTGAAATCATCAGAGAGAGAACCAAAAACAAAGCAATCAACCACAAGTTTCCCTTCATTTTCTTCTATCTTTGTATTTGTGTTGTAGGTGAAAAGGTTATGTGTATTTATACAAAATTAAAGATAAAAACGTGAGGTTTACAAAGAGGGAGCGTGTGGAAACTATATAGTCTGACCTGAAGAAGAGTCTTCGACGTAGACAAACATGCTAATCTTTTACAGATCGTGAACGTATTGCTTGTCATTAGCGATTTAATCACACGACTTTGTACACAGGAACAAGACAACGTCTGAGAATGGGAATTAGTCATGACTCTTACAACTAAATGACACAACTCACGTTATTTGCATAAACAATGAAGCAACTAAAAGGACTAAAGTCTCCAAAAGATTTTTCAATAAACGTGACATCTTCTTCTTGTCCAACACAACTTTCATGGCCACGTCATTACTCATGGTCTCATCAGCCGAGAATTTTCAAAGTCACGAAATTTGAATAATAGCGGCGAATAAAATACTAATGCTTTGATTTTCAGCACCAAAAAAATTATAGATAATTCATTTTTTTTGTTATCCAGTAACAAAACTTCAAAACCTTCTTTGTTGATCATTTCTGTCAAGATTTTATTAATTTATTTATAAATATACACATTTCTCCTGGATTTCCTCCATTTGTTCTCTAAAGCTATATATAAGAAATAATAAAAAAAAAATTTATATAACCGGTTCATCTAGCCGCCACGACCCTTACGGTCCTAACCGGCGGTAAGCTATGAGATATCCCGCTGTTCGTCGTCTTTTGCAATCTAGCAACATTGGTGAGCCGGTGGTGTGTGGATATATGGCGTTATTATAATAAAGAAAAGGGAGAATTATTAAACTAATCTTCTAAAAGAACAAGTGATATGTATGATAATAGTAGATGCTGTTAATTTTATTTAGATGGAGCTTTCGTGTGGGTGTGTAAACGACAATGCTTGAATGTCTCGTGAAGAAAATACTGATAGATTTTGATGTGGAGAGCATTGTTGAATCAGCAAAAGCCTCGAAGGAAGCTATAAGATTGTGGAATCTGGGGCTGATATGCATCTTCAAAATCCGTCAGCCGTAAAATAGAGAATTGTGATTGGCCCTAGATTTAATAAATTTATACTCCAGCAATTCGTACACAAAATGTGTGTTTCTCTTTACATAAGCTTTGTATTCGCTTTTTACTTGAAATGCAAGGCAAAAAAGTTATAGCAGATAGCTTCAGATTTCTGAATACAGATTTGAATGTCCGAGTTCCAGAACATTGGATGGAAACAACGAAAGAGGGGAAAAAGTAAAGAGTTTTGATCATGGTTTCCACTTGGAATAGAATTTGTGATCACCCCACATCAACATTCTACTAAGAGAAACCCTAACGTTCTTCTTCTTCAAATGCCAATGCCTAGGCTTTATCCTCTTCCCCAAGCTAAACCCAAAGTACTGCGGAAACTTGTTCAGCTCTTCCAACTCTCTTTCCATGTCGTAAACCAGAAACTCAAACTTGGGCCTCAAGTTATCTTCGACACTGTATCCAAATATCGCGGGAATCCTCCCGCATACCCTAGCTGCTTCCTCGTGTTGGAACCCTATGCTCTTGAGGAATCTCATCTTCGCTCTTAGCTTCTCCACCCTCGTGTTGAGCACGTGCGCGTTCGTCTTGCTCGCTCGGTTCAGATTCTGCACCCCTAGCTCCTTGAGGTAAACCAGAGTCGGCCTCAAGCAGTACTCGACGTCGGAGAGGAGGATGTTGGGGCAATGCACGATCAATCCTCTGGATTCCGCGGCGGAGGCTCCGAGCTCGCCGGTGAGAAAGTCGAAAACGGGATCGATTCTGGAGATGTCGAAAGTCGGAGAGAAGAGCTGTGGACAGAGGAAGACCAGGCGAGGGAAGTACTCGTCGGAGATTCCCTTAGATTTCAGGAAGTTCACGGCGGAGAGGATAGCGGGAAGGTTGTCCACGGGAGGAGCAAGTCGGGGATTTTGAGGGATAACTCCAAGGGACGAGAGGTATCTTAGATTTTCACGGTGTGAAGTATGGAATTTGAGATAGATAGGTCTAGAATTCGGAACAGGAGAGGAAGAGGACGAGAAGGAAGATAGAGGTTGAAGACGAAGTGAAGCAGAAGTATTAGCCATTGATTTTGGTCACTTGTTTATCCTCATCCCGCTTCGAATTTTAATGTGTTAAAATGAAACAAAATTATGGTTTGGAACTTAAACCGAACCGAATCAGTAATGCCATGTCAGCATTTTAGCCACTTCATCGTATACTGATTGGTCTCTTTATGATGTTATGTAGGTCCCGTCATATCAGGATGCAGTGGCAGAACTCCTCGTCTCTCTCTCCATCCAGAAGATAAAGTTTGTTTACTTTCTCTTCCAAAAAACATAAAAAGAACAAATTTTTCGATTAATGTACAGAGTAGCCAACAAACAACACTAACTCAGCTTCTTCTCTAACAATGGAAGGAACTAGTTTTCTCCGAGGGCAACCTCTAACAACAATACCCTCTCTTCCCAGAAAAGGGTTCCTTCTCCAAGGACGGAAGACTAATCGGATTGTCAGGTTTTCAGGTTTGAAGAACCAATCGGATTCTGGAAAGTCCAGGTCTTTCTTCGACCTTAGCCTCAGAGCTTCAGGTAATGTTGAAGCTTCCATCGAATTTCAGCTCTTGGTTGCTTCTCGTGAAATGGGTCTTCAAATACTTATTGCTACTGACTTTTGTAATGTGGTCTTCTTCAACTCTGGTTTCTGATAGTTTTACTTTTTTCTTCTTAAAATAAGAGTAGTTTTGTTAAACAGTTAGTTTTTTTTTTTTTCCAAAACAAAGGTCCCATTAAAGCAAGCTCAGCCGTAACAGAGGCTAACCCTGCCAATTTAGAATCCAAGGAAGAAGACGTTGTCTTTGTAGCTGGTGCTACTGGTAAAGTTGGTTCTAGAACTGTGAGGTTAGTTTCTTCTTATTTTTTTTGTTTTTTTCTAAGTTTGAAGAATAGTTTTAGCAATGCTGGTTGGTTATGTATTCAGAGAGCTACTGAAGCTCGGATTCCGAGTTAGAGCTGGAGTTCGAAGCCCTCAGAGAGCAGCGAGTCTTGTGCAAGTATGACTTTACATCAACACTCACTATTTGTTATACTCAAATTTTGTTTCATCATTTTGGGTGATGTTAATACTTTGCAGAGTGTGAAGGAAATGAAGCTCCAGAACGCAGATGAAGGAACTCAACGTAAGAAGAAACTGTTTCGATTTGTTATTTACTACCATGATTTTGTCTGTGTAAAACAAAAAGGTAACAGGCAGTGTCTGTGTCTTTAGCCCAGCTGTAGAAAAGCTTGAAATTGTGGAATGTGACTTGGAGAAGAAAGATTCAATACAGCCTGCATTGGGAAATGCATCCGTGGTTATATGCTGTATCGGTGCTAGCGAGAAAGAAATCTCCGATATCACCGGCCCTTACAGGATCGATTACTTGGCCACCAAAAACCTTGTTGATGCTGGTAAGCCTCAAAAAAAGATACGCTCTCATTGTCCATTTTTTTCTTTCTTTCTTGTTTCATCATTGCCTCTTTGTGGTATTATGTGCAGCAACATCTGCTAAAGTTAATAACTTCATTTTGGTGACATCCTTGGGGACAAATAAATTTGGGTTTCCTGCTGCTATTCTTAAGTAAGCCTGTAATGTTTTTCTTTTCATTACACAATGTGGTCCTAAAACTTTAAGGGAATGTTCTTGTAATATGACTTCTCTTCTAAACATCTTGTTTCTGAAGCCTATTCTGGGGAGTTCTTTGCTGGAAGAGAAAAGCTGAAGAAGCGTTGATTGCAAGCGGTCTCAATTACGCAGTGAGTGATTCCCAAAGTATCTTAAAACACCAAAGTTACAGTTTCATACTCTTTCGACTGTATCATACCTTACAATATTGCCTTTGCATCTTATTTCATCAGATAGTTAGGCCTGGAGGAATGGAGAGACCCACTGATGCATACAAGGAAACTCATAATCTCACTCTTGCTCTAGACGATACATTGTTTGGTGGTCAGGTCTCAAATCTCCAGGTATTCTTTTTTTTCCCCTTGTCTAATGACACAGTGATACATATATGACCACATTATGAAGACGAGCTTTGATTTTTTTTCTTTTTCTTTTTTGCTTCCTTGTTATTGATCTCCAGGTTGCAGAATTGCTCGCTTGTATAGCCAAGAATCCCCAACTTTCTTCCTCTAAGATTGTGGAAGTAGTTGCTGAAACAACTGCACCATTAACTCCAATTGAAAAGCTTCTTGAAAAGATTCCTTCAAAACGTCTTTATGTGCCTCCACCAAAGGTTAGATTACTTTTCTTCTCCTCTCATTTACTAATCTTGATCATCGCTCTCCTGTGATAAGATGGTTATCTCTATTTCTCTGCATTTTGATTGTGGACAGAAATCAGTTGCAGCCAAAGAGGTAACACCAGTCCCTACTGAGCCTGTCACTCAAGAACCAGCAGCTCCCAAGGAGGATGAAGCACCTACCGAAGTAAAAGATGTGAAACCTAGGCCGCTGTCTCCTTATGCCGCGTAAGATAACTTTTTCCTCGGAGGCAATAACGTCATATATGCTACTAAAATGACTTGTTGACAGAAGGCTGATTGTTTTCGACGTCCCTTGTTCCTTTTTGTTTCGTGAATATATTAGCTATGAAGACTTGAAACCTCCAACGTCTCCTATTCCAAATTCGACCTCAACAATAGGTGCCACCAAAGCTAAGGAGGTGGATGCAACTCAGGTTCCGGAGGTGGAAGCAACTCAGGTTCCGGAGGTTGAAACAACTCAGGTTCCGGAGGTGGAAGCAACTCAGGTTCCGGAGGTGGATGCAACTCAGGTTCCGGAGGTAGAAGCAACTCAGGAGGTGGATGCAACTCAGGTTCCGGAGGTGGAAGCAACTCAGGTTCCGGAGGTGGATGCAACTCAGGCTCCGGAGGTGGAAGCAACTCAGGTTACTCTTGAGGCCAATATAGTTCCACAGCCAGAAACTCCTGTTGAGACCAATATCCCAGTAGTAGAAGAGGTGGAACAAGTTGAAAAAAAGAAAGAGAGGCCTCTTTCTCCTTATGCTCGGTAAATAACCTATCATCTTTGCCGCTCTATCGTATTCAGGATTCACTAGATTGATGTTGATTATGCGCCTATGAGTTTCTATTGGTATCATCACTGTTGGACTAATAAATATAGGAGCGGTTGATAAATTCAAAAGTCTGACGGTTTTATTTACTTGGCCGTATTGTGGTGCAACCGTGCAGCTATGACAATCTAAAACCACCTTCATCGCCCTCTCCTAAAGCTTCAGGTATCCGCATGAGCGATTCTTTGGCGCCCGGTCCAACTGATTCTGATACTGGTGAAAGCTCAACAGTTGCAACAAATGTCACCGAGGCAGCAGCACCAGCCAAACCAAAAATGAGACCTCTTTCTCCTTATGCAGCGTAACAACTTCTCCTCTTCCGTTGATTTATTTCCTCTCGCTCTATATATAATTCGGCCGTGGTCTGTTATATCTTCAAAGTATCTTCACTGTGTTTTGCAGTTACGCAGACCTGAAACCACCAACCTCACCAACTCCTGCATCAACCGGTCCCAAGGAAACAGCATCTGCAGAAGAAAACACAGAGTTGCCCGGAGGCAATGATGTGCTGGAGACAGTTGATGGTAAAGTGTAAGTATCTAAAATCCAGATTTAAAAAGTGTGTCTAGTTTAAGGTGGCAATCTCAGGTTTTTGTTTGTTGTTTGTGTAGGAACACGACTCAATCTTCTTCTGTACCAGAAGCAGCAACTGTTAACAATGTGACAGACACTTCCCTTACTTCAGAAGACAATGCGGCTGATCCGCCAAAGCCAAGACCTTTGTCTCCTTACACAATGTGAGAGAGAGAGACGCATTTTGACTCTAAGTATGTTCATTGTTATTACTTCTTCTGTGAGCTGAGAGGCTCAAATGTTTGCAGGTACGAGGACATGAAGCCTCCAACATCACCGCTTCCATCTCCGGTCATCAATCATTAGTTATGTGTGAAATGATTTTCCCGTAAACCCTGGAGCCTCTTCTTAACTTCAGATCTTTCTTAAAGAAATGAGAAAGAGATGGGGCAATTCAGTTCTGCAGGTATGAATCAGTGAGCTTATTTGTATAGAGTAATACAACATTCATCTTTGCCTTCCGAGTTCTTCATTTTTCTTCTGTTCAAGTACTCATATTTTATATTTAATAACCCATTTGTTTCCCTCTCTCACTTATATATATAATCCAAATTTGTTATTATTGGGCTTTCATAAAATTTGGGACTATCTCATGCGAATTCTTTTTCGTTCAATCAACATTACATATAAACGCTAGATCTTTTCGAAATAAAAAATAAATCGAATACAGTTAATATAGAAGGATGTGAATCGTCAAACACTGGAAGGATCGTCTCGATAACTTTAGGATCACCCTCATTCCCCGAAAAAAGAACGAGCAAGCAGACAAATTGGCGAGGACAGCAAGGAATCATCCTTCGGAATTGATGCATATCGGATATCGATTCAGCTCTTCCACACTGGCTCACAATGAATGTGTTAGTTTGTTGATTCTTCGTATTGTTGTAAAAAAAAAAAAGAAGGATGTGAATCGTAGACCAAAAGAAAAAATAATGTATAAAAGATGTGGAAAACTGAAATTTGTCTAGTTTTATGATATGCATACGTCCATAAAAGAAATATAGTTACGGTATACGATTATAACGAACGATTCATAGGGAGTACTAAATTAGTGTGTGCATGGTAAGAAGAGTCGATGCACACTTGCGAAGTTAGTTTGTGTTGAAAATGTGGCAATCGAGAGAAAATAAAAACTTAGAAGACAAAAAAGAGTTGTCGGCTTACGTCTCGGAGAGAAAACTACGGAACAGAAACTTGGGAAACCACAAACGAAGAACACAATCCCAAAATATGAATCTTCTATAACCTAATCACCTCTCTTGGATTCTCTTTATTTCTTTTCATTTTATATATTCACAACATGAGCTTATTTTTATGTTATATTTAGAGGGGTCAGCTGTTAAAATTTCACCTTTATTAAATAATAAGCAAAGGATCGTTTTGCATTCATACTGAATGTTGCAAAATAAGAGAAAGAGACAACATAAAATCTTCAAATTCTTCTCACTGATATGGTCCAACTTAACCCTGTGATATCAATAACAGCAAATCCTCTCTTTTTTGTATAACCATTCATCAATAACCGATTTATATATCCAAAACGTGTACTAAACAACATGATCCTATAGATTTCAGTTTTGGATTGATATCTCAACACCAGCGACAACAAAATCCTGAAAGTATTTACGTTTAACCACATTGAACTATTCCAAACACAACCAATTCAGTCGCAATTTCTTTTAGCAAATATATATATATATATATATATATCTTTTTTTAAATAATGTTATCGATCCTATCGCGCAAAAATTTGTGTTGTGTCCTTGGTTAAGGACATTAAATATTGAGTACTACATGCATATTTTAAATATGCATCTATAGCATATGTTACGTAAAGATTTGGTTATAGAAAAAGGTTTTGCAGCTTTCTCACATTTCATCGCTTTTAAGGCTTTCCTTTACCATTTCAATCAAGTGCTTGCCCTCCATGCATGACATGACACCCACCAAAAAAACCTTTTGTCATTTACTATTAGTAACTCTTGCCGATAATATTGCTTTGTCTTTTTTTTAACCTTTAACATTTCTTTGTCAAAAGAAGTTATTTTTTATACTCGTAAATTGCCATTACAAATTTTTAATCTTAGTGGAGCTTTTACAAAGGATCCACTTGACCAGTATATATGGCCAGCCAGATAAACGACGTGGAACTAAATCTCAAAGGAATCTCATACTTTTCTCTAAACTCTTGCAAATGTTTGTAGTTCTCCCTCGAAAAATACCATGAGTCTATCGAAGTGTATTGTTATACTTATGTCCATAGAAAGAAAATACTAGAAATTATGTCATGTATTATGATAATAAAACTAGCACGAACATACTCATGCTCCAAATAGTTTAGACTCTAGCGTAAAAGAGTCCGATCTAAAGATGAATTAACAGTACAACCACACACACACAAACCGTCGTCAATCTTCCATTTGTAAAGTGTCCTATCATCTACGTGATTTTCGTTTTGCATAAAAAAGTAGCCTTTACAAAACATCAGACGACCCGATGTCAAACCAATAATTACATATTGTTTGTTTCTTTTGATGCATATACCCAAAAAGAGACATTTTTGTTTTATTTTAAGATACTTTATTTTAATAGTAAAGTGTTTCAATCAAAGGCATGTTTCTTTCGAGATCGGACTGGTCAATATAAATCATGAAATTGATAGGTAGCCAAATTATATCTATAATGATTATGCAAATGGTTAATTTTATCCGACAACGAATTAGTATATACATATGGGATGACCATGCGATAAGTATTAAAACACTTGTATGATTCACAAAATACTTGTAACTAAGAGAAACTAGGTGGGGCATTTACCATGCGTGGATTAACTCTATGTTAAATTTATGCTATTAAAACTGAAATTGTTACATTATGTACAGACATTAAATTTGATATTGGATATCTATAATTTGTTAAATAAAACTATGTATATATATACATCTATATGCAGTTATCCCAAAGAAGTTAGGTGAAAGAAGAGATGAAAAATAATACAGTATCATACAATTTAGTACTTTTTTACATTTTTTAATCAAATATATATTCTTTTGTTGAGAAAAAATACAATTGTATGGATTTTTAATTCTAGTGAGTAGTCTCATTCCATTCGTGGTATAATGAATGCTATTCACTGCAATTTTCATCTGTTCTTTAACCTTTCCTTTCTTTTTTTCTGCAACTTTTTGTCACTACTGTATCAAATTGTTTCGTATATCTCATTTAATGCTTTGTTTCAGTGAATTTCAGCTGTTGAGTCGTTATTATTTCTGATCTTTTCACATCACAAAAACTCCTATTTGTCTCAAGTTGTTCACTGAAGAAAACCCTTCAGTAACTCATGACGACAACAACTTCGATTCACAAACGTTCCAGAAGGTTATGTCTCTTCTTCTTCATCAGATTATATTTGATTTAACAGTTCTGTCTTAACAAGTTTCTGTCTTGTCCACCATTTTTCTAGCGATCCGGTCCCCAAAAGATCTCTCAAGAACAACAAATCAAGAGAAGCCATTTGCAACATCGATCGATTTCACATGGTCGGAATTTTTAAAAGGGTCAACTTTGTATTTAATACTTTCTTAAAGATTTATCTTCATCCTCTGTTCATCAAACCAACATAAGTTTTTGTTCTTTAGGACCAAACGTTGCAAAGAGAGATAGAACAGCTAAAATCTCTTGTAAAATGCAGAAAACTACAGCATCAGAGAGTCTCATGTGATGAGGTTTTAAGAAAGTTTCCTCTTAAGATTTTCTTTGGTTGTCTTAAGAAAATCTAAACAGATCTTAAATCTTCAACTGTTTATTCTGCAGATTGATTTTCTGTTTCAAGAGGATAAAGTTTTGGTACAGCGTGAAATGGAGACAGTCCTTCGGCGCAAACTGTTCTTGGAAGATTGTAAAAACAAAGACCCTTCTATCCCCAAGGTTATAAAAAAAAAAACAACTAAGCATTGACTACCTTATAACACAAGTAAGCAATTGAATATCTTCTCTGAGATTTAAGAGATATGTTTATATGGTTTCTTGATCCAGGAAGCAAAGAAACTGGTGAGCGAAATCGCAGGTTTGGAGATGCAAGTGATGTACTTAGAAAGATATCTTCTTTTGTTATACCGACGGTTCTTCAACAAAAAAATTACAACTAACTTAGAACCAGAGGAGAAAGAGATATCAGAGGATCTTCTTGAGTCTACTAATCTCATTGATTCACCAAAAACCGCAGTCTGCAGCCCGCAGAAAGTTCTAGAAGACTCTGGAATATTCCGCAGCCACTCATCGTTGTCCCATTGTTCGGGCTATTCCTTTAGAATGTCTCCCCAAGCAATGGACTCATCATACCATCACTCTCTTCCTTTCTCAATGCTTGAGGTAAAAAAAAAATCTTTCTTTTTTTGGTTATAAAAGCAGTGAAGTCTTTTGACTTTTGTGCTTTTTTCTTTATAATCAATGGTAATATGCTTTTTTCGGTTACAGCAAGCTGATATCGATGCGATGGTTGGGACATATGTTTCTCAAAACGTTACCAAATCACCAAACAGTTTGTCGGAAGAGATGATCAAGTGTATCTCAGAAGTATTTCGTCAACTTGCGGATCCAGAATCACTCGACGATGATCGAGAATCAAGTAGTAGTCCTTTTCGCAGGAAAGGGCATCAAAAGGTCATTGGCCGACCTTACGACAAATTATTAATGGTGAAATCGATATGCAGAGACTCGGAGAAGCTAAATGAAGTTGAACCAGCTTTAAAGCATTTCAGGTATTTTTTATTTTAATCTCAGGCTCTATCAATATATATCAACTTCTCTTGGATTATATTAGTTAGACTCTGTTATTTATTCAATTGTATCGTTGCTCTTCAATTTAAATGTTTAGGTCACTTGTTAATAAGTTAGAAGGAGTAAATCCAAGGAAGTTGCATCATGAAGAGAAGCTAGCTTTCTGGATCAACATACACAACTCTTTGGTTATGCACGTAATGGTTCTGAAACTAAGTTCTCGACTTGATAAATCTCTGTAAGACATTAATTTGTTTACTTGGGTTTATTTTTTTCTTTCATGCAGTCGATTCTTGTCTACGGGAACCCGAAAAACAGTATGAAAAGATTATCTGGGCTGCTGAAGGTAGGGTGATCTTGTTTACGGCGCCGGTCTTACTTAGGACGCAAGTCATATAAAAAGTAACAATGTCTACGGCTTATTCTACTGTATAATGTAGGCAGCGTATAACGTTGGAGGTCGAAGCTTGAACTTGGATACAATTCAGACTTCAATTCTTCGTTGCCGCGTCTCTCGTCCAGGACAGGCAAGTATAATATTATTTATAGTTGTGGCGCAGAGTTCTCGAGGTTTACAAGTTCTTTTCCGAGCTTAAAAGGAGTGCTTATTAGCAGGTATTTAGGTTCTTGTTTGCTTCTAAATCAAAGGGCAAAGCTGGAGACTTGGGTAAAGATTATGCTATAACTCACCCTGAGCCTCTTCTTCATTTCGCACTTTACTCTGGGAACTTCTCAGATCCATCAGTAAGCAAAATCTCCGGACTCAAATATTTTTCTTTGGGTTACAAGCTTTCGTATGAAGGATTACATTCGTTTAAAACCACACACGATTCTTTTAGGTCCGTATTTATACGCCGAAGAACGTGATGATGGAGCTAGAATGTGGTAAAGAAGAGTATGTAAGATCAAACGTAGGAATCTCCAAAGACAACAAGATTCTTTTGCCGAAGCTCGTTGAGTTATATGCCAAGGACACTGAACTTTGCCACGTCGGCATCCTCGACGCAATCGTGAACTATCTGCCTTGTGATGCAAGAAATAAAGTTCAGCAGTGTATGAACAAGAAGCATGGAAGATTCACCATCGACTGGGTCGCACATGATTTCAGATTCAGGTTGCTTCTTTGAGAAGAAAACGTCAGCTCGTGAACCGATCGTGTTTTTTTTTTAATTCCGATTTGAGAGTTGAATTGGAAAACTTGTATTGTGCCAATTTTACCCAATTATGGTTGCTCATGAAGAATGTGTTACGGTTACAACTCAAGAGAAAAGTGCAAATCTATTTTTATCAATAACTTGGACAAGGGAATAAAATTAGAAAGCTGGAACCAAACCTGAGGAGGAAGAAGATGGTGATCTTGTTGTTGGATCTTCTTCCTCCCATAACTTTTAATAATTGATAAATGTTGTTATGCATGATGGTGATGTGGATACATGAAAATCCGAATACAAATCTGACACCAACAGAATATTGATATAATTTGATCATTGGATTATTTGCAAATTTAGCAGGATTCAGATTCCATGGAAGCAAACTAACTAGCTGTAAGAAGATCATATTTCTGAAACATCTGTATCCAATATAACTAGCTTAGAGAACAGAAATTAAACTTATATCACCTTGTCTCGGTATGGTAATACATATTCTAACACAACACTGAGCGCAGATGACACAGATCATTAAACAAAACAAAAAACAATAAGCAAAGACCAATACAACACTTTAGGAAGTTAACAACACTGAGATTACACAAGGTAAAAATTTAAAAAGAAAGCTAGAAATGTTATATGTAGAGTAAAAAAAATTCCACTACATTTCTTTTCTACTTAGTAGCTTCAGAAAATCATATTAAAAATTAACAGATATTCAACACTATAAGCTTATTACAAGAAATTCGATGCTCAATATGATCACATGGAATGTAACAGGAGAAAGTTGGTTGCCAAAGGATTCTATGCAAGCTGCCAAAAAACATTGAAGATAGTTATTTGTACAATTGTACAGAACAGTCTTTAAAATAACTCTTAACAGATATTATACGTATGAAGCATATAAAATCAAATGTTCAGTTATCATCAAGAAAACAATTATGAACACAAAGGAGATCACTCAATTTGAGGAGCAAAAAAAAAAAAGAAACAATAAGCAAAACGTGTAACATAGACAGACAAAGAATCACCAAAAAGTATGAAAATTTGTTATGCAAATCGAAAGATGGGGTCAAATATCAGAAAAGAAATTACTGGAAGAAGCTAAAAAAATCTGACCTGAAAAATAAACATTTGAATCGAAACTTAGAGGTCGATCTTGAGCTCTTCCTTGGAATCGGAGAAGTAAGCGAGGACGTATGGAGCCAAACGGATAATGACGACCCAGCCGCCGAATAAAGCAGCCTTCTGCTTCAAATTATCCATGATATTAATCATTCTAAAGAAGAAGAAAAGAATCCAGAAATGTTTATATGAAATTGTGCTTAAAAATCTAACAGTTTTTCAAAGTAGAATCATAATCACTTTTCCGTGAAAAATCATTTTAGAGTATTTCCTCAGGTATTCCAAAGTAATTTAGTCTACTTAACCGCCAACAAAATTAATTCTTATTCTGCGAAGTAGAAATTCAAAAGCATTTTCATGTCTATCTGAATTGATGAAAGCATTATAAGAGGCTAAGCGTTCTAGCTAGCTCGGTAGCTCCCATATAGAATGTTTAACGTTATCATTAGAATTTTGGAGGACATGCAACAATGACGCAAAAGATCCACACCTTGTGAAATGTGAAGATCATTCTCCATAGCGTAACAAAAGCATCAATTATTTTTTGGTCAAATTTAGTCGACAGCAATATAGAAAATTAGTACTAGTATGAACAAAAATGCTTAGCAAACATAAAATTCCGTAAAAAAAAAAAAAAGCAACAAGCGACCGACAATATAAAGTTATTATAGAAACGAAATTGAATGGGTTTTGTTGACTTCGTTTCTATAATAACTTTGGCAGCTATGGAAGTTAATGCATATTGATAACTCCAAGAGAGATCCTATGTACTACGAGCTCCAATACCTTCACTGTCTTGCTGTCTCCGGCCTACACAGTCCTGCCTGCGCATAATTTTTTATTTTATCAATAAATAAGGAGTAGATGAAAATACGATAATGATAAATGAGATCCGTATTTTAGCAGAGGGAAAAACGAGTCAAATTCTGTTTTGGTGTTAATGAGGGGGAAGGAAATCAGTAAGGTGTAGGTTTAATCAGCTTGGTGTTCATGAGATGGAAATTTCATTTCTAACCTTAATGAACTGAATTTTAAAATCAAATCTCAACCCATCCCAATTCAATTCAACCACAATTAATCTCAACCACCAAACCTAACCACCAAACCCAACCACATATCTCTCTCTCCTCTTTGTTTCATCGTATCCTACAGAAAAAAAAAAAAAATTGGACTTCTCTTCATCTGCCACATCTCTGTTTTTTCTGGGTAAATGTCTTTCTTCTTCTGGGTACTAATACGAGCTTTTTGTTGTATGCGATTTTGACTTGATTAAGCTATTTACTCTGATAAACATAAACCAACATCACGATAGTCTTTTTCAAAACTGCTTCGTGGTTTTACTTTTCTTCCGCACGTAACTTTATTCCCCAAGCGAAAAAAGCAACATTGAGCTGGCTTGACGTTTCGTTGATGAATAGAATTGATCAAAATTTGTGTAAAGATGGCATTAGTTTTTGATTACATTCTCAGCTGCTAAAGTATAGACACTAGAAAATGTGGATTTGGGAAATTGTATAGAATATAGGGGACAAGTGTGAAAGTAGGAAAGAGGAAGGGGAAGAAATCATGACGCAATGCACTTGCGTGACCTCAAGCGTGGATTTTGGAGCTCATACGACCGGAGCGGTTCGTACGATCAGAGAATCAGATAAAAAGACCTCTTTACCTGAAATTGTACACCATAAATTTTGAAAATCTATCGTTGGAGATGGACAGAGATGGAAAATTTATAAGTTTTGCTGAGCTTGCTCAGCACAGTAGCAGCCAAGATTGTTGTCGTCCGGTGCGAGGAGATTTGTCTCTCCGGCGGACTTGTCCGTCAGAAAATGAAGTATATGAGGTTCCTCCGCAAGCGTATGAACACTAAGCCGTCTCACGGGCCTGTTCACTTTCGTGCTCCGTCCAAGATCTTCTGGCGCACCGTTCGTGGGTTCGTATATCATTTCTCTTTCGTTTTTGATTTTATGAATTTGGAACTGTGAATATTGTAGCTAAGGAAGCCTGCATGCCGTTTAGTTTTGCAAATTATCTCAATTCGTGTGTTTTTCTGGATGTTTTCGGTAATGAAAATGAAATAAGAGTTTACATTCTTGTAGTTTCGTTTCTGTTCTTTCAATTTTTGCATGGTGTCTGCTCTTGCGAGTATTCTTCATTTCATTGCTCTTGGATTCGTGTCAACTATCCGTTTGATGGTTGTGTAGCTGTTTAAGAAATTGGAATGTGTTAGCTTACCCAAAAAAAACAAACCTTACCGAAACAAAGGGGACAGAGAAGAAGCGCTTGATGATTAAGTAGTATAATTGGTATTATTGGTAGTTGTACCATTTTGTAATTATGAAGTTGCGTAAAATGATTTAACTTTCCATACCAAATAGGACATTAAAAATCTGAATTTAATATAAAATAGATAACAAAATCTGAATTTTTAGAATTGGTTACCTGATCATTATATGTTTACATGAAATGTCTTATACTTATTTTGTCTACTTGTACCACTATTACTAGTTGTACCATTTTCAAGTGATGAAGTTACAAAAATTGATTTAAATTACATTTGTATACATTTTTCCATACCAAATAAAGCATTAAAACATCTTACTTTTACATAAAATAGATAGCAAAAGTTGAATTTTTGGAATTGGTTTCATAATCATCATATGTTTACATGAAATGCCTTATACTTTTAAGGTTTGTTTATAAAACTTCACCATACTAAAATGACCACTGAATAAAAATGAGTTTTCACAATTTTTTTGGTCTGAGATTATGTTAAATGTAGTTTATATACTAATTATTTTAAGTACAACTAAAAAATTGAATTTAAAGTATAGTACAACTGATTAAAACCAAAAAATACCCAAAATACAACTCTTTACAAAAAAATACAACTAGAAAACTGGTACAACTAGAGATATTGGTACAACTTGAGATATTGGTACAACTTGAGATATTGGTACAACTAAAAAAATATTCTTCTTCTAGTAGTATCAGTTTTCTACTTGTACTAGAAATATCTTCTTCTAGTAGTACCAGTTTTCTACTTGTACCATTTATAAGATTTGGTACAACTAGGACCACAAGTAGTATACTAACTGATAGTTCTAGTTGTACGATTTGAAAAACTGAAGTTGCGTAAAATGATTTAAATTTGATTTCTAAACATGTTTCCATACCAAATATGGCAGTAAAACATCTGAATTTTACCTCAAATAGATAACGGAAGTTGAATTTTTGGAATTGGTTTCATGAACATCACACGGTTGCATGAATTGCCTTATACTTTTAAGTTTTTTTTTGAAACATAGCCAAACTAAATAGGCCAATGTGTAAAATAGTATTTTTAAAAAAATTTGGTCTGAGTTGATGTTAAATGTAATTTATATAGTAATTGTTTAAAGTACAACTTGAAAATTTAATTTAAACTTGAGTACAACTCAATAAAACTATAAAATGGCCTAAGTACAACTCGTCACAAACCAGTACAACTCGTAAACTGGTACTACTAGGAGCCAAAAAGACGGCGCTCCTGACTCGGAAGTCGGCGCACGTGAATCGAAAGTCGGCGCACGTGACTCGAGTGGTACAATTAGTACTACTCGTCCAAGTAGTACTAGTAGTACAATCAGAACTTGTGGTACTACAGCTATTTGAGTAGTTGTTCGGATAATTCTAGTTGTTGTGATAGTTCTAGTTGTACGATTTGAAAAACTAAGTTGCGTAAAATGATTTAAATTTGATTTCTAAACATGTTTCCATACCAAATATGACAGTAAAACATCTGAATTTTACCTCAAATAGATAACGGAAGTTGAATTTTTGGAATTGGTTTCATGAACATCACATGGTTGCATGAATTGCCTTATACTTTTGAAGTTTTTTTTTGAAACATAGCCAAACTAAATAGGCCAATGTGTAAAATAGTATTTTTAAAAAAATTTGGTCTGAGATGATGTTAAATGTAGTTTATATAGTAATTGTTTAAAGTACAACTTGAAAATTTAATTTAAACTTGAGTACAACTCAATAAAACTATAAAATGGCCTAAGTACAACTCGTCACAAACCAGTACAACTCGTAAACTGGTACTACTAGGAGCCAAAAAGACGGCGCTCCTGACTCGGAAGTCGGCGCACGTGAATCGAAAGTCGGCGCACGTGACTCGAGTGGTACAATTAGTACTACTCGTTCAAGTAGTACTAGTAGTACAATCAGAACTTGTGGTACTACAGCTATTTGAGTAGTTGTTCGGATAATTCTAGTTGTACAATAAAACATCTGAATTTTTTGGTCTGAGATGATGTTAAAACCAGTACAACTCTTAAACTGGTACTACTAGGAGCCAAAAAAGTCTGAAATTTTCCCCAAATAGATAAACATGGTACTATTAAAATTGCATTTATAAACATGTTTCCATACAAAATATGACATTAAAACATCTGAAATTTTCCCCAAATAGATAACAGAAGTTGAATTTTTGGAATTGGTTTCATGAACATCATATGTTTGCATGAAATGCCTTATACTTTTAAGGTTTCTTAATAAAACTTCACCATACTAACATGATTTTTTTTATTAAAAAAAGTCTTTTTAAAAATTTTATGGTCTGAGATTATGTAAAATGTAGTTTATATACGAAATGTTATAAGAACTACTGAAAATATAAAATTAAAGTGTGGTACAACTGATTAAAACTAAAAAATGCTGAAAATATAGTTTTTTAGTTGTACCAATATTACTAGTTGTACCAATATTCCTAGCTGTACCTATATCTCTAGTTGTTCCAATATTTCTAGATGAACCAATATTTCTAGTTGTATCATTATTTCTAGCTGTACCATTTCAAATTATTAACTTAAATAAAACATGTAAATAAAGACATCATTATATTGTACAATAAAAACAGAAGTTTCGCAAATAAATACATAAGTTTGCTTGTACTACTATTACTACTATTTCTAGTTGTACTACTATTACTACTCTAACAATAACTACTAGGACAACTAGAGTTCTAGTTGTACTAATTTTACTAGTAGTACGAGTAGTATTAGAACAACTAGCACAAATACGAAGTAGTTATCCTAGTTGTACCAATATTACTAGTATTACTACTAAATTATTACAACTAGAGAAAATAGGAATTGTGGGACTCTTGGTTGTTATAGTTGTAAAATCTTGCAACTTTTACGAAATTTTAGGCTCGCGAACCAAATTTTGGTTTCCACATAGTCATTTCTTATCATAGCATTGTAAAAATGCTATCATATGTATCATAATATTATTAATAGCAGTTATGAAAATCGTGCTATCGTAATGTGCTATCAATACTCATATTTCTTGTAGTGCATGTGACGTTCGAATGATACAATTAGTACTACTTGGTCAAGTGGTAATAGTGGTACAACTTGTACAATTGCGACAAAACAACCCCGCGAAGAGGGCATGTTCCCTGATGGAGTAGAGAATGGGGACACCGTTCACAAAAAACCACGCCTGTCTTTTCTTGTCAATTTTGGCTGTCCGCAGAAGCAAGAAGCAACATATGCACAGATTTCAGCTTCTGAGTTCTTTGGCTTGAACTGCGAGTGCTCAAGAAACCAATTCTTGTCATCGGTTTTCAAATTTATATTTTAAACAGCTCTTGGAAATGCCATTAATGGCATTTTGCGCTGACAGTGAGGCTCTTTTTGTAGTCTTCGGGTGGAAAGATAAATATTTCGGGTCGTATTGGCTCAACATCCTGAAAACAAGTAAAAATATCTATTTAAAACTTGTTCAATAAAAAAAGATAACTTGAATCGATTTTATGGGGTTGGAATCAGTTTTATTTTAGTTCGTTTTATTTTGGTTTATTTGAATCAGATAGAGTAGGTTTAGTTGTAAATATTATATACTAACGAGGACCGAAGTGTGTTTTCATTCACTTTTTATTAATAAAAAAATAAAAAATAAATTAAAACAACACCAAATCAACACCAAATCTTTTGAGATTAAACAAAGAATGGTACAACTGATTAAAATTAAAAAATTCCAAGAGTATAACTCCTTACAAAAAAATACAATTCCAATTTTAAAAAATTGATAACCCTCATAATATAATTTATATATTTAGATTTTAAGATTAAAATTTGATTATCGAAAAAATTAAAATCTAAACCTTTTGAGATTAAAACCCGCATATTATGAAATATTTGAAATATAAATTTATTTTTCTCTTTATCGATACATATATGATCGACTCACTCAACATATTTTATGATCATACAAATTATGAAAGAGCTAAGTTCTTTATATAGAATTATAAATATTTGCTAGTTTTTTAAAAAAGTAATAATCTTTTTCTTAATCTATTCATTTTTCCGATTATATTTCTTTTTTAGGTTGAAAGACGAAAATAATTTTCTTTTTCAATAAGATGTTAGAAATCTATATTTCCTTTAGTTATCTTAAAAATTAACCTAACAATGAATATTTTCGTATAGTTTCCTTTTTAATTCAAAGATTTCATTATGTCTATTTCTTTTACTTTTTATACTTAATTGCATAATAAATATTTTTCTATATCTTTTTCTTTTTGCTCTAGAATCATAATTTCTTTTTTTCTACAATTCTTTTTTTCGCTTGAAAACTTTATTTTGAAATTTAATTAAAAAAATTTTCACTATTTGACACATGTCAAAATCTTAAAATAAGAAGATGTTAAATGACACGATCTTGTTAAGTAGCAACTTTAAAACCCAACTCTATATAATAAGATACTAGTAGTTCTAGTTATCTTACTATTGACGTTCGAGTAGTTCTACTTGTCCTAATAGTGATAGTCCAAGTAGTTTTAGTTGTTCTACTATTACCAACTCAAGTAGTTCTACTTATCCTAATACGAGTAGTTCTACTTGTCCCTACTATTACTAAGTCTAGTAGTTCTAATTGTCCTAATATTACCAACTCGGGTAATTGTAATAAGAAAACCGTTTGGTTTGAAAATATTTTTGGTTTTTGGTTTGGTTTACTAAAATTAGATAGGTTTTTTTGTAAATATGATGAATAGTAAAGGCCAACCAAGATATTTCATACGTTTTTGATTTAAAAAGAAAAAGAAAAAAAAAAACTAAAATGTGAACACCAAAACTGATTTCTCGGAGGGGTTGGAACACCAGATCAGATTTTGATTCGGAAAACAGCATTAAATAAGAAAGGTGTTTGGGTAATAATACTATAATAGTATAGAAAAATAAATAAAGAAATAAAGAAACGGACCTTTGTTGTTGCGAAGTAAGCTGTGCAATATCTCTCTTTGCTCAATCTATCTTCTCCATTTTAATTCCATTTAATGCCACAAACCCCACATTCCATTAATGCTCTCTCCTTCCACTTCAATGTTTGTCTTTCTTCCTGATCATCTCCACCGTCCAATTTCATCTACATCTCTGCCCTACACGTGTCGCCTCTCCTCCATCTCTCCGGCGACAAGAGTGCCTCTGGATCCCCGCATCTTAGCCGGCTCGACGCGTGCGGTGCTGTTCTGAAGAACATCGGGCTCGTCATCGATTTCGTCCGCCTCGACGAGCTTCCCCTCGCCGGTATCCGCTCCGATATCGGGAAAAACACTCCCGATCGCCGCCGGAAAAACGGCGACTTCGCGCCTCTGTAGTATCGGAACGAGAAGACTCGAGATTTCGATATAAGGTTCCCGAACGGGGACTGCCGCTGCTTGTTCCACGTGGATCTCCAGGGAGACACCGTCGCTGCCTCCATCGTCGTGACTCTCTCCGATGCCGATTCTTCCCTCTCGTAGCCGAAGGAGTAGGATCTCTTCAGCTCCCGGAACCGAGATATAGCCGGTGATTGCTCTTCCACTGCCGCTGTGATCTCCTGATCGGCCGTGTTCGAGTTACTACTCCGCGGCGGAACTTGGCTGCGGATGGTTTCTTCGTCGAGGCTAGGACGAATCCGAGGAGCCATTAAAGGGACGAACGGCGAGGTAGGCGCAACGACGCCGGATCCGAGAATGGCCGTACGGCAGAGGGGACAGTTAGGGTGAGATCGGAGCCATTCATCGATGCATTCAAGGTGAAACGCATGGAAGCATGAAGGGAGCGTCCGTACGTAATCTCCTTCCTCGAATTCCAACAAACAAACTGCGCAGTCGGAGGTTTTCCCCACCGCGGCAGGAGAAACGCTCTTCCCCGTGCAAGCCGCGGCGGAGTAGAGAAACAGAGGCAGCGTTTTGATGACCGAATCATCTAATCCGTAAGGCGAGTAGGAGGAGTAGTGAAATGAGTCGAAAGGGAAAGGGGAAGACGATCGGAGATCGGAGGATGAACTTGAAGCCGAGGATAGCTGGAGGAGACGGCGCCGACGGCATCTCCACCGCCGAAAACGACGGAAAATTGGCGAGATAAAACGGCGGGAGATGAGCCGAGAGTAGGTCACGAAAAGAAAAGCGGCCGCTAATACGACCACCATGGCGATCAACGGAGGACTAAACTGTAGTGGAGGATCAGAAGCACGGGAAAGAATCTCCTCGGCTACGCCGGAATACGGTGGCAGAGATGGTGAAGGAGCCGGTGAAGGAAACGGTGAGAAATCGCCGAAACGCGGCGGCGGTGGCGCCGCGAATCGCATGGTAGTTTAGTAATTTATGTTAAAAAAACAAAATAAAAAACAAAAAAGGGTCTAACAAAGAAAGCGCCTAAAACAGAGCTTCCGGTGAAAGGTTTTACGTAAATGAGTTTTTTTTGGGGACTTCGTGGGGAAAAATGGAGTTGACTAAAGGTAAACGGTATTCTGAAGACTAATTGCCACGTCACTGTTTTTATTTTATTTATTTAATCTGGTGCAGACAAATATGACGATCCAAATATTTATTCATAGTTAATCAAATAATTGCAAATTTGGAAGCAATCCCATCGTGGAGTCTTATTATTTGTATATAAACGGTATTTTGGTCTGAATTAGATAGGATATTTAGATTGAACATTCATTATTCAGGTGCTAGATTAGGGATATTATTGTATAAATAACCTAAGTGTAATATCAAAATGTAACTAGGTAGAAGAGATAAGCAAAATCTAGAGTTTGAGGGGATAAAAAAGAAGAGATAATGCACCTTTAGGGTTGTTTGATTTTAATGTGGATTTGATGTGGTGACCCACTCTGATACTAATGGTTTGGGAACTTTATTAAGTGGAATTTTATGACTTTTTTATTTATATTGTTGTTGTTGGATCCAAGCCTTTTTAGAAAATTCTTTTTTTTCTCTATTTTCTTCCCTTTTTTCTCCATTTGTTCATACTGCCTGTTTAGCCAACGAAGTAGAAAACTTGTCACTACAATATGTTTCCTTTTCTTCTAGACGGTTAGAGTCATTGTTTCTGTATTATCTAAGATTATTATTCCTATGATTTTGACCAAAGACATGCGTATCTGATGGGTAACAAATTCCACGGATGTTAATTTAATGCAGAACTACGTCATATGTGAATTTTCAAGTTTAATAATATGATATAGTTCTAAGACGGTAGTTTTAAATACATACATTGTACTAGGCTTCAAAACAGCCTAAAACAAAACAACAATGTACTTAATAACCAAGTTACATGTACATAAGTCAAGAAGTTAAGATCCAGAGCTACTTGCTTGTAACCCAAAGAAAAACAAAAGTTTACTTGCATGAAATATGTATAAATTTATATTGTTTCTGATGGCAATAAAGGTGCAACTAAAAGCCGGTCAGAAGTACTTGGTTTGGCCTATCTATACAATAAACACAATGACTCCAGAATTTATTGCTCAACTACTTTCTTTTTAGTCCCGGAGATATTTCTTACATTATTGTTCATGAAAATTATTTGTTCGCACCCGCACAAAACAAACAAAAACAAATAACGCAGACATTACGGGTTCAGATTTGAGATCTGAGTTCAACTGTTCAAGTGATGTTCGGTTTAGGATCGTATTCTGGTTTGGTGATTTATCCTCGTGGTTTAGAAACTTGTTATCATCATCCCCTATGGGCTATGGCTAGCGCTTGCCAAGGGACTTCCACTTGTAAACATCCAACATGTACGTTACAGGCTTTATACCTAAATAGCAAATCTATCTATTGATCACTACTTTCTTCTTCACTGAAGTAGTTCTCATTACCATTTTTTTTTGGTCCAATAGTTCTCATTACCTACGTTTATATATTCAGAATGTGACTGGATCTTCCTATTCTATGATGCTTGATGTCCAAGATCATGGCGTTTTAATAATGAATTTTTTTCTTCTTTTAGGTTTGTTATACAGTAGCAGATTTGATGATGAAAAACTCAGAAAACAGGTCTCTATCAAATTAAACCATATCAAATATTCATAAATTTCTCATTGTATCATACTTTTAGTACAACCTCTGTCTGGCTCCGTGAGCTCCAAGAACAGTCTTAAAACATGGACATATCCGGAGGAGCTCCATACATACTTCTCCAAGAATACGGTATCCGCCATTTCCCACCTTCTTCCCCTGCATAAAAGAAAATTCATAGTGATTTCCGTCGACTCTCATGATTGATTGCCCGAGATGTTATTACACTTGAAAGAAGAGAACTGTTTTTTTCTTTACCATGGAACTTGTCAGGACTTAAACCCATAAGCTTAGATGCAGCCTCTGCTAGAAGGAATGCATCAGGAATGTTGTCTCCTTCAGAACAGTAACATAGCAGGCATGTCACCTTCAAGCCTCGTGCCTAAATCATCAACATAAACCACGCAGACCATTGTTACTTTTTCAGTCATCCATAATAGGTCGGCGTGTGGATAAATTATTCAATTGTTCATCATAAGTCATTGACTTACCTTAAAAGCTGAGAAAAGAGCTGCGAATGGCAAGCTTGGGTAGTAGTCTATGTCTTCGAGCTCATCTTCTGAAGGGGAAGTCAGCTCTTCTTTACTGTTCTCCTCAAAGACAGAGCTAAGGTACTTCCAACATCTTCCTTCTGAATCATAATCGTGCAATCTTCCAAATCCGAGCCTTTCACAGTGATCATCTCTTCCATCAGATTCGGCGTTAGACAGATAATACACCTGTGGGCCTCTAAAGCAATTTCCACGGAGAACACAAATTAACTTGTAAACAACACTTTGCTCTTAGTAATGAAAGTAAAAACAAAAGGTGCAAGTGAAGCTCAATTATCTATCGATTCCGTGATTTACAGAGCTTTGATGTTGTTGCACAAGTCCATGTTTAAGTTTTACGTTGAAGGCAATGAATTTTCTTAAAGCAGCAAAGACAAAAGGAAAAAAAGGCGTTATAGTTACCTTGACATATCCAAGTTATGCAGCCTTTGGAAGTCTAAGCTCGAAAGCACGATAACATGCTTCTTTCCACTTGAAGCAGCAAAATCGGCTATATTCTCCGCAAATTTAATCATCATTCCCTAATTTTAAAACCAACATTGTAAGATTAGAATGTCTCACTAAATTCCCAAAAAAAATTTAACAGTAAAAATTTCAAGCTAAGTGGCTTTTCATAGTCCCAACACAACAAGCAATGAATGCAATTCTTAAGAAAACACAGAAAGGTAAAAGAAATGAAATACCTTTGCAACTGGAGACCGTTGCTGAGCAAGACTAGTAGCAGATGAAGATGACTCATAAACTGAAAGGTAAAAGAAAACTCGTGGTTCTCACAAAGATAAAAGGCTGATTCAACAATGTATAAGTGGCATAGATGTATCGCATCAAAACAATACTAGAGAAAATAGTCTCTCTCCATTCAACAACACTACTCAAATCAGTGACAAGAAGTCTTATGAGGATAAACCATGTCAGAAGAAGACAAAAGACCTCCCCTCATAACATCGAAGCAAATAGTAGTTTGAGAGAAGGAACGAACCCTCGAGGGGAAGGGCAATTTCGCCACAAGGAAGAGGGCCATAAGCGTCGTTTCCAACGCAAGGAAGCAGATTAGGATCGTCGAGATAACCAACTCTCTCTGCACCAGTAGATGACACTAGAAGATCAACAGCGAGCTGCCCTACATTCCCGATTGACAATGCAGGCTGGTGGGAACATACAAAACCAATCAAGTTGTTCGATTAGAAAAATCTCTGAAAAAATGTTTCATGAGAAAGCTCTCAGTGTGTATCTAAACCATTTGGTTTCATGTGTTTGCTTTTCCCAAGAATTTCAAAAGTTCCCTAATTTTCTAACTTCACTAGTAGAGCTGCTACTTCTCATCCTAATTTCTCAAGCAAGCTGCAGTTTTTACGATTTATAACCAAAGGGAACAGATCGAAATCGGAAAAGCAAAAAGGAAACGATAGAAACTAACTTACGAGAATCAAACTCGAGCATTCTTCATCCACTCGCTTTCCTTCTTCACAAACAAACTCCATGAATCAAAACCCAAACGAAGCAAAACACTGATTACGGAATCGGGTTGCAACTTTCTCGACACCAAAATTCACAGAATCTGTCTGTTTCAGTAATTTGCACACTTCTTCTTCGGCGAGCTTGAAGAACAAGCCAGGGAGAGTCAGGGACTGAGTTTGGCCATAAAATTTATCAAAAACAACATTATGGGCCAAGAGTAGCCCATTAAGAGAAAAGGCCCAAATATATCGCTTCAGGACAATAATATTACATAGAACTAGAAGTGTACAATATATACATGCAAGTCTAAAATGTAGAGAGTTACGTAATCTTACCAAAGAAATAATGCAAACACATAGGCCACAACTATTCAGGGCTTAATTGTAATATAATGATTCATACTAATGTTTTCTCTGGGTTATAACTCAGGTTCAAACCAAATAACGTATGCCTCTATCATATGACAAAAGAAATTTCATTTATAAATAATTAGAGTTTGTAATCTAGTGGTTTGTTCTGAATGGTAACAGCGGATCGGGCGGTGCGGAACCAACGGTTTTAGTGCGGTGCGGATTTTACAGTTATAAAAATATATAGATACATGGTATATATAGAGATGTTTGGTACTGTTAAATGCGGTGTAGAGAGGGCGTATTGTAATTATGTCAAGTTCTGAGTTCAAATTAGATAATATGCGAGAATGAATTACAAAAAAAAAAACTACTGCCAAAATCATGAGTTAAAAAAGCGGATAACTAAAAAGATAGATAGATAGCCAACACCAAAAACGTGTAGTCATTCATCGATGATTATTAGCAAAAAGATATAAAATGATAGAAAACCTTTCTATTCAGTATGAAGTGATTGATGAGACAGTTATTGTCCAAAGCAAATATATCATATGATGACCAATAAAAGGTAATAATTCAAAATAGTGAGTTAATCATCTAAAATGACATGCAAAGACTTTATGATGTTGGCTGTCTCTTCGGTTGGGGTAAACTCTGTTCCTTTATCGCTCTTCTCTGGTATATATATGCATGCAAATCATGATGCTTTTGTTTTTTTTTGTAATATAAATATATAATTATCCAACCAATCGGGTAATTACAATAATTGACACCAACCAATATTTCAATAGACTGGAACACGTTTATTTTTTTTAAATAGTCATGCGTGTATATAAATTACTCCAATTACTGTGGAAACTAAAACAAGAAAGATTATTGTAGAAACGAAGAATTAAAAATTTTGAAGGACACCCGTACGCCAAGGAGTGGTGGACCAAACAGTGCATATTCAATGATATATTATTATGAAATCGAATCTTATCCACTAATTGAAAATTGATGTTACTTTTCTTCATGAACTGTCTGATCTCTTAAGGTCTTCGTCCTGTATATGTCCATTAATTAATCTAATTTGCAACTCCAAACAAAATCTCAACAAACAACATTTTTTAGTAAAGTTTTTTCGTTTTGTAATGCACACATGTCCTTGCGATAGTCTTCCGTGGGTGATGTGTCCCTAAAAATCTTGATTTCGTCAGTTTTCAATTATAAGATCTTGTCGTGTCTTCGATTCGTTAAACAAGGACAAATGTGTTCCATGATCTTAATACAATGTTAAGAAGCAAACATAGGGATTACATTTATAATGATATATAGTTGAATGAACAAAACAATAACAACGGTCCAAGATACACATAACTAATGATTTCAGACGATTATATAATTTCATTTTCTCGAGACGCTTACATAAATTACGCACCTAACAAATACAGTCATACTAGTTTTCATATATACATGGACATGGTGATGTCACTTATAGGTTATATGTATAACTTGTTTGTAATACGTGTATAATTTTAGCTAAAACTATAGTGTCTCTTCTTTTCTCAACCTTTTGAGTTTTGTTTAGATTCTTGGAATCTGACTCATGAAAAATATCAAGCAAAATTGGACAACAAAATAGTGTTACGACTTACGATACGCAGGTCTGATCTTATGAGTTTTTGCATTTTGGTAAATCATGCATTTTGCAATTAGCTAGTTTATTTGTAATCCCAACCCTACCTTTTGAGGCACCGGTTTGTGATGACCCAAAATTTCAATAAACTATTAAATATGGATCATATCATATGTGTTCTACATCGAAATCACAATTTTACGTACTTTTAAAGCTGCAAAATCACTCCAAAACTACATGTACGTACTGCTGCTGTAGATCATTATCTGTTGACATATTTGCAATCATTTTTTTATATGAAGGCTAAAAAAAGCAGAGCGTCTTGGACCCAGACATACAAAAACTAATATTAACGGAATCGAAAAGAACTCGGTCTATTAATTAGCCATGGATGAGTCTTGCAAAACCTACATATTTGCAATAAATTTTCATTTATATACAGAGTTGTGCTTATAAGAAAGTTATAGAAACTTTCGCCTACGTCTAATTTTTTTTTTAATGTTGCTTATTTATTGCTTATTTTTGTTTTTTTATTTTTTTATCACGACAGTGTTGCTTATGTTTAAATTTACAAGATAAAATGTTTGAAAGATTATTTTAACTTTTTAACTGCAATTTAATATCATTTGTATTGTATAAGTTTAAAAATTGTTTTCTTACATGTATGTAAAGTCTGCAAAACTATTTGTTCATAGCTTAAAACCTAAAAATTAGTGAACTTTGATTTGATTCTAATTGACAAAGATGTCTGGAACAAAGAAAAATTTGCAGCATTTAGTGATCTGCTCAACAGTGGCCACGAAATCTCTACAAGAACCCCAGCGATTTTACTTTTGGCTACCTTTACAACTCCATTGAAGCAGAGTGAGATCAAGTACTCAAGTCCTCTGGTCTCATCGACGAGGTGGTGATGAAACCACTTCGAATGAGTGTCTTAATATGCTGCTTGCAAGAAACCATGGGAAATGGCAAGAAGAGGCAGACGAATATAAGGCCAAGAAATCTTGGAAACTTGCTTAGAGGAAAACACATTTTAGTGGTAGATGATACTGTGGTAAATAGAAGAGTGGCAGATGCAGTACTTAGGACATATGGAGCTATTGTTACTTGCATTGATAGTGGCAAAGCTGCACTTGCAATGCATAAGCCACCTCACGATTTTGATGCATGCTTCATGGATCTGCAAATGCCTGAACTGGATGGGTAAGTCTTAAGTTTCGGTCGTGGATATCTTGAATGTGATTCTTGCTAATGGATAATCTCTTTTCTTAGATTTTGTTCTGAAAGTTGTTTATTTTTTGTTTATTTATTGTTTATTTTTTATTTTTATTTAATTTTTATTTTTTATCACGACACTGTCACCTATGTTTAAGTTTACAAGATAAAAGGTTTGAGAAATTATTTCAACTTTTTAACTGTAATTTGATATCAGTATTGTATAAATTTAAAATTTATTTTCTTATATGTATGTAAAGCCTGCAAAATTACTTGTTAATAACTTAAAACTTACAAAAAAAATTAAAAATTTGATACACAATCAGATAAAATATCAAACAATTTAATAAAATAATAAATAAAATTCTATTAACACTTAGATATTTTATGGGAAAGATTAGCCAAAAAGTAATAGAGGAAAGTGGGATATATTTTTATCGTAGAAAATGAAAACAAACCGATCACCACTGCAAAAAGTCAGCGTAGACGTTTTCTACGTTTCAAGACCTACCCATGCTAATATATAAATTTTAAATCGTAAAGATACATTGAACATTAATAGAGTCCCATCGCTGTTGGTATTTTCATCTATATCTGTAGAAAAATAGAAATATATACCCACAGCCCACAGGCAACTAAGGCCATCATCAACGCAGGATTTTATAGGTGTATCTTGGTGTAAATAACCAATAAAATAAATCAAAAATAGAAAATAAATGAAAAACCGATTCTTAAGTAAGATATATAAGAATCGGCTTTTAGAAGCCACATGTCGATTGCATATGATTTGGAGAAGACAAACAACTACTCTTTCGATTTCTTTTTTTGTTCACTATTCCTTCATCGATTTCTCCGACGGTGGAAGAGGAGCTAGTCAGTCTTTGGAAGTTATTAGAAGTGGGCTGTTTACTACTGATATAGTTTTGCAGACATCTCTGAAGCTCTCACAGATGCAGAACTATATCTTCCATGGAGGTTAGTAACCCAAATGCTCTTTACTTTCTCTTATTCAACTATTTTCGACATCGGCTTCTCTCTTCCTGTTCGGCATCTGCTTCCGAGTTTTGCTGATCATCACTGTTGGTTTGTCTTCTGGGTTTCTCGTTTATTAGTTCTTGGAGCTGTAAAAAATGGCGTCTTTGTCAATCCTCTGAAACTGGCATACAGATGTTTGATCACAAACCATAAAGATCACTTACGCTATGAGTAATCAGAAGAAGACCGCTCGACAAATTGGCAACTCCCAAGGCGAAAACATTAACTGCAATACAATCAAAGACATCACACAAGTTTAGACGTTCATAGTGTTCGACGAAATGCTTTAAAGAGATGTGGATTACTTGAGTTTTTGCTGGTGTTTCTTTCTCTGCATTTTCATGAGTTTCCTTATTGGCAATTTGCATAGATGGTTGCTCCTGTGGTGGATTTTCATGAGTTTTTGCTGGTTCAGCACTTTATGCGGTTTCAATTACAATACGTATTGTGGTAAGTGTACTAAGTAGAATTCACGAGAGTTCATTTGGTTTTGATGGTGCCAATCCTAATCTAAACCTAGAGATCATGTAGTTTATGTATTGATGATCTTTCTTTTGATTGACTGGCCTTCTCTATTTTTTTAGGATAGTTTTTCAAAGAACAGAATTTAATGTTGTCAAAGACGCATTGAAAGAATGGGTAGATTCCTATTTATAATATTGCATCATTTTGCTGGCAATAACATTGGTCTGCTCTTGAACTTGTCCCATCATTTCAATCCTGCAATAACATTATGTTTCTTTGCCTTGTTATGTTGTATAAAGTAGTAAGACATGTGATGTGAGATGGAGACTTGAATGGTTCGACTCTCGCCTTCTGCAGGTATACTCTTTAACTAGCTAAGGAGATACCAGATTTGATTGTATCTTTGTTCTTCAGTTTTTTGGTTGATAGATGAAACTTTTGGTATACCATTTTGTATATTAAGAGTTGTCTTGGTTCATTTTCTGATCGACCATGTGTTCAATGCTCTGAAACGTGTTGTGCGTTCTTGCTCTTGTGTTGTTTGTTTGCTCTTTGGTCTATTTTGCATCTTGTTTGTTTGTCTCCTTCCCTTTTAGAACTTAACTTTGAGGTTAACATTGTCGGTATTTGCCGGATGTTTGAATTTGGGGTGTTGTATTTTGCTTAGTGAAACTCACTTTTTTTTATAATCGATATTCTTTGTTGGTTTTGTTTACAGGAACATGCAATGACAAGAAGTGTCACTTTGTGAAGAAGTATCAAAGGTGAAGCTTTGTTACGTGTTTTTTGTTTTTCAATAAACATCATCTAAAATTTTCAAGTTAATGATTCAGGCCTTTGTCAATAAATTTTCAAGTTAAGAACCCTTATTGGGGTTATACCATTGGAGCATGATAAACAAAAGTTTCTCAGTAAAGATTCTTAACAAAAAAATTATACTAATATATTACCTAAGAACTCCTATTGAGTTTCCCCCATTGATGATGCTCTAATATATTGATAACTGATGGCAAAAGAAATATCTAAGTACAGTAACATAAGAAAAAAGAAAAAGTATATATATATAAGTTTATGAAGTTGACACGACGTGAGAAAAACCAGATATGTTTGTCTTTGTATATATTGTAAACTTCTTGTGCGAACACAAATCATTCATGTTGCTCTTAACACGAATCACAATCGTCCACACAAAAAATTAAATTAATAATGAAATTTTATTTGGTACGTATGGCATTTTCTATATATAAATGTTTCTTCAAAGAACAAGATTTGATATCGTCTACGTTTCTCAGTTTCAGCTTTAAAGACACAAAATTAATTTAACTTAATGAAGTAAAAAAAGTATCGTGTAACAGGTATGAAAAAATATATTTTTGAACTGCAACTAACTTATTCCAGTGAACCAAATCTAATACTTTGAAGTCTCGAATCTTGACTCCCGTGCCCCCTTCGTATTATTGAATTAATTATCGATGATGGTGTGAGAGCTCTGTATGCATGTATCATATCTTATTCTCTATATATATTTAAAGTGCAAGTCGTATAAAGTAATTTGCTTAGAGATGTCTATCTACATTTTGAATTCATTAAATCTTCTGCTAATATATACAGAAAGCTCAGTTTCTATTCGGACCGCACATCGACTAGGATCAGTTAAGCCATCCAAAAAGAAGAAGGAAAATGTACGTCCATATGTAATTATCTCATAATTCCTCACTTAGTGGGTAACAAATTTTTGTTTCTTTGTCCATTGGTATGGCTGTGCTGTGTGGAACTTCCAAGGACATAATGGTTTTTCAATAATAATGATTATTGTTAGTATTATATACGGTGGGGAGAATTATAGATTTATATTTTATAGTATCCTTACCATTTATTCTGTAATTGTTATATATATGGGGCCTGTACTTCTGCCATAGTTGTGACGGCATGCGTACGTACCATACATATTTATGACAACGATTTAATATTTTTGGAAACGTTGTTAGACAGCGAATTGATCGTATACTAATTCAAACTTATCACATAATAATACATGCATGTTGTCAAATGAACGGCGTGCAAAACTACGTACTCCTAACGAAGAAAAAAATGTAATTTTGTCTGATTAAAACGGTAGTTTAATTCTCGCTATTGAATGTGACAATTGTCACTAGTAATCATGAGATTAGTGCAATTGCAATTGCATTCTGAATCATGCAAGCTCGATCTAGCAATCGTAGTTTAGCGGCAAATCAAAGGAGTTTCTTAGAGTATTTTCAGTAGTAGTATCTAGCTGATTTTTTAGATTACAAATTTATAAAAAAAATTAGAAAAAGAAAAAAATGAGAATTTATTTAAAAGCAATAGTACTGTTAGAAAAATGGATTCAGTTTATTAAAACCGCGATTACTGGTTTATTTATTATGCCACGATGGACAAACTAACTTAACTACAAGAACAACAAAATATTGTGCATGCATCTTGATCACTCTCTCTAGAATCTCCAGATCTACTTTAACTTCGATTAATGTGTTCAGAATCAGTCTGATCAGTCAATATATATGTATTATGGACCAGACATCAAATTTCTAGGTTAAAAAATACTTAATTATGGTAATATAGAATATGCTATTTAATAGTGGTAATTATGATCTTGGTCATTATCACGTAAAATAGAATGAGAGAGAAAGTTTGTTGGAGAAGAAATGATATTTTGTTGTTATTGATCATGAGAATGTCATGTACAAGTATTTATATACAAGCCACAAATACTAAACTGTAATAAACCGACACTATACAATGATAAAGCTGAATTAGTGAAAGGAAGCTAACTCAGACTAAACCAGAGTCGATTTACACCAATAGTCCCCCTCAAGATGAGCTATGTATGTTAATCAAGCTCATCTTGGACTTAAGATGATTGAGCTGATGAGGGAACAGAGGTTTCGTCAAAATGTCAGCCACTTGATCTTCAGTGCGGACATGAAGAGTTCGTAAAAGACCCTTATCAATCTTCTCACGCACGGTATGGCAGTCAAGTTCTATGTGTTTGGTGCGCTCGTGGAAGACCGGGTTAGTGGCGATGTGCATGGCAGCTTGGCTATCAGAATAGAGAACCAAAACAGCTGCAGAAGGAATACGAAGATCCTTAAGAAGATGCTTCAACCACATCATCTCACAAGAAGCCAGAGCAAGAGCCCGATACTCTGCTTCTGTAGAAGATCGAGAAACAGTGGGTTGTTTCTTCGAACGCCAAGAAATTAAAGAATCACCAACGAACATTGTGAATCCAGTAGTGGAACAACGACTATCCGGGCAAGAGGCCCAATCCGCATCAGCAAAGCCTTTAAGACTTAAGTTAGAGGTGGCGGAATAAAATAGTCCTTGACCAAGAGTACCTTTGATGTATTGAAGACCTTGCACGGAGATGAGGAGAGCGAGGTGCAGAGGAGAACTGACATAGTTTGTTGACAGCAAACGTGATGTCAGGGCGAGTAATAGTCAGGTACATTAACTGGCCAACAAGACGACGATACATCGCAGCATCTTCAAGTAATAGACCATCAGACTTCGAGAGTTTGAGATTCGGAATCATAGGAACATTAGTAGGCTTACAGTCCAACATTCCAGCAGAGGAGAGAAGCTCTAAAGCATATTTGCGCTGGCAAAGGGAAATGCCATCCGATGTACGAGCAATCTCAAGACCAAGAAAGTACTTGAGAGGACCAAGATCTCTAAGTTTGAAACAACTCTGAAGGGCATTAGTGAGGTCCTGAGCAGCAGAAGCAGAGGTGCTAGCAATAATAATGTCGTCCACATAGACTAACACAGCCAAAAACTCATCGCCAAATGATTTGAGAAAGAGAGTATGATCCCCATGACCCTTAGAGAATCCAAAGTCAATGAGAGAATCAGAAAACTTCTTAAACCACTGACGAGAGGCTTGCTTGAGACCATAGATCGATTTCCGAAGGCGCAGAACAGCATTCTTCGGAAGGCTGTCCCCCTTACGTGCATCATAACCCTCGGGGAGTTTCATATATATCTCTTCTTCCAGGTCACCATTAAGAAATGCATTAGAAATGTCGAGTTGAGTGAGAGACCATTTCTTAGATGCAGATACTTTCAAGAGTAACTTGATGGTGGCCATCTTTGCAACAGGAGAGAAGGTTTCATTATAATCCAACCCTTCTTTCTGTGTATAACCCTTAGCTACCAGACGGGCTTTATGCCGTTCAAGACTACCATCCGCATGAAACTTCAATGTAAACACCCACTTGCAGCCAATAGCTTTCTTTCTCGGAGGTAGGACAGTGACATCCCAAGTCCGAGTAACCTCCATAGCATCAACTTCCTTGTCGACAACATCACACCATTCCTTAGATATCTGAGCCTCAGAGTAAGATTGGGGAATGGGAATAGAGGTGATAATATTGACATAGGATAGATACTCAGGGGAAAGTTTAGCAGAGGACAGAGCATCAGAGATGGGGTAAACAGCTTCATTGAAGTAACAATGATAGTCTTGGAGATGGGCAGGTAAGCGTTTGGTACGAGGATGGGTAATGGGATGAGATAAGGGAGATATAGAGGTAGGAAGTGGAGGAGGTATACCTGAGGACTCAGAATCTATCGGTGTGAAACCATCAATAAACGACTCCGAGGAAGAGGCAGTATTCATAGGGAAAATGTCTTCATGAAATATGACATTCCGAGAAATGAAGCAACGATTACTCTCCAAATCCAATAATTTATATCTCTTGTACCCAGAAGGATATCCCAAGAATACACAAGCCTTAGACCGAGGAAGAAACTTGTGTCTTTGTTTAGGAGAAGTGGATCCATAACAAAGACAGCCGAATGTCTTGATCAAACTGTAATCCGGAACCTTACCCGTCAAAATCTCATAAGGAGTCTTTTTAGAGAGAAGTTGAGAAGGGGTTCGGTTGATAAGGAAAACAACCGTCAAGACGCAATCACCCCAAAAACGAAGAGGAAGAGACGACTGAAACATGATGGCGCGAGCAACATTGAGGATATGTTGATGTTTGCGTTCCACAACTGAGTTTTGCTCAGGCGTCTCAGGGCAAGAATGATAAGGAGTAATGCCCTGTTTCTGATAGAACGCAGTGAATTGAAGTTCAGGAGCGTTGTCGGAGCGGACAGACTTAACCGTAGTCTTATACTGATTTTCAACTTGTTTGACGAATGTAGGGAAAACAGTGAGTACTTCGTGTTTGTTTCGAAGCAAGAAAATCCATGTTGCTCTTGAATGATCATCCACGATAGTTAAAAAATAACGGAATCCTTCATTAGTTTCAACTGAAAATGGTCCCCAAATGTCAATGTGCAATAACTCAAAAGTATGGTTACACATATTATTGAGAGGGGAGTAGGAGAGTTTCTTCTGTTTTGCCAAATGACAAGTATGACAAAACGAAGATCCTTTATTCTTCAGTTGTGAGGTGCCTAACACGTCGGAGATGGTGTCGAGACAGCGATAAGAAGGATGCCCGAGACGTCGGTGCCACATACCCAAATCTACCACTGCGTTGATTGAAAGTGGAGGAAGTGAAGTATCAAGCACGTAAAGTTTCCCCACACGTCTACCCTGACCAATCGTCAACTCCTTGATAGGATCCTGTATCGTACAAGTAGAAGGATCAAAGATCACACGAGAGCCCATATCAGTCGTGAGAGAACTGATGCTCAGAAGATTCAAACGAAACTCTGGTATGAACAACTCATCATGGAGGGTAATGTGATTGTTCAGACGAACGGTACCAATGCCACTGATTTTAACAGTAGAACCATTAGGGAGATTCACATTACTTCGAACAGATGTATCCATTGATCTGAAAATGGACTTATCATGAGATACATGATGTGTGGCACCAGAATTAATAACCCACGTTTGATTAGATAGAGTATGCCGAGCAACCATTAAAATGCCAACGAAAGCATATGTTGAGGGAGAAAAGTAGATACCGGATGTGGAAGCAACCGCCTCAGAAGGACCACTTTGAAGTTGTGAGCTGAATAGGGCAATAAACTGTTGCAGCTGATCCTTACTGAGACTCCCAATCATATTCTCAACACTCAGAGGCTTCTGATCAGAACTTGAATCAGAGGGCACAGTGACTTGGGCAGCCACTTTAGGGACAGGAGGAGATTTGTCCTGACTCTTGAACTTTGAGACAAAGCCAGGAGGGAAACCATGCTTCTTATAACAGCGTTCTGCAATGTGTCCAACACGATTGCAGAAAGAGCAAGTGGGACGTCCCTTAGACTGAGCAGTCTGAGCATAGCAGATCGTCGAATCATGAGGAGAAGAGGTGGAGTCAGAGACAAGGAACGCAGTCGGAGCAGAGGGGATATTGGAGAACCCTCGTTGACTATCATCCTGATCCAAGATGTTGTAGATCTCAACAAGTGAAGGAAGCACCTTCTTCATAATGATCTGACGTCTGATAATAGCATAAGAATCGTTAAGTCCTGCTAAAAACTTAACGATCTTGTTACGTTCAGCTTTCAATCGCAAATGTTCGGCGTTACCACAGACACAGATCTTATCAGGTTCATCAGCGCTCTCGAGAGTATCCCACAGAGTCTTCAGAGTGGTATAATAGTCAGACAAAGACATAGAGCCTTGACGAAGATCCTGAATCTCCTGCGTCAGATTGAACGTGCGAGGGAGGTTGGTCAGGTGGAAACGTCCATAGAGATCACGCCAGATATCCGCAGCATCAGCGAGACGTAAGATACTGCGATAGATCTGGGGAGAGACAGAGTTTAACAGCCAGGATTTCACCATGCTGTTACAACGAGACCAGAGGCGAAAAGAAGGATCGGTTGCAATGGGTTTGAGAACAGAACCATCAACAAAACCGATTTTGTTTTTCGCTTCTAAAGCAATTTTCATAGCAGCATGCCAATCATCATAGTTAGAACCATCTAAACGAAGAGAAATGAGTTGCAAACCAGGATGATCGGTGTGATGCATATAGAGAGGAGATTGACTCAGGTCGAGAGAATCAGTCGGAAAACCAGATCGAGAAGCTCCGTGCAGAAGAGAATCAGCGGAAGGAGAAAACAGAGCATGATCGGTGGCCGGAGGTGACTGAGTCGACTTCCGAGTCGTTTTCGGAGCTGAGCTTGGAGAACCACGAGTACGAGCTGATCGGCGGGGAAACCTCTTGACGGAGACCATCGTGACGGAGAAACAATCGGGAAACAAAGATCGAGGTCGGCGATGGATAGATCAAAGAGGAATCGACGTGGATAGCTCTGCTACCATATCACATAAAATAGAATGAGAGAGAAAGTTTGTTGGAGAAGAAATTATATTTTGTTGTTATTGATCATGAGAATGACATGTACAAGTATTTATATACAAGCCACAAATACTAAACCGTAATAAACCGACACTATACAATGATAAAGCTGAATTAGTGAAAGGAAGCTAATTCAAACTTAACCATAGTCGATTTACACCAAGAGTCATTACCTTCGAACCTTGAGTATTCGATTTAATCATATAAATATAAACTTCATTTCGTATTGATATCGTAACAATAGCGTCTGCAGGTGGACGTATCGCGTGAATGTGAAAGGATTTGGGAGTTGATGGGTCCCATACTGACAAAACGTCTTTGGATCTTAAAACGTTGTCGTCTTAATTCGAATCCATGACCATTGACAATTACCATTTTCAAATATTAATAAATGGACAAAAGGTAAACGAGGATATTTTTTTTTAATGAAACCCTAAAATGTAAAAACTGTGCTAGCTGTCAAGCCGTCAAGGATCGTTTTCAATTTAATTAGGGGTTGACAACAGCGGATCGGATTAGTTCTTTTATTACGTTAAAATTATTTGGAATGTCTCGGTTCCATTTACTTAAACCACTTGAATATGAATTGTCAAGGTTCAAGGTAGCCTGGGTTCTAAATCTAAAAACTACAGCTATTTAGAATGGGAATCTATATATTTGATTCGTTTAATATTGAATCAAGATTTATTTTTCATAATTTAACGTTATAAAATTCATGAAAAAAATCTTACGTTAATTACAACTAAAACCAATATATATTTGTAAAAGTTTATCTGGTCGACGAGATGATAGAAAGTATATATTTTATTTATAGATGCAAACAAACGAGAGGCACATATGTTTGATCTTTATAACTTTTAGTTTCGACTATCGAAGTTAGATAATTATACGCGTTCATATGTTATAGAAGATTCCCATACTCCCCCGAAGATATCCAAAAATGTACTTTACATAAAAAATGTCTTCTTCTTTGACATGAAAGTCAATCAACAAGAATAGACCAAGCATGAATAAATAGAGAGACATGGAGTCAGTTGAACAAAAAAAAAAAAAAAAAAAGAGAGACATGGAGTCGTTGATTTCGGTTTTGTTCAAAAATTTTGAAAATAAAAACACATTGCAACTAGAGAGACAAAACAGGTTTTGCAACTTGCTTCTTTTTTTTTTTGCCGTTTGCAACTTGTTTGATTCGTACGAGTAGACAATTCTTAAGAAAAAAAGACGAGAATCAAACTTTCTATCGTTCATGAGGAGTCAGAAAAGTCAAACATCTGGAAGAAAACCTCTTTTTAATTTTTTTTTCTCTCACATGTCAGAATTAAATTAAAATCATATAAACTAAAGTAATAAAAATCAATACCGCTTGGAAATAGTGTTACCGTTACGTAATGTTATGCAACGTGTGAAGATGATCAGCCGCCAACACAGCCACACACGCTTTATCTTATTTCTTCTATTACTATGAATAATCCAACCAACTTCTCAGAAAAACCCCAATCTTTGTACGGACGCATCTCATGTACAATTACATTCACATTGCTCAACCAACAAGTAGCATGCATTACGTTAACTTCATACATTTGTTGTTGAGCTTTGTATATATACGTTTTTCTTTAATGAAAATTTAACTTTCTTAATAACAAACGGTTGTCTAATAGTTTAAGGAATTCATACTAGCGTAGGGAGATTAATTATACTATTACTGCGATATAATTTAAGCTGGGGGCTAATATTGCAAGAGGAAATAATATCTGTCGCGACTATTAGTATTATAAGCCCTGTTCGGGACGTCACCGCTGCGTCAGTTACCAACGTCTACAAAATAGTCTTCAATCATGAGTTAATTGAGATAAACATGTGAGGAATTATATTACCAAAAAAAAAAATTATTACCAAAAAAACATGTGAGGAATTAATCGCAGGGACTGCTGCTGATGATCATATGGGCACTGTTTCGATAGACGCTTTTTTTTTAGCGTCACTCCACTACGTTAAAAATCCCGTCGCAGCGTGTTAAAAACCTCCGGTGATTTTTTGGTCGTCGATAACGTGTATTTTGTAAACGCTCGTCGCTCACGCAGCGGTAACGTCCCGAACAGGGAAATGGTTAAAATTACTATGATCTGAAATCCTCCGGTTACGTACGAGGAAATGGTTAAAAGATAATCATACCGATGCTTTTCATCACTTCACTATCTATGATTTTCGAAAGAATTGGTGTTTATAATGCAACAAAGATTTAAAGTCGCACAAAAAAAAATTTTGTCAAGATTTTTTAAAGAAGCTAACTTTATTCTCTCAAGATTTTTTTTTTTCAAATGAGTTCATTTGATCTATTATTGTTTTCGTCATTTTAGTTATATCATTTATTTATTTTATTATTTTATGTATTGTCTACGTATTAGTACTATTTTGACAGTCTAATAAATTTAAGTTGACAAGAAAAATAGGTCGGTGTAATTAAGTTTCGAATTATACAAAATATTCGTGCAATACGTAAACCTAACAAAATTAAGAGAAAAATGAAAGATGATGAACAAATTGTAAAAGAAAATCAGATAAAAGAGCCCTCCTCTGATATCTTATTAGTTGAGAAAATGTGAAAAATATAGTGTGATTAATATTCATTCAATTTGTAGCTAACTATACATCACTTTTATTTAATTTATATACAAAAAAATAAAACTAAACCGAAAAATTGCACTGGTTAACTTAACCACTCAATCAATTCTATGCATAATCATAACCTAATGTGCACATCGCTTTGTGACCGTCCATTAATATTCCAATTAACAAATCAAAAGCTATCCTTAAAGCCGCTTAAACCAAAAAGAATCCATATAAAATGTTGATTAATTTTCATTTTCTCAATTCGGTCTCATGTGAAAACTGGCGTTCTCGGTATGTGACGGTCACGTCTCCAGTCTGAAAGCCACGTGTCAGTAACCCACGTCGTCCGTTCACCAACTTTCACTCCTTCGGGTTTCTGTATATATAACCCAAACCCAACTTCTTCTTCGCACTCTTTTATTTCAATAAATCTCATCAAACCAAACAAAATTCTCTCCCAATCCCGAGAAAATAATTTTGAACTCTTCTTTTTTCCCCGAAAATTTTCCCACACGACAACGAAGTTAAATCTCATAAATCCTTGGGAAAGAAAAAAAAACCCCACAACAACTCAATTTATTTTGTCTTTTTATTTTATTTTGTTTAATCTGGAAAATATGGTTATAGCTGCAGAAACCAGTGGTACTCATCACCGGAGACTCACTTTCGCCGCCTACTTAAACACCGATCTCGCCGCCGACGAAGAAGAACAGAGTCATGGTGGTGATGTCATCAATCCCACTAGTACCAATACCAGCAACAACAACAACAACAACAAGGACGTCAATTACTACCAGCAACGTCAAAGCAATGCTTCGACCACGAGCGGCGAGTCGTCTCCAAATCAAGTTCTATCTCCATGGAACCAGACTTACTCTCCGTACTACACCGACACAACAACGACGCCGACTATGTCTCCCTCGCCGTGGAACCAGACTTACTCTCCGTACTACAAGTCTCCGTGGATCTACCAGACCCGAAACATGGACGATGATTCGGACAACAGTTTGATCGGTACGATCGTGAGGCAAGAAGGTCATGTCTACTCGTTGGCTGCTTCCGGAGATCTTCTATTCACTGGATCCGATTCGAAGAACATTCGGGTCTGGAAAGATCTCAAGGATTTCGCCGGGTTTAAGTCAAGCAGTGGATTGGTTAAAACGATTGTGATAACCGGAGATAACCGAATTTTCACCGGTCATCAAGACGGTAAAATCCGGGTTTGGAGAGGTTCTAAGAGAAGAACCGGAGGATATTCCCGAATCGGGAGCTTACCGACAGTGAAGGAGTTTCTGACGAAATCGGTGAACCCGAAGAACTACGTCGAGGTTCGTCGCCGGAAAAGCGTTCTGAAGATTCGACACTACGACGCCGTTTCCTGTCTAACCTTGAACGAAGAGCTCGGTTTACTCTACTCCGGTTCGTGGGACAAGACTCTCAAAGTCTGGAGACTCTCTGATTCGAAATGTCTAGAATCGATTCAGGCGCACGACGACGCGATCAACACGGTAGCCGCCGGATTCGACGACTTGCTTTTCACCGGATCCGCCGACGGAACTCTGAAAGTGTGGAAACGCGAGCTTCAAGGGAAAGGGACGAAGCATTTTCTGGTAAATGTGTTGATGAAGCAAGAGAGCGCTGTGACGGCGTTAGCGGTTAATTTAACGGCGTCTGTTGTTTACTGTGGATCTTCTGACGGTTGCGTTAGTTTCTGGGAAGGGAAGAAATATCTTTCTCACGGCGGGACTCTCCGCGGCCATCGTATGGCGGTGCTCTGCCTTGCCGCCGCTGGGAGTCTGGTGCTGAGCGGCGGAGCTGATAAGAACATTTGCGTGTGGAGGAGAAACGGCGATGGGACACACTCGTGTCTCTCGGTGTTGATGGACCACGTAGGACCCGTCAAGTGTTTAACGGCGGTGGAAGAGGCAGAGGAAGACGGCGACGGGAGATGGATAGTGTACAGCGGAAGCTTGGATAAATCGGTGAAGGTGTGGCGCGTGAAGGATACGGCGTCTCCGGTGATTGGCTGAGATGCTTCGAGGAAGAGGAGAGGTTACGCGCCGTCTTCGCGCGTGTGGATGCGGACTACGGATAAAGAGAATGCTCCGCGGGACATGTGATTCCTGCCTTTGTGGTCAAGGCAAGTTTTTATGGCCGGCAAAAGGAAGCAGATCATACGACCAATTAAAAACTGCCACGTCATGGAAGTATCTAAAAGGTTTAAAAAGTTCCTCTATTCTATTCGATCTTCATTGGTAACTGAACATATTTGAAACACGTCTGAAAAAGAAACAAAAGAGGAGAAATGATTATGCTACGTTCAGAAAAAAGGGAAACAAACCCTTATATTATTTCATTGTATTGAAATCATTTTGTCTATATTTTATATGGAATTCGTTCAAAATGCAGTTTTAAAACTGATATTGTATAAAATTGGAATTTTTAGATTTGCAATACGTCCGTTAAAGTTGATTTGTTAGTTCTCTTTGTTGAATAACATGTAGCCGTTCAAAAACGAGATGTAAATGAGTCATTCAGCCAATTGATTTACAATTATGCCGTTTGTTCTTTTTTTTTTTCCAGAAATTCATGAGACCCCTTGTACTATAAGCTAATGAGTGACATAAACGTACATAGTGTATAGAAATAATCAAAGGCCAAACGTAAAAGAACAACCAATACTCGTTGGGTTTGGAAATACCAATAAAAGCCTAGGACACATCAAAACCAAAATTTACTACCACATAGCTGAACATTGTACGAGTCGTATTCTTTTGAGTTATTTTAAAAGTGGTTATGTAGAATATTAAAATTGGAATTTAAGATTTGAAATACGTATAGTACTATGGTAGGTTAACTTGTTAGTTCAATTTGTTGAAAAAGAGGTAGTCATTGGGAAATTAGATGTAATATTTTATTGCTGTTTTGATGAGTGCATGTAAAAAGTCTCCCTTTCGTCGGATTTAAGTTTGATACAAATCTATGTACAAGCATAAGCTATATCTATGCACATTGACATATATAAACACCCTTCTATTTCTAACATGCTATTTAAATGGCATTAAAAACTAAAAAATCTTGTTCGACTAATAGTACCAAGCATTTTTGTCAATGTTGAACTTGACTTGGTGCCTATCCGCTTCAAGATTATGAGCACTCATAATCAGTCATTAGTCATGACTAAAACGCACAAGTTGAGTAAGTTTAAATCGTAATATTCTTAGTGATGATTGGGATAACAAGTACCTAGATTTTTACTATATAGTAGATATATATTTCCATTAGTATAAACGCTATGTTGAACATATAAAAAATTTGATATGTTGACTAATTAACATGAAATATCAATGAACTTTCTGATATTTATTATTTTTTGCTATCAAGCTTATTCATATAAGTCTGTTCTAAAACTTTAGGACAAAAACTAGTACATGTGCTTTCCTAAAGCAAAAAAAAAAAGAAAAGAAAAAACGAAGGTTGCAGTTTACAAACAAACACCGTTATGTTAATTATACTTCTCCAACGTAGTTAGGCAAAGCGCCACTAGGTTCTTGTCCATTTGACTTTAATTTATTAAGAAATATTTTTTTTTGTCGTCATTTATTAAGAATGATTAAGCCCATAATCTTGACTATTAAAGGCCTTATATGTTAATCATAAACTCCACTTTTATTTTCCAGTATTCATAATTCATTTCTATATGTTGTGTTTATCATATAAAATACATGATGGAATAAAATGTACAAAACGATCACAATTCACGAATAAAATGATTTTACACTTTGGAGTGGCAGCTTATGTTTGAACCCCCTTTTGCTAATAGAGGAGCTCACCTCATTGCTCATAGTGTGACAGATCAAAAAAGAATTCAATCTTATGTTGCTGCAAGTCATCCTTTTTGGCTGGATTGGTTATTCAGCTCTGAGGGAGCTTCCTCTGTTCGGCATTAGAATTTCGGTCTGTCTTTTTCTTTTGGTTTCAGTTGTTCGTCTTCTCTTTCTGGAAAAGCTGTTTCTGGTTGTTACTTTTGTTTGTTCTGATACTTTGTTCCTTCCATTATACTAATCTTAGATGACAAAAAAAAAAAAAAAAATGATTTTACACTCACGCACCGACGCACGCACTAGGCATCTAGGCTCCTAGCTCCAACCGGTTGTATATCCGTTTGAAAGAGACTTTTAGTCTTCAGGATTCAAAAGTAGCATACATAACAAGCTGGTGATACTATTTTGTAATCGAGTATAATGGGAATTTAAATTGTACCTGTGAACGACGTAAGCGTATCCGACCTTAGCTCAGTTGGTAGAGCGGAAGACTGTAGTCGTTGCAGATAATCTTTAGGTCGCTGGTTCGATTCCGGCAGGTCGGAACATTATTTTTGTATAATTTTGCACTATTTGGGCTTACATAAACAAATACCAGCCCATATTTTAAAGCTTTTGATTATAAAGCCCTCAGATCCAACTGTTCAGAAATAAAAACCCAAACTAGATATGTTTTTTTTTTAATTCGTTGGCCTATTCGGAGAATTTTGAAAGTATTACTTACTTTTTTTTTTTTTTTCCATTCTACTACTACCAATGAGAAAAGAGTGCAAAGATCTCATGTGATTCGGTGCACAAAAAAAAAAAAAAAAAAAACTCATGTGATTCATATTGAGCCTCTTCATTATTGTTGAGGGACCTTATTGTTGAACCACTACAATACAAAACTACAAACACTGTTCCTCATTTGCTTTTATGGTGGAGGAACGCGCCAGATCTCTGAGCTCTGCGGCGAGGAAGGTAATAGGAACAGTAATTGATCGCAATGGGGAAAGGTCACTTGTCCTTTGGCCGTCTTTCGAGCATCCGCCACCGGAAAAAGCGCACTGCGGCGAAGGGTGAAGCAGAGACTAGCTTGATTTCGTCTCCACCGCCTCCTTCGCCGATCAGTTCAGCTGCGGTTGTCGGGAAGGCGAAGAAGAAACCGGGAGGAGCGAGGCTGTGGATGAGGTTTGACCGGAGTGGAGCTACGGAAGTGGTGGAATGCGACAAGAGCACCATCATCAAACGTGCTTCCCTTCCAGCGAGGGATCTGAGGATTCTTGGCCCTGTCTTCTCTCACTCTTCTAACATTCTTGGTATAATATAACCCATTCTTGATTTGCCAATTATCACCAAGGGATATAGAAGCTTGACGACAGTAATGAATCCATCTACCTTTTGCTCTGTGCAGCGAGGGAGAAAGCGATTGTTGTGAATTTAGAGGTCTTAAGGTTAATAGTTACCGCAGAAGAAGTGCTTCTCTTGGATCCTCTCCGCCCTGAAGTTCTTCCATTCGTTGAGCGGCTCAAGCAACAGTTTCCTCAGAGTACTGATGCTTCTGCTCTTGACCCTGAAGCTGCAGCAGAGGGCTTGCAGAGTGAGCTTCCTTTTGAATTCCAAGTCTTGGAGATTGCGCTTGAGGTCGTCTGCTCGTTTCTCGATACCAGTGTTGAAGCCCTTGAGACTGAAGCTTGGCCTGTCCTTGATGAACTAACCAAGAACGTCAGCACCGAGAATCTTGAATACGTTCGAAGCTTGAAGAGTAATCTCACCCGCTTGCTAGCCCGTGTACAAAAGGTTGAGCTTTTCGTCATGATGCAACATACTGTTTGTTGTGATGGAGGGAAACATAAAGCTTTTTTTGTACGTTCATTCAGGTGAGAGATGAGATCGAACATTTGTTAGATGACAACGAAGACATGGCAGACTTATACTTGACAAGGAAGTGGAACCAGCAATCCGAAGCAGAGTTTGGAGAGACAGCATCAGATACGTCAAATCTTCTTAACCGGGTCACATCAAACCGAGGCTCGAGTGTGGTGACGAGCCATACAAAGGAACATGAGGACGTGGAGGATCTGGAGATGTTGCTGGAAGCATACTTCATGCAGCTGGAGGGAATGCGGAACAGGATCATTACGGTGAGGGAATACATTGACGACACAGAAGACTACGTGAACATACAACTGGATAATCAACGAAACGAAATGATCCAGCTGCAGCTGACGCTGACCATAGCCTCATTTGCTATAACTGCAAACACATTGTTGGTAAGTTTGTTCGGGATGAACATACATTGTCCATTGTATAACATGAAAGATGTCTTTGGTTACTTTTTGTCGAGTGTTACTGCGCTCTGCGTTGTGCTTTTCATGCTCACCCTTGGTTACGCCAGGTGGAAGAAGCTGCTTGGCTCATAATCACTTGTGTAATCAAAACCCATTGCCACATGTTTAATACACATATCGATGTAACTAGGCTTGCTTGATTAATCTCTACAAGCTTAAATGTATATATAGCAACGGTATAAAAGCGAAACTTCTAATGCTAATATTTAAAACTCTATATTTCCATCAACGTTTGAGTTAAAAATTTCTAAATTTTTAAGAAGGGTTATTTCTGATTTTTTGTGGTGTGTTATTTATACGGTTATGCCTTACTTTTTTGGTAACTTCGGTAATTAAGACTTTGCTTTTTGAACGGTGAAACAAGAGTCTTGGGAATCCAGAAAAATTAAAGTAGCTTGTCTTGTCACTTGTCAGATAAAAATCTTATAACATGACGACAAATAATTTCTCGGTATCTCTTTTATTGGCTTTAACTCTCCACAGTCCACTCTGCTTCTCTTTGAGAAAGTAAAAATAAAAAAGGAGGAAAAATGGTGAGTCCTACCCGGCAAACGAAGGCCAGAGTCGCCACAGCCTCTCGCCGCCGGCCACTATCGGAGCCAGATTCTTCGGTGAAGAAGTTCTTCAGGATGGTTTTACCCTCAACAATGAAGAGAAACATGATGGTAAAAGACAAAACACTCTTAGAACAGAGTTTCACTTGAAAAAACAGCATGCATATGTTGTTGTTGGTTCGATTCTAATTTCTTGGGATTATATCAGCAGATTCACCAGACAAGTCTCCACTTTTTTTGTATTATCTTGGATTATAGATCTCAAAAAGGGATACTCAATTTTACAAACTGTTATTAAGACATGCAGATAATATAATATCTGACATTTTGTTTCTTTTACTGAAAAATCTCACTGAATTAAACAGAGGATACCAACAAAATTTGTGAACCTACACGGGTCTAAACTCTCCGAGGTTGTTACGTTGGAGACTCCTGTGGGATTCAAGCGTTCGATAAAGCTCAAACGGATCGGTGAAGAGATTTGGTTCCAGGACGGTTGGGGTGAGTTTGCAGAGGCTCATTCCATCAGTGAAGGCCATTTTCTCTTCTTCGAATACAGAGGAAACTCGAGTTTCCGTGTGGTGATCTTCAATGTTTCGGCTTGCGAGATCGAATATCCACTGGATGAAGTCCGTATCACTGACAGCGACGATGAGGTGGTCGACGTTACAGACGAAGGGTTTCATGGGATTCAAGATACAAGGGGAAATGATAAATCTGTTAATGGTGGTGACTCAGAGGACAGTGCCAAGAAGAGACCAAGAGACGAGGAGTTTGAAAAGATTCTTAACGGTAAGAACCAAAAAAAAAAACATTTACACTTTGTTGTTAATAAAAAGTTTATGAGTATGACGATTAGGATATGAATTTCTTTATCCTCCTTTCAGATGTTGATGGGATCAATTCAATCAAAGTGCTTGAAGAAGAAGAAGGCAAGAGAGTCTTCAGGGGAAAATAGTTCTTTTCCCAGAACAGAGACCTGCAAGTGTTTTTGTTGAGTAATGTAAATTTGTACTTGATGTGACCAAAACTTGAATTGCACAAGAATAAGTTTTTGGTTCTGACCTGTAACGAGATATCTAAACAAAACTGTAACCAGGTCTTGTTTTTATTCTTCTTTCTTTCATCTCATTCCTGAGCTTCTCTACCTCTACCCATTTCCCTTTAGAAGCTAACACATTCGATAAAGCGACATAATCTTCGCATTCAGAACCCGAAAGCTTCTTCTCCTCTCGTTCCATCTCTAGAAGAGCCTTTCCGATCTCTTCACCCATCACAGTCTCTCCATAGATGCTGCAGGCATTGCAGAGACTTCTTAACATGATAGAATCAGGTTTGATAGGCATAGCTAATACAAACTCATACGCTTCTTGTAACCGCCCTGCTTTACCGAGAAGATCTACTATGCATCCGTAGTGTTGAATAACCGGAGTGACACCGAATCTTGTCCTCATGCTCTGAAACAACTCGAGTCCTTCTTGAACAAGACCAATATGACGATAAGCCGAAAGCAAACTAGTGAAAGTAACTTGGTTTGGTTTAATCCCAGATTCCGCCATTCGGTTTAGAAGATTCGGTGTTTCGTTTCCTCTTCCATTGAGAGCTATCCCCGTCGCCATTGAAGTCCATGTCAAGACATTCTTCACTTTCATTAGCTCGAACACAGAGATAGCACTGTCTAAGCAGCCGCATTTCGAGTACATGTCTACAAGTCCAGTACCAATGAAGACATCAACTTCGGGCGTAAAACCAAGTTTTTTTATGTATCCATGAACAAGAGAACCGATTTCTAGCAAACCCGTCTGAGAGATTGCTGAAAGAACACACACCATGGTGGTATCAGTAGGTCTAACTCCATTACCGCAGCAGGAGAATCTCCGGAACAGAATCATCGCCTTTCTCGCATTGTGGTTCCCTTTGTCCTTATGTGAACAATACCCTCCGATCATTGCGTTCCATGTAACAGAGGTTCTCTCAGGCATTTCATCGAACACCTTCCTCGCGTAACGTAAATCCCCATGCTTAGCGTAGAAATGGAGTAAAGTGGTTCCGATCAATTCAGAGTCAGAGAAAAAGCCAAGCTGTATCACCATCCCATGAACAACCCTCCCAACCCGAAACGCCGTAGCTGACGAAGCCGACCTGGCGCAAGCGCCAAGAACGAAGACAAACGTGCGCTCATTGAGGTGAAGCAACGAGCTTTTCGATGCCCAGTTAGCGAAAATCCGTATCGAGTCCTCTGGTTTGCTGCATTTAAGCAATGTGTTGAAGAGAAACTTGTCGGGATGACTGAACCGAGGGAACACCAGTAAATGAGCAAGCTTGGAACTTTCTGTAGATTGCTTCGAACAGTAGTGACCTATGAGTTTGCCGATCAGAGAATTGTCTTGGCAGCCATTAGTCACCAAGTGAGCATGGATTTGCTTAGCCTGAACTAGGGTTTTCAAATTCCCTTGCAACAACAGGGACACAAATCTTGGCACAGGAAAAACCCAGCTCATACGCGCCAACTCTGTTTCTAAATTCTGATGAACGAATGAAGCCAAGCCATAGAGAAGGGTACTAGAGAATGTAGAGTTTGGTTTATTCTGGTTTAGTCACATTTTATATAGTTTGGTTATCTCTTTGGTTTAAGTCTTAATATTTAAGTTCTTTGTTTCCACAAAGACATGTTTTCTCTTCTTATACATCACAGATACCACTTGTCACAGACTATTCCTCTTGAATCGTACCGCGCGGCCTTAGGTGCTTCCCGCCCCTTACGGATACCTGAGTCAGCTTATCTCAATTCGGACCTTAGTCCGAGAGAGATAAACTCAGATTTGAGAGAGAGAGAGTGTAGAACAAGACTTGTAAAATCAAACTTAGATGTTTTCTCTTCTTCTACAACACCGATTCTCTCAAACTTCCATGGAAAATCTCAAATGGTAAAAAAAAAGGTAAAACAAAAGCGAGGAGACAGACAAAAATAGAAGAATCAACAACACAAACCCATCTTCATCATATCATATTTCTTGGTCACAAGTGTCGATACCAAATTTGATGGAGATTAGGTATTTACAAACTTCTTGAACCTAACTTCTACTCAAACAATTTTGAGTTCCACTCCGAGGTTATATATAATGGTAAAACAACAACTTATCCACATGGAAAAACTCCGAGAAAAACGAACGAGACACTGACGCAATGACACAGAGATAGAGAGAGAGTTTAGCTGTTTCAAATTAAGACATCCTACACGAAATTGCAGTTTGATATCCCCCACTGCATATCGATCAGTCACACCATAGTACACACAGTGAGTGATCTCTGTTTCAGACGTACTCGTTGACTCGAAAGGCCGTCACTTTCAGAACGAAATCTCTGGTTCTGAGCAGCTCGAACACGCAGACGTCGCCTTCTCCTAGGTTATTCTCCAGAGTGAACTCGTACCATCCTTGGCTGAATTTGGCTCTCCCTGCTTTGTAGAGGCATCTCACGGGCCATTGTTTCTCCGCGAGCTGGACCTTGATGAATCCGGAGATCCCACTTAAATACTTCTCAGCAAACCCAGAAGGCAGATACTGTTGAAATAAACACGCAACAAAAAAAAAGATAACTTTTTAGAGACCTTTTTTTGGTGTGTGCAAATGAGAACTTTTCGGAGACCATTGTGCAGATATTTTGCTTTTTGCACACAATACTCAAAATGCTGTAATAACAATCTTGATTTTGAGATGTTTTCATTACCATGATGCAACCTCTGTATAGATAGGATGGTCGCAGAACAACTCTGAAGAAAGGGTTTGTTGGCTCGAACGTTTTGGCTGCATTGATGGCCCTCTCTCTCTCTTCTGCGGTCACGGTTCTCTTTCTCGCAGAAGCACTCTCGTAGAACTTTGAACGGTTCTCTGGATCATCATCGCGAGGGGCAGATGAGTTTATTTCCTCTGGATGGACCATATCAAAAGGATATCTCATGAGGATCGATTACTACGAACAAGAGTCTGAAGGGTTTAAAAGAAGGAAAATGCTTACCAGGATCAGCGTTTTTCTTCTTCCTTCCTCTCTTTTTCGGAACTTTTGGGGTTGGTGTTGTCTCTTCAGCTGGCAAAAAAGAAAGGAAATATCAACCATCAATCTCTTAAAAGCGTGTAACGAGTAATCCGCGGAAACAAGAAGGATAAAACAAACCACCTTTAACAGGTCCAGTGAACAAGCTTTGGATGGCTGAACTCGTATACCCTTTATTGGCGGGTACAGTAGTTTCAGGATGCGGTGAAGGATACACGGAAGAAGGATAAACGACCTCGGCGTCTTCGTCTTCAAGGTCTTCAAACAAACGGGCGCGTTTGAAGTGGTTGTGTGCGGAATCCATGAGACCGGTGGAATGGTAGTTGATCTCCGAGTGTGATAGATTGAAAATGTAGACGCTGAAGGCAGAGTTCCCTTCGTATCTAAAAATCAAAAGATAACCAATGCGAATGGAGTAACGGTCAACAAACTCTTGCCAACCATCTTGAAACCAGATTTTGTTGTCAGCTTTCCTTAGTCCTACACGCCAAACATGACCATCAGGTACTGTGAGTGCAACCGCAACCGAAAGCTCATCCTTGAATTTACTCACAAACTTATCTGGAACTCTCTGCACAAGCATACCGGAATGACAAAAAGATTATATACGAAAATGACACGACATAGTGCTGGAGAAAAGACGGTTTGGCCTAATAAAAAACTACAATCCAAATGGTAATGTCTCAGTTTTGAAGGCATTAACAAGGAGACATAGTCCATTATTATACCGGCAACAATGTACATTCTATCTTTGTGTACACTGCTTATGTGACTCCTATGACCTTATCACATAAATCATATGCTTGTTCACTTTAGGTGAACATTCGATCAAGCCTACGTTATTGGGGAAAGTTATTCCTACTTGGATGCTAGATTGAGAACCAACTAGTATTTGAGTTTGTTCATAATAATCCACAAACTTTCATGGGGGATCTGCACGAGTGATGACTAGTCACTGTACTATCTATTGTGAAAATAAAGCAGATAATAAACCATAAATGTACTTTAATTTTTCTACGCAAAAACACTTATTTTTCTAAGGAAACAAGCAAAGAGGCTTATAACATAGACACCTTATAAAAAAAAGTCAATTACTACTTCTCAGTTTCAGAGTTTCACTCACAAGTGACAATAAAGGAATCTAAAATCTTTAGACCTCGTGAGTCACAGTCAAAATAGAGAAACCACAAACAGATCTCAACTTTCTCCCCTCCCAAGTTGCATTAATCTGACAAAAGCATACATCTTATGATCATCAGAAGTCAACTCTCTCAAAACACATTCCCAAACTACACTCAGTTTGCTGTTAGACCATCAGAAATTCTAGATTAGATGTAGAAATCTCCAACCCCAATTTTCCAGCAGGACCAAACAATGAACATAAGATACTGACTTGCAGACGTCTGATTCGAAAATCTACAAGCTCCCATTAGACGAATTATACAACACAAAGCTTACAAAATGAAACTTTTCAATCTTCCTAACTCAAATTTTCAGCTGAAAAAAAAAAAAACTGAAAAAGGAAAAATACAACCTTGACCTGATATCTACAGAGAATCAGACAATTCAATTCAAGAAATCTAAGAAGTGACACAACATAAAAGAATCAAAACAGATATTCTTGCAAGCTCGAGACCAGATTCCAGCCTTGAAAAAAACTCTCAATTTCGCACACAAAAAAAAAAATCAAAACTTTGAAACCCAAAAGAAAAGAAGAGATTAGAAATACAAAGAGGAGGAGGAAGAGGAGGAGTTACCAGACGTTTTTCTTGGATAGTGGATGAGAAAATCAACTTGTGGAAGAAAGGGCGTGGCATGTTCAGAAGAAACAGTGACGAAGTAAAGGAAAAAAAAAAAAAAAAGGGAGAAGAAGAGACCCAAGTCAGATCATGAAACGACGCCGGAGAATAAGCGACAGAGACTGAGAAGCCCTTTCAGATCTGAAGGAGTTTTTGTAAAAAGCTTTGATTATGGTCAAAGGGGGTGTTACAAACACTCTCTTTCTCTTTTACACCTGACCTGAGTGACCCAACCAAACCGAAACCAAAAAAAACAAAAAATGTAAAAAGAAAAATGTTAGTATTAAAAAAAAAACAACTTGTGTAGCTTGAATCTGTGTTTTCCTCCTTTGACTCGGTGAGTCGAATCGGTTGATCACTCGTGTGGTTTTATTTTTAAACTAATCAAAAGCCGACCGCCCCCACCTACTCTCCTTTTTCGACCATCTTTTTTCTCTCTCTCCTTTTTTGTTTTGTTTTTACAAATATAATATTTGTTTCTTTTTTCTTTTCATTTAAATATTCGTTTCTTTTTTTGTAGCGCACAAATATAGTTTTTTGCCCTATCAATACGATAATATATTATTGTCTTTGGAACAAAAAATTATATTCTATTACTCCCATTTGCAAACAAATATTGTTCTGAAAAAAAAAATCAATTAAAAACAATAAGCACTGTCAAATGTAAAAAAAATGACACAAACAGGTCTAGATGAAAAAAAAAAATGGTTATCAAAATTGAAACACAAAATATTTACTCATGCAACTATATGAACATGTTGTAAGAAAAACTGTATTAACATGTTTTAAGGACAAAAAAAAACATGCATTTTCTTGACTCTATTTTTTTCTGTTCACTTGACTTTTAATGATGAACGTTTGAAGGTTTTGACTTCTGATTATAGTACGTAATGTACATTGTTGTACTGTAAGAAGATTTAAGGTTAAGCTTTATATATTTACAAGCTCTAGCTAGTACGCATTCTATAAGGATGTCCTTTTCTTTTTGTTGATTACTAGATTGATTCTAGAGTCCTCTTGATTCTAATACATTTTTACTGTAGAAAAATATACAAGGTACAAATATACCATGTATATATATATATATATACCTAGCTATATTGTGTGAGACAAGGTAAAAAGCAGCTATAAAATATATAAATCTCAAATACAATGTTTAAAAATCCGATGATATATACTATATAGTACCTATATATATCATGTATAAATCTAGTGATACCATTTATAAATCCAGGCTATCCGATCCAGCTACAATATGCATAAATTCGGCTAGAGCATGTACAAATCATTATTTATATAGCCGAACTACAACATATATATATATATATTGGATACATAAAAGTAAGACTAAACTGAGTATACAACATGTAATAATAAACTAACTACGCAATGTGTTTACCCGATTACAAAACATATATATATATATATATATATATATATATATTATATATAAGCCTATAGCTAGCTATACTGTATACAAATCCAATTCGACATGTACTAACCCAACTATACAACGCATAAATCTAGATATATGAACGTGGTTAAAATTTATATGAACTCGTCTGCGTACAGCATTTATAAAACTAATTAAATTGTTATGAATAATAGCTCTTATGTATACGTACGTAGGCTACGTAGCCCTTGTAAATTAACCTAAGGTAGTAGAACATGTATAAACTCAGTCACAACACGCACATATATTCAATTATACTAGATAGATCAGATTACGCCATGACTACAACATGTATAACCCGATCACAGCACAGTTGATGAATCCGACTACAACGTATATATGTACCACTTTACACAAACTCAAACACATTTTGTATAATTCCAGCTACAACATTAATATATCTGGTTCGATAAAAAAAAAAAACAGTGATATATCTGGGATGCTACAACTACGACATATATAAATGCGGCAAGTATATGCGTCTATATGTATATACATATATTAGATTCGACTACAATGAGGTACAAACCCCGTTGTAACATGTTTAAGCTTCACTAACACAAGTATAAACCCCCGAATAAAAGGGTTCGACCTATATAATTTACTTTCGCAACAATAATTTTCGTTGGAATATTGCAATTTGATCACTTGCGGTAAAAATTTCGGTAGGTTACTATGGGTCATCGGTTTACATGTTATTGTTGAGTGGGGTTAATCTAAAGTGACTTCTGACAATTTATCCTTAAAATAATGTACGAGATGGAAACAAACAAAGAAAGTAATACTTTTTTTTTTAATAATAACAAAGAAAGTACTACTAATACTCTACTCCTTTTACCGGGTTAGCGTGCATTTGTAGAAATATAAAATCTTGATGACTAAATTAAGAAGTAACCAAAATCGCTGTAAAAATAAACCCAAAAGTAGATTCCAATCTCGCATGCATTTCAAAAAGCATTAATTCAATTATAAGAAAGGGAAAATTGCATACATAAATAATTTTACAGTATCGGATAGAAAAGCAAAACATTGGTCACGCTCATTAAATAATCAATAAGAGATCGTTAAAAGTCGTTTGTCTGTATATATTTGTATTCCTAGTTTGAATAATAAGCTCTTGAATTAATTAATATGCATGTATATAATTCTTCAAATCACTTATGTTGCTTGAAACATATTTCCCCCGGCCGCAATTAGGTACATTTTGGGACGAGGCGGGACTTGTCAACTGGTTTAACGTTGGCTTCTTGTGATGGGAAGAAGAATGATATCGAAAATCATTATTTAGTTACTTGTGCTCCTCACTGGCACTCTATGCTCTGAAGATTTGTGGTTTAAGGTATGAATATTGACAGATCAGTCAATTTAAAATATAGGTGCACGTTCATTAACTAATAATAATCAACACAATTCCCAAGACATTATTAAGAAACGTTTTGCTAATGAAGATAATGTGATTAGCTAAGCCTTAAAGTGATCGATCTGGATGTTCTCAACTTCGAGTTTCTTGAAATCACTTCTGTTTCTTGAGACGAAGAACTTGCCCCAGTTGTATTTTTTGTAACATGGCGGGTTTTCTTCGCTTATGAGCTCCTCCAGTGGCTCGATGTTGGCTTCATGCGATGGGAAAAAGAAGAATGGTATTGAGAATCTCTCTCTGCTTGTGTTCACTACCACTCTATGTTCTGCACTCCAATACTTGTCATTTGTCCACACCTACTCCACAACATATTTTACATGTCCAAAGCGCATATATATATCGAATCAAAATATAGTAAAATATCAGAGATATGTTGATTTCTTGATTTTGCTAATTGGGTTCAGTTGTTCATGTTATACCTGTATACAGTTGCCCATGTTAATGATCAAAGCATCGGGGATCGGTTTCACTGGGATCCATTGTCCATCCGATCTACGTCCCACTTGTAATCCACCTACACTATCTTGTGCCAAGACGGTAAGAGCTCCTCCGTCTTTATGACGTCCAACGCCTAATGCTAGCTCGGGGTTGGGGCATGGAGGGTAATGGTTGAACCGCAAAAAGCTCGTTTGCTCCTTGAAGTAACCAGTTAACCGATCACCGGACAAACCCAAGCTAATGGAGATAAGTTCCAAAAGCTTGAAAGCTAGCTTCTCCACTTCCCTTGCATATTCTTGGCATACCTCTCTACCATACAGGATAACCAAACCAGACTTCTAATCAGGCCCATTGGGCCTAAATTCTCGAATTCGTGATTAGCAATTAAAGATACTCAAATATGAGTGAGAGAATGATATGAAATGATCACCTGAATTCAGAAGGGTGTTGAGGCCACTGGTTAGTGAGCTTTCTCAGCTCGGTGTCTTCCGGGTCAGGACTCGCCGGAACGATCGTCGGAACTTGCAAGAAGAAATCGAAAATCTCTTTCCAGTCTCGAACGTTCTTAGTGTGTTCCTCGTCGTGGTAGCCCATAGGATTCACTTCGTCTCTTTTCACTCTTCTCTTCTCCTCCGCCGTTAGACTGAAAAAGTCAGCCGCCGTCTTCTCGACACGGCGCCTTAGATCCGACGGCAAGCCGTGGTTGATCACCTGGAAAAATCCCCATCGCTCGCAAGCTTTTGCAATCTCTGTGGCGATCGCGGTCTTGTCGCAATCTGGATCTCCGAGAGGAGAGAGATCGATGGTCGGGATCTCGTCGGAGGAAACGAAGTCGCCGGAGTTGGTGAGGTGAGTGTCGGGTCTGTGTTCTGGAGGTTGGATGAAAGCTTCGTCGAGTCCTCCCATGGCGGTTTTTTACGGTGATTCTTATGTTGCTTTGGTAGGCTTTTTGGAGATGTATATCAGATAATATGTGGTGCGGTTGGGGTTGGTTTATGGGACAATGCCACGTAGACTTGACGTGAATATGAAAACAAAACATTTTATTTGACAGATTAATAAAATGAATCTGGACTAGTTTTTGTTGAACAATTATTAGTTTTGTTTTAATCACAGTGGTAGGTTAATTAGGAATTACAGTTGGGAATCATAATCACGCAGTAGCTCACTTAGACAAAGAGTACCAAAAGACGCCAACTATGAATGTAGACGGAAACTTCAGAAAGGTCATCATGACTCATGAGTGTTGTTAAAAGAGTTTCAACCATTTTTAAAAGTCAATATAAACAGGTAGCTTTTTCTTTTCTTTGCTTTGGCATGAAACTCATGTTTTCGTGAATTTCATCAAACCTCCACTACAAATGTTATTGTTTACGACACAAATTCAACCTCACACACAATAACATTCGGTTAGTAATATAAAGAAAAATAGTTATGTCCATCATATTATGAGGTCACAAACTTTCAGATGATCGATCTAAATTCTAAATGTTTTAGATCTCCAGTTTCCCAAAATGTTTCAATTAACACATAAAATGTATCCCATATATATAAACTTATGTGAAATATGACTTATGTATTTATTTTAACACAGGTGATAATCATATTAATTAGTAACGCTAACAAAACTTTATATAGTAAAGATGAGTCGAATTGGAAAAAAAAATTCATCATCAAATAAATATTTCCATGTAACAAAATAACCTGAACTAAAATTTACAAAAAAAAAAGAAAAAAAAAAACCATTGATATCACTACCTTATGTTCTTTTACGTCAATTCATTGTCATTAAAATCTCACAAACGTCCATTAATACAACATTATCAAATTTATTGTTTCCGACAGACGCAGTCTCAGACTCTCACACACATTATTACATCAAGGGTTTACATTAATATCATAGCTTGGTAAAAAAAAAGAGTCGATACATAGTACCAGCAGTATTAAGTTACAACTTTGAAGTCATCGATTTGAATGTTTTGGATTTCAAGTTTTTTAAAATCGCTTCTGTTTCTGCTGACATAAAACTTTCCCCATTTGTATCCTTTGTATCTTGGAGGGTTTTCAGGACTCAGAAGCTCTTCTAATGGTTTCACTTCCACATCATGTGAAGGCATCAAGAAGAAAGGTATCGAGTATCTTTCTCTTGTTGTGTTCACCACCACTCTATGTTCTGCACTCCAATACTTATCATTCGTCCATACCTAATAGTATATATCGTCGTTATAATTCAATATTCTGACTGATGTATATATTTTAGAAGAATATTGAGAAATAATATCAAGAATTTTACCTCCATACAATTGCCCATATTAATGACAAGAGCATCAGGGACGGGTCTAATTGGAAACCAGACACCGTCCGACCTACGACTAACTTGTAAACCTCCAACTTCGTCTTGAGCCAGTAGACTTATAACGTCTGCATCTTTATGGTGGCCTACACCTAAAGCTAGGTCAGGCCGTGGACATGGTGGATAACGATTTATCCTGAAGAAACTCATTTGTTCTTTGAAGTAATCATGAAAACGTTCTTTTGGTAAGCCTAAGCTTAATGAGATGAGTTCTAAAAGCCTGAACGCTAGTTTTTCAGCGTGTCTTGCATATTCTTCACATGCCTCCCTAAAATTAAATTAGGAAAAGAAAAGAGAGAAGAAATTAGCTTATATAGTTGAAAAGTAAAAATGAAATATTCATCTAATTCTTGTATACTATGTCCTATGTGTAAGTAAGATGTAGCGTTAATTGGAGTATAGCGTTCACGTGCCTCCAATAGACTATTGGAAAAGTGATAAGGTTCTGAATCTCCTGATCATATTGATTTCAAGTTTCTCTTTTATTGTTTTAATGGAAAAAGTTAAGAAAAAAAATCAAGAATAATAATGCATGAAAATAAATTAGTCTGGTTAACAGAAAAAATTTAGACTGATGACTGCATATTATGCTATAGAACATCATTAACCAATAATATGATAAATTAATTTTAATAAAGTTCATAATTGAGAGAAAAAGATTATGTTTAAGGTCAAATTATTAGAAATATGGATACTGATATTATATATATATATATAAAGTTAGTGCCCCCAATCCAGATTCATAATCACAACAAATTCATCTAATAAAAAGAAATTACCTGAAATCAGAAGGAAATTGAGGCCACTTGTTGTAAACAACTCTTAAGCCTTCGTCTTCAGGATCAGTGGAAGAAGGAATAACCATTGGATCTTTGAAATAAACATCAAACACTTCTTTCCAATCTCTAACGTTCTTGGTGTGTTCTCCATCATGATACCCTACCGGATTCACCTCGTCTCTTTTCACTTTGATCTTCTCTTCCATAGGCAAATCGAAAAACGTCTTCACCGTCTCCTCCACACGCTTCCTTGTGTTGCAGGGCACACCATGATTGATCACCTGGAAAAATCCCCATGTTTCACATGCATCACCGATCTCCGAGATCACGTTTTGGATATCTTCCGGGTCGTTGAGACGCGAGAGATCGATCACGGGTATTTCTTCGGGTTGGTCAGGGATGAAATTTGAATCTGATCTATGCTCTGGTGCTTGGATGAAAGTTGGATCAAGATCCTCCATTTTTTCGAAGTAAAAAGGTTTGGGACAAGTCAAGAAGAGTTGATGCTATGTTTGGATGGAATGTAGTTACTTTTATACACCACTTCAGTTTATTTTTTTAGTATTAACTTTAAAATTCTATATAAATCAATTTTGTTTGTACGCGTCTGTCATTATTAATGATATATAAGATACTGAAAAACTACAAGTCATACAATCTATCTTTCTTTGACGAACTCAATTACTGAGACTTTTTCTCGTTGACTTAATTTTAAAACTAGCTAGCATTAAGCCGGTCATGAGGATATATCGAATCATATGAAGTAATTAACAATTTAATTGACAAATAAATATATATCATAGTCGAAGTTAAATTTGGATAAAATTAAAAATTAATGTTGGAAAGCTGGACTAAATAATTTAATATTTTTTCTTAGTTTATAAGATTGCTTTTTCCCATGTATGTTAACTTAGTTCTCGTTGTATACACAAGCATTGCTTTTCAAACTGAGGATATTCAATCCGTAACTATTTTAGAACAGCTGAAACATTGAGATTTGAGAGTTAGAAGAAATTTGATAGTTGCCAATAAAGACCAGAACTAAAAATCAACTACTATTAATTAAGTATTCAGCTTGCATAAGGTGGTTGTCAAATAAAGCTTGCTTACCGAAATGCAGATCAACGATACAATTATACAAATCAAGTTGACGATGACTCGTAAATTAAAGACAAGTATAATACGTCGCAGTATTCTAATGATCGAGTGCTCTATACTAATAAACAGAAGAGATTAAGTTTTAGTTTCTCCATTGATAGGTTTTCGATTTCTAAGTTGACAAATTAAAGATGTTTTGTAGGTATGAAACCAGTGCGGAAATATTGATGGATAACTTTGAAAAGTAAACAAAAGCGAACTTCTAGACCAAAATACAAGTGAAACGAAAATAGGAAGATAAATTATACAAAAGCAAGCACAAAGAATGTGATGAATTTACACTATAGACATTACATATATGTTTACATCACTTCTAAAAAATGATCTACTTACAAGTTCCAATGTTCAAATAAATGAGTGTATTTCTTTTGTTAAAAATTTGGTTAAGGGAAAAATTTTAGATCAAAATATAAAATATTAAAAATGGTTAGTTTAGTAGCCAGGGAACATTGGTGGTGGTGGTGATGCATATTGGAATCCAATGTGTGGTGGGAGGATAAAATCATCGCCACCATCATTATTTTTTGGTGGTGGTGCAGTTATAACAGGTGGTTTCAATTCTTGTGTTGATGGTGATGGTGCTTCGACTTGTTCTTCTGATGGAATTGGTGATATATCTGGTTGAGAAATTGGAGTCGGAGCATGGTTTGACTCATAGTTTGGTGTTGGAGCAGGACTTGAACCGAATACTGGTGATTGGTCTGATTCTGATGGTGCTTCCACGGTTTCAGAGTTTGGCGTTGGAGCTTGTACCGGTGCTGAGTCTTCTTCCATTTCTGATAAAGGTGTTGGAGCATTTGCCATTGGAGATGGTGTCGGTGGTATAGGTATTGTAGGTTTTGGTGGTGGTGAGAAAACTGGAGGAGGAGGAGAATAGATAGGTGATGGAGGAGGTGGAGAATACACTGGAGGTGGTGGTGGTGGTGAATGGACAGGTGGTGGTGGTGGAGAGTGGACAGGTGGAGGCGGTGAGTGAACTGGTGGTGGTGGTGGAGGAGAGTAGATCGGTGTAGGTGGTGGTGGAGAGAAAACTGGTGGAGGTGGAGAATGGACTGGTGGTGGCGGAGAATGAACCGGTGGTGGCGGAGAATGAACCGGTGGTGGCGGAGAATGAACTGGTGGTGGCGGAGAATGCACCGGTGGTGGAGGAGAATGGACCGGTGGTGGAGGAGAATGGACCGGTGGAGGAGGAGACTGGACAGGTGGTGGCGGAGAGTGGACTGGTGGTGGTGGAGGAGGAGAGTATACTGGAGGTGGTGGCGAATAAACTGGTGGTGGAGGAGAATAGACAGGAGGAGGAGGTGAAAATACAAGAGGCGGTGGAGAATGAACTGGTGGTGGTGGTGGTAGAGATTGTGGCGATGGTGTTTCCTCTGTTGATGGTGGTTGAGGACGACGTTTTGTTATCGGAGATGCTTCGTAAGGATCGTTTGTTACCGGTGGTGACCTCATTTTTGGTGTCTCTGTCTTTGGTGGTTGTTCATGTTTAGGTGACTCTTTTGGTTTTGGCATCTCTGATTTAGGAGATTCTTCTTGTTTTGGTGGTTGTTGCTTAGGCGACTCTTGCTTTGGTGACTCCGGTTTGGGTTTTGGTTGTTCTACTTTTGGTGAATCATGTTCTGGTGATTCTAGTTTGGGAGATTCTTGTTTCGGTGGCTCTGGCTTAGGTTCTTTTGGTTTAGAAGGTTCTGGTGATTTTGGAGTCTCGGGTTTTGGACTAGGCTGTTGTGGCTTGGGAGATTCCTCTGGTTTTGGCTTAGATGGCTCTTCCATTTTTGGTGGATTAGTCTCTCCTTTATGTTCTGGTGTTTTGGATGGATTTGGTGTTGGCTTTGGTGATGGGTTTGAGCCGCCACCTGCTCCTCCACCGCCACCAGCACACTTATCCTTACTGCAATCCACCGGACGACTAACCACTGGCAGACATTCTTTAGCAGACTTCTGTAATGGTCTGTTTTGTAAGCAATTGTTTGTGTCATCAAACTGTTTATCTTGACTTGTCCCAGGAATACAACTCTGAGCCTCTCCGTTGAAGAAGTTATAAGAAAATGTGAAGTTGGACAATTTCGAAAGCTTGCAGATACTGTCTGTGACAAAGCCAGTGAGCTTATTGTACGAGAGATCCATTTGTTCCACGTTAGCTAAGCCTGAAAAGCTTGATGGTAAACTTCCAACGAACCCATTGCTGCTCGCATCAAACACAGTCACATTGTTCAATGAACCGATCTCGTTTGGGAAACAACCGCTTAAGTTGTTCCCTATAAACACAATCTCGTTTAGGTTCTTCATTTGACCGATGGTTTTCGGGATACAACCACTGAATTTATTATGCGCAAAGGTCACGACGGAAGCAGTCGATTTGCCAATTGTCTCGGGGATGACAGACTCAAATCTATTGTTGTTCAAAAAAATAGCATCGAGATCTTTATCGAAGATCTCCGGTGGAAGTTTTCCTTCAAAGTCATTGTACCGTATGTCAAGGAACTTCAAAGATGGCCAAGAGAGGGCAACTTCCGGAAACGGACCAACAAAACGGTTGTTGCTCACGTCGAACTCATACATTAATGTCACTTTTGATAAGCTTTTCGGAATGATTCCGCAGAATCTGTTGGAGTTGACGTGGAACAATGCGACATCAGTCAACAGACCTAGTTCGGGAGGCAAATAGCCAGCTATATCTGCATGGTTCAGATCGATTCCCGCCACAACCATTATGCTTGGGTCATCAAGTGCCGGTGCACAGAAGACGCCTTTGTAAGAACACACATTTGGACCAACCCAATTAGCCGCTGTGTTGAAGGGATCAGAATATATTGCTTTTTTCCAAGCTTGAAGGGCGATATAAGCCCTCTTAAGCCGGTTATTAGCAAATTTGAGGTCTAAATCGACTTCATACTCCATATCATCGGGAAGATCACCGTTCTCTGATAAAGCCAAAAGTTGGCGTCTGGTAAGAAACAAAGCTTCTTCATCGGTGAGAGCGGTAATGGTATGTATAATGACGAAAATGATAAAAAGGATGAGGAGAAGGGAGCAGCCATAAGGCTTCCCCATTGCTTTTCGGGTCATGGTGATGAAAAACCTTGGAAATGGCTCAATGACTTGCTTAATAGATGAATCTTGTAGATACAAAGCCTATAATGAAAGAAAGGCAAACAGAAACCACCGATTTTCTTTTTCTATTTTTGACAAAACGAAAATTATATAGACTAACGTGTTTAAGGATACAAAAATAGCAAATTAGTGTAGCTAATATAGAATCCGTTGACAACGTCTTTTGAAGTTTTGTTTGTTCTACCACATTTGAAATCTAAACGACCGATATTTTTACACACTAGGAAAGGGTAAAAAAAACTCTTTGTCAGTGTTGTGAACATGATTCTTCTAGTTGGCATTTACGTTTTGAACGCTAAAACAAATAAGAATTATTTCAAAAAAAAAAAAACAAATAAGAATATTGATTCCTAGAACTGCTAATACTATAGGCTGTTTCTTTCGTCAGCATGATGGGAACTGTTTCTTAAAAGAAAAAAGGGGATAAAGTAAACTAACAAAATAAAACGTCAAAAGTCGTTTAGATATACGAATTTCTGAAAAATAAATTGTTAAGAAAAAGTATTATTAGTAGTATAACACTAAAAGAAAATTTCCAAGGATATCGAAGTAGCAATTTTAGTTTCCTCCACTAAACTCTATTGTAATTCCTTTTGGTTGTCTCAATCGTGTTTTGTACGCTCTGTGTATATATACTGTAAATTGAAGTCGTAAACCGAAATATAGGTTTTGGTGAAATTTTCTTTAAAGTTTCTTGATATTTGTAGTGATCCGTGTATATGTATTCTTATTGCATGTTATCAATAAATGTAAAAAGTGATTATGCAACATATATAGAATGACATCTATTTGAATATTGTGAGTTAGATGCGTGGAATTTGGTAGTGTCTTGATTGCTGTTTGTTAGTGCTTGCAAAACAATTATGCAAACGTGTATATAATCTTGTAGTGATATATATGTGCTGATGGCTATCTATAGGTACTTGTTGTTTTAAGGGTGATGGTTTTAGATGTATATTTTCTTATTTTATTTTTTTTGGACTAAGTATATTTTCTTGTTACATGCTAACGACAGTTATTTGGGGTTTCATCATCTATGTTTGTTGTAATAGTTATTCATAGATACTTAATAATTGTTGATATATAGGTATGTAAATATATCTATATATTTATATATGTTTCTTGAGTTCGTATTAACTTGCTATGGAAAATTTATTTGTTGTGTATCAGGAGATGGGATCTCTCGAGCTGCATCGTCGCATTTTTGTGGGTGGTCAAGAACCAGTGGGCGAGAGGGCTTTTTTTTTTTGTCAATCTGTAATATGTTTATTCACAACAACACGTGAGACCAATATAACATGTTAAACGTAAACTATATATATAATTTGCTACGCACTTTTTCTGAATCATGTGACGTATAATAATATAAGTCCATAGTAAATCATATCACTATATATAATGTGTTATCATGAAGCCATGACGTAAACTATTTAAATAATTTGCTACACATTTCTTGTATTGTGTGAAGTACGAGAATGTAAGTCCATACTAACTTATATCACTATATATAACTTGTTATCATGAAACCTTGACGTAAACTATTTAAATACTTTGCCACACATATTATTATGTATCATGTGAAGTATAAGAATCTATATCCATATTAACCTATACCACTCTATATAATTTGTTATCATTAAACCATGAAATTACCTCGGAGAGTCCTATGTATATTATCGAATGCCTGTCCGAAATAAACATCACCTTCTCGCTGTCTCTGATGATCTTTTTCTCCTGTTATTATTTGACTTTCCCGTGCAACCTTTTTAATATCTTCTTTACCAGCTAGCTTTTATCAAAGCATCACCATACGTTATCCACACTATTTAACTACACCAGACACTAACTACGTCCACACAATTTCCATATTTACGCGTTTCGATAGGGTCATTAACTTCACATTCCTTTAAATTCTCTACAATCTGCATTTATTCTCCACTTCATTTCTTATTCTCTTCTTTATTTTTAGACGGCTATCAATCAAATATGTAGTTCATAAATTACTCTGCGTTTTCTTTCCCACGCGCACGAGTTCGTTACGCAACACAAACGAGCATTTCACATATTTTTTTCGGTACCCTTAAACCATTTCTGCTAGCCCTGGGCCGGATCCATGTTTTCACTATCCGGATCCGTAAAAATATATTAAAATATTAAAAATAACATTAAATTAATACTTATATTTAATTTTTTAAAAAATATATTATAATATTAGAAAAAAATTAGATTATTATAAAAATATTTTAAGTTTATTTTTTATGTTTAAATCTTAATATACTTAAAAATTCATTAATAATATAAAATATATATTATATTTAAAAGACCCGGATCCGGATCCGGATATGCGGGTTTAAAATTTCAAATATCCGGATCCGGATCCGGTTTGGACGGATCCAAAGTTTTATTATCCGGATCCGGATCCGGCCTTCCGGATATCCGGATTTTCGGAGCGGATCCCGGATCCCGGATCCGGATCCCAGATAATATTTTCAGGGCTAATTTCTGCAAACTATTTCTTTCTCTTTGCTGTTTTGCTACTTAAAGTCCAAAATCTTGCCGTTTCTGCAAATCACCCTTTTTAGTTTTTATTAATGGTCGGTCAAATAATATAATTGTGACTTAAACATAAGAATTGTTCAATTTGTCAACTTTCTTGTTATTTAGTTCTACGATCTAATTTTTCTGCAAAGGCAATATATGTTCATCACAACCTCCCAATAACTTGAAAAAAATGGAGAGCAAAACAAACAAATACGTAAGCCTGATTCTTGTTATACTACTGGTCATCAGCCTACACTACCATACTATCTCCGCCACACGACGGCCCCCACAACGTGGCCATGCCCATTTCGTGCTGGTTCATGGGGCTGGCCACGGGGCTTGGTGTTGGTATAAACTCATACCAATATTGAAATCTCAAGACCACAACGTAACTGTGGTCGACTTGGCAGCATCCGGGATCGATCTACGTCGGGCCGAGACTCTGTGGTCGATCGCCGAGTATATTGGGCCATTGATGAACCTAATGCAGAGTCTACGTGAGGATGAGAAGGTGATTCTGGTGGCACATAGTTTTGGTGGGCTTGCTATTTCCAAGGCCATGGAGATATTCCATGACAAGGTTCATATGGCTATTTTCGTCACTGCCCTAATGCCTGGCCCGACCTTCAATTTCACGTTGCTTTGTCAAGGGGTATGTTACTAATTACATACTTTTTTCACTTCTAGAGTAACATTGATCGTTTAGTTACAATAATAATCCTCGTTTAACACTTGTGTTTATTTTCTCCCTCAACAATTCTGAACTTTTTGTAAGTTGGTGAGGTGGCAAGCTCCACAACTGGACTTGAAGTTTATATTTGGAGATGGGCCTAATAAACCTCCTACACTTTCCATTGGAGGCCCACTTTTTCTTTCGTTAACTATGTATGACCTTAGTCCTAAAGAGGTAAAAACACACACAAAATTTATCACATAACTGGAAATAATTATTTCATTCTGTTACAAATGTCAAAGACCACGGCGCCGAAAGAAACGAATTATACGCGCCGGTGGAGCCCACTGTCACTATTTACACAGTAAAATTTCTTCTATATATACACGAACGTTTTCGTTCGATTGTAACACACCAATTTCCTCTTAAAACAAAAGAAACTCTCTCTCATCCTCTCTCTCGTCTCTCCCTTCACATCTCAGTATCATTTACTTTGCGGGTATTAAATTTTTGTCTTTATTTATTATTTCCGATATAATAAATTATCAGTATTATTATAACACGTTATCAGCACGATCGTTCTACGATATGGGCTATATATATGTAATATTTACTCTGTTATAATGGCCAGGATACCCGCCTATATAATAATTTATTATTATTGTAATGGTTGTTTAACGCACCATTATTTTCTTAATATTATCGTGGGCGGTTTGTCGCCTCGTTATTTAATTTACCTCTGCTAAAAGCACCATAATTATTTATTTACTGTTAATATTATAATGGATGGCTGAGCCACCTGTATAATTTTATTATTAATGTCATAATGGATGGCTGAGCCACCGCATATTTATTTATTGTTTCAATGTGGATGATTAAATCACCATAATATTCTGATTATATATGTGTTTATATTATAATCATTATAAATTAAATATGCATATTTTTGTGTTCAAAATAAGATTGCGGTCTCATTTATTCCTCAGGCGAATAAATCTAGACTCATATCAACGTACATCTCCAGGAACCCCTGTTCCGTTAAAGAGCACATTCTTGTCCAACTGGGAAGAAGTAGTACGGATTTAATCAAAAAAATTCAGTTTTTCCGGTAGCCATTTTCATAACGGTCACAAAGATTTTTTCACAAAATTTTTACTCTCCAACGGCTACATCCAACGGCTATGAACAGTGTTTTTCAACGGCTATAAACAGTGTTTTTCGATCTATAAATAAACTCATCCCTCACTCATTTCATTTCACTCATCGATTTCATATCTTCTCTCTTCTTCTCTCAAATATTTCACAAATATTTTTCATCTAATTTTTTGTAAGAATGATGAGAATGATGATCCGTTTGCTTTTAATTTTCTGTGCGATTGTAACTTTTACATCGATTTATGGTCTTTGCATGGGAGATTTTACTCCGGCAGAATTTTCCTTAATCGTTGTTTTACTTTTTGTGCATTGTTTTTTCCTTGTAATCGCTTGTATTGTTCATGTAAACGGTTTATTTTAAATCATTAATATTAATAATATTTTATGTTTCTATTTTAGAAATCAATGGCAAAAGTTGAGAAGCTACAATTTCCAGCTCTAAAGATTACCGGAGCAAATTACATCGCATGGAAGACTGATGTCGAACTCCATTTAGAGATGAAAAAAATTCCAAACTCTATAAAAGAAAACATCGAATCGCCTGCCCATGAAAAGGCACAAGCGATAGTTTTCCTCAGAAAACATGTCGATGAAAATATTAAGCATGATTATGCTAATATAAAAGACCCAGCACAGCTGTGGAAAGCTCTGAAAGAGCGGTTTGACAACCAAAAAGATATAACTCTCCCCCATGCACTCGACGAGTGGAAATACCTGAGATTTCAGGATTTTGAGAAAGTGGAAGATTATAATTCTGCTATTCTAAGAATTGTGATACAATTAAAATATTGTGATAAACCTGTCACTGAGGCAGAAATGCTAGAGAAAACCTATACGACATTCCATAAAGAACACCGTGTTCTTGCAGAACTCTACAGGAGTCGTGGATACACTAGGTTTTCTGAGTTAATGGTAACGCTCCTACTAGCTGAGAAGAACTGTGAACTTCTCATAAAGAATCACAATTCTAGGCCAACAGGAAGCAAGGCATTTCCTGAAGTAAATACCACGGATGTAAAATTTCCGGAGAGAAAGGATCAAACCTATCATGGTCATGGTCGTGGCAGTGGTCGTGGCCGAGGCCGTGGCCGTGGTCGACGATTTAATCGAGGACGTGGGAGAAATTATAACCCACAAGAGAGGAAATCATACAGATGAGTCCGATCCGAACAATTCCCAAAGGGAAAAGAACTCCAAGGGAGTTCCACCCAGAAACAAGAAAATGTATGTTTCAGGTGCGGATCGAAAGGGCATTGGTCCCATGTATGTCGAACTCCCCCACATCTTTGCAAATTGTACCAAGAGTCATTAAAGGCAAAGGGAAAGAAGTGAACCTTACAGAACACTTTGAGGGTACAACGTACCTCGATTCCTCCGAATTTGGGAACGATTTTGATGAGACCATGATGATGGAAATTGATATGCTTGTAATATCTCAAAATAAGCCATGTATAATTATTACGTTTTTTTCAGTTTTTAAAACAAATAATGTTGTTTTCTTATAATTACTAATGTATAATATCATGTGTGTTTCTATGAATAAATTTCACTTTCTCTTTATTGATCCTTGTCTTAATTACAGAAATGGATCAAAATGCGGATGGAATAAAATCCAAGAAAATGCAAGAATTTGCATAATAGATAGTGGAACAACACACACTATTCTAAGAGAAAATAAATATTTCTCTGATATAAAACCAAGAAGGATAATTGTCAATACAATCTCAGGTCCTGCAGACGTGATTGAAGGAATTGGCAAAGCCACTTTATGTTGCCTAATGGAACAAAATTTCCATAAACAATGCCTTGTATTCTACGAATTCCAAAAGGAATTTGTTGAGTTTTAATGACATATACCTTCATGGATATGATACTCAGTCTGCAACTGAGAATGGAAAGAAGTATTTGTATATAACTTCTGATATATCTGGCAAAAGGCATTTTTGGAGAAGTTCCTAAACTCCCTTCTGGTTTGCATCATACTTATATAGATGCATTGAATCAAACCTTGTGATCAAAAGAAATCCTGAGGATTTCACATTGTGGCATGATCGCCTTGGCCATCCAGGCACCACAATGATGCGCAAGATCATAGAAAGCTCACATGGTCCCACTGAAAATCCAAGAGATATATCAGGGAAATAAATGACATGTGCTGCATGTTCTCTTGGCAAATTGATCATAAGGCCATCGCCAACCAAAATCGATAAAGAATCACCAAAATTCCTTGAACGATTCAAGGTGATATTTGTGGACCAATACATCCATCTTGTGGACCATTCCACTATTTTATGGTATAATTGACGCATCCAGTAGATGGTCACACGTTTGTCTATTATCATCTCGAAATATGGCATTTGCGAGATTTCTAACTCAGATAATCAAACTGCGAACTCAGTTTTCTGATTATCCCATTAAAAGAGTTAGATTAGACAACGCTGGTGAATTCACATCCCAAGCATTCAAAGATTATTGTATGGTAACGGGAATTGAAGTTGAACATTCTGTAGCCCATGTTCATACTCAAAATGGTTTGGCAGAATCATTAATTAAGCGTCTGCAATTAATTGCAAGACCATTAATCATGAGATCACAACTTCCAACCTCTGTATGGGGACATGCTATTTTGCATGCTGAAGCACTGATTCGGATAAGACCAAGTGCATACCATAAGTATTCTCCACTTCAGTTGGCATTTGGTCGAGAACCAAATATTTCCCATCTCAGAATCTTTGGTTGTGCAGTGTATGTGCCTATAGCACCACCACAACGCACAAAGATGGGACCACAAAGAAGGTTGGGAATATATGTTGGTTGTGATTCTCCATCAATTGTACGATACCTAGAACCACAGACAGGTGATGTCTATACGGCACGTTTTGCCGATTGTCACTTTGATGAAAAAGTGTTCCCGATTCTAGGGGGAGAAAATAAACAAGTAGGCAAGGAAATCAAGTGGTGTACCATCCTTGTTACACCTTGATCCTCCTACTAAAGAGTCAGAACTAGAAGTTCGACGAATTACATTTGCAAAGCATAGCAAATCAACTTCCTGATGCATTTGCGGATACCAAAACGGTAACTAAATCTCATATACCAGCTGAAAATGCTCCTGCTCGTATTGAAATACCACAAGAACGTGGGAAAGCAGATGATACACGTGAGCCTGAAACACGCCGGAAGCGTGGTAGGCCCGTTGTTTCTAAGACTAAGAATCATAAGAAACAAAGAAAGTTGAAACTCATGAAACCCCAAAGTAGCAGAAAGTACTTTGGAGGAAACAAATATGAGACCCATGATAATGTAGAGCATCAAAATCCAGAAGAAAATCATGAGATTTCTATCAATTATATCCATAATCAAAAGATATGGAAAAGAAAAGAAATAGATGATCTCGATGATGTTTTCTCATATCTTGTGTCACAAGAAATAAATGAGGAAAATGAAGATCCAGAGCCAAAGTCTGTATATGAATGTCAAAAAAGACATGACTGGATAAAATGGAAAGATTCAATACAAGTCGAACTTGATTCGCTTAATAAACGAAAGGTTTTTGGACCCATTATGCTCACACCCAAAGATGTGAGACTAGTTGGATCTAAGTGGTTTTTCGTTCGCAACGAAATGAGAAAAATGAGATCACGATATAAAGCTCGTCTCGTAGCCCAAGGTTTTTCACAAAGACCTGGAATAGACTACGAGGAAACGTATTCTCCTGTCATGGATGCAATCACGTTCAGATTCTTGATGAGTCTGGCGGCTGATGAAAATCTAAAAATGCGTCTTATGGATGTCGTTACGGCATACCTATATGGATCATTAGATACTGATATCTACATGAGAATTCCTGATGGTTTTAAAATGCCTGTAGCATTAAGTTCTAAACCAAAAGAGGTATGTGCAATAAAATTGCAAAGATCATTATATGGGTTAAAGTAGTCTGGACGTATGTGGTATAATCGTCTCAGTGAGCATTTAACGAAAGAAGGATATGTAAATGATCCTATATGCCCATGTGTTTTCATTAAGAAAACAGAAACTGGATTTGTAATAATCGCAGTATATGTTGATGATCTAAACATAATCGGAACTCATGATGAGATACAGAAAGCATCAGATTATTTAAAAGGAGAATTTGAGATGAAAGATCTCGGGCAGACAAAGTATTGTCTTGGCCTTCAGATTGAGCATTCTGAAAAGGGTATTTTGTGCACCAATCCACATATACCAAAAGAGTGTTAAAAAGATTTAACATGGATAAGCAACTCCACTCAGTACTCCCATGGTTGTAAGGTCACTTAATATTGAAAATGATCCATTCCGACCACATGAGGAAAATGAAGAGATACTTGGTCCTGAAGTACCATATCTAAGTGCAATTGGAGCTCTGATGTACCTTGCAAATTGCACACGACCTGATATATCATTTGTTGTTAATCTTTTGGCAAGATTCAGTTCGTCCCCTGCGCGAAGACATTGGAATGGAATTAAACATATTTTTCGTTACCTTCAAGGGACCACTGACTTAGGATTATTTTATCCTAAAAATTCAAAAGGTAAAATGGTCGGTTTTGCAGATGCAGGATACCTATCGGATCCACACAAAGCCCGATCACAAACGGGATACGTTTTCACGATCGGAGGCACTGCTATATCTTGGCGTTCTCAGAAACAGACACTGGTGGCTACTTCCTCGAATCATGCCGAACTTATTGCACTACATGAAGCAAGTAGAGAATGTGCCTCACTAAGATCAATAAGTCGACACATCCTATCAAGCAGTGGGATTCTCCGAGATACGGAGCCAACAATCTTATATGAAGATAATTCTGCATGTGTTGCTCAAACGAAGGAAGGATATATCAAAAGTGATAGAACGAAACATATACCTCTGAAGTTGTTCATGTACATCCAAGAACTCGAGAAGAATAAGGAGATTGAAGTGAGATATGTCCGTTCATGCGACAACGCAGCTGATCTTTTCACAAAATCACTACCCACCACTATGTTCAGGAAACATGTACATAGTATAGGAATGCGTCGTCAACAAGATCTCTAAGACAACCTTAATCAAGGGGGAGCTTGCGCAGTTGTACTCTTTTTACCTTATTTTTATTTTTTTCCCATTGGGTTTTTCAAGGTTTTTAACGAGGCAACAAAGGCGTTGAGCAAAACCGATCGTTGACATTGGTCTCCAAGGGGGAGTGTTACAAATGTAAAAACCACGGCGCCGAAAGAAACGAATTATTCGCGCCTGTGGAGCCCACTGTCACTATTTGCACAGTAAAATTTCTTCTATATATACGAACGTTTTCGTTCGATTGTAACACACCAATTTCCTCTTAAAACAAAAGAAACTCTCTCTCATCCTCTCTCTCGTCTCTCCCTTCACATCTCAGTATCATTTACTTTGCGGGTATTAAATTTTTATCTTTATTTATTATTTCCGATATAATAAATTATCAGTATTATTATAACACATTCTAATTTTTTTCTAAACTTATTTTATGATTACCACTTTGGGGCTCGCACCATGTATAATTTGAAGGACGTGGAATTGGCGGGATTATTGGTTCGGCCACAACGTTTATTCAGCAACGAAGATATAGATACAAGTCTTGTGCTCACGCCCAAGAGATTCGGATCGGTAAATCGGATTTTTGTAGTGTCCGAGAAAGACAAATCATTGGTGAAAGAGTTTCAGCTCTGGATGATCAAGAACAACCCTCCTAACCACGTGGAGCATATCCAGGATTCTGATCATATGGTCATGATGTCGAGGCCGTTAGATCTCGGTGACCGTCTTTTGTCTTTGGCTAAGAAGTTCTCTTGAAAACTATTTGACATTTCGATTCAACATTTTGTTTTGATTCTTTTGGTAATCAATTATACTATTCTTACGTTGCCCAAGCCATGGTGTGTATATTTATAATTTCGTATCTAATCATCACTCTGTAATTGGTTTGACTTTTCAACATTAGCAACTCCAACTAAATATTTCATAAAACTATATAATCATAATAAGTTGACCACTTTAATTAGCATACCATTATGGATCTATGGATCATGAGAATGTTAAAATCTAAGGAATCGAAATTTATTACTTAGAAAAAGTACTCACTTTATTTCCCGAAAAACTAGATACCAATCTTTACAAAAAAAATAAATTTAATTAGGTACGTAAATTTAAATGGAAAGCAAATTAACTCGAACATGGTTACATATTTCGTCTGAATGTCTGATGCCTGAATTTGTGTCAAGAACATACTTACGATTCAAATCCAGTTCTAAAGTTTTGAGACATCTTTTTTTAGAAACCTTTAACTTAATTCACACACATCACGATCGATTCCCAGCATTGTTTTTCCATAGAAAGTGAAATTTCTTTCTCTGTAAAGCTTTACTTATTATTTTCTTATTTCTCTCCTTGCAATGGATGGAGATTTTTTTAGAATTTTTTTGTCAATAATAGATTAACAATACTGTGAGGCTTACTACATATCATATGATAATGAATATACAGTTTTGTAACTGCAATTTGTTTTTTTTTAAGTTATGCTTAGTAGCGTCGAAGGATGTTAAAGAGAGCTAAAGCGATTAATACTCAAAAAGTTTTGTAGACATCGACGATTTGATTCATCTGTAACTCTTCATGATTCTTTTCGTTATACTTATACACAAATCAACAACTTCCAAAACGCCACATGGCACGAGAGCTACTAACTTTAACGAGGCCAAAACCCAAAAAAAAGAAAAAGAAGCTCATTACATGAATCCAACAAGAGGAATGGGAACGGCGGCGTTATAACCATTCCGGCGACCATTTTGAACTGCCGGAAGCGCAGGCGGAGGCTTACGGAAAGCTTCTTCTACTGATTCAGCCACTGTGGCGACGAAAACGACGGCCATCTTCACTAATTCGATGCAAATCTCCAGCTTTTGAGACACCATGTTTAATTTGTAGGAGAGAACTAAAATTGTATTTTTCTTCTTTTTTTGGTTTCTGTATTGCGCTTTTGAGGTATGTGTTTCTTCTCTATGTTTTCCGCGTCTCTTGAACTCTTGTCTTTGTGATGTCTTACTTGCAAAAGCCGTGTTATATTTATATACACATTCACGTCGAGACATACTTACAATTTCGTATGGATTATGATAAATTTAGTAATTGGTTGATTGATATGCCACGTGGCGTTTGGTTCTCTAGCAAATTTTCTCGGAAGATGCTTCCTTGTACTTTGGTTTATTCGAAGAGCCAATATTCTTTGGGGGCATTTCTTTACTTACATGTGTAAATACATTTCTAACATCATTATTAACGCATAGGGGCGTTTATATGCAAATTGACTTGTATATAAGTATGCTTTCGATATATTTATTCTAGATACAAGCATGCAGAGAAAGGTTGTAACTTGTACGTACGATTGAAAAGAGGAATATATATCCAAATTCGATCACGAAATTTATTTTTAAACATATAATACCTAAAAAAGGATATTCATCAAGGATAATTAGCTAAACTAAATTAACTAATCCCCTAAATCTAAAATTAGCGAGCTTTTCCTATAACTAACTTTTCCTGAAGTCGACAAATGATTTGTTGTATAGTTTAAGATTCATATAAAGAGATCGTTTAAAAGGTAACATGTTCATGTATTGATGTATATAATCCATGTGAAAATTTGTGTTAGTTATGGTTTTAATTAATAGTATGTAATTTATATACTACTATATAGCATTGGGGGTTGGTTGAATATGGATCAGGATGAAAATTCTGCACCAATAGGAGTATAAGACACGGAGACATCATGACAATTTGATGTTGTTTTTTATTGAAATTTTAATAAATTTTCTAAACAATTTGCGTGGATATAGTACTCACAAAAGTTAATGTGTTCCCCTTTGCAGTGTAAAGCTGACTAAGATCATGATTAATATAGTCATACAAATACATCACATGATGTAAGTTGATACTTTACTATGAGGAATCAAATTGTTCTCAATATAAAAGATCAAAAGTGTTGATCATAAAGTGCATAAGATAGTGATTATTTATTTCTTTTATTCTCGAATGATTGGCAGTTGTTTATTACATAAAGTGGAATCTATATGTCATTAAATTTTCGATATTTGTAAATAACAACAACATGGCTTATTACTAAAGCAATACAATCGTCTTATCAATGCATATTCAAATATAATCTAAAACCAAAATTAATTAAGAACTTATCCAAATTATTGAAGAAAACCATGATAAAACCCAAAGTAATGAAAGCGAATATTATTATTTCATTATGTCCAAATTTTGATAAATCCAGCTAAAACACTCCCTAAGTAAATCTTTAAAAAGGTGAAGCGACCCGAAAATAAGAGAGATAGGGGGTGTTTTAATAACAAATCAATGATCGGGGTGATTAAGCAATTCGACTTCAGTCGCGGGCTTAAAATAAAAATCATCGTAGTTGATGGGACGTAGCACCAGACCCAAAGAATGCATAAGTGAGAAAAAATTATTAGTGGAGTCTGTGGTCCTGTGGAGATTGTTGCGACTTGCAAGGAGCATCTAAACTATTGTTTCTCAAACTTTAAGCTTCAAGCCTTAATTAAACAAAATACAAAAATTAGCTAACCATCTATTAATATATAAAAGTTGAAGCTATAGTGTTCTAAGAGTGTCCACATAGGATTGAAATTTTAAAACAACCAATAGTATCATTCCACATCAACATTTAAAGTTTAAGAAATTTTCTATTTTTTTAGTTGTATTGTTAATAGAAAATACATAAGATAAGGAAATTATCTATAAATTTATATTAAAAAAAAACAACTTAATGTTAGATTAAGAAACTTTCTAATTGAAAATATAAGATAAGGAAATAATCTTTAAAGTTCTATAAAATAAATAAATAAATCAACTTAATATTAGATTAGGAAACTTTTTAAATTTAAAATAATTATAGAATTTGTATAATTAACTATATATAACCTACAATGGTGACACAAGAAAATAGAATGAATTTAATAAAAAACTATATGTAAGAATATTAAAAACAAATAGAGAAAGTAAGAAACATATCTATAAATATTATTAATTAAAAGTTAACTTAATATTATATTACAAAAATTTCATAATTTAATATAATTATCAATTATATAATTCACCATATATAACTTAAAATAAGTATTGGTGACAAAAAAATATAAATCAAATATAATAATAATAGCTTTTTGTATAGGATTATTTCTTAGTTAAGATAATGGTTTCAGTTGAATTTTATACTAATAAGAATGACATTATATAACTAATATAATTACCTAATTAAATTACCCAATTAAATTAAATTGGGTAATAAAATTAGTTAAGTTGATTAAATTACCCAATTAAATATCATACTAATAAAATTGTCATTATATATTTTTAAAATTGTCTATATTAACTTTTAAATAATTACTCAAATATTCCAAATTATCATCTTCAGTTAATTGTATTTTTTTATATTTTGTTTTAGTTATTAAAAAAGTTTTTTTAAATCCTGAAACAATATTATAAACATGAAAGATAATAAAAAATCATCCATTGATATGGGACTTTGATTTTGAAAAAAAAATATCACAAAAATATGAAATTTTATATTTTTAGAGCTTTAACTGATTCATATATTTTAACTTTTTAATTTTTGAATATAATGGATATGAGATTATGTTAAAAATATATATTTTTAAACACTTCTATTATTATTTAATAATTTTATGTAATAAATTTTATGCAGTATTGTAATTAAATATGAAACACACAAACGTAATGAGGAATCTAATGAAATGAACAAAGTAAGCTAATGATAGTTTTTAAATTAGATTTAAAGCCACTCAACCAAATAAATAATATTTTAAGTTTATGATATTTATTAAGAGATTTTATGGATTTTTAAAAACAAATAAGAATTCCTTTAGAGCTTAAGAGAAAATAATATGATGTGATATAAAACATTATTAGACCATATTTTAGAGTGTTTATATTTAGTTTAAGCGTTATATGATCTACTAATAATCTTCAGTAACTTTTCAAATTTAAATTTCTCAACATGATTGAATGTATTTTGGAAATTGAAAATTTTCTATAAAGTTAATATTCCATAGCAAATTTTAAATACAAATTTTTAAACATGAGAAATTATTTAAAAAAATATATATTAAATTATATTATGTTATTCAAAAACAATTATGTCGGTTTTGCTAAAATATTTGAATATTTTGTTGAAAAATAAATAGGCTATAAAATTAGTTAAATATTGATAATTATATAGATTTTAACGTAAGTATAAAACTATATTTCTTTTGGTAGTTTTTTAACAAATATATAATTTAAAAAGCTTCAAATAAGAAAACTTTTTTTTAGAAAATGACACTTGTGTACTTTTAGATAGAATTGAAAGGTCAAACTCGAATCTAATATCCAAGTATTTATAAAATGAATATATACGTAGATAAATAACATAGAATAAAAGATAATGAATTATTCACAAAAATATTGACGTTACAGAAAAACATTAGAATTCCTTTTTTAAACCATTAGAAAATAAAAAAATAGTTTATATGATGTGAAATATATAATTCATAAATATAAATTAGAATATTGTCAAATATACGAAAAATATAAATTATTTATTAGAAATAATTCATATGACAAATATGTTAAATAAATAATTAATAAATATATGATGTAAAATATATAATTAATAAATATAAATTAGAGTATTGTTAAATATACGAAAAATAAACTATAATTTGTTTATTAAAAATAATTCAAGTGACAAATATGTTAAATTAAATCAATAAATAGATGATTCATTCATAATCTGTAAATTTAGTGATTAAATATATTATATTATACTATTATGAGTATAAAAATAATATGTCAACAAATATTTTTGTTATATTTATAAAAAAATATTAAAAAATCTCCACGCGTAGCGTGGATGAAAAACCTAGTATGTTCAAAGATCCCATGAGACACATGCCACGTGTTTTCATCGTAGTTGTTGAAGTCCCTCCTTTTATCTTTCTAGATCAAACCTAATGTTGTGTCTAGCTAGTGGTGATTTTTTTAAAAAGTTTATATTAGTTACCTAAGAAAACATTTCAAAAGCAACCAATAGACAATAGTCACAATATAGAGAATCCCATTTCCAGATTCCAGTACCTACATGATGACTACGTCGAGAAAGGTGGGAATAAGTTAACGTTTCAACTTTGTTTGTATAGTGTATGTTGCTTTGGTGGATCTGAGCGTCATTAGTGTGTAACAAATAACAATACTCAAAAAAAAAAAAAAAAAAAAAAAACAATACTCACTTAATTTTTTCTAGAGTTACCATAAAGACAAATTAATTGAAGAGTATTGGTGTATGTCTAATTCAATCAAATTTAGAATATATCCCCCAGTATGTATATTGTAAATTATTGACATGCTATTTTATCAAACAGCCTTTCGTTTTTCTCTAAATAACTCGCTACTTAAGTAAGTAGCACATACATAGAAATTTCTGTAATTAGGAATACAGATAAAAATTTATGAAATTTGTAGGCACAGAGATCACTGTAGCAGAAAGGGTGGTGAAATGACAAAATTGGTTTCACGCGGGTTTATATCAACTCTTTCCATTCTCTCTCTATATATATTTTTCTCCTCTCTTTGCCAGTGTTCTTCGTTAAAAAAACATCTTCAACTCTACTTATGCAACCAATGATCTGATCAAAATCTTGCTATTAGATATTGTATCAGTCATGTAATATTATATCTTACTTCATGTTCTTCAATCGATGGTTTAAAATTTTGAGATCTATAAACAAAATATCTCCAGATGATGAATCGAGAGTGTGCAGAGATATGGAAAGCAAAAACAATACAAAGTTCTTAGCTGACAACCATTGTAAAGGTAAACTGCACAGTCTTTGCTGTATATAGTACACGAATAATTTTCAATAGTATCAGCTAACAATATCAATGTATGTCTAATACTACAATTGGGCAACAATAAACATATAAGGATATAAACCATAATATGTCAAAAACTTGTGTTGTTTTCATTGGTATCGACTAATACCATAAATGTATGTATAATACTTGCATTCAAGCATATAAGGAGGTTATTAACCGGCTAATAAGTTTATCATCTTCCAATGTCTGTATGCATAACTGATCTTATTTTCAATGTTATCGGTTAATATAATAAATGTATGCCCAACATTAGGATTATAGAATATAAGAAGGTTGTTAACCAGACATTATCTCCCAATGTTATTGGATAACAATATAAATGTATGTATAATAGTATAATTGACATCTAAGTAGGATGTTAACTGGCTAATAATTTTGTATCCAGCGATTACTGTTTCACCTGATCCGCGTCGGGACTGAGCTGACTCGGCATGACTCAGATCTTGCTCTGTATCACCTCTCTTGTGCAGATCAATCAAAGGAAGCTCGTTATACTCAAAAATTCAGATGATGGGATAGATTCTGCTGATTTTTTTGTAACATGGTTTCGTGTCTCGGAAACGCCGGTAAAAAAAGAGAGAAAAAATTAGTGGTCGCTGGTGGAGAAGAAGTATGAGAGAGAGAGCCAGAGAGAGAGAGAAAAAAAAAAAAGAGAAAGAGAATGAGAGAGAAAGGGTGTTTTGGGATTAATGAAATATGTACAGTAGTTTAAACAGTGAATCGTCATATTGCTAATTTACAAAATTTTCTTGTATATGGAGTGCAATTGCTCTAATTGAAGAGTATTGGTGTATGTCTAATTCAATCAAATTTAGAATATATCCCCCAGTATGTATATTGTAAATTATTGACATGCTATTTTATCAAACAGCCTTTCGTTTTTCTCTAAATAACTCGCTACTTAAGTAAGTAGCACATACATAAATGTAAAATTCATACTAGTTACATAATCATTTAATTCAAATGATTAAGTCAAATATAATATGAAATGTTTTAATGAATGAACACGCACAAGCGAAGAGAACCTTGACCTTACAATGTTTGTTCAGCAACTTGGATATGAGTGAGATCATGCGGAATGCGTGTTATATTGCATGCAACGTGGAATTGGATTCATATTCCAATAACTCAAAGTCTGAATATACAATTAGATAATATGGATTACGGAAACGTAAGAAAATCTTGCCATGTATGACGACCTTTAACGACCACATAATCCTATTTGATTATTCTTCCACAATCTTATCCACTTATTTCCCCTAATATATAAAAAGTGCTATTAAAAATTTAAACTAATGAAGATCATATAAAATAAAAACTGATGACGATCATATGTATGTTTTAGCATTTTGTTATGTTCCACTTAAAACCAATTTGACCAATTATATATTTGTAGGTATACAAGTATGTATATACAGTAAATTTCAAATGCAAATATGCAATATAGAAACAATAGGTAGTGATCAATATTCAGGACCATCAAACACTTAGTTTTCCTCTGAAGTATAATCATATAAATAATAATTGGTACTAGAAAAATTGTTTTTCTTTTCAAACCCATCGTAGATAAAACATTGGGTCAACAATCTAGTAGCCATGTAAGTCTTGAAAATTTAGCACAACTTTAACAAACATTATACAAAGCGAATTTTGTATCATTTTCTGTTGACAAATGTTCATATTGATCAGAGATTCCAAAGTAGTCATAGTTATATAAACTCGAATTAAAACAGATGTTGCAGTGATAACAAAATGAATAAGATCATGTTCGTTTGTACACTTGGAAGTTGCATCTAAATAATCTATTTGAATGTTGTACATCTGAATTCTGAAACTTGAAATTTACATTTTGTTAGCCTTAAATAGTAAAAAGGATTACTATTAAAAAAAAAAAGGATTACTATTTAAAAATCTAGAAAATCAATCTTGGTAATGAAACAAGAAAAGACCCAAGAAACATGGAAACTTGATACTGCATAGGATACAACTTCTATTCTCAATCAGTCATTGCGAGCGACTATACCTTTCTCTGCTTCTGTTAACTCATCTCTGTATCTATCCAACAAGCCATCACATTTCAAAAGCAGTTCATCTGCCAAGGGCGGTATCGCCGGGTTACGCCCTTCGTTGTAAAGATGAGCATTGAACGTGATCTGCCAGACATCCTGTCTAAACTGCTGTCGGTCTCTGTACTCTACCCTCCGTACCTTATCCCGGATTGTCGAGAGATCCATCGGGCGATCCACAACGTCAAGATAGTCCGGAGCCTCCTTCTTCGAAACAGGTTTCAAGAAGAGGTACGACACATTTACTTCTTTGGCTCTTAGTGTGTCCACTATGGCTTCCAAGATGATTGCTAGGCCAACCTGTTGGTAAACAATTAGATAAGAGAAAAAAAACAAGATGAGTTATCATATGATCATGTACCAGTTCATTTTGGACGGATGAAAATTTTAAGGTCTCCTTTCAGTTCCTATATGTGGTCTTAAATTATCGGGTGGGTCTTTCAACAATGTCATAAATGGTGAGGACATGTATACATGAAAGCATACAACGTGGTTACAGAGCAATGACATAAAGTGATCAAAGTGAAATATGTAAGCAAAGAGAATCTTACTTCTCCCTTTATGCGTCGTTTTGGTTGAGGTGCGTACTCTGCCCCGTTCCTTTCAAAGTCAGAGACATACCCGCTTCTGACTTTCTGAACTCTTTCTAACATTCCTCTATCGTTTCTTCGAGGATGATAATCTTCTAGATATCCCTCTATTACTTCGGGTTGCAGTTTCTTTTGCTTCTTGTTTTTTTGCCGTTCCTTTTCCTCCCTCCCACTCCGTATTACCCCCTCGTATCCTCTGATCTCAGCTATCTCATTGGCTTCTTCTGATAAAGTCGTCATATCATCGTACTCTCTTCTCACCCTTGCTTCCCTGCGCCTTTCCCTACTTATCTCCCCTTCTTCTTGCCATATTCTATCCTCTTCTGGTCTCCGGTATAGTGAGTTCTCTGACAATCTGAATCTCTGCTGCCTCTGAAAGTTTGCCACTTCTGCCAGTCTCATTGTCTTCCTGGACTCAAACTGTGAATTCTCTTCAAGGCTACTCCTGTCATGGTCAGTTATCATTTTCGAACGTTTTATTACAAGTTTCTTCTGAGGCTGTTCTCTTTCTTTCGGCGGCCATATCACGAGTTCACCTTGATCTTTATCCATGCGTAATGATGGCTGCGTGATTGAAATAGTGTGTCTGCTTGAGGCAGCCTGATTTCTCTCTGTACTAGACAATTGTCGTCCAGAAACAGAAGACTTGCGAGAATCGCTCTCCTCTCTCTCTCTGATAAATGAAGGCATCAATGAACGCAGAGGTTTGTAAGAGTCAACATTTGATTCTTTTGGTTTATCTAACATCTCTTCAGCGGGGACACCACACCTAACCCTCAGAGTAAGACCTCCGGTTTTGGAAGTTGAATTATCTCCCTTCGGAGCTTCTTCTACAGAAACTTCTGTTGCACTTTTTGGCACAGGGTTCTTGTTTTTGATAGGTTTCAGCTTCACCTGCCCTGATAGGTCTGAAGAACTCGGTGTTCCAGCAGACTTCTTCATATCTATACCTTCGGAATGTGATTCTGTATTTGCTCTGTATTTTGGGCAGTGTTTATTGGTTTTCATGTGTCCAGGCTGGCCATGAAGATAATAGTCAAGTGTCTTTTTTCCTTTGAGTTAATTTTAGATGCATAGACTAACAAGAAATTATACCTGACCACAGGCTCCACAGAAGAAGTTCTCTCTCGTCGGTTTTCTTTCCTCGGATACCTGGTTTAGACAGAGAGAACAGACAACAACCTCAGAATGACCATAGAAGTACTAGGATATAATTACTTTACTAGATTATGTCTATTGCAAGAGCTGATGAGTTGACAAATTAATCAAAAACAGAAAAGGGTTTTAATATTTTCAAACTTACACTAACGGTTGTTGTGTCTTTGATGGTGCTTTCATTCACTAAGAAAGATGCATCAGGTCGCTTGGCAATAAAACTGTCCTTTCTGAAAAGTTCAACATTCATCTTCTTTCTTTCCTTATGATCCTCTAAATAAGCACCCACCGATCAGTGATTCATCAAGAAAAAGATGTTAAGCTGAATAGCGCGAATGCTATAGTTGAAAGCACGTACCTTTCATCAGCAATCGGCATAACTCGGCATATTCAGCAGCTTCATCTTCAATTTCTTCGTCTGTCTCAACTTGATATGGCCGCCGTTTCATCCTGAGTCCCTTAACTCCATCCAACTTGTCATTCTTAGACATATTAGATTCTTCCCACTCCTCAGCATCAAGTAGATTTTCCAGATCTCCGACGAAGGAATCCAAGTCATTGTCACTCTCATACTCATCGTCATCACAAGATGAAAGAGACAAAAGTTGCCTATCCTAAATCCCCTGACACTTTTCCCGGGCCTGCTGTTGTAACTGTAGGAAAGACATTCTCTGGCCACGGGCATACTTACCTAATGTCGCAGGGTCAACCTTAACTACACCAGATGCAGCCTGCTCACTTGATAGCTTGCGTATCATAGCTATACGGTGCCATCGAGTTTGCTTGGCAATTATCTTATCAGGAACATTGAACTTGAGAAGAATCTATAAAAGAGATCCAGCGAAACCATATCTCACTTAATCAAAATTTTAGAAGGCCTTTACTTGTTGTATAAGTACAGAAGAAATGGGGAACTAGTAAAACAGATGAGAACAAAGTAAAGAAGCGAACCTCTCGAGCTGCCTCCCTGCTTAATCTGCGAAGATCAGCGTCTGTACCAGTGACAGTTGGGGCTCCTTGACAGGCTGGTGCCTTTTTATTCATACGTCCAGCTGCAGCTGGTGCTTTTGGCGCAGCTCGGACGTAGCTGAATCCTAGACCCCGTCCAGAGGGATCGCCAACTCCAGTAATTTCCAAACGCTCTATATTTGCTCTCTCCTACTCAAACCCAAAATTGAAAAATCAGATATATGGAATCGGCCAAGTAACAAAAGAATGAATATCAAATCCTCTTCCACTGACAGCATTCAGAAAGACTATTAACAAAGCTAGAGATGAAATAGATTCTAGTCTTGCTTGCAAAGTATTAATAATGTATCCATCGAGCAATGTAAACGTATGAATGACTACGCCTTTTATGGGATACAACATAAAGATAAGAACTCACTGCATATAAAACTCGACAGTAATAGATAAGCGATATGCTCACCTGAGTTGTACAAGCAACAAAATTACTGCTCAGATTCCATGGAGTAATCTGCAACTCCCTCTCAACATGTGAAGCAGCGGCAAGAGTAATAGCTTCATCTGGGAGCTGAGCCAATGCAGCTGATATGCTGGCAGGCAATGTGAACCGGGTGATCCCTAAATGTTTGAGCCGGTATAGCCCAGCTAGCATACTCTCGTAAGAACACACCTAGGCCAACGAAACATAAATGCATCTTGAAATATGTACATCCAGAAATAGCTCTTAAAACTCACTAACATAAAATAAGAAACGAACTCGAAATCGAGACTTACATCCTCTGGTGCCACAAGATTTTTCAATTCATTCTCATGTGGAATCTTGTCAAACTTTAGTTTCTTGGACCAGAAAAGTTGCCCATTTTTATCCCTCTGCATTTTTTAGTCTATATCAGAGGTCAGCGACATAATATGATAGAAAAGCTTGCATCATGACGCCAAAAAAGAGACGCAAGTGAGAATCTGACAATTACCTCTAGAACAATAGCGTGACTTTTCATGTTCTTCTTGACTACTGCATCCGATAAGTTGGAAAATAAGAAAGACAGCTCATCAACAGGAATACGTTGGCGATGCTTCCTAAATTCTCGCTCCACATAGATCAACATCCTGTTCACCAAATAAGTCTGCAGATTCTTTGATGCAGGAGACATCACTTCCATTCGAGGTTCCTAAGAAAACATAATCTCAGCACGCCGACTTTATGACAGTTAAACATGAAAGCAAAATAAAGAGGGGATTCTTGCAAAAGCCAAACCTGTTGTCCGGAAGCATATATCTTGTCAATACGCCTTAGAGAGAGCTTCCCTTTAGAAGACCGGACCAACAGATAATCCGTTGATTGCAACTTATGAGGAAAAATAGGTGCTTTGTACATGTTTGTTTCAATAGATGACTGAGTGCAACCACCATGTATTTCCCCAAGGAAAGGGGATTTGTCCCCAGGTTCTAGAATCATAACATTGCCTACGCTGTCGTTTTTATTGCGCAGCAAGTTCCCATGTTGATCCTCTGGTGATGACTTCTGATAATATGTGCACAAATTTGCACCCATTCCTGCATTACTGAGCATCAACGGCCTCTCTTCACAATACCTAACACAGATTGGTGAAAAGTAATCGTGACTAATAGACATAGATCAAAATAACCACAAAGTAGTATGCAGTTTAAGAAAACAAAAAAATAAAGCAAAAGTTCCCAATTTGACAGGTAAGTCTCATATAGAAAGTTGTCTTACTCCATCAAAAAGACATGGCCGTCTTGAGTAGATAGGTCAGATTTCTTCTTAAATGCCCCAGGAGGTCTCAAGAATTTATTTTCGCCAGGAAGCTTTTGTGCCCATGGCCACATATGTACCTTGATGCGTACTAGATGGACCAAGGAATTTGGTGGAACATTTTGTTCAGCAAGAGACTTTTCATCCTCAAGTTCCTTTCCGATATAAAACATCTTCACTGCTTCGGTTTCCTTGAAATCTGCAAAACAAATTTAGCAAATGAGCACCAGTGAAACCGACAGTACATGTTATAATGCGGTATACATAAAGTGAAATTAAAAGTAAGCAACCTAGCTTTCTAGAAGCCTTGGCTTTTAAAGAAGAAACATATTCTTCTGTGCTAACGTGTAGCTTGCTTCCTTTACCCCCCAGACTCTTAACTATAATTTTCATGGATCCTTGGATGGGTAACTTTCCTTGCTGCCTGATGGCTAGCTCATTGTCATGTGGATACCACAAAGCTTTGGGCCGGTGAAAATTTGCTATCTCTTTACTGCAACGAGGTAACTCAAAACATTTGTTAACAGAAACCACTAAAAGATGGATGTAAAAAAAAAACGGTATCCAGTGTGGTAACAATTTGAAGTGTGCAGATACAAAACAATGTCAATACGAGTGACCTACTGACCCACTTACTTGCTCAATTTATTTTTCATCGTCTGCAATTTAATTGCTGGTGCTGAATGAAGAACTCTCAAACTGTGTACGTCGGATCTATTAGCATTTGCTTGCAGTTGCTGAGAGCTTTTCCCATTGATATAGAATTTGTCATTAGAAATATTGAATTGGCACCCACAATTTGCTCCAAAGCCTTCCTGAAAGCTTCCATCCTTGGACTTTGAAGACTGGGATACAATCATAGATCCAGCATGAAGTTGAAGATATTTGCTTTTCTCGTTATCCGGGATTTCAAAGACCATTTTCTCATCCTTAAGGTCAAATATTAGTTTAGACCTGCTCAGCACCTTATCTGACTCCCATATTATGCCATCTAACCATGTCTCATCCTCCATATCCCTCTCTTGCAATGCAAGTCTGCTAAAGCGTCCAAGAGCATCACTTTTAAGCCGCTTTAAGTTCTCCCCTCCTTCATCGTCCTTTTCACTAAGATGATCCTCAACCCACTGGGATGCTAACCTAAGGAGTTGTGGATGACGTCCACTTTTGTTAGTGGGCTCACTAGTAGTGTATAAATCTGTTGAGCCAAGAGCCTCCAAGGGACTGATAAAAAAAGGCACAAGCATATTATTGTCAGCTTGAGCTTGCTCTCTAGAGTTCACCACATTTGAGCTTTCTTTTTCAGTCTTTAATTTTGTTCTTTGAACCAGCATGCTTTCTGACTCGTGTCCAGATTCGAAGCTTTCACCAGAATTACCACTAGCTTCAGGAGAATCTCCCCAAAGAATTAGATCTTCCCATTCGTGCTGGTCAAGAGGAAAAACCTCCATTGATGATTTAGACAGGCACATAGAATTATCGTCTTCTAACTCCTGCTTCAACAGTTCACCCATGGTGTATGAATCCCTTCCTAACGTGGTAAATTCTCTCGATTCTGGTGTGATACCTCCGAATGTGCCAGCTTTTACCAGCTGTAAATCCTCTCTGATTGGTAAGGGAACATCCGGCTGAATCAGATCATCTTGTTTCACATGCGTGTCTATCCTACTACGGCTCCTGAGAAGTAACTCCTCATCGTCTTCAACAAGCTCTATAGATTTGTACCTGTCTGTACGAAAGAAGGCTATGATGTAAGAGCTCCATATGAAGAGACGAATTATAAACAGAAAAAGGACTGCAGAGACAAAAACAGAGCAAAAAAACAAAGAAAAAAAAATGAAGCTTCCTGGAAAGAAAAATAGGAAGGCCATTCCAGATAACATACCTCTATGAGTGATATATCTATTTTCCCTCTTGTTCCGTTTCTGTGGTGGCTGATGAACAGCAAATATCTCAGAGAATTGTAAGATGACCATACCATCTTCCACATACAAAGTAGGCAGTGGCGTGGCACTTTTCTCATTTGTGCCCATCTGATCCTCATTTCCCAAGAGGCTAGCCTCCTTTACATACTCCAAAGCTTTGTCCTCCGTTAAGACAGCTGCAAAGCAAAAACATTTTATGTCTCACAATCAGTAGCTCCCTAAGAAATATTCGAAGAGTTCTGATCTCAGGATTTAAGACGCACTTGACTACAACTTTGCAAATATTAGCTTGGGAGAATAACTCCGCTAAATCAATTTGACAGTAACTAAATGACACACCAAAAGTACGGAACATGATCTGCTAATTCTTTTAGTTCACGAAACGGCAATTTTAATAGCAAACCTGATTTATTCTCTTCAGAAACAAAAGCTTCTTCAGATGGCATTTGCTCCTCCTCTTGTTCTTCTTCCTCATCATAATCTTCATCGTCAAAGACAGAAGCTTTGGAATATAAACTACCCGAAGCAGCTGCAGACGAAAGGTACTCTCTTTCTGGCAGTAGATGATCTTCCTCAGTAACTACTTGAACTTCCGGCCCATCATACTCTTCATCAATATCCGCATAATCAACAGCATCCTCAGCTTTTTCGTCATAATCTACATAATGTATCATTACAGTTGGTCAAACTGATGACCAGGATGTGGTAATGTCGAAGGCAGAGGGTTTGTTGTAGATCAAAAAATCTCAAACATAAAACGTTGTTAAAAGTCTTATACATAGAAGGGTTCCTAGTAACTCCTCCACCATGGTTTTAAAGAGAGGTTAGAGTGCAAACTAAACGTTGAAAACTGAAGGAACTAACAGAAGAATATATAACTGCATGAGATACACAAGCCAGGGGGACAACATCACCTTGCTCGTCTGGATCACTTGTTGTAACTTGTGAATTTGCCAACAACTGTTGAGTTTAGAAACACCATTTTTGTCATCCCAGTACAACAAAAAGGGGATTAAAAAAATCACTTTAAAAAGTCACACATTTCACTCTGGTATAAACTTAAGGAAACAAGACGAAAAAAAGAGTTAGAATGTTACAATTATATCTGGCAAAGATGAAGCCAATGCAGAAAGATGTTCTTTGGCGTCCTGTATCAATAAAAAACAGGTAACTGTTTGTAGTAGCTTTCCATGAAAACACCTCTTCGCCCTCTGCTCTGCTTTCAAACAACGTCATCATCAAATCATACAGAAATAGTAAAATGTTACCTCATCGAGGTACTCAGCATCCAAGTCTCCAGAGTTGTCAACGTTTCCAAAGATAAATCCCAGTCCCCTGCTTCTGTCCTCATCGTCGTCCTCTGCAAACCGAAAGTGTTCAACAAACAATATCTTGGCTACTAATGGCGAAAGCATGTTGCAAAATATAGGATCAGGCTGCAAGTCCTAGACTATACCATAAAAAACATGTACAGGATCACTCAAAGCTGATCCGTTAATTTCTACTTTGCTTAAATGAAAATCGAGGAACTCAGAATCTGACAGAAACCGTCACGAGCTGACCTAAATGCACCGAACAATACTGAGAAAAGAAACCTATCGAGAGGGACAACTCTAGCTTCATAAACTGTGTAAGAAATCAAGAAAACCGCATGCAAACACTTTGAAAATAGGCTGCAAAGATATATTACCCGAGGAACTCTCCTTGTGTTCAGCCATATTCGAATCCAAGAGGGTAGCGTGACAGTTTAAGAATCCTTCCGAAGCAAACCCTAATAGAGAGTATAAGAAACTCTATGCCGGAGAAGGAGAACTAGCCCAATTGGACGATTGGTAGAGACGGCGGAAGATATGAAGCTCCGAGGTAGCAACGCACAAATCGGAGGAAACCAAATGAAGAAATCGCCAAAGGGATCAAATTAGCGGGTACTATATATCATATCAGGACTGTATTTATAATGGATGATAACCCGACCCGATTAATATTTAGTAATTCCGGGTCCAATTCTTAACCCGAAATAAAATGTTGTTAACCGATCCAAACCAATCCCTAATCCAAAATTAAACAAAACAATTAATAAGCTTCTCGAACTTTGATGTATATAAGCCGTTGGGGAAAATATCTTTTTAATAACAACGCAATATTTGAATTGCGTCTCTCCCTTTTTTGATTAGTCGTTGAATATTTTTGAAAAAGAAAATTCGCTGCTTTTTTGACGAAAGTACCCTCTTTTAACTTGATTTATTACGTGAGAAAGCCCTACCAAATTCAAATTTGAACTCCGCCTCAAAGCGCAAAACATAGGATGCAATCTCAGCCGTCCGTTTCATCATCCGCCTCTTCTTACATCGCTTTCTCCATCCTGCTTTACTGCTGAAATCATGCGAATCTAGAGAGAGAAAGAGAGAGTGTGAGTGAGTGAGCGAGTGAGAGAGAAACTATTATCAGAACTCGTCAGTAGCTCGAGAAATTTTGGATTTTGTTGCTCGATTCATTACACAGGCAAGAAAATTTCCTTCTTTATTTTAAGTTTTAGCTGTGATTCCAAGTTTCTAAATTTGTCATTTTCCGGGTTTCGTGAATTCTGATTGGTTTCTAAATATACTTTGGTGTCAACTAGGGGATGATGCTAAGGGATGCCAAGCTTTCCCGTAGAGATTCCGGCAAGCACGAGGAAATCGAGAATGTCCCTGAGAATCTCCAAGCTTCGTTTTTGTCTCAAACCAGCAACGATTCGTCTTCTTCCTCCATCTCTCTATCACGGGCTCCGCTAAACACGATCCAATATCCGTTGAACAACCCTAAACACGAAAAGGAGTCCCAGAAGATCGATCGAACTCCCTCTAAGCCTAGACCCAAGAACCCAGATCCAGCACTGCCTTTACGGACGCCTGACAATAAGCATCGATCGGCGGCGCTATCTAAAAATCGGTTCGGTTGGGGCGAGAAGTGTGATTCTATCACAAACACGACTCCTAGAACCGGTAGAGTTGTCGGGAGAGCTAATTCGGAGACCAATTCGACTCACAACACGCCGACCAAGAGCGTGTCTAAGCCTCCGGGGTCTTGTTACAGAGGGAAGCTCGATGGGGCAGGAGCTGCTAGAGCTGGTGGGTATGCCTCGTTGTACAAAGGGTTGTCTAGCTCTTCTGGGCAAGTTTCAGCTGTTGTTAATACCGTTGAAGTCCCTCACTTTGACCTTAAGGAAGATCCATCTTTCTGGATGGATCACAACGTACAGGTAGCAATTCTTTTCTTTTGGGATCCTTCAATTGCATTGCTCTTCTCAGTGTTTAATGTCCTGTAATGCACCTAAGGTCCATAAGCTGCACCAAGTTGGTTCTTTTTAACAAAAGTTGTTTTTGATTTTTCATGTCTTAACATAAGGCATTGGTTCGCTGATGAGGTTGTTGAATGTATTGCAGATTCTTATACGTGTCCGACCGCTTAATAGCATGGAGAAGAGTATAAATGGGTACACTAGGTGCTTAAAGCAGGAAAGCTCGCAATGCGTAGCGTGGACTGGACCACCAGAAACACGTTTTTTATTCGATCACGTGGCTTGCGAGACAATTGACCAGGTAAGACTCGGATCAAACGTAGAGAATTTGGTGTCCTGTTCTTCGTGGAAATCATGTTTTTTCTTTTTGCGTTCTTAATTTGTAGGAAACCCTTTTTCGGGTTGCCGGTCTGCCCATGGTGGAAAATTGCTTGTCTGGTTACAATAGCTGTATATTTGCGTATGGCCAGGTATGCTTTCTTCTATCATTCCAGAATAAGACTGTGTGGAGACAGTTTCCTTCTTTGGAACTAATTATTTTGCCTTCATTTCCTTATTTGTTGGGAATGTACAGACAGGAAGTGGGAAAACATATACAATGCTCGGGGAAGTCGGTGATTTAGAATTTAAACCAAGTCCCAACAGAGGAATGATGCCACGAATATTTGAATTTTTGTTTGCAAGAATACAAGCTGTAATCCTCTTAGATATTTCTTTTTCCATGTCTATTACAGAGACATGATTAACTTTTACTAATCGCGTCTTCCCTCATTGTTCTTGTTCGCAGGAGGAAGAGAGCAGAAGAGACGAGAGACTTAAATACAACTGCAAATGCTCTTTCCTTGAAATTTACAACGAACAGATCACAGACCTTCTTGAACCGTCTTCAACAAATTTGCAGGTAAAATTAAATTATTTTGCTGGTGAAAGTACACAGATAAGCAAGGCTTTGTTTTCTAATGTGTTCTCAAATTTTTAGCTTCGAGAGGACATTAAGAGCGGTGTCTATGTGGAAAATCTCACTGAGTTTGAAGTAGAGAGTGTTCAAGACATCTTAGGCCTTATTACACAGGTTAGTATTGTCGTTTTCCAAACATTTTTGTTTTATGTTTATTGTTCCTAAAATCTTATCTTTGTATAATAGGGTTCTTTGAATCGAAAAGTTGGAGCCACAAATATGAATAGAGAGAGCAGCCGATCACATAGTGTATTTACATGTGTGATCGAGAGCAGATGGGAAAAAGACTCAACAACTAATATGCGTTTTGCAAGACTGAACCTGGTTGATCTTGCTGGATCAGAGAGGTAACTATGGTGCTGTAGCTTGGTACTTCCTTAGAAACCTCGTCTTACATTCTACATTCTGTAACAGGCAAAAAACTTCTGGCGCTGAGGGTGACCGCCTAAAAGAAGCTGCCAATATCAATAAATCATTGTCCACACTAGGGTAACCAAGAAACTGTTAAAATCCTACGCATAACTCGTTTTCTCAGCTAGTTGTTATGTTGAATTTTGCTATTTGTTATGATTAATTGCAGACATGTAATTATGGTTCTTGTGGATGTTGCAAATGGTAAACCAAGGCATATTCCATATCGTGATTCAAGGCTGACATTTCTTCTTCAGGTTAAATCTTAATACATTGCCTTTCTTCGCTTTAGTTTCAATATATCCTTTCATAGCATTATAACGGTAATCATTTCATCTACAGGACTCATTGGGTGGCAATTCCAAAACGATGATCATTGCTAATGCTAGTCCTTCCGTCAGGTATCTTTCAACATTGACTTGATCTAGAGTTATATAAACTCGTACAGTCAGTGAAATTCAACTTATCGCTTCTGTGGATTATCACTGACAGTTGTGCAGCAGAGACGCTAAACACACTTAAATTTGCTCAGAGAGCAAAGCTAATCCAGAATAATGTAAGTTTACACTGTTAATCCATATGGTATCTGATGAGGGTGATAAATCATGAATAATAACATTTGGATAAATATTATGTTTCAAATTCTTTAGGCTGTGGTCAACGAAGATTTCAACGGGGATGTCCTGGAATTACGCCGTCAAATCCGACTTCTAAAGGTGTAACATTTTGAACTACCACTACAGTAGGTGCTCTTTGTGTGTAGTTGTAAATAAGCTGAGACAATTTGTTGTCTGTGTGGAACAGGAAGAGCTTTCCCTCCTCAAGCGCCAGAACATCTCCAGGGCATTGTCATTTGGATCAGCAACAGCTAACTTTACAGAATTTCAAGTCGATTCTCCATCAAGTGAAATGCACGAGACAGGACATCAACAGGCTGGTAACTCACTTGTGTATGAATCTGGAGGCTGTGTAAGGATGTCTAGAAAGCAGGTATACTGACTTTGAGAATTTTAATGATTAGTAAGCTTTACTGAGGTTTCTTATGCATCTGCCTTGTGATTCCGCTAAAACTCTACATACATATTTAGTTGAAATCTTTGGAGACAACACTTGCTGGCTCATTGAGAAGAGAACATGTGGCTGATGCTTCAATTAAGAAGCTTGAAGCTGAGATTGAGCATCTAAACCGTTTGGTAATTCTATTTCACCTACACTGCCCCCATTCTCACTTCTGTTTAAGAGCCTGATTTATGCCAATTTATCTTTTAGGTTCGACAAAGAGAGGAAGATACTAGAAGCACAAAAATGATGCTCAGGTTTCGAGAAGACAAGATACAGAGGCTGGAATCACTTATTGGCAACCATATATCTGCAGATTCTTTTTTGCTGGAAGAGAATAACGTGCTATCAGAAGAGATCCAGCTGCTTCAAGCTAAAATTGATAAAAATCCTGAACTGACTCGCTTTGCCCTGGAAAACATAAGGCTTCTGGACCAACTTAGAAGGTGATATATGTTTAGGAAGCGTCTAACGCTGAAATAAGAGAAAATGTGTGTGCCCTTTTTTAAGCTTTGTTATTATGGTACTTGCAGATTTCAAGAGTTCTATGAGGAAGGTGAGCGAGAAATTCTACTGGGCGAAGTCTCGAATCTGCGAAACCAGGTGACTCTAGTTAGCGCAGTATTCTGGTATGGAATCCTTCTTCTATTCGTTTGCAATGCCATACTTAACCCTAGCTATTAATTTTGCAGCTCGTCCAGTTTCTTAATGAAAACTCTGACCGGCAAAAACATCCTGATGATGTAATAGAGACACAGGTAATATCTATTTTCCTCTTTACATATGTTTAATATCTCTTAATATCCAGAGAGATTGTGCTTCATTGGTTGCGTGCCATTAGTCTTGTAGTACTTTCTATGTTGTGCTAAAAGTATTTTGGGTTTTCTATGGAGCAGGATGCATTACGTATTAGCAAAGAAAATTATTCTCTACAGGAGGAGGTTGATTCACTTTCTTGCTCAGAAGTCATTCTCCTGTTTTCTTTCTATTCTATCATTTTAATCTCAGTTTCTTATGTCTTTACCATGGCAGTTAAAAAATACCTCTTACGAGCTTGAAAAATGCAGAAGTAACCTTGGTTCTTGCCTGGAAGAGAATGCAAAGCTTAGCAGGTTAGCAATTCTGATTGACGATTCTTGTTTGTTTCCTTGTATATGGCCAAAGGAGTTCTCATTTTCTCCATAGCCGTGATAAGTCTTCTCGCCAATTTTCTGCAGGGAAATCAATGATCTACAAGCTATGGTCAGCGATATCAGAGCTTCCACACCTGAGGAAGATAGCACTGCGAATAAACAAAAGGTCTGCACAATAAGAATAGCGTCTGTGATATTGTTTCTGTGGGTTACCCTTGAGCGTTTTCACTTAACAGTTGAATATTGCCAAAAATTACAGGGCCTGTTGGGAACTCAAATTGTTGAGCGGCCCGAAACACTTGCTGGTCAGCAGGTCAACCATGTAGAAGAAATCATCAAACTGCAGCTTGATTTGGATGTACTGAAAATTATACTCGATGAGGAAAGAACACTACGCGGTGATACGGAGGCACAGGCAGTTCGCTTGAAACTTGATATTGGAGAGTTGAAGGACCAACTACTTATGATGAGCAAGCAGCAAGAAAATGCAGCCAGTGAGATGGGGAAGACAAAGTCTGTAGTTGAAGCTCTCGAGTCGCAAAACATTATATTGATCCAAGAAGCAGTAGAGTTGAGGAGATTAAAGGAGAACAGTATTGAGCTTTTACAAAAGCAAGAGCTTGACATCCCAGCAATGAAGTCCAAACAGTGCAACGAGTTCAAAGATAATCCTGCAGAGGAAAATGCAATCAACACGAAGTTCAAGAAAATGCAAGTATCTCTTGAAAAAGCTAAGAGGTTGAACATGTTGTTCAAGAATGATATTGCTTCTAAGGCATGTGGAGATGAAAAAATGGACGAAGTTCACAGGCAAGCTGAAGCTGAAACTGCCGAGGTGATTGTCTGTTTGCATAATGAGCTCGAAGTTCTTCAGAAGGAGGTTGATGATTTCCAATCAAAAGAAAACGTGACTGAAGAGCAGGTTAAGCTTTTGGAAACTCGGATGGAGGAGCTGCAGGATAACTTGCAAGATATGACTATGGATAATGAGCAGTTGCAAGAAAAGCTCAGAAGCAAAGAAATGGAACTACAGATCATATCAAACGAAATGGAACTTCTCACATCTGAGCTTGAAGAAATTCTGTTGAATGGGAATGAAAGCCTTACCGATGCATGTTACCAGGCTGAACTTATTTCGGGTTCCTTTCCAGATAAAAGGATATGGATATCTGAACAGGTTGGAGGGTTAATAAGAACAATTTCTGAAAGGGAATTAATGATTGAAGATCTTGAAAGCTGTTTAGAGGATGCCAATAAAAAGCGGTGTGATATAGAATCTATGTTGAAGTCTCTTAGAGGGGCAGCATTAGTAATGAGTGAAGCGCACCAGAGAGAGTACGAGGAAAAGGAGACACATGTGCTCCTCTTGAAATCGCAGTTGTGCACAAAAACAGAGGCCATATCAAGGCTTCAAGAGAAGCTGAAGATGGCTGAAAGTTGGATTTATGGAGCATCGCATTGTGCAACAGCTTCTCTAGTAATTGTCAACCGATATTCAGAGGTAATCGAATCCCATACTTTTGAGTTGAAGAAAAAGGATCTCCAGCTTGAGGAATCTGCTGGAACAATTCTTTCTCTGAAGCAACAAGTACAAGATTTGACAACAACCTGTGAAGAATTTAGAAGCAAACTTCTGGACGAAGAAAAGAATGCTTCTGCTATGGAACGAAAGCTTGAAGAAATTGAGGAGACTGGCATTTCAGCCATGAAAGAGAAGCTTTCTGAGCTTAAGGATGGCGTATCTGAACTGAGAACATGCATGAACATGTGTCAAGAACATGAAAAATACACTGAGGCAGAGAACTCACTACGTTCTCCACCCCGCTGTAGTGAAAAACAGGTGAGCTGCAAGATTTCTAATTTTAACGATCATGATTTATTATGTATTGTAGTGTTCTTAGTCCTTTACTGGAAACTTTTTCATACAGGAACTTGGAAGGAATGTAGTTGTCTCGTCTTGCATAGAGAAGACTCCAAACAACAATCATACGGAGTCCATGAGAATTAGCAGCCAGGTGTCTAGCGAGAGAGGTAAAGTGATTATACTGGTAAAGCAAGAAATGGAATCTGCTCTTGTAAGTTTGAAGGAGGTTCAATTTGAGATGGCCAGGCTCCAGGATGAGAAGGAAGAGCTAAAGGCGTCTGAGAAAAGAAGCTTAAGAAACTTGAACGATCTTGCTGCACAGTTTTGCAACCTTGAAACTGTGATGAATAACATGGAAGAACAATATGAGCATAAGATGGAAGTCACAGATCATAATCTTAAGGCAAGTAACCGTTTATCCTTGTGTGGTTTCAATTTTCTTTTTCTCATTCGTAGACATATGGGACTGTGCATATATACTCTCACCTTTTTACATTCTCTCTCAGATGATATGAATTTTCTCTCTTTTTCTTCTGAAGTTTTAAGCTATTTTACAGACTTTGGAGCATGAATTAGCTAAGATGAAGATAAAGGCTGACCAAGAATATGTAGAAAACTTGTGTGTTCTTAAGAAATTTGAGGAGGCTCAAGGGATTATTAAAGAAGCAGATATCACGATCAATGAGCTCATAATAGCGAATGAAAAGATGAAACTTGACCTGGAAAAACAGAAGAAAAGGGAAATCAGCTTGGTTGGAGAGAGAAACGCCTTACTTGACAAACTGCAGGAGCTGGAATCCATAAATGTCAAAGAAAATGAGAAGGTTGAGTGTCTTGAGAAGCTATTCGAGTCAAGTTTGATGGGAATAGGAAATCTTGTCGGAGAGCTGGAAACTGTTGTCAGAAAACTACAAGATGAATCATCTGCGGCCTTGACCGGCATGGCCAATGGTTTATCTGACTTGAAGTCTTGGGTTTCAGAAACAAAGTCAACTAGGTTGTTCCTCGAGGATATCTGGTCAGAAATAATCATGAAGGATTGTGCTCTCTCAGTTCTACATCTATGCCATATGGGGGTTTTGTTAGAAACAGTTACAGGGGTCAATACCGAAAATGGTCTGCTTCAGCGTGGTCTGTGCGAATCCAATTCTTCCATAGCCGCATTAAGAGATAACAATCTCAGGTTAAGAAGGGAGCTTCAAATGTTTACGACTCTCAAGGGTAAACTGCTAGCTGACATAAAGAATGGTTTTGAGAGAACTTCAAGAAATGAAGAAGCAACTAATCTGCTTACTACAAAATTAAGCGATTTTGAGCAGAAACTTTCCGGTTTACAGTACCAGGAGGAGCTGATGTTGCAAAGATCTGGAAGCATGGGATCTCAGCTTGATATTTTGATGAAAGAAATAGATTTGAGCAATGGGAACCTTGCAGAAACTCTGTTGGAGCAAGAGCTGCGTCTGAGTCAGAAAGATGATTTCTTTGACACTGAAGTTCAGCTTTATTTAATGGATCTCTGCTCAAAGGATGTTGAGTCACTTGTTCTGGCACTGACAGTAAAAGAATATTCTTCTTGTCTAGCAGTTCTGGATAGAAAGCGTCTTGATCAACAGGTCATCGTTGAGGATCTTAAAGAGAAATTGTTTGTTTCTCGGGTGGAGAGTGAGCTCAAAGACCTCTGTCTGGTTGATAGCAAACTGGAGACCGTTTCAATGAAACAAAAGCTGACTGAAGCACAAAGGAAAGTAAAGGTTCTCTCCTCAGATCTTAACCACAGTGTGCAAAAAACCATCGAAATGGATGAAGTAAACAAGGTTCTTGGAGAAAGAGTCTTCTTCATGGAGTCTCGCGTTTCCGATCTACAGCAAGATTTAGCGATGAAAGCTTCTGAACTTTACAGTCTCCAACATTACCAGTCGATCACTGCAGAAGAATTGGATACCAAAGAAAGAGATATGCAAGTTTATGCTGAAGATGTCAGTGCGTTGAAGAATGAAAACAGCTTTCTTAAGCACAAGTTTATACATTTTGGTGAAGATCAGTTTAAAGCATTAGATGTTGCGAGCATAAGCATTGCTAAATGCTCTGAAGATAGCATTATACTGGAGAAAATAACCAGGGATGGTCTGGTTATTTCTGATAAAATGTTCGAACTGATATGTGTAAACGCCAATAAGGCTTCGGAATTCGCAGATACTGTTCAATCTTTGCAGATTGATATAGAAGACTTGCTGTCAGAAAATTTGAATCTCCAGGATGAGCTTTTGCGAAAGGATGATGTTCTAAAGGGATTGTCTTTTGACCTCAGCCTACTACAAGAATCTGCTTCCAATTCCAGGGACATGAAAGATGAAACAAAGGAAATCATGGTTCATGTCGAAGCTTTAGAAAAGACACTAGCTTCGAAAACCTCTGAACTAGAAGATGCTGTTTCTCACGCCCAAATGCTGGAAGTTCAGCTGCAAGAGAGCAAAGAAATTATCTGCAACCTTGAAATGAATGTTGAAAAGGTAAGGCAGTGCCAACAAAAGTTGTCAGCGGAAAATAAAAATATTAGCGCAGAAGCTGAAGATCTCTTGTCAGAAAAAAACTGTCTAGAGGAGGAGCTGATCCAGACAAAGAAGGTATCGGAGAACATGGAGAATGAGCTCTTTAATCTAAGAAATGCTCTCGGACAATTGAATGATAAAGTGGAGTTTACCCAGAGCAAATTAAATGAGACCATCGATGACAGGGATAGTCTCCAAAATGAGGTTTTGTATCTGACAGAAGAACTCGGGAAGATGAAAGCTGAGGCTAAAGAGTTAGAAGTTAGGTACATAGAAGCTCAAGAGGTAGACAACAACACCGTTGGACTTGACAAAAAATGTACCCTTTTTGCAATTCTTACTAAAAGTCGTTTATCTTCTCACAGATTGCTGAATCAAGAAAGATATATGCCGATCAGAGAGAAGAAGAAGTGAAGCTACTAGAGGGATCAGTTGAGAAGCTTGAGTGTACTATCAATTTACTTGAAAATAAGGTTAGGATTAAACTTTCTTTAGTGTGTTACTGCTTAATTTAGTCGTTGTGTTTATTTTTCTGATGGAGGCGTATTTCCATAGGTTAACGTTATCAAAGTTGAAGCTGAAAGACAGAGTCTGCAAAGGGAGGAGCTGGAGATGGAGCTTCATACCATACGTCAGCAGATGGAAACTGCTAGAAATGCTGATGGGGAAATGAAAAGGTTAGGAAAAAATTAAGCAACATAAACTGGTATATGTTTAAAGCAACTCATTTCTTTATTTTTTTGTTTTCAAAGAATTTTAGATGAAAAGCATATGGATCTTGAGGAAGCTCAGAGGCATATAGAAGCGCTTGAGAGAAATACGGCTGTCCAAAAGAGCGAGGTAACAATATATGCTATTTGAAGAGTGATAGAATCTTAAGCCAGTCTTAAAATTTCTGATGATATATGTATGTTTACTCTGCAACAGATTACTCAACTCAGCGCGCATATCTCGGAACTAAATATGTATGCAGAAGCTCAGGCTAGAGAATACATGCATAAGGTAACGATGGTTCCTAAAAGATTGACTAGCTTCAATTGTTTTTCCAAAAGACTGGCGTTACTTAGACTGTTCCATTCCACATAGGTTAAGGAATTGGAAGCAATGGCTGAGCAAGTAAAGCCAGAAATTCATGTTTCTCAAGCTGTGGACTCTTCATTGAGTAAAGGTTCGGGGAAGCCTCGGGGTTCTGGCTCTCCTTTCAGGTGCATAGGGTTAGGAATTGCACAACAAATGAGATCTGAGAAGGATGAAGAGCTTGCAGCTGCAAGGCTACGAATTGAGGAGCTTGAAACTGTAGTTGCAACCCGGCAGAAAGAGGTAACTTGTTAAAAATGTGATGTATTAATTAAACGTTTGGCATCCATGTAATGTTTATATTTTATCTCGTATTTTTTGCTCCCAGATATTTTTATTGAACTCAAAACTCGCCAAGGTGGATAGCATGACCCATGATATTACTCGAGTTATGCTCGGACTCAAACAGAATTGTGCAGTAAGTAACTGTTTAACTTATTTTGTCTTGTCCATAATATTTTAGTTTTTACATGTTTCTTCTCTGCTCTTGTAACTGAAGTAGATTCAGTCACTGACATCTATTTCTTCTTCCGCTTTTTTTTTTGCATTTTTCATCACAGTCATTATTGGATGGTCAGCAAGTATCGAAGATAGCAGAGATGCTTCAACGTTATAGTTCAGATTCACGAGAAATGGTATTTTTGTTTGGAAGAATGGTTAATAAGTTAGTCATACTATAATCAAAAATCTCTTGTCTGAAATTTTCCGTATATAGGATTTTGAAGTCTCTCACCTCAAGCAGCAACTCAATGAATGTAATGTGGAGAGGCAAGGGTAAGCAAGTGATCTACTCTGTCAAGTTTTCAATCGAGGAAGTTGGGTTTTGGCTGCTTCCAGAGTGTTTTATCATAGTTTCCTTTACAATATCTTAATGCAGATGGCTAGAGGAGATCGAAGGAAAGCAGACTGATTTAGTTACTGCGCAGATAGAACTGGAGGAACATAGGCAGCTTGAGCAACTGCTCAAGAAAGAAAACGAATTCCTCAAGGTTGGAAAATTAGGAACCCAATATTCGATATAGTATTACTCATTTTACAAAGTAAATTAGTCATCACAGAAAGTATCTAAATCCTCTTGACTTTCAACAGAAGGAGAATGTTAGTCATAAAAGAAAAGTAATGGAACTTGAAGGAGAAGTGAAGAAGCTTTCGTCCCAGCAAAACCCCGAGTGGAGAACTCGTGATCATTCTAGAATCAAGGCAAGAAGAAATCTCTGACTTTTCAATACTTGTCTGTGTGTTTCTTTAACCACTTATTTCTTTCAATTCAAGTACTGATTACCCTTTTTCTCATCTATGCAACAGGAAGAAAACAATGTGTTAAAACTTCAGCTTGACGAGCTCAATCTGAAAGTACGACGAGCAGATGTGAATATTTCTCGTGCCAAAGAAGAGCTTGCTTGGTACCGAGCATCTTCTGGAAAGAACCAACATTCAAACTTTGACAAGTTGCATCATTTAAGTACCAAATTGAAGGAAACCGAAGAGGACAGGATGCAGCTGGGTAAGAAGCTATTATGTCTCTCCACCAGTATATTAAAGGTAAGAGAACATCATGGTTTTAAGTGTTAAAAGTTTTGCTATTCCGATGATCTGAAACTCCAAAAGAGGTTGTTAACACAATGCATTTAAACAACTTTGTGTGTGTGGACTCAAATTTCCCTCAGGCAGCAGGTGTTACAGGAGAAGATATCACAGACATAAACCCTGAAGTTGCAGAAGAGGCACTTGAACAGCTCAAGACAAAAGTTGGTTTACTTGAAAGTGAACTACACCACTTTAGATTGAAGGTAAGATATCTAGTTCCATTTGACGCTTCAATCACGTAGCTTTTCAGAGATAAATTTTTAAGAGAGGTTCGTGAAAATGTTGATGCAGGGAAAATCAAAGAGCAGAAAAAGTAGAAATCCTGAGAGGAGGATGCCTTCAATGCCTTCGCCTCGAAGATCATGGAGCCAGAGTCCAAGAAGAATGTCTCAGGCTCCTTTTTTCTCTTCTTTAGACAGGTGAAAGAACAATACTTTTGTATGAGAAAATGAGTCTATGTAAATTCATGAATGTTGTTATATATGTAATTGTCATCTTTAATTTGTAAATCATACTTAAGGATTCGACAGAATTTTTCTCATCCCAAATACAATGCATTAAGTTACCTAAGATGGTAATAGTAATAGTCTAAATGAGAGAATGATATGTCGTTTTTGGTCTCATCACTCATGTTCATATATATTACTTTTCTCCAAGTGGATGTCTTATTTGATACATATAATACAAATTCAACACTCCAATTCTTTTTACAATATGGTATTATATTATATGGTACCACATGCATGGAGAAGGAAAGAGTTACTTCCACAAGAAATTTTTTGAAAAAACAAAAAGAGGAAAGAGTTATGGTTCCTTCCATATAGGAGTTCGTGTGTAAAATAGGAAACCATTAACAACAATCAAAGAGTTTCGTGTACACTTTCTTCCGTGAGAGATCACAATGAAGAGTTGAAGATGTCCGACCTTTCAGAGAAGTTGGTAGAGGAGATACTTGCAAACGTTGGAATGCGTTTATTCAAGGACATAAAATTCGCAAGAAAGCACTTGGATAAAACTGCGAAACAGTCTACAGTTGTCATGTTGAAGAATTTTAGAGTTTGTTCGATGAGGGTCAATCTCTACGGAATCACAAGTGCACTTAGCCTAATCGACCCTCTTTGTAGTTCAAATCAAAATCAACTCGATATTTGTAAGTTTTTTCACTGCGGTTTATTGTAATGCTTATACGAAGACAGACAGGATAGTCGTAGATCCAAGTCCAACCCAAAAAGAGTTGCAAGACAAGCGGCTACTGTGCTCTCGGATCCTACCAAGACAACAAATCCGCAATACTATCTACAAAGTATTGAGCTATGGGCTTGTGGCGACAATAAAATATTCGACATATAATCTATGAGATGTTCTATTGAGAGTGGTGCGTCTTGGAACGAAAATAATACAGATAACAATAACTCTGAATAATCCGATAGATAAACGTAACCAGTAACCCAATGCTCACAAGGAACACCGATTACAAAAGCTTACCGACGACGATCACCAACAAGGCAACGACGACGATAGCAAGTTCCGGGAAACTCCCAAGAAAAAGACAAACAGTGTTTAACAAACTTTTTATGATAAAAATGAAAATAGCATGTTCCTTCTCTCTTTATTCACAAGTTTTCTTCTCTTCTCCTTGCTGGATTTGGCGAGGCCCATCTTGAATGTTCAAGCCCAAAGTGAAGCCCAACACGAACCTCTTTTCTGCATCAGAAAATACTTACTGGTTTGGTTATGATGAAAAACAGCTAGGCATGTCCTTAGTCAGGTTTGATCATACAAGAGACTTCCATTTCCTAGTATGGGTGATCAAACTGTGGCTCTATCAAATGTTAGAGAAGATATTTTTTTTGTGTTATTAACGCAGAAATACATCAAAGACAGAGATATAGGTGACAAATAAGATTGATGAGACCAAATTAAGTGGTGTCGTGGAGCATGATCTTAGCTACAAATTAATTTGAGCCGTGATATGTAATTGCATGATGTAAGTTTCTTGCTTGATGATGAGGAGAAGAAAGTACTCGTGTGTTGTGATAAATACGATATATATTGTTGGAGAGGACAATAGAGTCAGAAAACTGGAGTTACTTAGAGAAGAACCAGCAAGGTCTCGGAGGCAAAAGAAGAAAGAGGCTAATAATTAAGCTACATGCAAACCTTTTGTTTTGTCTTTTGTTTCTGTTAGTTTTTGTTCGTCTTTTTTTTTTAATTCAGATATTTCCTTGTTAATTATCACATAATTTCCAGCAATTCATCATTAATAGTGTTGGCGATGAATTAAGATTTACTAATTTGGATCGTTTAGATATATATATATATATATATTTGTTTTAGATTTTAATTATCTAGGATCTTTTTTGTTAGACAATATAATATTCGAGAACGGTGGCGCCTATAATTTAGGATCGGATATGCAATATTTTAGGTAGAGTTGTTAGCAAAAACAGATTTGATATTATTATGTTCAACCCTACATATAAAGTACGACTGAAAGAAAAAAAAAAGATAGGGTTTTATTTGGTGAGAAAGAAGAAGAAGAGGCAACTCTAGGGTTTACGCGTTATAATCTAAAAACGAGTCCAACGCTTGATTTCTCTTGTTGGTTACGTTTGATCATTTTCCGATCCATTCTTCTAGAACGCCCACTTCTCCCCCAATGTCCCCTTCACATCCAACCCCATTTTCACAACTTACGCTTGAATTTTTAAAAGAAATCTCACAACTCGAATCAGTTTCAGAAAAAGTATCAAGAATTGACGACCGTCTTAAGGAACTCGAAGAGGCGAAGATCAAAAGAGCTGCAGGTATTTTGACTCTCTATTTGAACGATTCTTTCTATCTTTGATTCTCTTCTGATCTTTTGAGTTTCTTGCGGTTCTGTTTTTGTTTTTATATTCTTGCTACCCATGTGATTCTCAAAGAGAGGCAAAGAGAAATCGCTAAGCGGAGAAGAATTCTCGCTGAGAAGAAAAGGAATCTGGCCGAGAGGATGAGGAAATTAAAGGACCGAGATTCTCGCCGAGGTGCGTAGGAGAGCATCATGTCATTAAAGCCATGCAAAAGTAGGTTGAATAGTGACGACTTACGTGATTATTGTACTTTTTTTTGTATTAATATATATTAACTAATAATTACTTTATTACAATTGTTTTATGCAGACTCAACGCCAGAACAAGAACTGAGGATCAAAGGACGGCTTAACAATTTGTTAAAATAAATTTCATTTTATTAATTATGCATGTTTGAATAATATTTTTGAAATCCGTACGTTCCGTTCTCTATTTAGAATCTAAATCCAGATTTCTTTACTATTTCCTATGTCTAAAGACTAAACATATATATCTAAACACAAGGATAATAAACATTCATCTTATCTTTTTTACATATGCCATTCAGCTAAACAAAAGCAATTTTTCATTTGTATCTCATCAACAGATCAGATGTTTTTTACTACGTTTCCAACAGATCAGATTTTTTTTTTTTTATTACTGATCAATGATTTTTTTTTTTTTTTTTATTACCTGGGATATCCCAGACCTATGGAAGGGTCCAGACTAGTCCCAAGGGGAGGTGCACCCAACGACAGAGCCTCTCTCCGGGTATTCATACGGAATGTTTAGAATTTCCGCAGCCGCGTGGCCTGGTACTCGAACCCTGGTGGCGGGAGGTTACTAACACTCCCTTTACCACTGGGCCACAAGCGCCAGGTTTGATCTTATTGAGTTTATGGCTGAACTAAAGATAGAAGAAAATGAGCAAGAATAGTGAAGATGCAAAAAATTGAGAAGAACATCCGAGAAGATGAAGTTGGAAGAAAGAAACGAAGAAGGTAGAATGAAGCTATTACTAAGAGCATGTTCTATTATTAAAATAAATAAAACAAAAAAATAAGAGAGAGAATCAACAAAGGTTTTTAAACAAGAGCATGTTCAATGGTAGAACAGATATCTAATACTTAATTATAAAAATTATGTTAAGAAACTTATCAAGATAATTATGTTTTCTTTGCTTCGAACCCCTAACGAGATTCTTAATTTTTTTTTTGGAATTTTGTTTAATTATAAGTAGAGTTTATTTTTTGAATTGTTAGTAATTTAGTATGATAAATCAAATTCTCATACAAAGAATTCAACTAAAGGTGTTTTTTAGTTAAATTTTAAAATGAGTTAATCGAATATATGAAATACAATAAAAATTAAATTTAAGAAAATGTAGAATGAAAAAATAAATTATGAAAATTATTTATTTTTTGAAATTTTTATTTTATTGAGTAAAACATTAAAATAAATATATTGCATTGATTTTTTGTAGGTGAACTTTTTTTCAAAAAAGTTGAAGTTAAGAATTCTTTTTAAATAACTACAGTTAAGAAAAAAAAATCGGTGAATTAGACACTGACATGTGAGTAAGAATTTTAAATAAAAACTAATTCTTAAAGTTCTTAATTAAGAACCGATTCTTAGTTTATTAAGTAATTTTGTATTATTTTAATCCCAAAAACTAAGAACCTCACTTAAAAACCCCCTAAAAACATTTTCTTAAATCTTCTCATTTCTACATGTCATTATGTCATTTAACTAGCAGTTCAATGATTTATTTTAAAATTAAATATAATTATACAATTAAAATATTAATATTTTATATTTTTTAAAAGCTAACCGATGGGGAAATATAAGAGTATGAATATGCTTAATATCTCAGACAAAGTAAATAAAAATAAATAGAAAATAGCTTTTAATAAAGAATTAAAGATGCATGAGAACTGGTTCTCAAAGATGATATTTCGAGAACTAGCGTTGGGCAATGGGCTGGACATTTTAACCGAAAACCGAAAACCGAACCGAAACCGAACCGAAATAACCGAAACTGAAACCGAACCGAATTTTATGAAACACCTATTGGATATTGAATTGAGATAACCGAAATAACCGAACCGAAACCGAATGGATAACCGAACGGATAACCGAATATCCGAAATACGATCCATATACTTAAAAATATTATTTATTTTTATATTTAAAATAACTAAATAATTAAAATTAACCAAATTTAGTAAAAAAAACCGAATTATCCAAAATTATCCAAATGTTTTTATCCAAAATATCCGAAATTAACCGAATTATCCGATATCATCCGAAGTTATCCGGTTTTTTATCCAAATTATCCAAAAAATACAAGAAAAATCGGAACCGAAATCGAAATAACCGAACCGAAACCGAACCGAATTTTATGATTAACTGAACGGTTACTAAATATCTATAACCGAAAAAACCGAAAACCGAAAAAACCGAACCGAAACCGAACCGAATTTTATGATTAACCGAACGGTTACTAAATCTCTATAACCGAAAAAACCGAAAAAAACCGAACCGAACCGAACCGAAACCAAACGCCCAGCGCTAAATGGGCATCCAGTTCGAACCGACTGAACCGAAAGTTTGGGTTATTGGTTTAATCCAGTTTGAAACTTAAACCGACCTGCCACATTTGAAAACATTTTCGGTTTTCTATTCAGTTCGGTTCGGTATTTTAAACCAATCTGGTATGTCGGTTTTTGCAAAACTCCAATTTTTTCCTTTGTTCTCTTGGTTCTCTTTGCTATTTGTGATTGGGCTTGGGCTTTTTTTTTTAATTTAACTGGCCCAATAAATTTAACTGAGACTAAAATCAGTTTCGTCCATATCAAATCTAATAGAACAAAACCCTACATGTAAATCGGTTTTTTTACATTCAGCCCATTCACTTCTTCTCTCATCTCTCCTTTCCTCTTCGTTTTTCTTTCACCTTGTTTTTCTCACCTTCACACACTCGCACTCATATCTCTCATCATTGTCCAACCGTAATTCTCTATTCTTACCAGTTACCATTTCTCTTTTATTCATCTTTTATTTGTTGTTTCATCTCTTTTTTATCCCACAAAATCTTTTATCCAATCTCTTTTTTTGTATGCAAAATATCATATCATTTTCTCCCTTCTCGATTCTCCTTTCCTTTTTATGGAACTAAGCATCCAAAAATTATAATATTTTTTTTTATGACTTATTTGCAAATAAGTTCTTTTTGGGTTCTTATTGTTATAATAATACTGATAATTTATTATATCAGAAATAATTAAATAAAGATAAAAATTTATTATCCGCGGAATAAATTATACTGAGATATGAAGGGAGAGACAAGAGAGTTTCTTTTGTTTTAAGAGGAAGTTGGTGTCTTACAAACGAACGAAAACGTTCGTATATATAGAAGAAATTTTACTGTGCAAATAGTGACAGTGGGCTCCACATGCTAATTTTTTCTTCCGTCTTTTTTAGACTTTCGTAACACTCCCCTTGGAGACCAATGTCATATTCATATTCTGCTCAACGCCTTTGTTGCCTCGTTAAAAACCTTGAAAAACCCAATGGGAAAAAAAAAAAAAACCATAGTAAGGTAAAAAGAGTACAACTGCGCAAGCTCCCCCTTGATTAAGATTGTCTCAGAGATCTTGTTGACGACGCATTCCAATACTATGTACATGTTTCCTTAACATAGTGGTTGGTAATGATTTCGTGAAAAGATCAGCTGCGTTGTCGCATGAACGGATATATCTCACTTCAATCTCTTTATTCTTCTCAAGTTCTTGGATGTACAAGAAGAGCTTCGGAGGTATATGCTTAGTTCTGTCACTTTTGATATATCCTTCTTTAGTCTGAGCAACGCATGCAGCATTATCTTCGTATAAGATAGTTGGCTCTGTTTCTCTGAGAATCCCACTGCTTGATCGGATGTGTCGGCTTATTGATCTCAGTGAGACACATTCTCTACTTGTTTCATGGAGTGCAATAAGTTCAGCATGATTCGAGGAAGTAGCCACCAGTGTCTGCTTCTGAGAACGCCAAGATATAGCAGTGCCTCCGATCGTGAAAACGTATCCCGTTTGTGATCGGGCTTTGTGTGGATCCAATAGGTATCCTGCATCTGCAAAACCGACCATTTTACCTTTTGAATTTTTAGGATAAAATAATCCTAAGTCAGTGGTCCCTTGAAGGTAACGGAAAATATGTTTAATTCCATTCCAATGTCTTCGCGTAGGGGACGAACTGAATCTTGCCAAAAGATTAACAACAAATGATATATCAGGTCGTGTGCAATTTGCAAGGTACATCAGAGCTCCAATTGCACTTAGATATGGTACTTCAGGACCAAGTATCTCTTCATTTTCCTCATGTGGTCGGAATGGATCATTTTCAATATTAAGTGACCTTACAACCATGGGAGTACTGAGTGGAGTTGCCTTATCCATGTTAAATCTTTTTAACACTCTTTGGGTATGTGGATTGGTGCACAAATATACCCTTTTCAGAATGCTCAATCTGAATGCCAAGACAATACTTTGTCTGCCCGAGATCTTCATCTCAAATTCTCCTTTTAAATAATCTGATGCTTTCTGTATCTCATCATGAGTTCCGATTATGTTTAGATCATCAACATATACTGCGATTATTACAAATCCAGTTTCTGTTTTCTAATGAAAACACATGGGCATATAGGATCATTTACATATCCTTCTTTCGTTAAATGCTCACTGAGATGATTATACCACATACGTCCAGACTGCTTTAACCCATATAATGATCTTTGCAATTTTATTGCACATAACTCTTTTGGTTTAGAACTTAATGCTACAGGCATTTTAAAACCATCAGGAATTCTCATGTAGATATCAGTATCTAATGATCCATATAGGTATGCCGTAACGACATCCATAAGACGCATTTCTAGATTTTCATCAGCCGCCAGACTCATCAAGAATCTGAACGTGATTGCATCCATAACAGGAGAATACGTTTCCTCGTAGTCTATTCCAGGTCTTTGTGAAAAACCTTGGGCTACGAGACGAGGTTTATATCTCGTGATCTCATTTTTCTCATTTCGTTTACGAACGAAAACCCACTTAGATCCAACTGGTCTCACATCTTCGGGTGTGAGCATAATGGGTCCAAAAACCTCTCGTTTATTAAGTGAATCAAGTTCGACTTGTATTACGTCTTTCCATTTTATCCAGTCATGTCTTTTTTGACATTCATATACAGACTTTGGCTCTGGATCTTCCTTTTCCTCATTTATTTCTTGTGACACAAGATATGAGAAAACATCATCGAGATCATCTATTTCTTTTCTTTTCCATATCTTTTGATTATGGATATAATTGATAGAAATCTCATGATTTTCTTCTGGATTTTGATGCTCTACATTATCATGAGTCTCATGATTTGTTTCCTCCAAAGTACTTTCTGCTACTTTGGGTGTTTCATGAGTTTCAACTTTATTTTGTTTCTTATGATTCTTAGTTTTAGAACCAACGGGCCTGCCACGCTTCCGGCGTGTTTCAGGCTCACGTGTATCATCTGCTTTCCCACATTCTTGTGGTATTTCAATACGAGCAGGAGCATTGGCAGCCGGTATATGAGATTTAGTTACCGTTTTGGTATCCGCAAATGCATCTGGTAGCTGATTTGCTATACTTTGCAAATGCACAATTCGTCGAACTTCTAGTTCTGACTCTTTTGTAGGAGGATCAAGGTGTAACAAGGATGGTACACTCCACTTGATTTCCTTTCCTACTTGCTTATTTTCTCCCCCTAGAACCGGGAACACTTTTTCATCAAAGTGACAATCGGCAAAACGTGCCGTAAAGACATCACCTGTCTGTGGTTCTAGGTATCGTATAATTGATGGAGAATCACAACCAACATATATTCCCAACCTTCTTTATGGTCCCATCTTTGTACGTTGTGGTGGTGCTATAGGCACATATACGCACAACCAAAGATTCTGAGATGGAAATATTTGGTTCTCGACCAAATGCTAATTGTAATGGGGAATTTATGGTATGCACTTGGTCTTATCCGAATGAGTGCTTCTGCATGCAAAATAGCATGTCCCCAAACTGATGTTGGGAGTTTAGATCTCATGATCAACGGTCTTGCAATCAATTGCAGACGTTTAATTAATGATTCTGCCAAACCATTTTGAGTATGAACATGAGCTACAGAATGTTCAACTTCAATTCCCGTTACCATACAATAATCTTTGAATGCTTGGGATGTGAATTCACCAGCGTTGTCTAATCTAACTCTTTTAATGGGATAATCAGAAAACTGAGTTCGCAGTTGATTATCTGAGTTAGAAATCTCGCAAATGCCATATTTCGAGATGACAATAGACAAACGTGTGACCATCTACTGGATGCATCAATTAATACCATAAAATAGTGGAATGGTCCACAAGATGGATGTATTGGTCCACAAATATCACCTTGAATTCTTTCAAGGAACTTTGGTGATTCTTTATCAATTTTGGTTGGCGATGGCCTTATGATCAATTTGCCAAGAGAGCATGCAGCACATGTCATTTTATTTCCCTGATATATCTCTTGGATTTTCAGTGGATGACCATGTGAGCTTTCTATGATCTTGCGCATCATTGTGGTGCCTGGATGGCCAAGGCGATCATGCCACAATGTGAAATCCTCAGGATTTCTTTTGATCATGAGATTTGATTCTATTGCATCTATATAAGTATGATGCAAACCGGAAGGAAACTTTGGAATTCTTTCAAGCATAAGCCTTTTTCCAGATTTCTCAGAAGTTATATACATATACTTCTTTCCATTCTCAGTTGCTGACTGAGTGTCATACCCATGAAGGTATATATCTTGGAAACTCAACAAATTCCTCTTTGAATTTGGAGAATATAAAGCATTTTTTATGGAAAAATTTGTTCTATTTGGCAGCATAAAGCTGGCTTTTCCAATTCCTTCAACCAGGTCTGTAGGACCTGATATTGTACTGACAATAACATTTGTCGGTTTTAGGTTAGAGAAATATTGTTTGTTTCTCAGAATAGTGTGGGTTGTCCCACAATCGAGTATACAAATATCTCTAACCATCTTTTTGGATATTGTCCTATTTGTGTTGTGATCCATTTTTTGCAGAATAACATAAACATCAAGAGAAAAGAGATAGTAAATTTAATTCATAAAATCACACAATAATTATACATTAATTTTGTTGTATAAACAACATTATTCTCAAAGCAAAGATGAGCAATAATTATACATGGCTTATTTTGAGATATTACAAGCATATCAATGTTCCATTATCATGATCTCATCAAAGTCGTCCCCAAATTCGGAGGAATCGAGGTACGTTGTACCCTGAAAGTGTTCTGTAAGGTTCACTTCTTTCCCTTTGCCTTTAATTGACTCTTGGTACAATTTGCAAAGATGTGGGGGAGTTCGACATACATGGGACCAATGCCCTTTCGATCCGCATCTGAAACATACATTTTCTTTTTTTCTGGGTGGAACTCCCTTGGAGTTCTTTTCCCTTTGGGAATTGTTCGGATCGGACCCATCTGTATGATTTCCTCTCTTGTGGGTTATAATTTCTCCCATGTCCTCGATTAAATCGTTGACCACGGCCACGGCCTCGGCCACGACCACTGCCACGACCACGACCATGATAGGTTTGATCCTTTCTCTCCAGAATTTTTACATCTGTGGCATTTACTTCAGGAAATGCCTTGTTTCCCGTTGGCCTAGAATTGTGATTCCTTATGAGAAGTTCACAGTTCTTCTCAGCTAGTAGGAGCGTTACCATTAGCTCAGAAAACCTAGTGTATCCGCGACTCCTGTAGAGTTCTGCAAGAACACGGTGTTCTTTATGGAACGTCTGATAGGTTTTTTCTAGCATTTCTGCCTCAGTGACAGGTTTATCACAATACTTTAATTGTGTCACAATTCTTAGAATAGCGGAATTATAATCTTCCACTTTCTCAAAATCCTGAAATCTCAGGTATTTCCATTCGTCGAGTGCATGGGGAAGAGTTATATCTTTCTGATTGTCAAACCGCTCTTTCAGAGCTTTCCACAGCTGTGCTGGGTCTTTTATATTAGCATAATCATGCTTAATATTTTCATCGACATGTTTTCTGAGGAAAACTATCGCTTGTGCCTTTTCATGGGCAGGCGATTCGATGTTTTCTTTTATAGAGTTTGGAATTTTTTTCATCTCTAAATGGAGTTCGACATCAGTCGTCCATGCGATGTAATTTGCTCCGGTAATCATTAGAGCTGGAAATTGTAGCTTCTCAACTTTTGCCATTTTGATTTTCTAAAACAAAATCATAAAACTTTATTAGTGCGGTAATAATCACTCATTTAAAATGAGCCGTTTACATGAATAATCCAAGCAATTACAAGGAAAAAACAATGCACAAAAAGTAAAACAACGATTAAGGAAAATTCTGCCGGAGTAAAATCTCCCATGCAAAGACCATAAATCGATGTAAAAGTTACAATCGCACAGAAAATTAAAAGCAAACGGATCATCATTCTCATCATTCTTACAAAAAATTAGATGAAAAATATTTGTGAAATATTTGAGAGAAGAAGAGAGAAGATATGAAATCGATGAGTGAAATGAAATGAGTGAGGGATGAGTTTATTTATAGATCGAAAAACACTGTTCATAGCCGTTGAAAATCACTGTTCATAGCCGTTAGATGTAGCCGTTGGAGAGTAAAAATTTTGTGAAAAAATCTTTGTGACCGTTATGAAAAAGGCTACCGGAAAAACTGAGTTTTTGATTAAATCCGTACTACTTCTTCCCAGTTGGACAAGAAGGTGCTCTTTAACGGAACATGGGTTCCTGGAGATGTACGTTGATATGAGTCTAGATTTATTCGCCTCAGGAATAAATGAGACCGCAATCTTATTTTAAACAGATATATAATCAGAAAATTATGGTGATTTAATCATCCACATTGAAACAATAAATAAATATGCGGTGGCTCAGCCATCCATTATGACATTAACAATAAATTTATATAGGTGGCTCAGCCATCCATTATAATATCAACAATAAAATTATACAGGTGGCTCAACCATCCATTATAATATTAACAGTAAATAAATAATTATGGTGCTTTTAGCAGCCATGATATAGTGCAGGTAAATTAAATAACGAGGCGACAAACCGCCCACGGTAAATTAAGAAAATAATGGTGCGTTAAACAACCATTACAATAATAATAAATTATTATATAGGCGGGTATCCCGGCCATTATAACAGAGTAAATATTACATATATATATAGCCCATATCGTAGAACGATCGTGCTGATAACGTGTTATAATAATACTGATAATTTATTATATCAGAAATAATTAAATAAAGATAAAAATTTATTACCCGCGGAATAAATTATACTGAGATATGAAGGGAGAGACAAGAGAGTTTCTTTTGTTTTAAGAGGAAGTTGGTGTCTTACAAACGAACGAAAACGTTAAGAAATTTTACTGTGCAAATAGTGATAGTGGGCTCCACATGCTAATTTTTTCTTCCGGACTTTCGTAACACTTATGATATATTTGAACCAATTAACCGAATAAACCGAACCAATTAACCGAAAATACCAAATAAAGCGAACCAATTACGACCATTCTCGTCCTAAAACAACATAGGCAAGGTCTTTCGTTTTCTCCTCACCTCATTGCGATTGTTCCCTAGAAATTTGAATCTGAAACAAAACCTAATCCTTCAAAGTTTCATCTTCCGTTGTTTGTTGTATAATTCTCCTTTATGCATATCTTTCTATTCGGAAATTCATACTCACCCATGTAATACAAACTATATTTTGTTCTCAGTTTGGGGTCTCGATATTTTTCAGCTATGGAACTTATCTTCTTTCGATCTCTTCCACTTCAGTTTCCGACAGTTTCGCCGTAAGATTTTTCTCTATCGTTCTCTCCGTTCTTCGTTTAAGTGATTTACTCTCTCTCCTTCTTCGGTAATAATCGTGAGTAAATCGGTCATTAGGACGACTTTTCACATGATAGAAGTAATCTACGAAAATGATAAGGAAAATGTCTGTCTCTTCTAATTTATTCAATCGCTGCTCTTAATTTCGTTTGAATGACCCAGATTTACATTTTAATTGGTCTGGTCAAAAAATGGATTTCAGGTTGTATCACAACTTCTCGCGTTGGAACCGTTGTTAGCCACAGAGCACTTCTTTGTTAGTCTCTCTTCTCTAAATTAAGCAACGTAAATGTTTATGTGATTTGGAATAAGGTTCTTTAAGTCGAAGAAACAATCACTGAAGTGAACTTTTCTTTCACGTTATGTAGGGAAAGTTCTACACGTTCCTGATTCTTGTTGCTGAAAATTTTGCTTAAAGCTCTTCCCTTTTTCCCAATCTGAGTTTTTGGATTTTGAATCTCTGTTTCTTCAATAGGAGGAAGCTAAACCTGTTGGTCAATTAAGGAATTATAAGTTGGAAAATCCGCTTGGGTGTTGCTATGATGGTGAAGAGAGACTTCTTGTTTCTGAGTTTATGGCCAATGAAACTTTGGCAAACCATCTTCTCCACTGTAAGAATCTGCTCTCCTCTCTGGTTTGTATAATTACGTCAACTTTGTCTCTCAAAATGTAAAACAAAATTATTAATAAATATCTCAGGGGAGTCACAACCGATGAAGTGGGCAATGCGACTAAGAGTAGCTTTACATATTGCTCAAGCATTGGAATATTGTACTGGCAAAGGGCGTGCACTCTATCGTGACCTAAATGCTTATAAAGTTCTCTTTGATGATGTAAGTCAAGGTTACATGTTTTACTTCTATTCTTGTTGATGTGTGCATATAAAAATCCATATGATTTTTCTTTGTCTAGGACTCCAATCCAAGGCTTTCGTTTTGGTCTGGTGAAAAACAGTAGAGATGGAAAGAGTTATAGTACCAACCTGGCTATCACTCCTCTCGACTATCTCAGAACATGTAATATACTAAAACAGTTGCAAATCATTTTGCTTTATTTGGGTGGTGACGAATTTTCCTTTTGACATAATAGTTTTTGTGGGTCTGTTTGTACATGTCCCTGTCAACCTGTTTATGTGAATAAAATTGCTATTGACATTTCAGGCCAGGACATCGTGTTTCGAAAAACAAGAAGCTGAAGATCAGTCAGCACAGACCAAGTGGGACCAAGTTTGATGAGGAAGGCAATCCAGTGGCTCCCTTAGCAATAGTACCTGCCACAACGAAGGCTGAAGTAGCCCTTGATGAAAGTAAAGCAGCATGGAGTTGAAGTTATATTAAACCCTTATCATTCTGTTCCCACCAACTACCGATGAATGTGGTTCTTGATTTTTCAGTGACGAGGAAGGTTAAGAGGACAATGGAAGAAGAAGAAGAAGAAGAAGAAGAAGAAGAAGAAACAAAACCTGTTTGATGCAGCAGCAGATCTTAAGCAATTGAGGAAAATGGATGATGAGGACAAGAAAGTGGAAGGACAACGAAATCGAGGGCAAAAGGTTAAGAGGAAGAAAGGAGACATGGAGGAGGAGGAAGAAGAAGAAAAAAGGCATGAAGGCTCTGGATCATTAGAGGAAAAAAACAAGAAGAAAACGCAAACGGGGAAGAAAATCCATTTGATGATAATGGTGATGGAGATGAAGACAATTGAGGAAAAATCAACACAGATTCCATCTCCATATCTGAGCTTCAAGAAATGGCTCTCAAATTGATAATATAGTCATTAAATCTTGTATAGGAAATGTTTTGCTCTCTAGGCTCCGTCAGTTGCTGATTCTCCCAATGATGCATTTATTTTCTGAACAAAGTGAAAGCTTCCAACAAGTTTTGTCTGTGCAATCAAATTTTGTTCCCAAAAACAAACAATCGTTTAGATTAGATAATCCTTGCTTTTGATTTTTGAAGTGGTATGCCTTTTTATACCTTATTAGTTGTTAGGTTCAAACTGTCCAACACACATTGTCGTTACATTGATTTCATAACCTATGTTCGATACTAATGAGTCATCCAATTAATACAACCAAGAAAAAAATAATAGAAACAATTTTCAAAGAAGAAAAAAAAAAAGGCTGGATTGTATAACTAAAATTGAATTACAAAACTTAAAAATATAAAAGAAAATATAATAATAAAGAAAAAAAACAAAACCATAAAATACAACAACCAAGAAAAACCAAAAAAAAAACGAAAAAAAAAAAAAAACACAAACAGTTAAAAGCAAAAAATTTTGTTAACAACAATTAATGGAATGATCCCGCGCAGCTTTCACCCTTTAAAAGCAGGTTTTTTTTGTATGAATAATAATCAACATTATTATGATGTATATGTGTAAATACTCGTGTGAGTTAGTTAGTTAGGGAGCTGATCTTATCCTTAACTGTATACTTGTACATATAAATACTGTGTTGAGCTGTACATTCTTAATTAATCAGATAGTTTACTTCATCACTTTCCTTTAGCTTCGTTAACCTCGATAAACATGTCGAAAGCAGTAGTGGAAGAAGATGATATCAACTCCATCAATGACGAGGAGAAAGAGCTACAATCATTGGAAAGATGACGAGGAAAAGAATGAGATGAGAGAGGGTGACGATGATAAAGATCTGCTGCTGCATGAAACAGGTTCATACGTGATTCTTTGCTCTCACCAGCCTCATCCTCGATTTCGGCAACCGCCCCTTCTTTTCTCACGCCGTTGCAACGAGTGCCGTCGCAATGGGTGCCTCCTCCAGCACCGGCGGCTGTGGCGTCATCATCGTCGGAACCAGAATCTTTAAATCAGACTGCACCAGCTTCCACCTCTCGTCGAACACCGACGGATTCGAGGGATTTTCTCTCGCCATCGCAATGGGTGCCTCCTCCAGCACCGGCGGCTGTCGCATCATCGTCGGAACCAGAATCTTTAATTCAGACTGCACCAGCTTCCACCTCTCGTCGAACACCGACGGATTCGAGGGATTTTCTCTCGCCGTCGCATTGGGTGCCTCCTCGAGCACCGGCGGATGTCGCGCCCTCCGGATCTTTAACTCCGACGGATTCGAGGGACTTTCTCTCGCCGTCGCAATGGGTGCCTTCTCGAGCACCGGCGGCTGTCGCGCCCTCCGGATTTTTAACACCGACGGATTCGAGGGACTTTCTCTCGCCGTCGCGTTGGGCGCTTTCTCGAGCACCGGCGGATGTCGCGCCCTCCGGATCTTTAACTCCAACGGATTCGAGGTACTTTCTCTCGCCGTCGCAATGGGTGCCTCCTCCAGCACCGGCGGCTGTCACGTCATCATCGTCGGAACCAGAATCTTTAACTCAGACTGCACCAGCTTCCACCTCTCGTCGAACACCGACGGATTCGAGGGACTTTCTCTCGCCGTCGCGTTGGGCGCTTTCTCGAGCACCGGCGGATGTCGCGCCCTCCGGATCTTTAACTCCGACGGATTCGAGGTACTTTCCCTCGCCCTCGCAATGGGGTGCCTCCTCCAGCACCGGCGGATGTCGCGTCATCATCGTCGGAACCAGAATCTTTAACTCAGACTGCACCAGCTTCCACCTCTCGTCGAACACCGACGGATTCGAGGGATTTTCTCACGCCGTCGCGTTGGGTGCCTTCTCGAGCACCGGCGGCTGTCGCGCCCTCCGGATCTTTAACTCCGACGGATTCGAGGTACTTTCTCTCGCCGTCGCAATGGGTGCCTTCTCAAGCACCGGCGGCTGTCGCGTCTCGTCCAACACCGACGGAATCGGGGGTCCTGTCCACCTTACTCTCCCTTCAACCACCAGCTTCCGTGTCTCGTCCACCACCAACGGCAGAGGGGTCCTTTCTCACGCCGTCGCAATGGGTGCCGTCCAGTTTACTATCTCCTCGACCACCGGCGGCTGACGCCTCATCCTCCTATCCACCACCAGCATCTCTACTTCCGGCGTGGAGCTTCCCTGCACCGACTGCCGCGTATCGTCCACCACCAACGGCAGAGGGGACTCTTATTACGCCGTCTCTGCTGCCGTCCACCTCACTCTCCATTGGACCACCGATGTGAGCATCTTCGATCTATCTTCCAGCACCGACAGTAGGCCCAGGCTACGTCCGTATTCCGGCACCAGTTTTTCTAGGCCCGCTTCCAGAGAACCCGCTTCCAGAGAGCCCGCTTCCAGAGAGACCGCCCCGGCCAAAACGTCCGCCAGAAGACGACGGTGGGGAGTCATCGTCGCGTAAAAGAAGATGAAAATTTGCTATGAAACATTTTTTTACAGAATTTTTTTTGCTTATGAAACATTTTACAGAATTTTCATCTTGTACCGAACCGAGTAAACATTTTTACAGGTTTCAGCAACTGCCGCGTCATAAATGAAAATTTGTATATTTTGCTAAACATTTTTACAGAATGTTTTTTACTTGTACAACAGTTACTTTTTCTAGAAGGTAAAGGAGACTACCATAAAACGTGTTACTTTATATATGATATAATTATACTTTAATATATTGTAACTATGGTCATAATCGAAGTGAAGGATTAATACGACGACGTTAGAGTTACAAAACCGTAGGAACCGTAAGTGAATTCCCAAAACTGCCCTCTCGTTGGTTTCCTTCACTCGGGTGGAGAGTGAGCTCAAAGACCTGTCTGGTTGATAGCAAACTGGAGACCGTTTCAATGAAACAAAAGCTGACTGAAGCACAAAGGAAAGTAAAGGTTCTCTCCTCAGATCTTAACCACAGTGTGCAAAAAACCATCGAAATGGATGAAGTAAACAAGGTTCTTGGAGAAAGAGTCTTCTTCATGGAGTCTCGCGTTTCTGATCTACAGCAAGATTTAGCGATGAAAGCTTCTGAACTTTACAGTCTCCAACATTACCAGTCGATCACTGCAGAAGAATTGGATACCAAAGAAAGAGATATACAAGTTTATGCTGAAGATGTCAGTGCGTTGAAGAATGAAAACAGCTTTCTTAAGCACAAGTTTATGCATTTTGGTGAAGATCAGTTTAAAGCATTAGATATTGCGAGCGTAAGCATTGCTAAATGCTCTGAAGATAGCATGATACTGGAGAAACTAACCAGGGATGGTCTGGTTATTTCTGATAAAATGTTCGAACTGATATGTGAAAACGCCAATAAGGCTTCGGAATTCGCAGATACTGTTCAATCTTTGCAGATTGATATAGAAGACTTGCTGTCAGAAAATCTGAATCTCCAGGATGAGCTTTTGCGAAAGGATGATGTTCTAAAGGGGTTGTCTTTTGACCTCAGCCTACTACAAGAATCTGCTTCCAATTCCAGGGACAAGAAAGATGAAACAAAGGAAATCACGGTTCATGTCGAAGCTTTAGAAAAGACACTAGCTTCGAAAACCTCTGAACTAGAAGATGCTGTTTCTCACGCCCAAATGCTTGAAGTTCAGCTGCAAGAGAGCAAAGAAATTATCTGCAACCTTGAAATGAATGTTGAAAAGGTAAGGCAGTGCCAACAAAAGTTGTCAGCGGAAAATAAAGATATCAGCGCAGAAGCTGAAGATCTCTTGTCAGAAAAAAACTGTCTAGAGGAGGAGCTGATCCAGACAAAGAAGGTATCGGAGAACATGGAGAATGAGCTCTTTAATCTAAGAAATGCTCTCGGACAATTGAATGATAAAGTGGAGTTTACCCAGAGCAAATTAAATGAGACCATCGATGACAGGGATAGTCTCCAAGATGAGGTTTTGTATCTGACAGAAGAACTTGGGAAGATGAAAGCTGAGGCTAAAGAATTAGAAGTTAGGTACATAGAAACTCAAGAGGTAGACAACAACACCGTTGGACTTGACAAAAAATGTACCCTTTTTGCAATGCTTACTAAAAGTCGTTTATCTTCTCGCAGATTGCTGAATCAAGAAAGATATATGCCGATCAGAGAGAAGAAGAAGTGAAGCTACTAGAGGGATCAGTTGAGAAGCTTGAATGTACTATCAATGTACTTGAAAATAAGGTTATGATTAATCTTTCTTTAGTGTGTTACTGCTTAATTTAGTCGTTGTGTTTATTTTTCTGATGGAGGCGTATTTCCATAGGTTAACGTTATCAAAGTTGAAGCTGAAAGACAGAGTCTGCAAAGGGAGGAGCTGGAGATGGAGCTTCATACCATACGTCAGCAGATGGAATCATGGAAACTGCTAGAAATTCTGATGGGGAAATGAAAAGGTTAGGAAAAAATTAAGCAACATAAACTGGTATATGTTTAAAGCAACTCATTTCTTTATTTTTTTGTGGTCAAAGAATTTTAGATGAAAAGCATATGGATCTTGAGGAAGCTCAGAGGCATATAGAAGCGCTTGAGAGAAATACGGCTGTCCAAAAGAGCGAGGTAACAATATATGCTATTTGAAGAGTGATAGAATCTTAAGCCAGTCTTAAAATTTCTGATGATATACTCTGCAACAGATTACTCAACTCAGCGCGCATATCTCGGAACTAAATATGTATGCAGAAGCTCAGGCTAGAGAATACATGCATAAGGTAATGATGGTTCCTAAAAGATTGACTGGCTTCAATTGTTTTTTTTCCAAAAGGCTGGCGTTACTTAGACTGTTCCATTCCAAATAGGTTAAGGAATTGGAAGCAATGGCTGAGCAAGTAAAGCCAGAAATTCATGTTTATCAAGCTGTGGACTCTTCATTGAGTAAAGGTTCGGGCAAGCCTCGGGGTTCTGGCTCTCCTTTCAGGTGCATAGGGTTGGGAATTGCACAACAAATGAGATCTGAGAAGGATGAAGAGCTTGCAGCTGCAAGGCTACGAATTGAGGAGCTTGAAACTGTAGTTGCAACCCGGCAGAAAGAGGTAACTAGTTGAAAATGCGATGTATTTAATAAACGTTTGAAATCCATGTAATATTTATTTTTTTATCTCGTATTTCTTGCTCCCAGATATTTTTATTGAACTCAAAACTCGCCAAGGTGGATAGCATGACCCACGATATTACTTAGCCCTGGGCGTTCGGTTTTTCGGTTCGGTTCGGTTCGGTTTTTTCGGTTTTCGGTTTTTTCGGTTAAGAGATTTAGTAACCGTTCGGTTAATCATAAAATTCGGTTCGGTTTCGGTTCGGTTTTTTCGGTTTTCGGTTTTTTCGGTTATAGAGATTTAGTAACCGTTCGGTTAATCATTAAATTCGGTTCGGTTTCGGTTCGGTTATTTCGGTTTCGGTTCCGGTTTTTCTTATATTTTTTTGGATAATTTGGATAAAAAACCGGATAACTTCGGATAATATCAGATAATTCGGATAATTTTGGATATTTTGGATAAAAACATTTGGATAATTTTGGATAATTCGGTTTTTTTACTAATATTTAGTTAATTTTAATTATTTAGTTATTTTAAATATAAATATAAATAATTTTTTAAGTATATGGATAGTATTTCGGATATTCGGTTATCCGTTCGGTTATCCATTCGGTTTCGGTTCGGTTCGGTTTCGGTTCGATTATTTCGGTTATCTCAATTCAGTATCCAATAGGTGTTTCATAATATTCGGTTCGGTTTCGGTTTCGGTTATTTCGGTTCGGTTTCGATTTGGTTTTCGGTTTTCGGTTAAAAGGCCCAGCGCTAATATTACTAGAGTTATGCTCGGACTCAAACAGAATTGTGCAGTAAGTAACTGTTTAACTTATTTTTTCTTAGTTTTTACATGTTTCTTCTCTGTTCTTGTAACTAAAGTATATTCAGTCACTGACATATATTTCTTCTTCCGATTTTTTGTTTGTTTTTCATTTTTTCATTACAGTCATTATTGGATGGTCAGCAAGTATCGAAGATAGCAGAGATGCTTCAACGTTATAGTTCAGATTCACGAGAAATGGTATTTTTGTTTGGAAGAATGGTTAATAAGTTTCATACTATAATCAAAAATCTCTTGTCTGAAATTTTCCGTATATAGGATTTTGAAGTCTCTCAGCTCAAGCAGCAACTCAATGAATATAATGTGGAAAGGCAAGGGTAAGCAAGTGATCTACTCTGTCAAGTTTTCAATAGAGGAATATGGGTTTTGGCTGCTTCCAAAGTGTTTTATCATAGTTTCCTTTACAATATCTTAATGCAGATGGCTAGAGGAGATCGAAGGAAAGCAGACTGATTTAGTTACTGCGCAGATAGAACTGGAGGAACATAAGCAGCTTGAGCAACTGCTCAAGAAAGAAAACGAATTCCTCAAGGTTGGAAAATTAGGAACCCAATATTCGATTTTAGTATTACGCATTTTACAAAGTAAAATAGTCATCACAGAAAGTATCTAAATCCTCCGACTTTCAACAGAAGGAGAATGTTACTCATAAAAGAAAAGTAATGGAACTTGAAGGAGAAGTGAAGAAGCTTTCGTCCCAGCAAAACCCCGAGTGGAGAAATCGTGATCATTCTAGAATCAAGGCAAGAAGAAATCTCTAACTTTTCAATACTTGTCTGTGGGTTTCTTTAATCACTTTTTTTTTTTTAATTCAAGTACTGATTACCCCTTTTTCTCATCTATGCAACAGGAAGAAAACAATGTGTTAAAACTTCAGCTGGACGAGCTCAATCTGAAAGTACGACGAGCAGATGTGAATATTTCTCGTGCCAAAGAAGAGCTTGCTTATTACCGAGCATCTTCTGGAAAGAACCAACATTCAAACTTTGACAAGATGCATCATTTAAGTACCAAACTGAAGGAAACCGAAGAGGAGAGGATGCAGCTGGGTAAGAAGCTATTATGTCTCTCCACCAGTATTTTAAAGGTAAGAGAACATCATGGTTTTTCAGTGTAAAAAGTTTTGCAATTCCGATGATCTGAAACTCCAGCACAATGCATTTTAAACATCTCTGTGTGGACTCAAATTTCCCTCAGGCAGCAGGTGTAACAGGAGAAGATATCACAGACATAAACCCTGAAGTTGCTGAAGAAGCACTTGAACAGCTCAAGACAAAAGTTGGTTTACTTGAAAGTGAAGTCCACCACTTTAGATTAAAGGTAAGATATCTACTTCCATTTGACGCTTCAATCTCGTAGCTTTCCAGAAAACAAATTTTTATGAAAATGTTGATGCAGGGAAAATCATGAAGGAATTTGTTCAGGTTTTAATCGAATTAAAACAGTCCTAACAGCAATCCTAAACCACGGATTTTGTGCCAATTGAATCTACGATGAATATATGTCAAATCTCGAACATACCTGAAGATTTGCAGCGGAAGAAGAACAGGTAATCGAGATTAGGAAGCGCCTCAAGTGCTGCGCCTCTACAGAAGTCCACACGCACACAAACTGGACGGCGGGATGCTAGTACCGGAGCGAACGATTCGCCTTCGGGTTTTCTGAAGCGTTTTCTCTGTTTTCTCAAGCTTCCAAGAGCTTCTATGGTATATAAACTCGAGCAGCCCTCATATCATATATATAGGCTGGAGATGCCGACAGGTGTCGATCGACACCCACCATTGGTGTCGATCGACACCTTGCCGACAGGTCCTCGCAGAAAGTCAAGGATCTTCTAGAAGACGATCCCGAGTGGTGTCGATCGATACCAACCATTGGTGTCGATCGACACCTTCACAGAAAATCGATATCGACGTATATCTTATATACGTTGATCATAATCATTACTCTAATGATCAAAACCCAATTTATAATATCCAGTTTGCTTAGGTGTGTGACCCTATAGGATCATATGATAATGGTAATGAGTTCATAACTCATAAGTTATAAGCGGCTTCTAGCAAAACATTATAACCGTCCAATATCATATGATAGTCTTATCTCGACATCACGACTTTACTAGAATAAATACAAGTCTGATTTCAGGACATTCCCTTCAATCTCCCACTTGTACTGGAATCAACTATTCCCATAATCCCTTTGTCTCTATATCTCGATCTAGCATAAGGCAAGAACTCGTGTCATCCTTAATCAACCAAACCATGTTTATCGAACTCCGATTTATACTGATAAAAGACAAACGATTGACATTCAATCCGTTTGAGCGCGGCCACGCATTTCCAGTATCAAATCTTCGATAGGCCCTGAGATATTTAACTCCCGTTATATGGGAGGGACAAATTCCATCTTGTTCCATCCCTGATCCTTATATACTTCATAATATGCCCAATCAATGCCTTTATAGCCACCAGTTACGGCTGACGTTTGACAGAGTCAAAGCATACCAATTCATATGTAAGAAAACATGATGAACTCAGGTCAAAGGACTATACTCTATAGTCGTAATGAGAAACTCTTATGACACTCATATAACAATCTTGTAGAGTTCTCATTAGCGGGTCATGTCCGATCATGTGTTCTCTAACACATATCTATGTGATTGACTTTAATACTCCTATTAATGACTCCATGAAACTTAGTCATCAGTCACCTCACATACTAGTCTCGCGCGGTTATCAAAGTCCAACTTTGATAACCTCGACTATGGACACAAATAATTTATGTCATCTATCACTTATAGAGTCTCATGATCAAATCACATATTTGATGATCTATAAGAATGCCATAAATTACTTTTGGACAGTTATTTAATAACACCATTAAATAATACTGAAACAATTTCATTAAATAAAACATAACCAAATGTATGTTTACATGAACATCAAAATATAAATATGATAACTCCCACTAAAACAAGATTACTGCTTAAGGAATCTAATGCCTATAGCAGCTGCATGACTCTCATGCTTCGGTCGTGGGAGTGGTTTAGTCAACGGGTCAGCAACGTTCTCGTCTGTCGGAACTCTGCTGATCTTGACGTCACCTCTCTCAATGATATCACGAATCAGATGATATCTCCTCTCAATGTGTTTGGATTTCTGATGTGATCTGGGCTCCTTAGCCTGAGCTATGGCTCCATTGTTGTCACAAAACAATGCCACAGGCTCAGAAATGCTAGGAATCACACCAAGCTCAGTAATGAACTTCCTAATCCAAACAGCCTCCTTCGCCGCTTCAGAAGCAGCGATGTATTCAGCCTCGGTCGTTGAGTCCGCCACGGTGCTCTGCTTGGAACTCTTCCAACTAACTGCACCTCCATTCAGACAGAAGACGTAACCAGACTGAGATCGGAAATCGTCTCTATCTGTCTGAAAGCTGGCGTCCGTATAACCACTCACTACAAGCTCATCACTTCCTCCGTACACTAAGAACTTATCCTTGGTATTTCTCAAATACTTCAGGATTGTCTTGACGGCAGTCCAGTGACTCTCACCGGGATCTGATTGGTATCGACTCGTCATGCTTAAAGCACAAGCAACATCTGGACGAGTACAAAGCATGGCATACATAATAGATCCTACTGCAGAAGCAAAAGGAATCCTACTCATGCGCTCTCGCTCAGCAGGTGTCGAAGGACACTGCTTCTTGCTGAGAGTAATGCCATGAGACATCGGAAGCAAGCCCTTCTTGGAATCATGCATGTTGAACCTGTGTAGAACCTTATCGATATAAGTGTCCTGACACAGTCCAATTAGCCTCTTTGATCTATCTCTATAGATCCTTATTCCAAGAATATAGGCGGCTTCACCCATGTCTTTCATCGAGAAACAACTTCCTAGCCAGTCCTTTGAAGGAATTTGTTCAGGTTTTAATCGAATTAAAACAGCCCTAACAACAATCCTAAACCACGGATCTTGTGCCAATTGAATCTACGATGAATATATGTCAAATCTCGAACATACCTGAAGATTTGCAGCGGAAGAAGAACAGGTAATCGAGATTAGGAAGCGCCTCAAGTGCTGCGCCTCTACAGAAGTCCACACGCACACAAACTGGACGGCGGGATGCTAGTACCGGAGCGAACGATTCGCCTTCGGGTTTTCTGAAGCGTTTTCTCTGTTTTCTCAAGCTTCCAAGAGCTTCTATGGTATATTAACTCGAGCAGCCCTCATATCATATATATAGGCTGGAGATGCCGACAGGTGTCGATCGACACCCACCATTGGTGTCGATCGACACCTTGCCGACAGGTCCTCGCAGAAAGTCAAGGATCTTCTGGAAGACGATCCCGAGTGGTGTCGATCGATACCAACCATTGGTGTCGATCGACACCTTCACAGAAAATTGATATCGATGTATATCTTATATACGTTGATCATAATCATTACTCTAATGATCAAAACCCAATTTATAATATCCAGTTTGCTTAGGTGTGTGACCCTATAGGATCATATGATAATGGTAATGAGTTCATAACTCATAAGTTATAAGCGGCTTCTAGCAAAACATTATAACCGTCCAATATCATATGATAGTCTTATCTCGACATCACGACTTTACTAGAATAAATACAAGTCTGATTTCAGGACATTCCCTTCAATCTCCCACTTGTACTGGAATCAACTATTCCCATAATCCCTTTGTCTCTATATCTCGATCTAGCATAAGGCAAGACTCGTGTCATCCTTAATCAACCAAACCATGTTTATCGAACTCGACTCCGATTTATACTGATAAAGACAAACGATTGACATTCAATCCGTTTGAGCGCGGCCACGCATTTCCAGTATCAAATCTTCGATAGGCCCTGAGATATTTATCTCCCGTTATATGGGAGGGACAATTCCATCTTGTTCCATCCCTGATCCTTATATACTTCATAATATGCCCAATCAATGCCTTTATAGCCACCAGTTACGGCTGACGTTTGACAGAGTCAAAGCATACCAATTCATATGTAAGAAAACATGATGAACTCAGGTCAAAGGACTATACTCTATAGTCGTAATGAGAAACTCTTATGACACTCATATAACAATCTTGTAGAGTTCTCATTAGCGGTCATGTCCGATCATGTGTTCTCTAACACATATCTATGTGATTGACTTTAATACTCCTATTAATGACTCCATGAAACTTAGTCATCAGTCACCTCACATACTAGTCTCGCGCGGTTATCAATGTCCAACTTTGATAACCTCGACTATGGACACAAATAATTTATGTCATCTATCACTTATAGAGTCTCATGATCAAATCACATATTTGATGATCTATAAGAATGCCATAAATTACTTTTGGACAGTTATTTAATAACACCATTAAATAATACTGAAACAATTTCATTAAATAAAACATAACCAAATGTATGTTTACATGAACATCAAAATATAAATATGATAACTCCCACTAAAACAAGATTACTGCTTAAGGAATCTAATGCCTATAGCAGCTGCATGACTCTCATGCTTCGGTCGTGGGAGTGGTTTAGTCAACGGGTCAGCAACGTTCTCGTCTGTCGGAACTCTGCTGATCTTGACGTCACCTCTCTCAATGATATCACGAATCAGATGATATCTCCTCTCAATGTGTTTGGATTTCTGATGTGATCTGGGCTCCTTAGCCTGAGTTATGGCTCCATTGTTGTCACAAAACAATGCCACAGGCTCAGAAATGCTAGGAATCACACCAAGCTCAGTAATGAACTTCCTGATCCAAACAGCCTCCTTCGCCGCTTCAGAAGCAGCGATGTATTCAGCCTCGGTCGTTGAGTCCGCCACGGTGCTCTGCTTGGAACTCTTCCAACTAACTGCACCTCCATTCAGACAGAAGACGTAACCAGACTGAGATCGAAATCGTCTCTATCTGTCTGAAAGCTGGCGTCCGTATAACCACTCACTACAAGCTCATCACTTCCTCCGTACACTAAGAACTTATCCTTGGTATTTCTCAAATACTTCAGGATTGTCTTGACGGCAGTCCAGTGACTCTCACCGGGATCTGATTGGTATCGACTCGTCATGCTTAAAGCACAAGCAACATCTGGACGAGTACAAAGCATGGCATACATAATAGATCCTACTGCAGAAGCAAAAGGAATCCTACTCATGCGCTCTCGCTCAGCAGGTGTCGAAGGACACTGCTTCTTGCTGAGAGTAATGCCATGAGACATCGGAAGCAAGCCCTTCTTGGAATCATGCATGTTGAACCTGTGTAGAACCTTATCGATATAAGTGTCCTGACACAGTCCAATCAGCCTCTTTGATCTATCTCTATAGATCCTTATTCCAAGAATATAGGCGGCTTCACCCATGTCTTTCATCGAGAAACAACTTCCGAGCCAGTCCTTTACTGACTGAAGTAACGGAATATCATCTCCTATGAGAAGTATGTCGTCTACATACAATACGAGAAATGCAACTGCGCTCCCACTAGTCTTCTTGTAAACGCAAGGTTCCTCTTCGTTTCTGATGAAGTTAAACTTTTTAACTGCTTCATCAAAACGTAGGTTCCAACTCCGAGATGCTTGCTTCAATCCATAAATGGATTTATGAAGCTTGCATACTTTCCCAGCAGCATTAGGATCAATGAAACCCGGAGGTTGTGTCATGTACACATCCTCCTCCAGAATCCCGTTAAGGAAAGCTGTTTTCACATCCATTTGCCAAATCTCATAATCATAATGAGCGGCTGTTGCTAGGAGAATCGGAATAGATTTAAGCATAGCGACTGGGGAATAGGTTTCATCATAGTCAACACCTTGAACTTGTTTGAAACCTTTTGCCACCAACCTAGCTTTGTAAATCTGAACGTTTCCATCCACATCGATCTTCTTCTTGAAGACCCATTTACACTCAATGGCTTTTACACCATCAGGTAAATCACCCAAAGTCCATACTTGGTTTTGTGACATGGAACCGATTTCGGATTCAGCGGCTTTAAACCACTTTTCGGAGTCAGGGCCCATCATAGCTTCTTCGAAAGTCGCAGGTTCGTCACTGTCAATGATCAAGAGATCATGACAATTAGTCACAAGAAATCCATATCTCTCGGGCTCTTGACGAATCCTTTCGGATCTGCGAACTTCTGGCATCATAGGTTCGGACTCTACAACTCTTTGTAGATCCAGTCGCTGCTCTTCCTCGACAGGTTGAGCAGGCTCCTGTGATTCTCGAACTTCTTCGAGTTGTACTTTACTCCCACTGTTCTTCTTGGAAAAATTCTCTCTCAAGAAAAACACAGTTCTTAGCAACAAACACTTTGTTCTCAGAACGGTTGTAAAAGTAGTAAGCCTTGGTTTCCTTAGGATAACCAACGAAGTAGCACTTATCAGATTTGGGTTCAAGCTTATCAGATATCAACCGCTTGACATAAGCTTCACAACCCCAAATTTTAAGAAAAGACAAACTTGGAACTTTTCCAGTCCACATCTCATATGGTGTCTTCTCGACTGATTTTGATGGAACTCTGTTTAGCGTAAACGCAGACGTTTCTAGAGCGTATCCCCAAAAGGATAATGGAAGATCTACTTGACTCATCATCGATCGAACCATATCTAATAAAGTCCGATTCCTCCTTTCAGACACACCATTCCACTGAGGTGTTCCAGGAGGAGTGAGTTGTGAAACAATTCCACAGTTACTCAGATGATCACTGAACTCTTGGCTTAAGTACTCACCTCCACGATCTGATCGAAGAGCTTTGATACTTTTGCCAAGTTGGTTCTGTACTTCATTTTGGAACTCCTTGAACTTTTCAAAGGATTCCGATTTATGTCTCATTAAATAGACATAACCATATCTACTGAAGTCATCAGTAAACGTGATGAAGTACTGAAAGTTTCCTCTAGCACTAACACTCATTGGACCACATACATCGGTATGTATTAGTCCCAATAGGTCACCGGCCCTTTCATTAAACTTGTTGAAAGGAGCCTTTGTCATTTTGCCCAATAAGCAGGATTCACACTTCTCAAATGATTCAAAATCAAATGAGTCCAAAAGTCCATCATTATGAAGCTTTTGAATCCTTTTCTCATTGATGTGGCCCAAACGACAATGCCAGAGAAACGTAGGGTTCGAGTCATTGGTTCTTAACCGTTTAGTACTTATGTTATAGACAGGCAAAGATTGGTTAAGAATATAAAGTCCATTCTCTAATGGAGCGCTACCATAAAACATTTCATTACGATCAAAAGAACAACACTTGTTTTTAATCGAAAAATGAAAGTCTTCTAAATCCAAAACAGGAATAGAAATGATGTTTCTGCTTATAGCAGGTACATAGTAGCAATTATTCAATTCTAAAACCAAGCCTGACGGCAAAGACAAATGATAAGTTCCTACGGCCAATGCAGCAACTCTTGCTCCATTCCCAACGCGTAGGTCCACTTGTCCCTTCTCCAGCGTTCTACTGTTGCTTAGACCCTGCATATTTGTACAAATATGAGCGCCACAGCCGGTATCTAATACCCAAGACTTAGAACCTGAAGTAGTAACATTTACTTCTATAACATAGATACCTGAAGAAGTCGTCTCATACGTCTTCTTCGAGTTCTTTAGATCTCCAAGATACTCTTTGCAATTTCTCTTCCAATGCCCAGACTTATTGCAGTAATGGCATTTATCAGCATCAGTAGGGCCGCGTTTGGGTTTGGAAGAAGCCTCAGGCTTATCCTGATTCTCAATCTGGAATGCCTTAGCTTTTCCTTTACCCTTAGCATGTTTCTTAAACTTTTTACCCCCTTGCACCAAAAGTACATTAGGGGTGCCCTTTTTGATGTTTGGCTCAGCTGTCTTGAGCATGCCATGCAGTTCCGTCAAAGTCTTTGTCATGTTGTTCATGTTATAGTTCATGATAAACTGATCAAAGCTTGACGGCAACGACTGCAAAATGATGTCCGTAGCCAACTCTTGGCTAAGGGGACAATCCAGTTTTGCCAAGTTATCAATATAACCCATCATCTTAATGACATGTGGGCTAACTGGACCATCCTTTGGTAGCCTGCACTCAATGAGAGACTTAACCGTCTGGTATCTCTCAGTTCGTGCTTGCTCCTGAAACATCCCTTTCAGGCTAGTGATCATCTCAACAGGTGACGCCACGTTCTCGTATTGCTTCTGCAAGTCCGAGTTCATGGTAGCCAGCATGAGAAAACTCACATCGACCTCATCATTGGAATGCTTCTCCCAGCATTCCTTTCAGCGTGTCCGGCATTGGATTTCGGTTTCTCAGGGAGAACCTTCTCAAGGACATATTCCTTTTTCTCCTGCTTGAGAACAATTCTCAAGTTCCGATACCATTCAAGGAAGTTCGATCCATTAAGCTTGTCCTTCTCAAGGACGGATCGAAGTGAGAATGTGTTTCTGTGAGGGGAGCTAGCCATAGCTGAAAAACACAAAATGAGAGTTTAGTTTCGATGTTCAAGAAATGAGAAATCTTAACAATTAAGAAACTCACATTATATTCAAAACAATTTTCCTCAATTGAATATAATGATCCAAGATCCATATTTCACAAAAAATTTGAGTGAGCTTTGGCCCATCGCCCAAACTTTTAGCTATTTAGGTAAGCAACACTTTGCTAATTATATCATATATAATTCTTGTCTCGGATTAATATCTTATATCAAATCCGATCCTATATCTCTGAGCCCAAAACTATTTTGATAGCCCAGTTAAGCAAACCAATCTTTTAAGTCCGTAGTAACGATTACAACCTGCCTCACTCATGTAATTGCGGACACCCTGCTTTGGCAGACCCATCACACAATGAAACGAGCCTTGACAGTTGACAAGATTGGGAAGATATTAAAAGCTTAATATTTTGTTTGAGGAACTGAACCTTAAATCTAGTTTATATCAATTATATATCCTAGATATTTCAACTTGTTTTAAAACTTAAAACTTCTTAAGTTAAACAAGCTAGGAACGCAAATTCTGAAGTGGTGTCGACCGACACCAGATCAGTGTCGATCGACACAACTAGTTTGTGTTGACCGACAGATTCCGATCCGGTTCAATCGCGATAAACCATTTAACCGATTAAACCGATCGAATCAATTTGCAAATAACCGACCGGTGTCGATCGACACTACATTAGTGTCGGTCGACACCAACCAAATCGGTTCAATGAACGATAACCGATTTACCGCTTGAACCGATCGCGATTACCCGGTTCAATCCAATTGAACCAAACGCGATGAACCGATTGGTGTCGATCGACACTACTTTAGTGTCGGTCGACACCAGTGGTTTGAGGAAACACGATCTTCGATCGTGACCTTAAAGTTCACGCGAAAACCTAATTGGTGTCGATCGACACACACATGGTGTCGATCGACACTCGTTTCGCACAAACCCAAGAACGAACGATTTATGCAGCAAAAACGATTTTTGAACATAACAAATCTAGCATGCAATCCTATATATCATATATATCACGATTTGAATTCAACTAATTCAATCTCATGCTTCAGATTCAATAAAACAAAGTTTTCACGCGAAAACCGTAGTGGTGTCGATCGACACCGAATTGGTGTCGGTCGACACCGAAGAACCCAGAACGGCGTTCTTCTTCAAAACGATTTTAACAGGTGGATCTTTAACAAAATTCAACAGATTCAATAGAAACACACCGCTCTGATACCACTGAAGGAATTTGTTCAGGTTTTAATCGAATTAAAACAGCCCTAACAACAATCCTAAACCACGGATCTTGTGCCAATTGAATCTACGATGAATATATGTCAAATCTCGAACATACCTGAAGATTTGCAGCGGAAGAAGAACAGGTAATCGAGATTAGGAAGCGCCTCAAGTGCTGCGCCTCTACAGAAGTCCACACGCACACAAACTGGACGGCGGGATGCTAGTACCGGAGCGAACGATTCGCCTTCGGGTTTTCTGAAGCGTTTTCTCTGTTTTCTCAAGCTTCCAAGAGCTTCTATGGTATATTAACTCGAGCAGCCCTCATATCATATATATAGGCTGGAGATGCCGACAGGTCCTCGCAGAAAGTCAAGGATCTTCTGGAAGACGATCCCGAGTGGTGTCGATCGATACCAACCATTGGTGTCGATCGACACCTTCACAGAAAATTGATATCGACGTATATCTTATATACGTTGATCATAATCATTACTCTAATGATCAAAACCAATTTTATATCCAGTTTGCTTAGGTGTGTGACCCTATAGGATCATATGATAATGGTAATGAGTTCATAACTCATAAGTTATAACTGGCTTCTAGCAAAACATTATAACCGTCCAATATCATATGATAGTCTTATCTCGACATCACGACTTTACTAGAATAAATACAAGTCTGATTTCAGGACATTCCCTTCATCCTTTACTGACTGAAGTAATGGAATATCATCTCCTATGAGAAGTATGTCGTCTACATACAATACGAGAAATGCAACTGCGCTCCCACTAGTCCTTTTTGTAAACGCAAGGTTCCTCTTCGTTTCTGATGAAGTTAAACTTTTTAACTGCTTCATCAAAACGTAGGTTCCAACTCCGAGATGCTTGCTTCAATCCATAAATGGATTTATGAAGCTTGCATACTTTCCCAGCAGCATTAGGATCAATGAAACCCGGAGGTTGTGTCATGTACACATCCTCCTCCAGAATCCCGTTAAGGAAAGCTGTTTTCACATCCATTTGCCAAATCTCATAATCATAATGAGCGGCTCTTGCTAGGAGAATCCGAATAGATTTAAGCATAGCGACTGGGGAATAGGTTTCATCATAGTCAACACCTTGAACTTGTTTGAAACCTTTTGCCACCAACCTAGCTTTGTAAATCTGAACGTTTCCATCCACATCGATCTTCTTCTTGAAGACCCATTTACACTCAATGGCTTTTACACCATCAGGTAAATCACCCAAAGTCCATACTTGGTTTTGTGACATGGACCGATTTCGGATTCAGCGGCTTTAAACCACTTTTCGGAGTCAGGGCCCATCATTGCTTCTTCGAAAGTCGCAGGTTCGTCACTGTCAATGATCAAGAGATCATGACAATTAGTCACAAGAAATCCATATCTCTCGGGCTCTTGACGAATCCTTTCGGATCTGCGAACTTCTGGCATCATAGGTTCGGACTCTACAACTCTTTGTAGATCCAGTCGCTGCTCTTCCTCGACAGGTTGAGCAGGCTCCTGTGATTCTCGAACTTCTTCGAGTTGTACTTTACTCCCACTGTTCTTCTTGGAAAGAAATTCTCTCTCAAGAAAAACACAGTTCTTAGCAACAAACACTTTGTTCTCAGAACGGTTGTAAAAGTAGTAAGCCTTGGTTTCCTTAGGATAACCAACGAAGTAGCACTTATCAGATTTGGGTTCAAGCTTATCAGATATCAACCGCTTGACATAAGCTTCACAACCCCAAATTTTAAGAAAAGACAAACTTGGAACTTTTCCAGTCCACATCTCATATGGTGTCTTCTCGACTGATTTTGATGGAACTCTGTTTAGCGTAAACGCAGACGTTTCTAGAGCGTATCCCCAAAAGGATAATGGAAGATCTACTTGACTCATCATCGATCGAACCATATCTAATAAAGTCCGATTCCTCCTTTCAGACGCACCATTCCACTGAGGTGTTCCAGGAGGAGTGAGTTGTGAAACAATTCCACAATTACTCAGATGATCACTGAACTCTTGGCTTAAGTACTCACCTCCACGATCTGATCGAAGAGCTTTGATACTTTTACCAAGTTGGTTCTGTACTTCATTTTGGAACTCCTTGAACTTTTCAAAGGATTCCGATTTATGTCTCATTAAATAGACATAACCATATCTACTGAAGTCATCAGTAAACGTGATGAAGTACTGAAAGTTTCCTCTAGCACTAACACTCATTGGACCACATACATCGGTATGTATTAGTCCCAATAGGTCACCGGCCCTTTCATTAAACTTGTTGAAAGGAGCCTTTGTCATTTTGCCCAATAAGCAGGATTCACACTTCTCAAATGATTCAAAATCAAATGAGTCCAAAAGTCCATCATTATGAAGCTTTTGAATCCTTTTCTCATTGATGTGGCCCAAACGACAATGCCAGAGAAACGTAGGGTTCGAGTCATTGGTTCTTAACCGTTTAGTACTTATGTTATAGACAGGCAAAGATTGGTTAAGAATATAAAGTCCATTCTCTAATGGAGCGCTACCATAAAACATTTCATTACGATCAAAAGAACAACACTTGTTTTTAATCGAAAAATGAAAGTCTTCTAAGTCCAAAACATGAATAGAAATGATGTTTCTGCTTATAGCAGGTACATAGTAGCAATTATTCAATTCTAAAACCAAGCCTGACGGCAAAGACAAATGATAAGTTCCTACGGCCAATGCAGCAACTCTTGCTCCATTCCCAACGCGTAGGTCCACTTGTCCCTTCTCCAGCGTTCTACTGTTGCTTAGACCCTGCATATTTGTACAAATATGAGCGCCACAGCCGGTATCTATTACCCAAGACTTAGAACCTGAAGTAGTAACATTTACTTCTATAACATAGATACCTGAAGAAGTCATCTCATACGTCTTCTTCGAGTTCTTTAGATCTCCAAGATACTCTTTGCAATTTCTCTTCCAATGCCCAGACTTATTGCAGTAATGGCATTTATCAGCATCAGTAGGGCCGCGTTTGGGTTTGGAAGAAGCCTCAGGCTTATCCTGATTCTCAATCTGGAATGCCTTAGCTTTTCCTTTACCCTTAGCATGTTTCTTAAACTTTTTACCCCCTTGCACCAAAAGTACATTAGGGGTGCCCTTTTTGATGTTTGGCTCAGCTGTCTTGAGCATGCCATGCAGTTCCGTCAAAGTCTTTGTCATGTTGTTCATGTTATAGTTCATGATAAACTGATCAAAGCTTGACGGCAACGACTGCAAAATGATGTCCGTAGCCAACTTTTGGCTAAGGGGACAATCCAGTTTTGCCAAGTTATCAATATAACCCATCATCTTAATGACATGTGGGCTAACTGGACCATCCTTTGGTAGCCTGCACTCAATGAGAGACTTAACCGTCTGGTATCTCTCAGTTCGTGCTTGCTCCTGAAACATCCCTTTCAGGCTAGTGATCATCTCAACAGGTGACGCCACGTTCTCGTATTGCTTCTGCAAGTCCGAGTTCATGGTAGCCAGCATGAGACAACTCACATCGACCTCATCATTGGAATGCTTCTCCCAAGCATTCCTTTCAGCGTGTCCGGCATTGGATTTCGGTTTCTCAGGGAGAACCTTCTCAAGGACATATTCCTTTTTCTCCTACTTGAGAACAATTCTCAAGTTCCGATACCATTCAAGGAAGTTCGATCCATTAAGCTTGTCCTTCTCAAGGACGGATCGAAGTGAGAATGTGTTTCTGTGAGGGGAGCTAGCCATAGCTGAAAAACACAAAATGAGAGTTTAGTTTCGATGTTCAAGTAATGAGAAATCTTAACAATTAAGAAACTCACATTATATTCAAAACAATTTTCCTCAATTGAATATAATGATCCAAGATCCATATTTCACAAAATTTTGAGTGAGCTTTGGCCCATCGCCCAAACTTTTAGCTATTTAGGTAAGCAACACTTTGCTAATTATATCATATATAATTCTTGTCTCGGATTAATATCTTATATCAAATCCGATCCTATATCTCTGAGCCCAAAACTATTTTGATAGCCCATTTAAGCAAACCAATCTTTTAAGTCCGTAGTAACGATTACAACCTGCCTCACTCATGTAATTGCGGACACCCTGCTTTGGCAGACCCATCACACAATGAAACGAGTCTTGACAGTTGACAAGATTGGGAAGATATTAAAAGCTTAATATTTTGTGTGAGGAACTGAACTTTAAATCTAGTTTATATCAATTATATATCCTAGATATTTCAACTTGTTTTAAACCTTTAAAAAATCTTAAGTTAAACAAGGTAGGAACGCAAATTCTGAAGTGGTGTCGATCGACACCAGATCAGTGTCGATCGACACAACTAGTTTGTGTTGACCGACAGATTCCGATCCGGTTCAATCGCGATAAACCATTTAACCGATTAAACCGATCGAATCAATTTGCAAATAACCGACCGGTGTCGATCGACACTACATTAGTGTCGGTTGACACCAACCAAATCGGTTCAATGAACGATAACCGATTTACCGTTTGAACCGATCGCGATTACCCGGTTCAATCCAATTGAACCAAACGCGATGAACCGATTGGTGTCGATCGACACTACTTTAGTGTCGGTCGACACCAGTGGTTTGAGGAAACACGATCTTCGATCGTGACCTTAAAGTTCACGCGAAAACCTAATTGGTGTCGATCGACACACACATGGTGTCGATCGACACCCGTTTCGCACAAGTCCTAGAAGGAACGATTTATGCAGCAAAAACGATTTTTGAACATAACAAATCTAGCATGCAATCCTATATATCATATATATCACGATTTGAATTCAACTAATTCAATTTCATGCTTCAGATTCAATAAAACAAAGTTTTTCACGCGAAAACCGTAGTGGTGTCGATCGACACCGAATTGGTGTCGGTCGACACCGAAGAACCCAGAACGGCGTTCTTCTTCAAACGATTTTAACAGGTGGATCTTTAACAAAATTCAACAGATTCAATAGAAACACACCGCTCTGATACCACTGAAGGAATTTGTTCAGGTTTTAATCGAATTAAAACAGTCCTAACAACAATCCTAAACCACGGATCTTGTGCCAATTGAATCTACGATGAATATATGTCAAATCTCGAACATACCTGAAGATTTGCAGCGGAAGAAGAACAGGTAATCGAGATTAGGAAGCGCCTCAAGTGCTGCGCCTCTACAGAAGTCCACACGCACACAAACTGGACGGCGGGATGCTAGTACCGGAGCGAACGATTCGCCTTCGGGTTTTCTGAAGCGTTTTCTCTGTTTTCTCAAGCTTCCAAGAGCTTCTATGGTATATAAACTCGAGCAGCCCTCATATCATATATATAGGCTGGAGATGCCGACAGGTCCTCGCAGAAAGTCAAGGATCTTCTAGAAGACGATCCCGAGTGGTGTCGATCGATACCAACCATTGGTGTCGATCGACACCTTCACAGAAAATCGATATCGACGTATATCTTATATACGTTGATCATAATCATTACTCTAATGATCAAAACCCAATTTATAATATCCAGTTTACTTAGGTGTGTGACCCTATAGGATCATATGATAATGGTAATGAGTTCATAACTCATAAGTTATAAGCGGCTTCTAGCAAAACATTATAACCGTCCAATATCATATGATAGTCTTATCTCGACATCACGACTTTACTAGAATAAATACAAGTCTGATTTCAGGACATTCCCTTCAAATCAAAGAGCAGAAAAAGTAGAAATCCTGAGAGGAGGATACCTTCAATGCCTTCGCCTCGAAGATCATGGAGCCAGAGTCCCAGAAGAATGTCTCAGGCTCCGTTTTTCTCTTCTTTAGACAGGTGACAGAACAATACATTTGTATGAGAAAATCAGTCTATGTAAATTCATGAGTGTTGTTATATATGTAATGGTCATCTTTAATTTGTAAATCATACTAAGGATTCAACATAATTTTTCTCATCCCAAATACAATGCATTAAGTCTTTTTTGGTCTCACTCATGTTCATCTATATTACTTTTCTCCAAGTGGATGTCTTGATTGATAGTTGATACATATAATACAAATTCAGAACTCCAATTCTTTTGACAATATGGTTATATTATATGGTACCACATGGCCACATGGTGAAGGAACGACTTTTCTTACAATAAAATTTTGAGAAAACAAAAAATAAGAAAGACTAATTATGTTCTTTCTATATAAAAGAAAAAAGAGTTCGTGTACATTAAATTGAAATACGAAAACCCTAGACAACAATCAAAGAGTTTCGATGTGTGTCTCTCAGAGAAGTTGGTAGAAGAGATATTGCAAACGTTGGAATGATTTTATTCAAGAACAGAAAAATCGCAAGAAATCACTTCGATAAAGCTGCAAAATGTCTATAGTTCTCATGTTGAAGAATTTTAGAGTTTGTTCAATCTCCACGGAATCACATCTATAGAGATCACAAGTGCACTTAGCCTAATCGATCCTATTTTTAGTAGTTCAGATCATCTAGTATTAAGCAACTGAACCAAAACCTAGCTGACAAAATTTCAATTTGTACTATTATTGACCACGAAATTAGAAGAAATTTAATTATTTTTTTGAAATTTATAATTTATCATTAATATTCAATAAAGAAATACAATGAAAACTTAAAAAAATTATCTTTTTGAAACAATTGATTTTTTAAAAAAAGTTTTTAAATTTTTTTTTGAGAAATGGAAAGCTCCCATTATTGACATCACAAATTGTCGCATTTAGTTTCACCTCTCTTCGATGATCGAAGACATCCTCTCTTCCACTGGGATCTTTACTTCGGCCGTGGACCTTTCCGACTTCACCAACTTCCAGTTTCATTCCTCTTCCATGTATTCATAGGCCACTAATCATGTTTGCAAACAACACTCAAATCCGGATTAAATATAATAATATCATATCTATTTTTGCTTAATATTATATCTATTTAGGATATAATAGATGGTTCAAACGTTTGATTTTATAAATTTCTATTTAGGCTCAGATATAATATTAAGATGATACGATATCCTCAAGTTGGTTCATACGTTTGATTTTATAAATTTCTATTTGACTAAATGGTATGATCTAAATGACAAATAATCCTACTAAAATTTAAATAAATAATTTCTACATTGATCCACACGTTATGGGTACTTGAATGAAAAATTGTATTTTCAAAGATAGAAGTTCATGATTATACATTCATATGTGGTCCACTCATTCTTCGGCAGATATGACTTCACGGGAAGTTGTTAAGTTGCTCATGAACCACATTTTTCAAGAACTCTATTTACTTGTACGGTACTTCTCTTTTTAGGTGATGAAACTTCTAGAAGATTTTGGTAAAAAAAAAAAAATCCAGAAGATAAGAATATCTAAATCTTTCCCAAAATACCATAAAAACGTGTTACTTTATCTGCCATAATTATATTGTAACTATGGTCGTAATCGAACACCTACCTATACATTAATAATCAAAATGCCGAGAAGTGAAAGATCAAAACGACGGCGTTAGCGTTACATACCGTAGGAACCAGTAAGTGATTTGCCAAAACTGCCCTCTCGTTGGTTACCTTAAGAATCGTTTCCTTTCTTTCATCAGCCGCTTTGTACTTTCTTAAAGCACAAAAATCCATTTTTCTCTCAGTAACGGAAAAATGGATTCCGACTTGGACCTGGTGACCCGACTCCGAGAAATTCTCCGTAGCTCCGACCTTGAAACGGCGACTCCGGCAAGCGTCCGTCGTCAGCTGGAGGCGGATTTCGGCGTCGACTTGACAGATAAGAAGGCGTTCATCAGGGATCAAATCGATGCTTTCCTGGAGAGCAATGGCGGAGTAGAAGACAAACCAGATAGCCCTAAGGCAGAAGAAGACATTAATGCCGATGAAATTATCAAACCCGAGGCGGAAGTTGAAGAAGACGAAGACGCCGGCGATGGTAGTGGAAGCGATAAGGAAGAACGGTAATTTCTCTTTTACTGATTGTAATTTCTGAGAAATTGGAGTTTCTCTCGAAATCCTGTATGAGTGAATCAGTGATCGATCGCACACAGAAATCTTAAGCATTTTCCTCTCGAACCAATCGAAACGTCTCCGACAAATTTTCTAAGTCATAACCACTTTTTTGTATAGACATAGGTTTAACTGATTTAATGTCCGTTTAGAATCGAGCTCAAAGGGATTAATTAGTTGTTAACAGAAAGGGAATAACTTTGTTGATGTGTTAGGCCAGTAAAGGCCAAGAAACGAGGTGGTGGATTTACCAAAGTATGTCAGCTTTCTCCACAACTCGAGAAGTTTATTGGAGCTTCTCAGTTAGCTCGAACTGAGGTGATTGTCATCTTCTTTCCCAGAATGCTTGTTTTGGAGCCAAAATCTTTATTTTTTATTTTTAATTCTGTGTTGCGTATACATATTAATAGGTTGTGAAGAGATTGTGGGCCTATATCAGAGAGAAAAAGTTGCAAGACCCAAAGGATGGAAGGAAGATACTGTGTGACGAGTCGCTGCATTCGCTGTTCAATGTAAAGTGCATTAATATGTTTCAAATGAACAAGGCGTTATCGAAGCATATTTGGCCCTTGGGTGATGGAGATGGTACTTTCCTTGTCACAACAGTTCATTGTTTATAGGATTTCGCTAAACTCGATAATCATAGAGCTCTGTTTTAGAATGTCTTCCTGGTGAATTCTTCATGGACTCAATGCTTCCCTTACAGTCACATGAGAGTGTATGATATATTTATATATACAGTCTTCGTGTTCAGTCAGCCATTGGTCTTTTACTTGAATATATTGATTGGCTATTTAGGATCATGCGTCGGCAACCAAGTAATCAGCTGTAGAGATCAATCAATCATGTTTTTTAAGTGTGTGGAAATCTATTAATCAACTGTTCGGTTTAATACATTGGTTTTATGTTAGGGGGAACTAATTTTCTAATCCCAGCAATTCCTGAGGTTGTATTATCCAGCAGGAGACCAAGTACAATGAAATGATTCTTTTTCTCAGGGTGTGTAACCAGTGTGAAAGAAAAAGACGAAGGTGATGCATCAGGGGAAAGGGTCGAGAAGGGGGACAAAGACGAAGAAGTGGAAGATGATAATGAAGAAGAAAGTGAAGAGGAAGTTAGGAGTTTGCGGAAACGCAAGAGGAAAAAGTTAGTTTTCTCAATCTCTCTCAGTTCTTGTATTGTCCAGCTAGTACTTATCGCCACCTTGATGCCCATGAACTAAGTCCGCTCTATCAAATAGGCCTACCAAGTCCGCGGAGAAGCCCAAGAGAAAAGGAGGAGGTGGATTTGCTAAAGTTTGCAGCCTCTCGCCAGAGCTTCAGGCTTTTACTGGGGTGACAGAATTAGCTAGGACAGAGGTACATGGCTTGCTCAAGTGGAGTAGCTTCTCTTCGTCCTGTAACTCAAGCTCTGAGCCTAAATTTCAAAGGTACTTATCTAAGTTTCTTAACCAGTTCCCTTGTTTTATTGATATTTTGTGTGGTCAATGGTTTCAGGTTGTGAAATTGCTTTGGAAGTACATAAAGGAGAACAATTTGCAAGATCCGAAGGATGGACGCACAATTATCTGCGACGAATCATTGCGATCTCTGTTCCCTATGGAGTCCATCAATATGTTTCAAATGAATAAATTTCTAACCAAACACATATGGCCTTTAGAGGATAATGCAGGTATGTGATGAATGAAAAGTTCTTACATTCTCTGGACACCATCTTTTCCCGGTTAAGCTTTTAACCGGATACTAATTGTTGTTCGTCTCTGGTCTAGGAGAATCAGTTGGCTCTAGCTCTCCAAAAAACGGAAAGCAAAAAATGGAAACAGAAAACGGAGGTAATAAGGTAGATGAATTTAAATTTTGTCCCTTTTGTCATCAAGGTATAAACAAGGCATATACATTCCCTCAGACACAGAGAGTGATGAACTCAACGAGAATGATGAAAAGCCAAAGAAGGAAGGTTGTGGTCTTCTTGCTCCCCTTTTACTTTCAGATGCTCTTGTCGAGTTCTTGGGTGATGGAGAAAGCTCGTTGTCGAGGGCAGATGTGGTAAAGAGATTGTGGGAGTACATAAAACAGAATGATCTTCAGGTGTGACATTTGTTCTCTACACTGGTTGTTCTTTTACTTACTGCTTCCTTTTTATCTCTTTACAATTTCTTTCTCATAACTTAGGATCCTTCTGACAAGAGGAGAATCATATGCGATGAGAAGCTGAAAGAACTCTTTGAAGTTGATTCATTCGAAGACATATCGGTCTCAAAACTCCTGACCAGCCACTTCATCAAGACCGAACAGTGACTTTCAAGCCTCTTTCGAAAGCGGCAAATTTTGGTAAAAGTTTTGACATAGATAAAAGAACCCTGTCCTCCAATTGATTTCCTGGGCAGTAGAGGTCGGTTCAAGTCTTGAAAGGTGTCAAAGCCCTGGCCTTGAATGGAAAAGGTATCGTTTTCGAGACTTGTAAGCATGGCGTTTTCTGAATTTGCTTGCAAGTACACCCTTTTGAAGTTCTCTCAAATGATGTATTTTGGTATATAGGTGACAAAACTAGGATGGATATGTTTTCAGACCAAACTAATTTTTTAAATCGTTTCCCCTTTTTTTCTTTTGAATTGTAGACAATAAAAGTACCGAAACCAAGAATCTCACATCTGTGGAAATGTGATGCAGCGTATAATTATGATAATTATCATATATTTGTATTTTAATTATATTTATATATTACTCCCTCCGTTTCATAATAAGTGTCGTTTTGGCAATACTTTTTTGTTTCAAAAAGAATGTCGTTTTAGAATTCCAATGTAACTTTTGACATAAAATACCTTTTTTAACCTTAAGAATTTGTGCAAAAAATTTGGGTTATAAACAAAAGTAATGTAATTACACAGTTCACTTAAGGGTATAAAAGAACTTTTATCTTTTGTCTTAATTTGTGTGCAGAGTGTCAAAACGACACTTAATATAAAACAGAGGGAGTATGATATTTATCTCTTAGGAATATTCTAGAATATTAGGGTTTTGAGGCTTTTCTTATAAATAGCCTTTTAGGTTTATTGTATTATTCAGTTTTTGATGATTTAATGAAAAGAAGATTTTCTAAAGAGGTTTTGATAAACCACTGTGAAGAGTATTCACAAACCCTAGTTTCCGGGTATTCTTAGAATCAACGGATTTAGTTCTATCCGTAGTAGCTTCCGCTCCATCAGTTGGTATCAGAGCTGCGTTTCTTTGATTTCTTAATCGAAGAACGATTCTGGATCATGGTGAGTAGTTGCATCTACACTTTCGAGGACGAAAGTCCTTTTGTCGAGAGAGAAGAGGACCATGAGATCTATCGAGAGATCTATGGCGATCCGATCTATGACGTATATGAAGATGATGTTGATGTTTTCAGCTTTGTCTTCAAAGAAGTTTCATATGAGAATCTGATCCGTGCAAAATCCGTGCGCAGTCAGATTGGCTTAGATTTCGGTTCTGTGCGAAATCCGGTTTGTGCGAAAACCGTGCAAAATCGAAGGTGTTCAAGATCTCAAGAGAAGCAGATCTATCATGAGTTCGGTTCGTGCAAAATCGGTGCAGATTTCGTGCAAACTTTGGTTCGTGCAAATCCCGTGCAGAATCAAAAGAAGATTATGAAGATCTATCTGGGAAGAACATTGAAGATTCGAGGACGAATCTTTCTTGGCCGGCGAGACCTGATGCAGCGTATGATAATTATCATATATTTGTATTTTAATTATATTTATATATTATGATATTTATCTCTTAGGAATATTCTAGAATATTAGGGTTTTGAGGCTTTTCTTATAAATAGCCTTTTAGGCTTATTGTATTATTCAGTTTTTGATGATTTAATGAAAAGGAGATTTCCTAAAGAGGTTTTGATAAACCACTGTGAAGAGTATTCACAAACCCTAGTTTCCAGGTATTCTTAGAATCAACGGATCTAGTTCTATCCGTAGTAGCTTCCGCTCCATCAAAATGTTACAAAACAAAAACTAGTGTTTTTACGTTTTACAAAAAGGAAAATATTGGTTTACAAGGATTTGTCCATTTAAGTCTGAAGAAGAATGAAGGTATTTGAGGTATTGGAAACCTCTTGAGTGCGGAATTCACAAAACCGTTTTCATGACACCAATCACAAACCATTTTAAAAATGTACGGTTTTGGCAAAAGAAAAATTGAAATACGCTCGCGGATTTCAAAGTAGAAAAAGTAGTCTATACACATTAGACCGCACTTGAAAATCGTATACCACACCAACACCAGCGGTCAAACAAAAACGCACCTAATATTTCAATTTTTTTTTTAAGTTTTAATAACAAACTCCATCTAATGTAAAGCACCTAATATAATTTATACTATATCTATAAGTATATATTATATTTAGATTTGAAATCATCAAATATCTAAAAATATAATTGATAAAAAAGTAGTTACGTTTAGACCAGTATAATCAAATAATCAAACCTCGAATATACAAATCCTCAAACTTTTATATTTATGTTAAATTTTATTCGAAAAAATTTATGGATGTTTAACATTTATTTATATCTAAAAAGTTATATATTGTAATAATTTATCAATTTACTTAGTTTAATATATATTTTTATATTAGATTTTAACTTTTAAATAATTTGGGTATATAAAATTTGTAAATATATTACAATATTTTTCATTAACATAAAACAAAAAAAAATATTTTATTTTGATACTAATTACTATTATTTATGTATAATATTCCTTCTATTTTTATATGTAAGGGTTTTAGAGATTTTTTTCTATTTTTTTATAAGAGTTTTTCACATTGTTCTATGCAAACTTTGCTTTTGGACAAAAAAAGTAACCAAATATTGGTACTCTGACCAAACACAGTAGTGTTTAATGTTTCAATTAACCAATTCTCCTTTTAAACAATAAATATTAAATGTTTAAATTAGTTTTAGTTGGTGATTAATGTTTTTCTTAATTATTGTGCTTTTAGGCAAAAGTTCTTACATATAAAACAAGAGGTAATATATTATTTTAATATTCAATAATTTGTAATCCGCACTTTTTACCATTCAAACATTTTATTATGAACTACTTTTTATTTTTTTCACCAATCAAACATCTTTTGGACCGTTTATTTTATACAAACCGCATTTGTCCATCAAACCGCACGCACCGCACTTGAACCGTTCCGCACTTAAACCGTCCCCTACTTGAACTGTTCCACACTTGAACCGCAATCATTTCTCAGTTTTATTGAAATTGACATATTTGGCAAAAAAGAAGAAGAAGAAAGATAAGAGCATGTTCAACACAGTCTCTTAAGAGGGTCTTTTAACAAAAACATTGATTAAAATAAATAATAAATAATCAAAAAGCGAAGAGACGTCGCTTAACTAGGAGATGTAAGATACGTCTCTTACAAGACACGTGTCGTCATTTGAGAAAACGAAAGCTTTCTTCTTCGATGAAATATTTTCTTCTTACCATTGTCGACTCTAAAACTTCAATTCTTTTTTTCGATACGGTTCGTCTCCTCAGCTCCTTGGAAACTCTCTTTGATTTTTTTTTTTTCAATTAGAGTTTGGGTACTGAGAGATTTAGTGGTTTCGTGTTGTAATTTCACTTTAAAGATTGATTGCTTTTTGGTTTTTGGATGGACCAATCAAGTAATACGCTCTTGTGTTGTGTTGATGCAGGGGATCACGCTGCTCAGTTCGTCACCGAAAGAGAGAGACGATGGATCACAATATCACATAGCAGCGGCGGAAGAGCAAATTGTATCGGAGAAGATTAGAAGAAAACTCGAACAAGTAAATGCATCTGCTCAGTCGCAGCTCTCTCCTATTCAGGACCAGGGCCGGCTTAGGAGGGAGGGCGAGCAGTGCGACCGCCCCAGGGCCCCGCCTATTTTTATTTATTTTTATAGAAAATGGGGTCCATAAATTTTGTTTTTTTATAGAAAAACCTACCTAAAAGGGTCTCAAAATAAAGAAAATGTTGTGAATTGAATGTTCTGTGTGTATTATTATGAGGACCAAAAGTCTCTTTATATAGTGGTTACACCAGGTAGAGAAAAGGTAATTATCCTTTTACTACTCATAACAAGAAAATGAAATATTCTATAAACCTATTCCTTGTCTATAAAGGAAAACATCTAATTATACTAAGGACCGGTTATGTTAATAACCTCTATATGGATCGGTCTATATTGAGTCCATTAACCAAACGGTTCATAACACTCCCCCTTGGACGAAATGACCGAATCCCGATGCAACCAAGGATCTTTGTAATACGCTTGGGGATGCTGCCTCATTAAAACCTCACTAAAGAAAAACCCAGTGGGACAAAACCTTAGTGAGGAAAGAGTACAGCACGTATTACTCCCCCTGATTTAGACATCCTAAAGTCCCTTAGTCGGCGCATGCCGATCTGATACACCAGCTTCTTGAGCGTGGAAGTTGGGAGCGACTTTGTGAACAAGTCAGCTGAGTTGTCGCTTGAACGGACTTGAAGCACTTGTATTTCTCCAGCCTTCTGGAGATCGTGAGTGAAAAAGAATTTTGGGAGAATGTGCTTCGTCCGGTCTCCCTTGATGTATCCATCCTTCAGTTGAGCTATGCAGCAGCATTGTCCTCATGAAGTACGGTCGGTTCGTCCTTTCCATCTGTCATCCCACAATCTCGTCTTATGTGCTGAGTCATCGATCTCAACCAAACACATTCACGGCTGGCTTCATGAATCGCCAAAATCTCTGCGTGATTTGATGATGTGGCCGTGAGTGTCTGCTTCATGGATCGCCATGAAATTGCGGTTCCTCCGTGAGTGAACACATATCCTGTCTGAGATCGTCCATTGTGTGGATCCGATAGATAACCTGCATCAGCAAAACCACTAAACCTTTGTCGTTATGGTTAGTGTAAAATAAACTCATATCTTTCGTTCCTTGAAGGTAACGAAGTAAATGTTTAATCCCGTTCCAGTGCCTTTGGGTTGGACAAGAACTAAATCTTGATAGGAGGTTCACGGCAAAACAAATATCTGGTCTAGTGTGAGTAGCCAAGTATAGTAACGCTCCTATGGCACTTAGATATGGCGTTTCGGGACCAAGGACTTCTTCATCCTTTCTTATTGGACCAAACGGATCTGTGTCCGGGCTTATGCTCCTTACGACCATTGGGCTACTCAATGGGTGAGCTGTGTCCATATTAAATCTCTTGAGTACTTTTTCAGTATACGCCATTGATGCACAAGGATTCCGTCTTTGAACGTACTCAAGCTGTATTCCCAAACAGAACTTAGTTTTCCTAAGTCTTTCATTTCAAATTCGGCCTTTAACAAATCAACTGTTTGGGTGATTTCTCCAGAGGTGCCGAGGATGTTCAAATCATCCACGTAAACTGCTATAATCACAAATCCACCGTTTGCAAACTTCTTTATAAAGATACACGGACTGATGGATCATTTTTATAACCGGATTTCATTAGGTAATCGCTTAAACGATTGTACCACATGCGCCCACTTGTTTCAGTCCGTATAGGGATTGGTTAGCCTAATGCAGTGTTCTTTCTCGAGAACTTTTCTTATCTTTGAGCTCAGTACCCTCTGGCAATCTCATATAGATTTCATTATCCAGTGGACCATATAAGTATGCGGTGACAACATCCATTAACCGCAGATCTAACTTTTCTCTTATGGCCAAACTTATAAGGAATCGGAATGTCGTTGCATCCACCACAGGGGAGTATGTCTCATCAATCGATTCCAGGTCTTTGAGAGAATCCTTGTGCCACAAGCCGTGCTTGTGTCGAACAATCTCTCTTGTTCGTTTCTCTTTCTTACAAAGACCCATTTATGTCCAACTGGTATATATCGAGGTGTCCGAATAATGGGACCAAAAACCTCTCTTTCTTTAAAGAGTTTAACTCCACGTTATGGCTTCTTTCCATTTAGCCCAATCAGATCGTTGAGTGCACTCATCTATTGACGTGGTTCTAGATCCTCATTCATAATCTAAGTGCTACGTTGCATGCAAATATATTCATCGACGTCGATACTTTTATGTTCCATTGGATCCGGACATAACATAATTTATTGAGATCTCATTGTTATCTGGAACTTCAGGACCATGAGGCTCGGCGTCCGAGCATCATTTGCGGCTCCTTAGGTCATAAGGTCCGGTCCATAGTTATACTCTTCGGCCTGAATATCAGCACCTTTCTTAATTCCGAGGAGTCTTATCTTGGAACCAATGGTCTTCACGCTTTACTCGGGTTTAGACTCTGTAGCACTTGCGGTCACTTTGGACATCAATGCGTATGGGTGCGTTCACGGCTGGAAACATACGACTATTAACTCTCTGCGTCAGCAAAGGATTCTGGCAATTGTCTAGCTAGCTTGATGGATTTCGTTCAGGTTTTAATCATATTAAAACAGCCCTAACAACAATCCTAAATCCACGGATCGTGCCAATTGAATCTATGTTTGAATATATATGAAATCTCGAACATACCTGAAGGTTTGCAGCGGAATAAGAACAGGTAATCGAGATCTCAAGCGCCTCAAGTGCTGCGCCTCTACAGAAGTCCACACGCACACAAACTGGACGACGGGATGCTAGTGCCGGAGCGAACGATTCGCCTTCGGGTTCTATTTCGTTTCTGTGTTTTTCTGAGCTCAAAACAACTTCTGAACAACTTCTGAATGTTTTTGGTTATATTCTGCGAGCCACCCTTATATATATATAGGCTGGAGCTGCCGACGGTGTCGATCGACACCAACCTAATTGGTGTCGATCGACACCATCCAAAAGTCAATACTTCTAGAAGTCGTGACCGAACAAGTGTCGATCGACACCACACCATTGTCGATCGACACCCTCACAGAAAGTCGATATCGACGTATCTTATATACGTTGATCATAATCATTACTCTAATGATCAAAACCCAATTTATAATTATCCAGTTTGCTTAGGTGTGTGACCCTATAGGATCATATGATAATGGTAATGAGTTCATAACTCATAAGTTATAAGCGGCTTCTAGCAAAACATTATAACCATCCAATATCATATGATTGTCTTATCTCGACATCACGACTCTAATAGATAAATACAAGTCTGATTTCAGGACATTCCCTTCAATCTCCCACTTGTACTGGAATCAAATATTCCCATAATCCCTTTGTCTCTATATCTCGATCTGGCATAAGGCAAGAACTCGTGTCATCCTTAATCAACCAAACCATGTTTATCGAACTCTGATTTATACTGATAAAATACAAACGATTGACATTCAATCCGTTTGAGCGCGGCCACGCATTTCCAGTATCAAATCTTCGATAGGCCCTGAGATATTTATCTCCCGTTATATGGGAGGGACAAATTCCATCTTGTTCCATCCCTGTTCCCTACACACTTCATAATATGCCCAATCAATGCCTTTATAGCCACCAGTTACGGCTGACGTTTGACAAGGTCAAAGCACACCAATTCATATGTAAGAAATCATGATGAACTCAGGTCTAAGGACTATACTCTATAGTCGTAATGAGAACTCTTATGACACTCATATAACAATCTTGTAGAGTTCTCATTAGCGGGTCATGTCCGATCATGTGTTCTCTAACACATATCTATGTGATTGACTTTAATACTCCTATTAATGACTCCATGAAACTTAGTCATCAGTCACCTCACATACTAGTCTCACGCGGTTATTAATGTCCAACTTGATAACCTCGACTATGGACCAAATAATTTATGTCATCTATCACTTATAGAGTTTCATGATCAAATCACGTATTTGATGATATAAGAATGCCATAAATTACTTTTGGACATTATTTAATAACACCATTAAATAATACTGAAACATTTCATTAATAAAACATAACCAAATGTATGTTTACATGAACATCAAAACATAAATATGATAACTCCCACTAAAAACAAGATTACTGCTTAAGGAATCTAATGCCTATAGCAGCAGCATGACTCTCATGCTTCGGTCGTGGAAGTGGCTTAGTCAACGGGTCAGCAACGTTCTCGTCTGTCGGAACTCTGCTGATCTTGACGTCGCCTCTCTCAATAATATCACGAATCAGATGATATCTCCTCTCAATGTGTTTGGATTTCTGGTGTGATCTGGGCTCCTTAGCTGAGCTATGGCTCCATTGTTGTCACAAAACAATGCCACTGGCTCAGAAATGCTAGGAATCACACCAAGCTCAGTAATGAACTTCCTAATCCAAACAGCCTCCTTCGCCGCTTCGAAGCAGCGATGTATTCAGCCTCGGTCGTCGATCCGCCACGGTGCTCTGCTTGGAACTCTTCCAACTAACTGCACCTCCATTCAGACAGAAGACGTAACCAGACTGAGATCGAAATCGTCTCTATCTGTCTGAAAGCTGGCGTCCGTATAACCACTCACTACAAGCTCATCACATCCTCCATAAACCAAGAACTTATCCTTGGTATTTCTCAAATACTTTAGGATAGTCTTGACGGCAGTCCAGTGACTCTCACCGGGATCTGACTGGTATCGACTCGTCATGCTTAAAGCACAAGCAACATCTGGACGAGTACAAAGCATGGCATACATAATAGATCCTACTGCAGAAGCAAAAGGAATCCTACTCATGCGCTCTCGCTCAGCAGGTGTCGAAGGACACTGCTTCTTGCTGAGAGTAATGCCATGAGACATCGGAAGCAAGCCCTTCTTGGAATCATGCATGTTGAACCTGTGTAGAACCTTATCTATATAAGTGTCCTGGCACAGTCCAATCACCCTTTGATCTATCTCTATAGATCCTTATTCCAAGAATATAGGCGGCTTCGCCCATGTCTTTCATCGAGAAACAACTTCCGAGCCAGTCCTTTACTGACTGAAGTAATGAATATCATCTCCTATGAGAAGTATGTCATCTACATACAGTACGAGAAATGCAACTGCGCTCCCACTAGTCTTCTTGTAAACGCAAGGTTCCTCTTCGTTTCTGATGAAGTTAAACTTTTTAACTGCTTCATCAAAACGTAGGTTCCAACTCCGAGATGCTTGCTTCAATCCATAAATGGATTTATGAAGCTTGCATACTTTCCCAGCAGCATAGGATCAATGAAACCGGAGGTTGTGTCATGTACACATCCTCCTCCAGAATCCCGTTAAGGAAAGCTGTTTTCACATCCATTTGCCAAATCTCATAATCATAATGAGCGGCTGTTGCTAGGAGAATCCGAATAGATTAAGCATAGCGACTGGGGAATAGGTTTCATCATAGTCAACACCTTGAACTTGTTTGAAACCTTTTGCCACCAACCTAGCTTTGTAAATCTGAACGTTTCCATTCACATCGATCTTCTTCTTGAAGACCCATTTACACTCAATGGCTTTTACACCATCAGGTAAATCACCCAAAGTCCATACTTGGTTTTGTGACATGGAACCGATTTCGGATTCAGCGGCCTTAAACCACTTTTCGGAGTCAGGGCCCATCATTGCTTCTTCGAAAGTCGCAGGTTCGTCACTGTCAATGATCAAGAGATCATGACAATTAGTCACGAGAAATCCATATCTCTCGGGCTCTTGACGAATCCTTTCGGATCTGCGAACTTCTGGCATCACAGGCTCGGGCTCTACAACTCTTTGTAGATCCAGCCCGGGCTCTACAACTCTTTGTAGATCCAGTCGCTGCTCTTCCTCAATAGGTTGAGCAGGCTCCTGTGATTCTCGAACTTCTTCGAGTTGTACTTTACTCCCACTGTTCTTCTTGGAAAGAAATTCTTTCTCAAGAAAAACACAGTTCTTAGCAACAAACACTTTGTTCTCAGAACGGTTGTAAAAGTAGTAAGCCTTGGTTTCCTTAGGATAACCAACGAAGTAGCACTTATCAGATTTGGGTTCAAGCTTATCAGATATCAACCGTTTGACATAAGCTTCACAACCCCAAATTTTAAGAAAAGACAAACTTGGAACTTTTCCAGTCACATCTCATATGGCGTCTTCTCGACTGATTTTGATGGAACTCTGTTTAGCGTAAACGCAGACGTTTCTAGAGCGTATCCCCAAAAGGATAATGGAAGATCTACTTGACTCATCATCGATCGAACCATATCTAATAAAGTCCGATTCCTCCTTTCAGATACACCATTCCACTGAGGTGTTCCAGGAGGAGTGAGTTGTGAAACAATTCCACAATTACTCAGATGATCACTGAACTCTTGGCTTAAGTATTCACCTCCACGATCTGATCGAAGAGCTTTAATACTTTTGCCAAGTTGGTTCTGTACTTCATTTTGGAACTCCTTGAACTTTTCAAAGGATTCCGATTTATGTCTCATTAAATAGACATAACCAAATCTACTGAAATCATCAGTAAACGTGATGAAGTACTGAAAGTTTCCTCTAGCACTAACACTCATTGGACCACATACATCGGTATGTATAAGGCCCAATAGGTCACCGGCCCTTTCATTAAATTTGTTGAAAGGGGCCTTTGTCATTTTGCCCATTAAGCAGGATTCACACTTCTCAAATGATTCAAAATCAAATGAGTCTAAAAGCCCATCATTATGAAGCTTTTGAATCCTTTTCTCATTAATGTGGCCCAAACGACAATGCCAGAGAAACGTGGGGTTCGAGTCATTGGTTCTTAACCGTTTAGTACTTATGTTATAGACAGGCAAAGATTGGTTAAGAATATAAAGTCCATTCTCTAATGGAGCGCTACCATAAAACATTTCATTACGATCAAAAGAACAACACTTGTTTTTAATCGAAAAATGAAAGTCTTCTAAATCCAAAAAGAATAGAAATGATGTTTCTGCTTATAGCAGGTACATAGTAGCAATTATTCAATCCAAAACCAAGCCTGACGGCAAAGACAAATGATAAGTTCCTACGGCCAATGCAGCAACTCTTGCTCCATTCCCAACGCGCAGGTCCACTTGTCCCTTCTCCAGCGTTCTACTGTTGCTTAGACCCTGCATATTTGTACAAATATGAGCGCCACAGCCGGTATCTAATACCCAAGACTTAGAACCTGAAGTAGTAACATTTACTTCTATAACATAGATACCTGAAGAAGTCGTCTCATACGTCTTCTTCGAGTTCTTTAGATCTCCCAGATACTCTTTGCAATTTCTCTTCCAATGCCCAGACTTGTTGCAGTAATGGCATTTATCAGCATCAGTAGGGCCGCGTTTGGGTTGGAAGAAGTCTCAGGCTTATCCTGATTCTCAATCGGGAATGCCTTAGCTTTTCCTTTACCCTTAGCATGTTTCTTAAACTTTTTACCCCCTTGTACCATAAGTACATTAGGGGTGCCCTTTTGATGTTTGGCTCAGCTGTTTGAGCATGCCATGCAGTTCCGTCAAAGTCTTTGTCATGTTGTTCATGTTATAGTTCATGATAAACTGATCAAAGCTTGACGGCAACGACTGCAGAATGATGTCCGTAGCCAACTCTTGGCTAAGAGGACAATCCAGTTTTGCCAAGTTATCAATATAACCATCATCTTAATGACTGGGCTAACTGGACCATCCTTTGGTAGCTTGCACTCAATGAGAGATTTAACCGTCTGGTATCTCTCAGTTCGTGCTTGCTCCTGAAACATCCCTTTCAGGCTAGTGATCATCTCAACAGGTGACACCACGTCTCGTATTGCTTCTGCAAGTCCGAGTTCATGGTAGCCAGCATGAGACAACTCACATCGACCTCATCATTGGAATGCTTCTCCAAGCATTCCTTTCAGCGTGTCCGGCATTGGACTTGGTTTCTCAAGGAGAGCCTTCTCAAGGACATATTCCTTTTTCTCCTGTTTGAGAACAATTCTCAAGTTCCGATACCATTCAAGGAAGTTCGATCCATTAAGCTTGTCCTTCTCAGGACGGATCGAAGCGAGAATGTGTTTCTGTGAGGGGAGCTAGCCATTGCTGAAAAACACAAAATGAGAGTTTAGTTTTGATGTTCAAGAAATGAGAAATCTTAACAATTAAGAAACTCACATTATATTCAAAACAATTTTCCTCAATTGAATATAATGATCCAAGATCCATATTTCACAAAATTTGAGTGAGCTTTGGCCCATCGCCCAAACTTTAGCTATTTAGGTAAGCAACACTTTGCTAATTATATCATATATAATTCTTGTCTCGGATTAATATCTTATATCAAATCCGATCCTATATCTCTGAGCCCAAAACTATTTTGATAGCCCAGTTAAGCAAAACAATCTTTTAAGTCCGTAGTAACGATTACAACCGCCTCACTCATGTAATTGCGGACACCTGCTTTGGCAGACCCATCACACAATGAAACGAGCCTTGACAGTTGACAGATTGGGAAGATATTAAAAGCTTAATATTATGTTGAGGAACTGAACCTTAAATCTAGTTTATATCAATTATATCCTAGATATTTTAACTTTTTTTAACCTTTTAAAATTTTCTTAAGTTAAACAAGTACGCAAATTCTGAAGTGGTGTCGATCGACACGGATTCCAGGCCTTCGTGATAAAACTATCTGTCTCGCCACATAGATAAAGCCATGTACGATTTCAGTAGAGTACAATTGTACTCATCCACGGATTCATAGTCCTGGAAGCTGAGTCTACTCCACCATCCATGGAGGTCAGCCATAATTTCATTGAGAATCTTTCACCAGCTTTGTCCAGAGGTCAACTGGATCTTTAGTATCTTCATACTGATCTCTTAGATCCTCAGTGAGATGACGGCGCATAATGTTTATGGCTCTTTGCTTTTGGCTTTCAAGTTCATTATTATCTGTAGATGCATCTTCCGAGTCCTCTGTCTTGTAGAGCAAGTCTCGTGCTCAATGACCATTCCATAAATTCGTCTCCTGAGAGATCTAGGACCGGGTATTCAAAGTTGTTAACTTGGCCATTCTTCATATGCATCAAAGTTGACGTCAGCCATCTGAAAAACGTTTTAACGATTTTCAGTTAGGGGCTTTTAATAAATCAGGACCTTAGTGGTAATGGCCGGTTTAATATATATGCATATAGCATGTCCGATTTTAATACTTCATGGTTTCAATCAATTATGCAAATCAATTAATTAAATCATGCAACCGATTTTCTATTAGCTATTAGCAATATTAATCAATTTCCCTTTGCAAAATTAATCATAAGGCAATTCATTAAAGGGATAAACCAATAAAGGAAATTAAACAAAAGGGGAAAAGGATATACTTAACACTTTCCTTTTACTAAAAGGAAGGGATTAAGGTTTTCCTATTTGGATTAGGATTAGGTTTAGGATCGATTTCAACCTAGCTTTTTCTCTAGGGTTCACGATTTCAAACTATGGCCAAAACAAGCATGCACAAATCGATTCTAAAACCTAACTCATACAATCCGATTTCAATCAATGATACATGCGATTTCTATGCTAGTCCAAATTCGATTTAAGTGATTGATGCAAGCAAGTTCTCATGCGATTTTAAACAGGTAAATAAGCAAGCTAATGAACTAATTTAAACATGCAATCAAGATCACAAATCGATTCAGCAAAAAAGCAAGCAATATTCAAACAATCCGATTTAGGGTTTCATAAGCTTAAGTCCGATTTCAAGGTGGGTTTGAATAAGATCAAACAAGTTCAGGAGCAACCGATTTTAGGGTTCAAGTTCATTAATGTCCAATTCGGTTTTGCTTTGTTCTTAGTTTAGGGTTTTACCTTCTTTCTTTTAGATTTGAATTGGAATGAACCGGGAGCTAATGACCTCGGAAAACACAAGCTGAAATCGGATTCCTTGGTTTATTTGGTGGGTCGTCGTACACTGTATGCGTGCGTGAGAGCGCGTCCGATGTCGGATCGACAAGCGGTTTTCATCGGTAGATTTTTCTCGTCGAGGGCTTCGTTTTGATATCTAGATCGCCTTCTGGTTCCCCACGGTTTGAAAGATATGACTCTTTAAAGTTTCGGCGGCTACTCAGGGTCTCTAGGGTTTTAGGGTTTAGGAGCTTTCGTGCTGATAACGTGTTGTGAACTGAATGTTCTGTGTGTATTATTATGAGGACCAAAGGTCTCTTTATATAGTGGTTACACCAGGTAGAGAAAAGGTAATTATCCTTTACTACTCATAACAAGAAAAGGAAATATTCTATAAACCTATTCCTTGTCTATAAAGGAAAACATCTAATTATACTAAGGACCGGTTATGTTAATAACCTCTATATGGATCGGTCTATATTGAGTCCATTAACCAAACGGTTCATAACAGAAAAACAAAAATTTGTCCATAGGCCCCACAAACAGTTGAGCCGGCACTGTTCAGGACCATATCAATTTCACCCTTCAGGTATATACCAATCACATCTGTTTATTGTGTAGCAGTCCTCTGATTCTCGCGCTTATAATTCAATTGTATGTTGCATGTTGTGTTCGTCGCCTTTAGATTTTGGGTCTGAGGAACAATTTACCAATTCTGAGGAAGATAGCTAAAATTTCGAAATATCCCTTTCAAGTATTGCTCCTCTCTCTTGTAACCAACTTAGGGAAAACGAAATTATAACAAAAAAAATGGCTACTTTTTCAGTAATGATCCTCTTCCTACAGTGAACTTTGAAGGAGTGTTTGTGAAAGGAGATGAATCATTGTTTTGGATGGGAAACAACTCTGCAAAGCTTGGAAATGGTGGAACTCCACACTGCTGGACTTTTTTTTTAGTACTGCAGCATATGGGAAACAGAACAAAGTTCCTCAGGTTAGTTTCTTCAAAGCTTTACTACATAATGTTAGAAAACTGCAGAAATCAAAGTCATAACGTATAAGATTTAGTGATAATGTTTTTATTCATAATATAGTTTATTCATAGGTTTTTATGCTGCAAGGGGATACAAATTGGAAGGACTTATGTGGTGAGGCTAAAGGAAAGCATCAAGCAACTCTAGTATGGTCATGGTCTCTTCGTTACAATGGCTCTAGGTACACTTTACATGGCTGTTTTGTACTATAATTATGCTTCTTTTGTCTTAAATGTATCAGAGCCATTTCTTGAAGTTGACTCATGGTCATTCATTCACGTTTAGACTAGGCCTGCTTTTGACTAGAGTCATGTTTTGACATAGTGATCAGTTTATCAGTTATGATATATTTGACTCAATATTGATGACATTACTATCACAACAGAAGTTAGATTGAGAGTTTTAACATGTCGATCTATTGGGAAGAAGATTAGTTTCAAACTCTAGTGAGTAGGAACTTAAGAATAGCTCAGGTTGAGTTTAAGGCTGCAGTCTTATGTTGTACAAGATTATCATTCTTGGCTTAAAAGATATTTTTTCCCCATAGTTTATGTCTCCTTGCAAAATAAGTTGTTCTGCATTTTCAATACAATCAGATTCAGAGAATTTTTTTTTTTAGGAACCTTTAACAGGGTTTTGCCATTGGAGCAAAGAAAGCAAAAAATTTTTAACAGGGTCTCTTAACACAAATTTAGTAATTAAATATCAGATAAGAGACCCAATAGGGTCTCTCCCATTACACATGCTCTAACAAGCGGAAAATAAAGTTAAAACCAAATAAGAAAAAAAAGATAAAGAGAAAAAGAAAAAAAAGTGGAATAGGTAGGCAAGTTGTGTATTTATAAATTCGATAGCTTTGTGTCAGAATTAAGAATTATTTTTAACACGAAAGAATGTGAAATTGCATCTCTAGAGAGTGAGGAAAGCTTTTCCTACTCTTATTTTGCTATATTTTTCATATAATCATGTTTCTAGCCATTAACGTCGCTATTTGACTCGGTTATCATGATTTTGACTTTTGAGTATTCACTATTATAGCTCGATTGATTGCGATCCACGATAAAAAAGAGAAAATATATAACATTTTACTTTTGTAAATATTGTGACAATTGTAAACGTAACTCTTGTATATACAGGCTCCTAATAGTGACAGCAGTTTTGACTGTGCGAAAAAAACAGTCATTTATTTGCAAACTTTCATAATGGGTTTCTCTGAATTGGCAACTGAAGAGTTCGCCGATACAATTGAATGAGTCGTGGGTGTGTGGGTGTGCAGAGCCGTGACTTTATGAAAGTTTTAGAAACTTTCGCCTACATCTAACTTTTTTTTCTTTTAGTTTTTGTTGTGTTTGTTTATGTTTTGCTTATTGTTTGCTTATTTTTTGTTTATTTATTACTTATTTTTTTTATCACAGAAATTAATTCAACATTTTAACTCAATTTAACAAAATATGATTTATTTATCTCTTTGTAGTTCTTTTTCTTTTCTTTAACTTACTTATTGTTGTTTTTCTTATTCTTGATTATTATGATACATATCTATGCATCTTGCCTTAGCGTGAATGATTGCCCTCTATTTGCTTTGTGTGTTTTGAGTTGTCTTTAATTATTTTTTGCTGTGTATGTACGTTCTTTTCCTAATGTATTTCAGTCATGCTTGTTTATTGTTACGCTTGATTCCCTGGATCTTAGTTACTTGAGAGTCAAATGATTTGCTTCTTTGTTCTACTTAATTTTCTCTTTGATTAGAACGAGTACTGTACATGAAACTCAAATCTTATGCCTGTATCAAGAAAGAATTCATAGATATGACAAGAGATGGAAGAAGTCGAGTTATAATTTAGATGAGTAATTAGATGGATTTAAAAAATCTATATTCCGCAAAGGAAAATTTACAGAATATTGGAACTACGCAGACAATAGTTGGTCCAGTTATATGAAGAATTATATCTCTCTCTGTTGGTGTCAACTATCTATTATCTTTGATTCACATCGTAGTAGCATCACATCTGCTATCACACCAGCCATAACATCTAACACACGAAAATAATCAAAGATTCCCTCTCTCCCAAAGCCAAACATTACCTGTTTTTTAAGCATCTGAGCTGTGTTTATTTGATAATAGAACTGAGCATCAGCTTGGGCACGCATAGCTGCTATCTCTTCAGGGGAAGTTTTGGCCATCTTCTCACCAATCTCAAGATCGATAAGGAGCATGTTGCAAATTAAGCATCTCTTACCCGACTATAACATGCTCCTTATCAACATGCTCCTTTGCAAAGGCGCAACAAGCTTTGAATTAATCATCACAATCACATCAATCAAATTTAAATTAAATTAAATTACAAAATTACCCCTAAAGAGACACATCGCAACGATAACGGAACGATCAAGCCAAGTACGAATGAAATCAAAGGGAAAATCCTAGCGAAACCAGCTGGCGTTATATGGCTCGTCTGATCTTGAGCGAGGCGAATCACCTCAGGATCCATCATCCCGTTAAATATCTTCTTCTCTCCTAGCTTCCATGCGCTTCTCTGAGATTTTAGATCTAAAATATTTTATTTTTTTTTTCTGGCGTCAAAAGTCCAAAATATCTGTTTTTTGTTTTTCTGAGTTTTTTTTTTCGAACATCATTGTTTTTTTAGTTATGCTATATCCGGTTTATTATCTTGTGTATATAAGCTATTCAGTGAACAATTGTATAGTTACCAAAGTGAATAACAAATTTTCTTTCATCTTCTTCGTGAACTTGTTCTTCAATTCAATCTCTCTTGAGCTTGTTCTTCAATCTCTCTTCATCGCTTTGTTCATCTACATTCAATAACTGATTTTTTTTTCTTTTCGTTTTTGTTGGGCTTTGGTGATGAAAATCATTGAGTTATAACTGGGCCCGCGACAGGGTAGTCACTAGGAAACGGGTTTGTTTTCTTTGGGCTTCGGTTTGGTTTAAACCGTCTTATCTTTGTAATTGACTTAGTATATAAAGCTAAGCATGTGGGGAATTAGGGTTAACACAAAATTTCTGATTTCCTCTAGGTTTTAGAAGGAGACAGAGAGAAACCTAAAAGCTTGTAATCTGTGGTATAGTGGATTACTGGAAAAACTCCAGGCCGAGACGTAGGATCACACATCGTGATCTGAACTCGTTAAATCTCTGTGTCTTTACTTTATTGCTCAAGAACAAACTAATATTCCGTGCAAAAGAGAGGTTCAATTCTCTACAAGTGGTATCAGAGCCAGATTTACTGGTTTCGGGAGCAAGGGCAGAGAGGATTGGCGGTGGTTGCTAGGTTTTCTTGTTTGTGTGGCTGATTGCTGGGTTAGAGGCATCGGCGGTGAGGTCAGAATCAGGCGTCGCGTTCAGTGTCGACCGACACCCGTCTAGTACGATCGACACCGATCAGTGTCGACCGACACCCATTCATTGTCGATCGACACCGAGTCTGAACAGAGATAAATCAGGCGTGATGGATTCTAAGAAGACTTCGAAGGTGAAGATGGCTATCTTCGATGGGCAAGGAGATTTCTCCTTGTGGAAAAGAAGGATGACGGCTCATATATCACTTGCAGGTTTGAAGGATGAATTATCAACACCTGCAAAAGAGCCTAAAAGTCTGGTAAAGAAAAAGGACGAGTCTGAAGAGGATTTCGCAGAAAGACTTCAAGAAGAAGAAGCCAAGAGGGAGGAACGAGCTGAGAATGCAATGAACATGTTGACTCTCCATCTAGGAGATCATGTCCTCAGGAAAACAGAGGAGTGCACAACAGCACGTGATCTTTGGGCAGCACTAGAGAGGTTATATAATACCAAAACTCTACCTAGTAGAATTCATCTTCTGTATCAGTTTTATACATTTAAGATGGATGGGTCAAAGTCAATCGATCAGAATGTCGATGACTTCTTGAAGACTATTTCAGAGTTGGCTAGTGTGAAGGTTACAGTTGCGGATGAGGTGCAGGCAATTCTATTGCTCAGTTCCTTGCCATCACAGTATGACTCCATGAAGGAGACATGAAGTATGGTAGAGAATCTATCTCTATTGATGATGTGATAAATGCAGCGAGATCTAAGGAGACTGAGCTCAAGGCACTGGGAATATCAACTTCTCAGAAAGCTGGTGAAGCATATGTGGCTCGTGGGAGACAGTCTGAGAGGAGTCAAAGAACTCCGGTGATAGAAGCAGAAGCAGGTCGAAATCGGGTTCAAGAATCACCTGCTGGTACTGCAAGAAGGAAGGACATAAGAAGACTGATTGTTATGCTAGGAAAAGCGCATGGGCAATGATGATGATGGCGAGGCAGCAGTGGTCATTGATCAATCAGCAGGAGTTGATGCATTAACAGTCTCAGAAAGTTGGCATCATGAGAGGGGGTGATTGATTCGGGTTGTTCATATCACATGACCTCAGGAGAGACTGGTTTGATAAGTTCGAGGAGCTCAACTCTGGACAAGTGCTACTGGGGGACGACTATTCCGTTGAGGTTAAAGGAATAGGTTCTATCAATATCAAGGCATATGGTGGCACGGTGAAGACATTGACAAATGTCAGGTATATTCCTAAGCTGAAGAGAAATTTAATATCTACAAGTACGTTAGATAAGCTTGGGTTTGATCATGCTGGAGGCAAAGGAAAGACAAGGTTCTATAAGAACGGGAAGATGGGTCTTCAAGGTTCACTGTGTGGTTCTTTGTATTTGCTTGATGGAGAGACTGTGACAGGACAGTCAAACATTAGTGTTTCCAGGAAACCTGCCTGCGATGAAACAGTGTTATGGCATAGAAGGTTGGGACACATGAGCATGAAGAATCTGATGATCCTGGCAAAAAGGGGCATCATTGACAAGAGGAGAATTGGAGGATGGATTTCTGGAGAGTGTTGTGTAATGGGAAAGCATAAAAGGCTGAGCTTCAACGTTGGGAAGCACAATTCTGGGGAAGCACTGAAGTATGTTCATTCAGATCTGTGGGATCTCCATCTGTTACTCTAAGTTTGTCTGTAAGCAGTATTTTCTGTCTATCATTGATGACTACACTAGAAAAGTGTGGGTATTCTTCTTGTCCACTAAGGGTGAAGTTTTCACAAAGTTTTGTGAATGGAAGAAGCTGGTTGAGAATCAAGTCAGCAAGAAGGTTAAGTGTCTGAGAACAGACAATGGGTTGGAATTTGTGAACAAGGATTTCAATGAGTTTTGCAAGCAGTATGGAATTGAGAGGACAAGGACATGTGCATATACTCCACAACAGAATGGAGTAGCTGAACGCATGAATCGAACAATAATGGAGAAAGTGCGTTGTATTCTTGATGAGAGTGGCTTAGGAGAAGAATTCTGGGCTGAGGCGGTTAGCACAGCTGTGTACCAAATAAATAGAAGTCCCTCATCGGCCTTAGATGGCAATATTCCTGAAGAACTATGGCTGGGAAGAAAGCCTGGTTATAAACATCTTAGAAGGTTTGGGTCATTGGTTTTGTGCATGTAGATCAAGGGAAGTTAAAACCAAGAGCTATGAAGGGAATTTTCATTAGCTATCCGGAAGGAGTCAAAGGGTACAAGGTATGGCTTCTGGATGAAGAAAGATGTGTGATAAGCAGGAATGTAGTCTTTGTTGAAGATAAAGTGTTCAAAGACTTAAAAGAAGGTGTTTCTGCGTCAGAAACAGGGCTGGAGAACCCGACTCCAGAGATGGTGTCGATCGACACACCTATTGGTGTCGGTCGACACCGGGCCGCAGAGAAGGTATCGATCGACACCCCCACTGGTGACGATCGACACCCTCCGTCTGAATCGACAGTTCCGGCTACTGAAGATCAAGGTGAAGGTTCATCTTCAGGTGGAGTTGTTGGAGATTCAGAATCAGATGATATACCTCAGGACTATCAGTTGGTTCGAGATCGAACTAGGAGAGTAACAAGGCTACCTGACCGTTTCAATCATTATGATCTGGCAAGTTTTGCCTTAATTGCTGCAGTTGAGATGAGTTCTGAAGAACCAAGGGACTATCAGGAAGCCATTGAAAGTAGGGATAAAACTTTCTGGAATGGAGGTATGAATGAAGAGATGGTTTCTCTTGATAAGAACAAAACCTGGAGCTGTGGTAAGAGACCCAAAGGAAGAAAGGTTATTGGCTGCAAGTGGGTATTCAAGTTAAAGCCAGGTATACCAGGAGTAGAAGACCGAGATATAAGGCCAGGTTGGTGGCCAAAGGATATTCTCAGAGAGGGTATTGATTATCAGGATGTGTTTTCACCAGTAGTGAAACATGTTTCTATCAGGTTTCTTCTATCTGTTGTTGCAATTTTGATCTGGAACTGGAGCAGCTTGATGTTAAGACTGCGTTTCTTCATGGTTTACTTGAAGAGGAGATCTATATGGAGCAACCAGAAGGTTTTGTGGTTAAAGGAAAAGAGGATTATGTTTGCTTGTTGGAAAGAGCACTGTACGGACTGAAGCAAGCTCCAAGGCAGTGGAACAAGTGTTTTGATCAGTTTGTGGTTAGTCATGGGTTCAAAGGAGCGATGTCGATCACTGTGTCTACATAAAGGAGAGTGAAGATAAGTGTTTTATCTACCTACTCTTGTATGTTGATGACATGTTAATTGCTTCAAAGGACATGAAAGAGATACAGACTGTGAAAGATCTGTTGAGCAGCAGGTTCGAGATGAAAGATCTAGGAGCTGCGAGAAGAATTCTTGGTATGGATATTGAGAGGGATCGTGAAGGTGGAGTTCTTACTTGTCTCAATCCGGGTATATCAAGAAGATTCTTCAGGTATTCAATATGGATGAGTCTAGATCTGTTTCAACACTATAGGTTCGCACTTTAAGTTGTCGGCTGTCAAAGATAATGAAGCTGAGACAATTATGGATGATATTCCATATGCTAATGCTATTGGAAGTATTATGTATGCGATGCTGGGAACTAGGTGTGATCTAGCATATGCTGTTGGCTTAGTGAGTAGGTTTATGAGCAAGCCAAGTATGGTTCACTGGTCGGCAGTGAAGTGGGTACTAAGATATTTGAAGGGTACTCAGGATCTGAAGATTGTATTCAGGAAGAACAAGGAGTTTAAGGTTGAAGGTTTCTGTGATTCTGATTTTTCGTCGGATCTGGACAGAGGTAGATCGATTTCAGCATATGTTTTCACCGCTGGTGGAAGTGTGATTAGTTGGAAGTCGAGTCTTCAACAGGTGGTTGCACTGTCTACGACAGAGGCAGAGTACATGGCGTTGGGGGAAGCTACGAAAGAAGCTATCTGGCTAATGGGTTTGGCTGAGGAGTTCGGTTTCAAACAAGACTCGGTGGAGATCTGGTGTGATTCTCAGAGTGCTTTGAGTTTAGCCAAGAACAACGTTCATCATGAGAGAACAAAGCATATTAGAAGAAGGATGCATTTCATCAGGGATATAGTTGCTTCCGGTGATGTGAAGTTGTCCAAGATCCCTACAGAGAGGAATCCGGCTGATATGTTGACAAAGGTTCTTCCGGTGGATAAGTTTGAGAAAGCCTTGAGTTTTCTCGGCTTAGAAGAGCACTAAGGTGCTGGTTTGTCTGGAGTTTCACATGGATGCAAAGATGAAGATGTTTACTCTGGAGTGATTGTCATCAAGGTGGAGATTTGTTGGGCTTTGGTGATGAAAATCATTGAGTTATAACTGGGCCCGCGACAGGTAGTCACTAGGAAACGGGTTTGTTTTCTTTGGCTTCGGTTTGGTTTAAACCGTCTTATCTTTGTAATTGACTTAGTATATAAAGCTAAGCATGTGGGGAATTAGGGTTAACACAAAATTTCTGATTTCCTCTAGGTTTTAGAAGGAGGCAGAGAGAAACCTAAAAGCTTGTAATCTGTGGTATAGTGGATTACTGGAAAAACTCCAGGCCGAGACGTAGGATCACACATCGTGATCTGAACTCGTTAAATCTCTGTGTCTTTACTTTATTGCTCAAGAACAAACTAATATTCCGTGCAAAAGAGAGGTTCAATTCTCTACAGTTTTGTCTTTTTCAGATCTCTCATCATGGGAAACGATCAGGACCAGGTCGGACCTCAGTACCCGGAGATCAAGATCGATCCTTGGGTCTCTGCGCTAGTCATTCTCGGTTTTCTTTTTTTTCTTTTACTCTTGTTCTTTTGCATTTGGTACCTACCCCGAAGAAACGGGACAACAGTCGCAAGGGTCGGACCCTCAGAAGTAGAGCTCCAGCCATGAAGTCCATAAGCACTCACAATAGGCTGTGTACCGTAGGTAATAGTTTTTTTTTTCTTTTTCTCAAACTATATTTTATGAATATTGCAGAGATTTTTTTTTTTTTTTTGAAATGATATTGCAAAGATTTTACATAATCAGAATACAATGAGTGTAATAACTGGATACATTTTATCGTAATAATACATGGAATTTAAAGGTACATTCTTGCACAACAGGTGAGCAGTTTCACTGCAGCAACGATGGACAAAATGAATGAAACATGTTGAGAATTATCACCCAAAATGTGTTATCAAAAATGGTTGATAAAGCGGCAAGTGATAGGAGAATTGGATACCACCCAAAATGTAAGCAACTTCAACTCACTCATCTATGCTTTGCAGATGATTTAATGGTGGTATTTGTTGATGGAAAAGGAAGCTCAATTGAGGGAATTCTGAGCATTTTCCAGTATTTTGCTGCTAAGTCAGGTCTAAAGATCAGTACTGAGAAGTCAACTTTGTACTTGGCGGGACTATCGGAGAGGGAGAAGGCAGACATAACCTCAACCTTCCCTTTCGCTATTGGACAACTTCCTGTGTGATATCTTTGGATTGCAGCTTATAGGCTTCCTAGCGGGACAGAGAGTGGACTGGATCTTTTGTGGTCATGATCTGGAATCAAGGAACCATCTGTTTTTCAATGTTCTTACTCTTCTCAGGTGTGGAGTCGTGTGGCTGGGAACCTTTTGGCACGAGATTACTCTGTTGATTGGAACGCTATAGTTTATCTTCTCCAAGGTGACTATATATAACGATTTTTACTATGAAGAGTTAGAGACGGATATTGTCTCGTCAACTTTTACTGCTCTCCAATGAATTCAATCCATCCTCTCTAATCAATCAATCGAGAGTATCTTCACACATCTTCAATGTTTTGGTTTTGGTATGGAATGCTATTCGTAGGCCCATAGTGAACCTACTATCATTTTGTTAACTTGAACCAAATGAATTCAAACATGATGTGGACGATAGTAATCTTTTCCAATTAAATTTTGTGATCCCCATTTTTATTTCTGGTCAAAGAAGTACGTTTCGCTAATTTTGTTTTAATCTTTCCGTTTTATTCTCAGCCAAATAAATTATATTTCCTTATAAAAAGAAGTAATAATTATATTTCCATCAACAAGGTGATTTTAAAGATACAATACTTGATTAATTTAAACTGGTTTGCTTTCCTTCACCTCCGTTACATGACTATATATATAATAGAGTATTTGCTGCAGCCTTGAGAAAACAAAACTAGTAAAATGTCATCAGGTATTAGGATGGTTGGTTACTTGTCCCTCCCTCTTATTGTAGCGCTTCTGTTCTCAGCGGCGTTAGTGCGTGCGAATCAATATAACGGTTCTCTCATATCCTTTCAGGTTATTCTATTATTTGGACATATTTAATCGGTTTTTACATGGTCTCACATACAAATTTGGTATTTATAATAATAATAAATCTCATTTTTTTGTTTCTATTCTAGATAAGCGAAAATGTAATCTACGACTGCGTGGATATCTATAAGCAACCATCACTCGGTCATCTTTTGCATAAAACCCACAAAATTCAGGTCTTTACTTTTTGGGATTATTGTTGTCTCATATTATTTTCGAAGCATTTTTTTGTAATTAAATATATTTTGGCTGATAATATTTTTTTTTAAATCTTAATTAATTTTTTGGAAAGATGAAACCATCAGTTTCAAGACCAGAATCAAAAGATAACAAATATTACAACAAGGAAAACAAAGACTACAACCAGAAAATAAAATGTCCAGATGGAACCGTTCCTATATTAAGAAATACAAATGAATATATTTCGACTGCTCAACATCTTGGAGAGATGCATTTCAATCCTTTAACAGCTGACAGTCCTGGAACACATGTAAGCAGTTTTTCCCTTTAATATTCTATATATGATAAAAAAATTTCTATATTAAAAATTTAATAATTGGTCTAATCATTTGTATACTATTGTCCTTGTTCGGGAACTCGCTACGCGCTATACGTACGGTCGATAGGGGACTAGCGAGTTACTAATTACTCGGGGATTATTCGGGGATAACTCGGGGATTACTCGGGGAGTAATTTTATAACATTCTATTATAATTTTGTTCATAAATTTGTTTTAGTTAATAATATTAATAGAATAACATGATTTAATAATTAGAAAACTATTAAAAATCATGAAATCAGTGTTCGAGTGACTTTTTTCATTTTTCTACCACTTTAACTACTTCATCTTCATATTTTACATATTTTTAGTCAATTTTCATTTTTTATTTTGTTATTTAGAATAAAATATAACAAATTTGTCAAATTATTATCGATTTAAGTGATCTAAATTGATTTAGTTGTCATATTTACGTCGTTTCTTTCCAATTATATGGTTTAGACGGAAAAAACACTAGTCACTGTATAATATAGCCGTATAACTCAACTCGCTACGCTCCACCACCGGCTAGAGTATTCTCGGACGTATACTCGGCTAGGCGGACGAGTTTTAGAACAAGGACTATTGTCAATAAATTTATTTTATGCTAAACAAATTATGGGTTGATTATTAGATAGCTGGAGTGAGATCTACAAGTGGAGGTCCATATCATGGTGTCCAAGGCTGGTTTAGTGTATTTGAATTGAACATCGCAAAAGACCAAGCTTCTTATGCATCTATCTATCTTGGAACTGAAACCAATTTTATCCAAGTTGGGTGGATGGTATGTTTTTTTTTGTATATATCATAGATATTATTTATCTTCATCATTAATTCAGATATTCTTAAAGTATTAATAGTCTTCATCATTCATAGATAAATCCAGGTTTATTCGGTGATCAATGTTGGGGATGGGTTTAGCACCCTCACCAAGGCCCAACAATATTTTACCTCGGCCCGTCATATATTAACCAACCGACTGGATAATACTCGTAATTAATAATTAATGATATTTATTATTTGATTGATGAATATTACTATTCAAAAGAGGAAGATTTCCTTATCCAAGAAAAGGAAGTCCGCCGCGCCGACCCGACATTCGCGGAAGATGACATTATCAGCTCGACAAGATAAGGAAAGAGAGCGGCAATTACGAAAGTTTTCCTTATCTTAGAAGGGTTAGGTCGGTTTAGCTTTCTTATATATAGGAGGGGTCATCATTCGAGAGAGACAGGCGCTTTTCGCTTACAACTTAGAACTCTTAGCTTTTGATCTAGTATTCATCTCGGCTAGGTTAAACAGCTTTGGCTATTTGTTGTAATCGAATTCATCAATCAATAAAAGTCACTTCGGCAAATCTCTGTGTTATTCTCAAAGTTTTTCCCAAAACCTTGACCTAGGTGAGGTCATAGTTCAACAATTGGCGCCGTCTGTGGGGACCCTTTTGAGAAAACTCAGAATCACGATGGCCAACGATCCGAACAACGCCGCCATCAATCTTAACAATCCACAAATCGAAGCCGACGCCGCACTCAACGCCGGCAACGCGCAAGGAGTCCCGCAAGACGCCGGTCCACACGATAACATCCCTCAAGTTCAGGATCACGCCGACCCCAACGGCAACGGTCCCCAGAATCAACAACTTCCGCCGCCGCCACCTCTCGACGGCGCGGCAAACGAAGCCGATCCCTTGATCGCAATCCACGCTCTGTTGGCTTCCCTCACTGACAAAGTAACTAACATCGAAGCCAGACAAGCCGCCTCTGAAGCCGGTGGAAACACCGCCGAGGCCCGAGAACATAATCCTGCCAGGACCCCAGACAGGATAGATCCAATCATCCGAAACCTGTTCGGCTCAACTCCAACAGGAGAACTTCGCGGATCCAACAGAACGAGAATCCCTGCAACAACAACAGGAACACAGGAGTCTTCTGATAAAAATCCTGAGCTCGAGAACGTCATGAAGCGCCTCGAAGAGATGAACTCACAAATTCATCGCGCAACCAGCTCGGCACCAGAGCTCGATCGGGTACTCAGACAAACGAGTAAAACCCCATTCACCGAGGCGATAACAAGTGTCCGACAACGATACCATGGCAAGATCAGAGAGGTGCCTACCTTCAAAGGGGAAGACGACCCCCAACGACATCTCGTAGCATTCACCATCGCGATGGGCCGTGCCGACCTGTCACCCGAAACACGTGATGCCATCTTTTGCCAGCGCTTCGTCGAGACACTCGGAGGAACAGCTCTCAACTGGTTCACTCGACTCACCCCAAATTCAATAGGAAGTTTCGAGGAACTGTCGGCTGCTTTCCTTAAGCACTATTCGATGTTCATCGACAAACAAACGAATCTCACCGAACTCTGGAACTGCGTTCAGAGCGAGACCGAAAGCCTCCGCGCGTACGTAAAGCGTTTCCGTAAAATCATCGCCAAAGTCGAATGTCCCGACGCCATAGCGCTCATCGCCTTGCGACAAGGAATGGGAGAGGACGAACCACTCTGGGAAGACCTCAAAAAGAAAGAACCAACTAGCCTCGAAGACGCCTTCCACCGAGCCACCACGTTCATCGAACTCTACGAAGAACGGGCTGCGCGAGCCAAAAAATCGGACCAAACGAAAACTGCTGCCGCCCCCAAAGAAAAGCCGGCGACGAGCATACCAAAAGAACCTCGTCAGCATTACGACGAAAAAAGAGCTTCCAGCTACCACGTCTCCGACAAACCGCCGGGCTGGAACAAATACATTCGCAAGGATGACGAGTCAACGACTAAAGGCGAAAAACCCTTCGACGGTTCCAAATTCTGCCCCTATCACAGAAGGACAGGGCACGCGCTAAAGGATTGTGATCACTTCCACGATCACACCATCGAAGACTATCTATCCGGGAAACTCAAGCTCGATCCCCGCGATCGCACTGGTAACACCTCGCGGGAACACCGGAATACTGCTGGCAACGGTCGAGACCCGCGACAAGGCAACAAAGATCGACGATCTGACGAAGGGAACAAACGCAACCGCGACCGCGATGACAAAGACGGAAGCCCTCCACCTGCGGCCCAAATCCAACGGATCAACATGATCATGAGAGGATTACAGAACTGCACCGATTCTGTCCGCTCCGTCCAGAAGCATGAGCGACGAGCTATCACCGCGTCAAAGTGGCAGCAACCATCGGCGGATGAAGTCCCAATCACTTTCACCGCGGCGGATACAACAGGGGTCAATATGCCGCACAACGACCCACTAGTCGTCGAGCTTAAAATCCATAACCTCGCCGTCGCGCGCATCCTCGTCGATACCGGAAGTTCCACGGATCTGATCTACAAGGAAACTCTCCATCGAATGGGTATTCGCAACGATCAGATCAAGCCAAAGACTAAGATACTCACGGGATTCACAAGCGAATCCTCTTGGACCATTGGAACTATCAAACTGCCTGTCGAGGCAGGAGGCATCACCAAATGGGTCAAATTTGACGTCGTAGATCAGCCCGCAATTTACAACGCTATTGTCGGAACACCCTGGCTACACTCTTTGAAGGCAGTCACATCAACGTACCACCAATGCCTCAAGTTCCCAAACAACGATGGCATCTTCACCCTTCGAGGAAATCAGCGCATCGCAAGCTCCTGTTTCATCACCGAACAGAAACTGCGCAAACCACACCCACCATCTGCACAGTCCTGCGTGATCAATATGCCCGAACTGCTCGAAGTCCACGAAAGACCAAAAACCAACCTCGTCGTCCAAGTCAACATCGACAAAAATAATCTCGAGCGTTGCGTCGGCATCGGCTCTGACCTCCCCAATCAATTCCGAACCGAGCTCGTTGAGTTTCTCTCAGACAACAAAACAACGTTCGCTTGGTCCGCAAACGACATGCCCGGCATCGATCCTCGTATCATCAGCCACGAGCTCAATATCGACCCAATCTATAAGCCAATCAAGCAAAAGAGACGAAAGCTCGGCCCTGAACGCGCTCAGGCCGTCAACGACGAGGTCGAAAAATTGCTCAAGGCTGGATCTATCGCCGAGGTGAAGTATCCAGACTGGCTCGCCAACCCCGTGGTGGTCAAAAAGAAAAACGGCAAGTGGCGCATCTGCGTCGATTTCACCGACCTCAACAAGGCGTGTCCCAAAGACAGCTATCCGCTGCCACATATCGATCGCCTCGTCGAAGCGACCGCCGGAAACCAACTCCTATCGTTCATGGACGCGTTCTCCGGATACAATCAGATCTTCATGCATCCCGACGATCTTGAAAAGACAGCCTTCATTACCGACCGCGGCATCTATTGCTACAAAGAGATGCCCTTCGGGCTGAAGAATGCCGGCGCGACATATCAACGGCTGATGAACCGAATGTTCGAACATCAGCTCGGCAAAACCATGGAGGTGTACATTGACGACATGCTCGTCAAATCAGCAGTCGCCGAGAATCATATCAAGGACTTAGACCAGTGCTTCCCCATCCTCAACTCATATTCCATGAAACTCAACCCGGCCAAGTGCACATTCACGGTCACTTCCGGAGAATTCCTTGGTTATCTCGTCACGGAACGCGGGATCGAGGCAAACCCCAAGCAAATAAGAGCAATCTTGGAGCTACCCTCTCCAAAAACAACCCGAGAAGTCCAACGCCTTACCGGGCGAATCGCCACGCTCAATCGGTTCATCTCACGATCAACCGATAAATGTCTGCCGTTCTATCAACTTCTCCGCGGCAACAAACGCTTTCAGTGGGACGAAAAGTGCGAGGACGCGTTTCAACAGCTCAAAACATACCTGTCAACTCCGCCAATCCTCGCCAAGCCAGAAGAGGGAGAAACGCTCTATCTTTACATCGCCATCTCGACCTCGGCAGTCAGCAGCGTGCTTGCGCGAGAAGACCGTGGCGATCAGCGCCCGATCTTCTACGTCAGCAAAACACTCGATGGCGCGGAAACTCGCTAACTCACTTTGGAGAAACTGGCTCTCGCCGTCGTCGTCTCGGCCCGAAAGCTACGACCATACTTCCAATCCCACACCGTCCACGTCCTAAGTAACCAACCACTTCGCACCATTCTCCATAGCCCAAGCCAATCGGGACGACTTGCAAGATGGGCAGTGGAACTATCGGAGTACGACATCGAGTACAAAAGCAGAGTCAGCGCAAAGGCCCAAGTTTTGGCCGATTTCCTCATCTAATTACCCGCTGAACTCGTCGATGACGCAACAAAGTTCAAACCTAAATGGAACCTCTACGTTGACGGATCGTCATGTCGCCAAGGCTCCGGAATCGGCATCAAACTCGAATCACCAACGGGGGAAACTCTCGAACAGTCTTTCCGCCTTGAATTCCCAGCTTCCAACAACGAGGCCGAATACGAAGCACTCATTGCTGGACTACGCCTCGCCAAGGGAATCGGAGCAACCAATATCCACGCCTATTGCGATTCCCAGCTCGTCGCCAACCAATACAACGGAGAATACGAGGCACGCAACGACCGCATGGACGCATACCTCCGGCTCGTCAAAGCACTCGCCGCGGAGTTCGAGTCTTTCGAGCTCACCAAAATCCCTCGTGCTGAAAACTCTACTGCCGATGCGCTCGCAACGATCGGCTCAAGTAAAGACGATGATTTTCGGCGTCAGATACCTGTCGCTAGTATCCCAACGCCAAGTATCGAGTTACACAAGGGACTTTGCGCATCCATCCGCGAGGACCATAACGACGCCGACGAAACCGACGAGGACGAAGTCGGGACGCACTCCAATGTTGACATCAGTAAGGAGACCGGCGCGAAGCCCGACTGGAGAACCGAAATCATCAAGTACATCACCAATGGCGACGCACCAGCCGAATGATGGGCGGCCCGGTGTCTCAAGGCCCGCGCCGCGCATTACACGGTCGTAAATGGCGAGCTCCTCCGACGGACCGCCGCCGGCGCACTCCTTACTTGCATCGACGGCATGCAAATTCGTTTCGTTCTGGAAGAAACTCACGAAGGGGCAGGCGGCAATCACTCAGGCGGACGCGCTCTCGCACTTAAAGTCAAAAAGCACGGTTCTTCTGGCCAACCATGATCGCAGACTGCGAACAATTCGCTCTCAAGTGCGAAAAGTGCCAACGACACGGCCCCGTCCTCCATACTCCATCCGAGCTCCTCACCACCTCCTGTCCTTCGTACCCTTTCATGCGATGGGCCATGGACATCGTCGGTCCTTTACCAAACTCTCGGCAACGCCAGTTCGTGCTCATTATGACGGATTACTTCACAAAGTGGGTGGAGGCTAAGGCATACGCCTCGATAAAAGACCACGACGTCCAGATGTTCGTTTGGATACACATCATCTGCCGCCACGGCCTGCCTACGAAATTGTCACGGACAATGGCTCCCAGTTCATCTCAAGCGTTTTCGAAGCTTTCTGCGCTAAATGGAGGATTCGCCTCAGCAAATCAACGCCTCGTTACCCGCAAGGTAACGGCCAGGCCGAAGCAACAAACAAAACCATTATCGACGGCCTCAAAAAACGCCTCGAATCGAAAAAGGGACTTTGGGCCGACGAGCTTGACGGTGTCCTCTGGTCTCACAGGACAACTCCACGTCGCGCCACCGGAAAATCACCATTTTCATTGGTACGGCTGCGAAGCCTGTCACCCGCCGAAGCCGCGGTACCAACACTCCGGCGACAACTGGCACCGCTACACCCAGAAGTCAACTGTGCAATGTTACTCGATAACTTGGACACCTTGGAGGAAACGCGCGGACAGGCTCTTCTCAGAATGCAAAACTACCAACATCAGGCGGCTCGCTACTACAACACAAAGGTACGACCTCGGCACTTCGACGAAGGCGACCTTGTCTTACGGAAAGTCTACGAAAACACGAAGGAGTATCGCGCCGGCAAGCTCGGAGCAAAATGGGAAGGCCCATACATCGTCGGCAAGATCGTTAAACCAGGTGTCTGCGAACTCGTGACCATGACAGGTGACGCCGTGCCGCGCTCATAGAATGTCAACAACCTCAAACGTTTCTACTACTAAGTCCATCTCCACGATGCGACTAGCGTCAAAAAAAAAAAAAAAAAAAAAAAAGAACGAGCTACGCTCTCTTGTAATCGAACTACGAATGGCTTGATCCTCTTTCGGGGTACGTAGGCAGCCTGTCAAAGGGTTCAGCTATACATCAATAAAAATATCTTCCTTTGAAGAAACGTCTCGTTACAAAACGTCTGCACCATTAACGGTCGCCTTTACTTGAGTTTCTCAGTTAAACTGTCAAAACTGTGCCGAGCTACGCTCAAACGTAGGCGCTTCGCCTCATAGCTCTAAGCTATAGACCAATACATCTTCACTCTGATCAAGTAAATGATGGGTCAAATAAAGCCGGGTCCATCGTTGCCCGCACCTCTCGAAATTATGACTGACCCACGAAACCACGCCGGAGTTCAGTCTCGGGAGCGTAGATATACTTGATTGAGATGCTCTGTCCGAAACAGACTTACCTTTCAAGATGTAAGCCGAGCCCACGTAAGCCTTCGTCGTATGCGAGCAGTTGTTAGCCTCGCACCCCGGATGTCGATTTACCTTGTTAAGTTCAAGGACCAAGTCTAATTCCGAATTGAACTGACTTTGAATAAGTTTTCGAGTATACTACTCAGCTCAGTCATTCCACTAGCACGGTAATCTAAATCGTTCGGACTATTACTCGTGAATCGTCTAAGTTACTTGGAAATGCCGTACTTTCATTAACTTAGAAAAAAGTTAGCCTATCGGCTTACAAGCATTACGATGCCGAGATCCACAACTCGGACCTCGGCTAATACAAAAAACGATTACAAGATCTAAATCTACTGGACCACGTCGGTCCCTTCCGCATCCGGCCCACGATCCCCAGCCGGATCTTCGGGCACATCTTCCGTCTCATCATCTGTCTTCTCACTTGGAAGACTCAATTCATTCGTCGCCCCAGACTCCGGACGAGACGTAGTCACCGCGGCAACTGTAGCAGCGGGCGAATCCAATTCTCCTTCGCCAAAAGTGATTTCTTCAATCACCTCGGCAGCGTCATCCCACGTTTTCTTCGAGGCCTCTAACGTCGAGAGCATCTCGTCCGGGATCGGCACGCCTCTCGCTTTGAGGGCTCGGGCAAAATTCAGAGTGCCTTCGGCCTCCGTGGACTTCGCCACGATTTCTTCGATCTCAGCTCTTTGAGCAACAAAACGCTTCATCTTCTCAGCAAGCGCAGCGTACTCGCCGACGACCTTAGCACGTTCCTCGCCGATGCGCTTGTCTCTAGATTTGCGAAGTCTTGCGCGTTCCTTTGATAGTTTCGAACGAGTCTTTTTCTTGGACTCCACCGCGGCCGCCTTGGCCGCCTCGGCCTCTTGCAGCCTGACCTTCAAGGCTGAAGTTTCCTCCGCCGCAACCATTAGCTCGACCCTCTCGTTTTTAAGGTCGACGATCTCAAGAGAGAGCTTCTCGTTCGCCTCGGCAAAGCGGTTCTTCTCAGCGCGAACCTCCATCAGTTCGTCTCCGAGGTCCTTCACTTCCTTTCGAGACGCCTTCAAATCTCGATCGTACTGACCAACCAGGAACGTAGCAGCATTTAGCGATCTCATCGCGTCTCCCGCAAAAGTTTCGAACAGATCGTATCGAGCTAGCTCCTGTGGGTTTTGAGGACGCGCCATTGAAATTGTTCTTGTACGCCACACCAGCTCGGCGCATCGGTCATTATCCGCCGCGATCGGCTTCCGACCGTCGTATTGGAAGGACCATCCGTAGGAATGTTTATCCTCAGCTTCGCCATCCTCATCAGGGTTTTCGCTTTCATTCACCTGCCGCTCCGACGTCGCGGCGGCGTTGTCATCGGGAGTTCCGTCGTTCCCGACACCGGCATTAACTTCTCCTTGAGCGATAGGTTCGTCCGGAGTCACCTCGGTGTCCTGTTCCACAGGCACAACGAGACCGACTTCGCCTTCTACGGCGTCAGCCATCTCGTCCCCGACGGGAGCCTCCTCTTCAGGAATTGCCTCGGCGGTTTTTGAGGGCTCGGTCCCTCGTCTCTTAGGAGACGACGTTGCGGCTTGAGGTCCACCTGAGGACTCGCCAACAAGGTTCACCAGATCCTGCGCCAAGCTGCTGAACTTTCGTTTGCGAAGGCCCATACTCGACTGATCAAGAGCGGCAAAATTTTGTAGTCGTCTTTTTAGCGCTCGTTCCACTCTCCCCGCGGAAACGTCAGGCCAGGTCTGGTGACTAAGTCTGGAAAATACGTCCCTGACGTGCTCGAAACCTTCCGGCGTTGGGTCGAGAAAGCACGGTCTATCTGCAAAACAATAAGTCGCGTCAGTCACCGCGGCGAAATAAAGAATTCAATTGTAAAACAAAGTACCAATCGATTCGCTCCACCGCGTCCGAATCTCGATCCTCGGGTCAGCCACCGCGAACTCATTCTTCTTTACGAAGAAATAATGATCTCTCCAAGCGTGGATCTTGCTTTTAGTGGACGGACCGGTGATGATGTTGAACTTCGGTCTAGCCTGGATGTAAAAACATCCCAATGATGACTCTGCCGACGAAACCTTAAGCGATGTCATCTCTTCGAAGTAATGGCACGTCAGTGGAAGATCATTCTCCGAGGCCAACATCATCATCGCAACCATATGACGCATCGCGCCGTGCGTCAACTGCGTCGGCGCCATTCCCCGTCTCTCACAGTACTCCAGCGGGAGGCTTGGGATAGGAAATCTCAGATGACAGTCTAAGAAGAACGACTCGTAGACGCAAAAGAAGCCCGGCGGAGCATCCCAAGGTCTTTCATCTGGTCCCGGCACCACGAACGTAACCTTCGGACTCACAACACACGCGTACTTGAGACTAACGAGGTGCTCCTTGGTGGTCTTCGTGGAATAGACTTTCCATTTGTTTCCAGCTACTCTGTCAACAACGATCCCAGCCTTTTTAGCCTCCTTCGCGGCATTTTCTCGAGCAATTCTCTCGGCTCGGTGTGGCTCAAAGATGAGATCTCCCATCTCCAAATCTGAATCTTCGGTGTGAAAGCTGGCCTCCTCGTTTGCGTCGGCACGAAAGGATGTACCCGCATTGGCCTCGTCATTCTCTAGATCTCTGTCCACGGGCTCAGCTCCGGAATCTCCCAAACGGCTCAAGTCTTCGTCAATTAGCCGAGGAATCTCGAATCGACTGCTCGGCTCGGCGCGTCATGATCACGTAACGGATCCCTAGCCGCGGCATCGAGATTTCCTCGACTTGGGCTCCTCGTCTCTGAATGGCCGCTCGGCTCGGTAACCCCTGCTGGGTATCTTTCGGCCCGGCAGAACCCAAAACCAAGATCCCTATCTTCTAGATCGTCCGCGTCGGGACGAAGTCCTCTCCACGAGGGAACGGAATCCAGCGAAGAACAGCTTGAAGGCATTTTCCAGATCTGATGAATTCGCGGTGGCGGAATGAAGAACACGGCGGAGCTATGAAGAACACGACGGAAAAGATAAACGGAAGATAGGAGAGAGAAGAGAGCTCTACCTTTTCGCGAAAATGAGGAAGTAGAAAAGTAAGGACGAACTCACGAGAACTCGAACTTATAAAGAAAAATGGTGACGGTTTCGAGATCAATCATTCCGTTTTTGACTCTTCGTCTCCGCCGTCCTCTTTTATCATCATTAGGGTTGAGATACGTGCTTCGCGTCTCTCAACTCACGTCTTGTCGCCGCGAAACTCGCGCGATTTTCTGCATGATTGACACGTGTCATCATCGCTCCAAACGAGGGAGCGCGATAAAGAAGCCGCGTAACCCACTCGCCTGCCGAGAAGCGCCACGCGCTTCAAATAGGATAAGCACACTCGCATTAATTTCGTGCCACGATTGGCATCGAATATTTCTTCATCGAATATTCTTTCCGAAAAAGAATATTCTTTGTTGAATCGTTTCGGAGTTTTAACTCTTTAAAACGTGACGAGGTGAAATCTCGACGAGCCACTTCTCTTCAAATTCGCCGAGCTCAACCGCGTCGCTCAACGAACTGAGGGGGGGCTTATTGTTGGGGACGGGTTTAACACCCTCACCAAGGCCCAACAATATTTCACCTCGGCCCGTCATATATTAACCAACCGACTGGATAATATTCGTAATTAATAATTAATGATATTTATTATTTGATTGATGAATATTATTATTCAAAAGAGGTAGATTTCCTTATCCAAGAAAAGGAAGTCCGCCGCGCCGACCCGACATTCGCGGAAGATGACATTATCAGCTCGACAAGATAAGGAAAGAGAGCGGCAATTACGGAAGTTTTCCTTATCTTAGAAGGGTTAGGTCGGTTTAGCTTTCTTATATATAGGAGGGGTCCTCATTCGAGAGAGACAGGCGCTTTTCGCTTACAACTTAGAACTCTTAGCTTTTGATCTAGTATTCATCTCAGCTAGGTTAAACAGCTTTGGCTATTTGTTGTAATCGAATTCATCAATCAATAAAAGTCACTTCGGCAAATCTCTGTGTTATTCTCAAAGTTTTTCCCAAAACCTTGACCTAGGTGAGGTCATAGTTCAACAATCAACGCGTATGGTCTTATGGATTTTGGAGGGTATGTATATCATCTCATATAATTTATATATATATTTTTGTTTACTTGTAAATAGTCTCCGTGAAAATTGAGATTTCTCTACCATTTTAACAGGGCAAAGATGGAAAAGGATGCTATAATACAATCTGTCCAGGATTTGTTCAAGTAGCTAAAGATGTTCCGATTGGATACCCAAATGAACCTAATCCATATGTTGGATGGTACCGTTTTTTCATTCATCAGGTATACAATTTTTATGTTTTGTATTTGTCTTTTAGGCGGTGTATTTACACATCTGAAACTTGAAACTTAATCATACGGATAATTTGCAACTTTGCAAAATCTTCTTGGTTGGATAAGTTATATATTTGATTAATTTTCAATGTCTACTTTCTACTGGGAAGGCAGGTTTTTATTAATAGATGGTTTTTTTTTTTTTTTGTTATCATATTTGCAAAAGGATAAACAAACAGGAAACTGGTGGCTCACTAGACTTATAAAAGATAAACCTAATGTAGACATAGGATATTGGCCAAAAGAGCTATTTGATATTCTAAGTGATGGTGCAAAAATGGTTGGAGCTGGGGGGCTGTTCAAGCTTCTCCTTCTGGTTCAAGCCCTCCAATGGGTAACGGTCAACTACCAACTAAAAATCCTAGGAAATCAGCAGGTTTCACAAATGTTGGAGTTCTTAATTCCCAGTATGAAGAACAAAGAATCGATTATAATCCAATTGATTTCTTATTAGATAGCGACAAATGTTATGGATTAAGAAAAGGTCGTTATTTGTCTGGTAATACTGAGTTCTATTTCAATTATGGTGGTCCGGGAGGAAACTCGTGTGGAGTTTGACATTTTTATTAATCGCTAAACTTGAAATGTAAGATCTTTATTTATTTTCTACCAAATAAAAAAATGTATTTGATTACTCATTTATATATTTTTCCCTCATGTATAAAATCTAGAGGAAATGCACAAAAATGACCATTTTTGGAACTTTAATGAACTTTAATGTCAAAAGGGCCTGTATTGGTTTCTTAATGCCGAAAAAAAAAATGTCAACATAGCCTCCTTCTTGGAAAAGAAGTTCCCTCATGCATAAAATCTAGAGGAAACGCACAGAAATTACCATTTTTTCCTCTATTGGCAACCCTAATGTCAAAAGTGACCCCTTCCTTTGAAAACTGGAAAAGATGTTCCATGGCATCTTCACCTAAAATTGAATCAAGTTCCATCTGAACAGAACATAAATCATGAAAGCCTACAGGTAAGGAAAATGGATAGTTTGCTAACCATGATGGCATTAGGTTTTAAGTAGTTAAGATAGATTTTATGTTCATATGGGTGTGAATCATGTGCATAAAATGTCAGTTCCAAATACTATCTAACGTGTCATTTTTACCAGTCGGAATATAGCTTAATCATCATCTTTTTTTACCATAGCCATTTCTTTATTTATCTCTTACCAATTCAAACTGTTATCATTTCTTATCGCAATTCAAAACAAAGTTCATAGCCTTTTTGTTAAAGATCCATTATATAGTAAGTGCTCTAAGTAAGCTTATGATTAGCTTTCTCAAAACTTATACGTATACCATCAAATCTTTTAAAGAATCGCCTAGAACGATGATGACCTATAACCAAGAAATCATAATGGCTATTGCTCCAAAATTAGTCTGCCCCGCAAACTTGATGGGGTGATAGTTGATTAGGGGAAAAATATAAATAAAAAATATAATAACAACAAATGGAAACCTTATAATAATACTCCTATAAATACTAGTACGAGGGTTGGGAAAAAAAAAAAAAGCAAAACGGGATCAAAATTAGGGTTTGGTAGGAGCTAGAGAGAAAGAGGAAGAAACGGCGAAGGGTTTTTTCTTAAGTTGGTCCGTCTTTGGAATAATCGTTGGTCGAAGACTTAGTTTCAACGATGAACACTTACCCAGCACTATCATCATCAAACACGTATTCTCGATCTTCCTTTCCCTGATTTTACCAAATTGTTATGATTTTTTGTTCTGGTTGGATATGTAAACATTGACGGCCTAGCTAGGCGCTTAGCGGCTAAAATCATTGGAACGTTCTGATTTTAATCACCAAATCTATATTTTTTAAAAAAAAATATTAATGTGACCAAGTCGATCAGATCTAGCTAGTCATCTAGGCGTTTGGAACAACTAATCGATTTAAAAAGAAAAGTAATATCATATATAGCTTGTACAAATTAATAACCTCTAATATGCATTTTAATATATAGTGCTCTCATGCCACCGACGAGTGATCCATTGAAGTTGTTCATGGAAGACATTGATAAAACAGAAACACTTTCGGGTAAATACGTCAAGATCCAATCATATATTGACTCTCTCAAGGAGGAGAAGTGTAAGATCAAGGATCTCGACCTTCCTATATATCTCCAAACAATTCTTGGATCATGGTAATAGTTAGTTTTCGTCTGATTAACATATACAATCATCATGGATCGATCGATCATTCTATGTATAAAGTATATCTTTGAATTAATCTAATGAACTGAGAAGCAAAATAACTATATATTATACTGATCCGTTTTCCTTTTCCTTTGTTTGTTGAAATATAGCTATCAAGACTCTTTGTGTGAAACATGATAGTGTTGCAGAAAAAATAAGGAATAAACTGATCAACCAAACAGGAATTGCCGATGTGGACGTATTGCCGGAAGAGACGATACGAGTCTTTGAGAATCTAAGCCTCAACCCAACTAACACTGTGATACAAGCACCACAAATATCGATGCAAAGTCAACAAGGATCATTGCATCAAGGATCACTGCAACAAGGACTAGGGCAACAAGAATTACTGCCACAAGGATTAGGGCAACAAGGATCACTGCAACCGGAAATGCAACTGCATCAGCAACGATTACTAATGCAACAGATGATGCAACAGCAAGAGCAAGGATTACTGCCACTAGGGTTAGGGCAACAAGGATCACTGCAAACGGAAATGCAACCGCATCTGCGACGATTAATAATGCAAGAGTATGAGCGACGATTAATAATGCAACAGCATCAGCGTCAGCAACGATTACTGCCACAACAAGGGCAAGTATTACTGCCACTAGGATTAGGGCTTCAAGGATCTCTGCAAACGGAAATGTACATCACCAGCAACATGATGCAACAGCAACGATTACTACAACAACAAGAGCAAGGATTACTGCAACCACAAATTATTAAACAAGCCAACAACAAGGATTACCGCCATAATTCCGGCAACAAGGATGATGGCAACGTCCGTTGTCATTTGTTTTTTTTTTTTTCTTTTCTTAATTTTATTAAGTGCCTTTTGAAGATTTCTTTATAAATAACTCGTCCAAAAAAAAAAAGAGATTAGAGCAACCACATTGGTGGTCTCTAAACAGGGTTCTCAATAAGAAATATTAATATAAAAATATATAGATATCTTAAATGAAAATCTGAGAGACATTTTATATTTTTATTAATATTTTTTATTTAATTATTGTTTGAGTAGACCACCAATGTGGTTGCTCTTAGAATGAGATAATCGGTTATGCTGATGTTGAAAAAGCTTTTTTTTTTTTGCATTCTTTCGTTCATCACTGAAACCGATTGTTATGTTTTCTATGTTTTGATATTTTATTTTCACTCAGTTTATTCCAGTAGAAAAGGTTTCATGGTTTTCATCTTGTTTGTGATTCGATACTCAGCATTTTCAGTCAGAAAAAACATAAAATAAGACTTTTTACCATTAAACTTTGGCTGAAAAAATAATCAACTTGAGACGTTATGCTAACTTCAATTTACACTAGGAAAAAGAAGTTTGAAGTACTTAAGTATCAATTGGTTGGTTGGTTTAATGGTATTGAGAATGTGTATTTAAAATCACTAGAAAGTACAGTTTGGTAGAGAGTAATATAGTTTAATAATGATGTGTCTATAGGATTTTTAAAAAAATGTTTAGACTGTAAAAATATGATTCTTGTCAAACTTATAATTGAAAAGTTTTTCTACCAATCTTTCTGGTTAATAAAGATCTATCAGTTAAATGAAATCTTGTAAATCTCATTTTATGTAACTAATGCGTTTTAAAAATAATTTGAGAGAAATAGTAAAATACACAGTCAAACCTGGAAGCTAATTTTTCTCTTTAAAAATCCATATTTTGCGCGAAAAAACAAGGGCTTCAAAAGTTTTCCATGTTTTGAAATTAATAGGAGAGCTAGTGAGAAAAATTAGAGAAGAAGAAATCAAATCAAAAGAAAAGGCACAAATAATATTAAAACTACTCAGTATTAATACTTTTAGATTAAAAAAAAATATAAATTACCACAAAAAAAAAAAAGTTTGTCAAAGAGATTTTTTGAAGAGTAAGAGGAAAATGGCGCAGATGCAGCGAGAAGAGGTAGAATCTGTCACGAAGGAGACGACGGATAAGAAAATATTAGACGGAGGAGGCGGCGTATCTTCCGGCTCTCAGGCGTCGGCGTTCAAATTCAACGCTCAGGCACCGGAATTCGTACCGCGATCGCATACCACCGCACCAACACCGCAGGTTCCTCCGATCTCCGGTTACTTTTATCCTTGCTTCCACTACAACGGCGGCTGCATAGGAGGATGCAGCGGCGGAGTAGGTACCGGCGTCGGTTCCCAGTCGTCGGATTGGATCTTCGTCGGAGGAGGAGGAGATCCTGCTCAGCATCAACACCTTCACGACCCGGCGGCTGCGTTTTACATTTCGAATCCGGCGGTTCAGTTTCCGGCGAATCAAAACTCGTCTTCTTCGTCGAAGAATTTGCTCTCCGACGATCTCCGCCTTAAGATCGTCAAACAGGTTTTTGCATTTTCTATTTCCCATGTTTTTACTTGTTGTTTAGTCATTGATCGTATTGCATTTAAGATGAAAATGATTTCATAATTTTTTTTCTTAAGAAATATATGTCATGAGATCAGATTTACAATTATCATATGCAACGAACAAACTACCAAATTATTATTCTGTTGATTAGATAAATGTAATTGCACACAACATGAATTAATTACGATAAACCGACGCTGGTTTAGCCTTTCAGTTCCATAAGATTCATCAATTTCTTGAGTCAGAAGAAACCGGTTTTGGTTTCAAATTGTAGGTTGAGTACCAGTTCACGGATATGAGTCTCCTGGCCAATGAGTCCATCTCAAAGCACATAAACAAAGACCCTGAAGGTTATGGTACGCCTAAATTGTTTCTTAATTACAATCAATCAGTTTTCTGAAAATCTTGTGAAGATCTTCAGATTGTAAGTTTTGTTTTTGCATTCATATGTCTCTATTTAAACTCAGTGCCAATATCTTATATCGCTTCGACCAAGAAGATCAAGGCTTTGACGAGTAATCACCACTTAGTTTCATTGGCTCTACGCTTCTCCTCTAAGCTCGTAAGCTTTTATTCTCTAGTTACCACCTGGCTAATTATAAGATCTTATGTATATATACTGAGACATTTGTGAACAAATTAAGGTTGTGAGTGAAGACAGCAAGAAAGTTAAGCGTAAAAGTACATTTACCGATAGAGACAGAGAGGAATTGCAGGTAAGTATCAACCATGAAAGCATTCATCATATTTAGAATAAACAATTTATACCAAGTTCTTGTTTCTATTTATTGTTCTGCAGGCCCGGACTGTTGTTGCAGAGAACTTGCCAGATGATCACTCTTACCAGAACCTTGAGAAGATATTTGGAGTTGTGGGAACGTAAGAAGGATTTTAGCTCTGCCTCATACTTTTAATCAAAAATGGCTTCTCTGTGTTAGTTAACAAACAACAAGTTATAAATTTGTTTCAGCGTTAAAGCGATTCGAATCTGTCATCCTCCAGAGTCCAACTCCTCTCGTCCAAAAGGAGATTTCTTGATGAGCAACAAAGTAAGTACCGTGATCTGTTTCTAATCATTTCCTCTATTCTTGAGATTTTGTGAACTTTAAGAGCTTAACATTCTTGTTGTTTTAATCCAAAGATCCACGCACTAATCGAGTATGACAACACCGTTGTCGCGGATAAAGCTGTGAGTGAATCTTTTCTTTAACACGTTCATCTTTGATCCAAAACTCTGTACTTTAGTTTCTAAGATATATATACCAAATATGATCCATACCAGGTTGAGAAGCTGAACGATGAAAGAAACTGGAGGAAAGGACTTCGTGTGCGGCTACTTCTTAGATGCTCGGTAAATCAATGACACTCTTATGTTTATCAACGAACATATATTCCTCGCAACTCAAAAACCCTCTGAGATTCAATTGCGGTTATTTCTCGTTTACAGCCCAAATCAGTTCTCAAGAACAGAAGAAACTTTGATGGCATCCTCATAGATGATGAATCCCCTTCTTATGAATCCGGAGAAGACTCTCCACGTCTCCATTTAACCGAGCAACAGCTTGATAATGACGTTAGTGTTGCTTAACCCCTTCAAATTGAACTTTTCCATATATTTATGTACAACTTAAAAGGAAAAAAACCTTTTCTTGGTGTGCACGTTAGGGTGATGACAACAATGCTGGAGGACTCTGGGGAAAAGGGAGAGGAAAAGGACGAGGACGATCTCCAAGAAGCTATGCGGTAGGAGGAGGAGGAGGACGTAGCTTCGGGATCGGGCTCGGACTGAGCCTGGGCCCAATGTCACCGAGCCTGGGCCTACACGAGTCTTCGTCTCCAAAAACAGCATCAAAGGGACCAAGGATGCCTGATGGAACAAGAGGCTTCACCATGGGACGTGGCAAACCGTCAATCTCACTCTCACCTAACAATCTCTAAATGAACGGCGACTACTATTTATTATTATAGAGGTAAAAGCTATAGAATTAACCTAATAATACATGTGAGTTGTTTTTTCTTTAAGATATGGGTTCACAGAAGCGAGGACATGAGTTTGGGATGAGGAAGCTATATAGTGTATGAACTACCAAGGCATGGTGAAAATTTTTGAGGGTGTTTTTCTTATTAACATTTCTTTTGTTCTCTAATTTGGGGAATTTCTTTTGTATCTTTTGATTTATTTATTTTTGTGAGATTATTGTTTGAATAATGAAGGGTTATAGCACAAGGACTGCAACCCTGTTGTGTATTGTCACCTCGTTATTTTGATTATGTGACTCGAATATTGGTAGTAGAAACTAATAATTATTAAACAGGAAACACCAATAACCAACTACTTAGCCTATATACATGTACTGAATGGGAGGATGGATATTCGATAGCGATCATCAAATAAAGAGTTAGTGAGAATAAACTAGAGATGTGGACCAGTTTTTCTTCTTGAAGATGCTGAAATCTATTAAAAATTATTGAAAACCGATATCCATCCTGTCCAGATACAATGAAGTTGTTGGGTTACAGATATTCAACTTGTTTCATGAACAAGCAGATACGTACATACAATCAATCAATGCTATATATATATTTATAACGTAATCCTGATTTTAAGAGCCAAGTTATCTGACTATATATAGTTAATTATTAAATAGAATTCACATTCAGCTTCTTCCCTGACCATTTGGTTACTACTTTCTACTAGCTAGAGAAAATAGATTAAACAATATAAACTGCATATAAGATGTATTTCCATGCAGGGACTATGGACTATGATTCATGGTTGATAGATATTTTTTTTTAGTAAAATCTCTACAACATTACATATTGGAGTATTATATACCACCAACCACATGCTGTCGTTCCAATTGTAAAACTGTTACAATGGACCACTTTTTTGTTTCCATGCTAAAGAAACTACTTATGTGGTTACGCATAAACAAAGCTATGGTAAATTTGCTTCGCGTGTTGTTGTTTATGAGTTTCGAATTCCCTTTTTGGGTTTGTTTCTTCAAAAATAAAATCCAACAACTTTTTAGATATATATTGTCAAATGACACGAAGTAGACAAATATGCTATATAATGTAATTCTACGAAATTTTTATCTTCTTTTAAACATAAATATCTTGGGTTAATGAAATAGATCATTTGTTCTTACTAAAAATTATAAACATAATATATCTGGATCATCTTAATTAATTTGTAGTATTTATTACTAGATTCAAAAACCGTTTTTCTATTTCTTATCATTTCAGTAAGATTTTATTTCATAAACTGAGATCTTCACAAGTCACCAATTTATGAACTTTTATTTGGTTGATTTATATACCTCTAATATAATTAAGATCAAAATACAAGAGACAAAAACTAGAGGCCCCTCACAAAAAAAAAAAAGAAAAGACAAGAAAAAAGACAAAAAATAATGATAAAAAAGGCCGAAAGTAAAACAAAGAAAACGTATATTGCTTAGAGAAGAAATAACAAAAACATGTGTTGTAAAATAAAATAGGCAGGAAATAGAAAGACGTGGCAAAAAGCAACTAATTTCCACCAATCCACATCTACCTTCATCAGATCAAACCAATTTAACACCCGCAGATTCTGCCATGTGGCCTCTCTCTCCTCTACAGCTCACTTCCTCTCTCTAGGAACCAGAGCTTCAATGTCATTGCTGTGATTCTCATAAAGTTCACTGTCCCAATTCTTCTTCTTCTTCTTCTCCTGTCTTTTTCATTTTTTTTTTTAAATTTGGATTTGCTGTAACCGGAGAAGACTATGGGAGGTTGTACCTCCAAACCCTCCGCCTCCGTGAAACCTAATCCTTACGCACACAGAGACGCTGTTCCCCAAAATGACGATTCTACCCCAGCCCATCCCGGCAAATCACCGGTTCGTACCTCCACCGCCGTAAAGGCTTCTCCTTTCTTCCCCTTCTACACTCCTAGCCCCGCCAGGCACCGCCGTAACAAGAGCCGCGACGGCGGAGGCAGTGAGGGAGGAGGCGAGAGCAAGAGCGTTACCAGCACTCCGCTCCGTCAGCTCGCTCGTGCTTTCCACCCTCCGTCTCCGGCGAAACACATTCGTGATGTTCTGCGGCGGAGGAAGGGGAAGAAGGAGGCTACTCTGCCGGCAGCGAGGCAGCAGCAGACGGAGGAGGATGAGGGGAGAGAGGAGGTCGGGCTGGACAAGAGATTCGGGTTCTCCAAGGAGTTCCAGAGCAGGATGGAGCTAGGGGAAGAGATTGGGAGAGGGCATTTTGGGTACACTTGCTCTGCTAAGTTCAAGAAAGGAGAGCTCAAGGATCAGGAGGTTGCTGTTAAAGTCATCCCAAAATCTAAGGTCAACTTTACAACTAACACTTTCTGAATTTCTCAAGTTTAAATCTTATGGTTTATGCTTCATTTGGCTTTTTAGTTTACATGCTCTTGATGATTTGGTGACAAAGAAATGCTTCATTGTATTGCAGTGTTAGCTGAAATTTGATAAAATTACAGATTTGTGGGTCGCTTGTTTCTTGTCTGATTTTGGTTGTTAGATGTAACCCTGTTTTACGGTAATAATAGCTGATGCCTGCAAGTAGAAGAGACTTAGAAGAAGAACAAAAGCCAATTTTTCTATGCATGGGTTCTCTTGATTTTTCTTATCTTCTCTATGAACTTGCTGTCCTATTGTTTGAGCCATCTTGTAGGAAAATAAATGGCGTGTGGACTTTTATGCTTAGAAGTTAATAGAAGAACAAGTATGTATGAATTCGGATGATGTTAAAGTTTTTGATGAGTTTAATATTTCATCTGTGTTTGTCAAAGGCCAAGATTTTCAATGGTAACGGATGTAAATTTTGCTGACTTTTTCTGGTGAAGATTTTTACACGTTTTAAATTGGTCAATAAATTGGAAGCATAGACATTTTGTGCTTATGTCAGTAAGGAAATTGGAATATATATTCCTTATGCAATTTTGTGTCATGCAGTTAGGTTATTTGAATTCTGGTTCGCACTCATCGGTATATATATGCTGTCCTGAATTTGAGTGTTAGGCTGTTAGCTTCAGCCATAATAGACCGTTGCTTATTAGATTTGGTTTGGCAGATGACGACTGCAATATCTATAGAGGATGTGAGAAGAGAAGTAAAAATCCTGCGGGCGCTGTCTGGACATAACAATCTGGTACAATTCTATGATGCTTTCGAGGACAATGCCAACGTCTACATCGTGATGGAGTAAGAAAGTTGTGCTATTAGGCTACATACAATGTTTGATGAGCTAGATTATAATTATATTTTCAGGAAAATAGTAAACTAGGGGAGCATATCAGATTATTATTTTCTTGACTTGGCTCACTTCGAAAATGTTCAGCTGTGAGTAAACATTTACTCTCTTCGAACTTTCAGGTTATGTGGAGGTGGTGAACTCCTTGACAGAATACTAGCAAGGTCTGTCATTAAAGAAAGAGAATCATTGCTGTGAAGTTTGTTAACTAATGGTCTGAGATTCTTCTTAGAGATGTTCTATTGCCTGTCTAACTATTTTATGTTTTCTTTTAGAGGAGGGAAATACTCTGAAGATGATGCAAAAGCAGTGCTTATACAGATCCTTAACGTTGTAGCTTTCTGTCATCTCCAGGGAGTTGTTCATCGAGATCTAAAACCAGAGGTGAAGCTCAATTCTCGTCTTTTTTTGCCTTTTTAAACCCGAGAGAAAGATCTTCCTTAGTTTGAAACTTCCCCTAATCTAATACCAATTCTTGATCTGGAATGCTTTTGATGTACCAGAACTTCTTGTACACTTCCAAGGAGGATAATTCTCAGTTGAAAGTCATAGATTTTGGTTTGTCTGACTTTGTCAGACCAGACGAAAGACTAAATGATATAGTGGGTAGTGCATATTACGTTGCCCCTGAAGTTCTACACAGATCTTACACCACGGAAGCGGATGTATGGAGCATAGGAGTAATAGCATACATTCTCCTGTGTGGAAGCCGTCCCTTTTGGGCAAGAACTGAGTCAGGAATTTTCAGGGCAGTTCTAAAAGCTGATCCGAGTTTTGATGAACCTCCTTGGCCTTCATTGTCCTTCGAAGCAAAAGATTTTGTTAAGCGGCTATTGTACAAAGACCCTCGAAAAAGAATGACAGCCTCTCAAGCTTTGAGTCAGTAACTTTAATATCTCCACAATCTTTCTTTGATTATCTTTTTTTTTTCTTATAGTGATGAATACCAATCAATTTTACCTATAATATTTTCCAGTGCATCCTTGGATCGCGAGTAGTAAGAACATGAGTATCCCATTTGATATTCTGATCTTCAGGCAGATCAAAGCATACTTGAAATCTTCGTCTTTGCGCAAAGCTGCTTTGATGGTACATTTTCCTTGCAACCTTTTTATTGTGTTTTCTAGTTTGCTCCACATATTAGTGTTGATCTTAACTCGTATATTCTCACCAGGCTCTGTCCAAGACATTAATTACAGATGAACTTCTCTACCTGAAAGCACAGTTTGCACTCTTAGCACCCAACAGGAATGGCCTCATCACTTTGGATAACATCAGATCGGTATGCACCTTCACTCTCCTCTCTCTCTCACCCTCTAGTAGAGAACATACAGCTCAAAGCTAGATCCAATTTCTGTTGGACAGGCACTTGCTTCAAATGCAACAGAAGCAATGAAGGAATCCCGGATCCCTGACTTCCTTGCATTGGTATTGTCTCATTCTCGGCCTTTAGCTCAATCTGTTTAAGGGTTGGTTTGGTTAACAGAAGTTTGGTGTTTTGGGAAATGGCAGTTAAATGGACTTCAGTACAAAGGGATGGATTTTGATGAGTTTTGTGCAGCTTCCATTAGCGTTCATCAGCATGAGTCACTTGATTGTTGGGAGCAGAGCGTTCGCCATGCTTATGAGCTCTTCGAGATGAACGGAAACCGAGTTATCGTCATTGAAGAACTCGCTTCCGTAAGTTTGTCTTCATCACTTGGACTTTCTTTTAACTATGATTTTCAGCTGATTCCTCAAGGGAATACAAACGTTTTGTAGGAACTCGGTGTTGGATCATCGATCCCAGTCCATACAATTCTACATGACTGGATAAGACATACTGATGGGAAGCTGAGCTTCTTGGGTTTTGTCAAACTGTTACACGGTGTCTCTACTCGACAGCCTTTAGCGAAAACACGGTGAGGAAGGTAACTTTGCTATGACGGATTCAAAAGAGGAAAAGCATACTATAGGGAATGGTTGTCTAAGAACTGATCTTGTTATGGAATTGAAAATTGGAATTGTATCAAGACCCATTCCCATGTTTATAATGTTATAAAGAAATGCAAACGTTTCAACAAAAGAAGAATGCTGTTATATTCCACAGGCCCTGAAAGTTGTAATACGACGATAATCCATAGTGATGTTTTTTTCTAGATAATGGAAGAGAGATTAAGAACATATCCCCTTTCTCCTTTCAATTTTCATTCTAATAAAAGTCGTTACATTAAATTCTCAATCTCTCACAGTACAAGCAATAAACCCAAATCTTATGTCACAAAACTAACAGTTGGGATGATGGCATAGCAACAGAGTCAGCTTTTTTTAACACTTGTGAATCCTCAAACTTGAAGTTAAAAAGGTGAAAACTTTCTCAAGAGGATTGAGTCTATAAATGTTATCTAAACACTTGGAGAAAACACCTGCTTCTTACATGATGATACCAATGACAAGAAGTTCCAACTTCTGGCCAAGAACTGTCATGTCTTTTTTACCTTGAAGAGAGCCTCTGATGCAAATCATCAGCCAATGCTTGCCTCAAGCTCTGCCCGTAATAGTAGAACTGCCTCTCACTCTCCAAAACCCTCGCAGGCGATCCAGCTTCATCTGGATCCTTCCAAATCTCCGGCTCGGGTTCTCTAGCAATCTGGCATAGATTATGCAACACACAACAAGCCACAATAGTCTGAGGAGCATGGTTCACTCCAACATTCAAACTCTGAAGAATCTTCCATCGAGCCTTGAGCAACCCAATGGCTTCCACAACCACTGACCTCCCTTTCATCAGCATCCCGTCGAATAGATTCTCCGGCGGCGAACCAGAGCCATTCGGGGAAAACGGTGTCATGAGGAAAGAGAGGAGAGGGTAACACCAGTCGCCTACAATGTATGGTCTCACATGGTGACCTCTAACATTGATCACTTTCTCCCAGACAATGTCCCCAGAAGTGAGCCGCTTGTAGAGAAGGCTGTCTCTGAAATGGGAAGAGTCGTCTTCTCCACCAGGAGCTTTCACGCAGACGTCCCAGAAGATCTTCTTGTGATCAGCGACGACCTGGAGCAGAACGGCGTCGTATCCGTACTTGCTACTGTAAATGTTTCTAGGGTTTAGCTTCGTACGGCGCCTGAGCTTCACGGGAGTGCTGTCGACGGCGCCGCAGATGTTCGGGAGAGAGGTGAGCTCTTCGAATCCCTGAGTGGTCTCGATCAGCCGGCGTTTCCCGACGGGGATCTTGATGAACTCAGGGTAGAGCTTGGTGGCCAAGAGGCGAGTAACCATGTTCGTGATCTTGGAGATGAGGTACGGATCGAGGGAGTAGCGAGTGGCTAGGGTTTTGGCTGAGCAGCCATGTGCGAGACGGGAGAGAACCATGGCGACGGCGTAATCGGCGGGGAGGGAGAGATTGGAGGCGGTGATGAAAGGCTGGAGCTTTTCGACGACGGTGGTGAAGACAGGGTACGAGAGCCCGTACAATGAGCGCCAACGAGCGTCCCGGAGAGGCGCATCGAGGGCCCAGATGTGGTCGTTGGCTAGGGCACGGAAGGCAGTGACGGAGTAATCGCCGTCGGGAAGAGGCGGCGGAGGGGAAGGTGAGGAGGAGGAGGAGTCGCCGGAGTTGGTGGAGGAAGATCTGGTGACGGAGAGGAATGAGAGGAGAGATGCTAGAGTGAAGAAGAGTAAAGGCGCTGCGGATGAGGATGAGAGGAGGGAGGAAGGTGTGGTGGAAGACGGTGAGGATGTGGAGGCGGAGGAGAAGACTGTGCTTGTTGGGTCTAGAGAGTTTTGGAGATGAAGCAGGTGCGAGAGCATCGCCATGAAAGCTTCTTCCATCTTCACTCACTTTCTCTCTCTCGCCGAGGAGAAGAAGAAGAAACTCTGTGAGTAGAGTGCAGAAGAGAGAGAGAAAAGTGGTTGTAGTTTCTGATAGTTTTTAAAAATAAACTTGAGCTAAAACAAGAAAAGAGTAAAAGTTTGGGCTTTATTTATTGTAAAAAGGTGAAGGTTTTAAACGGAAATGATCCAACAAGCACAAGCATTATATTAGTCTTCGAGACAACAAACCAGTCACCAAAATTGTTGAATCTCCAAGCAACAACCAATCTCCAAACAACAACCAACAAAGTCTATCAAAGTACAAATCAATCTAACAAAATTCTCCTTTTGGACTACATGTTTAGCATTGATTGATGTGTTGTGAATCACAGAGGCTTAAACCACCATGATCGTGATCGCTTTTGAGTCTCTTCTTCTCTTCAAGTCTCGGCAGGATAGTTGTTGGAGTCGTGGTGGTTAGCGTAGCCTCCATTGTTGTAACCTTGTCCTCGTGAGTATCCTCCATTCCACTGCTGCCCTGAGTCTCCTCTCCACTGTCACAAAGTAGACAACAACACATTAAGAAAACTGGAGAGAGATCTATTTATCAAACATGCGGGACATGAAACAAGAACTTGATGGCCTCGGAAGTTAACAGAGGAATGGGAACAAGTTATAAAAAAGAATCATTTTTTTAAGTCCTACGAAAATGGGGAACAAGGAAATCAATATCAAGATTTGAACATGTTAACGGAAGTGACAAGTTGGGCATGCAGTTCATGTGTTACATATTTCAACTTGTATAGTCAGAAAGAGGAGACGAGGGAAGGTGCTAGATTCCACCACCAGCTATTGCCTATTGTCAACCACTAACTTTAGTATTTTTTTATAGTATTAACGTTTCTAATAACACAACAAGGCTTAGAAATCCCCTATTAACAAAGTTTGACCCTGTCAAAATACTTGATTTTAGTCCACTGATGGTAAAATATTTTACCTGCTTGTTCGGGGTTCTTCCCCAAGAGAGTCTGACAGTATTCTTGCCGATGACTGTCCCGTTCAAATTCTGGATGGCATCATCAGCACTCTTCCTGTCAAAACCAAAGGCACCCAAGTCGCTTTGAGATTTACACATTTTCGACATATATAATAATCACCTACAGGTTGGTTGGCTCAATCCCACACTTTCAGGTAAAAGAGCGCACCTGTTAGCAAATTGGACGAATCCACATCCTTTGCCTACTGGGATCTTCACTGAAATAACCTCGCCAAACTGGGAAAATGGTTGTCTGAGGTCTTCTTCAGTAACATCAGGGTCAAGGCCACCAACGAATATCTGCAGGAGATTAAGAGGAAGTGAGCAGCGAGGCAATACAGAGCTTGAATAATGAAGGCAGATGAAAGGCTATGACTACTCACTGTTGAGTTGTTTGATTCGCCATCAGACTGCGAGCCATGAGCCATGGAACCATTTGCTCCATGTCCACCAGCCAGTATCACAGCTATTCCAATCAAAACATAAAACATTATAGTTCAAAAGCTCTGTCGAGTGCATCAAGACTTACTAAGTTGCTAACTGGCTCGCCACTGGCTTAAAATTAGTAAATTTAATCGAAAGAATCAGAGTGTGAAACTAGTTGCAGTCACTAACCATAACCAACCAGTACAAAGGCAGAGAAGAAGCATGAAAAGAAAGCAAACAAAGGAAGCCCTAGTATCCAAAATGCAATAAGCATCTCTAGGTCAAGAAGATATGTCACCTTGTGAAGAATGTTGCTGCTGATTAGCAACAGCTCTTTTGGGGGTCGCAATACCTACGCGCATTTGCCTGTTTGAACAGAAAGCTCCATTCATTTCTGTCAAAGCCCTTGATCTCTCATTTTCATCACCAAACCTAACAAAACCGTAACCTTTGGACCGACCGGTGTTGGAATCGATCACAACCTTGGCGCTTTTGACAGACGGGTATCTCTCAACAAACAACTCTTGCAATAACGTGTCAGTCACATCTGGAGACAAATCTCCAACGAATATCGATAGCTCTGGACCATTTTCTACTGCTCTCTTCTCACCGGTACTAAAAGATGCCCAGTTTAGACGGAAGGGCTGCTCCGAGTTTGGCATTATTGAGCCACTAAAGTTCTGAAGAACCTCTTCAGCTGCAGCACGTGAAAGAAACTCAACAAACCCATAACCTTCTGACTGACAAGTAAGCTTGTTGCGAATCACTTTCACAGAAGAAACCTGCACATCAGAAAGACAAGAATCCAACTCAGAGAAAAAAACTAAAAAAGAAAAGAAAACTGCTTCGGAACAGAATGAAAATCTTATCCAATTAATATCTTTACATGTTTGATGTTTCTATTTTTTTCTCCTAACATGAAAAGTTCATCTAAAAGTGGCAACGTACTACAGTACTTTTTGCCTAACGAAATCTGAAAATGTCCTGTCCTTTTCAAGTCAATGCTGTTTTCCATTACCCTATTTGTTTCTACGCAAATTCAATAATCATTGAATCCTATCCAATTAAGCAGTTTCAAAGAAGAAGAAAAAAAGTCTAGAAACTTGCCAAAAAAGTCCTTAGCTTGAGACAAATAAATCAAACAACAAAACTGAAGAACATGTCCAAGATCTGTAGACAGATCAAATTTTCACGTTCATTGACATCAAACATCAACACAAACCCGAAACAGAGGAGACAAATAAAAAAAAAGGAAAAGATTCAGAAAAGTGATTAAAAAATATAAACCTCGCCGGTGTGAGAAAAGCAGGAATGGAGATAAGTCTCGTCCATCCAATGGAGAAGGTCACCAACCCAGAGAGTCTTGACGTCTTCTCCAGATCCACGGTCATGTGGCTTGTGTTGCTGCTGATGTTGCTGGTGCTGCTGATACGACGCGTATTGGAGGTGGTGAGGATGGTGCTGCTGATAATGACCTTGGTTGTAAGGAACGTATTGGTGAGGATACATCATCATCTGTTGCTGCTGCATCATCATCATCGCCGCCGCTCCTGGATACTGCATGGCCGCCGCCGCCGTCATCCAATGTTGTTGCTGCTGCTGCTGCTGCTGCCACTGCTGAGGCGGCGGAGGAGTCGTTTGCTGAATCGGAGGCGTCGCTCCGGGAGTTGCCAACGTCGAATCTGAGCCGTTGGTCGTCTGCATCTTAAACACTTTGTTTAAATTAAAAAAAAAAAGTTACGATCCGATCTGATATCTCCGGAAATAGAAACAGAGTATCTGAGTTAGAATACGGAAACTTCTATTAATATTTCCCTCAATCTCCCTCTGAAGCCGAAGAAGAAGTGCTCTAGAGAGAGAATAGAGAGCTCGTTGAGCTCAGGTAATGGCGGAGAGAGAGAGAGAGAGAGAGAGAGAGAGAGAGAGAGAGAGAGAGAGAGATTTGGTCTTAAAAGGGAGGCGGGGGAGAGAGAGAGTGGATTTTGGGGGTTTAAGGCTGAATCTATGGGTCTTTGGGAAGTGGCCGAAACGTGGGGCCCAGTTTCTTACCAAAGCCGTGTGTGTGTGTTTTTTGAGATCAACGGCTCTGATTCCACCGCACTTAAGCCAACTTACATTTAATTTTTTTTTTTTTGCCTAGGGTTTTGTAAAAAATAACTGATTTATTTAATCAAACTCACGAGGATTGGGTAGGTACTGAAGAACGATGCAAATAATTCTAAAGAAATACTGTAGCTCATCAAAACAACTTGGTTTATTATATTGATCATTAATCTCTCAAATACTTGGTTTATTAACCGTAACCAAAACCCAATTCGGTCCTAATTAGGAATCCTAAACATGACGGATCAAACAACGTATTGGGCCTAATATAAGAAACACAACAAGGCCCAATTATGTAGATGTATAAACTAAATGCTATTTAATTTTTTTTTACGATTTAACCTCCAAGGGAAAGCGTTTTGGCATAACATTCATTCAATCTCTTGTTAAGCTTTTATGTCGGTTTACATTCTATCTTTATTTTCTTGCTTCCGGATTTTGGAGTTATATAGAAGAGAAACTAAGAAAGACTAAACATGATTTCAAACTCTAATGATCCTATTACTGCATCGTATTGCTGGTCCTCTTGCTAAACCTAACTAATACATCATGAATGGTTGTTCTATTTTCTGATAACAAACAAAAAAAAGAGTTGAAGTTCGAGAAAACAAACAGTATATATTTACATCATTTATACAGCTGCAAACAGTCAATCAGTTTTACAACAAGTTATCAAACTCTCAAGGATAATGTAGCAAACAAGGGAAAGGTTATATAATAACTCAAAGCGTAGATAAATTACAACGTAACCCACCCCTTGGCCCTTGGAAAAATAGAAATTTTAAGACCCATGATCATATGTGCTGATGAGATCCTCGAGTCGAGCTAGCTTTTTTATAAGCTTACAAAAGTTTCACATCCTCTATATAGTCTATAAAGGTGTAAACTTTACAATTCCTAAACCTTTGATCAATTCCTTGGATTTCAACTCTTACGATAGAGTTCTTCTCGGGATCATAGTAAAAAACGTAGAAAGAGTCATTTTGAGAGTAGGAAGACAACACAAATTCACCTACACTAGTCATTCCAGTAAAATATACATCAGCGTTCTGAATTACACTCCGCCACATAGAAGGAATCAGGTACACTTTCGTCGACCATATGTGTTTCTCGGGATCCACTAAAACCCACAACTTAAGAAACCCATGCTTCCATCAATTATTTCATCATAAGCAATCCCTCTTTTAGACTCAAGTGCACCTAGCTTACCCTTGTAGTTTATCATAGTTGAATAATGCCCCATTTTCAAGCCCTCGGGTTTGTTAACAAAACTAAACTTTTCTGACCTAACATCAAAGGATACTATCATAGAAACCTCTGCATGTGCATTGGTCGCAGCTGGATAATACAAAATACCACTAATGCATATCCCTTCATTGTATAGAAGATAATAAGGTGAGCAGCATTCGATCTTTCTCCATAACATTTCTCCGGTCTCTAATGTTAGTACATGATGCTCCTCGTATAGATTGCGTGTTCCGAAAGTTAGCCAGCTCACGCACAATACCTTGTATTTTCTGTCAATCGGATCATACCCAAAATAGCGTTTCTCATCAATCCTATCTAACTCCAATATTGGCAAGGTTATGGACTCTCCCGTGCTGGGGTTACAAATCACAGGAACGCTATACCTCCATCCCCGATCTTGAGTGCAGATCAATCCATTTATAGGGCGACAAATTCCAGAGGAAACATGTTGGGAGAAATACGTATGATGATCTGCGACAGCTACAAGAGATGAGTTCTGATCAGGGCTTTGAGGCTGAGGTGACGAGAAGAAGAAAAAGCTCTCTTCCTCGAAGAAAGTGAAAAGGAGACGTGGACGAGACATAGACCTGCTCAGGAACAGCTCGGTGAAATCTAGACCGCGGAGAATGGACCGCCAGGTCTTCGATACGCAGCGAGACCTTGCAATAGTTTTAGCGGGATTTCTCGAGAGTATATCGATCAAGAGAGCATCTGGGATCTCGATGATCCAACATCGAGAGTTATGTTGTCGAGAGATTGTCAAGTCCAAGACTTGCTGCTCAAGATTTCCCATATGGCGGATACGTTTTTTGCAAGCACCGTAGAATAGTTGAAGTTCCCTTTTTGATCAACGGAAGCGACTTTGTCTCTGCTCTCACCATGCCACGCCCATCTTACGCTTCACCCACGATCCATCATTTGCAATTACCGTCGACTTTTTCTAGTTTGACATGTTGCATGCAACTTGATGAAGAACTGTTTATAAAGAAACTGCTTGTATATTTATTAACTTCTTTTTTCGTGTATGTTTTCTTGTATTTTATTGCAATTGAGGTTATACTTTTTTTAGATAAAACTTTAATTACTTGTAATTGAAACATATTCGTCTTAATTCGACACTGGAACCAATTTCAAAATACCTTGTTAGAAATGTTCATCATAGATGTATACATTTGGAGAGACAACTAGTGCCTAAGCCCTTCATTTAATATATCGTTGGGTTAATTAAGCCACCAATTTACAACTAAATCTTCTCTTGACTCTTGGTTGTTTGTTTCTGTCTGCGTTTGAGATTACTTTGTTTTTCTTATTGTTAAAATAGTGTGTTTCTCAATAAAAGAATAAGTCAGTTCTTTTTTTTTCTAATGATTAAGAAAAGTATGTTCTAATTTCAAAAGACTTATCTAAATGTATGATGTATCCGCTACGACTTCATCTTTTTTTTTTTAACAAGAGATATATAGAAAGATACAAAGTATACTAATAACTAAACCTAAAAAAACTTTTCAGAAGTTAAAAAAGAAAAGAAAAGATATCCATGTTTAAAATAAACTGCTAAATGTGTTAAAACATACGACATAAGTGTAGTTTTAAGGTCGACAAAACAGTAACAAGTATGAAGTATCATATATAGTTTACACAACGAGTATAACTGCAAACAGGCAATCAACTTGACAATAATTTATCAAATAAGTAAATATAGAAAACATCTTGAAACAAATATGAAAAGCCAATAAAAACGTGAATGCCTTGCATGATCACTTATTCACTGGTATTAGATCCCAGCTCTATGATAAACTTACATAAGCTTCACATCCTCTATATAGTCTACAAAGGTGTGAATTCTACCTTGCTCCATCCTTTCAATTCCTTGAATTAGAAATCTTACGACGATATTCTTCTCGGGATCATAGAAGAAAACATAGAAAGGGTCGCATGAAGAAAATTTGGGAGACAACACAAATTCACCTCTACTAGTCATTCCAACAATATCTACATCATTGTTCTGAATTACATTCCGCCACATAGAGGGAAGTTGGTAAGTCTTTGTCGACCAGATATGTTTCTCAGGATCCTCTAGAACCCACAACTTAAGAAATCCTGTGCTCTCATCACTTATGTCACCATAATCAATCCCCCTTTTAGAGTTGAGTGCACCTAATTTACCTTGGTAGTTTATCAGAATCGAATATTGCCCCATTTCCAAGCCCTCAGGTTTCTTAACATAACTGAATTTCTCTGATCTGAAATCAAAGCAAACTATGGTAGAAACCTCTTCAAACTCGCCGTCCCCGATTGGATGATACAAAACACCATTAATGCATATGCCATCATCATATTTGGGAGAATAATATTTGTAACCTTTAACCTCTCTCCATAATTCTTCTCCAGCCCCTAACAGTGAAGAAGCCACAAAATACTTTCACCGGGAGCATGATATTTAGATAATAAAATTAATATTATACATATGTTATTTTGCAGATAATATATTTATTAGCACATCGTAGTATTTCATTTTAGATACAGGAAAAATATATATAGAATCCTTTTTCAAAAATAAGATATCTATAGTGCACCACTTTTTAGAAAAGGAATATATGAGAAACTTTAGTTATTAGTTAGAAAATATGTATGACACATTTGAAATCTGTATAATTTCAGAGACTTGTAAAATAAAAATGGAAAAAAAATCGATTTGAAAAAAACATCTAAAATAGGAAACACTAACAATAAAATTTGACCCTAAGTTCAGAAGGGGAAGTGGAAGTAATTTTACCAGTTGGATGAAGATGAGATTTTCTGCTAATGAGTGAAGATACAACATGGTTTAACATATTATAGTGGGCAGGTGTCTCCCTTCCTTCCTCTCTGCCTCCACCTTTGGTCCCTAATGTTAGAATGTAATACTCTGACGATGATCTCATTCTTTCGGAAATTACGACGTTCATGCTCAACACCTTGTATAGTTTGTCAACCGGATCATATCCGAAATACCTACACTCGCCAATCTTCGTATACCCATTCACTAATCTTGGTAAGGTTATGGACTGTCCCGTGCAAGGATTACAAATCACGGGAGCCGTATCTCTATATTTCGGATTGCGAGTACATACCAATCCATTTATGGGGCGACAAATTCCGACAGTTTCTTGTCCGTAGAGGACCTTATGACGATCTGCGACTGCTACAAGGGATGAGCTCTCATCTAGGTTTTGAGGCTGAGGTGCCGAGAACAAGCACAAACGGCTCTCGTCATCGACCAAGCTGAAAAGGAGACGTGGGCGAGACGAAGACCTGCTCAGGAACAACTCGGTGAAATCTGGTCCGCGGAGAATGGACCGCCAGGTGTTCCATACGCAGCGAGACCTTGCAACAGTTTTACCGGGATTTCTAGAGAGTATATCGGTTAAGAGAGAATCTGGAATCTCCATGATCCAACATCGAGAGTTGTCTTGTCGGGATATTGTCAAGTCCAAGACTTGCTGCTCAAGATTTTCCATGAGGCGGATATGTTTTTTTGGTCATGCCCGTAAAGTAGTTGAAGTTCCCTTTTAGAGCAACACGGAAGCGGCTTTGTCTTATACGTTTCACCCACGACCACGATCCATCACTTGCATTAGTACCGTTGACTTTTAATATTTTTAACATGATGCACAGCTTGAAGAAGAAATGTTTTTAAAGAAACTAGCCTTTTATTATTAATCAAAGACCCCGAGAGTAGTTGAAGTTCCCTCTTAAACCAATGGAAGCGACTTTGTCTCTGCTTAAGCATCAGCCGCATTATCCATCGTTTGCATTTACCGTTGACTTTTAATATTTAAATATGATACAGCTTGATGAAGAATAATTTTAAAGAAACGCGCGAGTAAAAAAATATATTTGGTGTATGTTTCATGTATTACCGTTGCAATTAAAAGATGATATATATATCCTTTTTTATGTGTTAACCTTTTACCACTGTGGTACTATATAACACAAATTAATTTCATGGAATGTAAATAATCATAACGTGTCTTTTAGAGTGTAAATGTTTTGTTGTTGATTAGGTCTGATTGGATAACGGACACTTTTTTTTTTGGAACTGAAGGATAACTGATACTTTTGGACACTGATAAAAGTTGTTTGTTTTTTGACTAAAAATTTTGGTAAAAGATGTTGAAACATGTATTTTTGTAAAGTGATAATCCAATAATACTATTTAATCCTAATAAACGTACATATGGCTAGCTATATTACACAAGTTTGTCTGAACTAATTCGACAAAAACTTCGATCCTACGCAAGATTAGATCGATCATTGTTCACAATTTATACAAGTATAACAATTATAACTGCAAACAGCCAATCAGCTTTACAATAAGTGATCACACTCCTTGAGAAAATATAACAAATAATAAGGAGAAAAAAAATAAGGGAAAAGATTGCATAGTAACTCATGGCGTAGACAAAATACAAACCGTATAGCAAAATAGAAACAATGAAGCAAATATAAAAACTGCGGTTGACTAACGCTCCATAAATTGGAATCAAGTTATTCAATGGCTTCTTAATGCGGCCCTTGACAGTTCACCTCCTTGGATCTTCTTTAAGATTGGCAAGCTGCTATGTACGAAATTAATTTGGAGAGAATGTAATAACAGGTTTCACAAAGGTATCACCCTACCACCAACTTCACTCATTCAAAAAGTAACTCAGATTTTGACAAACAAATCTTTTGCGTGAGATCAAAGCATGGTGAGACATTAATTCTTATGTGGTCTTACCGTCATTCATATCTTGTGAACTACCGCTTTGGTAAGGTTATATCTCTTTCTCTTTTGTAATATCGTAATCTTAAATCCTTTTCCATTTCTTGTAATCTTTTTAAGAAAAGTATCTAATGAAAATCCTTTAACAAAAAAAAGACAAATATATATAAAAGCCAATAAAAACAGGAATGCATGACATTTTGACTTTTTAAAAACCCCATGATCATGTGATATAATCTTAGAAGTCAAACTAGCTCATGTTATAAGATTATATAAGCTTCACATTCTCTATATAGTCTATAAAAGTGTGAACTTTACAATTCCTAAATCTTTGATCAATTAATTCTTGATGAACTTCAGCTCTTAATTAGTATAATATACTTCACAGGACGATGATACTGAAAAACATCGAAAACGTACTCGTTTGGAGGGTATGAGGATAACAAAAATACACATGTACTAGTCACTCCAACAATATATAAATCGGTGGACTCAATTAAAGTCCCGCAACATAGAGGGAATTTGATGCATCTTTGTCGACCATATATGGTTCTCACTTCTCACGATCCACTAGACCCCACATGCCACAACCTAAGAAATCTAGATCCTCCACCAACTATTAATTTACCATAATTCATGTCTCTTTAAGCCGGAAGTATTCCTAACTTAACCTTAAAGTTTATTAGAGTTGATACATGCCCCACTTTTATGCCCTGATCAGCTGTCGTAATAAAGCTGAATTTTTTTCTGACTTGAGATCAAAGCAAACTATCATAGAAACTCTGCGGGATTGTTATAGATTTTGCGATGTGGTAGAGAGTAATTTTTTTCCCCCTTGACAAAATGGTAGAGTTTAAAGTATCACAACTATACGTAAAAAGAAGCGTATACATTATTTGTTAATGAGGTGTATCAGTATCATCAAATCAGGTGTAGAACAATGTTCGACAAAACGACATCTTTTCACAATCCCAAGACTCATTCCTCTTTTACCTATTCTTCCTTCTGCACTACACGTCTACATCTATTTGTTTGACCCCACATACACACACACAAATGTTTTTAAATGTTCTAATTATATATATACACAAACACAGATAGTATAATTCGATATTCATATATGCAATTTTTTAGCTGCAGAAGTATACATGTATGTAATTAACTAGCTATGGCTTCACATGTTTACAAGTAAGTAAGCATACACGTGTGGTGATTCACTTATTTGTTTGAAAATCATAAAAATGAGGAGTAGATGATGATGATGATGATGATCTGGGTACGTCACAAAAGAGACAGGTGGACGTAGAAAAGGGCAGTTGCATTTGCATGATCACTTTTTAGTAAATGCAGGCAGCTTCACGTCCATATGGACTGATTCTCCGAGGATATTGTCTGATTTGATTACCTTTAAAGATTCGTTTTTCTTTAACCTTCAAGATATCTCTCCTTTTTTAACATTGATTTGTTTCTCTTTGAAGTTGGAACTCGAGCTTGTAAACTATGATTAAATGCAATTTTCTTCTAAATATACTAAAAGCGATAATTAAACGTTGGAACAGAGGCACGTGCAGCCACGCGCCTATGTCTGCTCTGTAAGTAATGGTGAAAAAGCATCCTAACCGATTCATGCAATGATGAGATTTACCTTTCCTGCTCCCTCCGGTTTGCTTCCCGCTTCTTTCCTTTTGTAGTATTTCATACGCAATAGTTGTACATATAGTTATCACATTTATAATTATTTGAAAAACCACTCATTGATTACGTACGGTAAAAATTCATTTGGAAAAAATTATATACTCCCCTCCAGTTTTGCTGTTGTTTTGGTCTTATCTAATGAAAGCCAAAATGATTTCTTAGTGGTGGACCCACAGTTAAGAGGCGAGGAACGGATCCAAAAACTCCAAAAAATAGACAGAATATTCCGTAATACAAAAAAAGAAGAGAAGAATATTAACGAGAAATATACCGAAGTTTTCTTTATAGAAGTACAGACCAACTGTACCGAGTCATGTCATGGTGCACATTTCCTCTTTTCTCCCATTTCCTTATTTAAAATTTAAGCTTTGGTTTCAAATATTTCCGTAAATTGAGTACTATACTACCTGAAAGGCTGAAACATTTAAATAATGCTTTCTTTTGGGGAAAAATGTAAGGACAAGAAGGACAAGAGACAAACAAAAATGTTGAGATAGATAATTGTAATAAGCATCCAATGTTTAAAACCCAAACAAGAACCACCTTTCCTTATTCATACAATTTTAAAAAGTATGTCGTTAATTGCCTAAACCATGTACTGCACTCACTTGTGATGTGATATATTAAAACAGAAACATGAGAAACCCACGAAATCAGAAGCCAGGTAATAAATTTTTATAATTGTATTTTGCTGAAAACCAACGTAATTTACTTAATCAAGATTCGAAATTTCCGATATAAAGTTTGTATGTTTTCTTTGTCTGTAACATAGGGCTAAGATTGATTAGAAATTAAGAAAAAAAAAAGAAAAAAGGAGAGCTGTACAAGTGGAATGTAAGTAGAAAATAACCTCCTTTTTCCTTCTATCTGCATCTTCCACATATATGCTTTATTTAATTTTCCCTTTCATGGCTTAAGTCGATCCCACTTGTACCGACCTTGAAGCGGTTTGTCATTGACGATATCGAAGTTGTACCTGTGTGTCAAAAGTGTTCTCGTTAGGATTCTAATTTTCAACTCTTGATGATATCTGCTAAACTACGCGTTCGACTCGGATCATCTCTTATCCTGCGCAGACATTCTTCCCTATGTTTGTACGGACTTTGAAGATAAAAAACAAAATTCCCCAAACCCAAAGCGGCGCGCGCGCACACGCAGACACAAACACGTGACGTGAGATATGAGAAGAAATCTGAAGATGAGGACTCACTTCTCTATGAATCGTTTCTGTTCGTCACCCTCAAGCTCCGAGAAAAATTCTTCAATCTCTTCCGGCGTCGGCCTCTTGCTCACTTCCGGTGGTTTTCTCCGGTTATCCATCTTTGTCGCCGATGGTGATTCCGTCTCTGTTGTTTCTCCCAAAACCTCGCTCACTTGATTTCCCTCTTTTCTGCGAGAAATGCGCCCATAAAAAGCAGAAACAGAGAGAAAAATGAAAAAAAAAAAAAGCAGAGATCAGAATGCGAGAAGAATGGAGAATCAAAAACGATTAGGTATTAATCTGGGAACAATTTTTTTTTTAAGAGAGATTAAGAAACCTGAAATTTCTGGTGATGAATGATGAAGTTTCGGATTCCGAGATTTGATGAGGCTGGTGAACACAGAAAACGGAAATAACATCAGTGGAGATTTACAGATTGAGAATCTTCCTCGTTGAAGAAAACTTTGAAAAAAAATCGAATCAGAAACAAGCAGAGACGAGCTTCGGATTTCAGAAATTTCACCTCCAGATCTACAACAGAGGTCGGATTGCTCTTCGCGATTTCGTTCGATTCACTGCTAAAACAGCCGGAGCTGATGATAGAGCTCTTATCATCGTCTTCTCCGGCGGAGGTGAAAGAGCATCCAGCAGGACCAGAATCCGCCGATGAAGCCACGGAAGGAGAAGGAACCGCGAGGACGACGCCATGAGAGTCCGCAGACGAGTCATCGAGCTTCTTCTTCTTGAGTGGCGACAAGCTTGCGCTCGAAGCTACAAACTCTCCCACATCTCTCTTGCAGTTAGGATTTCTCTCGCTCATCTTCTCTCTCTTTCTCTCTCTTACGTTTTTGTTTGCTCTCTGCTTCTTTCTATTTCTGGTTCGCTTCTTATTAAAAAAAGGCAGGGGAGATTTTGGTGGGGGGAGAGAAGAAGGAGAGAGAAAGAAAAGGAATCATGAGCCGTTGATTGTTTCAACGGTTGAGATTTTATTCCTTCGCGAGCGGACGGAGTTTATGGTTATAGTTGCCGTTTCGAGTGTGACGGAGATCTGTAACGGCGCTGTTAAGAGCTTTACTTACTCAAACGCCCTTCGGTTGAAAACGCGCTTTCTTCTCTTTTATACTTTTTTTTTTGCCGTTTTTGGCTTCCTTTCAAAGCAATTAAAAACGCAATCATTTTTTAGTTATGACGTGGTGGGAACGGTAAACAATAATCATTTTTTTTTAGATTTGAAAAAATGAGTGATTTGTTGATTTTACTACATTTGGTCACTCTCTCTCTCTGAACAATGAATTTATAACTCCCGTTAATTATTTATATAATGATGTGACGTATTGATCATTGAGGTAATGGATATAGATCAATATTAGTTTTTTTTTTTTGAAAAAAGAGAGATCAATATTCGTTTTGATTCCTTCCACTGTACGCGTTTCTGGCATGTGTTATATAAAATTTGTTTGGATGTATATGTTAACAGCCAGAAGTATATATATAGGGTTTAAATATGTTGATGTTAACCACACCACTTCATAAATTTAAAACGGATACGCACAGAATGTAAAAACATATATCTCGACCGAGATTTTGTTTAAATTGTCAAATATTGTCACATGCAAATAGCCAAACTATATATACAATAGTCCTCAAATGAAGCAAAGTGTACATTCGCTATAGCTGATGTCGGAACATTTTTATATTCGTCGCATTTATTTTCTTTTGAAACTCTTGTTTTTTGTTTTGTTGTATCAATATCAATATATATCTACTTCAAAATTTAGAATTTTGAAAGTTTCCGCTGTGTAAGTTTCTTCTACTCAAATACACATCCACAGCATATTTCTCCTATACATCTATTGACTGACATGTTCTATGAAATCATGTACATGTGTTTAAACCATTAATATAAATGTACATAGCTCCTTACAATACTCCCAAATAAGATACTTTAACAAAATATATCCATTATCCGTTTTTACAAATAAAAATCCTGTTGTCTGAATATTTTAAAGGTTTTTTTCTGCAAATATGTGTGTGTAATTGTTACCAGTTGTGCAAGGCCGAAATAAAAATTATAAAAAAATCGTCAATCTTCATATACTCATGAAATCAGTAACAGCAAAAAATTATTGAATATACATGAAATTCTGAGATCGCTAGCTAGCTACCTAGTTATATATTCCAATCACCTAAAACTCACCTAACTGAATAATAACGAGTAATGTGGTACTTAGTTTAACTGTCAACATAACATCAAATGTCATATATATATATATAGCTTAACTGATATCTAAAATCTTATGTGTCGTCTTTTCAGCATTTTGGATTTTTGAAAATTTCCGTGTGTGGGTTTCTTCCAGTCAAATACACATATCAACAACATATCTGTCCAATACAATCATTTTTATGACATGTGTCTACGAAATCATGTACATGTTTTTGAAGTTTAAACCACGTAGTATTAGATAGCGTCATATTCAGCTATGAGCTCATATATAGCGCCATGCATAGAAGCTGAGCCATAATCAACTATAATGTGTCTGTACAATTAAAACCAATTGTAACCACTTAACTCAAGTTTCTAATACAAAATGGTTTGGTTTACCAAAATTGATCACATATATATGTATTGATAATTGTTTATTGTTCCGACGAATTGGGACCATTTTGAATAAATTATACTCCAGTAGTAATAAAAAGAATCATCGAGTAATAATTAAGTAGCTGATGCAACAACGAATTCGCTGACCAAGGCATATTTATTTAGGGGAATATTAATGAACCAATATTAATTAATGCCAATTGACAAAAAAATATTAATGCTGTTAAAAAAACATGTGTTAAATGATTATCCATTATTTTATATTTGATCTAAAAAAATCTTACACCTACCAACTCATTACTCCTCTATATAAAGGAGTCATTGTCTTTGTAATTTGATCATCCCAAAAAATATTACTACCATACCTCTCCTTAAACTCTCTCTTCACAAGCCAAATATATAATATACTTATATAATACAAACACATAAATAAATCATACATATATCATAAATTAAATCACAACACGTTATCAGCACGAGTGCTCTTATACCGAAAAGGTGAGTTTTAAATTATGTTTAATTTATTAATTTATTCTTTTTATTTTATGTTCATACGGAAAGAATGGCACTGCCTTCTCCGAAATGATCGCATGGTAGACTGTGTCTCCTCAGATCATATATAAATGGAGTGGAAGGTTAAACCTCCTCCTTGATCATTTTATGGAATGGTAGGTTAAACCTCTTCCTTGATCAAATATTTATGGAATGGAAGGTTATACCTCCTCCTTAAATTTATGGTAGGCTATGCCTCCTAAATTAATTTTAATTTTATTGCAATTTAATTATTCTGTAATTTAAATTTTGCATCTAAATTCATGCTATTAAATTTTTGCATTTATTTTCTATCTTAATTCAGTATTTATTTTCTTATAAATAATTCTATTACTATAATAATATGATAAATAAAATTTGACTACATGATTATTAAATCTAACTTTTCAAACGGTCATAAAAATAATTTTAAAAATTTTTTACCCTTCAAACGGCTAGTACAACGGCCATGAACAGTAATTTTCGATCTATAAATATACTCATTCTTCATTCATTTCATCCCATCCTCTCTCATCAAAGTTTTCATCAAATATTCTTCAAACAATTTTATTTTGGAAAAGAAGAAGAAAAGAAGAGAAGATGATTCGCATATTGTTTCGCATATTTTTAACTTTATATGCAATTCTTATTTTTGCTTCTATTTATAGTCTCTTTGTTGGAGATTTTACTCCCGGAGAATTTATCATTACCGCTGTATTATGTTTTTATGCATTAATATTCCTTGTAATCGTTTGCTTCATCAATTGTTTATCTTAAGAAATTAAAATAAATGTACTAATAAAAGGGGTTTATGCCTCTGCACTTATTTTTGCTTTTTCTGCAATTTAAATTATATTTTGAATTATAATTTTAAATTTCATATTTAAATTATGATATTTAATCATGTTTTAAATTTGTTTATACAGTCATTATGTCAAACTTGGCGAAGCTCGAAATCAATGCCCTTGATATAACGGGAAAAAATTACATGACATGGGCAATAAGTGCAAAAATGCACTTAAGAGGAAACGGGCTCCTTGAAACCATCGATAAGTCGGAAACGACGTCGGATGAGAAAAAAGCAAAGGCCATGATATTCTTGCTTCACCATATTCATGATGGTTTAAAAGCCGAATATATCATAAAAGAAGATCCCGCAGATCTATGGCAATCATTGAAGGAAAGGTTTGATCACCAGAAGTATGTGATCTTACCAAAAGCCAAACACGAGTGGATCAATCTCCGCTTCCAGGATTATAAAAGTGTTAGTGAGTTTAATTCCGCAATGTTTGGAATTACATCAAGAATGATATTATGTGGAGAGGAAATAAGTGATTATGATATGATAGAGAAAACACTCTCCACCTTTCATCCTGGAAACGTAATCCTGCAACAACAATATCGAGCACAAGGATATACTCGTTATTCGGAGTTGATGCAAGTACTCCTTGTTGCAGAACAAAACAATGAGCTCGTGACATTAAACCATCAAGCTCGTCCAACTGGATCTGCACCATTACCAGAAGTGAATGCTGCATCGTCCAGATACAATAATTGGCAAGAGCGTGGACGCGGACGCGGTAGATACCGAGGTCGTGGTCGTGGACGAGGACGTGGGCAAGGACGAGGAAGAGGATTCCGTCAAAGTAACTCAAGTTCTGAAAGATATCATAAAAGGTTCCCTAAAAATGACGATAACCGGGAAGTGAGAAAACAAATTAATGCATGTTACAGATGCGGCATGAAGGGGCATTGGGAACGTGTTTGTCGTACCCCAAAACATTTTGTCGATCTGTACCAGAAATCACAAAAGGCAAATGAAAAAGAAAGTGAAGTCAACTTCATATCGAATGAACCCGGATCTTCCTCACATGGTCTCGATGACGACACTCATCTCGATATTTCAGATTTCCTGATTGATCCCGAGAACATCAACTAATAATGAAAATAAAAGAAGAAAAAAAAAAAAAAAAAAAAAATCCAAGTGATATGGTTATCTTTTTTTAAGAATAAAAGTTGGATCGTTTTAATGTATTATATACCTTTTGTAAAATAGTGTTTGTTGTAATATAAGTGTTTTTCTAAGTTTTTGTGTTCCTGTTTAAATATTTACTAATATATGTTTTATGATCCAGAAAATGTCAAAATTTGAGATTCAAGATGGAGATATATGTCTTGCAGATAGTGCTACAACGCACACGATTATTAATAATAAAAAATATTTCTCTTATCTCAAAATGCATGATTCCGCTGAAAGCGTGAGTACTATATCCGGTAATGCAAAAATCATTATGGGCTCTGGAAAAGTCAGTTTTTCAATGCAAAGGGGAACAAAGTTCGAAATTAATGGTGCATTATACTCCCCAAAGTCTCACCGAAATTTGTTGAGTTTTAAAGATATCCGTGGAAATGGATATCATATTGAGACTATGAATAGAAATGGCATTGAGTATCTTTGCATTACATCGGAGAGGAAACATATATTGGAAGAATTGAAAATGTTGTCCTCCGGATTATATTGCACAAAAATAAATACGATTGAATCATATATTACAGTAAACTCAAAGTTTACTAATACGTTTAAAGTCTGGCATGAAAGGCTAGGACATCCTGGTTCAAGCATGATGCGAAAAATTGTGCAAAACTCTAATGGCCATCCGTTGAAAAACGAAAAAATTCTGCAATCGGGCGAGTTTTTATGTAATGCATGTTCTCAAGGAAAACTTATAACTCGGCCATCACCAGCTAAAATTGGAAATGAATCCCCTGTATTTTTGGAAAGAATACATGGAGACATATGTGGACCGATACATCCACCGTGCGGGCCATTTCGGTATTTTATGGTATTAATTGATGCATCTAGCAGATGGTCACATGTATGTCTTTTGACCACAAGAAATACGGCTTTCGCAAAATTCATTGCCCAAATAATCAGACTGAAAGTACAGTTCCCTGATTATACCATAAAGAAAGTGAGACTTGATAATGCTGGTGAATTCACTTCAAAAGCCTTTGATGATTATTGCACGTCAATAGGGATTGATGTTGAGCACCCAGTTCCCCATGTGCATACACAAAATGGCATGGCTGAGAGCTTAATAAAACGATTGCAGCTAATTGCAAGGCCAATGATAATGAGAACAAAACTCCCAATTTCTGTGTGGGGACATGCTATACTGCATGCCTCAGCATTGGTCCAGATTAGACCAAGCGCATATAATCAATATTCCCCATTACAGTTAGCTTCTGGTCAAGAACCAAATATATCTCATCTCCGTGTTTTCGGGTGTGCGGTTTATGTTCCTATAGCGCCACCGCAAAGAACAAAAATGGGGCCACAAAGGAGATTAGGAATATATGTTGGATACACATCCCCAAGCATAATAAGATATCTTGAACCACAAACTGGTGATATGTTTACGGCACGCTTTGCCGATTGCCATTTTAATGAAGATGAATTTCCAGCATTAGGGGGAGGAATTAAGCAAGTCTCACAAGATATTACGTGGTTTTCACCAACTTTAGTACATCTTGACCCTCCTACGAATCAACGTGAACTGGAAGTTCAGAAAATTATACATTTGCAAAGTTTGGCAAATCAATTACCAGATGCGTTCACAGATACAAAAAGAGTGACAAAGTCATATATACCTGCTGCTAATGTCCCCTCAAGAATTATTGTTCCTGAAGAACATACTGACAGGAACTTAGCAAATGAACCTAGGGTTCAGTTGAAGAGGGGGAGACCAGTGGGTTCAAAAAATAAAAATCCACGAAAGAAAAAGAATTTGGAGAACAAAGTGAAAAGGTTCTAGAAGAACCACAAAAGGAAGAAGATCGAGATGATGAAAAAGAAACAGAAAAATATGAGATTTCCATCAATTATGCCCAAACTGGAGAGTTATGTATTAGAAATGAAATAAAAGATGATGATGGAATATTCTCTTTTTCCGTAGCAAAAGAAATTGATCAAGAAAGTGATGATCCTGATCCAAGGTCCATATTGGAATGTCAGAAAAGACATGATTGGGAGAAATGGAAAATGGCAATACAAACTGAATTATCCTCCCTCAATAAAAGAAGTGTTTTTGGACCTATTGTCGCAACACCTGAAAATGTAAAACCAGTTGGGTACAAATGGGTATTTGTGCGGAAAAGAAATGAGAAAAATGAAATAACAAGATATAAAGCCCGTCTTGTTGCCCAAGGTTTTTCTCAAAGACCAGGAATTGATTATGAAGAGACATATTCTCCGGTCATGGATGCAATCACATTCAGGTACTTGATGAGTCTAGCAGCATCTAGAAATTTAGATATGTACCTTATGGATGTTGTGACAGCATATCTGTATGGATCACTGGATAATGATGTATACATGAAAATCCCCGAAGGGATGAAAATGCCTGAAATATTAAGCTCAAAATCCAAAGAAATATGTTCGGTCAAATTACAGAGATCACTTTACGGATTAAAACAATCCGGACGAATGTGGTATAATCGCTTAAGTGAATATTTGTTGAGAAAAGGTTATATGAACAATGCGATATGCCCATGCGTATTCATTAAGAAATCATCATCTGGTTTTGTGATCATAGCTGTATACGTTGATGACCTAAATATAATTGGAACGCAAAAGGATATTGATGATGCAAGAGCTCATATGAAAGAAGAATTTGAAATGAAAGATCTAGGGCAGACAAAATTCTGTCTTGGGCTCCAGATTGAGCATCTCCGAGATGGAATATTTGTGCATCAGTCAAATTATATCAAAAGAATCTTGAAGCGTTTTTATATGGATAAAGCGACTCCTTTGAGTACCCCAATGGTCAATCGATCACTTGATGTTAACAAAGATCCATTCAGACCTTGTGAAAATAGCGAAGAAATATTAGGTCAAGAAGTACCTTATATGAGCGCTATAGGTGGACTTATGTATCTTGCAAACTGTACTCGACCAGATATAGCTTTCGCTACTAACCTACTTGCAAGGTATAACTCAGCACCTACACGGAGGCATTGGAACGGAATAAAACATTTATTCCGTTATCTTCAAGGTACAATTGACTTAGGATTATTTTATCCGAGAAACCCCGAGATTGGTTTGGTTGGTTTTGCAGATGCAGGATATTTATCAGATCCGCACAAAGCTCGATCGCAGACTGGATACGTCTTCACAGTTGGCGGAACTGCTATCTCCTGGCGTTCCCAAAAACAGACATTGGTTGCAACTTCTTCAAATCATGCAGAAATCATTGCACTTCACGAAGCATGTAGGGAATGTGTGTGGCTCAGATCAATGACTCATCACATACAAGTATCAAGTGGAATTCTCACGAAGAAAGAATCCACAAAAGTGTTTGAAGATAATTCTGCATGCATTTCCCAAATTAAGGAAGATTATATCAAAGCGACAGGACGAAACATATCCCTCCAAAATTTTTCTCTTACATCCGAGAACTCGAGAAGAATCAAGAAGTGGATATTCAATATGTTCGTTCAAGCGACAATGTAGCCGATTTATTCACGAAAGCGCTTCCAACAACTACATTCAGAAAACACGTTCATAGTATCGGAATGCGTCATCTAAAAGACTTATAGATATCCTTTCCAGGGGGAGCGTTACTGCACTCTTTTTTCCTTGTTATGGTTTTTATCCCAAATGGGTTTTTCTATAATAAGGTTTTTAACGAGGCAGTACGTAATACAAAATGGATAATCAAGGGGGAGTGTTAAAAAAACATGTGTTAAATGATTATCCATTATTTTATATTTGATCTAAAAAAATCTTACACCTACCAACTCATTACTCCTCTATATAAAGGAGTCATTGTCTTTGTAATTTGATCATCCCAAAAAATATTACTACCATACCTCTCCTTAAACTCTCTCTTCACAAGCCAAATATATAATATACTTATATAATACAAACACATAAATAAATCATACATATATCATAAATTAAATCACAACAAATGCCAAATATTAATATTTAATTAAATGGTCGTAGTTTTTCTTTGTGGTACTAATATGGTCGCAATTACTTACTAGTGTTTTGTATACTTCAGCCACTTCAAATTTAAACATGCATAATGCATGTTAAACGAACAAAAAGAAAACTTGGCTCCCAAACTAGATTAAAAAGAAAACAAGCATATTGAATCCGATCAAAATGTAAATAAAAAAAAAGTGACGAATACATTGATTTTTATAAAAATGTTCCAAATTGAATCATATAGTATATCCGAACAAAAACCGGAGTAGAGACCCTTCTATAGTCTCAGTTATATTATCTGCACATGCATGCCCATGAGGAAATTACATTGCTACTTTGAGTATTGATTCTTGCGTATTCGGTTTCTGGTCACCTGATTAATTACCATAAAAGAAAAGGTCAATCGAGGAGTCGGGGATTTCTAACAGATAAAGAATAAAAAGTCAAACAATGCAAAACAAAGACACTTATTTAATTAAGGGGATTTTTTGACAGTTGACTGTTAGTTGGTGAGCCTTTTTTTCAGTTGGGGTCGGGATCTGTGTAACTGTCTCATATCCCCAAATTTTCCATTCAGTTTATGCTTCCTTCTCCTTTATGCTCTTGTCTTTTCTTTTAAACAGCTTTTTTTTTAAATTATTTTCTCGCTGTTTTTTTCCCTTTTTAAATGTTATTGTTGTCGTTGTTTTTGTTAGAGTTCCATAGACAAAGGACCATTGAACATAATCAGTAACTCATCTTTTTGGCTGTGATCATAAATTTCACAACTCAGGTTCATCTGAATCTATAACTAAAGGAACCTGATAGTTTGTTATGCTGCCACTTACACTACTAGAAATCGTATATGTTATATCATTTATTTTATTTATTAACATCATTTTTTGATTGATGCAAAGGAATTTACATCACTTATATAACTGACTTTGAAAGTGGTGACTCTAATACTTCATATCATTTTAAACTAATTGTTGCAACTATTTTTGTCATTTCTGTAAGTGATGCTAACATATAAGTGTCAATTGTGAAAACTGATATTAAATTTTATTTCAATTCTTACAAGTGATATTAATATTTAAAAATGATTTTAATTAAAATCTTATTATAAATTTTAGATAATAATTCGTTTTGGTTTATTATTATTTTTAAAATATATAAATAAAATTTTAATTTTAGTATTGTTTGTTGATTAGTTAAAACCAACATGATTTAAAGAATATTATTTGTTGATGGATTATAAATATATTTAAGTCCAACTTAGACCTAAAAAACAATGATGTGGATATTTAATGGAGTGAAACTCTACTCTTCATCTCCTCTTCTACCGATGTGGGACAAAAGATTTTCTACTTAACATTTTTTTATTTTTGAAAAACTATAATAACGTAAATGATTTTTAAGTAGGGTCTGTTGTTACCATCATTTTTAAGATTTGCATCATTTTGTTAATTGATGCAAACTTTTTATTTTGTATCAGAAAATTTTAAATGACGTAAATTAGTTTAAGTTAGTATCATTTTTAATTTAATGATGCCAAATAAATCAGAAATGACATCAATTATTTTAAATGATGTTAGATCGTATATTTAACATCAGTTGTCAATAAGTGATTTTAATTAGTATCTTTGTTTTTTCTGACACGTTATATATGATGCAACATGCCTTTTTTTTTGTAGTGTTACAGTATCATTAAGTTATAACCAAATTCGAAACAAGGTCGATCTTTCTAACATCTGGTATTTATGATTAAAGCTGTGAGCAAATGGGAAAAGAAAAATGTCTTGTCTTCTCGTTCCTTTTCGGATCGATGAAGACTTTCCCTCTTCTTTATAATTCTTTCTTATGCGAATATATCTTGATAGAATTTTTAGAAAGGTATGTAAATCGTCTTCAGCAATTTTCTTGTTTCTTCAAAATAAAGCGAACTTTATTAATGTTTAACGAACTATGAACACACATATATATATATATATATATATCATCAGTGAATTTTTTTTTTCATCTTTCAAATGCATACCGACTATTTGATTTTCAAAATGGTGCGCCAAAACTTAAATAATGAATTTTTGAATTTTTGAATGTTTTGTTTTGTAAGCTTGTGAAAAATGGTAGTAACATATCTCACCAGTCACCATATATAGGAGTGCGAGATTCTGTTGACAATTTTGTAACTATTTAGGTAAGTGATGTATGGTTTTTAGTATCGACTGTAATGCTAGGTTTTGTGGTTTGCTTAATCTGTTAGTAATATTTTATTTTTGTCAATTTTTTTCTAACCAAAAATAATATATCATTAAATATTTCTTTCGAATTAGATGTTTTAAGAAAAAAAACATATATCCTCTTATAAGAGAAAATAATATTTCATATAACTAAATTGTTTTTATAACGAGGTTTTCTCGATTCTATTATTGGAAAATTGTCCGAGCCAAGTCGGAGAGGGAAATACTTCAAATGTAACTGGAGTATTCATATTGTTGTATTGAATAAGAAAAAAAATCCTCTGTCGCCTTACGTATTAAACCGGAAAATGGCGGGGAAACTGGAAAAGGAAACCTATTCTTTGAGCAAGAAGCGTTTCACAATGTTGACGCCTTCCTCCAAAACGTTCTTATCCCAAACCTCTCTTGAGGATGCTCTGAACGACGCCGTAGCGTCCAACCTGTGAATCTCCCAGCCGCTGCTTCTCAGCGTCATGATCCTGTTAATCTGCTTCGACGCAAGCAGCCACGTGCTGTCTTTGATCGCCTTCACTGATCGTTTTTATCCGGCGGGTAGGCTCCTAAGTACCGGTCGAACTCCGGTACTCCTATGGCCTTGTGAACCCCGGTTCGGGCCGTGGACCGGGAACCTCTCTGGTTGTAGAAATCCGCCAGCTCCTCGAACATACCTGCTTCCATCATTTGGTAGACACGTTTTGAGAGGTAGTGGTACAGGACCGAGACCGAGACATCCACCCAGAGGAAGCAGCAATCGTACCTTTTGATCAAAGCAAAATTTAAACAATGTTTTAATTACATACCCTTTTTTTTTGTTATAGGTTAAATACATGTGTAATATATTAAATACATGCGTAACGCACGAAAGAAGTTAAATACCTGTGTAATAAATTATAGTTTGAACAAATAAAATATTTTTGTAAAACGTTACATGTAAACAGAAGATCCATCTTCTATTTGCGTTTTGGCATGTAGTGTTAAAATGTACACAATGGTTTAATACGTTTTAAAATTTTAAGTTCAGTTTTTTTTTTTTTTGAACTATGAACTACATTTAAACATGAACGTTAACACAAACAAACAATCAAGACGTCTATATAACATACCTCAACTCGGAAGAAATCGACGGCTTAAGTTAATATTAGAGTAATATGAATTTGAATGTTAGGTTTAGTACATTTGGTTCAATGTAAAAGGGTTTAATCCCGGTTAAGTGTTCACATATAAGAAACACTTATGTAAACATTGAGATGAGATTGAATAACAGAATCATTTTGAATAATGTGACTTTCTCTCTCGATCGCCACTCTCGTTTTTCTAACCACAAAACAAAAATCCAATCACTAAAATGTTAACTACAGTGGATATGAACAACAATAAAAACTCGTATACTATTGTACAATACAATATATATAGACATCGATATCTGAATCCAAACATCAAAATTCAAAATATGCGTAAAGCTGCATGGGTGCAATGTATTATCTAACAAGAAGATCATTTTGTTTTGTTGAAATTTAAAAGAAGATCATTATCAAGCAAAAACACAATTGAAGAGATTACCTTGGATCTGAGTAAGTAGCAGTCGATCTCCAAAGCTCGATGCTTCCTCGTAAGGGACTTGTGGGTTTTATGGTTACTAAACTGAAAACAGACTCAAATATACACTTTCTTCTATCATTGTTTTTTGAAGTATTCAAAATTTTTATTATGGCATACAATTAGAAAATTAGCATATGAACTTTTTGTACGCAATTATTTTCTTCCTTTCGTAGTTTCCTATGTTACCATAAAATATTATATCATATACTAATTGATTATCATATAGTAGTAGTATTTTAGGAATTATTCTACATTTTTTGGATATCATATATAGGATTCTACATGATATTTTTGAATGAGTACTATTATTTTTAATGAATAACCAAAAGAAAAAGAAACTTTACCCATGTTAGCTATCTAAAAAACTTTAAATATTTCAATGATACGTACGATTTTAAAAAACAATAATTTTAAAATACGTACCTTTTGTCTTTTGTTACAAGCTAAAGCTAGGTCTAGGGGCTAGAGGTCCTCAAATCCTCTAACTTCTCTTCTCTTTTATGTATACTTTTTGGTGAAATATCAGAGGGTTTAATAATAGTGTAAAGTGGCATGACTACTTCAAGAAACGACTGAAGTTTAATAAACGAATTTTTGGCGGTTCCATCGAGACCCATGTGAAATCTACTAAGGCTTCTTCTATAATAAAGCGGACTCTACCAAGTTAGAATTTTGAAAATAATTATGATTTCTCAGAATTAGGGAAGATTTGGATGGCCTGGCATCGGTCCAAGTTAAGATAATCTCAAAATCGATACAAATGATCAATTGCATTGCCGGGTTTCCTTTTGTTTCTACTGAAGTGGGGGTCTCCATGGTCTAAGTGCAAGAGGATAGAGGAGGGGCAAGGACTCAACAAATGGAGGCCAGAGCCTGATTAAGAATATGAAGATTCTCAAGGTAACATTTACAACAACAAGACTTGCTCTGATCTTCATTGTCAATATCTCATCTGATCGGATCACATTCAAACTCTACTTATTGGAATCTTCTATCTCTACTTTATATCACTTTCCACGGAGCCAATTTGGATAGGGAAGAAAAACCAGTCAGTATTTATAAGTTGAAAGTGAAAGAAATGCTTCATTTATTGTGAAAATTCATAATGTTGGGCACATTTGATATTATGTCTTTCACAAGACACTCCAGTAGAGAAATCAAGACAAATCTAATGAGATTCTCAATCGTATTATTGTAAAAGTTCTCAATTTAGAGAGCTTTCTTAACCTCGAAAAAGTTGGAGCGTGCATTGTTCGCCGCATCAATGTCTTCTGCGGATGCCACAGCCACCGCAACACCTTTGTCTCTAACCACATCTATTGCTTCTGCGAAATCCTTGAAGTCCTTCAAACTGTGCAGCAACAACAAGAGATTAAAGGCAGAGTAAGACTTTTAATCCCTTATATATGCATAGAATGCTAAAGGAAAATAATCGAGAGAATGTCGTTAAAACCTTGTAGTTAATATCTCTTCACGCTTTCTTTGTCGTTCTTCGTCGGTTATTCCAAGTAAATGCCTCAACAAACTGGTTGAAAGAGATTTGACGGTTTTTGATTCAGAGTCCGTTATGTTCGTTAAAATAGCTGCCGAAAAACTAATATAGAAATTCATTTACCTGCTATAACCTTTGGCATCAGGTAATTGGTATGAATCAACATCACCGATGGTTCCAATAATAGCTTTAGTGAGCGTCTCTTGATCCACATCAAGACCACGTAAGAAATCTCCAGTTCCATCATATATGTCAAGTGTCTTCAACAAGTTTGGATCCCGGTACGACAAGAACGAAAATACTCCTGAAACAAACAAAGATCCAATATGTTGTAAAAGACAGCTCTTTTTGCCAAAGAAGAAAGTAAAAGCAGTTTTTACCTGAATGCGAATCGAAATCACAGAAGCCTCCATATGCACCACCGCTTACACGAACACGATCCCATAACCATGTGTTGCTTATATGCTTTGATATAACATATGCACTGCCATCAAGCTCATACCCGGTGCTGTATATGTTACCTGCTTTTCCAACATAGTTTACCTGCAAAGAGAGTATGAAAGCAAGTTTACTACTATATTCGAAAACCTTATATCCAAACACATTCTGTATAAACCGTCTCCCTCTTTTACCTGTGTTGGTATTACAATGGCTTCATTTCTCAGAGGAAGTCGACCATCCCAAGTGACGAGCCCACCAGATGGGTTCTCAGGGAGTAAATTCAGAAATTTCTCAACAGATTTTTCGATGTTGTTGAGAGACTTCCCATCTGCAGTCATATTAACTATGCAACCATTCCTGCCAAGGAGAGATCTCCTGATCTCCTCGAGTGATGATGATATCCCTTCCCAGTCTTCATCCACCTTCTTCTCAAGCGTACGTAAGAACTCAAGATAACTACAAAAGAGACATATGCTCAATTATGTTACGTTCTTCGAGTCTCAAAAATGTGAATAACTCAGTAAGATAAATGTAAATAAACAAGTGTTAATTTAAAAGTCGAACAAAAAAATTATCGACTTCCAACCTGAGACCACCCATCTGTTCAGACATCCATCCAGCAACGTTCAACATTGCATCCATCCTCGCCGCAGCAATTCCATGACCACTTCCCCTCAATCGGTTCTGCATTGAACGAGAAATGATGTTTACTACAACTTTCAGCTCCACGAATCATGTAAAAGACACAGAAAAATTCTACACTTTACCTCCATCCGTGCTATGCTTTGAGAGACAAACTGTTTAAACCGCTGTTGATCTGTAAATTGAACCTCTTGCAACAAGCAATTCATCTGCGCAAGATACAAAGCAATGACGCAAGAGCCAGCTAGTAACTCCGACAGAAATTTAAATATGGGACATGCATTGCAAGGGAGTTGATTAGTGTCTATAGCTGGACCAAAATTCTGATCCATGAAAGGCATTTATAATTTCGCGAAGCTCTTCTATCAGCCTATTGCTACTATCTGTTTCAGTTTCAAGATTACACCATATCTAAACAGACAAAACCAGTTTTCCAGTCAGAGAGGTGGTGTATCATAATCCAATACTCATAGTGAAGACAGAGAAAAACGCATTAAGAAGATCTCAGAGAAGACACCGCAAAGAGATGAGAGAGGCAGCCTATGCAATTTGGAAATAAGAAGAAATAAAGAGACAATAAAGTCGCTAAAATACACTTAGCAGGCGAACAGGGCCATGCAACAGAAAGCTGCACTACATCTCTTGGAGACCCAAGAACACAAGATCAATAAGGTAGACAGCTCTACACATTCGATAACCCAACATGTAAAAATCTAAAGAAAAATGCGATAAGTTAAAAGTAAAGGATATTAAAAGACAGTACCAGGTTAAAAAGGTCGTCAGCACGCCCAGACATCGATTTTCCACGTACAATAATTTTGCTGCACGGTTCATCTTTGCCCCTCACAGATGACGTAAGGGGAGAAACTGATATTCCTCCCGTTTTCCTTCCAATCAACTGATTAAGTTGCACAAAAGTCAAATCTTTTGTCCCCATCTCCAGTAGTGATTGACTGTCAAAAAGACAATTTCCATTAGAATTACAATTTCAATATAGCACAAAGCAAAACATTCGCTATTGCAACTACCAAAGTACTTGGGAAATCCTATGCTTTTGAACATTACACCAGAAATAGTTAACGTTATTTTAAATGAACCAAATAATACATAGAACAGTAGCATACAAGTGCCCGAGACAAAACAGACGCCTAAATCATACCAGAAAAGTGGTACCAGTGGAAGAAGTTCATGTTTCAGGGAACCCATATCAAAGACTACTTCAGCGTAGACGATATCATTTGTGAAAAGGTCATGCCGCAGAACCTTCACACCACTAATATCTCCAACCTATTGTTTAAAACTTCATATCAGTAAAATTCGCAAGCTGCCAAGCTCGAAACGTGTAAGGAAATACAACAAAAGCAAAGGCTAGCAAAATGTACCTCAGTGGGAACATAAGTAGGTTCTTTTGGGATGTCACCTAAGTCCAAACTTGGGACACATCTCAGTGCTTCAGGAGGGTCAGGAGTCTCCTGTTTCAATCTCAGCTCCTCTGTAGCACGCGCTAGCTCTGCAAGATCTTCTTCTGTCATACCTGCTTTAACCTTTTCCAGGATACTTTTCTCTTCCGCTTCCTCTTGAGAAGCTTTTTCGGGATCAGGCTGACAAAAATAGATGTTAGCACAACATTAAAGAGACATTAGATACAAAGAGAAACTTGTAAAGGAAAAAAAAAAAAACCTGCATCTCTATGGTAACACGGTGCGAGTTGTTCAAAATAAACTGTTCTATCAGTGGGGAAAAGACAGCCTTGGAACCTTCCTCAGCTATTCTGGCTTTCAGGGCTTTCAATGGTTCCGTATACTTCAGTGGCTCGAAAGGATCCATATCGTATATCCATTTTGCCTACACAGCCAGTAATCAAATAAGGAGTGATACCTAAATAGACAGACACAAGCGTAAAAGGCATATAAACTAACCATAGACTGGAGCATAAGTGATAAACCACGAGGGAAAGATCCTGTATTGTTTTCCCTTAGAGAAAATTCAATCGTATTCATGGATGCCTCCACAGCATCATTCTCAAACCCTTCTTCTGCCAACTTTTTCAGCGTATTCATGATCAACTCTTCAACCTTTTGAACATTATCTTCAGACACACCTTTCATACCAACACTAAATTGAGGCTGCAAAAGTTCGTCTGACATCCCACTACTGACAAGAGCTTCTCCTAAACCGCTTTCCAACAAGATCTTTCTTAGTGGTGAAGCAGGAGTCCCCAGCATAAGATAATCCAAGAACCCAAGTGCGAGTTGAGTTTGCAAGTCCAAGGGCTTCTCAGATAACAGCCAGTTAACGCACAACATGTTCTTCTTTTTAAGATCACCATCTCGACCAGCAGGATATTTCTCAAATATTCTGATGGGCTCAGAGAATAACTTTTGAGTTTCAATCTTTGAACTATCTCGAGATGGACTTGCTTCGAACATGTCCAAGTATTCTGCACATATAAGAAAGGGAGTGAAGATGTACTTCAAAATCGACATAGACGACATACTAAGACAAAAGGAGATATCACTCTTTACCACTCAAGACACGAAGGCGATGAACTGGATCATCATCTCCATAGAACCAGATTCTGGCATTGCTTGGGTGATAATACTTACGGTGGAACTCCTAAAATTTTCCCATACCAAGAAACGTATACACTATGCATCAGAAGTTACACATATCATCACGCTCCTCTAGCTACTAGCATAATAATTTTACTTTCAAAAAACCTTGAATTCCTCGAATGTCAGCTTAGGGATATCTTTTGGATCACCTCCACTATCAACACCATATGTGTTTTCTGGAGATAAGGCCTGATCAAAGTGAAAACAGCGGTAAGTGATTTGATCAGAACCACTATACCGGGGAAATACGATCTCAGATTATCTAACAAGGTTTTCAGGACCCAAGTGTCCAAGCGCCATTTTCAAGAAAGATATTTTTCATATCTACGATGGCTACATCATTTAGTTGATTAATAAGGTCAAACATAGGATATAATATCAGCTTCAGAATCTCTAGAAATTCAAATCTAATACAAATGCACAATGCGAATACGAGTATGTAATGCATGCATAATCAGGTGGATTAGAAAACATTAGAGACAAACAATTGGGAAGTTAATCCAACATCATCTGCACGCACAAAGGTAATGATCCCTTAAAACCCACTACAAAGATTTACTCCTAAAACAGATTTCTAGAGAAACTGTCAGTTATAGGTAAACAAAACACAAAACTTGCCTGCTGAGCAATTCGCCCTAAAATATTATCAGGCTGTGAATAGACACCTTTCATCTCATTAAATACAACACCTGAAATCAAGCATCAACGATGAGATAGGATGAGGGCGTATATGAAGTAGTAGATATACAAAGAGATAACATCGATACTAAGACACTATAAAGTAGAGGAGAAGAACTCTAAAATGGGATCATTTGTGAACAAAACCTTTGTAAGATATGTCTTCTGAGGGATCATTAAGCTCATAGTGCCAGCCCTCTTGCTGAAAAGTGTGAACGTCATCCACACACTTGGGGAAGAAGACAGCATCCAAATATACATCGACAAGATTGTAAAAATCCTACCATAGATAGTGATGAAATGTGATTAGACAAAAACTAGATAACAATAACAGAAAGAAAGAGGCTGAGCTCCCTGAGGGCAGCAAAAGAAGTACTTTATACTTCGCTCATTGTACCTTTGTATTTGTGGAAGCAACTGGGTAACAGGTCCTATCAGGATATGTGAATGCGTTAAGGAAAGTATGCAAACTTCCCTTAAGTAGTTCAACAAATGGCTCTTTTAGCGGGTACTTTCTTGACCCACATAGTACGCTATGTTCCAGTATGTGCGGAATGCCAGTGGAATCTTTCCTGCATTAACAACGGAACTATGATATAAAAAATCGCTTCCAATACAGGATTTACACAAGGAGGGGGCCTTGTGGCGCCAATATCAACTAAAAGTAAAATTGTTCAGATCGTCTTGTTACAAGGGGTCAAGTCATTGACCTCCATAGCTGAGAACACTTTACAAGTACCAATAAAGAAGAAGAGGAAACCAGATTATTTGCCCAATCCGAAAACTGCGACTTTTGATAAAAAGATTAGAAATTCTGTAATAAACTTACGGAGGAGTCCTTAAGACAATGCCGAACACCTTGTTCTCATCCTCATTTGACACAGACATCACCTCGCAACCAGTTTTCTTGTGTTTGAAGAGAGTCGCCTTTGACTTACACTCTGAGATAAACTCTTCAGACACTTTTTCGAATCCAAGCTTCTCAGCCTCATCTTGACCCACATCTGAACTCCAACAAACAAAGGTATAAAAGCATATACAAAGCATGAGAAGAGAAATAATTCTACACCAATCTATAATTAACAACCTATCCCAAAGCACAGAAGCCATTTCCAAATGTTCTTTTAAGGAACGGGTTATGTGTGAAATTGGGTGGTTCAACATCATCAAGTAAAAACGTCCACTAAAGAGAGACAACCCGAATCAAAACTACGAGAAGAAACCATCCAAAAAATTAAACTTCGGATGAAAAAAAGGAGAGCATAAAGTGAAAATCCTCACCAGGATAAGATGCTGCGGGTTGTGTGGCGACGGCGCGAACAGAGAAGCGAGAGAACTGCCCACTGACACCGCGACCTGCGGCGGAGGGAATCCTCAAGCCTCGTCGGAGCAAGACACGTCTTCCGGCGGCTGAAGGAGAGGAAAGCCGGCGAAGGTTGCGACCGGGGCCACGGAGAGCGCCCGTAGACGATGACAGCGACAAGTAAGAGCGAGGGAACTGGCGAAAGAAGCGAAAGAAGGGAGAGGCCGAGCTGAGAGAAGCGGAACAAGAGACAGTTCGGAGCATAGCGACCGGAAAAAAAAATTCCGGCGACGGCTGCTACTGTCGGAGACGAAATAAAAGGATATGCAAATAAACACAACGGCAAGAGTTTTTTTTTTTTTTTTTTATCTTATGTCTGAGGACAAGGTAAAATAAAAATGTCTCATTTCTTGTAGAACACACAAAATTATCTAGCAAAATATTCTCTTTTTTATTTAAATGGCATTGTTCTGAATATTTAGTACACATAATTTTAAGTCGAGACAAAAAAGAAGTTCTGATTTGCAAGAAACGTAACGTGGTTCTCGTATAGCCAAAAATGTGTTTTGATTGTTACTTTGCTATCCTCCAAAAATATAATGACCAGAAAATATCTAAAAAAAAATTATATTAACAAATGCAAATATATTATGTGGAAATGGGTCAGAATTATATTATTAATACGTTGATGAATCAAATATTACAAATCTATTTCATAGGCTGAAGGGTCGATCAAGTGAACCATTTTTCTTCTTTAGTTCAAATCAAATCAAGTAATCAACAATTTAACTCAACAAATTAACTGATGATTTGATCGACCAGCCTAATTGTTTACCACTTTACCTTAATCAATTGGCCGAAAGTTATTAAATCTGTGAAAACGAAAAACAAACCTGATCAGTCTTTCTTCTTGTACATTAATTATGGGCCGAAAGTTAAGGTCGTAAGAAGTCCGAAAGGCCCATGTCCAGGGACGACCAAGTGACGTAGCCACGTCCCGTCACGTCCTGGATTTATGGAGCCTCTCTTTTGTTCGGCGGGTTACCTGATCGTCACAAATCAGTAATCAAAAGAACCTCAATAACATCAGTGTCAAAAGCCTTGCGACCAAATTTCCCGATTTTCTCTCCGCTTACACATTTCCTCTGAGAAATCTCCATACCATGATTTTACCTTCACTCTCCTCTTTCTACTTCTTCTTCCTCTAGGATTCGTCCTCTGGAGCTTCTCTTCAGCAATGCCAGTGGCCTACACATTTCCGGTTCTCCCTTTGCTCTGCGGAATCTATAATCGCGGCACCAGCATCATCGTCGATCGCCCGGAGGTTCAGATCTCAGGTTTTCTCGGCGCGCGTTCCGAACCCGGAGAGCTCGACGGTCTTAGTTGCTCTCTCCGGCGGTTTCAGCGAGAAGCGCGGAGGAGGCTGAATGCTACTGGTAGTGGTACACATGTCGTCGATAATGCGCCGTCTCGTACTTGTTCCCTCGCTGCATCTACCTCTACAATCGAAATCCCGGTTACGTGTTACCAGGTATTATGCTCTTAGTCCTCGAAATCCCTACTACATACGTTAAGTCAGTGGAAGCTGAGGCGCAAGTGGAAGCTGTTATTCTACCTTCTAATTCTGGTTGAAATACAAGTTGGTGTTAGTCAGTGTTGAGAAACTCTTCCTCAAAATTTAGAAACGAGGAAATTGAATAATCGTTGATTTCTGCAATAGAATGTAGCGTTTGGTTTGTGAGACTAAGTTTGCTGCTGTTAATTGTATTGAATTTGCAGCTTATCGGAGTTTCTGATCAAGCTGAGAAGGACGAGGTTGTGAAGTCGGTGATAATTTTGAAAAAAGCTGGTGCTGAAGAGGGTTATACAATGGAAGCTGCTGTTGCTCGCCAGGTTAAGACCTAATTAAGAGTTTGATTCTGTTTCAAGTGCTCCTCTAATTCTTACCATTTTATCACTAGCGTATGACAGCTTTTGTCTCTTGATGCGTTTATTTTTCACAATTCTAATGTGCAGGATCTCCTCATGGATGTTAGGGACAAACTTCTTTTTGAACCAGAATATGCTGGTAACTTCAAAGAAAAAATTGCTCCTAAATCTCCTCTCAGAATTCCGTGGGCATGGTTGCCTGGTGCTCTTTGCCTTCTTCAAGAGGTACTACTACTGATCCATTATTTGGTTTTCTCCCTACAGATGTCTTGTACTTCTATCTTTCCGCATTAGCTATCATTTCTGTCAACACCCTACCTCTTTTAAATGCAATTTTAATTTTCTTCTACGGCATTTAAGAGAACATTTTGATATTTCCCCCTCTCAATTTTGCGATATTACCTTTTTGAGCTTAAGATAAAGGATTTTGGATAGGAGATAAAGCGGTGATGTGAGCTACTATGCTTCAGGTTGGAGAAGAAAAACTCGTGCTGGATATTGGCCGGGCTGCTCTCAGGCACCTTGATTCGAGGTCATATATACATGATATATTTTTGTCTATGGCACTTGCTGAGGTAAGATCAATAAACGAGGGATGGAAACTACTTACCAGCTTCAACTAATTTTATGCTTTTCTTCTATCTCTAATATGGTTGGTTTTTCCATGAAGTGTGCTATCGCCAAGGATGCTTTCGAGGCGAACAAAGTCTCTCAAGGATTTGAAGCTCTTGCTCGTGCTCAATCTTTTCTGAAGAGTAAAGTTACTCTTGGGAAACTTGCATTGTTATCTCAGGTAATAGCTGCTCTGCTGTCTTGCGTCAGCGCTGATAAAAAGCTTCTTTATGTTTACTTTTAGTTCTGTCATTTACTTGGATCCTTAAGACATGCATAAGCATGCCTTATCTAATAACGATAAGGAGCTTCATATATACGTTCGCTCATATTGTCCAAAGACATAATCTACCACCATATTTTTAAGGGATTTAAGTTGAAATTTATAGATAGAAGAGTCTTTAGAGGAGCTTGCACCACCATGCACATTGGATCTACTGGGCCTGCCTCCATTGCCGGAAAATGCAGAGAGGAGACGAGGTGCAATTGCAGCGCTACGCGAACTTCTCAGACAAGGCCTTGATGTTGAAGCTTCGTGTCAAATTCAAGACTGGCCATGCTTTTTGAGTCAGGCAATTAGCAGGCTATTGGCCACAGAGATTGTTGATCTTCTTCCATGGGATAATTTGGCCATTACACGGAAAAATAAAAAATCACTTGAATCCCACAATCAAAGAGTGGTAATTGATTTTAACTGTTTCTACATGGTCTTGGTTGCTCATATCGCTGTTGGATTTTCAGTCAAGCAAAATGATATGGTATGTTCCCATTTTCTGCCATTTGATAAAATTTAACTAATTGGTCCATCTTTTTCCTAGTCTATTCGGTTATAAGCATAACAGTCAGTATGCTTGTGTAGATTAATAAAGCAAAATCTATATGCGAATGTCTCATAGCATCAGAAGGTGTTGATCTGAAATTTGAGGAAGCTTTTTGCGCATTTCTTCTAAATCAGGTACTTTTTCCCTTTCCAATATGTTGTCGCATCTTAAAAACTTCAAATTTACTTAAGTTACTTGCTCCGCAAGATCCATGCCATGTACATTTAGTTAAGTACTACTGGACCTACGTGTTGGATAGCACAGGGTTCCGAAGCAGAGGCCCTTGAAAAACTTAAGCAGCTGGGTTCAAATTCAGACTCTGCGGTTCGTAATTCTATCTTGGGGAAAGAGTTGAGAACTACTTCTGCAACACCATCTTTGGTAAACCTTTTGTCTTTTACCGAGAATTTGTGTCTGTTTGTTGCTAGGACTAGAGAGGACGTAATAATTCCTTAGCTAATGGTTCTCACTTCTCCCTGATATTAACGGCATGATCAACTTTAATGGAATATGAATTGTGGTATGTTTCCAGGCACTGACTGAAACAATGAAAATAGAGATTTTGAGTGGGTAGTAGTAATATTCATAGAATCTGCTTTAGCACCATTGTGTATGCCTGCCTTCAACTTATCATTTTAGCTGCTAGTAGGTACGCTTTTTCGGAAAATATTCATGGGTGATGTGATCCCTTGGATTGATTCAGTTTTTGTTTTGCATACGGTTTACTATATGTATATCTCTTCTAAAGCTCTAATTTTCTTTCATAAAAAATGATATCGACCTTCTTACATACTACGTAATCAAATTAACCAGGAAGCATGGCTAAAGGATTCAGTGCTCGCCAACTTTCCAGACACAAGGGGTTGTTCGCCATCTTTGGTAAGAATCAGATCACTGAAAGCTTCCGTAAACGAGTTCACCAATTAAGCAGAAGCATATTTATATGTATAACTTTATGCAGACCAACTTTTTCCGGGCTGAAAAAAAATATCCAGAGAACAGGAAAATGGGATCACCGCCAATAGTTAATCACAAGACGAACCAAAGACCAATTTCCACTATGCAATTCGTGAACTCGTCACAACATCTTTATACAGCTGTCGAGCAATTGGCACCAACAAATCTGCAGAGCCCAGTGGCATCAGCAAAGGATATTGATGAAAGCGGTGCCAGTAGGCCATCGGTTCAACTGAAAAGGAACCTTGGTTTACAACAAAACAAAATGTGGAATGGTTGGCTCTCTCAGAGCAGTTTAATCAAAAGGGTATCTGTTGTTGCTTTACTGGGTTGCACCGTGTTCTTCTCTCTAAAGCTAACAAACATTAGGTCTGGTAGATTACAGAGTCTGCCTCTATGGGTTTCTGCAAAACCGCACATGGAATCTGATTCTGGGCATTTCAGAAGAAACCTTGCTTCTGTGAATAGAAATGGTGTCCTGGGCAACATCAAAACACTCTTGGACATGTTGAAGATGCATCATGGGGAACATCCGGATGCCTTGTATCTAAGAAGTTCTGGTCTATCAGCTAAAGTATCTCATCCCAACACAGAAGTGCACAAAAGACTAATGCTTACAGAAGACGCCGAAGAGCTTGTGAGACGGTGGGAAAATATTAAAGCTGAAGCTCTTGGACCTACACATCAAGTTTATAGCCTTCCTGAAGTCCTTGATGAAGCCATGCTTGTCCAGGTTACTGTTTCTCCACATTCACTCTGTTTCCGTGCTCAATTGAGTTAATTTACAATAGTTAGACGTCAATCTTTTGAGTATTAATCAATAGTTCGAGTAGGTCCAATTAAGATCTACAAGATTGATATTTTTTTTTTCTAACATAAGATCAGATGCTACATTATTGTAGAAGTTGTAAATGTCTGTTTAGGGTTTGCTCATTTAATCTTATTTCGGGTTTGCAGTGGCAAACGTTGGCGCAAACAGCAAAAGCTAAATCTTGTTACTGGAGATTCGTTTTGCTTCATCTTGAGATTTTGCAAGCACACATATTCACAGATGGTATTACTGCTGGTGAGACTGCCGAAATCGAGGCCCTTCTAGAGGAAGCAGCAGAATTAGTTGACGAGTCTCAGCCCAAAAACGCAAAATATTACAGGTAAAACAGTTTTGCTGTCGCTTTGCTTTTGGATCGAGTGCGTATTTTTCACTGATGCTACGTTTTGTATATTTCCTGTAGCACTTACAAAATCCGCTATACTCTGAAGAAGCAAGATGATGGATCATGGAAATTCTGCCAAAGCGATATTCAAATACAGAAATGACCATCTTCCTTGAAAAAAAAGCACATTAATTCGCCAATGATATTTTATCCTAACTAAAGTTGTAGCATCGAACTATAGAACACCGTATCATTTAGCCTTCGTTCTGGTTTTTAGCTAACGGTGTAGGAAATCTTAGAGTTCGTTTGTTCTTCCTAAGTAATCCGAAGGACTTGTCTCTTAGATTTTTTTTGATTTGATGATGTATTTGTGGATAGACAGATACCCTTTTGAGTTTTCTACTGTAAAGCGTGGATCAAAATATTTTGTTTTCCCGCCCAAAAATGCAAAATCTCGTTTTTCCACCAAAACAAAAAAATTTCGTAAAATTTCATTTTCCCGCTAAAACCAACTAATCTCGTTATTTCGTTAAAACCGCGAAATCTCGTTTTTCCGCAAAAACCGTAAATCTCGTTTTCTCGCCAAAATCGAGAAATTTTGTTTTCCGACCAAAACCGAAAAATCTTGATTTTCCTTCGTTTTCCCGTTAAAACCGCAAAACGCAAAATCTTGTTTTCTGTCAAAACTGCAAAATCTCGTTTTCTCGCTAAAATCGCAAAATCGTCAAAACCGCAAAATTTGAATTAGAAGCTTCTTTGTTGAATTATTTAGTATTTTTTATATTGTTTATAATTTGTTTAGTAAATTTGGAAAGTTAAATATAGGTACGGTCTTGATAAAAAAATATAGGTACGGGTAAACCAAATCTTATAATATTATCCATCAATAAAAAGATTTATGGATTTTCGATGGGTTGGGTTTTTAATAGAATAGTTTTTGTAGATTGGGTTGGGTTATTTAACCCATCTTAACATCCCTTATTGATATACAACATTCACACCCACGATTATTTCTGATGACTAAATCTAAATTTTATTAAAATCAGATTTTATATTAGGATTTGAGAAACCGGTTTTCGTGTTACCGGCGATGGACCACCGCCAAAATTGGTACAGAATAGATCCCGTAACGGTTCCGGTTGATTAAAGAAAGAGATAGAGAGGGAGAGGGAAAGTGATTGACCACACGGCAAAGGCCAAAACCGTAGACTCACTTTTGCTTCATATTTATTCTCTCTCTCTCTCTCTCTCTCTCTCAGCAATCACCAACTTTCCGTCAACATCCCCCAATTCCCCGCGAACTCGAAAAACCCCTAACTTTCAATCATCCCTAAAATTAGGCTGGGTTCTCTGATCGGCAGGGAACACGATGTTTCCTTGGAACTTCGCTAAATCAGCGGAGGCTGCTTTCTCAAGGTGGGCCGTGAAGAGGGTCGTCAAATTCCTGTTGAAGAAGAAACTGGGTAAACTCATACTCGGTGATATCGACCTTGATCAACTCGATATTCAGCTTAGGGATGGCACAATTCAGCTCTGCGATCTTGCTATCAACGTTGACTATTTAAATGACACGGTTTATCTATCCCTTCCTCTCTCTCTCTCTCTCTTTTTTTCCTCCCTTAAATGATGCTTTAAACTATCGAATTATGGAATTTATGTCAAATGGTAGTGTTTGGGTTGGGACTAGAAGCTAAATAATATAAAAGTCTTAAGATTTTATGTTGGGGATGGCTGTTTTACTTAGTTCAATCGTGAGAACTTTAGTTCGTAACTGTTCTTTATCTGCAAGACTACTTTTTTGAGTACGTTATAGTGGAAGCCCCCATTATTTTAGCTGCAGAAAATGTATACGCGAGGGTAGTAGATAATTTTGGAGTCTCACGAAGGTGGTTAGAGATTCATCTACGACGTCAAAGTTTTAAACTTTTTTTTTAAATACAAGTATTTCATACTTCAATGTATGATTTGCGAAATGTTTTTGTTCTCAATACTTTATGGTTTTACGAATTCTGAGAAGCTCATCCCCTATATCATATTTCTTGTTTAAATCCAGTTTGATGCTCCGCTGCTCATAAAGGAAGGTTCAATTGGATCTTTGTTAGTTAAAATGCCTTGGAAGACCAATGGTTGTCAAGTTGAGCTGGACGAGCTTGAGCTTGTTCTTGCACCACGTTTGGAGAGTAATGCATCGTCTTCTAATGAACCCAGCACCTCCGCCTCTACGAGAGATGATTCGCATAATGTTCGCCTTGGACTAGGAAAGCATGAGAATGAGATGTTGGTGAAAGCCGCTAAATCTGCGTCTATCGATGTCCATGAAGGCGTTAAGACGGTTGCAAAGATAGTGAAATGGTTTCTTACAAGTTTTCATGTCAAAATTAAGAATCTGATTATAGCATTTGATCCTGATTTTGGCAAAGAACATAATGAAGCTGGTCCACGACCAACACTGGTACTTAGAATGAGAGAGATAGAGTGTGGAATTTCAGAAGACCGAGTTTCGACTAATGAAGTTTCCCCTGATAATTTCCTCGGTATTAATCGACTTGCGAACTGTGTGAAGTTTCAAGGAGCAGTTGTAGAGCTTTTAAATATGGATGATGAGGATGATGATGATAACAATTATGATGGCGATGGTAAAAAAGTATCAAATGATGTAACTTTGATCATGACAGGCGAAGGAGGTGGCTTTTCAGGGAGTTTGAATTTGAGTATACCCTGGAGGAATGGTTCCTTAGACATTCGCAAAGTGGATGCTGATATTTGTTTTGATCCTGTTGAAGTACGATTCCAACCGTCTACAATTAGATGGTTCTTACGATTGTGGAAGACTTTCATTAGTTTCGGATCAGACTGTTGTCCCTCAGTTTCTCATTCTGATTCATCGACGGACTCACCTGCAATACCTACTCATGTAATGGTAACGCTTCCAGCTACATCATCCTTGTCGGGTAGCCAAGAAGTGGAGCCGGATATCACACCTGGGTTACAGTTTATATCAGATTGGTTTCCGTCTTCCTTCAGTAAGAAAGAAGAGGATGGAGAAGTAGATATTGGTGCAAGGTATAAACAATATCTCTAGCATTTCGTTTTCACAAAGTCTTTCAAAGATATTGTATTTTTGCTTGACTTGTATCTTCATCTTTTGTCACAATCTGGATACGATCATACCTTAATTTTTTCTACTGAATTCCCTTACCCGCATTATCTCTTCTTGTTTTCTACAGTGTGGACCAGTTCTTTGAATGTTTTGATGCAATGAGGAGTTACCAATCAGCTTTTGGAAGCCAAGGAATGTGGAACTGGACATCCTCTGTCTTCACAGCAATCAATGCTGCATCTAGCCTTGCTTCTGGCTCTTTGCTTCTTCCTTCTGGTAATAATGTTTTCTTGAATTATGTTTAAATTTTCATAAAGCATATTGGTCTGTGTTATCACGAAATATGTGTTAGCTTTCTTATATGGTCCTTTTGGTAATCCTGTTATGTAATCTTAGTATTTTTCTGTTTATTCAATTCTTATACTTCTAACCCTATACACATGTGCGTAAATCAATCAATTAGCTAATAATGCCAAGCAGTGGAAGTCGTTATAGTAACAAACTGTCTGCACTATCTAGAGCATTTACTTACATAGGCCTGTATCTTTTCCTGTTCGTATGCTTTTTCCTCAATTAACCATTTCTACTTCATGTGCAACTATTCTCATCAATATGCAGAACAGCAACACGTTGAAACAAGTTGTAAAGTTTCCTTTGCTGGAGTTTCGGTGGTATTATTTTTCCAAGACGAAGACAATTGGAAGGATGTTTCCATGGGGATTCACTACTGGGGTGTAGAACTCAGGGATATTTCTGTCTCTTTCCAGGTAATAACTTTCATGAATTGCTTTTCCTCCCCTTCACTAGTATCTGTGCCGAGTTACTTTAAACATTCGATAAGGTCAACAGGTATCCCCTCAGAATATGAGGTTAGAAGGAGAAGTGAACAGCGTGGAGATCGCTGATTATTTTCAAGCTGGAAATGTTGTTGACACCGCTAGTGCTGAATATCAGAGTAGTTTGATTAGAGATTTACAAGCCAGAGTTCAGACTACTCTTCCTCCCTTTGCCTCGTCTGATTTGAATGCTGGCTCCGAAAGTTTAAGCGAGATAGTTTCTGATGGCTTCCTCTTTCGTAACAAGGGTTTTGCAGTCAAGACATTGTTGGTTATAGCTGCAGGGGGAAGTGGATTTCAGTTTATTGTCAATTTTCAATCATCCAAAGCCAGCCTTGGAGGATCAAACTCATTCTCGTTGAGTTTACCGCCTACCTCACTCTGGTTGAACCTTCATTCAGTAGAAATGTTGGTAAATCTTTTCAACGATGTGTCAGAATCTATCCCCATAACCCATGAAAGGAATCAGGTTGCATCATCTCCTAGATCAGAAAGATTGCGAGGTAGTGTGTCAATCTGGAATGCTCGAGCGGTTCTGTGCTTCCCTTTCGAGAGCAGCTCCGCAAGGTTGTGTAACTCGCTTGGTGAGCAATTTATCGTCATCGGCCTATCGTCCTCTCCGCCTTCTAACAATGAAAGGCGTAAAGAAGGAAGTCCAGGAGAAAAGTACTTCCCATCGGCTGTTCGCTCGATATGCTTTAGTGTTGGTGATGCTAGCATCTATTTGGTCTCTTCTGACCTTAAAGATTCTGAAACAAAAGGTGAATTCTCTGCATATGATATCTTACTTACCAACAATAGAACTAGGCACCAACTTTCCACCATTGGTATGTTTTGGCAAGATGAGCCTCTCGTTAGCCCTTGGTTAGTAGAGAGAGCTAAGATGTTGGCTACGCAAGAAGAATCTATTCAGACAGATAAATCTGGGAGGAACGGCCTTGAGTTTGCTGCTGTTGCTACTGCCAAAGATCAAGAAGACATATACTCTCAAACCAGGAAAGAGATTTTTTCGGCTTCTTCATTCTGCCTGTACGTTCATTTGCTTCCACTTGCCATCCGGCTAGATAGTTGGCAATACAACAAGTTGTGTAATCTCATAGATCAGGCAAAAAATTGGCTATCACGTATGGCAGCCAATACAACTGAGAAAAGAAAGGAATCTGCAGCTAAGATAACAGAGGAATCTGTTGCGTGTCAAGCGTCTCTGGTTGTGGAGTGTGATTCTATTGACATTTTGGTTAGACCAGAACCTCGAATGGGCATAAAAAATCAACTTCAGATTGAGCTCCCAGGAGCATGGATTCAGTTAAACCTGAGGGTTCAGAAATTAAATCTTATGTCTGTCTCAAATCTTGGCAGTATCTCTGGTGCTGATTTCTTTTGGTTAGCCCATGGGGAAGGCACATTATGGGGTTCTGTCACAGGTCTACATGACCAGGAGTTGCAATTGATCTCGTGTAGCAATTCTGCGATCAAGCGCGGTAATGGAGGAGGTTCAAATGCATTATCGTCAAGGTTGGCTGGCTTAGATATTCTGCATTTTCATGAACCTGGGATCTGTTACGATTATTTAGCAATATCTGTCAGGGGCTGTACAATTTCTGCCGTAGGAGGACGCCTGGATTGGATAGATGTGGCTTCTTCTTTTTTCATTTCTCAAGTTGAAACAAATTCTGAAGAGAGAAACTCCAGCTCATCTAGTGGCTCCTCGTTTACTCTTAATTTGGTTGATGTTGGTCTAAGCTATGAGCCTCACCATGAGATTACAGATCATTTACATCAATCAAGTGATCCGTGGGTTGCCTGTCTGGTAGCGGCATCTTCTTTTAGCCTTTCAAAGACAAGTCTGGTTGATTCCATAAGAAATGATTACAGTATCAGGATTCAAGATCTTGGGCTTCTTCTGTCCGTGGATTTGGACCTTAGCAGACTTGATCGAACTTACTGTTCAGAGAATCTTCATGAGACTGGCTATGTTAAAGTTGCTACTGAAGCACTAATTGAAGCAACTCTAAAGACTAACTCTGAAAGTGGGCTTCTCTGGGAGTTAGAGTGTTCAAAATCTCACTTACTAATTGAAACTTGCAGTGACACGACTTCTGGTTTAATTCGCTTAGCCACGCAGCTCCAACAGTTACTTGCCCCTGATTTGGAGGAATCAGCTGTGCACTTGCAGACTCGATGGGACAACATTCAGCAGGCGAATACTAGGAATGATTTTGATATCAGCGATAGACTCAGTAGCTCCGATTCAAGTGGGGAGATTAAAATTTTAAGATTAGATTCAGAAACTGGGACTGGCGTTATTGGTTTGATGGACGAAATAAATGAAGATGCTTTCCTATTTGACGTCAACTCTAGTAGTCACTCTGGCTCTTTCGAATCTCAGAATAACTATATGTCATCTCATGGGCAGGCACGTAATTGGAAACCTGCTACTCCTGAGACACCACCTTCTAATCAGTTTATATGTGAGTCATCGTCCAGATTAAAACCAGAAAGCAGTCAACTGTTCCTAGAAAGAGATGGCCTGCCTGAAATAATCGAAGACTATTGTTTGTCTGAGTTCCATCCATTATCAGAGGTACCTCAAGAAGGGGATTCATCAGGGAGACAATTGTTTCTTGAGACTGATTTGAGGAGAGGAAATTGTGGGTGGTATGATGACACGTCCTTAAGAATTTTGGAAGACCATGTGTCAGAAGCAACTGAGGAAGATCATGAGGAACATATTCTGGATGGAGAATTTTCATCTTTTGGCCTGACGTCTTATTCTGCTATAACAGCTAATGGACGTGTACTTTTGAAAAACATCGACATCAAATGGAGGATTTACTCTGGCTCTGATTGGAATGATTCTAGAAAGAAAAGTGAAATTAATAAGAATATGACGGGCCGGGATACAACTTCTTGCCTTGAGCTGGAATTATCTGGGGTGCAATTCTTATATGAGATCTTCCCAATTGGCGGAATATGTACCTCCAAACTATCTCTCATGGTCCAAGACTTTTATCTTTATGATAGAAGCAAAGCTGCTCCTTGGACACTGGTAATTGAGATTTTCACTCTTATTCTCCATAAGATTGATTACACTAAAAGTTGCCTGAGTAGACAAAGAACTTGTTCTCATGAATTATAGGTGCTTGGATATTACAACTCAAAAGATCACCCAAGAGATTCCTCCTCAAGTGCATTCAAGTTGGAATTAAAAGCTGTCAGACCTGACCCTGACACGCCACTTGAGGAAAACCGGTATGCCATCTCTATTATTCTACAGTGTTTTACTTACTTTTTTATGTCTAAGAATAAGGACCACGTTTAATATTGGCCTTGTTTTATGCACAATTGGATTTTTAGCAAACGTTTGGTTAATTAGTAAAAAAGTTATGTCAAACATTTTCCGAATTATGTTCATTATCTATATCGATTAGCTGCATTGTCAAATGCAATGCTTAATAAAGAAAAGACAGTTGCATAAATACTAAATAACTACTGTCGTTTTTCCATGAAGATAGTAATATTTATACAAATTAGTTTCCGCGAGATTCCTCCTTTTCGACAGAAGTTTACATTACAGATGTATTCTTGGTAAACATGAAATACGTTCTTTCTGCTACTTATATATTTTTTTCCCCCTTGATAGATTTTGCTGTTACATTATAATTTAAATGGACCTTCTATTTATGGCTTAAATAATAGTCACTGCATATGTGAACCCTTTATTTCCTTTTACTCATGAATTGCTTCTTCCCAGGTTACGTATTGCTTTACTCCCTATACTGTTGCATCTTCATCAAAGTCAACTGGATTTTCTCATCAGCTTCTTTGGAGCTAACAACCTAGAAAAGCCTGTAGTTTCTGTTGGAGACTCAGGTGGTTCAACGTTGTCGGTTTCTGTTAAGGGACATAATATCATAGAAGAGGCGCTTCTTCCATATTTTCAGGTTAGTGAAGTTTCTTTCTACCTAAACGCTAGTATGATGCTGGAGGAGAAACAATCACGTGTTACCTTCCTAGGACGTGTATCATTATGTATAACGATAGGGTCTATTTTCATGCTCAAATGGATGTAATACTAATCATGTAAATGTCTCCAAGGCAAATATATGATGTCGCTCAGCTGAAGTTATGAACCTCGGTTGATTTAAGTAAAATTATCGGACTGATTGCAGAAATTCGACATATGGCCTGTTAGTGTTCGAGTTGATTACAGTCCCCATCATGTTGATCTAGCAGCACTAAGTGGAGGGAAATATGCAGAGCTAGTGAACCTTGTTCCCTGGAAGGTAAGGAACAAAATATATCAGCTTATGTCTTCAAGGTTTTTTCAGCGTCATTTACTCATCACAGAGGAACATATGCAGGGTATTGAACTACAGCTCAAACATGTGCATGCTGCTGGAATCTACGGTTGGGGCAATGTATGCGAGACTGTATTGGGAGAGTGGTTAGAAGATATATCTCAGAATCAGGTTCGTTTCTCATGGCATTAATAATCAACCATTTTATGGGTTTAGACTGACATGCCAAAACAAAAAACAAAAGACGAAAGGCTGACGAGCTTTCTAATGCTCTGTAATTGGATTTTTAGATTCATCAACTGTTGAAGGGTATCCCAACGGTAAGATCAATTTCCGCTCTTTATGCTGCTGCTGCGAAGCTGGTCTCTTCACCTGTTCAAAGTTACAGGAAAGATCGAAGGCTAGTTAAGGGAGTCCAAAGAGGTAAGGCGTGAACCCAGAATTGTCAGTGCTCAATTTTCCCTATTATTTTACTTGTTTCCTCTAGTTCTTTTATATTACCTGAAAGTAAGCTATCTATGGTGCTCTTTATGTTATCATATATGAGGTTATAATTGTTAGAGGCCACTTGCAAAAGTGGAGCTCATAAAACGTTTATGGTGTCAATATTTTTCCTAGGATCTCATTCCTCTAGAACAAGGGTTGGTAATAATTGCTGTTAGCCCTCTAACTATGACTAGGAAACCCTTGTAATACGACTTTTAACATAGCTGATATTAGAATTGCCTCTATTAAGCAAGATGCTTTCCGCTGGTGTGGCCAAATTATTCCAAATCAACAATGTCAGGCCATGGCTATGTTTTTGATAGTATACATTCATAGTGCTTGGTTCATCCAGGAAGTTTGTATTTTACCATAGTACCCATGACTGAGCTGAAACTATCGGTTTTCAGGTACTATTGCGTTTCTCAGAAGCATCTCACTGGAAGCCGTTGGACTTGGTGTTCACTTGGCAGCCGGGGCTCATGATATTTTGTTGAGAGCAGAATATGTATTTGCAAGTGCACCATCATTGCCACAGCCCCAAGGTAAAACGAAGACGAATGTTAGACGTAATCAGCCTAGAAACGCTAAGCAAGGCATGCGTCAGGTGAGTGTAAAGGGCAATACATGTCTTGAGTTTCTGCTCAAATGATCCCTCGTCCGCTCCTGGATCATATGTTTACAAATCCGAGAATTTTGCAGGCATGTGAGAGCATTGGTGATGGAATAGGAAAGACGGCTTCTGCATTAGTCCGCACGCCATTGAAGAAGTATCAACGTGGAGACGGAGCTGGATCAGCATTTGCAACAGTTGTTCAGGGAGTTCCAACAGCTGCTATAGCACCTGCGTCTGCCTGTGCTAGGGCTGTACATAGTGCTCTTGTTGGCATCAGAAATAGGTCAGTTCCTATTCAAATTTTGTAGATAGGGCTGGAAAATAATGTCAATTTGCATACTCATATAGGGGATTTTTTGCCTTTCAGTCTTGATCCTGAACATAAAAAGGAATCCATGGAAAAGTACTTAGGACCCGATAAACAAAGGAATCAAGATCAACACAGATAGTCAGGTAAATTTTCAGTCAGTCTAATAATTCTACATTTTCTCAGATTGATGGTTATTGCAGTTGCGGTAATTCATCTAGCAGATTGAGAAACCAAACCTGGTTTTAACCATTTACTCGTGTGTCTCATCTGTTTGGTACAGATCATCCATGTTGATGTCAGGTCCCTTTTACATATGACATGTAAGTCTACTAAACCGGTTAGGTGTATCTCAATTTTATAGACCTCGAAAATAAACAGTTAGCTCCTTTTATAGATTTTTTTGGTTTCCAAATCTAATAAGAGATTTCAACTTCCAACATGTTTCTTTTTTCTTGCAGGTGTATAGGTTTTAAATAGAGTAAAGTGCAGAACCATTCTTTTGTCCCTCGAAAAGAGATGGGATAATTTTGGTATAGAATAAAAAGGCCTCTAAAGACTAAAACATTATAGAATCATTCAGTTCGTGTCTGTACATAAACAATTTCGATCTTGCTCCATTGTAAATTTACCCCCACAAAGTTTGCCAAATGAGTGAAAGTGTACAGTTTTCTCTGTTTATATTGTTCAAAAGAAATTTAATACTGCCAGTTTCTTTTTCGTACATTTTCTGTTTTAAAAATTTTAAAATCATTAGTTAAGTAGTAATAGAAAATCAAATCGAATGTGACTTGGCTGAATCAGACGTCTAGTTGATTGTGTTGGAATTTGGAAACGTGGTCAAAGCATGGTTCCCGAAACGTCATGTTTGTGAACTACTAGTGTTTTAGATTTTTACTCACGTGAAAGGATCTTTGTTATATTTATTTTGTACCATCTATTTTGTCGGAGTTAGTATTATGTTCTCTCTTGTAATTACTAATTTTACGATTTGGTCGATTCGTCTCAGAAAATGGAATCCATATTAAATACAGCTGCATAGAATTGTCTCTCTCAAGGGACTAACTGATTCTATTCATTAACTAGTAACTATATTAATTGTGACAAAATCGATCGGGATAATTGATAGTCCGGTTAACCAGTTAAATACATTAACCAGGGAGTGAAGAACACCCAATTGCATACTAATTGTTTGTATACAATGAAGATACGATCACAAGTCACATAACATAGAGATAACTACATTAAAATAAGAGATAAGTCGTGAACTCAAAGAAAAACAGGGAAAACAAGAACAATAAAAAATCTGAAATAATTTATTTTGTTATTAGCATTAGATGTCTAGTTTTCCGTCATTAGCTGATTTCTTACCGAGTCCATTTTTCAGTCATCAGATTCCAATATACTTGCAAGACAATTCTGCAAAATAAACATATAATATAAAAGGTTATACATACAATATTTTGTGTATACATAACATCTTTTTCTTATTATTGTTTAGAGCTTACGAAATAACATGGATTTGAACTAATCATGTTACCTGAGATTTGTGGGGAAGGTGGAAGTTGTTGTTGTTGTTGTTCTTGGAATGAATTTTCTTGGACTTATTGAGACCTAATTTCCACCAATTACGAGATGCCTTCGAGATCGTACGGTCAGAATCTTGAACACTTAGCTCTTCTCTAAGTGTCGTCACTTTCCGCTGGGTCTTCTCCAATGGCAACAAAACTCCACCAAAGAATATCTCATCAGCCGCAGAAATGAAACCGTAGTTTTCGACATTGAATTTGAAATCAGACGAAACAGGAGCTTCCTTGTACTTCATCTGATCTTGTCTTGAAGAAACCGTCTGATGAAGCTGGCTACAACTACGATCACTGTCTGCAAAATCATTGGAGAATGAGATTCTTGCGTCCACAAAGGATGAATACAATGACTCTTGTTCTACTGTATTAGCCATATCTTTTTTTCTCTCTCTCTCTCTCTCTCTCTCTCTCTCTCTCTCTCACTATATCTTTCTATGTATGTGTTTCGTTTAATATGCTAGTCTTTGGGATCTTCATGCATCCACATGTTTTGCATTTTATAGATATGAGATGTGGTGGGCATCCATGTGGAATTATCCTTTATTTTTAACCTAGTCGTTAAAAAAAAAAAAAAATTATGCAAATTCATATTATGACTTCTATAGATTGATATGTACCGACTTATGGATTCAATGAACTAAGAATATTAATTTTATAATTTGACTCCCCATTGTTGATAACAAATAGTCAAATGAGCTATGACAATCAGTACACTTAGTTTATGGATATAGATATTAACTGAAGCATTAATGCGCCGTAAAAATATGGTATAGATTTATTTATGGGATAAATAAAGAGAATGATAATAATACTTATCCAGCTTGGTTTATATTCTTCAAAAAAAATATCTTGCCAATACAAAAATGACCTACCAAAACTCAATATATCTCATCGACTACATGTACTTACATTTATTTAAAATTGTAGAACTAGAAAACGGTATTGTCGTCTATATAACTATATATATATATCAATAATGGACGATGTATAGACAATTCAACACACTACATTCATTATAAACTTGAATCCAGTATCCACATTATATATTTATATTCATGTGTAGTAGTAGTTCTATAGCCAATCATATCTATTTAATCCTAAAAAACAGATTCGAATTCAATGTAGATTAAAGCGTAGCATTGCATATATATATAGATGGTAAAAAAAAAAAGAAAATACAACAATTATTTTGCTTATTTAGAGTTCTTCGTTCAATTATATAGATAGATCTATAGATGCATTGCATATATATCAGCTCAGTTATATTTTAATTTGCATGAATTTCTGTTGTCTCTTACGCTTTGTTCGATCTAAATGTGGCACTTAATAACCGACAAAAGTCCATCTTGTCCGCATCGGTTTTTCATACTGTAGTTATTATCTTAGAGTTACTATTAATACTATTTATAAATCGCTAATCCGCGAGTCCATTACTCTATTCACTAAGCCACTTGCTTATTTGATTTTAATAAATGTTTGCATTTGCTGATTTATAGGATGAAATTTCGCTTTAACTCACTACAAGATAGTACTATCTGCAGCTCCACAAAGTCGTCAATATTATGCACTCGTAAGTCGAGTTTGAACATTTTGTTGTTGTTGTGAAAGAGTGAGTGTGAACATATTTCTATGAGCTATCTCTTTCCCTCATATATTTCCTCCATTTATTAATCATGTACATATATATGTAAAATTGCAAATACGTCAACGAAGATGAGCTACACATTAAGAAAATAAAGAATTTTTCTAAAGGTAGGATATATTTATACTTCATTAACACTGAACACTCCACCAAACAAACCAACAAAACAATTGATTATATATATATATATATATCTCAAATAAATGATCAGATTAATTACAGGTTAATTAGTAATTACTCAATTAAACTTAGTTATAGACAAACAGATGAATCAATCAAGCAGACAAAATACTGTAGCACCAAAGTAGCCATGTGAGGCTGAGCTGTAAATGTTCGACTGATCAAAAGCCTCAAAACAGAAAACGATTTCTTTTTAAAAAGGGTAAAATCTATCTTTTGGATTCAGACTTTAGGGTTTGACTAAAACTGTGGTAACATTTGTCTTGTTGTGACCCTCACGTGTTTCAGTTCCAGTCCTAATGGAATTCCCCCACGTTTCTTCAACTAGGGTTTTGACGCGTGGTGCTTTAGGCTAAACCATGCTCGTTCGATTTTACGTAAATATTTGCGTAGAAACCATTCATTCATGTACAGAAAGTGCAAAAAACCATGTTCCTTGTGTAATTTCGTTTTTTAATTAAGATAATAGATCCAGCAAGTATTTCGGATCGAGTGTCTCAAGTGAAAATGTGTTTAACTCCCATCCCATTGACTACTAGCTAGAGATTATTGATAATCAAATCTAGACACATTATAATATCTGCATTTCTTAAATAGTGTGATTTTACCTTATTTCATTAAATATATGGTTTTCATAAAAATCCAAGGGGTTAAGATAGAGTTAAGATTTTAAAATGGCGTAAAGCATGATAAGGGAATCTAGACATATAGATAGTATCATAGGACTTTTGTGGTGGATAAGTAAGCTGTATCTAAATTTTATTTTGGCTGTCTTCTTGTCTACGATTTTCTCTACACCGTCTGTCTTCTTCCTCTTACTTAACTCTCTGCAATTTTGCTATTTACTTAAACAAATAAAATTGCTTTTCACCTCACTACTTCTATTTCTTTAACACTTGAGTACTTCACAAACAAAAAGACAAACAAACAAGTCCAATTATTGCTACGTTTTTTTTTCTCGGCATTCACTTTTTGTTTAAATATCCGGAGATTCCACACCGAATTCTGAATTAAAACTGAGCACAATATTGCAAAGAAATAATAACCCACATGTATTTCGAAAAGAGACGGTAGGTTTTTCTACTAAATTAAGAAAGACCAAGATTCTGATGAACTTAACCGATCCGGTTCGATCAGCCTTTGCCAAAGAAGGGCCTTTGAAAGGACCAATTCAGAATAGGTCATACAAAATCATCATCGTGATTTACAGAAACTTGATTTGGTCTTTGCAAAGACATTTGAATTTGAGCACCATCAGTGTTACTAGTACAGTGTAAACGCTTGTAAGTAGACAACTTCACTCTTTTGTTGGTCTCCTTGAGAGATAACGGTTGCAGCGGTTCCCGAGGTCTTTGTTGCGGTTTGTTGAAGGCACGGTTACTTACAGCTTGGTTTCGGTTGCGGTCTGCCTCGGTTTCTTCCGGTTTAGGACTAACATTTGATTGGATGGGAACGAGCTTCCCATCTACCTGGTTTGTGAATACAAATGTAACCTGCAATGTTTTTTGTACAGTCAAAATAGTTGTCACCAGCTGATAACTTCCTGTACCGTAGTACTCGGTTTGCGATAAATTTGACATTGACGATTTACAATTGATCAGATTGGGGAAAATAAACTCGGAGACAACTCACCTCGTCACCAGCTGAAGCTTGCAGTATAGTATCTGGAACAGACTTTGAGGTAAAATGATGACCCCAGCTTGCTAGATCTTCCTCCAATGGAGTGCCCACCTGAGAAATTTTCATGGGAAAAATAACTTTTTAGATTAAAACAGATAGCAAATGCATGAGCAGAGTTTGTAGCTGACAATGGAATCAGCGACGAAACAGGAATCATGTTTGGCTATGCTCAATATGAATTTTTGGTGGCAGGGTAATGGTTCAGTGTTTTTTTTTTTTTTTTTTATCTAAGCTCCAGACAGACTTAGATTAATGCATGACTCAGTAACGAAGCACATGAAAGGACCTGTCTCTCGGAGATTTTCAACGAGTGAAGGCATCCTGCATCGTTTGCAAATCCGCCTATATCTTCTTGGTCAATCTGGCAAGCATTGTTCTCATTTCCTTCTTCCATGTTTTCGGCATCATTCTGGCACCTAATGCAGCTCATCTTTTCATGGATTTCAGACCTAGGAAAAAGGCAGAGTACAAAATGTGTGTTCATGAATATTGAGATGCAAAATCTGTTTTAAGAAAAGTGGACATGGGAACCACATATAAGTGGGCAAAAACATTGAGGAGAAACAAATACCTAACATCCCCGTGGAAGGAAAATAAGTCTCTTAAATCCTCTGTTGAAAGTAAGTTCCCCTGGAAAATCAAAGATGTTGGGGTCGATATTCATGCATTAGGCACAAGATGTTTAGTTTACGAATATAACATTCCAGCAAAGACCTGTCTAGTGCTGTTGTCCGTCTGTTCGTGCTGAATAACTTTTTGAAGCCCTTCTTTTGACATCTGACGCTGGTAAACCTACCAATATATCACGTGAAAAACCAATATGACTCTGAGTTTAGCAATTACTCCCGCGAGCAAAAAGTGTGGCCAGTTCTGTGGGTGTATTACAGTACCTTTTCTTCAATAGTTCCGGTACTAAGAAACCTGTAGACGTATACTCTTTTCTTTTGCCCATCCCTCCACACTCTAGCAGCAGCCTTTTTTGACAGCGAAGTAATGCATGTATAGCACAATCAATCATCCCTTACCCGCATAGTTCGAAAACAGATTTAAACGGAAATTAAGATGCTACTTACTTGTTTATCATTGGCAGGATTCCAGTCGGGATCGAACAAAACAAGTCGATTAGCACCAATTAAATTTAATCCACAGCCACCCGCCTTGCTGCTTAAGAGAAATGCAAATTCATCCTACAGAAGCAGAACTCAAACCAGGTGATTAGAGTGATTACTCAGGTTTGTAAGAAAGGGGAGAAAAAAAGATAAGATCAAGTACCTTTGTTGGGTCGTTCAACCGGTTAACAAGCTTCTGCCTCTTGCTGATTGATGTTGATCCATCCAGCCTCAGATAAGGATATCTTCTTTCACGACAAAGTTGAGCGAAAAGATCCAATGTCTAGTGCAAAAGGTGCAGGCTATGATTATTTTATGCAGGCTGGATTTAAAATTGCTATCTATATGGAACACACCATGATGATGGTTTTATGTAATCAAACAACAAACAGAGTTTTAAGCCATTAGTAACACCACAAGTGACGAGCAGCAGCTGAATCTGTTCAAAATCCATGTGGAGGCATGTCACAATGCTCTATGACCACAATTACATGCACTGTGCCCTTCAACTTAAATAAAAGTAGCATACCTGTGTATAGTTTGATACAAGGACTATGCGGTCATCAGTTTTCCGACGTAAGTTGGCTAAAAGTCTGGAGAGAACATGCATTTTCCCAGAGAGCTCGACCCAGGCCCCATCACCTCCGGTCCATGCTCCAGATCTGCATGGATAGTTCCATTTAGATTTCAAGTAGTGAAACACACATGCAGACATGCAATGACCCAAACTAGAGAAAGAAGCCTTACCTCCCAGAGAACATTTCTGCAGGGAAAAACTCTAAGCAATTCTCAAACCCAATAGTACCAGGACTTCTGCTTTTTATTGTATCGTAAATTAGCTACATAGGAAAAAAAAAAACAAGTTTATCATTAAGCATAAATGGGGAAAGATGGAATAGGTTTTCTCAATCACATTGATCATGGACCACTTGATAATAGCACCTTAAGTTGTCACAATTACAAAGATGCCTAAAACTTATTGGAGAAACTTAATTGCAAATGCATACCTTTGGATGATTGCAGAGCTTCTTGAGAGCTGTTATATAGGCCAAAACTTTTGTCTGCTTTGCATTGTCAGCAAGTGCTCTTTTAAGCTGCATGCAGAGGCACCCGTTGTATATAGATGTATATTTTATATAGCGTAATAAGAACGACTGTGATCAATGCTTACATTTTTTGAGCTTATAAAATGATTGTACAGGGTGGACTGGAGAGTAGTCATCTTGCAACAAACTACTTCAATTATCTGCGAAACATCCAGTATCAAGATTTTGATATATTTCTCGCTTCAAAATAAAGAAAGCAGCAAAAGAAAGAACTAGTAGCTAAGAAAAGGTGTCCATTCCATCCGTACTTTCAGCAGATGATATTTCACATTTAAAACTACATGTATTACTCAATCTGACGATTCAGCATATGAAGAAGTAATTTAAGGCAATTTTATTGACAGAGAAATATTTTTATCATCGTCCGAAACTAAATTCAGAAGCCTGTGGCAGATGCAGAAGGAAAGGCACCTTAGGTGGTAAGTGATTGGAGAGCAATGCATTGGTTCTCCTCAATATAAACTGTAAACAAAAGAAATATCTTAAGGTAAAGCAGTATAATATAAGCAACAGTTATAGTGATGCTCAGCTATTGATCATAGTACCAAAATCATCTAAGAAAATTGCATTTTTTTCTTAATAGATATACCTAGATGATGATGAAATCTCAATGACAGTCAAATACTTACATACAAAATGCTACGAAGAATTACCTGATTGACTTTTGAACTCAGTTCTGCCGAGCGGTCAGCAGCTAAGTTTTTCTCTTCCTCAGTGGCTGTAGGTTCTCTTCCACATATAATAGGTGCCTTATGTTTCATATATCAAAATACGGATGCATCAAAATATGGTAGTGAATGAAACATAAACCTATAGCCAATTGAAATGAAGTTGTAAGACACAGATAACAGCGTACGCAGATTCTCTAATCTTATAACTATCTTTAAAAGAAGCTTTCAAAATGGAATCCACAGGCCACGAAGCTGCTTAACTGGAAACGAAACATAATATATGTAGCAGAAAAGTATTAGCTACAAAGTAACTCTAAACCTACATTTTTAGGCCAATAATTTCCTACAAATACTGATCTTGACATAGTTACAGATGACAGAACACAGAATGATTGAATCAGCATCAAAGAGAGGAACAAAATTTAAAGTCTGTCACCTCATAATAATGGCGAAAATGCGCAGCATCGCCTAAATTTCCTGGATTTGTAAAGTTTACCATGGCAAAAAACTCTTCCAAGTCATTCTGGAACATTCGGATGCAGAAGAATCAGAAAGAACGAAAAAGCAAAAAGAAAGGAGTTGAAAGCCTAGCGTTAAATGTTAGGGAAAATTTACTAGAAGAAATCAGTTGAATTCTGCATTACCTGCATGGGAGTTCCAGACAACAAAACCCGCCTTTTGCATGTCAATGAAGCCAAAGCCTGCATCCAAATATGATGATAACCAAAATTGAAAAAGATAAGAGATAGAAAGTATCATGGTACCAACCTGGAAGGATACGAAATAAATATGTATTTGCATGCTACCTTGTTAGTTAGTGTCTGGTCATTTTTCAACCTATGCGCCTCATCGCATATTAGAAGATCACAGGATTCACTCTGGCAGAACTTGGATGAGTGCATTCGGAATGTCTCGTAAGAAATGATAAGTACCTGTTATCATGAATTAAGTGATAAGTGCATTTTTCAGAGTCAGCTAGAAATTATGCACAACTATACCTGCAAGGCGCTTCGTGGTCGAGTGAAACTATCTATTCCAGACAAAACATCATCTCTGGTGCTTTCACAGAGGGCTATAAGCTGAATCCTGTCCCCAACCCATTTCTTAATTTCAGCTTCCCAGTTACTGACAAGACTCGTAGGTGTAACAATAATGGCTTTTTTAACCATAGGCGTCCCATCAAATCCTTGACATAGAAGTGTGTATAGTAAAGTAATGGACTGCAACGTCTTCCCCAAACTGTCAAATCAAATTTAAAAGGAAATAAGAAAATTTCATAGCAAATTATAAGTGTCCAGACCCCAATATTACATAATGGAGGATATATATCTTACCCCATATCGTCAGCCAGAATGCAACCATTTATATTTTCCGAAACATGTAAGCCTGAAACACAATCGAACATGAACTGGACACCCTCTCTGCAGCATCAAAAAAACCATCTCACCATGTAAGTATTGTTGTCTATATCATTCGTGACGCCAGCTATAGATAATTTTGCACTCATTGGTTTGTTGTATTCACCAGCCGTTCACTGAAGGTAAAATACCGAGAGCATATTCTGATGTGCTTCAAAGTATTTGAATTCTTCGGAAATTTTAATATCAAAAAGCACATTGTAAGCAGGTTTTGCGATAATTAAAAATTACACTGTTCTTGACATCACTTCTTAGATAGAAACTGGAAATACCTTTGATGAGGCCGAAGAAACCGGACAAGCAATGGATGCACCGAAATTTTTGTTGCATTGCTCATTCCATTATCAGATTCATCAAGTTGCCACAACACCAATGGTTCAATTTCAGGTGGAAGAGAAACAACTTCCTCTTCTTCATCTCTCTCAATAGTAGTCGATGCATTCAGCTTAGTAGGCAGAACAAACACAACCGGACTTGAAGAACCCCAAGGGACGAACCGTTTGCGAGCCGAAAGGCGACGAGAAAGTTGGTCGGTTGTATTATAACCATGAGAAGACGGAGGCTTGAAGGGCTTCCTACAAACCGCCGCTCCTTCTGACACTGAAAGCACCCGAGGAAGGAGTGGCTGCCGTTGCACGACCAGATTTCCCCTGCGAAAGGTGCAGAAGATTCAATTCCATTTTTCATAAAAAAAGAATAATCAACCTCAAACTGAAATTAGGATTCAATTTTAAATTGAAATCGGGGAAATTCGATTAAGCACCTCACGAGATCAGTTACGTTCTTGGATTTCCGATCGGCGTCGGATGGAGGAGAAACGGCGGCAAGGTCTTCGCAGTCAGGGTTTTCCTCGGAATTTTCGTTTTCTCCTTCCGAATCCTGAGACTCTTCCTTGTAACTGTCACTGGAATCTTCGGAACCGGAAGACGTAATGACGTCTTCATCTTCTTCCTCCATTCTCGACGACTGTAGCCGACACACCTACGACGAGTCCAGAGCTCCGCTTTTGACGATTCCTAAAATTCTATTTGGCGGCAAAAAGAAACCTAACAAAAAAAAAAAAAAAACAAATTACTTTGAAATGAAAAACCCACATAAAAGAAATTGACTAAAATATCCTTTAAGGAGGTTGGTTTAGTGAGTTAATTACTTAATTTCATGAACGTTGTACACTTTTTAAGTAATTATAACGATAAAATAAAATTAGAACAAAAAATCCGAAATTTTTTAATTCGTCGAGGTTGATTTACTTCACCCAATTTTGATGGCCGCACCTGCAAACTTGTCGTCTCGATGTTCCGATTACACCCAAATTGCTCTCTTCCCTCTCTCAGACCTCTCGTTTTCCTTCCCCGCCTTCCTCCTTCTCGCTCCTTCCGTTGCCGCGCCACCGCCGATATCCCTCTTGGCGACGGAATCCGGATTCCCCGGGAAGCGGATTCCTCATCTGACACGGCGAGGTCTCGAGATGTCTCCGCCGCCGCCGGGGGGAATGGCGAAGCGGGTAAATGGAGGAAGAGGAGACTGCTCTGGTCGAAAAGTGGGGAGAGTTACTTGGTAAACGGCGAAGACGCGCTTCCTCTCCCTATGACTTATCCGGATACATCCCCTGTGTCGCCGGATGAGATTGACCGGAGATTGCAGTGTGATCCTGTACTCGAGGTTTTTCGCTTGCTCCGAACTTTCATTTACAGATTTGGTGATTTGGATAAGTCTCGATATTACTTGTGTATAATCAGAGAAACATTTGAATTGCCGTGAACTTTACCTGTCGAGGAACCAATCTCTATGCGCACATATATGAGTCGCTCCTGCAGTTTTGATGATTGGGGTTTTATTCTTCTTTCTTATAGAGCGATAAGCTCACATCAACAAGAGGTTTGAATTTCCTTGGATGTGTATGATAGAAGCATGGGTGGTGTAACAGTATGTATAGTAAAGATGCAAGCTTTTCTTGATATGGGCTAAGGTCAGATGTAGAACGGGAGAAATGGTGCTAATGTTCGACCTGGACTATTATATTTCTGTACTTGGTTTTATGCAATAGGCAGTGGTACAGTTTTTGCTTTGGCATGCCTTGGGAATGTTTTCTCTGATCATAATAATATATACCCGACCAATTCTCAGGATTGCCGGGAAGTGGTCTATGAATGGACAGGAAAGTGTAGAAGTTGTCAAGGGTCTGGATCTGTCAGCTATTACAAGAAGAGGGGTAAAGAGGTTATATGCAAATGCATACCTTGCCAAGGGATAGGTAAGTTTCTGATTATGCTTCTTTTTTCCTCCCAGTGACTTTTCCTCAGAATGAAAGATTCTAGAGTATCAGTTTTTCCTCCCTTGATTCGTCTTTGTGAAAAGGAAACCAAATCCCCACTTTCTGAGTTATGCACTTTGGTTTATGTCTCCAGTGTACTATGCAAATTAGTCTTGACCTAAGAAGTTTAAACTGATTGCAGGATATGTGCAGAAGATAACATCTCGAAAGGACATTGATGTGATGGAAGATTTGGATAATGAAACATCTTAACCTTATTTTTGCTCGACCAGGCACATTTACTAATGTGTATGCATGTGCGTATGGGTTCGTTGTTGAAGTTGATTCCTTGTTGTTGAAGTTGATTCGTCGCGTGTAAAAAAACACAACCACAAGAGAGAGAGAGCTGCTTGCCTGCTTCTTTGGGATGTTTGGCCCAAACAAGCTGATTGGAGGTATATACAGAGACTACTGATTCTTTCTCGGATAATGGCTTCTTCTTTCACCAATACTCCCAAATAGGAAATTACTGTTTTATGTGTATCAGATCTTGAGCCACCATAAACTCCAGGAACTCCTTTGTGTTTAGGTTGTTTCAATTTTCCCCAGAGAAAATAAAGCGGTATCTTCATGTGCTTTATCTCTTAGTTCAAGTTACTCTACAGGCCCAAAGGTGGTTCCATTTCCATAACGTGAACAAATGATATACATATGGTTCCCATATATTGAAAAGGAATTAATACAGTCATCTACAAGAATCTTGCAAAAGTAGAACTGTCATGGCCCAGATGCTTCCTTGATTGAACCATTCTTCCATGAAATGTGTACTTCAATTTTCGAGGCCAAGACAAATGCCCCCTGTAGTTTACAGATGCCCAGATTTATCACTAACGAGTAACGAGCACTCGAATCTGATCAGTTCTTTGTGCTTGGCATGTTCTCAGGAGACGCCCTACAACAAGTGAGGAAACAAAAAAATTGACATGAAAAAATTATATAACAAAATGCTGCCGTTTCTTTTTTTAGTGTGAACTTGGTAATGATTCTTACTGAATAGTGAGGCCCTTTTTCTGGAGGAGTGCACTAGGAATTGTACCTTGAAGCTTGTTGTTCTTGAGGGACCTGCAGATTAACTATTAACATCAACAAAAATAATCTGATGCTAGTTTTGATGATGATGCAATCTGTTAGAGGTCAAAACCATAGTTTTTCTTGTAACTAAAATGAACACTGTTTAGTCATGTTATCAGATTCATATCTGTAGGGTTGCTGTTATAAGCAGAGAGGAAGAGGGAAATAAGCTTACAGTGTGCGGAGATTAGGGAGCCGTGAAAGTGACTCAGGAATCGGTCCGCTGAACTGATTGTCCTCTAAATGCCTGCCTCATCCCCCACAAGAAAATGGTAAGTCTAATAATCTGAATATTTTGCGCAATAGTTATAGAAGTTTGGTTACAAGAATGGCATACAGAGTTTCTAATCTCGTCATTGGACTCAAATCTGGAATTGGTCCTGTCAGCTTGTTCTTCCCCAACCATCTGCAGACCCAAAAGTTGCAGCTGAATCTTAGTTTCCACAAAGATACTCAGACATTAACATCTTTTAGGATGCAAAGGTCCTTACAGATCTTTAAGTGCAGTCATGTTGTTTATGCTTGGTGATATAGAGCCTGATAGTCCACGATTTGTCAGATTTCTAGCAAGAGAAGCAAAATCTTAAGATTAGTGGCTCTTCTTGATTTAGACTTGGTAGTCTACAGCTACAGAAGCTTCTCTTTAGAGTTTGAGTTTATACTTACAGAGAAATCACTCTGGTGATTTTTTCTTTGGAGCAAGTTACGCCAGTCCACGAGTTGGCAAGAGGAAGGCATGGATCGCCGGACCAATCTACCGGAGGCTCCTTGATGCTTTCTAACAAATCCTCCATTGCAGTTGCTGCAGAAGAAAATTTTGTTTCCAATGGCTTCATTTATCACAGAATAGAGAGAGAAAACATGAAGCAGAAGGGAACATTTACATTACCATCTCTAATATTAGTGGTTCCACCGAGAGGAATAACCTGAAACACTTCTCCAGCATTAATCACTGCTCCCATCGGTGAATCCCTGGCATGAGTCAATGTAATTGTAGTCTGACCTGACAATGGCCACTGTCCAGAGTAAACCATAACCCCATTGGTGCTCACATTGAGTTTTCTTGAAAAGGAAAGTCCATTGATTGAGACACCAAAAGCTCTCCAGCTCAGGGGGCTTGGACTCCGATCATCCTGAAAATAGAGAGCTACATAGTACTTTGTGGCCGGAAGAGGAAACGGCGGCCATTGAAGCTGTAGCGGCTTCCCATTACTCGACGTGATCCCTTCCGCAAAGGCTTTAGCCGGTGGAATGTTCCAGAAGTCCGACGGGTTAATGCTGCTTCGAGAAGTCACTGTGGGTTGCGTCTGATCAGAAAACGGTTGCCATAGACGGTTGTATTGGTCATCTGGATAGCTAGTTTTCAACATGTTACATGGCATCAAAAGTCAGGCTATAAAATGAAAATGTCAGATCATCAAACTATGGAATAACAAAAGGGCACCTGATCATCTCTCCGTCCACTCCAAAGCTGTTCCTGGCGACGAGGCTGAGCTTGTACAACCCGAGGTCGGTGGAGTTGTACATTGGATCTTCAAGAGATTGCACATCTAAAGCCGATATAAAAGGTGACGAAAGGGTATTTGCATTCTTGGCTAGACAAATACTTAGTTTCCTGCCAGGAACACCAACAATGATCTCGTAATAAGAACTCTGACCCTTGGCGTAATCCTCCGATGTATTCACAAGGCTCCATTTTGTGCCTCCAACGATCTGATCGAACACAGGTGGGTTGTTTTTACCGTCGAAGTTACCGTAGTAGTAAGTGGTTCGGATGAGGTACTTGGAGTTCTTGGCGACAGGGAAATTATAACAGTGTTTTCGAGATGACTTGTCCGGGAAGTAACGAAGCGTCGAAAGGATTGGAAGAAGGTCTTTTTGCTTTATAGTCGTCGTGTTGCCTACAGCGATGAATTCTTTGTCCGGTGTGTAGTTTATCTCGTTGAGTTTCGTTGAAGAAGATGATCCACAATTCAGGTAAAAACCTTCCATATGAGATGGAAGGGCGACGTATTAGGGTATCTATAACAATGTTTATCATGGAATAGCGAACGTTTAGCGGAATCTATTATTTCTTTCGCTTTGATTCAAGAGTTCTTTTTGAAAATCTCTATTGGTTTCTTAAGATTCGATAAAAATATGTTTTTTTTTTCAGAAGAATATAATTAAAAGTCACAAACGCAAAAGAAATATACCTCGAGGAGGAGGGAGGGCTTGAGAAATAGAGAACCATAATAAGAGGAAGAAGAAGAAAGGAGGCATTGTGACGTATAAGCAGATACAAACGATCGATCAGATTCTTTCTTTGTCTTTGATGGAGATAGAGAGATTGAAGGGACTGCTTCAAGGGTCGAAAAAAACAACGTTGAAGGTTTCTGATATTTGTTAAATTTCTTAATTTAGCATCAATGTGAGGTTTGAGTCTCACTGATCGGTAGGAATTATGCAAAAGAAAAGGAGGTGACTAAATAAGCTATTCAATTTCTTTCTTTTTTTTTTGTTGGTGTGTGTTTTTATTTGATTTATCTTGGTGGTCATATCCTTTTGAGCTGATATTTCAGTAACAAGCTCTGGTATCATTAGATGTGCTTTATGATACACAGTTTTATGTTTTCTTACATATTACATATGCACTATAATAATTCATGTATTTTTTTTTGACAAACTGTAAATATCATTGATATGAAGAACTGGAAATTTACAAGAGTAGAGTTCCAGTTTGTTACCACGGCAAAAAGAGAAAAAAAACATGGTAACAAAACAGAAGTATAATACACGAAGATTAGCAAAGCCAGAATGACATGAGCTTTTCAAATTTTCTCTGCTGTCCCTTGCGGTGATTATTGTCCGCACCTGCCGATCAATCTCTTTGATAGCTGTTCCGGCGCGGTAGAGGTTAGATGTAAATCTGGTGTTGTCTCTCCCTCCACATGGCATAGATAAGCGTTTGATCAACTATTTTTCCGAGGGTAGATGTGATGCCAGTTTTGCTGAGTTTGACCCACCCATTACTGATCCCACACGAACTGAACGTGATAGCTGCAGTCCAATCTTCTCTGAGACTGTTCCATAGCCAAGCGCTGTAATTGCACTGCAGGAATAGATGGTCTCTTTTCTCCTCATGGGAGGAGCATAGACACACTATGTGGGGATTATGAATTAAACTTGATTTTGTGGATAATTATTTGTGTAAAAAATCTAGATATTATGGTAGAAAAATCTTAGAAGTAAGGAGGTTATGGATAAGATATTTGTGTAGAAAAATCTAGATTTGTATGATAAATCTAGATATTATGGTAGAAAAATCTTAGAAGTAAGGAGGTTTAGATAAGATATTTGTGTAGAAAAATCTAGATTTTTATGATAAAAATCTAGATATTATATAAAAAAATCTAGAAAATTAAGAAATATCTAGGTTAAGGAGGTTAGAGTAGAAAAATCTAGATTTATGTTGTAAGATCTTTTGGAGGCTATAAATACCTCCTCACCCCCTCATTTGTAAGGACACAAAGTTGAAATAATAAAGAGTGTTCATCATAAGTTCTAAAATTCTCTTTAAAAGTTTTTCAAGTATTCTCTAATTGTTCTTCCATATTCATTTTCATACTTAGAGGTTATTCTCTCGGGTTTCTCGGGTATTACGGTCTTGGGCTAGTGCTAAGCACTATCGGTGTTGGTTTCTTTACATGGTATCAGAGCCATTCTAATTGGTTCTTTTCAAGATCGGGATTTAAAGAGAGCTTGAGTTTATTCTAAGTATGGAGTCAATGGGTCGTGTTGTTGGATTGGGGATGGAGATCTTAAACCAATCTAACTACCGGTTATGGAAGTCATGCATGGAGTCATACTTGGTGAGTGAGGACTTATGGGATGTCGTCGGTGGTAGCAGCACAACACCACCAAGGGGAGATGCTGCAACCGCGGAAGCGACAAAGGAATGGACACGGAAGAATGCCAAGGCGGAGTTTGCGTTGAAGAGGTCAATATCCTCGGGAGTATTTGAGCATGTCTCAAGGTGCACATCCGCTAGTTCCATTTGGCAGGCGCTGGATCAGTTGTTCAACAAGAAGAATGAAGCTCGTCTACAGCTGTTAGAGAATGAGCTGGCAAATGCGAAGCAGGGGGAGTCTTCAATCTCAGTTCTTCATCAAGGTAAAGAACCTTTGCTCTGAGATTAATACTCTTAACCCGGAGGAATCTATTTCGGAAGCACGGTTAAAGCGGTCTATTATTCGAGGTCTACGGCCCGAGTATACACCGTTTGTGACTTCCGTTCAAGGATGGGCTACACAACCTTCCTTGGAGGAGTTTGAGAACCTGCTAGCTTCGCAAGAATCATTAGCCACACAAATGGCTGGAGTCAAAATCCAAGATGACTCGGGGAGTGCTTTCGTAGCTCGGAGGCAACAGAGCTTCAAAGGCAAACCCAAGTATGAAGGTCCAAAGAACAATGATGGACGGGAAGGATCTTCTACGGGAGATAAGAAGCGGTTCAAGTGCTACCGGTGTGGAAAGCTTGGACACTTCAAAAAGGACTGCAGAGTCAAGCTGAAGGAAACAAATATGGCGGAATCAAAAGCTCATGCTGAAGACGAAGACTGGGGAAAATGCTTCACGGTGGAGGCTGCATCTTCAGGTACATCCAAAACTAAAAATCTGGGAAATGATTGGATCGTGGATTCTGGTTGTAGCCATCATATTACCGGAGATGAGAAGTTATTTTCTAGTCTTCAAAGTCATGACGGAAAGAAGCCATTATTACCGCGGATAATTCAATCCACCGGGTTGAGAAGGAAGGGACTGTTGTCATTGAAGGAGATGATGGAAGTCCAATCACTCTCAAGAATGTATATCATGTCCCTGGAGTAAGGAAGAATCTTCTCTCAGTGGTGAATGCGGTAGACTCAGGTAACTACGTTTTATTTGGCCCAAAAGATGTTAAATTCTTGAAAAATATTCAGGAATTAAAGGCAGACGTAGTTCACACCGGAGCACGGGTTAAAGATCTTTATGTCTTATCTGCCTCCAACACTTATGTGGAGAAGATGAGCACGAATGAAATGCCTTTATATGGCATGCTAGGCTTGGTCATATTAATATGACTAAGCTGAAGTTATGGTGAATAAAGATCTGGTTAATGGGCTCCCAAAGTTGAAGATTCAGAATGAAGGAATACTTTGTGAAGGTTGTCAATATGGAAAATCACATAGGCTTCCGTTTGACAACTCTACTTCACGATGCAGCGCTCCGTTGGAGAGGGTCCATAGTGACTTGATGGGTCCAACGAGAACATCCTCCTATTCCGGGTTCCGCTACATGTTGTTGTTCGTTGATGACTTCTCACGGTACACTTGGGTATACTTCGTGAAGGAAAAATCAGAGGTATTTTCAAGGTTTCAAGAATTCAAGGTCACCGTGGAAGGAGAGTTAGGTCGGAAGATCAAGACTCTAAGGACGGATAATGGAGGGGAGTTTATGTCAAAGAGTTTCTCTCTTTCTGCCGAAGCATGGTATCAAGAGAGAATTTACATGTCCATATACACCTCAACAGAATGGAGTAGCAGAAAGGAAGATCAGACATCTAAGCGAGACTTGTAGAAGCTGGCTACATGCGAAGAACTTACCTAAGGCCTTATGGGCGGAAGGTATGAGATGTGCAGCCTATGTCATCAACCGGATGCCGCTTAGTCCAAATAATATGAAGTCTCCGTATGAGATGGTTCATAAGAAGAAGCCAACGGTGAAACATCTCAGGGTATTTGGATCAGTCTGCTACGTCCACGTGTTCGATTCTCATAGAACCAAGCTGGAGGCAAAGGCGAAGAAGTGCATCTTTGTCGGCTATGATGAACAGAGGAAGGGTTGGAGGTGTATGGATCCAGAGACACACAGATACACTGTATCTCGTGATGTTGTCTTTGATGAAGTTTCTTCATATTATGGACCTCCTCAAGTCCTGTTTGAGAAAGATGGTACGGGTTCCCTCAAAGGCGATGAACCAGCTGTTCAGATACCAAGTGAAGTGTGAAGTGAAAGGGGGAGCAATAACCAAGAAGAAGATGAGGAAGAAGACCATGGTTCCATGGCTAATAACGGCCGAAACGGAACATTGTCAAGCCTGCTCGGTTCAGAGATGACAGTTTTGTCACTACTTACTCATGCTATTTTGCAGCTCCATTAGATGAAGAAGAGCCATCATCATATGATGAAGCAAAAGGAGTTAAAGAGTGGGAGACCGCAATGAAGGAGGAGATGGATGCTCTTAAAAAGAATGAAACTTGGGATTTGGTTCCAAAACCCAAGGATGTCCAACCCGTCTCATGCAAGTGGGTGTACCGTATCAAGCGAAGGACAGATGGAAGCATTGATAGATACAAAGGAAGGTTGGTTGCTCGGGGATTCTCCCAGAAGTATGGAGAAGATTATGATGAGACTTTCAGTCCAGTGGCAAAGATGACTACGGTACGTTCACTTTATCTTTAGCTGCAAGCTTTGGCTGGAAGTTATGGCAGTTAGATGTGAAGAATGCATTTTATATGGAGAACTCGATAAGGAAATCTATATGGAGCAACCACTGGTTACACATCAAGAGAGCATCCTGACTATGTGTGCAAGCTAAAGAAGGCTCTATATGGGTTAAAACAAGCTCCAAGAGCCTGGTATGGAAAGCTTGCTCAGTTTCTTCAGTTCTGTGGGTTTGTCCCATCTAATTCTGATCCGAGCTTATTCCTCAAGAAGAATGGAAGAGTCCACGTGGTAGTTCTTCTCTATGTGGATGACTTGATAATCTCCGGGAATGATGAAGCGGAAATCGCTCGTCTACAAGAGGATATGTCAATAAGGTTTGAGATGAAGAAGTTGGGTGAGCTTATAACTTCCTTGGTTGGAGGTTGAAAGAGTAAAGGATGGAATATTCATCGGCCAACAAAGTTATGCAAAAAGATTGTTGAGAAGTTCGGGGTACACGAAGGAAAAACACGTACTACTCCGATGGATGTAAACATTAAGTTGAAGCGCGATGAAGGATCTCTGCTACCCAATCCTCGACCTTACCGATCTCTTGTAGGAAGTCTTCTGTACTTAACCATTACAAGGCCTGACATTTCCTTTGCGGTTGGTCTTGTAAGTCGGTTTATGCAGACACCGAGGAAGCCACATCTAGAAGCAGCAAAGAAGATCTTGAAGTATGTGAAGACAACTCTTGGCATGGGTTTGGTGTATAAGTACAATGCCAAGGTCTCTCTCTATGGTTTCACGGATGCAGACTTTGGTGGAGATCTGGATGATCGGAAATCAACTTCGGGCTATGTGTTTCTGTGTGGAGACACAAGTGTTTCATGGTGCAGCAAGAAGCAAGCAACAGTGTCGCTGTCAACCACTGAAGCGGAGTATAAAGCTTCAACACTCGCAGCTCAAGAGTGTATTTGGCTTCGAAGACTCCTTGAAGACTTGTTCGAGCCAATCAACAAGCCAGTTACTATCTATGGAGATAATCAGAGTGCTATCAAGCTGGCGAATAATCCGGTGTTCCATGCAAGGACTAAGCATATTGAGTTGGAACATCACTTCATACGGGAGAAGGTGCTTGATGGAACGATTGAAGCTTTGGAGGTTCGAAGTGAAGACAATGTTGCAGATATCTTCACCAAGTCACTGCCAAAAGGCCAGTTTGAGCTACTTCGTTCAAAGCTCGGGATGGTTGACAAAATCAAGTTTAAGGGGGAGTATTGAAATTAAACTTGATTTTGTGATAAGATATTTGGTAGAAAAAATCTAGATATTATGGTAGAAAAATCTTAGAAGTAATGAGGTTATGGATAAGATATTTGTGTAGAAAAATCTAGATTTGTATGATAAAAATCTAGATATTATGGTAGAAAAATTAGAAGTAAGGAGGTTAAGATAAGATATTTGTGTAGAAAAATCTAGATTTTTATGATAAAAATCTAGATATTATATTAAAAAAATCTAGAAAATAAGAAATATCTAGGTTAAGGAGGTTAGAGTAGAAAAATCTAGATTTATGTTGTAAGATCTTTTGGAGGCTATAAATACCTCCTCACCCCCTCATTTGTAAGTGACACAAGAAGTTGAAATAATAAAGAGTGTTCATCATAAGTTCTAAAATTCTCTTTAAAAGTTTTTCAAGTATTCTCTAATTGTTCTTCCATATTCATTTTCATACTTAGAGGTTATTCTCTCGGGTCTCGGGTATTACGGTCTTGGGCTAGTGCTAAGCACTATCGGTGTTGGTTTCTTTACAGGGATAAGCATTCCCCAAGAGTGTAGCCGAGCTTTAGTTGGTAGACGGTCAAGGTTCGCAGTCCAGAATGTGAAGGCATACTTTGGGATGGAGCCTTTGAACCAGACTGAAGAGTACCATTCTTTTTTAGCGTCTTTAGGCCTCAGCTCCTCCCATGTTCTTTTAGATAATAATTCATGTATAAAAAGAGACTATTATATGTATCAAATTTAAAGGTTTTCTAATACAGTGACAAGTGATTCCTAAAACATGTACAAAGGTCTGGAACTCTCCGATCCCTCTTCCCTATGATCGTGATAGTTATAAAACTGCTTGTCTTGCTGTAGTTAGAGAGAAGAAACTTTCGTGTTACGGGGGAATGATACATCAACGACTGAGATGTTGGTGACGGATAAGATTGATGAGAACAAAGCGGGGTCCTGGAGCAAAGTCTTGTCATTGGATTTGAGCTCTGCATTTCAAATGACGTATCATGGAAGGTATCTTGCTCTCTAAGAGGATAAGAAAGCTGTCATGTGTTGTTCAGGATTTCTATTACCACACCCTGGCATGTTACTACAAATTTGATTTGTCACAAGTTTCATTATGCCGAATCGTATTGAATTATTAGATACATAAAAGGTAACTAAGAAGACAAGAAAGCGCCTGTAGCTCAGTGGACAGAGCGTCTGTTTCCTAAGCAGAAGGCCGTAGGTTCGACCCCTACCTGGCGCGTTTAATTTTGGCTTTTTTTCCGTATTCATTCTTTCATTCCTATTGATTGAAAACTCTGAAGCCTGATTTCGATACTGAAAACTTGCCGGCGACTTAGTTTCTTATCTAAAACTCTTTTGGTTTTGTGTTTAAACGTTGTGGTGTTTGACCTTGACCATGAAAGAGAAGTCACTTGCTGTGGTTTTTTTTATGTACAGTACACAACACATGTAAAGTTGCTTTCATTGTTTTCAGTTTGGTTTCATGGCTGATCTTGTAGGGCAAATGGGACCCTTAAGAATGAAATAACTCGGTTGGTTCAGAGTAGGGAGGAGTTTGGCTCGTTGAATCTGATCGATGCTTGTATACAGAAATTCGGAAATGGTGCTAGCCCAAGCTATTTTGTACCATGACTATACTGTGCCTTACAAGTATCTAGGGAGACTCAAATATACTGTCATCTGTTCATCCTAAACTCATATCTCCTCCCGAAGAACTCCCTCTATGTTGTTTGATTCGTCGATACAATATTAAATTGTAGATCCATTTCTGTGGATATATCCCTTTTCCCTGAACACTTGTTTATACATTTTGTTCCGAAAGTAAAATAAAACGTCGTGACCAACAAAAAAAAAATATATATCAAACGCCAACGTAGTGACCGACGCGTTCTAAAAGCGTTGCGTCAGGTCGAAGCAAAGCCCAACGTTATATGAACGCTAAACGAATTTTTCCAACAGATTTGTCGTACCCTATAAAATCCCCAATTTCTCCTCCTAAATCCTAAACTTGTTCCCCCAACAAACACTCGCATAATTCTCTCTTCCTTTTCTCAAAAAGAAATTTATATTCTATCAACAGAAAGTTTCCCAAATTCGTTCCTGAAAACACTCCGGTAACGATCTTTTTTTCTGATTCGGCTGTGATAATTCAAAACAGGAAAGTTCTTTTTTTCGTCCTTCTTCGTCTAGCTGATCGGATCATGGGTACTTCTCAGAGTCGGGAAGATCGGATCACCGATTCCGATACGGATTCCGATTCAGAGTACTACGAAGAAGATGAGGATCAGTACGGTGACGCACAAGTCTCGAAAAAGCAAGGATCTTCGTCCTCTGCTTCTGCCTCAAACCCCTCACGACCCTCCGATTCTTCTTCCTCGGGGCCATCTGATTCCTCGTCTCTCGAGATCGAGCAGAAGCTGAGTGCCTTGAAGCTGAAATACGCATCCCCCGTAACCCCCAAGACGAAAAACGCGGTGAAGCTTTACCGCCACATCGGTGGAAACACGCCGAAAGCGAAATGGATCATCGCAGATAAACTGACGTCGTACAAGTTCGTGAAAACTTCGGCGGTGGAGGGAGAGGATATCGATGATTATGATGATGGTGAGGAATCAGTCGAAGGAGGTGAGTGCTTTTGGTTTCTAGGCGTTGCTTCTAAGGTGAAAGCTAGAGTTTCGACGGATATGCAGTTGAAAATGTTTGGGGACCAACGTAGGGTTGATTTCGTGAGTAATGGTGTTTGGGCTTTGAAGTTCTTGACGGATGAAGATTATAGGAGGTTCGTTACCAGGTTCCAGGACTGTGTGTTTGAGAATGTGTATAAGGTCAAGGCAACAGATGAGAGTAGGATCAAAGTCTATGGGAAAGATTTCATTGGCTGGGCTAAACCCGAGGCTGCTGATGATTCTATGTGGGAGGATGCTGAAGGTCCACCGGAGGAAGAAGGTACTCGGGAAAAGATAAACACGGATTTGACGGAGGAGTTCGAAGAGGTTGCTAATGGTGGAGTGCAGAGTTTGGCTTTGGGAGCTTTGGATAATTCGTTCTTGGTGAATGATTCAGGGGTTCAGGTTTATAGGAACATGGAGCGTGGGATTCATGGGAAAGGTGTGTGCGTGAGGTTTGATGGTGGAAGCTCGAAATTCGGGTCTGGTTCGAGCCAGACAACACCGAACAAGGCACTTTTGATGAGGGCAGAGACTAATATGATGCTCATGAGTCCGGCTAAACAAGGGAAACCAAACTCGAGTGGTGTTAAGCAGCTCGACATAGAGTCGGGGAAGATTGTTACGGAATGGAAGTTCGAGAAAGACGGGACTGAAATCACGATGAGAGACATAACAAACGACACAAAAGGGTCGCAGCTAGATCCATCGGAGTCTACGTTTTTGGGATTAGATGACAATAGGCTGTGTCAATGGGACATGAGGGACAGGAGAGGTATTGTGCAGAACATCGGATCACCCATCTTGGAATGGACTCAAGGGCATCAGTTTTCCAGAGGAACAAATTTCCAGTGCTTTGCTACTACTGGAGATGGGTCAATCGTTGTGGGGTCGCTTGATGGAAAGATAAGGTTGTACTCGAAGACCTCAATGAGACAGGCTAAGACGGCTTTTCCAGGGCTTGGTTCACCGATAACACATGTAGACGTGTCTTATGACGGGAAATGGATCTTGGGCACAACAGATACATACTTGGTACTTATATGCACCCTTTTCACCGACAAAGATGGTCGGACGAAAACAGGTTTTAGCGGGCGGATGGGAAACAAGATACCAGCGCCGAGGCTGCTGAAGCTAACGCCACTAGATTCACACCTGGCGGGAAAAGATAATAAGTTCCACGGCGGTCACTTCTCATGGGTAAGTTTCGCTTCGCACCTTCTTGTTTACAAATTGTTGATCTTTATAAAAGCCAAGACTCAAAAGTCTCTGTCGTGTGTTGTGAATGTTATATGCAGGTAACGGAGAGCGGGAAGCAAGAGAGGCACATCGTAGCAACAGTGGGGAAATTCAGTGTGATATGGGACTTGGAGCGGGTGAAGAACAGTGCGCACGAGTGCTATAGGAACCAGCAAGGGCTCAAGAGCTGTTACTGCTACAAGATCTTGTTGAAGGATGAGTCAATTGTGGAGAGCCGATTCATGCACGATAAATTCTCTTTCTCCGGTAACAAATCTCCAGAAGCTCCACTTGTGGTTGCCACTCCTCAGAAAGTCAGCTCCATTAGCCTCTCTGGAAGACGACTGTGATAAACACATTAGTATCTGAAACTTTCCATGTTGGTTTTGTAATGAAATTGCTTGTGTAGCGTTTGGTTGATTTCTTGTCTTGGTGTGAATGTTTTCGTTGAATTAAAATTTGGCTTGATTCCTTGAAACAGCTTTGTATGTTGTTTGAATCAAATTTGGGTGTGACTTGGATTCATAATTTTTTCATGACATATTTATTATGATACACTTAGCGAACAGCTAATGTTAGACATTTAATTAAAAGAAACAGAAAACCATACAAAGAGAAATTGCGTTCACAAATATGCAGTCAAATGTCAAAATGGACTGGACTAGTACCTTTTTCCAATAAGAAATGATGTTGATAGATGAAATGTGTTTTTCTCAGCTTCGTAATAAGTAGAAAGCCCAAGTAAATAAAGAAAGTAGAAAGCCGGGCCCATATTAATTGGATTCATTAGACTATTAAGTAAATAGGGTTGTAATAGTCAATTACTAAATGTTTATCAGTTTGGTTAGGAAAACGTAAACAACAAATAGGTTCTAAAAAGGAAAAACACAAACAACAAATAGATATAAGGGCATAATGGTCAATTGTTTTAACGACTATCCAAGTAGTTTTTCCTTTTTTCTGGATACTTTCCAAAATTCTAGCTCTCACTCCTCTATAAAAGAAAGGGTGAGAAACTCACATGTTCCTCTAAAATCATTACCAATTCCTCCGATTCTACAATTCTCGTCTCCAAGTTACCGAATTAGGTTTTTCTTAATTACTCGAACACATAAGGATCTCTGTTGATTCTTCTGGACTTGATCAGTTTTGGTTAATTCGCACCCAAGTCTCTAATCAACTCTCTGACTATATTCTCAAATAACAAATTTATAATACAATCGATCAGAGAAAACATGTCCGTAGCTAGGAATCTTCCTATGGAACCGAGAGCCAAAAGGCAGAGGATCGAAACGGAGACCAACGAGTCTTCTTCTTCTAGTAGATGTGGTCACTGGTTCGTTCGCTACGGAGTATGCACAGCCTGCAAATCAAAGGTCGACAAAGGCCAAGGCAGAGCATTCGATTATCTTTTCCATGGTTTACAGCTTAGCCACGAGGCTGTAGCAATAACGAAGCACCTCGCCACGATGGTCTCTTGCTCTAACGAGAAAAAACTTCACTTGGTCCTTGACTTGGACCACACGCTTCTCCACACCACTCCTCTTCCACGTCTCACCCAAGCAGAAAAGTATCTACTCGAGGAAGCGAGTTCCAACGCAAGGGACGAAGAGCTACGCATGTGGAAAGCCGAAGGTGAATCCATGGTATTCTTGACAAAGCTACGCCCTTTTGTTCGCGGTTTCTTGGAAGAAGCCAACAAGATGTTCACTATGTATGTTTACACAAAGGGTAATCGCGCGTACGCTAGATTCGTCTTGGACATGATGGATCCCAAGCAAATCTATTTCGGTGAAAGAGTGATTACAAGAGAAGAGAGTCCTAACAGGAAGACGCTTGATTTGGTTTTGGCTCATGAGCGTGGAGTCGTGATTGTGGATGATACACGTGACGTTTGGCCTGATCACAAGAGTAACTTGGTTGAAATTAGCAAATACAACTATTTCAGAACGAGCAACAGCCAACATTCAACGCCATACTCGGAGGCGAAGACAGACGAAAGTGAAAACAACGGTGGATTGGCCAATGTTTTGAAGCTACTCAAAGAAGTTCACTGTGGATTCTTCAGCGTCGACAAAGAAAAAGACTTGGAGTCAAAAGATGTGAGGTTGCTGCTACAAGAGATTGAATTCAATCGTCTCGACAAACAACCTCTGTAGAAAGTTCATTACGTGTTGCAATTGCCGACAAACAATTTTTTATTCTGTAGTAACTTCATATAATTTTGTGGATCTCATTCATGTGTAAGAAGAATTAAGTATCTTTACAAAGTTATTTTGACTAGAAACCATTTAAAACCTATTCCATAAGTGAGGTGCATGTTGGTTATTTTGCTATTTCTTTCGCATTAATCTAGTATCTCTTAGGTAATATATCGTCAAACGGCTCAAACCTACAGAGCTCAGAAATATGGAAAAAAGTTCTTGTAAGAGTCGACAAAGAATTCTTTATTTTGTAAGACTGTGATCTCATTCATATTACATATGAGGTATTTTACTATATTTCTTACCCATTAATCTAATATCTCTTACGTAATTATATGTCTTCAAAGCAAAATGAACTACAAAGCGTTGTATTAAGTATTTACCTCTACTTTATACACCCAAGCAGAAGAAAGAAAATAAAGATTAAAAGCTCAGACATGCTTTGAATCGATTTACAATCATTGCGACACTCTTAGCAAAGACAATAACCAACTTGTGTTGAGGATGCTTCTGCTTCTTCCTTACTATGCCGCAGGATTTGGATATGCTTTGGGTTTGGGTTTCACTTCGATTTCATTAACGTTTCTTACAAAGATGGCTTCCGGTTCGTGCCTGAAAAACCTCACACACAGAGACCCAGTTAAAGAGAATTCTAACCTGAAACCAAATACAAAAGCTACATACAACCAGTATTACAAGATAACTATCCTCAAGAGTTCGGTTATGCAATCTTTATTTCTGATAACCTCTAAGACTACGGAACAGGGTATGAAGGTTCATTATACATCTAACATTTAGTTATTCTATATGAGAAATGCAATCTTATTATCTATAAGAATTTAATCAAAACAATGCGCAAAATCATTCTGTGTATCCCATCCAAGATTTCAAAGGCAGATGCGCCTAAACTTCAGAGGACAGAAAGGGGAAAAGTACTTACGATTTCTCCCCCTCTTCAAATGTATAACTTGAAGCAACAGCTAGTAGCTGACCATCTCGACTGAATGACAGTGCTGCTACACTTGATGGATACTTTGAATACTGCAAAAGGAACAAGGACCAAATAATAAAACATTTCTGGGTCGCACCGATGAACATTCTCAGAAAATGAAAACAAAAAGCTCTCTAGTCATTTACAAAACCTGATACAGCCTCTTCTTGTTGTTCCCATCCCAAATGTTGACGAAACCATCACAACCTCCGGTTGCAAAGGTACCATAACTGCAATTAAAAGTTTCAGATGATACGCGGGGCAGTGTAGTTGTTCCAATTAACTCTCAGACGAAGCATAAGTAAATCTATGTCTAGTTGAATCTATGATATTAGAATCTAAGATATCAGACTCAAAAACAAAATAGTCACAGAAACCTTTTTACAAACATATCATATTAGCATCCAAGCAACTTCCAATTATCCTTCAACTTACAGTAAAGAATTTTGCGTCCTCCCTTATTTTAGTTGGACTATTATTTTCAACCTTGTCGTGTTCTGTAAGAAAGTTCTAAATCTAGAAACCTAAGAAACAGTTGGACTCATGCTGAAAGATCTCACATTGGATGGAAGGCGATGGCATTTACAGGGTAAACAATGTCTCTTCCAGCCTCTGATTTCCGATGACATTTGAAAGCATATCTGAGAACAAGTTCAAATACATCTGTAAGTCAAACTCGTGGAGAAGAGATAAGAAGGGAAAAAAAGAAAAAAACACGAGGAAAAATACTTCTTAGCCTGAGCAGCCTCTGATAGATCGAAAAACTCCATTGCAACCCTTCCTTCAACAGAGCTAAGAGCATACCCTGTAAAATTGAAATATCAGAAGTTCAGAATTGAGGTTAAAGACTTAGAGGTATATTTTGGAACTGGAAGAAAAAAACTAGCAACTCTGGATGTTGCCAACAACCGCAGAAAGCAATATATGTCAGTCAATCAACCTGTTCCATTAGGATAACTACGAACACATCTCGTCTGGTATTTCAGGGACGACTCCCTTCTTTGCTCAGGCTGAGACATATTCCTGAGATCGTAGATGTTTACATGCCTCCCCGCTGTTGCGACAACCAGACGGTTTCCAACAAGAGACAGAGAGTAAACACGCTCTGGTTGCAAGTATGTTCCCACCTGGGTGTGTTCAGGCCCACTTGCACCTCTCGGATCCCAACATTTAACTGTTTTATCCCATGACCCAGTGATCACTTGCCCTGTAACATCACATAAGAAACAAATAAATATCTGAGTTCCAGATGTTGTTACTTCACAAAAAAAAGAAGGCATTACTTAAAACAATCAAAGCTCACTGTCCATAATGCATTGAATAAGACGTTTCAAGTGTGTATCATCGGCGCTATAATAACAGAAACTGATCAACTACGAGTTTTCTAGACATGACAAAGCTCCAGAAATCGTGAAAGTTATTCTTCAAACTAGCATCAAGAGGATGATTAAACACTCGACATACCTGCAGCATATGAATATTCAACGCATCGCACTGGCTTTTCATGCGTCCCTAAAATGTCTTCTTTGCCAACATTGAAGACAATCCTGAAGTATAACCAGTGAGAAAACATTCTTATGTCATCAGCTTCTTCACAAGATTGGATTTTTTTATGCTCCTCCAAATTCACAAGTGTTTTCAAATCATATATACACATTTTACTTCAATATACAAAAAAAGAGCAGGAAGTAGAGAGAAAAGAGACAATACCGTCTGACTTTGTTGTCGCTGCCAACACTGAAACCAGAGGAATCATCGTGGAAACAGCAATCGAGTACCGCGCCGCCATGTACGAACTCGCCTCTCAACGAATTGGTGCTCACATCATACAATCTCACACGCTTAGATCCAAAACGCACAGAAGAAGAAGAAACGATTTCAGATAAAAGGAGAAAGAGAGACTTGGATCAAATCGGAAACAAAGACCAAGAGAATTGTTAGAGAAGGGCTTCTCTCGAACCTTATCCCATGAAGAAACGAGGAGATGGTCGCTTGTATTGGAAAATCTGAGATTCGAAATGCCGTCGGACGGTGGGTTCGCGAGCTCACGGCCGGCGGACGGAGGCAGAGTCATATTCCCGTTGGAGATCACAAAAGTTAGGGTTTCTAGAGAGAGAGATGTTTTGAGTTTTGAAATCAAATTATCTTAAGGGACGAAGGTCGATCAGATCTATTTCAGCTTGCAAAATTAAAACTAAAGTGAAAAGAAAAAAAAATCAATTTAATTTTGTTGATCTGTTTGAATTCAAATTTGTTAGCGAGAATGGTTATTTTTTTTTTTTTTTTTTTCAACAGCGAGAATGGTTTTAAACCAGCAGACTGTGTAATTAGGGATTTTGCTTGTTGACTCGTTTTAAATTAGGGATTTTTTACATGAAGATAAAAATCGAATGATCCAAAATACCCAATCTAAAAATAAAATAAAATTTTCATTTGATCAAAAAAATAACTTTTACTTTTTCCCTTCTGAATAAAAGCTGAACTGGTTGAGAAAAATATAACAAAAATAACTCAAACTGTGAATCATCGAATCAAAACTTATAGAAAGGATGTAATTAAACTAAAATTCAAAATTAAGGCAAGATTATAACCGTTTATATCAAATTTTAAATCTTTTTTTTAGTCATGGTCAAGGCTCGTTTTCGTTTATATCAAATTTTAGTTCTATTTATTTTTTGTCAAGAGTTTAAACAAAAAGAAGACACTAAAAGTCAGGGTCAAGGCTGGACCACTAAATGTCTGATAATAGCTTCACATATTTGGGGCATGGGTCTGAATGGGATAAATAACAAGGCCCATATTCTTCACATTGTTTTGCAAGCAAAAGAGAAGAAGATTTAGAATCAGAGAAAGCGTCTTAAAATGTCTCTCATCAAACCTATTTTTGTCTGTCCATCAAGCCGACACGTGTAAACGTCGCCACGTGACGTCTCCGCCAACGCGTTTGGATAAATCACGTCCACTTTTTTTGCTTGTTGGGTATAACAACAAAGTGACATCGTCCTACAAGTGGTAACGGAACTACCACGTGTCCTATAAACACTCCCCCGTTCTAGTTGCTAATACAGTACGCCACGCTACACCCAATCTTTTTCCTCACCTACACTCAACTCCACTGAAGTTAGCTCAACATTCTCTCTTTTTTTTTTTTTCAAAAAGGATATATCCAGTAACTTTATTTCCTCGATTATTAATGCATACGTATTTTTCGGGGTATCCAGGTGTTTCAGCAGACGAATATTGACGAGTTATTTCTTAATTTCTTTTATTTTTTTTTGAGAGATTCATTAATGTATTACTATTACCTAGTGATTCTTGCCATGCGGGAAGGATTAATAAATAAATGAGATCATGGTGATTAGATAACGAAAAATAATGTAGAAATTTGATAAATCGTGGAGAGATTAGTACCCCAAAAAAAAAACGTAATTAGGCGTGTACGCGTTTGGTTTAAGGCGTGCCCCACACGACTCGTGGCGCGTAGCCAACACATAAGTCAGCTCCACGGGAAAGGTATGCTCCTTTTTTTAATTTAATTTAAATATCATATTAGCCACAATCTCATCTATTTTTGGGTTTACCAGTTTATTACTTTTCTGGTTTTTGACTTTGAACCGGTCTCTCACTCGTGATGACTAATACCATATTAGGTCAGCCGTGACCAAATAATCCGGTGTCTCACAGTAAATTCATCGATACTTCGCTTAGTTTCTTTGGTCAAATTTAGTTTACAATCTAAGTTTTTTTATTTTATAAATAAGAAACTTCGATGATTTTTTTTCGATTTTGGGAATTTCTTTATCTAAAAGATAATGGTTATCTGTATAAAAATAGACAAAAGAGATAGATATGAAAGTGTTAAAGAAAATAAAAAGGTGTTAACATCTGATTTGATAGTTTTGATAGTATTTTGTATCAGAATGCAATTTAGTAGCATCATTTTATATTGTCATCTGACACATATTCAAGAGCTAACATGTTATTATCCAATGAAAATAAAATCATTGATGATGTTATAAATTGAATTTTTTTTCTTTTGTAAGAAATCTCCTTCAATATTAACTATTTACTGTAGTGTTTAGGCTTCTCAAGTAACAGAGTATAGATGACACAACAGAGAGATAAAAGTTTTGACCGACTTAATACTCATCCGCCACGTGGTTTCCATATAAAAAAACAGAGTCCAAACATTTCTTCAGCACTTCACTCCATTCTCTCTCTCTGTCTTTCTCTCTCAACTTCTAACTCTGAAAATTTCTCAAATTCTCTGAATCTTAAAATCAAAGGAAGAAACACACAACACGGAAAGATTCGTCTGATTGAATATGGCTCTCGAAGCGATGAATTCACCGACGACTCCCTCTTCGTTCACAGTCCGGAAAGATAGAATCATCGAAGCAACGGATGATCTCATGAACGACGCCGTTTTCATGGAGCCTTGGCTGAAACGCAAACGCTCTAAACGCCAGCGTTCTCACAGCCCTTCCTCATCGTCTTCCTCACCGCCTCGTTCACGCCCTAAATCCCAGAGCCAGGATCTCACGGAGGAAGAGTATCTCGCTCTCTGTCTCCTCATGCTCGCCAAAGACCACCCCTCTGATCACCACCCCCAGACTCGATTCCATCTACCTTCTCCGCCGCCGCGAGAATCGACGAAGCTCTCGTACAAGTGTAGCGTTTGTGGGAAAGCGTTTCCTTCGTATCAGGCGTTAGGCGGCCATAAAGCCAGTCACCGAATCAAACCTCCGACCGGAACCGCAACAACCGCCGATGATTCGACAGCTCCAAGCATCGCCGTCGTCGGAGAAAAACATCCCACTTCAACCCCCGTCGCTCCTTCCGGGAAGATCCACGAGTGCTCTATATGCCATAAAGTGTTTCCGACGGGACAAGCTCTCGGCGGTCACAAACGCTGTCACTACGAAGGAAACCTCGGCGGCGGAGGCGGAGCAAGCAAATCGATTAGCCACAGTGGAAGCGTGTCGAGTACGGTATCGGAAGAACGGAGCAACCGTGGATTCATCGATCTAAACCTCCCGGCGTTACCGGAGCTCAGTCTTCATCACAACCCGGTCGTCGATGAAGAGATTATAAGTCCATTGACCGGTAAAAAACCGGTTTTGTTGACCGATCGCGACCAAGTCATCAACAAAGAAGATTTATCTCTAAGAATCTAATATTTCGTCTATTATACATCATTATTCTTCTGTAATCTTTCGTTAAAAAACCCTAGTTTGATCATTTTTATTCGTTACAAATTTTTTTTTTCTTCTTAATTCTGGGATTGGATATTCATACATATGTTAGGGGATTGATACAAATTTGATTGATGGATTTGATTAAATCGCTAATTTCGTTTTTAGCTGCTAATCTCTCGAGTCCACTCTGTAAAATATTGGACACGTGTCATTCCGTGTGTGAACGCAGAGCAGAAATAGTTGGGGAACGAGAATCCTTCCATGTGGATTCGTTGCCTTGATTAGCATTTAGCACATGTATTATCAGTTTGGTCCATAAATAAGAAATAAATTTTTTTATAAAAGAAACTGTATATTTATTCTTTGTCATACCTTCCGATCTGGTTATTGGCCACTAAAACTAGAGTGTATACCCTAGCCTTTTTTTTTATTCGTATTAAATCGTAATTAATTGCACATGCGTTTTAGCAATGCATGCATCATTATTTAATTTTGTTGATTATATCGAATCATAAATACAGATGTGACCACGAATCTGTGCATTGGTTCTTAGTTCTTAGGTATGTCCTTCACTTGCGTAACTTCTTTGGCCACTGAACTGAACATTAATTCCAGCCTAATTTTTTTCTACCATCTTACATACCAAAGTGGGAATTTTCTTTTCATTACACAACGGTGTTTGGTTTTAGGATATTAATTGATTTTTTTCATGATAACCCTTTAATTAATTGATTATTTGATAGCGGATCACACAACGGTATTGGTTGTTTCGCTTTGCTTTGATACTATTGAACTGTATTCGCTCGTGTACGGTTTCACCTAATCACGCTAGCGAGAACCAAACACGTTATTAAGTGTAAAGTCACTAAACTAATACGCGTCGCAAATTCAATAGAACCACATATGTCTTCGCTGATTCTATGTTCTCCAACCTATTTTATTATTATTTTACCAACAAAAGCATGATTATCTAATAATAAAGTGACAACCATTTGGTTTGGCGGTGCTATGATATCTTACACCAAAAGACCTCCACAAAACTATTATTTTTTTATTTTCTAAATAAAGAGATCTCCAAATTCGGTACAGATGAGAAGTAGATAAACTTATGTGAATGAATGACAAGTACAAAAAGGCTTCAAAAGTTCGTAATTTAAGACTTTTAGGAGATAAGAAGTATCGAAAATACTAAAATAACTTATTCAATTGAATTCATTCCATTCGTGTTCGTTTTGCATATAAACTGTGATGTTCTTGACGTGTTGCCAAATTATAATCTTATCCAAACACATCCTTAAGAAAGCTTTTTTTTTTTTTGTTCTTATTATCGTTCCAAGAAAATAATATTAAAAATAAGGATCACTTGGTTACCAAGTCTTGGTGTCTCTGTTGGTTGTACACTTGTACTTAACAAATTAAGAATAATGACGTCATTTGTCTGGTTCGTTAAGCACACAAACACTGAAACACGTACACCAAATGCAATGATGCGGCGCTAAAGGAAAAAACGACAGGAAGTCTACACACAGAAAGAAGGAACGATCTGGAATAGAAGGAAATTCAAACTTCTAAATAAAGTAAATGGAACGATCTGGACTGCTAATCCATAAGTAGAAGCAACATGACAGATCGGTAAACCAGTGATCAGACAGACATTAATTAAAACATTTCCATTTTATTTACATTTTTCTTCTTCATTGAAGAGCAAAGGCAAGAGATTCATTGTATACACTATACAATTAAAGTTAACTTTCATCGGTAACAAACACCACATTCTATTATTTTTAGCTTTCTCCTATGCAATCTCCGAAACAAGAACTTACGTAAAGAAGCAGATACCCCCCGAGAATCTCACCTTTAATCCGGTTTGAAAACGACCAAAGTGGTACTTTGGGATTCTGAGGGAAGGCCATGGGAATGTAAACATTGTTAGAAATCATGTTGAGTGGTGTGAGAGTAGTCAAAAACTCAAGAGGAGATCAGTCTCTACAGTTGTGAAGTCAGGTTGGTTTGTATCCGGCTTAGTTGTATTATGTGCGTCTTCATGCTACAGTCCGTAACCTAGCAAAAGGCAATGATTTGCTTATGAAAGATGACCGGGACGAAAAATGCAATAGTGAAGAGAAAAGCAGAAAGCAGAGAAAGCATTCTTTAACCTGCATAGCTGCTACTATCGATAAGAATCCTTGACATCGTTCGAGAAAGACCTTTTCTTCCGCAGTGATATTCACCATTTCCGCCATTACTGAATTCATTTTATCCACCTACCAATGAGAGCAAACAATAAAAGGAGAAATGCACCGAGATAAGCGGGAGTAAATGCATGGTCAGCAAAACACTGAGCAATCCGTATATTAAACCACTTAGGATAAGTACATTGACAAACAATCGGGTTCTAGTTTCCTACCAGAGCTAAAACTGGCTTTGTACCATTAATTACTACTTGAAACAGTTCAGGTATTTTTTCGAAAGAAATGCTTCAGGAATAATTGGTTTTGGACATATGCATATAAGAATGGACAACAGCGAGTTTCCACCTTCTATCTTATAATAACTATTATTATGATATTTGTATGCCTGTCTCTATTCTCATGAAAACGACTCCTCTGCAGGCCTTGCACATGAAAATTATGTCGCAGCTATACATTGCATTCTAATTTAATATTCTTCCAGGCAAAAGAGAAATTGCAGAGAGGAGCAATGAGAGGATAAGCTTCATGATTTATCATTCATGTTATAATCACTGAGACATTTACCTTCGATGACAACGAGAATATGGAAGACGCCATAGCGTGCATGACATCAACAGCTGAACTAATAGCATGCTTGAGATCTAGAATATCAACCTAACAACACAAAAAGTAAAAAAAAAAAGCATTCAGAAAATGGACTCTAATATTCATTACCTAGGGATACAAAATAAGCCCAAACAAACATATCAGGGTCAGGGAAAGACACACTCACCACAGCTTTTCCAATAATTGGAAGACGAAGCGTGCTGGCTTTCAAGGCTTCAGTTGCTCCTGACAAGGAATTCGAGTGATCCCTGTCCAGAAGAGACCATTCTTCTAGATAACTCATCTACAATTTCAAATACAATGATTTCGTTAGCATCAATATAGCAATTACAAAGACAATATACGAAAACAAGTCATAATCTCTTTTCTTTACATTTCATGTTACAACAAGAAGTTTCCACTTTAGAAATACTAAGGCACATTCCTGAAGACACCTGTTTAATCTCAAATCTTGAGACAAAACTTCAATGGTCTCATTGAAGTTAAAAGGTAAGAATTTAAACATGGAAACCTTTCTTGTCTATACGATAAAAATTCATACTCTCACCTGCTCCTTCAAGATGGAAGCTAGTTTCAGTTTGTGCCTTAGCAAGAGCAACTTGATCCGTTTCAGAGTGACAGAATGGCGCAATGCGGAGATTGATACCCATGCATTCCACAGGTTTCTCTGTCAAAAAAGAAACTGTGCCTTCACCAGAGTGTGTCTAGTTTCTTGGACCAAATCAACGACTCAAGTATCTATAAGAATACCCTATCTTACCGATAGCTAGACTTCATACCCTAACCTACCGATAAAATAGATTACAAATCATGCATTCCCCAAGTCTGCTGCAGTGGCTAAAAGCACTTACGGACGGTCCAAGTAGGCACATACATGGCACAAACCATAAAAGTTCAAAAATACCTCTGCAGACCGTCTCTGCAGCATGAAAGTGGAGTCAGCACGCGCATTGGCGAACCGCCACTGGAGATAACGGTTATACAGAAGCCTCAACAAGTGGGCATCCATAACACGGTGGTCCCCAATTTTGGCCCTCCTAATATCAGCAGAGAAACAAAGAATCGAAGGCAAGGTGCGGTTATAAGCGTTCATTTGTTCAGAAACTCCATTTCTGACTGGAGAAGGACTAGAAAGTGGCCTAGCTGTAGATGATGTAGCTGTTGCCCAAAGCTTACCTGGTGAAGCAGGTCGAGTAGCAGCACCCCTTATCGGAGAAGCCATACCACGAGGAGACGATGCCAAAGGACTTTCACTAGAGAACCGTTTGGATTGAGTCAACTTTGCTGACATACTAGTAGTAGTTCTCGAACTCGGGCTAGAGCACCGAGGTGAGCCAGGTTCCTGCAACCGCCTTAACCGGGTATTAGTCTCTTGCCAGAATTTAGCAGAAGCCGAAGTGTTACGCTGCAAGCTCCTTGTTTTAGAGATTTCAGCAGAACCACATTCCTGCGCACCATTGGTGCTACCAGATGAAACACTATCAGTATCAGACGCACACGAAGAACCCAATCGTGAATGTTTGCTTGTTCTTGTCTTACTCTCATCTCTGAATTCCGAAACTCCATCACCTCCTTCCAACTCTAAACTAAGTCTCCCATCAAGAGAAACACTAGAACGCTGCAACATTGACCTTCCCACAAACCGAGATCCAAGCTTGTTCCCTCTATTATCAGAGTCGCAATCCATATTGGGCAGAGATTCGGAGTTTAGTCTCCTGGAAGCGCCTGGCCAGAGTTGGTGCTGGTCCAGCGGCTTTGAGTTCTCCCTCTGATCTCGGAGCGGCGTCGGCCTCCGCCGCTCGGGAGTAGGTTTGCGGTGGGAAACGGGCGTGGCAGTCGTCTCCTTGTTCGTGCTAATCGGGAGCGAAAACGCCTCGCCTTGGAAAGAAACAGATAAGCTCCTGGTGGAAGTGATAAGCATCTTCGCGCCCACCGACATCTTGGTGCCAACCGACGACCGACAACGGTCTACGGAATGCGAACGTGTTGGTAGCGAGGAAGGCAAATTAGAAGCGGAAGAGGTCGTGCGAGAGAGCAAAGGGGAAGGATATCGCTTGCTTGTCTTGAGTATCGCAGACGACGACGAAGAAGAAGAAGAAGAAGAGGAAGATGTGGTGTTCGAGGAGGTGGAGTGTGAAGGAGATAAGTAGCGTGAGGGGATGTTTCTGACCCTAGCCCTTCCTTCTTTTGCGCCATTGTTGTTGGGTTGAGCTTTGCCTTGCCCATCTACAGGTGGTTTCCTAGTGTCGGTGGTAGAGATTGCTGCTTGAGCAACCATTCTCTGACCTTTATCTCTCTCTTCTTCTTCTTCTTCTTCTTCTTCTGCTTCCTCTGCTTCCGCTTGTTCTTCGTCTTTGTGATCCTCACAGTGCATTACAGAGATTTGTCACTATTCCCACACTTAGACCAATGAGATCTTCACAGATTTGGGTGCGGAACAAAGATCCCCAATGAGATTTCGACAAGGATTTTGCATTTAACTTACCTTCGCGGCCAAGAGACCCAAAAAAAAAAAAAAAAAAGAGAGAGAGATGTGAGAATTTGAGGTGGGGTTTCTCGATTTGGGGCTTTTCTCAAACTTTAGTATAACTTCTCTGCGTGTGTGTTATCGTTTTTTTCGATTTAACTCTATTTTATTGGCTGAATCTAAAAATAGATAATGATTACATTCGATGAGCTATATTGCTCTAGAGTCTCAACAATTGGGCAATACCCAAAAGACTAACATATTTAATATAATACAATTAAACCATTTCAAGGACTCATCTAAATTTGTTTCCAGTAAAACAATTATGGTATTTGTATTTTTAAACTATAAATTTAGTTGATTACAATTAATATCTTCTTGGATTTCAAAGTACATAAGATATTAATTTTATGGTGTTTCCAGTAATATCTTCTTAGCTTTCTAAAAAACTGTTTTTGACAAAAAAAAAAGATTATACAGAATGTCTTTTAGAGAAATACCCTCCAATACTACACTTTCATGTTTTTGTGACAAAAATACCACATCAAGGTAAAATGACAAAAATAACATTTATTTAATGGTTTAAAGATAATTAAACTAATAAATTTGGGTTCAAAAGTCATTAATTAGGGTTTAGATTTTGGGTTTTAAGGTTCAGGTTTAAGAGATTGAGAAAAAACATATGAAAATAAATGTATAATAGTCTTTTTTCTCTTCAAGAAATGTCATTTTTGTCATTTTTACCTTGTTGTGGTATTTTTGTCACAAAAACATGAAAGTGTGGTATTTTTGAGAATTGCCCTTTCTTTTATTATATTTCATGAGAAACAATGATATAATCTCTAAATAACTTTTCATAATTATAATTTTTTTAAATACTTAATACTTTTCTATTAAGTGCTATATTTAAAAAAAAATATTTACATAAACATTTGGATTGATATATACCATAAAATTTGAAGATATTATTTTGAAATAAAAATAATGTTTTTAAAAGTCTAATATGTAAAAAATATAAATATTAAGATAAACATTTTCAAAAATATTAGTATGTAAATATTAAATTTACAAATTAAAAATATACTCTCACTTATATTTTAACTACATTTATCAAATTTTATATTTCTTGTTGTTTCTATACTTCTCTTTCTTTTAAACTACTTTCTTTCTCTCTATCTCCTATCAAGCCATCAAAAAAAAAAAATACAATATCCATGTAAGATACATATAATTCTGTTTTCAACTTTTAAATATCATGTTAATGTTTATTTGTTATGTTATTATTGTTTTTAAATACTTTTATAATGATATCTATATTTTACAAATTGTAAATTTACAAACTTATGTATTTAGATATAATATTAAAATATAGTCTCGCGCGCCGACGCGCGGGTCAGGTTCTAGTAATACAATTAAACCATTTCTAGGACTCATCTAAAGCGTGAGGCCACCAAATGAATGCCCACGAGAAACAACCACTTTTGCATATTCAGTTTTGTTCAAACCTCGTAGAATTAACACATCTAATGCCTCAAATTGAAGAATGTACATATATGGTATTGAGATACTTGCGAATCATTTAAAACAGATCCAAATGAAGGCAAATCCTCAACTCACTCTAATGTATGGTCATGCCTCACCTCGTTTGATTATCTAAAACAAGTTACATGATCTGTTCAAAGAAATTAAAAACCAGTCGTGGAATCACAGTAACACATGAGCTCCATGACAAGAAAACAGCCTGCCGTGAGCTTGAAGTCATATGTATCTTCTAGCTTCCCAACTTTCTACTTATAAGAGTAAAGAATCTTTTCGACAATCAAGTTTCTGATCAGCCACTTCTCTGTAAACTCCATCCTCTCCAATCACATAGACTGCGATGTTGGTCATCTTCCTCTTTATCTATATCACAAACAACTGTCACTTTCTTCTCCTCCTTAATTAACGTCAAGGAAGAAACTCTCATATCCATGACCAACTCCATAACTATAAACCTATAATAATCTCCTGCTCAAGTCAAGCTTCTCATATCTTCTCCTAAGAAGAACTCGTTCCGCGACACCTCGTCGAGATCAACCTTAGGTGAAATCCATATATGATATATCCCTCTCTGCTTCTCAAATATATCACACACCTCTTACATAACAGCAGATAGAGTAACCACACCTCCAACATAACGGAAGAGAAGTTCTTGTCCGTATTCGAGATTTTTTAACTTTCAAAACAGGCAACCACATGAGGTAGAACAACACAAAATGCATATGAAAATATCCATGAAAAATAATGCTCACTTGAATCTTAGATTAGATTGGGTTTTCAACTTTCCTAATAAGAAACATGTCTCGATTTGATATATTGTTCTCATAAGAAACTTTTGTTTTGTTATTAACATTGGGCTGAGAAGGCCTAATCCAATAGCCAAAGTTATAAACTATTGCTTTTTTTAGTTTATCAAGAAAATTAGAAACGAAGAAGAGAAGCAAAAGTTGCTGTCGATAAAGACAAAAGAAAAGGAGAGAAGCAAAAGTTTGACGAAGTCCTGGAGTGTAATTGTGGGAGGCTCCTACTGGGAGCCATGTGGCGTAATTAATCACAAAAACAAAAACAAAATAAATGCACACCAAAAACGATTCGACAAGATTCTTTCAATCATCAAACGTCACATCGAATCCTGAATCTGAGAAGGAAAACTTGCTCAGCCTTAGATATTTCCAACCAATCTCATCTTCTCTCTCTTTATCAATTTCTGGGTTCATCACAGAAACAGAGAGTCAGAGAGACCCTGTTCTGCCTTCAAGGTTAGATTCTCCACTTACTTGTTATTGTACCAACAAACCCATGTCGATCTACAGCTTCTTGAAATACAAAACCCATCGATTAGTTTGACTTTTTGGTTTGCAAATCCTCTGCCTTTTTGAACAGAATCTCTCTTGTTCTCTTTAATATATTTTCTCCGGCAAAGGCTTCATTTTTATTGAAGAATCTCTCCAAATTTTTCATCTTTTCGTTTGTTTCCCACAGGATTACCCGAGAGGTCTCTCTCTTGTCAAGACAAATTTGTCCGTGGTATTTGTTTGATGGGTGAAGAGACGGTGGCAAACGATGAAAACGGCGCTAAGACAAAACCAAGTCCAAAGCTGACACTATTACCTCTAGTATTTCTAATATTCTATGAAGTTTCTGGTGGCCCTTTTGGTGTGGAGGATTCTGTGAAATCAGGTGGTGGTCCTCTCTTAGCTCTTCTAGGATTCTTGATTTTCCCTCTGATTTGGAGCATACCGGAAGCTCTCATCACAGCTGAGCTCGCCACAAGCTTCCCAGAGAATGGTGGCTACGTGGTTTGGATCTCTTCAGCGTTTGGTCCGTTTTGGGGGTTCCAGGAAGGTTTTTGGAAATGGTTCAGTGGTGTTATGGACAATGCTCTGTACCCCGTACTGTTCCTTGACTACCTGAAACATTCCTTCCCTCTTTTGAATCATGGAGCTGCGCGTGTACCTACTCTATTAGGCATCACCTTCTCACTAACGTATTTGAACTATAGAGGATTGCATATTGTTGGCTTTTCAGCTGTTCTGCTAGCGATCTTCTCGCTCTGCCCTTTTGTTGTAATGGCTTTGCTTGCGGTTCCTCGAATCAGGCCTAAGCGTTGGTTGTTTGTGGATTTCCAAAAAGTTAATTGGAGAGGGTACTTCAATACCATGTTTTGGAATCTGAATTATTGGGACAAGGCTAGTACTCTTGCAGGAGAAGTTGACAGCCCTGGGAAGACGTTTCCAAAGGCTTTGTTTGGAGCGGTTTTGTTGGTCATGGGGTCGTATCTGATTCCGCTCATGGCAGGGACTGGAGCTTTAAGCTCGTCCTCTTCAGGTGAGTGGAGTGATGGGTATTTTGCTGAGGTTGGAATGCTTATTGGAGGTGTTTGGCTCAAGGGATGGATACAAGCGGCTGCTGCAATGTCGAATCTAGGACTGTTTGAAGCCGAGATGAGTAGTGATGCATTTCAGCTTCTCGGTATGAGCGAGATCGGAATGCTCCCTGCGTTTTTCGCCCAGAGGTCAGTTACTTTGTCAGCAAGAGTGTGTTTTCTGAGTTTATGATGCCTTTGTAGGTTTAACGTTCTTCGTGTGTTGCTGCAGGTCGAAGTATGGGACACCAACGATCAGTATTCTGTGCTCAGCTACAGGAGTCATATTCCTGTCGTGGTTGAGCTTTCAAGAGATCATAGAGTTTCTGAATTTCTTGTACGCGTTAGGAATGCTTCTTGAATTCGCTGCCTTTGTCAAGCTAAGGATCAAGAAACCGGATCTTCACCGACCTTATAGAGTTCCCTTGAACACTTTTGGAACTTTAATGCTGTGCCTGCCTCCTTCTTTGCTTGTGATTCTTGTGATGGTTTTGGCCGCACCAAAGACGTTTTTAATCAGCGGCGTGATCATTGTTATCGGGTTCTGCTTGTACCCGTTCTTAGAACTCGTGAAGGAGAAACGATGGGCTAGATTTATTCCAGAGGAACCAAGGCCAGTTTTAGGAGTTCCATCAGAGTCTCAGTTGGATGAAGAACATGGAGACGAATCGTCTGCTAGTCTTCTCCCATGATCTCCAACTGCAAAAGACTGTCTTATTCTTGTACATGTCTTAGAAAAGAGACATGGAAAGTCGTCTTGTATAGTTTGTAAGAATGCAGTTTGTTTATGTCTTGTTCAGCTTTTGGTTTAGAGTACAGAAAAAGCCAAAAAAAAGTGTAGCAACAGGAAGGTTTCTGTGTTAAATTGTCTAAGATTACAGTATGATTATGTGTATACAGAATTATAGATTTAAGTAAATGCACTCGATTTGTTGATTTCGATACATTTTCTCTCTCAATTTCTAATTCCAGTTCTTGGGTTTTAACTTTTAAACATTTGCAGTTTCGTCAGTCTTCTTATCTCCTGTTTTTTACTTGGAACCTCTTTATCTAGATTGGACTATTGGAGACATGTTTTTTTGACCATATAATAACTATCCAATAATTTATGGTATGAGGCTCAGAGAGTATATATCCTAAGTTCAGGCAAAGTCTCACTTAAAACCACAAGTGGCTACATCACTCACTATCCGCTGTGTTGTACTTTGTAGTGAATGTGATTCGAAACATCAAGCTGAAATAAACTTCAGTTCAGTGTTTAGAAAGAATCTCACATCTTTTACCTTTTTATTATGGGAAATTACCTGAATTGGCTCTAAAAAAGATAGAAAATACTAGAGTAGCACTCTCTAAATTAAGCAGACTAGATTAGCTCTAATTTTTTTCCTAAAGACAAATTAACCAACTAAGTTCATAATATTAACAAAAATGCCATTAATGAATATAAGTCTGCCACCACTTAGGAATATAAGTCTGCTATCAAACGAAAAAAAATCTGCAAGAACAATCTCCTATATATTATTTGAGGATCCTTATTAAAGATTAATCTTCTCTTCTTCATGTGTTTATTTGAAGTTTGTCATGTTGAGGTCTCTATATGCATTCTCAAGATACAAATTAAAAAACCATTCTCTTACTAGAATAATTACATTATATGCCATTATTACATTTCTATATGATTTTATTAACATAATTATGTGTAGATTCATACAATTGTAATAGAAAAATTACATATAAGGTCATATGTCATTTTATCACTTATTTATTATCACTATTACATGATAGAAACTATGATATATCTCATCGACTCTAATTAAAATACATGTTATTCATTAACTCATAAAACCTATAATTTTAATTATGTATTTGATCAATCAAATAATTTTACATAAAACATATATTATATTCCAGTATACAAATATTCGTTTTAACATATATTTATAAATTAAAATAATAATTATATCATTTTATAATAGTTTATCTACATAATTTGATATTATATATATATACTATATCATATGTATAATTTAATTGTTTTACTTTTACTAATATACAATTTTAAAATATTTTGGATATATCAAAATTATATAATCAAATATAATGACATATTTACTAATCTTATATTAAAGCGAAAAAATCTGTCGCAAAAATCTGCCAATAACTAAACCTGTCATTGTAAGAAAATCTGTTACTTCATTCGACAGATTTTGTGGACAAATATGTTCACTTAAATAAATCTGTCGCAAAAATCTGTTATTCCCAATAAATCTGCTACTTCATTCGACAGATTTTGTGCACAAATTTGTCGCAAAAATCTATCATTTCCAAAATCTGCTACTTCATACGGCAGATTTTGTAGAAAAATCTGTTTACTCAAATAAATCTGTCGCAAAAATCTGTCATTCCCAAAAATCTGTTACTTCATACGACAGATTTTGTGGACAAATCTGTTCACTCAGATAAATATGTCGCAAAAATTTGTCATTCTCAAAAATCTGCTACTTCATACGACACATTTTGTGGAAATATCTGTTTACTCAAAAAAATCTGTCGCAAAAATCTGTCATTACCAATAAATCTATTATTTCGTACGACAGACATTTACAAAAGTCTGTGGAATAAAAATCTGTCACCGAAAAAAGTCTGTCAAATTCTAAAAATCTGCCATCAAAATTAATGAGGGTAGTATAGACATAAATAGTCATCAACTTTTAAGTCAATAATTAAAATAAAATTAGTGTCATTTTATTAATTAACATTAATTTTAGAGCTAACCTAGTTTTTTTCCCTACTATGGTTCCGAGTTCATTTTAGCGTTCTGAATTTGTATTACGTGTGTGCGGGTGCATGATAGCTGCGATATTCCCGGTGGAACTCGGGAACACTCATAAGCAAACGAGGAGATAGAGGGGGTGATTGGTTGGGCTGTAGCACTAATCTACAGCCTTAAATTTTATCTACAACCTATAAAATTACCAATCAGGCTGTATATTGATTTTTAAAGCTACAGCAAAAAATCTGTAAAAATGGTTGTAAGTACCTTATTTACTAAAGCAATATTTCTAAAGCTGTAGAAAAAAAATAAAGTTGTAGCAATTTCTTTTCTTTTTCTTGCTCTTTCTCATTTAATTTTTAAAGCTACCGCAGATACTACTACAGCAAATATAACTACAGACAAAATTTTACAGCAAATAATCTACGACTACAGTCCAACCAATCATCCACAGAGTCAAGAGTTACTTAACCGCATAGGCCTCGACTTCTCTGAACTTTTCTGTTAACGGGCTTTGGTCCCTTTTCTCTTGAGATCAATGTCCGAGATTTTTCTGATTGGGCTACCTAATGGTAATCTCTCATATGTAGAATCAGTTTCCTTTATATATCAGAGTTTTGTTCCTTTTCTTATCTCGTTTAGATCGCCCGTGAGCCCGTGGCCATCGCCAAGAGAGAGCGTTTCTTTTGACAACTTGTCTAAAAAACTGATTTTGGATGCGCCACAATACTCAAAAATTTAACTTGGAGAATATTCAACAAAAAAATGTAAGAGTTAATCTTTGAGCTAGGATGCCAAAATTGTACCTGAGATCAATTTTAAGAAACTACCTGAAAAGAATTGTCGAGTAACTTGTAGCGCTTGTTCCTATTAATTATTCCACCTTATGTATGCTTTCTTCGAAAAGTTCAAAAACCTTCTATCTTATGCATGATTTTCGGGCGGTTTTGTTTAAGGTTCCACTTTCGAATTTTGACTTGGGCCAATGACACATTTTTGAATATGCAAAGTCGGTTCTCTATTACGAAGTTCAAAATTAAAGCTAAGTATATCTTGTTAGTCTGTAACGGTTAATATATATGCAGTTGAGTGTAGTCGTCCTTATGTGTGAGATTGGCTACTATTCTATATTCAAATGAAATGTTTCTTGAATGGTATATTGTATAAATGTTCTAATAAATTGGATTTTAATAGTTGAAATTCTTATATGTCGAACAAGTAACTGATAAATGAAAAAAAAAATATTTTATATAGGGCCTATAATTTTTTTTTAGATTACTCATGTTTTAACAATAATGAATAAATCTTAATAAAACCGATTTTAATTTCTTTATTCGGTTTAATGTTTCTTGAACCATAGTCCTATTTTTTTCTTAAAATTAAAGCTAGACATTGCACTTGAGAGGTTCTAAATTAAAGATTTATGTCATACGGAAAGGAAAAAAATGGGAAACGAGTATAAGAATATATACATTTCTTTCGCAGATTCCCACCTGAGGTTAAGAAGTTCTTTACATCAATAATAAGAAGGCATCTTAATAATGCTTCTTTCTATATTCTTGGACTTCAAAACATAAAGAAAGAAAGAAAAAAACATTTAATCGTTTTGATTTTCTGACAAAAATACATGATGCAAATTTCAGTTTACGCGCCAATGTGAATTCCACTATTCCTTTGTATTTGGTTGGGTGTGGTCACTTTGTAGATAGACCTCTCTTGTTGGTTTGAACGTTGAGGCGCAAGCGCATGCATTTGGGTCGATGGTACCTTTGTTTCGAACAATTGGAGAAAAATAATCTGCGTCATCGATAAAGATCGTGTAGATATATGGGCTCTAATTGGTAATCTGTCGGAAATCCATCTTACAAAAATCGTTTATGATAGGTATCCGTCGATTCTAACGTATTTTCTTAGTGTGGTTTTACCAAACAAATTTCTCAACATGCGAAAAAATACGTCAAATAACATTCTTCACAACATCTTACTATAGATTTGACAAAAGAAAGTATAGTTGAACTCAACTTGTGTCTCTCATAAAATAGTCTTATCTTTTTGAAACAATATCTTCCATTGGATTTCGCATTTTCCATATGACGCTATACATAGTGCATAATGGAATATATGCTAAGTTTCATATTAAAAACGTTGCAACCAAATCAAGTAGTTTATATCTTACTATATAATTAGATACATGCATATGTTAGAGTTCGTAAAATTTGACAAAGTTTCAATGGTGAAAGTTTTAGAAGTTAAGTAAAGAAATAGAACACAACTTTGGAAAAAGCATTTTACATTACAAAGAGTACAAACGTATAGAAAACTAAAAATACCCAAATTTATTGTCTAGCAATGAATTAGCATAACACCTTTTAGAAAAAAATAGCATAACGATCCAGCCATCCAGGCATGTACTGAGTGCTGAGTGCTGAGTGCAACCTGCTAACACCTTTTGGGTTATTGCTTTATCTATTACTAGCTAGGTTCTTATACTATCAAATTTCCTTTTTGAAAGCATTACATCACACACGTGAAACGTGAAACTGAAATATATACTTCTTGCATTTAGTATCACCATCCGACATCATACTCCGATCATTACATTCGGAACTTCTTTACAAGCAACGGCACTCATTAATCGACATTAATTTATTTTTAATAAACAATAACACTTTTGTCCTCTGATATTCTTGAAGACTTTTTACGTTAAAAGTATCATTAAAAATAGTCATGATAAACAGATCAAACTATTGACAAATGCCACACATATTGACGATCATTTATTAAAAAAACATATCGAACACGATACACGATTCAAACTGCAAGATATTAAAATTTTACATGCACATACATCCATATTCTATAACCAATTACCTTGCATATTCTGGAATCTGAAACTAAATCTCCAAGTTCATTGATCCACATGTCAAATTCTTTTAAACGAAAAGTGGTCTATATTAAAGAAAACTTATTATCCTCTTCTTTTTTACCCACTCTCCAGATTCTCTACCCGTACATTTTCTATTGTGTATATATAGAAGAGACCAATGAGATATTTCAGAACACAAGCTCAAGTCATAGTTAGATTGATAGAAATATACTCGTACTAATATCAGATTATACATAGGTAAAATACTCTAATTCCATATATAAACAAAATAAAGTGTTTAAAGAAAAATATAATCTGCGAGTCATTGTTCTGAGTACGTTCGTGGGTTTACATACACAATCGATGGGAAGAAATGGGATCGCCAAAGCACCAAAGCTATTGTTAAGGTCAACGCCACAACTTTTCTCATCAGTCTTCTTTTATATTCACTAGCTTGGGTGGGTACGTTAATTAGAAGAAAAACTGCGTAGTGATCAATAAGTGGCATATAGAAAACTTTGAGGTCTTTTGTGAAAAAAAAAAAGAAAAAAACGAAGTAAATATAGTTAATTTATGGTGGTGATTTAGGAGTTGGAAGCAAGTTCAAGGACGACGTGCGGGGATAAGCAGCAAATATGCAAAACCAAATCCGATGGTCGTCGACTACTCTGAAGATATTTCCCACCATAGAGTAGAGATCAAGTGTGGCGGCGAAGAGGAGTGGGTCCCACACCCACGTACCGGAATATTCTTTCCGCCGGGACAAGAGTCTGTGATGGAAGGTGTCCCTGACGGTGCTGCTTCCTTTGACATGACGTTTTGGCTTAGGAACGTCGACGGTGTGGACAAACCTGATCCTGACCATCATTTTCCTAACTGAAAAAAAAAGTTACTATGCCTGAGTGATGTAAAAATCATAATGGGACTATACTACGTACGTAACTATAGCAAAATAATCCCGAGGAGTGGTGATACTGATAATTAATTTCCTATGTTGTGTGATGGTTCAATAGCAATACTTAATTAAAATATCAGAGAACTACCAAAGTTTTACATAAATTAGTTAAGGTATATGACTGCTCATGAATCTGCTATCATTGAGTTATATGATATTGCACCGACTTTACTGTAATTTTAACGTTAACATTTTATTTTTGTTATTAAATTTTAAATACAGAGCATGACATCCTATATCACACGACTTAGCCAAAACATATGAGGTTAACAAACAATAGTTAACTTATGCCCCGATTGGTGTATAATCTTTTAAGGCTATAAAGCTTTCTAGAGTTAAAAAAAAAATCGTTTTGCAGATTCTCACGTTGAGGGATTCTTTACACCATTTATCTTAATAGTGCTTTTATCTATAGTTCTTGTATAGTTTTAGATTATAAAGAAAAACTTTTTTTCATATTGATTTTTCTTACAAAAATACGTAAATCAGCATTCAATTTACGTTTACGCACCAGTGTGACTTCATACTTCTTGATATTTTATAGTCACTTTATAGAAAGACTTATCAAAATGGTTCGAGCTTCGAGCGCATTTGGGTCGATGATATTTTGGTTTCGGACAATTGTGGAGGTAAATAATCCGAGTCATATCGAAAGAGATTGTGGCCCATAGCGTAATTGGGTTGTTGTCAATTCTAGTTATATGATATTTGTCCTGCATGTTCTTAGTTCCTTTATTCATTTTGGAATATATTTTGTAAAAAGAGAAAAAGTAAATCTAAATCGATCCTAACAGCATGCATAATACTATTAACAGACTCGCGGTTGCTCACAGCAATCTATCTATTTGTTTACTTTTTAATAATTTGGTTTCAAAAAAATCATTTTGGTTTTTTGCAGACATAAAAACAAACTTTTTGTGAGGGAGTTAAATGTTTTATAGTAGTGAAAAGTTACAATAAATAAGACTAATTTATTTTGTTTGGATGATTAATATATTAACGGAACTGATTTGTTGTATGAGAATATTTATTTGTTGGAGTATGAAAAATATATTATTATGAAGCATATTTTGAAACATAATTGAAATCAAACTAATATCATTTTTATTTTATATAAATTGTAGTTTAGATATCATAGATATTGTGTTATTCATTGATTTAATATTAAAAATAGGTTTATGATATAATAAAATAAATAATGATATTATAAAAAAATATAGTGTAGAGTTTACCATTTAGAAATGGATATAAGATATTACGCATATATTATTAACCATTATAAGATATTACGCAGCTTTTATTAATTTTTTTAATTCAAACCAACTCTTTATCTAAAACTAAACATGTTGTCAAATAATTCTGATAGCATATCCCGTTATTAAGATCATCTTTTAAAAAATAATGAGTTCTCAAATAATAATAGTTAAGAATTTTGTAAAAAGAGAAAAAGTAAATCTAAACCGATCCCAATAGCATGCATACGGAATCATGCCGATGGAATTTTATTTTAAAAAACAAGCATAACGATCCCTGCATGCAACACAAGAACTTGGGTCACTGTTTTGAAGTTTTGGGTCATTTAAAATATAAAATTTTCCTAACATTTTGAAGTATTGGGTCATTGTTTTAGGTCTTGATTGTTTGCTGTTTCAGTTTTTAATTTTTGGTTTTTAAATTGTAGTTTTAAACATCTCTAATCAGTTAGGATTATCAATAAAAGAGATCGTTCATCGGAGTTTGTACAAAGAAACAGCAACCGTGTTTTATGTTCTTATTTTCTGTTTTATGGTTTAATATTCGTTTACGTTAATTGATCTTATCGATTCTTCTGCTGTTTTATAGAAGGTAGAAATTATAAAAATTGGAGCAATAAGATCACTCCCCATATATTAGTATCTAACAGAAAAAGGATCATGCAGGTTTGGTCACTTAATTTGTCTTGGTGCACTACAGGAGGAGGCTACCAGGACAACCGTAGGAGGGTTTTTAGTGTACCAAGTATGAAGAGATATTCTCAAGGATTTTTATCCTTGATTTGGCTTACTTACTTTTCCTGGATATTATAAAAATTGCATTTGCTGGCTTTTATGTACTAGATTTTCTTCTTTAATGTGGTTTATAATCTTGCTGAATCTTATAACTGCTTTGTTTGTTATCCTCCGAAAGAATGTTATAGATTGTTGTTGGTGCAGTTATGGAATATTATGACCGAATCATGCATATTGTTTACATATGGATGAAATGTTGCATCTTATAAATATTTGCAGTGGCTTTACTTTGTTCGGTTTATTATGATCGATCTTGTTGCAGGGTAACAGTGCTACATGGTATAATATGATAATCAAAATATAAGTTTGATAGGTGGTGGGTACTCCTAAGTCCTACCCACACCAAAAAGAAAAAAAGAAAAGAGGATTATTCAACGAATTGGGTTGCCCTTAGAGATGGGTAATATTACAAGTCTTCAGGGAAATAAATTCTAAAACATAACTGTCAACCTTCAAAGTGGCAGTATTCACATCAATGAATGACTGAAACCCACCCATTTCGTTTAAAATGATCTTCTATGTACAATCACTTCCCAATCTTTGCCGACATTTTGTTTAGTTTTACGGTGTGGTTAAAGCTAGTGAATATATGCTAAACTTATTGAAATATTCAGCTAGAAATTTTAAAATGTATTATCAAATCCGGTGTTATTGAATCTGAGATTTATGTAAAGTCACTCAGGATCATTTAAAATTATCTGTTATTCAAACAAGAATTTGTTAAAATCAAATCAAATCCACTGTTATTGAAAATGTTTCAAATATTGAGATTTTAAAGTCTACATGAGATTTGGAAGGATTTGGGAGACTTTCTTAGTTTAAAATATAAAGATCCAAATTTCATGATTTTAGGTGGTATTGTAGGGGATTTTAATACAAAATCATAACAACTTCTTTAAAATCTTATTAAAACTCAAATCACCCTAAATACCCAGTTCAATACACCCCCCCTTAGAGTCTTAGAGCATATGAAAGTGATAATAGATTAATTTACTCAGAGATATACTGTACGTACACATCTGAAAATAAAAATACACGCTTCAAAGTTTTAACGAATATAATTTGTTGGTTAGAACTTAAAAAGAATAGAATCCAAAGAGTTGGTGTGCAAAGGGTAAAGACAAATAAGAGCTGAGAGTAAAAGCAGTCAAAAACACAGAGCTGCGTAGTGACAGTGCAGCAAAGCTTCCAACACATCCATGTCTCAAATTATATGCTCTAAAACCTTCCCACGTTCTTTCACATGCATGCCCTTCCAATTTTGTGGTTTCTGTTTCTTCTTATATTATTATTCTATATATAGTAATGTGTCTTATTTTCCTCCATTTTCTGTTTTCTGTATCGAAAAAGTGTTGGGTTTTGCCTATATTCATATAAGATCCAGGACTGGAACCAAATTTTTTGGTAGACGGTGGTTATTCCAGAAAGCTAAATTGTCATTCTTCTAGCCAATTTTTGAACTCGACTCTCGCAATGGTAAAACACTATTATTTGTTTATTATACAATCAAATACTTAATACTAGTTGATTCTCGTATGAATATTTACTAAATAACTTAATTAAAATTATTGGTTAATGTTATCTTTTATTTATTTATAAGTTTTTATTTGTTTTGTCAACTATATGTATTCATGTAAATAGAAAATTGTTGTAATTAATTTTAAGATGTTATATATCTTATTAAACATATTTTGATATAAAAAATTTACATAGGTACCTTTATTCATTTTTAGATTTATTATATGGCATATATCTTTTTGAATTGAAATACAATTAGTTTTTTGTTCTATTTAGGCTAAAGTTGGGTCGGTTTTTTATCTTTGATTTGTAAAGCTATTTTTGTGAAATATGTCTATTGATATATGTTGTTTTTAATATGATTTTAAAAACATTCCTTTATGTAATTTTCGTTTTTATATATATATTAAAATTATTTCTCTTTATTAAGTGATTTTGAAAAAAAAATATCATTAAACAAAAAAATAAATCAAAAAGGTTAGTAATGGAAATTGTCTTAAAGTTATTTCTTATTTAATATGATTATAAAAGACTTTCCTTTTTGGAATTAACTTTTTATATCTAATAAAATATTTCTGTATTTCAATGTTATTTCCTTTTAATATGATTTTTTAAAAAAAAATTCCATTTTTATAATTTTCGTTTTTATATCTACACAAAAATTATTTTATGTTTTAAAATATTCTCTTTATTAATGTGATGTTTTTAAAAAAAATCATTAAACAAAAAAGTATATTAAAAGGTTTCAGTAATGGCAAACTAATATAATAATTGGAATTCATTAAAGGTATCTCTGTAATCGACCTCGTGAGAATTAACATGAGCGCGACACGTAGGAAACTGACTTCTCAAATAATATTATAGAGATATTTTACTATATAAATAGCATGGTCTCCTTCGTCTATAGAAATGGAGGTCGTTCATTTTGTTTATTCTATCGAAGCCTTTTGGATTTTAATGAAACCAAATCAATTTACATGATACTGGTATGATGTTCATCGTCTCTTAATCGATAAACTGTTACTTTGACACTCGAATTTTATGTCGCTATGTGTAATGACCGTGATCCACCTTTGCCTCAATTCCTTTTTTTTTATTTCCCCTTGGCCCACTAAAGGCATGCCATCATTATTAATCGTGTATGTGAGTTGGAGCATAATCATCTCCCTCTTTTTTATCATATCTCGCCACCAAAGAAAGAAAAAGAGAGAGAGAGAGAGAGAGAGAGAGAGAGAGAGAGAGAGAGGAGAGAAAGGAGATAAGAAGAAGGAGCCGTATGTGTTTTCTCCTCCGATCACCATCACCACCTCCCTTGGACTGATCACCACCGGAGCATCTCGTTGTCATCATCGGAGTCCTCACGTGCCGTCGTAGTCGATATCCAAGCCAAGATCACGATCTCAAACTCGTTGCTTGTGGAGCAAGCCATATCTTCTCCACCATCGTTGCCTCTGCATCGCATCACCGTGTTTAGAAGCTTCACCGTACCGTCCTCCTCCGCCACAGCCATCGCTTCTTTTCCCCTAACCATCACCGGAGTCGTGTACCGGATCCATCGCAAGTTGCCGTGAGTCAACGTGAGGAGATCAAGTCACGACCCTTGTTTTGCTTGCTCCACAAACCATTTCTTCACCACCGTCTCTCATTCTTGAGTTGCTCCGATCTCGACGTCACCACGTTCTCCTCCTTGCCGGTGTCATCACAGCACCACCGCCTTGCTCGTCGCCGACCGTGTCGTTAATCCCGTGACCCAAGGTTCGGCCGCTAACACTGCATCAACTCGTCGATCTCACCGTCGGTTGTTTAGATTAGTTTAATTAAATTAGTTTAGGTTAGTTAATTAAATTAGTGTGAGCCGGTTACGTTAGCTTAGACTTAGTGTGTTTTATTAACTGGTTTAATGTAATAAATTAATCATGGTTTGGTTTAGTCAATTTTGGTTTAGTTGGTTAAGTTGGTCTAATCCTGGTTTGGTTTAATTCAAGTCGGTTTAAGAATTCAGTTGGTTTGGATCCGGTTTGGGTAACCGGGTCGGTCAGGTCCGGTTTGGTTTTGGTCCGGTTTGACCGTTGACCGCTGACTTTTCTGTTGACTTTGACCAGTTGACCCGTTAAACTTGTTCGTCAGTCGAATGTCGTCCTCACTCGGTTTTCCGTGGTGATTTCAGTTTTTGCATCCGTTTGAGCATCCAGAGTTCAAAAGCCGCAGTATCATCCGTCTTGGCTAAGGTGAGGGTGGCTTTTCATAGAATTCCGTACTTTCGCCTAGAACTTCTAAGATGGAATTAAGAGCTTTATATGATCCGTTTCTCTGATCGAGTCTAGGTAGTTTTGTTTGTAATTTGGAGATAGGGATATAGATGATTCAACCCATTGTTTGTGCATGTTAAACTGATAATTGTTTGATATAGATATAATTAAAATACTTATACTTATATAAATATAAAATATATATTATACGAAGAGTCGAGCATGATAGAGTTTAGAGATTGCGGGGGTACAGAGACGGACTTCTGTACTATCTACGCCTTGTGTGAGAGGGGGTACAGGCAGCCTAGTCGATCTGCTGTCTGGGACCTTAAGATCGATAAATCGTCAAACCCGGCGGTGAAGTGGGCACTATCCCATACTGTCCTCCTAGTGGAGGGTGTTGACGGTCACTGGATCCGTTCGTAGGGTTGTTGATTGTTCAGTGGGTGCTTTAGGTACCGTGTTTGTTCATGTCTAGTTTCTTTTTACCGTTTTCGGAGTGCTATGATCGGAACTGCGGTTTCCTGTGTTTAGCATCCCGTACCTCACTGAGTGACTCCCCTGTTACTCACCCCTCTTCTTTCCCTTTCAGGTGAGACTGAGGAATAGTAGACGTTTTATCGGACCGGGTGCTACTTTTGGGTTTTATGGTTTAATTTGTAATTTCGTATTTTCGTATTTTCGTATTGTATTTCAGACCTGATATTTACGGTTATTTACGGTATTGTGGTGATGAGACGACAGACGTATTTTTATGGATTTGCGGAAATCTAGACATGGTTTATTTAAGGAAATTGAAATATTATATTATATTATCGTTAGTGGCACGCCGTTCCCAAGTGTCGGGAGACGGGTGTTACTTTGGTATCAGAGCCGGTTTGCCATCCCGGTTCCGACCCGGGAGGTGGATTTTTTTAAAAAAAAAAAAAAACTTTTTACGGTTTTCAAATTTTTGGGGATCGGGGGGATTTAAAAAAAAAAAAAAAAAAAAAAAAAAAAAAAAAAAAACAAAGGAGCACCCATCTGATATTAATCTACTTTTTATCTCAGTTCCGTCCTTCAACAGATTCAACAGATTCTAACCAGTTTTCTTCCATATTCAGATGCCGCCAAGGAAGAGTACTCGAGTTACTAGAGGCAGAGGTCGTGGCCGCACAGCAGAGTCTAGCGGAGTCGCAGGAAATGTCGAGGTCACGCAGACCGTCATTCAGGATGGCAACCAGGATGCGGTGAGGCAGATCGCTGAGGAGGTAGCCAGGAATGTGGCTCAGGATGCAGTTCGGGTTGCTGCCCAGGAGGCTGCTCGGGTAGCTACTCAGGAGGCTGTTCGGGTAGCTGCTCAGGAGGCTGCACGGGTAGCTGCTGAAGAGGTTGCTCGCCAATTTGCTGCTCAGGCGGAGCAAGCAGCCGCTGCCGCTCGTCAAGTACCATTGGTGGGTAACGTTCAGGGTGCAGGTTTTCCACCACCACCACCGTCACCACCACCACCAATCAGAGCTGCAGAGGGACCCACTTATTGGGTGATCACGAAGCAGATGCGTGACATGGGTCAGGAGCACTTCATCGGAGGTTCGGATGCGGCTGCCGCTGACAACTGGAGGAGGTCACTTCTTCGCAACCTTGAGCTCACAAGGTGCCCAGAAGAATTTAAGTTGGACTTGGCTGCGCAGTATCTAAGGGACGACGCTCTGCACTGGTGGGAGGGAGTTGTCGCGAGTAGCCGAGGTCAGGATGTGCTCACGTTTGAGCATTTTCTGAGGGAGTTTGACCGTAGGTTTTTCACCCGAGAGGCTAGGCATGAGAATGCCACCGCGTTCGAGCATCTGATGCAGGGGGCGATGTCGGTCAGAGAGTATGAACGGGAGTCACCCGGCTGCGCAGATTCGCAGTAGTCACCATCACTGAGGAGGATATGATCCGGAAATTTCTGGACGGGCTGCGAGTGGAGATCCGCAATCGTTGCTGATCCGGGATTATGAACGGCTGGTCGACTTAGTGGAGAAGGCCGTTGCGTTGGAGAAAGGATTATCTGAGGAGCAGAGATACAGCACGCCAACTCAGCCTAAACCTGTGAAGGCTTCAGATACACAGAGGGGGACGACAGATCGCCCAGGATTGCCGCCGTATTGTTCCCGTTGTCACCGACATCATTTCGGAGATTGCGTGCAGTGCTTTATGTGGACGGCTGGGTCATATCGCCAAGTCTTGTCGTTCTAAACCATTGGATGCATCGTTCGTTACTCAGATTCCGGGGCCAGTAGTACCAGCAGTTGCATCGAGGGATTGCTACAGTTGTGGCCAGCAGGGTCACATGTCCAGGGATTGTCCGCAGAGGGCTCAGGGGTTACTTCTGCCGCCGCCACCAAAGCGCCAAGCCATTGCCCCGCGAGTATTTGCTGTTGGAGACCATGAGGGAGCCGCGCCGAGAGCCGGTACGCGTTCCTTGCATATACTCATTGTTTTGTTGTGTTTAGAGGTTGTGGATTTGAGGTTGTCGTGTTGAGTATCGTGCTTTTGTGGGAACCATCGTTAGTTAGTACGTATGTTCGGTCGGTTTTAGCTTGGGGTGGGGCAGTTTCTACCTATTGTCATCGGAGTGTTGCATAGTTGTGTATGTTCGGGTCTAGTCAAGCGTTGGTCAGTTTAGAGTGTGTTCGAGCCAGAGAGTAGTGGTCTTCCGATAGTCAGTGCGATAGATTTGAGATCTTCCGTCATTCATCAAGATGTACTTGTAGTACATGAAGGAGCGAACTCATTGAAGACTTTGCAGAAACGAAAGTAAACCACTTCGAGGAGATTTTTAAGGATGCAATCAGCTAGCGGATCAGGACTTGAATTCGGGGACGAATTCCTCGTAAGTAGGAGAGAATTGTAATGACCGTGATCCACCTTTGCCTCAATTCCTTTTTTTTATTTCCCCTTGGCCCACTAAAGGCATGCCATCATTATAACTATTGATGCATAATCATCTCCTCTTTTTATATATTCTTGTAGATAATCCCATCATCATCATCATTTTTTATTAGCATCATCATCCCTCTGATAAATCAGATAAACGAGAAGAAGAGAGAGAGAGAGAGAGAGAGAGAGAGAGAGAGAGAGAGAGAGGAGAGAAAGGAGATAAGAAGAAGGAGCCGTATGTGTTTTCTCCTCCGATCACCATCACCCCCTCCCTTGGACTGATCACCACCGGAGCATCTCGTTGTCATCATCGGAGTCCTCACGTGCCGTCGTAGTCGATATCCAAGCCAAGATCACGATCTCAAACTCGTTGCTTGTGGAGCAAGCCATATCTTCTCCACCATCGTTGCCTCTGCATCGCATCACCGTGTTTAGAAGCTTCACCGTACCGTCCTCCTCCGCCACAGCCATCGCTTCTTTTCCCCTAACCATCACCGGAGTCGTGTACCGGATCCATCGCAAGTTGCCGTGAGTCAACGTGAGGAGATCAAGTCACGACCTTGTTTTGCTTGCTCCACAACCATTTCTTCACCACCGTCTCTCATTCTTGAGTTGCTCCGATCTCGACGTCACCACGTTCTCCTCCTTGCCGGTGTCATCACAGCACCACCGCCTTGCTCGTCGCCGACCGTGTCGTTAATCCCGTGACCCAAGGTTCGGCCGCTAACACTGCATCAACTCGTCGATCTCACCGTCGGTTGTTTAGATTAGTTTAATTAAATTAGTTTATGTTAGTTAATTAAATTAGTGTGAGCCGGTTACGTTAGCTTAGACTTAGTGTGTTTTATTAACTGGTTTAATGTAATAAATTAATCATGGTTTGGTTTAGTCAATTTTGGTTTAGTTGGTTAAGTTGTCTAATCCTGGTTTGGTTTAATTCAAGTCGGTTTAAGAATTCAGTTGGTTTGGATCCGGTTTGGGTAACCGGGTCGGTCAGGTCCGGTTTGGTTTTGGTCCGGTTTGACCGTTGACCGCTGACTTTTCTGTTGACTTTGACCAGTTGACCCGTTAAACTTGTTCGTCAGTCGAATGTCGTCCTCACTCGGTTTTCCGTGGTGATTTCAGTTTTTGCATCCGTTTGAGCATCCAGAGTTCAAAAGCCGCAGTATCATCCGTCTTGGCTAAGGTGAGGGTGGCTTTTCATAGAATTCCGTACTTTCGCCTAGAACTTCTAAGATGGAATTAAGAGCTTTATATGATCCGTTTCTCTGATCGAGTCTAGGTAGTTTTGTTTGTAATTTGGAGATAGGATATAGATGATTCAACCCATTGTTTGTGCATGTTAAACTGATAATTGTTTGATATAGATATAATTAAAATACTTATACTTATATAAATATATAAATATATATATTATACGAAGAGTCGAGCATGATAGAGTTTAGAGATTGCGGGGGTACAGAGACGGACTTCTGTACTATCTACGCCTTGTGTGAGAGGGGGTACAGGCAGCCTAGTCGATCTGCTGTCTGGGACCTTAAGATCGATAAATCGTCAAACCCGGCGGTGAAGTGGGCACTATCCCATACTGTCCTCCTAGTGGAGGGTGTTGACGGTCACTGGATCCGTTCGTAGGGTTGTTGATTGTTCAGTGGGTGCTTTAGGTACCGTGTTTGTTCATGTCTAGTTTCTTTTTACCGTTTTCGGAGTGCTATGATCGGAACTGCGGTTTCCTGTGTTTAGCATCCCGTACCTCACTGAGTGACTCCCCTGTTACTCACCCCTCTTCTTTCCTTTCAGGTGAGACTGGAATAGTAGACGTTTTATCGGACCGGGTGCTACTTTTGGGTTTTATGGTTTAATTTGTAATTTCGTATTTTGTATTTTCGTATTGTATTTCAGACCTGATATTTACGGTTATTTACGGTATTGTGGTGATGAGACGACAGACGTATTTTTATGGATTTGCGGAAATCTAGACATGGTTTATTTAAGGAAATTGAAATATTATATTATATTATCGTTAGTGGCACGCCGTTCCCAAGTGTCGGGAGACGGGTGTTACACTATGTTTACAGACAACGTATTAAATATCACCGCGCTTACGTGACTATGTTGCAAGAATTAAGAACCTTAATATAGCTGTTAATCAATCAATCTTTTGTATGTAGATAGTGCAAGTAAAACTTGGAATATACAGTATGTTGTCTAATCATCTTTTAATGATGCAATGACCTCTAAGTTTCGGTCATTTGAACTTTTGAACTTTGGATGATTGGATCATATATACTATTGACTTTTTGTAAAGTGTTTAATACAAAGTAAGAGCTACTTTATTTAAAGGTTTCAAATTCAAAATGTGGGAGTGGCAACTTTTAACACTATTAAAGTATTCATCGTGAAGTTGGAAAAACTTATTATGGTCCATTTCTGTAATTTATTTGTGATTCAAATACATGCTATTTGTAAGCATACATTTGTAAACAAATAATAAAAAATCATAAATTATGATCCAAACTAGAATTTTTTTAATTCCTTTCCAAACCAGTGAAATACTACTATCATTGTTCTTTTTATAAATTAATAAAATATAGAATTGTGTATGGCATTGTCAACTAACCAATACAAGGTTTTGAGTCCAAAAAGAGGGATTTGTATCCCCTTTTTAATATAGTAAACATATAAAAATAAAAATAATGGTTTCACAAATCATTGAGATACTTCTATGGAACTAATGCTAACACGATTTCTGCCCAAGTATTCAGAATGTCAAAACAGAAAAATAATTCAATAGAAACGCTAAAATATTATACTTTTTTCTGGGACTTTTTTCATAACTTTCGAAAAATAAGAAAACATATGTTTCTAACTTTTTACCAAAAAGAGAAGAAAAAGGCATATCTTATAAGCGAAGGGATTGCGAATTTTGCAACATGAGGTGCCCACTTAAAAAGGACAACAATCATGAATCATATATTATTTCAATAGTCCTACTTATTAAAACACTAATAAAATATGCATACTTAAATCGCCTATATTAATTTATGCAGAAGAAAGTGAGATATTAAAAGAGAAGAAAAAAAAAAAGCAAAGGAGGAAAACGTAGACAGTTGCGATCTGAAAAAACAAAACAAAAGTCATTAATTTAACCAAAAGCAGAAAGTTCGTCCCCCCAGGCATTGAAAGAGGGTCAAAATGGACCCTCGCCTTTCTTATCCCCACAACAATCAATTGAATACACAGAAAAAATACATTTTCTGGAATTCAATGATGGTTTAGGATGTAAATATCTTTCATTAATTATAACCAGTACACACTACTCAACAGAAATATCAAAAAGCATATGTTAAACCAATTGCACAGACTATTAGTATTTGAAATTGTTAAAACCGTGAAAACGAGATCTTATAGTGTAGATTGTCATAAATGTGGCCGTGTGTGTGTGTGGACTCAACTCTCGAGGGGTCATCTTTCTCTTTTATTAGTTGCCAAACAAGTAGGAACACAGTCTATGTTCACATTACTATTACTATGAATTTATGATAAACCCAATACCAAAGACACCAATATTATCTTGATGAATGTGAAACGTTATTTGGTTATATTCTCTTTGGCCTCTTTCTTGTTTTGTTCACTTTATGTTCTTCACTTTTCTTTGACAAGTGGCCAAAGAGGATATTTGGATGAGATCATGGCAGAGAAAGCATAGAGGCATTAACAAAAAAAGAAGACTGAAGCTTAAGCCAAAAATAAAAAAAACCAGACATATCTCCATAGATTGAAAAAGAAAGATGAACAATACCAATATTCGTAGTTAGATGGTTGACTTAACACAAACACTTAATGCTACAAGCTAGAAGTAAAAAGCAGTAGGCAATTCTCCTTCTCTTGCCTTCACCTTACTCAAAAATATTGAAGGTGAGAATTAAAGAAAACCCAAACTGAAACATAAGTAAAACCAAATCCAAACTCCATCTCATTCTCTCCTGAGATTAGAGTGAGAAAAAAAAAGAGAGAGAAAGAAGAAGAAGATACATTTGGATTCGGTTTGAACCCGAGAATCTTCGGTTACACTAACAAACCTGATTCCTAAACCGATGAAGCTGCTAAAAAGGGTTAGGTTGAGTTACCGGCATATGAACACATTGCATCTGATCATTTTCCATCTGAAAAATCATAAATCATCGGCTAATGCTAACTTCAAGGGTTGTTTTAGTCATAAGCTCTCTCTTTAAACGTTAGACATCACTATGCCAAACCTGGCGGGTGGCTTCACACCTCCCATTCTCCAAGGCTGCAACTTTGGCCCTGTGCGCTGCAGACAAAGCGACCGCGTTGTTCTTCCCTCTTTCCTCTTGTGGGTATTCGCAGGATTCGGTTACAGAACCGGTCTTGAGATCAGCTGGTGGTATGAAGCAATCGAGAGATAGGCCGGGGACGTTAAACGCAACTTCCTCAATCGTCCAGCTTTCCTCCATCTTTGTCCTCGTGTGGCTCATCGCCACTTCTCCAAATCTGAAAAGGGTCACAACCGAATGTCCCGAGTGAGCGATCATGATCCCTTCCACCTGGCGGTAATCGTCTAGGGACGAGTTGTATGTGGTCTCCCAGAAAACAGTATCGCCACCGTTGGATTGGATCCGGGTCAGATGTGAATCCTCGATGTGAACCAAGAGTCCAGTTTTCTGACTAAAGTAGCCAAAGAGGACGTGCCTTATGATCTCAGCTGGTCCTTCACTCCTCGCCTTCAGGGTTTCAGGGTCAGTGCAAAGCTTCAGGATGAAGCAATCTTCACCATTCACCTTCTTCTCTCCTATGCACTTGGCCTCTGCAAACATGGCAGCAGTAGTCCTCGGATCAAGTCCCTGAGTCATTCACACAAAAAAAAACACACTTAAGGACCTCTTTGATCTCTCGAACTACTAAAATACCAAAACAAAAAAAAAGGTGGATCTTATAGAGTTTTACCTGAAGTCCACGGCGGAGAGGCCTGACGGGTCCTTTAGCGGTATGAGAACCGAGCCAAGGAGTGTGTCGCCACACGAGCTTGCCGTTGCAGCCAGCACGAACCTTATTACCACCGACAGCGAGCTCAACGTACCACATGTCCGGATTCATCTGCCAGAGAACGAAACCTCCAGTCTCAGCCTTGGATGGGTTGCGATTCCTAACCGTTCTTGTGGCGGTTTCGAGCTCCGAAGTTATCATCTTGAGTTTCCCCATAGCATAAGCGTTTTTTTTGGAGTTTTGAAGCTTCTGGCCACCGGAAGCTGCAGTGTACTGTTGAAGTATATACTGAGCAGATGATGTCTCCTGCAAGTAACAACGAATCACCAGAGAGAGAAAAAAAAAGGATCAGTGAATTATGAACAGTAAAGTCTTCGGAAGAAACACCAAAGAAAATTTAAAAAATTGTTTATTAGTACTAACTAAACTTAGTTCAATATTCTTCCAATAGCTGTAGAAAAAATCAAATCCCACCAACGAAAAAATGACGCCAAACTCCACCAACCAACGACCAATGAAAACATTCGGAAGAAATCGATTTTTTTTAAAAAACAAACCACTGAAATTTCAAAAATGCTGAATCTGAAACGAAGACTGAAAAGAAAACAAAAAATCCAAAACTGAGATCTTGCATCGAGAGGCCTTTTAAGAAATTAAAAATCTGGGGAAAAGAAACGATGACATTAATGAACAATCTGAGTCTAAGACCCCAAAAAAAAAAACAATCTGAGCTCCAAAAGGAAGAAGATAGAGAGAGAGAGAGACTAACGATTGGTGTATTTTTGATGCTAAGATGAGGCAGAGGATCAGAGGAAGAGACATGAATCGGAGCAAGAGGAGCTCCCATAACTCCGAGAAGAAGCCTCAGATCATTTCTCCGGTAAGCCGCAGTGGCAGCAACAGAAGGAGCGCGAGAAAGCTGTCCCTTGACCCAGTGACCTAGACCCGACCCGAGCCGTTTGGATTCTCCTATGCTCCCTCCTCCACCTTCTTCGTCTGGATCGGGACCTTCCATCACGGGTCTCAAGCTTCCGGATCTCCCGATTAAAAGCTCCGGCTGAGCCAGATAGTACCCGGCGCCGCCGCCGCCTCCGCCGGGAGTGAAGTTCTTTCTCCCCCAGGAGAGAGCTGTCATGGGAGAATTAGACCTAGCGGGACTGACGGAGCGAGACCTTGCCCTCGAACGTGACGGCGAGAGACCTCTCACAACTTCGTCTCTGAGAGCAGAGAAGAATCCTTGTTTTTTCTCCATGCTCCCGAAACTTCTGTCGCTTCTCTCCTTCTTCGCAACGTAAGCTTAACAATACACACACGAAAATGTTTATAAGAAATCACCTTCAGAGAGAGCTAGAGAGAACCAAAAAAAAAAAGATCTGATTTTTTTTTCTAAGTCTCGCTCGCACTGGAGAGAAAGAGAGAGTCAGTTTATTTTTTAAAGAACGAATAGAAGGAAAGCGAAACGAGAGAGAGAAAGATCTCCGGGTGAGGTTAATGACCATTTTACCCTCCATTCGTTCGCGGAATCTCCAGTTGAGGATATCCACGCGCTCCCTGGTAATTCACGCGCGCAGGTTATATTCTTTCCAACCTGGCTACGGATCAAAATCTCTTCTGGTGTCGTGGAGTCAAATTGTATTCTAAAATGGGGTTGGTATATTTTATTTTTTTTTCTTTTTTTTTTAATCAATGAAAAATGCATGAAAAGTCACTTTAACCACTAGAGTTCATAATATTTACAACTAAACCTTTTTGGTTTACTTTTAATAAACCAAATGTGAATAAACCAAATTTTTTTTTCTAAACCCAGAAAATCACGGTTTGAGTTAAGTTTACCATTTTTACTAGTTGTACGACTAATTCCAGTTATACTACTACTACTAGTTGTTTCAAATGTACCAGTTGCACTATTATTACTAGTTGTATCAAATTTATCAAATGGAATAAGAGTAATTTGTACGAATCTAACACAGTCATCTCCTCGACGTCGCATATGGTATGTTGAATTTGAGTTTATTGAATTTACTATTTATACTAGTTGTACTAAGTAGTATGATATTTTCATATGTACTAACATTTGAATTTGACATAATTAGTAGATGAATTAAGGAGATTATTTAGTAAAAAAATATGATTAATTTAATTTGAGATTGTTTCATAAATAATAAAATTAGTACAATTAGGAATATCACGACTCTTAGTTTTTTTAGTTGTCCCATTTTTATTAGTAATACTAGTATTCCTAATGAAATCGATACAACTATAACAACCAAGAGTCCCACTATTCCTATTTTCTCTAGTTGCAATGATTTAGTAGTAATACTAGTAATATTGGTACAACTAGGATAACTACTTCGTATTTGTGATAGTTGTTCTAATACTACTCGTACTACTAGTAAAATTAGTACAACTAGAACTCTAGTTGTCCTAGTAGTTATTGTTAGAGTAGTAATAGTAGTACAACTACTCGTATTGAATAATTTCTGATATTTTTTTTTTCAGGTTGTTGAACCAATACGACCTGAAAGATTTATCTTTTCACCCGAGGACTACAGAAAGAGCATCAAAGCCGGTGCAAAATGTCATCAACATCGATTCCTACAGCTCTTTAAAAATTTGGGTTTAGGTACTAGAAATAATGGTACAACTAGTATATAAACTACATTTAACATAATATGAGACATTTTATGTAAATGTCAAATGTTTTAATGCCTTATTTGGAATGGAAAATCTGAGACTTATTTGTTTTAATATGACTCCTAGGTCAGATCTCCTAGGCCATAGATGGATTAAGAAGGCAAGATTATTTGTGCTTTGTATACCTTTGTGTTTTGTGTACCTTTGTAAGACTTATTTGCTTGCCTTTGTAAGACTTATCTGTGTACCTCTGTAAGACTTATTTGTGGTTTGAAGACTTATTTTTAGGTACAACATGTTCAACATGTTCAACTAAGTACAAACAGGTCTCGTTCAACTTAATACGTTTGGTACAACTATGACCACACGAACTAGTCGTCTAACTGGTATATTTCGAACAACTAGAACTTGTGGTACTACTGCTATTTGTGTAGTTGTAGTGATAGTTCTAGTTGTACCATTTGAAAAACTCAAGCTGCCTAAAATGATTTAAATTAGATTTCTAAACATGTTTCCATACCAAATATGGGATTAAAACATCTGAACTTTACCCCAAATAGATAACAGAAGTTGAATTTTTGGAATTGGTTTGATGAACATCATATGTATCCATGAAATGACTTATACTTTATAGGTTTGTTTATAAAGCTTCATCATACTAACATGAATTTTTTTTTAAAAAGTCTTTTTAAAAATTTTATGGTCTGAGATTATGTTGAATGTAGTTTGTATACGAAATGTTGTAAGAACTACTGAAAATATAAAATTAAAGTGTTGTACAACTGATTAAAACTAGAAAATGCAGAAAGTACAACTCCAACAAAAACGGTACAAGTGGAAACTAGGACAACTCGAAATGGTACAAGTCGAAACTAGGACAACTCGAAATGGTACAAGTCGTAACTAGGACAACTCGAATTGGTTTTTGGAATTGGTTTCATTACATTGTGCGACACAAAACAAAAACATAAACACAACTCCAAAGATTTTTCTACCGGTTCCACGTGATTCCGTCCCTGAACGTATTTCTTCAACAGTCATAACACTGTCCTCTAATCAATTCTCTCTCACCTGATATATAGAATATGATAATGCATATGACATCGATTAGAAAGAAAAAAAAGATTTTTTAAAAGTTTGTTTGATTAATCCGCATGTGACTCACAAACTTAAGAATAATGTATGCCCAGTCTTGAATCTGGTGCCACAGAACCAGACATTTCCTATGCCCTTTATCTAGCCACCACGCACGTCCTTCAATGGACAAACAATGTGTAAACATTAAAGAAAGTCATTCTATAAGTGGGACATGATTGTCAAGAGATCTCACCTTCTCCAACGATGGCTGAGAGGAAAGTTTCCCTTGCTTCATGGCTTAGAGATCCTACAAACCAAATGAGACGAAACGCTTTAAAGCACATCCCTTGAAAACATAGAAATCATAAGCAGGCACTAAAGGATCATACTATCAATAGCAGAGTTTGAGAAGAGAGGGAAATCATCTTCAACGCCAATCAAGAAAACCTTTTGGGTTTTGCAGTAAGAGATTCAACCGGAGAGCTTGATCGAATACAGAAGCAAAAGGAACCAAATTTTTCTGATCGAAATCTCAAATCAAAGAATCGAAATTAGATTTACCAATCCGAATTAGAACCCAGGTAAGGAACCCGACAGAAACACAAAATCGAACTCTTGTTTCTATCGTCCTCGACGCTTTTAATGCCACATCCGCGACTTTCTTACCGGCTCCGCTCATTTTCTCTCTACCCACACAAATATTCTGATGAAGCCGACGGATTGACAGAGATCGAAGGAAAGAAGAAGAAGCTTTCGATTCAGTTTTTTTTTTTTTCCTGTAGGAGCCAGGAAGAACAACGAGGAGGGAGAGGAATGAGAGCTGGGTCGATCAAATTGAATTGAAGTGGTTGGGATGGTTGATAATTCAATTTGGACATGGGTTTGGTTTAATTCATTAAGGGCAAAAAAGAATTTTCCACTCCATGAACACCATTTAGAATTTATCAACACCATGCTGATTTTGAACACCTTCATTAACACCAAACAAGATTTTGATCCCCTGGCTACGCATGAGGGACACGTGGACGGAGAGAGATTGCGAGTGCTGTGATTTAACCCTACTCGCAGTTGTGTTGGAGTTTTGTGAGGTTCGCGCCGTTAAGGATGGTGGAGGATCTATTTTCATGTCGTTTTTTTTTAACAGTTTTCGTCAAATTTCAGGAATACAAAAAAAGGACAGTGTCGTTGAGTTCACAGTGAAAGAAAAAAAAAATTGCGAAAGTGGCAGCGGTAAATTAGGGATAGGTTTGTTACTTTTTTTTTTTACCTGTAGCCTAAATTCGCTTTGTACTCTCTCGTCTTACCATTTCTTTAGGATAAAAGAATCAATTATCTTTGCAATTCATTCTTCTGTACTGTTCTCAAAACATTTCTATTAATGTTCTTCCCAAAAATGTCGGCCTCTTCAGATGGTTGGTATAGGAATTGTTTCCTGTCGATTGTTATAAATTCCATTTTACTTTTCTACATGATCATTTTTATGGGTGTGAAAAATGTATAGATTAAACACCAGAAACCATTAAATGACTATTATGATCCAAACCATAGGGAAAACGACCTATTTCCCCATCGGAACTATCGTATAGTAACAGATCCACATAAAGTTTCAGCCTCGTTCCATATCCCACAATTTTATAGTTCGAAACCTAAGTCCCCACAGTCTCATAGTTCGAAACCCATTACCACACCATTACTGATTTTAATGGTTTACGACATAAACCGAACAACAAAACACATAAACCAAATATTAAACCGAATTAAAAACCCGCCCCAATCGGATCATCCGGTCCAAGAAGCATTTCTTTCTGAGCTCATTTCCACCGCCTTCTCTTCTTCTTCTTCACCAGAATTCGTAAGAGTTACGTGATCACACACCAAGAGAAAAGAAGAAGAACAAAAATAATCTCCCCTGGTCGAAATAATCCAACCTCAGATCTACACCTGAGGAAACAAGAGCAAAATCCCCTCAATATAAACTAACAAAAATTCCTCCGTCGTCTTTCCCTTTTCAATCTGCCGCCAAAGACGTCAAAGATGATGAATCCCCTCAAAAAAAAAGATGATGAATCAGAGAGAGAGAGGAAAGGTAGAAAAGTAATGGCCGGAAATTTCCCGATTGTTTTGTTTTTTTATTTATTTATTTTTTCTTCTTTCGCATTTCTGTTAATTTGTTTCTTTCTTCCACTACGTATTTTTTTTTTCTGAGCTCAAAAGCTGAGTGTTTTTTATGCACAAATAAAAATGTTATATAAACTCCAGATTATAATAACTTGTAGAAATATATGTTTGAATCCGATCATATTACATAGATAAATCTATCTGAAATTTGTTATTACATGAAATTCAATTGAGAGAGAAACAAAATAATCTTTCTGGGAAAAAAAAAATTGGTTGAAATAAAATCAACAAAAAATGGATGACGATGGTGCTCATCATGTTCTAAAGAAAGAGTTGTGGATTGGATCTCTCTTTTATGTAAAAAAAATAGGAAATGGAGAGGGGAATAAAAAACGCCGACAACATTAACAAAGTTCTCAGAAAAAAATCATCCCCGAAGTTTTGTTTCACCCTCTCAGCCCTAAGCCCCAATCATCTCGCGACCGCCTCAATCTATCTCTCTCTCTCTGGATCATAGCTCTCTCTCTCTCTCTCTCCCCGTCGCTGTCCGTGATCTCTCTAGCTGTCTCCGTTGACGGCTCAATCAGCGAAGCTTCCTTCCTCCGGTGGAATAGTTTCGGTATCGGAATCCGAGTCTATAGTTTGTCGTCTTGGATTGAATTCTGCATTTCTGTTCGTTGCTCCCGTTTTGCGCTCAAAATTAGGGTTTATAGCGGTATCGCCTATGGCTCCTGGGCGTAAAAGAGGATTCATAAAGAATAGATTCGGGAAAAGGATTCATAAAGAATAGATTCAGGAAGAAGAACTGAGGAGAGGATTCGATTAGGATTCTTAGAGTTTTTGGATTTTTTTTTTTGGGTTTGGTTTCGATTTAAAGATTAAATCTCGATTGGTTTTTTTAATTTCGGTTTAACCATTTATTCGGATCTTAATCGGATCCTAATTCGGTCTAATCTTTTTTTCGTTGGTTATCATTAGTTTTGGTAAACCGTAAACCGCAATTGATTACGGTTTGTGTAGAGGTTAGTTTCGATCTTTGGTATTGTGTGATAATATGTTTCGAACTATGAGACTGTGGGGACTTAGGTTTCGAACTATAAAACTATGGGGACATGGAACGAGGCTGGAACTTTGTGTGGATCTGTTACTATATGATAGTTCCGAGGGAGAAATAGGTCGTTTTCCCCAAACCATAGCATATACTACAAAAAAAAAGCTTTCAGACCATCAAGACGACCAACCAATCAGGTTCATAAATCCATTGGAGATAGCCGTCTCTCAAAAGTCAAAACACTCATTATTCTCAGATACAGAACTGTTGTTTAGTTCTATGGCTAAACGGTACTTTTAAGTTGATCAGTGATCTTTAAGTTCCAGAAATAGATCATTGATTTCAATTAGTATGGTAATATCATAATTTGCCAATCTCTTGACGTAACTCGTGACAACTTCTTTATTTTTTTGTTTCTTTTGTCTTGGTTTAATATCAGAATACACCCAGCTTGGCAAAATATACACAATTTTCTTCCTTTTATTCATCAACTGTTGAACAGTACATCAGTTGCGAACGTGCAAGAAACATTCTAATCAAGCAAGTATTTTCATTTTATATTCACGGTTCTAATATACACAGAGGATAGTGGAAGAATTTATTTATTTCACCAGCGGATAGATATATAAAGGGGTTTAGATTTTATTATTTGGGTACTATGTTTCTTCAAGAGAAAGGAACAAAAAAGAGGTCTTGAGAGAGAGTTTCTTCTTTATCCGACAGAGAGAACAACCATTTGTGTGTGTTTTCATTGGCCAATTGCGTAAAGATAGCAACTCTTCCCCTTATATATGTTTCTATTAAAAAAAATGTAATTTATTCACAATTAACACTTTCGTTCTGTAATGTAATAATGATTGATGAACACACCCCTCGCATCGACATGCTTAGGGCATAATGCGAATATATATGTATAGTTTAGCTTCTTATATAATCCAAAATATAATAGTAGAGCTTATAATCCAAAAATATAATAGTAGAGCTTTCTCTTATCAGAGCTTCCGTAATCCATACCAACATTAAAGTTGCGAGTTTATCAAAATTAATACTTTCAAAACTATATGTTGATCAGTTTTGCAGTACATGCATAACGCCATCACCTTAACAAAAAAAAAAAAACAAAAACACTTACCTTAAAAATGGACAAAATATCTATAGCAAAGTGAATGAGTATTAATTTTGTGAATAGTCGACTAATAATTTGCAGGAATAATAACTGAATCATGGATGTTCGTTACAATATCCATTTAAGTTCATTCATGTGTGCTTTGGATTTACGGTATCGATTAATTTTTTTCTTAGAGCTGTTACCAAGATTTTCAACTCTTCCCAAACAAAATCATTACTAACAAAACAACCTCCAAAAAGAAAAGGAATTACGTACGCAGGAACTAATTTCGAACTTATATGTCTCCATCTCATTTACTATAAACAAAAAAAAAAACCTTATGTCTCTATCTCAGCCCATGTGATGAGAACTTTGTAGTCTTTAATATTCCTTTAAGGTTAAACGTGGCTTAATATTCTCTCTGATTGGTAACTTTTTTTTTTTTCTTTCAATTTAAATGATTGATTTTGATAGTTTTATCATTTTGTTAATAACTAAATAGGACTCCGAGGCATGCATCCACTCAACGCTAGTACCCACCTCGGCCGTAACTACATCTGAACCGATCGATGTGGTATCACCGGTTAAGTTCAAACCAGCCCTAATCATACAAGGAATAGACTGTCCATCCGTATATACTTCGGGAAGGAAGCTCAATGTTTATATGATTAAACTTTAAATGATTATTTATAACGTGTAAAAAATAATGTTGTTCCAAATAAATATGGTTTTAGTATGTAAATTGAGAAGCTTCCGCGTCTAGTAATATTTGTTTTGGGACATGGTGTAAAAACTTGCTTTCTTCTGAGTTCGGTTTTTATTAAAAGCAACTTCGATTAGGCTCAGTCGAAGATCTGGCGCGCTTATAATAATTAGTCGGATTCGTATGTGTTACCGGTTGGAACGTTGTCGTAAAACAGGCTGAACTAATTTACTTTAACTTAAGGTTATAAAAAAAAAAGTTATACTCAACATAAATAAATGTTACTGGCAAATATTCCAAGAAAAAAAAAAGAGAGAATAGTAATCTGATTATCTGAAGATAGTTAATGTGATAATTAATAACGTTCGAAGCGTGAGAGATAGAAGGACAAGCAGCACGTGAATGTCTTTGAAATTCGTTTCGAATGGTCAAAAAGACCAAAGAAGAGAAAAACGCATACGCGTTAACTTTTTCAGTGTGGTAGTGGTTACAGCTAAGGTAGGGAGTATTTTAAAGTATAAAAGTTCTCTGGGCCGATGTAATCAATTAAAACTGTCTTGTAAATTAGTAATGACGCATTTGTGTACTAAAAATTCGAAGGTAGGGACATCAAGTCCCACGTGTAACTCTCTAGTACTGATGTTGGTCGTTCTTAAAGACGAAGTGGTTGTCCTTGTAATCAAATAACCAGCCTTTATTTCTTATCTGTTCAATTCATTTTACTATATATTAACCCCCAAAACTTTTTAAAATCAAATACTACTAGTTAGAAGAACAGTATGAACTCTAGGCATGTTGGTCTCACCCAAACGGCCAAACATATAGTGGACTTATAGATTCTGATAAGGAACCCAACAAGTCAGCAACTAATTCAAGTTGCATCCAACCAATTACAAGTAGGTTTTCAATTAACTTTTCAGGAGTCAAAAGGCCAGAATTGATATTTATATAATACTTTCACAAAATTTCCAAGCATACTATTTGAACTACTCGAACTAAGATTCAACTAAACCAAAACATTTTTTTTTTAGTTGTAATCAGCTAGCTAGCTGAACCAACCAACCATCTTCTTTCGTAAGAATTTTTTTTTTCTTCTTAATTTCCTTTCATTTCCCAATCTAAAAACCATACATAACTTTCAAAAATTTCACAGTACTGCTACTCCCTCGGCCCCGGGGACAAAATAAACACTTGTATTTATAGAGAGAGAGAAACTTTAAAGCTTAGTATCAGAAAGGAATTACAGAAGATAACAAAGACAAATTAAGCGCGTGCATGCAAATGCATGTTATTGTATTATTTGTAAGAGTGCTTAATTAAGGAAACAAGATCGAATTAAGGGCACTTGGGTTTGCCCTTGGAGCTAAGCTTATCTCGATAGCAAGGGCACTGATGCTTGTTGCCAAAGGTACCAGAAGGCACACACTTACATTCTCTGCAACAAATGCTACAATACTTGACACATCTGTCTTGAAACCCTGCTTTTGCACACCTTGCTCTGCATCTACTCCCACAATATGCCTTTATGCCTCTTATTCCTCCTATATATCATCACACATCCAGTTCGGGTTACTGGAGTCTAGTACCATGTGGTGTGACTCATTCCGTGTGAGAATGTTTTCAGTTCAAAACTATTCCGTGTCATATATATATTCTTCCCTTCCCTTTACACTTCGGACGTGAGATATATTTCTAACAAAATTGATACTATTTCAACCATGAGACAAAATGTTACGCCTGTGTACAGTACGATGATTCCTCGTGTTGATTTTGTCTTGAATTTGTACTTTTAAAATCGACTTGCACTTTTAGAAAAGAGAATTTATGTTAAACAGCTAGCTTGACATTTCTTTTTGATTGATGGTCTTCTGAGGGGTTCATGTTGTGTAATTAAATCATCAAAACTTTGATGATCTCTCAAATTACGGACTACTAATTTAAACTAATTAACACTTACCTAGAACTTATATATAGAAGGAGATCGAGATCAAGAGATGCATGCGTACATACCAGGAGCAGCTGTGGCAGGGAAAATCATGAAGGGAAGAAGGATGAGAAGAGCAAGGAAGAAGAAGAAAGTAACAGATTTCTTATGATTCATCGTCTCTCGTTTGAAACAAAACAAATATTCTAAAACCTTAAACCTTTTACTAGTTTATAAGAATTTTGTTTGAAGGCCTTTTTGCTCTTTCTCTTGGGTGGTGCTTTATAAGAACAAAACTATTGATCGAGAAGAAGTGATGAGTTTCATTTATAGAAATCCTGAAGCCATACCACCGCCTTAATATGTCTGCTGAAATAAATGTATATTGATTATGTTATTTGTCTAGACGTGGGTAATCTTATTATTCAGCCACTGCGATTCTTGAAATGGCTGCAATCTCCATACGTCGATACGTTCGATGATGTCTCTCTACTCAAATTATTTCCTCCTACCGATTCAACAACACGACACATAGCATCATAACAAGCCATACGCGTTAGCGTCATGACCATCTACAAACCTTTATTTGATACTGTATATATACACTTTTAAAATCGAGTTTTTTAGGCTAAGAATAAGAAATTATCGTCTAGATGCTATAGTGCCCAAAGATCTAATATAAGCTATATAGCTCTTGCAGCTAGATGCTATAGTGCCCAAAGGTCTAGGTGCTATGGTTGTCTAGTTTTATTAATAATGTGATTTACACAGCCTAAGATAGTCTATGATACAAGAAAATAGTCTAAGATAGTTTAGTTAATGCCTACTAAATAGTGCTCTGATCCGATGAAAGCTAATCTAAATGAAACGATTCAAGATAAAAAAAAATTTCGAGAAACAAGAGCGAAAAACGATGAAAGTTGTGCTACATCATACAGTGTTACATGGCTAATTCATATCTGATTCCTGGGTATGATAATACATTTAGGCCCATCAACAGGCCTATTAACAATATAATCCATAAAGAGGCCCAAACAAGACCAAACTCACACCGTTTCGTCGTTCCCCCTTTTTTCCTGGGCAAAGCCTTTTTTCCACTCATCTCTCTCTCTCGCTCTCTTCTTCTTCCTCCACCCGCCGAGTTTCTTTTGTTTCGCGGTTATTGAAATCTCTCGTAACATTTCGCGGGCGAAGGAAAAGAAAAGGGTAAAGTTTTTCGTTTATTTTTGCAGCTTTGCCATTTTTCAATTGTTTTAGTTTTCGTGGAAAAATATAGGGCGGAGGAAAAAATCTGACATTAAGCTTGTGGGTTGGTTTCTTAAATTCGTAGAAATCTAGAAAAAACGTTGTTGCGACGGATTGATTTCGCAGCTTAGCATTAGGGTTCTCGGAATTTTCCTTCTCTTTTTGGCTTTCTATCGATTGTCCCCATCTCACATCGTTTTTTAGCTGAATTAGTTTATCGGAACTTTTCTCTTTTCCACTTTCTGATATCTTCTTAGGAACCAAATTAAGGATCGATCTGATTTTGTCTTTAAGTCTTGTCTAGGAGCTTACACAAAGCAATCCCAGATAAGAATTGCGAAGCTTCCATTTTCCTTTGTGGGTTGTTTTTTTTTTTCTTTCTTCTTCTTGCGTTTGCTTATATTGATTCAGATCTATGAGCTTTGTTTTACGATTCTGATTTACGCCTTTTGCATCTCTGTTTGTTCAGTGAAGAAGTTGGAGACAGGTTTATAGAGACGCCTGAGTTTGTGTGTATCTTCGTGGAAAGCTGGGTGAAGAAAATGCATATAGCTAATAGACGGAGAACTAGGAGTAGTGGATCTCGTTTGGAGCAGACAAATGGAGAAGTTGGAGGAGAGGTTGTTCCAACTGTTGACCACGTATCTGCACAAAGTAATGCATCTGTACCTTTAAAAACACCAGAGGCAGAGAGTCACACGAAACATCTAGAGGAATCGACAGATAATGCAAACGATAATGGACATTTGCATCATGGAATGATGGAAAACGGAAAGGGGATATCCAATGGGGTTTCTGGCGAAGAACAGAAGCCAACTCCTGTAACCGGAAAGAAGAGTTCTGATGCCAAATTCCCAGGTTCGCATCGTGAGATTGTCCTTGGTCTTCCTTGCCGTGGACAGTTTGAAATCCACCGGAGTTCGAAGAAGCTAGGAGGAAGTGGTGGAAGGAATGTGAAGCTTGCAAGCCACAAGAGAGCTCAGAGATCTAAAGAAGCTGCTGCATCATCTTCCGTTGGTGCTAGTTCCACGCCTGTAAATGGATCAAAGAAAAGGAAGAAGTATATGAAGAAAGGAGAAGTTAGAGAAGATGATGAATACACAAGAATCAAAAAGAACCTTCGGTACTTACTAAACCGGATTAACTACGAGCAAAACTTAATTGACGCCTACTCTTTAGAAGGCTGGAAAGGTTCAAGGTGTGTCTCTGGGTGACATTTTATTTTCTCCTTATTCAAGCGTTGTTCTGATAGCATAGGTATCATATGTGAGATTTCTTTCTGGTTTTCGCTCAGTATTGTTCATATTGCGCTGGATTATGTGTTCTTTGTAGCCTGGAAAAGCTAAGGCCAGAGAAAGAGCTTGAACGAGCCACAAAGGAAATTCTACGACGCAAGGTTAAAATTAGAGAGCTTATTCAGCACCTGGACACACTCTGTGCCGAAGGAAGCATTCCAGAGTCTTTATTTGATTCTGATGGACAGATTTCTAGTGAGGATGTAAGACAAAATTTATTCCGAAACTCGAGCTTTTTTCCCTGTTCGTTCCTGATATAAATAGTTTCTGTCTCTAGAGATATTGCTAATACGCGCAGTTGGTTAATTGCAGATCTTCTGTGCAAAATGTGGTTCAAAGGACTCGCTTGTTGATAATGATATCATACTATGCGATGGGTTTTGTGACCGAGGCTTTCACCAATACTGTGTGGAACCACCTTTGCGAAAAGAAGATAGTAATAACTTCTAGCCTACGGTCTTGGTAGTGTTTTAAGCAGTTTTTTGCTGGTATTTATGAATGACTTATTTGTTGGTTTTAATTTTTGCAGTTCCTCCGGATGATGAGAGTTGGTTATGTCCCGGATGTGATTGCAAAGATTACAGCTTCGACTTGCTTAATGATTCCTTAGGGACAAAACTTTCGGTCAGCCACAGTTGGGAGGTATATGCGTCGATGTTTTATAGATGTTAAAAAAGGAGAAGAAACTTTAAGAGACACCTTACTCGACTCCTTGTGCAGAAAGTATTTCCTGAGGCAGCGGCAGCAATGGCTGGTGGAGTTCAAAATCCGGACTGCGATCTTCCTTCAGATGATTCTGATGATGAAGAGTATGATCCGGATGGTTTGAATGATGATGAAAATGAGGAAGATGGCAGTGACGACAGTGGTGAGTCTGAGAACGAAGATGGAAGTTCCGATGAATCTGATTTCACATCTGCATCTGACGAAATGATTGAATCATTTAAAGAAGCGAAAGATATAATGGACCTTCCATCTGATGATTCTGAGGATGATGACTTTGATCCTGATGCCCCGACTCTTGATGAAGATAAATTGCAAGAAAGTTCAAATTCAGATAATACGTCGGACTCTGAGGATCTTGAGACTTCTTGCGAAGGCGATGAGTCTAATCAGCAAGATGAAGTTACGCCACGTGGGAAACCAGGCCGAAAGAAATCCCAGCTTCCAGATGTTCCCATTTCGGAGTCAGATGCTGGAATTGATGATGGTCTTGTAGATGTTCCGGGGAGGAGGAAGGTTGAAAGGCTGGACTACAAAAAGCTGTACGATGTGAGTGTTCTATCACTTTTTAGATCATTTAACTTCTATTTGGTTTTGGAAAAAATATCTGTGCTGCTATTTATCTTCTATTTGCGTGGTATGTGCAGGAGGAATATGAGAATGTTCCGACGTCATCAAGTGATGATGAAGATTGGGATAAATCTGCAGGAAAAGAAGATTTTGAGTCAGAAGATGAAGGGGACACTGTGCCTCTGAAACAGCCTTCAAAAGCAGAAGATCATAATTCTACTGAGAAACCTAGACAGAAACCGAAAAGAGAAAATAAAAAGGACACCTTGAAAGCACCACAAGAAGCACCCGGAGAAAATGGTTCTTCTGGTAAAAAAAGCAGCTCTGCAGCATGTAAACAGAGAAATCCCAGAACTCAGGTAAAAATGATATAGTTGTCTTTACGCCTAAAGATGTCTATCCTAAAGCATTATGAGAGAGATTTCAGTTTGAGGTTTCCCCTTTTATGCAGAGATTATTACAATCTTTTCAAGAGAATCGATATCCAGACAAGACCACGAGGGAGAACTTAGCCACAGAGCTACAAATGAAAGTTAAACAAGTAAGGAGTTATCACCTAGTAAATTGTTCTTCTTTTTCTCTCTTTTAGTCGATCCTATTTCATCTCTGCTTACAAGCTGATTATGTATTGTGTAGGTTGATAATTGGTTTAGGAATACGCGTTCTTCGGCAAACAAAACAACGGCTTCAAAGGAAGATGTTCAAAAGTTGAGAGCGGGTGAAGAATGTGAAGGGGAGACATCTGTTGCTGGGAGCAGCGAACAAACCATGGAAACCGAGTCAGTCGCAGAGAATAAGAGTAGAGCATCAGAATCAACCAATACTGGATCACGAAAAAGAAGGAGAAGATAGATTTAGATTCAATCATGAAGCTTTTAGATTTCATGTGACAACATAAATGAATATAGTAGAACACACAAACTCGAAATTCCCAAAGAAACGAAGAGATCAAACCTCCGTGAATCATCGATATGGATTTGAAGACGTGGAAGCTGTAGCATTGGAAGAATCAGTGCTGCTAAAGTGAAAAGTGGAGGCGATGGAAAGAAATATTTCTTCAACAAATTGGAGAGGTTCATTTTAACTGTTCAGTTCAGACTTGTGTTCTGTTATGAAAGTTCTTTTTGTTTGTTTCGAAGAAACAGATTTTGAGATTAGTTTTTCTTTTTGTTGTTGTTGTTTGTAGCGTGTAAACGAAAGAGACCGGTTTAATATTAATAAATATGGTATAGTTTACCCGGTTCGAAATCATGAATTGAATAAGGTAAACCGGCCTGAGATGTCTTAATTAAGATAGGCCCATAATGATAATACAAGAAGGTGCATAGTAGAGTCCGGGACTTGGTAACGTGTTGCAGAAGGTAGACGGAAATGAAGAAGGTGCTGAGAGTATACGGCGGCGTTTTGAGGCTCGTGAGGCTTTTGCCGGCGGACACGAGGCCGTACTACGCCAAGTACGCGAGGGAGAATTTCGTTAATTACCGTGAAGTCGACGTAAGCGAAACATCCCTCGACGAACTCTTCCAACGAGCTTACAATCACTCGCTCTGGGTACTCAAGAAGGTACATAGATCATGGGTTCTGTTTTGTTTCTGTCCTTTGTGAACCGTAGAGTCTGTGGGTACTCTTTCTGTTGATTATTTAGTTTTTAATCGTTTGCAGTATTCGATTGACGAATCTGCGGCAAAGAAGATGAAAGAGATATGTTTCGAATGACTACGCGCACCACCTGTTCGACGTTATTCCCATGAGAATTTCGAACAAGATTTTTTTTTTTGGAGGTTTCAACGAATTGTTAAATGGGTAACATCAAGTATTCTACTTTTGATCCCAGTGTGTGATAGGCTCATAGCTATATCAAGAACAGAGGTTGCTCATGTGTCTTTTTCTTTCCGTTTGTTCTCTTGACTTTTGCTGCAGGCATGTGTTGACTGCTCAATTAGTCATGTCTTGTTTGAGTAGTTTCTTGTTTGTTTGCTTGAGCCTGAATAAATTGTTATGATTTTATTACATTCTTATAGTCAAAAATATCCCAGTACGTAACAAAAATGAAATCTTCATCTTTAGTAACGAAAGAAACTCATCATAGCAAAAGAGCAGTGGCAGAAAAGTAATAGCGGACAAGGGAGTAGGGATTGTTTGGGTAAAGTGATATATAATGTAGCTAAGGACAATGCACAGTGATGGTATTAGTCCACACCTAAGTCTTAAGGTCCTTGTCGGAACCCGAAAATGTTACATGAAACGAACCTAACCAAACCAAAATGTGTCTGAAGATTGTTTTGCTTCTGAAGAGTCACAAAAGGCTAAAAAACAAGTTGGGCTGAATATTTTTTATTTTTATTTTTAGGAGTTGTGTTTTTCTCCTCGCACACGTGTTTGCAGTACATGCACGTGTCAAACCTGGTACCTGTCAGTATGCTAAAATTTCTTCCTTTTTTTTGTTTGATTAATATAGTATCTGTAGTAGTCTGTGAAGCCATAGTGTCAGTGTGTTAATGATAAACATGATTATGGCATTTAAAATTTTTGTTAATAATGTAACACTAGTATGGTTTTATTGAATAATGGTTATGAATGAATATGTTATGTGTGTATGTGACATTAATTATTTGTCTAACTTCTAGAAAGAGAAAAAAGAAAGCAGCAGTTACTAAGAGAGAAAAAGGTGAGAAACGAAACATCAGCTTCGAGTAAATCAAAAACTACAGTTTTCTCGGGCCAGGTGGCTTTGACCAAACTTCTCTTCAAATTTCTAAATTCCATTTCTACCCTTCCCTTAACATCAATAAAGTTAATCAACACTATCATTACTTAACTAATACGGTAAATAGTCGTTATATAACGATTGATTAGGATCTGAAGTTTTGTAAATCAGTGGTTTCTCTTGCATATCGACTAATATGATTACTAGAAATATCCACAGAAGTGTTATACAAATCGAGTTATCAATAAAAGTTATCATTTCTTTTTTCATTCAAAAACACAATTTATATTGCACTTGCCAATACATAGATTGTAGTATAATTTATATGATTTCAGGAAAATTTTCCTTTTCAGAATTTGTTATACACACGGTCTATATATATATATATATTATATTTAACCAAAAAAAAATATATATATATATAAGCACAAATAATAGCTCTTTTTTTTATAAGCATAAATACATAAGCCACCAGGCAAGTTAAACCAGTTATAAAAACCTAAAAAGGTAAAGAGAAGCCACTTAGCAACAAATTTCTTCTGGTTCACCTTCTCTCATTCTCTTACTCAGCTTCTTCCACGAAAGTACTAATTAATAATAATAATTAATCACAATGGGAGATACCGCAGAGGATCAAGATGACAGAGCTGTGTTGGAAGCTGCCGGAGTCCCGAGCTTCTCGGAGCTTCTTATGTTGTCGGACGGCTTTCTCAGCTCTTCCGACCACCACCGCGAGGATAACAGCGGAGATGGTGGAGAAGACAGCTTCGGTTTTGTATTCTCCGGTACAAATGGGTCAAGAATGCTTTGTTTCAGCGGAGACTGTCAAAACGGCGACGAATCGCTCTTCCTAGAACCATCTCTTCCCTCCGGAGTCTCTGCTAGTTCTGACCCTTCATGCACTATTAACATTTGCAAGAACTCCAACGACACTTGTACGGACGATCAATCTATTAAATCATCAAACGTAAGTCTCTGATTTCTTCGATAAAAAAAAAAAAAAGTCTCTGATTTCTCATTCTTTTCCATATTTCATTAAAAGAAAAAAGTAATAAAAAGGTCTCGATTAGTTGCATGCAAAGAATTACAGTATTTTTTTTTTCAACGATTCTTTTTTGTCCGTATCAAAATGTTTAAAGATGATTTTCGTGTGCAAATTGTTGCGAAGAAGAAGAGAACCGGGTCGGTTAATGGGCAAAATACGGATCATAGCCGAAAATCGGCCAAGAAATGCAAGCGAAATCAGGATAAATCATCAGTTGGAATTGCAAAGGTGTGCCAATAGAAAAATTACGTTAAATTTACTCTTAGCTTATGGGTTGTTAATATCTAATCGATAATTTTGAAATAGGTAAGGAAAGAGAGGTTAGGGGAGAGAATTGCAGCGCTGCAGCAATTGGTTTCTCCATACGGAAAGGTTAATTTAACTTATATTCTCATTCTCTGATAATGAATATTCATATTTTTATACATATATGATATATCTCCTAAAAGTAATCTTGTTCAATTATTATAAGCAAGCAAGAACTCTATCACCAAAGGAATGAAAATATATTTTTTGATAATTTGTTTATTTTTATTTGGAATACTATATTTATATATTTAGTTTTTCTAAAAGGAAGCTTAAGAAGTCGCGATTTGGGGCATAGTGTAAACTGGCATCCAATGTGAAAAATCAAAAAGACATCAAAGACAATGAAACTTAATCAATAAATTATAGTATATTTGTTTTTCTTTACTTTTAATTTCTGTAATTAACGATCATCATTACAATTTACATTAATGATATGTGTACTTTTTTGAGAGGAGTGAAAGAGAATATAACAACACTCTACCCAAATATCCTAAATTGATACTTTTTGGCAATAGTTTAATTTGACTTTTCTTACTGATAATAAGAATTAAATGGGAAAAAAAAATAATTTTGGTCATTTTTGACAGACAGATGCAGCTTCTGTGTTGCATGAAGCGATGGGTTACATCAAATTCTTACAAGAGCAGATTCAAGTCCTTTGCTCTCCTTATCTGATCAACTATTCTGTTGTAAGCCTCTTTCTAATTCAAAATTATATGATTTTATCATACAGTACTGATGATAGTTCTGACTTGCCGGTGACATTTGATCAGGACGGTGGAGTTGTTACCGGAGATGTTAGCCCGGGGAAGAAAGTGATAGACTTGAGAAGCAGAGGGTTATGTCTAGTACCTATCTCATCCACCGTACACGTGGAAAACTCCAACGGCGCTGATTTCTGGTCACCTGCTACTATGGGCCACACTACATCACCTTCTCAGTAAAATCGAGGATATCAAATTTACTCTATCCTAGGCAGATATAATATATATAGCCTTTTTTGTTTGTTTGCTTGTTGAAGAACTGCTAAAAGGGCTTTACGAAGTTTCACCCTTTTTTTTGTTTTTCTTGGGGATCATCTGGGTGATATAAAAAAGGTCGAATCTTTAATGTTTATAACATTACATATTTAGATTCCAAGTGTTTTCTCAAATGTTTCTCCGATGTCTCCTTTCGTGGAGTGGAACTGAAGAGGTTAAGATCGCTCACACTGTAACACACCTATATTGTAGTAATGCTACCAAACTACATCACTCACTTGAGTTTAGACGTGCAAAACGTTTTATTTTATATTTTCACAAAGCATTAACAAGAAAAGAGATCTAAAATATAAGAAAAAAAATAATCCCAGACTTCAAAGAACTTCAGATTTAAAAAGATTGAAAATGGGATTTTAAACTTTATATTTTCGTTTTGCTAATACATTTTTAATTTACTTATTTTGTAAGGATTAGATTGTAAAAAGACCAGATTTGAGGATATATCGCAAATCAAAACACTTTGATTGCCAGCGATAATCTCACTACTTCGCCGGACCGCCAGAGATTTTTCGCTTTCTTTCTTCCTCTCCGTCTCCATTACTCAAAAGCTAAAACCTTGCTCACTCACTCTCTCTCCGGTGTCTGCCGATGGCGGTGTTTCCTATCGGCTCTCACTTTGCGCCGCCGCACAGTTTGACGAAGAGACACGCCGTCGCGACTTCATCCCCTATCTCTCTCTCGGCCCGATTGCAGCAAAATGTCTCCTTTTCGAAAGCATCTGGAATTGCAGGCTCGAGGTTGTCCAGATACAGTGTTCTCGTGAGGGCCGAGGATAAGATAAGGGCCTCTTCTTCTCTCGAAGAACCATCTCAACCTATCGATGAGTCAGAGCTTGAGGTTCAAGTTTCTTCGATATCATCTTCAACAAAATCCAATTTTGCCATATACCCATTTCGGCTTTTGATGCAATTTTGCCGTGATTAGAGTGAATTTGCATTTCATCAACAGTCGACAATTTTTTTTTTTATAAAAAATTTGATGAGAAAAAGTTCATTCATATATATTGCCTCGCAAGAGGACTAATATAAGTGTAGCAATCGACAGTCATTGGCTTCAAAAATATGAAAGTTTATGTCTTTGCTTTGTTTTTGGTGATTGCATTTCAAAATGATTTTTATATATGATCCACAGGATTTGATGGACTCTTCAGGATCATGTGACCCTATTTGTTCGGTTGATGAACCTAGTTCGAGCTACTTTGAAGCGAATTACCAGCCAAAGACGGATATAGTCAAAGCTATTGCTGTTTTTGCAGCAGCTCTTACAGGAACAGCTGCCATTAATCATTCCTGGGTCGCTGCTAATCAGGTTCTTTTCCTAGGATTCCTTCTTTTTTGTTCTTTTGGTTTCAAACTCAAAATGCTTATCTCTGGAAAATGTCATGATACAGGATGTTGCTATGGCATTGTTGTTTGGAATAGGATATGCCGGAATCATCTTCGAAGAGTCTTTAGCTTTTAATAAAAGTGGAATAGGGCTTTTGATGGCTGTGAGTCTGTGGGTTGTGCGGAGCATAGGGGTAAGAATCTACATGAAAGTTTGTCTATCTAATCCTAAATTTTATGATTAATGCTCGTAGTTTGCTGGATATCTTAATTATATTTCTTGTAACAGGCTCCTTCAACTGAAATAGCTGTTTCAGAGCTTCAACATGCAACAGCTGAAGTAAGTGAAATTGTATTTTTCATACTCGGCGCAATGACCATCGTGGAGATAGTTGATGCCCACCAAGGGTTTAAGCTGGTTACAGACAACATAACCACTCGGAAGCCAAAGACGCTTTTATGGGTGGTAGGTGATTTATCTGTAGCTTGAAAGTTATCCGCTTCAGTCTCTTCTTCTTCAAGGGTTTAAGCTAGTATTCTATACTTACTACTAGTTGACTTATGGTGTCGCAGGTCGGCTTTGTGACTTTTTTCCTCAGTTCGATTCTAGACAACCTGACCTCTACCATTGTCATGGTTTCTTTACTGAGGAAACTGGTTCCTCAATCAGAATACCGCAAGTACGTAAACTTTTTTCTTTATGCTCCTATTAGTTTGTTTCTTGGTTAAGCTGTTCGCAATGAGAAACGTTTTACCTCTGTAGATGTAGACCTTAAGATTCCGAAGGGAACATATTGGTCTGGTTATGACGTAGTTTTTTGAGTTTGTTTTACCCGTCACTAGAATACTCTGTTTTGCGTTCAGTATTATTATCACATTCGCGTTAGTTTTCACGCTCAATAACCAATGGCAGACTTCTAGGAGCTGTTGTGGTAATAGCAGCAAATGCAGGAGGAGCATGGACTCCAATTGGTGATGTTACTACAACTATGCTATGGATTCATGGTCAGATATCTACCTTGCCGACTATGCAGGTTCTCTTTCTCTTCTGAGATAGTCACATGGTGTTATCATGATACTTTTCTTTCTCAAGCGCAACTTGGTTTCATTGGTCTAAGTTAACAGGCTTACAGTTTATTAAAGAACTACGAATGTTTAGAAGTGGGACTAGATATTCAACGTTACAGGCCTGCATAAGTGGTTAAAGTATTGGCCTATTTGATCATTCCAACTCTAATATTCCTGATGGAGGTTTACTTGGTTTCTTTTTAGGGCCTTTTTATACCTTCGGCCATTTCTCTTGCTGTTCCGCTAGCCCTCATGTCCTTGAGCAGGTTATAAACTCTTTCTTGCAGAACAGAAAATAGAAACTATGGTTGACTTCAATTGTAGCGTAACTGCAGAGGCTGATTGGTGTAAGTTTTCTTTTTCCTCCTCAGTGAGGTAAACGAAAAGGGACAGGATTCATCAGATGTATTGGCTTCTGAAAAGATGGCTCCAAGAGGGAAGCTAGTTTTTGGAGTTGGCCTTGGAGCATTGGTTTTTGTTCCAGTCTTTAAGTCTCTAACTGGATTGCCACCTTACATGGGTATCTTGTTGGGTCTTGGAGTTCTTTGGATCTTGACAGATGCCATTCACTACGGTGAATCAGAAAGACAAAAGCTCAAAGTACCTCAGGCCCTATCTCGAATCGACACACAAGGCGCTCTGTTTTTCCTCGGGATTCTTTTATCCGTTAGCAGGTACGAAATCAACTGATCATCTCCAAACTCTAATGTCCGTTTACTCTCATGAATTCGAATCTTTTGTGATGTTCTTTCTCATTTTCAGCCTTGAGGCAGCTGGGATCCTCCGGGAGATTGCGAACTACCTTGATGCTAATATACCCAATGTTGAGCTAATCGCAAGTGCAATCGGTGTTGTCTCAGCAATCATTGACAATGTTCCATTGGTTGCAGCAACTATGGGGATGTATGATCTCACATCGTTCCCTCAAGATTCCGAATTTTGGCAGCTCATTGCTTTCTGCGCCGGCACTGGTGGTTCAATGCTTATCATCGGATCTGCTGCTGGTGTAGCCTTCATGGGGATGGAGAAAGTCGATTTCTTTTGGTACTTCCGAAAGGTAAGATACTTTCTTCTGGCTTGTCTTAAGTTTCAACTACACAACATAGAACCAGAGTGAAACTCGGTTTTTGTTTTCTCCATGCAGGTTAGTGGATTTGCTTTCGCTGGTTATGCTGCTGGTATCGCGGCTTATCTAGCAGCTACAAGTCTTCACTTTTCGATCCCAACAACGGTTGCTCAGATCCCATTTCTCACTGGTTCGTAAGCTGCATCAGTCTGTGTTTCTTCTCTTATAAAAAAACAGTACAAAAGCAAAATCTCTGGCTGGCTGCAATAATAACACATCACTTCGTCGACATGCCGCTTTGGTAAAAATCCAACTATGTAATTTGTTTCATATACACTCGATTGTGTCATTAGTACAGAATGAATCATTCAATAAGATTATATATATATCCATTTAGAGCTCTTATGTGCATCTATGGAAAGTATAAGACTATAGTTTGAGGAAAACAAACTCTTCAATGGCAGAAATGTCTCCGATCTTCTTCAAAGTTTCTTTGCTAGGTTGGTCATCTACTCCAATCGCCATCACCGCTTGCTTTCCCGGAGCAATTCGTCCAACGCTCAAGAAGCTCACATTAACGTTTTCATCTCCTAAGATGCTACCAACTCTACCAATCATCCCAGGCTGATCAACTTGTCTACATAGAATCACACTCCCTTCTAAACTCACATCCACTCCAAATAACCCGACTTTGGTTAGACTTGGAACTCCTTGTTTCACTCTGCCTTCTACTTTGATCTCTCCGGACTCAGATAACGCGCTGGCAAATCTTGATTCGACGTTTGCGATCCGAACAGTTATGTATTCAATTGGATTCTCAGGTGAGCCGTCTAAAACCATACGTTCTTCTGAGATTTTGACTCCGCGTTGTTTAGCAACGTAATCGGAGTTGACCAGGTTTATGAATACGCTGGAAATGGGTTCAATGAGTCCCTTTATGATCATAGCACGGAGAAGTCTTGTGTCGAGATCATCGGGAGATCTTGAAGAAGCATAAGTCACTTTCACAGCATTCACACCGCTTCCTCCGGTTACCAGTTGTACAGCCAATCTCCCAAGCTTCTCAGCGAGCACAACATACGGTTTCAGCTCTCTCAATACCTGAAAACGGATAGCCATATAGCAATGTCAGAGAATTTGCAGGACACGCTATAACCTTACCTTTCCCTAAGAAAGACATCTTCAGATTCCACTACTTAAAACGTCTCGCCCTAGTACTAGAAGAATGATCCTGGATAAAGGACTCTAGTGAAGTCCGAAACTACCTGTGGTGGAACCATCGGTGCATTGACTGCGGTAGCAGCAAGTTCTCCTTGCAAAGCTCCAACAACAGCTTCTGCGATTTCTATAGCCACTCCTTCCTAGACGTTTAGGTGAAAAGGTTCAATTTCTTAACCCAAACCTCAAGAGAAGAGAACACGACGCAGTAATGGCAAAAACTAAAACCTGAGCCTCCATAGTACTGGCACCAAGATGAGGCGTGGCAGTTACACTCTCATGTAACACCAACTTGTTGTCTTTAACAGGCGGCTCCACTGTGAAAACGTCAAGAGCTGCGTGAGCGACAATACCCGAGTCAAGCGCCCTCAAGAGAGCTTCCTCGTCAATAACTCCACCCCGAGCAACGTTGACAATACGTACTCCTTTTTTCATTCTCGCAAAGGTCTCATCATTCAGCATCTTGGATGTAGCAGCGGTGAGAGGTAGGTGCAAAGAGATGAAGTCAGCAGTCGAAATAGCTACTTCGAAGCTAACTAGTTCTACACCGATGGCTCGTGCACGATCCGCTGGTGCATAAGGATCATGTGTGATGACATGCATCCCGAGCCCTCTGGCTCGCCTAGCAACCTCTGATCCAACTTTACCGAAACCAAGAACAGCAAGAGTCTTCCCCACAAGTGAAACACCAACATATTTGCTTCTCATCCACTTGCCTGCAGCAACCATTAAACACATACATTTCTACCTTTCATATAGCAATTTCTCACATAAGCTCTCATAGAAAAATATAGTCCAAAGACGAGAATTTTTTTTTTCTTTTTTTTTTGCTTCTCTTAATCAACAATCACCAAAATTGTGAACTCACTCACCAGCTTTGATAGAAGCATCAGCCTGAGCAACGTTTCTAGCCATGGCAGTTAAAAGAGCGATCCCGTGCTCGGCAGCAGCCACCGTGTTAGCAGTCGGAGCGTTGACAACCAAACAGCCATACTCCGTCGCCGCCGCTAAATCCACGTTATCGATCCCAACCCCAGCGCGTCCAACAACCTTAAGCCTGCCGCGAGACGACTCGAAGACGTCTCTCCCAACTCTCGTGCCGCTCCTCACGATCAGCGCATCGCATAGCGAGATCTTCGTGCAGAGCTCCTCGAGGCTCAGATCATACGAGCAATCCACATTGGCGAACTTCTTCAGCAGGTCTATCCCCGCTTGGCCGAGCTTCTCCGCCACGAGGATCGTCGGTTTTCCTCCTCCGGCAGAGGACGTAACGAGGATGATGCGGCGCCGGTTAAATTCCCTCCGGTGGATGGGGAAGACAGAGTGAGAAGTAGAGAGCCTCGAGGAGAAAAGAGATGAGAGGCTCAGAGGCGTCGCCATCAGCGGTGGCGGGAATCTTATAAGTAGAGGTGTATGTATCGTCGGCAAAAGAGTGGATATGTCTTGTTCGTCTTTGGGCGGGTTTTGTGGGGTTTTAGTATGTTGTGGTTGGATTGCGCCAGATTCTTTGTTTCACTTCGCCCATATCTTCACTGCTTGGTCGGTTTGGAACCACTTTACAGACAAAAATATACTACCATTTAATAATTTCTTTTTGTCATGCTACAATTTAATAATGCTATGCTACTAATATTAATAGACACTTGAGCATTAAAACTAATGCATTATATTCAAATTTTGTGATTTTATGGATTGATACAAAATATATTTTTAAAATATGACATGTTTTCTAGAAAGTCAACTATCATCTTTAAAAAATAACCACTCAAATTGTATTAGATTTATCTTTCTCGATTCTACTGCAACAACAATGCCACGAAGCATTCCTGTAAACGTTCTCAGCAAAAGATACACAAAAACAAAAAAAAACCCAGAAACTCATGAATCTAGAACAGAGCAAACACCACTGAAGAAGAAGAAATTGAAAGAAAAAAAAATCCTAGTAAGCCAAATCAGAAAGAAATGAACAAAAATCTGTACTGCGATTCACTTTTTCTCTGCTGCTTGATCATCCTCTTGTAGCAAGCAATCCCGTATGAGTGGCTCTCTCTTTTGTGTTAAAAAGCTGCTGTAATTAGTCTGGTGAACAAATCGGCAGTTTTTTCCACCTGCAGCTACGGAAAATACAATGCAGCGGTTCAGAAAAACAGCAGTAAAAAAAACTAAACTATCTTGGACAAGTCATGAGACTCATGACAGATGAAAAGGCTTTTACTTACACTACCTACTGGTACTTCTTCTCTTTGCTTACGGGCATCGATATCTTCCTTGAGATACTTCGAATGACTTGAGAAGTCGAGTTCAGTTTATCGTCGATGTGGTCTCGGTACTTCTCGTACACAACAGGAACAGAGAGACTGAGAAGAATCCCTGCGAGATAACACAGAGACGCATGCTTGAAAACAGATGACTCATATAGACTGAGAGATTACACATCATACACCAGAAAGAAAAAGGTAAGACGCTCACCAATGTAAACAAGAGTAAGGGAGTTGATTAAAGTCCCGACATAGGATATCGCCCACAAGACAAATGAAACCTATTTCACATCAACAACCAACGAGAGAGAATCTATAAACAAGTAAAAATATCCGGATTCAAAAGGATAACAAGAAATAGTTTTGCCAAGTTATGAAAGAGAACAGGACTAGACTTAAACCTGAAGGAGACGAATCGGGTTTCTAGCTATGGTGATATCACTTGCAATTGACAGTACATGATTGATCCAAACCCGAATATCATCAGCAGCCTTAATCGCAAACTCCTCAGGGATTTCCATGTTCGGAACTGGAGGTAGAGGTCTGAGACAAAAGCATCGGAAGTAATACATGAATCAGTTTCTCATAACATAGTTCCAATATTCTTTCAAATTGTGAAGCAGAAACTTAGAAACCAGCGAAAGTAGACATATCAACCAAACAAGAAGCTAATGCATACTCTCTCCACTATCAACCTAAATATCCAACATAAAGGTTTCATCTTTTTCTTTTGGGTAACAAAAGCAGCAAAAAAGAAGAGAGAGCAGAGATAGTACCGGTTGAGTACTGTAGCAGACTTGGCCCATAAGAAGAGGATGGCAACAAGAAGAAGCAGAACATTGGAGACGAAAGACAAGAGATTGTATCCAGCTCTCTCGAAAAGAAACCAAAACCCAGTAGACGAGACTAGCAAAATCACTGCACCAGTCCGGTTTCTCCATAGCAGCAGATCAGCAACTGCATTTCACCAAAAGATTCAAATTCAAACTGTGCTTCAAAAGCCCCCAGAGATTCCTAAACGTCTCTTAATACGTCAAATTGATGGAAACGCATTTCATAATCAATGACAGTTCCAAAAAAAAAAAAAAAACTTGCTCAAATGCGTTCAAACAACCAAACAATAACAGATAAATCGATCAATCCAGAAATTTAAGCCAGTCCGCACTAATCTCGACGATTCTCCATTGAATCGAGAGCGAAACTTGAAGAATCCCAATTTCGATAGGCGATGTAAAAGAAAAACCAAATTAGACTGGCATGAAACTGAAACAAGACATGAATCTGAAAGGAACAGAGACTAGCCTGAACCACCACCAAGAGATTTGTGAACAGAAACGCGTGTTGAAGAAGTGGAATCTCCCATGGCGAATTCTCAGTTAGGGTTCTTCCGCATATAAAGTTTTCGAGGCAAAAAATGAAATAGCGATTCGACAAATCTCTTCGGTTCGAGAGATTGCCGAACAAAACAACGCAGTGCTTTTGGATTAATCGTGCTTTGCTTTCTCTCTTTTCTACATCAAAGATCAAAAATGTTTCCTTTACGCTTCGGCGTCGAAGTTTTTTAAGATTTTAATTATCAAATCAAAGTATATACTATATATTTGATGTATTTCTTTAATTTTAATTTTATTTATTTTTCTGTTTTGGCTGCCTTTCTAATAAAAAAGAATTTAAGAAGCCTAAAGTTTGGTTGGCAACGAAAAGAGAAGGCACCGAAATATTTCATTATTTTCTTTTATTACATAGCACTGAAATCGTTCTCCCATTTTATTTCCCAGAAACCAGATTCATCCAACTTTTCCTTTCCCTCTTCCATCTCCTCTCTCTCCGAAGAACACAACAAAACGAGTCCATGTTGGACATGTCGGAATCATTACTAACGGCGGTGTACAGTTGGTTCACACCGACAGTACTGTTCGTGTTCCTTAACTTAATGATTGGTACCATTGCAATTAGCTCTTCTTTATCTTCCAAATCCAACGATCCAAATCAAACTCAGATCCAACGCTCTCCTTCCATGATTCACCGTCTCAAATCCATAAACTTCTCTTCTTTCACTTCACCAGACAAAACTCATGTCGAGTTTCCGACAACTCCAGACAACGACAACAACGAAGTAGCTTCCATCGAACAGAATCAGCCTTTTCTTTCTAGATCTCCTTCTGTTCTTCACCGAATCAAATCTTTTAATCTTTACAACTACATTTCTCAAGAACCCACCACCGTCGCTGAATCTCCGCCGCCGTCTGTACCCGTCGAGGTAAATCAAGAACACGAACAAGAAGAAGAAGAAGAAGAGACAAGCCCGAGTCTTGAAGAGGTTTACAGTAAGCTAAATCTGAACCATGTGGCTCGGACTAAATCTGATACAGAGCCAGCTGCTGGAGTTATACCACCGAAGCTTCCCAAGAAGATGAAGAAGTCAGCGAGTACAAAATCTCCTTTCTCTCACTTCGAGGAAGACGAAATCTCCGTTGAGGCTCGTCGACCGGAGACGGTTAGAGTGACGAGAGTGACGACGGTGGAGGAAGCTGATGAAGAAGTTGACGCTAAAGCTGATGACTTCATCAATCGTTTCAAGCAACAGTTGAAGTTGCAGAGGATTGATTCCATCACTAAGTACAAGGAGATGGTGAAGAAAAGAAACGACAAGTGAAACTTATGGGTTTGTTTCTTGATTATGTATTAATTTGTGGACTGTTTTTAAAATTCTTAATTTTGTTAGGATTTTGTCTTTTGCCAACTCCAATGTCACTGTAGATCTCCACTGTCTTTTGTTGCAAGAACTGCTTGTTTCCAGAATCTTGGAACAAAAAAGAAAACAAGAAATATTTTCCAGAAAAAAAAAATATATATAGCACTGAAATCACTTTAATCTATGTTCAATCTCCTAGTTCAGATTCTGAGTTTGAGATTGTTTTTGTCTTCTCTCAATAATTGAGATTCATGGATGATTTTACAACTGTATAATTCCGAGTCCAAAAAAATGATAAACCATAATGGTTCCAACTAACAAGTTATTAAAAAGAACATATATAGGAATCCAGAATCCCTCACAAAGATATGCTTATCTAAGTTTTTTTTTTCTCCGCAAGTAAAAAAGACAGTGACATAAAATAAAGATCACATTTGAAGTAAAAGTAACATTAACTGGTAAAACCAAAGCATTCGTTTCTGAACCATTGAAAAAAGATACCACAAACATACATAGGACTCATCACATTATTTAGTTATTTTGTCAATGTTCCCTTTTCAATTTGTAGTTGTTGTTGCAGCTTCGTCGACGAGCTTGCTTCCGGCAACATCAACGACAAATCTGTAACGAACATCGTTCTTGTGAAGCCTCTCAAACGCAGTGTTAAGCTCATCAATCTTCACCACTTCAATCGTCGACGTAACCCCTTTCTCTTTGCAAAAATCCAACACTTCCTCTGTCTCTTTAATGCTCCCAATAAAGCTTCCGGATATCACTTTCCTCCCTGTGATCAAAAACAAAACTAAAGACTCAAAACTTTGCTATCGGTTTTGCTTGTAATTCACTAGACTTTATTTAAAACAAAGCACGACTGACCAAGAATGACGAGAGGGGTGAAGATCTGAAGAGGAGTGTTAATAACACCCATGAGAATCAAATTCCCGTCGAGTTTGAGACACGCCAAGTAAGGCTCGAGAGGGTGAAAAACCGGTACGGTATCGATGATATAGTCAAGAGAATCTGCGATTCTTTGCATCTGTTCTTGATCAGAGCTCACTACGTAGTCGTCAGCTCCTAAATGCTCCATTGCCTCTTCTCTTTTCTTCTCTGATGAGCTTATCACAGTCACGTGATGTCCCATTGCTTTGGCTATCTTCACTCCCATATGCCCTACTCCTCCTAACCCTAGAATCCCTCCTTTGAGTCCGCTTTTCATTAGACCGAAGTGGCTCAACGGACTGTAGACCGTTACTCCAGCGCAGAGCAGCGGCGCAGCCTGTTCCACCGGCATTCCTTCCGGGATCTTCACCACAAACCTTTTGAAAGAAAATAGGTTACTTGTGGAGGAAGAAACCGGTATTATGTGTTTAATTGTGAACAAAGAAATGTGTTTGTGTGCGCTTACTTCTGATGGACGATCATAGTGTCTGCGAACCCACCTTGGGTTGGTTTGCCGTCGGTGTAGACATCGTTGTAACTCCAGATTTTCTTGTTACAGTACTGCTCAAGATCGGAGCTGCAGGGTTTGCAGCTACCGCAACATCCGACGATAACGCCGACTCCGACCACATCTCCTACGGTGAACTTGCTCACATCTGATCCCACTTCCACCACTTCACCTACTACCTCGTGTCTGTAAATCGAACTTGATTTTAATTTTTACAAAATATTGCTTATATATAGCTATTGTACAATTCCATATTGACTGAAAATTTTGTTTGCACATTAACTGAAAATATTAAACAGCCAAGTGTGAACTGAAGGAAAAAAATAACACTGAAATGTCAAAACTCAAAAGTACGGTTACAAACAAATGTCAGGTCCGTAATAGTAGCATATATCCAATTTTCTTCAAACAATAATGTCATTTTTTTTTGACAAAACAATAAAGTCAACTTTAGACCGAAATCTTTTATAATCAATCAACTAACTGAAACATGAAAACAACAAATTAATAAACATGAAAACAACAAATTAGTCTAGACTACGGTCTATCCCTGGATTACAAAAAAAAAAAATAAACTAGCAATCTAGGATAAATTCCTTCGTACTAGTGGCAAAACTTTAACCTCATTGTATCATAGCGTTTATTATTAAAATATGATGATATTTTGATCGATCATTTTCATATTTTAAACATGTACTGTTCGTACTTTGTAGTTATCTCTAGCAGAGGCGGAGCTAGACATTGATTTAATGGGGGTCAAAATTAATTTATTAGAACTAAAATAGATATATATGGGATTTGAACTCAGCATATGGGGGTCAAAAAAGAAGATTCTGACCAGTTTACCACACGAATAACTCTGAAAATATGCTTGCAAACCAAAATTTTATAAAGTTCATGGGGGTCAGTTGACCCCCTCCCCACAATGTGGCTCAGCCCCTGATCTCTAGCACGCTTAGAAAATAACAAAGCTAGTCACGAGTGTATTATTTCAGTTAACATGCAAACAAATTCTCACATAACTCCACAGAAAAAAATAATTTGGTTCCTTTCAAGATCTGAAACCAGATTGTTTAACTTCGGGATCCATTTGTATCTGATGAAAAGAAAATTCTAATTCACGGGAAACAACTCAGTATCATTAACAAATTAAAGAAAATGAGCCTAGAAGAAAAAGAGTCAAAGAAGAAATTACCCAGGAACCATAGGATAATTGGACATTCCAAGTTCATTTTTAATCTGGTGCACATCAGTATGGCAGATTCCACAGCATATGACCTTTATATACACATCATCTGGCCCTGTGCTCCTATTAACAAATCCAAGATTAAATTTTCAACAATAAAAAAGAAAAGAATTCAATAATAATTGAAGAGATATATAACCATATTATCTACATTAAAAATCAATTATTTTTTAGAAAAGAAGAAGAGAAAAGAAACCTCAAAGTGTAGGAGTAAGGAGAGAGAACACCAGAAGGATCTCTTGCAGCCCATCCTAAAGCCTTTTTTTCTCCTCCTTCTGCACTTCCCATTTTTCTTTGTCTGTCTTGGCTTCTCTGTTTTTTTTTTCTAATAGTTTTGCAGAGAAAAACAGTGTTGAGGAGATAGATGATGTGTCGACGAAAACATGACTGTTAAGGCACTTGTTGACATATGTATATATAGTATAAAGTAAACGGGGAGATAAAAAAAAAAAAAAAGCTATTCAATAATACCAAAAAGAGAGGAGGAAAATTGGGGTATTATTTGATTTTTGGTGGGGATGCCTTGTTTAATCAGTAAGCTCGACCAACCAAACCTCTTATCTTTTTTATTTTTCCGATGGTACAACCAAACCTCTTATATACGTTACAAATTTACAACCAAGAGTAAGGAATAGCGATGAAGATAATCGAACCACATGGAACTCAACCGAATAAATCTGGTTTTAGTTTGATAAGTTTTTTTTTCTTCTTTCTTTCTAAAACCGAGCCAAAACACAGAGTAAATTAGTCCAACTTCAAACCAAGTAGAAAACAAACGAAACAAAAGAAATCGAAAAATATATTATTCAAAAAAAAAAAATCGAAAATACACTCGAATATAGATAAGAGCAACGTGGACGAATAGTCGTTGAAAGGGAAACATAGATATCAACAGCCTAATTAATTTTGGACATGCATGTATAAATATAGATTAAATGAGAAAGAGATATGACACCATCAATTTAGGTAATTCTCTTTATTGTGCAATTAACATAACTAGATTTATAATTAATAACCTACACATTGCACGGGGCTTTTAGTTTTTAACTATTTATAATAAAAATCATCATATAAATTTTAGAATATTTTACGAAATGATATATTATCTAAAAATTATCAACAATATCATATTTTTTAAGAAAATGAAAATTGTTAGAAATAATAAGAAACTAAAATATTGGTAAAAACGTTTCAAGATTAAAAAATATTATAATAAAACTGTTAGAAACATGTTTGCTGATCTCTAACTTACTCAAGGTAAACTTTATAATCTTTAACTTTATTTAAGATAAACCCATTTTATCAAACAGAACCGATAGTGTATTTTACAGGGTTTTTATTGCTGGACTAGTTTCACAGATTTTCTTTAAAAATAATATTTTATAGTCTAAATTTAACATATAACCATCGATCAAAGAAGTATTCATTTTTGGGGACATACGGGAGAATTTATATTTATTACAAGCACTTCAATTGACTTAATAAAATAAAAAGAAATAATGGAGCAAACATTGTATAATTGGAGAAGGACGTTTGATCAAGGAGGGAGTAGGTAGTAACTAAACTGTGGTTGGTAAAAGGTTCGACGCTACTCATTTGTTCTTAATCTATCCAATCATACAACGCCACGTCATCGATAATCTTTCAGACAGGATAACTCACAAATGATTCTCTCCTTTTTAGTTCTTCTTGTTTCTACCAATCAAAAAATTAGAAAAAAACAATCAGTCTTTGTTTCGGTTAGGTCCTCAACCTACTGATATTTATATTTAGTGCCACCCCCTTTCTTTTCCCAGAGGTATACGATTTTTTTTTTTTTTTTTGAAAGAGTATACGAATTTTCTTTTGATAGTAGTCTACCTTAATTATTATCTATAAAAATGATATCTCTCTACTTCAATTATATCCAATAAGATAATTAGTAATAAATAAACCGAACTAATGCGTCTACCACTAGACTATAAAAGTTCGCTGCGTATCTGGTTTCAAACAACCATAGTGAGAGGGAATCGAATCTAATTCTGTTGATAGTAAGAAAAATAATTATGCAAATGATTATCTTTGTATGAGAATATCCAGGTCCAAACGGAGACGACACAGAATAAAGCTTGTTAAAAAAAATGAAAAAACTCATAACAAATCTCTAACAATTGTCACAAGTTTCGACTCTAGTTTTCAACAAGTTAAAGCTTAGCTGCATATGCGTAGGCAACGGAGCATCGAATTTAAGGCTGTCAAGATCCGAAATATCAGAATCTGAAGAAATCTGCAATTTCTCCAAGAGCTGACATATGTTTGGCAGATCGATTTGCTGTGAATGGAGATGAAGGTGTGGCTGTTTTGAAGATACATCTCCACCTTCCAGATCAAGACCAAAAGGAGACGTTGGTGGCTTGGTCGGGGTGTTTCCGGAAGAGACAAAAGGTTCCCGGGTTTTATGAGCTTGCCAACCGTATTTATAGTCCCCCAGTATCGGTGTTCCTAGAACCTCTGCGCAGTGTACTCGAAGCTGTTGCAATCGAAGAAGATTGTTTTAAGAGAACAGTAACAGAGTGAAAGTAGAGAAACAGAAACTGAATATTTATAGAGACCTGATGTTTTCTCCCGGTTAAAGGGCGAAGCTCAAGCCATGTGTATCCTACAATTCAATGATGTGCTACAAAATCAAGCCCAAATCATTTGATCTAAGTTTAACTGAAAAGAGAACGACGCCACTAACCATGTGGTGAAGCTTCAATCACTCGGTACTCGGTGATAGCATGCTGAGTAGAAACGAGTTCTCCATTGTCATTAACTGTGATACGATCAGATTTTCCATCATCCACAACCACCTACTCAGACATTCCACATATGTTTTAGCTTAGAATTTGAAACAGCAAAAGCAATGTGTACAAACAAAATCATCTCTTAGATTGAAATTGAACTAAAGTGGAAAAAACTCAGATGGGTGAAACTGACCTTTCTCAGTGGCGCTGAAATCTGTCCCCTTTGACGTCTTGGACACCCGATCACGAGCGCCAAATATTTTCTTTTCAAAGACTTTATGTTCTTTTTGACACCCTAAAGAAATAAAATAGAAGTCACCGGAAGGGAAATTTATGTGGATTTCTCACGAATTATTTGAAAAGCAAGCTTCTCAAAGTAAGAAAAAGTTCTTAGAGAAAGCAGAGGACTTACATATGCGGATGCACCAGATGTTTTCTCGCGGAATATAGAATGAAGAACAGTTGCAGCCGTTTGTGTTCTTCCCAACACCAAAAGTCCACTACAGTCTCTGTCAAGTCTGTGAACCTAATACATACACCATACTTGCATAAGCCAAGAGATTCATAACTTTCTTTCAGATTAACTAGGCTTAACAGAAAACTTTTAAAATCATACAGTTTATTTTCCGGTTCAGTTTACATTTAGATACAATTCAAATTGGTACGTAACTATGGTTCGCTACTAACCAGCCGGGGAGATTCTGATTTCTCAAAAGTCAAGCAAGTGGCAGCGAGTTCATCGATGCTGGTTTTGACCCCAGTCCCTCCCTGTGTAAGAGCAAAAAGTCTATCAGTTTTCACAAGCTCCAAGAACACGATCCATCAGAAAGCATGAAGTTTATATGACTTACTTGAACAGCCATACCATGAGGTTTATTCAAAACAATAATGGCTGGATCCTAGCAAGTTAACTCACAGTTAGATCCATCAATCTATATACTATTTCTTTGGAAGAAAGAAAAAAAAAGCGAACCAAGTGTACAGAGTTTAAAAACCTTGTACAAGACCAAACTGCAAACGAATTTGCGCTCTTCTTCACTACAACGATAGCTTTCTTTCTTAGCAGGCGACGACGTATCACTGTCTACCGACAAAGGAAGGTAAATTCGATCTCCTACATTCAAAGACTCCTTGGCTGCCACCTTCAAGGGTCAAAAAAATCAGGACCATCAGATATCAGCAGCTTCTCAAAAAAAGAAAGTTCTTTGTCCCAATCAAGAGATGACAGAAGAACGAATTACCCTTTTAAGTTGGCTTCTTTGTTGTTCATCACCGTCGCAACTCAGAGACATTTCTCTTCTAACCTGAATCACGTTTACAAATGTAAGAAATTGACATCATCACACACACTAAAACGAGGAGGGAATGCAATCTCTTGTCCTGTAACTTGCCGGTTCGATTCAATTTTTTGAACACGCGCTTGGCTAAATGATAAAGCAAAACAATTGGTAGTGAACTAGAACCTGTCTTAACCGAAAGAGTTTCTGCACGAGACTTCTAGGTAGATCCGGACGGCAACGAAGAATCCACCTAAGCGCCGTCGTTGAGCCATCCGCTGAGCCTTTGATGGAGTCTCCGTCGGAAGTGAGCTCCTTTCCCACCGCGGAGCCGTCGATGGTGGGAGTAAAAGGAGGTAGAGTTAGCCATTTCCCTCGCCGATCGTCATCATCGGCAAGAGCTGTACTGTGGCTACGACGAAGCTGGTTCGCCGCAGACAAGGCTCCGGTCGGATCCCTGAAGGCGGCGAAGATAGTAGGCGGTGGGGAACGGAGATGCCGGCGGAGCATCGCCGTCGCAATTCTCCATTTGGCCATTAGAGGGTTTAATCTCAAATTCAATTTAGGGTTTAAGGGTTTAGGCACAAGTAGAAGAAACTCGTGAAGCTCTGGTCATTTACACAGAAAGTTGTTTTACTGTTTTAATTATTTAAAAAATGGGTTTAGATTAATGTTGTATGTTTTAGCATTTGTTTGTTTTCACTGGTTTGAAATTAATTACTCATTGTTAAGTTTTGTTATATACATTAATCTTGTATTGGTGCTTTATTCTTCAATCTATACTAAATATTTTGGAATTGGATACTCGGATTTGTGTTCATCTCGTGTTCTCTTTTTTTTTCCCCACATCGTAGTATCTACAAAGAAGCTAGTGTCAGGTTTTCTTTTATCCTAGTATGTGTGGCCACTTTTTCATTATTTGAATTAACATTTTAACATTTTCCAGTTTGTGGAACTCATTGGATGGGAATGCGAGAGTTGACTTCAGTTTATCTTAGTTGGTCGGTTTTATAGATTGCGTCTCGCCTTCCATCAATATACATTGGAACATCACAAATTTGGATCTATTTGTAATTATAATAGCGTTTAGTAAGCGAAGGTTCTGAAATAGCACTAATGCAAAGTGGCAGACGTTATTTTAAGGCTTGAACTTGAAGTAGCATGTTCCAAAAGAAAACAGAACGATATTTGAAAGAGATGAAGTAGTGGATTAATAGCTAGATTGAATTAAATTTGTATTTAACATATGAAGAAACCGATTCTCCCTGGGAAAAGAAATCGATCTCTCGTCTCGGCAAAGGGAAGATCAGATAAAAAGAAGAGATGATGTGGCAGTCATAGAAGGTTTGAGTGCAATCTGAGCTGCACAATCTTTCGAGCCTCAATTAGTCCCTTTTATTAGTATCGATTTTCGAGATGGTCGGCTGGTTTTGATGATGTATGTTCCTTGCCAACATGAGAGAATTTTGAGATTTTATTTTTTCTTTCGTCGTTAGAATTTCGAGATTTCAAAACAACTGCTTGGGTATTAGTTTGTGCTTTTTTTTGTTCTGTTCTGTCAGACTCTGTCTTCAGAAACAATAACCAAGAGCAATCCAGGCTTTCATATGGGCCTAAGGTAAGTCCGTAAAGTAAAAAGGCCCAAATACTCATATGAACAAGTAAGACCAAGGCGTGTCTTTGATGGAAAATAAAAGGCATTGGTTTGATGCGGATAAAAACAGAAACATCTCGGCATATTCTTAGTAAGTTTCGATTATACAACAGAAAGATTTACATCTCTACGTACGTCTTCCATGCCACGATTTTATATTACCAAAATGGACCGGTTTAGGTGTCACTAATAAGAGTTACATAACCGGGGCCTCTAGCTCTGGTGAGGTACCCGCCATCACCAGTTAAAGTCCCGACCACTGCAGTATTCACATGCGGGTTGCAGCGTCCCAGACTGCTTCGCGTACCAAAAAATCTTTAAATGGAGACTTAAAAATTATTGGCAGCATGGGCTCCAATCCGGTAGACTAGTCAGTCCGCTAAGCGGTCTGGATATTGAATTATCGTAAAAAAAAAAATTACATTAGACCCAAAAACCGGATAAAACCGCCTGGAACAAATGAAAGTGGGATTAATTATGGATTTGGAGTTAGTCATATCAGTTCAGGATTGAATATAATCGTAATGCTGATGAAAATAAAAATTATCAACGCCGTGAGAAATCGTCTTAGTATTTAAATCTTAAAAAATAATCAACAAAAAAATGAATGCTGACCGCGTCAAAGACTGAAGATGTATAATTTCAGAGTCCATAACTATGGAAATTATAAGTTACAAGCTTATTACATATTCGGTTTCGATCTTAATTAAAATCTCAAATCCAATAATATGCATTTAGTTAAGAGCGCGCGCGTTGTATATTATTGCAGAGCACACAAATTAAAATAATTGACTTAGACCTATAGTCGGTGCGTCTTTGAGTCACATAAAGCTTGCATGCATGCATGCAAGTGAATTACGTATAAAGCTTCATTACATAATAAAACAAACTATCGATTGTATTAATTATGACGAAGTGTTGACGCTAACAGAGAAAACATTAAAAACCAGTAGTTCTATATTCCTTTCAATAGAAGACAAAGTAGAAAAATGAAAACATAGCTGTAAAGGTGTTGTCCTGGCTTTAACTTATCATTGTTGTGCTTTCATCATGTGACCCCCAAAAAGTCAAAGGTTCTCCTCTCTAAGCCGGTCAGTAACGCTAACTCAAATTAGTAATTTTTTTAGGATTTAGAGATTAGGGAAGCCCCCAACAAAAAGAGAAAGAAGAAAAAAGTGAGGAGTTGTCGGTCAGGTTCACACTAATCATAAAAGCATCAGTTATGTATGTGTTTTGCTTTCATAGCTGAGTAAATCGAAACGAAAAATAAACTACATATCGAATTAGTCTAATTTTCTCAAACTAAATACAAATTTCGTTAGAAAAACGAAACTGGCTTAAAGCGAACCAAAACATAAATTTTAAGCTTCAATTTATTTTTCATTTGCAACTTTTTTTCCCCACTCAATTATAACTTTAATTTAAATGGTTTGAAGTAATTCAGCAAAATGTGCTACCACAAAAAGGTAGCATGCGGATCACTTCATAGCAAAGTGATTCGATCCCCATAAACTTGCATGTAGCGATACATATAATTAATATCCATTATTGTATTACTTAGATTTGCATAAAGTGGAATCGAAATTATATATATTCTTTCTAACAATTTTGTTAATTTATACTTCCTAGTTTTATAAGAGGTTGACTTGACGCTAACACTTTCTTACATATATCAAGTAAGGTCATGACTTGACGCTTGTTTAATTTATTTCTACATTTTGGGGACAAATTTTATTTTCTCTTTTTTTTTTCAATTTAAAATTCAATACAATATTTACAATACTCTAACATATAAGTTTTGTGAATTCAGATCACCGAAATACAGTTTTATATTATTTTCTGAGGCTTTGGTCTACATAAAAGTAAGTCATAGACTCATATATATAGTATTTGTAACCTTTTTTTTAACACTAGTATTTGTAACCTATAAGTTAATTTGCTGATAATTTAAGTGATTAGACAAATACAATTGACATACAGTAACACTGGCGTGGTCCGAATGGATTTATAAATAATTAAATACAATTCTAAGATTCTTCTTTTTTTTCTTTTTCTTTTTTTTGTAAGAATTCTAAGATTCTTCTGTCAGGCCAATTACACAACATTTTGTGTTATTTCCCCTAACTTTCCTTTCCACATTTTCTAAAATATTAACCGGATCATCATAATATATTACTCCACTTTCATACGTAAAAGATGATGTGTTGTTATTTTGTAGTCTATTCCATCGCGTTAATTTATAAAGAATCTTCAACTAATTTAAAAGTAGTATATTGGGAAAGTTTTGACCTACTAGTTAGCATTTTAGAAATCATATTAAGATTGTTCGGACATTTTTCTTGGCATGTCTTGCATGCGTATGAAATAACCAGTAAATACAAGATAGAAAGTCATTTAATGGAAAAAAAAGAAAAAAAAGAAAGTCATTTAATGGAAATCTGGGGTTTAAAATCTGTTTATATGGTTAGTCCAGCTGGTAGCAGATCCCTCTGTATATGGAACAAAGCAGATTATATTTTCTTACACAGGATAACATATTAGTTAAGGCTTCGAAGAGTTTCTCTTCCGAATACTCACCAATTCTTAAATCAAATACTGATCCACTGATGATATAAATGATTTGGAAAGTGAGGAAAGTTGGACTTTGGGATGTTTAGTGCGGACATCGAAATTTCTGCCTGTCATAATGTGTTTTAATTAAGAATATCAAAAACGGAATGGATGGGGTTGAATTTTCCTTATCTCATGTGAATCCTTTTATAAGTGAGTTTTTCTCTCATTATTATGTTTCTGTTTACTTTTCTTTATTTTTTATCCTCCTCCCATATGTAGAAGGATCGAGGTATATTTTGGATGAGCTACTATTCCACGAACGGTCATCATCCGCCAACTTGAGTAAAAGCACCCTGTTATTAGATCTGCAGCTGTGTACAGAACCTCCCATTTGTCAGGACTCAGGCGGCGCAACTACTCTTTTTTGTAGGATTTGGTCGGGAACGTCTCCGCTCCATGTGTCGTTTATAGACTGGTCACCATAAAACTGGTTCCAACATTTTATACTAGATTTTGCAGCTTGTCATTTAACAAAACGGAAAGTTGTCTTATAACCGGTCTTGTGAAACTACACTACTGATGAAACAATACATATATGAAACCTCTAACCATTATACATGAAAGATACTACTTATTCAGGCAATCTTCCCGGAGGGATTTGTCCGATTTCTACGTCTGATGAATTACAGATGACGACTGATGAACTACAGAAGAGCATCTATAAAAATATGAACCTTTATTTAAAAGAGATTATTGTAAAATAACCTATTTGTGTTTATACTTTATACATTAGAAAAGACCTACGTGTAGCTTAAAATATTAAAAAGATTCCAACTTGACATTAAAAGAAAACAAGAATACCCTTCATATTTATCTATATAAATCATATCACAGCACTTGAATCACATCATCATTATTCATACAGTCAAATCATCGTATCCTAAAGCATACAACAAACTGAAAAACACCTTTTCATCTTCGTTTGTAAGGTTTGGCGATGGATCTAGCCAAACACACAAGACTCCAAATACTGGGATGCATACTCCTTGCATCACTTGCACTAACAATGGCAGATACACCACCTGGCATAGCCAAGAACCCAAGCCATGCAACATGTAAGATCAAGAAATACAAACATTGCTACAATTTGGAACATGTTTGTCCCAAGTTCTGCCCTGACACTTGTCATGTTGAATGTGCTTCTTGCAAACCCATATGTGGCCCTCCTTCCCCTGCTGGTGACGGCGGTGATGACGACGGTGGGTACACTCCTCCGACCCCAACTCCAACTGATCCTAAACCTCCTGCTCCTGTTCCTCCTGTTTCACCACCACCTCCGACTATGCCTACTCCTCCTTATCCTACTCCCACTCCTATGCCTCCGGCTCCTGTTCCTCCTGTTTCACCACCACCTCCGACTCCAACTCCGGCTGTGCCAAGTCCTACTCCACCAGCTTCACCACCCCCTCCAACTCCAACTCCGGCTGTGCCAAGTCCCACTCCACCATCTTCACCTCCCCCTCCGACTCCAACTCCGGCTGTGCCAAGTCCCACTCCACCATCTTCACCACCCCCTCCAACTCCGACTCCAGCAGTGCCAAGCCCTCCTGGTGTTACTCCCACTCCTCCTACACCGGCTGTGCCAAGTCCTCCTGACGTCACTCCCACTCCTCCGACACCATCTGTACCAAGTCCTCCTGGTACTCCCACCGCACCAGTCCCTCCATATTCTCCACCAGCAACCCCTACACCCTCTGTTCCAAGTCCCACTCCTACACCTCCTTTGACCCCAACTCCTCCCGCGACTCCTACGCCTTCTGTCCCAACTCCGGCAACGCCTACACCATCCGTCCCAACTCCTCCTGGATCTACTCCGGCGACGCCTACACCATCCGTCCCAACTCCTGGCTCTACTCCTTCTCCTTCTGTTCCTGTTCCAAGTGCTCCAAATTCTCCTCCTTATGTTCCCCCATCCTCTCCAACTCCAACCCCTCCATCAGACGGAGAAGCAGGAGCAGGAGTCAGAAGAGCCAGGTGTAAGAAGAAAGACTCTCCATGTTATGGAGTTGAGTACACTTGCCCTGCTGCATGTCCCCGTTCTTGTGAAGTTGACTGCGTCACTTGCAAGCCTATTTGCAGTATGTCCTATCCATCCAACTTCTCGTTTTTTATTATATACATATATTTGCTTACTTGATATGTATGCTAAATCAACATACGTTATGATGCAGAATGCGACAAGCCAGGATCTGTTTGCCAAGACCCACGTTTCATCGGAGGAGATGGTCTCACCTTTTACTTCCACGGCAAGAAAGACTCCAACTTCTGTCTTATCTCCGATCCTAACCTTCACATCAACGCACATTTCATCGGTAAACGCAGATCTGGTATGGCACGTGACTTCACATGGGTCCAATCCATTGCAATCCTTTTCGGTACTCACCGTTTCTACGTCGGAGCCCTTAAGACTGCCACATGGGACGATTCCGTTGATAGAATCTCCGTCTCTTTTGACGGAAATGTCATCTCACTTCCCCAGTTAGACGGGGCCACGTGGACTTCTTCCCCTGGCATGTACCCTCAGGTCTCGGTCAAACGAGTCAACGCAGATACTAACAACGTCGAGGTACGCCCTAACAAAATATTACTACAGCCAAAAAGTCTCGTAAATTCAAAGGAACAAAATTTTAGGAGTTTTTTTTCTAAGACTACAACTTTCGTTTTCTCAAATCTATAAAATTTCTGTATTTAGTTTTTCAAATAACAAACGCAACGAAAAGTTGTAATATCAAAGATAGTTTTATAAACATAAATCCCCATTAGTTACCAATTAATAACTTGGTCTACAAACATTTTCCAGGTTGAAGTAGAGGGCTTGCTTAAGATCACAGCAAGAGTGGTGCCGATAACAATGGAAGATTCAAGAATCCATGGCTACGACGTGAAGGCGGACGACTGTCTAGCTCACCTCGACTTAGGCTTTAAGTTCCAAGACCTCAGCGACAATGTTGATGGTGTTTTGGGACAGACTTATAGGCCTAACTACGTTAGCCGAGTTAAGATCGGAGTCCACATGCCTGTGATGGGTGGTAACAGAGAATTTCAAACCACCGGACTTTTTGCACCTGACTGCTCAGCCGCAAGGTTCACCGGTAACGAAGGCAGCAACGGTGGACGGAGCAAAATGGAGCTCCCCGAGATGAGTTGTGCCAGTGGCGTAGGAGGCAGGGGAGTGGTCTGCAAGAGATAGACGTTGCTTTGCTCTTCGCTTTATTATTAATTAATTACCAGTATAAAATGTGTACTACAATATTATAACGTAATAAAATTTGTAACATTCAAATCATTGAGAAAGCAAACATGTAATGATAAAAAAAATATAATTCTACTTTTCTTAAATTTATTGAAAGAGATGTGAATTTATACAAACTTCTTTCCCTTTTTGCGTTTATATTTATTTTGTTTTAACTTCATTCAATTCTCATTAGAAAGAGTTAGAGTGAGATGCTTTAACTAACTAATTCAATTTTAGTTTAATACTTCCTCCGTTTCGTATCGTTTTAGTAATATACACACAAATTAAGAAATTAAGAAATATTTAATTTGTTAGCTTTCCAAAAAGAAAAACATCATTAACTATCTACCTAACCATTTTTCAACCAATCGTAAAACAAATTACAGAACATAAAAAATTATAAAACATAAAAAATTATTAAATTTTGCATAGAAAACTGAAAACAGACACTCTCTATGAAACAAAAATAAACCTTCTAAAACAACATTCTTTATGAAACAGAGTAAGTATAATTAAACAACATATATAATGACAAGTGGGGAAAAAGTACAATATCACAATACAAAATGTTGTAATAAAAATACAAAATTCCGGGTGAATCGTGAATCACTCACTAATATAAAAATAAAATCAGATACTTGTGATCGCATCAAAGCTGGTATCTTCCTATATCCATGTCAGCGTTTTTGTAGCTGAGACATACCTTTCTGCAGACTGCAGTTTGATGAAATAGAGATCTTCCAAACTGTTGGGGTCCTTGCTCCGGATGGTCTTCCCCCGGTGTGAAAGCAGTTGGTTCCGTAGTTTTGGAGAAGTTAGAAAGAAAAGTGTTTGATGGACCAGAAATATTAACTTTTTTTTTATATTATGAAGAATATATAAATTCTACAGAAACATAGACTAAAATCGTCTTTCACATCATCTGATTTTTAAACTTTCAGCAAAACCTGATACATTTAATTACTAGTTTTTAGTAATTTTGGATATACATCAAGAGATCGCATCTGCATAGTCGACGTATTACTTAACTTGTTCTTTTAACTCGAAGCCAATGATTTTTTCTTTTCTTTATTTATTTTAAGGATTTGAAAAAAAAAAATATATATATATATATATATATATATATGTGTGTGTGTGTGTAAGAGCCTTTTTTTTCTTGGTTAAGTTCCCATTTTCGTCAATATCATAAGCTAGACTAGCACAGGGATTGAGACTACGTGGTTCGTGGAGCGAGGTCTTAGAAAATGAATTTAACCCTCTCTTCAGATCTTGCATGCCATAACTTTCTTGGTCAATGAGGAGAAGAACGTAGAAGAGTGTTTATACATTATAACATGAGACCAATTGCTAAGAAAGAAGTGGATTTTGGAGTATATCTACATACGATTACGTCACTTATGTAAAATAGATTCCACTATTCATGAATCATGATAGACCTGGAGGCAAAAGACGAGAAAGAGGTGAACTTATCATTTATCAAGCTACAATCTTTGCTAAGTTTATGCAGTTTTATCATCTTCTTTATTTAACTTTGTTCGCCTCCCGATCTTTCTTGCAAATTGTAACTAGAAACTAGAAACATCTACTAGACATGAACCAAGTAAATTTTTTTACCATACGTTAAATCACAGCCAAGCCTACGAAATAATTGGTATAAGATAAATTGTTTAATGATTCCAAATAACAAAATCAAAGTACAAAGTCGCAAACAACCAACGTATAATTTTGTGCAGTAGTACTAAAAAAAGGCACAAGGTAAAGCCAAAAAGGCCTTGGGATTCAACATCACAACACGAAACCACAACACAATGAATGGGTTCCATCATCTGACTGATTTAACATTCCCTGTTTTTATGTACATACAACTGCCTTCTTTTGTTCATCATTCTTCAGTCGCTTTCGTAGTCGTCTTCATCTCCAAACGAGAACACAGATGCATCAGCCGCCATAACCTTGAACTCACTACTCTCTGAGCTTGACGCGTTGACCCCAGACCCAGCAGATTTCTCTGTCGCTTCAGCCTTGCTAGCAGTTCCTTGCACCGGCTGTGATGATCCCTTGTTTCCAGAAATAGACACTTTCTCGGTCGCACGAGCCAGACCAGAAGTATCGTCTGCGCTCTGTTTGGATTCTGGGGTCTGGGAAGATGCAGATGATGTGGTTTTGGCCGGGCCAGTTGAGTCTGCTTCGTTATCAGAGAACACATCGTCCTTATCAGGGTTCTCCGATTCTTTACTGGGTCCTGGAACCGGTGTGACACCCTCTACAGGGGAAGAATTAGCTGCTGAAGTTTCTTCGGGTGTCTTGGATGCTGTCTCAGAACTAGGGTTTGCAGGGATTGTTGGGTTAATATCAGCAAGTACAACTTCGACCATAAATCCAGGTGAAGGTAGCTTCCTCTGTATTGGAACAAAGGCCAAACACAAAGGTATATCACTTTAAATCCGAAGACTTGATGGAGAAGGAGCCCAACCTCGACTTAATACACAAGTCAAGCATTCAGTACTTCTTACCTTGTCAAACCCATCGAGCTCACTGGTTTTCAGAATTACTCTGTTTTCCATCATTGTCGTGTTTAACCAACTGAGAATAGGAATACAAAAAAGCTAATCAGCGAGACAAGCAGAAAGCATATATATATTGGTAATGGATTTGGATAAAGAGGAATTAGCTTCCCAAACCAGTAAAAATCTCCTTGGCGGTCGTGAAAATGGATTTTAAAGTCCCCAGCTAACTCTGTTAGACCAGGCTCTCCGGGTAGGGCAAAGACCATAACCCCTTTCTTTGGGGCACTGAACCAAAAGTCTTCAGACTGCAAAAGTATGAAAGTTTCACCAAAACCATACAAGAATTCACAAAGGCTTTAACGAAAAACTTGATAGCAATAGATAGTGGCCTACCGATAGATCCTTGGTCCGAGGATGCTTTTTCGTGGTAAAGAGAACACCTGCAAATAAGTTACAAGAAGATATTCTCACCATGATACTAGCTTTATAACTTGTCACGAAATGATCGACCTACTCACCATTGTGATCTGAAATGGTGATGGATGGCCTGATCCAATAGGGACACCTATGGAGCCGGAATCCCCTAAGCATACACCTAATAAAAGGAATGGTACGATGTCAATACACAACTGTATGCAACATTGAGGTATATGATAAGCAGCTTACTTGCGGCCTGGTTGATTTTCCCCGTTGAAGTAGGTTAATATTCGTTCAAAGTATTTAACATATCTCTACAAAATAATGAGTAAACAGATTCACTAGTCAGCAGACAGCAAAGAACGTTTTTATGAGCGGTTTAATTATATAAATTGCAAAACTAGACTAACAATTTGGCTAGGTAGCACAAGCCCTTTTCCATCCACACATCGTTTCTGATTGTAGAAGTCCATGCACTCTTCCGCTGTCGGAAAAAACTATACAAGAAAAGGAAATACGATTAGTTCCCTGTGTTTGACTATGTTTAATACAATATCATGATAAATGCTTTACCTTCAGATACAGTAGAAGACTACATATCATAAGCCCTGTCCTGGCCATTCCCGCCTTACAGTGAACAACCACAACATTCTCTATATCCTCCTTCAACCACGAATATGCACTTTGGCAAAACGAGGTAATCAAATGGATTGGCGGGCAATTATGATCATCAAATGGGAAACTGGCCACCTGGAGGCAAAATTATTAGTGCCAAAAAAGATGTTTAGGGACATTAAACTGACAACAGGAGGGGAGAGTAAATAGTTTACAATTGTGCCTGCATAATTTGAACATAGGTAAAACGTAAAACAGAAATCATGTGGTTGAAAGAAGGGGATCTACAATTTGCAACAGAAAACTAAGGCACTTCATTGTATCAGTTTTTCTACATGATAACGTCCAGCAGTCCAGGTAAGAAATGAGCGAATAATCACACAATCTTGTGCATTTGCCACAAAGTACATGTTTTTATAATGACCAACTGTTTCATAACTACCTCGGAGTAAGGTACTAAGGGTGAATTCAAATAGTGCAGTGGGTGATCTATGGAGCAAGTTTCCCTAATTTTGACTAAGGCACTGTTACTGGAGGAAGTCATATGTTGGTCAAATGCAACGAAAAGAGGATGAAAAAGGATTGTAAACCTTGTATTTTCCCTACAAAAAAAGAAACGAAAATATAAGAAAGCAACATACCTTCCCTTCAAATAGTGATACATCATACAACCTCTCTGAACAAAGATTGTAAACCTTGTATTTTCCCTACAAAAAAAAGAAACGAAAATATAAGAAAGCAACGTAAATAACACACTGACATATTCTTAGAGACACATTAGCTCTTTTTGACACATGAACATCAAAATGCCGACTGAATTTTGCTAACGAATTAGTAGTGCTACCTTGTGTTGAGTTTCAAGAAAGTTAATAACTTCTTCCATCTGGTTGCGGTAGAAACCCTGCATTGATGTTTTGAACAAACATTGGCCAGATTAACTTAAAACAAATCTGGCAGAAAACGCTAAAATAAAGCAGATCCAGGGAAAAAGATTACTAATTGACTCACCTCGACATAACCAAAAAAGCCAGAGCTCATATCACCAGCAGGAAACCCCATTGCAATTATGTTCTCTGTTATGTACGTCAGATCCAAATCAAACCCTCCTTCCTGAACCACAAGTCGAGGAAAAGAAACATATAATTTCAGATGAGGAGGCAAGGCAACCTCGCATGGAAGTAACTGGGTGGCAAAACAGATGATACGAAATTTATCAATTGTATAAGTTAATCGCACCTGGTATCTTCTTTTGTTCTGGGACACAGCATGTCGAGCCTTAACCTGGACTGCCTTGACAGCATTCTTTGATGTATCTACCAAACCTTTTGTAATGGTCCCAATGAAACCGGTTTGTGCTGAAGCTCCTTCTGCGGTCTCATCTGGTTGAGGAGATTTCGGAGACAAACGAAGCCCTAACCCACTTGTAAATTTCGCAAAGGCTGACTTTTCAGTATTATCGACATCAGCGGCGGAAGTAAATGGCTGGGGAACTTTCAAACTTTTGGCCCATGTTGATATCCCAGAGGCAGATAGTTTTGATGCTACACCTTTAGGTGAATCATCGGTTCCAGCTTCTACAGCAGCAGGAGGCTGAGCATCTGGTGTTACCGCAGCAGGCAAATTTGGTGATTCAGACGACATTGTTTCTAATTCCTCCAAGAGGCTCTCAAAAGCTTGATCTAGAATCCAAAATGTGAATGATCGAAGTTGCAAATCCTCTGTCTGCAGACATCACATACAAAAATGACAATAATTGGGATAATTCCATAAAATGTAATCTACAAAGTCAGAAAAATAGAGACTTTGAACATCAAAGTGAAGCTAACATGTGGAGAGAACAAAAAAAAAAAAAACTGATTTTTCGCGCAACTGTTTCAAATATTTTGCCCCAAGATCATAACTTCCGTGTTCTAAGCAGCCTAACAAGACCATTGACTCTAAATCAGAAAAAAAAAAAAAAAATCCCAATTAACCAAACCCGTCGTTATGCATACTCCATTTCAGCTTTGGCAAGAACATGCACATTCGAGGAGTCAATCAAAGTTATAAAACAACAATTAATGGCCGATCACGAAATGAACCTCGTTAAAGAAGCAGGCTAAGGCTTAGCAACATAGAGAACCATAAATCAAATCTCGCAACCAGATCACAAGACGGAATCGTACCAAATTCAAAACATGTAAAAGCAATAGGAGCTGGGAAAAGAAACCTCGTAGATCGAGAACCGACTCCAAAGAAAAAAAAAAGCTCCGTGGATGAAAATCAAATCGGATCGAACAAGTAAAAAAGTTTTGACGCGCGCGAGGTCACGGAGCTTATTTAGGGCTCGAGGATTTCAGATAAATCGAAAGATGGGAAAACGATCTATTTCTCCATGAAAACTATTGTATAAATATCCACACGAAAGTTTGACCTCGTACTATATGTCTCTGAAACAAAAATTCAAGATCTATTTCTCCCCGAGTTTAAAGTTCGAAACCTAATTCCCCATAAATATTGGTTTCGATGGTTAAACATGGTTTACTGTTTCTTAATTAAACCCAAAATAATCAAAAACCAAATTAAACCAACTAATGACCCAATTGCGTGAAATAACCCGACTTAAAACCCGACAAACTGTAAATCACGATTTAACCTGTTATAAACAAAGACGTTTGGTTTACCATCGATCAATCTCGTGATGGTGTCGAACACTAACAACACATAATCCATTTTCCCAGCTCTATAGTAAGAATCAATGGTGGTATGGAAGATAAGTTTGAGCTATGGACAAGAGAAGATACCTGAAGAACACAAGCATGGGTTTGCCGCGATGAAAGAGAGGAGACGATAGAGATCGTAAAACCGGTGTGTGGCAGCGAGTGATCTTGACATCCAGAGGAAAGTTTCGTGATCATGGCGGAAGGTGTCGAGCGTAGCTGCCCAATTGAAGACGGAGAAGTCAGAGTGAGCGAAGAGCTGATGGTGACGGAGCTTGGAGCGGAGGAATCCGAGAAGAGTCTGTGGAGTTTGAGTTTGGTGATAAGGGAAGTTGTTCTCGAGTAAATTGACGAAACTAGAGTGTCGAGGAGATGGATAGAGTGTAAGAGTAGGAGAGACCAAGATCTTTGGAAGTTGCGGTGGAGATTGAGGTTGAGGTAACAGTAAATCTCCGGTGACGGCGGCGTAAGCGGCACCGAGAGATGATTGGACTTGGAGACGAGATTGATAACGTTCTTCTTGTTCCATTGCATCACTACTCTCTGTTTGTTAAAGAAATCTACAAAAAATCTAAATTTTTGTCGATTTCAGTTTTAAAATCAACTATATCTTGTGGCTATACTGGGCAATCCATTTTCAATTCCAAAGATGACAACTTGCAGCTCCCAGTTATACTCCAATGGTGGTATCTCTAGGTTCAAGAAGAAACAAATTAAGCTCTTTGTTAAATCTCAAATTCTCCAGACCAATGTTTTCTACTCCCAGAAAACGTATGTCGGGTTCGATTTTTTGCTTCAATTTAGGGTCCTAAGTTGAAAAAATTGTATTTGTGTTTACGATGGTGGGTGGAGAAGACGGGTCAATGGGTTTGTCTTGGTTTTACTGGTTTTGGGTTTCCAATCGGTTTAACAATCAGGTTGGGCGGTTTGATCTCAGATTTACAAATCAAACCATCAAAACCAATATCTATGGAGAATTAGGTTTCGAACTTTAAATTCAGAGAGAAATAGATCTTGAAATTTCGTTTCGGTGATATATAGCACGAGGTCAAACTTCCGTGTGGATATGGTGCTATACGATAGTTCCTAGGGGGAAATAGATCGTTTTCCCTCGAAAGATAGATTGGGGAAAAACAAACAGTATTGGCGATCAAAGTCACGTGGGAGTTGCGGTCAACAACAAATCACTGCCGTTAGATCTAAACACATTTTGATGGCTTTTGGATCTGATACGTACGTTGCACGTGATATCTCCGACTTTGTTTTTATTATAATTTTATACTAATAGATAGATCGATGGACCACTTTATCAGGTTATTATTATCTGTGGAACAAAGATAAAATTAATGATTTGAGGTTGATGCTACGTTGGATCTTAACGTTTACGCTTTCTCCCCAGTTTCAGTTTGATTCCCATGAATTGCGAATGATTAGGTTTCATTAGCTTTCTCCTGGAAACAAAGTACTAAGAAACATGGAAATTAGGTTTCATGAAAACCAAGATGGAAATGGAATGAAGAAGAATTAAAGGTTTTATAAGTGATAGTGTTTGATGAAAATAATCACAGGTTTTATAAGTGATAGTGTTTGACGAAAATAATCACAGGTTAGTAAAGCATGAAAATTTGGCTATACGTTCAATGGAAGCACTAATAGTAACAGCTTTCTTCAAAGACTTCCCATCGTCTCTTGGAACATCCTCTTAACCGGGCATCAATAGTAAAGATGAAACACAACACATAATTATTACTAAATCGAGTTATAATCAAAGTACAGAAAATAAATAATAATGGTCATTGTGTTAGTTTTACAAACCTTATTGGCCGGTATAAAGGGTAATCTTGATGAATGAACTCATGAACTGCATTAATTCTGGTATTGACTTGTGGGGTGCTACGGGAAAAGTGCATATTTCAACCTGAACTAAGTCACGTGCTTTTTCAGACCTAAACAATTAATCAGTGCGTATTTCAACCCAAACCGTTATAAATTTTAAATTTCCTACCCGAACTTACTATTTCGAGCCAAAATCTACATTGACTAACGGATCGTTAGTCAAACATTAAACAGTATCAGACATGTGATGTAAAAGTGCTTTAGACCCGAACTAGCTCTAACGTGCCTTTTCATATCTGTTCGTTTGACTAGTGCATATTTTTTCCCAAACCTAAATAAAATTCAAATTTTCTACCCAGAAAACTGATGATTTTCAAATCACAATTTTAAAATCTTTTTGCCAATATATAATTTAAATTTTGTTGCCAATATATATATAATTTTAAAATCTTTTTGCCAATATATAATGCACAGTCACATATACCTATATATATTGACAAAATAGTCAAAAACATATATATGATATTATTCTAGTTTATAGTTGATCAACAAATTGAAAAGCTTTAACTTCAAATAAAGATTGTCTGACTAAATTTATATTCATAGAATACATATTGAGTTTGGAATGAATAGAAAAAAATTGTGATGAGCTAATGTATATACATATATTTATACCAATTGACTATTAAAATATGCAAAATAAATAATTTATATTGAAAATTGTGATGTTTTAAAAGAATTTTGATTATAGAAACCAAAATTGTCTTATTAAATTGACTAGAATCGACAGGTTTCCATTTTTTTACCGGGATTTAGGGGTGTTTTGGGTTAATTATAAATTTTAGATTTTTAGTAAAACCAAACTGGATTGGCACCGGTTCGTGGTTCAACCCGTCGAACCAACCGGTGCAGACCGGTTTCTAAATCATTGGTTTTTTAGATAAAAATTTTGAATTTTATTTAGGTTTGAAGATAAATAAGCACTACTTAAATATACATGTACGAAAAGGCACGTTAGAGCTAGTTCGGGTCTAAAAAGACATTTTTCCTGTCACATGTCTAATACTGTTTAACGTTTGACTAACGATTTGTTCGTCAAGGTAGATTTTGGCCCGAAATGGTAAGTTCGAGTAGGAAATTTAAAATTTTTAATGGTTTGGGTTGAAATAGGTACTGGTTGATTGTTTAGGTCTGAAAAAGCACGACTGTTAGTTCAGGTTGAAATAGACACTTTTCCCGCCGTACTCTGTAATCATGGGTGTATCATCTAGATTCATTCTATTGTTCTTCTCAAGGCATAAATTAAAGAGTTTATTCTTTAACAAACTCACTTCGGCTTAGCCATAAGGGAGGAATGTTGTTCGGTTCTTGATATGTTTCTTGATATACTTAACCGAATAACACAAAGAAAGAGAGAAAGAAAGAAAGAAAGAAAAAAAAAGAAAAAGAAAAACTCTGTTTCTTCTTTAATTATTCTCAACTATGAAACAACATGAAAGGCTTAAATAATCCCCAAAAAAAACCTCGAGAGGATTGTCAAAAAAAAAAAACACACCCGGCTTGTGTGGATAGAGCTTGAAAACTGATAAAGTATATCTCAAAACAAGGCCCAACCAATGAACTGAAGAAGAAAGAATAAACACAATTTAGAGAGACTTGCAGGCAACAAGTGAAATGACGAGTTGGACTTGATTGGGTATACAAAGCGTTTTGCGACTGCGCATTTCCCGGTTGCGTTATGATAGTTACGTTGGAGCTTAATGTATCCGTCTTCTCCCCAAAAGGGTCCCCATGAATTACGAATAAGCCAGTAGTCTTCACCTTGTGCTGTTGTTCCATACCCCACGACTACCACATCGTGGTTTCCATATCCATCCGCACATGCACCTTTATACACACCCTGAGCAAGAACACAGAAACAAAAATGTTATCACAAAATAATACTGGGTGTAAAGTAAAAAAAAAAAAAATCAACTATGTTAACCTTTCCTCTGTAGTATTGCAAGCTTCCGGCTTCAATCATAACACTAATAGGTTGATGAGCAACAGCTTTCTTCAGAGACATCTCATCCATCTCAGGACCCCACTCATAACCATCAATAGTAACAGAACGAGTGGTACTCATCTGCAGGATGAAGAAAACAAGAGATGAATAGAACACATCAGTTACCAAATTGAAACGATCATCAGAATTGAGTATGTTGGTTTTACAAACCTGGATGGCCTTGCACGCGGCAGTATCAGTGGCGGTATAAGGGTACACTTCATCTGTTACAATACCACCGTTTTCGACAATGAACTTAAAAGCCTCGTCTGCCGTACCTCCCGCACATCCACCGTTACCCCCCTCTCTGTCGCAGTCAATGAGTTCTTGTTCCGACAAAGATATCAATTCTCCGGTCTTGATCTTGTTTAGACCTTCCACCGCTCCCGTCGCCGAGAACGCCCAACAACTTCCTATTTATCAAACGCAATCTCAACCGCAATCGCAAATGCACACAACCAAATAATGCTAAGAAAACTGAAAACCATACCACAGACGTGTCCTTGATTTTTTACTGGAGTAACAGCTCCTTCCTCTCTCCAGTCGACTTCATCAGGCAAAACTTCTCCTTCCACGTACCTATACCTCTCTGCTATCACTCGATCACTTGTCAGCTCCATCTTCCCCCTCAAGTACATAGCTCGAAACTCATCATTCGTCAGATCCGCAAACGGGGTCAGCCCGAGCTCGTAAGTCCGGCTCGGAACTGAATTGTGTGCTTCGATGACCTTCAAGTTGTCCTTGAAGATCGTGAACCGTTTCTCTTTCTCTCCAAGACCATTATAGTTCTTCCCATTCTCCACAAGCCATCGCTCGTACATCAGCCGCACCTCCGCTTCACTCTGCTGCGACTCTGTTGCTGTGACGACGCCTAGAGACAAGGAAACTAGTAACACCGAGAGGGTCAAGAGAGCTAGAGTTATAAAACTTATAGCCATTTTTTTTTTTTTTTTTTTTTTGCTTTTCTCTCTATCTTGTTTTGTTTCACCTGAGATTTCTGCAACTGTTAAGTCAAAGTATTTATAGAGCGGGAATTTTTGGTCGTTGAGAGAAGTGGAGAGCGAGAGGGATACATAGTCGGATAGACGTGTAACGTGTTCATCCTAGTGTGCTCTAACGTGCCATCATATTTTAGTGAGAAAGTCAGACTACTGCTTCCAGCACACTGCTTTGCTTTTCTTTTCAGCACACTCTTATGGTTGAAAACCAGAAAAATCACATCACATGTGGAATAGATCGTTCCAAACAAATTCCTTTTATAACAATGTATATCATGAAAGGACGAAGCAAATACACGTGAATGCAGTACATGAATAAGTGGGTGTGAAAGTCACAAAAAAATTTACTCATCTAAATCATGCATACATGTAACATGTTTATCAAGGTTTCTACTGGTTAACAAGGTGGCTGAGACACTAAAGATATACTTCAGGTTGTGTTCTGAATAAGGAGGTTCATTTTCCGGGACAGGGGAGAAGAAGGAGACTGAACTGAAGGTGGAATAGAAGCAATGATTCTCAGTTTATAAAGTATGTGGAGGTAAGTTTTACATAATCATTTTCAAAATTTAATTTCATTTTAAAAACTAGTTTTTTTAATAGAAATATCCATATTTAAAAAATAAAAAGATAAGCATTCTTCTTTACAGTTTGTTTCACACATTCACTTTTCTTAATTCACCACTTACTTCCATATAAGCATTCTTCTTTACAGTTTTTTTATCAAAAATTTAATTCCACAAAAATAATGTGATAAATCTTTCTCGCATTTACTTAATTTCAATTAGTTTTGTTTCTAATTGAACAGAAATATAAATTCAGATATTCTTATAGTTGTTTAGCTATTAAATATAAAACCACAAAACATAATCAACTTTCACCTTATAGTATAGTTTTTGAACAATGAAACAACATGAAAGCCTTAAATAATCCCCAAATAACCTTGAGAGATAGAGGATTGAACTAAAAAACAAGACACACGCGGCTTGTGGATAGAGCTTGATAAAGTCTGTCTCAAAATAAGGCCCAACCAATTAACTCAAAAACAAATAAAACCCCCAATTTGAACACGTTTGCAGACAACAAATCAAAGGACGAGTTGGACTTGATTGGGTATACAGGGCGTATAGCGACTCCACAATTCCCGGTTGAATTATGGAAGTTGCGTTGGAGCCTAAGGTATCCGCTTTCACCCCAGTTTGATCCCCATGAATTACGAATTATCCAGTAGTCTTCACCTCTTTCTGTTGTTCCATACCCCACGACCACCACATTGTGGTTTCCATACCAATGATCACATGGTCCTGTAAACACACCCTGACCAAGAAAAAAGAAAACAAGAAAGCAATGAAAATTTTATCACAACTTAGTATTGTGTTTTAATTAAAAAAAAAAAAAAGAATCAAGCTTTTTGGAGGCAGTGTCAGTTGTAAGAATTACAGATGTGTAGAGTTTCATGTTTTCGGCTTCGACCATAACACTAATAGGTTGATGAGCAACAGCTTTCTTCAAAGACATCTCGTCATTATGAGGAGCATCCTCATGACTATCAATGGTAACATAACGAGTGGTAATCATCTGCAGGACATACATAAGTTACCAAATTAAAACCATTAATCAAAACTACCAAAAAAAAAAAAAAAAAGAGGGTCATGTTATGATGGTTTTACAAACCTCAATGGCCTTGCACGCGGCAGTATCATTCTCAGTATAAGGGTAAACTTTATCTGACATAATACCACCATTTTCGATAATGAACTGAAAACCGTCGGCTGCGTTACCTCCCAAACATCCAAAGTTTCCGGAATCTCCGCCTCTGTCGCAGTCCATGAGTTCTTGTTCCGACAAAGATATCAGTTCTCCTGTCTTGATCTGGTTTATACTTTCCACCGCTCCAATCGCCGAGAACGCCCAGCAACTTCCTGTTTTATCAACCGCAACCGCAATCTCAACCGCCAATCGGCAAAGCACAAAATCAAATAATGCTAAAAGAAAATTGAAACTTCATTCATACCACACTCTCCTTGGTTTTTGACTGGAACAACTGCACCTTTCTCTCTCCAGTCGATTGCATCGGGCAAAACATCTCCTTCCTTGTACAAATACCGATCTCCTATCACTGGATCGCTTGTCAGACGTTCCATCTTCCCCCTCAAGTAAGTAGCTCGAAACTCATCATCCGTCAGATCCGCAAACCGGGTCAAACCGAGTTCGTATGTCCGGGTCGGAACCGAATTGTGTGCTTCGATGAGCTTCAAGTTGTCTTTGAAGATATCGAACCGTCTCTCTTTCTCTCCAAGACCATTGTAGTTCTTCCGGTTCTCCACCAGCCACCGCTCGTACATCCGCCGCACCTCCGCCTCATTCCGCTTCGTCTCCGTCGCTGTAACGCCGCCGAGAGATGAGGAAAGTAGTAACACGGAGAGGAGCACGAGGGCTATAGTTACAATAAACCTTATAGGAATAGCCATTTTTGTGTTTTTTTTTTTTGCTTTTCTTTCTTTCGTTTTGTTTCACTTGAGATTTCTGCAACTGTTGCGTCGGAGTGTTTAGCGTTGGAAGTTTCTGTCGTCGTCCTGAAAAGTGAAGAGCGAGAGAGATCATAGATGTGTTCTTCAGCCAATAGCGTGCCATCATTTTATATATTATTTATTTATTTATATATATATTATTCTGGAAAGAAAAGTCACATCGCATGTGATAATTGATACTACCAAGAAATTTCATTAAGTATAGTATTTTTTGATCTTACCGGTTAAATATATTGTCAAAAATTAAGTGATGCAATGATTCTAAAGTCACTGAGCTTTGGATACTCGGGTTTGGGCCAAGAAGGCAAGAAGTAGAACGGTTTCAAATTAGTTCTACCTCAGTCAAAGCATTTGACAGAGACTCACAATCGAATTAGCTCTTAAACATTTTACAGCAAAACCAAATCAAATCTCAGACAACAACTCAAATGACGAGACCGACTTGGTCGGGTAAGAAGGCATCATTGCGACACCGCATTTCCCAAATGAATCGTTGATGTTACGTTGGAGCCTAACGTATCCTTGTTCTCCCCAATTTAATCCCCATGAATTACGAATGATCCAGTAATCTTCACCACTTGAAGATCCATATCCCACGATTTCCACACCATGGTCCAAAGATATTCCACATGTTCCCGTTAACACACCCTGAGCAAGAAGACCAAAAAGAACATAGAAAGTGGGTTTCAGTGGAAACACAATATCCGATTAAGACGAATCAAAGGTTTGTTGGAGAAACTACAGATTTGTAAAGCTGAAAAGCTTGGCTACTAGCTTCAATGGCAACACTGACAGGTTGATGAGCAACAGCTTTTTTCAAAGACTTCTCATCGTCTCTAGGAACATCTTCATAACCATCAATGGTAACGACACGAGTTTTGTTCTTCTACAGAATGGAAAAAAGAAACACATGACTACAAAATTGAAAGCATAATCAAACTAGAAAAAAAACGAAAAAAAAATATTTGACATTATGTTGTTTTATTAAAAACCTTATTGGCATTGCAGAAGCTACCATCAGTGGCGGTATAAGGATAATCCTCATCTGTTTCGACACCACCGTTCTTGATGATGAACTTAAAAGCATAGTTCATGATACCTCCATCACAACCAGCGTTGACGAAATCTCTGTCACAGTCAATAAGTTCCTGTTCCGACAAAGATATCAATTCTCCGGTGGTGATCATGTTTATACCTTCCACCGCTCCAATCGCAGAAAACGCCCAACAACTTCCTATTTATCAAAAAGGTCTCAATCGCAACCGCAAAAATCCAAGATCAAAAAGGTAAGGAAATTTGAAATCATACCACAGTCTCCTTGATCTTTGATCGGAACAACAGCTCCTTTCTCTCTCCAGTCGACTTCATCAGGCAAGACATCTCCTTCCTTGTACAGATACCTCTCTCCTCTCACTGAATCTATAGTCCTCTCCATCTTCCTTCTCAAGTAAATAGCTCGATACTCCTCGTTCGTAAGATCTGCAAACCGTGTCAAACCGACTTCGTAACTCCGGTTCGGGATTGAATTGTGCTCATCGATGAACTTCAAGTTTTCCTTGAAGATCTTGAATCGTCTCTCCTTCTCACCAAGACCATTATAGTACTTCTTCCGATTCTCCACCAGCCACTGCTCGTACATCAGCCGCACCTCCGCCTCATTTCGCTGCGTCTCTGTCGCTGTGACGACTCCGAGAGATGAGGAAAGTAGTAACGCCGAGAGGATCACGAGAGCTATGGTTATAAATCTGATTGGATTAGCCATCTTTTTAGTACTTTTGTTGCTGTTGTTACAGTGAGATTATTGCAAGAGTTGACGTTGAGACCAGAATAGAAAATTGGATTAGTTGTGTTTCGGGGATTGGCTGCTTTGTGTCAGTTTTTTTTGTCATTAATTTATTCTGACAACATTATTATACTAAAAACAAATTACATCCTACGATTAATATCACATGTATAATTGTGGAAATTTTCAATGTATATAATTTCTTCAGTTGATCAATCAAACGTGGAAGAAAGTGGTTACATAGTATTTCGCATTTGAATCGATCAGATTAGCTAAGTTTAAAACTGTATCTGAACTAAAATTTACTCCCCATGTTTCTTAAAATTTCTTGAAGATTAATGTTTTAAAATTTCAGATATTTTTTTAAAAATTGTTAACACGATCATTTAAATTTTTAATTAATAATACTAATTAACTTCTATCATAAAAAAAAAATCAAAATAGCTAGTTGAACAATTTTTTTAAGACATCAATCTTTTTAAAACAACCTATTTTTTTTTTAGATTAACTTACAAGATAAGAACAAATTTTTTTTAGGGATTAGATTACAAGATGTGTCCCTTGTAGTTTCTAACTTATAACTGAATGATATTCAATCACATAAAAGCAGAAGTTTTTAGAGCATTTCCAAGTTTCAACCATGTTATCTCGTAGAATAATATATGGGGCAAATATCAGATTACTAAAACATTTACAGCAAATTAAATCAAATCCAAAATAACATAGAAAATTAACCAGTGTAATCAAACTATGATCCAATCTTGAAGTGTCTAAAGACAAAGGACTGAATCTTGGACACTAGGGATGAAAAGCTGAAAACTAAACGGTTCCTTTATTCGTTTCGTCTCTCCTCAAGCGCTGCTCACAAGCACGTTAGTAGCCTTCGTGGTCGCAGTCGCTGGGCCTCGGGTCAAAGCTTTTACGCTAAACGGACTGTTTGCCTTCTGTTCACACCAAATATCATAAACGAATCAGTGAAAAGTAACAAACAAAAACAAAGTCTTCAAGGCATAAGAGAGAACAAGAAACTAACCATTCTACAAGTACCGGCCTTCAAATCGCAGACAGGGTATGACTGAGGGCAGCAGCTATAGCCGTCGTCGCAACAGGTGGCTGACTCGAGCGGGCAACATCCCCGGCTATAGCATTTGCCTTTGTACTCATAGAGACAACAACAAGTGGACTTGGGTGGACAAGTGTTAGACTTGTCACAAACAACAGGTGAAGGCGGTGGGGGTTTTGGTGGGTTTGAGCTCGATGACTTGGTAGGGTAAGAAGCCATCATTGCCACACCACATTTCCCAGACGAGTCATCGATGTTACGTTGGAGCTTAAGGTATCCACTTTCTCCCCAGTTTGGTCCCCATGAGTTACGGATAAACCAGTAGTCTTGACCTTCTGAGGTTCCGTATCCCACGGCTACCACACCATGGTCCAAAGCTGTTCCACATGTTCCTGTAAACACACCCTGAAGAAACAACAAACAGAGGCTTTTATGGATTTGGTTCTTTATTAAGAAAACCATGAAGACAATCGTCAAGGTTTTTGTTTAGTATATTACGGATTTGTAAAGCTGGAAAGCTCGGCCACCGGCTTCAATGGCAACACTAATTGGTTGGTGAGCAAGAGCCTTCTTCAGTGACTTCTCATCGTTTTGAGGAACATCCTCATAACCATCGATGGTAACAACACGAGTGTTCTTCTGCGAGAAGACAAAACAGAACATAACCGATAATAAGGCTACCAAAGTTATTAAACATAAATCGAAACTAAAGACACTACGAATCAGCTGTTTTATAAACCTTATCGGAATTGCATAAGTTAACATCAGTGCCGGTATAAGGATAATCTTCCTCAGTGTCAATACCACCATTATCAATAATAAACTGAAAAGCATAGTCCATGACACCACCACCACATCCATTATTGTAGCTCGTGTCACAGTCAACAAGTTCTTGCTCCGACAGAGATACCAATTCCCCTGTCTTGATCTGGTTTATACCTTCCACCGCTCCAATCGCAGAAAACGCCCAACAACTTCCTATTTATATCCAAAAAAATCTCTCATCAGCTCAATTCAAAAATCATAACTTTCACTATGAACACGAAAAAGAAAACGCCTTTAACAGCGGTTAAGTCGCAACTCGAAATACAAAAGAAAAAGGAGAGATTTTTTGAAGTCATACCACAGTTTCCTTGATCTTTGACTGGAACAACGGCGCCTTTGGCTCTCCAGTCGATTTCATCAGGCAAAGTATCTCCAACCTTATGGAGATACCTCTCTGCCTTCACCGAATCTCTGGTCCTCTCCATTTTCCTCCTCAAGTGAATCGCTCGGAACTCCTCGTTCGTCAGATCGGCGAACCGGGTCAACCCGAGTTCGTAACTCTGATTCGAGACCGAGTTGTGCTCTTGCACGAACCTCACGTTGTCCATGAAGATCTCGAACCGCCTATCCTTCTCTCCCAGACCATTGTAGTTCTTGTGATTCGCCACAAGCCACCGCTCGAACATCTTCACATCCGCATCGTTCCGGATACCTAGCTTCGCCGTGACGCCGCCGAGAGACGAGGAAACTAGTAACACCAAGAGGATCACGAGAGCTATGAGTCTGATTGGACTAGACATAGTTTGTTTGTTTTTTCTTCTTGGTTGTGTTTCAATGAGATATGTGCAACTGTTGCGTCGAAGTATATATAGAGAATGAAACTTTTGTTTGTCTTCGAGAGAGAAATTTGGAAAGCGAGAGCCGAGAGGGATAGATGTGTTCTCCGTATTGGCCCTGACTTGTCATTATTACTTTTAGTATATTTTATTCTCGAAAATAGAAAAATTAAAGTCACATCAGCATATTAAAACCTTTATAAATTAATAGTATTGAAACCGGAGAATTTTATTAATTTATAAAAATATTAATTATTAATTTATAGAAATATTAATTTATCGATAAATTAATAATTTATTAATTTAAAGAGTGATAAACTTTAATCTTTACTTTCATGAAAAATATATTTTAAATTGTTTACATTTTTTTATATAATCATATTTCCATATTATTTTAGAAATCTTCTTTTTTTATCATTCTCAATTGTTCCAACTATCCTTTTTACTTTTGATTTCCAAATTCTTGCAATGGTAAGATTTCCATTTTTTTACTATTTCCTATAGATATGAACTTTAAGACAAAATAACAGTAGAATCTTATTTTACTAGATTGACTTAATGATGTATACATAATTTATAATTTTATATACATCATTATTAATTTATAATATTATTGGGACCATATATTACACAGAAATTTTTTTTAATAAATTATTATCTTATCGAATTTTGTTAAATTTTATATTAACCCGACTTGGGATCGGAATTTTTTTTTAATTTATAGAGTTTTATTATTCTATAAAGTATTAATTTATGGAAGTTGTACTCTAAATAACAATTTCAAAATACTTCTTTTAAAAAAATTAATATTATGGTTAAAGAAGTTGATAATTCATATTCATAACGGTTAGCTTTTTTCTTGGATATATTGTATAAACCACTTATTTTAAACTTTAGATATACAGTTAAAACTCTTATTTATCTAAATAATATTTAGATAAAATTCTTCTGATACTTTATTTGATTCATTTTTACATCTAGACTACATACTACATTTTATATCAAACTTTAACAATATATGTTTTCATATTAGTTAATTATCAATTTTTTTTTTCGACCAAGTTTTGTTAATAATATTAATAAAATATACTTTTTAGATATTTTATATTTACACCATGTTTCTTAGTTTGGAAAACCTAATTCTAACCTTTCACAGAGTAGTTTCTTAAAGACTCTTCTAGCCTTTCTCCGTTTTTCGGTAGGTACTAGAAACCCATAACCACCATGTGTTACACGCACTTTGGTAACTATAAAATAGCACATATAGTATCAATTTAAAATTTTAAGAATACAATCGTGATGTCGTGGTCATGCACGGTATTATTATTATAGGTTATAAGAACCAATGAAATATTCCGGTTTTCAATTTTTTTTTTTTGTTGGTTGCATCGTAAATACTCATAAATGATAATTCAATTCGGAAAGTAAAACGAGGAAGTCTTCGCTCCTAAGTCTTAAGTCTTAACTCTCAAGATCTCTATTATGTAATCCTCTCTCATATATCTTGTTTACCCAAATACAGCAAAATATCTTCGAGAAGTTACTTATGCGTTCTCCTACTGCTTACTACTACAGTGATGGTACCATTATTATGTGAGATAATGGAATCTGAGATTATTTGGATAATATCCTTCTTTTTATATCTCAGCGGCCAGATGCTTTTACTGTATTTGCTAATATGATTTAAGTTAATATATATATGAATTGGTTAGATATTAAGAAAATTAAAACAATACAAATAAGGTGATATATCGACTTTCGACAACTTATAGTTGAATACTATGTATTCTCTTAATTTATGTTTGTGAGTATGTGATTGCCATATTCGATTGGAGCTTGAGTCGTTTCATTCATATTAAAAGCATGCCAATTGATTAAAATATGGTTGGATGTTTTTTTTTAAAAAAATGGTTGGATGTTTATTTATTCTAATTAAGATGAGTGCAGTAGTTGACAAAAAAAAAAAGATGAGTGCAGTAGCGTCTCTTAGCACAATCTTTTTGTATTTTTGTTCGGAGAGATCCACGCGATGTATATATATGTTAATAAATTATGGTAATAATGTCCAACTTTTTATTAAATTATCTGAAGATTGTGAAGAGGTATGTTCATCTTAATATTATATATGCACTACTTGCTCAATAATTTGGAGGAAAAATATAACATTTCAATGTTTTTCCCAAGTTATATATATGTATATATTATGTGTCAAGCGTCATTTTTGAACCACATGGATCTTTGAATTTTCCGGAAAGTCAAGCAAAAACTCTTTTGCTTTGGTTATGTTATAGTATTGTCTTGAAGAAAATGTAATTTTCATAAACTTGAACCATTCTTTTTGATGTTTGTACAAGTAAAGAAGAGAGAAGGTTAGTTAGATAAATTTCCATCTTCAATAAATTTTAAATTCAATCAAAAAAAAAAAAGGTTAGTTAGATAAGATCATAGATTCATAGGCAACGTGATAAATGGCCGGACAACGTGCAACAAATTTATTTTAACTAGCGTACCGATTTGACTAATTTTCAACTAATTAAGATAAACGATGACTCGTCTTTTATCTAATGGCCGTACGTACCAAGAAGAAAAAAAAGGGATAAACATTGAAATGTTAACTATTATAATCATTTATCATTTCCATATTGATCCCTTGTCTACAAGACTTTAAAAAGGTCGTTTTTCTATATCTCTACTCTACAACGTTTTCATATGGTCTTTTTTTTTTTCCAATTATCAACGCTCACCATACACGAGAGTCAAGAGAGAGAAGCGGATGTGGCTTTTGTATTCGTATCTTAGTCCATGACCCCAATTGCAGAATATATATTTCTGACCCAGTGACTTACGTTGGATTATTATGGAGTATAATTAGCCGTTTCCATTAACTGGGCCAATACTTCTTCCATGGACTATTATAAGTCACTTCTCTTCATACTGGGCCAACACTTCTTTCTGACACTTATTTGATTCCAAGTTCTAACTAGAATAGTAAATTGACGAATGACGATCGTATAGGCAGGGGCGGACTCAGAAACTAATTTTACTGGGTTCATAAATATTATTGATTTTTTTTATAATTATTTCGTCATTATAAATTAAACAAAATACAAAAATCAATTAAAATAAATTGCATAGTAAACTGAGAAGTTATGGGTTAAGGCCCAACCCAAAGTAAAAATTAAAAAAATTCAATTAATAAGAACATGATTTAAGTGTCGAAGCAGATTATTGGAGGGTCAAAATCATGCTTTTAGACCAAATCAGCTATTAAACCACAATAATCACATAGAAAAATATTATTTATTTAGATTTAACTGGTGTCAATTGAACCCAGATTCTCCTTTATAGGTCCGCCTCTGCGTATAGGTACCAGGTGGTCCATTGCTTCGTTTTGTTTTTTGTTTTTATACGTTACTAATGTGTAATTTTAAAATAGAATACAACATTTTGGTGTTTTTGTGGGTGATTGGTTGGGCTGTATCTTGCTCCTACAGCCTTCTTTAGCTTTAAAACATTAATACCCGACAAATCATGATGTAGCTTTATTTTTTCCTACAGAAAAATTTCTTAATTTTTACCAATCAGTATGTAGCTTTAATTTCTAAAGATACAACCAAGAAAAAAAAATCTCTCTTTATGTATTGTATTAGGCAACAAATCCTACATCTTTATTTTTTGGGCTGTAGGATCTGTAGAGAAAATAAATCATTACTAAATATTAGATAAATATTAAAAATAGAAATTATTAGCTAAAAAAGGAAAAATTAAAAAATAAATGTGAAAATAGAAATTATCAGTTGAAGAAAAGAAAAAAGTAAAAAATAAATATGAAAGAATTTATATAAAAACTAAACCATAACCAATATGAAAAATAAAGAAAATATGAAAAATAAATACGAAAGAATTGATATAAAAAATCGAGATGAGATTGCTATGACTTTGTGGAATAGTCGTAAGTAAAATTTATTATTATTTAGATAAGGTTTTTATTATAATTTTTTCAATTTTTTTTTGAATTTTTAGTAATTTTCTAATTTTTAAATTCCAATAAGAGATAATTTTCATTTTATTTTTACTAATACAAAAGTATTTTAATTAATATAAAAATAATTATTTTATGCATGTTACACACATTTTATAGTTTACCAATCATTTTTTATCTAAAAATATCTACAGCCAAAAACTTACAGCTACAGCCAATATAGCTACAGCAAAAATTTCTGCTAAAAAAGCTACAACAATAAATTTACAGCTACAGCCAATGTACTTACAACACAAATACTACAACAAAAAAATTACAGCTAAAGACGAACCAATCACCCACTTTATCTCCTTTTATTCCTGATCTTTTGTAGCTCTCCTTCTACTGCTCTGCTGGTTCGGCTGCTTAAGAAGGAGGTTTTTTTCCCTGAATCAATAAAAAACAAGAAAAAAACAAAGATACAAAGCCGGCCTTAACGCAAATACCTTGCCAAGAATTTAAGAATTCAAGATTCTTGGCAAATCTATCTCAAAGTTTATAGACGTATATACATTTTTCAAAGAAAACGAGTTTTTTTTTGTTTCGGGCAAGTAGTAGTCCATCTAATAGTTCGTTTGCCTTGGACGTCCAAAGCCTGTTGTGTTAGATTCCGCGGTACGGTGTTCTAATATTGTTGATGAATTAAGTATGATTTTTGTCACATGTAAATTGATTTATTCGGGCAAAAATCGATTTAATCATTGTTTCCGGTGATGTTTTTACTAATTAATTTAATCCGTTTTTATATGACGTATGAATGTATGATACATGCATGCATCGTCTTGTTTCTTTCTGTCTAACATGTACGTAAAAGAGAGAACAACGAATAAAAGTACAAACCAAGGGGGAAAAATAGATTGGATAAAGCTCCACACCGAAACAAAAGAAACTTATCCCAGAGTGGCAGTAATTGTTAGGAATATGGGAATCAAATCGATTGTATAATCGAGGAAAAAAAATTTATGAGTTGTATTTGGAATATTGTCTTTTGTTTTAACACAGAAACATATAGACAGAGTGAGAATGAGCTGGGAAGCACGTGTGGGAGAAGAGAGAAGCACGTGCAACAACGACAGTGCAGGGTTGACTGGAGACAGTAGGGTCGTGTGGGACGTGGAGAGGCGCACTGTTCTCTACACACGCGTGTACCTCACTTCCTCTCCACTGGAAAACGGCGTCGTTTAGGGTTCTTTTACCATGAGAAAGAAAATACATATTACTAGTATGTCTTATCCTCTTACCATGGGCATAGCCAATAATTAATTGCAACTGTGGAGATTACGAAATATCAGATCGAAGTGTTTTTGAGTTAGTGATTTTAAAGATTTAATTTTTTTGAGTCAACTAATACTTCAGTTAACTGTCGACTCATGGTAGTGTTTAATTTAATTTATTGTTGTGGTCTTGTGGATATGATTTTCTTTCATCTTATATTTGATAAAAGGTAGAAGAACAAACTGTTTCTAATCAGTTAATTATCTTTTAAAAAGGTAAGATTTAAAATTATTGTGGTTACACTCGTTTCTTCACTATGAAATGATGGATGATACGTGTCGAGCAATTGAACATATATTCCACGAGTCCAATGACTTATACCTTAGAGTCTCGATCGTATTTTATTCATCAAGCATTGGTTACCTAATTGATTCTCGTTACACTGCAACATCGATCTACGCGTGTGTGAACTTACTACCTTTCTTACTTTTCTAAAAGTTAAATTTTTTTAAAAGAAAGTTTCTTTCAAAAGATAGATTTTTAAAGATTTTAATATATATGTTTTTAAAAATTAGTAATAAATTATAAATTTCGAAAAATAGTAATTAAGCTTATTAATTTATTAGTAGTTTAAATTTATTGAAAATTTTTAATTATAGAAAATGATACATTTATAATCAAAATTTAATTTTGTTTAAATATGTGTAAAAATACACAAAATATATTATTAGGAAACAGAGAGAGTATTTACCAAGAGTTAAAAGATAATTGTGTCACACACACACACACACATATATATATATATATATATATATATTCCATAATAATGTTGTATAAGTGGAAAACTAAAACTTTTGCAATGAGTTATCAAATTATATTATAACAATGGACCAAAGTCCTTCAAAACATCAGCATAAAAAAAAAACATTTTTCAAAATCAAACCGGCCGTACCAAAAAAACATCCAACTCCGGTTAGCCTTCATAGCTAAGAAAAAAATACTGTATTGAAAAAGAAGAGAGGAAGAAAACAAAAATGGATTGAGTGTGTGAGAAAAAAAAGGAGGAGAGACAGCTTCGAAACACTCCTGTCTTCTTTCTTTGACCTTTGACTCGCTCCATTACCACATGCATGAGAGACCGTGACAATTATTTTGAGATCTATCTATACGTTGGTTTTGGACGAACTACGGTTTGATAATAGAGTTCACGAGTTTTTGGTATCAACTCATATAACAACACGTCTGATTATGTCAAACACTAGTATACAGTGCGGCATCTTCGTTCTTCTCTTTTACTTGTCATCTGTCATCAATTGTTAATTTCTCTGATTGCCTTTAATTTGCCACGCTCAATCTAATTGCCTTTAATAATAATTTGTCATCAATTATTAATGTCATCTTCATAGCTACTACGTTTCAATCGCGATCACCTCTCTTTAAGTAAGTTCAAATGTGTGCACATGAATGAATTTAGGTTATTGCCTTATAGGTATATATATAAATTAAATAATTTTTGTTGTGTTTGGCTGAGATTTGAAATCATTTTAATGATATTTGTTTTGCTAATAAACATACATATATAAAGCGACTATTTTGAAATCTTAAGTATAATTTCAATATTATATATATATATAAATTTGTTTTGAAACGAGTTCTAAATAAATTAAAATATAGTATCAGAATCATATGTTCTTCTACTTTGAACAACATTTGTATTAAAAATATGTATCTAGTTTAGGCAAGAGTAAACAGATTTAGAGATTTGAATTACATCAGTCTCTCGCGATAAGTGACTTGCAGCATTGTCTGAACTAAAAATTATTTGTTTTGCGGTAAGAGATTCTTTGTTTCACCGGGAGAGGATACAATCATACAAGGCATATGACTGCCAAAGCATGAAGATGTGTTGATGTCTGGTTTGAGAACTTGATTAACAGGTTATGAGAGAGCTGTGGTGAACAATAGAGCAGAGATACACAAACAACACAACTACAAAGAACAGTAGACAATGAACGGTTCATGAGCAGAGATACAGCATCATTGTGGAGGATACAGAAGATCAGAAGATGACATGGTCGCAGTCTTGATGAAGATATAGATGCTAGGTGCCTGTGAGCTAGAAGCTGATGAAACAGAACATACGTCAGATGCTGTATCAGGCAGCTGGTAACCTTATAACAGATGACCTGGTTAGGACTGCCTAGTGGAGTCAGGTGAAGCACCAGGATGACCAAGAGGCGTGATGTTGCATCCGGATGAGGTCTGTCTGATTGGAAGCGTGATGTTGCATCCGGATGAGGTCTGTCTGATTGGAAGCGTGATGTTGCATCCAGAATCAGACAAACCATCAAGCGTTGAATCAGTAGGCAAACATCAAGAAGACACTGGTGTTAGACGGATAAGTGTTGATACATCAGAGGATGTATACATCAAGATTGATGTTGAGCGATAGAGTGATAAGTGTTGATGCATCAGAGGATGTATACATCAAAATTGATGTTGAGCTTGATGTTGAGCAAGAGCTAACAACCTACTGATCTTGAAGACTATTGGAGGTGCGATTAGAAACACGGTTCAAGACAGAAGTGTTACAGTCTCTGAGACGGTAGGAGTACGTGGTTCAGAGGCTGAGACAGAATCGTCATAAGACTGTGAATCAGCACTCATGCAAGAAGAGTTATCGACACATGATAGAAGTATATTGTGTACGTGAAGAAGATTGCAGTGAGATACTGCAGAGTATGTATCAGGAGACAATAACTTATCATGGTGCAGAAGTTGATGTAGTACAGCAAGTAAGACAGACAAGCAGCTCAAGGCATTGGATGACTTGGAGCTAAGGAAAAGGATTGGAGTAAGCTTGGAAGCTTACGTGGACGTTTCCAGAAGGTTGTAGCTGAGCTGGACGTGAATCTTGGAGAAGATATACTCGTGTATCAGAGATAAGGAAGGATTCCTATTTTCAAGGAATAGGAAAAAGGGATATTCCGTTTCTCTAGGGATTTGTTGTTGGGCTTGTATCGCCGACCCTATTGCTTATAAATAGGGATGTTTAGCCTGTGGAGAAGGTTAACACGTTGAGAGCAGTGTCTTAGCATAGGGTTTTGGGGTTCTCGTAAGAAAGCAAAACACTAGGGCTAAGGGATGTGCTTGAGAGGTTCGACGATCGTGTATAGATCATAGAACGTGTTCATCCATCTAGAAAAGAGTGGTAGGCATTATAGTCGGATACCATATGCATTGTAATTGCAATCTTGTTCTAGTGGATTTATTCTGGACGAGGTCCCGGGGATGTAGGTTGAAAGACCGAACCTCGTTAACAAACTCTATGTGTTCTTTACTTTATGCTCATATCGCTACTCATGTTTATAATTGATAGAACACATAGGTATAGCCACAAATATGCTTTTTCATTTGGTAGCAGAGCGGGTTCCCGCTAGAGATCTTGTTTTGTTTCGGGTAGATCTTGGATTTGTGGCTAGTGGAGAGAATAGAAAGCAACCACGGAAGATTAAGAACATGACCTAGAGGAATGATGTTGCAAGGTTTTTGGGTTGAATACTCAGTTAAGGAAACAAAAAAAAAGGGGTTTGCCTATTATCCGGAGGAATGAAATAGATTCGGAGGATAATTAGGGGAACACTGCAAGTTTTTGTTTGGCTAAGCATATCATGGAATATCTGAGGCAGATGATCGTAGAAGAAGGTGTGCAACCGTGACTTAAAGAGAAAATACACATGGTTCGTGAGTTGGTGATCAGGTATTTAATAGAGATTTTATCTTCGGAGAGAAACGGTTGGTAGCATTCTGCGATAGGTTTGCGTCAAAAGTGGTAAAGATAGCTTTCAGTTAGAGAACTTGGATTAGAGAAAGGAAGCTATTCTGTTTGGATGATAAGTTGTGAAATAGATGTTGGAATTGTGCTAAGGGCCGTGGTCAGAAATTGTCTCTGTATCCGTCTGATCTCACTGTCACTAAAATAAAAGAAGTTCGAGGAGAAAAACAGAAGTGAAATGGAGAAGTGGCTTACTGCATTTGTGTGCACATTGTCAATGGAAGACACAATGGCTTGTCTAGTTGTGAGAATCCTCATCATCTTCAGTTTTGTGAGCGCTGATGAGGTTAGCAGAGAAAGTTGAAGAGAGAGCAGCGCTGATGTGCTTAGCAGAGAAAGTTGAAGAGAGAGCATCTCTGAGTTCGGTGGATATGTCGCGGTTGTGTAGAGACCAGCAACATCTCAGGTGACACAACAATCCGTAGCTTTTTGTGAAAAGCATGTGAGTGTATGGAGGTGCAAGACTCATTTTGGTGAATAACAACGAATCTCATTCTCAAAATCTAAAAGATGAAGAAACCTCAAATCAGTTGCAGATGTTCTGTTGCAGTTGAAGGTGGTCTGCTACAGTGGCAGAGTTGTTAACACAGGCGGAAGCAGATACAGCCTTGGTAAGATATTATTAGATCTTAAGCGAAGTAACAAAAGATGCTTAGAAGGCTGAAAAACGTTTTTAGCTCAGGCTATGGGTTTAACTGATTGTGAATGTGAGCTACCTGTGCTCTAAGGGGAATTACACAGTATGAGATGGAATCAAATGAAGTGGCTTCACTCTGTTACTCACAAGGTTAAATGCTGCAAGCACAAGAAAGAAAGTCAGAAATAGAAACAAGAAGCATATGATATGATATGAGTGTTCCTGATTATTACCGAAGAAATCAATTAAAGTCTCAGGTCTGCTTAAGTTCTGTGTATTAAATGAAAGCTTGTTGGACCACAAGAGATTTTTACTGTCTGTGCAATGGATTACCCAAGATTCAGTGATGGGCTTCATGTTGTTTCTGAGTACAGTCAGTATGGTGAAGTCAGCTTGTCAGGTTAAAAGGTTATGAAGACTTCAGTGGCTTCTGGCTGAGTTTTTTTTTTTTTTAAAGAAGTTTCTGCAGCAGATTCTGTCTCTTTGTAAGGAATGCAATGAAGTTCGTGTTCTTGCTGCGCAGTGGGATCAGAGACAAAGGTGAAGAGAAGAGTTTGAAGGCTACAAGTGCATTTTCGGAATCAGAAGTTATGATATGCAAATTTCTCTGTTGTGATTTAAAGTGTCGTAACAATCTCAGAGATGATCAGCAAAGGGAATTGATTCAGATCAAAGGTATCGTGAAGCTGAGAGCGCAAAGTAGAAATATAGTTCGTTGGGAATTTTAGGTCAACAAGGAGATGAAATCGAGAGCTCTTCAAAGACTGCAATTCTTCAGTCCTGACTCCTCATTTATTAAGCTTCAGATAAAGAATAAGTTGTTGCAGGAATTCTCAAGGCTAGTGCTTCATGGAACCAGGAAATATCAAGCTTCAAGGACAATAGTATGTCTTGGTTGTGATTATGTTTCCATCGTCTTTATTGGCTACATAACTCGGATTTTATCTCTGGAAGATGCTATGGAAACATGAAAGCGAGATCTTCCTAAAGATATGAAGATCGTCTTATGCTTCATTGTGGTGTGATAGAAAATTGCTTCCAAAGTTGGCTGTTTGCAGATATCTACTGGTTTTGGGTCTGGTTCAGAAAATCGACCATAGCTCTCAAACCATAACCCCAAATCGTGATCCGGTTGTTCCTGTGACTTCGTATGTCTGTTGCTGATTATTCAGAAAAGTTTCAAAATTTTCTGGGTTGGTTCGCTATCCCATTGGAGAACTCGAAGTCATGGAGATAGTAGACTCATGAAGAAATTGATCACATATGTTGTTGTGCATGTCACACGAGAGATATTTCTTAAGAGGGTTTGTCTGAGGCAGCTTCAGAGATTCTTTTGGAGGTCTAAGAATGCTCTGAAGTTCCAGTGTAAAGACTATGTGGTGACTGGAAAGTGTTCAGTTGCAGGTGTCTTAAATTCAGAGTTTTATGAATGTTTTCTGGAGCTGTAGCAGGTGAGGCTCAAACTATGGCTCTTTGAAGTTTGATTGACAAAGCAGAAGCGACTTTGTGAGCTACAAGATTCAGTGATGTAGATTTCCGGAGGAAAGCATGTAGTCTTGGTTGGAATTTCAAGTTACAGATCACAAAAATTTGAGGAAGGGACTTCAGGAATCAACGGTTCTAACGGATGTTTTGTATTCGACTTCGCCTCATAACTTCGACTATCGCATAAGGAGAATCTAAATACCAGGATATACATCAGACTATCAAAGGCTTTTCACAGCTAGCTGGTTTACTGATCGAGGTTTGCAAGGTCTTGGCTAGAGACTGTGTCTGAATCTTCAAGTTGTATTGGCATTTTCTTTAGTGCTTCAGAGACAACTTCTGAAGCTCAGCATCTTAAGACAAAGGATATGTTTCATAACAATATCTATGGTGAAATCGATACTTCAAGGGTGACAAGATCTGAGATATGACAGAAGACAAAGCTCCTTAAGAATTGAGATACCACTTCGAAGTGAAGGATGAATACAACAAGTGCAACTAGCCATGAGTGTGTGACAGAGAAGCCAAATGGAAAGAGAGAAGTGGATTTGTTTGTCAAAACAGCTGCTGATCCTGAGAGTCAAAGAGTCTCAAAAAGGCGAAGTAAGAGAGGCCACATAAAGAAGAGATGGACAGTTCTGAGAGATTTGAAACCAAAAGAAGTGCGTCATGATGGAGAAGCTCACTGGTATTGAAGTTAGCAGTAGCGTCATGATGGAGAAGCTCACTGGTAGGTGTGATTGTTGGTTCTCTTGTTATTGCAATGAAGAGAGAAGAGCAATTTGAGAATCATCGGTTTCAAAGGTGAAGGTTGCAAACTTCCATGGCTACCAGAAACCATGAAAACAGTGTCGCTAGACTCGGTAAAGAAAAAAGGCAGTCAGATATGCATTAGCTGTTCGCAATCGCATACAAGCCTGGTGTGTCATTGGTAAGAGATGGTTACTGAGATAAAAGAAACTGTTATGCCTTAGTATTGGAGGCTTAAGGATCAATAGTTTGAGCAAGATGTCAACGGACACTACAAGATTTATTCAGGCAAGAAGTTATGTCTGGATGGTGGAACAAGGCGTTATTGGAGATTGGTGTGGATCGCAAGTCTGTTCAAGGATGTTACTTCAGAGAAAGTCAGACTGTCGTGAATAAGGAGATACCATCTTGAGTTGTGGGGGTGTATGATGTTGGAATTTTTTTTGGCAACCTAACTGCATCTGTGGCATATCAGAGAGGGAAGAAACAGGTTCTGTTTGGGCTTCTGATTAACTATCTGGTTTGGAAACTGCTGGTAAGACAAAATGGACGAAGCAAGCTGTGTGTGTGTTCAGATTCGAAAAGGAAATTATTGAGATTAAGGATGATGTTACAGAAGTCAAAGATTCCGATGCTTCTTCGATTTCAAGCTGCAGATACTAGACAAGTTGATGGAAGAGATCAGAACAGTTTGGCATAATAGCAAGAGTCGATTCTCAGAATATTGTCGAGTATTCAGAGCAATGAGTCTGCAAATTCTTTAGCTCTGGCTGAGATAAGTCACGTGTACTGTTCAGCATTGACTGTTTCTATTCCGCTGGAGCAAGATTTGCTGGATGGTTTTTAACTTAGTTGTGCACTCAAGCAGGGGGAGAAGTAAATGCTGTGTACAACCAGACGATGCAGTTTAGAGCTGTACAACCAGAGTAGGCACAAGTTATGGGGGACCAAGAAGCAAGGTACATCAGTTACGATGGTTTGATGTCGTGGGCTTTTTGGGAATATGCTGATATAGAGCGAGAGATCGATTCATGGGGGAGTTCTCGGGAAGTTCTCAAGTCTGTGCCTGTTCTGTTAGAATCTGCGTGGATATGTTTGATGGTTTGCTCTTTATAGTTGATTGGTTGTGACAGATATCAACAGCACAAGAGAGAGAAGTGCTTGAGTATCAAACTAAGCTAAAAAGGGGGAGAATGAAGATGTTTGTTCTCTGGAGATATTCAGATGGTTTTGAGTATGTGTTAAGTTTCTGAAACGCATACATCAAGGGGGAGATTGAAGATGTGTTGATGTCTGGTTTGAGAACTTGATTAACAGGCTATGAGAGAGCTGTGGTGAACAATAGAGCAGAGATACACAAACAACACAACTACAAAGAACAGTAGACAATGAACGGTTCATGAGCAGAGATACAGCATCATTGTGGAGGATACAGAAGATCAGAAGATGACATGGTCGCAGTCTTGATGAAGATATAGATGATAGGTGCCTGTGAGCTAGAAGCTGATGAAACAGAACATACGTCAGATGCTGTATCAGGCAGCTGGTAACCTTATAACCGATGACCTGGTTAGGACTGCCTAGTGGAGTCAGGTGAAGCACCAGGATGACCAAGAGGCGTGATGTTGCATCCGGATGAGGTCTGTCTGATTGGAAGCGTGATGTTGCATCCGGATGAGGTCTGTCTGATTGGAAGCGTGATGTTGCATCCAGAATCAGACAAACCATCAAGCGTTGAATCAGTAGGCAAACATCAAGAAGACACTGGTGTTAGACGGATAAGTGTTGATACATCAGAGGATGTATACATCAAGATTGATGTTGAGCGATAGAGTGATAAGTGTTGATGCATCAGAGGATGTATACATCAAAATTGATGTTGAGCTTGATGTTGAGCAAGAGCTAACAACCTACTGATCTTGAAGACTATTGGAGGTGCGATTAGAAACACGGTTCAAGACAGAAGTGTTACAGTCTCTGAGACGGTAGGAGTACGTGGTTCAGAGGCTGAGACAGAATCGTCATAAGACTGTGAATCAGCACTCATGCAAGAAGAGTTATCGACACATGATAGAAGTATATTGTGTACGTGAAGAAGATTGCAGTGAGATACTGCAGAGTATGTATCAGGAGACAATAACTTATCATGGTGCAGAAGTTGATGTAGTACAGCAAGTAAGACAGACAAGCAGCTCAAGGCATTGGATGACTTGGAGCTAAGGAAAAGGATTGGAGTAAGCTTGGAAGCTTACGTGGACGTTTCCAGAAGGTTGTAGCTGAGCTGGACGTGAATCTTGGAGAAGATATACTCGTGTATCAGAGATAAGGAAGGATTCCTATTTTCAAGGAATAGGAAAAAGGGATATTCCGTTTCTCTAGGGATTTGTTGTTGGGCTTGTATCGCCGACCCTATTGCTTATAAATAGGGATGTTTAGCCTGTGGAGAAGGTTAACACGTTGAGAGCAGTGTCTTAGCATAGGGTTTTGGGGTTCTCGTAAGAAAGCAAAACACTAGGGCTAAGGGATGTGCTTGAGAGGTTCGACGATCGTGTATAGATCATAGAACGTGTTCATCCATCTAGAAAAGAGTGGTAGGCATTATAGTCGGATACCATATGCATTGTAATTGCAATCTTGTTCTAGTGGATTTATTCTGGACGAGGTCCCGGGGATGTAGGTTGAAAGACCGAACCTCGTTAACAAACTCTATGTGTTCTTTACTTTATGCTCATATCGCTACTCATGTTTATAATTGATAGAACACATAGGTATAGCCACAAATATGCTTTTTCAAAGCATTCGACAAAAAAAAAAGAACAGAAACAGAAACAAAAATACACATAAAAAGAGCTTTTTAGTTGTTCCCATGAGGACAATGCAATGACAGGAAGATTCTGCCCTTTTGTTGTTCGTCACTTTAATGTCAGCAATAAAATAAGTTTAATAATTTATAAAAAATAATCAATAAATTAAAATCAGAAGAAGCAGATCAGAAGTTTTAAGGTCCAAGTCCACCTCCCGAATTTATTTTGATTTCGATGTATTTGTCGTGGAATATTTGTCTTCGTTCGATAGTTTCTTTTAGATAACAAAACCCTCCATTGTGAAAATTAAAACAAAAATTCAATTATTTACGCATTTTTGTGTGTATAGAGTATCTCTATACAAGTATCTCTACACCTTGTGTTGTGCGAAACAAAACTTGGTTTTAAAATGTGATATCCGTAATTTTGTAGATGAAACTTTCCACAAAAGTCTTAATAAAAGTCTTAATAAAGTTATTGTTGAAGTTTCGATCCTACTCAACGCCAACACATTAACATATCTTAAATTTCACTACTTTGAATGTTTGTATATCTTAAACAAAATAATTGGATGAAGTCTATATTTTCAAGCACCATATCAAAGTTGATCTATGGTTTCGACTTTTGAGTCTCAACTACTAAAATATATAGTCATTGACTTCTCGATCATTGTTTTAAAAGAGACGAACTAAAGACTACGAGCTAGTTACTAGTTTTTGACTCAGATTAATTCGAGACTATAGAATAGCTAATAATCTATGACAAGCTTTTGTCCCTAGTTCTGTGTAATTATGTGTTACTACGACTTTAAAGTTATAAATACTGTTATATTATGAGGAAAAAAACAATAAATTGAGATAACAAAATTATGGTGAAGCGAAGTGATTTTTAACAGCTGTTAATTATATTTGGTTTTTGGAAGGTTAATATAAATCGATTTTTTGTAAAGTTGTGATATAAGCGATCTGATGATGTGTCGCGGTGTGGAAGTAAAGATATTTTCCGTGTCGAATTCTTTAATGTCTAACTAGATGATAGCCTGCATTATGTACGGATATAATATTTGTTATATAATTCATTGTTATATAAATTGTTACCATGACTTAGTAAGTTTTTATAGCTAATATACTATCTGTATCTAATCTAATAAACAATAGCAATATATCATCAAATATAATATAAATTTTATTTAAATAAAAAAACTTATAATATTATAATTTCATAAATTTAAAATAGTTTTAACATTTTCACAATTTATCAAGTAACTAATATTTGAATTTCCATCAAACAAAAGTACATAAATATTTGTATATTCCGTAGTTCAAATAAATCTTTATTAAATCAAATAAAAGCTTTCAAATTTTGGCGTCTATTAAATACTTCATATATGTAATTCAAAATTTTGAATAATTTTAATTATTTATAAGAAATATGCATGTCATCCTTTTTCGTTTTGTAGTCCATGTGGAACAAAACTTGTATTTATATAATTTCTAAAATCTAAATGTCACACAAACCATTAAATCTTTTAATTATATGCCTTTAAATGTTTGAATTTAATGATACCATAAAAATAGAGAAAAAATCTGAGAGAATATCTATATTTCCATATATTAAAAAAGTGTATTATTTTTTGTTGACGTGTCTGAATGTAATTATTTTATTGGTTAATTTCTCCTAAAATTACTCTGAGTGAGACACGTGCCTAAATTTTTTATCTCTGTCTTCTCAAATATATAGGGATTCTTGAAACCGCAAATCTACTCCCATGATCTCATATGAATTTCTGAGCAAACTATTCACTGTAGATCTTTTTGGTGTATTATGTTTAGTTATAGATTATGTGGTCTTTATGACGGTCCTGTTTTAGCGATAACTGGTCTTCTTTCCACCTAATGTAGTTGGCATTTTGGTGTGCTTCTATTTTATCGTCTATTTAGTTTTCATCTAAATTGGATTGGAAGGTAAAAAACTGACACTTCTATCACTTTAAATCAAATTTTGTAAGATAATTTCGTTTTTTGATTTTAATAGCTACATAGTTTCGTTAAATTTGAATTTTTTTGGTTTATATTATTTTTAAATTTTATTTATTAATTAATAATTTTATTTATTGAAAATATAAAAGAAAGACAATCAATATTCACAATTCCCTCCTTTTTGTTAAATATCCTCTGTTTTCTTTGAAATTGTTAGATGTTTTGAATCATTTTGTTTTATTTAATAAAAAACTAAGTGCTTTATGTTTTCTATTTCTTGAGAAATTTTGTAGCCGAGAAAGTGGGAAAAGAAATCAATATTTACGGCAGATGAATCTAGGGTATTACAAACTTCAGGTTACGCAATTGTTAATTGAGGTGATAAGCGTAAGTTGTATTTTGATTCGGATTAGTGAAAGTAATTGTTGAGAAACAAAAAAAAAGAAAGCATTGATAGATGCGTGCAAAAAGAAGTGGTTTTCTTAGTAAACGTGAATCGAAAACGAGTCAAAGTTTTTGCCGTAAAAGAAAAAACAGTCAAGCTTTTTAGATTTGGTTGTATTATTATGGGTGGGGTGATTATCACGGGCTTTGATGTTAACACAAGTAAGTGGAACTTGTCTTGTGGGACCTTCTTCGTTCCTAGTCTTTCGCATTTCACTGATTTAGTTTGACCAATTTCCATTATTATTTTTAGTAACAAAATCTACAACACACAATAATAAATCGACATCTTTTTCCCTTGTTTCTTATAGTAGTATATACGTATAGAGACATCAATGTTTTGGTGGTTGTGGGTAGTGATTAAAGGCGATCGTAACTTGCTTGAATCTTGCGGTTGAAAAAAGTTCGAAATGTCATGATTATTCATAATTGTTTATGATTTTCCAAAATGTTACTATTATATATTTTCGTTGATATGTATCCACGCAGTGAACTGAATATTGTTGTTGTCCAAAAGACAAATGATATTTCAAAGACTGAAACGCACAACTCAATGGATTTGAATAGTTAAATAAACTTTCAACCTTTCAAATGATGAAAGTGAATATGATTTTTTTTTCTTGGTCGTCTATGTATATTTAGTTGAAATAAAGCATTAAGCATTATCTCTCACACAAACTAATATACGTAACTAGTTTTTTTTGGTTTCTAACAAGCGACTATAATGTTTTGGACGTATAGTAGAACATAGAATATACTTGTAAGATAATCATAACGAGATGTATTATTATTGTATATCATTCACATAAACCTTAAGCTTCACTTCAAAGATGCGACTTTCCCCACAAGATATAGTATTTACGTAGATGGGCATCTTAATGATGCTCAATTAACATATTTATTATTTAAATAAAAATTCCAGCAGTTTTTTTTTTACAAAGTTATAAATGGCACACGTGTGGGCTCATAGCCAGATAAGGTCGTTCTTCTTCCTCATACTCTCACAACAACAATCTTATTAACCTTTTCTTCTTAATACATCAGAGAGAGACTCTGCAGCTTTCTCTCTTTGAGCTTTTATAATCGAAATCCGTTTGTGTAAATGCCGAGGAGCTTAGTAGAGCCGTTGGATGTTGGAATCCAGATACCGTACCATTTCAGGTGTCCAATCTCACTAGAGCTGATGCGTGACCCGGTCACCGTCTGCACCGGTCAAACCTACGACCGAGCCAGCATCGAGTCATGGGTCTCCATCGGGAACAACACGACCTGTCCTGTCACACGCGCTCCTTTGTCCGACTTCACACTCATTCCGAACCACACTCTCCGCCGTCTCATCCAAGAATGGTGCGTCGCTAATCGCTCCAACGGCGTCGAGCGCATCCCTACTCCCAAGCAGCCCGCCGATCCAACCTCCGTTCGAGCTCTCCTCAGCCAAGCCTCCGCGCCGTCTGGCACTCACGTCTCCGTCCGCTCCCGCGCCGCCGCTCTCCGCCGTCTCCGTGGATTCGCTCGCGACTCCGACAAGAACCGCGTTTTGATCGCTGCGCATAACGCTAGAGAGATTCTGATCAGGATTTTGTTCTCCGACGATGATTCTCCGCCGCCGTCGGAGCTGGTCTCGGAATCGCTCGCTCTTCTGGTTATGCTCCCGATGACGGAGCCCGACCAGTGCGTTTCCATAGCTTCGGATCCGGGTCGGGTCGAGTTTCTGACCCGGTTGCTGTTCGATTCGTCGATGGAAACGCGCGTTAACGCCGCCGCGTTGATCGAGATGGTGCTGACGGGATCGAAATCGGCTGACCTGAAAGGAATGGTTTCGAACTCGGAGTCCGTTTTCGAAGGAGTCCTCGATCTTCTGCGGAATCCGGTTTCGTCACGGCGAGCTCTCAAGATCGGAATCAAAGCCTTGTTCGCGCTCTGCCTCGCGAAAAACACGCGCCACGTCGCGGTATCCGCCGGTGCGCCGGAGATTCTAATCGACAGGCTCGCGGCGGATTTCGACAGGTGCGACACGGAGCGAGCTCTGGCGACGGTGGAGCTGCTCTGCCGGTCGGCGGAGGGATGCGCGGCGTTCGGGGAGCACGCACTGACGGTGCCGCTTCTCGTGAAGACGATTCTGAGAGTTTCGGACCGCGCGACGGAGTACGCGGCGGGGGCGCTGCTAGCGCTGTGCACGGCGGAGGAAAGGTGGAGAGACGAGGCGGCGGCGGCGGGAGTGGTGGTACAGTTGCTGCTGATGGTGCAGAGTGAGTGTACGGAGAGAGCGAAGAAGAAAGCACAGAAGCTACTGAAGCTTCTCAGAGACTCATGGCCTGACTACTCCTTCGCTAACTCCGATGATTTCGCCTGCAGCGAAGTGGTCCCCTTTTGATTATTTTTTTCTTTCTATTGTTTCACAGTAATTATTTTTTTAGTCTTTTACATATGTTTTTTCAATTAAAAAATTATTAGGAAGAGGGAAAGAAAACACGGAAAGTGGTCATTTTTTTGTGTGTATTTGATGGAAAAAATGTGAATTAAAATACAAAAGATTTGATGACCATAAATTAGGTTTTATGTATATACTATATTTTTTTTCTTATTTTGTAGTGTATGTAACTAATTTCTCTTCTTATTGATTGGCTTTTGGAGTTGGGAAAAGTTGTTAAAAAGCAAATGGAAGATATGCTAAAGCCTCCAAAGTCCTAAAGTTATCCTTTCGTTTTCCTTTTTTAGTCTAAAGGTAAGTCAGCTTTTTGCATTACAGATATGAAAACAGGTCATTATATTAACAATTTCGGCATCTACCTACCGAGTGCCATGAGTTTCTAATAAAATGTCATTATAGTATGTTTTTTTTCTGCTTTATATCATGTAGAGCTCTTGTTGATTTATCTTCCTTATTTATGGTGTTTCTAGCATACTTTTTCTTCTTGCTAAAAGGGGTTGTAGCATTTGTTAAACTTTCATTTACACACTATTTGATGGACCCATAGACAATTTTTGGTTAGAAATCATTGATTCGGCGACATGGTCAAACTCTCAAAAGATTCATTGCAGTTTGGAAAACAACATACATGGCTTGTTACATTACAACAACTAGTAAACTGCTAACCCCGCGCATGCGCGAGGTGGTGCTTCGTTGGTTATTTGATTATTTTCTTTGTACTATATTTAGTTTTTAAAAAAATTACGCATTCCAGAATACTTTAATATTTATTTGTCCTTTAAGATGTATTTTAAGAATTAACATTCATTATTATATATGTATTCTAGCAAAATTCCCCATCGAATATAATGTTTGTGAAGAGCAAATCGTAATATTAAACAAAAAAGTTAACACAATCTGTTTATGGTTTTTACGAAAGGAAGGCATTGCAAACGCTTGATTCTTTGTTTTTTGTCTTCGACTTTGCGGTTCTCTTTAGTTCTATCGCGGTTACTGTGTGAAGTGTGTAATTAATCCATATAAAACATGAATAGGCATTGAGAGAGCGAAGTTCGGTAATAGGGTATCTACGTTTGCAAGAGAGAAAAGAAAAAAGTTGGGAAAGGCTCATTTCGGCTGAATTTTTTCTTTTGCCCAGTTAGGTTGAGTCTCTCACATATCAACAGAAAGTAGATGGGACCAAAAGAAAATCGATTTTAAAATTCTTCTTCCTCTCACAACCAGAGGAGACGACTTCAACTTGGGGCAGGCATAAAAGAGGATTTAAAAAAAAAATTGAAATGAAGAACAGTTAAGTGGACACAGTGACACTGAATAGCTGACATGACAGTATAGAAAGAGAGTAAGTTATCTAATTATATATAAAATTCGAATACGAATGTAAACAAAGCAAGAGTGACAAAAAAAAATGGTTTCGGTATAATTCCAAAACCGTTTCGAATTTATTAAACAAATCCCGTTTCAAAATTTTCCACTCTGATACCGTAAATAACAAAAAAAACAATTAAAAATACACACAAATTATAAGAATATCATTTTTTAAGTTAATCGTATCAAAAACGTTAAAACTGTAGTAGAATGGACAAGATTCAATTTTGGTTCTTTGATATATGTCATAAACCGATATATAAGTACCAAAATATGATGTCGAACCGGCTTTGACCAGTGGAGTCACCCACCAATTCTTACTCTAATTGTTCTTATCAGCAATACGCAACCATTTGTTGCTTTGAATAAAAAGAATTAGCAAAAAAGTACCAAACAATTCATACTAAATCGCATCAATTGATCTTCTCTTGCCAATATGAGCTCCAAGCAGTGGTCCAATGTTCCCATCTAAAACCGATTTGAGGTCCAGAATCTCTAAACCGACTATCAAATAAACCACCATCTTCCGACCTTTAGATACATATCTCCTGGTTTCTTCCACTTTCCATGGTTCCACAATGTGCTTGGCTGCTTGCTGTTGATTTTATTCACATCTGAAATATTTTGCTCTTTTGCTATCACAAGCAGCTTAGCCTTTAACCGGTTTAGAGATTTGTTCGTATTTGCAAACTGGTTTCTTTCTCCTGCATAAAAAAAAATCTTATATTATATAATCTGCATAAAATGCAAAAAAAAACAAAGTGTAATACAAGTCCAGAATACCTGAAGATTCTACGGTTATGCCACTCGGAATATGTTGTATATGAACCATATGCTCAGCTAATTTATGATTCTCTTTTGCAGGATAGGATACAATCAAACCCTCATCTTTTACTTCAAAATCAGGAGATGCTCTCAAGAATAACGGTATGATTTCTACAGAGGCTGAACAAAACTATCGCAAAGAAAACATCTTCGAGTTCTTTACATTGAAGTGATTAATTATCAGAAGAGAGAGTTATTGACATAATGTGATACGGCGGTGGAAGACTCGGTCACCTAAGAGATAACCGTAAGCATACTCGAATTCAAACTCTTTCGTGGCTGAATTTACGCCATTCTGATTGCTCATGGTCTCAGCCACTCTTGCACTTTGGCCGAGCTTTTCTACCCATTTGATGTACATGCTTACAACTTGCTCTGTCCATATCTGCAAATCCTCAAAAAAGGTTACAAGAACATATAGAAAGTAAGACATGAAGCTTCTTCATAATGGTGAAACTGACCTGAGACTTTGTGTGATGAGATCCAGATTTGACAACCATACATGCGCCTTCAGCGTCAAACTGATCCCTAAGAAGCTTAGACATCTCATAGTGATGCAAAGATCTGCTTACATCAAGGGATGAATCGTAAGCTTGCTCAAAGAGACTGTAATCGATAGCATCCATCTCATCCAATTGTAGGATTAGCTTAGCTTCATCTGCCTAATCAACAAACACATTCAAAACTAAATGTCTAGCAGAATAAAAGAAAAAATAAATAAAAAGAAGTTTTTTTGAGTAAACTAAAAAAACCTTGTATTTGACGTCTTTGAGGGTATCAACTGCTTTTCCACGAGCAGCTAATTTAAGAAAAAATCTCACCGGACTTGGTTGGATCATCCCATAAGTCATAGTAACGAAATGTTTCTTCGTGCTTTATCCATTGCTCTTCTTCGAGCTCAAGAGCATCCGGTGCTAACATCTCCGCCATAAGAACAACATATTTGATCTTCTTCTTCAGTGAAAACAGTCCTGAGGCAAAACTTAAAACAAAATTTTGCACAAATGACCAACAAACCAAGCAAAATTCACAAAAAAAAAACCTTTTCAAAAACTTAAAGGTCCCAACCTTATCTGAAGAAAGAGCCACATCCTAGAACCCAGTTCCAAATTTACTATCTTTCTTTAACTAAAACTCAACATAAGAGAACTGCTAACTTTATCGATTAAACACCACAAACTTGTCGTTTCCATGAGTCCTACACAATGAGCGTATCCACTCCCCATTATTCAAAGCTGATTATGAGGACACAAAGACAAGCCGATCAAACAATAAAACTGATAAAAACAAAAAGAAAGGGAATGTTCCGAGCCGAGAAATGAAATAAAACACACTCACCTCCCATCGGGTAAGTAACGCCTGATTGTGAAAGGTACGCTGTCGAAGCTCCTTTGTGATCTAAGGAACCAGAGTTCATTTGAGTTGTCTTCAAGTAAGTGAGAGTACCTCAAGTGAATCAGTCTCACCCTCCAGCTACACCAAGACAGGAGCATTCATGCTGTGTCAACCCCAGAAACAATAAGCAAAGAAAAATCTTAACACTTGTTGATTGCTCTTTTCTCTAGAAACTTAATGAAAACTCGATATGAAAGGCATAATTGATAAGTCTGGAAAAGCAGAATCAGACCTGAGGATGACTGATGTTTTACGTGGACGTTGTACATCTTCCTACTTTATCTTATCCTCTGTTCCGTTGATATCATCTTCCTGATGTGAGTGTATTTGAGATTACATTGGTTAAATTTATAGGGCACTTTGTTGAACGGTTAAGGAAATCCATGGGCTGGGTAATTAAGTGGAATTAAAGAGAGGAGGCAACGTAAATGGTGTGGAATATGAAGTATCGCGGCGGTTAGTGGTGTGAGAAGCCGCCGATGGAGCAGAGCTTGAGGTTCTCGGTTTAAACCTTAGGGAAGAAGGTGACATTTTTTTTTTGTTCGGAGAGAGGCCCATTACGTTTTTTTAAAAAAATGTAACCCAAACACGTGAAAAAAGCCCAATATTTGAAAACGGAAATGAAGTGGTTTTGCACAAAGGAGGACACGTGGCAGCAGAAGGTGTCGTATGAAGAAAGAAGTTCCCTCATTATATATAAGATAGGCAAAAAGAACAAAAATAACAAACTGGGCTTAGGTATGGGCCGTCGCTTAAGTTCTCCAGGCCGATGAAGTAGTCATAGAGGACACTCGGTTTGTTACGTGGATCGAACACATTCCATTTTATTATTCTTATATCACATCAGAAAAGAGTCCTAACCTCTCTCAGAGACCGCAAACATTCCCAATACACACACACACATACAAACCAAAGCCCTTATAAAAACCCTTTTGTCATTGTTTTTATTCATCACATAGTCAAGGCAAGACATTTCTTGCTGCTCACTCTTTTCTTCCTGAACAACAGCTTCTTTAAGAACCCTAATCCTTGCCTCTTTCTTGGAACCATCTCCAACTTCTCACCTTTAGCCTTCACTGGTTCGTACACGATCAAGGCATTGTAATTGTTGCCGTCATCATGAGCAACTCTATTATTGTCATTCTCTGCTTTGTAGGATGAATCTTTTCCCGTGTAGTCTTCTATACCTTCCCGGAGAGAAGATCTTTTGTGTACAAATTTCAGTTTGTTGCCTGCTTCTGTTGTAGACAACGCTCTTAGTTGCTTCCGTAAGTTGGTAATCGTCTCTTGACACTCTGATAACTTCACAGAAGCTTCTGCAATATCCCATCCCTGCAAACAAAAACAACTCCATAATCAAACACCCATGAACCCCAAATTTTTATAATCTTGGTCTGTGAATTTTGGATCTTTCTACTCACGTTTTTGTTTCTCTGCATCGGGTTTTTCGTTTCCACACTGCAAAAACTCACATGAATTTTCTATAGCAAAAGGGAGTAATGTTGAGATTTTAGAAGTGATTATGGTTTTGGTTACCTTTCTAACTGAAGCTGAAGCTCGATGCAAGTCCCTTCGAGTTCTTCACAGCAACTTTTTCTGTAATCAAATTCTACTTCAAGAGAAGACAATTTCTTCTCTGTCTCGTTGAGCTTAGCTTCGGTTACGTGTAGCTTTGTATCAAGATCTTCCTTCATCGATTTCTCCGTTTCAATCTCAGCCTCTAACGTTTCCTTACTCTCTCTCAACGCTTTGACCTCTGCTTCTAAGCTTCTGATCTTTTCCTCGGCTTCCTCAAGCTTATCTCTCAGTTCTTGCCTCTCATCAGTTTCAGTTTTCTCCACCTTATCTGCTGTTGTTAGACCCAAATGTCTCTTGATCTCATCCTTCGTCATTGGACCTGATTTCATAGGAGATTTCCATGTGATGCAGAGAGGACCTCCTTCAGATTTCTTGGTCTCTGCATCATCATCCATACATCCTAAAGCAATCTTGATGTCTTGTAATAGTTCCTTAACACCACGTTTTGATATCCTCTCTTGCTTCGATATAGCGCTCAGAACAACTTGAATCCAATCGAAAGATCCTTCTTTTTCATCATCCTCTCTTGGATCTTTCTCAGTACAAACAATGGCTAACTTCTCCATCTCATTAAAGTCATCCATCAATAACTTCATCTCCTTTGAACCAGAAGGGCTAATCACGCTATTTTCGCTTCTAATATCGAAACTCGAAGCACTTAACGGTTTCTGCCCGCGGCTAAGATCTTTAATCTCCATGTTTTTCCTCATGATTATGTCCATTAGATTCTTGTTCTCTGCCCGGACATTCCCAATCTGCTCCATCAACAGGTCATACTTAAGCTTCCGGCTCTGAACTTCATCTCTCATCATCAAATCGCTCTTATTCGCATTTCTTCGTTTCATTTCCATCTTCCTTTCTTCACCTTCATTCCTCATCGATATAGACCTCTCCGGAAACTTCTTTCGAAACAGAAGTCTCAGCCTTTGGCATTCAGCTTCGAGCTCCACAATCTTGTTCACATTCCTAAGTTGCTGTTTATGGGTTAGCTCCATAGACTTGCGAGTATACTCTGTTTCCTCTGTTTTTACCTCAAGATCCTTCTCAAGAACGGTATACTCATATCTCAAGAACGCATTTTCTTTCTCCGTAGAATCTAATCTTGTCATTAACGCTTCAAATTCTGATTCCACCTGGAATTTACGCTCTTGTAGGCTCACCGCGAGCTCTTCTTTTGCCACGAGTGACTTCTTAAGCTGAGAGTTCTCAGCGGCTAAAGTTTGAATCTTTGACTTCATCTCAATTAGATCGTCGTATGTAGACGCGTCTCGTCTCTCCTTCTTAGTGTCAATTGACCTGAAACTGATGTTATCTAGTCTCTTTGCCTCATGATCTCTCCCAAGAAGCTCCATTCGCTGCAGAAGCTTATCCGATACACCACAACAAGGTGATGACTCTCCATTCCCCAACCCAATTTCAAGACTCATTTCTTCATCATTCAAGAAAATCTCATCTGCTACACCTTTTTCACCATAAAGATTCACAGGAGGATCTTTCTTAGGAGAGTTTAAGACTACAGTTTCTAGCTTCTCGTTTAGACTTTTTCGAGCTCTCTCGGGTCTAATTCCATTTCCTGAAGGAACCGTACGTGCCTAAATACCAAAATCCAATCTATAAACATCACTCAAAAGACATTTACTAAGCTATTTTGAAGTTGAAAAAGCAAGACATAGACAGAACAGGAGCTGATAACGATCATCATGATGTTTTTGCTCAAGAAAGCAGACAACATTTGAAGTAGATTTTGGCTTCTTCTGCAAAAGTTTATTTACCTGTCCCCTGGTGATTCTTCTAGAAGAACCTTGCAGTGCTTCTGCTGCAGATTCTATTTTCTTCTTCGATCGCCACTGGTTTGGATCCATTTTTTCTGTAAGCTTTTCTTCTGCAACACATCAAAAGGGGGATAGTGCATAAACTTATGCATAAAACTTTACATTCGACTGAGAATAAACAAAGAACAAGACCCAAGAAGATGTAAATGATCAAAGGAAGGTTTGGAAGCAAATTCTTACATAGTCTTATGTAGTTCCCAGCTTGAACAAGTTTCTGACTAATACATGGAACAACAAAAGAAGAAGAAGAAGAAGAGGAGAGATGAATCTTTACAAGTAAATAAGGTAGAGAGAGGCATCAAAGCGACTATGTGACTGTGATATTAATTGTTTACGTTTCAACTCATAAATAATCATTAAAGTACCTAAGAGTAGAGGCTCTAATCAATTGTTTTGTATTGTGAAGCATTATAGTAAGTTTTTATGAAGAACTGTTTTAAAACTTTGCTTTTCATAATTTTTACTAAAAACCAATCATAAGAAAAAAAAGTAGCTAATTCACCTATTAATAATACCAATTTCAACACTTAACAATCATTTTGTTTTGCATTAGATTAATATCTACCCTGGAATGAAAGGGAGAGTAAATATTAAGAAGAATATCTCTAAATTAATTAAGGGGTTAAATTAAGTCCACAAGATATTTAGTGCTACCTAATGACAGTGACATTTGTCTTGTAGCTTTTTCTTTGATAAATTACTTTTGCCATCTCTCTTCTTTTCGTGGTTTTTTTCTTCTTTCGGTTCTCCGTTCTTTTTAAGTTACTAACAAGTAAATTATGACTCTAGATGAAACGGTTGCCAAAAAGAAAGAGCATAACATTTCCATTGTTTAATTTCAACAACTTAGATGATTGATCAACCATATATGGAATAGTTGACCAAAATATACGAAAAATGTTTGGCCTAGAAATCGATTGTACCTACTTTCATTATTTGTGGGGAAATATATAACTAATCATGGTTAGACAATCCACTGAGTCACTAACAAGACAAGTATTATTTTCTATCTTTCATTTGTTTTGGAGGGCCATAGGATTCCATATGCTCTCCAGCCTCCACCGACAGTTTTTACTAGTACTACAATTCTTTAATTACCCATCATGTCATGTTGAAAAGAGTACAAAATATAATATAAAAAAAGTTCACAAAATGGAAATGGAGAAGTGGGGAATATAGTAAAGGAGACGTTACGAAAATATTAATTTGAGGGGGGCCATATAATTTCTGTGATGTCTACTAAAAGAGTAAAGCTAGGATTATAATACTATGTAGATATAACCAAAATATGATTTTAACTTTAAGCCGTTAGAATGATATATTTCTTAATTGTTTTGTTGTAGGGGAAGAAACCACAATGATCTTTTGTTGGTACTTGGCATAAAGGCTTATTATAGTTTGTCAAATGGATTCATTCTGCATTATTTGCATAGGATGAACCTATCCACAAGCATCCATAATTTTTTCTTAACAACTACATAAGAGAGAAAAATTTAATCAAGCATCCAAGTGACACCAAATCAATGGGATCAGGTGTATAGAGATTTTCAGAGTAAAACCAGGGCCAGATCTCTATTTGAAAGTTCCAGTTTCCCCTTGTGGTAGTCGTATTATCGAAACACCTTCCACCACCAGAGAAAGTGAAGGAGGTTTTTCTTCAAACCCTTGCCTCTTACATTTATAAAATTGTTTTATTTCTTTCTGATAAACAGAAGTCTGCTTACACAATTCCCTGTAGCGTTTAGGGTATCAAACCACACTTGGGAAGTAATCAAACTCACTAAAAATGCAGAAAGCAACTTAAGCTAAATGCAACAAAAGTTTGGAATGATTTTGCTAATTCTAACAACCTAACAAGATAAACAAAAGGAACAAGAAAATGCAACAAGAAACAAAACAAGAACAAGAATCAAAAGAGAAACAAAACAAGGATCAAACTAGGAACAAGAAAATCAAAACAAGCAATAACAAGAACAGGGGAAATTCAAATTCTAAAAGGCATTAGGCTTATGGAAACAGGTTATTGATTTTAAGTGACTAAGAGGGGAACCAAGGCTAGCTAATCACACTAAAGAACCTTCCTAAGCAAAAGACAACTTCACTAATCATAACACTCTCATGCAATGATCCTAAACACCCATGATTTGATCATCAATTCTCATTGGATCAAATCATGGAAGTCAGCAATAAGAATAAGTCTAATCAAGCAAACTAAACATCCTAGCATCAACTCTCATTGGCTAGCATGCAAAGCTCTCTAAAGACTTGGTTCAGGAATTTCAACAAACACCTTTTGGGCATGCAAAACCCTAACATCTAGAAACAGAGATTTTGCCTCATTTCTAGCATTAAGAACAGCCTAAAGAGAAGGAAACTAACAGATAAACACTAGCTAAGCCTTAATCACCCCTTAATCACCCTAGATCTACCTAATCCATAAACCTAACTAAGAGACTACTCACTAATCTCCATGAAAATACACAAACCCATGAAGGATAGATGCATAATCAAGAGATTAACAAGAATAAGCAATAAGAAAAGAAGAAAGGAGAAAAGATTAACCAAAGCAATAGTACTTGATTAAGAAATGAAGAACAAGGGTTTTTAGGTTTACACAAAGGATAATAGAATCATCCTTAAAATTTAGGTCTAAAGCCCTTTTATACTAGTCCTAAAAGAAACCCTGGTTCACCCAACAAACCTGGGCTAAACCAGGAAAAATCAGAGAAGTCAAAGGTGGTCAAAGGCGGTCAACATTTTTGAGTCACGGATTGGTCACAGCGGTCTCCTCCTGCCGCTCTGGGAGACCGCTAGCGGTTGCTCACGACCGCTTTGAGAAGCCGCTTTGGGTGGGAGAACGTAGCGGTTCGCCTTTGACCGCTGGGACGCACCTCTTCTGTCCGCTGTCGTCTCGTTTCTTCACAGCGGTCCACCCCTAACCGCTTTGGGTGGCCGCTGTGAAGCACTCCGACTTTTTCCTTTGCATTTTCTTCAATTCTGCCTCTTTTCAGCTCCTATTGCCTCCAAATCCTCTCAGCACTCTAATTAACACCTGAAAAGAGATAATCATGCACAAATGCATCCTAACATGCCTAAATGCAATGGAAAACAAAGAAAAAGAAGCTAGAAGACATGATCAAAAGCTATCAAAATGCATGAATATCAACTCCCCCAAACTTATCCTTTGCTTGTCCTCAAGAAAAGCAAAAGAAAGAAAAAGAGAGTTGGTTTGAAGGTGGGAGCTCAGATCCACAAGTATCAACAAATGGAATCAAATTGGTGTTCTAGTTCTTGATTCTAAAGTGCACTTGATGCCTAACTTACTCCAAAAGAGTTAGCCATGCCCATCACAACAAGGATTTCATCCCAAAGCTCAACTTACACAAACACTTCATGCATTTCACCCTTTAACATTCATTGAGATTGGAACCATGGATCATACTTGTGCAAACTTGCCTTGGCTCATTTGGCTTGGGGTTAAGGTTTTGAGGTAAAGATGACCTCAATTAGAAAGGGTTTTTACACCAATCATAAGGGATCACTCAATGAAAAAGATTGAACTATGGCATAATGCTAAAGGTAAAGGACAACTGATGCATACAGGACTAGACTCTCATCTACCCTCATGTCCCAAATGTCAATACCTATTCATCTATTCCCACCCCAAAAGTTCATCTATTCTACCCTTTTTCATAACCTCATTAGTTGAATGCATTGCTCTACTCTTTGAACTTAATCACTTAGCTCTTAACACTTCATTGGGGAAATCTCTCTCTCTTTTCTTTCACTAACTTTTTCTTTCTTTCTTTTATTCCCTTTTTTTTTTATTTGGCCTCTTTGGGCTCTTTTCACTTATTCATTCTCTTCTTCTTTTTTTTTTAGAGAGAGACTTCCCATCATAAAACTTAAACTCAGAGCTTTTCTTATCTTTTCACTAACTCAAGCAACCATTCAACTAATCCCCAAATCTTTCCACTTTTTAGGACTCTTTGATTCTTCTACACTTATGATCACACTTCCAAGTCTCAACTCAACCCACCTAATCCTATACCAAGCTCAAAATGGAAGAGTTGGATCTATATGAGAGCCTGAACCCTGTCGTCCCAAATCCTAACACTTTATGCTTAGTTCAATCATAAGGGAAAAAGGCCTCACAATTCTCTCAATAATAGTGATGGCTTGAATGAAGGATAGGCTAAGGGTGAGGATATCTACTAGGGCTAGCAAAAGAGTGGTAAAAAGATGGAAGAAAGCCCTAGTATTTTAAGGTATCCATGAGCTTCAACAAGGTTACACAAGCATGATAATTAAAAGTCAAGATTAGAGGTCCAAATAAGATAGGGTGAAACACAATCCATGCAAGTTTCAGCTAAACTAAGGCAGTCAAAACAGTTGGTCCAAGCATGGTTCATCCTTACTTTCAGCTTAACAACAAATGCAATAGAGAACCACTAACTAGAGCACCAAGTTCATTCCAAATGTTAATACTCTACAAGGAAAACTCATCATAGCTCCCTATGCAAATGCATGATTATGCAATCCTAAATGAAATGCTCTCTAGACTCAATCCTAAAAGTGAAAGAAAACATGATACTAAATGCATTTTTTTTTTTTGGTTTTTTCGAAATTTTCAAATTTTTTTGGGTTTTTAAACAAACTTAACTATGTACAATGCAAATGAGACCCAATGAAGAAACCAAAAGAGAACACATGGTCAAATACTAGGCCTCTCCCCCAAACTTACTTCACACAGTCTCTTGTGTGAGAGTAGACTTGAGAGAGAAGACCTAAACACAAAAGAAAACAAAATGAAAAGCAGGGCATGGAGTGTTACCTGAAGGTCACTGAGCTGGAGATTGAAAGTGAGAGAAGAAAGAAGCTTGAAGGCTCCCCCAAACTTGGTTTTGACAGCATTGACCAACTCTACAAGTCTGAAGAGATAAAACAACACTTAAAAAGAAGATAAAAGGGATTGAAAACTATGTACAAAAGGATATTCATGGGACTTTCTCCCAAGTGAGCTTGTTTAAAGTCACTAAGCTTGACTCTTCTTTCACTTGCTAGTGAGGGTTTGGATTTGGCCTGCCTTCAAGATTGATGGTCAGGACTTGAGAGAGATGCTCTTGCAGCTTGATTGGATCTCCTTGAAGCTCAGGACTGATGATGGCTTTGACACATGAGAATGGTTTGGACTTTCCCTTGCATTTGGTCTTGTACTCAATGTATCCATCCTTAAGCTTCAAAGGGTGTAAGCTCATAGTGTTTGGAGATGGATTAATAGGGGGAGGCTGAGGTTCTGTCATCTTCTTTTTGTCCTCAATAGTAGCCTTTGTAGCTCTACCCAACCCCTTCTTTTGAGCACTTCCCATGTGCTCATCAAACTCTCCTTGTAGACATTCACCATCTAAAACCTTTTCTGCACACTCAACTTTTGGAGACTGATCGTTCACCACATTCATAACCTCAATTTTTTCAGCTCTGTCTGCTTTGGTGCCCAACTCTCCAATGGTTATTGTTCCACAATAGTCAGAAGTGGAAGAAAGCAGTGGGTAGGAGACCTTGCTGTTGATATGATGAAGGGTTGCTCTCTTGTTGGGGAAGTCAATAACTGCACCAACAGTGTAAAGGAATGGTCTACCAAGGATCAAAGGGACTTTCCTATTTTCAGTCATTTCCACAACAGTGAGATCTATTGGGACTGTGCAATCTTCAACCTTCATAGGATAGTCCTGGATGATTCCAATTGGAGACTTAGCAGAAGCATCCCCAAGCATGATAGAAGATGTGAGAGCCTTCATTTCAGTGATCCCTAGACTCTGAACCATCTCAAGAGAAATCACATTCACACTAGCACCAGAATCAGCAAGTGCATCATCAAGCTTTAAAGATCCAAGAGAGCAAGGTATTGTGAACTTCCCTTGGTCTTCAAGCTTGGGAATGGAAGTGGGGTTGGCTGGAGGCTCTTTGGGTAATGAAGAGATTCCCAGCAGTTCTTCCACCTTCTCTTTGTTGGCTAAAATGTCCTTAATGAGCAGCATTTGTTGATGAGCTTCTTTCATGGTTGGCATATTTGGGAGCTCAATACCAATCTCACTCATATCCTTCCTGAATGTGGATATGACTTTCTTTTGAGCCTTAGTGAGGATTCTACCTGGAAATGGAAGCTTGGGCTCATAAGGAGAAGGTTCAACCTCAGTAGATTCTGCCTTTTCAATGTTCTTGGTGACCACTTGCCTTTCCCTAGGTTTCTCTTCCACTGTCACAACCTTCTCAACAACTGAATTCTCAGCACTAAAACCATGAAGAAGCCTGGAGATTTCCTCTACTGCCCTCTCATTCTCATCAGATTGGATGTCTCTTATATCTTGGGGAGGATGAGTAGATTTTACCTTATTTCCATCATTGGAGAAGATGGCATTGCAATACTCCTTGGGGTTAACCACAGATTTTCCAGGAAGTTGGCCACTTGTTCTTGTAGAAGGAGATGGTAGTTGAGCCAACTGATTGTCCAAGGTTTTGATGTGCTGTTGCAAGCCCTCTACCTTGGTATTGAACTCTTTCTTCATAGTGCTCATCTCTGTAGCATGCCTTCCTTGCCCTTCTAGAAGCTGTCTTAGCAAAACCTTGGTGTCCTCTTGAGAATTGGAGGAACTTCCCTGAACTTGCTGTTGGTTGTTCCCATGGTTAGGATAAAATCCTTGTTGGTTAGGGTATTGAGGTTGGGGCTGGAAAACCTGATTATTGTAGAAAGGCTTTTGTTGGTAGGCTCCTTGTTGTTGATTGGGAGGTTGGGGTCTAGGTTGGGGGTAGTTCTGCTCTTGAGGGTTCTCTACATTGTTACTTCTATAGGACAGATTGGGGTGATTCCTATAGTTGTTGTTGAAGCCTCTTTGATACCCTTGATTCCCAATGTAGTTCAGCTCTTCTTGTGAATCATGTAGCATGTCCAAATTGCAGACTTGATAACTTGGATTAGGATCATGATCACCTACATAGTTGACAGCTCTTTGGTTTGCCTTAAGCAACTTATCCATCTTCTCATTGAGGGCTAGAATCTGCTTCCTCTGATCATCACTTCCTCCTCTTGAAGTTCTATCATAGTCATCACCATAAGCAGAGTTGCTTTGGTATACATTCTCCACAAGTTGGAGTCCAGCAGCTTCAGGAAGGCCTAGAAAGTTCCCATTGCTAGCAGTGTCCAGCATCATCCTGTATTTTGGTAGAACACCTCTATATAGAGTGGTGAGTAAGCTTTCCTTAGAGAATCCATGGTGTGGACATTGAAGTGTGTAACCATGGAATCTCTCCCAAGCTTCTCCAAAGTTCTCATTCTCCTTCTGTGCAAAACTGGAGATCTCATTTCTCAGCCTAGCTGTCCTTGAAGTAGAGAAGAACTTGGCTAGGAACTCCTTCTTGCACTGATCCCATGTGGTTATCTTTCCTTCAGGCAAGCTCTTCTCCCAAAGATGGGCCTTGTCTCCAAGTGAGAATGGAAATAGCCTCAGCTTGAAAGCATCCTCTGAAACTCCATTGGTCTTGACAGTGCTGCAGAGCATGTCAAACTTATCCAGGTGATCTAGTGGATCCTCCAAAGGCAGGCCATGGAACTTGTTGCTCTGGATCATGTTGAGGAGACTGCCTTTGATTTCAAAATTGTTGTTTTCTATTGGAGGTGGCCTGATTCCACATCTGTTGCCATAGATGCTAGGTGCATCTATTTCCCCAATGGGTCTTTCTGCTCTGCCATTTCCTCCTTGATCTGCTGGATTGTTGGCCATAGTGTGACCTAGTCTTTGCAGATGATCAAGTCTTTCCTGCTCTCTCCTTTCTCTTGCTTTCTGTCTTTCCAAGGCTCTTATGTCTTCAGCTCTTGGAACAAGATTGGTAGGCCCTCTACTCCTCAAGTTCATACACTGAACCTGCAAAACAGAGGAAACACTCACAAAGAGAATTAGAGTTCAGGGAGAAATTTGATTTAGTCTCAAGCAAGCTATCAATCTCTAATGGTTTAACTAACAATCCCAAGATGGCAACGGCGCCAAATTGATAAACAGATTTTTGAAGTCTGCTTACACAATTCCCTGTAGCATTTAGGGTATCAAACCACACTTGGGAAGTAATCAAACTCACTAAAAATGCAGAAAGCAACTTAAGCTAAATGCAACAAAAGTTTGGAATGATTTTGCTAATTCTAACAACCTAACAAGATAAACAAAAGGAACAAGAAAATGCAACAAGAAACAAAACAAGAACAAGAATCAAAAGAGAAACAAAACAAGGATCAAACTAGGAACAAGAAAATCAAAACAAGCAATAACAAGAACAGGGGAAATTCAAATTCTAAAAGGCATTAGGCTTATGGAAACAGGTTATTGATTTTAAGTGACTAAGAGGGGAACCAAGGCTAGCTAATCACACTAAAGAACCTTCCTAAGCAAAAGACAACTTCACTAATCATAACACTCTCATGCAATGATCCTAAACACCCATGATTTGATCATCAATTCTCATTGGATCAAATCATGGAAGTCAGCAATAAGAATAAGTCTAATCAAGCAAACTAAACATCCTAGCATCAACTCTCATTGGCTAGCATGCAAAGCTCTCTAAAGACTTGGTTCAGGAATTTCAACAAACACCTTTTGGGCATGCAAAACCCTAACATCTAGAAACAGAGATTTTGCCTCATTTCTAGCATTAAGAACAGCCTAAAGAGAAGGAAACTAACAGATAAACACTAGCTAAGCCTTAATCACCCCTTAATCACCCTAGATCTACCTAATCCATAAACCTAACTAAGAGACTACTCACTAATCTCCATGAAAATACACAAACCCATGAAGGATAGATGCATAATCAAGAGATTAACAAGAATAAGCAATAAGAAAAGAAGAAAGGAGAAAAGATTAACCAAAGCAATAGTACTTGATTAAGAAATGAAGAACAAGGGTTTTTAGGTTTACACAAAGGATAATAGAATCATCCTTAAAATTTAGGTCTAAAGCCCTTTTATACTAGTCCTAAAAGAAACCCTGGTTCACCCAACAAACCTGGGCTAAACCAGGAAAAATCAGAGAAGTCAAAGGTGGTCAAAGGCGGTCAACATTTTTGAGTCACGGATTGGTCACAGCGGTCTCCTCCTGCCGCTCTGGGAGACCGCTAGCGGTTGCTCACGACCGCTTTGAGAAGCCGCTTTGGGTGGGAGAACGTAGCGGTTCGCCTTTGACCGCTGGGACGCACCTCTTCTGTCCGCTGTCGTCTCGTTTCTTCACAGCGGTCCACCCCTAACCGCTTTGGGTGGCCGCTGTGAAGCACTCCGACTTTTTCCTTTGCATTTTCTTCAATTCTGCCCTCTTTTCAGCTCCTATTGCCTCCAAATCCTCTCAGCACTCTAATTAACACCTGAAAAGAGATAATCATGCACAAATGCATCCTAACATGCCTAAATGCAATGGAAAACAAAGAAAAAGAAGCTAGAAGACATGATCAAAAGCTATCAAAATGCATGAATATCACTTTCTTTAGCTCTACAACCAGAACGAAAATGCATGGATGGTGAAAAGTAAGATACTGAAAAAGACACGAACAAAAGTCAAAGAAGTTGAAACTAATCATAATGAAAATCAAGTACCAAGACACAAGTTAACATGTCTAAAATGACGAGTTAACAGCTTGAATCTCTACGATGGGTAATAATAATAGAGGACAATACAGTGAGTCAATGTTGGAAAATGTATAATTTATGATTGCATGATGATAATTTTAGATTTTAGTATATAAGCAAGTCGTGGACTCATGGTAAACGATTTTGTAAAACAGAGGAAATGAAGAACAATTTTACTGAAATTCTTTTATTATCATTCTTGAGTTTTGCGGCTTACAAAGAGGGTTTATATAGATGAATACAAGAACCCTAAGCAACTACAAACCCTAAATACAGGTGGCGCAATCATGAAGACTTAAGCAAATCGAGGGCTGAGAAACGATTGCAGAGCTTGGGACCATCTTCTTCTCTCACCTTCGTCATCTGTACTTTCGTTGCAGATAGCCGTTGTGAGCTGGTGTCACATGGTTTTGAATTGTTGACAGACTTCGACATTGGGCCTCTTCTGTTGGGCTCAGTCTCTTCTTCAACCAATTTAGCTTTCCCTTTCTCCTCATACGACAACCTTGGCTGCGTTTTGACCTTTTCTTTAACAGCCTCCCGCAAACTTGGCATGGAGATTTTGTCGACGCCAAGTTTGAATCTCAGAGTGGTGAATGCTTCATATGGCAAGGACTTCGTAAATATATCAGCAAGCTGATGACGAGCTGGAACATGTCGCACCACAAGAGATCCGAGAGCTACTCTTTCTCGCACATAATGATAATCAAGCTCAAAGTGCTTTGAACGCTTGTGATAAGCAGGATTCGCAGTCAAGTGAACAGAGGAGAGGTTATCACAATATAGTTCAGGAGTTACCGGGAGAGAGACGCCAATTTCACCAAGAATGATGCTGATCCAGGCCAACTCTGAAGCTGTTTCAGAAAGAGATCGATACTCTGCCTCTGTTGAACTTCTTGAGACCGTAGGTTGCTTTTTAGATGACCAAGATATGATGTTTGAGCCTAGAAAAGTGCAGAAACCTCCTGTTGATCTGCGTGTGTCAGAACAGCCAGCCCAATCACTATCGCTATAAGCTCTTAGTGTAAAATCCGTATCCTTTTCAAAGTTGATTCCCATTGCTACAGTCCCTTTAACATATCGAAGAATCCTTTTAAGGAGATTGTAATCCGAGACAGTTGGAGCTTGCATCTTCTGACACACATAGTTGACAGAGAACTGTAAGTCTGGTCTCGTCAGAGTCAAGTATTGAAGCTTACCTGCCAGGCTTCTGAAATAAGTAACATGAGCGAACAACTTATCATTCTCTCGTTCCTTGTTGAGTTTCAAGGGAAGAGGTGTGTCGACAGGTGTACAGTTTGTCATCCCAGCCACTGCAAGCAAATCCAAAGCATACCTTTCTTGATTTAGAAACAGGCCAGAGTCATGAAAATTTGCTTGAATTCCGAGAAAATATTGCATTTGTCCAAGGTCTTTCATACGAAAGTTATTGTTCAGATCCTCCAGCAACTTGCGCAGAGTTGTAGAGCTGTTCCCAGTGAGCAACATATCATCTACATATAATAACAAAAGGATTAGATCTTTCCCTTTGTGATAGATGAACAAGGAAGGATCCTTTATGCTACACTTGAAACCAAATTCCAGCAAGTACGTGCTGAACTTGTCAAACCACGCTCGAGGAGATTGTTTAAGTCCATATAGGGACTTGTGAAGAAGACAAACGTGATCAGGCTTTGAGGGATCAACAAAACCAGCCGGCTGCTTCATATACACAGTTTCAGTGAGATCGCCGTGCAGAAAAGCGTTTTGGACATCCATTTGCTTAATGTCCCAGTTCTGAGTGGTTGCAATATGGAGCACAATTCTAACCGTAGCTGTACGAACAACTGGACTGTAAGTCTCAAGATAGTCTACCCCTTCTTCTTGACCGAACCCCTGAGCTACTAGGCGAGCTTTTAGCTTGGCCAAGCTTCCATCTGCTTTAAGTTTTGTGCGGAAAACCCATTTGCTCCCAAGAACATTCATGTCAGGAGTCGGAGGTACAAGAGACCAAGTATGTGTAATATCACAATTTCCCTTTTCTTCTTTCATAGCTGCATTCCAACCTGGATGCTTCAATGCTTCAGTAACCGTTCGAGGTTCAGGATAGGCAACCTTCTCTGTCATCAAGGCATATAGAGGGTTTGGCTTTACAATTCCAGCTTTTGACCTCGTAATCATAGAATGAGTTGGCTGAGATTTTGAGACTGAGCTTGCTTCACCACTCATCTGACCAGACTGACTTATATTGATCAAAGACTGACTTGTACCAACAGCAGGTTGACTTAGGTTTGCTGTAGTTTGTTCCGAAACCGTAGGACTTATAGGCACAATCGCTTGATCAATCATGTTTGGTGTAGAAAAGACAGAGCAAACAGGACTGCTTAATGTAGTCGATAAAGGAATGCTTCCAATCATCACACTTGAAGTCGGAGATACTGAACCTACTGAGGAAGGACCAACTGATTCTTTTGCAGAACTTGAAGTAGATTCAGAGACAACCGAGCTGTTTAACCAGACTGACATCAAAGGAGTAGTTCTTGAAGGTTGGAACTTACTATAGGTGTCTTTAAACGGGAAGCGAGACTCATCAAAAATCACATGCCTGCTGATGTAGACTCGTCCTGAAGTAGGCATAAGACACCTATAACCCTTGTACTTTTCACAGTATCCAAGGAACACACATTGTAAAGCCCTTGGATCAAACTTGTTGACTGAGTAATCGCGTAAAGTGGGATAGCAAGCACTTCCAAATACACGGAGCTCTGAATAAGACGGTTTCTTTCCGTGTAAAATCTCATAGGGACTCTCATCACGAGCTAGAGCCGTGTGAGGTAAAAGATTGCTTAGAAAATTAGAGGTGAAGAAGGCTTCCACCCAGTATCTATGTGGAACACGACTCTGAAACAGCATAGATAGACCAAGTTCCACAACATGTCTGTGTTTTCGTTCAGCTAACCCATTTTGTTGTGGGGTGTGAGGGCACGAGATCAGCTGCCGAATACCATACTGTTCCAGATGACTAAGAAATTGTTTGCTTATAAACTCACCACCCCCATCGCATTGAAAAGTACCAATAGCATTGCCATATTGATTCTGAACAAAGGATTGATACTTAACAAACACAGAAAAGAAGTCTGATTTCTTCCTTAAAGGGTACAACCAACAATATCTGGAAAAGTTATCAATGAAAATAACATAATAGCGAAACCCTTGAACTGAGGCAACTGGAGCTGGTCCCCAGAGATCACAGTGAACTCGCTCAAGAGGTCGAGAAGCTCTAAAAAACGAAGTTGAAAACGGCAACCGTGCACTCTTTCCCAGTTGACATGCTTCACACAGAGAAGAGGAACGCTTATTGATTAAGATAGACTTAGTTGTTGATAAAAGCTGCAGAACATGCGGATTCGGATGCCCTAGCCGTTGATGCCACACTTCATCACTAGCTGCCACTTGCCGTGAAGTAAAGAAGGCTTTGACCGGACTCCCCTTCACCGAGTACAGCCCATTATTGTTTCTTCCCCTTAGAAGAACTTTCCTGGTGGCCTTATCATAGATATCAACATTGTCACAGTCAAAGTTAACTCCACAAGGATAATCAGATGTGAGTTTTGACACCGATAATAGAGGTTTAGCAATGCCAGGACAGACAAGTATATCTTGTAAAGGCAGCTTACCTGATGAGGAGGCAATGGATGAAGATCCCGTATGCGTAATAGGTAAAAATTCACCATTGCCCACCATGACTGAATCTGAGCCTCCATATGTCTGAGCCTGGTGCAAATGACGAGGAGTGTTTGTGATATGAGCAGTTGCGGCTGTGTCCGGAAACCACTCACTTCCAGAGAATTCTGAGTAGTCTGAGACTCGTAGAGCAGCCATTGCATTGTGCATTTCATCTGGCTGATAACTATTGTCGAATCTGTGCCAGCACTTCATAGCCACATGCCCTTGTTTGCCGCAGATTTGACAGATAGGCCTGATATCCGAGTCAGAAGAGACAGATAACCTAGAGGAGGATATGTGTTGGGGAAAGCCGCGACCTCGAGTTGAGAACGACTCTCCTCTGCCTCTTCCTCTGCCCCGCTTGTTGGTGTAAAACTGACGACTTTGCTCAGTATGAAAGGCTAGATGCGGAGTGACATCAGAGTTTTCATTATAGCTTTTCAAGCGCTCATCAAAAGCAACAACACGTTGAACCACATCTTCGAAGGTAACCGTGGTGTTTGTGTCCATAAACCCCTCAATACTAGTTTTAATGGGCTCATATTCTTTCCCTAGACCAAGCAACGCGGCAAATATCTTCATTCTTTCAGACACCGGACTTCCTATCGATGTAAGTTGGTCACAAACAGTTTTGATATCACGAAGGTACTCTTGCATAGTTTTTGTACCTTTCATTGTTGTTTGTAGCTTGCGTTGCAGCTCAAACAAGCGAGATGAAGTAGGTCTGTTGAAGTGGCTTGCAAGAGTTTGCCAGATCTCCAAGGAGCTTTTGCAGTCAATGACTTCACTCTGAATATCCTCGGAGAAAGACCCCAACAGCCAGGACTGAATGACTTGGTCGGTTTGAAACCACAGACTGTGATCTGGATTTGGAATCGGAGTAGTGCGTCCATTGATGGTTGGAGCGGCGAGATGAGACGGAGGTCTCGGAAAAGAGCCATCAATGAACCCCAGAAGACGGTGGCCGTTGAGAAAAGCTTCAAACTGACGCTTCCACAAGATGTAATTCTTCTCAGTAAGTTTTACTGTGACAGAGTTAACAATCTTCAGAGAAGGAGGATTATTGAGCTCAGTGGATACAATATCCATAGCTCAGTGGATACAATATCCATAGCTCTGATACCATAAACGATTTTGTAAAACAGAGGAAATGAAGAACAATTTTACTGAAATTCTTTTATTATCATTCTTGAGTTTTGCGGCTTACAAAGAGGGTTTATATAGATGAATACAAGAACCCTAAGCAACTACAAACCCTAAATACAGGTGGCGCAATCATGAAGACTTAAGCAAATCGAGGGCTGAGAAACGATTGCAGAGCTTGGGACCATCTTCTTCTCTCACCTTCGTCATCTGTACTTTCGTTGCAGATAGCCGTTGTGAGCTGGTGTCACATGGTTTTGAATTGTTGACAGACTTCGACATTGGGCCTCTTCTGTTGGGCTCAGTCTCTTCTTCAACCAATTTAGCTTTCCCTTTCTCCTCATACGACAACCTTGGCTGCGTTTTGACCTTTTCTTTAACACATGGGAGACGAAATTGCTTCTAATTTATTTCTCTATGAAATAAGCTAACCTATTAAAAATATGACCCATGAATTGCCTTATTATCTGATAAGAGAATCAGATTTTTGTTTGCGGTACATTTTTTTCTTTTTGAAACTCTATTGGTGATGGGTGAACTCAAACAACCGAATAACATAGAGAAAAAGCGTAATATTAGGTTGATTAGTTAGAAATATATATTTAGTAACAATATATATGGAGACAACTTTGTTCCGTCAAATTCTGAAGATCCATTTCACTTGAGTGGGGAATAAAAGTTGAGATGAAGATGAAATCCTAGGCAAAGATTGCAACTCCTTTTGTTTCTCTTCGAGATTGGAGGTTTCTACGAAGGAGATCTCCATTTTCTTTAAACACTCTGCGTTAGATAGAATGTATGTAACTAGTTGTTTCTCGTCCTCTCTTCCTCCATAATCTTTCCAACCAAAGATCTCTAGATGAGACAACAAGCATCTGGGAATAGAATTCGGCTGGTTCCAGGATGGTGGGAGGCCCTCGGGTTCCTGAAATTTAATACATTTACTTAAATATTCATGAAAACTATATATGCCTGTTACGGGAGTAGGGTGCTTACTGTGTTGATCATAAGAGTTTTTAGTCTAGGAGTATTTTGAAGCAAAAGCATGAGTGGTTCCAACCAATCAACTGAATTTTCTGGCTGAAAAGAAAACTCTATGAGCCAAGAGAACTTAATGGCGCTACAACACTTAACCTGTGATATTAAAAAAAAAAAAAAAAAACAACAACATTAGTTGAGGAAGCAACAGGGAAAAAGAGAGTGAAGGGATATGAAATCGCTACCATTGGTTTGGTCAAACACAAGAGCAGATGTCTGACAGAAAAAAGAGATTTCAAAAACTTGTCATCGGGGTTACCAACAAAGCCTATGTATGCCACATCAAGGCAAGGCATTTTCTCTATCAAGAGATCGTCTTCCCAAACGCCAAATATGTGCAAATTTGTTAATGCAGGGGAATCTATAACCAACGACCTAATGAGGTCTTCGTTGTTGCCATCATCTTCATCTTCATCTTCATCTTCATCTTCATCTTCAAGCCAATAACTATAATTTAATATTTTTAAGGAAGGCACTTTCACGGTAAACTTTTTCAAGTTGTCATCCTTATCTCGTTCAACCATTAGAGTCTTGAGAATAGGGGAACTTGATAAAAGCCTAACAAGAGAATCTTCATCTTTGTACACCACGGAGTTAAGACTCAGCCATTCGAGAGATGGTAGGTGAGCCTGGGAGGAAACATCCACGAGAATCTTGTTGGAAAGAGTTAAATGAACGAGCGTGTGGCACGTGTAAAGGCTCTGAGGAAAACTTGTGGGCTCTGCGGTCCAGATGAGCCTGAAATCTAACACGCGCACCCCGCGATTAACTGCGTCCCCAACCCACTTTCCGACATCTACATCAACAGTAACACATGGACCCAGTTCGACAGTCAAGCTCAATAGTTTTGGTGCCTTATGGAGTTGCAATGACTGCTCAATAAACCACCCAAGGCTCTCGCTGCTAGCGTCTTTGAACTCGAGTTCAGGCAGCATCGACGAGACAAAACGCCACCGTTTAGACAAGATTGTAGTGGCCATTGCGACTTTTGTCGGGACGAGGAGCAAGATCTGCAAGAGCACATCGTCGGGCAAATCACAGATCCTATATTCCATTCCGTCTATACTTCTTTCTCTTTGCTGGGTGTGAGTCGTGTGACACGGCTAAAACCCTAATTTATTTCACTCACAATCTCACAAGCCAACGAGCTTCACTAAAATACACACGTATCTCTAGGAGATTTTCTAAATTATATTTAATAAATATCTTTTTTTTTTTCATCTGTTGGAATTTATTAAAGAAACGAAAGCGCTCAACAAAGTTTTGCTTACAACTGATCAAAATCAAACACTAACACATTCAAATCTGCAATAAAACAAACCATTGCAGTGAAATTTTCATCATCTGATCCTCACTTCTAATCAACTATACCAGCTCTTGCTTCAGCTGCATATAAAACATCCCGCAAATCTGGCAATCCAGTAGCAACACAATTTTCCTATCTCTTCGCAATAGCCAGAAGATCAAAACCGCAATAACATCAAAACACGTCTCTGAACCAGAATAGTACAAACCCGCGAACCAGAGCAAAACATCGTAGCGGCTCAAAAACTCAAAGCCCAGAGGAAGAAAAGGAACCGGCCACTGCCACAAAACTCCAGAACAACTGCAACTCTAGCATCAACTTTCACCCACGACCCACTAAACCAAGGAAACCACAAGCTCCAATCTCACCAAAAGAAACGAAAGAAAAAACAACAAAACTCACTTCGCACATATGGAATCATGCGAAGGAGAAACAGAGCCCAATACACGGGGAACAAAAGCCCTAATGTTTTAAGGGTAGCTAAACTCACGCAGGAGGGCTAAACAAAAGGTAGTAGCAAAGACATCTCTAGAACCGGCGCACATGACCAAACATACACGATACCGTTGCAGTAGAGACTACCAAACCCTAACCATAAACAAACCACAAACAGAAATCCAAAAAAACCGACTCTACAATCTAAGAAACGCCATAAGCGAACCCAAAACTCACAACCACATCAATAGAGAAAAGCTCACACACCAGATTTGGAGAGAGCGACTAACGCCTCCACCGCCACGGTTGATTTACAGAAACGAACCAAGAGCAGGGGAACGAACCGAGAAGCCAACCATCATCCACGATTAGAACCACCGGGAAGGCAAGCAGAGCCACCTTCTCCACCTCCATGGACAAGCTCCATCGCAACCTCCATATCCATGATGAACCACCACGCTAGACAAAGACAACAGTACCACCTCCTCCATGGCAGAGCAGAGCCGGAAGAAACGCATAAAAAGGAAGGAGAGAACAGGGAAAAGTAAAGTAAGAATCACAAAAGAAGGAAAAAACCAAGCAAAGGGACCTTCCCCGGCGACGGCGAGGAGCGCCGACCACCGGAGAGGGGAGATCTGCAAAAAGCAAGAGCAGGCGGCTATCTTGAAAACCTCGCCTGGGAGAAGAAAAAAAGGGCGAACTGATGATATTTAATAAATATCTATTAGTGCATATATAGAGAAAAATTAAATATTCCAATTTATAAAAGCAATCCTGAAAAAAAAAAAGGAAAACATACAAAGTATACCGATCTATTCCCATGCTTATACTTTTTTAAATTTTCTCCCTTAGAAAAACTATCATCAAACTAAGAAATATAAGCATGGGAATGGATCGGCATATCTATGGTTCCGAATGGTGACCATTTGAGGAATAATAGGAATGAAAAAGAAAAGAATGAAAAGGAACAAAATAAAAGGAATGAAGAGGAATATTTGTTCCTTTCCAAATTTGATGAGTAATATTTTTACTCTTTAATTCTCTGCAAAATAAGGAATGAGAAGGAATCATGGGTAATAAATATTCCTTATGAATGGTGCAATTTTTGAGGAATGAAGAGGAATTCAATGTTCCCACTCATTCCTATGGTCACCATTCAGAGCTTAAATAAATTAAGATAAAGTCATTGACCTAGTTAGAATATGATCATACGTGTTGCACAAATACTCGTGTTATTGACATTGAATAACAACAAGAAGAGACTTTTCTCAATTTTATTTTTCTTCTTATCATGGTATTAGAGCTGTCGATTTTGAGGATTTCTTCTGCATTTAATATTTTTGTTATACGATGGTAGACATGCCATAGATATCAAGTTTACTGTATGAGTCAATCGGCTAAATTGTTGTCAATCAGGCTAAATATTCGACTAATCAGATTTGCACTCAGGTTCTATTGATGGGCATTGTTCTGTTGGGCAAGGCACTTTAATATTTTACTTGATTTTTTTTATAAAAAAATAATATAGTAAAAAATGAAGATGGAAACTATCGATGAACAAATCCACTTAGGTAATGAAAGATTAACACGAAAGAGAAAGCCTAAGCTATATATATGTTCTTCATCAAGAAGATAGTGCGAATCAAAGAATTGCTAATGAAACAAGATAAAAATATTATTTCTACTGTTCAAAATTTTCGACCAAAGCTTTATTCCTCTTTGATCATCAAAGACAGAGACGAATGGAACCAGACTAGGGAAGACTCAGCTCTCTACTTGTTTTGTCGACTTTTGACCGACCGGTAAATCATCGATCCAGTCTCCATAGATTCGATTAATCTTCTTGGAGTCGCTCCACTTGAGCAAACACTTCTTTCGTCGCCCTTCATCGTTCAGTCCTGAAGAATCTGCTGTTACTTGTGCAGTCGGTTTCATTGCAAATGCTTCGTTTGACGATACCAAAGTTTGTTTACTCACAGACGCTACTGCGTTCACAGTTTCTCCTTCAACTCTTCCAACAGAGTTAAGCAGCTCTGCAATTTTTGTAAAACAAACAACCAAAATCAGAAACACAAGACCAACACACTCACAATCCACAACTCTCGGTTAAAGATAGTATACTAATACACAGGACTAGTAACTCTATACAAGGATGCTGATATTAGCAAAGGTTATAACATACCTGCTTGGCCATGAGCATAGTGACAGTTATCTCCAAAAGGACACTGACCTTTCTCAAACTTCATACATATCCTAGTCTTCCAGTACACAGTCTTGCCACCACCACCATTGTTCATAGGCCCAGGTACAGGGATGCCTCCTTGTCTATTTACTTCAATTTGATGAGAAGCAGCAGTACCATTCTCAAGACACGGTGGATCAGCAACAGTCATACCAACGCTAATAGCCGAGCTCTCTCTCAGTTTCACCGACTCCTCAACACGAAACTTGGAAAGATCCTCATGAATGAAATTACACCTCTCCCCATAAGGACACTCCTCACCAAGACAAAACTTCCTGCAAAGCTTCATCCTCAAGATGATCTTCTGATCGTCTTCCCTATTGTTATTGTTCCCAACAGACACCAAAGAGGGTCTTTCCCTCTCCCTCTCCCTGTCCCTGTCTTGAACAGGAGGCCCAACAATCTCCTGCCAGTTCGATGGAGGCTGCCTCATATCCTCCATTCCATGCGCAAAATTGCAGGGATCTCCGTTTCTACAAGTCCCGGCCTTGAATTTCGCACACAACCTCGTCTTGTAGAATATTTTGGCCGTCCCTTTGTTCACAGGAGGAGTGTTTGACGATGGAACCATCCAAGAGTTGTTGTTGCTCGTGGGAGGATAACACGGAGGAGGATTAAACACGTTGTCGTCGTGAAGCCTTGGCCTTTTCAACGAAGGCTGTAACTGGTGAGGAGGCTGAGATTGTGGCATTGACTGTGGTTCAGATTGTGAATGCAAGTCGACTTGTTCGTTGTTCATCGGATTAACCATCGAATCAATCATCTGGGTTTGGTTCCAAACACCATAAGGCGATTGCACGAACATGGGACGAGGATCAGAGTAACTCGAATCCATTACTGTCAGAAACAAGCAACAACAAAAAATCGAATTCTGTGATTACAATCTTATCTATATAGCCAAAGCAAACCACAATTCTTCGACTTTCGACTACGAAACTACAAAACGGTTTCAATCACACGGAAACTGATAAAAAAAAAAAAAAAAAAAAAAAGAGAAAACTTGGCTAGAGATCGAAATGCTTGACACTATGATACACAAAAACACGATTCGAGCACAGAAATCGAAATGATCAGCGAAGAAGGAGAGTAGGACGAAATTACACGAAGAGACGGGGTTTCGGTAATACCAGGATCAAAGATGGCGGCGGCAGATTTGGAAGACGAAACGCGATTTAGGGTTTTTGAACACTTGATATAAATACCTTTTTCTTCTCTCTCTTTTGCATTAAGAAACCGAATCACAAATAATTTTGCAAAATCTGATATAATGAAAGATATTTGGCAGCATTATCTACTAATGCTTTTGTTTAGGCAATTCATTAATCTCTATGCTTCTAGTAGTAATTAAAAAAAAAAAATCTGATATATGAAAGATATTTATCAACATTATCTAAAGTTTGTACAAAAACAAAAATCTAAAGTTTTTAAAAACAAAAATCTGATATATGAAAGATAATTTAGCAATTCATTTATTGATGTATTTCACTCTAATTTTTTCAAGGTTAGTGAATTCATTAGATAACAAAGTTTGTTTATGACATTTAGATCTTTAACAAACAAATTTTTTAATGTATAAATAAATTGTTAATATCGCAGTTAAGCGTAAATCACTAGTAAATCACTATTTCCAAAGAAAACTGAGTTAATTATCATAAATACTTTTAAAACCCACTAGATCAGCACATAGCACATGTTTGATGCTTATCGTATAGTTATAACAACAAGTTTGTGATTCAAACTTCTTCATTTTATTTTCATTTTCAATTTGATTATTATTACTATTATTAAAACATGATCAAAGGATGACAGTCTAATCATATTTTTAGTTGATTTGGATATGAACAATATGTATAAACATATCTCCAAAAAACTTCATCAAAAACCAAAATATGACCGTATAATCATATTTTCATATAACCATATAACCAAATTGGTTAAAAAGGAGTCCTCATCAACACGTTTTTTTTCTTTCGCTTCTGTTACAATTAATACCTTCAACCCTCTATATTTTCTTTGGACAAAACAAAACGCAATTTTTTTTTTCTGACAATTTTCCCTTAAAACATTGACTACACTAACAATAATGATATTATCTTAAATTTTTATGTGTAACAAAAATGAAGATTCGAAATTCAACATGAAGCATCAATAAAAAGCCACAAAATCACAACTTGGCCAAGAGCATGGATGCTTTGAATTCGTTAGCTTCTTGCTCTTGCAGCTGCAACTGCTGGGGAATCCAGTCTCCTAGAATATCAATTGCCTCATTGACCTTGTCTTTGAGGGCTTCGGGTGATTCTATTAAGTGAATGAGTTGGGTTTGGTCTATTTCAAGAAGCATTCCTGTGATTTTTGCTGCAAAAAATGGCTCTAGTTTTTCCACCAAAGGGTAGAGAAATTCACCAATCATCTACAAAGGAGAAAAATCAAAGTCAAAAGAAATATAAGCAGACTTGTATCTCAAAAATAGCCATTGTATAAAAAAACCGTTTTACATTTCTTTGTTCTTTGGGAGGTAGGTTTACTAGTGCTTCAGTCAAACAATCTACAGGGAATCCCCGGAAACAATCATCACTATGATAAGCATCATGAAGAATGTTAACAGGAATAGGAGGAAGCATGACTTAGGCAATGAGGGCGGCTGAGGATTGAGAAGAAGATATATGATTTAGGGTTAATCGAACAAGGGGTTACAACTTACAATGGTTACTTTGCTATATAACAAAAAAGCAGTTTGCCTATTTAAGTAATCAACAATGAATTTTTCATAATTATAATTCAACATATACTTCTAGACAGTGTACATGAAAGACACATTAGACATAGATGGCATAACATATTTTTTTTGTTATATAGCACATATATTCTACCACATATGTTTTGTTGAATAGCACATGGTTTGGTATATATGGCTGTAAATATATTTAGTTTTGGTATATATTTACATAGCATAAAATGGTTGGACATCAAAATACTTATCGATATCTGTAGTTTAGTCAACATTTTATTAGGTTAAATTTTGTGTGATGCCATAAATTTTGTAGTCTGGTTAAATTTGTACAAGTGATAATTGTATAAAACAATGAGATTTTCGAAATATACAAAATTTAAACAATTGAAAGTGGCATAACTTTCTTTCGTCGGCAACAGAAACTAGCTATACCACCTTCAATTGCGACCAAAAAGAAAAAAGAAATTGGTATATTACAAACTCACACACCTTTGTGTTTCTTTCACAAAACCCGAACTCTGCTACTATATTACAAAGGATTTGAGGAGATTAGTATTGTTCGACCACAGAGAATGACATTTGTTCCTGAAACCACATCATTCACCGTGTCTCCTTTTAAGGAATCGAATCTGTTGGTCAGCAAGTACGACCGACTACTTCTCACGCGTCGTTAGGCGTTTGTTAACACGCGCTAATGAGCTGGGCTTTGGGCTTCTAAAAGTTGGGCTTAGAGAGGTTTTTGAGCTATTCGCTGATTGTTGAAGCTGCTGTTGGTCTACACAGTCCTCGCGACCTCAGTTGTTGCGCGTTTATTCTCTCACGTACTCGTCGGCGTCTGTTCGCACGCGCTGATGAGTCGGGCTGTGTTATTGGGCTTATATAGGCTTTTGAGTCATATGCAGAGTTTGTCACTTTCTTCAGGTGATCGTGTTTCGCCGGAGATTCAGCCACACCTCCGGATTGATTCTGCTGCTCTTTTACAGTCCTCAGGATCTCCGTTGCTTCTGCAACTTTGGATTTGAGAGCAATGAGGGATTCCAGCAAGTGAAGAACTTGGTTTTGGTCCATTTCAAGAAGCATTCCTGTGATCTTTGCTGCTGACTCTGGCTCAAGTTGTTCCACCATTGGGTAAAGATTCTCGCCAATCATCTGTACTACAAATCATTTCATTTGCTAGAAAAAGAACACAACGAAAAGAGGAGACAAGGATATAATAATTACAAAGGCAAACAAAAACTATCACTTACTGTTCTCTGCTGTTGGGGAGTTGCATTTGCGAGTGCTATAGCTAGATCCACGTAAACTTTTTTTCTGATCTTCATTTCTCCATTAATGTCCTCCATCTGGATCCATGGAAACGAAAAATAGAAGAGACTTTAACTCCATTAGTTTCTCTGTTTCAAGTAATGTGCTGCATTGTCTAGGCGCAGGCATGTGTGTATCTAGGGACTTACAGCTTTAGAAACTTCCTCGGGTTTCGAAAATGCAACAAAGCCTGATCCTTTACTCACTCCATTTGTGTCTCGCATAACCTGTCCACATCTTGAAATGTCAAGTCTTGAAACCCAACTCTGAAAATTTGGATAAACGACTACAATGTTTTCTTATGTATACAAACCTTGCAAGATGTTATAGTGCCATAGGAAGAAAAAAAGTCAGAGAGATTTTGATCAGTCACGCTTTTACGAAGATTCATAACACACAAGTTGTTCGAACCCTGAGATCTTTCTACAATATTCTTCAAACGCTGTTTCGTTGCTGATGCCATCTCATACCTCTTTCTTGATTTCGCAACAAACCACTCCTTGTAGTAACCAATTCCCTTCCCATTCAAAGCCTCAACAGCTTTGGCTGCATCATCTGGATTTACGAAATTAACATAGCCGAACCTTTTCGACTTTCCTTTATCATCTATTTTGATCACACAACTCGTCGTTGGCCCAAACTTTCGAAAAACTATGTTCAGTTGTTCTTCAGTCATATTTTTAGGAAGTTTTTTGACAACAACATTGACGAAGATCGCCTTTTCGCCTTCAGAATCTCTCTGAAGAAAAGGTCCAACGTATACTTTCTTACCGTTAAGAAGTATTCCGTTCATACGTTCTACGGCCTCATGAGCTGAGTCTTCAGCGTCGTATTGTACAAAGCCAAAGCCTTTTGATTGACCAGAGGCATCAGTAGCAACTTTGCTTCTAACAATGAATCCATAGCACGAAAATGTATTGTAGAGTGTTACATGATCGATGGAATTATCAAGATTCTGAGACACATATGGATCTTAAACAATGTCAAAAAAATATACCAATCAAAAGAAAGAAAAGCTAAAAAAAGAAGAAGCCATGTGTACCTTTATAAATATATTACCAACCCCGACGAGACTTGGATTATGGCCACCGTAATACATAACTCTAATGGACTTTCCATGGAAAGAAATGTAGTTTAGCTCTTTCAGTGCTCTTTCAGCTGTCACCCACGAACAGGAAGCAAAAAAAAAAAGACAGAGCTTATGGTTTAATTCTTACGAATGGGAACTAAAGTAGAAATGAAAAAAAAAACAAATATACCATCCTGATTTCTTGACGATTGGTAAAGAAAACGTAGCCATAGCCAAAAGAAACATTTGTGGAAGGATCTCTGCAGAGATGAACAGAGACAACATGAGCCAAGTGGGAGAATAAATCGTAGAGATCTGAATCCCTCACGTTCCGGTCAAGATTCCCAACGTACAGCGAAGGTGACCATTGCTCTTTCCACCTTCCGAATATATAGTCCCAACCCCAATATTCCATTTTTTTTTTTGGGGTGTTTTCTTCTCTCTTCACTAAACAGACAGAAGAAGATAAATGTGAAGGTCTCGTCGGTACGGAAGGTTTCAACTTTCACAAATATGATTGAGAAAGCAGCAGTGCCACTTTGGTTGGCTTTGTTTTCTTAAATGAATAAGACAAGAGGATGTATTCTATTTCATTTCGGTTCAAGGAATCAGAAACTTAAGAAAGTAAATGTAACATAAATTAGACCGTTCTAATTTGTAATTTTAATAATTAATAATTGCATATTAGGATATATGAGTAAACATATGTAATATATAAGTTCATCCTTGAACAAAAATATAAGAAGATAATTTCATATTATTTTAAATATGTAATGCTGCTTCATAATCTTACACCTCCGGGTTGTTGGTTTATAGTCCTCAGGATCCCCATTGCCTCTGCGACTTTGAATTTGAGAGCAACGAGGGATTCCAGCAAGTGTAGAACTTGGTTTTGGTCCATTTCAAGAAGCATCCCTGTGATCTTTGCTGCTGACTCTGGCTCAAGTTGTTCCACCATTCGGTAAAGATTCTCACCAATCATCTGTACTACAAATCATTTCATTTGCTAGAAAAAGAACACAACTAAAAGAGGAGACGAGGATATAATAATTACAAAGGTAAACAAACTACATTCACTTACTGTTCTCTGCTGTTGGGGAGTTGCATTTGCAAGTGCTATATCTAGATCCACGTAAACTTGTTTTCTGATCTTCATTTCTCCATTAATCTCCTCCATCTGAATCCATGGAAACAAAAAAGAAGAGACTTCAACCCCATTAGTTTCTCTGTTTAAAGTAATGTGCTGCATTGTCTATGCGCAGGCACTATCTAAAGACTTACAGCTCTAGAAACCTCCTCGGGTTTCGAGAACACAACAAAGCCTGATCGTTTACTCACTCCACTAGAATCTCTCATGACCTGTCCACATTCACAAATGTGTAATCTTGAATCCGTTTCAAAAAATCTGAAAAAAAAAACAAAGCCTCGGTGTTTTCTATGAATGTACAAACCAACCGTGCAGGATGTTACAGTTCCATATTGAGACAAAAAGTCTTTGAGGATTTCATCAGTTACGCTTTTGTGAAGCTTCTTAACACACAAGTTGTTCGAACCGTGAGATCTGCTGATAGCCTTTTTCAAACCTCGCTTCAACTCGGATTCCCTCTGATACGTCTTTTTCGATTTCGTGACAAACCACTTCTTGTCCTCAAACTTCTTCCCGTTTAAAACCTCAGTAGCTTTCTCAGCATCCTCTGGATTCTCAAAACTAACAAAGCCATAGCCTTTAGACTTTCCTTGAAGAACTTCACCATCCCTTATGATCACACAGCTCGTCGTCGGTCCAAACTCCCGAAAAACCGCGTCAAGCTCTTTGTCAGTCAAGGACTTGGAGAGATTCTTGACATAAACATCAGTGAACATCGCCTTTTCGCATGGAGAATCTCTCTGAAGAAAAGGTTCGACGTATACTTCCACTTCGTTAAGAAGCATTCCTTTCATAAAATCAATGGCCTTGAGAGCTGATTCTTCGTTCTCATACTGCACAAAGCCAAAGCCTTTTGACCGACCATAGGCATTAGTAGCCACTTTAAATCTAAGAATGGATCCAAAGCTCCAAAATGTTTCGTAGAGTGCTTTGTGATCAATGGATTCTTCAAGATTCTGACAAATGTACGGATCTTAAATAGTGTCAAATTGGAGATAAAAAAAGCCATGTTTTTCGAGTTTCGCATTTCACTTGTCCTGGAAAGAAGAAGCGATCGGTGTGCACCTTTATAAATATATTGCCAACTCCGCGCTTTCGAAGACTTGGATTATGGACATAATACGTAACTCTAATCTCTTTTCCATTAATAGAAGTGAAGTTCATCATCTCCAGTGCTCTTTTAGCTATATCACCGGTCGACCAGAGAAGAAAATGAGAAGCAGAAACATAGAAGTGATTACACCAATATTTGTAATCTTAAAACACACAAACCAGTCTCAAGAACTAAACCATGCAGCTTCCATTTTCTATAAGACTTACCAAATTTAAGAAAAGAAGGAACTCACAAAACCTGCACTGTGCATTCGGTTTTAGAAAAAGAGTCAAGCTTTTGATGATAATAGGATCATCTCAGTTCTCAGCCCAACTAGAGAAATCGCTACTCTGACTAAACCCTAATCGAATGTACCTAAAAAGTAATAATATCAAAAGTTACCATCATGAGGATGGTCAAAGGTAACGTAGCCATAGCCAAGAGATCTCCCGGTGATCAGATCTCTGCAAACACGAACAGAACTCACTTGACTTGTCCGCATAAACGCATCGAATAGCACAGAGTCCGTCACGGTCGAGTCTAGATCACCGACGTAGAGCGACGTCTTCCCTGCTTCAGCCATTTCATATATACTCTCCGGATGCCACCACAAGTCCATAACTTTTTTACTTTTTTTTTGTTTTGGAGTTTTCTTCCCTCTTCCATCTTTTCTTTTTATCCACTACGACGAACTCAACAAAGAAAAAGCCAACGATGCTTCAGCCAACGTTTCTTCTGTATTTGTTTTTTTTTTTTGCTCACGAGAAGATGTCAAAGGGAAAATAACTTATATCGGTCACCGGCGTGTCGTGACTCCATTAACTTTTGGAAGATAGTCATACTTGTTCTTAAGTAAAGCTAATGTTAACAACGTCGAATATTGTTTAACAAAGAAGAAAAAACACAAAGGATTATTTTTCTTTTTATTTGGTAATAATATGGGAAAGCTAATAGTTTTTCATACAAAAACATTAGAATTTTGTTAACTACCAAACTCAATAATTAAGCTTTCCCTCCGACTGTAATCCCGGTTTTTATCTTTGTTAAATGTAAATAATAATTACAGTGTACCATACGTACAAATAACAGTAGTACAGTACTAACCTAAAATTAACCGTTTAAAATCCGATGGTTGGTTGGCAACCCGCGCTATTTTTAAATTGTTGGACAATAGGGATGGATCCATTCACCTAACGTTTATAATTTAATTGTTGAATAATACTTATCTTTTTGGGTTTGCCACTCACATACTTAAGAATTTGTGTCACCCTTTTCTAAGGCAATCATTTAGAATAGCCGTTGACGGAAACTACACCAACGAAGCTACACATGTATGCAACCACCCTTTGGCATTATAATATTGACATTTTCGTATATATTAATATTCTTTTTATTCTAACAAATAATTCAAATTTAGATTTTACTAATTATATGCTCTAAAGCTGCCCACAAGAAGACATGTGCATTGACTTCTCAACTTCACTTTTTCTAACTCTCTCTATATAATCTTTCTCTAAGCCAAACCTCAAAGCTTGCATCAATCTATCACCAATGGCCCCAAAATATAATCATTCCTCCATTTTCTTGATTCTGTCTCTTCACTTTCTTTCAATCCTAGCCACGGGAAGCAACCAATTCATCGACAGAAAAGCTCTCGAAATCATCATCGGCGGTGGTGGTGAAAGCTCCAATGACTATTCTCCTGCGCCATCTCCGGAGCCAGAAGACTGTCCTCCTCCTCCAGCGTCACCACCGCCACTTCCTCCTCCATCGCCACCACCGCCACAGTTCTCGAGCCCACTAATCGAGAAAGTGTATCCAGTCATCAAGAATTTCCAGAACCTAATCGAAGATGATCCGAAGAATATTCTCAAAACATGGTTTGGGACCGACATCTGCGCTGAGGACAAATACATAGGACTCGAGTGCGCCAAGTTCCCGGGAACAAACGATCTCGCACTTGCGAGCATCCAATTCAACCAATTTAACTTGGGAGGCAAGAAACTCCGGCTAGATAACTTCCTCGACAAGCTAGAAGAAGTCACGATCTTCCACGCAAACAGCAACAATTTCGTCGGCTCTGTTCCCAATGTTAGCAACTTGAAGTACTTATTTGAGCTTGATCTCAGCAACAATAAGCTCTCTGGAGAGTTTCCCAGCTCTGTCTTAAAAGCAACGAACCTGACGTTCCTCGATCTCAGGTTCAATTCTTTCTCCGGTTCTGTGCCTCCTCAGGTCTTCAATCTCGATCTAGACGTCTTGTTCATCAACCACAACAATCTTGCTCAGAGACTTCCCGAGAATCTCGGATCCATCACTGCCCTTTACCTCACATTCGCTAACAACAGGTCACAAAAGCTCCACACTTTCTTTAGTTTTATTGGATGAAATCTAAAAGGGTTTCAAAGATCTATTGTTTTTAGTCGCTAGAAATTTAGTCCGAGATTCTTCATGAAAGAGTTAATTACTCTGTTTTGTTTTCAAGAACAAATCAGAGTAGGTGACATCACGTAGGTGACATCACGATTTCACGAGGATATTTATAAATTATATTCATGAAATAAAATATATTTTGGCTAAAGGGTTATTTGGACTTTCATGTGATGATGTGATGCAGATTCACGGGTCCTATTCCTGGAAGCATAGGTAACATCAAGTCCCTACAAGAAGTCCTTTTCTTAAATAACAAGTTAACCGGTTGCTTACCATACCAAATCGGGAAGCTTAACCGAGCTACGGTTTTCGATGTCGAGTTTAACGAGCTAACCGGTCCGATTCCATACTCTTTCGGATGCCTAGACAAGATGGAACAGCTCAACTTGGCGAGAAACAAGTTCTACGGTACCATACCGGAGATCGTCTGCGAGCTCTCAGCCCTCAAGAACGTTTCTCTGTCGTTCAATTACTTCACGCAGGTTGGTCCAAAATGTCGAAAACTTATCAAGAGAAAGATTCTAGACGTTCGCATGAACTGTATTCTAGATCTTCCGAATCAGAGAACGCAATGGGAATGCGCCAAATTCTTCATGCGGAAACAGAAGTGTCCTAGCTTCAAGTCTTTCTTTTATATCCCTTGTGGCAAGCAGCCGCACCGGATTAAACCGGAGCAAGAAGAATTAGAAGGCCAGGCTTCGCCACCAGTATCTTACGGCGCTCTTAACCCCCACCGGATTCGGAATCTCTAGCCAAAACCAACTTGTTTATTCATGTTTTGATATTTGCAAGTGTGATGTATTGAATAAATGCAATATTTGTGTGTGTATATTAGTGTCTTTAAAATAGGTTTTGTCTTGATCGTACTTAAACCTGGTTTAGCTCTTTGCGAACTAAACCGGAACATGTATGTAAATTAGTATAGAGTAACAATCAGAGTCAAAAAGTTGAGAGAAGTGAGACAAAGGTTACAACAAACACACACAGCCCAAGTTGGGTCGGTTTGGTAGATGGATGGCCATGGCCTCTGGTCGCTTCGGCGGTAAGTTTCGCAATCATCATGAATTTCGAATCCGGTTTCGGCTCTTCAGGCTTCTCACACGTCCCATAGGGCATGTTCTCCTGCACACACACACACACACACACACACACAAAAACGTTAACATTTTTAATAACATGCAAAATCCATATAGTGACTACTTAACCATATAGTACTCACTTTACAAGCGGCTATATCCTCACAGCCGCAAGTTGAATGGCCGTTTGCAACATCTACTGCTTTTGGAGCTCCTCCACCATCGCTTCTCTAAACCAGACACACACACGCATTAACAACACTTAAAATGTTACTTAAGCCGGACCACATTGTTTTACGTACCTTGTAGAAGTCGACTGCGATGAAGTTAGGCCAGCGTTGTCCCGAGGCTTCTTGACATTTCTTGATGGTGTCAAGAAGAGGAGCAGAGTTCTGTTTACAAGATCCGATCAAATCCGCAGTATCCGGAAAATAGTTTACTAGAACTAGTGATCTCGATTTATCTCCCATAGCAGCTGATTCTGGTCTGTTGGTACACACTCCAGCCTTCATCCCTCCATTTCCATCTAAAATTCATAACATTATATCAATTTAATAAAAAAAATTATATAATGTATTATATTCAATCTCTATACAGACAGACTCACATTGATTCTCCACCATGTATCTCCATAAAAATGCTATTCCTTCAGAAGCTTCTTTATGAGGACTTGACGTAAAAACCAGCAACCGTTGGTTCTGACTTATCATGTCTTCGATGGTAGGCCAATCCTCTCCGTTCTTAGGCATTCTTGTTACCGGAAACATGAAATTTCGTAAACCGGATGCATCAATCACTCTGGTTAAGCCATTGGGAGATTTGACGTAATCCTCGAGGATAAGCGTCACAACGGCATCCTTGTTCTTGTCTAGAAACACTTGAAATTCCTTTAAAATGTTAACCGCCGGTTGCTACATATATACGAACCAAAAACCAAATTAGAAACATTTTTTGACATTGAAACGGATCGACTTATGCGTGACTCTATGGAACTTACGAACGCCGTGTAATTGAAGCAATTTCCGCCATAAGAATGGCATAGCCATATATCGTTTTGGAAGTCGTACATGTCAAGCATAAACCCTCTAACACCATTCTGCAAACCCACAGAATAAAATAAAATATAGAATCAAATTTAAAAGAATGATACTTTTAAAATGGGTTTATCAAAAGAATTAAACTTTTTTTCTTTGAAGAAAAGAATGAAACTTTTGAATTGGGTTTATGAAGAATTAGAAGAATATTTACAATAAGTTGGCTTGTGATTGAATCTTGTTGGTTGGAAGGAGCAAGAATCATAGAGCCTGTGCCTGATTTTGCACCAATTCGAGCAAATGAATTGTGTGTTGTTAACCACGAGTATTTGTTGTAAGGCAACCCTTTGACCTTTTCGCATATAAACATCAATCGATTTATCAACTATATCATCTTATATGATTAAACGAAAAGAGAACAAACAAAAAAGGAACCTTGGAGGTGGGGTTAATGGTTTGCATTCGGGAGCATCTAGGTCGGAAATTATCGCTTGCGAGACACGACTCGCAGTGTAGTCCTGGATCACAATTCTTGCTCACGATGCATGTTTCTCCTTCCTACCAATCAACACAAAGATCAACACATAACTTGTATATTTAACATAAACCCACGATTCAAATAGGGTTTGTAGATTAGCCAGACGCATTTATGATAAATTCTTGATGATTTACGATTTTCCTTACCTTGAGGGCAGACGAAGGGCTAAAGATGAGAAAGCATGGAATGAGAAGAGCTGTTAGAAAGAAGGTGAATCTCTGAAACATTGTCTTCTTTCGTGCTACAAAATCCCATAAAATTTTTGAAAAGAGAAAAATGAAAAAACCCCCCCAAGGACTTTGGGAAGAAGCAACTACTTTGTAAACTCCAAAAGACTTTCAACCGGTAATTTCATTTGCCTAGACCAACAAACAAAGAAGAAAATAAAAACTTAAAAGTCTAAATTTATCTTTTTCTAAAAAAAAAAAGAAGGAAAGAAATTGCGGGCATCTTGGAGACAAATGATGATATTAATAGCTACTATAGAAGAGAAGAGGTTTCTTTTGGTTTTCCGCTTTGCTTTATGGCTTCGTCTTTTTATACTTTAGAGCATGTTCAATGGGGGAGACCCAAAAGTGTTCTTATCTAATATTTAATTACTAAATTTTTGCTAAGAGACCTTGTTAATATATTTTTGTTTTCTTTGTTCCAATGGTAAAACCCTTTTAGGGATTCTTAAAAAAAAAATCAAACATAAACTGCTTAACTAGAGAAAATCTATAGACTCAAAACATGGTGAAGTAAATCTATAGATCATCATCTCTTTCACTCAGTAAATTGTTAATCCAATGGTAATCAACAAACTTGTAACTAATTAACTAAAACAGAAAGCTTCTATGTGAGTTGATAGTCGCTGAGGAACAAGACTTACCCTGGTCCACGGCCGTAGCACATTTCATTCTTTCCACCACAAGTAATGTGGTTGAACTCACAAGGAAGGCCTATGTCTATACAGAAGGCTCCCAACACGTTCGGACTAACATCACCGCAGTTAGTTTGACAGAAGGCAGCGACGAAGCTCGCTTTGTCACAGACCTTCTTGACATCTTTTCACCTGATTTGGAGTAAACAATCAGTTATTTCCCATTCTCTTTGTCCTTCTTGAGAAGCATAGCAACGTAAACAAACACAGACACACGCAAATTTCATGAATCTCAATTATTTAAATCAAGAAAACATCCAACCGGAAGAAGAACAAGAAGTAACGCAAAACCATATATTGAGAAATTAACACATCATTCACATTCGAAGAACTCACCTTTCTTCATACACTGACCTCAAAAACTCTATTTGCAGTGAATGAAGTTAAAAATTAGTCTTTTTTTTCTCTATGACATGTAGAACAAAGATTTTGTTTCCTGATGGGAAGATTCCAAGAAAGACTCATGAGCAAACTAGTTCTGTAAGAGACAGGACATTCATGAACATTGCAATCCATAATACAGGATGAGTTCGGAAAACATCATTACATTCACTCATCAACTGGGTAATCAAGTTCTCATATTCATAAATCACAGTGATTTCAGTAACTTTAGGGTTAAAGCTCAGAGTCTAATTCATCATTACCTCGGCTATTTTGCAGACGGTGTAATGACCTTCTTTCCCCCAACTCAAAGCTCCATGGATGAGCTGTGTAAACACGAGTGCTCTCGCAAACCACAGTCGCAGCGACAAATTCATTCTGAAACAGGTTACAAAGTTTCGTTTTTACACTAACACGTTTGTCGAATCGAATATGTTATTGCTCGATTTTGCTAAATAATAGAAATTGGGCCATTGGGGTTTACCGTAGAACTAACGAACCGATTCAAAACCAATTCAAAACGAGAGTCAAACTGTCAACGAGTCAGAACAATGTTAAAAGAACTGGAACTCTGTCTGGATGGATACTTCTCCCTGATGCGAGAAGCTTCAATTTGTCTCCTCTCTGAGATAAAAAAAACCCAATAAGGAGTGATTATAAAAGAACATATATAATCAGGAGAAACCACTGGACACATTAGTGATTGATCAATCTTACAATCCAATAAAAAGTTTACCCTTTTATAGGGTAACGAGATGGGTTTATCAAATATCGATAATTTCTAGTGATCACTAACAAAATCCACAAGTATCTGATGATGAACGAAGAAGAAGGAAGATCAAAAACCTTACCCAGTGGGTGTTCCAACTTGAAAGAGATATTGGCCATGGCGATTAAGAATCCAATTCCTGGAATCAGAACAACAAATCAATCAACACGAATTGAAATATGATAATTCAATAACATTCTCGCGAGATCGAATCATCTGGCAAAATTATAGAAAAGCAAAAACCCAAGAATTACAGAAACATACCAATATTGTCGAAAGAGAAGAAGATAATCAAATACGGACACTAGAAAGGATTAAAGCTCGTTTTAATCATGAGGTAAACGATCTAGAGCAAAACTAAAACTTGAGAGATGCTTTAATTCTAGATTTTTTTCTTAAAATGGAAGGAAGAAGGAAAGATAGCATTAGGAGACGTCTCAAGAGACGTATACTAATTAGGAGAATTAGGAGACGTCTCTTCATTTTTTTGTGATTTTTGATTTATTTTTTAAAGTTTTTATCCTAAGAAATGGTGTTAAGGGACGGCGATAATCATGCTCTTACATACCAAAAGAAATGTCTTTTTTTTTCTTTCTTTTTGGCTTTTTAAAGAAAGTATCTCTTCCAAAAATGAGAAAAAAGCATACGGGGCCGTCATCATCATCGTATAACAAAATATCAAGTTATAAATAGCATGCCAGCTACATTTTTAAAGTGCCTTAAGTAATCTTATGAAAATTACGTTTTGTGCCAGTCCAACTCAACCATAGAAACTAGAGAGATAACTTCACATGAGGGAAAACAATATTATACTATATGATATTTAATATAAAGTGTAATATAGTATATTCTTTCATACTATATGATCAGCTAATATGACAGTTAGGTGTCCGCATGTTACTAACATTTTGAGGTCTTTTATGATGAATAACATTAGAGAATGATAGATTAGACGTCGTCGAAGATCCGCCGCTACAACAGAGCTTACATGGATTGGAGAGGATGGATACTAGATGTACATATACTAGTATACTACAAAGAAGTGTACCTCGAAAAATCTATGATGCACCTTCGGAGTTTAATGCAATCCACTAAAGTATAATATATAAATTTAATAAAAACAGTCAAACACAGAACTATAGTTATCATATACAAATATATTCTGAGATATGAAGCATTTCATATTCCTTTACAACATAGTTATTGGCTTGATTGTTTCAGAGAAGCTGTTTTGTCCTTGGATTAATAAACCTATGGTTTTTAATCAACAAATTAAATTATTGCTGTTATGTGATGATATGATATTTTGCGATACCATGATTAGCCGCTTGAAAGAGTAGAAAAACTACTAAACAACAAACCGATGCAATCATTATGTTTAATTAATTATGCTCATATATATGAAAAGGGAGGTTTTTTTCTGAAAGCCAAAAACCAATTTTAAAGTATAACAAGGTAAACTGTCTTTTTCATGCAAATAAAATTTAATTTTTAGAAAAGTTGAAAACATTAGTTATTTAACTTATTTTAAAGCTCACACATTTTTTTTTTTTAAAACTTATATTTGGGAAGTAGAACAAAACATATTTGTAATTTTGTATGGGTGTTTTATGCAAATTAACGAACTTGCGGATGAAAACGTAAGAGAACGGTAAAGTAAGGTAATATTTTGTGGTTTCGTCGTTTTCATCAGAAATAGGCAAAAATAGGGAAATCTGGGCAGGCTCTTGCTTTTTCTCTCTCCGTCTCGTTGTCACTGACTCAACACTGCCTTCAACTGTCATTCTCTAAGGCGACTTGCCATTGACCTTTCGTAAAGTCTTTCTCTTTTCACCTCCTCTGTTCTTGGCCATGGCGGTTTATAGGCAAGCTCTCTTGCTCGCATTCATCGCATTTCTTGGCATCCAGCTGCCTTTACCAACAGAAGCAGGTTTGTCTCACCATAATCATTCATCTATCTTTTGAGAATCTTCCTTGAAAATCTTCTTCCAGGAGTCTGATTCGCAATTAGCATTAACTGGTTCAAGGCTAGCTTAGGAGAAGAAAATTGATGCTAATCCTTGAAAGTTTTAGGCTTTGGGGTTTTGCGATGTGCATTCGTTAAAGTGTTTTCGTTTCTTTTGTTCTAGTTCTATGGTGAACTATTTGCTTACATTCGAATTCACTAATGAGAGTTATATCTTTCATAGAGAGAAGTAAACTCTTAAGAAGAATTGAAACAAGGCTATGTGATTAGTTGCTTCTAAGGCTAAGGTTTCTAATTGTGTTTTACAGATTGTCCATTGGACTTGACTTCATCAAACTTCACTCTCGTCGCTTCCGTGTGCTCTGACAATACTGACAGAGCCAAATGCTGCCGCTACATGAACGCTTTCGTTGCTGTATCTGTCGCCCGCTACGCTAACTACACAGCAGATCTTGGAGTCACATCAGATTTAACTGATATCTGCATTACTACCATCTCTAGAACCATGGAGCTATATGGAATCCCAAGAAATGCAACCCTCTTCTGTGGATTGGGGACCAAGATTCTGGTTAACTATGATTGTGAGGGTCTGACCACCGTAACGCAAATGCTTCAGTCCCCAAAGTTCGGAGATGTTTCTAGTAACTGCAAACTCCCGCTTTCACCGGGAAATCAATGCAAAAGTTGCTTGAATTCCGGTATCACCTACCTTCGTAGTCTTGTGGATACGGGAAATAACATCAAGATGAGTACTTGTCGAGATGCAACCTATGCTGCATTAGCTAGCCGGGTTGACAATTCATCGGCCCTTGAACTCGCTAGCTGCTTCTTTAACGTGGCTGAGCTTAGCGTTGCTCCAGGTATACACAACTTTTGTGTTTTAAAGTTTCATTCATGGAGTGTTGAATATTGTCGTTGCTTCTATATCGGGAAAGATCCTAGACAGATCGTGTATATTTTAGTGTGTCCTGGATAATCTTCTCAGTATCAGATACTTAATTGTTTCTCTGTCTGATTTTCTTAATATCTACTCAGAGTCGCCTCCATCGTCGTTGAGCCCAGAAGCTTCTCCGAGTCCAGTGTTAGCTGATAGTCCAAGCAGCAACGATCTTGTTTTGTCTCCAAGAAAAAGTCACCATACATATCACTTGACAGTGGTTCCGACTATCGGGATCGCTGTTACAGCTTTTGCAGTTATGATGCTCGCAGTCCTAATAGTTCTTATCCAAAGAAAAAAACGGGAACTTGATGATTCCGAGAGCATGGATCGTAATCCAACAAAAACATTTCCTTCTACACGCCCCAAGGTGATGATTCATGAAGGTGCGAAGTTCTTCTAGTGTTCACTTACAAGATATGTTTGAGCGCATTATAGAAAGAAACGTGAGGTTTAAATTTTGCAGGTAATTCGTTGGCTTTTCGGAAATTCAGCTACAAGGAGATCAGGAAAGCAACTGAAGGTTTCAATACGGTGATCGGCCATGGGGGCTTTGGGACTGTTCACAAAGCTGAGTTCAGTAATGGGTTGGTTGCAGCTGTGAAAAGGATGAATAAGAGCTCTGAACAAGCAGATGATGAATTTTGCAGAGAGATAGAGCTTCTCGCAAGGCTGCATCACCGCCATTTAGTTGCTTTGAAAGGTTTTTGTACTAAGAAGAACGAGAGGTGAAGTATTATTATTATTATTACACTTTTGCTTCATTTCGTCTCTCATCATTTTGTGAGGAAGAGATATTGGATTGTCCTCTGCTCATCTGACCTGAGATTTTCCAGGTTCCTTGTCTACGAGTATATGGCAAATGGAAGCCTGAATGATCACCTACATTGTATGCCCATGATTTCTTGATTTCCTTGCTTTGTTATAGACTTGGATTGAGAATCTTGAGCGTTGTTCTTCATTTCTGTGCAGCCACAGAAAAACCTCCGCTTAGTTGGGCAGCAAGGATGAAAATTGCAATGGATGTGGCTAATGCTCTGGTAAATATTTAAAGCCTTCAGTTTCTCATCAAACTGATACTATCTAGTTCTTATTACTGTTCTTAGTTCTTGGCTGGATATTTTTTCTGTCCCTTCAGGAATACCTTCATTTCTATTGTGACCCACCTCTCTGTCACAGAGACATAAAGTCGACCAACATATTACTAGATGAGAACTTTGTTGCTAAGGTGTGTCTGCGTTGTATATCAAAGATCTGGGTCATTGACTTGTCTTTTCGTTTCACCTCATAAGGAAATTGATTTTCTTTTTTGGCTTCTATGTTGCTCTTTACCGTGCAGCTTGCAGATTTTGGCCTTGCACATGCTTCCAGAGATGGCTCAATTTGTTTTGAACCTGTTAATACTGATATCCGCGGAACTCCAGGTCGGCATACGAAGGAACATCAACTATACTTATCTTGAAAGCTGATCAAATGGTTAATCTAAATAACTAAAAGCGTGAAATCTGAGTTTCAGGTTATGTAGATCCTGAGTATGTTGTAACACAAGAACTGACAGAGAAGAGCGACGTGTACAGCTATGGAGTAGTGTTGCTAGAGATCATAACAGGGAGAAGAGCTGTCGATGAAGGTAGGAACCTGGTAGAAATGTCTCAGCCTTTACTGGTATCAGAATCAAGACGCATAGATCTGGTGGATCCGAGAATCAAAGACTGCATAGATGGAGAACAGCTCGAAACAGTAGTGGCGGTTGTGAGATGGTGCACAGAGAAAGCAGTCGTGGCTAGGCCATCGATCAAGCAAGTCCTGAGGCTGTTGTGCGAGAGCTATGATCCTTTGCATCTCGGGCTTGCAATGGCAGTTGAGGAGGACAAAGGGAGATCGCTGAGAGGTGACTCAGGTTTCCATAGCGGCGACATTCGTGGATTGGCTTCTTCCTCTAGTACTACTTCAAGGTCGCATTGTAGCCGGAGTTTCCTGCTTGAGACTGGCTCTCCTCACTCTCCACCAAATGGTCTCTCCTCTTGAGTCATGTCACTTCTAGAAATTTGGCACTTTGGATGATCAAATTGTTTTCTGATTGCAATTTTGGAAGATAAACATGTTTTATAACAGAATGGAGAGTGATTTAGTTGTCAATCTCAGGAGAAAACCAAACCCCTAACAAAAGGTCAAGATGTATATAAACAACGATGTCTTTTATAAACCTCACCAAACTAGAAAACACAAAACAGAGGATTATCTAAACCCTAGACAAATGAAGGCCAGGGCACAAAATGTCTTTATTCATAATGAAAACTTATCCTACTCTGTAACCTAGATTTCCACTCAATAATTTCTCTTAATCTCCTGTACAGGTAGCACTATCTCCTATTACATTAGTCCCATGCAAAGTGGTGTCTGGTTTGATCGGTACTTGTTGCTTTGTTCTGATTTTACCATGGACCGGTTAATGTCCTTCTCAAGCATTGCCTTTTGCTGCCCCACGGTTGCTTCGACGATTCCTTCAGCTGTCAATTCAAAAGCAGTAGTAGTGAACAACAGAATCAAATAAGGTATGATGATGTCACTCAAAAAGAAGAGGCGAGAAACATAAATTGTTGACAACTATTGGAGTTACAGCTCCAGCCAGAGAGATGCTTGTTTACAACCAACATTAACTACTCGACGTGCAATCACCAATCAGACACAAAATGTCTGGATGTCAGTAGCTTTAGACCTTCTATATTTTTTGCATTCAGTCGTTTATGATGCTGCACAGTCACTGGTTTATAGATGAACTTATAAAAACAAATAAAGTCCTTAGACAGTTACCTCATTCTTCTGCATTTCCATCATTTCAGCCTGCAACATAAGGGAAGCTCAGTTTCAGAACCAAGCGGCAATTTTCTGAGAGGGAGATGCAGGAAAATAAACAGAGACATGTCGTAAATACCGGGAAACGAAAGATACCTGTTTTCTCTGCAATTCTTGATTCACTTTCTTGAGCTTTTCAATTTCAGCTTCCAGTTCCAAGGTATAAGCCTGCAATTAATGGATAATGGAAGATAAAACAACTTAGTACTAAAAGTGGTTGAAGATAGAAAAAAATCTTTGCTAGTTTTATAACATTGCCAAACCAAACAAAAAGAGTTATATAATAGTTTTGTTAGATTAATAGTCACCTGCTTTCGAGCTCTTGATCTAGCAGCTGATTCTCGGTTCTTGATCATTCTCCTTTGCCTCCTCTCAATAACCTTCTCTAGACCCGTATTGCTTCTTCTTCCTCGATTAAGCACATAAGGAACTGGCGACAGAGAGTTATTTTCTGCGCTGCTTGTCCCTGGAGACGTTGCTGCAACAGTAACCCCGGCTCCTCCGAAACTGGCTAATCCATTATTATTGTTGACGGGATTATTCGCAGCCCCAGCAAAATTCTTGTTGACCATACCCGCAGGCGCAGCAAATGCTACATTAGCTTGTTTAGGAAAAATGGTTTGAGGCAGCCGCTGCTGTGGATGTGGCTGATTCAGCTGCTGCAACTGCTGATGCGAGTGTTGCTGAAACTGCTGTTGTGGCTGCTGCTGCATTGTTCCACCGACTTTGAGGCCTAAACCATGTGGCTGATTCATGCTAATCATAGAATCATTAGTACCATTGTTGAATGTTATGCCGTTTTGATTTGGCTGACCAAATCCAAAGCCTAACCCCCTAGCAGCTCCGTTGTTACCATAAAACCCGTTGTTATTGTTTCCACTGACTTGATCCAGCTGGTGAGAACAGTTTTCTTCTCTTACAACGCCAGCGCGAAACAAGAATTCCTCAAGCGTCATTTCGCCTAAAGTCTGTTGCCTCTGAGGCGCATTCGACTCACCGCCGCCTCCGCTGCTACCTCCCATATTAACATTATTACCGTCCTTGGTGATCAAACACTTCCAGACCTCATCAACAGTCTTCTGACTAATCGTTCTAGGCAATGTCAACGAGCCTTGCCTCTGGAGATTCCCACCAGGGATACCACCACCAGGTTGAGCTACCGCTGTAGCCGCTGAAGAAGTCATGGCCATGGCCTGAGCTTCCTCAGCAGTCCATATGCTCTTCAAGAGTTCATCCATGTTCATCGACCCGAAATCTTTTCCCGGTCCACCTAGTGTGCTCTGAAGCTCATCAAATGTTAGGGAATAAACCGACGACTGTCTCGCCAAGGGATTGACAGTATTTGTTGGCTTCATCTGGTTAATTCCTTCCCCTCCAGGAGGACCACCACCACCACCACCTAAGTTGTTGAAATTGATATGAGTTCCCATGTTCCTTGTGTCCGTCCACTCCTCCTTCTAAATCTTCTTCTTATTCAAAGAAAACAAAGCAAGCTTCCTTCTGAGAGGTAAAAGACCAAAAAATTCGAGAGAGAAGTATGGAAATTAGAGTGGATTACATTCACAATGCTAAGAGTCCATGAAACAAAGAAGTTCCAAGGACTGAGCTTTGTATCACAGAATGCATGTTCACATCCATATAAGAGTAAGTAGAGAGAACTAAAGCAACAAAACCGGACAAACCACATAAATGTATGTGTACAAATGTAAAAGCAAAGTAAAGTCAATCAATAATGGAAGATCTTTAGATAACGTTTTGTAATAAAAAAAAAAGTAATTTCGACGACTTTTTGAGGGAAATAAGTTCATACCAGATACAGTGTTTTCACAAAACCATATATTTGAACTTAGCAGCAAAAAAAAATCAGATAAATTTGAACAGATTACTTGTCACATCTTGTCTGTGTCTTCAGAGGATACTCAAAATCCAGAAATTATAATAGTTAAGCAAAGATAAAAAGTGCTATAAACCTTTCATGGAACAATGACCTAAAGTATAAACATTTCATGGAATTGCACAATGATTCAATGATCCAACGTATAATCGCAAAACCCAACAAGCATGAGAAAGATCTATTCAGAATTCCAGAGGAAAAGCAACGAGAATTAAAAAACAAAAAAAAAACCCAGAAGAATGAAACCTAATAGCAAAGAGAATCAGATCGATAAGACTCTCTTTGACTCTAACTTCACTACCAAAGGTTACTTCTTTACTAATTTTATCTGATCCAAAAACACAAACACACAACAACAAAACGGAAGCAGAGAAAAGACAGCAAAATTCGGCGAAGTGGGATAATCCGACAGAGACAGATCCAGGTCTAAGAAACGGAATGACAAAAGAGAAAATTAGCTAATAATATTATATCTTACCTAATTAAAATTTCTCGAAAATTTAGATTCGGGACTGCGAAAACACCAGAGAAGCTGCTGGGAGAGACGACAAGTGTGTTGCTGCCGCCTCGACACGATCAGCCATTTTAAGGGTGAAAGCTTTTTTTTCTCTTCTCCGGAATTTTCTTATTTTTCTTAATTATTTTTATTCTGTATATAATTATATATACGTGACACTATAATGTATAATTAAAATATTCATTATTTTGTTAAGATAGAGCTACGTGGACGAGTGATAAAAAGAGTCTTAAGATTTGAAATGCTTTTAATATACTAGCCAATCAGCTGGCGTAACGTGGTTAATCACTGGCCGTTTGTTTGGTTTTTGCCTTCCGACAATGAGGATTCGAGTGGTTGGTGATCGTGGTTGGATTTTTTTTTGTTTCTAGGAGTTAAATCATAATAATGAATATTCCTTATTTTTGGTCTATTTTTTTCTTTGGTCTATTAATAATAATTACTAAATTACTTCATGTTTTTAGAGATGTATATCAAAATGGTTGACGATAAGGATGTATCTGTTTTTCAACAGTTTGCTAATTTCATCCATTAGATAAGACTATACACAAATCTCCATATATATTAGACTTGGGCGGAAAAAAAAAAGTCCACATAGACAAGATATTATCCATAAAAGTAGAAAAGGGAGAAGACTATATTGCGATCACATAGACAAGATATTATCCTACAAAAGTAATTAATGAAAATCAATATTGAAAAAATATTGTTGTGATCTAGAACTCATAATATATTGCGTTTTTTTTTTTGGTGAATTAATATATTGCGTTATATTTTGTGTAACTTCATTTACATCATGAAGGATTACTATTTCTCAAATTACTTTAAGTGTCCCATTTATCATATAGAAGTGGTGGTGCTTTCTTTTTGGGTGCCATTTTGGTTACAAGCCAATGAAAATATCACACCACTCTTTAAAACAAACCAATAAAGGACACTGTTGCGTGGACTCTAAGATCATCACTTCCAAATACAGAAATTTATTTTATTTCCTCATTTGGAAAATTATTACAATGTTTGCTTATTTGCTTCTGGTTTTCGATTTTATATTCAAAGAAATAACTGCTTTTGCCACGTTATACCGACGTATAGAATGAGCATAAATGCAAGTTTATGTAATCATCACCACCCCCACCCACGATAATCATCTAGTTACTCAATCTTTACGGCTTTACCGGCTACTGAGTTCGACCCTGAAATTCCAAGAGACTATGTTGCATGATCTGTAAACTTGTGCTATTAAAGTGAACATGTACTTGTTTGTTCTCAATGACTCAATGTAAAAGAATGTAAAGAAACTCGTGTGGAAAGTGATAAGTAGAGTCATCTCCATTAACGCTTGACCTCTATAACAGACCCATAAAATTACAAGCAGGTCTGATTTCTTTTGACAAAAGGCACATACAATACAATACAGTTATATACAAAGAATCGTTAATTAAGGTGTAAGAAAAGAAACTATTTTGTTCTCGTAAGGTTACACTAGTGCTCTGATGTACATCCCAAATGCTGGGGAATTGCCTTTCTTCCCCACTGCTCCTTCAGTAAAGAGTTTTTCCTCACCTTCTCTTTGTAATAGTAATTTAGGGTTTAGTTTTAGAAAGATGCAAAGTTTACAAATCTCCTGCTTCACATTGGTTTAGCCGCCTTGGGCACTAACCTAAAAGGACGAATCTCCTCTTCGATTTGATGTTATTCGATTCGGGATTTATTCCTCCATGTTCTTTCCAATGCAAATACTAACTTCCCATTGGATCAAAAAAAAAAAAAAGTCTTCAATGTAAATAAAAATACAATTCGAAGACATGACTTTGAAAGCCAAAGATGGCAACTTTATCCTCTCTCTCATCAATCGAACTCCTAAAACAGTAAACCCAATCGCAATTCCTAGAAGCCATTTTGATTGACAACAACAATCGTCGCTTGTGTTAAAATGGGTGTTTTCTCCAATCTCCGAGGACCTAAAATTGGATCGATCCAGGAAGGATTGCCTGTAGCCAATGGCTCTCCTTCGTCTCCTTCATCTCTCAGACGAAAAGTTTCGAGCTTGTTGCCAATCTGCGTGGCTATTGTCGTCCTCGTCGAGATCGCGTTTCTGGGTCGGCTCGATAGCGCTGCTTTGGTCGATACGTTGACGGATTTTCTCACCAAGTCGCCTTCCGGCACGCAATCTCCGACCAGACCGTCCAGTTTGAAGGTTGGGCTGAAAATGGAGAGGTGCGAGGAGTGGCTAGAGAGAGAGGATTCAGTGAGTTACTCTAGGGATTTCAGTAAAGATCCGATCTTCATCTCCGGTGGTGACAAGGTTTTGCCACATAACTTTCCCTCTCGATTGGTTTTTTATTCCTCCATGAATCATGATGATGAATCTAGTTTATCTGCAATATCGGCTGTTCAATACTATGATCCCTGTGTAATCTTTAGCCTCTTAGATCTGATCATGTTCTTCTGAGCTTACACAAAATTAGGCTTTGCTTGTTATTAGCTAGTTGTTGGATGATTATAGTGTCCGGTCTGTGACGGTAGAATGAGCAAACGTTTATAAGCATTGGTGCGGATACAAAGATTTGAATATATTGAAACCAAGAACAATACTTTCCATATGAGAATTTTTACTTATGAATCATTGCTGGTGTAGCAGAGAACATGTTCTTCTGAGCTTAAAAAGTTAGGCTTTGCTTATTGTTAGGTAGTTGTTGGATGATAATAGTGTGCGAGTCTGTGACCGTGGAATGAGCAGAAGTCTTAGAGTTTACTCATTTACAAGCATCAGTGCGGATAAAAACAACGCTTGAACTCTGTTGAAATCAAGAACAATACTTTCCATATGGGGTTCTTGGAGAATTTCTACTTCTGAATGATAGCTGGTGTAGCAGAATACAAGTATTGTGGCCCGAGTATTGGATGATTAGAAATGGTTATTGACGTCATTCCTCTCAATTGTAGGACTTCGAATCGTGCTCAATTGATTGCGCAATTAGATTGAGTTCTGATAAGACACCTGATGCAGCGTTCGGATTAGGTCATCAACCTGGAACACTCAGTATAATTCGCTCCATGGAATCAGCAAAATATTACCAAGAGAACAATCTTGCTGAGGCACGACGGTAGGTAAGCACAATCATAACAGGACTATTATACTTTTGGAGCACATGTCGAATGCCGTAAACGTATCTGCCTCGTTATGTCTTGTTCATTAGGAGGGGTTATGATATTGTGATGACAACTAGTTTGTCATCAGATGTTCCCGTTGGGTATTTTTCATGGGAGGAATATGATATTATGGCACCGGCGCAACCAAAGACTGAGAAAGCTCCTGCTGCTGCTTTTATTTCCAATTGTGGGGCTCGGAATTTCAGGCTGCAAGCTCTTGAAGCCTTAATGGAGGCGAATGTTAAGATTGATTCTTATGGTGGTTGTCACCGGAACCGGGATGGGAGAGGTATGTATGGATTGGTAGCGTAATGTTCTGCTGTCTAAGTCCTAACCATATTCAAGTCTTTGGAGTTTTCGCCCTGTAAGACAAATAACTTAAATTATTTACAGTGGAGAAGGTTGAAGCCCTTAAGCACTATAAGTTCAGCCTAGCTTTTGAAAACACCAACGAGGAAGATTACGTGACCGAGAAGTTCTTCCAATCGCTTGTCGCTGGTATAGATACCTCTCTTTCTATCTCTGTTGATCTTGCAATTTTTAGTGTCTGCTTCATTAGAAGAATTAGCATTTTGGATTCTTTTTAGCTACTGTTAGTCATCTTGCACGATCGAAGCTTATTATCACGTTGATCGATGATGATATGCAGAATGAGATACGTTGATCATCAATCATGTAAATGAGAGCATCGAAGGTGTCCTGTTTTCTATTTCTGATGAGCAGTTTATGACCATTTTTTTCTTTTAGGATCGGTTCCAGTGGTTGTTGGTGCTCCGAATATTGAAGAATTTGCACCTTCTCCTGATTCATTCCTTCACATTAAACAGATGGCTGATATCGAGCCAGTGGCAAAGAGAATGAAATATCTTGCAGATAATCCCGACGCTTATAATAAGATGCTAAGGTGCGGTCAAAAATGTAAACTATTTTCCTGAGACACAAAAAATTAACATGTTTAGACATATCGAAAAGCTTCAAAGCTTTGTTTTCCTTGTATTAGATGGAAACACGAAGGCCCTTCAGATTCTTTCAAGGCACTTGTTGATATGTCTGCTGTACACTCTTCATGTCGTCTCTGCATTTTTGTGGCTACAAGGATCCGGGAGCAAGAAGAGAAGAGCCCTGAGTTTAAGAAACGACCCTGCAAATGCACCCGGGGCTTAGAGACAGTCTATCATTTGTATGTTAGAGAAAGAGGCCGGTTTGATATGAAATCCATCTTTTTGAGGTAAGCCAGCAGTATTTGCTCGTTCAGCTCTTAAATCAACACCCGTTACGGATATGTTCTTTGGTTCAACATTCGTCTCTTATTGCTATGCTGATACAGGGATGGGAATCTAACTCTGGAAGCTCTGAAATCTGCGGTACTCACAAAGTTCAAGTCTCTGAGACATGAACCGATATGGAAGAAGGAAAGACCCGTGAGTTTAAGAGGAGACGGTGTGTTCAGAGTTCACGCGATATACCCCCTTGGTCTGACACAAAGACAAGCCCTTTACAACTTCAAATTTGAAAGAAACTCGAGTCTTAGTACTTACATACAGATAAACCCTTGTGCCAAATTCGAAGTTGTATTCGTCTAAATTTTACTCTGACCTGCTTAGATGAAAGCGAAAGTGTGTATTATGTTAATCCGCATATAATGATCCTGTCTTAGGCAGAAATCAGAGTAGACAATGTGTACATATAAATAAATACAACAAATTTTTTTACTTGTCTTATTTGGTTCACATCTTCTAGAGTTTTTTGTCTACACAAACATCTTCATACCAACTTTAACAGAAAAGAGCATGTGTCTTATATTTGTTGACATGTTTTTTTGATTTTGCAACAGACTTTTTTTTTGTTCATTGTGGGTGTGTAAAAAGCAAAGAGATCTTTTCATGATCGGGTTACAAGTCATGATGATATGGAATGAAAGTGGGAAAATATATAAATCAGATTTTCTCTTACATTGTACAGAGAAAATATATAAATCAGATTTTCTCTTACATTGACAGAGAAAATATATAAATCAGATTTTCTCTTACATTGACAGATAACCCACTGTTAGATTTGCCTCGAGCATGATCTTTGACTAAAAAGTCTTTTAGGATTTTGCCGCATCATGCATCTTCTTTGTTTATTTTTGTCTCATGTTTGTGTCATCTACACTAATTTATGTTAAGAAATTTATATCGTTTTACAAATCAATCGACTAAATCCTTTTCGTTTGGATCTTTGAGTGAAGAATTAATCAGTTGTGGGAGAATTAAGCAGTGTCTCTTTTGTAAATTTCAGTTTTCGTCACTGTAGGTGTTTTTATTTAACTGGTATTACAACTTAACTTATAAGAAAATACTTGACCAAAAAAAAATTGCAGAAGTAGTTTTTCCAAACTTTATAGATGCTATTGAAAATTGAATAACTTAAAAGATGACATTGAAAACTACTTCTGCAACTTTTAACCAAACTTTGTTTTCTGTAAAAATCTTAGAGAAGATGATATTGAAAATTTTCAATTTTCAATTTTCAATTCAAACTAAAAAAGGTCAAAGAAATGAGGTTACTTTAAAAGAAATTTTCAAATACCATCACAAGAGGTGGTATTCTATCATTTTAAGTTTAACTATAAATTGTCTCTCAAATCCTACTTTAATAAATTTTATTGATAAAATCTTTAATTTTTAATAAGATGGGATTTTAAAGAGTTTATACAAATGATTAATCCAATAAAATGAGATTTTAAATAATTTGTACAAATGTCAAATCAAAAAAAAAGAAAAAAAAAGAAATCCTCTTAAACCTTTAATCCAATATGCCCTCAGTTGAAAGTTGAAACCAAAATAATTGTTGTTTAAACTAAATAACACATAATTCAAGATTTTAAAACTAATACACATATATAAACAACAAGTTAATTGTAATACCAGTCAAACATATTTGTAGTTAAATTGTACACAAAGTTATAAGAAATATACTCTAAAACGAGCTTTTATATTTTGTTTCGATGAAGAGTTCTGAAACATTTTATAAGCCTTCCTATACAACTGATCGATTTGGGTTCATTTTTATTTGAGTTTGAGAAAAGTTCTAAGGCTTTTATTTGTCTAGTTTTAAAATGTATATAATACTTTTAAAAAATCCCCCAACTTTTGATTAAGCACACAGAGAGATCTCGGTATATGACATTTTCATGGAAAAGATAGAACCATCGATTTTTTTATCCTGTTTTACTATAATCTATGTTTACTTATTCGATTTCACTTGTATTGAATCTATGTGACTAATATGACATAATTTGTAAAGAGATAATGAACTAGACATGAGTGGAGTAGAGCGAAGAGATTACAAAATTGGCAATGATTTTGGGTTTACTCTTTTCTTCTTCTTCTCTCCTTTTCGTTTCCAATACTTGCTTATAGCAAAAGTGGCTAAAAACCGTTAAATCTCCATCTTGTTACTGTGTCCCAAAATTCGCTGATAAGTAATATGCGTGCATCCCACAAAACAAATATAAGACCAATGATATACTTGAAATATGCGTCTGTCACATTTCAACCAAAGCTTGTGTCTTTATTTATAATTGATATGCTTATATATTCACTTATATTACATTGTATTCACTTTATTTGTTCGACATTTATGAACCAAACACATGTCCTCAGACTATGGTTTTGTTGTTGTTGAAACTAATTGTCAGTGGGAAATATTAGTGTTAACCTAATCACGTTATATATCAAACATGTGTTTATTTTCTTAAACCATCTACATCTTAATTTTATAATGATCGATGTTTTTTTTTTTCTTTCGTGTATGACTAATAGACACGCATTCCCAGATCTGAACTCTTGTTAAATACTAAAACACCATTAAAACTACAATATTTGGTCACACGTTGTTTTATACCTAATCAAATTGTAACTGTTGCATATCACTATATATATTATTGTGTGGATAACTGGATATATATAGAAATTATAAACTTAAGATAATAGAGGGAGAGCCGTACAGAAATGGAAGAAATATAAGTGAAAAAGAGCATATAAAAAGGAGAAGATTCCATATCATGCTGCAAAGTCTCTAAACAATTTGGAGTGTCTATGAGTCATCCCTCTTTGTGCTCCATGTAAACCTCCCAATCATTACCCACACTCACTTTATATAATATATATATGTATATCTCTCTCTTTATACATATATATTATCTATTCATGTAATCCTGCGTAGATATTACATTCTTATTTCTAAACACTGTATACATGGTAACATGGATGTGTATCGTAAGGAAAAGAAAAGGGAGGCATTATTGATCATTAAAGGTATGGTGTATAAGAAGGCAATGGAAACTTTTATATTCTGCATGCGTGATCTCAAGAAATATATATTGACGTTTATCGTTTGGTTAACTGTCTTAAATATATTAGTAAAAGAAAAACTGTCTTAAATATCTACTACAATATTTGTCCTACATGTCATCCGTGGCACAAGAAAGCAAAAACTGAAACCGAAAAATAAAGAAATGAAATTGCAGTGAATTTTTCTTACTTAAAAAGTTGGTAAGATTTATGTGAGATATTGGGGTCATCAACTTATTCTGTTTTGGGCTACGCTCAAAGAAATATTAGTCCAAAATTATGAGGCATTTGACAAGTAAAATGAGATGTCTTATTGGTTTCTTATGTAGGCATCGTTGGTTTATAAAAGAAACAGAGGAACAAGAAGGAGACCTAGCAACCATCACAGAGAACAAAGAGAGAAAGAACAAAAGTGTTCTAAAGAGAGAGATCGGAGGAAGAAACTAGCGCAAGGGAAGAGACCTGTTCGAGTCATGTCGTTGCGGGATAAAGTTTCTTTGACCTTGTCTATTCTTTTGTCGTGTGTTCTTTTTCTAGTCATGGTTACACGGAGACGCGCCGGTTAGAGTGTGTGTGTAACAGATTTTCCTTTGATAGTGGAAGTTTGTGGGAGACGGTTCCCACTCGAGACATATCGATTAGAGGCCGGGAACCCGGTGATCAAATTCTCTAAGTCAAGTTCAAAGAATCAAGCAATGAATCGATCAAATAATTTCTAACAAGTGTGTATCAGAGCAATCCAGGTTTTGATTGTGGTGGAAAAGAAGATCACGGAGCTGAATCAGATTTGCAAAGAAGAAAGATGAAGGTACTTTTCTGTTCTTCGAGGTAGAATGCGAGTAATTTATCTCCAAAGTGATTATCTTGTTAGATTCTTCTATTTTGTTTACCTGTTACAAATGGTTAAATGAAATAGTTAGATTAGAGAATCAACACAAGAAAGATTAGAAGGAAAAGGTGACTATGGTTAAAGGAAGTGAGTTATGGTATTAACTCGGGCTGGTGGAGATCCATATCCAGATCCAAATTCATCGATCTCGAGGCTCAGATCTTGAAGTTTCAAGTTTGAAAGGAAGATTTTAGAGAGCAGATATATGAAAGGTTGGTCTCAGGTTATGATGGAGAACTAAGAATGAGGTTCAGCATCCAAGAGGCAATCAGATTGCCTAAAGAGAAGTTAATGTATATGAGACTGCATTTTTTGAGTGAATGGGTTCTCTGAGTTAGCTCGCGACTGTGCTGAGGGTTTTTTGCATCAAAGTTCTTTCTAACGGAGTTGTTAGACGGCGTGTCCTGTTTAAGTGGTGCAAGATAGCTAAGGGTTGGCGATGCTATAGGAGAGGACAAAGTTAAGATTGATGGTGCATCAGTCTAAAGTTTTTCACAAGAAAAACATGAGGAAGACTCCAAGATACAAGTAACAAGGTTGGTGAGCAAGGAGAGCTTTCTGAAACTCAGAATAAAGACAAAGGTATTGGAGTCTGTGAGGAATGAAGTTGAGTGTTAAGTTGAGTTCTCTGAAGGAGAACATGTGAGACAAACTCAGGTTAAGCAGATGTTGTCTCAGTCTTATACACTTCAAGAAGGATTCTAGAGGAGATATGGGTGCTTCTCAAGAAAAGCAATTGCAAGGTAACAAGAGAAGCCAAATGCCTGGTATCTGGAGACATTTAAGTGAAGGTGTGAATGCATAACAGTTTTTCAGCTAGGGAGTGATATCATGGGTTCTAGAGGTGATGTCAAGGAGAGCTGTTACAAGAGAAGTCTCGAGGAGCATTAAAAGATCAGTTGGTGTGAGACAAGGGAAAAGAAAGCTAGCAGTAAGGTCTAAAGTTGTTAGTAAGGTTCTGTTAAAACAAGAAGTGAGGATCAGGGTTTGTATCAAAAGTCTGTCTAGCGGGTTAAATTGATGGCGTGTTCTGTTAAGATTAACAACAGTATAAATAGGAGTCCAATGGCTGTGGTGTTTGGACAGAAGAAAGTTTTGAATTAATGATTGCTATAAAGTTTGAAGCATGTATGATTCAGATCTACTGCATTTGATTCAAAGGACTTTTGATTATAAGTGGAGTGGAATTAAAAGGATAACGAAGGGAATCAAGTTGCAGAGGATGTTACCACAAAGGAATCAGAAGTCTAGAGCAGATTTTTGGTTAAGTCTAGACCATATTTTGGTAAATCTGGAGTTGATTATGGTTCAAGGTGGAGCTGCTGATGGAAAGATACAAGTGAAAAGAAGCTAGAAAGAGAGCATGTTCAAGGTGGAGTCATCTCAAGTTAGTCATGTTTTTTGCGGAGTCAAGCAAAGAGCAAGGAGGAGTTAACAAAGGTGAGATACCTGTTGAAATTCTGCGGAGATTCTAGTATTGACTTGTTCTAGGTGGAGCAGCTGCGAGAACAGCAGAGCCGCAGAGAATCGTCGTCAGAGTAGCTGTTAGGAAAAGATTCCGCAGACTAAATCTCAGAGAAAGGAACGAGTTGAAATCCTCACAGTAAAGAGATGGATTGAAGAATTTGAGGTTACCTGAGATTTGGTAAAGTTTGGCATCGGAGATTGACGCGAGAAGATGCAGTGGCTAATCGATGAAGTCTGCATTTGGAAATCACTATCAGATAAAAAGCAAAGGGACTGGTGTTGAATATGTGTCTCAAGGAGAGGTGAAATTGAGAAAATCCAAGGTTACAAGAAACTGGGACTGCCAGAGAGAGTTGAAGTCGGCAGGTACTGAGCATGGTGGAGCTTGTCGGTTCAACGATGAAGCTCGTCGAAGAGATGGTGGAGATCGCCTGAGGAAAAAGCTCATAGATCGTGCCGAAAATCTCAGAGGCGTTGGGTTCATTGGAAATCTCAGAGGCGTCGAAGCTCAGGTTGAAACGACGCAGTGGAAGCTGTCAATGGTGATGGCGGATTCGCGGAGATGCGACGAAGGAGTTATGTCTTCGGCAAAACTGAAACAGGTGGAGCTTGTCTCTAACCACGAGTCTCAGCGACGGTTCACGGCGGTGGACCAGAAAGAAGAGTCATTGGGTTTATGCTAGAAGTTTCAGAATTTTTCGTCGGAAACGAGTGTGGTTATCGTGAGAAGAAAAGAAACAATGATGATGTCGTGATTGGAAATAGTAAAAGGGAGAAAAGTTGACTGGCCTAAAGGTGGAGATTGTGAGATATTGGGCTCATAAACTTATTATAGAAGAGTCGTTGGGTTTGTGCTAGAAGTTTCAGAATTTTTCGTCGGAAACAGGTGTGGTTATCATGAGAAGAAAAGAAACAATGAAGATGTCGTGATTGGAAATAGTAAAAGGGAGAAAAGTTGACTGGCCCAAAGGTGGAGATTATGAGATATTGAGCTCATCAACTTATTATGTTTGGGGCTCAAGGAAATATTAGTCCAAGACCATGAGACCCTTGACAAGTAAAAGAAGATGTCTTATTGATTTCTTATGTCGGCATCGTTGGTTTATAAAAAAAATAGAGGAATGAGGAGGAGACTTAGCAGCCATCACAGAGAACAAAAAGAGAAAAAAACAAAAGTGTTCTAAAGTGAGAGATTGGAGGAAGAAACTATCGCAAGGGAAGAAACGTGTTCGAGTCATGTCGTTGCGGGATAAAATTTCTTTGATCTTGTCTATTCTTTTGTCGTGTGTTCTTTTTCTAGTCATGGTTACACGGAGACGCGCCGGTTAGAACGTCTGTAATAGTTTTTCTTTTGATAGTGGAAGTTTGTGAGAGACTGTTTCTACCCGAGATATACCAATTAGAGGCCGGAAACTAGGTGATTAAAATTCTTTATGTCAAATTCAGAGAATTAAGCAATCAATCGATAAAATAATTTCTAACAATTTATAAAACCGTTGATGGAAGGAAACAAGACAAAAAGAAAAGAGAAAAAGGGTTTTACTCGTGTCACTGCCTTGCATGTCAAGTACTACGATTCCAACATTTTAATCATTAACACAATTCCTTTGTTGTTGGTTTAATAATTACTAAAACAAAATTAAAGGACTTGGGGAAAGAGAAAGAGCGCATTTAGGTGGAGCCAAGTCAACAATTGCAATTTGACTACAAAATTTATGTTAGTGTCATATCTAATTATATATAAGAGTTACCTACAAACATCCATCATCCATGGCTTCTTTTTTCTTTCTATATAGATTATTATTCCCAATAGTTTAATTAAACTAGTTCAAGTATAAGAAACTAGTTAAATTAACTACAAAGGTGAAGTGTGATTTCGAAGAAAATTAAAAGAGATAATGGAATGTTTGTATGAAACTTTCTTTTATTCCATTCAGATTTTTTAAACATGTGTAGAATTACGGTTTTATTAGTTCGGTAAGTACTAAGTCCTGTAGTCGTATTCTTCTGAGATTAAAAAAATCGTATAATAAAAAAATAAAATAAAATAATAAAAATGGTATAATAATCACATATTATAATATAAATATAAAATGACAAAAATGGTTGCCGTTGCGTTATGGAAGTCTCCAGATCCGACCAACTAAGGGAAAGAAAAAAAAAAACAAAGCTTGAATTGTTCGGTTTTGTCCTTTATTGTGTCCAAATGATCGCAGACCCATCAGAATTAGATCCCCGAAACAGTAACACTCATTTTTTCTCATCAAACCAACAAATAAAAAAGAAGGATGGATGTCACCTGATGTCAGCCGAGCGTGCGTCCCACGCTCCATGACCAGCTCCCACGTGTCAGATTTCCTCCGTACGAGACTGGACCCACGGTTCGAACCTATAGATGGGACCCATTTGGTTAACCGGAAACGGCGGATAGAGGTTCCCGCCATCAGATGGTAAAAGGAACAGATCAAGACTGAGCTGTATTGCATACAACGGGTCCCACTTCGTGTCACGTCATCACGTGAACACGATGCGCCGACTCCACTGGATTTCTCTCTCCCTTCCCGCAAAATTATTTCCTTTTTCGTTAATTTTCTCTTTCTTTTTTTGATCATCAATTGACGGCAACAACAACACCGTCACCACTATTTTTTTCTGGCAGCCATTTTTTTCCCCGACACCATTCTTTTTAAAAACAAAAAAAAAATATATAGGATAAAGAGATCCATTCCAAGTACACAAAAAAATCTTATCATCGAAGGTATTATAACATAACTTATAACTATATTGACTTGGTTATATAATATCTGACAATAGTGTAAAACGTAAGGAAATATATTGTTTGAAGTCAAAGATTGAGATTACCATCTTCATTATCATTTTGTTTCGCTCCATTTGACAAACGCTAACTCTTGTTCGTGGAACCAATGTCTTTAAAGTTACCCATTCTACCTCATGTCTATCTTAATTGTATAAATCAGCCGTTTATAAGCAAATCACAATACTATTATTGCAATAATTAATACACTAACACAACCATTTGGCCAATTTACAATATGTACTTTGAAATATACATTACGATTTTTTTCTTTTATTTTATTTTTGGTGACCTTGTGATATGTATAGTTGTGAATGGCGTTAGCCTATAGGTTCAAATCAGACGGAGACAATTGGTAAGTGCAGGCACCGACTTTGTCCTCATAAGTCCATTTCATTTACTCTCGTAATATTTAGTTGTAGACTACATAAAGATTCGGACAAATTCGTCACCTCTCATTTGATATTGATCATACATGTATATATGATCTAAACTATCATACTAGTGTTATAAACATTTTCTTTTTATAACGGAACTTTCAATCCTTTTGGTTGTGTACAAGAGTGACATTCATCATACTAGTACACTATTCCTTAATATAAATGAAGTGATGCAAAATATACGACTAAAATAATTCGCAATAAGATAATTTCATTTTAACTTGACTGAAGAAAGAATAAACTAATACTAGATCGATATCCTAAAGAATAATGCGCAATAATTTGGAGTTTTGGACAACGTCGATCTTGGGTTATGTTACTAAAATTTGCAAATCCCTTCTAGGAAGGGATTCTTCCTTGAATGGAATTTTTTTTGTCACGAGTATCTCCCTGTTCTTTTCTTAGATGGTGATACCTAAATTGCTGATTTGAAATAAATAATTTAATTTGGATATTATACTTAATAAAGACATTCGTATATGTTATCATCGTATTATGTAGAAGAAACTAGAAACCTTAAACGCATCAAATCAAGAAATTAAATTAATGATTAATTATGTATGCCGCCTTCCAAAATTTAGCTCGAAGACGCGTATTTCTTTCCAATTATCCAAACCAACACCATTTTGATAGTATAATGCATGCCCTTGATCAGTTTGTAGGCAAAGCGTTCATTAACCATTAAGTTACTATAACGATGCCATTTATATATTCTTGCAATAAAGCTGTCCGAAAATATGTGTTCCTCCCACTACTGATAACTCGCACCCCAGTGACCCCACTGCAGCAAATTAATCATGATATCACTAAACTTATGTGCTATTATAATCATGCAAAACAATGATTTGATCAACCTAAATAAAAATATGTCATATTTTTAATAAAAAGATCAATAACTAAATTTTAAAGATTTATTTGTGATATTTTAAGGGATTAAACTGGGTTGTGACTTGTGAGCACCTAGTTTTGTTACATATATATTTTAGTGTCCCTGACTCCCTAATCCCTATCATGGTATTATATAACTTCCACGTGACAGGAAAACAACGAGGCAAAAAGATAGAGCTAAAAATATAATGATAGTAGATAAATAATATGTCAAAACGAAGGCTAGAAAGGTGAAAGGTCGTATTTAAATACAGTACAAGATTTCCTATCTATTGTAGCTGAAAACAAAATATCTAATTTTCTGGGGTAAACCGAGCTAGAGAGATCTATGTTTCAATAATTGATCGAAATTATTAATGCACCTCAAGGAGTTTTGAAGTTGCATATCTCAACAAATAAATAAATAAAAGTCTCAATTATTTTAACTTCAATATTGAGAAATATAACCTAAAAATATCTCAATGTAGCTCATTTTAGATATATTGGGTAGGATTTCTTAACATTTGAGATACTCACCTATTAATTTAAAAAAAAAACATGTATGCTGAGAACCTAGCTCTTGTTGAAGTTGCTTTTAGATGCGATTTGATTTTGTTAATCTCGATATTATTATTTTCTAACTCTCCAGTAGAAATAAAACTGAATTTTCAAAATTTGCAAACGAAACATTTAAAAAAAATGTATCCTCATATTGTTGATAAATTTTTGCAAGTTTTAGGATGATTATAAAAGCATTTATATTTATAGATATTCGATTGATATTTTAACAATGAAATTGAAGAAAAAAATAAAAAGAGAGAAATGAGAATTTTTTAAATAAGATAATTTGGAAATTCTATTAAAAACTTAAAATTACATATACTTGTTTATGATTAGTCCATTTTTATTTAATATTAAAAAATTTAATTAATTAATTGAATTTACAATCAAATATAAATATTTATTGAATGAAATCTCATTTAAAATACTTTACCATAGTAGATGTTCTCTATTGGTAAGATTTCTTAAAATGAATATTAAACATGATAATATAATAGTTTAAAGTATTTATATTATATAATTAAGTTGTAATATAAAAAATCGAAACTAAAAGTACACATATTTTAATAGTTTTATGGGGTTTTTATAAGTTATCAAATAAAAATCCTTTTTTATTTTCTCTCTTGTTTTTCATTTTTTTATTTTTATTCTTATTCATTTGAGATACTCATTGACAACTCCTTGATGGAGATGTTTTAAGGTCTAATAATTTTAGACCACTCTGATCATATATATGACAGATATATAAAAATGTTGAATAGAGGAAACCGTGGAAAATAACAATTCGATGTCGACAATGTGTGTTAGAAACTTCGCAAGTCAAATGATTTATCTGTGCATGAAGTTTGATACATTTGTTGCCTCTATATTTGTCTTACGTTTATTGGTCTATCTATTCTTAGTTTGTTTCCATGTTATTTGTGAAAATCCATGTTAGAGATCAAGGGATCATGTGGTTACAAGAATTTACAGCTCCAAGAGCGATAACTGCAAATACATAGCATATTATTAAATTTAGAATTAAAAATATATAAACAGATAAATGGTTTAGTAAATAGCATATATAATAAATAGTTGATCTCACCAAAAAATATAATAAATAGTTGAATCAAAATTGCGATTATATTAAAATAGTTTAGTGCTAATAAATTACGGAACTTTGTAGTTGTAGTTGTAGAATTGCATTTGCAATTAATTGCACTGCTCATTACCTTGAAAACCAAGGCAGTATATCAACATAAATAAACTAATTCGCGATTTCTAGCACCCTCGTTAATTAAACTTACAAACTTATTACAAACCAAAAAGGAAAAATTGTCTATATCCTTCTACATAATGAGAATCGACAAGATCTACATTTAGATTTATTCAGCTTTTTCGCCTGAGAAACCAAAATTGTGAATAGAAAGCAATCGTCATCTCCTCACGTTGGGCGCGGAAAAAAAAATATAAAAATCAAATACATATTCTCGACTTTTTGTCTTTTATTTAATTTCTCCACAATTTTCTATGTCTATATATACCACCTCTCTCTTATGCATTTGTGTGTGTTTTGTTCCATATCTCTTCTTCTTCCTTTCCTCCTCTTCCAGAATTCAAATTCTTTTCATCCTTCAAAACATTTCATAATAAGTGAGCATCAAGTACTAAATTGCATAATCGATTATGGCTGGATTTTGGTTCTTGGTCATACCAAGTCTCATCTTCTGCTTGCTTTTGGTAAGAGTGATGGATTCAAAAAATAATAAGAGAAAGAAAAAGAGGAACACTAGATGTAAGCTTCCTCCTGGTTCCATGGGATGGCCTTACTTAGGAGAGACTCTACAACTTTATTCACAAGACCCCAATGTTTTCTTTACCTCCAAGCAAAAGCGGTAAACCTTAAAATCTTGTCGTTCAAGTTACTTTTTTCGGTTATGATCTTGGCTTAAAAATGTTTTATCTTTTGATGTATAGATACGGAGAGATATTTAAAACACGAATCCTCGGCTATCCTTGCGTGATGCTGGCTAGCCCCGAGGCTGCGAGGTTTGTCTTGGTGACTCATGCTCATATGTTCAAACCAACGTATCCGAGAAGCAAAGAGAAGCTAATTGGACCATCTGCTCTATTTTTCCACCAAGGAGATTATCATGGCCATCTAAGGAAACTTGTTCAATCCTCTTTCTACCCTGAAACCATCCGTAAACTCATCCCGGATATCGAACACATTGCCCTCTCTTCTTTACAATCTTGGACCAATAAACGTATTGTCTCTACCTACCAAGAGATGAAGAAGGTATGTATATATATATATAATATATATATATATATATATGTTCATATGTACATCAAAAAAAGAAAAGAAAAAACAAACACACACAATGCAATTCTTCACTTGCTTTCTTTATTTCGCTCTGAGATCATCTAATAGAAAAGGTTATCTTTTCTCTTGCAGTTCGCTTTTGATGTGGGTATTCTAGCCATATTTGGCCATTTGGAGTGTTCTTACAAGGAGATATTGAAACATAACTACAATATTGTGGACAAAGGCTACAACTCTTTTCCCATGGATCTCCCCGGAACAGCTTACCACAAAGCTCTCATGGTATGACCTCATCTCTTGAATGAATCGATTAACTAATCTCCCGGCGTTAAATGAACTCTGCCAAACTGACGGAAATGCTATTGTAAAAAAGGCGAGGAAGCGGCTAAAGACAGTAGTAAGCGAGATTATAAGCGAAAGAAGAGAGAAAAGGGTCTCGAAACCGGACTTTCTTGGTCATCTGCTCAGCTTCAAGGACGATAAAGGCCGTGTGCTAACCCAAGAACAGATTGCGGACAACATCATCGGAGTCCTTTTCGCCGCACAAGACACGACAGCTAGTTGCCTAACTTGGATTCTTAAGTACTTACATGATGATCAAAAGCTTCTAGAAGCTGTTAAGGTTTGTTCACATGTATAGAATCTTATCCTCTCTTTTATTTATATATATATATACACGCATATATATGTATATGTATAATACTTAAATTTATGTGTATTTATGATGGTTGCAGGATGAGCAGAGGGCTATATATGAAGAAAACAGTAGAGAGAAGAAGCGCTTGACATGGGGACAAACGAGGAATATGCCACTAACACATAGGGTAATAATTGATATATATTGTATTATATAGTTTTTACATATGAATGATTACCATTAATTTGGAGCCTATGTTTTAATGTTATGTGACATAGGTTATAGTTGAGAGCTTGAGGATGGCAAGCATCATATCCTTCACGTTCAGAGAAGCAGTGGTTGATGTTGAATATAAGGGTACTAATTAAATCATTTCACACTACTAGAACATTCTATCTATTAATTTGTTTTCTTCTGAGATGTACCAAAATAAAATTGTTGTGGTCCAAGTGAATATAAATCACTAATATTTATGATTCTTGTAACATGCATGTATGCAGGATATTTGATACCCAAGGGATGGAAAGTGATGCCACTCTTTAGGAATATTCATCACAATGGGAAATATTTTTCAAATCCTGAGTTTTTCGATCCATCTAGATTTGAGGTAATAATTTGTTAAACTACAATAAATAAATAAAAGAATATTAATTAGTTATATATATATATATATATATATATTTTTTTTTTTAAAGAGAGCTGACCACTTAACGTACTGGATGAAACTATTTAAAGGTAAATCCGAAGCCAAATACATTCATGCCGTTTGGAAGTGGAGTTCATGCTTGTCCCGGGAACGAGCTTGCCAAATTACAGATTCTTATCTTTCTCCACCATTTAGTTTCCAAATTCCAGTAAGTTTATACTCTTCCTCTCTACTATATAATTTTCATTTTTAAGTTTCATGCACCACAAATCTTTAGTTTAGTGAAACCATGATTCTATGTCTGCGTACTGGCATATTTTTTATTGAATACGATCCTATGTCAAAAAAAAATAACATTTTTATGCTTTTCTTTCTATGTATAATATAAAGGAAAAAAGAACAGTCTTATAAAACTAGTCTTGAAAATAAATTGAAAGATTAAGTAATACTGAAACGAGACACATATAAAATGAGCATTAGTACATTAATCGTTCGTTTACGTCAACATTCTGTTACGGCATCTTCAAAAACGTGTAAGAAATCATGAGCATATTCAGATTTGATCGTATAGTACTAAAACAAAAGAGTTTGCATCGTCTAAGCACAATTAATCATGCGCATTTATATTCCTAACTGAAAACTGGTAAATATTACAAACACATCCAATACATATACTTCACATGTGATGTAATATGTATCAATGAAGGAATTAATAAATCGAACTTTTTGTAATTTAATTGGATTATGCAGATGGGAAGTGGTGGGAAGAGAGAAAGGAATAGAGTACAGTCCATTTCCAATCCCTCGAAACGGTCTTCCCGCTACATTTCGACAACAATCTCTTTAGTTCTTAAATCTTTGAAGTCTATGATTACTAATCTTGTCTTAATTGAGTAGTAGCCTTCATTTATATATATCTAAATTCGATGGAAGTATTTAAAACCCCTTCTATTTTTTTAATAAAAAAAAACATTATTGTAATCCTCGAGGGGTTTCAACATGTTGTATGCTACAACTATGATGGAGTAAAAATGTCTATTCCGGTATTCTCAATTACACTCGAAATTGGTTAAAGTTTTCTTTGGGGGTAATTCCAAACCAAACCAAACCAAGAGTGGGAGCCACGTGAAGGGAGCAGAAAGACCACAAAGCGTGAATGTGAAAAAATCAAAGAGGTGTGTGTCTACTTCTGAGTGGACGGTGAAAATGACATGGCTAGGATCAAAAACAGAGCATCTTCAAACTTTCATGAGGCAATTCCACGTGTCGTTAAACGAGTTGGCCACCTATAAAAAGATGTTTTCATTTTAATAAAAAAAAAAGGAACAAAAGATGGGGTCTGTTTTCATCATATCTTGGAGGAATGGTCCTCCCCAACGTGACAATGGCCCTTGCCTCCCTTTATTTCTTTATTTATTTTGTTTGGTTGAATCCTTTATTTTTAGGCCCTATCATCCAAGTTATTGCCGAATATTTCTTTATTTCTCATCAAAAACTGCTAATTTTTTGTCTACCATACTATTTAACTGACGACGTTAGTAGTTGTTATGGCAACACAGCGTTTTCTTACTGAACGGTCTTTAAGAAACCTAATTGAGACTAGTTATTAATTACAACTTACGTCTCACTTGGAGCACCATTAAACTCATTATAAAATATAAAGTAATATCAACACAACGTTTAAATCTCGATGAATTGAATTACATTATAGCTAGCTAGTAGAACTTTACATTTAGTTAGACTCATAATTCCTTTTTCGTTTAATCTATAAATCACATCAACTACAAACCACACGTCAAATTATTTTTGCTTAGTGATGAATTAACGATTTTAGTAGAAACTACTAGTTTACAAATTTTGATCTCATTAATTATTAGATAGATATAATCTTTCATTATTATTTCTAAAAAGATGTTAAACAATTAATCCATAGTTTCGGATACCTAGCTGGCTCAACATGATTTATTCATCCCAGACGTACGTAATGTGATGATTGAAGTTGAATCCGGTACTTCCTTCTCAGTTTAAGCTATTGAACATTTGTTATCAACTAGTTTCTGTGTTAAAAGAGCCATACAAATAATTGTTTTGGTGTGCCACACTAGCTAGTTGTTTAACCTAATCTTTTAGGGACCGATGGCGCGCTTAACTATGTTTATATGTTAAATGATGTTTTTGGACCTTATATATAATCAAAAATCATTTGAAAATGCAAAAGCTATATATATAAAAGAAAAAGTGTGTGCGTTTTGGGTTCGTTTGTCTAGTAAAGGAAAACGTAATTGGAAAATACAAAATATTTACATCATGGAACCAATATATATATAGACTCTAATCAGTGTTCTGGATCTTAGCCTGAATAATTAGTGAAATCATCAAATGGCAGCAGAGACTAGAAATAGTGATAAAGCTGTGACACACTCTTTCCCCAGAGAACTTATACTAAATATATGATATTTGAAAACTCGTATTAGTTATAAAATGAAGTCGTACAAGGAAAATCATCAAAGGAATTGAGCATTACGTACAAGTGTTTGTCATCATCACAGTTTTAAATTAGAACCACAAGATTTGGAAAAGAAAAGAAGAAGTATATTCGACATTGATCATATAAAGGAGGGTTCCTTTTTATTTATTTACTTATTATTAGTTATGGATTGATAATAATATTTGGGGTGTAAATTAACATGGGAGTGTTGAGTGTTGTACCAATGAAAATGTAAAGTTAGGGGGGACCTAATTTACGAACTGATTTCCTTTTCGGGTTTTAGTCTATTTTATATCCATTTTTGTTTGGTGCTCCTACTCATGCAACCAAACATCGCCATTTTCAATTATTCCTTTTTGTTTTCCCTGCTAAAATAGTTTTTATTGAAAAGGAATTACTCCTTATATATTTACGTGTAAGTAGCTTATATATTTCCTTCTTTTATTTTTGTGTTGGAATTTAATTGTTCGTGTCCCTTAATTGAGTGTGTGGTAGGTGAATTTTAAATTCACATATAAAATATTGTATACATGCATAATGCAAGGAAAGTGACAAGTAATTATTATGCTACCCTGGTATCTTGAACTGATAATCGGACAGGGTAAAAATGCATGAAATATCATAGCTAATCGAACTCTGTATATAATTGATTTCTAATTTAGGATAACTGACATAGACCAAAAATGGAATAATATATAAACTTTTTTTTTTGGTACGAAAATAATAATAATAATATATAAACTTGTAAAAGGTAAAAAAACAATGGCAAAACAGATCTTCCCAGTAGTTCATATATATAGGAGCTATATAGATGTTTCATTCATTTCAACTATGATGTATTTAACGAGTTATCTAGTGCATGGTATTGTTATGTAGACACGTACTTATATATTAATCAGGATGTTTTGGTGTAAAAATTGATGAATGTTAGTACGTTATGCTGAACGGAGTTTGAATGGAAAACTCGACTATTGATGAACATGATGGTATTGTAATGTAGATTCAAATCTCAATTATATGCATACACATATTAGCCATTCGGGATATTATTTGGTAAGTTTAGTTCAGTGATTATCCTTTATTTCCTGGCAACGTTCAATGATTATGGTGATCAAAAACATTCAATAATTATCTAAAGTAAGGTTACGAGAAACTTATTAGTCAGAAAAAAATGAAAAATGTGCAGTTAGCCACGAATACATAAAATCAGAAATTTTGTGCTAGCTATTAAGATTGGTTAATCAGGCTCTCGATGGGTTCATGGGCTTACGCTAACATTTTTACATTTGTCGCTCTATAAATGGGCGGAATTTAAAATATTGATAATTCATTTGTGTTGGGCTTTAGGATAACTCATTATCATTGGGCTCTAGGATAATTCAACAAGTCCAATTTCTACTTGCTCCTGGACATTTTGGTAGGAGTGAGAAGAAAGATTGTGATTATAGATAACAATTTTCTTTATATTTTCTGGTCAACGTGATGACGATGGCTATATGAATACATATGTAAAAGTCACCAGATTATTAATATGTGGACGAATTGTAAGAAAGAAAAGTCCATCGTTGGAAATATACAGATATTTTAAAAATTATAAATGGTTGGAAATAATGAGTCTAACAAGTCGATCTTTCTTTCTTGTAGTCTCCTTTTATTTTTATTTTTTCACAACAAGTCAAACTTATGAAAACAACTTTAATTTAGCAGTTTTTTAATTGAAAGAAAGTGTCTAAGCGTGACAAATAGATAAGTGCCGAAAGCATGAGTTTGTAAATGTCGTGGATGGATGATCTTGAGAAGTGAGAACATACGAAAATAAATATAAAAATATTGACTACACTACTTAGTTGAAATATATCATCATGCACCAGATGATTGATACGTCACGTATGTTGCACGCGTAGATACAAAAAATTCTAAATTTTAACATGATATTCAGTTTCAGATATAAAAAGATGATACTTGGTTTGTAATATCTGGATACAAATTGATTAAAAAAAAACCCGTTATTTTTAGAAAATATCAGTAACGCCTAAATTAACGTAGAAAAGTATCCTAGAATACTATATATATATATATAGACCAATGGGACCAAAGAAAAAAATCGTTGTTGATGGCTCTAGGTTGAGAAGACAAATTGTGAGATGAGAACTAAAGCAATATACAACGTAAAGACCATACCACTTGCATTATCAACGTGATTATTTTTTAACCCAAAAAAACATTATATAAATGAAACAATCAACTAATTAAAAAGGTAAGTAACTCAAAATATTTACTTGGTATCTTACGCAAGTAAATGAACATGTACGTGATTTGTAGAAAAAAAGTTTGGGGTTAGACAATATTCTTAGTGTGACATTTTTCAGAGGACTACACATACTTCATTTAACGGAAGTGACAGAAGATTAACTTGTATCGATCGATCAATGAAAGATTAATTTAGAAAAATGGTACAAAAAAAAAACACACTTACAAATGCTAAAATATCAAATGAAAGGTGGATAGGCTGGAAGCAAAGGGGACATGATCATCAATGCTCGCAGTTGATCATCATTCATGTTGCTGATTTGGTTTAAAGGTTATCGTGAAGGATGCTTATCGTGAACTCTAAGTGTTACAAAGATTCTCATTTAAGCTGTCTTAATTATATTTTAAGTTTGGAAATAATAAATATTTTGTAAGTGTGAACTGTGAAGTGTCAACATGTTATAGTCTCTACTCTCTAGTATTAAACAGGTATGAACATTTATTCGAATGGAAACCCATCTTAAATATCACGAACCGCGCGTGTCTAAAAAAGCAGAGACTTTGATCATATTTTTATTTTAACGAGTCTGCGAAGCTTATTTATGAGTCTTGTTCTATTGATTGATAGTACTTTAATGTAAAAAATTAAAAATAATAAGGAAAAAAAAGAAGAAGAAGGTCGCGAGATCCCAATTCCCAAGCTCGACGAAAAATTCCCATCTGTCGCTCAGTTTGAGGAAGGCGAAGAGAGGATTAAAACGTGCAGCGAATCTCTCTTCCATAAAAAGAAGACTCAAAAAAAAAAAAAAATCAAAAACTTCTTCTGATCGATTTTTCTCCTTCCGATTCCGATAACCAGTTCCGGCGGTTTCCTTTTTTTTTTTTTTTCCCCCGGCGTAGTGGTGTTCGTACGATTGATTGTTTTGTTTTGTTTTGATGATTTCGAAGTGAAAAGAAACGAGGTCTCTTTTCGTCGGATTATTTTTGTTTTAGAGTCATCGTGATGGAATCGGTATATTCTAACGGCGGAGAAGCCGGCGTAAGGAATGTTGAACCGTCGATTGCGGCATGGCATTTCCAGATTGCTGTCTATTTCGCCTTCGGATTCTTCTTTTTGAGGCTCTTCCTCGATAGATTCGTCTTTCAAGTAAGTAAGAAGATTCTCTCCTTTCATGACTGCGGAAGCTAGCTGAAGAGTAGAGTCACCGTTTTATTATCTTTCCACACAGCTGAAAGATGAGCAGAATTTAAATTCAAAACTTGGAAATTGGATATATAAACAATGAGATTCGTAATCGTGGAGAAACTGTTGCTGTTGGTTGATTCATGCATATGCAAAGAGAACTTAAGAGAATTGATCAATTGTCACATTCGTTTTTGTTTTTGAATCTTTTAACAGAGGATAGCTGTGTGGCTATTGAGTACCGGTTCTGCGCCAATTAAAATGAATGATGCTACTCGGGCAAAGATCGTCAAATGCAAGGAGTCATTGTGGAAACTCTTGTATTACGCTGCCTGTGACATATTCGTTCTCAAAGTCGTTTATCACGAGCCATGGGCCAGAGATATTAAGCTCTACTTTGACGGTTGGCCAAATCAAGAGTTGACGTGAGTTTGTCTAATCCACGCTTCGTTTTTCTTCTGCATTCAGTTTTGCTAGTTGCTTTTGAGTTTCTTGGTCTAGAATTGCTGTGGAATTTAGAGAGTCATTTCATGTCAGAGTTCCCTGGCCATGTGGTTATATGGTGGAAATGCGATTAACCAAAATTTATTCCTTTTCGTAGGCTTCCGATAAAGCTTTACTATATGTGCCAGTGCGGTTTCTATGTCTACGGTGTTGCTGCCTTGCTTGCATGGGAGACCAGAAGAAAGGATTTTGCTGTTATGATGTCTCACCATGTGATTACAATCATCCTGATTGGCTACTCCTACTTAACGAGGTAATTAAAAAACTACCTCAATTATATCTATTTGCATATGGATGCTTACCCTAAGTAGCATAGAGTATTCTTTTAGTAGCACCTACAAGTCCATTTATTATTATAAAAGAGGAAAAGTTGGTGAAGACATAAGATCCGGTAAGGCTCATTGGTATTTACGGCTCCGAATTCTTAACCCAAAACTGTTGTTATTTGTGACAAGGTTCGATTTTTGATTTCGAGATTTAATATATAGTGAATTATAGAGCAAGCAACCAAAAAGCTCACTAAAAAGATTAAAAGGTTATAGGGAAACTGATTTTTATTTCTTCTGCAGTTTTTTCAGAATTGGAGCAATCATCCTAGCCCTTCATGATGCAAGTGACGTGTTTATGGAAACTGCTAAAATTTTCAAGTATTCTGAAAAAGAATTTGGAGCAAGTGTGTGTTTTGCACTTTTTGCTCTCTCTTGGCTATTGCTACGGTTGATATACTTTCCATTTTGGATCATCAGGGCCACGAGGTATCCAGACGCTTTATTTTTACCTCGTATTAGATACAACTTTCGTTTTGCTGTCAATACCTCATCTGACATTCACACCTTTTTTTTTGTTAAAGCATTGAACTCCTGGATTATTTGGATATGACATCAGCTGAAGGCACTATCATGTACTATTCCTTCAATACAATGTTGCTGATGCTTCTTGTTTTCCACATATATTGGTGGTATCTCATTTGCGCCATGATCGTAAGACTACTTAAAAACAGAGGAAAAGTTGGAGAAGACATAAGATCCGGTAAGGCTTTTGTATTTTTGTTTAAACTCGGTTAACTGGTTATCCATCTTTCATATGAATCATTTTGCTGTATCGTTAAATCAGATGTAGTTTTATGGGCAACAGGACTTCTTCATTGAACTTGCAAAGCCGCAAACTATTATGTTTCTTCATTTTTTTTATGTTATGTTGGGTGTGTAGTGTGGATGATCCAATTAAGAGTTTTCCAGTTATAACTTTTTCTGTTCGTTTGGTCTTGACAATGGCAGATTCAGAGGATGATGATGATTAGGCTTTACAAGCATGACAGATACGGAACATATTTCCACTTCTCCAACCAAATCCTTTAGCTGCTGATGAATTTGTCCTCAGCTTCAATACCTTACTGATTAGAGTTGGAGGTATAAAAAAAGAAGAAAGGTTATAGTTTTTTTTTTTTTCTCAGTTTTGTATTGGTCGAGCCCATTTCGACTTTAGACTGCATAATCTCTTTGACAAATATAAGGAAAACAGAAACTCAGGTTTCGTGTGTTGTTCTATGCTGTATAAAACAATGTGGAAGTCACTTTGTAAATGCAATTCCTCTTTGTATGGTTTTCTATTCCCTAGAAATTATCCCCAAAGCCTGACAGACCCATCTCCAATAGTTTCAAATCGTGGTTTCCCTTGTTTGGTGTAATCTGACTCAAACCCAGAATTCTGATCAACACACGTTACGCCAGATTTAACTTTGATGGTAACACAATGACGATAGTAACATACTAACATGGTCTTAATTACTAAAAAAAACATACGTTTTGATGATATGGTCTTAAAACTCAGCTATGTTCTTTTTTTTTTTCTTTATCAAAAGAGGATTTTTGAAACAATAACCAAAACATTATAACAAATTGTGAAGAAAAACAAAGACATACTCTGACCCAAAAAAAGGTGACATACAAAACAAAGAGAAAACAGAGAAAAAAACGTCGTCTTACATCATCAGATTGTCAACTGCGTACAGCCAAGGACCGTTCCACGACACTTGGTCATCGGAGCGACCTTCCTCCATGCGGGACGATCATTCCCAACAGTCAAAACGTCGACGTCCGACATCAGCTTGATGTCCCAATTGTGCCCATCAGGTCCAATCACTCCTCCTACGAGCAAAACCTCGTCACTCAAACTCGTCATCGCCATTCCAATCCTCGGCTTAAACTCCGAGGCCGACGCAACCATCTTCCACGTGTCATCTTCTTCTTGCTTGTACACCACTCCATGGCTCATGACGTACGTCACGTCCGCAACAACAGCCATCGGACCTTGAGGCCAACCATACTCTTTCACAGCCCATCCTTGTTTAATGCTCTCGAGGACCTGCACCGTCGATAACCCTTTGTGCAAAACGTGAACTTTCCCTTTGACCACTAGACCCGAGCAGGCCGAGTTATGAGTCCTGTGGAGATCCGGGATCGAAGTCCACACATCATTCTCAGGATCATACATCTCCGCCCCAGATATCGATTTCCGGCAAGTCGTGAACCCTCCCGCAACGACAATGTTCCCATCGAGAACGCAGCAGGCGAACATAGAACGAGCCACGAGCATCGGCGCTCGCTGAGCCCACCGCCTCTGAACAAAGTCGTAAGACCAGACCTCGTCGGTCGCGAAGGTACCGTCGTGATCTCCGGTAAGCGGATCCACCGCGTCGCTGCCTCCGCCTAAGACGAAGAGCTTCCCGGCGGTTGTGACGGCTCCGAAGTGAGCGAGGTGGCGGATTCTTGACGGGAGGAGAGGGAGAGTGAGCCAGCGATCGCAATTGGGACTGTAGACTTGCCAGATGTTCTCAGGTTCGAAAGAACACACGCAGAGGAGATTCTCCGATGATCCGACTTCTTTGCGGACTTGGAAGAGCTCGTCGCTGCGTATCGCTGCTCGCCATGAACGAGACACGAGCTCTAAATTCGGATGAAGGTCTAACGGAACGTGCGCGAGGCATCTCATTGCGACTGCTTCTGGGATTCCTTCGAGCAGCCCAGACATTTGTGGTTGCTTCTGCAAATCTGAAACACACACATTTGATCATCAGATACGAAGCTGCAAGAACGAACACAGGAAAAGGAAAAAAAAAAAAAAGAGAAAAGAAACCAAATTGCAATATTCTGAATCTGAATGGCAAAATTGAAGAAATTTTGACCTGTGATTTGGGGATCGATTGTGTGAACAAAACGGTGATGTGGAGTAACGTAAGACCTACAGGTGGTGAAGCGAATCTCTGTCGAGAAAAGGCTATCCAAATTTCTTGATCGGATTTCTTTCTCCGACTTCCGTCAATCGAAAACAATTCGGCGGTTTTCCGGCGGAGGGGTGTTCGTGCTCTACGGGAAGATTTGATTTCTTCTGTTTGGATGATTTCTTAGCGAAAGAGGTTTCTTCGGCGGATTTTGAGCCTTCGACAATGGAATCGGTATCTGCGTTAAGGAATCTGATCCCATTTGGACCTAAAATAATGGGCCTCGTATGGGCCGGGCCGTGACTACGTAGTGGCTAGTTGGAAGTACTTGGATGCTGAATATGCTAACTTTTTGTACGGTCTCTTTAAACTATTTTTGTTGTTTTTCCTGAGTCTAATATTTTAGATTCAACTAGTCAAAGGTTTTACTTATGCAATGTTTAGTCTGAGAATTAAATGCTGAGAAACATTTGCTGGTTAAAGAAATATAAGAAATTCGATTCAGGTATCTCTGAGCTTTTAGTCTATTATTTTTTTTGGTTATATAGTGTATTTATTTGGGTTTGACGATATATTATTACCTCAAAGATATATACTAGAATAATGCGGAATAAATAATAACATCAACATTTACCTCACTTATGGAATATGCTTTTAATAATTTTTCTTACACATGAATGAGATCGCCAAAAAAAAAGGAATGAGATCACAAAATTGTTTCTACAAAATAAAAAAAAATTATTTGTCGACACTTGCAACACGTAAACGTAAATGAACTTTCTACAGAGGTTGTTTGTTGAGGCGATTGAATTCAATACAACCTCACGTCTTTTGAGTCCAAGTCTTTTTCTTTGTCGACGCTGAAAAATCCACAGTGAACTTCTTTGAGTAACTTCAAAACATTGGCCAATCCACCGTTGTTTTCACTTTCGTCTCCGAGTATGGCGTTGAATGTTGGCTGTTTCTCGTTCTGAAATAGTTGTATTTGCTAATTTCAACCAAGTTACTCTTGTGACTGGGCCAAATATCACGTGTATCATCCACAATCACGACTCCACGCTCATGAGCCAAAACCAAATCAAGCGTCTTCATGTTAGGACTCTCCTCTCTTGTAATCACTCTTTCACCGAAAACATACATAGTGAACATCTTGTTGGCTTCTTCCAAGAAACCGCGAACAAAAGGGCGTAGCTTTGTCAAGAATACCATGGAATCACCTTCGGCTTTGAGTGTATCATGTTTGAACTTACAAACTTCTTTAAAGAATTGTATGTATTTAAACATTGTTAGTGATAATTTGTATATGAAATTAACACCAATGAAACTCTATTGAAATGCTTGAATTTTTGAAAATAATGGACGATAGTTATCATAACACAAAAATTGTTTATCAATATTGTTAATTATTCTGGTATTAGTCACCACAGCTGAAAAACGTTTTTCAAGGTTGAAGCTAATAAAAATTTATTTGCGATCTTTCTTATCACAAGAGATATCAAATGAGTTGGTTTTGTTATCAATAGAGACATCTATGGTTGAAAAACTTGACTATTAGAGTATAATAACTGATTTTGCAATAAAAATGCAAAAATAGTTATATTTCAGTAATAAATTATTTTTTATTAACATTTTTTAAACAGTTTAGATGCCTTCCCATGGATTATATGGCATCTGTGGAAAGCCCGAAATGCTCTCCTCTTTGAACAAGTTAGATGGGATCCTGAGTCCATCCTGAGGAAAGCGCTTGATGATGCTGATGTCTGGTTAACGGTAAACTCAAAGAAGGATCAGAGTGCTACTGCAGAATTGGAAGCATATTCTGTGCAGAACCGTTGGTCCAAGCCAAGTATATACGCATTGAAGTGCAACGTTGGTGCTTCGTGGTTGGAAGCAACGAAAACATCCGGTGCCGCCTGGGTTTTGCGTGACCACAATGGACATGTACTTTTCCATAGCCGAAGGTCCTTTACCAACGTGGTATCTTGTGATGAAGCTGAGGTTCTTTCAATGCTCTGGGCTGTCGAATCGATTAAAAATATGCATCATGACAGAGTGATTTTTGAAGCGTCTCTCCCTCTTGCTAGAGCTGCTATGTTAAATCCGTCCTCGGTCCCTCACCTTTGTCATACTATAGCGTGCATTTCACATTGTGTTAGTTTCTTAAGGATTTGGTCCCTTGACCATACGTCGCCGGAAGCTAATCGGGTAGCCATAACGATCGCAGAAAGTGTTACCAGAGACAACAGAACTCAATCTTACATTGCTAGGAATGGCCCTGTTTGGTTAAACCAGATGATTCTATCAGATGCCACACTGGGTGGTTAACATCGTTGGTGTCCCTCCTGGGTCCTTATGCTGCTTTTTATTTGTTTACTTAGAGTGTTGTTGTGGTTTTTTATTCTCGTGTGGCTGTTTTAGGGTTTGTTCCCAGGCCTTTTTTCTCTATCTTTCTCGTGGTTTCACCGTAAACCCTTTGCATTGGAATAAAATTTCAGCGTTAAAAAAACAGTTTATGAAGTTGAATTATCTTATGAAACTTAAACATATTTTTCTCTATATTGTAATCATTTTATGATCTTTAACAAAAATACACAATTTTTGAACTCGCTCAGGGTAATCCAAAACGTTGGACCAGTACTGACAATGATGAGACTAGGTATTGTTGTGTCTGTCATTCAGAGATCTCAGACATTCTCTCCATGGGACGGCAAGTGTATGTCGTTGTTGATTCCTTCTTCAGCAAGGAGAAAGAACAGAGCATTAAGTGTATCATTGCACTCTTGACCAAATCTGTTGATGGGGTGAATGTTGGTATTCCAACTATAACGGATCCTGGAATCTTTACCAGAAGTCTCTTGGGAGTGAGACTTTCTAAGTGTGGATTTTCTTGAAAGAGAGACCTCAAGAAGCTGGTTGTTTTTCCACAGAATCAGCAGTCCACCTCTGCCTTGCTTTGATTTCAATGGTGTTCTACTGTAATGGTACCGTAAGAAAACTATATAACCGGAGACATGTGTATAGAGGCCATCAGTTCACCTCTTCTGTTTCTTACTTGGATGAGGCATTACAATGGATGGAAGGGGTAAAGTTCATCACTAAAGGTTGGTTATTATCGGAGCTTGTACTCATTTCTCAACAGAATTCTCTATTCTGCCTCACTTACACCGAAGATGCTCCTACTGATCTGATTGAGACACTTTAGGGGGAAAGGGAACAAAAAAGAAAGATCCAAGAGGTTCATAAAAGGTAATAATTCAGTCATTCCTGAATCTGAGTCTGATCCTTATGTTATTATCAGTGACCTCTAAATTTTGGGTTTTTCCTTCAAGCAAAAATGAAAAGGAAAATCTACAAGCCCATCTATGACTGGAACATCTCATACCTCATCAAAGGTATTTTCAGTCATTCTTAATTCTGAGTCTGATCCTTATGTTATTATTATTAGTGACCTCTAAATTTTGTTTTCTCCTTTTAGCAGAAAGGCAAAGGAAAATCTCCAATCCCAGAGAGTGGAACATCGGGAACCAAAGTAATTACATTTTTCATTCATGATTGATTCCAACGCTTGATTCTGATTTTTATTGCGTGGGTTGATTATAATCTTTACCTTTTCTGTCTTTTGTTATAAAGTGTGAAGGGAACTCATCAGTAGATAAGCTTTCGATGAAAAAAAAGAAAGTTTTTGTGAGAGTGGAACATCCTCTGCTTCAGGTTTTAAGACTCCAGGTAGGTACTATGCAAAAACCATTTTTCAATGATTTCATTTTTCTTCCTCTCCTTCACGCTCTGAAATTTTTTCTGTTTTTCATTTTTTAGGTTAGTGATTCTAGTATTCAGATTTCTCGAGAAGGTAGATCAAGAACACGATGCTGTGAGGCATATTTTTGGAAAAGTTCCTTTGGCAAGATATGTACACTTTCTGGTGCAAAGCAGTTTAGTTTAGGCTTTGTAATCATGTGCTTAAGACCTGTCGTGGAATCAATAATAGTTTTAATCATCGTAATCAAATGTTACTGAAGACTGTTAATGTTTAGAGAATGAGCAACAGCTAATTCAAAGGAGTTTTTGACATTATTTCTGCCTTTTGGCTCTTGGTTCCTCAGGAAGATTCGTAGCTACGGACATGTTTTCTCTTATCGATTGAATAACAAAGCTTGTAATTTGATGATATAATCAGAGAATTGATCAGAGACTTGGGTGCGAATTAACCAAAACTGATCAAGTCGAGAAGAATCAACAGAGATCCCTAAGTAATCGAGTAACTAAGAAAATCCTAATTCGGAAATATGGAGACGAGAATTGTAGAAGCGAATGTATTGCTAATGGTTTTACACGAACATGTGAGTCTCTCACCCTTCTTTTATAGAGAGAGCGAAGGGACTCGTTAGATTTTTGGAAAGTATCCAAAAAATGGAATTTAGTCGTTACAGCAATTGACCATTATGCCCTTAGATCAATCTATTGTCTGTGTTTTCCTTTTCTCGAGAGCTCTGTTTTTACTGCGCTGTCTTAGAACGTGCAAACATTTAGTATTACTTAATAGTCTAACTAGACCCGGACCCGCGCGTCGGCGCGCAGGATATGATTAATAATTTTGCAATTAAAAATATACATTTATTTTATTTATAAATTCTTTTGATATAATTATAATTTATAAAAAAATTAAACTATACTTTAAAGTTATGGTGTGAATTCATAAATTATTTTGTCGTACTGTGAGCGCGCGGGATGACTTTCAATTTTTCATTTAAATACCTCAATTTATGAATTTATAATTTTTGAAGATAATTATAATTTATAAACTTATTAGAAGAAAACAATAACATTAAAAAAATAAGTTTGAACACAATAGTTTAAAGTTGTGATGGAAATTATTTTTTGAGTCTTTTTTTCTGACTTGATTAGAAACTCAGAGAAAGAAAGTAATCGTATACAAAAAGAAATAGATAAAAAGCAAAAACAAAAATAATATAATTAAAAGATGAGTGGAAATTTAATTAAAAGATATGTGGAAGTAAATTGTTTAATAGAAAATTTAATAATTACATACTATAATTTATGAAAATGTTTAGCTTAATATTTCTATTTGCTAAGATATTGGATTTTTAAAAACATTATTCTTATTTCAAAATAATATCTTCATATTTTAAGGAATATATCAATCATAATGTTTTTGTAATTTTTTTTAAATATATCAATTATTTGAAAAGTAATAGACATTTTTACAGATTATTCAACATATAAAACATTACACTTATATAAATATATGTTGAGGTTATATAATTGTTCCTAACCATTTCGGCTTATAGACAACTAAACCAGACTAATTTTAGAGATATAGGCCGAAGTTAATCACAATTGTTTCATTAAACTAAAATATATTTTTCATGGGGTTCCACTTGATGTATCCTCCCTTAATAGTATAGATAGATGAATCTAATTAATATAGGCCTGGCTTTCTACTTTCTTTGTTACATGGGGTTCCACTTGTTATGAACTTCATTTACTTTCAAAATTTGACACTAATTTCATTTGCCAGAAAAATACATCAACCTTTGACGTTGTCCGAAAAATATCTCATGTAATTTTGGTTACTCAATAAATACTTGAACATTCAAAATCGAGTAGTTTAACACCATGATTTGGGGGAAGATTTTGGGGTTTATTCGAGGGAGAAGAAAGGAAAAAATATCAATTTGTCGTGTGTGATTAACGAAGTTAACAATGTCTTACTGTTTTTGTTAAAGGATTAAACATTGTTTAATTCATGGTGTTAAACTACTCGATTTTGAATATTTGAGTATTTATTGGGTAACCAAAATTACATAAGGTATTTTTCGGACAACGTTAAAAGTTGGTGTATTTTTTTGGCAAATGAAATTAACGTTATATATTTTAGGGATTTTTCCCTCCATACGAATTGTGAATTTTGTTTTACTTTCTAACTTTTGAAATATTTCTTTAATATGTGTCATGGTCATGTTACTAATAGTTTTTTTTTCTAAATTAATTATATCATAAAAGTATATTAGATTGTTAATATAAAATTCTGTTTTTAGGCCACGGAGTTGCTCTTAGGTAAGATGCAGAATATTTCGAGTGTAATGATTTTGTAAACAAAAGAAGAAGAATTAAATAAGGCAGGAAGACATGTAAACATCTATGACCTCATAAAAATGTCTCAGCCTGAGCAAAGAATGGAGTCTTTGGCAAAATCCTAATGGAACCAGGTTATATGTCGTTGCCTTTTTATCCCATGTGAGTTCTTATGTAAACACTTAGCCTTTTTATACTTTTTTTTAGACCCTTTTAGCTCTTCAGGATTGTTTAGAGGCTGCTTATGATATATTGGTGAACATTGTCATTGGCTAAGTAAGAAAACATCCTTCACATGATAAGCATCTCCTCTTAATCCAACTTTGTGAGCAACGCAATTCATCTGAAGCAAATTAAGAAGTATTTGACCAATTTGCTGTTTGTTTTGGTGCTAGCATGAAACTTGTTTCTCGGGAGAGTGACTTGTTTTTATTTGGTTCTTATGGCAGATATGATTTCCTATATATGGACTCTGACAAAATACATTCCATTCTATGGTGGAGCTGAGTGTTTTGGTTACTATCATTTACGTTGGAGGACAACGCAATAGCAACTTTGCTTCAGTTTTCACTTACTGCGATTACTTTTATGGGACTGACAAAGTGAGTTTTGAAATTTCAGTTCCTTGCTGGTTAGCATCTAAAAATTCTGGATGAAATCGTTGACAATCTGTTTATATTATTGTTACTTTCCATGAGGGTTACCGATTCCAAAAGAATCTTCTTCATCCCCAAAACTGAGACTTGCACAATTAGCATATCTCTAGCCAAAACCACAATTACAGCTGAAGGTTGATATAATAGTTCGAGTGTCTAACTAAATAAGGGTGGATGCAAAATGTTTTAGGGTAAGTTGTTCAATCCTTGTTCACTGATTCGATCTATGTGAACATCCATACCCTGTTCCTTAGTCTTACAGGTTACCACAAACAAATAAATTCTTAAACCGCACAGTTGAGGATAGTATTATTGTAATGCAAGCCCAAGAGTATCATAACTAAATCACTTTCGGAAGGAAAAAAAAAGACTGGTTTGGTCGGTGTGTGAGGCTTTTCAGGCACGAACCGGAAGCCATCTTTGTAAGAAACGTTAATGAAATCGAAGTGAAACCTAAATCCATAGCATAGTAAGGAGGAAACAGCAGCAGCACAAGCTGGTTCTTGTCGTTGCTAAGAGTGCCCCAAAGATTGGATTGATTCAACGTATGTCTGAGCTTTTAGTCCTTTTCGTTTTTTGGTTGTATCATGTAGAGTATATATTGTGCTTTGTAGTTCGTTTGGCTTTGAGGATATATTATTTCGTAAGATATGCTATATCAACGGGAAAGAAATATAGTAAAAAAACCCACATTCACTTCATATCGAATATGCTTTAAAATTTTATATTCAAAATAACTTTGCAAAGACACTTTTAATACTTGTTACATACGAACGAGATCGCAGACTTGCGAGTTACAATGCTTATATAAAGTTTCTACAGAATAAAAGATCCACGATTGAATTCAATCTCTTGTAGCAGCGACCTCACGTCCTTCCACTCCAACTCTTCTTTAACTCTGAAGAATCCACAGTAAACTTCTTTGAGTAAGCTCAATACATTGGCCAATCCACCGTTGTATTCACTTTCGTCAGTCTTCTCCTCAGAGTATGGCTTTGAATGTTGGCAGGTGTTCATCCTGAAATAGTTGTATCTGCTAATTTCAACCAAATTACTCTTGTGATCGTGCCATACTTCACGTGTATCATCAACAACCACCACTATACGTTCATCCGCCAAAACCAGATCAAGTGTCTTCATGTAAGGACTCTCGTCCCTTGTAATGACTCTTTTACTGAAGTAGATTCGCCTCGGATCAATCAGCTCCAAGACGGATTCAGCGTAGCAGCGGTTACCCATGGTGTAAACATACATGGTGAACATATTGCGTGCTTCTTCCAAGAACTGACGAACAAAAGGGCGTAGCTTTACCAAATGCTCCATGGGATCTCCTGGGGATTTCAACACCCACAGATCTTGCCTCGAGCCCGCTTCTTGGATAAGATAACTCTCTGCTTGGGTGAGACACGGAACACTTGTGGAGTGGATAAGCGTATGGTCCAAGTCAAGGACCAGGTGAAGTTTCTTATCGCCGAGACAAGAGGAATTTGTTGTAAGGCGCTTCGCCAACGCTACGGCCTCGCGGCTTAGCTGTAAACCGTCGGAGAGATAGTCGAATGCTCTGAAGTGGCGCTTGTCAACCATTGAGTTGCAGGCGGTGCAGACTCCGTGACGAGCGACCGAGTGACCGCATCTACTAGGGTACAATGAGAAGGACTCGATCATCACCGGTTCGGTCTTCTGCCGTTTGGGTTTCGGTTCCGGAGAAAGTGTTTCGACTGTAGACATGGTTTCTCTGGTCGGAATGAAAAAAAAAAAGATAAACCCTTTTTTATATCGGAGAAACTGATCAGAGATTTCCGAAGTGAATTCACCCAAATTCAAGACGAGGATCAACAGCAAAGCTTTTAATTTGAGAATTGACCAGAGATTTGGGAGCGATTTCGCCGAAGCCCAAGTCGAGAATCAACAGAAAAAACGCAAGAGATCGGCGAATCGAGAAAGAGGAAAAAGCCCTAATTTTTGTTTGATGAGAAAGATAGTGACAGAGTAGGAAATTGAAGGAATGGGTTTAACACTAACAGGCGATCTCACTCTCGCTCTCTCATCGGGTCGTATTTATAGAGAGAAAGTAGAGAGACTCACTTGGAAAAATGGAAATCGTAAATCCGACAGATAGACCATTATGCCCTTTTCCTTATTCGTTCGTTGTCCGTGTTTTCCTTTTTCCGGAGAGCTCTTTGCCGCGTGTCTTGGCGCGTCCAAAGATTTGCTAATTCCCTATTATACCCTCTCTCCTTATTCTCTAACGAATTCAAAATTTAATGGGCTTTGGGCTTTCCACTTGTTACGCACCTTTCAATTAACATTGTGATTTTGTGTTTGTAGTGTTGGGAAAAGGCCTTTTTAGACCCAAACAAAACTAGTCGTGCTATTTCATACATGTATTGTAGGGCAGTGCCTATTTCTTCCCAGATCTAATCTAAATTTATAGTATTAAACCTATCTTAACTAAACCAACGTTAGTCTCAAACGTTAAAAACGTTGAAAGCAAAACGGCATCGTCCAATTTTTGGGACAAAATTAGAGATTTATACGGGATTCATTTTCTTCACTCTCTTTCAACTCGCGACCATTGAACATTCCAGAAGATTTGGTTTTGATAGCTCGTAGGAACACCACACCACACCACCGCATCTTGAAACATGATAAGCAACTCTGCTCGACACTTGGTGACTCGAGAAGATTGTGTATTAACAATATTAAATTAGAATCGTTCAGTATCAATAATTTTTATTAGTTGCTGATGTGAATGTTTATGAATCTGACATTTTATTTGCTGCAAAAAAAATGGGATACTAGTACACAACCTGGCTCTTTATTACAAGAATAGAAGGAATATAACTTTATGATCAAAGATCAGAATTCTGATTCCGAGTATTGCTGCTACAAGTAATAGTTTTTGTTGCTGCTAACAACCCTGACATATCCATTACACACTTCCCTTCTGTTTCAAAAACAATAACTAACAAACTGTCTAATGCTTCATACTTCCAAAAACCACCAAAGTGAATATCCTCCACCGAAGAAAAAAAAAACACAAGCTGAAACTCCTCCACCAAAAACCATATAATCGAAGCTCCTCTACCTAAAACCACCACCGCAATGCATTATTCTCTTACTTCTACCAACCTTCTTCTTCTTCTTCTTTGTTGGCGACTCATTCTATCCAACCAACCGCAATGTCCAGCCATTCTGTAAACGACATAAAAGTTACATTAAGAAAAGAAAAAACATTCTCTCAGACATTTTACCAAACACTTGGTGTCTTCAATAACGTTTGACTAACGTTGGTTTAGTTAAGGTAGGTTTACGTCTAAAATTAACTCTTTATTCAGAGGAACGATTACATGATATATACTCAAAGCAAGCGTATCTGCTTTCCTTAAGCGGATCGCTACACAATATGTCAATAACGTAAGTAAGGCAAGTGTACAAATCAATTACTTGACAGACAAACTGTACGAGATATGATACGATATCCCAATATATGTTATGGAGTGCAGTCAAATTATCTTTTCAAAACTATCTCTTTTTAAAAATCTTGCAGATGAACGAGATTATAAAACTTGTCCAATGCTTAATAAATGAAAGTTTCTACAGAATGATAGACATAAAAAGATCAGTCTCAACAAATTATCTATAGAAGACCACTTATTCTATTTTCTCTCTTGTAGCAGCAACCTCACGTCCTTTGACTCCAACTCTTGCTCGACACTGAAGAATCCACGGTGAACTTCCTTAAGCAATTTCAAAACATTCACCAATTCCCCTTTGTTTTCACTTTCGTCTGTCTTCGACTCAGAGTGAGGCTTTGACTCCTTCCTACTCATTCTGAAATACTTGTATCCGCTAATCTCCACTAAGTTACTCTTGTGATCTGGCCAAACGTCAGGACTATCATCCACAATTATAACTCCACGCTCATCAGCCAAAACCAAATCAAGCGTCTTCGTATCGGGACTCTCGTTTCTTGTGATCACTCTATGCCCGAAATAGATTTTATCAGGATCAATCACTTCCAAAAGGGCATTAGCGTAAGGGCGACTACCCATTGTGTAAACATACATTGTGAACATCTTGTTGGCTTCTTTCAAGAAATCGCGAACGAAAGGCCGTAGCTTTGTCCAGTATGCGATGGGCTCTCCTAGCAGTTTGACCTTGCATACATCTTGCCTTTTTGTTGTTGAGCCTCTTTCTCCGAGTAGATACTTCTCTGCTTTGGAGAGCATTGGAACCGCGTGGATAAGCGTGTGGTCCAAGTCAAGGACAAGGTGAAGCTTCTTCTCGTTGAGACAAGAGAATTTAGTTGTAATGCGCTTCGTTAACGCCAATGCTTCGTCGCTTATCCGCAAACCGTAGTATAGATAGTCGAATGATCGGCCGTGGCGTTTGTCCACCTTTGATTTGCAGCCGGTGCAGACTTCGTGATGAACGTACCAGTGACCACAGCTGCTAGATGACGACGATGATGACGAGGACTCGTTCATCTGTCTTTTGGCTTCTAGAGAAAGATTTTTAGTATCAAACATGAGTTCTCTCATCAAGAAATCTGGGAGCGAATTCACCATATTCAAGTCGAGAATCAACACACGCGAAAAAAAACCCTAATTTGATCAGAAACCTGTTCGGGAGAGAAGAGAGAATTTTTTTAGGGCTAATTAGTAATGGTCTAATACGCACGACTCCTATATGGCTATATTCATATTTATAGATAGAGATTCTCATTATATTATGGAGATTAATTATTGAAATATGGAAATCCTAATTGTACCGGACTTTGTGCGCTAAAACTTCGCTAAACACAATTGACCACTATGCTCTCCTAATATTTTGGCAGCATTATCTAAAATCTTCTGCTTCTAGAAGACGACGATGATAATATTTCCTATTTTGTTATTTTCTTTACTTCTTTGGCCCTAAACCGGAAACAATCGTTAGATACACAAAATCCTAATTTCAGGACCAAAAAAGGAAAACCTAAAAGTGAAATTGTCTGTTAGTACAAGTGTTGTTGATGAGACATGAGATTGGTACTACTACGTGGATGACTTAACAAAGAAGTCGTCTCAACATGTTTCAAAAGAATCCTATAAATCTTGTTCCTCACCCTACCACAAGCCTCTGTTTCAGACTTTGTCATCACCATCATCACCACTTCCTCTTCTTCTTGTTCCTCGTCTTCTCCTTTAACAATGCCGTCTAACCAATCACTCACTCGTTTTATCTGATACATCGTTTCCCCTACTTGTTGACTGCTCATCTCTCTCCACTTTGTTACATTACTGATCTCATCTACATACTTCTCAACACGGCTCAAGTACAAACTTCTTCCTTCTTCCTTAACCCAGTTCCTGAGTTCGCTCGCCGCTCTGCTTAGCTTCTCCTTCCTCTCTCCCGATCTCGAGTCTCTTTCGCTTGTGTTATCTTCATGGTTATTGATTTCTTGAGCGATTAGAGTAAGACTCTTTTTCGCGGGACTCTGAGTAGGCTTACTTACGGATAAAGAAACCGGTTTGAGATCTGTAGCTAGAGCTGATTTGATCCACTGAGTCGCCTTTTCGCGTCTGTCGTCCCCAGTTTTGACTGTGTTTGAGTTGCAATGCTCTGTTTTTTCAGTTGATAATGATTGAATGATGAGCCTGCTCTTGCTTAACTCATCTTGGAAACTCAAGAACTCTCCGATCGGTGGCTGTTGATTATGATGATGTTGATTTCTCCTGTCTGAAAGCTCCGAGTATGACCTGAATATATATCATTATTTAGGAGAAAAGAATTGCTTGAGTAAGAAGGTACATCTACGTCTGTCTCATTTAACATTCTTGTACCTTAGACATTTAAGCAATCTTTCAGCAGCTGAAGCCTCTAACAATGCTTGAGATGCAGCGCGAATGGCTTTATCTCTCTGCCTCAGAATCTCCTGCTAAATTCAACTAGTTTTTAATTTCCAAGGTAATATACTAGTACCTTATGGTCAATTAAAAAAAAAAGGTTATTAGTATATTACCTTTCCTAGATTTACAACTTTGGGAGGAAGTAAGTTCCAGAGAATCTCTGTCTCTGTCCAGCTTCTTTTCCTCGATATCGAATCTGAGGATTCAGGTGTATTGCCTTTAGGTGGAAGAAGGCTCTTACTCTTATTACTTCCACTTGCATAGCTTAAGCTTTTTGCCCATCTTGGAGATGGTGAAACAACACCATCTCTTCTTCTAGTTCTACTACTTGACCTCTCCTCCATCACTCCACAGCTCCGCACAGAAGGAGAAGGCGAAGCCTGAAAAAATATATAGAAATATATAGATAATGTCGCAGAGATCTTCTTGCGTAATACAATCTCTATAAAACTTACAGCAGAAGAGCTTCGGGCTCTTGAAACATGTAATTTGATGTCATGATCATGATTCCTAATCATAGATGGATCTAATGATTCTCTTCTCTTTCTAGTGTCATCTAAACCAATCCAACTTCTTCTCCTAGCTGCTGAAGATACATTCGAAGAGCAACTTGAAACCATTGACTCTGTATCATCTTTTCCCTCCATTACACTCGAATGGTTTTTCGACAACCCAAAATCCATAAAATTAATCTCAGAGACGCTTGAATTGTTCCATCTTGTTCTTCTTGGCTTCTTCACCTGCTGACTGTAGCTTTGCTCTGTATCCGATAGACTGGCACAGAACTTCTCGATTCGTTCTTTGGGGATGAGATCGATAGGTTCACCGGTGCAAGGCCTTCGACCTGGAGTTGGTCTAATGCCTTTGATCATAGGAACTGGATAAGCGAATTCAAGCTTCTCGACAAATATCAACTGCCCGATCTGTAACTTGTCGTAGAGAACAAGATCGTTTTCTTCTCGAGGCAATGAGGCATACATCGAATGTGTTGAATCTGAGATTCTCAAGAAGAAACCTTTGTTTGGCCATAACCCTCCAGCTGCTAACACAGGGATTATACTTCTTATCTGCATCAAAACTGGTCTGTGATCAACGTCTCTTCGCACTTTGCCGACACCCATTTCCCCTAGAAGCTTGGATAGAACACCTGATCTTAATTCCGCCATTGCCACCAACAATGACTCTTGTGAGATTTCTATCAGAAAAAACGAATAGAGACAGACAAGAAGAAAGAAGGCTATGTTTCTCAATCTTTTGCTCGTAGACAAGAACAAGATTGGTGGAATCTAATGTGTTTAAGTTTTTGGTTCTGTTCAGAATGAAGATAGGGCTTTCCTTTTTGGAAACCCTTCACTGGTTTTGTGATAAAATGCCCTAACCTGCATCTTTCTTCTTTGACTGCCAGGCAATGAACAGATCATTCCTCTGTTATTATTTATTGCCTTGCTTTGACAGTTCTCTTTACTATTCTTGGTTATTCTTTTTGTTGAAACAATAAGTCAGTTAAAGAAAAACAAACAGTTTATTAATTGCATTTGATTTACATATATAATAAATTAACATAATAAATAAATAAAACAACTTACTTTGTATCTGAAACTTATTACAATTTGATGAAGGGGATACATAGATTTATCAGATATATAAACTTTCTTACAGATGCTCATCGTCTATCTGCAAGCTGAGGCTTTGTTGCTGTATTCTGTGAAGAAGAATCTTTGTTCGCAGAATCTTGACCAAAACCTGATGATGTCTGATCAAACATATCCATTGTCACAGGTGGCTTGTACTCTGATCTAGTTCGACGGTGAGAAGATCCCTGTAATGAAGAACCACCTTCTTGTCCCATCATTAATGGTCGGTAGCTTCGGCTCGATCCTGCAGACATGGATCGATACCCCTGATGTTGAGGCTTATGATCTTTCTTGATAGCATGAATCAGATATGGAATCAACCCCTCCATTAAAATATTCTCTGTTTCTATATGAAAAAATATCTTACAGAAAGCCAATATTTATATCATGTTGCATAAGAATAGAAATTAAATTTGTCTTTGTATTGAATTGACTACTATTGGTTCAAATATTTGGATAAGTATTGACCCTGTTGGTGGTATTACACCAGCTTTTTTTATTTAGGCTTTAGTCGTTATTGATGATAGCATTACAGTATTGACTTTGACAATAAGAACTTTAATAGAATCTATGGGCTCTGTCTTTTTGTTAAATTTCAGAAAGAAACCGTTGAATCTGCAGCCAATCTAACGTTGAGATGATGAAGGATTTGTTCATCACTGTTAGATCCAATAACAAGCCTGTGGTGTCCAGTGATTAGTTTCCTTTTACCTTTAGTATCCACAAGGCTAAGTCCTTTGCAAATATCAAACTCAACGGTAACTTTCGCTGTCATGCTTCTCTCAACGTGTACAGTCTCAAATCCTATCAGCTGCATCTGTGGCACGCCACCACCCACCAAAGACTTGGAAGACTCCGGCGGTATCCAGAACACGAGCACCACGTGGCTCCCGGACTTTAACCCGTGGTTCTTGACCCCGATGACGATGCGGATCTTGAGATCTTGGCAGTTAACCGTGGAGATATCGACAGGTGCTGTCTTGTTTAGTTTCAAGATTGGATTGGTTTTGATATGTATGATTGATGGCGCTGAGAGGACGAAGGTAGAGAAAGAAGAGTAACTGAGTCCATGTCCAAATTTGTAAATCGGTTTCCCTGTGTAGAACCTGTAAGATCTTCCAGGGAAGCCAGAAGTCGAGTTAGGTCTCATGTTCATGTCAGTCATCGCAACCTTATCCGCAAACTCTTGTGAGTACCATGTCTCTGGTAGTCTCCCAGCTGATGCAACAACAAACACAAATAAGTAAGTAACAGCGTCTAGGGTTTAATTAGGGTTTAAGCTTTTGAGTATAGAGCCTTACAAGGATTGTAATCACCAAAGATGACTTGAGCTATTGCGTCTCCTCCAGCTTCACCGGGATATCCGACCCATAAAACCGCGCGAATCTTGCTCAGATTCTTGGCAAATGAGATATCAATAGGCCCTGCCGCCATTATGACCAAAACAACAGTTTTCTTTGCAGCTTTAGTCACATCTTTCACCAGCTTTTCTTGATAGCCTGGAAGGGTTAGATTAACACGGTCAAGACCCTCTGCTTCTACCGTCTGATCCAATCCAACCACCAAAACCGTCACATCAGCCTTTGATGCCGCTTTGACCGCCGCTGCAATCAGCGTTTGGTCACCGCACTTGACGTCATTACACCCCGGCTCGTAAACAACCCCTTTCGGTACATACTTTTGGAGCCCTTGTAACGGGCTAGTGTACTTACAAGGCACACCTGCATAGTTACTAATCATTACCTTTGTAGCGTTTGCGTTTGGCCCTATAACAGCTACTTTCTTTACGGCGGTTTTCGATAACGGAAGACCTCCTTTGTTCTCAAGCAGCACAATCCCCTGCTTTGCGGCTTCTAGCGCAAGCATCTGATGATCGTTGCTGCAGACATCAGACGGTCCAAGATCGCCAAAGGGAAGCGATTTTGGATCGCCATCGAAGAACCCGAGCCTCATGAGAACAATGTAGTTGTAGATCAGCGCTTCATCAACCACTGATCCTTTCAATTTCTTTTGCTTCACTGCATTCTCTGTGTACTTACCTAGAAAGTCTCCACAGTTCATGTTTAAACCTGATTCAGACAAAAAAAGGACATTCTACGTCTCAACGATCAAATCACATATATACTGTAATGAATTTTTTTTTATTATCATCATCTGAAGAATTTTGCCTGCTTTGAGAGCGAGAGCAACGGCGTCTTCACGTGTCTTAGTGTAATGAATGGAGTCGAAATAAACCTCGATGGAATCGCAATCCGAAACTATGTACCTGCCACCAAGAAAGTTTCGAAGGATCAATTTTGAATAACTCGATCTTTGATCTCAAGCTCAAACTGGTGAAGACACTTCTTGTGAAGGGTAAGAAACAAAGACTGACCCGTCGAGACGCCATTGGCCGCGAATCACGCCACGAAGAAGATTAGGGTCAGCACAAGTTGGGATGCCATTAACTCTGTTGTAAGAACACATCACACTGCTCACATCTCCTTCTTCTACACAGCTCTTGAATGGCGGCTGATACGTGTCTTCCAAGTCTTGCTTCGTCACCTTCCCCACGAAAACATTCAAGATTCCATTAGTTTAAGCTCTGATTATTCTTCTGTGTTTCGAGTTTATTTATTAATTACCTTGGCATCGAAGTGGAATCTATCGATGCCTTTCCAGTTATCAAGATCGTAAGCAGTGTAATGCTTGCAGCAGCTCGACACTTTAAGTCGCCGTGATTTTCCTCCGGCGTCGTGAACTTCTTGTAAGCCCTTAACGTAGTTCACGGCGTATTTGGAAACAACGAGAGGATCCTCTCCTGGCGTCTCTTGGCCACGTCCCCACCTTGGATCTCTGAAGACGTTAACGTTGGGACTCCAATACGTTAGACCAGCGAGTCCAACGTTGTGCATCGCTCGAGCCTCCGTCGAAACCACTTCTCCCATTTTTAGCCATAAAGATGTGTTAAAGCTCGCCGCAGTTAATATCACGGCCGGGAAACTCGTAGCTCCAGGCACCGTCCCGTTGAAACGCACCTTAGAAAAGAGAACTCAAAAACATTAGCGTTTCATTACAAAACAAGTCATGAACTATGTAAAGTTATGAAGTTTTTACCCCTGGTCCAACGTCGGAGACGCCATGAAGAGCTTCCGACCACCACTCGTATGGAGGAACACCGAGCCTCGGAACTCCTGTGGCTCGGTTTACGAGTTGCTGGACTTTTTCCTTGAGGGAGAGACGTGAGACCAGATCTTTGGCACGTACCTCGTACGACAACGAGACGTTGCAGAAACCGTACTTAGCCGTCGCAGGGACATTTCTGTCACAAGCAAAGTTCTTCTGAGACTCGCACAGTGACGAAACTAGAGCTGCGATTAGCAGAGAGACACTCGCAAATCTTCTTATACTCATCTTTCTCTGTTTTCTTTCTTATGGAAGAGAAGACAAGAGTATGGGGTTGTTTTTATAGGCGGGAAGAGAAGTTAATATATTTACCATTTAACTTTAACTTCTTAACTTAATAATGACCCAAGATCTTGTGTTGGTGAATTTTTTAAATGAGAAGTTACATCTCCATGTGCTAAAGTTTACAAGGACCATCTCTTTTACTTATTTGCATATAAGAGTGAGCCAAGTGTTTTCCACCAAATAGTGAGAACAAAATGTGAAGTTTAAGAAAAGGGTTTTTGAAGAGTGACTTCGAAGATAATACAAACCATATATCTTTGTCTCTTTAGGTAATTTCAGATGTCTGTTTCTGTCTGGTCCTAAAGTTAGAGATGCAGATCTTCAATGTCTCTGAGCGGTTCCGCAGTTCCCGGAGGTCTCTTGTTGTCCGGTTGGTTCACGACTAGCTGACCGCAAGCACCGCTAATATCCTGACCCATTTCTTTGCGAATCGTGGTCCGGATTTTGTAGGTTTCCCTCAGGATTTTCTGGAAACTTGACACGCTTTGTTTGGTGCTGGTATTGAACTGGCTTGTGGACCCAATTGGGTTGAATGGTATCAAATTGATCACCTGTTTTGAGAAAATGGCACAGAGTTTACATCACAAGTATCAACAGATAATTGCAGAAACTTTTTTAGTATTAAAAATTCACATATTTTACCACTTGAAATGTCTTTAGCAATTCACCGAGTTGGTGAGCGTTCTCCTCTTGATCATTTACTCCATCAAGCATGATGTATTCAATGAAGATCTTTTGTTGACTATTTAAATCCAAGGAAAATGTGGCACCATGTTATGATCACTAATACTTCAGGAATTATGATTTTAACATCTAGTAACAAAGAACCAGTTAGGATCTACCTGTTTTTCTGGAACGCTTGAAGTGCGTCCATAAGCTTTTGAAGAGGAAAGGCTCTAGCTGCTGGCATGATCTGGCAGCGGATTTCTTGAACTGGTGCATGAAGAGATACCGCCAAACTTACACCTGGTAGATCATTGTGAAGCTTGTTAATCGCATGAACAACTCCAACCTATATGCAAACGAAATTAGAATATGGGTTAGTAGAGAAAGAGAAAATCACAAAGAGAATCTTACTTATCACAAAATTTAAGAGTTACCAACTAAACCATGAAACCACTGCAAACTGAACGTTTACTGGGTTGAAGTTCATCATTTCTCATTAACTACTAATTTGAAAGAATATTTCTTCTCTGATTAATGAATGTTTCGAACTAGCTTCCTCAGTACTTACAGTTGATATGGTAATTCTTTTGGGTGACAGCTGAAAAGGCTGTTTTAACATGGCACGGACAGCTTCAACAACGGCATTGTAGTTATTTAAAGGTTCTCCCATTCCCTGATCACAATCAGCAAACCAAGGCAACAACTGGTGAACGAACTTCTTCATCGATACAGAAAGTGTAGAGAGGCACCTTAACATTATAACAAGGGAAGGTGCACATGGGAGTATATGCATGAAGTGTACGAACAACAATAGCAACAACCAAAAAAGGGGCAGCCAAAAAGAAACTTTGATGAGTTGCATTATAAACAAGCAATGTACCATGAAGACGATGTTGCGTATATCAGCTAGGCGAGAGGCGTGAACGAGCTGCTCCACAATTTCTCCAGATGTTAAATTGCTTTTGAATCCCATGCTACCAGTTGCACAGAATGTGCAACCCATTTTGCAACCAACCTATCGATAAACACTTACATCAGATGCTCTTATCACTCCACAATGATTCAATGAAACAAGATGACACGGCGTGATAAAAAAAAAACGAATACCTGGGATGAAATGCATAATGTAGATCTTACACCTCCTGGACGTGGTTTCCCTCCACACATCCCCAACCGAGTATCGTATCGCATTATCACAGCTTCCACAAAAGCTCCATTCTTGAATTTCAAAACCAGAAGCACGAATTTAATATGAGTTCATCAGATAACAGAGACAATTTATTTTACACGAGTTACAAAGCCAGCCTTGATCATGAATTCTCAGAATCCATAAAGCAATGTGTTGTAAACCATAAGGCAAACCTTTCAGCAGCCAAATCTCCTATGTGTTCTATTGGATTTACAAAAAATGGCTGCTTCTTGTACATTTTTTTATCTACAAAGACTAATCTCCTGTACAATGGTAATGACAAAGACATACTCATATCGCATTTGTATAAACACTCAGATTCTTCCTAAATTATTTACAAGAAAAACAAAGAAACAGAGAGAGTAGAGCACCTGGAGCTTGATTAGGAGTTTTGAGGTGGTGCCATCGGAGGAGTGGAAGAGGGAGTGAAGAGAGGAAGTGAGAGCCTTGAACTTTGAATGGAGGAGAGTGTATGCAGCGGAGGGCAATGAAGGAATCTCATCCCAAACGCAATCAGGATTCTGAATTACATACTTCCAGATTGGAACCACGAAATTAGGGTTTATTCCCGCTGCCTCGAACTCCGATTTGATTTCCGAAGTATCGAACACTGATTTCAACTTCATCGTTCTTCCTTAAGAATCTCAGCCCGCCGTCGTAAGTTTCGCCACCGATTTTAAAGCCCTAAAACTTCGATTACAAACTCTCAGCCTCCGTCCGCCGCAACAAATGCAGTAAATCGATAGAGGAAGCTAAAACCCGGTTTGGTTTTGTTGGAAACTAAAACCCGGTTTAATGTTGTGAGGAAACTTATAAAAGCCGGTTTGCTCAACCGATTTTTACCTGTTCGGCTTTTTTTCGCAGTCGAGCCGATCCCAATTCCCCAGTTTCGAGGTGATCGGAGTTCACTACAGAGCCCAGGTGCTGAAATCTATCCGATCACATCGTACGCAGCCATGAGAGGCCCTAGGCCGGATGATTTCGACACGAATCCAGCGACGCCAAACGCTGGGCAGCCGACGCCGACGTATCCCGCCGGTGCCGTTGGCCGGAAGAAAGGCGTGGGCGTGAGGACTTGGCTGACCCTTTGCTCGAAAGGGCAGGCGCAGACGAAGGAAGTTGGGAAACACGCCATCATGCGGCTGACGGGATTACCGGCGCGAGATCTTCGGATTCTCGATCCACTCTTGTCGTATCCGTCTACTGTTCTGGGTCGAGAGAGAGCGATTGTCATCAATCTGGAGCATATTAAGGCAATCATCACCGCTCAGGAGGTTCTGCTGCTTAATTCCAAGGATCCTTCGGTTGCACCGTTCATCGACGAGCTGCAGAGGCGGATCCTCTGCCACCATCACGCCACTAAACCTAAGGTAATTTTAGAAATTAGGTTTTTTTTTTTCTTTTCACTGTTGGTCTCGAGACATTTTGGAACTCATCTAGTGTATTGAAAGGCCAGCTGATTTGGAAAATTGTGCGTAAGTTGTAGTGTTTGGTATGAAATCGCTGTTGAGAATTTGAAATTAAGGGTTGTAGCTAAACAGGGAAGCAAGGTTGACTCTTTGATTTCTGCAATGGTGATGTTATATTGAAGATGATGATTGTCAAGTTTTAGCTACTAACCACTCTCTGCTTTCTTTGTATGCGTTGTGTAAAGGACGAAGAGAACTCTGAGGGAGAGACTCATACGAGCATGGATCAAGCCCAAGGAGAAGCTGGAACGCCACAATTGTTTGAGGATCAAGGGGATGAAGCCAAGAAGGAGGCGAAGCAAAGCCTTGGGAATCAAGATGGATGCAAGGTTCTTCCGTTTGAGTTTGTTGCTCTAGAAGCATGTCTTGAAGCTGCATCCAGCAGTTTGGAAAGTGAGGTAAATACTTATGTTCAAGAATCTAATACACAGAAGTTTGCTTCATTTTTGTGTGGTATTTTCCATTCATTCTTCTCTAATGTAGGCGGTCAGATTGGAGTTAGAGGCTCATCCAGCCTTGGACAAGCTTACTTCCAAGATCAGTACCCTAAATTTGGAGCGGGTTCGACAGATTAAAAGCAGGCTGGTTGCAATAACTGGGCGTGTTCAGAAGGTGTTATGATGCTTTCCGGAACTCCTTTAATCTTATGATTAAGACATATCTTGTTTCCTCCAAGTTTTGATTCGAAGAGGTCACCATATTCTAACCATCTTTGTCTCTAAAATTAAACCCTTCTTTCTCTTCACTTTTTCTAGGTTAGGGACGAACTAGAACATCTGCTAGACGATGACGAAGATATGGCTGAGATGTATCTTACAGAGAAGTTAGCTCAGAAACTTGAGAATTCATCAGGTTCCTCTATGAATGAGAGTGATGCCGTCGAGGTTGATCTTTCTGAAGGAGATGAGGATGAGAGGCATGTAACAGACTTTATGAACACACTACCTTTGATTGTTCTGATTTAAGTTAATTAAAATCTTCCTTCTTACCATGACCTCCAGGCTTCCCTCCGAATTTGCGTCGGAGGCTAACAGAGATGAAAGCTACCTTCGAGTAAACGATGCTCACGATCTTCTCATGAGTGCTCATAGCGCACTTAGCAGAAATAGCCGTGGGACTCATACAAGCTCAACCCGTAGTGCCATGACCAACAAATTCGATGTCGAAGAGCTCGAAATGCTTTTGGAAGCATATTTCGTGCAGATCGATGGTACTCTGAACAAACTATCTACAGTAAGTAATACGCAGTTTCTTTAGAACGTATCAGACACAGTAGTAAATACCACTCTTTCTCAGGTGATGATATGTTCTGCTTACGCATTACGGTGCTGTGTTGTTTTGATGGAAAAAGCTAAGGGAATACGTGGATGACACAGAGGACTACATCAACATAATGCTAGATGACAAACAGAATCATCTTCTGCAAATGGGTGTAATGCTAACAACAGCTACCCTCGTGATGAGCGCCTTTATCGCTGTTGCTGGAGTATTCGGTATGAACATTACCATAGAGCTGTTCAAGGATAACAAAGCTGGTCCCGCAAGATTTGCTTGGACTGTGATTGGAGGTTTTATCGGAAGTATAGTCCTCTATGTTGGTGCCATCGGGTGGTGTAAGCACAAGCGCTTGCTTGAATGACTCAACCAAAGATATTGGGAGAATATTGTCTCTTTGCCAAATCTTTGTACACTAACAATATTTATGTTTTTTTTTTCTTTTCTTTTTCTCTCTCGCTTCAAACCTTTTATCTTTGCAAATATATTGATAATGCATATAAGTTTTGTTTATGGTTGGGTGTCAATCGAACCCACAATCTTATACAAGACTCTTTAGCTGATTGTAAAAGAGGTAAAATGTAAAAGGGAAACGGTTCGAACGACGTTTAAATGTAAACGCAGAAAGTATTTGAAAAAGTCTAATTGGGTTGGTTTTCCCGTCGTTGTCATCTCTCATCGTATTAAATATTAATCAGTTCAATCGATCAGACAAAGACCGATCAGAGAACCAGAATTTTTCGGTTTGGTTTAGCAATGGGAACTGGTTTTCCTTTTGTGAAAAGTTTTATTTATGGGGGTTTTAATGATATTTGAAGAAATATGAGAGGTAGACTGTAATTATGAGGAGATTTGTCAACTCTGACGGGAGTCAAATTCTGTTTTGGTGTTAATGAGGGGGAAGGAAATCAGTAAGGTGTAGGTTTAATCAGCTTGGTGTTCATGAGATGGAAATTTCATTTCTAACCTTAATGAACTGAATTTTAAAATCAAATCTCAACCCATCCCAATTCAATTCAACCACAATTAATCTCAACCACCAAACCTAACCACCAAACCCAACCACATATCTCTCTCTCCTCTTTGTTTCATCGTATCCTACAGAAAAAAAAAAAAAATTGGACTTCTCTTCATCTGCCACATCTCTGTTTTTTCTGGGTAAATGTCTTTCTTCTTCTGGGTACTAATACGAGCTTTTTGTTGTATGCGATTTTGACTTGATTAAGCTATTTACTCTGATAAACATAAACCAACATCACGATAGTCTTTTTCAAAACTGCTTCGTGGTTTTACTTTTCTTCCGCACGTAACTTTATTCCCCAAGCGAAAAAAGCAACATTGAGCTGGCTTGACGTTTCGTTGATGAATAGAATTGATCAAAATTTGTGTAAAGATGGCATTAGTTTTTGATTACATTCTCAGCTGCTAAAGTATAGACACTAGAAAATGTGGATTTGGGAAATTGTATAGAATATAGGGGACAAGTGTGAAAGTAGGAAAGAGGAAGGGGAAGAAATCATGACGCAATGCACTTGCGTGACCTCAAGCGTGGATTTTGGAGCTCATACGACCGGAGCGGTTCGTACGATCAGAGAATCAGATAAAAAGACCTCTTTACCTGAAATTGTACACCATAAATTTTGAAAATCTATCGTTGGAGATGGACAGAGATGGAAAATTTATAAGTTTTGCTGAGCTTGCTCAGCACAGTAGCAGCCAAGATTGTTGTCGTCCGGTGCGAGGAGATTTGTCTCTCCGGCGGACTTGTCCGTCAGAAAATGAAGTATATGAGGTTCCTCCGCAAGCGTATGAACACTAAGCCGTCTCACGGGCCTGTTCACTTTCGTGCTCCGTCCAAGATCTTCTGGCGCACCGTTCGTGGGTTCGTATATCATTTCTCTTTCGTTTTTGATTTTATGAATTTGGAACTGTGAATATTGTAGCTAAGGAAGCCTGCATGCCGTTTAGTTTTGCAAATTATCTCAATTCGTGTGTTTTTCTGGATGTTTTCGGTAATGAAAATGAAATAAGAGTTTACATTCTTGTAGTTTCGTTTCTGTTCTTTCAATTTTTGCATGGTGTCTGCTCTTGCGAGTATTCTTCATTTCATTGCTCTTGGATTCGTGTCAACTATCCGTTTGATGGTTGTGTAGCTGTTTAAGAAATTGGAATGTGTTAGCTTACCCAAAAAAAACAAACCTTACCGAAACAAAGGGGACAGAGAAGAAGCGCTTGATGATTAAGTAGTATAATTGGTATTATTGGTAGTTGTACCATTTTGTAATTATGAAGTTGCGTAAAATGATTTAACTTTCCATACCAAATAGGACATTAAAAATCTGAATTTAATATAAAATAGATAACAAAATCTGAATTTTTAGAATTGGTTACCTGATCATTATATGTTTACATGAAATGTCTTATACTTATTTTGTCTACTTGTACCACTATTACTAGTTGTACCATTTTCAAGTGATGAAGTTACAAAAATTGATTTAAATTACATTTGTATACATTTTTCCATACCAAATAAAGCATTAAAACATCTTACTTTTACATAAAATAGATAGCAAAAGTTGAATTTTTGGAATTGGTTTCATAATCATCATATGTTTACATGAAATGCCTTATACTTTTAAGGTTTGTTTATAAAACTTCACCATACTAAAATGACCACTGAATAAAAATGAGTTTTCACAATTTTTTTGGTCTGAGATTATGTTAAATGTAGTTTATATACTAATTATTTTAAGTACAACTAAAAAATTGAATTTAAAGTATAGTACAACTGATTAAAACCAAAAAATACCCAAAATACAACTCTTTACAAAAAAATACAACTAGAAAACTGGTACAACTAGAGATATTGGTACAACTTGAGATATTGGTACAACTTGAGATATTGGTACAACTAAAAAAATATTCTTCTTCTAGTAGTATCAGTTTTCTACTTGTACTAGAAATATTCTTCTTCTAGTAGTACCAGTTTTCTACTTGTACCATTTATAAGATTTGGTACAACTAGGACCACAAGTAGTATACTAACTGATAGTTCTAGTTGTACGATTTGAAAAACTGAAGTTGCGTAAAATGATTTAAATTTGATTTCTAAACATGTTTCCATACCAATATGGCAGTAAAACATCTGAATTTTACCTCAAATAGATAACGGAAGTTGAATTTTTGGAATTGGTTTCATGAACATCACACGGTTGCATGAATTGCCTTATACTTTTAAAGTTTTTTTTTGAAACATAGCCAAACTAAATAGGCCAATGTGTAAAATAGTATTTTTTAAAAAAATTTGGTCTGAGTTGATGTTAAATGTAATTTATATAGTAATGTTTAAAGTACAACTTGAAAATTTAATTTAAACTTGAGTACAACTCAATAAAACTATAAAATGGCCTAAGTACAACTCGTCACAAACCAGTACAACTCGTAAACTGGTACTACTAGGAGCCAAAAAGACGGCGCTCCTGACTCGGAAGTCGGCGCACGTGAATCGAAAGTCGGCGCACGTGACTCGAGTGGTACAATTAGTACTACTCGTCCAAGTAGTACTAGTAGTACAATCAGAACTTGTGGTACTACAGCTATTTGAGTAGTTGTTCGGATAATTCTAGTTGTTGTGATAGTTCTAGTTGTACGATTTGAAAAACTAAGTTGCGTAAAATGATTTAAATTTGATTTCTAAACATGTTTCCATACCAAATATGACAGTAAAACATCTGAATTTTACCTCAAATAGATAACGGAAGTTGAATTTTTGGAATTGGTTTCATGAACATCACATGGTTGCATGAATTGCCTTATACTTTTGAAGTTTTTTTTTGAAACATAGCCAAACTAAATAGGCCAATGTGTAAAATAGTATTTTTAAAAAAAATTTGGTCTGAGATGATGTTAAATGTAGTTTATATAGTAATTGTTTAAAGTACAACTTGAAAATTTAATTTAAACTTGAGTACAACTCAATAAAACTATAAAATGGCCTAAGTACAACTCGTCACAAACCAGTACAACTCGTAAACTGGTACTACTAGGAGCCAAAAAGACGGCGCTCCTGACTCGGAAGTCGGCGCACGTGAATCGAAAGTCGGCGCACGTGACTCGAGTGGTACAATTAGTACTACTCGTTCAAGTAGTACTAGTAGTACAATCAGAACTTGTGGTACTACAGCTATTTGAGTAGTTGTTCGGATAATTCTAGTTGTACAATAAAACATCTGAATTTTTTGGTCTGAGATGATGTTAAAACCAGTACAACTCTTAAACTGGTACTACTAGGAGCCAAAAAAGTCTGAAATTTTCCCCAAATAGATAAACATGGTACTATTAAAATTGCATTTATAAACATGTTTCCATACAAAATATGACATTAAAACATCTGAAATTTTCCCCAAATAGATAACAGAAGTTGAATTTTTGGAATTGGTTTCATGAACATCATATGTTTGCATGAAATGCCTTATACTTTTAAGGTTTCTTAATAAAACTTCACCATACTAACATGATTTTTTTTATTAAAAAAGTCTTTTTAAAAATTTTATGGTCTGAGATTATGTAAAATGTAGTTTATATACGAAATGTTATAAGAACTACTGAAAATATAAAATTAAAGTGTGGTACAACTGATTAAAACTAAAAAATGCTGAAAATATAGTTTTTTAGTTGTACCAATATTACTAGTTGTACCAATATTCCTAGCTGTACCTATATCTCTAGTTGTTCCAATATTTCTAGATGAACCAATATTTCTAGTTGTATCATTATTTCTAGCTGTACCATTTCAAATTATTAACTTAAATAAAACATGTAAATAAAGACATCATTATATTGTACAATAAAAACAGAAGTTTCGCAAATAAATACATAAGTTTGCTTGTACTACTATTACTACTATTTCTAGTTGTACTACTATTACTACTCTAACAATAACTACTAGGACAACTAGAGTTCTAGTTGTACTAATTTTACTAGTAGTACGAGTAGTATTAGAACAACTAGCACAAATACGAAGTAGTTATCCTAGTTGTACCAATATTACTAGTATTACTACTAAATTATTACAACTAGAGAAAATAGGAATTGTGGGACTCTTGGTTGTTATAGTTGTAAAATCTTGCAACTTTTACGAAATTTTAGGCTCGCGAACCAAATTTTGGTTTCCACATAGTCATTTCTTATCATAGCATTGTAAAAATGCTATCATATGTATCATAATATTATTAATAGCAGTTATGAAAATCGTGCTATCGTAATGTGCTATCAATACTCATATTTCTTGTAGTGCATGTGACGTTCGAATGATACAATTAGTACTACTTGGTCAAGTGGTAATAGTGGTACAACTTGTACAATTGCGACAAAACAACCCCGCGAAGAGGGCATGTTCCCTGATGGAGTAGAGAATGGGGACACCGTTCACAAAAAACCACGCCTGTCTTTTCTTGTCAATTTTGGCTGTCCGCAGAAGCAAGAAGCAACATATGCACAGATTTCAGCTTCTGAGTTCTTTGGCTTGAACTGCGAGTGCTCAAGAAACCAATTCTTGTCATCGGTTTTCAAATTTATATTTTAAACAGCTCTTGGAAATGCCATTAATGGCATTTTGCGCTGACAGTGAGGCTCTTTTTGTAGTCTTCGGGTGGAAAGATAAATATTTCGGGTCGTATTGGCTCAACATCCTGAAAACAAGTAAAAATATCTATTTAAAACTTGTTCAATAAAAAAAGATAACTTGAATCGATTTTATGGGGTTGGAATCAGTTTTATTTTAGTTCGTTTTATTTTGGTTTATTTGAATCAGATAGAGTAGGTTTAGTTGTAAATATTATATACTAACGAGGACCGAAGTGTGTTTTCATTCACTTTTTATAATAAAAAAATAAAAAATAAATTAAAACAACACCAAATCAACACCAAATCTTTTGAGATTAAACAAAGAATGGTACAACTGATTAAAATTAAAAAATTCCAAGAGTAACTCCTTACAAAAAAATACAATTCCAATTTTAAAAAATTGATAACCCTCATAATATAATTTATATATTTAGATTTTAAGATTAAAATTTGATTATCGAAAAAATTAAAATCTAAACCTTTTGAGATTAAAACCCGCATATTATGAAATATTTGAAATATAAATTTATTTTTCTCTTTATCGATACATATATGATCGACTCACTCAACATATTTTATGATCATACAAATTATGAAAGAGCTAAGTTCTTTATATAGAATTATAAATATTTGCTAGTTTTTTAAAAAAGTAATAATCTTTTTCTTAATCTATTCATTTTTCCGATTATATTTCTTTTTTAGGTTGAAAGACGAAAATAATTTTCTTTTTCAATAAGATGTTAGAAATCTATATTTCCTTTAGTTATCTTAAAAATTAACCTAACAATGAATATTTTCGTATAGTTTCCTTTTTAATTCAAAGATTTCATTATGTCTATTTCTTTTACTTTTTATACTTAATTGCATAATAAATATTTTCTCTATATCTTTTTCTTTTTGCTCTAGAATCATAATTTCTTTTTTTCTACAATTCTTTTTTTCGCTTGAAAACTTTATTTTGAAATTTAATTAAAAAAATTTTCACTATTTGACACATGTCAAAATCTTAAAATAAGAAGATGTTAAATGACACGATCTTGTTAAGTAGCAACTTTAAAACCCAACTCTATATAATAAGATACTAGTAGTTCTAGTTATCTTACTATTGACGTTCGAGTAGTTCTACTTGTCCTAATAGTGATAGTCCAAGTAGTTTTAGTTGTTCTACTATTACCAACTCAAGTAGTTCTACTTATCCTAATACGAGTAGTTCTACTTGTCCCTACTATTACTAAGTCTAGTAGTTCTAATTGTCCTAATATTACCAACTCGGGTAATTGTAATAAGAAAACCGTTTGGTTTGAAAATATTTTTGGTTTTTGGTTTGGTTTACTAAAATTAGATAGGTTTTTTTGTAAATATGATGAATAGTAAAGGCCAACCAAGATATTTCATACGTTTTTGATTTAAAAAGAAAAAGAAAAAAAAAAACTAAAATGTGAACACCAAAACTGATTTCTCGGAGGGGTTGGAACACCAGATCAGATTTTGATTCCTCTGACGGGGAAATTAGATATGTTGCAGGCGTGGAGAGAGGAGAGGGATCAAAATCTTAAAGGGTGTTAATGAAAGGGTGTAAAATCTGTATGGTGTTAATGTAATCTACATGGTGTTCATCTAGTGGAAAGGTCTTTTGTACCCTTAATGAGTATCAACAACAAACCAAATTGAATCCAATTGAATACACCATCAAACCAATTCGACATTCCATCTCTCTTCTCTCTCCTGTTTTCTGGTTCACTACAGCAAAAAAAAATCATCGACGTTTTTCAGATCATCGACGTTTTACAACCTCCTCTCCTCCTCCTCCTCAATTTCCTTTCCGTCTCTCCTCCTCCTCCTCCTCAATTTCCTTTCCTGATTTTCAGATCATCGACGTTTTACAACCTCCTCTCACCCTCACCGGAACCCTTCCCGATTTCAACAACACCCATGACTCCAAATACACTCTTCCTCTTCTCCACCGCGACAAGTTCCCTTCTGTTTCTTACCGTAACCACCACCGTCTCCACGCCCGTATGCGCCGTGATACTGACAGAGTCGCCGCCATTTCACCTCTTCTCATTTCACCTTGTGCATATCACTCATTTACCTTTTGAATTTTCTTCGATTGGAAGTGCCATTTTCCATCTCTAGATTAGGGTTCCGATCTCCGCTCCGGCGAATTGTTTATGCTCGAGCTGTGTAGCTCTACGGGTTTTCGTCCTAATTAGATCCGGAGGTCGCGAGTTGGATCTGCCCGCGTGAGGCGGTGGCGTACGGTGGATCTGAGGAATTGGTTCCACCATGACCGGGATGAGAGGAGTCTCCGTTTTCATCAGCGACATTCGCAATTGCCAGAACAAGGAGGCGGAGCGGCTCCGAGTTGATAAGGAGCTCGGAAACATACGTACATGCTTCAAAAATGACAAGGTTAGGGAGCTTCTCTTTCTCCTCTCTCTGTAATCCGCTGAGGTTTTGTATTGAATAGAGGTTTTGGAGATGGGCGTCTCCGTTGCAGCTACCTTATTCCTCGAAGGTTGTTTACCATTAAACTCAGTTTCGATACAATCCAATGCTAGAGCTAAGAAGGAACTAGAAGGAAAGAAAATTCAGGGAAAATTTGGTTATGTAATAATAGTCTTAAGGAAATTAATCAAGGTCACATATAGATTTGAATAGCTCATTACGACGATTAAGCTGTGGTGCTGTAAGAAGTTTTGGGTGAAATTCTGATTCCACACTGTTGACTAGCAGAGCTGTAGCCGGTTGTAGTGTCCATCTGTGCCCAGCTGGGCTATTACGGAAGTTAAAGAAACTCTGAGCTTCATGTTGAAATTTGAATTTGATCATGCATTCTTTGATTGTTCGTTTCCATTGTGTTTTCTGCTTGACAGGTTTTGACACCATATAAAAAGAAGAAATATGTCTGGAAAATGCCAGACACGTGCCAGACAAAGAATATGAAGTGTAATGAAACCAGTTCCAAAAACCGATTCGAGTTGTCCTAGTTACGACTTGTACCATTTCGAGTTGTCCTAGTTACGACTTGTACCATTTCGAGTTGTCCTAGTTTCGACTTGTACCATTTCGAGTTGTTCTAGTTTCCACTTGTACCATTTTTGTTGGAGTTGTACTTTCTGCATTTTCTAGTTTTAATTAGTTGTACAACACTTTAATTTTATATTTTCAGTAGTTCTTACAACATTTCGTATACAAACTACATTCAACATAATCTCAGACCATAAAATTTTTAAAAAGACTTTTTAAAAAAAAATTCATGTTAGTATGTGAAGCTTTATAAACAAACCTATAAAGTATAAGGCATTTCATGGATACATATGATGTTCATCAAACCAATTCCAAAAATTCAACTTCTGTTATCTATTTGGGGTAAAGTTCAGATGTTTTAATCCCATATTTGGTATGGAAACATGTTTAGAAATCTAATTTAAATCATTTTAGGCAGCTTGAGTTTTTCAAATGGTACAACTAGAACTATCACTACAACTACACAAATAGCAGTAGTACCACAAGTTCTAGTTGTTCGAAATATACCAGTTAGACGACTAGTTCGTGTGGTCCTAGTTGTACCAAACGTAGTTGTCTTGAAGAAGTTGTACTTAGTTGAACTTGCTGTTGAACCTGTTGTACCTAAAAATAAGTCTTCAAACCACAAATAAGTCTTACAGAGGTACACAAATAAGTCTTACAGAGGCAAGCAAATAAGTCTTACAAAGGTACACAAAACACAAAGGTACACAAAGCTTCTAAACCCAAATTTTTAAAGAGCTGTAGGAATCGTTGTTGGTGCACAAGATTTTTTTTGGTCTGAGATTATGTTACAACTCCAACAAAAAATGGTACAACTCGAAACTAGGACAACTCGAAACATGAAAATGCGGTGCATGCGGCTGAAATGTCGGTGCACATGATTTTTTTGGTCTGAGATTATGTTAAATGTAGTCGGCGCACGTTTTAAAGTCGGCGCACGTGACGTTTCGAGTGGTACAATTAGTACTACTTGGACAAGTGGTAATAGTGGTACAACTAGTACAATTGCGTAAACTGTATATGTTATAAAAAAATGATTAAAATTACATGTGTAAACTGTTTTACATACAAAATAGGTCATTAGAACATCTGAATTCTACATAAACTAGAAAACTAAATTTGAATTTTTGGAATTGGTTACATGAACATCTTATGTTTACATGAAATGTCTTATATTTCTAAGGTTTGTTTTTCAAACTTCACCACACTAAAATTAAATTTAAAGTATGGTACAACTCATTAAAATTGAAAAATTCCCAAAGTACAACTCGTTACAAAAATGTACAACTCCAAAACTGGTACTACTAGGAGAAGAAAAGGTGGCACATGTCGAGTGGTACAATTAGTACTACTTGGACAAGTGGTAATAGTGGTACAACTGGTACAATTGCGTAAACTGTATATGTTATGAAAAATGATTAAAATTACATCTGTAAACTGTTTTACATACAAAATAGGCCATTAGAACACCTGATTTACTACTACTACTACCACTACTCTAACTATAACTACTGGGACAACTAGGGTTTTAGTTGTACTGATTTTATTAGTACTACGAGTAGTATTGGAACAACTAGCACAAATACGAAGTATTTACATGACAGATCACAGAACACACATAGATGCAGAGATGCAGATTGATATACATGACTATTGCTCGAAATATTACTCGATGGAGCAGTGGACATTGGTGTATTACAACTCTATTGATACAGTACCTCATCATTCTACTTGTGATATTTCACGGGAGATTCTAGATGAGATTATCTTATCTAAACATTATGAGCCAAAGAAAGGTAGACCACAAGTGACAAGACACTCATTTATTGGAGAACCTCGTAAAAAGAAGAAGAATCCACAACATTCTTGGTTTGGATCATCCGGTGGAGGTGAGAGCTCGGGATGCTGATTATTTATGTTTTGTGTTCTTTTTAGCTTTTTCGGATGTTATCTGTGTTGTTGTCCCATTGTAAGATTTTTTGTGTTATTGTTGCACCTTTGTAAGACTTATTATTAGGTACAACAAGTTTAACTACGTACAAATTAGTCTTATTTCATTTGATAAGTATGGTACAACTAATAATTATAGTGCAACTGGTACATTTAAAACAACTAGTAATAGTAGTATAAGTGGTACATTTGATATTACTGGTATTTGTCGTACAACTAGTAAGAGTGATAAACTTAACTCAACCGTCGATTTTCTGGGTTTGAAAAAAAAATCTTGGTTTGTTCATGTTTGGTTTATTATAAGTAAACCAGATAGGTTTAATTGTAAATATTATGAACTATAATGGGCAAACTGACTTTTCATACACTTTTCATTGATTAAAAAAAAGAAAAAGAAATTAAAATATAACAACACCATTTTAGAATACAATTTGCTCCCCCGACACCATTCAAGATTTTGATCCGAGAGGAGAGTGTGTATAAGCCCTAAACGATCTCTCCTTTGCATTTCTTCTTTTTTGTTTTTTGTTTCAGTGAGAAGAGAAGAAACATGTCAAGGCGAGAGAGCAGAGATTCAGAGCCTAAACGAGAACGCTCTAGATTCGATCGCGAATCCAGGTATGCTTCTTCACTCTGTAACCTCAGCTTCTGGTGATTGATGATTCTTACTCTATCTGTGTTCGTCTCCCTCGTTTTGTGGTGTATCTATATTTTATCCATTTAGCTTCGAAATAAGTCAAATTCTCGGTTTTGAACAAGGAGGAATCTCGTTTCTTTTGTCTTGAGAAATCGAAATGCAGGCGGATTGTTGCGGAAATAATGCTTGTCAAGCTGAGTGTTGTGTTTTGAATTAGCGTTGTAAATTAGGAAGAAGCTGGCTAAATTTTAGAAACTCGCAAGTCCGTTCTTTTTGAGAAACTTGGTGGGGTATTCCTAGACTCCAGGACTAGTTCTCTAGCCCGATCTTCAGCAAATCGATCTTACTAGAGCTTTCGATCCTTCTTCTAGTATTATTATCACAGTTCCGAGAATAATTGTTTTTTGTTTTGTCTTTAGCCCTAAGAGATCAAGAAGAGATGGGAAACCTGATGCAGAACGACTTGTGAGTAAGAAGGAAGTGGATGTAAGAGATGGTACTGAGACAGATAAGGAACCACGTCGGTCTCTGCGAGATGTTGAGCCCCTGGAACCTGATGCTCTTGCCTTAAGCAAAGACGATGAAAAGAAGCACTCTGGACATCACGAGACGACCAAACGAGCTCCCCATCTGTCTGAAGGACTTCGTTCTAGACCACACCATCAGGTTCCAGAAGCTCCTTTTTAACTATCGTCTTCCGTTCGATAATTACTGATTGATGAAGTACATGTTTGGTCATGGTAGATTTTGGAAGCTTTATGAGTCGCATTGCCCATGAAAAAGCTAAAGCTTTTATTATGAATGCCTTCCAATGCTCAGATATATGTAATCTTTGGCTTGCCTGTGCGTGTCTTATAACAGCATGATGATCGTCGTACTACTGGGAAAGATGACAGAAGACCGACTTCCGGTAACTTTCCCCTAAATAGCTCCTTTTTTACCTCTTCTTCATTTCTAAAATATGTGCATATGTCTTGGCAAGTCTTATGAACCTTTTCTTTGCTATAAATGTTTGAAGAGAGAGGATCGTGGAGAGGTTCAAGAGACCAGAGTTATCGAAGAGCTGGAGATGATGAGAAGCCACAGCATCGTAAAGACGAAGACAAAAGCACGTGGCGACACGACAGGTTCCATGAGAGTGACGACACCAAAGGAGCACTCGCTAGGAAACGGCCGGCCTTCAGGGAGAAGAAGATTCAAGAGGAAGACACAGGCAGGACAAGAACTGAGGAGGCAAAAGACGCAAATCTAAACAGTCGCAGGCAGAACGAGAGAAACTGGAGGAGCAATATGCAATCAGAGAGACATGAGAGACCAGCAACGGAAGGGACAGAGTGTGGAACAGAGATGATGAAAGAGGTGCAGGAAGCAGACAGAGTTATCAAACTGACAGAGACGGATACGAAGTAATGGAAGCTGGACAAGGGCTGAGAAGAAATGGGACCATGACTTGTTCGAAGAGGCGAACAAGAGTCCGGCTAGAGCGACCGAGGAAGATCAGATTGCAAAAGTCGAAGCTTTGTTGGCTTCTTAAAGCTGCATGTTGCTATGTTTCTTGGTGTGGATTTGCATCGTATCTTTTAATGTCTCAGTTTGCAAGTGTAGAAGATGATTTCTGAGTTTATATAATGAAACTCTCTTCTATTTTCCAGCAAAGCCTCATCGGTTTTAACATGACCGATATCAACACTCTCTAAACCGGGTTCTTCTTGGATTAAAAGTAAGACTGAGTCAAGAATCTTATCACTGAAAAATCCACCAAGCAATTTTTTTTTTTCTTGTTTCATCGATCTATCATGATGGAATCATCATAAACGTTTCTATATTGTTTTTCATATATTTATTTCCAGAAACTATACATCTATATATATCACAAAACTTGATATCCTGAATTCGATATGCAAAAAAAAAATCTGAGGAAGGAAGATGATAAAAACTATCAGCAAAGAGCTCGTTTGCCAGGACGATCAGCGATCTTCAAGGTCTTGTTGATGAGATCTCTGGTCTTCTTACGACGGATCTCGACCCTGACGCTGGTGCTTTTATCCATTTTGATGTATGGTTTCTTCTTCTTCTTCCTCAGCAAACTCACCTTTGACTTTATCGTCTCCACCAAGCTCTCCAACTGTAACCCCATCATCATTTCTTCTCGACTCTCTCTCTCTACACAGAACAGAACCCTAGTTAACTAAGATTCAGGAGTTTGTAGTCGCGGCTCCTCGCACATAGTACTCCTGCGTTTGTGTTTTGATATATATACTGTAATAACAAACGTTAAGCTACTTGGAGTTGTTCACCCTCGCGACTTGTTTGGTTTTTATGGAACATAACGTGGGGAATAGGGCTTTGAATTTGAGATATTTTCGAGATTTGCCATTAGTTGTCCTTCTTTGACTTTTTTTAACATTTAGTTAGTCAACTCCGGCTGATGCGATCCGTTATCACATTGGCTTTTGTCTACAATCACATTTTACATCTATATACATTTACACACACATCTAATCTTATCGTTTTTTTCTTCGTCTGCGTTCACATGGGCTAAACTGATGATAGATACCCTAACATAGAGCATTTAGTGTACGAGGGTTTTTCTCTTTCCAAATATATATAATACGTTTTATACCTGATCTCTACGAAACGGATACAAAACATGCAAAGATAATAAAAAAGAAAATTAGGTAAGGTATTCAAAGACTATCCTTTCTTTCCGTTTCAAGTTAATGCGCCAAAATTGTTGTACGATTATATTTCTTTTTATAGGATGGAAGAGGTAAAGAATTAATCATATACCGTTATGAATTGGACCATATACTTTCAGGAATACAGTCTAGTAGTGGTAGTATAAAAGTTGTGTATATTATGTGTTTTTATTATGTGTTTTTTTGTCAAGAGCTTTCACCGCCACACAAGTGTGACTTTTATTTCCAGGGAGGATAGAACTTGGATGTGGGAGTTTCACCCTTCACAGAATTGGACCAACCGGAACCTCGATGACGCCACAAGACCATATTTGTAGTTTCAGTTTTCATCCCAGAGGGTGGTAAGTGGTAACGAAACAAATGTTTTTTAAAATGTACAATTCCTAACCATCCATTTCTCATTACGTTAAAGCTGGAGCTCGACATGATAGTTTGTTTGTAACAAAATAGTTTACAATGAGAATGGTTCCAAAGAAACTCAATCCAAGTAAATAGGAAGCCCAAACATCTCCAAGTATGGGAGTGAGATATTTAACTTGGATGGGGTTAAAGATTTTTCAGTACCTACCACATTCTCCATCTTCAAGCTCCTCTTCCTTTTCCGCACCCTTTGTTCGCTCACAATCTTCCTCTTTTCTACGCCGCTTTTCCCTGCCTTCATCCTCTGCTTCCAGCACCAAACCTCGCTGCAATTGCACAACACTCGAGAGTTTAAGAAGCTTGACGCTAACTATATGTACCACAACAGTCTATAACAAATGGTTCTGGACCTAGCTCTAAACTGATTTTCAGTACAAGCAACTTCTGCAGCCTTGTCATGGAGAGAGATATCAAATAGTACTATACAACAGTCTATATTAAGGTTTTCAAGACACAAATATTACTCTATACTACTGTTATTTTTCTACTTTCTTTACATCTCTCCTTGAGAATATGGTGACAAAGCGAAGAAGTGTACCTGTTGTCTTGATTTCTTATGGCCACCACCAGCTTTATGAGACTGAGATTCTGTGGAATGGTCTGTCTCATTTTCCTGCACACTAGTATGTCTTTCTCGATGTCTACTGTGGCTATCTCTTCCTGATCTTCTACGTTCTTTTCCATGGAATTCATTCACATCATGGTTGTAATTATCAGCTGAACCTTTCTTATGATGATTTTCACTGTCTCTTCCTCCCACTCTGTCCTTCTCCCTTCCGTATTTATCCTTCCTCTTGTCATGTTCCTCTCTCACATTTTCGGGTACCTGTAGTAAAAAAACAGTCTGTGAGCTTGCGGACATGCCATCGGTACTATAACCAAGAGTTGAAGTATGTTAGCATGCAGCTATGATAGCTAGGCCAGACAGAGTCTCAAACCGGTTAAGTTCCTCTTACAGATTGAAATTACTCTTAGTCTCTTACTAAACGAAGTATTGTGAAAAGTTTCACCAAAACTGGTAAAATGATTGACTCAACCAAACTTTTTCATAGCCACAAATCCACCATCACCTTCTTGTTCTGTTTGATCCTTTTCGCTTGCTCTCTGAGGTGTGACACATAATCCTCGAATGTCTTCTTCCGGAAGCTCTCGTCTCCTACAGTACTACATACGAAGAGACAACAAATAATTGATGATTAGATGCTAAATATCTGTTCAACGGTTATCATTAAATATAATAACCATACTAACACGGGCCCAATTCCTGTGATTTAAGGAGAGTGATGTGAAATATAGCAGGAAAACAGGGTCCAATCATGAGCTCGACCGTTCAGAGTAAATGGAAAACGTACCGGAATTTTTCACTACCTTCAACAAGATGCTTTGACTCCTCCCACGATGAAGAGGCAGTTATGTACTGCACCAAAACTAATAATCAGGGAGAAAACAAGACCACCACCCAAAAGTTCACCAATCACATAACATTATATAGGATTAGACGAAAGAGATGCATCACCTTGAAGGAGCGAAGCATATCCACCAATTTTTCAGTATGCCGGATCTGTTTTCTGCCTTCCTTCTCCTTAGCCCTTTCCAGCAAATCATCAAAAACTAACTGAGAAGCATCACCAAAATTAATTTGAAGTCATATCCAATGAAACATTGAAGGTTAAATAGAAGAATATGCTGGCAGTGAATTGAATTCACTTGTACTATTCTATGTACTGAGACGCAAGAAGTCATTATTATCTCTTCACACATCATCTGGGACTACCATGAAATTTTAAAAGTAAAGAAAATATCTACAGACCTTTAGTTTAACGTCAGGGATAGGTGGGAAACCGCTACCCTCAGAAACTGAGACCTTGAACTCATCGTATGTTGAACCAGCGGATAACGTTACCTGGAAGGAGAACGAAATCAAAACACCTATAAGATCCATAAATGCTTACAGAAAGTAAACGCGTACCTTTCTCAGTTTCAGTACGTCCTTTATCTTAGATTTGAGCTCGTGGTACTGTGAAGACAAAAACACGTAATACGCAACAGATTGGTTGATTCTGGAATTAAGGGCCAGAAAAAAAAAAATCACAAACAAACAAGAAATGGAAACAGAAGAAGCCACTACTCATAAACCAATCAAAATAATGCTACTATAACTACCTACTGATACAAATTACTGCCTTTAAGAAGGAAAAAATTCTAGAAACCGCATAGCTGGTTTGCTCATCATGTAAATATTACAGTCGATATCTTGGAAAATTAATACGGCCAACGAGAAGAATCTAGCACCTTTCTTTTCAAATCCTCAATAGCATCTTCAAATAAGTCTTTCGGAGTAGCTCCAGCGGAGTTCGATGCAATTGCTGAATATACTGGTAAATCTTTGACCTGCGATGCAGAATCCATTTTTATGAAATCCATTAGTTCAATACTTGAAATGGAATAATTATTCTGAGTCACATAATATTTAATTCTAACCTTCAATAAATAATCACGCCAACTAGTTTTGGCAGTAAGCTCTCCTGTTGCAATATGGTCATCTATCAGCCCACGGAACTCATCACGATGCTTTCTCTCAGCTTTTTTTACTTCCTCCTGTTTTCATGAATGCAGATATAATAAGGTAATGTCCAAAAAGATGTCAGCTACGAAAGGGTCTAGTACCCAAGTACCTTTTGTATCTTCTTTCTCTCCTCTTCTTCTCTCTCCAGATCACGCAGATACTCCTGTACAACACTTTAAATTAGTAGACTGCGGAATTGGAAAAGGGTTCCTGATCAATGAACTAACCTGAAAGATTTCTAGCTGATCAATTTTCTCAAGACGTGAACATCTTTCATCCACTTCTAAGCGGTCCTGAACTTTTCGCCATTGGCTATGAGGCTTGAAGAAAGAAAATTTTGAGTCAGAATGAATTAGCACAAGATAGTGTGGGAGATAAGAAATAAAGAGGGACAATCACCTTGATAAAATTACAAGATTCCAAAAATCTCCTGTATGCAATGATGTTCCGCTTACGATCCTCAAGAGCTTTCAAGCGCTCCTTAAAGAATCAACCACATTTAGAACAACAGAACCCAAATCAAAGATCATGTCCAAACTTTCGAAAACATTAAAAAAAAATTATATTTGGTCCTCGAAAAGCTAAAGAAGCACTTAGAGAGAGGGCACACACTTTTATATAAGTTAAAAATGTACATGTTTGAAGGTTTTCAAATGAATGATCAGGTTTTGATTAGGATCAAGTCTCAAATGACCACGAGGCGAATATTTCCAGAGGAAAAGATACACGCATATTTACAGAGAAGAGACGGGAGAAACAAATAAGGCAGTTACTTTTCAAACAACACAAGAGTCATTAATGATCACACCATATGATACCTTCTCCTTTAGGTCACTAATATGATCTTCGAAAATATTACGACGGTCTTTTTCTCGTTCAACAACTTTGAAACGCTCATCGTCTTCCAATATAGTCACAGCCTTGCTGGATAGAAAAGGAACATTATATCACAAACTAAATCGCACTACAGGAATTCTCGTAGAGGAAAAAAAGGAATAGGAATCAGAATTGTGCTGGAGACCAAACCTCCACCGAGTAGAAGGAGTAAGCTCCACGCATTCCTGGTAAAAAACAATACCCAAAAAACGATCAGCGGTAGGGAGTAGCCTGAGATTGCTCATAAAGGAAAGGCAGAAATATCATCCAGCAGCTGATCTGCAACTTACCTCTAACATCCTTTTAAAATCTTCATATCTTTTTCTCTGTCTGGCTATCTTTTCCTCCTCTGCTGCTTTTTTCATTTGAGCTAAGAACTGAATCACAACAAAAAAATTCCAACAAACGCAATAATATTTATGATCAGCTGTACCTCTTAAGCATCACTGTTCAAAACCTCAGTAGGACTAGACTGTACTACACCTAAACATCATAATTAATGATGAATTCTCTTGCTATATTTAGGGTATGTGATAAAAATTATCAACCTCACTGAAGGCTTGCTTCCGCTCTCCAAGAGTCCTCAGAGCCCCGTATCTTCTGTCGTTAATTATTTCTCTCATGGCCTGTGGCAAATCCATCTGAAACTTCAGCGACATGCTCAAAGAACAGCTAATGGCAAAAGTTGTACTACCTGTTCCCATGTCCAGTCAGATCCAACATTGGCGGATTTCAAAAGTGATTTGAAGACATCCACAGCTTCCTATATAATAAAGTAAAATTAATTGATGCAAACAGATAAGACCAGGAATATGCTCTCATGGAAATGAAACCAATCATACCGATTTGTTGTTATAAGAAAAATTCTCTTGATGAATTTGTTTTTCATCCGATTGACTGACAACTCTTTCATTGTCCACCACATGTTTTTGGCTTTCTGTTGGTACAATCCCACTACCTTGCTAAAGACAGATGAACAATTGTAATTAACGGATTCAGAGGAAATGCATGCTAACAAAAAATGTTGATGGCTTAGCTTAAGTACATTTGTGTTTTTCGCTGACACGTCATCTGCATCTCCATTATTCTCGGTTGATACTGTATCTTTGTCAACTCTGCAGAGATAGTTAATAGAAACTTATTTAGCACATGATTCTCACAACTAAAACTAAAATGGAATTAGAGCGAAAGGGAGATAAATTGCTACAACTATTAGTACAATGTAGCAGCAGAAGTTATCATCACAGTGGCAGAAGGATCAGCAGTTTCTGAAGTATCACACAATTGTGATGTTTTATCTGCAATCGTCTGAATTCGATCAACATTTACGACCGGAGAAGAGCTTCCAGGAACTGAAGCTGCCTGCTCCCAATCAGAAGTAAGAGCTAGTTTCTCACTGGTATCAGATGTTGAAAGTGTAGATGGTGTTTGCCTCGGTAAACCAGTTGGACCCGCAGTCGCTGATGTATCAGAACGAGACGGCACCTTAGAGGCATCAACAACGCCTTCTCCATGAAGCCCTTGAACAGATGCTTTTTCTGCTTGTTCACGAGCAAGCTGGCGAAAAGATTTAAAATTTTACACATTGGGAAACAGAGGAATTAGAACGCAAAAACTCAGAAAAGGAGACAATAAATTGTCTTAAGAGAAACCTTCATCTCCTCAGGCATTGTCCATGTTGATTGCTTGGTAACCTTATTGTAGTAATACCTGCAACCATATCAGATTAGAAAGAGATTCAACATAGCTACAGAACGAGATGTTTATTTTTCATCCTTTGTATGCTAATAAAAGAAGACTTTTAGTCCCACACTCACTTTCTTCCATCAGGACTTGAATGTTCTTTCCAGTCAGTTCTTGCATCTGCTCTCTGTAACAGCGTATACACATAGTATACATTAAATATATACATATACATGTTTGGTTATCATTGATTCCGATCACAAAAGAACAAAGGGAGAAAGAATAACGGTCCAGTTCACTAGAGCATAACATAAAATTGGATATCAGCCATGATTAATAATCACAATTGTTCTCGCTGAAAATATCTTAACGTCATAAGAAATATACACTGAAAGGTATCATCCATATGCCTTCATCTAGGTTAAGAGAATTTTTCCATGAGGCACGAACTATATCTCTAATCCCTTTCATCAGCAGAACATGAGCAAATGTAAGAACTCCACAGCATTTAAACGTTGTCACTATTGTGTAACCCTAGCACCTATACACAAGCTTGCACCACTGGAAATTCCAGATATAAGTTCATCCTACATTCATCTTACATGTCCACCTCCAACCAAGGTGAAACGGCTACTAGTAAGCAGTATATGGAATGACATGGCACAAGGCAGCTTTGAAAATTCGAATAAGGAGATCATTCCTAAAACTTCAGTTCTTTACTACGGCAAGCTTATAGGACTTCGGCTGCTTATAAGATCCAAAACAACTCACCTCAAATAGAGTCATCAACTCAAGAGGCTTCTCCCAAGTGGACTGCTTCGTCTTCTTGTTGAAAAAATATCTAATAACAAGCAAAAACTCAACGTCATACACCATATACTTGTTACACCTGGAACATGGAATCCACAAGTTAAAGGATGAGCCCAAAATTTGCCATCAGTTTAGGAAATACAGAATGGTAGCAAAAGATGCAGGACAATGAATCATCAGGAAACTGAGACAAAACGTAAAACAACGAACAGCAAACACTTTCTCTTCAGCAAAAAGAAAAGGAAAAGCGGTTGCCCAGCCAATAAATCCTGCGATTTTAGCACAATAAATACATATATATCTAAGATGTCATGATTTAGCAAGCAAAATATTATCAGTATGAATAACAAGCACTAGATATAATTTGTGTAAAACAAAGCAAGAGATAGGTTCATTGAGTGAACAGATCACCTACCATTAATTTAACAGAACTGGCAAATTTATTAAACAAGTTTTTACCGACTTCAAAATGAATCAAAAATACATAACTACGAAAAAAATTTGAAATAGTAAAAAACCTCCTCCAAGAGCACAAAAATTCCGTAAATCCAATTAACAAAGAAATTATCATTAGCATTAGTAAAATTATGGAAGCAATTACATAAAATCTCTGTTCTAGGCATACTTTTTCAAGATTTAGATTTTGCACAAGTTTATTGGGTGGTTCCCAGTTGCCACCAGTTTATCTCCTTTGAGTGCCAATATTTTAGCTTAGCACCATATGTGAAAACGCAAGTAAAACAATCAAAAGCGAACGAAATGAGAAATAAAAGTCACAAGACTTATAATTCTTACCGCCTTCCATCCGCCGAGGTATGCTCAAGCCAATCTGTTACAGCCTCTTGAGAAGGTATAGGTTGAGAAAAGGCTACCTTCAAGGCGCAGAAGTATGTATAGATTAATGTTGTAACCAGAAACAGTCCAGAAGGTAGTTAAAATAAGAGACATGGTAGCAACCTTTGGCTGTTCAAATGTTGGATTCATGATAGAAGATGGTGCAGCCTGGCTGATAGATGCTCTTTGTTGTGCCTGACCATGACTGCTTGGTCCAGTGACTTGAGTTGGTGCCCTCAAATGTTCGTAAGGTGTGGCACTCTGTTTGTTCAGAAAGTTAGGAACTCAAGATCTAGTTTCTGTAAACATAACTGCAAAAATCCCTGCGTTCCTTACCGGATAAGAAAAGGGTCCCCTAGGGCCACCGTTCATGCTAATATCTGGAGTTTGTACGTAAGGCTGCGGCAAGGAGGTAACAGAGGCAATTGACACATTTGGGTTTGAAATTAGAGACGGGGGTCCTAGTGGCACATGTTGCACCTGATTTGATTGGCTAGGTCTTTCAAAAGAATGGTGCATTGATTGTAGTAACTGAGGTGCATAAGATTGAGGTGGAAATCCAATGTTCATCGTTGTGCCACCTCTGCCAACACATTGAAAATTCTGAGAAGATAAGCGAGCAACTTGTTCAGACTGCGGAGCTTGAATGGTAGGACGAAGCTGCCGTGAAAAAAAGAAAAGAAAAGCTCAACATAAGTTACGGGTTGAGCTAAAAAATAGTCTTCACATACAACATTACCTGAAAATGCATGGATGGAGCAAAGCCTCGGGGTAGATCTATGGAGTTAGCATTCGGATGCTGGAATGGCTTTCAAGAAAAAAGTTGCTCTTTAGATATAAATTCAAAAGATATTATCAAGAATACAAACACATCTAAATCCATCTGCATCTAGCTAGAAAGGAATAAAGAATCAAATAACAAATTCCAGATGAGATAATGCTCTGCTCTTGGGCGGGCAGATGAAAAATAATGTGGGAAAAGAGAATAAAACAGAAAATACACAGAAAATCTAGTGCGCACCTAATGCCTAATGTTGTAAAAGTCGCACTTTAGTTTCTTATCCAAGCGATGAAAAGAGAATTCACCAACCAGTTAAAGCCGCCATGAATAAAATGTCACAAAGAACATCCTAATATCATAATTCAATGGTCTGAGGCATTTAAGAACATCCTAATATCATAATTCAATGGTCTGAGGCATTTAGAAATTCACCGCAACCAGTAGCCCCAAGGTAGGCAGAGTAGAAGACTAGTGGAATGAAGAGGGGCCAAAATAATAGAACGAAAAGAGTAAAGATACTCAAAAGTTTAATCCTATGCCTACCTGAATGCCAGGATACTGGGGGTTATTAGCCATCTTCCAGCAGTAATATCCTCAGTTCCACCCAAAAAAAAAAACAGCAGTACTTTCTCTCTGTAAGCTCAGTTGAAAAACAGAAAGAAATATACACACCTGTACCACAACCACAAAAACAAATAGGAACCATGACATGAACTCTTCTCCAGGTATATGCAGTATGCAAGCAAACAATCATACCCAAACGATGTCTATATTGAATACGGCACACACCAGTACATTAAAATACGAGGTATAAGCATAATGACATTCAAGCAGGTCTCGGGAAATATATACACGATAAAAATTGATGCTAAGATGGTGAACTCGGTCACCATTCTCTGTTCAGAAAATCCATGTTTTACTTAGCCTTAACAGATGACTACATATATTTAGAGTGATTCGAAACATGTTCACAACTTGTACTAGATAATCCTCTGATCGTAAAATCGGCATAGAATGGGAACTGTTAGGATTGGATCGGTACAGGTATTACTCACAGTCTGACCATGTTCCTTGTTGTGTTGTGTAGCTTAAAATCGACGATATCATGATTATAAATGACCATATACTCAATCAGGAGCTTCAAGTTTTCAGCTCTCGGATTCACTCTTGCATATTACATGGAAATTACAACTAATTTATACGGAAACGAGACTAAAAACGAACTCATTCAATCAAATTCTACCCAGAAGATACGCCTTTATTCGAAATGATCACTAAACCCTAATCAGATCAACAGGCATAAGAAAATATCCGAAACCACCAAACAGTTCTCAGTTTTTTTTTTTTTAATTGAATCTCAGTATTCAAACACGCTTCCTAAGGGAAAAGGCGAAAATTGCAGGCAACGAGAAGAACGAAATTGCAGAAAATTACCAATCGCCGGCGAGGAAGAAGTTGAAGTCGAAGTTCGGAGCCAACGCGACGGACCTGCACTTCTTCACCCGATAGATTATTATTAAGTTAAATTTAAAAAAATAAAAATAAAAATGATTTTATGTCTAACCGGCCTGCCGAGCCACGAGTTTTGGCCCAAATGCTAGCAACGTGTAATTTACCTGAGGGTATTTCGGTTTAATGTATTTTTAACTCAGTTTACTACTGTTTAGAGATGAATTCTTCGAAATCAACCCAAGTGTTTTATCAAACCGAAGTCATAAAAATCTTTTTGAATGTTCAAATCGTTTCTAGTTTGGTTTCATTTGGTTTTGATGATCAACCGTTGATAATCTTGCCTTTGTGCATTGGTACGTTGGTGAGAGTATGGAGGAAGTCAGGAAGGAGAGTTCTCTGAAGCTCGTGAGGATCTTGCTGCGTTGGAGAAAGACTATATATGATGATGACACTCAGTCTTTAACCATTTTTAGTTCACTGGTGTGGCCACTAAACTAGTTAATTAGGCCATTGTAATGTAGACTACGGGTTTAGCTACTAAATCGTCTAACACTCAGTCTTTAACCATTTTTAGTTCACTGGTGTGGCCACACCATTGCGCCTCAAGGCATTAAAAGCATATGGCATTACTCATCAGATTAATTAGGCCATTGTAATGTAGACAACTACCCCTAAATTTGGCCTTCAAGACCAAATTGAGTAAGCAATACAAAAGGATTCTCTTAAACTAAAACTAGATACATATAACGCCAAATAATTCACCTAAATTAGAAGATGATATACATTCCCAATAACAATCATGGTCATTTGTAAGTTGTTTTGATAAAAAAATAAACGTATAAAATTATCTCCCAAAATATATGATGTATTTCTTTTTTTTTATTCAATGCAAGTTTATCCAGAAATTAATTTAGCATGGAGCATGTATTTTCTATAGATTTAATATTGATTACTAATGCAACAAAATAGTATAGGGAACATGTCACACCCGCTCAAGCTCTACATCCACCACCGATGTGATGCATGCATTCCGCAGATTTTGATGCACTGTAACAGATGAAATAACAATGATATATTAAAATATTATGAATTTCATACTAATTTTGATAGAATATAAAGATTTTAATTGGTTTCTAAAATGGTATAAAATAAATTCTAGCATATATATAACAAACTAAAAAAATTAAGTTTATTCAGAACCAGTCAAAATACTAACGGTTGTTATTTTTTATTCAACTATAAATACAAGATAATCTTCCGTCTGTTAACACCAAATTATATTTTATATTTTTGAAGATTCGTAAAAAATGGTGAGAAAAAGCAAAGGTCGCCAGAAAATAGAGATGGTGAAAATGAAAAATGAAAATAATCTTCAGGTTACTTTTTCAAAAAGAAGATCTGGTCTTTTCAAAAAAGCTAGTGAGCTTTGCACGCTTTGTGGTGCCGAAATTGTTGTTATTGTATTTTCACCTGGCCGTAAAGTTTTTTCTTTTGGGCATCCGAATGTAGATCTTGTAATTGATCGCTTCCTAAACACTAATCCACAGCATCCTCACCAAAACAACAACATGCAACTTAATGATGCACGTCGAAATGCAGTGGTACGAGATCTTAATAATCATCTTACTCAGGTAAAATTTACATCGTCTCTTGTTTGTTTTAATTAAAATATAATTTTAATTATATATATCTAAAGCCAATCCATTTACTGGATTATATGCAAAAAAGTTGTTACATATTGTATAGTGTATTTAATATTTTTAATTAACTAATAACTTATCAACAACAAGAAAGGATGATTTAGTATCTGTTTATTAGAATAGTGTGGTGATTTTTCATTTGTAAGATTTGTTTCATCTGTTTGCATTTCAAGTCCGCTTTTAAATAATTTCATTTTGTAAGTTCATAATAATTTAGCCTACAAAATTTAAATATGGCCGAGCGCATAGAAATAATGTAGAATTAAATGATTTTATTATAAAATTCTTAGTACTTGCCTATTTATTTATTTTCAGGTAAAGTAATTTTGAAATATTATTGTGTGGATCTAATTAAAATAATACAAAAAATAACAGGTAACAGAACAATTGGAAGCAGAGAAAAAAAGAAATGAAGATTTAAAGCAAAAAAGAAAAGATTGTAAAATGCCTGAGAATTGGTGGGAAGAGCCTTTAGAAGAATTCAACCTAAGTCAACTCACTGAATTCAAATGTGGTTTGGAAAATTTGAGAAAGACAGTGACAGCTGAAGCCGCCAAATACCTTCAAGCAACTGTTCCGAGTCATAACTTTTATGCTGGCAGTTCTAGTAATGCTGTTTTTGGAATCTCTGATGATGATGGTAATATCAACACTGATTTGGATCTCTATAATCATCGAAGAATGGTGGGTACAAACACGTTCGTTTGCAATCATCACAACATGATCGTTCCTAATCATACTACAACACCGTTTGGGAATAACGGTAGTAGTAATGTTACTGAAGGGTTCGCTCCAGAATACAATCAAAATCAAAATCAAAACCAAAACCAAAATCAAATTTGTTTTAAGCAGGAACGCATTTCTGAAGGTGACCATCATCCTGGTCATCCTCCTCACTTTGGACATGATTACTGTTAATTTTGTTTTTCTTATGCCATAAACACAGTGTTTTAGGTCTTTTTATTAATTGTTGTTTGATACATTTGAGATGTCGGTACTTTGGAAACTATTACAATTAATGTTTTTTGCGAGCTTGATAAACATAAATTTAGTTTCTTTTCTTTTGTTGTTATTATTTTTTTATTCTAGATATTTTAGCAATCTATAATTAACTCTCTCTTTTTAACTTATATAATGAACTAAATAGGTTCTATATATTATTTCTATACTTCTCTGCAAATTTTTTATGTTTGCAATACATTTACGCCTAGATATCCATTTGGGTTGGGTTTGTTCAAAGAAACAGAATAGAAATAATCAATCATAGAACCTCGGAGGAAAACCAAAATATAACCTAAGGACTCAGTATTTATTAGTTGTTCAATTACAGTCACGATTATGCCACTATGCAAATTTAATTTGATATTAAACGTGATGTGTGTGTAGATAGACAACGAGAAAAACTAGTTGGCTACATAATTCAAATTGTATTAAGGCTTTGTTACTGTTGAACATAGTTACGACTTATGAATTATTTGTTGTTCAATACGAATTATTTGTCGGTATTGACAAAATTGTTTTAGATAAGCTGATGTAGATCGCAATGGTTCTATTCTTATAAATTACTAACTTTCTCTGACTACACATTAACAGTATTAGCTTAATCATATTTTTTTATGAAAAAAATGCATGAAAACAAGGAAACATATATGAATATAGTTATTTCTTAGGATCTGATGATTTAACTTCCACGCATGTGTCATTGATGTATTAAGAAATAGAAAGTTGGATATATAAACACATATATATATATATATATATATATATATAGCTGTAGGCTCCGAATGGAGAGCGTAAATCAGGCGTTGCGGATCAAGCATATCAAGCGGATTAAGCAGATCAAATGTGGATCAAGCGGATCAAGTGGTTTAAGTGTGGATCTAGCGGATCTAGCAGTCTAAACATATGTTTGAATGGTGAAAGCGGATAAAAAGTGGTTCAAACTATATATATTATTAAATTTATAATAATTTATAAAATTTAATTATCATTTTAATTTTTATAGCTAAAAATTAGTTATTAATTTTATTTTTCAACAAATACATTATATTGAAAAATAATTTAGAAATGCATATACATAATTACATTTAAAATATCATATATAAGATAAATTCAAATACATTGGTAAAAAATGATGAATTCTAAAAAAAAATATAAATATAATAAATTATACAAAACTTTTATAGTGTTATTTTTATGCATGTGAATTAATTGATGGGATTTTAAATTAATTTCTAACTTTTCATAAATATTAATTACTAAGTATTTTATATATTTGCAGAAAATATTGTATATATTTATAATTATTATATAAAATTTTATAGTTATTTAAAAATATGTTGATGTGTAAGAAAATATTCTAAATAATTTAAAATATATTATAACAATAATTTATTTTATTTTATTTTTCTCATATAAATTATGTAGCTAGATAACTGTATGTTATTATGTAACTTTTGAAATAATAATATTAACATTTTATGTTAATAATTTATTGTATATATAATATAAAAGTACAAAACATTAGATTCACATAAAAACGTTTCATTAGTTGCACTATGAAAATATATACATATATTATTTTTTAAAGGAAAAATCAATTAAAAAATCAAAACAGTAAAAACACGTATGAAACACCTCATATTTGTCATGGTTTTACTGTACATAGTGGTTCTTAAGTTTTGTTCATAAATTTGAACCGCAAACGGTTCATGATTTTTTATTAATTTAATAAAACAGTTATTTTCTAATTAACACAAAGTGTCTGAATGGCAACACAAAGACGGTGCGTCTGCCTACTACGGATCGACCGCTTTATATCCGTCCCCATTCACAGCAGTAATATGAATCTGATGATTTCGATACTAATGTACATTTTGATCTTAGTAAAATAATGAAAATAATTAGATTGGCTTTATGTGGGTGGCCATACAGCTGCGGCTCGACAGTCTCCTCAAGATCCTCTCTGTAGTACAGATTGGTTATCTTGCTCATTTAACTTCAATTTTTCTTTTTCTGTCAGACTTCTAATTATTTTTCGAATAATTCATTTCTCAACATGTAATAAAACCCCCATGAATAAAAATAACAATGTCAATTTAAATTGAAGTGATGAAACCATACGTGTGGGAACAGAGCAAAACGAAAGAAGTTAATGAAGGAAACGACAGATGTTAATGAAAGCACTTTTAATATTTTTATAATTTTCTGCACTTAAAAAGAAAAAGAAATAATTTAGATTGATTGTAATCCATATTATTAGCAGCCACTGAAGATGATGCCAACTAAATACCTACGTGCTCCACTTTGGGGCCAGCTCATCTCTCATCTCGAAGTGGTGAACAGAGAGATAAAAAAGATTGCGTAAGGGAGGGTGCACTGTAGCTAATATCAGACCCCACCAGGTATCCAATGGCAGCGATTAGTCTCTTGCGTCCACGGTGTTTCACAATAATTATTTTCATATTATTAATAAATTTTCCATACCGGTTCAAAATCATACCAAATCAACAAAAAAATATGTAATCCTTGTCCCATATCTACCGACTACAAATTCTAGATGAATAAATACCTCATTTTTTTTCTTTCAAATGGATAAACGTAATCTTGTTACTTATTTACTACTCCTAGTAACTGTTTTCTAAGTATTTGTTTTGATGAAAATCTGAATAATTGTTTCCATTTTTTATTATTAAATGTTTTGATCATTTCCACTGTTTCTTCCTTACCATTGGTACAAATCCCAGTAAAGCAATAGTATATTTTTTGCACTGATTATATGACGATTGCATCAATCACACACAGCTACTACATTTCTACAAAAACCTATACAATTTTTTGTACATTTCAACAAAAAGTAACACGAAGATACTTTCCCTTTTCTCAGTTAAGAAAACAAGGTGACAATGTTCCAGTTCACGTAGAGAAATAAAAAAATCCGAAAATATTCAGGATAGGAAACAAATAAATAAATAAAGATTTGAAACAAAAAGGAGAAGGATAAAGAGTTTTTTAAAACGTTTGAAATGAAAAAGCAAAGAAGAACAAAAATCACTCTGCCTCTCTGGAATGAATCTGATAGGTGAAGAAGGTAAGCGAGAAAGCTCACTGTTTCGCATTGACCCCACAGAATCTGTATTTTTGTAAAACCAAATATTTATTTAATTGAATTTAATTAAGTTTAAAATAAGTTACTATTTTAATATACATTCCCCAGCTATTTTCCAGCCTGTTTCTCTTTCAATTCTTTCCATTTTTATACCTTCTTCTCCTTTCTCTCTTCAGTCATATCTTTCTTCTTCATTCAAACAACCTTTCTCTCTCTCTCTCAAACCTTAATCCACTGGGTTTGCTTTAGCTCCCTCGCCAATCTCAAATTCGATCAAAGCGTTCGAGAATTCAATCTTAAAGTCAAATGGATCCGTGCTCTTTCGTACGGATCATAGTCGGAAACTTGGCCGTTAGGTTCCCGGCGTCGTCTTCGTCTTCTTCATCCGAACCGTCTGTTTCCGGTATCCATCCTTCCACTGCACCGGCTCCTAACTGCTACTGCAAAATCAAGTTCAAGAGTTTCCCTCGCCAGATAGTTTCTGTTCCGGTTATGTTCCGAACCGAATCCGAATCCGAGACTCGCTGCTCCGGTAACATCTCCACCGTCGCCGCTTGCTTCAGTCTTAGCAAAGCTCAGATAGAGGCGTCACTGAAGAAGCCTAAGTTGAGTGTCCTCTCCGTCGAGACGTACTCACGCGGGAACGGCGACGTCGACGGCGTTAGCGGCGCGTCGTGTGGACTCGCTTCGGCGAGCGAGAAGCTGCTCGGCCGGTTCGAGGTTTCGCTGGATTTAAAAGCGGCGGAGACCAAGACGTGTTTGGCTCACAACGGATGGGTTGCTTTGGGTTCTAAGAAAGGAGGGAAATCGAGGAATAAAGCTGGATCCGATCCGGAGCTCCACCTTAGCGTACGGGCCGAACCCGACCCGAGATTCGTGTTTCAGTTCGACGGCGAGCCTGAGTGCAGCCCTCAGGTTTTCCAAGTACAAGGGAACACGAAACAAGCCGTCTTCACTTGCAAGTTCGGCGCCAGAAACTCCGGTTCCGGCGATCGGAATCTTATTCACAGGTCAGTTAATAATAAATCTTCTTCTTCTTCTTCACTTGGAATTTAGATTCGATTAGAAAATAGAAACATTGCCTTTTTCAGCTATATTCTTTACTTGGTAAACTAGCAAGAGATATTATTATTCGAATTGTTTGTCATCGATCCTAAATTGATTATTGATTATTATTATTATCAATTATGCAGTTCTTCAATGATGTCCGAGTTAATCTCAACGAGAAGTTGCATATCGTCGATGAAATCGGAAAAGGAACAACCGTCCAAAGAGAGGAAAGGTTGGTCGATAACGGTCCATGATCTCTCCGGCTCACCCGTAGCGATGGCCTCCATGGTCACGCCTTTCGTACCATCTCCCGGTTCGAACCGCGTGACGCGATCGAGTCCCGGCGCGTGGCTCATTCTCCGACCCGACGGCTGCACCTGGAAGCCATGGGGTCGGCTAGAGGCGTGGCGTGAGGCCGGTTACTCCGACACACTCGGTTACCGTTTCGAGCTCTTCCAAGACGGGATCGCCACAGCCGTCTCCGCATCGTCGTCTATCAGCTTGAAAAATGGCGGGAGTTTCGTCATCGACGTCTCCGGCGGGACAACCACGGCGGCTTCCACGCCCACAACGAGTCCTCAGGGAAGCTGGGATCTTGGATCCGGATCCAGCGCGGGGTCTAGACCCGCGTCGAGACCAGGATCAGGATCCGGGTCGGATTTCGGATATCTACTGCCGCAGCATCCGTCGTCGGCGGCGCAAAACAGAGGGTTCGTGATGTCGGCTTCGGTGGAAGGAGTGGGGAAACGGAGCAAACCGGAGGTGGAAGTCGGTGTGACGCACGTGACATGCACGGAGGATGCAGCAGCGCACGTGGCGTTAGCTGCGGCGGTGGATCTGAGTTTGGACGCTTGCAGGCTGTTTTCTCATAAGCTAAGGAAAGAGCTGAGACAGCAATGCCAACTTGGTGTCGTTTGACGTGTATTGCTTTGTCGTTTTACCAATTCATGAGTTGTCTTCCACTCACAATTTTTCTTTTGTTTTCCTTCTGGAAACTTTTTTTTTTTCAATTTCTATTTTTTTTTTAAAGGTAGCGTTAGGAATTAGCCAGCCAATTTTTGAGAAGGTGGATGTCATCATTATTAAAATTGTTTATATCTTTCATGTACAGCTAAGAAATACAGCTAAGAAATGGCAGAAACAACTTCTTATCTCATTATCCTTTTCATATGAACAAGAAAAAGAAAAAACTTTCCATCAAAGTAGATTATTTTATATAATTCAAAAATCTTTAGTATGGTTTTTCTCCATTATAATTACCCGGAGGATCATAGTTGCATGTAATAAAAGTACCACCACTGTTACACACAACTTTAGCACATCCCAATCGAAGAGAGTTTTTCCAAACCACCTGCGTGTAATGTAGACACGTGCCACCATTCGGATCGTTGCACGTGTTGCTGTCGTAGTCGTAGTACTTTTTCTCGTCGATCCACATTTCTGAAGCATCCCCAGCCGACATATCTCCACTAGTCCACGCTATGTTCTCTCCAAAAGGTCCATTCGAATGGACCATGGCACAATCACTGATCCTCTGGTTTGCATAGCTCGAGGCATAAACAGCGACCTCATCGTCCCAAACCAATGGGTCTAACCCAACCTCGTTCCGGGCTTCGTTATGGGCCTCCAAGAATTCTTCTTTGCAATCTTGGGCTAAAGATGGAAGTATCAAGTCACAGGAAAGAGTGATGGCAAAGAGAAACAAGATGTTGGTTTTGAGTTTTTTGACTAGAGTCATTGTTCATTAGATGCTGATTACGTGATGGTGATGAAGCTTAGTAGTTAATATGAGTATTTATATTTCAAATTTAGGAATAGTTAACAACTTTGGATTGTATCAAAAAACAAATTGCTGTTATTTGTTCAAAATTAAAAAAGCACCGTATTAACATACTTTCTTATATAAGAAAGACAATTAGTCAACGTTACATTCTATTCTTCGTATTCACTGGATTTTACTATTTTGGGGGGTACACGTATCTCTTGATAAAGATTGAAAATTTGAATCTTTATATTTTCTTATTTTGGAAAATAATCACAAATGAACTTTTCATTTTCAACTCAATTTGAAAATTATTTTGGTTTAATTCAACTTTCAGCGGTAACAAAAATAAAAAGTTTATGATCTTTGCCTTTTGTTCTATAACAGGCCAATTAATTGCCTTCTATAAGTTATATCGTGCCTTTTATAACTTTGCCCAATACAGAGCACAAGACATTTTAATGGCCCTGATTTTGTTTTCTTCCACAATGGGCATGTTTTGAAACAAAATATTACATGCTATACTTAACCAGCAAAGCAAATGTATTAGGTACAATAAAATAATTAACATCGTAAAATATATTCTATATATACTACTTTTATTTCAAATGTTTGTCATATAAAACTGTCTAAGACTACCAGTTTCTTTATTCTTCTACGTCAAATAAGTTATTTGAATTATCAACGACGACTATCACTGTTTTTTTTGTTCTTTCGGCGAAAAAACCAATGTTCCGACGACTACTTATCATTCACCTTCTCTTTCTACTTCCCCTCACTTCATCAATATATAATCATAAAGGAGAAGTTGAGAACCTTCTCAAACTGAAATCCGCATTTGGAGAAACAAAATCAAAAGACACTGGTTTCGCCACCTGGACCCACAGTAAATCGGCTTGTGAATTCGTCGGAATCGTCTGCAACTCCGGTGGAAATGTCATCGAGATCAACCTCGGAAGTCGTAGTTTGATCAACGGAGATAACAATAGTTCTGATCTTCCTTTCGATGCAATCTGCGATTTGAAGTTTCTGGAGAAGCTTGTTCTTGGAAACAACTCCTTGGGTGGCCGTATACATAAGAATCTCAGGGGCTGTAATCGACTGAGATATTTAGACCTTGGAATCAACAATTTCTCTGGCGAGTTTCCGGCGATTGATTCGTTGCGGTTACTCGAGTTTCTGAGCTTAAACGCATCTGGAATCTCGGGGACATTCCCATGGAAGTATCTGAAAAGCCTGAAGAGATTGAAGTTCTTAAGCGTTGGAGATAACCGATTCAATCTGCATCCATTTCCAGGAGAGATTCTCAATCTCACCACCTTGAATTGGCTTTATCTGAGTAACAGCAGCATCACCGGTAAGATTCCAGAGGGAATCAAGAACCTTGTTCTTCTGCAAAACCTTGAGCTGTCCGATAACGAAATCTCCGGTGAGATTCCAAAGGGGATAGTTCAGCTCAGAAACCTTAAGCAGCTTGAGATTTACAACAATTTCTTGACCGGTAAGTTACCAGTAGGGTTTGGGAATTTGATAAATCTGAGGAACTTTGACGCTTCTAACAACTCATTAGAAGGTGATTTGTCAGAGCTCAGGGCTTTGAAGAACCTCGTTTCTCTCGACTTGTTTGAAAACCGACTCACCGGTGAGATTCCGAAAGAGTTTGGAGATTTCAAGAGTTTAGCTGCTTTGTCTCTTTACAGAAACCAGCTCACAGGGAAGCTTCCGGAGAGACTCGGATCTTGGACCAGTTTTAAATATATCGATGTGTCTGAGAACTTCTTGAAAGGTCATATTCCTCCTGATATGTGCAAGAAAGGCACAATGACGCATCTTCTGATGTTACAGAACATGTTCACAGGAAAATTTCCAGACAGCTATGCTACATGTAAGACTATGATTCGTATCCGTGTAAGCAACAACTTTCTCTCTGGTGTGATTCCTTCTGGGATTTGGGGTTTGCCTAGTCTCCAGTTTCTTGATCTTGCTTCAAACCGTTTTGAAGGACCTTTGACAGGTGATATTGGTAATGCCAAATCTCTTGGCTCTTTAGATCTGAGCAGCAATTGGTTTTCAGGTTCTCTTCCATCTCAGATCTCCGGAGCTGACTCACTAGTGTCGGTAAATATCCGCATAAACAAGTTTTCCGGGCAAATCCCTGCCTCTTTCGGAAAACTTAAGGAGCTTTCGAGTCTCAATCTTGACCAGAATAACCTATCCGGTAATATACCAGAGTCATTAGGCGTGTGCTCATCGCTGGTTGATCTAAATCTCGCTGGAAATGCACTCTCTGGGAGAATCCCAGAAGGTTTAGGTTCTTTACAGTTATTGTATGCTCTGAATCTGTCAGGGAATAGATTATCAGGAACGATTCCGGTTGGTTTATCGTCACTTAAGCTAAGCTTAATTGACTTATCCAACAATGAATTGATCGGTTCTGTTCCGGAATCACTCAAAAGCGGAAACTTTGAAGGAAATTCAGGTCTATGCAGCTCAGAGATCGCATATCTTCAGATATGTCCATGCGGAAGACCTCGTAGCCACGAGGGGACAACAAAACACTTGTCTAAATTGGAGATTTGTTCTATCGTTGCTGCGGTACTTGCTCTATTTCTCTTACTATGTTACGTGACTTTCAAGATAAAGCGAGATATGTCAAATCGAAAGGCTCAGAAGAAGAAGAACAACTGGCTAGTGAGCTCTTTCCGGTTGGGTAACTTGAACGAAATGGAAATCATCGATGAGATAAAGTCAGAGAATCTCATAGGCAGAGGCGGTCACGGGAATGTCTACAGAGTAACCCTAAGAAACGGTGAAACACTAGCCGTTAAACACATATGGAGAACAGAGACTTGCACCGAAAGCTTCAGAAGCTCAACGGGAATGTTAAGTGACAGAAACAACAGAAACAACAACCGAGAATTCGAGGCAGAAGTTGCAACATTAAGCAATGTAAAACACATAAATGTTGTGAAGTTGTTCTGCAGCATAACGAGTGAGGATAGTAAGTTACTTGTCTATGAGTTTATGCATAATGGAAGTTTGTGGGAGCAGTTGCACGAGCATCGTGGTGAGCAAGAGATTGGATGGCGTGTGAGACAAGCAATAGCTTTAGGAGCTGCCAAAGGGTTAGAGTATCTGCACCATGGGTTAGATCGGCCTGTGATACATCGTGACGTGAAGTCCAGCAACATATTGCTCGATGAGGAATGGAAACCGAGGATTGCTGATTTTGGGTTGGCTAAAATCATTCAGCCTGATTCAGTTCAATTAGATATCTCTGCTCCGTTCGTTGAAGGAACTCTCGGCTACATTGCCCCCGGTAAGTTTCATCTACTTTAGTTAATTCTATTTTGTCTATTGGTATTAAACCCTAAAACCAAACAGAAATGGTTATTCGTATAATCGTATCTATGCGGGGAGTTAAGGTCAGGACCATTCAAGTTTCTTGCTTCTCAAGCTTCAAATTCCTTGCATATCAATTTACAATATTTTAACTTGTCTCAATTGCAAAACAATTTGGATGTTCTCGACAGAATACACATTCACTAAGGACGTGAACGAGAAGAGCGACGTATACAGCTTCGGGGTGGTGCTAATGGAGTTGGTGACGGGGAAGAAGCCGGTGGAGGTAGAATTTGGCGAGAACAATGATATAGTCATGTGGGTTTGGAGAAGAAGCAAGGAGATGAACAGAGAGAAGATGATGGAATTAGTCGATCCGATTATAGAACATGAATACAAGGATGATGCTCTTAAAGTATTGACCATTGCCTTGTTATGTACGGACAAATCACCTCAGGTTAGACCGTTTATGAAATCGGTGGTTTGTATGCTGGAGAAAACAGAGCCTTCCTGCAACAACCATAGAGAAACAAGTTACGGTGTGAGTGATAATGATGAGATTACTCAAATTTTGTAGCTCATAAATTTGACAACCCAAAGAAGGCTGGTTTCTTGTCAATCGAGATCATCACCAAGAATATCAATATTTTCCAAGCTATCTAAATAAAAAAATTATGTATAACTCTTAGGAGAAAGGCCTATTTGAAAATAGTATTTCTTGCTAAGCAAAAAAATTGAATATTAAATCCTAAGTTAGTAAAACTACTTATATAAGCGTTCAGATGATCTTTGTACATAAAGACAGTTTGGCCGAGTGGTCTAAGGCGCCAGATTTAGGCTCTGGTCCGAAAGGGCGTGGGTTCAAATCCCACAGCTGTCATTGTTTTATTTTATTTTCTTCAACTTTTTGGTATTAACTTTAACTCTATTTAGGCTCTTCGTCAATGTTCACAAAAGGAAAGTTCGTCGTTTTCCTCCGAGAAAAGTCCCTGAATAATTAAGGACTAAAGGGGAATAATAGAGTTTGAGAAATTCATTTCAAAAATAATAATATGTAGATGCATGTAAAAAACAAAAACTATGTTTTCCGAAACAGAAAATTTCATGTATCGGAGTGAGCATATTCAATATTACACGCGGTTACACGGATCAACAGATGTATTTTACGTGTGTTATGTTATTGTGTGATGGCATATGGTTTTTTATTTTTTTATTTTTTCTTTTAGGTGGTGGTGAACTTGAAGATGGCATATAGGTTATAACTAAAAAACAGCATATTTAAGAAACATATTTTTGTATTAACTCAGCGAAGAACAGTTTTCTAAAATATGATTCTTCGTTTTTAGAGAACAAAATTATTCTCGTTTCTATAAATTTTAGTTAGAAGATTTAATCAAAATGGATGAAATCATAGTATTTATGCAAATTTACACGTGAACAAATAGTAATTTTGAAGGGGGGCGCTATATAGTGAAAACTGAAACGGCCATGAGAATTTTATTTATAATATTTCTTACCAACTTTAAAATACATCACAACATGACATAATATGATAAACACAAAGATCGAGAGACATCTTCTGATGTTTCATAAGTTCAATATTTATAGATAATTTGTCAAGTTACAGCCTCAAAGTTTCAACCCTGGTGGCCTCGGTCAATCTCCACCGTCCACCCCTTCTTATCCTCGACCCGACCCATCTGGATACCCATTAACGTTGCAAAGAGCTTCGCTGCCAATGTTTTATCCCCTGTTTTGAATCCGGTCCTGTATGTGTTGTATATATACACCCAATTCGTTCGTCAGCTTATATGAAAATAAAATTAACAAACTCCAGACTCGAGTTGTGGTATAAATATATTGTGTTGAAAAGAAAGATTGCATATGGAATGAAAGATTACTTTATGTCCTTGAAGGTTACGGACGCAATAGTTGTCACAATTGCAGCAGTGCCAGTGCAGAAAACTTCGTCCGCATCGAGAAGATCCTCAACGGGAACAACACGTTCCTCAACCTATTTTGAATGATGAGAGTCGAATGGAATTACTAGATATGATGAATATATATTCTACAAACTTGGATCAACTATGATTTTGAAATATTCAAACCTCGTATCCGAAATCACGAGTTAATTCGATGATACTTTTTCGTGTGACTCCGGGCAATATGGTTCCTGAAATTTCTGGAGTCGACACAACATTTCCCTACAACACAATATCACATCGATCTTATAACATTCTTTAACATCTTAATAAAACGTTTATATGGTGTTACAAAAGAAAAGAAAAAAAAAATGTACGTCGTCTACACATGACTATTTTCTCTAATTACCTTGACTATGAAAACGTTAGAAGCGAAAAGCTCTTCGACGTTTTTGCCAGTTGCAGCATCCAAAAACAAAACATCAGAGAAACCTTGTGCTTTCGCCTCTGCTAATGTTATCCAAACCTTCAACAAGAAAAAATCTCCATTACATTATTAATTAACTAATGGTTCACAAAATGTAAAAGACAGAGCTAATGTTAGTATTGAAAATTTGATGTATTGATCGAGTTTTTTCTTTAAAACTTACAGGAGAATAGTTTGTGATACTCTTCACACCACCGGTTCCACTTGGAAAAGCGCGACGAAACTTATCTTCAATTTTCAGGTTCAACCCCGAGTTATCCTATATCACGAAACAAAGTTACACCAAAATCATTCATAAAGTCGCGCTAGCTATGATCGTTTTAAGAAAATGATATTGAGAAGAACACACTCACCTTGTGAAAACGTCCAACGGGACATGCAAACACAGTGAAGGTGTACTCAGGAACCGGAAGTGAGCCAAGTATAGGACCACTCCCAAACAAGATAGGTCTGATATACAATGTTCCTTTCCCCGGAGGAGGAATCTGCATATACAAAATTAAAAAGAAGTCATTACATATTTCAAAAATATATTCATTTCTTTTAGAAAATATCTGTTTCCTGAGTCGAGCTTTGTACATACCCATTTCTTGTTGGCAAGAACAACTTGCTTGACGGCGGAGACGAATTGATCGACCGAGGGATAAGGCATACAAAGTCTGTGGGCTCCGGATTGAAGGCGGAGAGCGTTTTGGTCTGGTCGGAATAGCATAATCCGGCCATCTTCTGTCCTGTAAGCCTTCAGCCCTTCATATAAACCCTATTCATGCCCAAACCACAATTATTTCTGATTATTTTGCTTGCACCTCTCTCAATCCGTCTTCAATTTCTTTTATTTTTAATGAAGATTTAAAGAAAACTCACTTGTACATTTTTATGGTCATTTTGTTATTCATATCTATCCATGTGTTTTTAATTTAAACATGTTTATTGTAATTATTTGATCAAACAATTACTTTTTTGAGAATTTTTTTACTGTGCATCCATATCTATAAAACTACACAAGTGCTTACTTGGCCACAATAAATTGATAGCAATATCATCATATCAACATTTTAAAACTATTTTGTTTGATATTTATATGCTATATATTACGATCTTCTAAAAATTTCTAAAGTCTAGTTAATAAGTTAAATATGCATGCAATGCTAGCTAAATTAAAACAACATTTTTGTGTGATGTACATGTTCTTATTATAGTTTTTCTTAATTACTTAATCTCTATGATTAATAACAAACCTGGCCATAATTAAGAACTGCAGAGCAAGGGCTGATTTGGAAATCAGCATAAGGAACAATATTTCCCTCTTGGAAACTCTCTCCATGCTTGCACTTCGCAACATACATGTTGTCCGTACGAAAAAACCCGAATCCTAATTCTTCCCACTTCACATTCGCGTATTTCTCATCCGAAACACTATTAAAAGAAATTATCATCATCAATCATATATTATATACATTATCAGATTTACATAAGTAAATGCGAGACTATTATAATTTTTTTCTTGGTACATATAATTTTTTTGCAGGGCTATATTGTACCTTGTAGGAAGAGGTTGCGCAGAAGGAGCCATGGATTTGCTGTTTGAGTCGAGTTGTTTTTGCTGTCTATAAAGCTTTGGACTGCTTCTCTTTATATATACGTTTACAGCCATATTTATTTTCCAAAATAATATTAAACTTAAGCGAAATTAAATAGAATCTATTTTTTTTTTGTTTGGTAAGAAAATAGAATATGCTTTATCCTTATTCCCAAGAAACTAACTTTTGTTCTATGTTTTTAAACCAGACAAGAAGACAGAACCGAAAAAAATCTCTGAATTATGGATTAATACGGTTCAATCGGTTCAACCGAATGTAGATTATTAAATTTTTAAATTTTTCTAAGTGCAACACACTATATATATATTTATAAGTGCAACACACACTATATATATATATAACAATAAATATAATGTTATGTATTTTATATAACCATCAATTAATGTAATTTGACATTTGTTTGTGTTGTCTTATTACATATATGTTTTACAAAGGTACTTGTAGTGAAAACCCTAAAAATTTATTTGTTTTAATCATTCAAAACGACTGCCGTCCATTTCTTTTCTATATCACATTTATGTTTTCTGAAAAATATTGCTTCTTCTTGTTTCTTCCTTTGTATACCATTGATCGTTCTTTCTAATATGGTTATACATAAACAGTAACCATATAAAAATCGATAAAAGAAAATCAACACAAAACACAAACGATACTGTAACTGGAAAAAAAATCTAAAAAACTGATTATGGAAGCTTCAAGAGTCAAAAATCAGATTATTGTGGTTTACCAGACTAAGTTCACCAATTTTGGTAAGTGTTTGAACGACTTTTTTGGGTTTCTTCAGTTCTAGTTCTTGCAGTAAATCAATCTAGATAACTTTTCGGTTAGTGGTTTAACTGGTTCGATCGACGATCTGATCTGGTTTTCAAAACACTGTTTTTATTTCTTCGAGTGACGTGAACTGAAAAAAAAAGACTTATTTTTCATTTATTTTTTGTCACAAATTTAAAATGTTTTTCATACCAAAAAAAAAAATTTAAAATGTTTTCTATAGTTTTATTTTTGTTAATCAAAACTAACTCATTGATCCGATAAGTTCATATATGCATCAACGATTACTTAAGATTACCATTGTAGTTCCATTTAGTTTTAGATGTTAGTAAATTAACATGCTATATCTTTTGGTCGGTTCTTTCACTGACGTCTTTAACGAAAAAACAATGAAAACTGGAACTCTGGTTAGATCATAGAATAATCATCACGTGGAGAAACCAGTGTTTCTCGTCACGTGGAGAGTATTTTAAGGTTTTTAATTTTTTTTTGTTATTATTATTTTGAGGATATGGCTGAAAGATAGATAGTGTTTAAAATGTGAACGTGCTCTTAGTTAGGTGGAGGTTAATGGGTAGGAGGGTAGGTCAAATGTGCATTAGTGAAGGATAAAAAATTTAAAATAAAATTTCAAACTGTAGATAAGTATACGACTTAGCTCATATTTCATACTGTCTTAAGTGTGTTTAAACAATGATACGACTGCTATACAAACCATGATATCACATTATCACTTGTCTCGAATAGTCAAATATATGGTCGTATCCAACCAACTTAAAACTTAAAGTGGACTAAAATTCAAAGAGATGATGGTAAAATACTACAATACACTGGAAATTTTACAATTAGTCTGATATTTAGATCAAAACAATCCTTGATCTGAGAAATAGTATAATATCATGTCTGTCGGAGAAGTTACATTTTTAGCTATTAACAGAAAGCGTTAAGGTTTCGGTTAATTTCTTTTTGAAGTTATCTAGAACATTTCCTTATTTTCTAAATGGAAAATAGCATGGAGGTCGACGACAAAGAAAAAATGAATAGTATGTGGAAGTCTCTTTAATAACACCCCTAAATTCCCAAATTGTAATAAGAGTAATAACTTCAAATAGCACAGTTTCATATTTTTGTCACAAAATTAACATATAAGGGTGAAAATGATAATAATAACAAACTTTAATCATTTTTAAATGTATTACACTAATGAATTTGGACTCACAAATCATTAATTAAAGTTTAGATTTTAGGATTTAGGGTTACAAGATTCAGAAGAAACGAATGAGAAGTAAAAGTATAATAGTCTTTTACTTCTTTAATGAATGCTATTTTTATCATTTCTACCCTGCTATGATATTTTGTGAAAAAAATATGAAAGTGTGTTATTTTGAGAATTGCATTTATTACAAATATATTTAACAAATATATTTGATTTTTTATTCAGAATTATTACAGCCACGAAAGGTACATACCCGTGTTCGAAAACGCGCCGCCGAGACCCGCTTTCTCGCCGCGGAGGCGCTCGGCGGCGCCAACCGTGAGGATTTATTCAAATCGGCAAAAAATCGGATTTTTTGGTTAAAATCTTGTTTTTATTCGATTTGGTGAAAATCTGAGTATTTTGTTCATAAATCGGTTGTATATTCATAGATCTCTTGTGATAGCACAAAATCTATAGCAAATCAAAAAATCGCAGAGCAGAGGTTGATGACGAGGGTATAATCTAGAACCAGCGAAATTCACCACGCCAAGAGACACACTAACCACTACACCACGTGACAACTTATTGTAAATACCACAACTTTATTATATATACATATTTAAAGATAAAAACACAAAAATTCCTCCCCGATTTTTCCGTAACTCTCTAGGCCCAGACCACCGACTCACCGCCCGACTAGCGTCTAGCGAATTTTCGAACATAGGTACAGACTATAATACAGACTATAAGAACCAAAACTTTGAAACCCCCCGTATGGCCTATATTACTTTTTTTTTTGTCACAATGGCCTATATTACTTTATCCTTCAGAATTTATAAATGATACCAACCATACGTATACGGTATACACACCTAATAGAACGACGTTTTCTGACCTCTTGATATATATTTATATAGACATTGCGAAGATCAGGCAAAGGAAGGCCTTTGAACATGGATAAATTTTAATTAATTTTCTAGAATTCCATCTTCTTCTTTTTTTTTCTTTCCCTAACGTTACATTTTTCTACTAATTCTAGAAAAACCTGGATAGTCATTAAGAGATATACGTATCTACGTTTGTCTTGCATGCAGCGTATGCGTCCATCTTTTTAAAGTATATGTATATTTTTCTGTCAGTGTATTTGTTTGTTTGCTCAAAATCTAGTTGTGAATTTTGACATGCATCGTATTACGCGACTACTAATTGGTATTTCCCTCATATTGCAAAGACACTTGGAACGACAACTTTCTTTGTATTATTTTTACGGACATCAAAGGTTTTTAAACACACTAGTTCCGAACCCGCGTTACGCCGCGGTCGTTGGGTTTGGATACCTACTTGGCTGGTTCTTAGGCCTGAGACATTTATCTGAAATTGAAACTCGAACATGAACCCGATCCGAGAAACCCGAACCCAACCCGAAAAAATATATTAAAAACCCCGATCGGTTACAGTTTATCCAAACCCAAAATCCGAATAAACCGAACCGAATCCGAGCCGAGCCCGATAAGTAATATTAAAAAATCAGAACGGTTTCTATTTGTCTAAACCCGAAAAACCGAAACCCGAATAAACCGAACCCGAACTTAAAATATCCGAATTCAAACTCTAAATACCCTATTTTCGATTTTTTCATTAATATTGGTTACTTTGGTTTTGAAAAAACCCGAAAACCCTGAACCCGAACCCGAAATAAACCGAACCGAACTCGAAGTAAAACCCGATCGGGTTTGATATGAAATCTGAAACCCGACACGAAACCAAAATAAACCGAACCAAACCCGAATGACAATTAGAAAAACCCGAACGGTTTCTATACGTCGAAACCCGAAAAACCGAATCATCCGACCCGAACCCGAAAAATTAACCGAAGTAACAGATCTATTGGTTACGGGCTGGACGTTTTGGTTGGGCCTGCGATGGCCCTTGTTTTTTTTTGTTAAGTGTTCATTTGTGATGTGTACAAAGCAAATGTTTTGATTGGTGTTCATTTGTGACGTGGACAAAGCAAATGTTTTGATTGGATTGTCAACTTTTTTCATTTATTGACATGGCAGCTCCACAAAGCTTCTCACATCCTAGGTGTCAGCCTCTGGAGAGGCACATGCCTTATTATTGTGTTGATAAGATGTTCCCTCATGAATAGAAAGCACTCTTCGGTTGTTTCTTAACCTAAAGTTAAGCAAATAAATATAGTGAAAAGAGATTCATGATGACTTGAGTCACTACTGCAACGAAGGCGCCTTTAGATTCTGAGCAAACTCGTGAGAGTTTAGTTTCTCATTCATCACTCTGAATTTCTCTTTTATCCTCTTTATCTGTCCAAAAAACATGATAACAGAATCAAATTAACATAAAGTTGTCTCTTTGTATAGATAGTTATAGTTATCCTGCAGAGTTTCAATGGCATATACAAAAAGGAAAGCATGATCATAAAAGTCAGGGTTCAAGTTTGGCTTTACCCTTCTCAGCTCGATCTCCGTGCTCCGTTTCTTCTGATCAAGTGATTGCCGGAGGTTCGTGATGTCGAAAATACTATCGAGGTCGTCTTCAAATGCATTTTCCAACTCTTCCCGGAGAAGAGCAGGTAACTTATCGACAATAGGCATCAGAAGAAAACAGTTGAACTGCAGAATAAAATAAAACACAAGACAAAATAGGAAATCATGAATAGGAGCGTTCAAAAGGAAAGTCAATATAAAAGTAAGAATCTGAGTAAAACCGAAGTTGGAGCAAACCTTTAGCTCAGCAGAGGCTAGAAAGTATTCTCGTATGCCTTGGAATATCTGTTGCACCAATGCGTAGACAATTCTCTCCGAGGAAGGAGCAAGCTTGCGGTTCCAGAGCGTGCTATCAAGAAGATCAGCCAACCGCATTTCTGTTGTCTGAATACTGGAACCTGAGTCGATGTTTGAGGCCAGATGGCTTAGCTTTACATCTGATCTTGACTTTGTCTCTGTTGTGCCGCCTGGTGCATCTTGGGGAAGATTGAAACCTATGGGATTACCTGATGTAGCAAGCTGCTCTGTTCCGCCAAATGAGTCCAAGAATTGACGTAGACCGGCTCGGTTCTACATAACATTGAGAAGACAAGAGTATCGGATTAGAAACGGATACCAAATTCAGATGAGTTTTTATTCACTCAAAACATTTGACACATAGCTATAAAGCTGTAACAGTGACCTTGTTGTGAAGAGACCACGTAACATAACGAGTCGTACTTGCTAAATCCTCCATACATCTGCAACCAATACAAACACCAAAGGGAGATTGATACCTGAAGCTCACTAAAACGCAAGTAGGAGGTACACAAATTATGATCACTGAGAACAGACAAGTGCAGGAGGTGGAAATAGATTTACTTGTCACGACATGATTTTTCTGTGGACTCCACGAAACTGTTGAAAGCTGACTCAACCCGCTTGAGAAACACCTCATGGCCACTTAAGTATTCACCTTCTTTCTATATAAACTCAAAACATATATTAAGTAATCTTTTTGGAAGGGAGAATGAATAGGAGGCCATCAAACAAAAGAAAACAGTGCCTACCTGAAGAAGATATACAGAAATTGGAAGCAATCTCTTGAGGATGTGTAGAAGCCTGGCCCCTAACTAAACCAACACAAAAACAAACGAAAATGAGAACTGGAAACCACTTTCTTTATAGAATGATAAACATGCGAATAGCAGAAATTTCAGATGAAAGTATCCCCAAACATAGTTTCCGAAAGCAGAGGATGTTTACTCAATAACTCTTTAAGCAAAAATACAGTTCCAGAATATGTAATGTTATATTCAGTTTTCACTCTAAACTATTTAGTTACCTGATGAAGGAAAGGTTCAAACGTGTCACGAGCCTTTGCAACTGCTATAACGCAGGCTGTTCTACAAAAGCAAGTAAAAGAAAAGAGAATAAGAGGATCCATATCAAACATGACAAACATTTGAGGTCAGATTAGATACTGAAAATGGGACTGAGATGCAAAGACAGTTAAGTTCAGAACTGTGTCGCATTTCAGTCGATGCTATGACACCTGGAATAGTTTGTGCCATCATGAATATCCTCAACCCCACATGCATTGACAATTTCCTCCCGTGTTATCGGGGGACATTTGATAGCACCAACTAGAAAACGGAACTCAGCCATGGCACGGTGATATTGTGCACCCCCATAAAGACGCATCCCTGCGTTCTGTAAATGAAAAAAAAAAAAAAATTTGGTTATCTTGAAGGTCCAATGGAGTATCTCTTTTCTTCGTTCTACAATATATATCATTCTTTGGCACATATGTTTCATGCGATCAAATTATATCTCCGACCATGTTGAAATCAATGTACAAGAACACGACAAACAGAATTTGAAGACTACGTCCAGCTTGCTCTGCAAAGTAAATAACTTTCCAAGGGAAATGCTTACTGGTATAAGCTTATGTGGGAACTGGAGACCATCAGTACCAACAAACGCTCCTCCTTGCGTTCTTTCATCCTGCAATGTTTCACCTGAAAAACATCATGTTGAATTATTAATTATCAACGAACTCAACACATAGAGAATGCTACTACAAAATGTGCTTCTGCGAGTAACCAAAGTATAGCATACATAATTCCCTTTGTAATCATCCCGGTCTATATCGAGTTGAGCAATATGAATTTAACTAAACTGATCTTGCAAAAGTCCACTTTTACGACCATAGACAAGAAAGATTATTGCTAAAGACAGTTGAGCGGTAGAGAACATGGCAGTAACATTACCAAATTTATCTGGAGGGGCCACAACTGTTCCTTTCAGCAACAGAGATAACTGGCCAAGGACATAAAACAAAACAGGTGAGGAAACCCAAAATTGATCAATATAACAGAGTTACTTCTATGTCAATCAGAGAATATGTGCGGACGCAACAAGTTTAGTGTATGAAGGGTATCCAACACGAAATGTTCTAGTCATGAGTATATTATTCCATGAGTCCAGCCACAGATGAAAACGTACGTTAAAGCATAAATAGAAATCATAAAAATCAAAATACGCTCTAGAGAGACCTTGGTTAAGAAGAGATCATGGAAAGTCCTGCCTCTTTCTTTGAGCTTTGCTTCATCTAAAGAGCTGTGGAAGGAAAGAATTCGACCACCAATGAGTAATAATTTCTTACCAGAAGAGAATAACTAAACTTCCTAAAATCAACTAGACATTTTCAGACAAGACAAATTTTCCACCTAAGTTCCTTGCTAACGGTATCCAGCTTTCTGACTGTACTTCGGTACTCCTTTCCTAAGAGTGGAATGATCAATGGAACACTCTCTTTGTACCTGAAAAGAGAATGGCATAAGGACTAAACTATAGAGGAATCAGAAGCTGGAAGATCAGAGAACAAAAAAAGCAGTAATACCTTTTCCAGAGTAATTCTTCCAGAAACAACCTCAGTTTACTGATACCAATCCTATTCTTTTCCTGCTTCGTCAGCAAACGGCCCAACTTCTTCTCTAAAGATGCAATGTCTTCAATTTCTCTAAGTGACACAGCCTGTAATAAAAAAGCCACACAGAGTTTTAGAATCCATGAAAAAAGAGTTAGGAATCAGACAGTAGAGCACAGACCTGTTTAAACTCGTCATTGGACTTATATACTGAATCGTGTCCATAGCCAACTCTTCCAGAAGGCACAGACGTGAAAAAAGGGGAATCGCCCAGTAAGGAGCTGTCGAGTGCGCTTGCAGGAGGTGAGAGGAAAACCTCCACATCGGATGAACATGAGAACTGAGGGATTTTGGTGTCAAGCTTTGTGGAAACAACAATGGTCCTAGAAAGCTCAGGATCAACCTACATGAACAAGAAAAAAGCTTTATAAGAAGAAAGACAAAGACTAGGTTAGACGCAATGAGGGCTACGGTCAAGTCTCATACTTGCATCACTATCCTTCTAGTAGTTGCAATGCTCCAGTCACTGCTATCTTCAAGGCATAAAATGATGAACTCTTTGTGTTGCATCTTTGCTCGGACTAGAGCTTCTACAGCACGCGCTTGAACCTACGTAAAAGAAAATTGAATCAGCCAAATGAACAAGCCAAGTGAAAATTGTGTGGAAATCATAGGAAAAACAACCTGGAGTGCTCGGTTCTTCAGTCCTGGCGCGGGAGCAATAAGCCCAGGGGTATCAATGATGGTAAGGTTGGGGCAATACTTATACTGCACTTTGACAATTATCTCCTTAGCAGAGAATGGGGATGCCTCTTGCTCTAACCTCATGTTTTCAGCTTCAATATATGCCTAAAAATCGAAATCACAGAGAAAAATATTGGTAAAATGAATAAAATAAGCATTTGCATCTTTAGACGAAACATGAATACTTTCTGTTTCTCAACATTTGTCAGAATCTCCAAGACGTTGGCACAGACAAGCAATCAAGTAACAACACCTGAATTTGCGAGAGAGATTTGGGGAGAGCGACGGAAGGATCATCATCGGACCCGAGATGGCAGAGCGGGAACTGGCACTGAGGATCGTACTTCATGTGAAGAGTGATCGGCCGGCGAGTCTTGGTTCCGCCGCCGACGTGGTTGAACTGAAACCCCATGAGAGCTTCCACGAGGGCGCTCTTACCGTCCGTCTGCTGTCCGACCACAAGCACAGCCGGCGCTTCGAACGGCGTCTCCAGTTCCTGAGCCAAAGCGTGTAATTCGTTGTACGCCTCGTAAAGACTCCACCGCTCCTCGATTGCCGCCGTAGCGTCGTCCACCTCCTCCGTCATTTCCTCAACCGTCACTGACTTCGGCGCTTTCAAATCCGACATCGTCTCTTCGAAGATTGAGCAGAGGAAGAGTGTGTGTTAGTATTTTCTACTCTTTTTTTTTTTTTTCCTCGACGTTCCTTTCCGCCATTGATTGAAATGAGCAGATACGGCTATTTCAGTTTTTAAATCTTTTTTCTCCTTTTTTTTTTTTGTCAAAACCAAGAAAGAAATGCAGTTATTTTCTTCCTGCACGCGCATCCATGGCGCGTCGAGTAAACGTTGGAATAGTTCTCCGCTAAACAAGAAAAATTGTGCGCGTGGGGAGAATGAGATAATAGTTCTCCGCTTCAGTTGAAAGAAAAGGATTTACTTCTTGTTGTGTTGTGTCATGTTGTGTCGTTCCCACTCTCTTTTTGTTGACCAATAGAATCTTAAATAAAATTGATGCATATATTTTTTTTTTTTGAAGAAAATTTTGATGTATATATTCGTAAATATTATCGCAAAGAGAGGAAAATTTTGCTTTTTTACCTTTTTTTGGGTGCGTGTGATAAAAATCAACTATGGAGAGCAAAATTGTGATTACTGGATGACATACAAAGATAGGGACTGTGAAATAGCTTCTTCATTTTTTTTCCACCAGATATATTGGTTACGTTCATGGAATGAAATGAAAATGGGATAAAATTTAAGAAGTTACTTTTATTGTTTATGACATGAAAAACAATTAGTGAGTTTCTATTGTTGAAAGAGAAATTGAATATGAATCTAGCGGACAAAACTACCTTAGAAGCCAAAAGGAGACTTGGTCCGGCTTCCTCCTTCACCGTACTGCTCGTTCCATTTTCTCAATTCGTTCATCGTCGTTGCATCATACGACACAGACGGACTTACCTGCAATTGCATTAATACTGAATCAGTAATGTCAAGAACAGGAAAAAAAAAAAAAAAAAGAAGCATAAACACAGACGCTGTTTTCTTTAGACACTGCTGATCCAATCAATACCTTAGCTTTAGATTGAATGAAGTCGTCCAAACTCAGAGGCCGTAGATCAGGAGCTGCATTTGATACCGATCCCTGAGGAACCGACATTTCAAAAGCATTTTGAGTGGTTACGGAAGTGTATTCTGCAATCAAAAGAAATAAGCAATATCTGTTCATGTCTTTTACCTTGTTTTCTTCCTGTAACAATTCTTGAACAGGTCTGTACGCAGCAGCGATGCATAGATTCTGAGATTTAAAACCAGAATTAAGAATCAGAAACAAGAACTTTGAAGTGTCACAGATTTCACAATACTCAGAAGTTGTAACGTAAACCCTGAATGAACCAAATTAAAACCTTTAGATCGCTTCCTGAGTATCCTTCGGTTTCTTTTGCAAGTTTCTCAAACTCGAAACCGGTTTCAAGATTTTCTGGAGTTAAAAATATCTTCAAAATCTTCAACCGGTTCTCCGCATCTGGTAAATCGACATATATCCTAAAAACAGAAAACCGAATAACAAAATCGTTAGTGAGACAACAAATGTTCTAACGAGGAGAAACTGAAAACTCGGTTTATGGTTTTCACCTTCTTGGTAGACGACGAATGACAGCGTCATCAAGATCAAAAGGTCGGTTGGTGGCACCGAGAATGAGAATCCTTTGGCTATCTTTTGACCTGAGCCCATCCCAAGCTGCCATGAACTCATTTCTCATTCTTCGGGTTGCCTCATGCTCGAAAGAACCACCACGAGCGCCTAACAAACTATCAACCTACTCGACAAAACAAAAATAAATTTTCTCAGCCGTCTTTGAAAACATGCTCTGTAAACATCACAAGAGTATGTCTCACCTCATCGACAAAAATAATCACGGGCGCAAGTTTGCTTGCAAATGAGAAAAGAGCTTTCGTGAGCTTCTCTGCATCTCCAAACCACTGTGCCAAACAATGGACGAAGTTGACAGTCAGAACCAATCAGATGTAGAGGTGGAAAGAGATTAACTGTGTTTATCACTAATTCATGTGCGTCCCAGAACAAATACAAACGGCATCAACCACATACATTCATTCTATGACCGTTAGAGTTAGATATTATCCCTTATTATCTAAAATGTTTACAAAGTGACATAATTTATAGTGGGGAATATCGATATAACAGTGCCATACAACATAGCTTAAAGGTTCCATGTACCTTTGATGTAAGCGATGAGCCAGTTATGCTAATGAAGTTTGCCCCAGCTTCTGTAGCAAGCGCCTTGGCGAGTAGCGTCTTACCCGTACCAGGAGGACCAAAGAGCAATATGCCTTTACACGGCTGGAAAAGAAAAAAGACTCAGACAATCAAGAAAAAATCCATCTCTTGAGCAATAGAAAAATATTGGTAAAAGTGGAATACCCGCAAGAGATTCCCACGAGTGAAAAGCTCTGGCCTTCTCATGGGAAGAATAACCAACTCATTCAGTGCCTTCTTCACATGTTCGAGTGCACCAATGTCGTCAAACTTGACCCCAATTTCTCCCGGAGCAACCACAGCTGAGACAAAATTGCTTTCAAACTCATCCTTTGCTATATTCTGTACGAAAGTAACTCTGTTAGAATTATTCCAGTTTTCCAGAACATCAGACAGGGAAGAAACTAAACCTTTAAGCTATGTGAAGGCTTTCGAGAAATGTCTTCTTGCGCCTTCAACCTTTTAACTGAAATCTCAATGCTACAAAAGAGGAAGAAACCAGTGAGATAAAATCAAATAAAAGATAAATCATAGAGTAAGAAGATAAAGCCACGACCATGCCATTACCTTTCTCTAGGGAGAATCAGGCGGTCTTCTTTAATTGAGGGGGTTGGACACGAAGATAAATAGTGGTTTCTGGCCCAGCCAACAACTTTCTCAGCCCCTGCAAAAACAAATTAAACAAGATTCTGAGCTATATTGGTCACAGCATAAGTGACAGTCTAGGACAAATAAGAGAGAGCGGCAGATATCAACGTCAATCACAAGGAACTGCATCCTATTTCAACTTATGTAATCACAACATTAACTATAACTATTCCAAGAAAGGGACAATCAGATCAAGGGAATGCGATAGATCTAACATACACGTGCAAGTTAAAGCCTTATCAAAGCTGTCTCCTAACAACCGGATTCTTGCCACTGTAGCAACAAATGGCATACATAAGATATAGTAAAGGCAAACTTCATATCCTCAATAAGTAACTTTATCCATACACACAACACTTCTAAGACATAACGAGCAAACACATACATAATAAACCAGGTGTTTCATAGGAGTTACACACTTTGCTTTGTCAATATCACGCCTTCGGTGTTCACTTGGTACAAGTCTGTGCATAATAACTCGTTTTCCTCAAGCGCCTGGAAAAAAGTGCTCAAAGTCAATGATTAGGAAAACGCTACAAATAGACTCCATTTCTCTAAAAGAGAATCAATCTAGATCTGTGTACCTTAAGTATCTCATTTAAATTGCTCCGTGATATCACAATTCTTCTATCTTCTCCAAGTTGTTTGTTGAATACTGCAAGGATATCTTCCTCCTGCACAAAGAAAGAAGAAAACAAGTACGAGTTTGATAAGCAAGGCATGCGGACCAAAGAAATCTCAAGAAGCAGATAGCAGTTTGGGCTATGTGGGCATTTGCTCTCCAAGTAGACTTGGAAAGAAGTTTGTATATCTTTTTCTCATATATCAAATTCAAACATTAGTGAAGAAAGTAGGAAGTTTTCGCATACCTTAGGAGGAAGTAGGTTCATAACATTGGTGAAGAGCTTGTATATCTCATTATCATCTGAACTTTTCCTCCCGCTGAGTCCCTCAGTAAGACGCTTCAACGGAAGGGGCTGCAAAACACAAAGGCATCAATGAAAAATATTTTGGAGTTTAGGGTTTTAGATTTATCAAATGCAGGCCAACAAATGGAAGTGTCGTAATGCCCAAGAAGGTGAAGCGAAGCATGCGAGTCCACATTCAGAGTCTTGCCCATGAAAAGTTAATTTGACCACAAGTGTCAAAACAAACTTATACAAAGTCAAGACTCAATGCATGTTCAAGATGTTGAATAACTTGATAGTGTCACTGGTTGATGGGAATATTAGACCACAAGTTTTAAGAATTTATCACAACAGATAAGTACTAAGATTCCATCCTCAAAGTTACTTAGCTAACATACCAGTTTCGCAATGCGGCCGAAGTTTGGGAGTATCATCGTCTGTTCACAAACAAATCAGGTAAAAAAAGTACAATTAATTTACTGATCAATAACAAAAGAAAAGCCAATGGACAGTGACACGTGAGAAAGGCTTACGAATCTCTCTCTCTCTTTTGAGGTTGTTTCCATCTTGTTCCGCCCGCAGATCATTACAACAGGACCTGACACTTTATCAAACATTTCCTGAACTTTGTTTACAAACTCATTTCTTTTTGACTTAGGTACAGCTCTAGACAACCACCGGGACGAGTCTGGAAAATAGACAATAAGTGGTTGCGTGGATTGCAAAACCTACAAACACACGAAAATAATGGATACATGAGTTCATAGGTTGAACCATCCATGTATATTAAGTTTCAACTAAATTTAAACTTAAGAGCACTGGCTACTACTGGATACATAATAATCTGATCTGAACTATCGGATAAGAAGCATATACACCCATAGCTAAAAAGCAACAAGAAAACACCACGTAGGTTCCAACATAAACCTCTTTTAAAGCCTCCAAGGCGATGTAGCCATCTTCTGCCTGCATATCCAAATCATGCTTCAGGTCTTTTACTGCGCAAACAACATAGAGGTTAGCTACATTTACGTTATAATGTCTATTGTCTACACAGAAGATAATTTTTGAAAAAAAAAAAAAACAACTTTGTGAAGTAAATATACCATCTATCCAGTGCATATGTAGCTTTTGCGACTGCTTTTTTTGTTTCTTCTCGCTTCCCTCTGATGATGTATCACCTTCATTGTCAAATACGACCCCAACACGGTTACCATTCACCTCAAAGATCTCTCCACGTTGTCCGTTAGATAATGGCCTGTAGGTATATAAATCTTGGTTTAAGACAATATAGTGGACAGCCATAATTGCCATAGCATTAGCATGCATTCATACAGTAACGGACGGAGTCTATAAACATAGGAGAAACATCAGGTATGAAGCTAACCGAGTAATAAACTTTGAAGAACTCATTTACTGCAATTAGGTAGGTACGAATGAGTGATCAGCTTTCAAGATTCTTTTCTCTATACGTTAACTACCATACAAGGATGGTGCGCTATAACCAACCATTTGCACAGTCCTATTTAAGCTGTTTGATACATAATGGCTATGATGAAAGCAAAGCATCAAACTGCAGCAATAATGAAGCGAACAACCAACTGGCCTGAATCAGTAAACTACCTGTGCTTTGCATCACCCTTTTTAGGAGGCCCAACATATTTTACTCGATCTCCTGCAAATGATGTAACCACAAATAGAAGTAAGGAAAAAGTGAAAAAAATGACAGCACAGAGAATAATTAAAAATCTGACAAATGCATGAGGAAAAAAGCGAAAGGCTAATGAGAGAAAGACAACACCAAGAAAAATCTGACTAGACAGTATTAACACAAGCCAAACACAAAACTCATTTATATATAAAACTCAGTTACAACCCTAATTTATGGGCTTAAGACATCACATATATTGATGAAGATGCATTGTGGAGTTTTGAACTTAGATTCTTACCTTTCCTTGCCGGTCGCTTGGCTTTATCAGATTGCTCACCAGCTACCGCTTCGCAAGCTCCACCAGCTTCTTGTAGTTCTTCCGCTACTAACTGCCACAATTTAGAGCAGGTAAGGAAATATTCAGCCAAACTCCATTAATTGGAAGTTGAAGAGAGAATAATGCAAACAGTCATCATGTAGAACCAAAGAACCAGCATTGAAACGGTAATAGCTTCAGTATTACGTTCATCAAAATAACTTAAAACCCAGAATCAGAAAACATATATGACATGGTCCAAAAGATCACATTGTCCACATGGTACAGCAAAAAGAGACAAAAAATATATAAAATCAGGAAAAGAATAATCAGTACAGACTAAACTTTTATGAACCTCCGTTAACGCAATCATACCTTTCCGAACTCCTCAAGTTTTGGCACAATTTTCTTAATATCTTCCTCAGTAACCTCGAGACGACTTTCCTCATCGTCACTCCCATCTGTTTTCGCTTCCGAATCCTCCTCGCTTTGAGCTCCAGAATCCTCCTCAGCGTCAGACTCTGTCGTGCCCTCATCTGCTTCCGCTTCTGCGTTCTCACCATCAGATTCAGAGTCGTCATTGTAGTCATCAGCAAAGTCCTGATCAAGTATCGAGAAAGATTATATAATAAACACACGAAGAAGGAAAACAAAAAGATATATGGTGGCTTGTTATAGGCAAATTAGTCGTAAGAATCTCACATAAGGGGCAAGAACGCTGCTGTCAAGAACCAACAGCGGAACTTGTAAATCTCGAGCAAGTGCTCGTACCAGCCTCTCTTGGTAAAGTTCGGTGCCTGAATAAATATCCAATTTCTTTATTGGTCATCTTATATTTTCTCGACAATCCTACTTTCAATAACATAAGAGCAACATCAAACACTAGTCTGCTTTTTTCTAGTAAATCACAAACCTGGAACACTCTGGAGCAATATTCTTCCACTTGAAGAATCTAATCGGGCACCATATACAGAAGCGGCATTCTTTTGTCTTATATGTGAGGTAACACATTCCACCAAAATATTTTTCGTGTGGTCGCTGTGAAAACGAGCATGAGCATAATCCATTAGCAAAAATGGAGAGAGAAACACAATAACAGAGAACTAAAACATGTTGTAGATTATATTACTGGATATAGTAAGGGAAGGTCTCCCACGAGAGCTGTATCTTTTCCCAAGGTTGGACTCTCCGTAAGAACTCGTTTTTGAATCTTTCTCGTCTACTAAGGAGATGTGACTCCTTCTTTTTGCATTCACTGGCAAGCTTCTCGTTGTTGAGCCATTCTATTTGGTCCTGTTCTCCAAGTTGAGCATGAGAATCTAAATGCCCAACACCACGACTACTTTTCTCCTTCCCGGCTTTTCCATCATCTATGTCATTCCCTTTGTTCAAAGAGACATGTTTATCCTCACTAGCATTCCTTCCATCACCTTCGGAACTAAAACTACGAAGCTGGCTGTTGTTCGAACATCTTAAACTATTTCCCGCGGAAATACTACCACCGCACGGAGAAAACGAACGGAGGAGAGACCTTCTTGTCAAATTTGCATTATTGGTCGAGTGATTTGTTAATCTATTTGTGAGTCCATAAGATCTGGACACCGTGTAGTCGCGAATGGATGGCCTGACTAAGTATCTGGCTTGCTGCAATACCAAACCCCATCTCTGGCTCCTCTTTATTACTCTAGTATACATCACACAGTACTTCCTCTCAAAATCCGAGATTACTGCAAAAAAAACAACAGATTTCATAAATTTAAAATCACTTGCAAGGTCGATGTCTTGCACCATCCAAGCTTTATGCATTGCACATGTAAAATGCACATTGAAACCATCCAGAACCGAAATAAAGATCAATGCAAAACATGCTATACCAACTCTACATTAATTCTATAAAATTTCTTTCGACTTAAAGGAGTAATTCACTTAAGGAAAATCTCCTCTCACCAATTCATATCTAAGAAGACAATTATATTACCAAGAAATTCAAAATATCAAAAGGTATGATTTCGCCGCATAATGAAACTCCCATGTAACAAAACGCAATCACATATGTGAATTGATAAAATGGTAAATGTATTTTTCAGCTATTCTCTACCATATGTTACAATACACGAACCTTTAACACAGATGAACAGAACAAGTTTTATTCATTCCCCAAGCTTTAAGAAAATATTCCAATCAGGCTTGGTGCAAAGAGGGAATGGAATTAGGAGCGAGATAGGGTGAAGGAGAGAGAAGGATAAAAAAATCCCGACAGAAGAGAGAGAGATAGACCGATCTAACTAGGTTCTTCTCAAGCATTGGGTTCGCGAGTTCAGCTTGGGGATGCAGTGCGCTGTCGTTTTGATATTATTTACTTATTTTTTCACATTCGACATGGGCCTTTATATATGGGCCACATGCTATAGGCCCATCGATAGAGTCGGTATTTCATCGACATAAAAGCCCGAAGAAGTCGTCGGCTTTTTACAATCGTATCCACTTTGAGCCGCGCTTATCTCACAGACAGCTCATTCCAGAGAGAGAAAGCTTTCGGGAAAAACGATCGAAACCCTAGGAGAGAGAGAAAAAAAAAACAAGCCAGACGGAGATTTAGTTCAGAGAGCAATGGCGGAAGCAAATCCCAGCCGTGGAGGCGGTAGGAGAGGCGGTGGACCAATGGACGACGACAAGTTGGTCTTCGAGACGACGGAAGGGATCGAGCCCATCACGAATTTCAATGATATGGGGATTAAGGAGGATGTTCTTCGCGGCGTCTACGAGTATGGTTTCGAGAAGCCCTCCGCGATTCAGCAGAGAGCTGTTATGCCGATTCTCCAAGGGCGCGATGTTATTGCTCAAGCTCAGTCCGGTACCGGAAAGACGTCTATGATTGCTCTCTCCGTCTGCCAAGTCGTTGACACTTCGTCTAGAGAGTATGTTTGTCTGTTGCTTTTGCTAGGGAAAACCCTATATCACGATTCTTAATATGTTATTGCTTTGTTCGGATTGTTCTTATGTTCCTTGTCGCTGTTGATAGCCGGAATCTCACAATTTTTGGTTGGATGTTCAGAATAAATAACCAAATTATTGGATTAGTCGTCACAGTTTCTGACGTTTAGAAATTTATCTCTAGGTGGTATACTTGGCGTAAGGGATTCAAAAGAGTTTTTTTATTGGTTTACTCATTCATATGGTGTTTTCCGATTGCAGAATTCAGGCCTTGATATTGTCCCCAACAAGAGAGCTTGCTTCACAAACAGAGAAGACTATTCAAGCTATTGGGTTACACGCCAATATCCAGGCACATACATGCATTGGTGGGAAGAGCGTTGGGGAAGACATTAGGAAGTTGGAGAATGGTGTCCATGTTGTGTCTGGGACACCTGGTCGTGTCTGTGACATGATTAAGAGGAGAAGTCTACGTACCCGAGCTATTAAACTTCTGATTCTTGACGAATCAGATGAAATGCTGAGCAGAGGGTTCAAGGACCAAATCTATGATGTTTACAGATATCTTCCACCCGATCTTCAGGTAAAATTTCCCTGCTCAAACATTATTTGTTGCCTAATTTATTTGCTGAATTAACAGTAGTAGGACAAGCTGAATTCCATTATTTGATATCAACTTAATACCTCCTTTGTCTATAGGTTTGCTTGGTATCTGCAACTCTTCCTCACGAGATTTTGGAGATGACTTCCAAGTTCATGACGGAACCAGTGAAGATACTTGTGAAGCGTGATGAGTTGACTCTCGAAGTACGTTTTTGCTTCTGCATCTGTATGCTTGTTTATTGTTTAATTTTACAAAGGGGTCACTCTCATATTGCTTCACCGGCTAACTTTCCTGTAAACCTTCTCAGGGCATTAAGCAATTTTTCGTAGCTGTTGAGAAGGAGGAGTGGAAATTTGATACACTCTGTGATCTTTATGACACACTTATTATCACCCAAGCTGTTATCTTCTGCAACACTAAACGAAAGGTAATCCTGGTGCTTATGTTAAGTATTTGTGCTTTATTTGAAATGTTTTAGGTGATCAGGTATCTCACTTTATTAACATTAAGCTTCTAGAACTGCCATCTTAACTTGATTTAGAATATTGTAACGTCCTTGAAAAATTGTACCCTTTGTGACTATCTGTAATTGTACACTCGTGAAAGCAGTTAAAATACAACCCCAGTGCTCTATATTTCTTACAATCTGGACTCACCTGCAGATTTCTAGTAGATTGCATTGGCCTCTTAATTTTTTCTGTGATGCTACTTTCTAAACATTGGTTTCGATGTTTTTGGTAACTAGGGTTCTTGAGTTATGGTTTCTTTTCAATGCTCGCTCAACTTTATCTCTGCATTTGTTATAGGTGGATTGGCTAAGTGAGAAAATGAGGACCAACAACTTCACAGTCTCATCAATGCACGGTGACATGCCTCAGAAGGAGAGAGACGAGATCATGAATCAGTTTCGGTCAGGCGACAGTCGTGTTTTGATCACGACAGATGTATGGGCACGTGGGATTGATGTGCAGCAAGTAAGTCATTACTTATTCGCTATACCCTGTGTAGTTAGAGAATAATGTAGGAAAAGTTTATAGTCTCCTGTTATTTAGGGTGATTATGAGACTATGGTAGAGGTTGAATTGACATGAGAAACTTTTTTAACAGGTTTCTCTTGTTATCAATTACGATCTCCCCAACAACCGTGAGCTCTACATCCATCGTATTGGACGATCTGGGCGTTTTGGGCGTAAGGTAAATGATTTATTGTAATTTCGGCATTGTTTCTCGTTGATTTGATCTGTCAAAGCTGTGAACTCTCTTAACCCGGAAATACTAAATGGATCTCTCTTTTAACCAACTTTATGGTCATCATTGTAGGGTGTTGCGATCAACTTTGTTAAAAGCGACGACATCAAGATCCTCCGGGACATTGAGCAATACTACAGTACCCAGATTGACGAGATGCCAATGAACGTAGCCGATCTTATTTAAAAGACCTTGTCTGAGATTTTCAATGTGATGGTGTTTGTGCTTTCAGTGGGAAGAGTCTGAATGATAAAGTATTGTTCAGAGCTTGTGTCAGATTATTGCACTATCTTATGATGCTTCACTCGACACGTACCCGTTTTGATGTTTTTTTGGAGTTTTTGTGGGTTCTTTTGAATTACTTAAACTCGCGTGTGGTGGTAAATGTTTAATGAATTGAGAAGGATTTGGGGTTTATTATTAGGGTTTGGTCTTCTCTCCCTCGTAATTGATTTTGGGGGTTTGAGGCTCAAACCTCCCAACTATCATTACTCGTAAGACTAAGATACTTGTAAGGCACTCAAAGTGGTTCAGTATTTTCTTATTTTGTAAAATTTCGATTATTTGCAGAAATAAGGCACGTTTAACCCTTGTTCGAAAACTCGTCCGTCTAGCTATATACGTCCGAGAATACGCTAGGCAGTGGTGGAGCGTGACGAGTTGAGTTATACGCATATTTATACAATAAATCATAAAATTGGAAAAAAATGACATATAAATATGACAATTAAGTCAATATAGATTACTTAAATCGATAATAATTGACAAATTTGTTATGTTTTATTTTAAATAACAAAATAAAAAGAAAATTTGACTAAAAATATGTAAAAGATGAAGATGAAATGGTTAGAGTGGTAGAAAAATGGAAAAAAAAAAAAATCACTCGAACAGTTATCTCATAATTTTTTAATAATTTTCTAATCATTAAATCATGTCATTCTATCAATACTATTTACCAAAACAAATTTATAAACAAAATTATAATAAAATATCTTAAAATTACTCTACGAGTAATCCCCGAATAATCTCCGAGTAATTGGTAACTCGCTAGGCCCTTGTTAAGCTTACGTATAATCTTGAACCTTGCGTTTAACCAATCAGCCAAGAATTTGAGTTGTGTTATATATATCATGGAAGGCAGAAATATTCTCGAAACTATGTTAAACCGAATTATACGTCGAACCATCATTCTGATAAGAATCATTCGGTTTATCTGCATTTGCAATGTTTTAGGGGAGCATTCTGTTTCTGTTTTTGGTTCGCTCGCGATGGTCTTCTGGTTTGAGTTTGGTTCCATTTTCTAAATTGATACGGACTTACGGAGAATGCTCTTTTGTGGGTTTATCATCGACTCAACGAAGACCAAGAACCGGTTAACACTGAACCATCTCCACCAACTTAATAAAAGGAGTGGTCGTTTTGTTCGTCGAAGTCAGCGAAGCGGAGCTCGACTTTGTCTTTGCCGCTGATCGCTGTTCTAGCTGGTCAAATCATCGGAGTTAATAAGTTCGATTGACGTCAATCGTACGAGGCGAGTCTAGTGACCGACGATGGAGAATAATACGGACGTTTCCTTTCATGATTTTCTGGAGCGGATGCGCAAGCCCTCCGCCGGCGATTTCGTTAAATCCATTAAAAGGTTCTCTCTTTTATTCTCTCTCTCTCTCTCTCTCTCTCTCTCTCTCTCTCTCTCTCTCTTTTTCGGTGCAGATGCGGATAATTGTGTGTGTTTCCTACTTACGATCTTCCTCGTAGCTTCTATTTGCAATGAATAACATTGATACATGTGAGCTAGATTTGTACTGATTTGAGGTCTCTCTTCTTTAGTTTTCCGGACGAATAGCTATGTTGGATTTGAGTCAGTGTCATGATCTCGTTATTAACTTCAGCTTATTTGCTAGAAAAGATGACTTCCTTTTGTGACAGCTAAATCTCAAGCTTAGATCTTATTCCACTGCAGTTACACAGTTTGTTGTCATTTGTCATTGTTAAGTCTCTGCATCGTGAACAATGCTTAGTTGAGGGTAGGTGTTTTGTGGTTTACATTACTTCTTTTCTTTGGCTTCACAAAACAGTGTATGTTGCAGTTTCATTGTTTCATTCCTGAACAATGCGCCAGACCCAGAAAAGGATTCTGCTTCTGTTCAGGAGTTCTTTTCCAAGATGGAAGCTGCTTTCAGGGCTCATCCACTTTGGTCCGGTTGTTCTGAGGAAGAATTGGACAGTGCCGGAGATGTGAGTATAAGTATTCTGATTCTTTTTTCTGTCTGGATTTTTTGCATCTTCTTGCCTTAATCATCACCTCTTTTGCATGCACAGGGTCTAGAGAAGTATGTCATGACGAAGCTATTTCCCCGTGTATTTGCTTCAAACTCCGATGATGTTATATCCGATGAGAAACTCTTTCAGCAGATGTCATTGATTCAACAATTCATTTCTCCTGAATATTTGGATATAAAACCAACTTTTCAAAATGAAACATCATGGCTGGTAAGCCAATCTAGTCAAAGCTAGCTCACAATAGTGTTCCTTCTTCTTGTAAGTGTTCTTTAATTGTGATATCTCCTCTCTCCTTTCCTCAGCTAGCTCAAAAAGAGCTTCAGAAGATAAACATGTACAAAGCTCCTCGTGATAAGCTTGTGTGTATACTTAACTGCTGCAAAGTGATAAATAACTTACTGCTAAATGCTTCCATTGCTTCAAATGAGAATGCACATGGAGCGGACGAATTTCTTCCTGTTTTGATATATGTTACAATTAAGGTATGGAGAAAAGTGTTTGAACGATTGGACAACTTATGGATGCTTCGTATGTTTGTGTTTGGATTGTGCAACTGCATCTACTAGTGCTCATTCTTTACTCTCTTTTCGCAGGCTAACCCTCCACAACTTCACTCAAATTTGTTGTATATACAAAGATATAGGCGTGAATCTAAACTTGTTGGTGAAGCTGCGTACTTTTTCACAAACATACTCTCTGCAGAGTCTTTCATCTCGAATATTGATGCAAAATCACTTTCAATGGATGAAGCCGAGTTTGAAAAGAACATGGAATCTGCACAGGCACGAATTTCTGGTTTGGGCAGCCAGTCTTATCAAGCTGGTCACGGCGCTGCACCACCCCCTCGTGACGAGCCGAGTCTTCATAAAACTCAACTGCTGAATCCCAAGAGAGAAAACACTATTTTCCAATCAAAATCGTCTGATAGTCTTTCTGGAACCAATGAAGTACTGAATCCGAACAGTGAAATAGCAATGAAGAAAGTTGAATCCGCATCCGATTTGGAAGATAAGGGTGCTGCAATGCTTCTGAAAGATACCGAGGCAAGCAAAATCTTTCAAGAATATCCTTACTTATTTGCCAGCGCTGGTGATTTGAGGATAGGTGATGTTGAAGGCTTGTTAAATAATTACAAACAGCTCGTTTTCAAATATGTATGCCTTTCCAAAGGATTGGGTAATGCAACAACATCTTTAGCTCCATCAAGTTCCCCCTTGCAAGCTTCGTCTGGTTTTGATACGTCTAAGGACTCTAAGGATCATACAGCATCATCTTCAGATGCAAGGGAAACTGACAGGAGCGTGGATGATCTGATCCGAGCTCTACAAGGTGGAGGGGAAGATGTTTATAAGCTCTCAGATGTGAAACAAGAAGAGTATGGCGCAATTTTGGCAGAAGAGAAGGATGAAGGAGATGCCAAAAACATTGATTTGATGATGCAAGGTCCAAAGAGTGAGGGTGTCAATTCTAGAACCCGACCTGCAGAAGATGATACTTTGGGTTCCAAAGACCCTGTTGCAGAAGCCTCTAAGGGATCAGAATGACTGGTCACATTGGTGAGAGTCCTCTTGTTTTGGATCAGTCCCAGTGGTTATACATCATAGTGAAAATGTTTTACTGCTTGGTTCAGTTTTACCTCTGTGTGGCTATTAAAATCAGTGGCCTAGATCATTTGAGCTCAAAAAGTGTACTACCCATCCATGTTGTAATTAGAAAATGCAGTTGTAATTTATTGTGCCTTGTACTCTTTCATCTCTATTGGTTGTCCACATTTGGTTGCTTAATTTGGAGAAATTCAATTGAGAAAGATCGAGAAAAACCATTGAATCAGTTCGCAGGAGAAATAGAAAATGTTTATCTTCTTGAAGAAAGTTGTCTCTCAGTTGCAGTTTTACAATTTTCATGATTTGAAGGAAAACAAAATCGAGTTGACTTCACTTGACAAGAACAAAGGAATTTTCCATCAAATTATACACGTGGCAATCAGGCACCAACAGAGCTCTCATCCACCGAACCGGTAAAATGCGATCTCTCTGGGTAAGTTGATGCGTTAAACCGAACCAACCAGGAAAATCGGGACACCAACGTCGAAAGAAGGAAGAAGACGCGACGACTGAGTGAGTGAGTTTCCCGATGAAAACTCCGGCGCTCCTCCTCCTCCTGGCCTTCGTATCCATCATTTATCCGTCGAGCGGTCATGGGGAATGGGATATCCTCACGGAGCAAAACTTCTCTTCTCAGATCCGTCTCCACCCTCACGTCCTCCTCTTTGTCACCGCTCCATGTACTCTCTCTCTCTGTTTCTCGCGTACCTTTCCATAGTTTGCGTAGAAATGTACTTGGGATGAGTCTGATTGGACAAAAGTCCCGAAGGTTTTGCTCAGAGGATATCGAAGAGCTTTTCAATTGTGTGTCTTTCATTCGCATAAAAGTAGTGTTTTTTTTTTCTTTTTTTTTTTTTTTACATTTCGAGTTGCTCTGACTGTCTAATATTATTTCTGTTTGGTTTCACTGCTGATCTTGTAGGGTGTGGCGAGTCAAGATCCCTTAAGAATGAAATTAGTCAGCTGGTTCAGAGTAGTGAGGAGTTTGGCTCGTTGAAGTTAATGGTTGTACACGGAAATTCAGAAAAGACGCTAGCACAAGCCATTGGTGCTACCAGCGGAATAACGATTTTGTACTATCACCATAGTGTGCCTTACAAGTATCTTGGGAAACTCCGAGCCTCCAACATATTGTCCTCTGTTCATCCTTATCTGACATCTCCTCCCGAAGAACTCCCTCTCAAACATTTGAAGTCTCCAGAGAGTTTGAAATATTTCCTTGAATCATCTGACAAGGCTTTGCTTCTGTTCGAATTTTGCGGATGGACAAGTACACTTCTGTCTGAGTTGAAGAAAAATGTAACTGAAGATAACCTTTGGCATGGTGAGTTGATCTACCGTTTTTGGCTCTGGATCTGCATTTCAAGGGATAATCCTCATCTTGCAAGATCATTTATGTTTATTTTATGATTTGACTTCTGGAGAGTTTTGTTGATCTCCTAATCGATTAGATTAGTACTTTTTTTTGTAAGGTGAGTGACCTCTATTGATTATTAGACGTATAGAGTTTAGAGTAGAAAATTTTCAAACATCTTTAATCCTTACAGTGAGAGTAGTCTAGGAATCCCGTGATGTAGAAGCCTAAGGATATATCTAATTATCTTTATTTTGCTGTCACTAGATGATCACTTTCTCCCAATAACTAATGCATTGGTACCCTCCTGATATGCATTTGGTTACTTCTTCAATCATCAAGGATTATGTGATATCCAAAATGGCATAGGATCTTTAGTACTGCTTATCAAAAGTTGTAATGGATCTCTTAGACATTCTGATCACGACTTTGCAGGCAATTTCTCCGAAAAGGCAGATACTGACCGAGTGCTAAAGCTAAGAGCAAAACATAACCAGAAGGTGGCTGGTAGATTCTCACTTTTTATGTCCGGACCATGTTGATATGTTTATTGTTTGTGTATTGCGTCCATAATATGCAATTTCCTTCGTGCCCTAGTAACAGACCATGCAAAATGGAAACTGATGTGTAGACCCCAAAGCGGATTTGGTAGAGTTCCTTGGCTTGAGGATTTTAGCTATGTCAATGATACTGCTGCTTTGCAGGAGAATGACAGAGCAGATCGGGGTTTTGGACGGACATGTAACCATGAACAGTACAAGCAGTTCAGTTCATTCCTCTCGAAATTGATTGCCACCGCAAAGGAGTTTTCTCTGCCTCCTGAAAGGCAAAAGTTTGGTCTGATCACTGAAGCATCACTGGCTTCATCTTTTACTATTGGAGCATCTGATTCGTGGGCAGCGGTCCTTCAGCTGGCAGGATGTCCACAATGTTCAAAGATTCTCAGGGCCGGGGATGACATTCAGAGGCTCGTAAAGATGGAAAATCCGATAGTCACAGAGGTATGATTTCTCTTTATGTCCATATGTTTTAGTTGATTTTGCATATTCAGGTACCTTATTGTGCTTGCTGGGGAGAAATACCTGTAGCTAAATGAGTGTGTAACTTGCTAAATGGGATCGTGTCCTTGCTGTATTTATTGGTAGAAACACTCTCTGTAAAGCGACTTGAAATCTAACTATATAAAGGACACAGTGGAGTTTTTCATTTTCAGAGAGATGTTTCAAGAAAAGTAGAAAACCATGAAATGACATATATAATTCGGGACTTTGCTTCCATATATGAATCTAAATCTGGTTTTGGGTTCTACTTTGTATAAAGTTCCTGTTTGTTATTTTATCTGTCCGGGTGTTGTGTGATCAAAACTGGGTTTTTATTTGGTTTTCTATGCAGTGATCTTCTTTGTTAAACGGTTTTTTTATTACTTTTGACTCCACTGACAGTATATCTATGTCAGGAGACGGTCAATTTTCATCGAAGCAAGATCTCTATGTTGTTTGAGTCGATACAATTAGCAATTGTAGTTGCATTTCTGTTCGTTTCATTGGTTTATTAATTACTATACTCCGTATGTATTACTAAGCTTACATCGTTCTGACCATTTAAAGCTGTCCATTCTGCCTTGTAATACATCAATCATCTTTATCTTTCTCTTGTAGCTGGAGGATGACCGGCAGGACCACGAGTCATCTTTACCTGCAAGTAAACCGTCGGTTATTCTTTTTGTGGATAGATCAAGCGGCACCTTGGAGGATAGGAGGAAGAGTATGAAAGCACTTGGTAGTTTCAGAGAAGTAGCTGCACAGCATAAATTGTCCGACATAATGAACTGGGAAAATGATATTCAGTCTGAGAACTCCGTTAGCCAGGCTGATGAAGAATCGGGGTCCGTGTCACTTCAGAAAACTGCTCGAAAGTTTAAGACGATTAAGCTAGAGAAGAAGGTCTCTTTTGTGATTATGGATGGGGATAAAAAAGTAGCCCTAGATACTATATCTTCAGGAATCGAAGGCAGTTCCCTGCAGGAAATACTGACAAATCTTGTTCACGGAAGAAAAGAAAAAAAATTGAGCTCGATTGCTAAGGACGTTGGTTTCCGCCTATTATCCGATGATGTGCACATAAAACTACTGGATGCGTTACCATCACAAGCAGAAGATATGTCTGTGCAAGACACATCTTCATCTTCTGCTGAACGTTCTAGTGAAAGTTCTCTCCACCCGAAAGAAGGAGATGTACAGAACAGGGTCGGTATGAGTTCTGAAGAAAAAGACGAAATGAAACCTTCTGAAAGTGAATCATCCTCTCAAGATGATGAAGAGCAGGTTTCTACAAACAGTAGTGAACAATTAGTAATGGCGGAAACCGATATTACGGGGGTTTATAAAACAGAAAATGTTAAAGGAGAGATGAAGGTATCGATGCACTCGAAATCGAAGGAAGATCTAGTGCATAGTTTCACGGGTTCATTTTTTTTCTCTGACGCAAATTATGGGTTACTTAAGGATCTGACTGGTAATGTAAAGATTCCATCAGCAGTAATAATTGATCCTGCTTTGCAACAGCACTATGTCTTTCAAGATGAGTTAGCATTCAGCTATTCGTCACTGGTCAACTTTCTTCATGAATATCTCAATGGAAGTCTATCACCTTACAAACGGTCTGAATCTACTATTCAAAAGCCAAGAGAAGCTACAGTTCCACCATTTGTTAATCTGGATTTTCACGAGGTGGATTCTATTCCCCGTGTCACAGTCAATACTTTCTCCCTCATGGTTCATGCTTGGAATCAATCCAGGTCAGAGAAGGCTCCCTGCCCTTTGTGCCAGGACGTTTTGGTCCTTTTTAGCAATAACTGGTGTGGCTTTTGCCAGAGGATGGAGCTAGCTCTGCGTGAAGTATACCGATCACTAAAGGAATATAAAACGATAATACGAGGATTCAAGAACAATCAAAGGCTTTTGAAATCAGGTAATCGAATTTTTATTGCCATGTGGCATATAAGGACTAGATGTTACTCCTATCTTTCTATCTGACTGTATTGTTATACGGAAAGTGAAATGGACATGTTTCCAGAATATCTTCATTCTCTTCTTTTGTTGCTTTTTCTGTTCTGAAGCGGAGACACCAACTAGTGGCAAGAATCTAAAGTCTCCATTAATCTACTTAATGGACTGCACGTTGAATGATTGCAGCTTGATCCTAAACTCAATAAATCAGGTGCTTTTCATGATAGCTTGTCTGATTCCAGTCTGGTTTGTTTTATTGATGCTAGTAATTTCATATCACAGTATTGCTATTGCGTTTATGTATTCGCCATAGTCTCATTTGGAATCCAGAATTCACTCGCTCTATGAATCTGTGACGTTGCAGAGAGAAGTATATCCTTCTGTGGTATTCTTTCCAGCCGAGAGAAACAAAGTCATTTTATATGAAGGGGAGACGTCTGTAACTGACATAACTGAGTTTCTAGCTCGACATGCAAATAACTCTCGTGAGTTTTTCAGTAAGTCAACATGTGCATCCTTGTTTATACTACTAGCTTGTAGCTTCTTCTTTTTAATACTTGTATATGTGATCTGGAGTTTAAACAAAGCAAGTTATGAACCTATCTCTGGCAGGAGTCCTTCCTACTCTGTCTGGAAAAGGAAGAAGAAACTCAAACAAGCTCGATCAATCTTCATCAGCGGTGACAGACGGTGATGATAAACTTGTTGAGGTCGTTGTAAGTAAAAGAGATACCCCTGAAAGAGAGGTGAATCATGACCAGGTTGTCAACTCCCAATCGCCTCCAACGCAGTCGGTCAAACCAGTTCCTCCCAAAGTGAAGATCGGCACAATCCTGGTTGCTACAGAAAAGCTAGCTGCCACTCCACCGTTTGTCAATGCAAAGGTTCTGATCATAAAAGCAGGCCGCGAATCCGGTTTCATGGGTGTAATCTTCAACAAACGGTTAAGGTGGACATCGTTCCCTGACCTTGACGGCGGCGAAACAGCGGAGCTCTTGAAAGAAACGATTTTGTCGCTCGGAGGTCCAGTCATGGATCCAGAAAAGCCGCTTTTAGCTATGAGCCGTGAGGGAGACTCCTCCACGGATCTTGAACTCTCACCAGGCGTGTACTTCCTAGATCATCAGTCAGTGGCCCGTCGAATCCAAGAGTTGAAATCTAGAGATGTGAATCCAAGTGATTATTGGTTTTTCTTGGGATACTCAAGCTGGAGTTATGAGCAGTTGTTTGATGAGATTGGTCTTGGAGTATGGGAGGTTGATAACAACAAGCCTGAGTTCGTTTGGCCTTGAAGCAGTTTGCATCTATCTTTCTTGCATCTCATGTCACGCTATATAGTACTGTTTTCTTTTAGAAAGAAGAATTTTAAAAGTTCAAAAAGAATGGAAGATAGTAAAAAAAAAAAACCATTATGTGGGTAGAAAGAAATGTTTGGTTAATTGTAACACTTTAAAATGTCTTCTTTGCAAGAGATAATATTTACATAGCTTCGTCCTCTTGCATTTTTTTATTGAATTAAGTGTAGCATTGTATATACTCTCATAAATACGAATAGTAACGAACTGAAAAACTATAAAAAAATGGATATAAGACCAGTTTACATATCAAAAGTCAATTCATTCCTTTTCTTGCCAGTCTTGTCCTCCAGGTAGATGCTTCTTCTACCATTCATTCAGGTTCGGAAACAGCCCAAGGCTCATCTAACTTTTAGCTGATACCAAGAGTAGTAAACTGTTAAGTCAAAGACACGCATTATTTATTGACAAAGAATCTTATTTATATATATATATATATATATATATAACATAAGTGAAAATCCTTTGATTCCATTTTAGCTTGAACTCAATTTTGGCATATTTGAAATAATATATATTATGCCTATCAATTATAGAAGTGTTATATATCCATGTTTCTAATTTGCTCGGGTGGATTCTTCCTTTCAAATCCCTATATATATATACAGATTGAAATTTATTGACAAAGATTTCTAAAACAATTATGATAATGTTGGGTTCAATTTTCTGTGTGTGTGTCTCTTCTTGTTCTTCATTTATTTTTATTTCTTAAGAAACGCAGAGTACCAGAAAAGTAAGAAGAAGAAGGCAAACATAGGAGATTTTCCGGAGGATTTGCTACTGGAAATATTTTCAAGGGTTCCGGCGGCCTCTTTGGTATCTGCATCAAAAGTATGGAAAGCTCTGATAAAAAATTGGAGATTTGCGAGGCAGACGTCTCAGATCATCATGTTGATCGATTTTAGGGTTTATTTAGCGAGCACTGATCTGCGTGGAGGTTACGACAACGTTGTAGAGGTAACAAGTCGATTTAGCCTCAAAGATCGTCTTTCTAATTCTTCCAAAGAAGTTGATATACGTGAGGTCTTTCACTGAGATGGCTTATTGCTATGCACCACAGGAGACAATAGACTGGTGGTTTGGAATCCATGTTCACGTGAAACCAGTTGGATCAAACCAAAACGTTCGTACGAGAAACTCGATATCTACGCTCTCGGTAAAGACTCCTGCAACAAGTACAGAATATTGAGGATTGCTCTACATCGATTTGGAGGTAGATTGAAGCCACGCCTATACGAAATTTATGACTTTACCTCTAACTCGTGGAGGGTTGTTGATGAGACTAGAGACTGGTCCATTATAGCGTCAGGGCGTCGCGGCACGTCTGTGGATGGAAATACGTACTGGCTTGCTTTTAGTTCTGGTCAACACTCGCATGCTGGGTGGATGAATATCTTACTAAGTTTTGATTTTTCAACAGAGAGAATTCGGGAGTGCGTCTCTTCCCGTTGATGTTCTTTCTTACAGTGTTATTGCTTTATCTGTGACTAGAGAAGAGCAAAAACTCTGTCTGTTAGCTACTCGTGCCGATAACGTGTACGACATGGATGTATGGATTGCAACTAAGACTGAGAGCACCGGACCTGCTGCCATGTCATGGAGGAAGCTCCTGACGGTGGAACGAGCCTATAACTCCCAGCTTCTTGTGTTTTGTACTGGGATGAGTTTCTTGGCCGACCAGGAGAATAAAGTTTTAGTGTGTCCCGGCCGTAATAATTCGAACTCTAACAGCTTCTTACACATTGTCGGAGGAGATAAATACATTCAGGTGGCCATCATGATGCAGGATATCAATGCTCACTTCTCCTCAGCTATGTTCCAAGTTTGGTTCAAATCGAATAAGGTTTTTTTGGGGTAGGCCCAAGGAAAGCGCAAATCAAGTCTTCATGATATTTGATAAATACGTTTGCTGATCTATTATATATATATATATGTTCCCAAGCGATTCCAATTTTATTTTTCTTCCCTCTGGGACTGGTATAATGTTGGTTATCTGAGATTACTTAATTCTTATGAAACGATCATTTTAGAATCTAGATGAAGAATTTCAGAGCTCAACTCGCCATATTCCGTACTGCTAAAGTCACGAGATGTCCTCCCAACAAGTTCTCTAAAATGTATGTATTTGTCAATACACACATAAGTCATAATAACATATATATATATATATATGTTGACTCAACATATATATGAGTTTGGCGTTTTAGTATATATTGCGAACATAACCAAAAGGATATATGCATATATGTAAAAAACTTAAAATTTCTTTACAGACTAAATTAAATCACTTTCCAGCTAAATTTTTTAGCTTATGAGTTTGCATTGCATCCCAACTTTTTTTCTTAAATGTAAACTTGTTTATGAGAAAATTACACGTCAAGTGCCAAAAAATGACTTGTGGTGGTGAGGGTATGTGTATATATATATATATGTGTGTGTGTGTGGTGGATAAGGTTTGGTGACAATTTGTTTTGCTTGGTTTCAGACCAGAGAGCTTCTTTCTGGTGAATCTTCATCATCCTCTGTACGTTGTTTGGTTTCTCCAAATCTCCTGAACGCTTGTACATACTACATCGTTTGAAAGGTTTGACTGTAATTTGGAAAATACATATATAGAAAGTTTAGCGATATCTTTATCATCCGATTCACAACATAATGAATTTGCTTGGAGAATGGTTATCAACTCCGTTGTAATCGTTGAAGGCATCCTGCATGTTCAACTCTCTCTAACTGGTAACCGAGTAAAAGCCGGTATCCTTTTTTGTTGTTTCCTTTGAAATTAAGTTCATTGCTTGAGACCCAAGTCAGCCACTCCACAACACAAGTTACATCTATCAGTACCGCACCACACACTCAAAAAAACACTCAGTTCCCGCATCAAATCTAATACTATCAGAAACATAATTTTTTTTTGTAACTCAAACATGAAAAATGAGAGAAACGAAGAAGATGCAAGTAACATCAAATTACCTGTTTACAAATCGGTGGTCACGGAGAGACCCTTCGTCGGCACTGAGTATATATATTTCCGGGTCTGTGTTCTAAAGACTGGCCAATTTCATCAGACCCTTCCTAAGTTAAACGCTTAATTAATAATCAGAGTCTAATTTTTAAGCTAAATTAAAGCCTCAGATAAATGCATGTATGTAAAAAGATTGGAATTTCCTTAGAGACCAAATTAAATCAAATTTGTTTAGCTTATGAGTTTGTATTCGAACCTTTTTTATTGTTTATTTATTATTATTTGTAAACATGTTTATGAAAAAATTACACGTCAAGCGCCCAAAAAATGACTTGTGGTGGTGAGGGTGTATATATATATATATATAGTGGATAAGGTTTGGTGACAATTTGCTTTGCTTGGTTTCAAACCAAAGAGCTTCTTTCTGAAGAATCTTCATCATCCATGGCGGAATCATCTTCTGTACGTTGTTTGGTTTCTCCAAATCTCCTGAACGCTACAAAGAAAGTTTCTCAACGCTCTCATCTGCTTCCGATTTCTTCTCTCTCAAGGAAACAAGAAGCTTCGTCTTCGGTATAGTATACATTATTACTTCTTCTCTAGCTTCTACTTTTTATTGTTCTGGTTTTGATGATCATTTTTGTATTCCAAACGCAATGCCTTAAACGAATAAAGGCAGCAATCAATGGAGGAGGGAGCTCAAGAACAGTGAAGCGTCTGATAACTTTATCTCCTTCTGAAGGAAAATGGAATGGAAACTGGAACACTCACTACGATGTCTCTCTGCGTGATCTTCACCTCCAGGATCTTGTTGAAGATGGCCCTACTAATGCCCGTGTCGCCGTCGATCTCTCTGTCCAAAGGGTAAAATTTTCTCTTCACCTTTTTCATTCACTCTCGATCATTCCCCTTCTTCTTTTTCCCCAATCTTGTTTTTGAGCTTTGATTTGTGTTTATGATTTAGGAATGCATTACAGTTACATTCTATGAACTAATATTAGAGCCTTCAGGACTCTGTTTTCTCTTCTTACCCAACCAAAATCGTTTAGTTATTATCTTGTATTAGGTTTTGATAGTGTTGTTTCTTTTCTAGCACGCAAGCATGGGACTTTCAGTAGATGGAAGAATCATAACATCTTTCTCAAGAAAGTGCAGCATTTGCTCCTCTGCTTATCCCCGACTGGTATAACTGTTTCATTCTAAAAAGTGAAGGCATCTGAGCAAGAAAAAAAAAAAAGTGTTTTGATGAAATATCTGTGACCAGATAGATACAAATTTCACGGTCTGGATCTTGCCATCAAGTCGGGAAAATCGAGCTTCACAACTGCCTGAAATTGGCGGTGATGATCCTTCCGTGAGCGCTCTTGGAAAATTATAAGCTCTCCACATATTCTCTCTGCATTTCAACAAATATGAAATGAGTAAAATCTCTGTTTTGGCAGGTAATATATGTGAGACCTGGATATGAAGCAAATCTTGATTCCCTTGTACAAGACACTATCCGGCTGACAACTTACGCTAAAGTAAGATGATTCAGCTAAAACTACATTCAATCCATAAGCTTAACTGAAAAAAAAAAACAAAAACAAAAACGTCATCGCTCTTAAATAGCTTGATAATTACTAAGTTGGAGACAGAAAGGAAAGAAGCCGAGGCTGATTCTCTATATCTATAAGCTTTTTATGAATCTTGTGTGTGGATGCTAATTGTTTTACTTAAATGTTCGTTTGACTCTAGGATATATGCTCGGATTCCTGCGAAAAATCGGAACCTACACTGCATTGTAAGTAACATTGCGTTGGTTTTGTTTCTCTAATTTCACATGACATGTTTGTTCGTTGTTCATAAGGATTAAAGAGTTGTGGTTTCTGAATTGCTTTTTTTCAGATGTCGGCGAGACAAATACAGCTTCTGTTCATAAGAGATGGTCAAGACTACTTGAGCTTAAGAAGAAGTAGAAACCTGTGAATCTCGTTTATCAATTTATTTTTTCAAAGTCTCATAAAGAATTTGATACTGTTCATTGTTCATATTCAAATATACATACACAAATAAAAGAAAGACGTTAACTTGGGAAAAGCAAATGTAATGGTTCTATTTATAGATGTTATAAGCTTCTGCCTTCTGGTTTGTGCAAATTTTCTTCCGTGAAAACTTTTACCATTGGCTTTGGGGGAATGGTAATGAATGAGCTTGAAGAATGCTTTAGATTCACTTCAGAAAAATTTGGTACATCTGATTTTGAGGTGTTATTACAGCAAACCGAGAGAGAAGAAGAAGATACAAATCCAACAAAGTAGTGTTGTGTTTAGTTTCTCAGACTCTCCTTCTGTTGCATTTGGTTTCTCAAGTTTCCAAGAGGTCCATATCCTTTATCCTTCTCTTCACTGCCACAATCACATTTCCTCTTATTCAGATTTGCACCGCACTTCAAGCACATTCCTTTACACGCAGAATCGCATATTGCGTTCATGGTGATCTCTAAATGCACCAAGTCTCTGATATGCTTTGAGATATCTATTTCTTTCACCTCAGGCGGGAAATGGAGCTTATCCTCCCAATCTATCCATGAATCATCATCATCATCCTCATTTTCTTCTCTGTCGTCCGACAATCCAGAAAAAGAATTGGTTTTATCATTACCAAACGTAAATCCTAGATCAATGACATCGGGTTCTTCAACTGGTTCTTCGGTTAGTAATAACGAGAAGTTGGAGAAGATGCTCTCACCTGCTGGCTCACCGCATCTTCAAACACATAAGAGAAAACCTGTAAATAACAAAGCTGATGCAAACACAAGACAGTAAAGAAGCTCTGCAGAGTTAACAAGAAAGCACCTGTTGCAGCCGAGTGTGATAACAGTCCTGACAATCCCATCGAGTCTCAGCTTCTTCTTCTTCCTTATGACATCAACTGAAACTTGAACCGGTGTGCCGTCCGGATAATCCTTGACGTCTTTTGTCACTCTTAGTCCCATTGCAGAAGCTCTCGTCTTTGAGACCTCTGTTGATAGTCTTCCCAACCCAAGCCTCTCTAAGGTGGTGCAGTATTCGACATGTGTGACTGAAGCATTTCTCCTATACATAACCGAACCTTCCCAAGGTGACCCAGTATCCTCCACGTCCTCCTGATCATCCCAATCAATATCTAATGTATTCTTCTCTGTAAAAGAATCCGGACTAACTAGTATCCGACTCTTTGCTAGCCTACGAAGCTTATGCGGTTCTGCGAACAAGTAATTGACCTGCTTCCTAAAACCAGTAGTGAAGTTGGGGTAGCCAGCGGAAGAGCGTATACTTAAAGTACATGTTCTGAGTTTCATAAAACTCGGATGTGGCCGTTTGGCCTGTGGCAAGGGAGCTACACAAGACGAGGAGCAAAACAGAGACATTCTCGCAACACAGGTTTTAATAAGAAGCTATGAAGGTTTATCAAACTATCATGCCAAAATATGGTTTAAACTTGACACAACTTCCAGTAGGATTGTGTTTGTTCAGCTCGAAACAGAGATAAGAAAGGATGAGGGGAACAAGTAGACAAGAATCAATCACCAGATTCCAACACCTGCAAGAAATGTTTGTAGATGTAGTGTTAAGAATAGAAAAGACAGGAATATTCACAGGAAGGGAAAATAATCTCAAAATTTTGCCAAAAAAATTTCGTCTTTTCCCAATTCCGTTTTCATCAGAGCTAATGCTTACTAAAGGAGCTAGAGCCATTTGGGCTAGGCATTTCGTCAAACACCTGCTATGCACGAAAAAGGTCCAATATATATCCGCAGAACAAATCATGATGGAAACAGAATAGAGAAATTATCGTGAAATTATCATATTTTCGAGTAGAAAAGAGAAGGATTTAAATTACGAGATTGCTTACGAACAGAAAGAGCTTTCAGGACTGGGTTCGTCTTTAGAGAACAGTTTCTGTTTAACTTTTTTTCTGTCAGAAAGAGCTTACTCGGAAATGGCTTCCTTGTTTATCCTAAAACCCCACCCAATCAGCTCCTCGCTCGGTCCACTTCGGTTCAAATACCGAAATTTCCCGGTTTACTCAAACCAAACAAAAATTGTCTTCTGCCATTATTGCATGATCCGACTGACCCAAGACGGTACAGAAGAGAAACCTTCATTGGTCTCAAACAAAAGTCTCATAAGCAAAATCTAAAATCCATTCAAACCATAAGTCAAACAACGATAAGAAAGAAACAACAACAACAACAAGCATCATTAAAGACACTCTACTACACTGAAAATAGGAAACACATAACAAACCATTGCAAAAAGAAAAGACACTACATAATAATAATATCAAGAGTCTTTCAGCTCATTTTCATTGCTTAATCTGCCTCCGCGTAAGCTGTTTCGAGATGAGCTTGCTCTGCTTCTCTAACTTCTTTCTCAGTCTTTCTTCCTTTCTTCGACTTGTAGTAAACACTCATGAACGTCCCAACAGCTCTGTACTTCTTGCGGCAATGCTCGTACAGGTCACCATCAAACATCCTCCAGAAGCTCTTCTCGTCGAGCTCAGACACAGCGTACTGAGGCTGGAACCCGTGGTTCTCGATCAGCCATTTCTCCATCTTACGCACAGCTTCGGATCCATCAAACTCTTCACCTCTTAGGACAGGACCTGGTGCGTAGTAGACTCCAACATCAGTGTACATCTGAGCATCTTCTGTGTCTCCTTGTCTGTTCTCGTACTCGAAGCCTGGTTCGGGGTAGATCTGTTGTCTGATTGGTGTCTTGTAGAGTTTGTGTGGGCAAAGCCAAATTGGATACACCTGAAAAGGGCAAAACCCCAATGAAACATTTAGTTAGATGAACTTGTAATCTTTAGCTACAATAATGAAAAAGAGCTTTTACTTTACCTCCATTTCGCGGTGGACCCACTCGAGGGCATCGCCAACCTTGTAAAGGGGAACAAGCATGTCCTGAATAACATGCATGTCATGGTAATAGTTCCTGATAGCTTCACCTTGAGTGGCCTTGAGAAGGGAGACCTTTGGAGGCATCAACCAACCGAAGAGGAACCTAAACCAGAACTGATCACCGAAAGGAAGGATAAGCTTCCCTTCCCAGTACAAGCACCTCGTGTGCCTGTGGTAGTATTCACGAGTTGGGATGTACTCAACGAACTGTCCCTTCTTCAGCGCGGTCTGCGCGTGCTGGTAGAACCACGGCTTGAACCACCATCCCACATTGTTGATCTTGTTCCCTTTCTTCTTGGCCTCTTCTTTAGATGCGTATGTTCCAACCATCATCACGCCTTCGGTAGAATTGTAAACCATGCCTTCGACGAAATCAGGGATCTTTGACTTTTCTCCGTCTTTGGGCGCGAAAGAATCAATGTAGCCTTGAGCTAAGGTCTGAAGATCTCCCTTGACTGGAATGTAAGTGAGCCTCATGTACTCCTTGACCGGTATAAGCTTGATCTCGGCGGCAACAAGGAGCCCGAGAGTGCCTTGTGACCACGGGATTGCGTAGAAAAGATCAGAGTACTCATTATCCTTTGTGGCACGGACAAGTTCCCCACCAGCTAGAACGATCTCGTAAGCCTCAACGGTATCCGCAAACAAACCGTAGAGGTGAGAGCTTCCTTCAATACCATATCCATTGATGAGTCCACCGACCGTGAGATCGTCGAGCTCAGCGACAACAGCGAGAGACAGGTTCATGGGGACGGTGGCACGGGAGATCTGTCCCATGTTGACAAGAGGCTCCACTCTAGCAATCATCTTCTCCTTGTTGATCTCAAGGATGTTGCGGAACTCGCCCAAGTCAACCTCGAAATGCCGAGCTCTCTTGTAGTCGACGTTCCTCATTCCCACGGCGATCCATGGCTTACGCGCAGTGCAGACCAGACCGTCCTTGGCGGCGTCCCTCTCCTTAAGCCTTTTGATGACTTTCATGACGTTCTGGTCGTGTTCCTTTCGGCGTTTCTCGTAGGATTTGGACTCCGACCACATGTCCCCGAGGTAGATGAGGAAGTAAAGTGTGGCTGAGATTGGAAGGACGACGAAAATGACAATGATCCATCGAAACTTGACAAAGTAATCAACCCATGTCTTCTTTCTCTTCGGCCTTACAAGTGGTGCCTGAAGATCCGACATTTTCGCCGACACTTCCTCACTGCATCAAAACAGAAGAAACAAACACATCGTCGTAAGTAAACAAAAGCATCCTCGGAAATTAACCAAACTTCAGAGTTTCCAGATCCATCACTGCACAACTAAACGAGGCTCACGAAAATAAAAGTGAAAACTTATTGGAAACATCAAAGCACAAGAATGTCAAAATATGAATACAAACATATATATAAATACATATACATGCTTTTTGTGTGTGTGTGTGTGTGTGTGTGCGCGTTTGTCTGGTCAATCTGTAAGCACTATAGAGTTGACTCTACGGAAATAGTGAGCTACTAAACAGAAAGAAAAAGAGACATGAAGTTATACACTTGTGGGAAGGACAAGGAGACAGAAAGTTCTGGGTTTAGTTTCTAGTCCTTAGATCTACACATCTAGTCTTCCTACAAAGCCACCAAACGCATCAATGTCTGTTTTCTACCATCCCGCAAAAAAAAAAAAAAATGTTGAGCAAGTTCTGAAGTTTTGCTTGAAAGACGGAGATGGTTAAAATTCAAAACCAACATGGTTAACTTGTGGTAAGTAGCAATTATCAACAAAGTTCGAGGGATCTACGGAACGAAAAGATAAAACCAGCGACTGAGAGAGAAAGAGATTACCTGAAGAATCCAAGGGAGACAGAGAGAGGAGGAGAAAGTGAAAGTGTCCGAATGGTGAGAGATGATTGTCTTTATAATAAAAAGAAAAATATTGGAGCCAGCCTGATTCTCTTGTATTTATCGGACAAAATAAGGTAATTTCCCTATATTCTTATACTTTTATTATAACAAAGTTTAATATTTAAACAATGCCAAAAAGGTTATATTTAAAGCTAGACAATGTTTTGATGGGATGCTGTAACTGGTTTTTATTTTTTCTATTTTTCTCATTTTATCTTTAGTTATTTCAGATTTGTTTTTAATTGTAATTTTGAAACATCATATGTCCTAATAGTATATAAGACTACAGGTGGATATTCCTACATAAACCTTGATTTATATATCTTCAAAAATTTAAGTCTTAATAATTTGTTGAGGAGCCAAGATTACACAAATTTAAGGGCAATTCTCAAAAATACTACATTTTCATGTTTTTGTGACAAAAATACCACACTAATGTGAAAATGACAAAAATAACATTTTTTTAAGAGAAAAAAAGATTATTATACATTTATTTTTATATGTTTATTCCCAATCCTTTAAACCTAAACCCTAAAACCCAAAATCTAAACCCTAATTAATGACTTTTGAACCTAAATTTATTAGTTTAATTATCTTTAAATCATTAAATAAATGTTATTTTTATCATTTTCACTTTGGTGTGGTATTTTTCTCACAAAAACATGAAAGTGTGGTATTTTAGGGTATTTCTCCAAATGTAAATATGATATGTTTTTAGTACCAAAGAAATAGACAAAATAGATCATATCCTTCCTTGCAATAAATTTTGTAAATTAAAAGCTCACAGTATCAATTTAAACTACAGATAGTAAAAAACGACAACCAACCAAAAAAGGCAAAAACTGATTACACCTTTTATGGATTTGTATTATACAGATGATAAGGAAAATGTAGGCCATGGGTATTTATTTCTATTATTCAACAATTTAGAAGTTTTCTACAAATTAAGGTAACTAATCTCCAGTTAGAATAGTTGTATCTTGATGACAAAACAAAAATATAGATCATTTAATAGTGTCTGTTTAATTTTGTCATATTTTACATCAAATTATAGGTTTACAAAGGCTGGAAGACATGTGTCCAATGAAGGAATATATATGTCAAATTTATGTTTTTTTACATGCTTTTTAAGGGTTAGATTGTATTAAAGTTCTTTCTAAATGATTTTAGTGAAAAAGTCGTACATGTTTGTGTCCCTGAAGCATATGCTTGGTGATAATAATGAATTATATTTTTAATAATATCAAATTTTTTCATCAGAATTCATATATACGAAAATTATTGATAGCATTATCAGTGCTTGCGTTATAACGATGATAAAAAAAAAGTATCATGTAATTTGGTGAAAAGGGTTTCAATAAACAATTATATAGCCAATTATATCTTTCTAAGATCTGCTAAAGAAATTAAGAGCTGATTCAGTTGATCTAGTAAATAGAATAATACCCACTCGAACTTTTACTAATAAAATCATGAGCTTTTTTTTATAAAAAATGGCTACACTTTAAACTTTAAAGTAATCAATTGCTCAGAAAGTAATGGTTTTAATTCTTCTTTGTCAATAAAAAGTAATTATTTATTTGAAATAGAAAAAAGTTTACAGGGGTGATTGCACGTTTGAGAAGGGATATCCAGCTCCAGCAAAATCTATAAACTATATTTTAAATATGCCAACTATCAGTGTATCATCACTCATGTTTACAACTCCAAACCATATTTTAAATATAAATAAATATGGGAAATCTTGTACTTTGACGTCGGTAAAATCTCATTAAGGCTTGACTAGTTTGTTTCTTCTTTGAAGATCGTACTTTCATTTCGAATGCAAGGATACGTATAGACAAAGTTAGCAAATGTAATTTGGTTGGGTGGCTTGTAATTTATAGAAACACAGTAATCCTTTTGTTCCAACAACTGGAATTTCATTATTCAAAGATTGCTCGTGCATGAAGTACCAAGAAATTGGGGGCACCAATGTTTGCATTTTAGAAACCATTTTTTTAGTTTGACAGCTCCAATTTTGTTTGTATATATATACATCCAATACACGACATTACAATTTGGTCCAGTGCCACGCAAATCAACCCATGCGTTCTCCATCGACAAGAAACGTCATTCTCCAATTATATTCTATGTATTGATTTTTTTTTTTCAAAAAACAAGGGCTATCTATGTGTCAATTTTACTTCATAGTTCCATTAATCAGAAAAGAAGTGTGAAGAACCTATAGAAAAGTGGTAGAAATTGTGATTTGTACAAGATCGGAGCGTATAGTGACTAAACAGTGTTTTAAAAAGTTTATATTAATCCCTCTCAATCTCGCAGGGTTTCGATGAAGGAAAAAAGAGATACGTATAATTTGTACTGAAATAATTTACATTACTATATTAAAAGAAAATGAAAAGAAAAAGATTGGGGGGAAAATGAGAAAGAAAAAGACAAAAGAGAACGGAGAAACCGAAGAAAGTTGGGGGAAAACAAACCTATAAACAACGACTGTCCACCACATGTGCCTGACGTGATCTCAACTCCTTCACGTGATTTCTCTGCTCCTCATTTTTTTGTTCATGTAAAATATATATATTTTTTTTGGGTCAAAATGTTCTTGTAAAATATAACAATCATCTCTAGTCCCCATTTTTCTCACTTATTAATCCCTTTTTATATTATGGATTACTGTTTTCTTCTCTGTCACTTAGCCTTTAATTTTAATGCACCCACGATCCCCTTGTTATTTTACTTCGTGTTGGATTGCATATATTCTTATAATAACTATAGATTAGATCTAAATCGTCCTCTTAACGTGCAATTAATTTATACATTTCAAACACGATATCTATACTGTAAGTTGTGTTCTTTTAACGTTATATATACTCCATGATTCTAGCAATAACAATTAATCTGTCCAGTTCCAGCAACAGATCTTTTAGTTCCTGTGGTTTTTCATCAGACGATACTATAACGACTTACCCTACTCCAGTCTTAGGCAAACGTGTTATTTCATAATTGAAAAAGAAATTTACTTGGCCATGACATGACCTCGGAGTCGAAACTTCTCGCGCCTCTGGCTTGATTATAACCTGAAAAAACAACCATAGTCCAGTCTTATGTAGCAGCAACAAACTTGGTAATAGATACTAGAGAGAAACGCGATACAGACATTTACAAGTTCGTGTTGCAGTTACATTTTAAAACATTGCAAATTATTAACCGCAAACGCCGAAAAAAAAGAAGAAGCAAGCATAGCAATATATAGCAAACCTTGTTTAGACTCTTGCTCCTCCAGAAACGCACATCCATGGCAAAGTATTACAGCTGTTGTATCTGAAAAATGGACAAAACTAAACTGAACAGCATTATAACTACTTCCAAGTGTAAACTTCCACCAACGAATTCCCAGAAGAGCACTTTTCACAAAGCCTACAAGTTGGTGACTGCTAATAGCAGGCCTCACTGTGCTACGTGTTCTGGAAAACACAACCGCTTCCTTGCATAAAAATAAAATCTTTATTTGAATGGAGAATAATTTTTTCATGTACTATATAACAAACCACTGGTATACACGTTGATTCACAGTTGTAAGAGATTGGGTGAAATATATCCTAAAACTTTTCGCCGCCAATAAGTGCCCCTCTTCTAATGGCATGCATACAAACGGCATTAGAATGTAAACACAAAACTGAGACCTTGTTATAAGCCATCTCTAAGGCCGAGAAGATAAAATTAACCAACCTGCCATTAAATAAGAAGCTTTGGTCAGTCAATCAACAATGGGACACTAATAAATGCAAACAGCAGAACTGAAAATATTTGGACTGGACCACGTTATATAAAAAAACAAGACTCCACCAAACCATTGAGCAAAGCGCACAATCTTTACAAAACACAAACATTCGTTTTCAAATTTCTAATATGAACTGCATGCCAGGATCTCAGTATCTTCCCACTTTCAGAAACTTTGGTTCATCATTTTCAACCTACATAGTTATCTCACTGACAAGTGACAACTCTTTTCGAGTTTCAGTATTGATATGAAAGGCCAAAAACAGAAACTATGCCAGCAAAAAGATTGCAAGACTGGTTCTCAACTATATGCAGAGATTCCATTTATCTATTCAAGTGAATTCAACTGATTTTGGCAACCACTGACAGAATTTACAAAGTTCCCATTTCTATGTTCAGAACTTACTTTGGCAAAAGAAATCGCTAGTGATCGATACAACACCATGTTACGGGTTGAAGAAACTTGAGCCGCCCATGTTGATAGCAACGAGCACCAACACCGAAGTGATTACACTGAACCACAATAATGCTAACCCTGAAATTAGAAAGCTTGATAGTTTTAGACCAAGCAACCAGAGAAACAAAATCATAATAAGACAGCCTCGATATACCTCCATCATCAACAGAACCTCTATCAGAATTCGGGTTTTTCACTTCAAAATCTGATATGCCCCCATTGCCAGAATCCTCCGGTTGAGATTTTGAGTCCTCAGCAGCCTTTGAAGGAACTGGCGACACGCTTGATTCACCTTCATAAAGTTTGTTCCCAGCTTCTGATGAAACTATGCCTTGAAATTCCTCGCTCAAAATTAATGCAGACAGTACATTCATAAACGACTCTTGACCAAGTTCATCAGAAGGAATATTGTCACTCTGCACGAATGAGCTAGGTTCTTCGGAATCAGACATTTCATCATCGGAAGCATCTGCATTAGTAGCTTTTGCATTGCGTTTATCGTCTTCTTCATCCTCCACGTATGCTTTATATGTAAGCCGCAGTAGTATTTCTCCAGCAGATCCCTTTCCGATCAAACTCCAACCGCCTCGCAAAACAACAATTCTGTCTGTAGGCACCGTATCTGGCAGTGATCCGAGGTCAATCTGAAGGTATAATCAAGTAATAAGGTTATGCAGACAGCAAAAGTAGTTAATGCAGAGTTCTCCGATTGATAGGTAAGCAACCAATCCCCTGATAGTGACAAGTTATCAGAGCAGAATGACTACTCAAACTGCAGCATTAATAAATAATTATATGTGCTGTCAGATTTTCGTGCATGAACATGTGAATTGGTTGCATAGAAGCTAAAATTTGGAATTGTGCCAAGAATAGCTAAGTGAATAGAGGTGTCCTTTGTATACTGACAAGAAGATCAATAACCTATGGGCTGTGTTACCTGAGCAATGAGACACAAACTTTAAAGGTGTGACATGGTCGCTTAATACCAAGTACTACTAATACAGCAAAATCATTGTCAATGCAGCAACTAATTGTGCAATCACTATTTTTCTTACTCACTCAGTCACATAGTTTTTACTTTTTACATCAAAAATTAAAAGCAAGCTGCTATTTTATCAGAATCAGAGCCCAGGTGCTAGTTCTCAGTCTCATCTTCTCACTTCAAAGCATATAATTGAAACATGTGCAGAGAATACGGGGATGAAAGTAGGCTCTTGTATTATGTTGTTAATAAACAGAGTGCAGAATAGAGAAGCGGACACTAGCAAACATATAAAAGCATGACACAAAAGTAGAAGATCACCAATCATCTCAGACAACATATCAAGCTAATCTTATTCAGATTACAAACAAGATAAAAGGAAAGATGGTTTACCTCTCCGGTGCCAATAGCCATATCGGCGAATCCAAGACAGTCGTTGACTTCAATTTGTAATACTTGCTCTCTAGGATTTGAAACAAGGAATTGGAAGTCCTGACAAAAATTATGATACAGATTTAATATTCTATAATATTTTAGCAATTTAACAAAAAATAATTCCCCATCAGGATGTGAATAAGCCATTGAAAATTATTAAACAGTTCACCTGATTCCAGATTGGCTGACCAGGAGCCCCAGTCACAGTAGTTTGACTGTTCTTCTTACTGCGTATAACTTGATCACCCATTCGTAAAATAACATATGGATCCGTTCTACCTATTACAGATTATCAAACAAAATGTGCTGATGGAGGAACATGTAAAGTGATAATGAGTTCACTGCATGTGATAAATGCATAAAGATAACTGATGTTTATTATATAGACACTAAACCAACGGACACTGCCAAGAAAATAATGAATTGAAGAAGAAGGAAGATGTGGAGGGAGTATAACTTACCAGAGAACATGTATGGAAGTTTCTGGGCATTTACAAGAGTAACAGACAGTTCCCCAACAAAATCCTTGTTCCCTTCCTGCATGTCTCCAGACTTAAGGTCTTCTGAAACAGGTCCAACAGCTTTTCCTTTCTGGAAATCCAAGACAATTTTCTTTGGGCGGACAAATAATCGAGGCAAATCTTCTGTCAGCAATTTGGTCAAGAACCTGAAACAGATGAAGCGGAGGAAGGAGGGAAGAAACTGATATATCAAAACATCGAGGAGGGTGAACAACCAACGGAGAGAAAAAGCTAAAACGAATACCAGTATCTGATCAAAACTATACAGTATTGCAACTTAACGTATATCCTCCCAAAATATCAGAGAACAAAGAAAAAAAAACATATGCTAAAAGAAGTTACGAAACTCCTAACTACAGCTATATACGACATCTGAATAGGAAACAACTTTTCAAGTACGAAGCAGTTAACCAATGCAGCATTGAACCATTGGTTGAAAAAGAAGAGTTATGTTCAGCAAACAAGATGCATGAAGACAGCCATACTATGACTTACATTGATAGAACAGGAATTCCTGATGTCATCATCCCAAGCATTCATGCAAAAAGAAGAAAATTATATGAGCAATTACTCATGTACATCCTTTTAAAATTAAAGGAAATTTGCTTTCCACATTTATTCAGCAATAATTAATAGCATAACGTTTTCACATCAACAATTCACCAAACAAAATATTGGTGTATTTTACTCTTTGAGAAGATATAAAAAAGATGTGGCATAAATGAGACTACGAGAAAGCAACAGATGATCATAATTAACTCATACCCATTAGATTAAACAATCGGAATGGTGCCAGCTCAAATTTGATCTTTGGAAGTGATACGAACGCCCATGATGCAGCTCCAACCCAAGGCTCTGACGGTATCAATCTTAATTTAACCCAAAGCTCTCCGTCAATGTCAAAATCCCGAATACCGACTGGCACGACTACTGGGATGATACCAAATTTTAAAGAGAGCATTAGCAACATCCGAGCACCACCTGTATACCGAAGACCAATCTGGTACCTATAAGAATAATAAAAACAGCATAAGCAACCTTCAACTGAGCCTTGAACAGACAGTTTGGAGCACCTACGTTCCAAACGAACCAACAGAGAGAGAAAAAATCAAAGATGCAGTGAACAGACGTTTACTTCATCCGTAGGATTCATGTCCAAAAGAAATACTATTGTCAAACTTACTTTACTCGTGAACTCAAAATTTTGAAAACGTAAGATTAAATTCATCAGAAGCTTCATTGTTTGACAAACAGCAACAACTGAGACCAGATAAGCACAATACATTGATTACCTAACATATGAGATAGAAAAGACAAATAACACGAAAGGTGTGAAACTTACTGCAAGTCATTGACGCGTCTTGATGTCCTCCTCTCAACATTTCTAACAGACAAAGGCTCATCCCCAAGAGAAAATTGTTTGATCTCAACTCTCTTCACATAATCAGGCTTCTCTAAGTCATCAATCACTGGCTGCAACAATCCAACGAGCCAATTCTCAATCCCACCTCTATAAACTTTCCAGAGCTTCACCACCACCATGTTCACCCACTCCACAGACTCTTTCCTTTGCAGATCCTTCTCGAGTGAGAGGGCGAAGCTGGTGGGAACCTGTGGCCATGGCCCGGCTCCACGTTGCTCTCCTTCGGCACCGTTTTGCCTCCGCCTCTTTCTCCACGTCCAGAGCTTGTCGCAAACAACACCAACGAAGAAGAAGAAGGCGAATAGACCAATCGCGTTACGATTGATTGGTGGCGACGGGATTGGATGGATGACGCCTAGCTGAGTCCTGAGCTTATCCACTATCGGGTCTTCTCTGAAGTTAGTGAAATCGTTCCGGTCACTCTCCTGCGATGATTCTTGCTCTTCTTCGAATTCGTTCGAAAACTGAGCAACCACAAGACTCCTCGCAACTTTCCTCGCCGAATCCGATAACCCTGCGTTCTTCGAATCCCCGCGAATTTCGCTGGAAACGAACCTCGAGTTCGCATTGGTCACCTGGACTCTGGTCCTCCGACGGAGAACCCGCCTCCTCGCGAATCCATCGGAAAACAGAATCAGGCCGTGCTCATTGGAGCAAGGACAGAGCAGACGACGTGAGACATTAGCGTGGGATAGGAAATCGAAACTGGAGGAAGAAGAAGATTGTGGAATCATTTATCAAACCGTCTTTTCACCGGAAGCTCCACGTAGAAGAGTCTAATTGACGCATCTCCGCCGCTAACACAGCTACAACACCAAACAAACAAACACAAACACCTGTCTCAGAGGAACATGAACAGTGAACACAGCACGTCCGCGACGAAAACCTGTCTCTCCCTTAGGGTTTCGGTGAAGAAATTCAAAATCGACAAAAGGTTCGCGACGAGGGATGCACAAAGATCGGAGAGAGAGAGAGATAGAATTGGCAAGTGCTCGGTTTGTTTGTAGCTATGCGAACCAGAATATGCGACTATAATCACCACTCGGGTCATTTTTATGCGCGTTATATAAGAATAATATTTCGTTCCTTCACGGTAAATAACTATTTTCTTCGTCCTTTTATAGTTTTTTTTCTCCTTTTTCTTTTGGGTTAAAGACTAGTCACATTATATTTTGCATTGTTTCATACGTTTTGTTTATGTCAACATTTCCGAAAAACAACATACGATGGAAGAACTTAGGTATTATTGTGTCTTTGATATCTTGAGAGAGGTCGGCGACCTAAAAGAAGAATGGTATTAGTTCACCCGTAATCATTGGCTTTTTGGATTCTTCCACATGTGTGGGTCGGAGTCGGCGCTCGCACACAATTTCCTGTCCATGGAAATTATTATTATTTTTTTTTTTTTGTTGGTCACGAGTCCATGGAAATTAAATTATGTACTACAGTAAGAAAATGGCATTAGTTAATGGGCCAAGTTTTATAGCTCCGACCATAGATAAGCGATAAGCGAGTGGGCAGTGAATAGTACAAGTTAGATCATTGTTTTAAACTTTGCTACCTTCTCTACCCATAAAAGGTTAGACGGTAACAAAATTTCCCCTTTATTTCGGATTGTCAATGATTAATGTCACTATATTTATGGTCACCTTTTAAATCTACTTTCTAATGTTTGAACAGGCTTTCAATACCTTTTTGAATTTAAAACATTAGACACGTGCGTGTGTAACATGATTTTTTTGTTTTCAATATACAAAGAGGTGTTTAATGCGTATGACGACGTAGGGGGGTGGCAAGATCACAGATAAAAAAACCGGGCCATTTCGATACTTTATCTGAAAATGTAAGGTCTGGTCGTTAAATTACTAAAATAACTCCTTCCTTTTTCGACGGAACTTAATCTCAGCCGTCGATCGTTTCTATCTTCCCACGATCTATCTAACCGTCGGTTGAACTTCGTTTCTCATGAGTCATCGACACCGATTCCTCATTCCTCCACCATAGTTTTTTCACTAAACCCTAACTTCTCGAGGCTTCGACGGACGAAGCCGCCGGCGATACAATTTCTCGTCGGCGACTGATAATCGACAACGGCACATTTTTACTCTACAAAAGGTGATGGAAGGAGAGAATACACCGGAGCTGAATTCGGCAGCGCCATCTACGGGACAGGGTATCGTCGCCAGACCTCCAAGTGATTCAGTATTGGCTACTGCGTCGAGTGTCTCCCCAGGCCGTAAATCTCAGTCGGAGCTCAAGGAGAAATCCTCTATGTTTGTATGTTGTTCATTCTAATTTCTTAGCTCTTCCCTTTCCGCTTGTTACATAATTGCTTCCTCTCGAGTGCCGCTTAACTCCTATAATACAAGAACGTGTGATCCTATAATCAAATGAATCCATATCATAGGTCATTCTGGTTAAATTCACTAATAGAATTTTGTCAAGACTCAGTCTTGTTCGGTATATGCTTTGAACACTTGCTGATTCATCTGTTTTCAGGCCGTTTCACTTCAGTCTCTAAACTGGTTCCATCATGTTTTGGCTCTTGTTCTCGTGCAGATTGCCACTACGGGTTTTGTCTCTCAGTCAGTTTCATCTTCCGGTACTGCACAATGGAGTGCTAATGCAGCAGCCTCTTCAAATGCTAATCCCATACCTCAAGCTTCGCATATGCTACCAAATCCGCCTTTTGGTCGACCAGGAACACTCGCTCCTCCTGGACTAATGACATCTCCGCCTGCTTTTCCTGGTTCCAAGTCCAACCCTTTCATTTCAACTCCAAGACCCGGGATGTCCCCGGGTCCTGCTCAAATCAATCCTGGTATTCATCCGCACATGTATCCTCCTTATCATTCTCTTCCACAAATGCATGGAACGCCTCAAGGAATGTGGTTGCAGCCTCCACCTATGGGTGGTATTCCCAGGGCATCTTTCCCTTCGCATCCTACTCCTTTTCCTGGTTCTTACCCATTTCCAGTTCGTGGAGTTTCTTCTCACCTGCCATATCCTGGTTCTCAACCGCTTCCTGTGGGAAACCCTGGGCCCGTTCATGCGTTACCAGGTCACCAGTCTGATAATTCTCTCGGTCAAAAGACAGGAGCACTCTCAGGAATTGGTATGCTCGATGATTACTGATCCATGTAAGAGCTGTTTGACCTTAATGGTTATTCTATTTAGTTTACATACCCTTTATCAGGATCATCTTGTATTTTGCAGATGATAGAGCTGGTTCTCAACTAGTAGGAAATCGAGTAGATGCCTGGACTGCACATAAATCAGAAACAGGAGTTGTTTACTATTATAATTCGGTGACAGGGCAATCGACCTATGAAAAGCCTACTGGTTTTGAAGGGGAGGTGGGTATAGCTGATTACATGGCTTGTTCACTAGTTGAGACTACGTCTATTTACTACGGAATCATATGATCTATTTTGCTTCGCAACATGTCACTTAGGAGTTCATGTCTATAATAGGTATTTGCATTTTTGGTATATTTGAGTCCAAGTTATAAAATGTCAGAGGTGATTGAATTTTTTTCTGAATTCCTAGATGTCATTATGTCTACTAGCTGCTGAAAAATGTTTTTCAGTGTTCGTTTTAAAAACAATTTATTCTCTCTAGTTTCCGTGCCTTAATTTGGGATTGCAATCCTTAATAGATGTCCAATTTTGTCTAGTTACTTTATAATCGTGAACGTCTTGTAAGAGCATAGGGGAAAAATTTCTCGTAGAATTTTTGAGCAATTAATAATTTATATTTTTTCTTAACATCTGCAGCCTGATAAAGTGCCGGTGCAGCCAATTCCTGTTTCTATGTAAGTTCTCAGATTGAGATCATAACTTTCTCTGATAAAACTAGCTGTCATACTTTCAAAAATACATATGTTGTTGCATCACGTTTAGCCTGCTAACTTGTACCGAACGTAGGGAGAATTTACATGGGACGGATTGGGCTCTTGTGTCCACAAATGATGGCAAAAAGTATTACTACAACAGTAAAACAAAGGTAAATAAATGTAAAGAGGCAATATTTTACTGGATTTGAGACTATTGTTCTGGTTCTACATGCTTTTCTGTTTGACTTCTTGAACCCTCCAATTTCCTGGATCAGGTAAGCAGCTGGCAGATTCCGTCCGAGGTGAAAGATTTGATGAAGAAAATGGAGGTGAGGTCAACGGAGAGTTTAGCTTCTGTGCCTAGTGCTGATTTAACTGAAAAAGCTTCTGATCAATCAAGTTTGAACGCACCTGCTATTAGCAATGGTGGTCGGGATGCTGCATCTCTCAGAACCACTATTGTTCCTGGTTCCTCAGCATTGGATTTGGTTAAAAAGAAACTACATGATTCTGGAGTGCCTGTCTCCTCTACGACAACATCTGAAGCAAATGGTGAGAAAGCAAACGAGATCACACCTACTGGAGAGAGTGGGAATGGTATGGGTAAGGTAAAAGATGCTCCTGGAGCTGGTGACCTTTCTGATTCTTCTTCAGATTCCGAAGATGAAGATAGGGGACCGTCGAAGGAAGATTGTATCAAACAGTTTAAGGTATTGCGTAGTCCGGACCTATGAATAGTTCTCGTGGTCTTCTTTTCTCTGCTTTTCGACGTAGCGTTTGGTATAGTTAGTTTTTCTCATGTTTTTCTTTCTGCACGTCAAATTTAGTCAGATGTATCTAATGTAAGGCAGTCTAGAGAAGAATAAGAAAAGATCATACATTAAAATTTTCTTCTGTAGATGGATCTTATTGGAATAGTGGAATGTCGTGAATACTTCGCATGTTTAAATACCATTGATAGTGGTGCCAATTTCTAGGGGAAATTTTCAATTTTGGAAATCTTGAAATAACCCAGACTGATGTTTATTTTGGTTTAGTCATCTAATATTTCTTTTCTTATTTGGTCATCTGTGCTAAATTCTGCAGGAAATGCTCAAGGAGAAAGGAGTAGCACCGTTTTCTAAATGGGAGAAGGAACTGCCAAAAATTATCTTTGAACCTCGCTTTAAGGTCTGTCAAGCCTAAACAACATAACAAATGAACAATATTATGATATCTCTCCCTGTTCGTATATTTCACGTCTATTGTTTCTTTCGTTTTTATGCACTTGGAGCTTGCACATTTCCAGATAATTTTACTTGTGTCTATGCCAGCATTGTAACATCCATTCGTTTTAGGTGCTCAAATAGAGCACAAATAAAAGCATCTGCTATATCTCCTAGCTCCAGGTGTAGAATCATGGAGACGTGACTTTTCTTTTCACTGATCTTTTTGCTGCTCTCTTTGTTTACATCCGTATTACATTCGAAAACATGAGTTTCACTTTGCTAATCTTAGAGTATAAAAGTAGCATCCTCTCTGATTAATTACGTTGATGCTTTGTACGCCAGCTAACCATTTGTTGTAGAAAGAACTATGTTTTTGGTGTCTTCCAATATTTACTAAGAAAAGCTTTGGGAATGTAAGAGTCTTTACGTGATGTTACGTGTCTATAGGCCCCACCCATCATATGTCCTGTTGCAACTTCAGTTTTTGTTAGCTCATGGAAAATGCTGAGGGTTTAGTGTTGTGTTAATTTTTCATGGTGCCTGTTATAGTGCCACAACTTCCTTGTGGACTTTTTGGATGCTGTATTTTTTATTTGGAGAGTTCATTTTTCTTGCAGGCAATACAAAGTCATTCTGTTAGAAGATCTTTATTTGAGCAGTACGTAAAGACGCGCGCTGAGGAAGAACGTAGGGAAAAGCGTGCTGCTCATAAGGCAGCTGTTGAAGGTTTCAGGCAGTTGCTGGACGAAGCGTCCAAGGTATACTTTTTTGAACTGAGTTTCTCTTTACTTTGTGCTACCTTACAGTAACATTTTTATTATTTGTTTTTTATGTTTCTCAACCTGTACGTCTCTTGTGGGAATTCATTAGCATCTTGATATTTTCAGGACATTGATCAACACACTGATTATCATGCTTTTAAAAGGAAATGGGGAAATGATCTGCGGTTCGAAGCACTTGAGCGGAAGGAGAGAGAAGCTTTGCTGAATGAAAGGTACCAATCTATGTTTTGCAATCACACTTCGATGTATATGTAAAACACTAAAAGTTTACACTGGACAATTTTTTTTCTCCTTCATGTGATTCTTTGAGTGTCTAATGCTTGTTCTCTGTTTTTGTTCTTATATTTTCCCTGACTTTGTTGTAGAGTCCTTTCTTTGAAACGGGCTGCTGAGAAAAAGGCGCAAGAAACCCGCGCAGCTGCGGCCTCTGATTTTAAGACGATGCTACGTGAAAGAGAAGTGTCCATACATTCACATTGGTCCAAGGTGCGTGACATATTGGTTTCGTCCCGTAGCAAGCAAGAGAGATAAATAGTATGTAAAATTTCTAAGGTTTTCAGGAACCTCTGCCATTTGAGTAAATGACCATAATCTAAGGGTCGATTCCCATTATAATATCAATGTTTACGAATCGAAGTTACTAGTATTGATTTTGTACTTGTTTCTTCTCTCTTATCTATCGAAGTTTCCCTTGTACTGGTTAGCATGCACGACCTGCCTATATGATATTTTTCTGCCCTGTTATATATTAGGTGAAGGATAGCCTGAGAAATGATCCAAGATATAGATCTGCTGCGCATGAGGACAGGGAGGTTTTTTTTAATGAGTACATTGCGGAAGTAAAAGCTGCGCAAAGGGGAGATGATTATGAGATGAAAGGCAGAGACGAAGAGGTAAATTAACTTTTTATATTCACTATCCATGTGAGCCGCGAGAAAGGTCTACAAAATTTCTCGCAGCTCTCTTCTGCTTGCTTTAAATTGAGGATATTGTTTGCATTCCATGTTTGCTGGCATGGTATTGTTGATTGTTTACTCTAATTTGAGGTATATTTTAGTCAAAGATCATCAGATTCTCTGGATGCTAGTGGTGCATGAAGAAACAATTTACAATGTACATATTTGTGAAACCAATACAAATTGCAATTGCAATATTTCGAACTCTTTTGTTTGTGTTCTGGATTCCAGAATGAAAAATGATGATTTTCCGACTATCTTACATGCGGGAAACCAGTAAGACACGTATGTATTTACATATTCGTGACTTTTGAATTTGGGTTCAGGATAAACTGAGAGAGCGGGAGCGGGAGTTGCGGAAACGGAAAGAAAGAGAAGTGTTAGAGGTGGAAAGGGTACGACAAAAAATTAGAAGGAAAGAGGCAGTCGCCTCTTATCAAGCTTTGCTAGTGGAAAAGATCAGGGACCCTGAGGTAGTTCTTCTTTTTGTGTGTTACTTCTCATGTGTAGCGAGCTAAAGCTTTTCGTAGAATTCCGCAGCAGCAGTAAATATAATAATCCTATATTGAAACGTGTTAAAGAATTAGATAGAATTAGGTTGTATTTTCTTTGCTCTTCGATTCGAAAACATTTTAAGTTGGCTTCTATGATCTGTAGAGATTCTGATCGGTCAATCTTTCTTTGTCTACCTTCTTCAACATGTGAAGGCATCCTGGACAGAATCTAAGCCGAAGCTCGAGAGGGATCCTCAAAAACGCGCCTCTAATCCAGACTTAGATCCTGTTGATAAAGAGAAGCTATTCCGAGACCACATAAAGACATTGTACGAGGTACGTATACTACTCATCTGTAAACCTTACCAAATTAAACTCCCAGCATTTTCTGCAACAAGATGAGAGAACAAACTGACTATTGATGACCTCTTTTCGGCTTATCCTTTATGTGTCTGTTTGAGGATTTTATTTGTCTATTCCATCTAAATGACTCTCTTGGTGTGTTTCGCAGCGGTGTGCCCGTGACTTCAAAGCTCTTCTAGTTGAAGTCTTGTCGTCGGAAGCTGCTTCTCAACAGATGGCAGAAACAAAGACCGTGCTTAATTCGTGGTCGACGGCTAAACAAGTACTCAAACCGGATATCCGATACAGCAAGATGCCCAGAAATGACAGGGAAGTCATATGGCGTCGATATGCCGAAGATATTTTGAGGAAACAGAAACAAGAAAAGGAAGAGACGCAGAGAGATTACAAGACCTAAATGACCCAGAATACATTGTCAATATCAAAAAGGTCAATTCTATGCTTTGTATATTCAACAGAACAGCAAACCAAATGCGAGTTCTTTTGATTTCTCCCTTTTGAGGGCAGTCTTCTTTTTTAAAGTAATTTTTCACTTTTTTGAACTCTAGCAAGAAGATCCTGTCACGGTGATATTTTTCGTGTATTTTTTTTCTCTTCATCAACTAAAAACAGTAGTGTATTTGATATTTCTACTTTTCTTTTCACGGGACAGTAAAGTTTTGAGACAAAATATGTGGTTTGGTAAATAGATCTATTTGCTATTTCCTTGTTTAAAAATCTAGGGTTTTGAGAAAAAAAAAGAAAAAGAAACGACGTCTAAGGTTATAAACGTGAATTTGTGAAATGTCAACAAATTAGTTAACCGTTTCTTTTCCTGGAAATTGTTGGAAAATCAATCAAACCATTTTTATTGTTGTCATCGAAACATAGATTTTTCAAAACTTTTACTACAATTCGGTCTACATGGTGCACCATTTATTTTCGTGCCAACAAAAAGCTAAGATTCGGCAAAGTACATTTTAGTAAGATGCACAAAAGTGGGCATGTTAGGGTATGACACTTTCAGTACGTTCGTGGTTTGGTACCATTATTCATGGATGAATCTCATTTTCAAGAATATCAAATCTTGGGGGCCATGTGACGTATATAGCCAAGAAAATATTTCTCCCGTGATTTGGTTTTGAATTGTTTTATATAGGCCTCAGTCTATGATTTTTGAAAGGCCAACTTGTTGATTTAATAGCTTCTTTCATTAACCTTTTTATTTGTTTTTATACATAACCAGAATTGAAGCTCGAACTAATATTCGGCATGTGTACTTGCTATGTGTATTTCCCAGTGATTAAAGATGTGTATAGCGGAAACTGATCCTTTTTCTAGACCCTTGGTAATTTTCTCGAGTTTCAGAGTGATTATGAAATACTAACCTTGATAGTATATTATGAACGCAATTTTTCAAGTGGTGGGAGCTCGAAGAACATAAGCGTAACCACTTAATTCGAACTCTGAACGAATTTTTTTTTTAATAAGAAGCTCCTTTTTAAAAAACTTTTCTGGTACAAAACTATTAGGAACTATCATAGTCCAAATGACCACAACTCCACGGCATGCAAACTTCAAAGATACATAATTGCTTTAATAAGTATAACATATTCTTTTTATTTGCATCCAAAAGATCACAGAATTACATGCATGCTCAAAAGTCATAACTACAAACAAAAAAATTTGCGTGAAAATGCTTATAATATACATAAAACGTGCATGCGTAATGATTATATGATGACTCAATCTATATAAAGAAAACAAAAAAAATTATATAGTGAAGTAGTTAATTAACAAAGCCTTGGAAAATTAGAATTTGAATGGGTATGTCCATGACTCACCAATCTCGACACTATTTCACTCTTCTTTTCCTTACAAACTTTTTCAGAATGATCCATAACTTTATTCCAATGCCTCTTCTCTAAATTCACCTTTAGATCGTCTTCAAACCCATCAACTAATTTTTCTGATATCCCAAATCCTCTCAGGCGCACTAGTATTGGTTTCTCTTCCAAGTATTTGCGCGAATTCCTAGTCTTGTTTAGTTTAATCTTGTCTTCTCTTGAGTGTGGTAGAGTTTCGTTCGATAATTGTTGTGACTTGAGTGCCTGAACTGCAATATTTGGAGGGATCTTGGGATTTTTTGCAAGTTGTTTGCATATTTCCAGTGTTAGCTTCTTGTAGTTTAGACACCGACAGAGTTTTGTTCTACCTTCGGATGATAGATTTGGATGAGACTGCAAGATAATAGTATCATAAAAATTAGTTAATTTAATTAAATCAAAATGTGTGACTAGTAAACACAGCGAGTATTTAGTAACATATTTAACAAGTACATAAAAAGCAAGCTGATGCTAAATGGAGTAGCTTTGGAGTAGCTTTTTTCTTTCCGAAAATCACAACTAGATTAATCATATCTTGTTTTCACGTGAAACTAATCTTGTTCTTATTGTTTAGAAACTTGTTAATAATAATTAGTCAAACAAAAGACAGACAGGATAGTCAGATTCTGACATGAATGTGCAGTAACTAGGACAATATATTACACAAAAATTAGTACCCCATTGTTTTCTCATCTGCGTTTGATTCTACGTTTACATTTTACATTATTGTAATTATTTTATATTACATTTTAAGGTCAATATAAAAAAAAATCGAATATTTGTATCAAAAATTTATATAATATATATCGAAAATTTTAAACGCAAACGTGAAAAGAAATAACATAGTTTGTTATTATAAAAGATAGGCAAAACATCTTAACTAGGTGATACAAAATCAAAATGTAAATGAAATATATAGGCGAAATATCTCAACTATGTAATAGAAATCAAAATGTAAATGATTGTGGTTTGAAAATCCTATATTGTTCCATTTCAGGACATTATTAAAGAATTCCCAAAAAAGGTCACTAATCATACTTCCACTTGTATGAATGTAAGTATGCAAAATCTCAAATTTTCGAATCTTTAGGTATCACAAACAAAAGAATGACAGAAAGAAAAGTTAAGTTTTTTCATCTCTTGAGAACTGTAAAAAGCAAAACTATATTGAAAGTTGTTTGTTTCTTGTCATCTTCTATCTCACTCTACTTTGTTTGTTTTTTGGTTTCGTTTTGTCCAAAATCTTTTTTCCCGAAATTCCCATGAACATGCAATTATTTGGATAAAAAGACAAAAATAAAAGGAGAAATCATAAATCGTATGAATAATATATATAAAAAAAAAACTGACCTCAAGATAGATATCAATGGCTCTGAATAATCCATCAAACCAATCTCTAGCTGAATCTGGCAAAGCCTCTGCAACTTCAAGAAACTTTGACACTTTAAGATTCTGGTCCGGAGATATCTCTCTCAAATACTTATCAATCAACTTCCCCATTCTTCTTATTCTCAAATTCTGATCTTCTTCTGTGCTGCAATGTCTCACGAACACTTTGAGTAATCTTATCACCAAATCTACATCGTAAAACCCCTTTTCTCTCTTCCCACCTGTCGGTATCAGAAGATCATCAAGTGTTGCTTGATCTAGCATTTCTCCTATAACTCTCTCTAAACCAGTTCTTGATTCCTTGCTGATGCTAAATCCAGATAAAACCCGAAGAACCCAAAAGATTTTCCTGCAGGAAAACGCGGTTTTCGCAGCGAAAACCACTCCTTGAACCGCTGTTTCAGCTAAACCAGCATACTCCAGCTTGTTGTTCGATTTGTTATGGATCTTTGTCTTCAGGTAATGGAGGAGAAATCTCGTTAGGACTAAACTGTCATTGTTCTGATCATAAGCTCCGAGGTTCTTTATGAGCTTTTCGATGATCTTTGGCCCAAGACTTGACATATCGTCGAACCACCACTCGTTGCTTGTCCTGCAAGAAAATGACCTCGAAGTAGACCGTTTCTCTGAACCAGACCTATTCTTTGCCATCTCCGGCGACATAGAAGAGGCGGAGGCAGAGGAAGACGTTGAGGATGAGGCAAAGACTTGACTCGTGTCCGAATTCTGAGCGATTTTGGCTAAAACCCCGAAAACGAGCTTGTCGACAAGACCGTACGAATCTGCGTGTAAAAACACTTGTTCGCAGCTCTTGAGGCACGAAACAGTGTCGTTCCATGACCAATAGAACATTCCTTCAAGAAACTTCTCTGTTTGAAGCGAGAGATTCGACGAACAGAGCTTCTCAGTCATCTCAAGAAACACAGAGGAGCAATACAAGATGGAGACATTTGAGACATCGATCGAGATTCCTCCGCCATTGCTGTAACAGAATCCCGAAACCAAGTCGAACCCATCTGGTCCTCCTGGAAAATCTTCGATATGGAGAATGATTCTACTGTTCTTGTGATTCCTCTTCTTCTTGTTGCTCTGTTTTATCATCTTCTTCAAGAACCCTGAGTATTCTGAGATCAAATCCTAACCCAAAGAAAAAGTGAGACAAACTTCTATTCAGATCATAGAAACAGTGAAAGTTAGGTATGGAATAGAGTGGAGATTAGTAAATGTATTACCTGATTGACGAAGAAAGTGAAATCGTGATTGAGATTAATTTGAAGATCACAGAGAAGAGACATTGTGTGAACTTCTTTTGCATTTGATGATGAATGAAACTTCTGATTAGTGACTCTTGTAAGCCTTCTCGTTCTTCTTCTTTTGTTTCTCTTTTTGGATTGTTGAGAGAGCAATAATAGTTATCACATGGAAACGGCTATTTATATATCTTTTATTCGGCGTTTTATGTGTATATCTGTTTGACAAAAAAAAAATGTGTATTATCTAAAATCCGACTTTTTCTTATGAATAGTTTCTTTTTACCGTCTAAGATATTATTTTTGTTATAAATTTTTAGAACAATTATCAAAATAATTTTCAACAGACAAATTTTAACTGTTTCACAAACCTCCATGATAATTTGAATTTCATGCATCATACACAGATGTATTGTATGTCTGCGTTATTCTGATAAATGATTCTACTTGTACCATGTTAAAGATCTCTTATAAACTGCTTCTATTAATTTGTCAGAACATTTGTATTATCTGAAAATAAATTCCATATCTCCTGGTACAAAGATATTAATGAAGTTTTAAGAGCTTGCACAATATAAATCTTTTTTATGCCTTCTTTAGAAACTTTGACATGATTATGTAAAACATATTTTTACAAAGTGAGAACGTGGATCAACAACGTTCAAGTAACGTAAGCAAAATAGATAATTAATCATTTGTATTAATGTCGTTCTTGTATTATCATCCATATTCAAAATCCGCATAATACATATTATTGTTTAAAAAAAATATAGAACAGACCATTTAAGTTGGTTAAAATGTAAAAGTTCTATGTCCTTCCACTTAGTAAAAATTATCTTATATAATTTGTTGGTTGTTAATGATATATTGTGTACATTCAGTATGGGTTAATATATTTTTTATGAACTTATAAGATTCATATTTGAAAATCGAAATGTATTATTTGCTACTAATTTTGTTATTCAAACTGGCTGTTAGCTTGACATCCTTTAAGGTTTTATAATTTTCCATCTAGTTATAATAATATATAAATATAGGTAGAATCGAATTAATAACACTATGATTTAGTACAATTTTCATTTCAGTTCAAGTCATTCGGAAACAAAACCCGCCCTTTCGATTTGTCTCAAATGTAGTTACTATTTTACATCAAATAACCTATATTTTATAATACTGTAAAGTCTGTAATTGCCATAGATGATAGAACTTAAGCTACCAAGTCCTGAAACTAATAACGTTATCTAGGTCATTCCAGATTTTGTGTTACTACATATCCAATTTGATTTCTATTTGAGAGGTGTTATGATACTTACTACATCTAAAGTAAAAAAATATACATGTTTCGGTCTATTAGTTGTCAATTACCTATTAAAAACAACATAAGACTTGAGAACAGTTATAAACTGCATTGACCGGATACTTTATCTGAATTTCATATATTTTAATGTGCAGAGTACAAATCGATGTGACGAGGCGTTGTCAGAGAAAACAAAGGTTTTATAGAGTTTAGCTAATTAATCATTAAACAAAAGTTGTAGGGAGAATTAAAATATTGTATGTAAGAAAAAGTATATATCAAACTAAAAACGAGGTGCTTTCCTCAGAGAACAAATGCAGACTATAAAATTGGAAGATTCATAGACAAAATTTGTTTGGAATAAAAATTTGTCACTGTTTTCGGTCCAACTGCACTTATAGTGGAATAATTATATACGATTAATGAATTAGAGTTGTAATCAGAGATTAGTCCAAAACAATAATACAAGAAAAGTGAAAACCAGGTGCTTGCGGTTGCGGCACACTTGCGAAGACCAGGTGCAAGATTGATTCCTTTATGCTAAACAGCGCCAAAAAGAAAAAAAGAAGAGAAAATTTAAAAGGTGCCCCAAAAATTAGGTTGATAAATAGTAGGAAACTAGTTTACAATGGCAGTTTACTTGTTTTAGAAATAAAAACTCTGAATATATGTTGATTGCTTAAGATTTGTTTTGTTATAAACCAACTGGTTGGCAGGTTTTGCGGGAAAACGGCCAATTAGTACCTGAACTCTTGGTAAAGGTGCGAATTAGTACCTGAACAATTTTGGTGTGCTAATCAGTACCCAAACTATCACATATCGGATTTTACATACCTGAACTATGTGTAAAAGTGCCAATTAGTACCTGAACAATTTTGTTGTGCTAATTAGTACACAAACTCTCACATATCGGATTTTAAATACCTGAACTATGTGTAGTTGGCCAAAACATGCATTGACCCGAATTTCATTAATCAACATTGTAATAATTCATAAAAAATAAAAAACAAAATCAAAATAAATTCATAAAAAACACATAAACAATTCGAAAAAATTCATAAAAATTCAGAAAATACATAAAAGTTCATAATAATTCATAAAAATCAAAATAAATTCATACCCAAAAATCAACAAATTCAAAAAATATAAAAATTCAAAAAAATTCAGAAAAATTCAAACAAATTCAGAAAATTCAAAAAAACTCAGAAAAATTCAGAAAATTCAAAAACTCAGAAAATTCTAAAAAATAAAAAAAATATCCAAAAATTTGACAATAATCGAACAAGCATACAATATCATAAAATTTGTATTCTTTTTTATATAGTATATATTATGCTTTTTTGTTTTTGTTTTTCTAAAGAAAACAATATTTTCAAGTGTTAATTTTAACATACTATATACTATATACTATATCATACAAAAACAAGCATACTATATTTATTCTAAGGTACCAAACAAGCATACAATATCATACAAACAGACTATATGTTTTTTTGAGAAACAATGGGGTGATGCTAAACTATGATACAAAAACAAACACATGATATGATACAAATATACTATATGTTTGAACATACTATATGTTTGAATTTTTGATTATTGTCAATTTTTGGATATTTTTTTATTTTTTAGAATTTTCTGAGTTTTTTGAATTTTCTGAATTTTTCTGAGTTTTTTTTGAATTTTTTGATTTTGTTTGAATTTTTCTGAATTTTTTTGAATTTTTATATTTTTTGAATTTGTTGATTTTTATGAATTTATTTTGATTTTTTTTGATTTTATGAATTATTATGAACTTTTATGCATTTTCTGAATTATTATGAATTTTTCGAATTGTTTATGTGTTTTTTATGAATTTATTTTGATTTTATTTTTTATTTTTTATGAATTATTATAATGTTGACTAATGAAATTCGGGTCAATGCATGTTTTGGCCAACTACACATAGTTCAGGTATTTAAAATCCGATATGTGAGAGTTTGGGTACTAATTAGCACACCAAAATTGTTCAGGTACTAATTGACACTTTTACACATAGTTCAGGTATGTAAAATCTGATATGTGATAGTTTGGGTACTGATTAGCACACCAAAATTGTTCAGGTACTAATTCGCACCTTTACCAAGAGTTCAGGTACTAACTGGCCGTTTTCCCCAGGTTTTGCAGTAGTTAACTATTGGTTAGAACTGATATCAAATATGCAAATATCCACCATAGAAAACGATGCTTCATGAGCTCACTTCCTGACTTGTCCATAGCAAAAGGACTATGATACTCAAGTAGTATTATATAATTCTGTATTCATATGCTGTTTTGTAGTTTGTACAATACATACACACATATATCATATATGAGTGTGTCCCCTTTTGTTTTTACGTGAATTATAAATATTCCCTCTCTCTTGGCCTTATATTATAAAATTGTGATACCACTTTCCAAATTTAATTTAAATTGTCCAGAGCTTTTGCTTCTTCTTTTATTAGAAACGAGTTGCTTGCAAAGTTGGGAGTTTCACTTTCATTGCATGTGAATGTGTAGGGTTGTGACTTGTGAGCATGACTCTTACGTTTGTGAATAAAGTTGACTACATGCTTTTTCATCATTATCCAAATCCAGCCATGTATTTGATAACGATATTTTGATACATATATCAAAAAATATACACCAATCTCAGTACATATTAACACTCTTCGATTTTTACCTTTCTTCTTATACGAGTTGTTTATCTAAAATGAAGACTTTTCAAGATTACGATTCCGAATAGCGACAATGAAAAAAGTATAAACAAGAAACCAATAAATAAGAAGAGTCGTAAAACCCTCCTATGGGTTGGGATCGAGTTGGGTCAATACGTCCATTAATCTGAAGTCTGAACAAAATGTATAGACTTTTTTATTTGTGTTATACAAAAATGTTGGCTTCTAAAGAAAATTAAATGACATTGAATTTCGATATCAGAAATAGACGGCAAGGCCCATTGGAAATAATAAATGAGCCCATATAATTATAATGGGCTTTGTTTACGATTATTGGACGAGAGACTCATTTCTCTACGCCTCACCGCCGCCATAAGCGAGTCTTCACGTATAAAAGGAAAATTCCCCTGCGATTATTCAGCGACCAAATCACAGAAATCACAATTCGCCATGGAGAACGGAGAGATTCCAGAGAACGCCAATGAACGTAAGGAATCATCAATCGAACTTTTTTCAGTATTTTTCTTCAGCTCATGGGATGTTTCATCTGTGGGTTTTAACCTAATTTCTTCTTGTTCGTTGGTTTCTGGTGAATAGATTGTCCAGGTCCTCAGTCGGAAACTGCTGGAAAGTCTGATTCTTGCGCAGGTTGTCCTAATCAGGAAGCATGTGCCACTGCTCCTAAAGGACCTGACCCAGGTTCGATTTTCCCCCTTCTGCTTTGTCTCTCGAGATCATGCTATCTTCGATCATACTTAGCTTTTTGTGTATGTAATGCTTTTTAGTCCATACTGTGGATTACATCTCAAAAGGATCATTTTCCTTGTTGCAACGGCATGCGTTTTGTATCTGTGTGTTCATAAGAGCTTGAATCATTCATTTTTTCGATTGCTTCTGAATCTGTTTGTTATCTGGAGGTCTATATATTTGTATTATAGGGTTTAGATGAAATCCTGTGAGCTCTATTGGAGCTGTGGCTTCCTTTTGCTGGCCGTATTGTTCTTTTGAGAGTAACACCTTGTGACTATTAGACCAGTGGTTTGTTTGATACTAATGTTTAATTAAGCTCCGGATATGTTTGACTCTCATACTCACTTGGTTACTAGTTGAGTTTGTTCAGCGGTATTTGTGCTGACATGTTTTGTGTTCTACAGATTTGGTTGCCATAGCAGAGAGAATGAGCACTGTTAGGCACAAGATTCTGGTTTTGTCTGGCAAAGGCGGGGTTGGTAAGAGCACTTTCTCAGCTCAGCTCTCTTTTGCCCTCGCGGGAATGGACCATCAGGTTGGCCTGATGGACATAGATATATGCGGGCCAAGCATGCCGAAAATGTTGGGCCTTGAAGGGAATGAGATTCACCAGAGCAACCTCGGATGGTCCCCGGTGTACGTGGAAGACAACCTTGGTGTCATGTCAATAGGTTTCATGCTCCCAAGCTCTGATGACGCTGTGGTCTGGAGAGGTCCGCGCAAGAACGCTCTCATCAAACAGTTCTTGAAAGACGTGTATTGGGGAGAGATTGATTACCTCGTGGTTGATGCCCCACCGGGAACTTCAGACGAGCACATCTCCATCGTCCAGTACCTTCAAAGCACTGGGATCGACGGTGCAATCATTGTCACGACCCCACAGGAAGTCTCCTTGATCGATGTGAGAAAAGAAGTGAGCTTTTGCAAGAAAGTTGGAGTCCCTGTGCTAGGAGTGGTAGAGAACATGAGCGGTTTGTCTCAACCATTAGCGGATGTCAAGTTCATGACGCTGCCTACAGAGACCGGCTCCTCAGTTGACGTGACACAAGACGTAATCTCTTGCTTAAGGGAGAACGCACCAGAGCTTCTCAACGTCTTGGCTTGCAGCGAAGTGTTTGACCGCAGTGGAGGTGGTGCAGAGAGAATGTGTAGGGAGATGGGAGTACCGTTTCTTGGGAAGGTTCCTTTGGATCCACAGCTTTGCAAAGCGGCCGAACAAGGTAAGTCATGCTTTGAGGGTAACAACAAGTGTTCTGTTAGTGCACCAGCGCTTCAGAGCATCATACAGAAAGTGCTTGCTTCCACGATGATGACCGAGTGAAGATGAAGAATCCCACTAAATACATCCTTTGGTCAGATCCGTGCAAAGAGAATGAATTGTGCTATGAAGGTGTAGGGTTTTTGTTTTAAGCTATAGTAGGCATTGTCTTCGCATGTCTAGTAAGATTGTTATTATGGGATTGGACCATTAAATCTTGTCGACTTTTATCCAAAAATCAAACAAAGTATTAATTAATATTGTTGAAATTCATACCAACGAACCCGAACTGAGAGATTAGCATGGCTTCTAAGGGTCTCAACAAAAGCGAAATTTCGTTTTGGGACTTATGAGAATCAACTATTGAGGGTCTGTTTGATAAATGCCTAACTTAGTGGCAAAAATTATAAATAAATAAAACGCAAAGTAATGGTCTTCTATGGGAAATATGAATCTTTGCTGGCGAAGTTGAAACTATTAAATGTCATCGGAAACAATTAATAAAAAAAAAACATGTCAGTATGGATTGAAAAAGAAAAAAGATGTTAAAATAATTGAGAAAGATGGGGTAAGAGAATATGGCATAATGCTTGTGAACAGAGCTGGGCTACAAGGAGAATCTTTCGTCGCCGAACCTTGTCTTATCTCATCCCATCGAATCTTCCCGTCACCGTCGCCGTCGCCGTCAATTCATCCAGTCGGTGAGTTTGTTCAGTCGCTGCTATTGTTCAATCAATCTCGATTCATCGTCCTCCTTAGGGTTTCGATCATTATCCAGCTAGGTGCTTGTTTAATCAAATGAAGGAATTGAATGGAATTAAGGGTTTTGTTGGTTTGAACTAGCTCTCTAGTGTATGAAAGTGCAGTAACTTCTTCAGGGAAACCTATGATGATGACTAATTGAATTGAAGATTCTTAGTTTCAAAAAAAAGTTGTATAAGTTTTTGAAGTTTTTTTTTTTATCGATAGATGTTAATACCAAATCCGGTTCAGAAAGAATGTGGATTTGTTGGTGATTTCCCTTTGCTTGTTTGCTTTTCTTTTTGAGAATTAGCTTTACTGTAAACCTACTTGCAATTGGTGCATCTGAACGATCTGTACATCTAGGATGCTTAGTTTACAACAGCCAGATATGTTGTAGGAATTCAAAATCAATCAATCATCTGATGTGAGAACCAGTTTGAAGGGATTAGTTAGGACTCTTATGGTTCGAGAGATGCTGAATAAGCCAGAGAATCATTTAGTGTCTTGTGATTATCCTAAGACTCAGTTGTGAGCCAGCAATGTGTGGCCATGTATGTGCCCTTGATCTGCTGCTGTGGTGGAATTGAATTCTCAGAGCTGTCTAAGAGCGTGACTGCAACTCGGCGTTCTGAGTTTATTCCATGTTTTGTAGTTTTCAGTGGTCATGGACGTTTCCGCTAGAAAGTCCCAAAAAGCAGGCCGCGAAAAGTTGAGGAGGGAAAAACTGAATGAGCATTTTCTTGAACTGGGAAATGTGCTCGGTAAAGATTCTAACTTTGTGTGGATTCAACATTTGCGTGATTCAGTAAGATCCTCACTCACATAACTCTTCTGTTTGCAGATCCAGACAGACCCAAGAATGACAAAGCCACAATTCTGACGGATTCTGTTCAATTGTTGAAAGAGCTCACATCAGAAGTAAACAAACTGAAATCTGAGTACACCGCCTTAACGGATGAGTCCCGCGAGGTTCATATTCTTATCCCTTACTCACTCGTGTTATCCAATTGGACAAATCAGGCCAACATGACCTGTGGATATCGATATGTACTTGTGTCCTGTCTATAATTATATAAAAGGAGGTGCTGGTGCGTTTATAACGATGTTTTTTTTTCTGTAGTTGACACAGGAGAAGAACGACCTAAGAGAAGAGAAGACATCACTGAAGTCGGATATAGAGAATCTCAATCTACAATACCAGCAAAGATTAAGGTCAATGTCTCCATGGGGAGCTGCGATGGATCACACGGTCATGATGGCACCACCACCATCCTTTCCATACCCGATGCCTATGGCTATGCCTCCCGGGTCAATCCCGATGCATCCATCAATGCCTTCTTACACATACTTTGGGAACCAGAACCCTAGCATGATGCCAGCTCCATGTCCTACCTACATGCCGTATATGCCTCCTAATACCGTCGTTGAACAACAATCCGTGCACATACCACAAAACCCGGGTAATCGTTCTCGGGAACCTAGAACAAAGGTTTCAAGAGAGAGCAGGTCCGAGAAAGCAGAGGACTCTAACGACGTCGCAACACAACTTGAGTTAAAAACTCCTGGATCTACTTCTGATAAGGTGAGAATGATAGAGAAGGAACTTTGCCTCAGTCAGGTGCTAGACATCTCGTATTTATGTAAAATACTGTATGTTGTAGGATACATCGCAAAGGCCAGAGAAGACGAAGAGATCTAAGAGAAACAGCAGCAGCAACAACAACTCCATAGAAGAAAGCTCTCATTCTAGCAAATGCTCATCTTCTCCGAGCGTACGAGACCACAGTTCTTCCAGTAGCGTAGCTGGTGGCCAAAAGCCTGGTGATGCAAATTGACCACAATATATTGATGACGATCGCAAACGCACTCGAGCGTTTTGATGCAATTTCGCATCTGATTTTCATCATCTGTAATGATAATAATAGGTCTGCTTAGTTCTACAAACACTGCTGATTTGTAATCTCCAAATCCACTAATTTTATATAATTTTTAAAAAGTTATATTAAAATGATATATTGTCAAGAAAGTGATTAAGTGAAGGGAAAAGAAAAAACAATAATAAAATATGGAAATAATGAGTCAGCATCTGAGAATTGTTCTGTTTCCTCGGAGTACTAGTGCCGGCGAGAAGGGATCGTCTTATCTTGTCTCGTCTCTGGAATGACTTGGTTTTTAGTTTCGCTACAGATTCAAATCCTAGACTCGATCGGGGAATGACGACGACCATGACGCCGGAGAAGACTCCGGCGAGACCTCTCTCTGTCCACGACTGGGACGTTCTTATCGAGGATTTCCAAGACGCCGGCGCTCCTCGCGACTGGTTCACCGCTGTCTTCTCCATTGATTCTCTGGTGGACTTCGCTCTCTCCTCTCTCCTCAGAAAGGAGTTTCCTTCTCCATCGAAGGTCTCCATCCTTGTCTTCCTTGACGAATTTTCCGGGATTCTTTTTGATAAATGTGGTGGCGAGACGTTTGATCGCTTCATCGATGCTCTTCGTGCGATCGTGCAATCTCCGACGGATGGATCTTACGGATTGAAAGAGCAAGCGATGATCTCTTTCACTTCGGTGCTGGTATCGATCGATTCTTTCTCCGTGCGTCACGTTGAAGCAGTTGTCGACTTGCTCCTCGCGCTCGTTAATCGTCCCAACCACGGGTTTGACCGGCAAGCTCGTGCCATCGCGTGCGAGTGCTTACGCCAGCTCGAGAGAGCCTTCCCTGGTTTGCTCTCCGATGTCGCTGGTCATCTTTGGTCGCTCTGCCAAGCGGAGAGAACTCACGCCGTGCAAGCTTACCTTCTCCTCTTCACCACGGTTGTCTACAACGTCGTCAATCAGAAGCTGGGGGTTTCACTTCTTAGTACATCTGTGCCTTTGGTGCCTTTCAATGCTCCCCATTGGATGCGGGATCAGAGTTCGATTCCGGGTCAAGCTCAAAGTCAGGGGTTAGGGCCAGACCAGAAGGAGCTAAGACGAACACTGGCTTTTATGTTGGAATCGCCGTATCTATTCACGTCTTGTGCTATGATGGAGTTTATGGGTATGGTAGTGCCACTTGCATCGGCACTGGAGTTACAGGCCTCTATGCTGAAAGTTCAATTCTTGGGGATGATCTATTCTTTTGATCCGATGCTATGTCATGTTGTCTTACTTATGTATTCTCAGTTCCCTGATGCTTTCGAAGGACAGGATAAAGAAATCATGAGGCGTCTTATGCTTCTCTCCAAGGAGACTCAGATCTATCTTGTTTTCCGCTTGCTTGCGCTTCACTGGTTAATGGGTTTGTTGAATAAGCTTATGTTGAATGGGGAGCTTGGTAAGAGGAAGTCCGTTCTCGAGATGGGTCAAAAGTTTCATCCTGTCGTTTTTGATCCACTCGCTTTAAAAGCGTTGAAGCTTGATCTGCTGGTACAGTGCTCTGTTAGTTCCAATGCTTTGAGTGGAGGTGATAAGAGCAAACCTGCAGGGGAGTTGTTGCAGGAATGCTTGGTATCTGTTTCGGATTTCAAATGGTTGCCTCCGTGGAGCTCAGAAACTGCGTTAGCATTCCGCACTTTACACAAGTTTCTGATATGTGCATCTACACATTCCGACTCTGACCCTTCCACCACTAGAAGCCTTATGGAGTCTAGCCTCTTCCAAAACTTGCAGGTCTGTTGCTATATTTGCTTGCTTCTTGGTCTCGCTTGATGATGGTTCACTTCCCTATCTTCGAGAAAGGAACAGAACTTGTGTACCTATTTTTAGTTCTATATAACATTAATCCTGGATCTAATTTATTTGCTGAGCTTCATGAACATATTCTCTCTCAGATATACTGTTCCTTCGTTTTGATTGTCTTCTATGTTTAATTCAGGGGTTGCTGGTGGACATGACTTTTGATTTCCAAATATTGGTCCCTGTGATTGTGGCTTTTATTGAGCGGTTGATAAACTGTCAAAAGCATCAGTGGTTAGGAGAGCGGTTTCTTCAGACAATCGATGAGAAACTGCTTCCCAAACTTGAGAAGAACAATTTATTAACAGCTTACTTCCCGCTTTTCCATCGGATTGCCGAAAATGATACAATACCTCCTTCTCGATTGATAAAGTTGCTTACGAAGTTTGTCGTTTCACTTGTTGATAAACGCGGGTTTGATGTGGGATTGAAATTGTGGGATCAAGGGACTGAAGTTCTTGGCATTTGTCGAACACTCCTGAGTCATCATAAGAGCTCGAGATTATTTCTTGGACTCTCTCGCCTTCTTTCTCTCATGTGTCTCTATTTCCCTGATCTGGAGGTCCGAGACAATGCTAGGTATGACCATGGCCACACACTAAACAAATCTCCTACAATTATATGGATCCTGATTGCATAAACTCAACCTCTTAAATTGGTGCATTGCAGGATATATCTGAGGATGCTGGTCTGTATACCAGGAAGGAAGATGAGGAACATTTTGAAGCCAGCAGATACCGTTTCTTCATCAACTCATTCATCTACATTCTTTACTGTCCAGAGTCCTCGCTTTCGTCATGATCCTAACAAATCTTGGAACCTTTCATCCTATATTCATCTTGAACGGGTTACGCCCTTACTTGTGAAACAGTCATGGTCGTTGTCTCTACCATCTGTAGGTTTTGGAAATGATGGATATAGCATTATCGAAAGCAATATTCAGGTAGATGAAGTTGAGCCGGATAGCAGTCAAGAACTCCAGATTTTGCCAGAATCACGAAGGATTGAATCTGGAAAGCCCACATTAAGGGTGATGGATGCAAAGATTGCAGAAGTTCTCGAAAGGTTAAGAAGATACTTCTCTGTAATTCCTGATTTTAGACACATGCCTGGAATCAGGGTAAGGATAACCTGTACTTTGAGATTGGATGCTGAGCCATATAGTAGCATATGGGGCGGTCAAAGCCAGAGTACCGAGATAGATAAAGCCGACTCACCTCCTGCGATATTCGCGACCGTGCTCAAATTCTCATCTTCAGCACCTTATGGCTCTATTCCATCGTGCCGCATACCTTTCCTTCTCGGTGATCCTCACTGGAACAAGAATGTACCTAACGATGAAGGTTCTTTGGACATCGTCTTGTTGGAAAACACGCCAAAAGAGGAGGAAAAAGATGGCTTGGGAGGAGCACCTGTAACAGTTGAACTGGAACCTAGAGAACCAACACCCGGTTTGGTGGAAGTTTCAATGGAAGCAAATGCAGAGAATGGTCAGATGATTCAGGGGAAACTCGAGAGTGTCCCTGTGGGGATCGAAGACATGTTCCTGAAAGCTCTTGCCCCACCCGATGAACCTGAAGATACAATACCGAGCTACTACTCAGATTTATTCAATGCTTTGTGGGAAGTGTGCGGTTCATCATCAAGCACCGCACACGAAACATTTGCACTAAAAGGAGGCAAAACCGCTGCAGCAATCAGTGGGACTCGGTCAGTGAAACTGCTTGAAGTCCCTGCAGAAACTATTATACAGGCCAGCGAGCTTCGCTTAGCCCCCTTTGTGGTGGCTATCACCGGAGAGCAGCTTGTGAACATTGTAAGAGACGGAGGAATCATCCGGGACATTGTGTGGCAGGAGGAAGAAGAAGAAGAAGAAGAAGGTCACGCGACTGCAGATCGATCGACTTCTTCGTCAGTGGGGGCCAGAGGATCTAACCGATGCCCTCTTCGTCTCACATACATAGGATACGGAGACGATCAAGAGATTCCGATGACGAGGAGTAGAGGAAAAATGGGAAAGATAAAGATGCTGATGTTTTTGCCTCCGAGATATCATCTGCTGTTTGAAATGGAAGTTGGTGAAGGGTCGACATTGGTGCATATAAGAACAGATTATTGGCCTTGCTTAGCTTACGTTGATGATTATTTAGAAGCTTTGTTCTTCCAGTAAAGAGACTTTTTTTTACTGTTTTTATTCTTTTTGTGCGCACCTACATAAATTTACCTAAAGGAACCCAAACACACAACAAAAAAAACCTGAGGATGTTGTTTTGTATTTGAGTAATATATTATTTTGTGGGGGTAAAGAAGAAGTTAATTCAAGTGGAGAATAACTTTTATCATACATGTGTTTATCTTTCTATGAATGATTCGAAAGTTAATTTGTACATCTTCTACATCGATTTGTGCCACGGTTATTGATCTGATCTCGCATGTGTATTCAGCAATAAACTTTTGATCAGCTAAAACTGTTTAAATAAAGAGAAACAACATAGTAATTGACTAGGCTTGCTTGTTCAAAGGATATTATTGCCAAAAGAAAACAAAGAAAAACGAATGAAAAGAGATTAAAGAAAGAAAAAAGGTAAAATCGTAAAGAGGGATTAAGAAATAGTTAGTCTTCTTCGGTTGATATATACTGCTAATAGTTACAAAACAAGGAAAGGTAGGTACGTGCTATATGGTTTTAGTGACAAGATGATTCATTAGAAGCAGAACCTTCTAAAAGCACGAGGCTTCTTGCATTTGGCTCGATGATGCGTTGATGTACTATACTACTACTACTAGGGTCTTTTATTGGGAGAATTCATTTTAGAATACCAACGAACCATTTTCACATGTTGTTCATAAAGCCAATTGATTATCGCTTATGGTAGCTCAATTCTCTATAAATTTATTCCTCTTATCCAATCGTGTTATCCGCTGTTTTCCCAGATTCTAAACAAACAGATTGTATTGATAACGTCATATTTTGTAGCAAAATTCATTATGTTTAAATGTATTGACAAAGTTTTACAGGTGATTATAGTATTTGTCGATATTGTAGAGGAAAATGCCAACGGTGTTTTATGTGGCGTTGGAATAAAAACAGAGTGTGGAACTTTGTCCAAAAAAAGAAAGAAAAAAAAAAAAAAAAAAAAAAAAGGTGTCAAACTGATACCACATGTTTCAAAATTGGGCAAACTCCATTTGGTTTTCGATTGAAGAAAAAGACTACCAACAACACATAAAATAACGCATAGAAAATCAAACATGCATGATCGAGTAAAAAGGTTTATCAATATCTGTAATTTAAACTATCAAAACAAAAATATGTAGTTTGCATAGAACTGACTGTTCAGAGAGTTCTTTTTTTTTTTTTCTGGGCAAAAACTGTTCAGAGAATTTTTAAATCATTGAAGAAAGATAATCTGAAAAACGCAATGAACATTTGTAATATGTTTAAATATTTAATGGTAAATTACAACATCTAAAAAGATAATTAAATAATATCAGAAATATGCATCAAAAAACAACAATACACATCTGTAATTTATGAGACTGAAAAATCAATTGAATAATCAGAAAATTATTAATTATAGCAAAAAAAAAATGCCCTACACAATGGACAATATAGTAGTAAGTTTTCACTTATTCTTATTTTGTTTGACACAAGCTGATACCACTAATTAATACTATAACCATAGAATTCAGTAACAGCAATTAATTTGTTTTTTTAAGTTCTCTAAATATTTTCTCTGACAGTGAGGATTGAGGATTGACTGTAGTACTTCTACTTTAGAAGCGGTACATTCTTTTCTTCTCTCATCAATCTATGTCTCTATCTTATATGACTAATTCAATAACCTGTCTGTTTTTTTGGTATTTTGAGATATTGTGCCTAAAATTTTTTTACATTAATCCTAAAAAATTTTTACATTAATCCTAAATTTTTGTATAACATTTTAGTCTTTTTTAAAAAGAATTGGTTTTGTGCTTGAATTGTACAAAGTCAAAAAAAAGTTTGTAATTCGGCTCGGTTTTTGAAATTTTGTATAGCAATTTCAAATCTTTACCTTATGTGATTAGGGAGGTTATGATTAATTGGCAACACAACTAGTAAATTCTTGTGCTTCAAAATCCTCTTACATGCGAGGTTGAATTAATTTTTAAATATTACAACGTGTAGATCACTTGTCACGGGCTTTTCTCCAGAAGACCGTGCGGCACTCGATATCCCTCCTGGACACCGAGTCAGCCTTCTCGTTCCGGGACACTTCGACTGGTTTCGCCCTGCCTTGGGCTCATCAGGGAAACGGCTCCAGTTCCCGACCAGTTTGTGCAGGGATGGCCTAGTCCCTTCTTCAACGTCAGATCCACGATCAGCGGAAGATACCCCAAACTCAACCGGGTCGGTCTTCCTGACTCCGAAGGGTCTTTCCAACTCTCGGCCTGCACTCCCCTTCGAACCGAGCCTCAAACCCTCCAGTCTTGGTGTCCTAGCGGATAAAGCGTGACAGTCACGACCCTCAGAAAAAGGGGCGTGACATCAGCCCAATAAGATGCCACCAAAACGATGAAAGAAGCTCGAATGGATTTTTTCTTTTGCCCAATCACCACGTGTCAACATCTCGTATGAAGAATTAAAATTGTGGCTTTTTTTATTTTACTTGTTTCTGGCTTTTATGTTTAAAAAAAAACTTGTAAGCAACTAAAATGGTAAAATTGACTAATTCCTATGCGCTGCAAGCAGATCAACAAGAGTAACCGTTTTTTTTTTTTTTTCTCTCTTTATAACTAACACTTTTCTGTACAAAATCTTTAATACTTAAAACTAATATATAGCTTTCAACAGTCTTCCACTACTTCTCTAACCAAACGATTTAAATTTATGCAGAATCTCAAACCCCAACTACATTACCTTTTTTTTCTTTTCTTTCTAAAAATTGAGAATAAGAAGAAAATAAAAGAAAATGGTAAAATATGATTACATTCTACAAGCTATTGCTCTCAACCGGTTGAACATGTAGGCCTCCTCCTCTGTCATCGTTTGTCATCTTTTTTAGGGATCTGTATTGCAGCCGCACGTTGTCTCCACTTTCGACAATCTTCAACAGATACCTAACATCGGAACACAAATGAGAACAGATTAGTTTGAGAACTGAACTCAATAACTCTCTTTAACCTACAAAGCATAGTTCTGTTTCGGCTCTTATAGTTTATTTACCAGCCATTGAGACATTGAGATGTCACAATTGCTTCTTTTCCAACAAACTTTTCCGGGGTTCTCCGGTTTCCCTGCAAATGGTGAAATGCGTTTCATAGCACTAGAACCATAAGTATAGGCTGTAAGAAATGGATCAGAAGCCAAATTATGGAACAACAATGGCCTACCTTGATGAGCACTTTCTCGTTTACAGCAAATGGATAATGCACCACTCGCTGCAATCCATCATCCGTAGCTGGATCTCCATTTTCCTGCGGGGAGAAATTTGGGATGGAGTCGTAAATTTTATCAGAGATCCATCAACTAAAAAAGCAATTAAAAATACAGAGCAGTGTCAGATCATCTGACCACATCCATTTGATCGCTCATTTCTTTTCTACGCCTCCGCATGGCTGCGTTGTGGAACAGTCTTTTATCATCCTGCTGCTTTATAGCTGAAGCGGCAGCTCTAAGAGCTAGGTGTTTGACATAAAGAAAACAGTTAAGATTTTTTGCCTATGTCAAAGGCCAAAAGACTACACTGTCGGATGATTCATTTGTTGAGGATCACGGATAATAAGAGAGTGAAGCTTCATGGGAATTACCATGGTTAGGGACCAGAGACCCAGTCTCGATTTCTGCATTGCAGAGCGTACATCTAGACTGTGCAGAAGATAACTGTGGTCACGAAATACTCTTGGGTATGCAGAGGAAACATAACATGAAAATAGCATATTAATAGTATCGAAGGAAAAAAACACCTACCATTTCAAGTACTCTTCTAAGCATGAGGCCACCAAATGAATGTCCACAAGAGACAACAATTGCATCTTCAAGAAAAGCACCGCTAAACATCAAAGAGTTTCCAAACAGACGAATTAGAAACCTGATCTCAATGCTGAGTACTTTGTCCTTGATCAAATCAACGTAGATAAGCATCCATCCAAACGAACCATAGAATACAAGAAGGGAAAATTGGAACTCACGAAATTGGATCTGAGAGAACACTTCTTAAGGAGGGCTCTTTGCAAACATCATCCCGTGAAACCTGACATCCACAATTCAGAAGAAGATCTCTTGACATAAGACCTTGTGCTCTGAGCAGTTAACATCAAACATAGAAACTTATATCATTATACTATTTGAGGTAGTGCGCCAATCATAAGACAGATCCAAATGAAAGGAGATCCTCAAAAAAGTGTACTATACGTTGTACATCGGCTCATTAAAATCTAGATCAAGATTATCTAAAAGACAAAAAAACGTGCATGATCTGAAAGGATACACAGGACATATGAACTCTCAAATCGTTCCCTCAATAATGTACATTTCCGCTCCAATAGTCAAAGCAAAAGACAGATTTGGATACTATTGGCATCGAACTTCACAGATATCAAAGTTATATGTACTTTTACAATCTAGACTATTAGCTCTACTGTTATAAGAAAGGATGAGCTTACATTGGTTTTAACAGGCGGGCTAACTGGAGTGTCATTCTCGGCCAAGAGGTTATCCATAAACTGACTGACAGATACTGGCACATAGCTTTGTGGAATTACATGGCCAGCTGCTTCTATTGGGGAACAATCTAATATAGCATTACTTTTCGGCATAAGCCTGAATGCTAGTGATGCCCTGCCAGTGAAAAAAATTCAACAACATAATTAAATATGTAAGCATGCATTCATGTCATAAAATTTGTTATGGAAAAGCTTATAATCTTCTATAAACATACCTTCCGCGAGTGTCACTGCCAGACAAATGATCAGTAGTAGCTCTATAAGAGGCAGCTGGACGGAGACCTGCAGTAGCATGACTAAGCGCTTTGCCAGTAATGAGTAAGATATCACCAATCCCAGATCCATTATCTGCTGCGTACCAACGACCATTTGGGTCACATACCTAAGGATAGAAGAAATTTCAGAAAGAAAAAAAAAAAATAGCCAAAGGTACTTGATATATATGGAAACGTATTTTCAAGCAAACAAGCTGATCATGTCAGATTCATATGAAAGTATTCGTAAGAAACTGATCTGTTGTCGAAAGCATATATGTACCCTTCAAGTTCCTTACTATAATGAAAGCATATATGTATCCATCACCACAGAGAAAGTTCATAGAAAAATGACCTGAATGCCAGTGCCATCTGAGCAGAAGAGTGTCAACAAACCCTTCTCGATTTCAATATTAGTGGATAAATTCCCACCTCCAGAAGCAGGTTTTCCATTTTGGATCGATGAATGAGCATAGGAAGCCAATAGCACAGACGAGGAAACCTCGTTCGGAGCTAGTGGAAAGTCGTCGAGCATATGATTAAAAACACTGCAAAACAGATCCCCAAGTTAAATACAAAGGAAAGAGGTAATAATACTGCAGTAGTAGCAAAACCAGAGATTAACGCATCATAACCATCCTACTCGCTTCTTAGACGTAGATGCCTTGCTATTGCAGATAAAGCAGCCCGTGCTACTTTACCCAAGCACCGGAAAATCTCAGCCATGCATGGAGGCGACGAATCTAAATCTTCAACAGATCTATTCACAAGACAAAAAAAAAAAAAAACAGTCATTACACAACATATAAGCCAGACAAAAGCAATCAAAACCAAGAGCTAACCTTCCTGCTCTGTACATAGAGAGGCCACGATTGCCTTTCCCAGAGACGTTAAGGCTTCTAGTTCTGAAATACAAGCGAGCAGCTTCAAGGCCACATCGCATCAGTGCGGTGTCTTCGCTCCCAAGCTCGATCACGGAGGCATTATATCTCATCAGAGACACAGACAAAGCCTCGACGGCTTTTCCGTAGGACGGAGAAGGAGCACCTTCGTAAGGCAGAATATCAGATAACCGAACCCTAGCGAGAGGACTCGCTGACATCATCAGCATAGGATCGCTGGACGGGTAAGCAGCGGAAATCGGCGTCACTGTAATCGGATGAGACAAAGGGGACTTGTTCAGGCCGGAAGATACATCGGCAGCAGCAGATACGGCGGCGCTATAGCTTGACGGCGTGATCGGAGACGAGCCATGCCGGTGCATCGCCGCTCCAATCAACCATAAGTCTCTAGGGCTTTTTACCAGTTCCAACTCTGTTACCGGCGTCGGGAAATCCGATTGGGAGCACTACGGTGTCTCGTTGAAGTCGTCGATACTGACGTTGCAGAGACGGAGTGGAATTTCACTGTACGGAAGGTTTGATTATCTCTCTACTGGGCCAAATCGGGTAGACGATGACTAGTTTGATTACGAATTACGACCACGGAACGCCGTCGCCGGGTATATCGCCGTCGATAGAGCAGAGAATCGAGTCGGGGATGTTGGATTCGCCGGAGAATTGTGGACTGAGAATGTGTAGGAGGACTCAGCTCGTTTTTCTTTCTTGTGTTTGAGAAATGTTTGAGAGGGTAAATAAAAAAAGCGAAGGGCCTTGTGGCTTGTACTTTCACCTTACTTTTCGATTTTGGGTCAAACTACCTCCAAATATTTGCTATATTCGAATATCATTCAAAGAAATTATTACTACACACATGACTCAACGACGCAACAAAAAGACGTGTGATTGGGATATAGCACAATGATTTGACAGAATAAATTGTCGTTGCATATACACTGTAGAATTTGTAAGAAATTGTAAATTGCGTGAATATGATTGTTATCGATCAAAATTTCTTATTTAGAGTTCTAAATGTGAAAACTGCAAAGCGAATTGGTGATAGTGATACATATATAATCTAATATTATTGGATGGACAATACAATCAACAATTAATACCCTAAATGATGATTTAAAACAAAGGTGATGATGATGATGTATGAGGATGGTAAAGACGATGAAGATGTTTTACTTGTTAGTGGTTGTGGTGATGAGTCGAGATGATGCTTTTTTGATGATGAAGTTAAGAAGCATACGTTGATGATGTGAGTCGTGATGTGACAATATCATCAATAATAGTAATTATAATAATGATGATGATTCTTTTTCTTCCATTTTATGGGAAACATAACATCAAATAAATGATGACTAGATGATAGCCCGCACCATGTGCGGTATAATATTTTGTATATAATTGATTATTATATAGATTGTTATCATGGTATCATAGTAGTAAGTTTTTTATGGCTAATATATTATCTGTATATAATCTAATAAACAATAGTAATATATCATCAAATATAATTTAAATTTATTAAAATAAAAATACTTATAATATTATAATTTTCATAAATTTAAAATAATTTTAATATTTTCACAATTTATCAAGTAACTAATACTTGAATTTCCATCAAACAAAAGTACATAAATATTTAATATTCAGTTTAATAACGTAATTCAAATAAAGCTTTATTAAATAAAAAAACTTTGAAATTTTTGCGTCTATTAAATATTTCATATGCGTAATTCAAAAAATTATGAGTAATTTTAATTATTTATAAGAAATATGCATGTCATCTTTCATTTTGTAATCCATGTGGGACAAAACTTGTATTTATATAATTTCTAAAATTTAAATGTCACACAAGCCATTAAATCTCTTAATTATATGTTTTTAACTGTTTGAATTTATTGATACCATAAATAAAGAAAAATCTGAGAGAATATCTATATTTCCATATATTAAAAAAGTGTATTATTTTTTTATTGACGTGTCTGAATGTAAATATTCATTGGTTAACTTATCCTAAAAATACTCTGAATGAGACACGTGACTGAATTTTCTCTCTCTGTCTTCTCTATTAATATATAGGGGATGTAGGACGTGGAGGGGGGTGAGTGTGATGATAAATTGATAATGATGATGAAGATAAGCATTATCATTATGGACTGTATCAAATAGTATCACGATGTTCCAACATAGTGATGGTTTTAGTCTCCGAACTTCAGAGAAAGGTTTCTTAACCAAAACTACTAAAAATCCACTTTGCTTATTTCTTAGCGAGTTCATGCTGAAAAATAATGGTTCAGTTTCACAAAACGAAATCTATCATAAACTGATCTATAGTAGAAGATAATGATAAATCCAGATTTTTATATTCGTTAAGACTAACACCACAAATACTTTACAATTCCATTTGCATGTCTCTGATAAAAAAAAAAATTAACCCAACTAACTATCTATCCTAGAAAAGTAAAGATACACATGTAAATGGTCCCAAGGATACATAAATGCCTAAACTAAATGGGAAAAATCGAGCATGTGGCTGCTTTTACATATCACAAAAGAAAAGTGGAAGATTCACAAAGAGAATTCAATTTCAACACATGGAGATATTTTTACAAATAGAGTTCATGTAAAGATTTGTGTCTACTAAGCTATACACACATGTATATATATTAATATCTGATTTGAGACATCAAATATACCACAAAGCTCTGTTTCTGCAAATCACTATTACAGAAGAGCTTTGAAAATGAATTGATGACTAGTAAATTTTAGATACAAAACCTTTTGCTTTCTTCGGGTTTATGAGTTGTAAGCCGATCGGTTTTCTACTTGTAAATCCATTCGTTTGCTCGTCCCCCTGTCGAATCCATGTCTATGAAAATGCTGACAGCCTGCAGAAAGAGAAGAAATCAGCCAGGACCTGAGATTTTCAACCTAACTAATGCATTTGTCTGTAATTTTAAGGTTTCTGCATAGGTTTGATCTCACCTTCCCTATCCGAGGTCGCTCCTTCGACTTTGCTAGGCTGTTACGTATATGTGAGACCGCTCCCCAGCATTTCAACATGTTGGCTACATCGTCGAGTCTCAGTATATATTCTTCTTCGGTTAGAGGAAAAGACCTCTAGGCATTGAAGAAGAAGAAGAAAGAAAGATAGAATGGTGAATTAGCTTACAAGTATTAGCTTCCAAAGGCAGGAACTACGCCAACAAAATATGGATATACATATCACTTTTTAAGTGGACATCCAAATTACAGGGAAAACGAAGATCATAATTATCATATCATCACGCTTCTTTTATGAACAAACACACAGGAAATGATTCTTTTACCTGTTCTCTGTACTTCCACATGACATTCATTGCAAGAAGATTCCGCCCCATGAACTCCTACATTGATCACATCTAAGAACTATGATTTAATTTCGTGGCTTCTAAAGTGACGAACCTTTCCACATTAATAATATAGAGGTCACAGCAAGAAACTGAAAATGAACAATTGAAATTCGGAAAAGCTGATTCTGTATTCATGCAATTAAAAGAAGAGGATTGGATGTCCCGACTTTCTTCTTGACGTTTAGAGCTATGACTCTAAATGCAATACAGAATCACAAACACTCTTGAATACAGAAAGCGTACCTTCTTGATGAGCTGGACATCATAAGATCTTCCATACTTCTGCCTGATGAGGGTTGCAAGATCTAAGCCGTTAAATGCAGAATCATCCGACCCTACCATCCTTTCAAGATTTGCCCGATTCATATCATCCGCTTGCTAAAGACAGACAAAATATGTTTCAAAATGATCAGATGCATCAAGCAAGTATTAATTTGAACAAAAGGCATGCTGTCCTATGTTGTGTCACTAAGATAGAAGAAGACATTACGACATTGAAAGAACTCAAGAAATCAAATTACTTACGCTCTTTTTCCAGGTTCTAGCAGAAGTAGATCAACATTTATATTACCATTTTATAATTTCAACAAAATTAACGCTTTCATGTACAAAAAAAGATTAAAACCTGTTGACTATTTAACAGAGTTCTAGTGTATAAGCACACTGAAACTATGTCTCAGTCACATCACATGAACGCTTAAAGGTCAAGTCAACGACTTCAGTGAATGACTCGGATTAACAATGCTCTTACAGATGGATAAAACCAAAACATACCCTTTTAGTTTTATCATCGAGTGATTCCTTTTCCTCGTCATCCGAATTATCTGGATTCATCCCGTCATCCACAATACTGCAAATTCTTGAAAACTTTCTCCTCGCAGTTTGCCCATAGGTACTCTTCAAGGAGAGGCTATGAGAGAAAGCCAATCTTCCCGAGAAACACGGACCGCAATATCTCGAACAAGAAACCTTAGATACTGTTCCTATACAGCATCGTTCGTGTGTAATCGATGGTTGACAATGATGATGACTTGAGACAATGCTCATCATCTCCTGTAAAGCGGTAAAAACGCCAAACCATAAATTTTGCCGCAGCTGTAAAGAATCGAATTCAAAATGCATCTAATTCTCAAACTAACAGTGAACACAATCCTACAGAAACTAAGTAGAGAAACCAAACGAAGTTTCTTTTACACATCCCTGGGAGCCAATAAAACAGACAATCGCGTACTAACATGGAGAAAATATGATTTTAGTTGCATCACAATCAGTCTCACTCGTGTAATATCTTGATAGTTTCCATCGAGAAATCGCTATTCTGCTAACTAAGAGGCGGTTAATGGAGTAACATCGAGAAGCGAGTAAACATGAACAAGTGAGGGAAAATATCAAGGAAGCAAAGACCAAGTTAAGAATTTACCAAGATGTTGAGGGAGCACGTAATCTTACCGCCGGTAGAGTTGGGGAAGAGCACGGTGGTGCTGCGGAGGAGCAGATGAGGAGGAGAAATAAGAGAGATAAAAATATCAGTGAATGAACGGTGAAGAAGGAGAGACAAAAATGAAAATTCTAATTTCCAAAACAAAGCGAAATTCCCTATAAAACATCTTTTCCGCCATATCATTCTCTATTAGTTTAAAAATTATGAAGCCTAAAACGTCTGAAATTAAAATACTTACTATACATGGCTAATAAGAATACAAAAAAAAAATGAAGAACTGTTTTAATATTTTCATTTTTTAAAAGTTAATTTTGATAATTAATGAACGTAAGGATTTGTGCCTCAAACAGCATAAGATTAACATGTTGTCGGTCAAAAAAAAATATCAGTTGCTATAAACTAACAATATCAACTTGAAAAATGATAATACTACTAATAAAAAAGGATGGTGAATTATATAGAGAAATACCCTCAAATACCACACTTTCATGTTTTTGTGACAAAATACCACATCAAGGTGAAAATGACAAAAATAACATTTATTTAATGGTTTAAAGATAATTAAATTAATAAATTTGGGTTCAAAAGTCATTAATTAGGGTTTAGATTTTGGGTTTTAGGGTTTATGTTTAAGGGATTGAGAAGAAACATATGAAAATAAATGTATAATAGTCTTTTTTTCTCTTAAAAAATGTTATTTTTGTCATTTTCATCTTGGTGTGGTATTTTTGTCAAAAAAAAACATGAAAGTGTGGTATTTTTGAGAATTGCACAATTATATAACGTTTTGACAACTAAATAATGATCATTATACGATACGCCAAGTGTTTTTGCTTCATCAAGCGAAGGTTTTGTTTACTTGCACGTTTTCGCGATAAGTTTTGGCGTCTCGGCCCTTCTACATAGTGACACATAAGATACATCATACATGATTCTCGTCTTTGGAAAACCAAAACTTGTCCGCGTGTAAGTGGTCCGATCATGCAGCAAAGTTAAAAAACATTGTGTAAACTGTAAAAAGAAATATGATTGATTACTTTATTGTTTTTGCAAGATCTTTATTGTTTTTGCAAGATCTTAACCTTTAACTGTAGTTGTTGTTTGATGTGCTTTGAGTTATAAACGAAAAGCTAGTACTGGTAATATGTACTTTTTTTTTTCTTTTTCTGTACCAAACTTAGAGATGATATGTACTTTTTCTTTCGATCAAAGCTTGGTCTATTCTCGGTCTGAGCCAACATTCTTTAATTTTGACTGGCTCAGTTGACTAACCAGAAAATAACCAAAATATGACAATGCTTCACATAAACTCTTCTGTTCGAAAATTCGTAAGTACGTTGAGAAATTGGATAGGCTACATTTTCTTGGCGGGGTAATTCACTTCTGACATTAGTCAAGAAGTGTAAAATGGGATAAATATAGCAAGAAATGTGTATGATATTGCAATGATTAAGAATAATTTCGCAGTTATGATTTTGGATTAACACATACGACCTAGTGAAATTGTCAAAGGCTCAAAGCTAATGAGAATTCATAAGAAGAAAAATCAGAAAAAAAAAAAGAAAAAAAAAAAAAAAAAAAAAACAGTGGAGAGGTGCAAAAGAAAAACATAGTCGGTGGCTTTAGAAAGAAACAAAAAGATAAGAGGGGTCCTTGTAAATTCCCAAGTAATTTGCATATTTTCAAAATTTGAAATCGAGCTTAAGAGAAGCACTATTTCCCTTTCTCGTCTCGCGTCCAGTCATCGTTTTCTCAGATTCCTGAATAATTCTCTTTCGATACCAATCCCCACCAAAAAATAATAATAATCCCTTTGTTCTGAAAATCCGATTCGGAAACCCTAGGTTGCAATCATGCCCATGGAGAACGACAATGGCCTCGCTAGCAACGTCGTCGTCACCGCCGAGCAAGCAACCAAGATCAACGAGACTGATCTGCGGTTGCCGGAGAATCGTCACGGTGCTGTCTCGGAAGCAGGAAGTGGAAGCGAGAAAGGAGAGGAAGGGGTGGAGACGTCAGTTGCGGTGGCTGTCGATGAGAGCGGATCGAATTCGGTGGGAGAGCTACCTCCCCGATCTTCCTCCGCTAGAGTTCCGTTCACTAATCTGAGCCAGATTGATGCGGATCTTGCTCTGGCTCGCACGCTCCAAGAACAGGTTGGTCTTTCTTCGCATCTGTCTGTTTTGGGATTTCTGCGTTTTTAGGTTATTCGATTCTGTTCTTGTTGCTTCTTCTCCTAATTGCATTTGAAGTTTGGATTTTTCCAAGAATTTCTGTAGAATTGTCGATTATTGAATGCGCTTGTTTTGTCTGTTTCGGGTTTCAGGAGCGGGCGTATATGATGCTGACCATGAACAGTGAAATTAGTGACTATGGGAGCTGGGAAACTGGAAGCTATGTATACGATGAGGATGAGTTTGATGACCCTGAGGATGAGGATGACGATGAAGACGAATATGAAACAGATGATGATCCTCAGGAAGATGCGCCCGATGTGAATGCCCATGGAGACGATCAAGAAGATGACGGCAGAAACGCTGACACCGAAGAAGTTGCTTATTCAGATGATGAAGCCTATGCTAGAGCTCTTCAGGAAGCTGAGGAAAGGGAAATGGCAGATAGATTGTCTGCCTTATCCGGGTTAGCAGACCGTGAGTACACTTATTGCTACTTACTCTAGTTCTCTTTGATGGGCGTTCTAGAATTGGTTTGGGATTTATGCTAACTGTTATTGGTTGCAGGGGTTGAAGATCCGGATGATGAGGATCATGCTTCTCAGGTAGGCTCCTTACACAGTTACACTACAACAAAACCCTTTTTGATCTTGAGCTGTAAACCTTTTCTGCTTGACAATATGAACCCTATTTTCCTTACTACTGGAAAAGAACTACTGTCCAACCCCTTTTTGTTTAGTCATATGGTGGCTAAAGGACAAAGTTGTGACATAGAACCTGCCATTGTCGAAGTGATGCATCACACATCGTTTAGTCTATTTATATCCTTCTGTATTGGCATTAGTTTGTTTCTTTTTCGTTATAGTTTAGTCTGTGGTGTTAACCTTTTATTCCGGAGGCCCAGTTAGATACTCCTCCCTGTGTATTCAAGGTGGTTATTGTTGCTAGTTTAGTCTGTCAACCTACTGAAAATTGGGTACCATGTAATAGTTTTATAAATTCTCTCTCTATCGAAATAAGTTTGGTACTTTGGTACTAGGTTGTACCTAATTATTTAAGGTTAATGCTACTAGAATTTTGCACAATTGTATGCTTGCTGGTCAAAAATTCATTAACCAGTAGGGTAATCAAATCAATTGTAATCTGCTAGCGTTAACTGGTCACTGGCATCGAAGAAAGTTATGCTCACACCTTGCAGCATAAGACCTCGTGGTAGACTGAAGTAGATAGAATCTGGTCCATTTTTTGGAAAAGAAACTTCAAATTATAATTACAGGGTAGAGAATCATATAAAGTAAGGCGTCTTTGAGGTGATTTGATTCTGCTTCCACTCATGTTGTGTATGCTTTATTTTTGCAGGATGTCTGGGATGAAATGGATCCTGATGAGCTTTCATATGAGGTAAACATTCATGATGCTGTGTCTTTTGAATTCTCTCGTGATTTTGTGAAACGATTTATAGTCAATGTGAATAATGTTGTTGGAAATGTTGGTCTCTAGAGTTAAGATTTGTAATGCATTTCAATATTCATTATTCAAAATTTAGATGGCCAACATGATGTTGTTGAATACTGTTGTTGGAAATGTTGGTCTGCTGGCTTATAAATTACGCTCTCTATTGTTTGCAGGAGTTGCTTGCACTTGGCGATATTGTGGGAACCGAGAGCAGAGGATTGTCTGCTGATACAATTGCATCATTGCCTTCAAAAAGATATAAAGACGGAGACAATCAGAACGGAACCGATGAATCGTAATGCCTTTTCTGTAACCAATTTAGTAGTCCATTAATAATTTCATGCAAGTAGCTTGATAATTAACTTTTCTGATGCTTGATGCAGGTGCGTTATATGTCGTTTAGACTATGAAGATGACGATGACTTGATACTGCTTCCGTGCAAACATTCTTACCACTCGGAGTGTATAAACAACTGGTTGAAGATAAACAAGGTATCTCTTTCAAGAAAAAAGTAGAATCCTGTTAGAGAAGATGAAATTATTCAGTTGTTGTCAGCTATGTGAAAGCTGATAAACACTGAGTTGTCTTTTTCTCCTGACACATACACTTTTTGATAAGGATAGATATATTCACGCTAGAAAATAGCCACAGCACCTGATTATTTCCCAACAATGATCTTGTTTATAATACGGGAATTTATGGTCAGTATAAATGTGGAATTAATCTCTTGTTGTTTGAGCTTATGGATTGCATCTATGCTTTTGCCGATTGTGTGCATCAGCATCTTCGAAACTGAGGGGTTTGGTTGCTAGTAAGCAGACATTTGAGAATGTCAATACCATAGTATCTACGATATGCGATCATCTCATCAACTTCCATGGGAATTAGGAACAATTATTTATTTCTCAGCTTTTAGACAAAGCAGTTGTGTGTAGAGATTGGATTATTTTCTGTTCAACATTCATATAGACCGAAAGCCACTAACAACCCGAAACTGACACAACATTCTGCAGACTTGCCCTGTATGCAGCGCAGAGGTTTCAACTTCCTCAGCTGGACAAAGCTAATGGGAGCAAAGGAAGAGATATCCAGAGAAAAAGATTATGAGCTAAGAACTTCATTACCTTAGCTGTGTCTCTTTGTACACTTTTATATAAACAGAAACATCATCAGATTTCCTTGGGTCGTTTAAAACAATCTCAATCTCATAAATTGAAACTTTCTCAAAGCTTTTTTGAAGTTCTTACACTGTAGTATCTGCGTTCATCTGTTACCTTGTGATTTTTGGAAAAGAACAGCTACCACCGGTCTGGGTTTTGATCTAGAAAGAACATCTAATCTATAGAACATGGGTCTTCTGAGATTCGAGAGATACATCAAAAGCGTTTAGGCCTGAATCTTTGACTAGATTGAAACTAGTCTTATTACCTAAGATGAATATTTGGATACAAAAGCTATTACGAGACGCATCCATGTTTTGTTGTTCTCTTGGGAACATGAACATAACGACTAGAGAGTTGGTCGTCTACATGATAAGCTGGCGAGTGGAGTGGCACCAACGGTCGTATGCTGGGGTGAGATTGGGCCACTCAGTGGCGGAGACTGAGAAATCTTGGAGCCAGTTTGTGAGTAAGATTTCTTGGTCTAATGCAGGCAATGTCGAGATAGCTTTGTCTATGGCTCGTTCCACCTCAACCCTCTCATAACCCGTCAGAACGGGAAACGCTAGCCCAAGCCTCGCGTGACTGAATAGCGGTAGCCAGTTTGCAAGGAGCCTGAACTTCACTTGTCCAGGAACTTGTGTGCTGTCTCGTGCTAACTCCCCGATTAACAGCGCTGCGAAACATTAGTGAGACTGTGAGAAAACAGCTGAGCATATAAATAAGCCGAGAAGAAAATCAACACCAATAGTTACCTGAAATTTTAACCATGAGGCCTTGAACCCTAGGAGCAGCCGTAAGAGACAAGGAAGCTAAACCAGAAGCATAGCTCCAGCGTTTTATACCTTCTTCCACCGCACCATAACGCCTAAGTTTCTCCGTCGTCCACAACAACTCCTCCGCCAGCTTCTCCACCGCCAGTTCAACCTCATTCTCCTGAGAACCAACTGCTCTCACCAACGCAGACTCTCTCCTCCTACTCTGCGATAACAAGTTTCCGGTCATATCCGCCAATGACCTGACCGTGTTGATACACGTGTTCAGGCCTCTCACGTAGGAGGCAACATAACCTCCTAGCGGGAGGGCGCTGACCAGACGCAGGGGTAGACCACCGAAGGGTTCGTCTGCGGTTTTAGAGCGTTTCAAGGAGTCCTGCAAACGCGCAGTGGTGCGTGCGAAGGAAGACGCCAGGGCCGCTCGATTGACGTCGAGTAGTTCCACGTTGCAGCTCTGGGCATTATCTTCCATGATCTTCTCAGCCATTCCCATGGCAAATTGGTATTTTCTTGAGGTTACTGGAATCTCGTTCATTAGCGCAAGTGCCTACTCGTACACACATGTGAAGATGTATAAAACGCTAAATCAAAACCATCAATAACGATCCATATGACCATAGTCAATACAACCATTCAAATATATGCAAATTTTTGTATATGTACATATATATACATCTAACTAGACGAACAATGTATCTATATATTGTAGCAGATATTCAAGATCCCAATGATCAGAAAATCCCGTGGCAGATAATTCATTTTATGAATAGTTATGATAATTAATTAACCAGTCTCGATACACTTTACAAATTGCGCAAGATTTGTCTTATCGACCCTACGACTCATCCACTTCCCTCTTTGTTTTCATCTATGACGTGACATTATGCATGTTGTCCACGTGGAAATTACAGAGATAAAGTACCCACGTTAGGCAAATTCGTGGTGTGTCAAATAATAGAAAGCTCCAAAGCCATATTTCCATTGCAATCAAAGATCAGATCATACAAACATAACCAAGCAATAACACACAGGTCTACATATGATCGTTATTTCTTAATCGGACCCAAGCAAACAAGTGAAATTTTTTTTGAATCAAACGTAACGAAACGTTAAAAGATCTTACTCAAACAGGAAAAACACAAATAAAACGTTAATGTTAATTTAACATCATATAATGAAAGATTATAAATATAACACTTACGTGACAAAGTGCTCTACCGAGAGAGTTAACAGAAGGCATATCAACGCCGTCACAAATCATCGTACCCAAATCCGCCGACCCTGAATACTTAACCAACGCCGTTGATGACGTCGACGACGACGAGGGAGCCGAAACAGGTACCAACGCATTCTCGGCCGCCGCGGTAAGAAGACCCGAAGCGAAACTAAAGGGATGATAAGAATAAGGATAAGCAGAAGAAGAAGACGAAGAAGAGATGAGAGGAAGAGGAAGGTAGTCCAAGGAAACCCTAAGGACCCAAAGGGCGAGCCACGCCATCATCATAGACATGAACCTGAGGTGGTCCGAAGCCGACCACCGCCTAGAAGACAACTCCGGTGTGGAGGCGGTGGAGGCGACGGAGACGAGAGAACGAGCGGCGGTGTTGACGGTGGTCATAAAGATGGAGTTGAGGAGACCCGTCGTGGGACGATTGTTTCTGTATGTGTACTCCAAGTATTGTAGCTCCCTTGACGACGACATTCTCTTCTCTCTAATTTTTTTGCTCTTGTCTCTCTTAAAGAAGTTAATTATTGCTAGACCAGTTATATATGTGTATATATATGAAGATAGAGCTTGGTTTGGATATTTCTTCTTTTCGAAGTATATGATGAGATGCACCGCCTATGATCCACGGGTGTGTTTCTCGTCGTCGTGTAAGCATTTGGTGTATTGTCGGCTAAATCTTTGTCGGGGTCCATGCGTCGTCGTTTGTTCCTCCCCCAACATAGGTAAATGCGAAATTATAAATCAGTCAATTATTTTTTGTCCACAAAAAATTAGATGGGCGTAAAAAGTAATTATTGGAGTATATATATTGACTTGGAATTGGGATATTTTTCGAATAAATTTGTATTGTTGGTTTGGAGATATCTTTTGGTGCGTGTGGTTGAGATGCACATTAATGAATACGGTCATAATAATTCTCGGAAGATGTCTTTACGAATAATCAGCGTATGGGATAGAACTGAACATATGGTGGATTACAATATTACATCACATGCCATTTCTGAATTAGTATGCATACGACTGGTTAGTCTACGTATACATACGACTGGTTAGTCTACATTTCTATCAGTGAAGAACAACAAACGTGCTCTCTTCTCTATCCTTCTACGGGCGAAGCGTTCGTATTCGACAGTTTTAGGGAGAAGGGACGGGAAGTATTCACATCTCGTTTCATGAATCGATGCCCATCTCGTTTGCATTATTGTTAGTAGCCGTTAAGGATAGCAAAATACCAAATATAAACTATATACGTAGCTTAGTAATATATATATTAAACAAAAAGGAACACCGAAACCCATGTTCTTAATTATTCTTTTTTTTCGGTTAAGGTTCAATTCCATCCAAATTACTTCTTTTTTTAAAACAACTAGTATATATATGTTATACACGTACGATTGTTTTGTTGTCCTATTTTATTTTATTCTCAGTTTTGGTTTCTGTTTTTTCTTGTCAGCAAATGTTTATTGATATGAATTTGAAACATCTGTAACACAAAACAAATATCTAAAAGCTTAAGTTGACTTTACCCATGTGATCGGAACCCCTGGTTGTCTTGTTCTATGCTTGAGCGATACAAAATTTGCAGCAACGTTACAATTTCTGTATACATGTGGAAATAAGTGGCTTAGTTATTGAACAAACTAACACTATATGAAGAAAATAAAATATGTAACTGAGCAAAAATAATCTGCTGGTCCTTATGAAAATGAAATGCGAAAACAAGATCTGATGAGTCGAAGAAGAATAGGACTGATCCAAATTCAGTATCGCGTACATGACGACAAGCAAACCGAAAAGTCATAATAATATACTTTTCTTGTTCTGCTTGTGAAATTGCGAAAATTGGCTAAAACTTTATCAATGATGTTTAAAATTGACTGATGCGTGTTCTTGAAAGGTCAGATTATTTAAAGATTTGTCATATGCGTCAATTATATAGCCTTGAGAAAATACTTAAACTGAGATGTTTAAAATAAATACAGCATATATTTATGGGAGTAAAAGATAGATTCTACATTTAAACTTTGTTTTCGAGTAGTTTATTTTTGGGATGTACTGGTTCTGAGTCCATGAAAATAGTGATAGTCAACTTTAGACTCTATGTAGCAAACATAAGCTTATATCACACTGTTTCACATGAAATAAAAAAATACCATCCCCCTACCTATGATATATTATTATTACATCATTAGTATAAATATGAAGCATTGTGGAAACATCATGAAAATAATGTAATGCGACGACTTCTGACTTTCCAATGTAAACTAAAAGAATGGAAGTGGAACTACGTATATAGTTTACCAAAAAAATAACTATCCATATATAAAAATAGTGATAGTCAACTTTTTGTTTCCATATCGTAATCAATAGCCCCACAGATACAACTCCTTTAATAACATTGTTTGAATATCCTCTGACACATAGATATTATCTTACAACAATTTGACGAACAATAATGCTATTAATAATCAAGATTCAAGATATCTATATATATATATATATATATACATGTTGTTTTTGAAAAAAACTAAAGTTTGTCCCATTAAGTGGATAATATAAAAACGGTACATTCAATTAGATCGACGCATTCATGTGAATGGAAAGGCTGTCACGAGTGAAAAGGTTATTTAGGTATCAAATGACCTCAAATTTTGGATAGAGATTGACAATTCCGTACCAAGTTTTAGTTTCAAAGGATATAAAGTAATAACTAAAAGATACCTTCGTTAGGTAGAAAATCGAAAATAGATCTTGAATGTAATTCTGAAAGGAAAAGAAAATTGGATCAGAGATCTTATCTCATTTTAATGACAAAAAAGGGAAGTTGGCTGTTTATAACAAAAGAAAGAAGAAAAATCTTATCTAAAATCAAACATAGCAGCGGTCTTTTCTGTCTGTTGACCGAGTTTTGCGGGAGTTTACTCACTAAGTGCCACAAATAAATTAAAAGTATCTGTTACTTTTTGAAAAAAGTGACAAGGGAAAATCAAAATTAGATTTAATTAAGTCAAAATTGTAGTTCTAGTGTTCTACTACACAAAAGTAAAGAGTGTGAATATCTTTTTTTTTTTGTGACACCAGAAGAGTGTGAATATCTTATTACAGCTTTTTTGTGTAATACTTGTTATTTACTTTGCAACGTTATTCTTTCATCTAACGTTATACTACTACTTTATCGAACTTAAAACAACGTCATTATGTTTAATAAAATAAATAAATAAAACTACTATAAAAAGACACGAGATTTATGGAAGCAGATAAGATCCAGTGGAATAGGCAAGTGGAAGAACGAGAACAGCTGTTCTTTTCTCCGACCTCAAAGTCAGCCGACAGTTAATTCAAATCCTATAAATTTCAACTGTTCTTCTCCATTTTCAAAATCAAAATCATTTCCTGCCTTTCTTGATTTTTCTCGATTCGGAATTATTTTCGAACCAGATCTACCCACAAGCAAATACTCCCCATTACCTGAAAGTAACAAACACAAACACCACCAAGAAGAGGAAGAACAAGATCTGCTATGTTTGTTCCTCTGTGAAACAGAGAAGTCAACACTGAGTATTCCACGACGTCGTTTTGACAAATCGACTTCCTTTCGTTTTTTTTTTTGTAATTTTTTTCTTTTCAAATCGGAGAAATGGCCGGAGGGTTCGTCAGTCAAACGCCGGGCGTTCGGAACTACAATTACAAACTTACACCGAAAGTCTTCGTAACATGTTTCATCGGTGCTTTCGGTGGTCTCATCTTCGGATACGATCTCGGGATCTCAGGTTTTTTTTTTCTCTCTCTCAGATTCAAGTCTTGTTCTTCTTTGATCTGATCTAGGAAATATCCGGTGAGAAATTAAAGGGCTTTTTATTGCTTGTAGGAGGGGTAACCTCGATGGAGCCATTCTTGGAAGAGTTTTTCCCTTACGTGTACAAGAAGATGAAGAACGCACACGAGAACGAGTACTGTCGATTCGATAGTCAGCTTCTCACTCTCTTCACTTCGTCTCTCTATGTAGCGGCTTTGATCTCTTCCTTATTCGCCTCCACAGTAACCCGAGTTTTCGGAAGGAAATGGTCCATGTTCATCGGTGGTTTCACCTTCTTCATCGGTTCTGCTTTCAACGGCTTTGCCCAGAACATCGCCATGCTTCTCATCGGTCGTATTCTACTCGGTTTCGGAGTCGGATTCGCCAATCAAGTAAGTTCTTCAAACTTTTTCTTTCCTTTATGGTTATATTAACTTGATGAAGAAGCAACAACGGTGGCTTATATATCAAATGGTTTTGGTTTTGGTTTTGGTTTTGGTTTCAGTCTGTTCCGGTTTATCTGTCGGAAATGGCTCCTCCGAATCTTAGAGGAGCGTTCAACAACGGATTTCAAGTAGCGATCATATTCGGTATCGTTGTTGCAACGATCATCAACTACTTCACTGCACAGATGAAAGGGAACATCGGGTGGAGAATCTCTCTCGGATTAGCTTGTGTCCCTTCAGTGATGATCATGATCGGAGCTCTGGTCCTTCCTGACACTCCGAACTCGCTCATCGAGCGTGGCTACACCGAGGAGGCAAAGCAAATGCTTCAATCTATCCGAGGAACGGATGAAGTCGATGAAGAGTTTCAAGATCTCATTGATGCAAGTGAGGCGTCTAAGCAAGTGAAACACCCATGGAAGAACATCTTGCTTCCTCGTTACAGACCACAATTGATCATGACTTGCTTCATTCCTTTCTTCCAACAGCTTACCGGAATCAATGTCATTACATTTTATGCGCCCGTTCTGTTCCAAACCCTCGGGTTCGGTAGTAAAGCTTCGCTCTTATCGGCTATGGTAACGGGTATCATCGAGCTCTTGTCTACCTTCGTCGCTGTCTTCACAGTGGATAGATTTGGAAGAAGAGTCTTGTTCCTCCAGGGAGGTGTTCAGATGCTTATCTCTCAGGTAACACAGAGCCCTAACCCTAACCCAACTTTACGTTTCTTTACAAGTACTCAATCTCTCGAAACATATGTTGCAGATCGCTATTGGAATCATGATTGGAATCAAATTTGGAGTGGCTGGGACAGGGAACATAGGGAAATCAGACGCTAATCTTATCGTGGTTCTGATCTGCATCTATGTAGCGGGTTTCGCGTGGTCATGGGGACCGTTGGGATGGCTGGTTCCTAGTGAGATATCTCCACTAGAGATCCGATCAGCAGCTCAAGCCATAAACGTGGCGTTCAACATGTTCTTCACATTCCTTGTAGCTCAGCTCTTCCTCACAATGCTCTGTCACATGAAATTCGGACTATTCTTCTTCTTCGCGGTGTTTGTCTTCATAATGACGATATTCATCTATCTGATGTTGCCTGAGACGAAGAATGTACCAATCGAAGAGATGAACAAAGTGTGGAAGGCACACTGGTTCTGGGGAAGGTTTATACCTGATGAAGCTGTTGGTGTTAGTGCTGCTGAAATGCAACAAAAGTCTGTATGATGATTATGTGAAAAACGCTTTCTTTAGGTAAAAGACTTGTCAGAAAATTTGAAAAGAGAAAGGTGATGATTAATAGGATGAAATAAGAATGAAATGTCAAGAAAAACAAATGTTGATTCCTGGAAGAAGAAAGCTGCTCTGTTTTTTGATGCAGAGACTTAGCTTTTTTACTTGGTTTATTCTTTCTTAATTCAATATAATGTCTCTGCTGCAATTGTAATTTGGGTCTAAAGAAAGCCAAAAAAGCTAAAAAATATATATATAAAAGTGAAATCAGTTTGTCTTATGTTTTAGTACTCTTATTTCTGTGAATCTTTTATTTGAGAAAAAAGAGTTATAATGCTTTTGCAAGAAACAAGAATAGTCATCAGTAGATATAGCCCTGGGCGTTCGGTGTTTCGGTTCGGTTCGGTTTTTTCGGTTTTCGGTTTTTTCGGTTAAGAGATTTAGTAACCGTTCGGTTAATCATAAAATTCGGTTCGGTTTCGGTTCGGTTTTTTCGGTTTTCGGTTTTTTTGGTTATAGAGATTTAGTAACCGTTCGGTTAATCATAAAATTCGGTTCGGTTTCGGTTCGGTTATTTCGGTTTGGTTCCGGTTTTTCTTATATTTTTTTGGATAATTTGGATAAAAAACCGGATAACTTCGGATAATATCAGATAATTCGGATAATTTCGGATATTTTGGATAAAAACATTTGGATAATTTTGGATAATTCGGTTTTTTTACTAATATTTGGTTAATTTTAATTATTTAGTTATTTTAAAATATAAATATAAATAATATTTTTAAGTATATGGATCGTATTTCGGATATTCGGTTATCCGTTCGGTTATCCATTCGGTTTCGGTTCGGTTCGGTTTCGGTTCGGTTATTTCGGTTATCTCAATTCAGTATCCAATAGGTGTTTCATAATATTCGGTTCGGTTTCGGTTTCGGTTATTTCGGTTCGGTTTTCGGTTTTCGGTTAAAAGGCCCAGCCCTAAGTAGATATTTCAGTTCTAGTGCCATATTCTACTATTTTTTTAAAATATGACTGAAACACCTTTTTCTTTTGTTTCCGTCACAGATTAGAGTACATCTTCCTTACAGTAATTAAACATTTTTTAAAAAAAATCGTTGGATATAAGTATTATCTGAACAAATCAATTAATACTCAAAATCAAAAGTAAAGAAAGATACAAGTATTGATGTGCATAAATGAACCGAGTCAAACTCTCATACCAAAAAAAAAAAAAAAAAAAAAACCGAGTCAAACTTCTGACCAAACCTTAATAAGTTAATAGCCAAAAATTGCTACATGGACCAGTATATATTAAAGCCGGTATATAACATTCCTTAAAAGTAAAAAAAAAAAAATCTACATGGGCCGTCCGTGGGGTGAAGCCCAAATACTTTAATTATCGTTGAGGAAGAGAGTTTGAGTCGGCCACAAACCAAAGAATTCTTTTCTCTCTTTTCTCTTCGAGACAACGTCTTCTATGTCCTTAAAACTCAAACTTAAATCTCTTATATCCCCACTTTATCTCCTATATCCCTATTTCATTAATCAATCATGATAATACCAAAATACCCTTCAATTGAAATTGAATTGAAATTGAAAAACAGAAAAAAAATTAGAATTGACAAATTGAATATTGAGACCATCGGCGACTCCTCACGAGACTCTCCCTCCCCTCGACTCACTCACTCTATTCGGTGACTCACCTCCGGCGACTCACCTGCCGTCACTTCGAGTCACCTCCGTCGCCGCATTCCGTCGCAGAGAGTTGAAACCAGGTGCTGCATTCTTCCTTTTTCTCCACCTGCATTTAGTAGAAATTAGGTTTATGGGTTTAAATTTAGATTCAATTGAGATTTGATGAATTTGGTACGCACACTGTTGTATTACCTATGTTTCTGGGTTGATTAGTAAGTTTAATTGGTAAAAAATAGATTTCAGTGGTTGAATGGATCGAATTGGCAGTACATTTGCACTCGAAACAATTGATTTTGGGTAGAACTAGGTAGAACTAGTAGAACTGATAAATGTAGTATAACTGGTAACACTGGTATTACTGAAAATGTGTAACTGGTATAACTGTGGATAACTATGAATAATTTATTGAGTTTTTTGCATTGTTTTGGCAGGATACAATGACTACGCACGTGACCATATATTTTAAATTTCAAAGTCGCATGTGTAGTGTAATTTTGAAGACATCGGTGGAGGAGATATCTTTGTCAGTGATAGAAGCTAGGCTGTATAAGAAGCTTGGGTTAGATGAAAGTAAGGTTAAACTGGAGCCGGTCAGGGTCGTGGTCGTGATATCCAGTTAGACCTACATGACCTGTGCACAAAATACTACTTGAAGGAGCTATGGGCATTGGCTTACTACAAGACGATTTATGTAGTGTCGGATAGGTCTGAATGGAATGTACCGGATTACATCAGAACACTGCGTAAAAGGCAAGCCTATAAAGGTTTTTATTGGTTGTTATTTGGGAGAGGGTGTAGCGATGAATGATTTATTGCCATCTTTTGTGTTGTAAAACTTGTATGATTAGGACTCCTGCGTAAAACTAAGTAAACTGTGTCAACTATATTTGATTTGTCGCCATGTTTGAGTGCGAACGTATTTGATTTATTGCCATCTTTTGTGTTGTAAAACTTGTATGATTTGGACTACTGTGTAAAACTAAGTATAACTATGTGTAATATATTTGATTTATCCCCATCTTGAGTGCGAACATGTTATTACGTTGAACAATCCGAGTTATCTGCCTAAACAATTATATCAACGGTAAAACGAAAATAACAAAGTTTTTATTAAAGTAATACTAGGAAAAGCTAATTTTGGGTGATTTTCAAATTAAATTAGTATTCCCCTCTAAAAAATTAAATCAACTGTAAAACTAAAAAAACAAATTCGATTTTATTGTATTTACATATACTTATACCAAATATATGATTTTTAATTTTAAAATTTTATTTTTGTTACACAAGCCCAACATTTCTCCAATATACTTCCTTATACTTTCATGAACACTTTGTTGGTGACAACCAACTTAGTAAGGAAAAGTTAACGAAATTATGATTCAAACATATTTTTTCATAGAACAATCAGTCTTACATGTAAAATCACTAAACGTAACTGTAAAACTACTAAAACATATTTGAAGGTTAAGTAATACTAATTAAAACGAAAACCACCAAAAGTAGAACTATGAAGAACTTTCGTACTACTACTATCTTAGGTATTACTAAGAACGATTTTTGGAGGGAAAATTTCCCACCAATTTTTGGACGAAAATTTATGTCATTTCTCTGTTTTCGTTATCAGCCATCCATTTCTCTCATTTTATCATTTCTCTCTCTCAATTCTCTCATTTCTCTCTCTCATTTTTTCATTTCTCTCTCTCCTTTTCTCATTTTTCTCTCTCAATTCTCTCATTTCTCCCATTTCTCTCTCCCGGTTCTCTCATTTTTCTCCATTTCTCTGTCACTTCTCTCTTTCTTCATGATTTTTGCCAGTCATGGATCCTTGAGCATTTTTTGAAGTAAATTTGGGGTAAATTTAGATTCTTGAGCATTCTTTGAAGTAAAACTGGTAAAGTTAGGTAGAACTACTTGCGATTTCTGGAAAGTAGAACTGGTGAAACTAGGTAAAACTATTTGAGAATAATGGATAGTAGAACTGGTACTTCTCGGTAAAACTGGTGAAACTAGGTAAAACTATTTGAGAACAATGGATAAGTTTTTATATGCTTTGATTGCAGAATGATGGCCTCCACTTTCAGCAACCATGGGTTTTCGGTGTCAAGGAAGAGGTAAGGACTTAAGGAAGATGGTGGAAGAGATGGCCGCAGATATTGCAAAACTCAAGGAGCTGGTGACCCGTAAACTCGGTTAAATTCTCTTTGTATCAGTTTGTGTTTCTTAAGACTTATTTTACCAACCTTATCCACTTTATGTTATTGTTAAGACTTGTGTTTGGTATGATTTATGTTGTGTTAAATTCTCAATCAATTGTCTTCTCTATTCTAGGATTTAACATCATAGTGAGTTCAAACTAAAATAAGAAGAATTACCACAACAATTTCAACCAGTCCTAAAACCACAAAACAAGTTCCCAAAACAACTTGGACACATAAAAATAATGTGTTTCCAAAACAAGTTACCAAAACGTGAACACAAAAAAAAAACCACAACCAGAGCTCAAAGTTTCGCATGAAGTTTCAAACATCAACCACAAAACAAGTTTGCTTTCACTCTCCTTCCTTTTTCCTTTCTGAGCTTCCTTGACAAACGTTTCAATTGGGGCTAACCTTCCCTCAAATTCTTTTTGAAATATGTTTACCTTCTTCCCAACTCTCGCTAGCTGACCTTCTATCTTTTTGAAATATGTCTACCTTTTTCATCCTCAGCCTCCGCCAAAGCTTGATCTTCTTCAACCTCAGGCTCGTCCAATGGAGCCTCCGCAACTCGCGACTCCACAACGACCTGCTCCTCTACACTCTCCGCCTCCCTAATCCTACGCCTCAGTTCTTCTTCTCTTCTTCAGCCGTAACAACTCGCACCTTCCTAGCCGCCTCCGATTTCGTTAGCTTCCGAGTCTTGGATTTTGTTATCTCCTTTGAAGCCTCATTTCTTTTCCCACCTCGCCTTGTTTCCACCATTATAGACTCGATTGGAAGATAATAGAGAGAGAAGAACATGTTTCGGAAGAATTGGACTCCAATTTAGAGAGAAGAGTGTCTCGTCACGCTCGTTAGAGAGAGAGAGAGTTTCCCCAAATTAGAGAATTAGGGATTTGAAGATGGATGAGACGATGAATTTGAGGACTTGGTCGGATATGAGATAGAGATTGGTTTATCTCATCTTGGTTTAGGGAAGTCGGTTTAGGTTAGGTAAACTTGTAATTCTTTTAAATTGGAGAGGGTTTATAGTCAGTTTGCTTATTTTCGATCAAAAGATAATGTAAAATGAAATCCTTTTTAGAAAGAGGACATGAGAGACTTTATTTAGAGATAAAGGGACATAGAAACGTTGTCTCTTTCTCTTCTCTTCGTCTCGCGCTCTGAAGAAAATTTCGCAGATTCCGTCATGTCTTCTGGCGGAAATCCTACTGGCTCCGCCGCTGCAGCTGTTGAAAAGATGTTCTTCTGCTACCAGTGCAACCGCACAGTCACCATCTCAATTTCCTCTACCGCTGATCCTTTCTGCCCTCGTTGCGCCGGTGGGTTTCTAGAAGAATACGACGAACCCAACCCTAATCCATCCCCGAATCCCAATTCCGACGGGTTTTTCCCCATGGCCGATCCTTTCTCCACCTTGCTCCCTCTCCTTTTCGGCTCTTCCGGCCCTTCCACCTCCGTCATGGACTTCATAAACCCGAGCTTCTTCGGGCCGTCGATGCAGCAGCCACGCTCCGCCCAGCACCAGCACCAGCACCAGCATCAGGGTGACGCTTTTGATCCTGTGTCGTTTCTCCAGAACCATCTCCAGCATCTGCGATCCAGCGGCACCCACGTCCAGTTCGTGATCGAGGACCATCCTTCGGATCCATCCCACCGAATGCCTGGAAACCTCGGGGACTACTTCTTCGGCCCTGGTCTTGAGCAGCTGATTCAGCAGCTGGCGGAGAATGACCCTAACCGGTACGGAACTCCTCCGGCTTCGAAATCCGCAATCGATGCGCTCCCGACGGTTAAGGTGACCAAGGATATGTTGAAATCTGAGATGAACCAGTGCGCCGTTTGTATGGATGAGTTTGAGGATGGTAGCGACGTAAAGCAGATGCCTTGCAAGCACGTCTTCCATCAGGATTGCTTGCTTCCTTGGCTTCAGTTACACAATTCCTGCCCCGTTTGTCGATATGAGCTGCCCACCGACGACCCTGAGTATGAGAGCAGGGCTCAAGGTCAACAAGGTCAGACGAGTGGGGATCTACAGGGCTCGCTCGACGGACAGCAGACGCCGAGGAGGTTTAGTATACAGCTTCCCTGGCCCTTCAGGAGACAGGATGGCTCTGGTTCTGAACCCGGTTCAGGGTCGGGAGCACCTGGAAGTGGCGGAGCTGGGTCTAATCTCGAGACCAGGCAGGAAGATTTGGATTGAGGTTTGTACCGCCTTCTCTGTCTTGTCTTGCTAAAAACCCTTTGTTTGATTTCTGTCTTCGCTTTGTCCGAAATGACTACTTGGTGTTTTACGGGAAAGGTACGAAATTGGGTTTATTATTTGGAGAATCTCAGAGGTGATAATAGGTTGTGTGGCTGCAAGAACATTGTCAACGTATGGCTATCTACTTGTGAAGTTATACTCGGACCGTTTCATAGATGCCATATCTTTTAGCTTGAAGTTGGAACTTCGTGTTTGGCATCTGTTTTTTTGCAATAGTGATAGATATGGAGCTCAAATGTGGCTGCTTGAACAAAAAGTTTCATAGGCACAAACTAGTTCCTCGCTTGCTCTTGCTGCTCCCTTCTATTAGCTATATATATCCTTGCTCACTAGATATCTTTGGGTTTCTGAGGTAGGCTCTGAGTATTGCGCTAACCTTGGATGTTTAGATAACATAAAGAAACTTTTTTTTTGACTCCTGCCTTAACCTAAGAAATAAAGAGGGTTCTGAAAGTAATTAGATTAGGTTACTCTGAAGCCTTGTAGAAAATTAAAAGTTTGTTGCAGTAAATAATCGGTAACTCTTCTCTAGAAGTGCCATGCATATTTGAGTTTCGGAGAGTATGGGTTCCAGTCTTATATCTTGAACTTTTTACCTTCCGTTTTTTTTTTTTTTGTGAATTAGGCATGTGATATTTAAGCAACTTGATGATTAGCACTTCTGGTGATATGTTTTCTGTGCTTTAGGATCGAAAATTGTGCTTTGTAATTGTAAATTTATAACTATGTGGATAGGGGAGAATTTGTAGGGGTAACTTCTGAGGTCTCTCACTGTGACTGTCGTAGTATGATGATGGGAAAATAGTTTTTCTTTCGATGCGAAAATACGAAAATACTGGAGAAGAAGCAATTGTAGTTCCTAGTGGTTATAAGGAATGCAGAAGAGTATCTTGAACTGCATATCTAGTTAGATAAGAGTCTTAAGGTTAGCATAAATATTGGACTCAAAGGGCTTACAGGTCATCGAGAGATTAGTTGGAAATGGTTGGTCCTAAGGTTTGTGGGGCTGATTCTTTGGAGAAATTTCAAATTGGTTCAGTCGATTATGCTTCCGGTTATAAGGAATAGAGTTGTTATTTGAGTTACGGATTCTGGCTGGTCTTTACCATTACGGATTCTGACCATGGTGTTGGATCCGTGAGATTTACATTGCAATGCGTTGAAGATAATGAAACCACTTCGTCCTAAAACTTTGCTTACTTTCATTGCAGTATGGCCAGAGTCATTGCCTGGAAATTGGATTGGAAGAAGGATGTGCACAAGTTCTCACAAAAAAAAATCGGCTGTTTCATTAGGGAAAAAAAGTGACATTGAGGTTTTACCATATTTTGTACATTTTAAAAAGAAAAAAGTATTTTGTTGTCGTTCTTATTTTGAGATTATATAACGAATGTGAGTTTAAAAAAAAAAAATCGCAATATTTCATTTAAGTGCTATTTTGTTAATTTTCTCATAAAAATAGGTCCACGAGTTGGGTCAGTGAAATCGAGACCCCCAATTGACGATTTGATTCATCCGTTAAATTCTAAACAAATGACATAAGATTGGGACACAAAGACTGAAAATATAAAGTGGCAGACAAAGTTGATTGATAAATATCTACAAAAAGAGATGTATGATGTATCTCACAAACAGTCCCTTGTGGTGTGTTTTGTGACCCTTTTATCAAATGACTTTACAGCTTTTTGTTTTCAAACTTATCTATAGTACACGTCGTCGCAAACTTGCAGCATTTTCCCATTGCTTTTTCTTCTTAAATGGCATGTGTAATGCGGGAAGCAACGGAATGTGATTTCAGAAGGCACACTTAATCACATGCAGTATGTTACACGACACGATAGTATATTAGTATATTAGTATATCAGTATATGGAAAATTGAATGGAATATGTTTCATAGACGATGATGAGGACACTAAATATTTGGATATCTGGCCCAAATCTCCTCTAGTTGTGGAGGCTATTTGTTTAAGGCATAAATCACCCAGGACCAAACAAACATAGTAGTGTTTTAGGCTTTTAGCTTCCCGATATATATATTTTTCTTTCTTTTTGAAGATTCTAAATTGTGAGATATTTATGTTGTCTACGTTAACAATAAAAAAAAAAAACTGATAGAGTTCGCGACTCAAATCATCAATTAGTTTTGATAACTTGATGGAGATCTGATTCCATAAGGTCTAATCGAGCTTTTATATCATGCCTTTGGACTCTTTTCTTGCTTACGGAATCAGATCTACATCAAATAATATCAAAGTTATTTTGATGATTTGATTCATGAACACTACCACTTTTTTTTTTTTGACGACAAAAGGCTATTCTATTACTCAAACTTGAGGTGGAGGGATTAACCACTCCGGAATAGAACAACCAACAAAAGAAACAATAGAAGGGAAAGCTCGAGCTAGTCTATCGGCCGAAGTATTCGAGGTTCGTGGAACATAAATGATGGAGAAAGCCGGGATAAGTCGTCTTAAGCGCATCACTTCATTGAGCTCCGTAGCATAGCTTGGCCAGTCCTCGGGAGCCGAGATCATGGCGAGTAGATCCTTACAATCAGTTCCAAAGTCCGGAGTTGCGGAAGCTTGTGCCATATCCATCGCCCAGATTAAAGCTTCGAGTTCCGTGTGGGGGGATAAGCGATTATGTTGATTGCGTACGCCTACAAGCCGGGTACGACCATTAGAGTCCAACCATACCCATCCCGTGCCACTAAAGGGTCCATCTGGGATCCATGATCCGTCAATCAAGCATATATTATGAAGACGCCGAGATGGATTGTTGGGAATCGACCGAGGAAGAACCTCTCGGGGGGTGTTTGAGTTCGCTTTTGTCCAGGCAGCACACTCGCTCTTTGCATGTCTAACTATGTCTTCTGGGGATCGAAGGATGCCTCTAAATAGTTTCTCATTCCGAGATTTCCAGATGAACCAAAGGATCCATGAAAACGGATCACCCAACTCTGATACCACATCCGATGTCGGTTGACGCCAGAACAAGTAGTCCAAGTTCGTAAAGAGAGCCTCCGTTGGAAAAATCTCCGGGTGCGGGGAGCCTAATGCCAAATTCCAAGCTTGGATCGCTGAAGGGCATTCAAAGAAAGCATGATTAACCGTTTCATTTGCTTTACCACATCGGGGGCATTGGTTATTGCATCGTATGCCCCGTCGGTTAAGATTGCGTGTTACCGCTAGATGCCCTGAAGTGATCTGCCATATAAGATGACGAATCTTTTGGGGAGCTTTTATCTTCCAGGCATGGCCCTGTAGCGCATGTATACTTGGTTCTGTATAGCTTGTCTCCTGATCTTGAGGTAGGAGGTTGCGGGCGACCCAATATCCAGATTTTACTGTATAGGTTCCTGACTTCGTAAAATTCCAGCAGAAAGTATCCGAGTGATAGGACTGACTTGTGGCCAGGCTACGAATTAAGTCGATATCCTCTGGATGAACATATGCTTGGAGAGTATTCAAATCCCACGTATAATCTTCTTTCGAGATAAAATCGCTAACCCTCATCGTTAGGCTTACAACGGGTGCGTTCGCACGAGCTGGCCGGGCAGGAGAAGACGGGATCCAAGGATCCGTCCATGCCCGTGTGTCGAGCCCCGAATGGATTTTCTGACGAATGCCTAAAAGGATAAGGGGCTTTGCCGCAATGATGCTATTCCAACCAAAGGATAGGATGTCTGAATTGGTAGTCCGCAAGGGCGTACTATACTTGTAATATTTTCCCCTAAGGACTACCACTTTATATTTAATACAATATGGTGACATATTTTTCTTTATGATGTATATTAATTATGTTTCTTATATAGTCCATTAGATCGCTCTTTTATCCAGTGTGGTATATTTTAAGTAAACCCTTCCCCAAGTCACGTGCACATTAATTGTCTGATTGTAAACCCTAAATTTTCGTCTTTTTGCTGTCAAATTGGCGGTCGGTAACTCTGTTGAGCCAAAGGTATAATCGTATTTTTTAGGCAAAATATATAAGGGTTCTAAGTACTTTTCTTTTTGGGTTAGAGATGTGATTCTAATTACTGGACGAAGGAGTGATATCTTGGAAAAAAACGGTAGAACTCAGTTTAATTTTTGGTTGGTATGTCCAAAAACAAAGAGGCTCTGTATTCATTGTTATGAATTTTTTGTGTGGGCATAACTATTGATAGAAAATTGATGAGGATCCTTTTTCTTCTGCTTCCCTCTAAATTATGTTGATGATATTGTGCAATCAATCATAAATGATTGAAGAGTATCTGTGAGAAAGCAGTTTCCAAAGCGGTATTGTCTTTTTGCTGTTGTTGCATGTAGTAAGTAGCTGAAGAAGATGATCGTATGGTGTTGACATAATTAGTGCGATTCGCAAGAGAGTGAGAATGACGTCTAGGACACCTTTACGTGTCCTAAGATTTCCCTGCTGCTTTCATTTGTGGTTCACTGTGTGTGTATGTGTCCTATGATCTGAAGATGGTGGTTGGTGGCTAAAGTCATTACTTTGAACTCGATGAGAAGAATAAAATTGAACAAGTTTAAAAAATGCATGGTGGTTTCATTATGTAAAAGAAAGTGTGAACATATATCCTTGTTATTTGTGAGGTCTTTACCTTCATGGCCCCAAGGTTTTACATTAGTGATCCGAATATGCAATAAAAAAAATTAATATTCTAATTTTTTCCCAATTATTATTGTCTAATCCGAACTTAATTATTTGCCTAATTCTTACATGTAAGAAGAAAGAACAATTTCATTTGATTCCAATGATTATCGTCTAATTATAGGTTATATGTCTAATCCTATTCTTATAGTTATATCTTATATGTAAGGAGGACGCATTGGCGTTCCACGTATCAATGTAATAGTGGCCACTGCCAAATTGGACAATGATAGATCGTTTTTTATTTATTTAGTTTAATTCGCAGGACGGCACGAGAAGTCATTTGGAGGAGCATACAGCAGCTCACTGCCATATATAACTATGTTCCACAATTATAGTCCTCTGGATTCCATCGTGTGTAAGTTTGGAATTATACCATCAAAGTTATTAAAAATACAGTTAATTTTCATTTTTGGTATTAGCATTTATCTTCATGACTAGCTTTGGGTTGACCCCAACCCAATTTTTGATTCGGACATGAAATCTAAATATCGATAAAGATGGAACACGACGAAACGTAGAAAGTGGCAAACAAAGCTGATAATATATCTGAAAAAGGACATGGGATAAACAATCCCTTGTGTTGTGTTTTATAAGTCCTTTTGACCTTTTTCATCATATGAAATCAACTTTTTATATTTTTGGGTGAGTGTGAGAAACTGAAAACATGTTTAGGATTTACACATAATAGCAACTTGCAATCACGATTTTCCCCACCGCTATTTTTTTATGTGACATTATAATTTGGTCGACATCAAAGAGATTGATTTCGAAAGGCATACTTGATCACATGGTCGGAACATGTTTTCATACACGGAAAAGTAACAACATTAGTGAATTATATGTGGATCTGTATTTTTTTATTTTTTTTGTAGGCCAATTTGTAGAATTTACTTCAAATATGTACAAACTAATTTGGAACATAATATGATATATCAAGAGACACGCATGTACTTGAAGATATGAAAAAGGAAGAAAAGTAAACTCTATATATGGAATATGCATGGTAACGTGAAATAGATGGTGGTGTCACAAATCAAATCGTCATTAGCTTTGGTAATGAAGGTCTAATTCCATGAAGAACACATCATATACCAAATTGTTAAAGACAATGACGATGTGAGTTGTGTACACACCATTAACTTGACTTTTATTAGTCTCTTTGTTCCGTTGAGATATGTGTGTAGTATAATTAAATTGAATGTTATCATAATCTATAGTCAAATGAAATTTAAATCGTAACCGTATGTGTTTGTAGATATCTTCGGCGATGGTGATGTAACAAAACGAGAAAAAGCCACACTAACTTTCTTAATCATAACGTAAATAGAATATACTGTATATTTCTTTTTAAAGTTTGAAGTCAACCAAAGTTAAACACAACTAGAACCGGATCCGCGCGGGAGCGCGGGATTATATCTTATTTTGTATTTAAACAAATATACGTTTATAAATATTTAATTTTATAAATATAGATATAAATTATAAAAATATGAAAAGAAGACAATACTATTGGACATAAACATTAACACTATATTTTAAAGTTGGGGTTGGAATTCACTAAAGTCGTTTTTGATGGCTTGATAAGAAATTGAGATAAAGAAAATAGTTTTAAACAAAAAGAAGTAGAGAAACAACAAAAGATTAAGAATTACATCAATGTAATTAAAAGATAAGTGAAAGTAAATTTTAAATTTGAAAACAATTATTCTTATTTAAAAGATAATGTGGGTGATTGGTTCGTCTTTAGCTGTAACTTTTTGTTGTAGTATTTATGCTGTAAGTACATTGGTTGTAACTGTAAATTTATTGTTGTAGTTTTTTTAGCAGAGATTTTTGTTGTAGTTATATTGGCTGTAGCTGTAAGTTTTTGGCTGTAGATATTTTTAGATAAGACATGATTGGTAAATTATAAGATATGTGTAACATGTATAAAATAATTATTTTATATTAATTAAAATACTTTGTATTAGTAAAAAATGAAAATGATCTCTTATTAGAATTTAAAATTTAGAAAATTCAAAAAAATTTGACAAAAAATTATAATAAAAACTGTAGCTAAATAATAATAAATTTTACTTACGACTATTCCACAAAGTCAGAGCAATCTCATCTCGATTTTTTATATCAATTCTTTCATATTTATTTTTCATATTTTCCTTATTTTTCATATTGGTGAAGGTTTTGTTTTTATATCAATTATTTCATATTTATTTTTTACTTTTTCCTTTTTTTAACTGATAATTTCTATTTTCACATTTATTTTTCATTTTTTTCTTTTTTTAAACTGATAATTTCTATTTTCATATTTATCTAATATTTATTAATGATTTATTTTGTCAACAGCTTTTACAGCCTAAAAAATAAGGATGTAGGATTTGTTGCCTAATACAATTTATAGAGAGAGATTTTTTGTTTTGTTGTATCTTTAAAAATTAAAGTTACATAGTGATTCGTAAAAATTAGGTAAATTTTCTGTAGGAAAAAATAAAGTTACATCATGATTGGTTGGGTATTAATGTTTTAAAGCTAAAGAAGATTGTAAGAGTAAGATACAGGCCAACCAATCACCTACAATGTTTAGCTTAATATTAGTATTTGTTAATATATTGGACTTTAAAACAGTTATTCTCTTATTTCAAAATAATATCTTAATATTCTACGGAATATACTAATTTAATGATCTTTTACACAATTTTTTCTTTTCAAATCTAGCCCTTGAGGTAAGTTAACAATTTTTTTCTTTAGAAATATTTTACATTGGTTATTTAAACAAATTAAGATATGTTAACAATTTTTTTACCATAAACATTTATATAGTTTTAATATATCATAAGAGCAGATAATATTTTAAATAAATTTTTTCTTTTATATTTTGTACAAAAAACATATTTTTGTAAGTCGTAATGTGAGATATGTTTATATGTTATTTAATTGACACTTTTCTTTGGACAGTTTTATTTTATTATTATTTAGTTCGTTTTGATAATACATATTTATAAATTTGAAAGTTTGAAATATGTTAACAGTTTTATTTTTATATAAATACATTATATTATTGTAATATGTTTTGAGAGCAGATAATATTTTTAGTTGATTTTCTTTTTATTTTTATACTTTATATGAAAAATATATATGTGTATATATTAATCTAAACTTTGAAAATAGCATTTAGTTTTTACAGAATAATATTTAATTAAATATTTGATTTTTATTTGATTTTCTTGTAAATTTATTAATTAGTATAAATAGATTAACCGATTTATGAATACCAAAATTAGATAGTCTGTCTGATATTTTAATTTTATTTTTAATACTTTTTATAATAAAATGATATAATTTATTGTTTTAACCCATTTCGCAGTGATTAAAATATGTTTTAAAGTTTTCATAACTGAGCGAGTAATTCATATTTTTAACTTATTATGTAACTAAATATTTTGCATATTTTATAAAATAACCCGTATATGAATACGATTAAAAATGTTAATCTAAATCCGTCCAATTATAGGATCAAATAATATAAATATTGATTAGTTTTTAAATATTTAATTTTTCCAAGTTAAAATTATATTCTTTTGATTTCTATTATTCTAATAGTTTAATAGGTCAAATATGATTTTTTTTGTTTGATACTATTCATATTTATATAGTAATATTAAGCATAATATTCATATTTGTTAATATATTGGAAAAAAAATTATTCTTATTTCAAAATAATAACTTCATATTTTATGGAATATACTAATCATAATGTTTTTTTACAATTTCTTTTTTTAAATGTAACCCTTAATACAAAAGTAATAGGCATTTATTTTTATTTTTTTAAATTAGTCAAAATATCAATAAATTACAATTTATTCTCTAAGATCCTCTTTATGCTTGCTGAATAGGAATTGCATGACTAATCAGTTTCGGGTCTATCGTATGGCTGATTATTCTTTCTTAACGGTAGATCTTTCTCTGTTTTAGTGTTTCTCTTTTCGTGTACGTGGTGGATATGGTGGATATATGTGCGAATGATTTTTTATTCTTCTGATTCATTCATATAAGTACATTGTCAGATCGGTACAATTGGTGAATAGATTCATCTCCAAAAATTGATATGTTTGTATCTTCCTTGGTATTGAGTCTAGTGGAGAAAACAGAAAATAGTAAATGTCTGGTAGTTATAAGATTCTTAAACAAACGATTAAAACGCCTAACCTAAGCTAATGTGAAACTTGTTCAATTGCTGCTAATCAGCAATTAATAAGATGCTTTACAAAAGAAAAAAGGAAGCCACGTCTGAAGTAAAAGCATGAATAGTAAGAGAGAAGTTACCTCTCTCCTTGCAAACTATCTCTCCTTCAATCTCTCTCCCTCGCCGACGAGGTAGGAAGACCGACCAATTGAGACATTGTTTACACCCCCTCCCCCCCCCCGAGATTCAGCAGATTTGATTCTTTTTGAACAATCTCTCTCTGTCCTCTTTTAGGACCAAAAAAAAAAGTCTCCTCTTTCGTCTTCTTCAATCTCGGATTATCTGTAAGTTTATCTTCTTTCTCTCTAATCGCGAATTCAGAGGGAGTTTATATCAGATCTGGCGAATGGATAGCAGTTACTCTGTGATCTCCAAAAGCTCTTACGTCGAGTTACAGAAACAGACGGATAATGTAATCCCTGGAAAACCCAGAACCAAATTGCTTCCTTCTGACGAAGAAAGCTCCGTCAATGATTTCGACAATACCCGGCGATGAAGAAGGGGACGATCTGGATGTCGATGTCGCTGATTATTCAACATGTTGTCTTATGATTAGATTAGGTTGATCACAATATTATTTAGGTTAATATCGTGATTGTCAAACAATTTTCAATGACGATAATACTTTAATGAGACCTTAGTTTTGACAAATAAACCAGTGGCACAAATCGTAATATAACACATGATTAAAGGTTTTTGACTCTGGTTTTAATATAGTAGATGGTTCTATTTTTGTTTGGTTAGAGATGCACAAAAGATATATAGTTTAATATTGTTACTGTGTCATCACCCAGATTCAGAGTAATAATGGATGTTGTTAGCAAACAAAATAACTATTTTTATATTTGTTTTTTTTACCTTAAGAACTTGGTTTCAAAATATCATGAAAACAGATTTCTATTACGAGGTCTTTAATATATAGAAAGTTGTTGTAGATTTCTGAATATATTGGTTGTATTTTATAGTGCTTACCATAAGTGTGACCTTCGAAAGGATGTTTGTACCTTTCTATTAAAACGAATATAAATTAAAATGATCCCATCTTATTAATTATTTTTTGGTTGACTTAATCGTAGAAAATGAATTTTGATATTTTCTTTATGCAAACAAGTTTTTTTTTCTCCAAAGAGTTGATAGAAACATCTGGACCGGTATTTCTGATGTTGTTAGCAAACAAAATAACTATTTTTTTTTTGTTTTTTTTTGTTTTTACCTTAAGAACTTGGTTTCAAAATATCATGAAATCAGATTTCTATTACGAGGTCTTTAATATATAGAGAGTTGTTGTAGGTTTCTATCAGAAATCTATAATATATTGGTTTTATTTTATAGTGCTTACCATAAGTGTGTGTGACCTTCGAAAGGATGTTTGTACCTTTCTATTAAAACGAATATAAATTAAAATATTCCCATCTTATTAATTATTTTTTGGTTGACTTAATCGTAGAAAATGAAATTTGATATTTTCTTTATGCAAACCAGTTTTTTTTTTCCAAAGAATTGATAGAAACATCTTGACCGATTCTAATCTCTTACATCTTGCACTTTAATTAGCTTCTTGATATTTCAATAGCCGAGATAGCAACTTGGTATGTTTATTTATATTTTCTCACGAAAGAATACTAAATATATCACCAGTTTTATATGTTATGAAAACCGATATTCATTGATATTGTCATATGAGAAAAATAATGAAAACTAAACATTACTAATAAAGTTGGAAGCTAAGTCATTCATACCCACTACAAACACACAAACTAAAGAGTTTGCAAGAGCATATCGAATGTTTCTCAAAATCTGAAAGATGAGTCGCATGCGTAATCCGAATTAACAACTTTTTAAAGACAGCATTAAAAGAAGAATCTGTAACTGTAGAAACTTGAAAAGAACATCAGTTAATAAGAAAAAACATAACGAGGGTACAATCGTCATTTCAAACCACGTGAGGTTCTAAAAATTCATCTTTTCAAAATTCAGTTGGTGGCAAAAACCAAAGACATTCAAAATTGTTGGATAACATTTTTCGTTTTTTTTTTTTTTGTAAACTAAAAAAATAACTGTAGTTCTTTTGAGTTCAAAGATAAAGAAAAAGAAAATAGAATAATCGAAAATAAAGGCTCTAAAACGAACAGCAGTTTTCTTTTTCCTTTTTTTTTTTCTTGTGAAGCAGAGAAAAAGCTGCATCTTCTTCACTCGCACTATTTTCTCTCCAAAATTCTCAGTAACTTGAGATTTCTCAAGCTGTCTCCATTGTTACTTGGGGATTTATACTCTTTATCCCCTTTCACTCACAGGGTATTTTCATCTCCTTTCTTACCTTTCTCTTCTCATTTCTGAAGTTCACAGAATCAGAAATTTCTTCTGTGTGGTGGATTTTCTGCGTCTGAGATCTATCTCTAAGAAAGTTTGAATTTTTTCTTCTGAGAATCTGAAGTTTTCTCCTGAAGGCGCTACTGATTGTTTTCCTGTTTAGCTTCTAAATTTTGGAAGGTATCTGAACACTTGGAGTGGCTTGGAGTTTTGTAATTGGTCTTTAATCGAACAAATTTGAAACTTTCTGCTTTTTTTTTTGTGTTTTCTCATTTTACGTATTCTGCTTTATGGAGAAATTTCGTATCTTTCTTCTGATTGGTGTTTGTCCAGTGAGTCTTTGTATCTCAAGATTTGAGCTAACTTTGTTTTTGTCAATCAGATAAATTTGATTTGTTGAAAGTTTCTTGGCCGTAATTATTATCCTCAGCAAGAAAGCTGTTAAATGTCAACAACCAGAGAGCCCTTCGTATTTAATTTTCCTTATGTTTGATTTGTCTCTGATAGAGTCTTTTTTAATAATCTTCTTCTCAAGATTTCGTCAACCTTTTATAATGAAATGTCGAATTTTGGTGAATGTATGCATGAGATCTTTAGATAAGACTCTACTTTATTCAGAGATTGGCCTAACATTCATCGTTTAACTTTCCTATTCTGATTGAGGAACTTGAATACAGTGACTGAAGATCGAAAATAAAAGGAAGCATTTCGGTCTATGTCAGTATGGTCCCCGCCACTATGTTAAAAAAACTAGATAGGTCTTTTGAGTAGGGTTCTTCTTCAAAAGCTTGACGGAAACAGAAAATAGATTGTCTTCTTTTGAGTAGATTGTTTTCCTTTTTCTTGCATACTTCCATTTGAGTTGATTAGCTTCGTTCTTTCTTGCAGCAATATGTCCCAAAAGGTGACTCCATCCATGCAGTCACTTAAATCTTTGCCGGCAGACTATAGGTTTGATGGCTCGCCAGTCTCTGACCGCCTCGAGAATTCGAGTGTTGGCTTGACCAATTCGAGTATTCCAAGAAAAGGCGGTTTAAGGAATGGGGTTAGTCGAACTGATACTGCCGCTGGGGATAGTGAGGATTCACCATATAGCGGGCACGGTGTTTCCGTTGAAGAGCAATCTTTGACTGTTGATGTGGATCCTGTTGCTGATGCAATGCCCTTGCCTCCGAGTGATGAACGCAGGTGGAGCGACACTAGCGCATATGCTCGGAAGAAGGTGAAATTCTAGCTACATTGAGAACAAACTTATTGCTTCTAAAGTTATAGGTTTATGGAATGAGATTTTGACAGTTTTCAACTTTAGATACTGCAATCTTGGATTCAACTTCCAAGTGGTAACTGGGAGCTTGGGAATGTATTGTCAACTTCAGGAGCAGAGTCTGTTATTTCTTTGCCCGAGGGAAAAGTAAGCGAATTTCTTGTATTCCTAAGGTAGACATGGCTTGATATTTGAAGTGTTTGATTAGATACTACTTCCGCACTTGATTTAACAGGTTATACAAGTCATATCAGAGACTCTAGTACCTGCAAATCCTGATATTCTTGATGGAGTGGATGATCTAATGCAACTAAGTTACTTAAATGAGCCATCGGTGTTGTACAACCTAAACTATAGGTACAATCAAGACATGATATATGTAAGTTTTTTTTGTTTTGATATTTTTTTGTTTCATCAAGTTGATAGTCTTTCCTCTGAATCTGTTATCATATCTGTTTCAACTTTCAACATTCACTATTGCTTTTCTGATATTTTTCCTTTTATGGTGCTAGACAAAAGCAGGGCCAGTTTTGGTGGCTGTGAATCCTTTCAAGGAGGTTCCATTATACGGCAATCGCTACATTGAAGCATACAGGAAGAAATCGAACGAAAGTCCTCACGTGTATGCAATTGCAGATACAGCAATTCGTGAAATGATACGCGGTGGGATAATGCTTCTTTGTTTGTTAGTTGTTGAACGTTAACATTGCAATTCTCACGAGCCAAAAAAGCATTTTAATTCTCACACCGTTTTTATCTTTTCCTATCCAGATGAAGTTAACCAATCTATCATTATCAGGTTAGTAAAATGTCCTCTTTTTAGCTGAGTTCTTGCACATTTTCACGCCTATTGGATTTCATATGGCACTAGCATGAGGGTAAATATTTTTGCCAAAGACGCATTAGTTGTGACAGACTGGGACTAGTGGATCTCTTGAATGAAGTAGTGCTTCCAGTTAGTGTATTTTGTGGTGTATACTTATCACAAGATTCTCTTTATCATCCAGCGGCGAGAGTGGAGCAGGGAAAACTGAGACAGCTAAGATAGCTATGCAATACTTGGCTGCTCTTGGAGGTGGAAGCGGGATTGAATATGAGATACTTAAGACTAATCCCATATTGGAAGCATTTGGAAATGCGAAAACACTGAGAAATGATAACTCTAGCCGTTTTGTAAGCCCTTCATCATTGTGCTTTTTGTACATTTTGAAACTCTTCTGCTATGCCGTTGAAAGTTTTAAGTCTTCCTGTGCCTCACAATGTTGTTTTGATATTAACAATTTACAGGGGAAGCTGATAGAGATTCATTTTAGTGAAACCGGAAAGATATCGGGTGCTCAAGTTCAAACCTGTAAGTGTAAACCTTACAATTATGATACTTCCCATTGTTTGTTCATTTTCCTTTACATAGCTAACTTAGCTTTTTTTTTTTTTTTTTTTGCCTGTTCTTCAAATTTTGCAGTTTTACTAGAAAAGGTAGCTTCTTTTAGATGATTTCCGTATTTGATTGCTTTTCCTTTTTGGACATGGTTCACTAACATTGACATTTTTTTTTCTTTGTACGTTGACACATCTTAACAGTCTAGAGTGGTCCAATGTGCTGAAGGGGAAAGGTCATATCATATATTTTACCAACTTTGTGCTGGGGCTTCACCTGCACTTAGAGGTATGCTTAGGAAAATGAATCCTCTAAGAAGTCTTACAAAGTAGATATTAAACAGAAGAATACACATTTTTCTTGACAGCTAAACAACCACTCTTATGTAGGTTTTAGGATTAACTTTGTGCGCTTAATATATCTTCGGTTGCATCTTCCATAAGTAAAATAAAATTGTGTCAACTATCAGTTGTTGAGTTAATTTTCGGACTAGTGGGAACTTATTTATTTATGTGCATGTTTTGCTCCATTCGTCATTTTTACGCAGAAAAGCTAAATCTGACAAGCGCACAAGAGTATAAATACCTGGGACAGAGTAATTGTTATTCAATCAATGGAGTTGACGATGCTGAACGTTTTCATACCGTTAAGGTAACTCTCTTTTTTTTTTCAGCGAGATACTTTCTTATTCCTCTTCTCCACTCATTTCAGACCTTTATTTCTCTCCCTATTGATTTAATCTCTTTGTCGTCACAGGAAGCTCTGGACATTGTTCATGTTAGTAAAGAAGATCAAGAAAGTGTGTTCGCAATGCTAGCTGCAGTATTATGGCTGGGGAATGTTTCCTTCACCGTTATTGACAATGAAAACCATGTTGAACCTGTAGCAGATGAAAGTAAGCCTCTTCAGTCCCTAACTAGGGAGGCATACTTTAATCGAGTTAAAATGTTTCTCTCTTTTGTGTACATGAACCTTAAATATGCATTCGACTAAGCCTTTTTATGATGTTGCTTTTGCGAGCGTCACCCTAAAGTTTTCTCTTTCATTCTTTTGCGAGCGTTTGCTGCTTACTTTATGGAGACTTACCCACGTGCTGTATTTGATATTTTCAGGTTTGTCGACTGTTGCTAAATTGATTGGGTGCAACATCAACGAGCTTAAGCTAAGTTTATCGAAACGTAATATGAGAGTTGGAAAGGACACCATTGTGCAGAAGCTAACACTACCGCAGGTATATTGGGTTCAACATCAGTGAAATGCTTTTAATTTTTGTATAATTAGAGTTGAACTAGGTTTTATGGGGTCAATATAGAGAGGCAACTTAGTAGAATACTAGAATGACAGGTTGGAAGTTCTCTGCTCTGGTCTATGTCTGCTACCTTTACTGCATATATCACATATACGTTATTAGTATCCATGCTTCACATTTATTTGGAAACAATGCTTTCAATCTTGTTTGGCAACAACTCTTGCAGTAGACTTGAGTCCCTCCAAAGATAATGATTATATCGTCAATTTGCGTTACTTGACACTTTTTGTTTTGATATCTACTCTCAGGCCATGGATGCTAGAGATGCTTTAGCGAAATCAATTTATTCGTGTCTGTTTGACTGGCTGGTTGAACAGATCAACAAATCTCTTGCCGTAGGAAAGAAGCGAACCGGCAGATCCATCAGCATTCTTGATATCTACGGCTTCGAATCATTTGATGTATGCTTCTGTTCTGTCTATATGTGCTTTCTCCTGAACAAAATTACAGTTGCTATCTGACATCACTGGACCTTCAGTTTGCGATTACATCCCTAAATAATAACAATTATTAGAAACTGTTTGGGAAATAAATTGTTGATCGTAGTTGAAAGAGCTGTGAGGACCCAAGGGGAAATTATTTTAGGTGTCTTATTTGATTTGCTGAACAACTTTAAACTCTTCTGCAGAAAAATAGCTTTGAGCAGTTTTGTATAAATTATGCAAATGAGAGATTGCAGCAACACTTTAACCGTCATCTATTCAAGCTGGAGCAAGAGGTAAAGTTTCCCCTTTCCGTATGAACTATACATCATGTAATAAACATAGAATTAGATCTAAAAGCTCAAATTTCTCCAATCCAAGGTGTTAATATTTCATTTTACTGTTTCAGGAATATATCCAGGATGGCATTGACTGGACAAGGGTTGATTTTGAGGACAACCAAGATTGTCTTAGTCTCTTTGAAAAGGTAGATATTAAGTAGAAAATAGACTAGGAAGGAGATGGACACCCTAATACTATAACAGAGTTCAATTTTTAACACACCAGAAACCGTAGTTTATTTGGGGAAATGCTTACTCTTAGTCAGAAACATGTCTTTTAAGCAATTAAGTCTCAATATATGTGCAGAAACCATTGGGGCTGCTCTCTCTTTTGGACGAGGAATCTACATTTCCAAATGGCACAGATTTGACACTGGCAAACAAGCTAAAACAGCATCTAGACTCTAATTCATGTTTCAGAGGAGATCGAGGGAAGCTTTTCACAGTTGTGCATTATGCAGGAGAGGTACTAACTCTTCAAACCTCAGTGACATTAATTTACAGCGCATTCCAGAAATAAAAAAGCATTTTATTGTCGGGTCTGTGGGATCTTTTGGAGATATTGAGATTCGATAGCAAACATGAGCCCAGTCTCGGTCATGAAAGGTTCTTGACAGCTTGCTTTTTTTGAATCAGGTTACATATGAGACTACTGGGTTTCTAGAGAAGAACAGAGACTTGTTGCATTTGGATTCTATTCAACTTTTGTCCTCTTGTTCCTGCCACCTTCCTCAAGCATTTGCTTCTAACATGCTGATCCAATCTGAAAAACCTGTCGTCGGTCCTTTGTACAAAGCAGGTGGTGCTGATTCCCAGCGGTTGAGTGTAGCTACTAAATTTAAGGTAGGTTGTTTTGGCCTTAAACACAAACCTGATGTTGCTTTAGTTTTGGTTACCTGTTTTACTTTCAAGCTCATTATCTGCATAGATGTGATGTCAAGATTACCGCTTTGAAATCTTCAAAGCTCGCTGTGGTTTGTGTCAATTACCAGTTTCTTATTCTACGATATTTGATTATTAATGATCTACCTGGACGTTTTTTCCAGGGTCAACTTTTCCAATTGATGCAACGTTTAGGAAACACGACCCCACATTTCATTCGTTGCATCAAGCCAAATAACGTTCAGTCTCCAGGGTTGTATGAGCAAGGGCTTGTCTTACAGCAGCTAAGATGTTGTGGGGTCCTAGAAGTGGTTCGTATTTCACGGTCTGGATTTCCTACAAGAATGTCTCATCAGAAATTTGCCCGAAGGTGACAACGCCATTCATCATTTAGTAGTTATGAAGGGACCTCTCAGGCTTTTCTTCTTAAGTTGTATCCTCATTGTTTTTACATGATGATTATGCAGGTATGGTTTCCTTCTGGTGGAGAACATTGCTGATAAAGATCCTCTAAGTGTTTCAGTTGCAATTCTCCATCAGTTTAACATCTTGCCAGAGATGTATCAAGTTGGCTACACAAAATTGTTTTTCAGAACCGGCCAGGTATAATAGCTAGTCGTCTGATGCCAAATACTTTGTTTTAGAAGGGGCAGGGATAAGAGTCTCGTGTGCATTGCAGATTGGGGTTCTTGAGGATACGAGGAACCGTACTCTCCATGGCATTTTACGTGTCCAAAGCTCTTTTAGAGGATACCAAGCACGTTGTCACCTGAAGGAGCTTAAAATGGGAATTTCTATTCTCCAGTCATGTATAACTCTCTTGTCTCAGTTCATTACCTACCTTGGTTTTGCATCTTCATCTCATTTTAAAGGAGATACCTTAATCTTAACCTGAGATATGGCTTCGTCCCTTCAACAGTCGTTCGTGGAGAGAAAGTAAGGAAAGAGTTTGCCGAGTTACGAAGGAGGCATAGGGCTGCTGCTACTATACAAAGCCAAGTTAAAAGCAAGATCGCGAGGCAACAGTATAAGGGTATAACCAATGCGTCGGTTTTGATACAATCAGGTAAAAGGGCTTGTTGTTAGATGTTGTTGGTCTTCTCATGAAGTACAATCTCAAGCTGATTTTCATCTTTGACACTGAGTTACTGTAATCTTCTCGCAGTAATTCGTGGTTGGTTGGTTAGAAGATGCTCAGGGGATATCGGATGGCTAAAATCTGGAGGCAATAAGGTACTAATAGGATTGTAGTCACATTCATATCCTCTCACAGTATCTATTTATTATCTGTAATCTCATTGATGTGATCTATTTTTGCTTTCGGTACTACCCAACTGTGCAGACAAATGAGTCAGGCGAGGTGCTAGTGAAGGCATCGGTACTTTCCGAGCTTCAACGAAGGGTACTGAAAGCGGAAGCTGCTCTGCGTGAGAAAGAAGAAGAGAACGACATTCTTCAACAGAGGCTTCAACAGTACGAGAACCGGTGGTCAGAATACGAGACAAAGATGAAATCAATGGAAGAAATCTGGCAGAAGCAAATGCGGTCACTGCAATCCAGTCTATCCATAGCAAAGAAAAGCCTAGCGGTTGAGGACACGGCGAGAATCTCGGATGCATCGGTCAATGCAAGCGACGCAACGGACTGGGATTCAAGCAGTAATCAGTTGAGGAGCCAAGCGAGCAACGGAGGAGGACCGAGACAACAACCTATGAGTGCGGGTCTTAGTGTGATCGGACGGTTAGCAGAGGAATTCGAACAGAGGGCTCAAGTGTTCGGTGATGATGCCAAGTTCTTGGTGGAAGTGAAATCTGGTCAGGTGGAAGCAAACTTGAACCCGGACAGAGAGCTGAGGAGGCTGAAACAGATGTTTGAGACATGGAAAAAGGATTACGGAGGGAGATTGAAGGAAACGAAACTGATACTGAGCAAGCTCGGGAGCGAAGAGAGCGGTGGGTCGATGGAGAAGGTGAAAAGGAAGTGGTGGGGAAGGAGAAATAGTACCAGGTATTGATATTGGTGCACGTGTAGACTATTCTTACAGGCAAACTTTGGTCGTTTGCTGTTAAGGATTTGGCGGGTTTTTCGTTTTTCTGGTAAAGGAAGTAGTTAATGATTTTTGTTGAGACAAACACATATTTGCCTTTCAATGTGAAAGATTCTATGATTATACAGATCATAACTTAAGTTTGTAAATTCTTGTTTGCTAGTTATAATATAATATCCATAGCTAAGTTTGTGATATATATTTTTGTTTTTCTGCTCAAGGAACAGGTAAAAGAACTGCTTGCACGCTTGACGTCTAATAAGTAAAAGATGAAATATCATTAATCGAAGTTGATGCTAAGTATGGTATTTGTATACATATAATCTAAAGAGTTTCGGAAGATTCTATATTTTCTTCACCAATTTTGGAGAATAATGTTTCTCCTCGATAGAACTGGAATTACACTTTCGGAATTCGAATCACAGTTCAAAATTCCTTTTGCTTCAAACACAAGTTTCTTAGGACTCCCATACGATCCCTAACTAGGGCTGTCAGTTGGGTTATAGTAACTGATACAAACCATTGCATAACATAGTTTTCGAATTAGCCGAATAAAATAATCACAAAAGCTTGATACTCCATCTACTCTCACGAATTGATACTCCCTCTGCAATCACAGTACAAAGACAAAACAAAAATATGTTACACTCTGAATCAGCAGAGAGTCAAACAAGAACAACACATCTTACGTTTATTTTATACGAAGAGTATAAACACTGAATCAAACGACAACCGACTAATACTGTCAACCGTACATCTTACGTTTCTCTGCATCAACACTATGAATCAAACTACTGATTATCTTAAGTCAGATCTTCTTTCTCCTTCTCTTTAATTAAAAAGAGATGTCAGTTTCACTAGCTAAGGTTCTCAACTCCAGATTCCTGCTGTTTTTCTTTTTCTGCGGGTTCAAAACACAAAGATTAGTTTTCTTATAATCAAAATAATACTGTTTAATTAAACAAAAAAAAAACTTTTTCTTACCACTTGCAATTGAATCTTCTTCAGTTCTTTATTCTTGAACTTGATCTCTTCTACGGTCACTTTATACCTCTGCATGATTTACACTTGTTAATGTTCTAAGCCCACAATTTTTTTTTTTTAAAAAATCACTCCTTACCAAGGCAGGGTCGAAGGATCTGGGTACCATCCAACAGAAGCAACACACTTACTTCTCTTCTTTGAGAAGAAGTATGGAGGTAATGCCCTAGATTGAGAGGCTCATTAAACCTCACAATCCAATCCTGAAACTCAAACAAGTAACTGTTATCTCATAACTGTTGAACATTTATTTTTTGGAAGCACAAACTTACCACTCCTGGAATGTGATGACCAAGCGACACAGCATCACTGCAGAGCAAGACATGACCTCCTTCAATTGACTTGAAGTCTGAAAAGGCCTGAAGATTCTCATTCAAAAGCAGATTCCCGTGGATTTCCAGCAGGACAGAGGGTCATCCAAGGCTCTCATCATTGCAGCATGATATTCTACTGAGGCGCAAGTGGGGAAAAACACAACAATCTTTTGGTTTGGGTGCTGCTTCAGGAAGATAATCAGAGCAAGAAGTTTCTTTAAGCTTGTCACATCGGACTATCTTCTCTTCCTTTTCCTGTTCTGCCCCTGATTGAGTTTTTTCCCAACCTTCCAGGTACAGAAGATGTCTCCAAACCCAAGAGTCTCCAAACCCAAGAGTCCCAAACTCGGGCATTGAGCTTCTTCTCGTTAGACACTGTGTCCGGCCTGAAGGCAGCTAAGGTCCTGTAGCCTTGTTCCTTGAGTGGTTCAAGAAAGATGTGGTCTCCACTCAAATCCATCACGTTGCAACGGTTGCAACGACGGTTCTCCTGGTTTCCCATAAACTTTTCTATCTCCTTTACGATTTTGTTGTCAGCAGCATCTCTTAGTTCTTCTTTTGTTGCATTATCTGAAACACAAAGGACCTCTTCAATCAGTAAAAATGTTTTTTCATAAGGTGACCGTGAGGAGGTGAGAAGCCACTTACACAATCCAAGTCGTCAGGTGTGATATTATTTGCTGACAGCTTTGAAACCATATCTAGGGGTATGTGCTCTGTCGTCTTGGCAAAAATGGCAGTGATGGTGACTGGTCCCGTGTAGTTGCGTTCTGCCAACCCGCGCTTGATCCTTTAGGGTAAAGTGCAGACAAAATTTTGAGATTGAGGAAGAAGAAGAAGAAGACAATAAAAAGGTCTACGTTTTTGTCTCCACGTCATCGTTCAAAACTATATAAACTGCAAACAAATCCTCTAATTTCTATTCAATTCACGAGATTATCCTTTATGTTTTGAAAATATACCTAATACCCTCGTATAATTGAGAGGTTGGACTGGTGGGTCTATGGTATACATCAATCATTTTAAAAGTGGGCCGAATGTTTTACTCGGCATCATAACCGGTCCAAATGATCGGACCCGGATTTTGATTGTCTTATAATTTTGATTTAAAATAAAACACATATTTTGAGAACAATATGGAATAATAACAATAGACTAACATGTATAACTAAGATATTCAAAGTTGGTTAACAAATATTCCATATCGACTTATCTCGCAATAAAATGATGAGAGGACAACATAAACCATGTACTGGATGATTCAAATATGTAGAAAAATGAATACTAAAATCAGAAAAATGTTAAGTAAGACTTGTTCATCAAAAAGTAATATGAAAATAACTATTAAAATATGTCCTCGAAATTAAAGATATGTCAAATTCATTGATTATAAAGTATCATGAATGAAAAAATTAACATCAAAATTATGATATAATCAAATTGGCGGTTTTTGCCCAGCATTAGGCCATTGGCTAATAGCTATTTAGCTCAATGAAGTAAACTCAAAAAGAGAGTTAACGTTTTATGAAAAACTCAAATACGAAAAAACATTGAACTAAACACAAATGTATATTAAATTTGAATTTTAAAATATATATATATTTAAATGGTCATGTCGACCAAAAGAAATGGCCATGGCCTCATCCCTCATGGGCCAATATAAGGTCAAAGGGGTCAAGATGAAGTTAAAGTCTGAGCTAGCTAGGGTCATAAAAACAGGTTTCAACTTTCAACCATTGTATCTACTCTTGTTTTTAATCTGAAGATGGATAATTTATATTCTATTGAAGTTTTCTGTCCAGTAGACAGACTCACCACCATCTCCTAAGCTAAATCTATTGGCCTAGGCTATTCAATACCGTTTATATGCGGGTTTCTGGTCGACATTATTTACAAAATGATTTGACACAAATATTCTTTACAATCACATTCATTAATAAAATGTGACATAACATAGTAAAATTGAGGATATGGCTTATATAATTTTTTTTAACATTGATTTATATATTGCAAATTCTGGGAACTATTACAGCGACGACTCTTACAACTGATAATTCTACCGTCTTATGAAGATCTTTGTCTGCCGGTTCTACCTGAATTTGCCTTATGAAGATACATGATTGATGGATTTTCATGCACCACACCGAAGATCTCCTGCAATCTTGTTTCCTTTTTAATCTGCATAAACGCTGTATTATCTGGGAATCGAAACCCAGATTTCCTGGTGTAGAAGCATTTACGAACCTTTTAGTCATACACTCATACCACTAGACCAAAGGGACTTCCACATTTGACATAACATAGTAAAATTGAGGATATGGCTTATATAACTTAGTGTGACATGAACGATTTATACTTTTGGTAACTTTTTCAAACATAGCAATAATTCATACATCAACATTAAAGTAAATCTATTCATATATGACATTAAATAATATAATAATAAAAATATAAAAATTTACAATTTTTAATATTATTTAATTTTATTTTGTAGTATCATACAACTTTTATTGCTTAAAAGATTGTCAAAATTTTCTACAGTTTTTTAAATTAAAAATTTTAATCATAATATCATTGGTTCCTACATATATACACATACAAAGTTTAGAAATCATGTTTACCTTTTACTTTCTGATAATTATTCAATTTTCATACCAATTTTTTTTTAATTCCATACAAATTATTTACTATATTTAACTAAAATAAAAATATAAAATTTACCAAAAGTTATAATTTTGAATATATACTTATCTATAGTTAAATATAATTTAAAATTAGCAAAAAAATATATTTTTTAATTTTATGTTTAACTAAAACAAAATTTATATTGGAACATTAATAAGAAATAATATAAGCTAAAATATTTACAAATGAGTTAAAAAAACACATATTTTTAATATACATATATTAAATTCAAACGAGTCCTCCATCAATCATCTCTCCAACACCAAAGACAGAAACGGTAAATAAAAGATAATAAAAAGCGCTCTTATCACACTAGAGAACAATTTCTCTTTGTTGAAGGCTTAACATTATCATGGCCGGTCACGGCGAGCTCCACGCCGGGAGCGACGTTTAGTAAAATGAAGTAGATGAGTCATCCGGAATGCTTTCCTCAAACGTTTTCGCTTTGGAATCTGCAACATGTGTTTAGAAGAAATGAGTATTTTGGAGACATAATGCTTACCAATTTAAAACCAACTTTCATCAATTAAAACTTGCCTTTGCCATTGATTCCTCGTCACTATCCTCGTCCTCGTCGTGGGGGTTTGGCAGACTAGACTTGAAAATATCAATCTCCTGTCTCAAATAGTTAGAAAATGAAAAATGCAAACTGATACAAGCAAGCAAGAGAAAGAGAGTGATGAGGGATGAACTTGTACATTTTGTTTATGTTCTTCAGAGGAGAGATGTCTGGTGAAATCTGTAACGCTTAGGCCGGTAAAGTCGCATGATCTGCAAAAAAACGACGAGGCAGAGTCACCCGAAGCAGTGCACTTGCGAAGATCATAACTTGTTGTCTGTGTCTCCTGAGACCTAGCCAGTAGGGTTTGCCAGAGCCACTCTGCGGTATGGTACAGACATGACATAGTCACAGGAGTATACGTACGTGCCAGAACAAGGTTGTAGTAACTGCATATACTTTGTTGATCCAGACAAAGGAAGAGAGCGAAGTGTTCCACTCTATCAGATATGAGCATTATTGTAGCTGGTGGTGGATTATCCTTTGTGAAATGCCTCAAATCACTATAAATATATACGCCTACCCTACCTGTATGAATAAAGGCAAAGGAGAGTTGAAGAAGCACAAGTCTTTTAAGTTTATAATAAAATAAATAGATTCAGGAGGATTAATAACAAACTGTTGTGTTGAACAAGGATTCCAGTGGAAGAGAGCCCTTGCAGGACGTGAGGATGTGCATTTTCCAAGTTGCCCATGGCAGAGATGGTTACGGGACCACAGTATCCCAAATCCTTCAAGGCCCCTTCTATACTGGGACGGACCAGGCGAGCATCGTAACCATCGGGAACTGGACATGTGTCCATGTCCCACAACACAGCCGTTTTAGAATTCACATACTCAGGCGCCGCTTGGTCGTTCATCTAAAACATCAATAAACCAACATTTTTTTGGGGTCTGAACTATTATTAATACCATTAAAAAGAAACATTAAGACAAAAGTATTAGTTAAAAAACTTGCCTTTGCCGTAAAGAAAGGTGAGAAGTCTGGCTTAATAACGTTCCTAATAATCTTCTTCTCCTGTTGAGAGAAACTCAAAATAGTTAGACAATGAAAAATGTATTTGATACAGCTGATGATGAGGATGAGCTTACCGTCTTTTTATGTTCTTCGGTGGAGAGATGACTGGTGAAACTTGCAACGCTTAGGGCAGTAAATTTGCATGATCTGCAAACAAACGACGACAAAGCAGAGGAACCGCCGGACGAAACAAAACTTGTTGTTGTTGTGTCCTGAGACACTGAATCTGCCGCCAGTAGGGTTTTCCAGCGCCAATCAGCAGTATGGTACACACGTGACGGAGGCCCACCAAATGAACGTGCCCGAACAAGGTTGTATCCCCTTTGAATTTGTTGATTCCGGCCAAGAGGGATAGAAAATTCGCGGTCCTCCTTCTCGGATATGAGCATTATTGTAGCTGGTGGTGGATTATTTCTTTTGAATTCCATCAAATCACTAAATATGTGTGTGCCTACCCAATCTGTGAAAAAGCAAAGGACAAGTTTGAAGAATCCACACACTTTCCAAAATATTAAAAAATTCCAGAGGATTAATTAAACTAACAAGTGATGGCGTGTTGAACAACGATTCCAGTTGAAGAGAGCCTTTGCAGTAAGTGAGGAGTTGCTTCCTTCAGGTTTCCCATGGCAGTGATGGTTACAGGACCATAGTATCCCAGCTCCTTCAACGCCCCTTCTATATATACTCTGACGGACCCGACCGGCATCATAACCATCTGGAACCGAACAGGTGTCCATGTCCCACCACACCGCCATTTTAGAAATCGCATACTCAGGCGCCGCCTTGTAGTTACTCATCATAACTTCTCGATCTCTACCTTTAGCTTGCTCAGGGTTTCCATCCCACTTTTAAAATATATATTCACCAACTTATGGATTCAGGGCTTTGTGTTGGTTTTGTTAAGAAGAGAATGAGGAAAGAAAAAAGTCCATTGAAGCCTACCTCATAATAACAACTACTAACTAACCCGAGCCAGCGCGGGGAGAGAGACCGGTTTTTTTTTCTTTTTATAATTCGGTTTGATAAATTTTGTTTGTTTTATTTTTGGTTGAATAACTAATATTTTATTAAATAAATTACTGATATAGTGTGAATGGATTGTGTGTTTATTTGTTATTAGCGGCATGTTATTTTTATGAGTTGCATTTACGATCATATGCGTAAGATTGAGACATAATTCGACAGGTTCGGTTGAGATAATTCATTTTTCGATTGAGCAGAAATTAGTTTGTATTTTTTTATAATCTAAGAATTGTAAATTACATTATACTACAATTAAATTTACAATTCTATAGAATTTTTTTCTTTGTTAGAATTATAATTTTGTAGTTTTAATTAGATGGAAATTTTTTAATGTATAGTTGAAGATTCAGAAAATTATATTAATCAATGTGAGTTATATGAAAAAACTAAAAATTAATAACAATGAAAATTAATCTTCAAATCAAAATCAGATATTGCAAACAAATTTTTTTTATTACTATATATTTTGATTATAATGTTGAAATAGATCAAAATTTTAAATAGGAAAACCTATTTATATATTCTAAATGTTAAATTAGCATATCTTATATATAATAATATAAATATCTGTTATAATGAATTTTATTGTATATTGCAATGAGCGTAATATTAAGACTAAAATTTTCTAAAGAGCTTATCATAATATTTTACCAAATATGATGGGTTAGAGTTTTTTTTTTCCGAAATTGATGGACAATATATTTTGGATATCTCAAAAATATCTCGAAAATTAATAGAAGATTTGAGAATATCTCGAGAATATCTCTAGAATTATCAAGTTTATATACAATCAAAATCTTAATTTAATTTGTAACCGGTTTAGCTGGTTTAGTTGATTCAATTTAAGTTATAAATCGGGTCAACTCGAGTCACTGAGTTGACTCAGTGATTTTGGTCAGTTTTAACACCTACTAAACCTATTGTCAAACATATTATATTCATTAATCCAATGACATGTTTTGTAAATAATAGGTCTTTTTAATGCATTCTTTTAAATTGATCTCTCAAATAATATTATATAGAATATAAAAACATGGAAATATATAGGACTAAATTCTATTTTAGACCAAATGCCTCCAAAAAATTTTACAACCACCCAAATAATTCTACACTAGATTTATACCATATTTATATAATCTTACTATTATTACTACACTAGAGCATCCAGACTTATCAAAGCCTCCTTTCACTTTTGGACTAGCTTTTTGTTTGATTTGTTGTTTCAGGCTTGTTTGGTTAGAGATCCTATCTAATGGTGACTTTTATGTGTATGTGTGGTACTTCTAGTATGGCTTAAGTTTCAGTTTTTAACATCATTCAAACTTTGGAGATGGATCCTTTTGCACATTATCTTTTAGTAGTCAACTAGGTGTTTTTGGACTAGCTTTTATTTGATTTATGGTTCATGCTTGTTATACAATCTTGTTTTGTTAGAGACTAGGGCTGGGCGTTCGGGTAACCCAATCCCATTCGGTTCGGGTAATTCGGGTTTTCGGGTTTTCGGGTTTAGGCTTAGAGGTCCCATTCGGTTATTACAAAAAATCGGGTCGGGTTCGGTTTGGGTTATGCCGGGTTCGGGTCGGTTCGGGTTGTAAGCTAAAAACCCAAACTCCATACGGATTCGGTTCGGGTTCGGTTATTTTTTAATAATAGAGCGAAAATCTTGAGTATATAACATAATTTGGAAGATTAGAGATCAAAATTTGTGATGATCTGATATTTCTAGTATCTAAAATCCTTGAAGATCAAAGATCCAAACCTATCGTTTTGGAAAAAAAATTTTGAGGGAGAAAATTTTAAGTCCCGTATATACACTCAAGAAAGTTTCTGCAGAGTCCTCCTTACTCAATAACTTCGGCTAACCCTTTTGGGTATCGGGTTCGGTTCGGATAAACCCGAAACCCATTGGATCTGGCTCATAAGTACCATTCGATTATTTCACTATAACTCATACTCGTACCGAACCGATTTTTCCGGGTCGGGACCGGGTTCGGATTTCGGGTTCGGGAAATTTGCCCAGCCCTATTAGAGACCATATATAATGATAACTTATAGAGTCTCGTTTGGCTTGAAACAGTTTCATTTTGTAACATTCAAACTTTGGAGATGACCCTTTTCTTTTTTGCACATTCCCTTTTAGTAATCAACTATATATGAAATTGAAAGTTAATATTTTCAAGTAGCTTGGGTTCAGAAAGGCTTTCGGCATTAGCTGTGTCGAGTTTCATATGTGTAATCTCAGTTTCTGAAATTGTGATGAACCTCTGGTAATGACATGAATAGCCTAAACTCTATAACATTAGAATGGAACATTTAGCAATATTCTCTATTTGATTGATGATGCTACTGCTACAGTGGGTCTAATCCTGTCTCGTGCAGGATAATGGCAAACCGACAATCTGCTGCTCGTTCAAAAGAGAGAAAGGCTCGTTATATAATGGAGCTTGAGAGCTACTACCCTCTCTACACAACTTTCTTTGTTCTTTAATTTAAATTGAAGGAAAGCTTTGTCTAATTGGTTCTTTCTTCAGTTTATCGCTTCTAACTGTTTATTTTAGAAACAACAGGACGCTGAGATGATACTTATATATAAAATTTAAAGAAAGAAATGTAACTTTGAAGAAGATTAAGACGAATCCAAACACTTTGGTTTGGAATAAAATCAATCCTCACACTTCCAAAAACCAAGGAAGAAAATGAAATGGTGGTGGGGACAACTTGGCGTAATGTAAAACCAAGATTCCCTCATAATTTTCTTATTGGATATCCATATCGGATATTCTTTTAAGTAAAAATTAACAAAAATAGTATTATATATATTTTTGAAAGTATGACCCAAGAAAAAGAAGATACTACTAGTTAAGCCCTTCTTACAGCTTCAAGACATGTGCTTCTCAGCCACAAGTTTATAAAACTCATTTATATTGGCGTCATAACTCCAATGTCTTATGTTCCACATCCAAGTGGTGGTCTGATTCAGACGGCATTGGAACATCTTCCTTGTTGGATAAAAAGCTAAGCAAAGGAAAATTTATAAGTTTTTAACTAACTAAATATTTTGTTTTTTTTTTTATAAAAAACACTAAATAGTTTTTTTTTTCCTCTGGTTCAGGTTTTTTGTATAAAAGTTATATTCGAAGGCGGTATATATATAAGATAATCAAATTCACAATCGGGTCATACCTTCTTCCTCGTTGCCCTAAACAAAGACAAAACAAAAAGTTTCATCTCTCTCTTTTCCCTCTTCTCCGTTTCTCTCTGCGGTGAGTTATTTTTCTCTCCTTTCTTCTACATTACTCATCATCGTTTCCTTTTTTTTTTTTTTCCTCCCTCAGCTTCTTCAATTTTACATTGCTTAATCGGATGAAAGTCGATTTTTTTTTGTCACACAATTTATCCGCGATTTCGAATTTGAGGGGAAAAAAATGAGTTTTTGGTTTCCGTCGATTTATCATCGTCCTGCTCGACGCCTCTTCGCCTTTAGAATGGGGTGGTCGCAATCACCACGTCGTGTTATATTCCCTTTCGAGAGAGATCTATGCGATTGATTGTGGATTTCTCGTGGTGGGTCCTTTGCAAAATTGGGGAAACCGCAACTTTGGCTCCGTTATTAATTTTGGGGTTATTATTATTATGATTTTAAAATGTTCATCGTTTTGCTCATATTTTCTGGGGTCAAGAGAAGAAATCATTCCATCTAAAAATCAAATCTTTTTTAACCATTGCTGGAGCCTGGAGGTGGGATCCTCGTGATTTTAGAAATTAGAAAAAGAGAACTGAAAAGTTTTTTTCTTTTTTCCTTTGTGTCAACATCATAGGAAATCTTTTTTTCTTTTTAGAATTTAGCTTAAAACTGTTAATTAAGCATACGTCTGATTAACTTGAAATGATTTATTGCAGAGGAGCAGCGTGTGAAGAGAGATTTGACTCTGACAAGTAATTAGTACATTGAGGTCGGGCTGTCAACTTTTGACAGCCCGAGTTAGAACTTAGAAGAACCAAAGGAAGCTTCCAGGTAATTTAAAGCATGTCCTAACAAGCGAGTCCTATAACACGCGTTTTTACATGTGTGTGCGTGTATACTTATTTGCACAACTATGTCTCTTCTTATATAACAGGACTCGTTTCCATTGCTTTGAGATTGGTATGCTAGATTTTGACTATATTGGATTAGATTGTGGCCATCATGAGTTCTTTGTACGGGAGTATTCAACGGCCACTTGTTGCTGCTGCTGCTGTCATCGCCGCTTCTGTGTCTGCAGATGTCTCTGAGAAGTTTTCGTCTCTTAGATCACTAGTTCGAGGTTCTGAATCAGATCCCATTGCTGCTTCAGTGTCTGGTTCAGTCCAGGACGAAAGGTCATTATGGGTTTCTCAAATCTCTGCCTCCAAGCTTGCGGATTTCTCTTTTGTCTCGAGGATTCATCTTCCTGTACCAGATGTTGATCTCCTAGCTCCTAATCTGAGCTGTGGTCTTGCTTCTTCTGTTACTTCTTTGTCCGCTCTTCGTAGCGCTTATCAGTCTGCGGAATTGGCCAAGGCATCAAAACCAGCGGCCTTCACAATCGGAGCCTCGCTTGTGGTTCCTGATATTTCCTACAAATGGCATTTGCCTGAGACTGCTGCAGTTGATCTGTCTGGTTCCTCGAGTTGTGCGTCTGAGAAGAATAGGACCGTTGTAGTTTTGCTTGGATGGCTTGGATCGAAGCAGAAGCATCTGAAGAAATATGCAGATTGGTATACTTCAAAGGGTTACCATGTCATCACATTTACTCTCCCCATGAATGAGGTTATGAGCTATCAAGTTGGAGGAAAAGCAGAGAAGAACATCGAGTCGTTGGTTAATCACTTGGCTGATTGGTTGGATGAAGAGCAACAGAAAAATCTCGTCTTTCACACCTTCAGCAACACGGGATGGTTAACGTGAGTTCTATTCTCTGAGTTTTTTTCTTGTGTTTGCATGGCGGGTTCACACCTCATCTCAGCGAATCTTCCATGTTACAGATATGGAGCCATTTTGGAAAAGTTTCAGAAGCAAGATTCTTCATTGATGGGAAGGGTTAAAGGTTGCATAGTGGACTCAGCTCCTGTTGCCGCTGCAGATCCTACTGTAAGCGATGATGGTTCTTGCATTCATAGCTATGCTGTATATGGTCATTTAGCCATCAAATAAGACTAGTTTCGCGACTTAGGCTTGGATTTCTGATTTGTTACACACTGATCGGGTTCCATCCTTGTCATAGATTTCTGCACTATTTGATTGAACCTTCTGGATAGTAATGTGGCTTGTGAAAACAGGTATGGGCATCGGGTTTCTCAGCCGCGTTCTTGAAGAAAAACAGTGTAGCCACTAAAGGCTCATCATGTGAGTCAAGGATCAACGGTATAAACTTCTCCGAGCCTAAACCCGCTGCAACAGAAACAGCTTTGCTTTTGATTCTCGAAAAGTTCTTTGCGGTGATACTAAATCTTCCCAAAGTAAACAGGTAAAAAGCTCACACACACGAAACCTATAAAAGCCACCTTCCAACACATTCTTTCACTCAAATCCAATGATTCACATTTAACAGTCTCACGCTAAAATATCATTACAGGAGACTCGCTGATGTTCTAGACACTTTATCATCATCACAACCAAGATGTCCACAGTTATACATTTACAGCTCTGCGGATAGAGTTATACCCGCGGGACAAGTTGAATCATTCATTGTAGAGCAGAGGAAAGCAGGACACGAGGTTCGTGCCTGCAACTTCATATCATCACCTCATGTTGACCACTTCAGGAGTAACCCAGAACTTTATACAGCTGAGCTCAGCCATTTCATGGACAACTTTGTCCTTGCTTGCGGCGACCATTCTTCATAGCGACTTCCACAGTGTTGTTGTCGCTAACTTTTTTTCGGGTCATTTTTAACTCCATACAGAGAAAAAAAGAGACTACTTGATGATTCTTTTGGTTTGGATTGGTATATAGATTGTTTACTACAGTTAACTGATTGTTTCTTCCCTTGTAAATGGTTGGATATTGTACATTTAGGAGAATGAAGATTCAATATGAGTTGTCTTTTTTTTGTTATTTGTTCAAGGAGGGTTGTTGAGACGCCAATCATAAAGTGTTTTGCTATTTTCTTAAATTTAAGAATTATGAGGGATCACAGCCGTATAATATACCATGAGACGCTGGTTCACCAGGAATCGCGTTTGATTAAAGAAAACCCAAACGCGAAAGTGTGATTTGCGTTTGAAGCGGTGAAGATCGATCTGGGATTTGGGTTGAGATCTTTTTTTTTCCCATTTTTCCTTTTCTTTCCCGTATGTCATTTTGTGGAACTCGAACCTCTCATTCTCTCTTTCATCTCCTCCTCCTCTTACGTAACCCTAACGAAGTCGGAGAATCTCTGGTAGATCTATCTTGATTCGATTTTCCTTTTCCAGAAAATACTGTAGAAAGTCGCCATTGAAATCGAACGCAAGTGGTGGGATTTTTAACTGGTCAGAGGAATACATAGAAAAGGAGTTATGGATTTGGATCAATGGATTTCAAAGGTTAAAGACGGCCAGCATCTATCCGAGGACGAGCTTCAGCTTCTCTGCGAATACGTACGGCCACCTTCTTCTTCTTCTTCTTCTTCTTCTTCTTCTTCTTCTTCTTCTTCTTCTTTACTTGCTTTCTCTTCTGAATGGATTAATGTACCTGCAAACCCATATCTTTTCTGGGTCGATTGATGCTCTGAGCTTCTTCTTCTGTTCTCTATTTGGCTTAATCTGTATCTTGTTGGGAGGTGACTTCGAATCTGGTCTCTTCCCTCTCTATTGTATCATTTTGGCTAATGGAATTAGGGTTTTTTTCTTTCTGTATAACCATGAATGTATGAATAGGTTCTACGGAGATGGTTCAAGTAATTTTATAGTTCAGATGTAATTCATGTTCTTTCTCAGCGATTGATTATAGAGTTGCCAAGATGGTTGACCAGGAGATGTTTCTGATATGGCTATAATGTTACAGGTGAAAGAAATTCTGATTGAGGAATCAAACGTGCAGCCTGTCAACAGTCCAGTCACCGTCTGTGGTGATATCCATGGCCAGTTTCATGATCTAATGAAGCTTTTTCAGACCGGGGGTCATGTTCCCGAGACAAATTACATATTTATGGTACAGAGTGTTTTCTTTTTTGTTCTCTTCTATTACGCAAAATCGATATGCATACACAATCATGATCTGCTGTGGGAAATTCGCAGGGGGACTTCGTGGATAGAGGTTACAACAGCCTTGAAGTCTTCACTATTCTTTTGCTTCTTAAAGCTAGGTAAAGTGTTTCATAAATGTTCCAGAGACAACCCTGTTATCTTGCCTTTAATGTGCTGTTGTTTGTGCTTTTCCTTGTGCTTATTACTAACTTCTTGTTTGTTAAGCCGTTATCTTGACAATTATTAATCCTTCTTTGGAAGAGATAGGCCTAATAACACTGCATTGTAAATTTGTTCAAATGAGGAAGTAATTGCTTCTCATGCATCTCATGTTTCTCTGTTGTTAGGTCAAGCGATTATTTTACTTGAGAATGCTATTTAAGTGTAAATCCCATTGTTGTTTTGAAGTATATCTTCTCCTTTTGGGGCGTTAAATTGTTTTTTGTTTCTTTTCTATTATAATGTGTAGACATCCAGCCAATATTACACTTCTGCGTGGAAATCATGAAAGTAGGCAGCTAACGCAGGTATGCATTATTCTGTTCCGCTAATATTTATTATGGTTTTCTTCACGCATTTTCTAGGAGGTAAGTAATTTTGATTATCTTCTCGTTGTTATAGCAGGTTTTTTGAAAAATTGTGATTTTGTGCATGTGGCAATTCCATGTCAGATGTAGACATGGATGTTAGCTAAGATGCATTTTATGTGAATCGAGTATTGGAAAGCTAATTTCAGAAGGTGCTTTACATAGGGACAGTCTCTTTTTAGCATGCGTGGTCTCCTTAGCGCTCTTGATGTATCTTCTTCCCTACATTTGTGTATCTCTTAGTTGATACATGCGCTGTTAAGAAAGAAAGTTCTAGTGATAATTTTTTTGTTTCAGTGCATTCTTGGCAAACCTTCATTAAGATTAAGCTTACGACCGTACCTCTTAGTGCAATGACATGTGTATACCTCGAATCTGCAGACAGTATAATCAAAAGTATTCTTTACATCATGATAAATCTTACAGAGTTGGTATTTTTACACGTAAACAGTTCCGAGAGCTGGATGATATATTGTTATTGTAGATCTAAGATTTTTCTTTGTAACACATAACCATTTAGTAGATAAACCAAGACATTCTCAATAGAAATACATGACGGGGGTTTTGTTTACTTTTATCCAGCTCTCTGTTTTGTATTGGTTCCAAATGAAGATATATGCTTCTGGTTTTACTTTCATAATACATTTTTGCTGAGGTGTTTTTGCCGCTGGAAGGCACATTGAGTATGTCATTTATAGTGTTAAGATTCTCATCTCAATTTTATCTTTTTAGGTATATGGTTTCTATGACGAATGCCAAAGGAAGTACGGTAACGCTAATGCGTGGCGATATTGCACAGATGTTTTTGACTATCTTACCCTATCAGCTATTATAGATGGCACAGTAAGTAATTCGTTCAGCAACTTGGCATTGTCGATGAGAACGCATATGTTTGCTGTATCCTGTACTAAATAATATTCTCTTTGTCTAGGTTCTATGTGTTCATGGTGGCCTTTCCCCGGATGTCCGGACAATTGATCAGGTTAAACTCTGCTTTTATTGCTTTTGGCTTTCACCCGCCAAGTATGTTTCTGGCACAGCATGTTATTAAGGTCATCCACTCACTTTGGATCTTAGTATGTGCTCTAGATAAGACTGGTCGATCGAAATTGTGAAATTCCCCATGAAGGGCCCTTTTGCGATCTTATGTGGAGCGATCCTGAAGACATTGAAACATGGGCTGTTAGTCCACGTGGAGCTGGTTGGCTTTTCGGATCGAGGGTTACCACTGAGGTATGTTTTTCTTCTTCAATAGTAAAATCAGTACTGTAACTGATAAACTGATTTCACGTGTCTGATATATGGTTTTGGCTTCTTGTGCAGTTCAACCATATCAACAAGCTTGATCTAGTATGCCGTGCACACCAGCTGGTACAAGAAGGTCTTAAGTACATGTTCCAAGATAAAGGCCTTGTAACTGTGAGTATCCTGCTTCTTGTGACTTGACCTTTTTATGCTTGATAATTGGAAATATTACCCTGTTTAATAATGTGTTTTTTTTTTTTTTAATTTCCTTCTTTGGTGTGAAGGTATGGTCTGCACCCAATTACTGCTACCGCTGTGGCAATGTCGCTTCTATATTGAGTTTCAATGACAACATGGTGAGCCATCTCCTTAAGTCTTTCCTGTTGAATAGTCTAGAGGGTATTCTGTTGCTTCCGTGATATCACTCGTTTCTTTTTCGATATTATGCTCTCTACCAGAACAAGCACACACTTTTTGATTGGGTATTTCCTTTTCTGGAGGTAAAGGTATAAGGAGAACTCTAGAAAGAAACTTAGATAAGTATGCCGTCTGTGTTAGAATATCTGCGTTGCCATAGATTCAGGGTAATAACTGCATTACATTAGATCATTATTGTCCATGGTTTAATGATAAAATTCCATGGAAAATGCTTGTTTTACCAGGAAAGGGAAGTGAAGTTCTTCACAGAGACAGAAGAGAACAATCAAATGAGAGGGCCAAGGACTGGAGTTCCGTATTTCCTATGATGAAACAAGGATCACACTATTATATTTGCCCTCTTCCATCGCTGTGATGTTGACGATGACGATGATGATGATGAAGCCATTGCTACCATTGGCAATATGTTCAGTCTCAAAAGGATATATGTAGATATATATTATCTACTGATGGGTTTCACTTACTTCCATTATTTTTGTCCTCTCTAGGTAACATTTTCCTTGTGAAATTCAAGTCTTAACACTTTGGTAATAGTTTCAAGTAGTTTCGAGTCAACTCGTGATTCTCTCTGCTTTTTTTTTTCCCCCAAATCTTTTCTTTGTATTGTTCAGTTACACTGTTTCGTCTGCTTTTTGTTGTTGTGAAGATGACATTAATTCTAAAATAATTAAACATCGCTACAGATGGGGCGTTATCGCAATATCTAAATTTCTACTTGAATTTAGATATTGCATGCTTGTATATTTAAAAAAAAAAAAAATTGTTACACCGAGAAAGTGGGAAGCTGTTGGACTTATATGTTGAGGATAAGTACCAAACCGCTCAAAATAGATGTTGCTGTGCCGGGTCATCGAGTAAATTATTAAATATTAACCTGGTCGTGTTTTTCCAAATATAAGTCAAATGGTTACTGTTTATAGTTTCCTTGAATGATTTATGTTTAATCTAAAAAGCTAATACAAAGCTTGATCGTTACAAGAAGAGAAGTGATATTGAGAGAAATAATGGGCTCGTCATCGTCTCCATCACCAAACGACTCCGCCGTTCTGGAACTAGCCCGGCCTTTTCTCCGAGGAGAGCTAGAGAAGATCGACCCCAAGCTACCGTCGTTGATCGCCGTCCTCAAAAGCGTCGGCGCCGGCGAGTGTTGGCACAAACACGGAAGCTTCCTAAATCACTTGATCGACATCTACAAGATCCTCAAGCTATGGAAAGCTCCCGAATCCGTCTGCCTCTGTGGTCTGTTCCACTCTGCTTACTCCAATTCCTATGTCAATTTAGCCATCTTCGATCCTTCCACTGGCCGTGACGTCGTCCGTGGCCATGTCGGTGAAGCCGCCGAGGCGCTGATCCATCTCTTCTGCGTCATCCCGAGACAAACCCTTATCCACGACGACCTTCTCTTCCAATACTCCGATCTCGAGCTCGTCGAGCATCTTGATCGCTCTGAGGTTTCCTTGAGGAACGCGAAGGAGGGAGGAGTTTTCGATGGAGAGGAAGTTTGGAGGAAGAAGCTGAACAGTTTGGTGCCTGAAAACGGCGTCGTTTTGAAGCACATCAAGACAGGTGAAGAGATCGTTGTTTCCAGAAGAATAGTTGGTGTTTTCTTACTCATGACGATGGCGGATTTCAGCGATCAGCTTTTCGGGTTCCAGGACGAGTTGTTCTGTAACCACGACGGGAGGCTCGAGTTTAGAGGGAACAACGTGACGGCGTTATGGCCTGGGAATGGGAAACCTGGGCTGTGGATGAATTCGAACTCGAGGATGGGTGCGATTTATAGCTTGATTGTGAGAGAAGAGGAGATTTTGATGGAGCAGAGGAGAAGAACTTCTGCTTCTGGATTTGTGGTGAGAAAAGAGAGAGATGAGGACATAGAGCTTGTGGTGCCTCCGGTTTTCAGCTTCTGCACCAAGGTATATGATTCAGATCCCAAAAGTGGTTTTCTTTCTTTAAGCTAAATTTGACTCTGTTTCATCACTTATGTCGTGAGCATCGTATTGCTATTTGACCTATGTCTAAGGATCGTTTACTTCTGTAGTTGAGTAGCTTTCATGAAATTGATACTTCGTAAAGAAGTTGACCATCGAAGAAAGATAGACTCGTAGTTATCAGTTGCTATCAAGAAGTAAACTGAGCTGATTAGTTTCTTGATAGACACACAATCATCGTGTATCTAGTTAGCTAATTGGTTTCATGTATAATTCATTGTGTTCTTCTTCATTATATAGTTAGCTAAGCTGGTTCTGTTTAATGTCAAAGTCATCGTGTTGTTATGCTTTGGACTGTATCTTCTTTAATTTAGTAGCTTTCATGAAACTGATACTTCATAAAGAAACTCATTATCAAAGAAAGTACGATAAATCTAGTAATATACCAAGAATTAAACTGAGTTTTTTAAGTGTCTTGATAGACACACACACATATATACAATTGATACATGTATCTAGTTAGCTAATTAGTTTCACGTGTAAATTAGTAGGTTGTATTTCATTGTATCTCCTTTGGTTAAGGTGCTTTCACGAAATAACACTAGAATGGTCTCCTGATCCTTAATTAGAAACTCGATCACCAAATAACATGTAGACTCGAGAGTTTTCAGTAGGATTTAGTTGAGATTTAGAGTTTATTGATAAGCTACACGTGTAATGAAACAGGTATTAGATGCAAAAGAGCAGATAGAAGCAAGGGATATGTACTGGGAAGCTGTGAGCAGCGACGCGAGCAAAGAAGGGTACTTGGAGAGAGCAGAGGAGAGGTTGTTGGCGTGTATTGAGAAGAACCCATTTGTGGGAGAGCCACATGTGTTGTTGAGTCAAGTGTATTTGGGAAAGAAGAGATTCGTGGAGGCAGAGAGAGAAGCAGAGAGAGGCCTTCTCCTGCTTTTGCAATGGGGAAGTCCTTGGGACAAGAGGATGTCATGGGAAGGTTGGATTGCTTGGGTTAGAGTTCTTCTCATGAAGTCACAGGATCGATCTTGGCCCGATGTTTCTTGGGGAATCTTGAACTTGGGTCTTGTGCGCTAAGATTATTGTTTTACGACTCTTCCAGGTGCTTATTTACCAAAATAAAGGTGACTGATAAAGGAATCGATGCATGTAGATCAAATCTTCTTGGCTTTTGGTATATGTCAATAATATTCGACCTTTCGGTAACTTGCAACTTCAAGGCTTGAATAAAATGAAAGACACCAATGGTTATTATGCCATAAAATTTTGCTACAAGAAAGGTTGACTTCGAATATGAGTAATATTCATGCAAGTATGATGATTGCTCATATTAGTAATGTGCAACAGATGAGAAAGTATTGGAATGTTGACGATAGAGAACTCGAGTGGCAACCTAAAGATTCCGATCAAACTAACGACATTTCAACATTCGAGAAAATTATGGCAATATGATAAAACAATCTCTGGAGAACATCTTTTTCTTTTGTCTTTAAACAAACTACCGACTGAAAAGTCAAAGGCTTCTTCAGCTGAAATACTTTTGGTTTGGTTTGGTTTATTTTTCCTAACCAACCGCTAAAAATGATGTCAAATTATATTAAAATATAATTAATTTTATCTCTAAAAAAACTCTTTGTGTGGTGGTTGCATCTCATCAAAGTTATGGGATTCAACCCATGTTCTTGCAATGAGGTTAAAACAGAGGATGTACACAGTGTACACTGTATAGCACACTAGTAAAATGCAACTAACACGTAAACTAATTTTATGACGGTAATTTAATGGTTCTTACCCGAATTGGGTGTGAGACCGGTGAATGAACCGGTTTAAGATGAATACCGAATCGGGAAAAACCAGCAGTGGCACGAATACAAAAACCCTTGAAAGACCAAAACCCAAAAGAGGAGGAGTCCAAAAGAGGATCGCCCCCAAAGAGAAGAAAACCCTTAGACTTCTTCCTCTTTCTACTGTCGCCGTAAGAGATTTTCCAAGGCGGTAGCGGCGGTGATGGCGGATCTTTTACCACCTCTTGTGACGGCACAAATCGACGCCAAGCCTAAAGTCGATGAGAAAACTGACTACTCCAATCTCCCTTGCCCTGTTCCCTATGAGGAAGTCCACCGTGAAGCTTACAGTTCAGTATATCATATTCATTTTTTTTCCGATCTAGATTTGTTTTCTTCTTTCGTTAGCTTCTCTTATGAATTATTCGAGTCCGGGATATCTCAATCTGTGGGTTATCTGATCTGTGTTGTTCGGAATGAATCCATCTGGAGATGGATTAGTGGTGGCTTTAGTGCATTGTACTGTTTTCTTAGAGATTGAGCTTCTGTTTTGTTTGTATTGGGCATGGTCGTGCTCTCTAGGATACTATTTTCGTTTCTAATTGTTCCTTTCCGAGGCCATACGAGATTTGCAAACAGTATAAACGATTTAGTTTGATTGAAATTGTTCAATTGATCCGGATTTGATTATGTTCATTGGTTGCCTCAATGCTTCTAGCCACATAAAAGTCTTTTAAGCTGCCTTAATCTTTCAAAGTGTAGATTTGAAAACGTATTTTCTTTCAGTCACATGGAAGTCGTGAATGTCTCTCCTAATGGATTTTTACTGTATTGAGATCAGGTTTTGGTATGTTTTCAGTTGGTTTCTAACTGGTTTGATTATTCTTTTCAGTGTCTTTAAAGGCAGATAATTTTGAGGGTTTACGCTTCGACTTTACTAAGGGGTTGAATCAAAAGTTCTCTCTCAGCCACAGGTAGTAAGATTAGGTTTACAGTTACTGGTAACAAACTTTTCAGTTATTTGCGTTTCTACCATTAAGCCTGTATATCGACTTTTGAAACAGTGTAATGATGGGGCCAACCGAGGTTCCTTCTCCGTCACCTGAAACAATCAAAATTCCAACAGCCCATTATGAGTTTGGTGCCAATTATTTTGACCCAAAGGTATGGTAATCGATCTGTTTCATATCCTTATGGCTATCAAGAAGACGTGAAATATGACAAAAAAATATATATATATATATATGTAGCTGATGCTTATTGGAAGGGTTATGACTGATGGTAGACTAAATGCAAGAGTGAAAGCTGATTTAACTGATACGTTGGTCGTGAAGGCGAATGCTCAGGTAAGTGCTGCAACTGGAGAATGTGTTTTCTCTTTGGTGTATCTGGATATTACATTCATTCTCTGAAATATCGTATTTATCATCTTTGTTTACTTTCTTTTCCAGCTGACAAATGAGCCTCATTTATCGCACGCAGTCTTCAACTTTGATTACATGGTGAGGAACTTTCTCTGTATCTGAATATGTCCTTTCCTTGTTATGCACCTTTGTTGGCATTTTGTTCATTTTTGTTTTCATTTTTTTTTGTCTCATGTTTGTGTAGGGATCAGACTACAGAGCCCAACTTCAACTTGGGAACAATGCTCTAGTTGGAGCAACTTATATTCAGGTAAAGTGGACTATTGTCCCTTGCAACTGCCGCATCTTTGTAAATCTTTCTGCGTGAAGTCAAATAGATTGGAAAAGGGCTAGCCTTCTTTGAACTGATGCTCTCGTGCTGTTACGTCATTCATCTATATGAAACGTTTCCTTTTTCATCTTGCTAGTGATGACATATGAAACATAAATCGCTCTAATCAACTTTGTGTGGGCGTGCTTAGTTTTTATGGTGATAAGAAAAGTTGTCGTTTTTCCGTCATTAGTTTTTTTTTATCCTTTTCTGTAATAGTAAAACTTTTTGGTATGGTTTATGTGAGAGATATTGCTTATTTTTTGTTTACTGGTTCATTGTACAGAGTGTGACACCCCGTCTATCTTTGGGTGGGGAAGTTTTCTGGGCTGGTGTGCCTCGGAAGTCCGGTGTAGGTTACGCTGCAAGATACGAGACTGATAAGATGGTTATTATTCTTCTCAGTCAATTTATCACACTACTCGTTTCAAGCAATCGGTGAACAACACTCTTACAGTTTGTGTACCTATCATACTAAGAACTTTTCATTACCAACAGGTCGCCTCTGCGCAAGTTGCTAGCACTGGTTCTGTAGTTATGAACTATGTTCAGAAGATTTCTGAGAAGGTAATGTACCTTTATCATTGAGCTCATCTTATAACCCTGTCGAGTATAGAGATATAAAACATGACACCTTGCATTTTTTTCTCATGATTAGGTTTCACTCGCCACTGATTTCGTGTACAACTTCTTTTCAAGAGATGCTGTAGCTAGTGTTGGGTATGACTACATTCTCAGACAGGTAAAGTAACCATTTTTCTGGTTGAAAAACAAGCAAGAAAAACGCAATCTTAATCCCGTATTGATTCTTATCATCTGTGTTTTGTTTCAGTCTCGTGTGCGGGGAAAGATTGATTCCAACGGTGTTACGTCCGCTCTCCTGGAAGAAAGATTGAGTATGGGACTCAATTTTCTTCTATCTGCAGAGGTACAACAGTGTTCTGCTTGTTCTTTTACTGAGATTTAAGCATTCTCGTTATGAAACTCTGATTGGTTTTGTTTTATGGCAGCTTGACCATAAGAAGAAGGACTACAAGTTTGGATTCGGTTTAACAGTTGGTTAATAAGCATAATGCCGCCCGCAATAAGCCTGGCTCTACACACGCAGTGCAGATTTCAGCACAGCGGTTTCAGTTGTTGTGCGGGATTCGGTTAAATTTATTATATTTCTCCCTCCAATATTTCAGTTTAGGCTTTTTCGTCGGCAACGTTCGGAAGTTAAACAAAAAAACAAAGGAAATGTTGTGTTGTTTATTTGCGGTTTAGGTTTTCTCTCCAAGAATATCCCAATCGAAGGAGGTTTTTTTGTTTTTTATTTCCTTGCTTTAGGTCTCGTATACTACCGAGAGGTGTATTCAACTATTCATTTCCTTTCCATTAGAAAAAAAAAATTTAAACTTGTTTCTTCGAGCAGAAAAGTTTGGTTGTGTGCGTTTGCTTTGTAGTAAGTTAAACATTTGAAGCGAAAAAATGATTTAAATAAAGTAAAAACTGCCATGTGAAGTTTCACATAGCGAGGAAGTGGAACACTGTCAAACAGTCTGGTTTTATGGATGCTCCAAAGAAGGAAAATGATAAACTTTGCAAACAGTCTGGTTTGTTTTCTGGTTCGATAAAGAAAAATCAATACAAGACTACGTACGTGGACAAGAAGATTTGTTTGAAATACGTTTTTTTTTTAGATGTGACATGGAATTATACTGTGGGCCGAGCAAATGTACTTTTGTTTTACCATATTGTTTTTTTTGGTTGAAAATGTAATTAGTAAAGTGTAAAAAAAAAAGGAAACTCATCCATTCACAAATCCACTTTTCTCCGTCCAAAAAGCAACAAGGACCCGTCGTGACAGAGTCTTCGGTCGAGTGAGAAAGAAAAAACCCTATGAACAGTGGCTTCCTTCTTCTCCAACTCGCTGCTTCCTTGGTACTTTCCTCTTTGCCTCTTTGACTCCCAAATTTATTCAAAATACTTTCCCTGATTCTCCGTCTTCTTCTACCTCTTTTACTTTTTTTAACTTTTGCCTCATCCTGTAGGGTTTTACAAAATCGAAATCCGTATTTCGTTTCCATTATCCCGCCATTGCTGCTTACTCTGCTTGATTTCGTGTCCTTGCTTTTGAAATTGTTTCCGATTACAGTGGAAAAGGGTTTCCTTTCCCGCGATTAGCTTCGTTGGTCGTCAAACCTTACAAAGCACCGATATTGCTTGAGCTTAGTCGTATTTGATAACATTACGGTTTTTCTGATGGTTTCAATTTGGAAATTAATTGGCAATGTTTTGCATCGCAGGCTGATTCGATTTCTTAAAAGCTCGGCTAAAGTCGAAGGAGATCAGATGATGGATTCTGTTATTGAGATCAGTTCAGGACCTTCAGGTAGTAGTAGTAGTAGTAGTGATGACGAGGTGTCGGAGCCCATTAGGCAAGAAACTAAAACCAGGAGGAATCCCATGTGGCTTGGTATAGTTTCTGTTGTTATCTTTTGTCCATCTCTGTCTGTCTCAGTGAGTTTAGCTTTATGGTGTTTTGTTTTTTTTTTCCTTCTCTTTTTGGACTTTCAGGCAGAACTAGTTTTCCTCAAAGGGGTTCCTTTGCGGGTAGTAGTCAAAGTAAAGCTAGACATATGAATCCTGCTTCTCGCGATGGTGCCACATCTCGGCCAAGAGACTCTAAGAGTATTACAGGGAATGAAAACGTCGTAACCTCGAGGATTTCCAATGTTTCTGGTGGAGATAATGCGAAGCTGTCTTCTCAACAACCTCTGAGAAGAACCCTTCCACCATCTTTTAGTTCCTCTGCGGGTACTAGTCAAAGTAAAGCTAGACATATGAATCCTGCTTCTCGCGATGGTGTCACATCTCGGCCAATAGACTCTAAGAGTAATACAGGGAATGAAAACGTCGTAAACTCGAGGATTTCCAATGTTTCTGGTGGAGATAATGAGAAGCTGTCTTCTCAACAACCTCTGAGAAGAACCCTTCCACCATCTTTTAATTCGACTCCTATTCCTCCTAGAAGTGCTAACAGTGTAAGTCATGGCAACGTTGTTCCCTTTGGTGCGGTTTATACCAGTCCGGGTGTGTCAGCTGTAGGCAACAAGAATACCTTTGGTGATCGGCACCATGGAGCCCATGCTGAGATTGGAATTCATCGTGGCATGAATGGGGTTAGGATCCTGCCTCCGTCTATGGCGCATGGAACATCTGCTTCTCCTTCGCATTATGGTGGTTCAAGTGATTCAGTGCACAGGGTTGGAGTTGGTGAAGAAAGGAATTCTGAGAACGATGAGAGGCTGATCTATCAGGCTGCACTACGGGTATATTCATCCTCAACTCAATCTTCTCTTATGAATGGACTTCAACACTTCGGTGTTCTTTTGTGCGTGCATGTCTTGTGTCCCTTGTACCGGCTTTACAGTTTCTTGGCTCTTTTGAGTCCCGTGATATGATTGTAATAGTAAATATGGAGCAATAAATTACTCTAAATTTGCCTCATTTCTTTTTATGTTAAAGATTTGTCAGAGATTTATGGTGCATTGTATGTTTTATCAGGTTTCTCATTGATGCTTGAGTCATATTATTCCTGAATCTACTCAATCTTAGACTGAGTATCCTAGTTAATATGCAATGAGCTGCGTTAATTTTCTTCATCTTTTAGAACTAATGATACTTTAGATCAATGATTTTATACACGCTGGTGCATTATATATATGTTGAGAGCTTGGTGTTGCTCCCCAATCAACCTGATATTAAATGGCATGTTAAGTTCATTTTTTGAAATAAAGTTTGTTAATCCCGCAGGATTTGAATCAACCCAAGGCCGAAATTGATCTACGTCCTGGTACTCTTTCAGTTCCTCTAATGAGGCATCAGGTATTATCATGTTATAATGTACCATGTAGTGGCCTTTGAAATTGGTTTGTGTACTAAATACTGTTGCTTTTCAGAAAATTGCATTAGCGTGGATGTTTCGGAAGGAAACAAGTAGTTTGCACTGTTCGGGAGGGATATTAGCAGATGATCAGGTCACATATAATTCAATTTCTTTCCCAATATCTGTGATTCTATTACGTGGATTTCCCCCTCAAACTATGTAAGGTCTACTTATTTGCAGGGACTTGGTAAGACAGTCTCGACGATCGCTCTTATCCTGAAGCAAAAGTTTGAGTCACAATTAAAGTCTGAAATCTCAAGCAAGCAAGAAACTGAAATATTTGACCTGGATGCTGATGATGAGTCAGAAAATGCAAAGCATGAAACTGAAAGTCATGCAAAACCAGAGCTCAAGGTTTTAAGAAACAGTGAGACCACGGTTCTGAGTGGTGGTGATAATGTTGAGAATGGCAGTTCAGATACGGAGAAAGCCAAAGGTGAAGAAGCGAGTACTTCAATAGGGAAATTTAATAGAAAGAGGCCAGCTGCTGGTACATTAATTGTTTGTCCAGCGACTGTTGTAAGGCAGTGGGCAAGAGAACTTGATGAGAAGGTTTCTGATGAATCGAAACTTTCTGTTTTAGTCTACCATGGTGGTAATAGGACCAAAGATCCTATTGAATTAGCAAAATATGATGTGGTTGTCACAACTTACGCCATTGTCACCAATGAAGTTCCTAAACAGTCCTTGTTGGATGATGATGACAACGATGAAAACAATAACGAAAAACATGGTCTCGCCCCTGGCTTCTCCAACAATAAGAAACGTAAATTTGCAGTAGGTGCCAGTAAGAAGAGTAAGAAAAGAGGTAGAAAAAGCATGGACGGTTCTTCTTTTGACCCTGATTGTGGTACTCTATCAAGAGTTGGATGGCTCAGAGTTGTACTAGATGAAGCTCAGACAATTAAGAATCATAGAACACAAGTGGCAAGAGCCTGTTACACTCTTCGAGCCAAACGGAGGTGGTGTTTGTCTGGAACGCCAATACAAAATTCGATTGATGATTTATATAGCTATTTCAGGTTCCTTAGATATAGTCCGTATGCCGTGTACAAGTCATTTTACAATACAATCAAGGCTCCAATTTCCAAAAATTCTGCTTATGGTTACAAGAAGCTTCAAGCTGTTTTAACTGCTATAATGCTGCGCCGTACAAAAGGTACTCTGATCATCTCTCTATTCTCTTAGATGGTTGGTTGAGTGATTTATGATGGTCAGGACTTCACAATCTGATTAATATTATTCTATGTTATCTTGACTCTTTCTGATTTTTAACGGTTTATCTATACCACATTCTATAACGAGAGTACCGGATAGTTTGTTGACGCTATTACCTGAGTTTAGTTCTCCGGTCGAGAGGTTAAATCTATTTAATCTTGTCATTTGTGTATCTTCCATTTGTCTTTGATTGTTTCCGCTCGATGGTAGACTTTTAATTTCTGCGTAGCTGTGCTGCAGTTGATGGTTTTTACTAAATATCTCCTATTCTGACATCCAGGAACATTGCTTGATGGACAACCCATAATTAATCTACCTCCTAAGAAAGTAAATTTGAGCAAGGTGGACTTTTCAGTTGAAGAGCGGTCTTTCTACAAGAAGCTTGAAGCAGATTCACGATATCAATTCAAGGTTCTCCTTTGTGTCCTCCCCATTTTATCAGTTCATACTTGGTTTGAAATTGATGTGCACTTTGTTGGAAAAGAAGAAACGTCTATAGGAACTCGATGCTTTATAAATGTGACCTTTGTAGTTATGAAGGAGCTTTCTTGGAAAATCATGTTTTATTTTTATTTTTCTTCTGTCAAGTCCTTTTTTTCTGCCAGTTAAACAACATAAACTCGTACTTGTACCTGATAAAATGATTAATCATATTTTCTGCAGGCCTATGCTGCTGCAGGAACTTTGAGCCAAAACTACGCAAATATTCTTCTGATGCTTTTGCGTCTACGCCAAGCTTGTGGCCACCCACAACTTGTTAATGGATACAACAAAGATCCTGTTGGAAAAGAATCAGAAGAAGCAGTTAAACGACTCCCTAGGGAGGCTCAGATCAACCTGCTCAATCGTTTAGAATCATCATCTGCCATCTGCAGTATCTGTAAGGTAAGTGCAGAGTAATTAAGAGGTAGGAATAGCATGTCCTCAGGCTCACTATTCTCTAGTTCATAGGCTAGTTCGGACAATATTCTGCTATTGTCCTCAGAGTCACTTTTAATATTCTGTTACCTCTTTGTCTGCAGGATCCACCAGAAAACCCTGTTGTTACGCTGTGTGGCCATGTGTTTTGCTATCAGTGTGTTTCGGAACATATCGATGGGGATGAGAACGTGTGCCCTGTACGGAGATGCAGAGAAGACTTTGGGCGTGATGTTGTTTTCTCTAAATCTGCCCTTAGAAATTGCATCACCAATGATTTAGGCTGTAGTTCTTCACGGGATAAATCAGTTGTTCGAAAAAGCGAGTTTAGTTCATCAAAAATCAAAGCTGTCATAGATATCCTGCAGTCGATTTCCAAACAAGGCATTCCAAATTCGGCACAACATGGTCGAATGCCATCTTCCTCACAGCCACATGACGATGACGATGTTACTATTGTAGAGCCAATGACAGACTCATCTTCACCTAGCCAGGGGCCAATAAAGACGATAGTATTCTCTCAGTGGACGGGTATGCTTGACTTGGTTGAGCTGTCTTTTATCGAAAATGGTATCGACTTCAGAAGATTAGATGGTACAATGAGTCTAGCAGCAAGAGACAGGGCTGTAAAAGAATTCTGCAATGATCCAGATGTAAGTGATACGAATATCTTAGATATAGTTTCCAAAAATACTTTTACTAGTCATTTCTCTGAAACATGGAATGCTCTAACAGTGAAAAGCCTATTAACAGGTAGAGGTGATGCTAATGTCGCTAAAAGCTGGAAACCTTGGGTTGAATATGGTAGCTGCATGTCATGTTATTCTTTTGGATCTTTGGTGGAATCCAACAACCGAAGATCAAGCTATTGATCGTGCACATCGCATTGGACAAACTCGGCCAGTTAGTGTAACTCGAATTACTATAAAAGATACCATTGAGGATAAAATTTTAAGCCTTCAGGTATTCTTCGCAATCTTTCAGCTCGTTCTGGCTTGGAATTTGATGTTACTTTAGTTTCTTCTACGGATTAATGTTTAAAGTAATTCAGCATTATCAATTTCCATATTTTTTTTTTTAATTTCATCAGGAAGATAAAAGGAAAATGGTTGCATCTGCGTTTGGTGAAGATCATGGTGGAAGCTCTGCGACTCGACTGACAGTTGACGATCTCAAATATCTTTTTATGGCGTAGACTACTCATTGTATTGCTTAGCCTTCCAATCGCTGCTTGAATTAGGTTGCATATTACAATATATGGGAGATTATGCACAGAGTTTTTTTTTTATCAGGAAGAAACCTCTACCTGCATATGTAATTGAACTTCGACTCTGTGCCTCTCCTAGGATTTCGTGTTTTGGTTTTGTGAGGCTTTGAAGCCAGTCTAGGTTCTTTCTGTTTCGGAGGTGCATCGATTGGAAGTATGCCGTATGTAAATAACTAAATCGTTTCATGGTATATATTCCGCTTATGAGTTTAATCTTAAGGATCTACTGCTATATATTTGCTACCTTTGGGCATCTGATCTTTTTTTCTCTTATCATGACAGTTTCTTATCTATTCTTCGCTCTTTTATATCGTAAAATTCCAAGCAAATCTTTCGGAAACACCTGTTGCTTGCGTCCATGTATTGTGCTTACTTCTTCAGGAATGTAGAGCAGGTGAGAAAACCTCTGTGTGTACACTTGTTCCTTCTTGGTGCTTTGTTTGAAGCAGATGAGGGTGGTTTCCTCTAATCAGGTTGTAGTAATTGATAATTGACTCGACCAGCCTAGGTACGCCTTGACTCGCTGCTATCTTCTGGTTTGATGGCTACGTGTTTCTATGGTTTTTAACTGAAATACTCAAACAGTCTAGAGGAAGGCGTATATGAGGAGAAAATGCAGAAAATCCTTCCTTTTTTTTCATTTTTGTTTTTTACAGGCATAGAATGGTTATAACAAAAAGATGCAGAACCTAAACACAGTTTAGGACATAACTCTCTGCATTTGTAGGTGAGAGATTAGGGAAGGAACCAATGTTATATATATAGATACTCAAATAACAAAAGATGAGTGGAAACTGCAAAGAAAGTGAAAGTTTGGTTCTGTGTAACAAACAGCTTTAAGTTTCAAGATGATGAATCATTAGTGTGATATACAGTGGTGGAACTTTTCATTGATTAAATGCCCTATGAAGGGGACAACATAGAAGACAATGGGACCTCTTTTATGTATGACTTTTTCTATCTTTTTTTTTTGCCCTTTAGTCATTTCTCTTTTCCATTTTCACCAGAGGCTTTTTTACTTATTGGGTTTAGTTTACACAGGAGGTTGATAATTATGATGGTATGAATGCACGTGCTTCTCGTCGGCTAGTGCTCTCTGCTCATTTCATGTCTTGTTTTATTTCTTTCAAGTTTCAGTGTGAAATGAATTGACTGTGTTGTGAAAATTTTCAATGTATCCAACGGCCAAGTATCATTTTAGAAAAAAAATTCTGGTAGTAGAAGAAGAAAGAGGAAAAATTATTCTGACAATTCTAAAGGTACATTTCTGGGCCTTTTTATCCATAAATCAACTAGATTGGGTCCTGTGTTGCTAGTCTCCTGTGATTATCATGAAACCCACTTAAGGACACAACAAAGTGAAAATTGGAAGATTTTTTTTTTGCTTTTTCTTTCTAACGAATTTGGAAAAATATCACGGGGAAGTAATGAATCGAAGAGGTGTATCCGAAGTGAATCACGATTTTGACTAGAGATTTTAAGTTGCTTTAAATGATACTTTTCACTTTTTTGATTAAATTTACAGCTTTTGTGGGTCTCTCTCGCTCAGGTACTCATGTACAAACTTAAAGACTGGCACGAGATAATTTTTCCCATCAGGCATGCTTTTTTTAGTCTCTGCCAATTCACAATTCATCACAGATATTTTTAGCAAAACATATCAGGTTCTGTGGAATTCACAACACACTTCGAATTTGAAAGGGTTATGAAACGTTCCCTTTTAATATAGGTCTCGGAATTTTATACGTTGAAATGTCCGTAACAATTTTAGAAGTCAAACTTTAGTTAAATGCTCATGAGTCATGACTTTAACTTCGAAAAAATCTCAGAGCATGTGATTGCTAACCGCTTAGTAAAATATTAGTAGTATATTTTTACTGTAACGTTAACTTTGGTCAATAGAAAAGGTTCACTCCCCAATGTCCTCACGCTTCACCACAAAAGTGTAAGACATAAATCTGCAATTTTAGCCCTTTTTCTGTTTAATTACTTTTTGACTTGGTACTCTAAAAGTTGTTTCACTCCATAATACTATCACAAATCGTAAACAGTGACCCAAAATTAAAGATTCCTCAATCTAAAATGAAAAAGACAATTTTGGTCAAATCATATACATTTTTAGTACTCTCTCTATACTAATTATCACTTATTAAGACTCAAACCAAGCTAATAAATAAGACAGATACATATATAGTTTGAGACAAAAGTTTTTCACTTACTAGCAAACAAAAACCGTAAATATCTTGTTTTTTTTTTAAACGCTAGCAAACATTGGGACCAAACCCAACAAAGCCATTGGCTCCGTCGAAAGATACTTGAATCCCTTCTTGTTGTATGTTCCCTATTATCGACAAACCCGTCGGAGACGCCGCAAACGCAAAACAGTATGTCCCCGAATCGTCCACAGGCATCAAGAAATTCCTCGCCGGTAAGGTCAAAACCGGACCGTCCGTGAAATAGAACGACACGGTCGGGACCCGGACCGAAACAAAACCGGAAAGGTCGTAACACGTGTCGAATATCGATACGCCGGAAGCTCGCGGCAAATTAGCGGTCTGCGACTTGAACCCATCCCGGAAAGCGGCGTAAGCGGCCGTGGGAAGTCTTGTGACTGCGGTTCCGGTATCCATAACCACACCGCCATCGCCGGTTTCGGTTAAGTCGAAAACAGCGTCCGGTAAAGGAATCCGGACGCCGCCAACTCCGAGGCCCTTGAGCCCAACGTAGTAGAAACTCGGGGCACGCGGGTTACGCACCAGCGGGACCCACGAGGCACCAACGGGCAAAGCTTCCCGCCCGAATACCAATGAACCGGTCGAGTCGGTGCCGCGACTCACTAGACAATAACCGAACGCACCGCCGGTTTGACCGGTCAATTGACCAACGAAGGACATTGAACCGCCTCCGATACCCAATAAACCGGCTGCTCCGATAAACATTCCTCTGTTCCGATGGCCACATCCCATGGCGACGTTTCTAACCACCGTCCGACCAAACGTCAGCGTTTCGAGGGCTAGCGTTCCCTTCGTGTAAGACCCGTCTCCGTACATGACCTCGTAGCGACAGCCGCCGGAGTGACAGCCGGAGTTTTCGATCCGGTCGCAGACGGAAGAGCCGCAGGAGACGCCGGTGTAAGAGCCGGATTTAGCCGGGTCGAAAACCGGGTCGGATTGTTTGTAGCAGAGCTTGCAAGGCTGACACTGAACCCAAACCATGTCGCTTCCGGAATCAATCACCATGTACTGATCTCTCGGGGGGCTCCCGACGCCGATTCTGACGAAGTACTCACCGCTCCCTTGATCCATACCGGAAACCACATCGGACCCGAAATCGTCGACATCGTACTTGGAATCGTAAGGTACAGTTTTGCCGGAAATGCGGCGGAGAATGGCGGCGACTCTGTCGGTATCTCGGCGCATACGGGCGTGGAGACGGTGGTGGTGGTTACGGTAAGAAACAGAAGGGAACTTGTCGCGGTGGAGAAGAGGAAGAGTGTATTTGGAGTCATGGGTGGTGTTGAAATCGGGAAGGGTTCCGGTGAGGGTGAGAGGAGGTTGTAAAACGTCGATGATCTGAAAATCAGGAAAGGAAATTGAGGAGGAGGAGGAGAGACGGAGATTGAGGAGGAGGAGGAAGAAGAGAGGAAGCAGCATTGTTTACAACGCCACAACCAGACCCGTGTGGGAAGGGGAGAAAATTACAGCGTGAAGAGTGGTTCTTCTTGGATTTTGGGTTTTAATTGTCAGAAGGAGTTTTTGTTTGTGTCTTCTTCTTCTTCCTCCTCTTCCAATTTATTTTATTTTTATTTTATTTATGTTGGAGATGTGAGTCCACTTGAGACTTGTGATTATATATGTAAAATGTTTTGGAAGTGATGGGTCGATATCTTTTATTGCTAGTATAATTTTCTGCCTACGTGGAGGGTTATGAGTGGGGCCCTCTCTCTTCCTCCGTTGATTTTGCACGTCGACATCGATCCCCTTCTATACTTCAGTACTCTCTTCCGTTTAGAGTTTTGCATCCATTTTCTTAAAATCCGCTTTCTATTTTTGTTTTTGGAAATTCTGATGAAATTACAATGGAATAAACAATTATATTATTTATTATCTGTAAAAGCTATTCTGTATTTTCGTTTATTTTTCTTTTTGCGTGTGAAAAAAAAACTTTATTCATATATTCTTTAATTTTCTAACTATTCTTTTTTAAGTAGTTATAATTGTTTTTACTTTTTTGGGGGGCATAGGAGAAGATATGTTTCAATTAGTTTATACTTACACCTCTAAAATCAATACTATGTTCCTAAAATGATATCGAAAATTTACATATTTTGGAATTAGGAAATCCGAATCGAGATAAATGCTACTTACTATACGACCTGGCAACTGTAAAATCTATAATATCCATATATAGGTGACCAGCTGATTCATACTTCTTAGTGTGACATGTGAGAAACTCAACCAGCGAACTGAACTTAATTTTATATAGACTGAACTAGTATTCGTATGACTCATCTAATTGCTTTTAAACGATCCAACTAGTCCCTGACACTGAGATTACTTCCTCTGCTCCCTGTTATAATCAGAGTTGCCAGCAAACCCATCAATTATTCATGAGAATCCATAAAACATATGCTGCAGCTTCATGAGTCCCAAACGCTAGGAAAGATTCCAAAGATGCAGGTGCCAGTGACATGTTGCATCTTCTCAAGCTCCATTAGACATGTACTGAACATCCACTCGGATAGCAAGAGCCGTGTGCACCCACTCATTATTCTCTCATTAACCTCCTCCAGTGTGCAAGTTACTCTACACAAAAACATGTCAAGCACTAAAGATCATTAAAAGCGATTGTGATGCGACCGTCCCTCCTTCGACCATGTCAGTCACGTCTTCTCCTGGCATATGTTACGAACCGCATGAACTAATATATGCACACGAATTCTCATCATCATGTTCTATCCAACACAAGCAAACTGTAACAGGTTGCCCACAACTCTACAGCTAGTGTGGCCATCCTAAAACCCAGATTACGACTCCAATCAGGTTAAATCGCCGGTTTATGTGATATCAGGTGGTTTCATGAGTTATCATAGATTTTTAAAAATTAGATGTTTAAGTGTTACTTAATTACCAAAAATTTAGAATTACAAGTTAATTATATAAAAAAAATCATTTTAGGTATTCTGAAAACATAAGCTTCTGTTGTCAAAATAAAATAAAATATATAAGCTTCTTTTAACCAAGTACAATTGATCCATAACATTAAAAAGTCCCTATTATTCAATCTCCATTGTTTTTTTTCATGGGTTCAACATATTCAAACTCCATTGCTAACGTCAAAATTTTAAGCCAAGAAAATGTAAGAACTACATATGCAAGAATGGCTATGTGTATATGGTGTACATATATCACGATCAAGGACAAAGTTCGTCGTATGAGCCAAACCATGATTATATTGAAAACATTATCTTTGATTATTTAGAATTAACGCCTCATTAAAAACAGATTTAGATTGGACCTAGTGCAAGAGTAGCTAAAAAGCAAATGTTGGTTGCAAGTATACATTATATGGTTTCTTAGCTCATCTTTTTTTGGCATATATGTATCATCCAATCTCCTTGAACTATATCAAAACAATACCTAACTCATACATTAAAACGTATATAAACTAATAACGTTGAGATATATTAATTAAAAATAATTAATATTTAATATATAGAAGAAAAAAATACTTTTAGTCCATGTTTTCCTAAAACTTCCCTTAAATTGACAATGTTAATTTTTGATGAATTTATAGTAAAAATGACATACATAAACTTTTAGTAATATAATGATAATAATATTTTCCATTGCAATAAAATGAAACTTGATAATATAATATTGAGTATCTATGTAAAAATTATGTATGTTTATAAATTTAAAAGGGTATGAGAAATGAGAATTACAATCCTTAGTATTGAGGATGAAGCTCAAACTATAACACATCTTAAAATAGTTACATATAAATTTTTAATAATCGCATCTAAAATTCTTTATAAATTTTGAATTCAAATGGAAAAGATAAAAATTTACGACAATTTTTAATGTAATAAGTAACATTAGAGATGAGTACTGATGAGATTTCAATTTTAAGTAAATAACAATAAAATTATATTTTAGTATATCATCTTAGTCTTATATGCATACAAATATATATAATTATAAATTATAACGATGAGACCATATATTTATGTAATTTTTTTATAAAAATGATTATCTTATTATCTTATCAATTTTTTAATTATTACATTTTCCTAACACGAAAAACTTATTATATATTTTTTTGGTCGAACACTTATTATTATATAATAACGTTTATTAATTTATAGATATTTAGCTATACTTTGAACCATAAGATATTTGAAAACGCAGTGCCCATACGTTTTTCAAAATCCAATTACGTAACTACAAAGAAATATAATGGGATAGTGCATGTAATACTCTTCTTCAAAAAAAAAAAAAAAAAAGAACTCTATATATTTCTGGTTCATGAATGCCTTTTAACAGGTTTAGAAGAGTTCCTGAACCATTTGGGAACATTTTTGAACTTATAGAATCTTTTTTCTACATCGAAAGTGGGTGATTTTTTTCAAATTTCATAAATTTGGTACTTAGTATTGGAAAATACAACATAAAGATATGATAGACTAGAAAAGGCATTAGGTTTAGAAGGAAACAACATACTTTTAACTACTCTTAAAAGAGGTCAAGTTTAGTGGGAATAATATGAGTTTAATTTTTTGGGTTTTGGCATTATACGAGTGTGTAGTCCAATTCGTTGATGCTCCATTAACTTTAGAAGATTACCCATTAGATAACAATATAACACAAAATCTAATAGGTTTATCTAACATACAATCTAATTCCATAACAAACTATAAATCATGGAAAGAAAAGAATTTACAAAAAGAGATGGTGCTACGTGATTCATACATTTGTGGGCGTGCCAAAAAGTTTTAAAGATATCGAGATTATAAAAATTTAATATATTCTCGCTGGCTATTGCTATAGCATGTAATACAAGTACGACAACACCAACTACAAATAATTTGGAAAAAGAGAGATAATATATATCTAGATCTTATATATGCATCGATCACACGGTCGAATGGATATTAAATTCTAATTAATGGCATGCATTCTAATGGAAAGATTATAGTTGGGTATTACATAAGACATGCACCACTTATCAATAATTGAGCAATTATTACACCTAAAAGTTTCTCACATTCTATAATCCAAAGATACATAGATATATGTATATTTAATTGGGGTTAGCTCCATGCAACATGAATGGGAAAATAATTTCAAAATTCTAGAATATAATGATCCGATCCGGTAGAATATGCATCTATGCGTGTATACATAATATGGTTCAGATCATGTGTTTAGAATAAGCCAATGCATAACAACGTGTATAGATTGCGAGAGAACCTATATATAACTACTTTGTGTGTTCTTTTACAAAGAAGATTGTCCCAAATGATTTTGTAAAAATTGCGAGAGAACCTTCAAAATAAACAAACAATTACTTACTCCGTGTATTCTTTTACAGAGTAAATTGTCCCAAATGATTTTCTAAGTTCCAAAAGTATTATAAAGATATAGCCATCATCTTGAACAAAAAAAAGAAAGTAATTATTTTGAAAATGGAGAAAGTAGTTATTCAAAGCTGTGGAGATGGTATTACTCTCTCATTGCGTGTAGTTTCTAATTCCATTCGGTTTCTGTTTTTTAATAATAGATGTTGATGTGTTTTTACACATATTAAGAAAACATCTTAAAACTTGACAATAAATGTATCAATTTTTGTGACTAACAATTTCCAATAGTTTTAAACCAATAGCAATTCAGTAAACTCAATCATTTTTCTCAAAGTTTACAATTTATCATTAATAATCAATGAAATATGCTAGAAAACTTTAAAAAATCTATCTTATTGAAACACAGTTTTTTAAAAAATATTTAACTTTCAGAAACAGATGGAATATTATATTTTATTTATAGAATAGACAAATCATAAACAAATGGAACTACTGCACATAATCCAAAATAGGACACAAATGATATAGTATAGAACAAAATAGCTTTGAACTTTATAGTATAAGATGATTTCATCTGTCTTCCAATTGTAAACTGGAAAAATTTATATAAAAATATTCAAACATTATAATCTATGCAATCCTAATTTTGTAATTATGTTTTAACTAAGTATCAGTTTATGCAGTATCTATTTTATTAATACAACAAATAGTTTTTTCACCTTTCTGATTTTCAACCAAAAATAACAGTAATATAATCTTTTTTCTCCGTGTGTAATTGATGGCATAAATATATATAATATAAATATAATTTCGCTTGTTACACTAGATTTCAAGATAATTTTTCTAATCTATATTAATGAGTATAAAATTATTTTAAACACAAATTTGAATATATCGACCTTAATGTATTGGGTTACACGAAGTACCAGTAAAATAATGCAAGATCAATAAAAGCATCATAGAGAAGTGTGTTATGCTGAGTTACTAGTAAGAAGCTAAAAATGGCCTCAAGAACAATGTCCTATAATTGCCTCCATCTGATCTAAACCTAAATACTCTTACAAGAACATATGGTTTCGCAGACTAAAATAGCTTGTGTTTGCCAATGTCTTCAAGTCTCGGTTCTGGACTAATGATTGCTTTCGCAGAAGAGAACTAAATCTTACAGCGCTAAGGTGAGGAGATATTGTCAAGAGAATCTCGCCTTCTTAACGCATTACCGACTCTTTTACAAAGGAACGGCCGGCCGAGCTGCAAAACCGCAAGACTAAGCATTGGCGGAACTCGAAAATTTGAAAATGGTAAAAGAGTAAATGGGTAACTCACGAATATTCGAGGTGGATGTTCATGAATCTCCGGTTCTCTTTACTTTGAGAAAGAGTAACGGAACCTTCAATAACTTGGTCTTGCTCTACGTCTATGGGGTCATAGAAATATACAATCGTCTGTCCAAGAAAAGTGGTTCGACACCAAATGGTCAAAAAGGGTAAGGTGCTTTTCAATAACATAAGCAGAGACAAAAATTAAGTTTTATACTGTAAGAATCAACCAACTCCCTCCGATCTTAACCAATTTAGATGATTTACTGAATAGTTAAACTGACAGAGAGTTGAAAGAAAATGGGAAGTATATGGAAAACATGGTCTTACTTGCTGCCAATGCGTTGGAGGAGCCTCGGGTGAGGTGGACAACACGAGTGCATCACTCGGATGACTTCGCTTCTTCTGATTTCCTTCTCTAGAAGGACTAGTTGATGAAGAACCACTAGCAACAATTGTTGCACTAGTATTCTTGGCAGGCGAAGAGGCCGGTCCGCTGAATTGAACGTCAAACCAAAATGCAAAACCATGCATAGGAGCTACAATAAGAAAAGAAAAAAAGCCTCAGCAGAAAGGAAGCAGTGCACAGATAGTTGATATAGGGAAAGTGATATACCTCTCATCATTGACTTGAATTTATATTTTGCAGTAACGGAGTCTAACTCTTGGATTTTTATTGTTTGACAGTCTATATGTTTAACCTGCATGTTAAATGCTCTATGTAAATCATAGCGGGTGCCTGGTCTTTGATCATTTACTTAGTAACAAAAAGGATAAATCTTCACTCAGTAACGCAACCAACATAAGCAGAGAGCCCAAGACATTGCAGGTAACAAGTACTCAGAGAACAAGGACATACCACTTCTGGCCATGTTAGAACGTTCTCGCCTGATATGGACTCCACGCTAGGTTCTTCAAATGCACATTGTTTAGCTAATTGCATCATTGCAGACACTGCGAACAACATCAAACATCATTACTGAAACCTTACTGCGAGGTGCTTCTTTTTCACTTAATTAAACTTGACTGTTTATCTGATTCTCGAGTACAAGTTCCCCAACGTGAAGGCGAGGAAAAGCAGACATTTCAATTTACCCTGATGACCAAGAAATGCCACATGTTTACTCCCTTAAACCAAGGACAAGGACTATTAAAGCCATAAATGCTACCTCAATAACCTAATTTATCAATCTGATCTGTCTAGGAAATGACCAAACTCCCCGCCTATCATGATGTGGGATTTGCCAAGCTTATTAGAAACATGACACCCACATTAAATCAATATTCAGTTTTAACTAGTATACCAATCAACTATAACGTAATGATTGTCCCAACGTTCAAGTTGATATAATACTTACTATCAATTCCATAAACGTTGCGCCAAAAATCAATGCTGTGACTGTATCTGTCAGGGTGTGAAATAGGTGCCATGTACAACTGTCAACAGAAAGCGAATAGCAACATATCAAATGTTGCCTTGTTTCCAAAAGGCACTAGAGCATACTGTGATATAAAGTTGAAGGGATCATAATCATACTGTTGCATGTGATGGGAGAATTAAACCTCCAGGCTTCAACCAGCGATCTCTAGCTGTAATAACACTTCCCAGCATACTCTTCATCACATCAAAATACATAATACGAGAATGAGAAACCAGGGAGAATCAAGGAAAATTAATAATTCGGTAGGTTATTATTTGGACATCAACATAAAAAAAATATATATATATACAAGGTAAGGAAATAACCTCATACAAGAGCATGTAACCCATCCACTCTGATATTATAACATCAACCTCCTCGTCGATTTCAACATCCTGACAAACGTTCCAGCAAAAGAAGAATTACTACAGGGTGAGGTTTGCATACAAACTTGGATGTTGCACCCAACCAATCATTTATTTTCGCATCTTTGTGTATAAGGACACCAATTTATCTTTTTGCAACTTATATAGACATCAACCTTAAGCATGTCTGATATATCATGCAGGACCAACTCGGCATTTATCATTTAAGAGATTTTACCTCAACTCTCCCATGCAAAACAATGACCTTGTCAGATAAACCGTTGGCTTTCACAACTTCCTTTGCCTGGTGGTATTAGGAGGAACATAAAAAGAATGAATAGAAGCCATTAGTTCGATTCACAAAAGCATTTCAACTGTGATAGCGAACAAAAACCAAAGGAAAATCATCTGCCGAGCTAAAACACCAGTTGTGATATATTTATGTTAGTTAGATCAACTTTACAGAGCCTAATACTTCAGAAGCATTCTCAAAATTTCTTTTCTTGATCTGACTGATGTCAAGGGTGATACAAACCATGAAGCAATGGATAGATTTCGATTTAGATTAAAAAACAAACAAAGCCTGGGTCAGGGTCAACTTAACTGCGAAAATTTTAAGACAAAAAGACATACTTTCATGAAAATCTAAGAACGACTTTTATCGAAGAACGACTTTTCTATTCCAAGTTCAAAATTTTAACATACGAAAACATGTTTTTATGAAATCAAAAATCCAAAACGAATTCCGCTGGAACTTCTCCAAGCCATTCAAATCTTATGACAAGAAGTGACCAAAATCATTATGTGACGAAAAATGCAGAAAACAGAAGCTGATAGAGAACAATCGTTTATGCCTAAGTTATAAAGAAATATCTGGAATAATACCTGGACTGCAATATCACTTGCATCTACAGCGTATACCTGTAAAAAAGTCACTTCTGTAAGAAACACATTACCAGTATTGGTTTACCCCTGCAGTCTATGGAACACATACAGGCTACAGACACATAGAAACAAACTTAATATCCATATATAAATGATATATTCTTCACGATGTTCAATCATAAAGATGCGTCCAAACATAAATCATACCCGTTTTGCACCCGCTTGAGCACAGAAGATTGAAAGGATGCCTGTTCCACAGCCAACGTCCACGACAACCTGTTACAAGCAATCGATGCAGCAATGGGTTTTCAAAATGTAAAACTAGCACATAATAAAAACAGTTTTTCTAAAGAAAGTCTTGACACAAGGGAATCGAATTCCTGAAACAGGCTAAGCAGAAACAAAACAAGAGCCCCAGGTTGAATCTTCTTCAATATCATTTGCGAAGATAAAAAAAAAAAAAAAAAGCATGGTTGGGTATATAAAGCAACGAGAGAGTATTATTACCTTGCCTTGGATTAAGCTCTGATGCTGCATTATAGCTTCCCTATAAGTTTCCGTCCTTGCCCGATCCTGTATCAACCAACAAAGAAGTGAGAAATCCCAAGGAACTGCAGACCGCAGAGAGCAAAGAGTGAATCTTTTAAGAAGATGGAGACAAAAAAAAAAAAGAACCTAATTTGATATATCAGAACAAAATTCTCAGTCAAACTCTGCAGATACTGAAAGTATTCCAAGTGGGAAAGCCAATTTGGTTCAACATCAAAATTAAAACATCCAGTAAAAGATAATCCAATGCTCCAGGAAACAAGAGCGAAAGCCAAAGAGTATTCAATTTCAAGCGACAGAAAGAACCTTGATCATCTCTTCGTGAATCCCGACGTGAGCATAGGAATGAAAATAGGCAACATCGAAGTCGGTACAAGGAGGCGGAGGAGATTCTTGTGACTTGTGCTGGCCAAGCTGGTCGGAAACCCTAAGACCATTGGGGAGACCGTCTTTAGGGTCACGAGCTCCGCCGCGACTGCGCCTCTTGGCTCGGCCAAAAGAGCTGAGACCGGGGACTTGCCTCTCCTCCCATTCAAGCTCGCGGTGATGGTCGCCGTGGAAACCGTTGCCGTAATCGCCGCCAGATTGCATATTTAAGTTGAACCCAGAGAAACACCAGAGAGTCCTTCTCTGACGCTTGACGACGACTGTTGTTGTAGACAAAGCAGCCTCTTTTTTTTTTTTTTTTTCCTTTTTAATAAAATCCTCTAAAGCGTTTCTCTTTAAATACAATAAATTATAGTTTTTGGGCATTTAACCCTTTTTCTGGTCCTTTCATTGGCTTTACAAATTTAAGGGTTTATATGTAAATTGTAAAAGATCCCTTTTTTTTTTATTTTTACCATGATTTAGGTTTGAGAGAGAAACTAGATGACGAGAGAAAATGATGGCAAGTTTAACGTCCCCAACTTTAACATCATCTAAGCTGGCAAAAGGGGTTTTGTAAGGAAGTCCATAGTTGCATACTTGCATGACAAAGAAAAGGGTATTTAGCAGTTTTTAGCCTAAAAAAGGGTTCGAAATTTTAAAGCTCATTCTCGTTAAGAAAATGGTCAAAACTACACATGATACTGTGAAAAGAAAGCGCTAGCTATTAGTGGATTCAAAACTTGCTAAAGAAACTCTTAAGAACAAAAAAAAAAGAGAAATAAGATTAAAACTACTTTACGCTTGAATTAAGAAAATGGAAGTTAGAAGAGTAAGCTAGTGTTAAGAGTTTATAAGCCTCACTTTGCTAGTGTTACAACATAAGACAACACGTGATTTGCCTTCAAGATTATAAGTCAAGGGTTTATAAGCATCACTTTATAGGTCCCAAACTATCTGAAAACGTATGACATAAGTTTAGAAGCTACACCATTTTATCTATATACCTTGTATACAGGAGGGTTACTGTTGGAGAAACAGGCAGATGATAGCTGAAGAGCGACCTCAAATGCTCCATAGGAAAAAAAATAAAAGGTTTTCCAAGGGATTACCGTGGGTCTTGCTTGGCCATATGTCAATGCGTCCCAAGTTTGGACAATAGAACCATTATGTACCATTGTCAGTGTACCATCTGCATTATGAAGAAAAACAAATATTTTTTATATACTTGAAACGAACTTGGAATGAAAGGAATGCAAGGCTGCATAATGGGGCTCACCAGCACCCTCCCGGTGTCATTGCAGAGATTAAGCAAATTCTCCGATGGAAGCTCGACTCACTTACACGGGCTCAAAAGAAACCTTCCCTCAATTACTCCCTACTCCCTTACTTGGCGTGAGATCTTTCTCCCTCCTTAAGCTCTTTCACTTTCTTATTTCCGTTTTGTAATTGGGTAGTGTTAAGTGAATTAGTATCATCTTATTTTTGTAGCCACAAGTTGGCATATCACTGGTCTCAAGACCGGATGTAAACGCTATAACCCGGGAGGACAAAGAAATGAAAATGCGGCTTAAATAAAAAAAAAAAGAACTTAAGTAATGGTATATTTGCCTAGCTTCGAAGAAGACAACTCAAATACACAGTTTTCTTAAGGGGAAAACAAGATGTCAACCAGTATGTAGATATATAATATTGGTACTTATCTCCTTTAGGAACGGTTGAATTAAACAATAAAGTAATCCTAATGACCACATTCATTTAAAAAACATGATTAAAAACCAAAAAGCATCATGTCCAAATTAATTCCCTCTACCTGGTTATGGAGCCAATCTATACTTGTTCATCAGTTAGTTATATAGAGGTCAGTACGTAGTAGTCCATGAACACATGGGATTTAAATCAGAATATTTATACCTAGGAGAAAAAGTTGGATACTCTATCTAAGATCCATATTCCATGAGAAGAAATGTTAGAAGACGAGGTATACTTTATCATTTCAAACTTCAAAATCAGAACCTTTGTCATTTCAAATTGGAAGATGAGAGAGAGAGAGACCAGGCTCGACTTTTCCCATGGATACCATGTTTTGTTTGACTCATGTCTGTTTTTCGGACAGTACTATAGTAATAGATTTTTCGATTTAATTATTTTGGTTTACTGCTTTGTCAGTATAGTTTTTTATTTTTTTTTTTTTTGTGTGCAAATTGTTAGTATAGTGTTTTAATCTCTATATGTAAACATAGATACATAGATATAGTAAAAGTTATGATCGAAAAGTGTATTTATCCCTCATTAAGCCTATAAGTTACACATATACTTGGTACGAGTAGGGTAGATAAAACACAAATAAAATCTAGTGGGCTTGGGTTAAGAACATGAAGCCCAAAGGCGGAATTGCGAAGACGAAACAAAGTTGTTCCAAAAAAATACGATCGATTTTTGAAACAGAGAGAGAGAGAAAGAGAGTTGTTTCATCAAAAAGGCAAGAAATTTTCTGGTTGCAAAGACGGATTATCCTCGATTTGCAGCAGACAAATTTAATTCTCGCGCGAAGACGATCGGGCCAATTGGGTAATCGCGCGATATGCAACGAGACGAATTCGACGTAAAAAACCGAAGAGACAATTCGCAGATCAAAACAAAGCTGAAGGTTTCTCTCAAAGACACACAGAGAGAGGCCCGTCTAGTGTGTAGGTATTTGGGATGGGGAGGCTTTTGGTGATGATGACGGCCTCCGCTGCTGTTGTCGCTTGTACGGTGGCGACGGTGATGGTGAGAAGGAGGATGAGACGGCGGAGGAAGTGGAGGAGAGTGGTGGGGATACTGAAGGATTTGGAGGAATCGTGCGAGACGCCCTTGGGAAGGTTGAGGCAGATGGTGGATGCTGTTGCCGTGGAGATGCAAGCTGGTTTGGTCTCTGAAGGAGGGTCCAAGCTCAAAATGCTCCTCACTTTCGTCGACGATCTTCCCAATGGGTGAGAGATACTCTTTTACATACCCCAATGCTTCTTGATTAGAGTTCTTGTAAGACTTTCCTTTTGTGACGTGAATATAGAGCTATCTGTGGAAGACAAAGGACATACAAGGATCGTTAGTTTTGTGGAAAGTGAAAGGTTTTTGTTGCATTGATTGTCACAACGCAATGTAATGTGTGAACTCCTTCTTATCTCAGGAGCGAGAGAGGAACTTATTACGCACTTCATCTTGGAGGCTCCTACTTCAGGATAATAAGGGTTTATTTGGGTGGCCAAAGATCATCTCTTCAAGTTCAAGATATCGAACGACATTGCATACCGACATCTTTGTTGAATAGCACCAGCGAGGTGTCAATGCCTTTCCCCAACGTTGTTCTATTCCAAGCTACCGACAGAGAAAATGCTAATATGATACTTGTTTATTTTGGGTTTGCAGGTTCTCTTCGACTTTCTGGCATCATCTTTGCAGAGGTTTATTGAAAAAGAAGGACACGAGTCCATTTCGTCACCAGATGTAAAACGGGAACTTGCGTTTACTTTTTCTTTCCCAGTCAAGCAAACGTCTCTCTCTTCGGGAGTTCTCATCAAATGGACCAAAGGTTTTGCAATTAGTGAAATGGTTAGTTCAGATTTTCTGCACCCTTCGACCTGTCTGCCTTACGAAGGTTAATTCTAAGGCTTCATTGTATCATCTCAACCTGATGAAAATTAGATTAATTGTTGGATCAAATCTAACATATAACCATCAGTTTTTGTCTATTATAATTTGCTGACGTATAATGTGACCCATCTTCTAGCATTTGGAAACTAGTTTGCGGAAATGTAATCACCAATGCTGCGTCAAGCGTACGCAACGTTAACCATTTTTCTTATGTTCTTGACACATTGATCCTATTGCTTTAGGCTGGGGAAGACATTGCTGAATGTCTACAAGGAGCGTTAAACAGGAGAGGGCTAGATATCCACGTTGCAGCTCTTGTAAGTGCTATGTTACTGCAACAGACTTATATCCTTGGGGAACTTCTCGTCGATTACGATTCCTTTGAAGCATGGGGAAAGGTTCTGATATATGTTTCATTGTTTGAGCAGGTGAATGATACAGTTGGGGCCTTATCCTTTGGACATTATCATGACGCAGACACAATTGCCGCTGTTGTCTTTGGGACAGGTAGTAATGCCTGTTACCTTGAACGAACTGATGCCATAATCAAGTGTCAGAATCCGCGGACAACTTCTGGAAGCATGGTATTCATCCTTAGAAACCTGCCATCATAGATTTCTGCGGCTTTAGTATAGAATAATTTTCTGCTAATGCGTCGCTCTTGTTAGGTGGTCAACATGGAGTGGGGAAACTTTTGGTCATCTCGTCTGCCAAGAACTTCATATGACATTGAGTTGGATGCAGAGAGTTTAAATTCAAATGACATGGTAACGTTTACCTTTTTTTTTCCCCCTCTTTTCGTTTTATCCTGTTTTCAAGGTTTATTATCAGGTAATTAGTGAGCAGTGAAGATCAATTGGTGGGTGTTTTTTGTTTAGGGATTTGAGAAGATGATAGGAGGGATGTATCTGGGCGACATTGTCCGCAGAGTAATTCTTCGTATGTCGCAAGAGTCGGAGATCTTTGGAGCCATCTCATCCGTCTTATCGACGCCTTTCATTCTAAGGTGTGTTTCCTTTGTGTCTTCTTTTGTATCTGTTTCACTTGAAATAAAAATTGCCAAACTAATTCTTTGCCGAATTATCAGTGCTAAACATCCCAGGTAATAGCAGCTAATAGTAGTTTTCCGACTTTATCTATACGTGTCTAAATCAAATCTTTACAGAACAAATTCAGTCTCAGCAATGCACGAAGATGACACACCCGAGTTACATGAAGTAGCAAGAATCTTGAAACATTTAGGGGTAAAGTTCTGCTCTGTTCCACAATCATCAAAGGCAAATGAATGATGATACCTTCAATCCCATGGACTTAATGAAAAAGGCTTTGACCTCGCTGGTTCATAACAACAGGTATCGAAGGTACCATTGAAGGTGAGGAAACTTGTAGTGAAGATATGCGATGTAGTGACACGCAGAGCGGCTAGGCTAGCAGCAGCAGGAATTGCTGGAATCTTGAAGAAGGTAGGGAGAGATGGGAGCGGTGGAGAAGGAGGAAGAAGGAAAAGCGATAAGCAGATGATGAGAAGAACGGTGGTGGCAGTAGAAGGAGGTCTGTATTCGAACTACAAGATGTTTAGAGAATACATGGACGAAGCTTTGAGAGACATCTTGGGAGACGACGCGGCTCAACACGTAGTGATCAAGGCCATGGAAGATGGCTCAAGCATCGGCTCTGCATTGTTAGTGGCTTCATCCCATAGTATTCGAACCATACCGTCCAAATGAATAGTTGTGCAGATTGATTTTGTATAGTCAATTGTTCCAGTCGTTTGTACTTTGTAGCTACAGGTAAATATTCTTTGTTTCTTCTGCCCATAATCATATGAGTAAATTACGACTAATCAGAAAAGAAAAAATTGACTTGAAATATGCAAGGGAAGGGATATAAGGTCTTCAGGTAAGAAGGTAGAAACAACGAATTGAAATCTTGTTCAGTACACGCCAAATCCGAAAAAAGGCAAAAATTTCTAAGTAAAATAACGATACAGGAGGTACGAAAAACGGAAACTGCTGTTTCAGAGGGGATTATATTGTTGCAGCGCGAAAAAGAAGCTAAGAGCCGGAGGGTGCTGAAAATGCGGACAAAAACCACACACACTAAAGACAAGACAGGAAAGAGAAGCTTGAGCTTTGGTTTACTCATCGCCTTGGCCCTCATCCTTCACTAGTTTGATCATGTCGTCGATTCGCAGAATCGTAATGGCTGCCTCTGTTGCAAACTGGTCAAAACACAAAGCTCCTTTAGATTTTATAAAAATCTACTTGAGGTGAGAAATTAAGTCAAATGCTTCACCTGGATAATTTTCACTTTGCTCATCGCTGGTTCGATCACTCCAGCTTCCAAATTGTTACGGATGGTTCCGTTAACAAGGTCAAGTCCCATGCTGCATTAGCGTTTTCCCAACATAGAGCCAATGAGAAAAATAAAATTTCCAAGCGAGACCTCGAGGGGATAAGACGCAAACATCAATATTGCTTATTACCTTGAGTAGTGCTTCTTATCAGCCTTGGTTTGTGCGGTGTGGTGGTATGCTCTTAGTTTAGCAACCAACTCGGTTGCATCCTTAGCAGCGTTTACTGCAAGCACCTGCGAATAGGATGGTAATCGTTGGGTAAAGACCAAAACACAAGACCAGTCTATTTTTTGTATATTGATGAAATAGGATTGTAGGTCGCACACCTTTGGTATAATCAATAGCGCATCTGCGAATTCAGCAATCGCCAATTGTTCGCGAGAGCCCAAGGTTGTAGCAAGGTGCTCTAGATACACAGACAATGCTGATTCAACAGCACCTCCACCCGCAACCACCTGTTTGACAAGAAGCAGAGTGTTGCGTTAAACCAGAAATGTGATATCATTACCATATGTAAGGACTGTCTCTAACAGGCAGCAAAAGGAATTACCGTGTTGGACTCGAGGGTCCTCTTGACAATACATAAAGCATCGTGCAGTGCTCTCTCCATCTCATCAAGCATGTAGTCATTTGCACCTCTCAAGATCAAGGAGACCTAGCAGACAAAAAGCTTAGGAAGTCATGACAAAGCTTAGACTAAAGTCTGAAGACTTTTAAATAGCTTTTGGAATAACTTCGTAAAATATATGATAGATTTGGGGTGATATAGAAGTGTCAACGATTAAGCATGATCTATAGCAAATGGCATACCGCACTGCTCGTTTTGGTTCCCTTTATCAATACGACATCGTCATCTGCGATTCTCTCCTCCACAACTTCGTCTGCAGATCCAAGGTGTGCTGGATCGAATGTTTCTTCGCCCTCCATGTCAGCAAAAGTGGTTACCAGGGTTGCTCCTGTTGCCTTGGCAACATGGCGCATGTCTTCTTTGCGGACACGCCTAACAGCAATAGCTCCTGCCTCTACAAAGTACTGAAATAAAAGCAAAGGATATGAAAATCCGGGGATTCCAATAACTTTGATGAATCAAACATAAAGGGAAGTCATACTCGTATACTTCATAGTTGAGTGATGCGTAAGGGTAGAGAGAAAATTATTGGTCTTCAATCTTACTTTAAGTGCCATGTCGTCGATTCCCTTCGTGGTCAGAATAACATTGGCCCCAGCTTTAAGGAGCTTCTCTATCCGCTCTTTTGTCATGTCAGCTTCTCTGTGAAACAGATATTCAGCAACATATTAAACAAAAAACTCTCTACGGAAAATGGATAACATAAGCAGTACAAGGGTCCAATGAAGCCAGATATCTTAAGCTTTCTCTATCCCGTACACCCCGTAAGGATCAAGAGACCAAACCAATTGCATTTGGAAAAAAAATGAAGTACTCTGATTGCAAGAAGAATTCAGGGAAAATTACCTCTGACGGATTTTTTCAAGTTCTCGTGGATCGTTAACAACAACTTGGACACCCAGCTGCATTTTTGTCTTCTGAAGGTTGAAGTCTAGGCAAGCAATCTTCGCTGGAGACACTCGTAATGGCATACCTTGGGCAGCACGGCCAGTGTTGAGTGCATATCCATTCAACAAATAGCTGTCTCTTGCACTTTGTCCATGTGCTTTCAGAATATTAATCCCCTACAATGCAGTAAGAAAAAGCGTTTAAGCATAAAAATATCATCGCTGATTTGTCATCTTAACTGGCACATAAACAGACCTTGATAGGGTATTTAATCTCCCCTCGCTGATTTGTCATCTTAACTGATAGAACGGCATCAACAACCTTGAAGAAAAATGTGATTATAACAGTTCAGCAAACATAAACAACACATTTTATAACACTAATGGTTTAATAACAAAGCATGCAGTTCCACGTCATTGACAATGAATGAGAACTGGAAGCATACCAAATTGGCAAAGAAGTCGCTGTCACCAGATATCAGTTTGGAGGACATGCTGGTTTTAGCACAGTTTATCAATGGAACTTTCCCAAGCTTTTCGACCTATAGAAAAGCAATAGAAGTAGTTAATGAATGGGGTAGAGACAGGCACCATAGAGAGAACTTATCCAATTATGCAGACACTAAAACATGTATAAAACTTGCCCACATAAATTAAAGTTCGCTCACATGCTGTATACTCGTGATACCAGAGGGGAAAATATAAAGAATCAAAACAGGACTAACCTTGGTGACCAACTTCTCTTCTATGTATTTGCAAGCTTCTCTCATCGCTAGCTGTCAACAGTAACACAGATTATGAACACACTGAAAAAAAACTTCTGTAATGCAGATCATTTTATAAGAAACCAAAGTCGCAGCCTACCCTGTATCCACTGATAATTGATGTTGGATGTATTTTGTTCCTAACCAAATCATTTGCCCTCTGCAAATACATCCATAAGACCATTAATCATCAAGCAGTTACCAAGTGACAAATGTACTAAAAGAAACCATAGACAACAAGTATTAAAAAAAACCTTAAGCAACTCAGCAGCTACAATAACAACAGATGTAGTCCCATCACCAACTTCCCTATCCTGGAGTTCAGCTAACTCCACGAGAACCTGTCACAACAAACAGATATCAGTTTAACTAAAAAAATCATATAACACACAACACACGTACATATATATGATAAGTATGTAATCAATTTACCTTAGCAGCAGGGTGTTCGACCTCCAACATCCTAAGAATGGTAGCACCGTCGTTTGTAATGGTCACATCACCAATATCATCCACCAACATCTGAAAATACAACGGCCAGATTTATAATATAATCTAGAATGTGGCGCCGAGATACACACTCATCTAGAGAAGCAGAAACACCGATGCATCTCCGAAACTAATATATAAATCTCAAAGCAGTCGAATCACACATACCTTGTCGAGTCCGACGGGACCAAGCGAGGTTTTAACAATATTTGAAATAGCTTGACAAGACATCACTGCAAATAAGAGTCATCCAATACAAGTTACATATCAGAAATCGTAAAGAATAATAATAATTAAAAATGAAAAACCCTAGAGATCGAGGACACAAAATTTCCGATGAGAACAAAAAGTGAGAGAACAGATTTAATATGAGCAGAAATGGGAAAATTAAATTAGACGAAATGAAAGAAGAGAAAGCGAGGGAGAGAGAGGAAGAGTACCGTTCTGAGTACGAACATCTTGTCCGGATTGCCTATCGCCGGAAATATCCGGATTTTGAGCGGAGATCGACATAATCAGGTTATTTGATTGAACACGGGGGACAGGTAAAAGCGTTCTAGATCAAAGATCTGAGCTCGCGAGAGAAGTGCAGTGTGAGACTGTTCGCCTTTTATAAACAAAACCTTCACAATGTAAAAATGCTTCTCTGAGATTGGAAACTGAGACTCCGGCGGGTTTTATTAACTTTCAAGGTTTCTAGGATGTGCGGCCAGGGTATGAGAGAAACGATGTCGTTTTATCTGTTGGGCCCGAAAGGGGGCTCATGTTTTCTAATAGGTCAGCTTGGGCTTTCGAGGATTTAAGTTCAGATACTTTTTCTTCTCAAATCCCATCTTATTTTTTTTTTTTTGTCATCTGAATAATTACGAAAGAAACACCAAGTAACGTTCATTTTTACAAGCTACCCACATCAAAGCAAAGCATAATTGCATCGAGATAAAAAAACCAAAGGCGAAAACAAACCCGCTTACTTACAAAGCCAAAATAGAAAAGCACCTAAAGACAGAACAAAGTCCAAAGACAAGTTGTCTGCAGCCAAAAAATAAAAACTAGCAAGAAGGAGAGGACTTCTCACTGTCAAAAAGATCCTTTAGCCACCATGGGAACCCTCTTGCAACATAAGACTGATAACGATGATCAACGCAAACGCTTTGAGCAATGAGAAATGCCCCTCTATTAGTTATTGTCTCTTCCAATTCTAATCTCCACCATTCCAACTGGGCCAATTTAAGACATAACTCACTGCCCTGGAATCTAAAAGAAGGCCAAGCATGAGGTCTTAAAACTGAACCGATCAAAGATGCATCTTCAAAACAAAAGATCACTCTATTAACTTTGTGACTCACCATGCTATCAATCGACCAAACGATCGCTCTGAACATAAAATCTTTAACTGATGAAGCCTCGAAAAAAGCTCTCCTGCTATGAATACGAACCAGACCACAATCGTCCCTAAGGACCCATGCTCCTCCCCCAACTCGCAACTTGTTATCCCACCGGATTGCAACATTGCACTTGTTCCAACCTCTAGCTGGAGGACTCCACTTTTTCGTTATGACATTCTCAGGGGCTGTCACTAGACAAGCTTGAGTATTATCATATTCCTGTGCCAAAAACCAAAGATCAACTTCCTCCTTGATCTTAGTAATAACTTCTAAAGCATCAAAAACTTTACCATCAAATAAAACACTGTTTCTATTCTTCCACAGAAACCACATGATCCAAGGAAAACTTCTCCTAACATGACTAGGGATACTCAAATTCTTCGACATCCGAACTAGATAATGATAGTTGGCAAAGATTGAGTTAACACAAAAGCCATCTTTAGGATTGGGGATTCCAGAAAGGGCCCATACCTGTCTTGCAATCGTACATGAGAAGATAACATGATTTACAGATTCAAGTTCTGCTCCACAAGCTTGACATCTCTCATCAAGCTTAATACCTCTTTTCGCTAATAATTCTGTGACTGGAATTGCTCCACTTAGAACTTTCCAAATGAAAACTCTTATTTTTGGGTCCGTAGCAATTTTCCAGGCTGAATCCTTCAGGACATTCAAAGAAGGTTGAACTTCTGCCTCTTCAATTTCCTTTGCTTTAGAGGTTTTGTTGATCAACCAATAGCCTGATTTGACCGTATACATACCACTTTTGTTGTGCAGCCAAACCCAAAAATCCTCTTGGTTCACCACTGGTTTCCTAGCTGTTATACAAATGATGTCTTGAGGGTAAAAAAGTTGCCTTAAAAGAGGATGATTCCAGTCTCTGTTAGAAACGATAATGAGATCAGACACTCTGAGATTAAAATCAACCAGAGGATTCATCATCAAAGGTCTTCTCATTTGACCATCATAAACCCAATCATCAACCCATACCAAAGACGAACTGCCATTTCCAACTTCTTTCCTTAATCCCTCAATTAAAAGTTCTCTCCCAAAGCTGATACTTCTCCAAGCATACGATGGACGTTTCCCCAATCCAGCGTCAAGGAAATCACCATCAGGAAAATATCTACTCTTCATAACACGTGCAAAGAGAGATTCCGGGAAGTTTAGAATTCTCCATGCTTGCTTGGCTAAAAGAGCTTGATTGAAATTGCGAATGTCTTTAAAGCCCAATCCCCCTTGTTGTTTAGCAAGACATAGCTTTGACCAACTCAACCAATGAATCTTTTTTTTGTGATCAAGCGCATTCCACCAGAAGTCAGCCATAGTCCTTGTCAGCAGGTCACAAGAAAACTTAGTCAACTTAAAGCAAGACATAGCGTACACAGGCAGAGCCATCGCCACTGCTTTCAGAAGAATTTCCTTGCCTCCTTGTGATAGAAGTCTTACAAACCAACCTGACATACGATCCCGAAGCCTATCATAGATAAAAGCCAGCATTTCAGTCTTGGACCCACTAAAACACTCAGGTAAGCCCAAGTAAGACCCTGCTCCCCCTTCCTGAATGATACCCGTAATGGACTTAATCTGTTGTTGCAGTACAAGATCAATGTTTTTGCCAAAGGAAAGGGATGATTTCTGAAGATTCACCAGTTGTCCAGAAGCTAATGCATAACACTCAAGAATTCTCATAATTTCCTGCACCTGATTTTCATCCGCTTTACAAGTTAGAAGGCTATCATCTGCGAATAATAAGTGATGCACCATTGGTCCATTTTCAGAGAATCTTATTCCTTCAATCTTTCCTTCTAATTCCGCTTGGTTCATAAGATGAATGAGACCTTCTGAGCATAACACAAACAAACAAGGCGACAAGGGGTCGCCCTGTCTAATGCCTCTCTCTGGAACTATCTTACCAAACGGTTTATCATTGATAAGAACCGCATATGACACCGTGGATACACAGATCATCACAAGCTCAACCCATCTCTGATGAAAACCCAATGCAATAAGCAAAGACTTCAAATACGACCATTCAACACGGTCGTAAGCCTTTGACATGTCCGACTTGATGGCAAGAAACCCCTTTGAAATAGTCGGATTGGTTCTAAGGCTGTGAACAACTTCATGCGCTATCAAAATATTGTCAGAAATCAGTCTCTCTTCCACAAAAGCCGATTGAGTTGGAGATATCAGTACAGGTAGCAGCGGTTTAAGCCGATCAACAAAGATCTTAGATATGATTTTGTACATTACTGAACATAAGCTGATTGGCCTCAGGTCTTTCATCATGGAGGGATCAATGATCTTCGGCAATAAACATAGGTGCGTGAGGTTCCAATCTGATTGAAAAATGCCTTCAGCAAAAAACAACTGAACCTCTTTGGTAACTTGTTCCCCAATGATCTCCCAATATTTTTGATAGAAAAGGCCAGTAAATCCATCAGGACCTGGAGAACTGGATCCTTTGATAGCAAACGCCGCTTTACGAACTTCCTCACTAGTGACTTGTCTCAACAAATCTTCATTCATTTTTTGAGTAACACGCGGCAACATCCCATTGAAAATGTTAGGAGGCGAACCTGTGATTGAAGTCTTGAACAAAGAAGAGAAATAATCAGTAGCTACTTGTCCTTTCTCCTTTTCCGCATATTTCGGGATACCATTGTTGTCCACAAGTTTGATGATACGATTCTTGGCTCTTCTAACCTTCACTGTTGCATGGAAGAATTTAGTGTTTCTATCACCTAAATGCTTCCAATCTTGCCTGCTTTTCTGCTTCCAAAAATCATCTTCCTCTTTATAAGCCTTAACCAGTTCTTTTCTGAGAAAGTACAAACAGGATGTAGACGGAAACGCAGATGAATGTTCTGTCTCCAACTTTTTCTGAATCTGCACAATTTTATCTCTTGCATTCAAATTCTGATCCCTTTTCCAAACACTGATAACCTTTCTACACCTTTTCAGTTTCTCTGAAGTAGACACATTAAATAATGCATGATTTGTTAACCAAGCTTTCTTAATCAGATCCCTGAGCTGCGGTTTGGAAACAAGTCTACCATCAAACTTGAAACTGCCTCGGAAAGCCTCAGTCGTTGCTTCTAACCTTACTAACACCGGTCTGTGGTCAGATCCTCGTTTGTCCAGGAAGGTCTGAGATGCTTTCGGGAACAGCCTGAACCATTTTTTGTTGCCAAAGCAACGATCCAATTTACTTTGTATCCAAAGTTTACCACGCATACCTCCCCACGTAAACGGATTCCCCACAGCAGAGAGTTCCACAAGATCACCAGCCGCTAACATGTCACGGAAAGGGCCAAAAGATGAATCACTTCTTCTTGGACCTCCTATTTTTTCATCATTATTCTTGATGTCGTTGAAATCCCCCATAACACACCAAGCAGCTTTACGATGAATCCCAATCCTGGTCAACCTTTCCCATAAACCCGGCCTATCCTTTCTCACAGGTTCACCATAAACACACGATACAAAATAACTATCCTTCCCGGACTGTACACGGAAGTCTATCAAGTGCCTATCAACATACTTAACTTCAATTCTAATACTATCTCTCCAGATTAAAGCAAGACCTCCGCTATACCCAATAGGATTCACAGTTACAATCCTATCATAGCCAAGCCAAACCTGAAGATCAACTAGCTCATTTCTACTCCTTTTAGTTTCCATTAAGAACAAAATATCAGGGAAAAACTCTTTTTTAATTTCCCTGAGTCTTGGAATCACCAAATCCTGTGCACAGCCCAGACCTTGGCAATTCCAACTAAGTATAGACATATTAGAACTTGGACGGTCCCTCCTTTGGGACCATCATTGGTTTCTTAAACCTTGCAGAGTATTGAGATGTCTCCACATCTTTCAAAGCCTTTCTTTTTTCGCCTCTAACAGTTTCAGGTGCCTTCAAATTTTCACTTTTCTCTGACTTCAGAAAACCCGCCTTGCTGTTCTCTTTCCTTTTGTATGTACCCGGTCTTCTTCTTGGTTTGCTTTTCCTCGGTTTGGTGCCGGACGAACTGGTTTCTGAGAAACCAATTACAAAACCCGTAGCACTTTTAGAGGAGAAACCATCATCAAACACAGAATACTGAGGAGCATTAAGTTGATCACCTTCCGAACGAGAAAGCTTAACTAAAGGTTGTAAGGCCATTGCATTTCCAGAATTAATGGCATCCCTCATAATCATGTCATTTGCATCATCTTGTTTTCGAAGAAACGAAGATTTTTGGTGTTGAAAGTCAAAAACTATACCCTTTCCTTTGTTGAGATTCGACGATACCAAAGGAGGAGGTTCGTGACGGAGCATGATCTTTTGACGGAGAGGATCCAATTCCAGTTCTTTTAAGGTATTTTTGACACGATCCCGTCTCGCCAGTTTCTCAGCACCATCTGCAACCCTGATATACTGTCTCAGATCTTCCAAAACAGCCTGTGCGATCTTGGGACGACCCAACATAGGATCCACTGCAACTTGATTATCAGATACAATACCAAAAAGGGGATCTCCTTCCACAATAATCTTCTCTTTCACCAGAGCTACAGAATTTGAATGCGAACCTTCTGAGACATCATCAGGTTGAGCTCTCTGATTGAGGAACGGACAGAAATCAATGTCATGGGTTAAACGCTGACATCCATAACATCTCCTCTGAACACGCTCATAATCATACAGGATATTAACCGATTCACCACCTGGGAGATTAATACGCTTAGCTAGTCGAAGAGGTCTCGACAGGTCAAACCTAACCTTAGCTCTTTCAAACGGGTTGACCTGTGGTTTGTCGGGATCAAATACAACTTCCAAAACCTGGCCCGCAAACTCGGCCAAGGCGAAGATGGTTTGTTCTGTTCTGTGATTCACCGGAATATTACTAATTTGAACCCACAGTTCAAGGAATTGAAGATGGTCCGGAGGAGGTGATGGCGTCCATCTTGCTGTCGCCAAAGACCATTGGTTATAAGTCAGAGCACCTCTTTTTATAATACCTTCTAGGTCATGTTCATACCTAAATATGAACTGGAAACGATCTTTCGATAAGGCCACCCCTCTGACTCTGTCATATAACTGTAGCTTCCTCGGCATATCTCTGATAAGATCACTCATTTTTTGTCGACGAGGATTGAGAAGCCGACCCACTATACTAATTACGTTCCTCTCGCTTGAACAGAATTCTGGACGGTCGGGGAGATTAAAAGGCTCATCTTCAACCAAAGAAAGATCCGAGAGAGCTGAATCCAAATTTTTACTCATTGAATCTTCAGAAAAGAAACTCACGATTTCTGGATCTAAACGTGAACAGTAGCAAAAACCTGGGAAAAGATCTTAAAGAAAGCTGATTAGGCTTTAAAAGTCAAGATAATGATAAGAATTTCCGACACAAAAGTGTTTAGATAAGAAAAGCACAAGTATTTTTCGAATCAAAGCCTCTGTTACACAGAGCGAGTCTTAAGCCCAAAAGAAGGGAGTCAAAGCCAGTTCAAATCCCATCTTATATACTATTATTATTTGAGAAACACTTTTGAGAGAATGCTTGAAAAAATGCTTTTTATTACATCTCCCACTGATCCCTTTAGTTAAATGTGTTTGGTTACAAGAATAATTTAGGGTAAAACTGGACAAAATAAACGATTTGATCCAACACCTCTGAAAACCCGACCCATAATAACAATATTACACGCGGATCCTGCCGAGAGTTACTTAAATTAAACCGATTTATGTACTTCAATTTACATACCAGACCAATTTACTTCAATGATTTATTATAACCAATATTGTGGTTGTTATATAACCAAGATCACAATAAGATTTACCAATCGTGCTTATCCTGCGAATACAATATAGAAAAATAATACAGCTTCAAAACAGGAGCAACACTAGAAATGGTGCTTGCAGACTCAATGGTAAGTATTCTCCTCAAAATTATATCCCTTATTCCCATCCTATTCGAACTTACTAAACCATTTTCATTATCTTGCAGGGAACCAAAATATGAAGAGTGAAAAAGGAACATGTCATAAGATATGAAAAATATCTTACTACGGGTCAATGGAATATGTTATACGGGTCAATGCATCTGCATTACTTTAGTTGCACTTAAAAGAACCACACAAAATGTCGTTAAGGCTACACCTGGTCCCAACAAAGTCATCGACCTCGAAGCCAAACCTAGGTGGTGGTGTGAGATCTGTAAATCAAACATCACATATGTTATTGCAAAGTAAAATTCTTGAATTTATAAACATTTTTGTATCTTACGTTATCTCATTGCTCTATACTCATTTTAACACGACTTTGTTTTGTTTTATGCAGATACAGACTCCATTTAAAAGTCAAAGATCAAACCAGCATGATGAAGTGCATGTTGTTTGACTCGGTAGGTAAATAAATTGTCAAACATCCTGCATCTGAGCATTTGATGAGGTAAGGAGTTCTAACATGTATAAATTTTTAAGTATCGTAATGGTTATATTACACGGGGTCAAAATAGTTATAGAACCATCGTCAATCTTTGTCATATTAAGAGAAAAGATGAGGTAAACATATATTTAATCAAAATAATTGATGTCTTTATATTACGTAACCATCGTCTTAGATTTGACCCTAGGCTGAATATGCAAGTAGCCATAACTTCAGTAGTTATCACGTGGGTAGTGAATTCTTTATATCACGTGAGTACTGAACATATATTATTTTTTTATTTCAAATTACTATCCTAATGGTTCTAACATATACTATGACAAAGATTGAAGAAATGCTTTTTATTTACCTGATGCTATCAATGCCTTAGTTGGGAAGACTTTTGAATTTGGTTTGAACATCGAAAAGGATAATGTTAATGGAGGACATGATACATTCAAGGTGACATGGGTGATGACAATAGATGGATGATTGAAAGTGACTCTAAAGAAGAGTTAGATCATGAACCAAACTCTTCTGAATTGATTTCCGGTGAGGTATGACTCTTCATATTTTTTAGTTCGTAGAAAAGTATACTTAGTATTTTTGGAGCTATTTTTGTTAATATTTTTATTTAATGTGATAAGACCACCCTCATGCTTCGAAGCATTCAAGAAACATCAGAATCTAGCAATCCCCAGATGGTTACTCCTAAGAGATAAGATGAGCGAAATGAGAGTGTAGCAGATCAAACTTCAGCCATTAGAAGGCCATGCTTAAAGACCATTAAGTTGGAGAATGTTTAGAAGATGGTGAAAACTCTCAGCAAAGAAGTTGGAACTCAAATTGACGTTTTTATGTTTTATTTCCTTATTTATTGTCTGGTTTTTCATTTTTCAGCAATTTGCTTCCATTGAACTATTTCTTTTTAAATTCGTTTTTCAATTCAGAAAACTTTATCCTTCGCGTTTTATGTTTTTTTTCCTTATTTAATTTCTTCTTTCTCATTTTTCAGCAATTAGCTTGATCTGAAATTTTTCTTTTAAAATTCAATAATTTATTCAGCAAGTTTTAGCCTATGGTATATTCATTATCAACACAAGTCTTTTACTAAAAATTATCGAACAATTAATCAATCACTGTCCTCTCTTATAATTGAAAATAGACTTCCAAATAACAAAAAAAAACTAGAATATAGGAAAAACGTAAAATGAAATACCTTACTTTGGTATGTAGTTGATCATGTAACTCTTTCAAGTCACATGAACATGAACCTCTTCCTTCCTTCCTGCAAAACAACATTCCAATCAGGCCTTCACGACAAGACTAAATGGTAAAGATGTTTCAGGTTTTATAATGTAGTAGAAGCTTTGGCATCGAAAACGAACTTACAAAAGCTGTAATATCCCAATAAAAAACACATAATGATTAGTTATTAAGGAGAATTCTCTTCATGCGAGTCTTTTTTTATGTGAATTATTAAGGCCAGCTACATTGTCAATCACCCTGTCCTTGCAAATTACCAAAACCACAAACCAAATTATTTTTCTCATAAAACATAGGTTATCAGAACCACACATTGCAGTCATATTAAAAAAACAACACCTGCACAAACGTAGTAATGGATTCTTGCTCTTATTGAAATCAACTATGTATACTCTTGAACCTGAAAACAAACAATGAGACCATTAAGTATATACAGTAAACCAACAAAAGCCTAAAGCCCCGCCATGTCTGATTTCTTATACAAATCGAAGATCATATCCTCTGCCATCAGGTTAGCTTCTCCACAGAGATCAATCGAAACCTAATTAAAACGAATTCTTTCCATTATACAAATTGAATAGAATTAATAATTTGACTACAAATTAAGGTTATATTTACCTCAATAGAAATTTCACAAGATTATCAAATCGGATTCCTCTACCCGAACGATCTCTCCTCCCTTCGAAATTAAGAAGAAGCGAGAAACTGTAAGAGAGAGTATATAATATAACTGGATTTGTAAATAAGCAGATCCGTCTGAATTCCCAAAATATAAACCAATATACAAGAAAAATACTTACCGATTAGAAGATGACGAGGCGGCGAGGTGGAGAAAACTTCACCGGAGAGCGTCGCCCGAGAATTGACATTTTTCTCATTATTTTTTGTATGTGTGTTTATCGCTTACTTTGGTTTCAAGATAATTAGTTAAGACCCCGCCATATTTTTTGGGCATTTTGTTTACCAAATCCAACAGGCATTACATTAAGTTTAAATATTTCTTTTTAAAAATAAACATTAAATTATATACTTCTTAAAACAATACAAAAATTACAGAATTGTAGTATATAATTCTTTAAAAAGAATTACAAAAATGTTTACGTATAACTTATTTTTTATAAAATACAAAACTTTTGCCACTCAAAAAAATAAATAGAATATAAATTCATACTTTAAACTCAACAATAAAATACTAATATAATATTATATTTGTATAACAATATTTTATAAAAATATTTAATAATCTACTCAATTCAAAAACATACAATCAACATATAAAAAATATTTTTATAACTCTAAAACTACTAAACCAACACAAACAATCTATAATTCACCAAATAATATTTTTTTTTTTACTCCAACAAAACAATGATGTCATAATACAAACAACTTCATCTATTATATTAATGATCTACATAGTTAATAGTTATATCATTTATATATATCTCTGGTATCTTCAATATTAATATCATTTTGATTCTTCAATATTAGGAAAAAAAAACATTACCCCTACGTGCGGGGTAGAATCCTAGTTTATTTTTATTTGAACTTCCACTACTTAAATAAAGAGATCCTGATCTGCTTTGTATGGATTGGTTTTGATTGCGAGGAGCGAGATTTTGCTAATAATTGGCTCGGATTGAGATTACAAAGTAAAACAAACATGAGCTTTTGAATGCAGCGACTATTGCTTCTGGAAAATCATATAATGGCTGATCCCAGTTACAGGGGCTTTTTGAGAATCATGCGTTTAAAGGTTTGTAGAGCTTCTCAACCATCTTCCTGTACTCTGTACATCATCAAACCAAAAACAGAAATAAGAAGAACATTCATTATTGATACAAAAAAAAATGGAGAAAACCGGAGATGTGTAATCTGATTACTATTACTGCAAATTACCTTCTTGGTTGCTCCAAAGCTGAGCTGCTTGGTTGTTCAATGGTGAGCTGATGTTCGGTTCTGATCAACCAAAACAATATACAAAACACGGGAAATCAAATATTGGATACTAAACCAACAGAGAGACTCACAAGGAAAATCGGTGGTTGGCTATATCAGCCATAGGTGTTACCTCCGAGAAGGCTTTGAATGGAGAGTAATATCGTCCTCACATCGTAAGCGGATGACCATTTGTCCTGCATAGAATGTGAAAACGGATTTTGTTCAAGTACTACTGCCTCTCTAATAGACGGTAGCTTTAAAGCTCCATGGGATTAACAGGAGTGTAACAAGTAGTAGGTGCAAAATGAGTGTTTAGTACCTGAAGAATGTCCAAGCAGATATTGCCATAGAGATCCACATTGGGATGGAAGCAGCATGTCTCAAACTTGACTTTGGGAGGTTTGAAAGGATAATCATTCGAGAAAGCGAGTGAGAGTCTGTACTCAGTTCCTTGGAACACAGTATCTTTGCTTCCAGTGATTGTTCCTTTCCAGCAAAATATGTTGTCTTCCTCTGGGAAAGCCGATATCCCCGGATCACCTCCCATCTGAAACACATCGAACCAAAAGACCATACATATGTAAGCCTTCAACTTTGTATCAACAGCTTCAGTTTTGATTCTTTGCATGGTAAAGATAAAGGAAAGGAAAGATCGTTTACCATTAAACCCATGAGCTCAGATTGCAGCCTGCATTTTAAGGATGAACAATGGATTAGAAAAATCATGAATTTGCTTAACTAAGAAAAGAAAAAAAAATGAATCGAAGCAGTACTGAGATCTGATTTGGTATCAACATGATCGAACAATGTGATACGTATACAGTTCAATGCATCGTTTTTCCTTCGAGGAATTCTAGCAAACACTTAGTAGACAAGGAGAGAGAAACAGTAAAATTCATAAGGGAACAAGAGAATTCACAATCAATTTTTGGATCCATCGTCTCTCTAAACATAAATTAGAAGAATGTAAGACCACGAGAAATGGATACGAGTGGAGCCAGAAGCTAATCTAAATCCAATCTACCTAAAGAAACATGAAATCTATAAACAACGGAAAATCAAAAGCCATGAGAGGCTAAAGAAGAATAAAAGAAATCCCCTTTAATTGGAGAGGAAATATTCTAAGATCGGAAAAGGATAGAAAAGAAATAACCTTTTGAGAACGGACTGGCTATCGACTGTCTTAGTCGGAGGAGCAGGCTGCTTCGATCCGGTGGCTGCCGGCGTTGTCTCCGCCGGAGTATTTCCTTGGTACCCATTCACCGCCGCCATCTTATAATTGACAGACCAACAACACGACAGTCGAAAATTGTGAAATTGAAATGCTTTCTCGCTCGAGCAGAAACAGATTCACGAACGTTCAAAGTAGAAGAAGAAGGAGAAGAGAGAGATGAGAGAGAGCGTAGTTCTACTTCTCTTTCCTCCGGAGAAGAGAGCGAGACGTGCGTCTGGGTTATAAAACGTGTGCGACGCAAGAAACGACGTCGCTGCAATATCAATAATAAGGAATAACCTCAAATCTTTTTCTTTTTTCAGAATTTAGAAGAAAAGCGCCTCTTCCATACATTTGAAATGTAATCCACCTACTTATATGTAACGGCTATTTGCTCTCTCCAATGATCAAATTTGTTTGCAAAAGACATGGAAGAGGGAGCTCTTTTTTTTCTTTTCTAAATGTATATCCAGAAAAAAGTGAAGTGTATATGTTGATTGTTGCTGAAAAGAATGTGATGTGAATCTTTTAAGTTGAATAGAAAAATAGTTTGAACTAGTTGATGTGATCATGTTTTGTAAGATCGATGATCCTTTTTTTTTTTTTTTTGTTCAACAAGATCGATGATCCTCATAAAGCATTTTACATCACAGAAGGCCTAAACATATACGTTATGTTTCTTTTATGATATGGGGACTACAGGAGGAAAGAAGTGTCGGGAGGAAAGGACAAATCAACATCTTGATACATTGAAAAGGACATAACAGGATCTTTATAACCAATGTCAAAGCTAAACAGGGGCACATACATTTCTATAGATACATGATAACTTCCATAACTTTTTGACCTATTGAGAAACATCAAACTAAGAAGCCAACAAAGGTGACGACCGACGATAAGGGAGGGTGATGTACATACCCATCAACACTGGGGCTTAATGACTCGAGACACTCTTTCGAAGAAGACGGGACTCATACTTGTGCTAAACTTTATAACATCTCTCATCCATTTTGGCGCCACTCTTTCGAATGTCCCCAACGATACAACCTTGTAAAGCAGCTCAGATTCTTCACCACTTGAGTTATTTATCAAAGTTAAGCTGAATGATAAACCTGTCATGGTCAAAAGTCAAGGACAAAGATTCAAAATCGGTGCTTTCCTGTTGGCTGACAATCTAAATTCTGTTGGATAATCCATCTTTCGAATAAAAGTAGGAGCCAGGAAAATGTATGTCTTTTTTTTACTTGAAAACGCCCGGAGAAACATACAGTGACAACTTTATGCCAAGAGAAATTACCGCTTGATGGATGCGAGGCTACAATGCAGGCTCGTTCGCCTTCATTACTAGTTGATAATTTCATTCCTAGCAAGTGTTCGCCAAGAGCTTGAAATGGACAACCAGCAGAATTGGTTGATCCATCGTAGGTTGTTTTACAGCATTGTGGTTGAGAAACCAAGAGAGTTTCCTTGAAACAAAAACAAGAAAAAAGTATTAGTAAGCAAAAATTTGATGACTCACTGGGTGTGTGAAGGAAGATGCGCAGCATCCAGCTTAGAACTGACACGATGGAAGGCGAATTTTTTATTACCGTTGTTGATTTATGACGTATGCTGATGTGAGGTGATACAGTGTCCGCTTCTACCATATCCTCCGACTGTCTGCTACGTTTTCTCAGACTCCTCGTTGTAACTTGAGCAGACTCGGGAGTCTTTCTCTCTTGTTGTTTTCTTTCACTTTGATCTTTGTACTTGTGAGAAATCCCCTCTTGAATCAGCTCTTTTAGATTGTCAACTTCTTTGGAAAGTGCCTCGTCTGTAAACAAATTCCATCCAATTAGTAAAAGGACAAAACAACAGAAAACAAGAAAGGCGCGAGAACACTCTACCATAACCAGTCCATTAGTTCTATAATAACTATCATCGATCAGGTCCTACTGAAAGGCCGAAACATATCCAATGACACGTAAGTATAGGAGCAACAAATCATACAGAAATTGGATCTTACTCTTTCGTTCTTCTTCCACAAGACACTTTTGAGTAACCAGACGCTCCTCGTCCCTGGTAGATCTGTGAACCAAAGGCAGCTTACGGTTTCACATTGACAAGACTCCATAAGCATGTCAAGGGAGAATTAACACAATGATATAGGGTACATGCCTGATTGAAGTTATCTCACTCCTCAAATTCTCAACGATCCCCTTCAAATTCTCGTTTTCACTTCTCAAATGCTGCGTCAACGCCTCTGAAGCTGAAAAACCAAAAGATAGAAAGAACAGAGACTTCAAACACTTGCAAAAGTGGAGACTTTTGCAGGCAAATAACGAAAAGAAGCCCAATTGTTATGTAATTTCCAAAATTGTAACAATTCCAAGTGTTTACAGTTGATTCGAGCAGTTTACGGATTCAGAGTCGCATTGATAGTTCACTGCCGTCTAACCAAAATGTGCCTTTTGCAATTTGCAATCTAACCTAACGACAGAGAAGGTAGTAGCGATCTGATGGGATTAAACTTGAAGCACGGAGCAAAAGGAAGAGCTCAGCCTCAAATAAGGAATCCTCCGAAAACAATAGATCGAAATTTGGTACCTGAAACAAAGTTTAGGAACTTCTCTTCTTGTTCCCTATTGACGTCATCCAGTTCGGAAAACTTCTTCTTCTGAAACAAAGATATTGAAATGAGAGCAGTTAAATCGAAATCCAGAACCGCAAAATTCACCCCCAAAAAATCCAGAAAAGAAACGGAAGATGTTGCTGGGGAAACCTTGAGTTTGGTGTATTTGTCGTAGAGCTTGGCGTAGAGAGCTTCCATCTGCAATCGAAGAATAAAAAATAATTGGGATACGCCACCCGAAGAAGACGAAGTAAAATCGAAGGATTCAAACAGAGAAAAAAAAAGCCCTAACATGAACCAAGTTAGCGGCTAACTTTGGACAGTTAACATTAAAGCAGAAAGCAACACGAGTGGTTTCTGAAAAGCATGTTGCCAATGGAGATTCTGTGAGCGGAATCAAGTCCAGATCAAAACCAGCACATCTTTGGTCAGTCATACCAAGCAAAAAACGCGTCTTAACACACTTTCTTAGTAAAGGGATCAAGATCAATATCATCATCATCTTCAACCATGTGTCATTACATAGAAGACGATGCAGAACTAAAGATCTAAATAACCAGGATTTTTGAAGATAAAACACGAGAGAATCGACATTCTCTGATTCTAATTTCCAAAAGCTATCAAACACGCAGGATTCCACATTTTTTTTTCTGATTCCAAGAACTATCAAACACGAAAGACTCAACATTTTCTGTTTTCAAGAGCTATCAGTTACGGGTCTTATCGGTTCCTACCTAAAAATGTCTCGAAGCGTCAAAATCACACCTGCGAGAATTGACAAAGAATCTGTTTTGTGTCTAAGAAAATCAAAAATACATGGAAATAATTGAAGAAAGATAATAGAATCAAAACACACTAGAAAGTAACCGATAGAAAATTGAAAATTTGGTATCTTCCTTTTCTACACAAAATTAATTGGGTTTTTTGTAAAAGTCAGTGATATCGACAAGTAGAGGAAGAAAGGTATAAAAATCAGTTGAAGAAAGAACCAGAATAATTCTCCTTTCCGAGTCTCTGCTCTCTAACTTAACGCTCACGAACTTTTGTGACTTTTTTGAAAGACTATTTCCCTATTAAATACCGCATTAAATTCACTACTGGGAACAGAGGTTAAGACGAGAAAGAAACTTGATCTTCCTATCATACTCTGCCTTTGTTCTCACTATATCATCACACAAACAAACCGTAAAATATCGCACAATTACGCATAAACAGGGGGATTCGTGTACAAGCTTGAATCACATTAGGAGAATGTAACTAGAATATTCAAAGGACAGCACATTTGCGAACTCATGAAATGAAATTAGATATTGGCACTTGTCACAGAATCGCATGAGCAGAAATGTTAAATTTGCTTGCAGACAAAATGGTTACTAAAGGTAAGACTTAATCGAACAAAGGAGAGTTGCTATACCTTGAAGTTTCTGGTGATCCAAACTCGCTGAGAAAATGGGCAAACGTAGCTTGTGTACAATCTTAACTCGTCGGTTTAGGAAGAAAAAAAAACGATATAAGATTACAAAAACCTCAAGCACCACGACGCAAGCCAAAACGAAAAAGGAAAAAAAAAAGATGAATTGATTAAACCCAAGAGAAACCCACCTCGGATTTAGCTAAAAGGAAGATGATTATGCCTCTCTGGAGCTACAAATGGCCCCGATACAAAACCCTAAACCCCCCCAACGATTGTTGCTGCAGGTAGCGATGAAATCGTGAAGCGACACGCCAAAAGAACTCCGATAGATCGCAAAGAGAGATAGAGATGAAGATCAAGAGACGTGATTCGCGCAAAGCCTAAGCTAGATGCGAACTTCGAATTTGCAGAAGACGGCGAGGAGAGAGAGAGAGCAAAGAGATGCATTTGTTTCGTGGAAAAAAAATACCCATAAACATTACTAGTCCCTCCCTTTCACAAAATAGTGTCGTTTAAGAAATTTTCGCTAAGAAACTAATTCTATTTTACATTTTGTTCCCACACTAGATATATATTTATTTCTCTAGTTAATACACTAAAATAATAAATTTAAAACTGAAGTTTAGCTTAAAATTTTGCATTGAAAATATAAAACAACACTACTATTCGTAAAACAAAAACAAAACCTTAAAACGACACTCTTTAGAAGAAGTGAGTAATAATTAAACCCAAGCTTATTCTCAAACCATATTTTTTCTGCTTAAAAGTTAAACCCAAGTTACCAAGAAGTAGTAGTTACTACCAATCAGACCTTTTTCTTGGGTTGATCCGCATATACGCTGAAATTTGTAGCGTAGAAGGAGATGTATCGTCTCCAATTTGATTTTTAATCAAAACTTAAACTTTCTTTTTTCAAGGCTGATGTGTCATGAAGAGGGAAGCTTGTCATGCTCTCGTGAAATTCAAACTGAGTTTTTATATAAGATCATGTACATCAATGATCTTTTTTTTTGGTATAATTTTTTGTTTTTTTAAGTCGCGAAAAGAAGAAAACTAAAATTTAAAATTGGCCAATCACGTGTTAACACGTGGCAAACCCGAAGAGATAGGGGTTGGAAAATTAGAGTTTTTAATGGTGGGTTCGTCACTGTTTATGCGGATTCATGAGTATTTTAATAATTTTTTTTTTACCTCATGTTGTGCACATGCTCTAATATTTTTTTTTCGCCATTGTCCAAAAAAAGAAGATTTTTTTTGGCCAACTTTAATATCTCATCACTTAATTTGGAACTCTATCTTCCTCTTTCACATTGAGCAACAATGGCAGCAATTATCATCGTTTACTTTCAAAGCTGCGTCATGTTTATCCTCTTATGCCTCTTCTCAATCTTCTTTTACTCTCTCTTCTTCAGGAAACCAAAGGACTCGCGACTTGACTTTGATTTGCCTCCAAGCCCTCCGTCTCTTCCCATCATCGGCCATCTTCACCTTTTACTCTCTGTTCTTATCCACAGGTCTTTCCAGAAGCTTTCCTCCAAGTACGGACCATTCCTTTACCTCCGCATCTTCAACGTCCCCATAGTCCTCGTCTCCTCATCCTCAATAGCCTACGAGATCTTCAAGACGCACGACATGAACGTCTCGTTCCGTGGGCTCCCTCCCATACATGAGTCACTCTTGTTCGGATCTTCCACTTTTCTAATGGCTCCCCATGGAGATTACTGGAAGTTTATGAAGAAGCTCACCGTCACAAACCTGCTAGGATCACAGGCACTCGAGCGTTCACGAGGCATGCGTGCAGAGGAGCTAGAGCGGTTTTACTCAAGCCTGCTCGATAAGGCGATTAAGAGTGAGAGCGTCGAGATCAGTAAGGAAGCAATGAAACTCAGTAACAACATCATCTTCAAGATGCTCATGGGGAGGAGTTTTTGTTGGGAGGAAGACGGTGAGGTGGAAAGAGCCAGGGGTCTAGTTATCGAGTCATTTGCCTTGTTTAAGAAAATTTTCTTGGCAACATTGCTTCGCAGGCCGCTAGAGAAGTTTGGGATCTCACTGTTCAAACAGGATATAGTGAGTGTTTCCGGCAGATTCGGCGAGCTGCTAGAGAGGATTCTAAGGAAACACGAAGAAGAGAAGCCGAGTGAGCAACAAAGTGCAGACATGATGGACGTATTGTTGGAAGCTTTCCGAGATGAAAACGCCGAGTATAAGATCACTAGGAAGCATATCAAGTCTTTTCTCATAGTAAACGAGCTTCCTCTCTTTAAGAATTCAAACGAACACCACACTAATTATTCAGAGTAATTAAGAAACGTTCTTTACAAGTGCAGGAACTTTTCATTGCAGGCACTGACAGTGTGGGGCAAACTACACAGTGGACAATGGCGGAGATCATTAACAAGGCTAACATTCTCGAGAGACTGAGAGAAGAGATTGATTGCGTTGTAGGAAACTCAAGGTTGATTCAAGAAACTGATCTACCAAACCTTCCTTATTTGCAAGCGGTCGTCAAGGAAGGGCTGAGATTGCACCCACCAGCGCCTTTATTTCTTAGGACGTTCCGAGAAGGATGCAAGATCGGAGGCTTTTATGTACCGGAGAAGACAACACTTGTTGTGAATGCGTATGCTTTGATGAGAGATCCTGATTCTTGGGAAGACCCTCTTGAGTTTAAGCCAGAGAGGTTTCTAGCTTCTTCAATATTATCAGGGCAAGAGGAGGAGAGAAGAGAGCAAGCGCTTGAGTACATTCCTTTTGGAAGCGGAAGGAGAGGCTGTCCAGGAGCAAATCTAGCTTATGTATTTATAGGAACTGCAGTTGGGACGATGGTGCAGTGCTTTGACTGGAGAATCAAAGGAGACAAGGTTAACATGGAAGAGGCCGTTGGAGGAATGAACTTAGCCATGGCTCATCCCCTCAAGTGCATTCCGGTTGCTCGAACCCCAAACTTTCTGGCTTCTAATTTGTAGATAGTACCAAATTACCAATTAAGTTCCTAGGTTCTTGAAGATTGTTATAAAGAAGTCGGGAAGCATTTGCTTTTCATATCATATATATGTTCCATCTTCTTCGCAGTCCTTTGAGTAGAACTTGTATTATAGCAAGAAATGCTGCGTCTTGAGGTGTTTGATTGAAGTATATAAGTTTCATGGTGAGAAACTGATTAGTAGTGTTGTTGTGGCACTGATAGACTATAGAAGAGGTTTAGTCTAACGAGAACGATAATACTTGTATTAATCAAAGGAATTGATGAATACAAGAAAGCTTTGCAATCCAAAGTGACCTAGCTCTCATACAAAGCTTCGATCAACAATGGCGATCTCATACAGATCGTGAAAGACTCATACAGTCAATTCAAAATACAAAGCATGAAGAAAAGTAAATCTGAATTCTTCTCTTATTTAAACAGCTCGAGACTAACGTCTCTCGCCTAACGGCAAACCCTCCAGCTCCTTAAGAGTCTTTGCCTCCAACGTCTTTCTTTCCTAAACGCCGCGTTTCAATTCTGTCTCCAACTTCCCTCCCTTAGAATTCAAATCTTCTTCTTGCGGACATAAGCTTGATGGAACCTATCAATACTCCCCCCAACGAAATCCAGCTTGCCCTCAAGCTGGAAGTAAGGAAAACGAGCGACGAACTCACGGGAGGAGAGCCATGAATTATCAGATGCAGGTTTCCCTATCCACTTCACAAGCAACTCCAACGCTCCTGTATCAGAATGACGTTTGTCCAAGACGTCTTCCGGTTCCCAAGGAATGATCACATCACCCATACTCACTGGAGGGACGGTCTGCACCACAGCTGAACTACCCAAAGCCTTCTTAAGTTGAGAAATGTGGAAGACGGGATGAATGCGAGCATCAGCTGGTAACTCCAAACGATACGCCGTCTTGCCAATCCTTTCCAAGACTTTATAAGGACCATAAAATTTTGCAGCCAACTTCTGACAAAAACGCCGAACCACAGTTTGTTGGCGATATGGTTTAAGTTTCAAGAACACCATATCACCAACTTGAAACTCCACATCACGCCTGTGCTTATCCGCTTGGTTCTTCATCAACATCTGAGCACGTTCCAAGTTCAACTTGAGTTGGTCCAGCACTTTATCACGTTCACGCAAGGAGCATTCCAAGTCAAAATTCTTGGTAGAACCCTCCTCAAAGCGCAGGATAGACGGTGGTTCCCTACCATAAACGACCTGAAATGGCGTCATCTTAATAGTCTTGTGGTAAGATGTATTATACCAGAGTTCTGCCCAAGCTAGAAATTGGGCCCAAGTGCGCGGATGAGACGACGCAAAACAATGGAGATACGTCTCCAGACATCTGTTAAGGACCTCAGATTGACCGTCAGTTTGCGGGTGAAAAGCAGTACTATATTTCAGCTTAGTTCCTGCCAAACGAAACGCCTCAGTCCAAAACGTACTCAAAAATATCCGATCACGGTCAGAGACAATGCTCTTAGGAAAGCCATGTAAACGGACAATCTCTCCCACAAAGCGTTTAGCCACTTCCAAGGAACTGAAAGGATGTTTCAGACCAATAAAATGTGCAAACTTGCTCAAACGATCAATGACAACCATAATCACATTGATGCCATTTGAAACTGGTAAACCCTCAATGAAGTCCATAGCAATATCATCCCAAACCGCTTAAGGAATAGGGAGAGGTTGAAGTAACCCCGCAGGTGACAAAGTAGAATGTTTATGAGTTTGACAAACAACACAAATAGCCACATAATCTTGGACATCTTTAAAAATGCCGTCCCAATGAAAGGAACGCTGAACTCGATGCAGAGTTTTTGCCACACCAGAATGACCACCTTGCTTGCTATCATGACATTCCCGCAGAATCAAGGGAATAAACGAAGATGTCTTAGGAATGACCAAACGGCGTTTAAACCATAACCGACCATCAATCACCGAATACTTAGGTGAGCTCCCTGTATTAGCAAGCACTGCTGCCAAAATCTTCTGAATATGCTCATCTCCATCAATTTCTCGATACAATTCCTCCCACTGCAAAACAGATGGAGTCGTCAAGGCGAGAAGCAACACAGATATCGACATGCTGCGAGAGAGTCCATCAGCAGCCTTATTCTCACAACCCGGCTTGTAAGAGATATCAAAGTCAAAGCCAAGTAACTTCACTGATATGTTGGGATTTTGACCCATACTAACCTTATTATCTAATTGCTTTTAAGAGTTTTTGAGTATGTTTTAGGTAATTTTAGGTGGCTATGGAGCTATTATCGAAGTTTGGAGTGATTAGAGCCTTTGGAGCATAAAAGAATCATATTGGAAGAAAAGGAGGCGAATCTGTGAAGAATCACCAAATTCACTTCCGAGCACGTGCTCGGCACCCAGCGAGCACCTGCTCGGAATTTCGGAGAAAAAAAGGGGAGGCCGATTTGACCTAATCATAATCACGAAAATAAGAGGACCAGCCGCCTATGATGACCCATATATATATATTCCCCTTAGTTTTAGGTTTTTTAAAAACATTCTACATCTTTTCCCTTTTATCTCTAGTTTTCCTATTCTCTAAGGAGCTTTGTATTATTTTTGGGAGAAGAATCTCTGCAACATCTGGAGAAGAATTCTGAACCCTACTTCTTTATTTTAATATCGATGCAGTCTTTTTATTTTATTGTTTTGCTTTCTTCTTTAATTATGTCTGAGTAGATCTCTTAGTTAGGTTAGGGTTTTCAAAGGAATTCATGAGCTAGGTATTAAGCACAAATAGGCTTACAAATCGATGTCTTCACCCTTGTTGTTCTTAATGCTTAAATCGAATTGATCACTTGATTTCATGATATTAGGTTAGCTTAGACAGCGAGAGTTGCTAGGTTGCTAGAAGAAACATTGGTGAGCAATTTATTCATTACCTGCGAGAGTAGATGTATTGGAGAATTGTGAACATATCAGACCTAATCTTAAAGCTTGTCTGCGATTTACTAGAACCAACGAGAGTTAGGATTTCTAGGTTGTTAGACAAAGATATTGATACCACGAGAGTGGATTGATATTATCTTTATGTTTGAGTTCTAGACTGGTGCTTAATCTTTGCCTGAATAGTTGTTGATCCGTTGCTCTGAATTACCTGCGATTTGCCTTGACCTAACGCTTGCTTAATATTGTTTTTAAATCCGTTTTAGATTAGTAACTTGCTACCCAAACCATATTGATCTGTCTTAGCTCTAAATCTAGCTTATAAAACCATAGTGTAATACTTGGTCTTCGTGGGATCGACCCCTAAGTACTACTACGATTTGCTGTGCACTTGCAGTAGGAAAATAGGGTTTAAAACTCGTCTATCAAGTTTTTTTGGCGCCGTTGCCGGGGACCAAAATTATCACCTTTGGTTTACGGCTAGGTCATTAGACTAAGAACACTACTAAACTCGTTTTCTTTTCTTCTTTGTTTTTGTGTTTCAGGTGCATGTCCACAAGGAGCACAAGAAGCAAAAACAACGAAAATCTTGAGAGCTTGACAAACGAAGAGCTAGCAAGGAGAGAACGAGAGAACAGGCAGAGACGCAACACGCCTGTTCCGGAACCAGAAACGTCTGACACCGACACTCGAGAGATGGGCGACCACAACGCCATTGCGGCTCAGCTGCAACAACTTCAGACAGCCATGGAGCAGCTGCGTTTGCAACAAGAAAGGCAGCTCGTGCAACAGCCTGCTTTCGGAGACAAAGATGCAGCACATGCCTACTATGAAAACCGAGCCGCGATCATCCCTCCGACCATTCAAAGGCAAGATTATGAGATCAAGCCTCAGATGATTGCACTCGTGAAGCAGCACATCTTTCACGGCTTGCCTGCTGAGATTCCGATGGATCACATCGAGAACTTCGAAGAGATCTGTAGCACAACCGGCTCCAATGGTGTGCCTCCAGATTTCTTGAAGTGCAAGCTTTTCCCCTTCTCTCTTGCGGGAAAAGCATCACGGTGGTTAAAGTCTTTACCACCAGGGTCTTTGGCGACTTGGGCTGATGCGAGATCAGCTTTCTTGGACAAATTCTACACCAAGTCCAAGACCGCAGCCTTGAGGAACAAGATTTCCTCATTCGAGCAACATCCCGGCGAGTCATTCAATGAAGCGTGGGAGCGATTCAAAGAGTATAAGCGTGAGTGCCCTCACCACGGTTTCAGCGATGAGCAGCTGCTCAGTACTTTCTATGATGGAGTAGAATGGGACTACAGAAACGCCCTCAATGCCGCCAGCAATGGAGATTTCTACACCAAATCAAAGGAAGGAGCTATAGAGCTGATTGAGAACCTTTCCGCGAGTTCCAGCAACAAGAGTCCAGAGTACGATAGGAAGAAGGTCAACAGCGTGGAGTCCAAGCAAATTGCGGAGCTTGCAGCCAAGGTTAACCTTCTCTTGAAGGGAGACCAGAAATCGGTCCACTTTGTGGATGAGAATGAAGGAACCGGTGATGATCAAAGGGAGGTCAATTACGTGAATGGGCAAGGATTTGGACAGAACCACGGATTCAACACTCAGGGTTTCAATACCCATCCGAATTCGTCCTATAGGAGCACTAATATGGAGAATCCGCAAGATCAGGTTTACCCTAAGCAAGGAGGCCAGAATCAGATTGGTTTTCAGAAGCACTACTCCAACAACTACCAGAACCAGCCATTCGTTCCAAATCAGAACCGTTTCCAAGCAGGGGTCCAACCGAGACAGTCTTTCGCAAATCCGCAGCCTTCATCTTCAGCAACCGGCTCTCAAGACGAGCTGAAGGACATGATGCAACAACTACTGACAGGACAGCAAAAATCTGCGGCTGAGATCAACTCCAAGGTTGAAACAATGTATGTCAATCTTAATGGGAAGTATGAGGCTGTGTGGACTCACATGAAGCAGCTCGACACTCAGATTTCACAAATCGCTGAATCGACTAAGAGGACACCAGGGACTCACGCAGAGGTGAACTACGTAAATGGAGGTTATGTGGAGGATCAGAGCTTTCAAGCTCAGGCGTCTAACTCCCAAGACGAGCTGAAGTCCCTTATGCATTTGGTTTTACTAAACCAACAGAAATCTGCTCATGAGGTCGATGTCAAGATGGACAGCATGTACAATGATCTCAACAGTAAGTTTGAAGCTGTGTGCACTCACATGAAGGAGCTTGAGATTCAGATTGGTCAAACTGCTGAGGCATCAGGAATTCTTCCTGGGAAGGTTGAAAAACCTAAGGCAGAATTCGTCAATGCAATCGAATTGCGCAGTGGAAAGACACTACACGCATCTGCAGCTTCATCTCCAAAATCGGCAAAAGAAAAAGAGGCGACCTCGGAGCACATGCTCCCACCCGGCGAGCACCTGCTCGGTGGAAATCAAGGTGTCCGTAAAAGCGATGGTGCATACGACCGTACAGCACGCGCTGTAGCATCAACCTCATCCGTTGATATTCTCGAAGACGACACAACAGAGCACCCCAACTCTCCGACAGAGCACCTGCTCGCTACCCCAGAGCACATGCTCCCCCGAGATGCTCCCACCAAACCTGCAGAAAATCTTCCAGCGAGGGTTTACACTCCTAAGGTGCCTTATCCAGTTCCACCACCATTGAAGGTATTGTCTAAGGCTGAAGATCCTGGGAAGTTCTTGGTCCCATGCTCCATTGTTGGAATTGAATTCAAGGACGCTCTTTGTGATTCTGGGTCTTCTGTTAATCTCATGTCAAAGGAAATTGCAGAGAGGTTGAAAATTTCGGAGGTAAAGCCTAGTCATATGACTCTTCAATTTGCAAACTCGTACTCATCAACATCGTCTGGCAGTATTCACGATCTACCTGTCCGAATAGGGGATTGCCTAGTTCCAACTGATTTTCAGGTCGTGGAGATGCGAGAAGGTTATGGCATGCCCTTACTTCTTGGAAGACCATTCATGGCTACAGTGGGTGCAGTCATCGATATGCCGAATAAGCGAGTCTGTTTTTCCAAGATTGACAAGAAGGTCTTCTACAAAGTCGTTCCCATAGGAACCACCACACGCGCCTCTTGCATCTCAGCAGTGGATATAGAAGAAGCACGTCCTCCGATCCCGCGAGCACCTGCTCCACCACCCGGGAAGTTTAAGCAAAAGACAAAGACGCAGGGAAACATGCAGTGCAAAACGATCACGCAAGGTCCTCAAATGACTTTGATCCCTCAAGGATATGATGGACACTCGGTTGACTACAAGGTGAAGTGCAAAGGTCATCCTAAGCCTTTCTCTAGAGTTAAAGCTATTCTTCCATCAGAGTTGAAAGAGAAGGGTATTGGTGTTGTCAATGCAATGCTGAGTACGGTTCTGAACATGAGGATGCCTGATTATGGAGTTTGTTTTGGAGCCAGCTCTGAAGCCCCACCTGATTGATACATGGCACCAAAGTCAAGCTAATGACTTAAACCAAGCGCTTGGTGGGAGGCAACCCACTGGTAAGTGTTTTTTTTATTTTATTCTCTTTTGCTTTTGATTTTTGGTTTTGGTTTTCTTTGTTTCAGAAAAAAAAAAAAAGGCGAGCACCCACTTATATTCCGGAGCACCTGCTCCGCCTTGCTGCTCTGCCCTGCAGACCCAGGTAAATTTTCTACACCTCTTCTCTGGCTCATTTTCACACCGAGACGGTGTGAAGTAAGTCTGGGGGAGGTTCGTACCTTGAATCTTACTTTACTTCGTGTTTTTGAGTCTTCTTTATTTTCTTTTTTAGAGTCAGTCCATTTTATTGGGTCAAAATTTTGATTGGGATTTATGAACTATCTCTTAGAATATTGAGCTGGCTGTTTTTACTTAGTGACCATATCTTTAGGATCTATTCAGCTAAGACTAATGAAAAATCCAAAGTCTGGCCAGTCCACTAGAAACACCCATATTTTCAGCAGATTTTACAAACCTGAGCTATTGACAGAGATCTTTCAACTGTAGCTGGTGATCAAAGAGCTTGATTCTCTCATTCATACCTGACATCTGCGGCTGTTGTGAAAAGCTTATGGTACTCCTCTCCCTTATTCTAAAGATCCTGAGAAACAAATGAAAAGATGAGATGATTTTCTTTTGAGTAAAGGGGTAGGAAAATTTCCCATGACCCCATTATTTTACTTTGAAAGGAATGATCACACAAAGGTGGAAACGAGGGAGAGGAAAATTTCCCATGACCCCATTATTCGTCACACTTTTGCAATAAAAAAAAGAAAAAAAAAGAAAAGGAAATCGTAAAAAAAAAAAGAGATGATCAAAAGATCAATGCAGAGTATGAGAAAAGAGTACCAAATAGGTGGATTACATGGTTGTATTTGTCAAGGTATAGTATGGGAAAGAGTCTATAAGGTTCTTGGCATTGGAAGCATTGTAAGTCTCTATGCAATGAAGGATAGTGGAAGAAGTTGAGATTTTGTGGAGTTAATCTGGAAAAACTGCGATGTGGCTAAGGAGAAGTACATGGTGGTCGATTTTTGGATTGGTTCATAAAGAATGTGGATTACAGGTCTAAGCAGTTGGTGCGATTATTCTAATTGAGATTGTGAGATCCCTGTTTTCAACTCTTTCTTCTCGGTTTAGGTTTTAGTTTGTTTGAGGACAAACAAAGATCTAAGTCTGGGGGAATTGATATGTTGGGATTTTGACCCATACTAACCTTATTATCTAATTGCTTTTAAGAGTTTTTGAGTATGTTTTAGGTAATTTTAGGTGGCTATGGAGCTATTATCGAAGTTTGGAGTGATTAGAGCCTTTGGAGCATAAAAGAATCATATTGGAAGAAAAGGAGGCGAATCTGTGAAGAATCACCAAATTCACTTCCGAGCACGTGCTCGGCACCCAGCGAGCACCTGCTCGGAATTTCGGAGAAAAAAAGGGGAGGCCGATTTGACCTAATCCTAATCACGAAAATAAGAGGACCAGCCGCCTATGATGACCCATATATATATATTCCCCTTAGTTTTAGGTTTTTTAAAAACATTCTACATCTTTTCCCTTTTATCTCTAGTTTTCCTATTCTCTAAGGAGCTTTGTATTATTTTTGGGAGAAGAATCTCTGCAACATCTGGAGAAGAATTCTGAACCCTACTTCTTTATTTTAATATCCATGCAGTCTTTTTATTTTATTGTTTTGCTTTCTTCTTTAATTATGTCTGAGTAGATCTCTTAGTTAGGTTAGGGTTTTCAAAGGAATTCATGAGCTAGGTATTAAGCACAAATAGGCTTACAAATCGATGTCTTCACCCTTGTTGTTCTTAATGCTTAAATCGAATTGATCACTTGATTTCATGATATTAGGTTAGCTTAGACAGCGAGAGTTGCTAGGTTGCTAGAAGAAACATTGGTGAGCAATTTATTCATTACCTGCGAGAGTAGATGTATTGGAGAATTGTGAACATATCAGACCTAATCTTAAAGCTTGTCTGCGATTTACTAGAACCAACGAGAGTTAGGATTTCTAGGTTGTTAGACAAAGATATTGATACCACGAGAGTGGATTGATATTATCTTTATGTTTGAGTTCTAGACTGGTGCTTAATCTTTGCCTGAATAGTTGTTGATCCGTTGCTCTGAATTGCCTGCGATTTGCCTTGACCTAACGCTTGCTTAATATTGTTTTTAAATCCGTTTTAGATTAGTAACTTGCTACCCAAACCATATTGATCTGTCTTAGCTCTAAATCTAGCTTATAAAACCATAGTGTAATACTTGGTCTTCGTGGGATCGACCCCTAAGTACTACTACGATTTGCTGTGCACTTGCAGTAGGAAAATAGGGTTTAAAACTCGTCTATCATTCACCAACCACTTCTGATATTCCAAGTTGACCTCTTTCTGTTCCAGTAAAAACTTCAAACTCCTCTGATCAGTATGGACCTGGAACTTTTTACCAATCAAGTAGTGCTTCCATTTACGAACAGCCATAACAATAGCCATGAGTTCACGTTCATAGGCCGGTTTGAGTTGTTCCCGAGATGTCAAGGCATGGCTAAAGAAAGCTATAGGTTGACCGTCTTGCATCAAAACAGCACCGAGTCCAAATCCTGATGCATCCGATTCCAAAACAAAGACTTTAGAAAAATCAGGCAAAGCCAGCACCGGAGCAGATATCATCGCTTTCTTGAGTTCTTCAAAGGCCAACTGAGCTTCCACAGACCAAACAAACTGATCCTTCTTAAGGAGATTCGTCAGAGGACGAGCCAAAACTCCATAATGTCGAATGAAACGACGATAATAACCAGTCAAGCCCAAAAAACCACGCATCTGTTTAACAGTCTTTGGGGTTGGCCACAAATTCATCGCCTCAATCTTAGTGGCATCCGTTGCAACACCATCTTTGGAAATAATGTGACCAAGGTATTCCACTTGAGCCACCCCAAACGAGCATTTCTTCTGGTTAGCAAAAAGTTGTTGCTCCCGCATCACTAACAACACAGATTTCAAATGCTCACAATGCAACTGCATGTTCCCACTGTACACCAATATGTCGTCAAAGAAAACCAACACAAACTGGCGTAAGAAAGGCTTGAAAACTTTATTCATCAAAGCTTGAAAGGTGGCTGGTGCATTCGTCAGCCCAAAAGGCATGACAAGAAATTCATAGTGACCTTCCACAGTTCGAAAAGCTGTCTTGTATACGTCTGATTCCACCATCCGAATTTGATGATAACCAGAACGAAGATCCAGTTTGGAAAAGACATTTGCACCATGAAGCTCATCGAGTAACTGGTCAATGACTGGAATAGGGAACTTATCAGGTATAGTAGCCCTATTCAAGGCTCTGTAGTCCACGCAAAAACGGTGAGACCCATCCTTCTTCTTCACAAGTAACACTGGACTAGAGAAAGGACTCGTACTAGGCCTTATGATCCCAGCTTTGAGCATGTCATTGACCATAGTCTCCATTACAATCTTACTCGCATGCGGATATCTATAAGGACGGACAGACACTGAAGTCACCCCCGGAGTAAGAGTAATGGAGTGTTCTGTACCTCGCTTTGGAGGTAATCCTTTTGGCAAGGCAAAAACATCAGTAAACTCAGCCAAAAGGATCGAGAGTTCAGAACTTAACACTGGTACCGGTGGAGTAACTATGGTGGTAGTCGAGAGCACTGCTCTTCCTCTTAGACTAGCAGCATAGACCGGAGACAATGACTTGAAGGAAAGCTTGGGGCAATGTAGGGACTTATCGCCATACAAGGTTACCCGTTTCCCCCCATGGACAAAGGACAACATCTGCTCCTTCCAGTCCACTTCACACCTGCCCAGGGTTTCAAGCCATTGTACACCGAGAATAACATCCACACTTCCCAGTTCTAAGGAGATAAAGTCTGATGTGAAGTTGGTTTGAGCAAGTTGGAATGACACTGATCGGCAAACTCCCAATGCCTTCACAGTGATTCCATTGCCTAACAACACATCCAGGCCACATTCTGCAAAAACTTTCAATCGCAGCCTGTTCACAACTCCAGGAGAAATGAAGTTGTGAGATGCCCCACTATCGAGCATGACAATTATCTCCTTGTTATTTATCCTGCCACGAAGTTTAGTGGTTTTTGGAGAAGAAATTCCCATAAACGAGTTAAAGGACAACGTCATCAGCTCTTGGACTGCTTCAAAGAATTCAGGTTCAACAATGTCGTCATCCTGACTTAAGACCTCCATTTCTAAACCATTCATGACAGTCAACACTCGTAGGTTCTTCTTTGGACAAACGTTGCGATGTACTGGTGTCCGTTGGCCACCACATTTAAAACAAATCTCAGCTTTGCGCATCGCATCCAATTCAGAGTCTGAGTGTTTCTTGAGAGGGCGAATAGACGAATCAGCGCTCGACTGATTCTCCTTTTGTTGGCGAATGTCCTGAGATCGAACCACTCCCTTATCACCAGAACCACGTGAAACATTCACATAGGCGGTTGACTTATACTGAGAACCATTTTGCGGTTTAGAAGGGCGTTGATCTCCAGTACTCGCCTCACCAACAACTTTACAAAATGTGCTTGAGTCCATTCGTTTCACCGCCATAATAAAATTTGGAAGACCTATGGGATCCTTCATCTTTATCACTTCCTTCATTTCCTTATTCAACCCCTTGTAGAACACTCTTTCCAAATGACGATCCTCCAATCCTTCCACTTGCGAAGAGAGTTCCTCAAACTCAGAGATATACGCGGACACAGTTCCCGTTTGTGTAAGAGAAAACAAACGCGTCTCCGGCTCATCATCAATAGAGTTAGCAAAACGAATCAACACTAGACGTTTAAACGCAGGCCAGGAAACAAAACCATTACGATGTCGCATCCAATTGAACCAGTGTTTCGCATCTCCGCGAACACATAACGAGACCAGCCCTAACTTCTCCTCTTCCTGATAATGGCCTAGGTCGAAAAAATGTTCAACATCCGCTAACCAGTCCAATGTCTTAGATCCGTCAAACACAGGCATCTTAACTTTCTTAAGCATGCTATCGCGAGTCGCCAAATTCAGATTCTCAAACCGATAACCTATTTGTGATGACTCCGGTTGTTCCTGGTTAAAGAGATGTACCTGAGATGGCGAATACATTTGGTTGCGTGAATTTTCGAACCGCGGCGGATCCGGAATAAACGGAGCTTCAGGTTGTTTGTGTATCGTCTGAAGGAGCTTTTCGAATCGAGAATCCATACGATTCTCAAATTCCTTGAACGATTCGCGTAGCTTGGTGTCTATCTTCGCATCGATCGATTGGAATTATTGTTCCATCGATAATAGTCGATTCTGAACCTCCACCGATTGATTCGCCAAAGTACTGTAAGCTGAAGTAAGCCACTCGATAGTCGCCGACGGAGGTATCGTCACTTGCGGCGAGCCTTCCGGAGCTGACGAACCAGTAATCGACGATTGTTTCGGCATCTTCGCGTGGGACTCGATCGAGTTTCACCGCACCAATGATAGACTATAGAAGAGGTTTAGTCTAACGAGAACGATAATACTTGTATTAATCAAAGGAATTGATGAATACAAGAAAGCTTTGCAATCCAAAGTGACCTAGCTCTCATACAAAGCTTCGATCAACAATGGCGATCTCATACAGATCGTGAAAGACTCATACAGTCAATTCAAAATACAAAGCATGAAGAAAAGTAAATCTGAATTCTTCTCTTATTTAAACAGCTCGAGACTAACGTCTCTCGCCTAACGGCAAACCCTCCAGCTCCTTAAGAGTCTTTGCCTCCAACGTCTTTCTTTCCTAAACGCCGCGTTTCAATTCTGTCTCCAACTTCCCTCCCTTCGAATTCAAATCTTTCTTCTTGCGGACATAAGCCTGATGGAACCTATCAGGCACTCTGTTTCTTTTTATTTTTATTTTTACTTGAGATTCTGAAATGTGCTCTTTTATCTCTCAGAGAATAACATCATAAATTCTCATATTGTTAATGTCTTGCGGTTTTCTACATACATTTTTTTTTTCTTTCTCAGTTGACTGATAAGGAAATCATAAGCAGAGTATGCCAAAACATGTATAATGGACTTGCTGGACCTTATGAGGTTCATTTAAGTGGATCAATTCAACGACACACTTTCGCATGCCCATTTACTTGATAATTTTTTTTTTCTGTCAAAGTTTAATGCGTAATGATAGAAATGGTTTGGTCGCACTCACACGCTCCTATAATCAATGAGGAGCGTCAATTGTAACATTAGTTAGAGCACCTCCATCAGGTTAGATACTCGCTAAGTATTTATTAGTTAGTTAGTAAAATTTCAACTTAACAAACAGGGCATGATCAAATGCTTTTAAATGAGGGATAGTCTCCTGTTTCATCTACCCTAGTAGCTTAGAGCAGCAATGTTAATAATAATTACCGTTGAATCTCAAATTTGATGGACTAATTAGTGCAAATTTATATCTCAACTCGAAAAATGTTAGTATATGTGGAAATACGTCTACTGTGTAACATGGTAAGCTGAGAGTCGTAACCGATTAAACTCACTTTTCATATTTGTGAAGATAAATATTTGTAAAGGAGTCAAATCTATGAATTATATTTGATCAATTTCGAGTAATACTTATTCGTGACAGAGACTTGTCCACGCAGACGCAGGAGGTGAATGTAATAAATTAAAGACTATATATGATCAAGGAAAGAAATTTGTGACCGACACAAGCTTACACGCAAGTTACGTAAAGTTGAAGGCACTGCGAGTGCTTACCTAAGTTTTTGTTTTCGTTACCTAATAGAGTAATTAGCATTCTAACTGTAACCGTATGAATATAGATATGGATAAGCCGATAAGAGTTGAAGTTGCTAGGTTTGTTTACTCGTGTCTTAATTTGGAACTCAAGCTACAAAAAGACAAAAGTGGTAATTAAAAGATGCTAATCCAAACCAAAGTCATCTTGTTTAAAAATAACTGTATATACCAAAGTAAATTTCGTTTGGATTATTTCTCATGTTTATGCTTCTATATACAATAAGACCTATGAAACTAGTATAAATAGGGTATATAGAAGAAAAAATATATACTATTACATGTAGAAGCAAATATATAAACACAAATTTTTATATGAAACCATCGAAATTGTAATCCCTAGTGTGACTAGTCAAGTGTTTCTTATAACTTTACTATCTGTTGTTATTGCATATGCAGATCTGCATGATATACGACTAGATGAGAAATTTCTTAGTTTACAGAACAAAATGTAAAATTTGAATATATTATCTAAATTAATGTTTTGTAACAATATTGGAAATTAATATTACGAGAATTTTTACTTTTTTTTGGGGTCACGTTGCGTTAAAACCATACTTCCACTAGTCTATATAATAAGCAAAGCATGTTCGATCCTTGATTAACGAATACCAGTCTTGTTTCATCTACCTCTTCTTCACTTTGAGCAGCAATGATCAACGTACTTCAAAACTGTTTCATTTTGATTCTCCTATGCCTTTTCTCACTCCTCTGTTTCTTTGTCTTCTTCTTCAAGAAACCAAAGGATGGCTCTGATTTGCCTCCGAGCCCTCCTTCTATGCCAATCATTGGTCATCTTCACCTTCTTCTCTCTTCTCTATTCCACAAGTCCTTTCAGAAAATCTCATCAAAGTACGGACCTCTCCTCCATCTCCGCATCTTTAACGTCCCTATAGTCCTCGTCTCCGCTGCTTCAGTGGCTAACGAGATATTCAAGGCCCATGACGTGAACATCTCGTCTCGAGGTCTCCCTCCGATCGACGAGTCCCTCTTTTTCGGATCTTCCGGTTTCTTCTCCGCTCCCCATGGAGATTACTGGAAGTTCATGAAGAAGCTCGTCGTCGCCAAGCTTCTTGGACCACAAGCAATCGAGCGGTCGAGAGCCGCCCGTGCAGAGGAGCTAGAGCGGTTTTACTTTGATCTGCTCAATAAAGCCATGAGGAAAGAGACCGTCGAGATCCGTGCTGAAGCGATGAAGTTCACTAACAACAGCACCTGCAAGATGATAATTGGGAGGAGTTGTGGGGAGGATAACGGTGAAAGTGAGAGAGTCAGGGGATTGATTACTGAATCGATCGCCTTGTCGAAGAAGGTTTTATTTGCAACCTTGTTGCGCAAGCCACTTGAGAAGCTCGGAATCTCACTGTTCAGGAAGGAGATAATGGATATTTCGGGCAGATACGACGAGTTGCTGGAGAGGTTTCTTGTGGAACACGAAGAGAAACTGGAGAAGCATCATCATCAGCAAGGTAAGGATTTGATGGACGTGTTGTTAGAAGCTAAAGGAGACGAAAACGCAGAGCATAAGATCACTAGGGATCACATCAAGTCCTTGTTTGTGGTAATTAAAATCTTCCTCACATCACACGTAGCTTGATTTTTTCAATTAATTCCTTTGATTGAGAAACGTTTGAAACTTGCAGGAGCTTTTCCTTGGAGGCACTGATACATCAAAGCAAACAATACAGTGGACAATGGCCGAAATCATTAACAACCCTAAAACTATTGAGAGATTAAGAGAAGAGATGGATTCCGTTGTAGGGAAATCAAGGTTGATTCAAGAAACTGACCTACCAAACCTCCCTTACTTGCAAGCGGTAGTCAAAGAAGGGCTAAGATTGTACCCACCGGTACCTCTCTTTGGGAGAAGGCTTCAAGAAGGATGTATGATTGGAGGGTTCTATGAAAGAAGACAACACTTGTAGTTAATGGTTATGCTATAATGAGAGATCCTAATGACTGGGAAGATCCTGATGAGTTTAAGCCAGAGAGGTTCCTAGCTTCTTCAAATACAACCGGGCAGGAGGACGAGTCAAGAGAGCACGTACTAAAGTACTTTTCTTTCGGGAGCGGAAGGAGAGGATGTCCTGGATCAAATCTAGCTTATATTTTTCTAGGAACTGCGATTGGAATGATGGTTCAGTGCTTTGATTGGAAAATCAAAGAAGATAAGGTTAACATGGAAGAGACTCTTTCAGGAATGGTCTTGACAATGGCTCATCCCCTTAAGTGCACTCCTGTTCCTCGAATCTGTAGCTTCCCAGTTCGTCACTGAGCTCTTGTTACCTATATGACTAAAGTGTCCGCATGATTGTTAAAGGACTAGTAATGATTAAGGAAGCTTTTGTTAAGTTTCCTGGTTCAGTTTGGTTTATTGTACTGTTGAAAAGTTGAATTCAATGAGAAGAGTGTGTGTTTCCACTGTTTTCTCCATCTATTGAGATATGAAACGGTATCAGAACCAAGAAACTTGATCGTTTACTTGGTCCACGGTTGGTTTCCTTTATCTCTTTTGTGTTCATCTCGAAATTTTAGGTCGTTTCCTTCTCTGATCCAATTCCTTGTCATGGAAGAGCTTAGTGTATAGATATCAGGCGATAAAGGAAACCAAAACGGATTTTTTTGCTTTATCTTTTAGTCAAAAGATTGATAAAGAAGAACTGTTACATTATGATGTTGCTATCAATATTCCAAATTCATATTTAAATTTTACAAAAAATATCAATCATCAAAATGTTGTCCTGTTACCGTCTAAGTTGAAAAATCATCTGAAACTGAAACAAAAAAATTGATAGCAGGATCTTGATCTCTATTAGCCGTTTATTCATCATGATTGTTTCTTTTCCGCGTCTACTTCTCTGTACTGTAGTGACGACCTCAAGCCTGGTTTTCTTTCACTTGACAGGCTTTTGAAACGTTATGATGGTGAGAGAAGTTCCTTCCGTGTAAAAGTTAATCTCCAAGGACTTCCATAACTCGTTTTTGATAGATTTTTGTTTCCTAAAGCAAAAGGATCGATTAGGAATTAGACCACTTGAATGTTTTGGTAATTGCACACTGCTGAAATAGTGGAATGGTCATTTCCCTAATTTGGCTAAAGTTTTTGTATATGGGATGCAAGTTCTCTTCTATATTTGTGCTTTCCGCTGATTCTATCATAAAAATAATTAAAAGTTACTGTGTATGTTGTGTAATGGTCAACTTCAGAAAAATTAACTATCACCCACATCGTTTTACATATGCGTGCGACTGTTTTGACGGCTTGAGTCTGCAAACTTTTTTGAAAATGTACGCTATTGGTCCCACTTTTATCTCTTTGTGTCGCTAGGAACTTTGTAGTTAGACCTCATGTTTTCAAGAAACAAATACATTTTCTTGTGCTATATAGATGCAGTTTATCACTTTGAGAAAGAATGGCAACAATGATCATGGTTGGCTTTCAAACCTGCTTCATCTTCATCATCCTCTTCTTCTTCTCATTCCTCTGTTACTATCTCTTTTTCAAGAAACCAAGCGGCTCAAGAAGTGGCTTTGATGATCTGCCTCCCAGCCCTCCTTCTCTCCCAATCATTGGTCATCTTCACCTTCTCCTCTCTACTCCGACCCACAAGTCTCTTCAGAAACTCTCATCCAAGTATGGACCTCTCCTCCATCTCCGCATCTTCAACATTCCCATGGTCCTCGTCTCCTCCGCCTCCGTGGCTTACGAGATCTTTAGGGCGCACGACGCCAACATCTCGTCTCGTGGTCCCCCTCCCATTGAGGATTCTCTTTTTGCCGGATCTTCAAGCTTCATCTCCTCTCCATATGGAGATCACTGGAAGTTCATGAAGAAGCTTCTCGTCACAAAGCTGCTGGGAGCACAGGCACTCGAGCGGTCAAGGGGCGTTCGTGCAGATGAGCTAGAGCGGTTTTATGCGAGCCTGCTCGATAAAGCGAGGAAGAAAGAGAGTGTTGAGATCATTAAAGAAGCAATAAAGCTCAGTAACAACAGCATCTGCACGATGATCATGGGGAGGAGTTGTTCAGAGGAGAACGGTGAGGCGGAAAGAGTCAGAAGTTTGGCTAGCGAATCTCTTGCCTTGGGCAAGAAGATTGTATTGGGATCCGTGTTGCGCGCACCGTTTAAGAATCTTGCAATGTTACTTATTAAAAAGGAGCTGATGGTTGTTTCCAACAGATACGATGAGCATCTCGAAAGGTTTCTTGTGGAGCAAGAAAAGAAACAGCATGGGCATCAGGAAACAGAATTGATGGACGCGTTGTTGGCAGCTTATGGGAACGATAAGGCAGAATACAAGATCACTCGGAAACATATCAAAACGTTGTTCGCGGTAGGTGTTTCTCACATATCGATCATGTGGTTTCATTAATAATATAAAAATTCGTTGTCCCTAAGAAACGCGCGTTTTTGCAACTTGCAGGATCTTTTATTTGCAGGCACGGACTCCTCGGCGCAAGCAACACAGTGTGCAATGGCTGAGATTTTTAGCAATCCAAACATTCTCGAGAGATTGAAAGAAGAAATCGATTCCGTTGTAGGGAAAACAAGACTGATTCATGAAACAGATCTACCAAATCTGCCCTATCTGCAAGCAGTGGTTAAGGAAGTACTAAGACTGCACTCGCCGGGAACTGTCTTTGGAAGGATTTCTCAAAAAGGGTTTAAGATTGGAGAGTTTTACGTACCGGAGGAGACATCATTTGCTATCAATGTTTATGCTATAATGAGAGATCCTAATTACTGGAAAGATCCTGATGAGTTTAAGCCAGAGAGGTTTCTTCAAGATTCTTCAAGAACAGGGGAGAAGGGGGATACAAGAGAGCAAGAACTCAAGTATATGCCTTTTGGAGGCGGAAGGAGAGGCTGTCCTGGAGCAAATCTAGCTTATGTCTTTCTAGGAACTGCAGTTGGGATGATGGTGCAGGGATTTGACTGGAGAATCAAAGGAGGTGATAAAATTAGCATGGAAGAGACTGTTCTAGGACTCAGTTTGACCATGGCTAATCCTCCTAAGTTCATTCCTGTTGCTCGAACCGCAAGCCCTTTAACTTCGAATCGCAGTTTGTGAGTCTCCACTTATGGATTAAGTGGTCCGTATTGTTGAAGTAATAAGGAAGCTTAGTATTTTATTATGTTTCTGTGTGTCCAAGTCTTCCACTTGAGTTGTATCTTTGGTTTAGTTTGGTTTATTGTGTGAAACCGTTGACAATTGTGTATTGTTTTCGGTTTAAGCGGTGCTATGTTTCCTGGTCTGGTATGGTTTAATTTATTTTGGTTAACTTCTGTACTGTTTAAAAGTTGAATAAAAGTGTTGTTTGTTCCCACTCTTAGCTGCACAACAAACAAGTTTAAGCGACAAGACTCAAGTGTCGGGCACATAAACAAATAAAAAAATAAGCTAAAAGTAAAGGACGTAAGTATTTGATTGGCTCAAAATCCAGTCATGTCCTTTATTGATAGAAGGTTGAATTGAACTATATTGGTCCCACAGTATTCAAGAATTAACAAATGTTTTTTATATGTGATATAGAGAGCATGACCGATTCTTGATCTCAGAGTCTCTGTCTCATTTTTCCTCTTTCCATTTGAGCAAAAAATGGCAACAGTCATCGTTGACTTTCAGAACTGCTTCATCTTTGTCCTCATCTGCTTCTTCTCACTACTCTGTTACTCTCTCTTGTTCAGGAAACCAACGGTCTTACGTGTTGACTTTGATTTGCCTCCGAGTCCTCCTTCTCTACCCATCATCGGTCATCTTCACCTTCTCCTCTCTGTTCTAATCCACAGATCTTTACAGAAACTCTCCTCCAAATATGGATCTATTCTCTATCTCCGCATCTTCAGTTTCCCTATAGTTATTGTCTCCTCAGCCTCAATTGCTTATGAGATCTTTAGGGCACACGACGTTAACATCTCCTCTCGCGGTTTCCCTCCGACCGATGATTCCCTTTTCGCCGGATCTTTCAGCTTCATCTCTGCTCCCTATGGAGATTACTGGAAGCTCATGAAGAAGCTTCTCGTCACCAACATGCTAGGACCTCAGGCGCTCGAGCGGTCACGAAGAGTCCGTGCGGATGAGCTAGATCGGTTTTACAAGAACCTGTTCGATAAGGCGATGAAGAAGGAGAGCGTGGAGATCTGTGAGGAAGCATTGGAGCTCACTAACAACAGCATCTGCAAGTTGATCATGGGGAGGTGTTGTTCAGTGGAGAAGGGTGCCGTGGAAAGATTCAAGGATTTGGCTACCGAGTTAGATGTTTTGACGAAGAAGCTGCTGTTGGCAAACATGTTGCCCGCGCGGTTTAAGAAGCTTGTTGTCTCACTGTTTAAAAAGGAACTGATGGTTTTTTCCGACAGCTTCGATGAGCTGCTCGAAATGATTCTTGTGGAACACGAAGAAAAGCAGGACGAGCTTCATCAAGGGACGGACTTGATGGACGTGTTGTTGGCAGCTTATGGAGACGTAAATGCAGAGCATAAGTTCACTAGGAAGCATATCAAGTCGTTTCTCGCGGTAAATATTGACTCCCATCAGGTGGTTTCATTGAGAACCAAAACTGTTCTGCTTAAGAAAATGGCTTGCGACTGCAGGATCTTTTATTTGCAGGCACTACCACCTCGGTGCAAACAATACAGTGGACAATGGCAGAGATCTTCAACAACCCCAAGACTCTTGAGAGACTGAGAGAGGAGCTCGATTCTGTGCTAGGGACAAGAAGGTTGATTCAAGAAACTGATTTACAAAACCTCCCTTATTTGCAAGCAGTGGTCAAGGAAGGGCTAAGACTGCACCCGCCGGGACCTCTCTTCGGAAGATTCTCCCAAGAAGGGTGTAGGATTGGAGGGTTCTATGTACCGGAGAAAACATCTCTAATGGTTAATGCTTATGCTGTGATGAGAGACTCGCATTACTGGGTAGATCCTGAGGAGTTTAAGCCAGAGAGGTTTCTAGCTTCAGGACAAGAGGAGGAGAGAAAAGAGCAAGCACTTAAGTACATTCCTTTTGGAAGCGGAAGAAGAAGCTGTCCTGGAGAAAATCTAGCTTATATCTTTATAGGAACTGCTATTGGAGTGATGGTGCAAGGATTTGAATGGAGTATCAAAGTAGAGAAAGTCAACATGAAAGAGGCTGTTGTAGGACTGACCTTGATTATGGCTCATCCTCTTAAGTTAACTCCTATTGCTCGAACCTTAAACCCTTTAACTCTGAATCTAAAGAGTTGCGGTTCATGACTTTTCAGCAAGACTAAAGAGAAAATTGTTTTTGGCTCCCGGATGTGAGGCTGTCCTGGAGATTTGGAACTGCAATTGGAAAATTATCAGCTCTGATTTTATCTACTTGTGGTTGGTTCATCTCTAAACCGGCAGATTCGGGCCGTTTACTTCCTTCTAGGACTCGGTTCTGTGACATAGAGTGGTTCAAATTCTTCTATCTTTTAATGTAAAAGGTTCTACAATGGTTCAAGTCTTCTGTTTCCTTTTCACTCTCTTAGTTTATCTTGAAACTGATGACTTGTAGGTCGACATTAATTTTGCTTGTTTGATTCAATTTTACGTCACAGAGCGGTTCAATTCTATAACCTTCTGATTCAGGTTGTACTTCTTTTAGATTGATAAAATTATCTTAGACTCAAGCCTGAATTCCATGCGTCAGGGAGTCAATGGCATCAATTAGCTGTTTGATTTGTCTATACATGTCATCGTGTAGGGAAAACCCAAGAGTGGTTTTTGTGACTTCGAAGTTTAGTCAATAAGGCAATTACAACCGTTCAAGTAAAAAAGAGACAAAGTTATTTCAGACATAACGAGTCTTTATGTTGACTAAATACTAATCCTGATTTTGAATGCATCTCAGGTGATTGACTAAATACTAATCCACAATCTCCCATGAACTTGTCAGGTGATCTCAGAAATCGGGCTCGCAGAGGTTCGGTCTTTGGTGATTACTAGGACCTTCTGTTTATATTTAGGTAAGTGCTGATTTAGCTACTTATGATTTGTATCATTGATCCTCAGTCAAATGCACGTTACAATAGATACTTGTCTTGCTAATTGAGTGTAATATATGTCAAGAGACGAAGTTTTCCATATTTCTTGATAAACTTTGTATTTCACGTACACATTTCTTATTTAGAGGACAGACACAATCAAATGCTCATAACATCCACGTGGAACCTCAGTTGTCACCGTGGAGGTTGAAGATTATTTATTAGTTGTTGAATGACTATTATGATCACGAGTGTCCCAAGGAACTTCTGGTCCTAATATATACTGGATTCTTTAATACAAAAACACTTCAGCTTTCCAGTATTTACGTTTCTTAATTTATACACAACAGCGCATCATCGAATTATAGATAAGAGGATACTCTGTTTCATCTGCCTCTTCATTTTGAGCAACCATGACCATTGTTCATAACTGCCTCTTACTAATTATCCTATGCCTCTTATTACTCATCTGTTACTCCCTTTTCTTCAAGAAACCAAAGGATGGATTTGATTTGCCTCCAAGCCCTCCTTCTCCGCCGATCATTGGTCATCTTCACCTTCTCGTCTCTGCTTCAACCCACAAGTCCTTACAGAAACTCTCCACCAAGTATGGACCTCTCCTCCATCTTAGCATCTTCAATGTCCCAGTGATCTTTGTTTCCTCGGCCACAGTGGCGTACGAGATCTTTAGGGCGCACGATGTGAACTTCTCGTTTCGTGGAACCCCTCCGATCGGTGAGTCCCTCTTGGTCGGATCGTCTGGATTTTTCACCGCTCCTTATGGAGATTACTTCAAGTTCATTAAGAAGATAATGGTCACGAAGCTGCTCGGACCGCATGCACTCGAGCGGTCACGAGGCATCCGTGCCGATGAGCAAGAACGGTTTTACGCGAACCTGCTTGATAAGGCAATGAAGAATGAGAGCGTTGAGATTGGTAAGGAAGCAATGAAGTTCACAAACAACAGCATCTGCAAGATGATCATGGGAAGGAGTTTTAATGAGGAGAATGGTGAGGCGGAGAGAGTCAGAGACTTGGTGACCGAGTCAACTGCCTTGACCATGAAAATCTTTGTGGCAAACATGTTGCAATGGCCCCTCAAGAAGCTCGGAATATCACTATTCCGGAGGGAGATAATGGGTGTCTCTTGCGGATTCGACGAGGTGCTGGAGAGGATTCTTGACGAACACGAAGAGAAAAAGGATGAAGATCAAGATATGGATATGATGGACGTGTTGCTGGAAACTTATAGAGACGAAACAGCAGAGTACAAGATTACTAGGAACCACATCAAGTCCTTGTTCGTGGTAAATGTTTGACTCGTTAGGTGGATTCGTCTAGAAGCGCCAAAAGAACACCATTACTTATCATGTCTAAAAACTTTTTGCAAGTGCAGGATCTTTTGATTGCAGGCACTGACACTTCGAGACATGCAACACAATGGACAATGGCAGAGATCATTAACAACCCTAACGTTCTTGAGAAATTGAGGGAAGAAATCAATAATGTTGTTGGGGAAACAAGGTTGGTTCAAGAAACGGATTTGCAGAATCTCCCTTACTTGCAAGCAGTTGTTAAGGAAGGACTGAGATTGCACCCGCCTGGGGCTCTCTTTGCAAGGACCTCCCGAGAAGGGTGTAGGATCAGAGGATTTTATGTACCAGAGAACACGCCACTTGTTGTCAATGCTTATGCTGTGATGAGAGATCCTGATTCTTGGGAGGATCCTAATGAGTTCAAGCCAGAGAGGTTTCTAGGTTCTTCAAGATCAGGTCAAGAAGATGAGAGAGAACAGGCACTTAAGTATATTCCTTTTGGCAGTGGAAGGAGAGGCTGTCCTGGATCAAATTTAGCTTACATCTTTGTTGGAATCGCAATAGGAGTGATGGTGCAGTGCTTTGACTGGAAAATTAAAGGAGATAAGGTTAACATGGAAGAAGCTCGTGGAGCACTGGTCTTGACAATGGATTGTCCCCTTAAGTGCACTCCTGTTGCTCGAACCAGCAGCTTCCTAGTTCCTGACTTGGACATGTCACAGAACTCGCAGACATAATTCTTAAGGTAATTAGCAAAGCTTGCGTTGCACTCAGTTTATCTATCATTCACCTAATTAGCACTTTTTATGTTGATCGGCTTAAATTTCTAATTCCAATTTCTGCTTTCCCCTGAACTTTTCTCTTCTTTTTTTTTTTTTTTTTTATCTGCTTTAGGCATGTTGTTCTTGATTTAGATCGTTTCAAGTTCCGATGATTCAAACGCTATTTTCATGCAAGATTAAAACAGAGCATAATCTCATTTTACTCACAAAAAGAGATTTGTTACAGCAAGAGAGAAATATAATTTTCTGCTCTCTTTATAGCTCTAACCTTTTACAATCAGTGGATTAACTCTTGTAATTCTACTAAAACACACATAATTTTTTGGTATCTAATATGGTTTGAATTTTGAGAACAAATGTTATTTTCCGAATAATGAAAATTAATTCTAATTAAAAATCAGTATTCTATATGGAATTACACAGAATAAGATGCAATATTACACTATTTACCATAATCACTCAAAGAACAATATTTTCTACTAACTGCTAAGACTTTAACATATATAAATTTGTTTTATAAAAAACCCCAATATTAAACTTAAGAAGTCACATTTCAATAATAAAAAATAATTTCAGAACCTATGAATAAATACAAAACCCAAAATTTTTGCATTTTAATTAATTTTGAAAGATTGAATATATCATATGATTTATACATGAATAATCGTTTATTGTCTTTTTTGAAAACTTTATCCAAATTTTAATTGATATGCACAGAATAAATCTATATTTTTTCAGTCAGATTTCATACTTAAATCAAGTAGTTTGAAGAAATTTTAAGACTGAAAGGGGAAAAAATCAATACAAAAAAAAAGAAAAAGAAAGAGAGAAGAAAAGGAAACAATATCACCAAAGATTATTAGCATATAGAAAAAGAAGCCATATCACCAAAGTCAAAAGAAGTATATAGAAGATTGTAATTTATATAGGGGATATCATTGCTATTTATTTTATTTTTTGTTTATGTTATGAATTTTTATAACTCATTTTGGCTATTGCTCCAAATTCACTTTTTCTATATATTTTGGATAACAACCAAAGCATGATCATTCATGGAATATATATAAGAGAAACTCTGTTTCATCAGCCTTTTCATTTTGTGCAACAATGGCAGCAATTTTCACGGTTGACTTTCAAAACTGCTTCATCTTTATCATCCTTTTTCTATTGTCAACCTTTTTTTACTCTCTCTTCTTAAGGAAGAAACCAAAGGTCGGCTGTGATCTGCCTCCGAGCCCTCCGTCTCTGCCGATCATTGGCCATCTTCACCTTCTCCTCTCTCTTTTAACCCACAAATCTTTACAGAAACTCTCCTCCAAGTATGGACCTCTCCTTCATCTTTGGGTCTTCAATGTTCCCATAGTCCTAGTCTCATCTGCCTCAGTAGCCTATGAGATATTTAGGGCGCAAGACCTGAACGTTTCCACTCGCAACCTCCCTACCAACGAAGGGTCTCTCTTCTTTGGCTCTTCCTGCTTCATTACCGCACCGTACGGAGATTACTGGAAGTTCATGAAGAAGGTCATCGTCACCAAGCTCCTCGGAACTCAGGCACTCGAGAGGTCACGAGCCGTCCGTGCAGGTGAGGTAAATCGGTTTTACTCGAACCTTCTAGATAAAGCCATGAAGAAGGAGAGCGTTGATATAGTTAAAGAAGCTATGAAGCTGATCAACAACAGCATATGCAAGATGCTCATGGGGAGGATCTGTTCAGAGAAGAACGGTGAAGCCGAGAAAGTGAGGAGATTAGTGACTGAATCAGATGCCGCATCGAAGAAGTTTTTCTTGGCAGCCATCTTGCGCAGGCCGCTTGCGAAGCTCGGGATCTCACTATTCAAAAAGGACTTAGCGGCTATTTCTGACGGGTTCGACGAGGTTTTTGAGAAGATTCTTGTGGAATATGAGGAGAAACAGGACGAGCACCATCAAGGTACTGACATAATGGACGTGCTGCTGGAAGCTTACAGAGACGAAAACGCAGAGTATAAGATCACTAGGAACCATATCAAGTCCCTGTTCGTGGTAAAATTTCCTCTCTTTTAAGTGGATTCGTTGATCGAGTACCATTGGTTGTCTTGACTAAGAAACGTTTTATACTACAGGACATTCTCGTTGCAGGCACTGACACCTCAACGCACAGTATAGAGTGGACCATGGCAGAGATTCTGAACAACCCGAAGATTCTTGCGAGATTGAGAGAAGAAATTGACTCGGTTGTAGGGGAAACACGGTTGATTCAAGAAACGGATCTACCCAACCTTCCTTATCTGCAAGCTGTCGTCAAGGAAGGACTAAGATTGCACCCACCGGGGCCTTTTATGATGAGGGCCTTCCGAGAAGGGTGTAAGATCGGAGGCTTTGATGTACAGGAGAAGACAGCACTTCTTGTTAATGGTTATGCTGTAATGAGGGATCCTGATTTCTGGGAAGACCCTGAGGAGTTTAAGCCTGAAAGGTTCTTAGCTTCTTCAAGAGCAGGACAAGAGGACGAGATCAGAGAAGCAGTCATAAAATACATTCCTTTTGGCAGCGGAAGGAGAGCTTGCCCTGGAGAAAATTTAGCTTTTGCCTCTATAGGGAACGCGATTGGAGTGATGGTACAGGGATTTGAGTGGAGAGTCGAAGGTAAGATCAACATGAAAGAAGCTGCTGGATCAATTACGTTGACCATGGCTCATCCTCTTAAGTGCACCCCTGCTCCTCGAACCCTGAACCGTTTAACTTCAACTCTGCCGATTCCGGGTTCTTGACTTGGAGATTTCAGCTTGATTATGTTGTTTTTGTTAATCTGATTCTTTTTCTTCACTTCTCAAAAAAAACAAAACATCGTCAATGTTTACTAGGGGGGAAAGCTTTTTGTCTTTGGTGATTAGAAACTGTTGTGTGAATCTGTTTCATTTCACTTCTGGAATGTGCTTTTTGATGGGTTTGAAAGAGTGTGGCGATGTCTTGGAAACTGATTTATCCAAAAACACTTTGATGCGTGAGAGAGAAATGTCATCTTCTGATCTTTCGAAGATCTCCGAACATCAACGGTTCCTGTCTGAAAATCTCGTGTGACGTTGATTGGGTTTCATGTCCAGAAAGCAAGCAAGTTTCATCCGTGTAGGGTTTGGTTAGTGGGGTGGTCTGCGTTCAATAGCACAGTCCTCCAAGAAGCAAACTGGTGTTGTCCATTCATCAACATAAGCCAAATACAGATCATTAGCATCAAGTTGCCATCAACCACTTCTGAAATCGTCAGGATCAACTCATTTCTCTCGGAACTTGGACTCCATGCTTCTGAAACTGTTCTCGAACTTTTGAGAGACTCTCAAATTTGTGTGCCTGTAAATTTGGTACAGTTTAAAAAAATTAATTAATTACAAAGATAAATAATAATAAAATATTAATATACTGTTTTAGATAAAAAAAATTTGGCATGAAAGCGATGGAGATGCAAGGGAGTATTAGAGCATGTTTATCGGTTGGGATGCTGTTAAAGTATCTGACGAATAAATATATTAATATTTTGAAAAAAGATAAATGATAAACTTAGATAAAAGAAAAGAACCAATGATAAAAGAACACAAGTGTTCTAGAAGCAATCGTATAGTTTGGCAAAGACAACTGAAAAAGTGCGACAAAGAGTGCGATCTCAGATCCGATCGGAAAATGACGATCTCCTCCGGTGATGCGAAGATGATGGATATTGGAGAGAAATCGAGACCACCTGGAGATCCGCCGGAGCAGGGCACGTCCTGGGCTTCGAAGGTATCGGGTACGAGAGGTGGAGGAATGTCAATCCCGGAGAAATTGTTGGATGAGACTTTCATAGCATCGAAGATTGATGTAAGCTTTCCTGGAGGACAAGATGGAGAGGCGGTTATCACGATCGACAGTGAAGTTATCGAAGCCATGAATGGAATGTGGAAGAATTGTATGGTGGTGAAGGTGTTAGGAAGGCATGTTGCCATCGCTGCGGTGAGTAGAAAACTGAATGAACTTTGGAAACCAAGAGGAGCTATGTATGTCGTTGATCTCCCGCGTCAGTTTTTCATGGTTCGCTTTGAGTTGGAAGAAGAGTATATAGCTGCGTTAACGGGAGGGCCATGGAGAGTCTTCGGAAGTTATCTAATGGTCCAAGCCTGGTCATCTGGCTTTGACCCGCTAAGAGATGAGATTAAGACTACTCCGATATGGGTGCGTCTGATGAATATTCCAGTCACTTACTATCATACAGCGATCTTAATGGCAATTGCGAGAGGGATTGGAGAACCGGTTCGTGTCGACTCCATGACTTTAAATTTTGAGCGTGCGTGCTTCGCGAGGGTATGTGTTGAGGTGGATCTGTCGAAACCTTTGAAAGGAACAATTTTAATTAATGAGGAACGTTTTTTTGTGGCTTATGAAGGGCTGGTGAACATTTGTTCAAAGTGTGGAGTGTATGGACACCAGATACACACATGTGCGAAAGCAAACGGGAGTCGCGTTTCTGGTAAGATGGTGGACACGAATTCACAATTACAGAATGTAATGGAGGTTGGCGAAAGCTCTGTGCCGAATGACGATGGTTTTACAAAGGTGCATGGGTCAAGAAGAAATGGCATATCAATAAGGTCTCCAGTGTTTGAGCCAGTGGGCACAAACCGTATTGGTACCGAATTGAGCAATCGGAATTATCCGCATAAGAAAGATAATGGGAAAATGATAACATCGAATAAGTTCGGGAGTTTAGATATGGAAGAATTAAAACCAGAGTCGGGGGAGAAAAAGTTGGTGGAGAAAGAAGAAAAGGAAAACGAAGTCACAAGGAATACCCTTTTAAAGGAGAAGACCTCAGTGCAGACGGAGGAGGTTCTGAGGTTCGACGGGAATGGCAAGAACATTTTTGTTGCAAGTGCTGGTGTTCAACAGAGATGGAACGTGAAGAAACCTAACGGAGGAAACAAAGCTAAAGCTAAACAAATCCAATATAGGCCTGGAAGGGGATTGATTTTTGGCCCAATTAAAGGTGAAGTATGTTTGTCGGCATCCGGAAAACGCTTACGCGTGGAAGCATCTTCGTCCGAGAGATCTGATGTTATGGTGTTGGAGGGGCAACTGCCGGCGAATCATGATCTATCTAAGACGTCTGCTCATACTGGTAAGTCTGAGATTCAGTCGGGAGTCAAAAGCATGGGTGATAGCCACATTTTGGCGGGGAAACAAACGAGTTCTTCTGGTGATGGGAAGAGCGTCGAGCTCGCCTAACGGGTCGCCCTGGCAGTTCAATCAGCTATTTATAAGATTTTTCTGATGAATTGTGTATTCTGGAATTGCCGGGGGGCGAATAAACCCAACTTCAGAAGATCAATTCGGTATATTTTGAAGAAATACCAGACGGATGTACTTGCTGTAGTTGAGACACATGCTGGAGGGGATAGGGCACAGAGGATATGTCAGGGTCTCGGCTTTGATCAGTCATTTCGGGTTGACGCGGTTGGACAGAGTGGTGGACTCTGGTTGTTGTGGAAAGCTCAAGTTGGGGATATTACAGTGGTTGCATCTTCAGATCAATTTATTCACGCACAGGTAACACAAGGTGGTGACGTTTTTCATCTGCTTGTAGTGTATGCAGCCCCTTCAGTAAGTAGGCGTAGTGTTTTATGGAACCAGTTGAAAATAGTGATTGATTCGTTGAATGAACCGGTTTTAATAGGAGGGGATTTCAACACTATAATTAGGTTGGATGAGAGAACCGGGGGTAATGGGAGGTTGTCTCCTGATTCGTTGGTATTTGCAAACTGGATAAATGAGATGTCGTTGATTGATATGGGCTTCCGAGGGAATAGATTTACATGGAAGAGGGGTCGTGAGAAGAGTACTTATGTGGCGAAAAGATTAGATAGAGTTCTGTGTTGTGCGCAATCCCGTCTCAAATGGCAGGAGGCGGTTGTTACCCACCTTCCGATTCTGTCCTCTGACCATGCCCCAGTGTATCTCCAATTAGTCCCCGAAACTACAGGTAATCCAAAGCGGAGACCGTTTAGATTCGAAGCAGCATGGCTTAAACATGAAGGATTTAAGGATCTTCTCAAAGCGTCGTGGAACAATAATATGAGTACTCCTGAGGCTCTTAGGCTGTTGCAGGTGAAGCTTAGAAAATGGAACAGAGAGGTGTTTGGCGATGTGAGAGGGCGCAAAGAGAAGCTTCTTACGGAGATAAAGGATATCCAAGCTAGAATCGATACAAACCAAACAGATGATCTGTTGAACAAGGAGGCAGTATTACTTAAACACCTAGACGAAGTGTTGGAGCAGGAAGAGATTCTCTGGTACCAGAAATCTAGAGAGAAATGGATTGCACTGGGAGATAGAAATACACAGTATTATCATACATCCACCGTCATTCGTAGAAGACGTAACCGGATAGAAATGCTGAGAGGAGAGGATGGAGAGTGGATTGTGGAACCCCATGCTTTAGAAGAGCTAGCGCTTACCTATTACAAGAGATTGTACTCGACGGAAGACATTGAGATTGGAGATATTTTGATACCTCAGGCCGGTTTTGATCAACTGAATGGTGATGAGATGCGTGTTTTGAGCAGACCGTTCACGGCCGCAGAAGTGGAATCTTCGGTTAGGTCCATGGGAAAATACAAAGCACCTGGACCAGATGGTTACCAGCCTGTTTTCTATCAGGATAGTTGGGAAGTTGTTGGTGATTCAGTGACACAGTTTGTTTTAAATTTTTTCAGGACTGGGATTCTTCCTGACGGGATTAATGCTGCGATGGTCGTCCTCCTACCAAAAGTCTCGAAACCAGAAAGAATAATGCAGTTTCGGCCTATCAGCCTTTGTAATGTTTTGTTTAAAATGATTACAAAGGTTATGGTGATGAGATTGAAGAAAGTTATCTCGAAACTTATTGGACCTGCACAGGCGAGTTTTATCCCGGGGAGACTTAGCACTGATAACATTGTTATTGTACAGGAGGCGGTCCATTCGATGCGTAGGAAGAAAGGTCGAAAGGGATGGATGTTATTGAAGCTTGATCTGGAAAAAGCATATGACAGAATTAGGTGGGATTTTCTGGAGAATACACTTGTAGCTGCTAAGTTTTCAGAGGAATGGGTTCGTTGGATCATGAGTTGTGTTACTGAACCGGACATGAGTCTTCTGTGGAATGGCGAGAGAACTGTATCTTTCAAACCGCAGAGAGGAATTCGACAGGGAGATCCTTTGTCGCCATACCTTTTTGTCTTATGTTTGGAAAGGTTGTGTCATCAAATTGATCTCTCGGTAGCTAATAAAGAGTGGAAGCCGATCTCTTTATCTCGTGGAGGACCGAGGCTTTCGCATGTCTGTTTTGCAGACGACCTAATTCTCTTCGCCGAAGCCTCGGTTGCGCAGATTCGGGTAATTAGGAGAGTCCTAAAAAGTTTTTGCGAGGCTTCTGGACAGAAAGTAAGTCTTGATAAATCACTCATCTATTTTTCTGAGAACGTGAGCCGTGAGTTAGCCACTCGTATTAGTAATGAGAGTGGAATCAAGTGGACAAAGGAACTAGGAAAGTACCTGGGAATGCCGGTTCTTCATAAGAGAATCAACAAGGAGACCTTTGGTGAGGCAGTGGAGAGGGTTTCTTCGCGATTAGCTGGTTGGAAGGGCAAGTTTCTGAGCCTAGCGGGGAGGATTACACTTACGAAAACAGTGCTCTGTTCCATTCCTGTGCATACTATGAGTACCATATTATTACCAAAGTCCACGTTGGAACGTTTAGACAAGATTTCGAGATCCTTTGTGTGGGGGTCGACAGATGAAAAAAGGAGACAGCATCTTATATCCTGGGATACGATTTGTAAACCGAAAGCTGAAGGTGGACTGGGAATACGCCACTCTAAGAATATGAATTTAGCTCTTATAGCAAAGCTGGGTTGGAGATTGATAAGTGGGGATGAAGGTTTGTGGGCGAGGCTGCTTCGAAGTAAATTCCGAGTGGGTACAGTGACAGATATAAATTGGATGATGAAGAAAGGAACTTGGTCTCCTATTTTCCGGAGTTTAATGAAGGGTTTTATTAATATTGTGATGCCGGGCCTGCGCTGGGTCATTGGTGACGGGCGGAGAACTCGTTTTTGGGAGGATAAGTGGTTGATAAGGGAACCGTTATTAGAGGTTGCTATTTCTGCAGTGCCACAGAACTACCTCGGATGCACAGTCAGACAGTTTTGGAGGAATGATACAGGGTGGTGTTTTCAAGCGTTGGAACCTTATGTCTCCATAAACACGAGGTTACAGTTATCCTCTGTTGTTATTGATGATATTACTGGCGCAAAGGATCGGTTTTCATGGAGTGGGAGCCACGATGGAAGGTTCTCGGTAAAATCTGCGCATGCTTTTCTCACTCGTAACGATGTCCCGAGACAACATATGAAATGTTTCTATGACCGAGTGTGGCGAGTGAGAGCCCCAGAACGAGTCCGGGTCTTCTTGTGGCTTGTCTCGCACAAGGTAATAATGACCAATAAGGAGAGGTATCGTAGACATTTGAATGATACGGGGTTATGTCAAGTTTGCAAGATGGGGGAGGAATCGATCCTACATGTTTTAAGGGATTGTCCGGCGGCTGAAGGTATATGGAGGAGGCTAGTTACCTCATCGAGACTGAGTGTGTTTTTTAAACAATCTCTCTTTCAGTGGTTATATGATAACTTGGCTGATGAGGTTTCAGGGCAGGATGATAATTGGGCGACATTGTTCGCTGTTACCTTATGGTGGAATTGGAAGTGGCGATGTGGATACGTTTTTGGTAAGGTGGGTAAGTGTCGTAACCGGGTTAAATTTGTACGTGATTTTGCGCAGGAGGTTGTTCTTTCGCATGATAACCTACAACGTACAAAAATAGTTACTACAAGAGTGGAGAGGTTAATTGCGTGGGTTCGTCCAAGTACAGGGTGGTGGAAGCTTAATACTGACGGAGCATCTCGAGGAAATCCGGGTTTGGCGTGTGCAGGTGGAGTTTTGCGGGAAGAGAATGGAAATTGGGGAGGTGGCTTCGCACTTAATATAGGGATTTGTTCGGCCCCGTTAGCTGAGTTATGGGGAGTCTATTATGGTCTCTGCATCGCATGGGATAAGAAAATAAACCGTTTAGAGTTGGAGGTGGATTCGGAGATTGTGGTGAGTTTTCTTCAGACAGGGATTGTGGATACACATCCTTTGTCATTCCTAGTACATTTGTGCTACGGCTTCTTAACACGAGACTGGATAGTCAAGATCACGCACGTGCATAGAGAAGCAAATCGTCTAGCCGATGGTTTAGCTAACTATGCTTTTTCTCTACCGTTGGGTTTTCATTTGTTTGCTTGTATGCCAGAAGTTGTAATTTCTCTATGGACGGATGATTTCAAAGGCCTTGTTTTGCCTAGACAAATCCGAGTGTAAGTTTCAAAGTTTCTTTTAATAAAATATCGGGGGCACTAACCCGGCTTTAAACCAAAAAAAAAAAAAGAACACAAGTGTTCTCATAAGAGATGTCCATTAGTGAACCCTTTCTTAGGGTTCTAAAAAGAAAGTTTAATAATTTTTTATTTTATTTTTCTAAAAGTTGTCAAAAGAAAAAAAAATAAAAAATAAAATAAAATCGACTAATCATGTGTCGACACGTGGTGAACCCGAAGAGAGAGAAGTTATAATATTAGAGTTTTTTTGGAGTGAGTTCATCACTGTTCATGGGATCCACAAATATTTTAATAATTATTTTTTGTGAACCCCAGTCTATAAACCTCTAATGGAGGTGCTCTAAGTTCTCAGAATATCTCGTTTTACATACTCTGAGATACTTTACATTTCTCTCTCATCAGTTTTTTATTTGTTTATTAATATTTTTAAGTAGATACTGCCCTCCATCCCCACCGATGGAGGTGCTCTTAGCTGTCACATTGGGAATGCAGACACACAGCACTCTCTATCATTTACGTTCTCCCTAAAAGAGAATACTCTGTCTCTTTCTTTTGAACAATAACGGCAGCAATGATCATCGAGTTTCAAAATTTATTCATCTTAGACCATGTGCATCACAAGTTTTTAAAAAGAGGGCTTCGTAACAATTTTTATTTTTTTTCTGAGATGGGACCTACATTTTCGGCACCGAAAGAAAAAAGAGCGAAGATAATTGTGACACGTCATGAACTCCGGTTCGTAAAAGTTTATAAATAAGAGTCTAGGGATGTTATCATGGACAAGCCCGGCCCGTTTATGTCCATGTCCATTTATGTCCGTCCGGTTAAGATGTTGTCCGTTTATGTTTTTTTAAAATATTGTCCATTTATGTCCGTGTCCATTTATGTCCGTCTATTTACATTTGTCCATTTATGTCCAGTTATATGTTAACTTTTAACTATTATTTGTGTATTTCATTTTTTTCAAGTGTATTTTGTATATAATAATGATATTTCATCCAATAAAATTTAAATAAAAATTTAAGTTTTTTTATATGGATTAAAAACGCGTTTTTGCGGTTCTGGCGGGAAAACGCGTTTTTCGGTTTTTGCGGAAAAACTCGTTTTTTGGTTTTGGCGGGAAGCGAGATTTTTCGGTTTAAGCGGAAAAACGAAATTTTCCGGTTTGGCGGGAAAATGAGGTTTTGCGGTTTTTGGCAGGAAAATGAGGTTTTGCGGTTTTCGCCGAAAAACGAGATTTTTCGGTTTTGGCAGGAAAACGTGTTTTCGGTTTTGGCGGGAAAACGTGTTTTTCCGGTTTGGCGGGAAAACGAAATTTTGCGGTTTTGACGAGAAATGTTGTTATAGTGTCTTTGATAAAAACTAGTATTATTTTGTTGTTTATGTAAATAAATTATTTTTATTATCTTGTAGGTAAAATTGTAGTTATAAATAAGTTGATTTTCAACTTTGGTAATTTTGGATGAGTTTAGTAGAGGACGAGCGAGCAGAAAATATATACATCAAATAAATGAAAAAGCAGCAAAAATCGAAAGCACAACAGTCAAAACATGTGTGTTATCACACAATAAGAAAGAGAAGGAAACGGAAACGGGCTTGTCCGCTTATGGTCCATTTATATCCGTTTATTTGTCGGACGTAAACGGGCTTGTCCGCTTATGTCCATTAAATTTTAGACAGACATGGACGCTAAACGGGCCGAAAATTTTGTGAAGGCCTGTTTATGTCCAACTAAATTTTGTCCACCATAACATCCATATAAGAGTCGATTACGTGAGACTCGTTACTGTTCACGCTGGGTTTATATTTTTTACTGGGTTTATATTTTTTATTGTTACTTTTTTTGGGATCGAGCCAGAGTTTATTGATGTGCATGCTCTTAGAGCATGATTATTGGGAGTTGTCTAATAGAGGTTCTAAAACAAAAAAGATAAACATAAAATAATAAATAATATTTATTTATTGTTTGAGATTCTAAGAGCATCAACATCAGTTAAAGACTCATTCATCGTATCTGATGAATTTAAAATTAATAAATATTGCAGATTTAATGAATTAAAATAATTATATTTACTTTTTAAAGTTAAACCAATCATTAATAAACATGTGGCATCAAAGTCTCTATAGAGTGTATCTCCATCTCTGAGGCACCGTATCAGCTTCTCTCTCATCATTTTCCATTTTTTTCTTTTTTTTAATCTTCAGATACCCTTCCTAAACCTGCCGATGGAGATGGTCTAATACTTGGGTAATGATTACTCAAAAACCTTTTTACTTAGAGTTTTTTGGTAATCATTACCCAAGTATTATCTCAAACAATAAATAAATATTATTTATTACTTTATGTTTATTTTTTTGTTTTAGAACTTCTATTAGACAACCCAATAATGATACTCTTAATCCCCTTGTGTTGTTTTATGTTCCTCTGTTATTTCTTCAAGAAAACAAATGACTCACGAGTTGGTCGTGATCTGCCTCCGAGCCCTCTGTCTCTTCCGATCATCGGTCATCTTCACCTTCTCCTCTCTTCTCTAGCTCACAAGTCCTTACAGAAACTCTCTTCCAGGTACGGATCTCTCCTCCATCTCCAGATCTTTAACGCTCCTTTCATCCTCGTTTCCTCGGTCGCTGTGGCCCACGAGATCTTTAGTACCCACGATGTTAACGTTTCCTTTCGCGGTGTTCCTGCGATCGATGAGTCCCTCCTATTTGGATCACATGGCGTAATCAATGCTCCTTGTGGAGATTACTGGAAATTCATGAAGAAACTAATGGTCACAAAGCTGCTCGGACCTCATGCACAAGAGAAGTCACGAGGCATCCGTGCAGGTGAGCTAGATCGGTTTTACAAGAACCTGCTTGAAAAGGCGAGGAAGAAGGAGACCGTTGAGATGGCTAAGGAAGCGATGAAGCTTACTAACAACATCATGTGTAGGATGGTCATGGGACGGAGTCTTTCAGAGGAGGACGATGAAGCAGAGAGACTTAAGGGTTTGGTTACTGAGTCGAGTGACTTGATGAAGAGGATGTTCTTGGCAGTCTTGTTCCGCAGACAGCTTAAGAAGCTTGGAATCTCACTATTCAAGAATAATATAATGGGAGTTTCCAACAGATTTGATGAGATGCTAGAGAGGATTCTTGCGGAACACAAAGAGAAGCCGGAGAAGGATCAAGGTACGGACATGATGGACATGTTGTTGGCAGCTTATCGAGACGAAAAAGCTGAGTACAAGATCACTAGGAACCACATCAAGGCATTTTTCGTGGTAGATGTTACTCTCATCACGTGAATTTGTTGAGCATCCATACGTACGGTGATAAATGTTCCGAGTTTTCTGACCAAGAAACATGAGTTCAACCGCAGGAGCTTTTCCTTGGAGGCATTGACACCTCTTCAACAACAATACAATTGACAATGGCAGAGATCATCAACAACCCAAACGTTCTTGAGAGGTTGAGAGAAGAAATCATTCCGTTGTAGGGAAGACAAGGATGATTCAAGAAACAGATATGCCAAACCTGCCTTACTTGCAAGTGGTCATCAAGGAAACACTAAGGTTGCACCCGCCTGGTCCTCTCTTGCCAAGAGAATTTCAACAAGGCTGTGAGATTGGAGGGTTCTATGTACCGGAGAAGACAAGACTTGTGGTTAATGCTTATGTTCTGATGAGAGATCCTGATTTCTGGGTAGATTCTCTTGAGTTTAAGCCAGAGAGGTTTCTAGCTTCTTCAAAGGCAGGACAAGATGATGAAAGAAAAGAGAAAGCACTAAAGTACCTTCCTTTTGGTGGTGGAAGGAGAGGCTGTCCTGGATCAAATCTAGGTTATGTCATGGTAGGAACCGCAATAGGAATGATGGTGCAGGGGTTTGAGTGGAGAATCAAAGGAGATAAGGTCAATATGGAAGAGGCTATGGAAGGGATCATGTTAACCATGGTTCATCCTCTTAAGCTCACTCCTCTTACTCGATATCAACAATAAAATATCAAAGTATTTAGATTACTGAGTTAAAAAACGAAAACAAACTATAAAAAATGTTGTTAGCTAACGGGTTAAAATATAATAAAATATATGATGCATCTATATTAAAAATAAAACTGTTAACACATCTAAAAATTTGAAATCTATATATTATCTGAGATAAATATAAGAAAAAATAAGAAAAAATAAGCAAATTAAAGTTAAAAATATAGAGATGTTCTTTCTATTAAAGCGCCAAATGTTTGCATAGTTTTTGGTTTTTTGCTATTGGCTTTTGATTTTTGGATTTTGGTTTTTCAAATTTTGGTTTCCGATTTTGCTGTAGAACTTATTCTTTAAAAACTTTGAATGGTGATTTATTTAGTTTTTGGTTTTTGACTATATTTGAATTATTAAATTTTTATAAGGTTAAAAATGATAAAATAAAAATAAAACTAATGAAAGCATATTATTTCTAATAAAATAATAAATAAATACAAAATAATCATTAAAACACATATATTTATTTTATAAAATTATTTACAAAATAACAAATACAAACGAAAATTATCTTGAATTCCACAATAATTTAGAAATTTCATCTCAAATATAATATATTACTATTTTGAATTTTTATAAAAGAAATACATTTAATTGTTTTTAACTAGTAGATATAGTCAAGTTAAAAATACTAGTGGCTGTTTTGATTGTGTCTTATAAAAAATTGAAAATATCAATATACTGAAAAATAAAAATAGTCGAAAAAGAGAAAAAAACAATTAAATGTATAAAAAGAGGAATTCTTCTAAAAACTCACTAAACTCAAATTTTTGGTTTTTGTTTGTCGAGTGAAATGTAAGTATTGGAGACTTCCCACGATCATGCGATACTCTGTTCCATCGGATAGAGAAGTGCCTGAAGTTAGCTGGAGCTGATCAGTGGAGACCATTGGAGAACTAACAGGCTTGGCATGAGTCATGTTTGCTCGGGCAAGCAGATCAGTAATGTATTTGCGTTGCGTGAGTAAGAGACCAGACGGAGTACGTTGAACTTCAATGCCGAGGAAGTAAGACAGCTCACCCAAGTCTTTTAGAGAGAAACGTTTGCTGAGAAGCTGAATGAACTGAGATACCCGTTGTGAGTTATTACCAGTGACGATAATATCATCAACATAAACGATGACATACAAGATGACAGACCCCACCATGAGTACGAACAAAGATGCATCTGCTAGTGAATTGCGAAAACCCAGTTGCAGAAGGAAGTTTTTCAAGGCCATGTACCACATGCGTGGAGCTTGCTTAAGACCATAAATAGCTTTCTGCAGTTTGCAGACATGATGAGGTTTGTCTTTGTCAACAAATCCCGGCGGCTGAATCATGTAGACATCTTCATCGAGGTCGCCTTGCAGAAACGCATTGTTCACGTCCAACTGACGTATGTCCCAATCATTGGATACTGCTTGTCCGAGAACAAGCAATATAGTAGGTTGCTTGATTACTGGACTGTAGGTGTCCTGAAAATTGATGCCTGGTCTTTGATGGAACCCTTTAGCCACCAGTCGCGATTTGAATCTCTCGACTGAACCATCTGGACGTCGCTTCGTTCGAAAAACCCACTTGCAGCCAACCAGATTTTGAGCTGGATTGGGAGGAACAAGACGCCATGTTCGTTTCGTTGAAACAATCTTCCCCTTCCCTCAAACACCTTCGCACAACACAACATCCTCTGATCTTTCCTCTTCTTGGTGTCCGCCAGTCACCATCATTCCGACGGTTTTTCTACAAAAAAAAAAAAAAATAGTCGAAAAAGAAACTTGTAAATACATAAAAAGAGGAATTCTTCTAAAAACTCACTAAACTCAAATTTTTGGTTTTTGTTTGTGGAGTGAAAAAACTAGTTTTCATATAATTTAGGAAATCTGTTTGAAAAACTTGATTAATGGATAAAAAAATAGTTTTTGAAAAGCAAAATCCAAAATCCATTTCAAAAACTGGAAAGTTCAACCTCTAAATAAAATTTGTATAAAAAAATATGAGTGCGGATTAAAATCTCGGTTGCTTTTTATGCGTAGTAAACAGGTCTTTGAACTAGAATGAGGAAGAACTTGAATCTCAGCGGAAAAGCATTACTTAGTCAATCTTGAATCTTTCTGTCCCTTAGATCACAGTAGTTATTTTGTCTTCTTGTGGATTTGATCTCTGAATATTTAATATCTTCTGATCTAAAAGAATAGAATACGAATTGCTTTTTTAAGTGATAAATAATGCATGGTTAGTCGTAAATTATATTTTATTGGATTCTTGTTTATGTTTCATCTGCTTCTTCACTTTTGAGAAGCAATGGCAACTATGATCTTAGTTGACTTTCAGAACTGCTTCATCTTGATCCTGCTCTGCTTCTTCTCACTCCTCTGTTATTCTCTATTCTTCAAGAAACCAAACGACTCACGGGGATGTGATCTGCCTCCGAGTCCTCCGGCTCTTCCGATCATCGGTCATCTCCACCTTCTCCTTTCTTCTCTAACCCATAAGTCTCTTCAAAAACTCTCTTCCAAGTATGGACCTCTTCTCCATATCCGCATCTTCAGTGTCCCCGTCATTCTCGTCTCCTCTGCCTCAGTGGCCTACGAGATCTTCAAGGCCCACGATGTGAACGTCTCCACTCGCGGTCCTGCTGCGATCGATGAGTCGCTCGTGTTTGGATCTTCTGGCATTGTCAATGCTCCGTATGGAGATTACTGGAAGTTCATGAAGAAGCTCATCGCCACGAAGCTGCTCCGACCACAGGCGTTGGAGCGGTCACGTGGTATTCGTGCTGAAGAGCTACAACGGTTTTACGCGATCATTCTTGATAAGGCGAGGAAAAATGAGAACGTTGAGATCGCTAAGGAAGTGATGATGCTCTTGAACAACACTTTGTGCAGGATGATAATGGGAAGGTGTTTTTCAGAGGAGAACGGTGAGACAGAGAGAGTCAGGGGATTGGTGGATGAAACGTTTGCTTTGACCAAGAAAATATTCTTGGCAGCTATACTGCGCAGACCGCTCGAGAAGCTTCGGATCCCACTATTCAAGAAGGATATAATGAGCGTTTCAAACAGATTCAATGAGCTGCTAGAGAGGATTCTCGTGGAACACAAAGAGAAGCTGGACGAGGAGCATCAAGCTACGGATATGATGGATATGTTGCTGGCAGCTTATGAAGACGAAAATGCAGAGTATAAGATCACTAGGAACCATATCAAGTCCTTTTTCGCGGTAAGTGTTCTTCATTATGTCGATTTCATTTGAGGATCCAAAATGAAAATTAGGTATAAATGTTCCGAGTCTTCTCACTGCAGGAGTTTTTCGTTGGAGGCACTGATACCTCAGTGCAGACAACACAATGGACAATGGCTGAGATCATGAATAATCCTAACGTTCTTGAGAGGCTGAGAGAGGAAATCGAATACGTTGTAGGGAAGTCAAGGTTGATTCAAGAAACAGATTTACCGAAGCTTCCTTACTTGCAAGCAGTGGTTAAGGAAGGACTAAGATTGCACCCACCATCGCCTCTTGTGACGAGGATGTTCCAAGAAAAATGTGAGATCAAAGGGTTCTACATACCGGAGAACACAACACTTGTTATTAATGCTTATGCTGTGATGAGAGATCCTGATTCCTGGGAAGATCCTGATGAGTTTAAGCCAGAGAGGTTTCTTGGTTGTTCAAGATCAGGTCACGAAGACAAGAGAGAGCAAGAAGTAAAGTACATGCCTTTTGGTAGTGGAAGGAGAGGCTGCCCTGGATCAAATCTAGCTTATATCTTTGTAAGCATCGCAATAGGAGTGATGGTGCAGTGCTTTGATTGGAGAATCAAAGGAGATAAAGTCCCCATGGAAGAGACTTTTGAAGGAATAAGCCTAACTATGGTTCATCCGCTTAAGTGCACTCCAGCTCCTCGAACCCAACCTTTTATTTTTAACTTTTAATCTCCAGGCTCCTAGCTCATCCGGCAAAACATGTAAGAAGTTTTCTTTCTTTCGCTCTGTTCATCTTCTTCAAAGAAGTTCAATTTAATATATATATATATATTTATTGTCTTCATGTTTGTTTTATTGGAATGAAAGAAAGCTAAGGCCTCATCATTCATCAATAACTATTTCGATTTTGTTGCGACAAAAATCTTGATATTTATTGGATAAATTCGAAATTGAAAAATTTACTTCACCTCTCTGTTTTGGTGTTTTATACATAACTAGAATTTTCTTATTTGAGCCGATGCTCTTTGATGACTGTTATCAAGGCTATCATGTATCAAATTTAGGTTACATCTTTTCACTGAAGAATCTGAGGAGAGAAGGCTAACATGGACGAGGCCCTTGGAGGATTAAACGTGAGTGCTATTAAGGCTTTCATGTGGCAAAATCTTACCTTTACTGAATCCTATAGGCTGAAAATGTATCTCTTGTTTCCTTCTCTGATATTTTCCTGTGAGAACTGCGAATTTCAGCTCATATAAGAAAGGAAGCAACTTTCATCTGTGTGGGGGGGTTTTGTCTGTGATATTTAGGACTTAAGATTCCGGTTGATGAAGGAAAAACAATAATTTTGTGTTTATGTTGTTTGGAGTAGAATAGTAAGGAATTTGGTGATCAGTAGTGTTGTGTCAATCTGTTTTTCTTGTACTCATGAATATTTAATATCTGATATTATCAATTGATCTCTGAATATTTAATATCGATATTATCAATTTGATCACAAGTGTTACCTTCTGATCTGAGTATATATATATATATATTTATTGTCTTCATGTTTGTTTTATTGGAATGAAAGAAAGCTAAGGCCTCATCATTCATCAATAACTATTTCGATTTTGTTGCGACAAAAATCTTGATATTTATTGGATAAATTCGAAATTGAAAAATTTACTTCACCTCTCTGTTTTGGTGTTTTATACATAACTAGAATTTTCTTATTTGAGCCGATGCTCTTTGATGACTGTTATCAAGGCTATCATATATCAAATTTAGGTTACATCTTTTCACTGAAGAATCCGAGGAGAGAAGGCTAACATGGACGAGGCCATTGGAGGATTAAACGTGAGTGCTATTAAGGCTTTCATGTGGCAAAATCTTACCTTTACTGAATCCTATAGGCTGAAAATGTATCTCTTGTTTCCTTCTCTGATATTTTCCTGTGAGAACTGCGAATTTCAGCTCATATAAGAAAGGAAGCAACTTTCATCTGTGTGGGGGGTTTTGTCTGTGATATTTAGGACTTAAGATTCCGGTTGATGAAGGAAAAACAATAATTTTGTGTTTATGTTGTTTGGAGTAGAATAGTAAGGAATTTGGTGATCAGTAGTGTTGTGTCAATCTGTTTTTCTTGTACTCATGAATATTTAATATCTGATATTATCAATTTGATCTCTGAATATTTAATATCGATATTATCAATTTGATCACAAGTGTTACCTTCTGATCTGAGTATATATATATTATATTTAAAAAAAACAAGGTTCTAGCTGTCCACTATTTCCTGTTCTTCCATAGAAATAACATTTTTTAAAGTGGTAAATAAAGCATGGTTGGTCATAAATTATGTTAATGGATTCTTGATAATGTTTCATCTGCCTCTTCACTATTGAGAAATAAATGGCAGCTATTATCTTCGTTGACTTTCAAAACTGGTTCATCTTGATCCTCCTCTGCTTCTTCTCACTCCTCTGTTATTCTCTCTTCTTCAAGAAACCAAATGACTCACGAGGATGTGATCTGCCTCCAAGCCCTCCGGCTCTTCCGATCATCGGTCATCTCCACCTTCTCCTTTCTGCTCTAACCCACAAGTCTCTTCAAAAACTCTCCTCCAAGTATGGACCTCTCCTCCATGTCCGCATCTTCAATGTCCCCATCATTCTCGTCTCCTCTGCCTCGGTGGCCTACGAGATCTTCAAGTCCCACGATGTGAACGTCTCCACTCGCGGTCTTGCTGCAATTGATGAGTCGCTCGTATTTGGATCTTCTGGCATTGTCAATGCCCCTTATGGCGATTACTGGAAGTTCATGAAGAAGCTCATCGCCAATATGCTGCTCCGACCACAGTCACTGGAGAGGTCACGAGGTATCCGTGCTGAAGAGCTACAGCGGTTTTACAGCAGCCTTCTCGAGAAGGCAAGGAAGAATGAGAGCGTTGAGATCAGTAAAGAAGCGATGAAGCTTATAAATAACACCTTGTGCAGGATGAGCATGGGAAGGAGTTTTTCAGAGGAGAACGGTGAGGCGGAGAAAGTCAGGAGCTTGGTGGATGAATCATATGCCTTGACGAAGAAGATGTTCCTCGCATCTCTATTGCGCAGACCGCTCAAGTTTTTTCGAATCCCATTATTCAAGAAGGAGATAATGAGTGTTTCTGACAGATTTGGTGAGCTGCTAGAGAGGATTCTTGTGGAACACAAAGAGAAACTGGACGAGAAGGATCAAGGTAAGGATATGATGGACGTGTTGTTGACAGCTTACGGAGACGAAAATGCAGAGTATAAGATCACTAGGAATCATATCAAGTCGTTTTTCGTGGTAAGTTATTGTTCCTCATTATGTGGATTTCCTTTGAGGATCCAAACATAACTATTTATAAATGTTCCCTAGTCTTCTCGCTGCAGGAGCTTTTTGTTGGAGGCACTGATACATCGGTGCAAACAACACAATGGACAATGGCCGAGATCATTAACAACCCTGAAGTTCTTGAGAGACTGAGAGAAGAAATCGATTCCGTTGTAGGGAAATCAAGGTTGGTTCAAGAAACAGATATACCAAACCTTCCTTATTTGCAAGCAGTGGTTAAAGAAGGACTAAGATTGCACCCTCCTGGCCCTCTCTTGGTAAGGACGTTTCAAGAAAGATGTGAGATCAAAGGGTTGTACATACCAGAGAAGACAACACTTGTTATTAATGCTTATGCTGTGATGAGAGATCCTGATTCTTGGGAAGATCCTGACGAGTTTAAGCCAGAGAGGTTTCTAAGTCCTTCAAGATCAGCGCAAGAAGACGAGAAAGAGCAAACACTTAAGTACCTTCCTTTCGGAAGCGGAAGGAGAGGATGTCCTGGAGGAAATCTAGCTCATATATTTGTAGGAACCGCGATAGGAGTGATGGTGCAGTGCTTTGACTGGAAAATTGAAGGAGTTAAGGTCAACATGGAAGAAACTTTCGAAGGAATGAACCTAAGCATGGTTCATCCGCTTAAGTGCGTTCCAGTTCCTAGAAGCCAACCTTTTTATTTTACTTCTAATCTCTAGATTCTCAGCTCCTGACACTCACCTCGGGGAAACATGTAAGAAGTTTGCTTTCATATGTTCAGTTCATCTTCGTTAAAGACATTCAATAACATTTGTGTTTGTATTTGATTGAAAGTAACAATCAGATTAAAAAAAGTTGCCAAAAAAAATTCTCAACTCAACATTTGTGTCTTCATGCTTTTTCATTAGGCTTAGTTTCTTTGTTGTTGTGATTCAAATTTGGGCTTGTATGTCTCCTTCTTTTGGGCTTATATCTTCCTCTTTTGGGTTTGTGTCTTCCAAAATATCACATATTTCGGCCAACTTAATCCATCACATGTTTCTAGTTTTGTTTTTGAATGAATGCAAACCTATTAGTAATTTAGACTCAGTGCAGTGTCCTTGACTTGCTAGTTAAGTATTCACATTTCTATATTTGATAATTCTGACAAAATGAATCACTATTTAATAGAACTAGTTTAGTCCTAAGCTCTTACAATACATGTGGAATCTTTAGTTGCCAGTTTGAGGAATGAAGACAAGACTATCTACTTTCTAGCGAGGATTTGAGTATAATTTATTAAAAAAGCTATAAAAAAATTCCATTATTTACGTTCTTCCTAAAAGAGAGTACTCTGTTTCATCCGTGACTTTCAATATTCACCGTTGACTTTCAATATTCTTCAAGAAACCAAAGGACTCACTAGTTGGTTGTGATCTGCCTGCTGCGAGCCCTCCGTCTCTTCCGATCATCGGCCATCTTCACCTTCTCCTCTCTACTCTAGCTCACAAGTCCTTACAGAAACTCTCTTCCAAGTTCCAAGTATATATGAACCTCTCCTCCATCTCCGGATCATCCTCGTCTCCTCGGCCTCTGTGGCCTACGAGATCTTCACAGCCCACGATGTGAACTTTGATCAGCGTGTCAACTGTTATAACTTTAAATATCTGTTGTTATATACTATATTAATTTATCTGTGTTTTTTTCTTTGTTTATGTTTCCTGTGCTGCAAGGTTTTAAACTATAAATGAGGCATAAATTAAGTAACTTATCTTCTCCACATTTGTTTTTAATGAGCCAGCACACGAGGAGGACAACTGTCAATACTCAATAATCTTCAATTCTTCATACATACTATTAAAAAAAAAAAGAAAAAAAGAATAATCTTCATACATTTCTTTGTAGAATAAACATAAGACATTTAATATTTGAACTGGTATAGAACCCGAGAGAATGCAAGGGAAGACCGAGGGGATCCTTCAGCAAAAATCAGGAGGTCATCCACAAAGCACATATGAGTGAGTTTAGTGCGCAAGCAACAGTGATGGTATCCAAACCGATCCTCTTCAGCAAGTCGGTTCAACAGGTGGCCCCAAGATATTCATGGCAACTGACAAAAAAAGAAAGATAATCCATCGTGAACTTACTCGGTATTCTCAGTTTCAGATCCAGGTCACATGCACCCTTTTTTGGAAGTATCAAAATGAAATGCATATTTGACATATAACTATTTTATTATCCATGTGGAACCTCACCTTCACCAATTTATTGAATTAAATTGATCAGCATGTTGACTGTTATAACTTCAAATTTTCCTGATTATACTATACATTAATTTATCCATTTTTAATTTGTTCATGTTTCCTGCGGAGCACGGTTTTAAATAACAAAACGAGGCATAAACTAATTGATCATCTCCTTTCTTTTTTAATGAGCCATTTGGCAGGAGGGAAGGTTTTAAATTAGTAAAACAGTAGATCATCGATCTCAATCTATACGGCATGTGAAGTGATAATCTCCTTTTTTCACAGTAGCTTCACGTAGGTGTCTTTCTTTGCATTGCTGGGACTCTAGTAGGGAGATCATAAAACGAAAAATGGGGATCTTGGGTGAGATTGTGAGACAACCAGACGAGATATACCCGCTCCTGAAGTTGAAAATGGCGGTTAAGAAAGCGGAGAAGCAGATCCTCTCTGAGCCACACTGGGCCTTTTGCTACTCGACGCTCCACAAGGTTTCTAAAAGCTTTTCTCTCGTTATACAGCAACTAGGCACCGAGCTTCGCAACGCAGTACGTCTTCTTCCCCTCTTTCTCTCAACACCAAAGTATATTCCTACATGCTTTTCTTGGTATTATTTATATTTTTGTTCAACGTGTTTTGCCTTGTGAATGCTTCTTGATTTCTTTTTTGAGGATCTGTGTGAGTACTTTGAATTTCTTATTCCACTGCCTTTTATTTATTCATTCAGGTGTGTGTGTTCTACTTGATTCTCCGAGCTCTTGATACCATTGGTTAGCGTCTCTTACATGATGCTTCTCCAAAATCTGCAAATCTTCTCTTTACTTTTTCTTTTCTACAGAAAAATATTTGTTCATATTACATACCTATATTCCTTCTTGAAAAAATTGGATGGCGCGCTCTGTTTATTTTGTAACACAGAAGATGACACAAGCATACCAACTGACGCTAAGCTTCCAGTTCTAATAGCTTTCCATCGTCACATATACCAACGCGACTGGCACTTTTCATGCAAGTCATCTCACGAGTTTATTTTGCATCTTTGATCTGCCGTCAAAAAAAAAAAAAAATTATGTTTAGCTTACTTGTTTCACTTATTCACCATTAGGTGGTACAAATGAGTACAAGGTTCTAATGGACCAATTTCACCACGTTTCTGCAGCTTTTCTGGAACTTGAAAAAGGGTTAGGTCTAACTTTTTCTTTCTATGCAATTCTGTTCTATTTTGCAAATTTAGAGCTCATTCTTTTGAATGATTTACTAATTGTATGTTAATTTCCTTACTTATACAAAGCTACCAAGACGCTGTTGAGGATATTACTAAAAGAATGGGTGCAGGAATGGCCAAGTTCATTTGCCAGGAGGTTTGTGTTGCAATGCATTTTTTTAGTGTGGTGACAAACTGGCTTAAGATAAGTAGGGCTTAAATGTTTCAGTCAGCCTTGTCAATTTCGTTTAGATGCAGCCACCCGAGAATCAAATGAACTTATGAAAAATAACTTTTCCATTGAGTTTGAAATTTGAATTTAGGCTATATTATCAACACTTGGTTAGGTTACTGAACCAGTTTTTCTTGTTATAAAACAGGTAGAAACTGTTGATGACTATGATGAATACTGCCACTATGCTGCTGGACTTGTGGGTTTAGGCCTCTCAAAACTCTTTCTCGCTTCGGAGTTAGAAGTATTGACTCCAGATTGGGAGCAGATCTCCAATTCAATGGGTTTATTTCTACAGGTACAACAATGTCTTTATGGCATGTACAAGGTTTCTTACTCATATCGTTTGCCATTTCTGGTGTCAAATAACTTGTATTGTTGGTTTCAATTTATATGCAGAAAACAAACATAATCAGAGATTATCTTGAGGACATTAATGAGATACCAAAGTCACGCATGTTTTGGCCTCGTGAGGTCTGGGGCAAATATGTTGACAAGCTCGAGGTGCATACATACTAGTCTTAAGCTCTCTCATCTAAGAGTGCGTAGGAATATTTTCTAACCATGCTCCTTTTTTTGTGAACGAAAATGCACAATGTTTTAGGACTTAAAATACGAGGAGAACTCAAGCAAGGCAGTGCAGTGCTTGAATGATATGGTCACCAATGCATTGATGCATATTGAAGATTGTATGAAGTACATGGATGCGTTGCGTGATCCTGCCATATTTCGGCTATGTGCCATCCCTCAGGTTAGAGACATAAGTATCACATGTGTTCTTAGTTTTCTTATCTGCTATATAATTTCTCACAAGCTCTCCTCTTCACCTTCCCCTGAAATTGACATAAAAATGTCTGGATTGGAAGTTATTATTATAACTATATATTTTGGATATGTTTCAGATCATGGCAATTGGAACACTTGCACTATGCTATAACAATGTACAAGTATTTAGAGGCATCGTGAAAATGAGGCGAGGTAAGATGTTTATCTTGAGTTTGATGTGCACTCCTTTTCGCCATCTTATCATCTAAATCCTAAGATAGAGGAAAACCAATGACCTATATTAACAACGAGATTAAGAACATAACAAGCATTGCCATCTGAAAACTAATTTGTTGAACAACAACATTTTCTGTGTTTAGGTCTAACTGCTAAAGTCGTGGATCGCACAAAGACAATGGCTGATGTCTATGGTGCGTTCTATGATTTTTCTTGCTTGCTGAAAACAAAGGTATGTCAGTAGTTCCTCTTTTGTTATTTGCTTCGTCTTTCTGTACTGTTTCTTAGACGTCAAAACGATGGGGATATCAAGATATGTACGTATATAGGTTGACAAGAACGATGAAAATGCTGTGAAGACACTAAATCGACTTGAAGCCGTCCAGAAAATATGCAGAGACAGTGGAGTCCTTCATAAGAGGTACTCTTTTCTATTTTTTTTGTTAACAAGAGAGAAAATGTTTATCTGTTTTGCGCTGATACGAGAGGAATAGTTGTTTTGAACCAAAAGCTGCACTAGATTTATCCCCTTAAATCCAGAAGATGTCTCGCTAAGAAAATGGTGTCGACCACATATCTACTTCAACATTAATTTTCCAAGTGTGCTAGAATAGGATAGAATGATCCCAGTCCTTTTCTGTTGGGATTTTGATGAATCATTTGTCTCTCTTCCGTTTCAGAAAATCTTACGTTAATGACGAAGTGAAGTCAAACCGTCTCATGGTAAGTTATCTTTTCTTCCCCTGTTTCCATAGAAGTATCTCAGTTTTGGATAGCTGACTTATACCTGAAATGTAGATTGTAAAGCTGGTTCTTACATTGGCCATAATGATCTTTGCGTATCACGAAGCCAACCGAGTGACGATATAGCCAATGTAAGCAACTCGGAAATGGAAACGGGGCAAAAAGGTATACCAATGTTTACAAAGCTAGATCATGTTCAGCCGTATCAGTTACTTCATGTATAACAAGAGTGCTACTATTATACTTGGTCTTGTCTAAATCCATAGATTCTTCTATTTAGTGACCGTCTTCTTTGTCAGAACTCCGAATGGTGAAGCCTAAGTGGAGATGTTGTAATATTTGATATTAAATTTGCACTTAGCACAAAAAGAAGGGGGAAAAAAACAAAAAAAATACAGTCACGCACACAAACACTAGATCCCAACGTTGAGGATTTGCTAGTATGTCAAGTGAAAGTGATGAAGTAACTCAAACCGCAAAATGTATATTCACATAAGAAGATAGATAGTGATTTGACGTTGTACGCTAAATTCCAAAAAGATGCTCCACTATTTACACCATACATATGAACTTTTGTTCCAATGGCATCAATATACTGATTCAAATTAAAACAGCATAATTGTTTACTTGAACACGACTCTTCCCCGCAGGAGGAAGTCAACTTATCAGAAGTTAAAGAGAAAAGAAAATCCCAAATCTCCAGAATGATCTATGTATCCCCTCTTGGAAGACACATCAGTGATGGACATTGCTTAGCTTGTGAGTCAATTTTGGATCTTGAATTTTATATCTAGAATTTCTCTCGTCCTCATCTAAGTTTGCCATCTTGTAATCATGCTGATACCTATGATTTATTAATCTGACCACGAGTCTCGCAAGGAACATTTAACATAAATTATATATACTAGGCAATTAAATAACGAACACTTTCAGATCTCCATCATTTCACCTTCTTATATTTATGGATTCAAGGGAGTCCTCTCTTTTCATATGCTTCTTCTCTTAGCTTCTGAGCAACAATGGCAGCAACCATCAGCGTTGGCTATCAAAACAGTTTCATCTTAATCATCATGTGCTTCTTCCCAGCCCTCTATCTCTTTTCCCGCTTGTTCAAGAAACCAAAAGATGGCTCTGATTTGCCTCCGAGTCCTCCTTCTCTACCCATAATTGGTCATCTTCACCTTCTCCTCTCTACTCTAATCCACAAGTCATTGCAGAGAATCTCCAACAAGTATGGACCTCTTCTTCATCTCCGCGTCTTCAACTATGCTATACTCCTCGTCTCTTGTCCCTCAGTGCTCTACGAGATATTCAAGGCCCATGACGTGAACATCTCGTCTCGAGGCCTCCCGCCTATTGAAGAGTCCCTCTTTTTCGGATCTTTCAGCTACTTCATGGCACCTTATGGAGACTACTGGAAGTTCATGAAGAAGCTAGTTGCCACGAAACTGATTGCACCGCAAACACAAGAGCAGTCACGAAGCGACCGTGCAGTTGAGATAGAGCGGTTTTACGCGAACCTGCTCGATAAGGCGAGGAAGAAGGAGAGCGTCGACATCTTTCAGGAAGCAAAGGGACTCGTTAGAAACATCATCTTCAAGATAAGCTTGGGAAGGAGTTGCGTAGAGGACAACAATGAGGCGGAGAGAGTCGTCAAACTGTCTAACGAGATGGCTGCCTTATCGAAGAAGCTTTTCTTGGCACAAATTCTGAACAAGCCGCTTGAGAAGCTTGGGATCTCACTGTTCAGAAAAGAGATAATGGCTGTTTCCGACAAAGTAGATGAGCTGCTGGAGAGCATTGTCGTGGAACGCAAAGAGAAATTGGACGAGCATCAATGTAAGGATTTGATGGACACATTTTTGGCAGCTTATCGAGACGAAAATGCAGAGTATAAGATCAATATGAACCATATCAAGGCATTTTTCGCGGTAAATACTTTTATTTTCCTTGGATTGAATGTACGTACGTATATATTATTCATTGAGGATTCAAACAAACACCACTATATATTTATAAATGTTTGTACTTGCAGGAGCTTTTCACAGGAACCATTGACTCGACTTCAACAACAATACAGTGGGCAATGGCAGAGATCCTTAACAGCCCTAATACTCTTGAGAGACTAAGAGAAGAAATCGAATCGGTTGTAGGGAGAACAAGGATGATTCAAGAAACAGATCTACCAAAACTCCCTTTCTTGGACGCGGTGGTTAAGGAAGTGCTAAGACTACATGCGCATGGGCCTCTCTCTGTAAGGAAATTCCAAGAAGGGTGTAAGATCAGAGGGTTCTACATACCGGAGAACACAACACTTGTTGTTAATGCTTATGCTATAATGAGAGATCCAAATTACTGGGAAGATCCTGATGAGTTTAAGCCAGAGAGGTTTCTGGATTCTTTAAGACCATTGCCAGCAGAAGAGGCAAGAAGAGAGCAAGCACTGAAGTACATTCCTTTTGGGACCGGAAGGAGAGCCTGTCCTGGGGGAAATCTAGCTAGCATCTTTGTAAGAACCGCAGTAGGAGTGATGGTGCAGTGCTTTGACTGGGAAATTAAAGGAGAGAAGATTAACATGGAAGAGGCTGCTGGAAGAATTTTCTTGAACATGGCTCATCCCCTTAAGTGCACTCCTTCTCCTCGATTCTTAATCCACTCTTTACCGTTCAATCTACAGACTCCCACTCCCTGATTTCGAGATTTCACTCAGAAGATTGTCTTACAGTAAACCATAAAGAAGCTTGCTTTCTGATTTGATGTCCTTTTATCTTATATCTAAGACGTTTTTCCCGGTTTAATTAATGGTTAAGCTTTGATTTCTTGTTAAGCCTTTGTATCATTTCGTTGTTGTTGTTTCAAAATCAGTAAGACCATAAACGTTATGTAGCGTTCAAATTCTCCGTTACTTGTGATATACTTTTGAACATACTTAATTTATTAAAAAATAAATCATACATAAATAATTCAAATATAATATTAATATAATATAATTTATAAAATATAAACTTTTAACTTGGAAAATAAAATTCTTAAATTAGATTGATATATTTTAACTTGATAAAATAAAAATATTAAAAATAAGTCTATATATATATGTATTAGATTATTCAATAATATAGTGAGACATGTTAATTTTTTTATATATACACAATTACAGGGTTTTTATAGTTTCTATTATTAAAATATTTAAATAACAATAATATGGGTTAATCTATACTATTAAGGGAGGATACATCTACCTAAAAAGTTGTTTGGACCTATTCATTAGCTAATAAATTTTTTGGTCTTACCTAATATTATGGAAATTAACATTATCTCTATTAAATAAGTATTCAAACAATATAAAATAATGGGTTACACTTTTCTTACTAATTAAAAACTAAAATAAAATAAAATCATATATATTAAATTATTAAATCAAATAATAAATATAAGTAAATAACATAACATATCAATTATTTTTATAAATCACAAAATCAAATTAAATAAATATGCTTTTGAACATACTTCAATTATTAAAAAATAAAAACGTACATAAATAATTCAAATATAATATTAGTAAAATATAATTTATAAAATATAAATTTTAACTTGGAAAATAAAATTCTTAAATTAGATTGATATATTTTAACTTGATAAAATGAAAATATTAAAACTAAGTCTATATATATTAGATTATTCAATGATATAGTGAGACAGATTAAATTTATGTATATATATATATATAATTACAGGGTTTTTATAGTTTCTATTACTAAAATATTTAAATAACAATAATATAGGTTAAGATATTAATTAATCTGTTAATATAAGTTAAGATATTTAATTAATATGTTTTGATTCTATGACATTAAAATAACTAATAAATTAACATGTTAGCATATTTTTTTGATAAATGTGAAATTACATTCAAATCTATATATAATGGGTCTGTCAATTTTCTCAAACTATAACATTCATATATTAATATAGTTAAAACTATATATATATATATATATAAATTGATAGATATATTATATAATCATACTATAAATATTAAATTAATATAAATTATATATAATTGCAGTCTATACTATTAAAGAAGGAAACAAAATTGAAATAAACATTTATCCATGTGTTATATTACATGTAATGCCACTGAATATTAATCCATGTGTTATATTACATGTGAATATTAGTTATTTTCTAAAATTTCATTAAGGGCAATTATGGATTATGAAAATTAACATTATCTCTATTAAATAAATATCCAAACAATATAAAATAATGCAAAATAAATAAATATTCTTTTGAACATACTTAAATTATTAAAAAATAAATCATACATAAATAATTCAGATATAGTATTAATATAATATAATTTATAAAATATAAACTTTTAACTTGGAAAATAAAATTCTTAAATTAGATTGATATATTTTAACTTGATAAAATAAAAATATTAAAACTAAGTCTATATATATATATATTAGATTATTCAATAATATAGTGAGACATGTTAATTTTTATATATACACAATTACAGGGTTTTTATAGTTTCTATTATTAAAATATTTAAATAACAATAATATGGGTTAAGATATTTATTTAATCTATTTTCATTCTAATAAACTAATAAATTAACGGGTTAGCATATTTTTTTTTATAAATGTGAAATTACATTCAAACCTATATATAATGGGCCTGTGAATTTTCTCAAACTATAATATTCATATATTAATATCGTTACAACTATATATATATATATAAATCCATTGATATATTATATAATCATACATTACTTCATACTATAAATATGAAATTAATATAAATTATATCATGGGCAATTCTCCAAAATGGCATATTTTTATTAAATTATATGTATGTTTATGACACTAAAGATAGTGTTTTCAAATTTCTTTATTGGAAAAAGTTTCTTTAACACAATTTTGATTGGTAACATTATTTTGAAATAAGTATAATTTAGTGTTGAAGTCCAATATCTTAACAACTATGAATATATTAAGCTAAACATTTTTATAATATTAGTATCTTAAATTTTCTATTTTTAAATTAACTTTGACTTGTCTCTCAATCACATTGATGTAAGTCATAATTTTGTTGCTTTGTAAAACTATTTTCTTTCTCTAAATTTCTAATCAAGACATAAAAGAAACTCACAAAATAATCCACACCACAACTTTATGTAATTGTTTACTTTTAATAATTTTATAAGTTCTAATTATATCACAAAAGTGAAAAAAAATTCATAAAATTATGTGTGTGATTACAAAAATATTAATCATATCCCGCGCGCCGACGCGCGGGTCCGGATCTAGTAAACGTTATGTAGCGTTCAAATTCTCCGTTACTTGTGATATACTATTGGACAAGTCACTCTCGTGTTTCTTGAATATTGTGAGGTGTTGGTGCTAACGCCCAGGAAAAATAACATAGTTCTTGTTTTCATTTTCCTTTAGAGTGGTTGATCGATTCATAGTCCACAGTTTCATTTCTGTTTTCTTTCTTGTCGTAGACATGAAAAACTAGAGAGCATTGTAAGTTTACAACATGAAAAAATGACATCGGAAAAATGTCCCACTGTTTGCATGTCCTACTTGCTTGCTCATGAACAACATCTTGTACGTGCAAGATGAGCATGGGAGAGAGTGTTTCAGAGTACAACGGTGAGGCAGAGAGACTCAGAGGCTTGGTTATCAGGTACGCGCATCATCTGTATACAAAGCAAATTGTTTACGAAACATACGAACATAAAATAGTATAAAGATTTATGTATGACTTACTTCTATACAATTATCCCACGCCTTGTTTTGAAAATTTAGAACGATAATTTATCTTAAACCTCAATCCTGTGGACTTAAAAAAAAAATTAATCTTATCTTAATTCATCCAAGGTTTTATAAATTTTGTGTGTGACTCCTATAACAATGAATACAAAAAAAAAACAAAGTTCAAATTAAAAACAAAATCTTTAATTCAAAAGAAAAATCCTACAACGGTCGAGTGGAGTAGATCCGAATCGAAAAATCAGTTTGGTCATCTAAAAAGAAAAGAGAAAAAAAAAAGGCAAAAACAAAATTACATCATTACGCCTCACTCTTACTTCCCTCTGCTTCAAAATTTGAATCTCTCTTTCACTCTCCGCTCACTTATCCCATCCTCTCTTTTCTCTCTCGATCGATCTCGCAAGCTGTATCGCTTTGGGGGAGCCATGGCAGATTCGAAATGGAGTTTCCTTTCCAAATCTGTATCCGCACATTTGAAGCCAAACTCAAACCCTAGATCCGACATCGAAAACGCACCTCCCCTCGATCCAAACATCCATATCCCGCGAAACAAGTCAATTTCCAAATCGCCAGCAGCGTCTCGGGTAAGTGAAGATCCTACTCCGAATTCTCTTACCCTCGTTTAAATTTGAATTTTTGGTTAAATCTCTGTTTTTTTTTTTTTGAACGAAAATATCAGCGAAGGAGAACAACGGCATTGAAATCTTGCAGTGAAGTAGAAGAAGCCTCGAATCCACATGTTAAGGTTGCTTGTTTCCATTCCTTGCTCCACCAACGAAATTTTGAAACTTTCCTAAAATTCTCGTTACTTTTTTGGCCTGTGGTCTAATTTTAGTCTCCTTATATTGAAAGGTCGTGGTGAGGATTAGACCTACAAAAGAGTATTGCTGGACTGTGAAAAAAGTTTCCGAAGATTCGTATTCCGTTAGGGATCGCCAATTCACATTCGATTCCGTTCTCGACTCCATTCATAATCAGGTCCGTGTCCCTCTCTCGCACACACATTGAATAAGGTTTCTATAGAGTGAAGTGAAATGAGTTTTATCTTTTCTTTTTAGTGTCTTCATTTCTTCCAAGTGAATGTTCTTAACAGTTCTTATGAAAGTTGTTTAAAAACTTTTTCTTTTTGTTTACTTGTTGGTGGCAGGAGGATGTGTTTCAGCAAATAGGTGTTCCTTTGGTTCGGGATGCATTGTCAGGTTACAACACTAGTGTGCTATCATATGGACAGGTACTTGATGAAAAAATGATTATTATTAGATTTATTTTTTTGAGCTTACTGAAACCAAATAATCACCATACGAAGTTTCGAGTATCATCCCTTTTGTCTTAATATTTGATCCTTAGAATGGAAGCGGGAAGACATACACAATGTGGGGTCCAGCAGGTTCAATGCTTGAGGATCCATCTCCTAAAGGCGAGCAAGGACTCGCCCCTCGAATCTTTCAGATGTTGTTTTCTGAGATCGAGAGAGTAAGTTATACTTGTTACTATTATTAAAAGCTCTTGTTAGGTGACGTGACTCTCGATGATAGCTGTCTGAGCATCATACTTTCACCATCCATTCTGCAGGAGAAGATGAAGTCCGAAGTAAACTATCAGTGCCGTTGCTCCTTTCTTGAGGTGCCTTTTCCAAACTCATATTAAGGATTCTTTTTTGAAGAAACCTGCTTCTATTATTTGCTAAGTTAGGTTGGTTAACCTTTTTCTGCAGATATACAATGGACAAATCAGTGATTTGATAGATCAAACCCAGAGAAACCTTAAGGTTTAACTTCACTAATCTTCAGTTTTGTTTCCATATGTTAATCTTTGCAAGTGTAAATTTTTCTATTGTTAATTGTGTCATATGGCAGATAAAGGACGACGCAAAAAATGGTATTTATGTTGAAAACTTGACTGGGGAATATGTAGATAGCTACGAGGATGTTGCTCAAATCCTGATGAAGGTAGTATTCAAGCGTTCTAAGTTATGAACACTGATTTCTTCATTTCTTCACTAATTCCAAGTCCATATCTCATGTTTTGGTGTGCACTCTGCTCTGCTTTTCCAGGGCCTGTCAAGCAGAAAAGTTGGAGCAACTAGCACAAGTTTTCAAAGTTCTCGATCACATGTCATACTTTCTTTCATTATCGAGTCCTGGAGCAAGGTAGAGTTAGTTTTCAATTTTCCTGCGTGTTCAAATCTGATGAACAATTGATCAAATAATATTATCTGCACACAGGGAGCTTCATCAGGGTGTTTCAATACCACCAGAACAAGCAGGATCAACCTTGTTGATCTTGCTGGAGTGGGAACAAATGAACGTGATGCTACTAAACATTGTGTGGAGGAAGAGAAGTTTTTAAAGAAGTCCCTATCAGAGCTCGGGTATAACTTTATGAACTCCTTGTGTTACTTTCGTAGGTCTCAACTAAGAAGTTAGTTTCCTAAGAAAGGGGAACACAAATAATCAACAAATTAGTGATCTGCTAACATAATGACTCTTACTATTGGTGCAGGCATGTTGTAGATGCTCTTGCGAAAAACGTCCACCCTGGAATTTCTGACCGCAGTCTTCATAAAACCTCCTGCTTGACGCATTTATTGCAAGAATCCCTTGGTGGCAATTCAAAACTCACTATCCTGTGCAACATTTTTCCGAGCGACAAGTATTTTCTTCACCTTCTTATCACTTATTTGTTAAATACATAGCTGCCTGATAGAACCAAAACATAAACATAGTTGCCTGATAATCCCAAGTATTCAATCGATATAATGATCTGTACAGAGTAAACGAAAGAAAATCCATGCCAAATCTTCTGGAAGTACAAAAGTTTAAAACGTTTGAGCATTTAAATGACAGGATGCCCACTATGTGTTCTAATAGAGTTTGCTTGTGTAACGCAGAAACACAAAAAGAACAATGAGCACCCTTCGATTTGGTGAACGAGCTAAATCCATGGGAAACAAACCACTGATAAATGAGATCTCAGAAGAAGATGTGAATGATTTGAGTGACCAGATTCGTCTTCTAAAGGTATAGTCTCTCCTCTTTCACCAACCCGTTCCCCCTTTTCATTATTTTTTGGTTATCGGACTTCGTCACTCAGTGATTCATTTGTTTTGCAGGAAGAACTAACAAGAGCCAAAGCTGATGCTTGTCATTCTGTTGGGAGTAAAAACGATCATTTTGGAGCAAAGAATGCACGTGAAAGTTTAAATCAACTAAGAGTTAGTCTTAACCGCTCTTTGATGCTGCCAAAAATTCATAATGACGAGGAAGAGATAACGGTTGATGAGGATGATGTGAAGGATCTGCATCAGCAAATCAAGTCCTTCCAGAAACTAAAAAAGCTCCCTGCCAACAGAGAGTCAGTCAGCTCTTCCTTCGTAACAGCATTTGGTGAATCAGAGCTATTGGATGATGATGAGATTTGGTCAGAAGCTGAAGAGAAAGATTTGGGTGAATCTTTGAAAGAACATGGCGACGACAGTGCTACAACTGAGAATTCCATGATAAAGGAATTTGCGTCGAAAAACAGCATATCAATAAATCCTTGCCGTCAATCCTTAATCTTGCAAGAACCAATCCAGTCAGAGTCTCCTAGAATCAGAGACTCTCTAAGGAAAAGCATAGCTCTTTCTTCCTCATGTCTCAGGAATCAGAATAGTCTGGCGCAGAGCCAACAGATCAGAGCATCTTTACGTGGGAGCAAGATGTTCACAGGTTCTACAGAATCTCTAGCTGCAAGTCTGCGGAGAGGCTTGGATATTATTGAAAATCCGCTGAACCCTGCATCAAACCGTTGCTCAGTTTCTTTGTCTTCTGATAACTTGACCATGCAACATTCCTCAGAGATACTGCAGGATGATCAACTACCGCGTTCACCACTCTGTCCTTCCTGCAGACAGAAATCTGAGAACAATTCTACTGTTCTTCGTAGATCTATATTATCAAATATAGTTGAGGGAGTAAGTATATCAAGTGAAATGAAGTATGTTTATGAATATCAAATAATATGAGAGCTATCATGTAGCTAACATAGTTGGATTCCTTGTGAATCAGGATGGATACCATCAAATGGAAGGGGCTACGGAGAAGCAGCAAGAGCTTGAAAAATTGTGCACAGAGCAAGCAGCCAAGATTGAGCAGCTAACGCGCCTGGTAAACCAATTTTCTGTGTCTTATGTCTATTAAAAATTGGATCAGCACGTATGGTTAAGCAAGACTGGTTACTGCCATATCTTCTTCAGGTAGAGCAACACAAACATCAAACTGTGAATGAAACAGAAGAACTTGCCGGAGCAAGTAATGAGGAACAATTTTCTTCAGCAAACAAGAATCAGGTTTGTTGTTGTTTAATATATTGTGTGAACTATCTATAGTTAAAGATTCTGAGCGACTGTAGACATATATCCCAATTCCATGTTTTCTGCAGCTTCGCAGCTGTAACGATGTTGTTGAGCGTGACCAAGCAGAACATATCCCAGATGACGACTCCACAAAGACAAACTTTGATATTGGCGAGAAGGAAGCATTACTCAAAGAAATTGAAGATCTGAAAAGCAAATTGCAGACACCTGTAATCATGTCCACCAACGAACTGAGATCATCTTTGCTGGCCCGTTCGTTTCAACTACGCAACAAGAATGCTGAAAAAGATATCGAGGATGAACGACTTAGGTGCACAGAAATGGAGAGCGAGTGGATATCATTGACCGAGGAACTAAGAGTTGAGATGGAAACTCAGCGCAGGCGTGCAGAGAAAGCTGAAGCAGAGCTTAAACAAGAGAAAATATCTACTGAGGAGTTAGAGGATGCACTTCAAAGAGCTGTTCTTGGTCATGCAAGGTTTGTTGAACACTACACAGAGTTACAAGAGAAGTACAACGACTTAGGCTCAAGGCATAAAGCAACAGTGGAATGGATAACAGAGTTGAAGAAGGCAGTAGCAAAAGCTGGAAAAAAAGGTTGCGGTTCCCGTTTCGCTAAATCACTTGCTACTGAGCTATCAGCACTTAGAGTAGAAAGAGAAAGAGAGAGAGATTTGTTGAAGAAGGAGAACGTAAGCCTCAAGATTCAACTGAGGAATACTGCTGAAGCTGTTCATACTGCTGGAGAAGTTCTTGTTAGACTCAGAGAAGCCGAACAATCGGCATCAGCTGCTGAGGTAACAAACAAGATTTTCATATATGAATCGATGAACCATTGGTTGTAGTGTGACATTGTTTCCTGAGTTTGTGGGGCCCCCTAATATGAACGTATTTGGTTGCAGGAAAAGTTCAATGAAGTAGAAGAACAAAACGAGAAGCTAAAGAAGAAAATGGAAAAGCTGAAGAGGAGACACAAGTTAGAAATGGCAACAATCAAAAAGAATCTAAAGCAAAACACATTGCCAGAATCTGCATTACGGCCACTGCAACAGAGGAACTCGGCTATTGAAGAAGAAGGTATGTAGAAGAAACATACCAAAAGTGCATAACTAGCTGATTGGTATGTACATACACATCTGTTTCCTGATTATTTTTCTTCTCAAGTTTTCACTTGCTGCTAATAAAAATCATAAGTGGCGTTCTGATTCTTATGACTATTTCTTTTTTAATAATAGATTGCGTTTGTGGCGTGCAAACTTGTCTTTGTATAAGTTTAAATGGGTAATTCATATTGTGTCTTTTCTTCTACATTGAAACTTGTTATCTTTCTTTCCAAAATTCAAACTTTTCTGACAGTATACCTTTGTTCATAATTGAGCCATGTTCACCGACTCTTTCCAACACATACTCATCATCTCTGGTTAGTAAATCTTCGTTTGCACTGGCGTGAAAATTCCCAGTTGCAATCACACGCAAATGCATCCACGCATTCTTCTTTGCATATCTAACAAAATTCCTCACTTGATGATCATTTGAGATAATAATTGGGGGAGATCTTAATTTATTGATCAAATCACTTGGTAACATAAAACAATTCCATTATATTGATCTATAAGTTATTTTTAATAATTCCATTTTAAACTTGCCTTCTGTTGTTTCTAGACTATGTTATATGATATACGATGTATGTGACAAAGGCAATAAATCTCTGCGAAAAATGGAAGTAAGTACAATTCCATTATGGAAGTAAAATATACGGACAAATAAGCGAGGAAAGTAAATCGTAAAGATGAGGGAAACTTAACATGTAAGTTGTTCCAATGGATTAGTGAAGTTGTACATTTTAGGGTAAACAAGAAAACAGCTCTAGGAACTCCCAAAACACGATGCCGGGTCCTCAACTGGTACGAAACGCTCTGTTTTTTTTTCTTTTTCTTTTGTACTTCTTTCCCAATATATTGTCTATAATTTTCTTGATCATAATTCTCTAATTGTTCATGTGTAATTTTATGAATAGTCATGTGTTTTGCTTGTGGAAACTGAACTCAAAGGTTGGCAAAAGGTATTAACTACAATATTTCGGGGCATTACAGGTAAAAGAAGCTTTGAGTCTTGAAGATTAATTAATTATTCAAGAGTTTGATAAGTGTAATTATAACTGTATCGTGATTCTAGGTTTATCCTTCTCCATGGATGCACCAGACTGGTGGACATATGGCGAAGTTAACCCTATGATGTTCACTAAGAAGTTGATGTATCTACGTGGCGAAGTTGATCCTGTGATGTTCATTAAGAAGCTGTATAAAGCGAGAAATTACGCTATGCTCTACCGAATTGATTACGGATATGAAGAGAATCCAGAAGAAAGCCGGAAACCAAATCAGAACTTCATGGTTTTACATATAGATCTCACAACTTCTCTCCTTTTCACTATTTTCCAACACCTATCAATGGTTTTAAATTTGTTTATCCTTGGCTTTTGCAGAGATTTAGATTCGAATTAGACATGTTAGAAGAAAATTGGTATAAAAAAATCATAGGAGCTATAAAGAACATCCAAGGTTCGGAATTTTTCTCTTAAACATCAATTTTTAGATTAATAGTTTTTTTTTTTCTTTTTGATTCATGGGTTCGGTTTCAGGTCTATCATTTACCATAGATGCACCAAGACAGATGGGATATGTAGATGCACCAACACAGATGGTATATATATGTGGGAACATTGAATACGAAGTGCTCATGAAGATGTTCACGAAGACCGGCATTAAATTTTTGGATATCGACTATGGAATTGAGTCTAAAGATCCAAACTTGAAGCCACCGCCCAAGAAACTTGAGGCTCCTGTAGATGGAACCGATACACAACCCACGAAAGACAAAGAACCTTCTTCTCCTCAGATTGTTAGTACATCAATGAAACACCAAGCCAAACACAAGAAGCCTCGCGGTTTTAGAAGGTTTTGTTGTCCATGAATCATGTCGTTAGAACACAGTATCATTGTTTTGGAGACACTCAGTTTTATCAAGTCAAAACTGTTAAGTTTCCTGGGCTTTCAACTCAAAACCAATTGGCAATGAGTGGATTGACCCAAGTCAATTATATATTAGTCAATGTCCCTCCCAACTTTCAATGTGGGATCTATTCTCACACTTCCCCTCGAGACAATGGTCCGTCTTTCGATGGACCGGATCGGGTGGGGGAACGTGTGTTCGGGCTCTGATACCATGTTAAGTTTCCTGGACTTCCAACTCAAAACCAATTGGCAATGAGTGGATTGACACAAGTCTCTTATATATTAGTCAATGTCCCTCCCAACTTCCAATGTGGGATCTATTCTCACAAAAACATTCACTTAATGAGATTGGCCTAATTCGCCTTAATAGCTTTTAGATAATGTTTGAGAAAAAAATAATTTCACAAATGATATATAAATATCATGTTAAGTATGCAAACGTAAACATTTGGTAGAGTAATTCTCAATTTCATATAACGTGCCTCGAACCTGTTGTCGATGACTTCATATTACAAATTACAACGAGAAATAAGCTGTTGTGCCTTGTGCTTAACGTAATTGAATTGCTTCAAGACTCAAGTAATCAATATAACGTGATTGGATTACCCTAAACCCTTGCACTATAAATATGTATAACCATTCCGATTTAAACAGGAAAACAAAAACAAATCCAAAGATGGAAACTCGAGAAGCTCTTGTTTACACTCTCATCATCATCCTTGTCTCTCTCCTATTCTTGTTTTGGAGATTCCTATGGCTGCATTACATTGCGGTAACGTCTCCACCCCAGCTGACCCGCCATCATAATCCATCCAGCCACTCTCTGACGGCTGAAAGCGATGAATCTGAGTTTATGTCGTATATGCTCCGTAAGTCTAAGTCCGTCAACAAGGCACTGGACGAGGCCATTCCACTTTGCGAGCCAGTACTCAAGATCCGTGAGGCCATGAGATATACGCTTCTCTCCGACGGCAAACGCGTAAGACCAATGCTCTGTTTGGCAGCATGCGAGCTCGTGGGCGGCCAAGAGTCAGCCGCAATGCCCTCTGCGTGTGCAGTTGAGATGATCCACGCATCGTCTCTCATCTTAGACGACCTACCTTGTATGGACGACGACAGCCTCCGCCGCGGAAAACCCACCAACCATAAAGTATTTGGCGAGGATATAGCCATTTTGGCCGCTGTTGCTCTTATGACTTTGGCCATCAAAAAAACCGCGGCATCCACCTCGTTGGACGTTCCTCCAGAGAGGGTTCTTCGGGCCATTCAGGAGATTGCGCAAGCGATGGGAACAGAAGGACTCGTTGCGGGTCAAGTGGCGGATCTGACCGGAGAAGGGATGAGCTTTGAGGAAAGCCAAGTCGCATTGGAACATCTTGAGTTTATACATATTCATAAAACGGCGGCGTTGCTTGAAGCTTCTGTGGTGGTGGGAGCCATATTGGGAGGTGGGTCTGATGAAGAAATCAAAAGGCTTAGGAAATACGCGAGATGCATTGGGCTGATGTTTCAAGTGGTGGATGATGTGCTCGACGTGACTAAGTCGTCAGAGGAGTTGGGGAAAACCGCCGGCAAAGATATGATCACCGGAAAGCTGACGTATCCGAAAGTGATGGGAGTGGAAAAGTCAAAAGAGTATGCAGAGAGGTTGAACAGCGAAGCGCGAGAACATCTTCAAGGGTTTGATTCAAACAAGGTGGCTCCTTTGTTGTTTCTGGCTGATTACATTGTCAACAGACCAAACTGACATGACGAATTACTACAGCTCAAAAAAGGTCAAAAACAAAATAAACGATCCAATGAAAAGAGCAGAATTTGAATATGTATTTTTATTAAAAAAAGAAAAAAACACATGAGGCCTATATAGACATAAGTTTATATAATACTATATTTTTCCCCCCCACATTGCATTTCTGGATAATAATTTGTATTTACTAATTTTTCATTTTTCATTTTTAATATAATTCTGGGCTATTTATTTTATTTTTAAAATAAATTACTTTTAGTCTTTTTCTAATCTATTTATAATTATTTAATTGGTAGCACTAATTAAATACTGGATTATATTTTGGTTTTTTAGAAAGTTAGAAAATTGTATTTCGTCATATGTGAATCATGTGATCAATCATCTAAACTATTATGATTGGTCAATAATTGGTAACATCAATTACTAATGCATAGATGTCAGGATACTTAGAAATATTAACCTCGCGCGACTCGTTGTTATTTAAGAAGTAGTAATTAGTATAATTGCCAAACGGGGAAAGCCTTACTTTGCAATATAAATATAATGAACCTGTCTATGAACTGAGGCACAAAAGCAATCTTCTCTCTTGTTCTTAATGTCGTATCTCTCACTCTCTATACGATGTGAGAGGCATCGGTACTTTAGTGAGTGTTCTAGTGCTATTTTTGGTGTTCGCATGAAGTGTTCCACACAACCTGATCACTGTCGCCAGACAAAATATCCCCGCGGTAGCTTTTTTCACGTTCGGTGACTCCATCTTCAATCCGACTCCGGAAACAAACAGACTCTCACCCATGCAAACGTGCCGCAAGGTTTCTGGCCGTACAGAAAATCCTAAGATGACCCCAACAGCAAAGTATCCGACAGATTCATCGCTCCGGACTGTGTCGGTATGTTTATAATCTGTATAACCGGAGAATCCTGAACCTAAGGGCATCTCCAATGGGGCGTTTCTAACCCAGTATCTACACACACAAAAATTATAAAATATTAAAAAAGTTGATGAGAGAGAGCGAGACGGTATCTCGTTTCTCATACTTTCAGAAACTCTCACAATCCATATTTGACAGGTGTCTTAGTGTGATTAGTTTTACTCTTTCCAAACAAAATATCTTTAATTACATAATATAATTACAATAAAATATTATTATAAATCTTTTCTGAACCCCAAGAGGGTATGTTAAGCGATCGAGATGGTCTAAGTCTAACGTTTATCTCTCGAGTTTACACGGCCATTAATGTTCGTAGCTTTTAGAATAGTTTTTGACTTTTAGTTTATCACAAACCAATCTAGCTCGAAACTACAAACACGCAATGCCTATTTCGTTTTTTAACTACTATAAGTAAAACTGTAAATGTTTATGTATACGCAATGCCTATTTCTTTAAACATGCAATCTCGATCGAAAACTACAAAAACGCAATGCCCTATTTTTTTTTTACTACTAAGTAAAAGTTATATGTATAATAGTATTAATTAACAAGTAAATCAACTGCTCGTGACTACTCTTTCTGTAAAAGTCTCGAAGATTAGTGTAGGTTTTAGCTGAACATCCTCCAATTATCATAATAAAAAATATTAGTGGCAAAAAGAAAATCATACCGAGAACGTCCGGAACAATAAAACCGCCAGAGAATCTACAGTTGGGATCATCTCGAGATTTTCCGTACAGCCTTAAGGAACGTTTGCATGGATGAGAATGAGAGTCTGTTTGTTTTCGGCGTCGAAGTTGGAGTCACCGAACGTGAACAAAGTCATTGCAGGGTCAGGTGACGATGATCGGTAATTTTTTTCATCTTCTCTCTTATTTTTTTATATTTTTATACTTTTATTTTGATCATATTCTGACACTTAAATAAAAATGATTATAAAGGTATAATCAAGATGTTAAATTTCATCCGAAACTTTTTGGGATTCAATTTTGTCATTCGATAATATCAATTCACCAAATTGTCATTTAGTAATATAGAAATAGTCCTGTACAAAGGGTAGATTAGTCTTAACACTAACCCTAGTTATGTGTTGTACTCCTATAAATACTTGTAAACTTTACTCTAATGTAATCAATTGAATTCCCTAATCTATATGGTATCAGAGCGGTGGCTCTTAAATCCTAAAGCTCTTTGAAATTTTTTTTCTGTTCTTATCTTTCTCTACACGAGTTAATCTCGTCTCTGTTTTCTGTTTCCTTCATGGCCAACAATCAATCTGAAATTATCTCACTCACAAACACCACGCATCTAATCAACGTCAATATGACGAATGTAACTAAACTCACAGCAACAAACTTCCTCATGTGGAGCAGACAGGTTTATGCTCTCCTAGAAGGGTATGATCTAGCCGGACATCTCGATGGTTCCTCTGCTCCGCCGGAACCGACAATCACCACCGAAGGTAAAACCTCTGTCAATCCCGCTTACACTCAGTGGCACAGGCAAGATAGGCTTGTATACAGCGGTCTTCTTGGTGCGATTACGATCTCGATCCAACCTTTGCTCTCCACAACAACTACTGCAGCTCAGATCTGGTCGACCCTGTCATCGACTTATGCAAAGCCATCCCGTGGACATATCAAACAATTGAAACAGCAGATCAAAACATGGAAAAAGGGAACCAAGTCCATCAATGAGTATTTTCAAGGCCACACAACTCGATTTGATCAACTAGCTTCCTTAGATGCGAAGATTGTGCTAGAAGATCAAATTGATTTCATCTTGGAAGGGCTACCCGATGAGTACAAACAGCTGATTGATCAAATCGAAGGCAGGGACACTACGCCAACTCTGATTGAACTCCATGAGAAACTCATCAATCACGAACTCAAACTCCAGACGGCTACTTCCGTTGAGACAGTGATTCCGGCTTCTGCAAACGTGGCCTCCTACCGCAACAACAACAACCGCGGAAACAACAACTATCGCGGGAACAACTCCTCTTACCGCCACTCCAACAATCGTGAGTCACAACCACACCACCAAACTTGGCAACAGAAACAGTTTCAACCCAAAAATGATGGCTTTACTCCTCGTGGGTATCAAGGAAAGTGCCAACTCTGTGGTGTTTTTGGACATAGTGCACGCACTTGTTCTCATCTATCATCTGCTGGTTCCTCTGTCTCTGCTCCCGTGACTCCACAACATGTCTACGGTGCGTCTCCGTGGCAACCACGCGCACATCTCGCCTCTGCACCAACATATGATCCGGCTCGCTGGATTCTCGATAGTGGTGCGACTCATCACTTAACCACGGATCTCAACAACTTGGCTCTGCATCAGCCTTACATGGGTGGTGAAGAAGTCACTATTGCCGATGGTACAGGTTTGCCAATAACACATACTGTCTCTGCATCCATCGCTACTCCAAAACAATCTCTTCTTCTCAAAGATATCCTTTGTGTACCTAATCTCCATAAGAACCTCATCTCTGTTTATCGCCTCTGTAATGCTAACCAGGTGTCTGTTGAATTCTTTCCTGCCTCTTTTCAGGTGAAGGATCTCAGCACGGGGGCCCGATTGCTCCAAGGAAGAACTAAAGACGAGTTATATGAGTGGCCCGTCGCACCAAAATCATCTGTGTCTCTTTTCGCATCTCCTACTTCAAAAACATCTTTTTCTTTATGGCATTCTAGACTTGGGCATCCATCCTCTCCTATGTTACAATTTCTGATTTCCAAGTTTTCTTTACCGCTTTCATCTTCATCAACTAAACAACACTCGTGTTCTCATTGTCTCACAAATAAAAGTCATAAACTACCTTTCTATACCAATACTATTCTCTCTCACCATCCTTTGGAATATGTTTACACTGACGTCTGGACGTCACCTATAATTTCGATTGATAACTATAAATATTATCTTGTTCTGGTTGATCATTACACGAGGTACACATGGCTCTATCCACTCAAGCAGAAATCGCAAGTCAAAGAAGTGTTCATGGCGTTTAAAGTTCTGGTTGAGAACCGGTTCAATCAGAAGATCAAAACTCTATACTCGGATAATGGTGGTGAATTTATTGCTCTCCGCAGCTACCTTGCAGCTCATGGCATCTCACATCTTACATCTCCGCCTCACACGCCTGAGCACAATGGCATTTCTGAAAGGAAACACAGACATATAGTCGAAACCGGCTCACCATTCTCCATCAAGCATCCGTTCCGATCAAGTATTGGACGTATGCCTTTAATGCGGCTGTGTACCTGATCAATCGTCTCCCAACACCGGTCTTGCAATCTCAGTCTCCATATGCTAAGCTGTTTTCTCAACAACCAAATTACTTAAAGCTAAAAGTGTTCGGATGTCTTTGTTTCCCCTGGCTCCGTCCGTATACACGTCACAAGCTACAATCACGCTCTGCTCCCTGTGTGTTCTTAGGCTACTCACTCACACAGAGTGCCTATCTATGCCTAGACCCTTCAAGCGGTCGTATATACGTCTCCAGACATGTTCAATTTACTGAAACAGAGTTCCCATTCTCAAATTTCCATCCGTCCTCACCTGTTTCCTTAACCCAAGAACAAGATCTTTCCTCCTTCCCATTGTTCTCCACTGTTTCATGTTCCCAGGATCCACTCATCCCTGACTCGTCATCAACGGCCCCCAGCTCAGATTCTCACCTTAACTCGTCATCGGTGGGATCAGAATCACCGGTGGTTTCTTCACCTGGTTCTGATGGTGACGAAGGTGAGCCTACTAACAATGGCTCACCTGCAGGCATGGATTCAACAACATCAACACCCTCCTCCTCAGGTATTGGTTCTTCTTCCTCTTCATCGTCAATATCCTCTCACTCGCAGGATCCATTAAACCAAACCCTCGTCAATATCACTGCCACTGCCCCAGCCCCACCTCCATCTCCACCCGTCCAAAATACTCATCCCATGCGCACTCGTGCAAAAGACAACATTGTTAAACCTACCAAGAAATTCACCCTCTTAGCCCAAATAATCCACAACTCACCTATCCCAACCACTTATACCCAAGCCTTAGCCGATGACCGTTGGAGGATAGCGATGGGATCTGAGTTTAATGCACAGGTCCGCAACCATACGTTTGACCTGGTTCCTCCACACTCTCACCAAAATGTGATTCCCACAAAATGGATCTTCACCATAAAATATTTGCCGAATGGAGCTGTAGAGCGCTATAAAGCGCGTTGGGTTGCTCGTGGATTTACACAACAACACGGTGTTGATTACCTGGAAACATTTAGCCCTGTTGTGAAATCGGTAACTATTCGTTTAGTTTTGCAGATAGCAGTCTCCTGCTCGTGGCCGATCAAACAATTGGACGTAAATAATGCGTTTCTTCAGGGAACTCTGACAGATGAAGTGTATGTCTCTCAACCGCCGGGGTTTGTTGATAAAGATCGTCCACACTACGTTTGTCGGCTCCATAAAGCTCTCTACGGACTCAAACAGGCTCCGCGGGCCTGGTATCAAGAGTTACGCTCCTTCTTACTCACTCTGGGCTTTGCTAACTCTCATGCCGATACTTCGGTGTTTGTATACATGGAAGGTACAGCTCTGGTGTACATTCTTGTCTACGTTGATGACATACTTGTCACTGGAAGTCGAACTCCACTGGTCACTCGCTTCATTGATGCTCTCTCCACACGTTTCTCCTTGAAAGAACCCACAGACCTTCATTATTTTCTGGGAATTGAAGTCAAGCGCACTGAAGCGGGTCTCTACATGTCACAACGCAAATATATCATCGATTTGCTCACTAAGACAAAGATGGTTGATGCCAAACCGGTTGCAACTCCGATGGCTGAGTCTCCGCGGATCACACTCTCCATGGGTCAAGCGCTTATCAACCCTACGGAGTACCGCCAAGTTGTGGGAAGTCTACAATACTTGGCATTCACGCGCCCTGACATAGCATATCGGTAAATCGACTTTCTCAATTCATGCATGCTCCTACTGATACACATTGGAATGCGGTGAAAAGAGTGTTACGGTACTTGGCGGGTACATTCTCTCATGGATTATTTGTTCAAAAGAACTCGCCATTAACGTTACATGGGTTCTCTGATGCCGACTGGGCGGGAGACTCGGATGATTTCGTATCGACAAATGCTTACATTATATACTTGGGATCTACACCAGTTGCTTGGTGTTCTCGGAAGCAAAAGGGTGTAGCCAGATCGTCTACTGAAGCAGAATACCGTTGTGTTGCAGATACAGCTTCAGAGATAAGTTGGGTGTGCTCGCTTCTCTCTGAGCTTCATGTCAAAATTCCCACGGCACCTGTGTTATACTGCGATAATGTTGGAGCGACATACTTGTGCGCCAACCCAGTCTTCCATTCTCGGATGAAGCATCTTGCCCTTGATTATCATTTCATTCGGGATAGAATACGCATTGGGGAACTCCGGGTTACACATTTGTACACACGCGATCAACTTGCTGATGCACTAACGAAACCATTACCACGAACGCGGTTTCTCGAGTTGTTTCGCAAGATTGGTGTTACTAACGTCCCTCCATCTTGAGGGGGCGTATAGAAATAGTCCTGTACAAAGGGTAGATTAGTCTTAACACTAACCCTAGTTATGTGTTGTACTCCTATAAATACTTGTAAACTTTACTCTAATGTAATCAATTGAATTCCCTAATCTATAAGTAATAATATTTATATATGAATACAGTAAAACAATAACCAATAATATTTATGAATCTTAACATGTAGCAACTTTCCAGATTAGATCTCACTAATTATTAACTACTAGCTAGCTTTGTCCTTAGTGTGCAACATAAACAAATTCCTTAAAATTTTCGAGAAACGTGATTTGATTCGAAGATAAGCACGTTAAGTTTCAGTGCCCAATGTCATTTTAAAGGTCAAAATCACTAGAATATACAGAAGCGAAAACCTCTCACAGGTAAGTAACAAAATTAAGAATCTTTTTTTATGTGTGTGTGTGTGTGTGTGTTTTTTTTGGTTAATTATGTTTCTACTCTGAGTCTTCATCTTTCCTCCTCTACTCGTTTCTTGTTTTAAAGATTAGAGAATCATGCGACCGCGTCACACTGCGTTCACGGTTGCACTTGCATCTTTATCGCGGCTCCACCATCGCAGATTCTTGACTGCCCCAAACCCAAGTGAGGGCTTTGATTTCATCTGCTACATGGCCAATAAGGCTAAATCCATCAACAAGGCACTAAACGACGCTGTTCCACACTGTACAAACCCATTAGTACTCAAGATTCGCGATGCAATGAGATACTCGCTGCTATCCGACGGCAAACGCGTCAGGCCGGTGCTATGTCTCGCAGCTTGTGAGCGCGTAGGTGGCCATGAGTCAACCGCTATGCCCGCCGCTTGTGCGGTCGAAATGATCCATGCATCGTCACTTATCCAAGACGATCTCCCTTGTATGGACAACGAAAGCCTCCGGCGTGGAAAGCCCACTAACCACAAGATCTTCGGCGAGGACACCGCGATCTTAGCCGCAGACGCGTTTATAGCTCTCGCCGTTACACACACGATGGCCGCCACGTCAGAAAACGTTCCTCCGGCGAGGGTTTCGAGAGCTGTGCTGGAGATGATGAAAGCCGTTGGAACGGACGGTCTCGTGGCGGGTCAAGCTGCGGATCTGGAGGGAGAAAGGATGAGTTTGGAGGAAGACGACATTGGATTGGAGCATCTTGAGTTTATACATATTCATAAGACGGCGGCGTTGCTTGAAGCGGCGGCAGTTATGGGAGCCATAATGGGAGGTGGGTCTGATGAAGAGATCGAGAGACTTCGAAGTTATGCGAGATGCATTGGGCTGATGTTTCAGGTGGTGGACGATGTGCTTGATGTGACGAAGTCGTCGGAGGATCTAGGGAAGACTGCCGGTAAAGATTTGATCGCTGGAAAGCTGACGTATCCAAGAGTGATGGGAGTGGAGAAGTCGAAGGAATATGCCGAGAAGCTAAACAGAGAAGCGTGGGGACATCTTCAAGGGTTTGATTCAGACAAGGTCACTCCTTTGTTGTCGCTTGCTGATTACATTGTCAGCAGACAAAACTGAGGTGGATTGCTATTGCTTGAAGGCCTACAAGATAGATTTAAAATCTAATGAAAAGTAGATATTGTTTTATCTTTTCTGAACATCCAATGAAAGTAGAATAAAAAGGGAATACTAGCATGTATTAATGAATTGCAAATTATGGATATTTGAAAGAACTGAAAATTGGTTCATTGGAGGAAAGCTCTAGATAATGTAGGTAGAGTTATTTGTCGGGGTCCCATATGTTTAGGGTACAATTGTCCATCGTGAGCATGGTGTAAACCGTTTATAGAGTCCTTCCTGAAGAAATTGTTCGTCATGTTTCTAGATACTGACTCGCTTATCTTATTTCAAAATAATCATTTATAATAGAATACCAAATTGAAATTAGTATGATGTTACAGAAGACAGAAAATTTTAAACTGGAAATTGAGTAAATGGGTGTGGATTGACAGATTGAATATCAAATTGAAAATTTTCTTTTTTCTTTGAGGAGTTTCTCTAACTTTTCCCACGTCCGAATCTTCTTCTTCTTCCCAGCATGGGAACAGTTTGCTTTCACTTGTAGCCACCACGAAAGTTCAATGATTTTGCAAAAACATGTTTCTCAACTCTTGTCATTATTGTATTTGAAACAAAAAAGTTCAATGATTTTACAAATATTATAAAAACAAATAAAGATAGAGTAGTTACTAGGCCTGGGCGTTCGGGTACCCGTTCGGGTTCGGATCGGGTCCATTCGGGTTTCGGGTTTTCGGGTTTGAAGATTTAGGACCCATTCGGGTATTTTAGAATTTCGGTTCGGGTTCGGGTTCGGTTCGGTTCTATTCGGGTTCGGGTCGGGTACCCGAACATTTATAAGAAGAAAATAAAAATTAGTTAAATTAAATATAAATCAATTAAATTTGACAATATAACTAAAAATTTCATATATTCTATTTATTTTTGATATTTTAGTTATTTTTATCTAAAATTAATTCATATATTTGGATTTATAATTATAATTTAGGATAAATAAGCTATATCAAATCTAAATATTATTAATATTTTAGGTATATAACTGTATTTCGGTTATTTCGGGTACCCATTCGGTTCTCGGTTCGGGTCGGGTTCGGATTCGGGTTTTCGGATATTGAAATGTAGGACCCGTTCGGATATTTTACGAATTTCGGTTCGGGTTCGGTTCTACTTTTTCGGTTCGGGTTCGGTTCGGTTTTTCGGGTTCGGTTTTTTTGCCCAGGCCTAGTAGTTACATAGATAGATCGTTATCTAATAACAAATACTAGTAAGAAAAAAAAAATACTAGTATCTTATATTACCATATTCACAAAGCCTTTGAAACATCTCTAGTGGGAATGGAATTGCCTCATGTGAGTTTTTCACATTTTCAAAAGTTATAAATAATATAATATTGTATAGATATCTTAATTGTTTGATATACCTACACAACATTAAAACGGTCTTAAAATAGTTTTTGTAAGGAAACATAAATGTATATAAATTTCGTCTTGGACTTAATGCTTGGTAAAAGCTTACTCGAGAAGCAGCGTGGTGTGTTCCCAAATACCCAAAGTGAGAGGGATAAAGAGTTAATTAGTATGACTTTTACTCCTAAGAACGGCAGCGTTGCTTGAAGCAGCGACGGTTACGGGAGCCATAATGGGAGGTGGATCTGATGGAGAGATTGAGAGGCTTAGAAAATATGCGAGATGCGTTGGGTTGATGTTTCAAGTGGTGGATGACGTTCTCGATGTGACTAAATCATCAGATGAGCTAGGGAAAACTGCCGGTAAAGATTTCATCGCCGGAAAGTTGACGTATCCGAAAGTGATGGGAGTGGAGAAGTCAAGAGAATATGCTGAGGAGTTAAACAGAGAAGCACGGGAACATCTTCATGCATTTGATTCAGATAAGGTGGCCCCTTTGCGCTCTCTCGCTGATTACATTGTAAACAGACAAAACTAATGTGGCAAATTGCTAATGGTTATATTGTTTCTTTTTACAACATATAAAAAAGGAGAAAATTACGAATGTTCAAAAAGCTTGATACAAATGAAGTATCCAGTGAGAAGTATAGTACTTAGTGGTCCAGTAACCTTCACTTGTCCATGTGATTAGTCATCCATGTTCAAAGTAATTAAAATTCCATCAATTTGGTATATTCATTTGGCATGAAATTCTGAAAGTTCTGTATATGCACACGCTAAACTAGATAGAACTATAAACCAAATTAAGGAAGGAATGGGGTGCATTTTCTCTTCTAAAGCATGACCTATTGCATGCATGAGTTTAATTTGTCATAAATATTATGTGAAGGCTTTCTCAGCTGTATTATAGTATATACTACGTATTGTGAAGCTCATCTCTTTTTTTTTCTGTATTGGTCAGGTAAATTGGTTATTATCAAATCGAACAAATTTTAGATGTATATATAGAAGTGTCTCTGCTCCCTCATTTCGAGTGACATGCGTAAAAATTAGATACTTCGTCCGTTTAGTTAGTAATCTTTACCAGACTCACACACGTCACACCATCTTATCAAAATATGTGACATCGAAAGGAAAAAAAAATAGCACTTCATGTCTATGACCCAAGCGTAGCGCTGGGCATTTTAACCGAAAATCGAAAACCGAACCGAAACCGAACCGAAATAACTGAAATCGAAACTGAACCGAATTTTATGATTAACCAAACGGTTACTAAATCTCTATAACCGAAAAAACAAAACCGAAACCGAACCGAACCGAAACCGAATGGATAACCGAACGGATAACCGAATATCCGAAATACGATCCATATACTCAAAAATATTATTTATATTTATATTTAAAATAACTAAATAATTAAAATTAACCAAATATTAGTAAAAAACCGAATTATCCAAAATTATCCAAATGTTTTTATCCAAAATATCCGAAATTATCCGATATTATCCGAAGTTATCCGGTTTTTTATCCAAATTATCCAAAAATATAAGAAAAACCGGAACCGAAACCGAAATAACCGAACTAAAACCGAACCGAATTTTATGATTAACCGAACGGTTACTAAATCTCTATAACCGAAAAACCCGAAAACCGAAAAAACCGAAACCGAAACCGAACCGAATTTTATGATTAACCGAACGGTTACTAAATATCTATAACCGAAAAAACCGAAAACCGAAAAACCGAACCGAACCAAACCGAAAACCGAACGCCCAGGGCTACCCAAGCGTATGCATTTTCATACAAAAATAAAAAATCAAACGGCAATAATAAAACACTAATTATTGTGTTTGTATATTTACCTTATAAAATACTTTCTCCGTTTTTGAAAAATGAATCATTTTTTCAAAAAGTTTGTTTCAGAAAGATATTATTTTTAAGTTTCTTATACATTTTTTAATAATAAATTGTAAATTTCAAGACAGATAACTAAAGTATTGAATTACTATTAATTTTATATTTATTGAAAACTGTTAAATACAAAAATATAATGTATTTATAATCAAATTTGATATATTTTATTAGTATGTGTAAAAAATACATCAAAATCTATCATTTGAAAATAGAAAAAATGTTTTTAACTTTTTATAAGCGTAAGCATCACATGTTAAGTAGTAAATGCAAACGTAAACATTAGTTTCGACTAACTTCTCAACTTCAATCAACCACATGGGACTAATTAATGAGAATTATGTTTTTTTTTTTTGTTATAAAAATGTTATCGCTGCACCAGCTTTCTCTCGACGCTGTAATCTATGCATCACTGTTACAAATTTCAACAAGAGAAGCTGTTTTGCTTTGTTTACGTCATTGAAATTCTTTTAAGAAATCAATAAACGTGATTAAATCATTAAAAAACCCATAAAGGCCTAAACCCTTTCACAGCTCCACTATAAATATGGTATCATGCATTCCCAACTTAAAAGGATCAAACTAAAGCCAGAGATGGAAAATCGAGAAACTCTTGCTTACACTCTCATTTCCATCTTTCTCTCTCTCCAATTCCTGTTATGGAAATTCCGGCCGCGTTACACTGAAGTTACATCCGCCTTCAGACTGACCCGCCACCTTAACACCCGCAGTTTAACTTCGGCCACAAGCTATAACTTCGACTTCATGTTGTATATGGTTAATAAGGCCAAGTCTGTCAATGAAGCACTAGACGAGGCCGTTCCTCTCTGCGAGCCTGTGATCAAAATCCGTGAAGCCATGAGGTACACACTTCTCTCGGGTGGAAAACGCGTAAGGCCAATGCTTTGCTTAGCTGCGTGCGAGCTCGTAGGCGGCCAAGAGTCCACCGCAATGCCCGCTGCGTGTGCGATTGAGATGCTTCACGCGTCATCTCTCATCCAAGACGACCTCCCTTGTATGGATGACGACGACCTTCGCCGTGGAAAACCCACCAACCATAAAGTCTTTGGCCAAGATATAGCCGTCTTGACCGCTGACGCACTCATAGCTTTGGCTGTCAAGATGATGGCCGCATCCACCTCCTTGGAGGTTCCTCCAGAGAAGGTTCTCCGGGCCATTCTGGAGATGGCGCAAGCGGTGGGAACGGAAGGTCTCGTTGCGGGTCAAGCGGCGGATCTGGCCGGAGAAGGGATGAGCTTTGAGGAAAGCGAAGTCGGTTTGGAACATCTTGAGTTTATACATATTCACAAAACGGCGGCGTTGCTTGAAGCTTCTGCGGTGGTGGGAGCTATAGTGGGAGGTGGGTCTGATGAAGAGATTGAAAGGCTTAGGAAGTACGCAAGATGCATTGGTCTGATGTTTCAAGTGGTGGATGATGTGCTCGACGTGACAAAGTCGTCGGAGGAGTTGGGGAAGACGGCCGGTAAAGATTTGATGGCCGTAAAGCTAACGTATCCGAGGTTGATGGGAGTGGAGAAATCGAAGGAATATGCCGAGAAGTTGAACATAGAAGCGAGAGTGCATCTTCAAGGGTTTGATTCACAGAAGGTGGCTCCTTTGTTGTCTCTCGCTGATTACATTGTCAACAGACAAAACTGACTCGGTATGTGACAGAGAGATATGTTGGTTAAACGCGAACGACCGCGATGTCACCCACATCAGGAAAAAAAAAAGTGTAACAAAAACTAGACATTTTGGCAAATTATAGGATTCTAAATGTTGGACCTATCGAGTGTTTTTTTTATTTTTTTCCTGGTGCAATATATATATATATATATATATATTTTGAATTGAATGTTAAATTTCAAACCAAAAAGACTGTTTTACATCGAGATGCTACTTGGTTATAGAATATATACAAACCAAAAGATTAGAAAGACAGAGATGCGAAGAAAGAAAACAGAGTTATGATCTCGATCCAAACCAGAAGACCAACCCCTCTTCCAGCCTCTTTTCCCCTGCTGCTCTGGCTGTGCATATTCTGTTCCGCACTGTTTTATCAATGAGCTTGACCAGTCTAGACGGTGGTGAAGGCTTCCCCATGCTTCCGAAGATTTCGTTCTCTCCATATCCCATAGAGAGTCGCCTGGAACACATACTTGATAACAAAGACTTTCACAAAGATATGTGTAGGCCGCAGAAGGTAAGAGATGATGTCAGGCCATGTTGCAGAAAATGCAGACTTCATGATTCCCTCAGTAAGGCGTTTCCAAACTTTAGTAGAAAAAGCACAAGTAAAGAATAGGTGGTTTCTGCTTTCAAGTGGGTGATTGCCGAGAATGCATTTGGGATCTTGAACTGGGTGCCAAGACTGAGTTCTGTCTCCCGTTGACAGACGATTTTGTATCGCTAGCCAGGTGAGGAAAGCGTATTTAGGTGTCGCATAAGAAAACCAAATACACTCTACCCATTGTTGTGAATCATGAAGCTGACGGATCTGATTCCAAGTGTTCTTGGCAATGAATTTTGCTTTGAAATCATTTTCTTTTTTCCTGGTGCAATATTATACAATGCAACTCGATTAGTACTGGTTACGATTGTCTTCGTTTTGTTTTACCGGAGAGAAAATGCTTACCTCCTTTTCGGAGCCACTACGACATTGACATCATCATCATCGAAACGTTTATTGGATCAAGTGAGTACTAAGAATTGGAAACTGCTGTATAATGAAATCTCGTTAAGATCCAAAATATACGCGTGCAGTTAACGGCTTAGGAGACCCAAAAGAGGCATGACAGCCAGCCTCATATTTGTATATAATATAATATCAAACTGCTGTACTATTCTGATAAGAGGATTTTGCAATCAAATATCAATTACTCAACCCACTCATGTCATTGTAGTGTTGAGGTTCAATCCACCTAGGAAGTTAACACACTAAAGATGCAGGAAATTTCTCAATCCAAGTGCAATCAGATTTTGGTTTTAGTGACTTAACTAACAAGAAACTAAGTAACCTCAAGGTAAACAAGATAAAAGCAAGTAATCTAACAAACAAATAAGTTGCAAATATTAAACAAGGTGATTCAAACAGAAACAGAATGATTTATAGAAAAGCAGAGCAGTAGCAAAAGATTAAGATTAAGATTCAATATTTAAAAGCATTAGACCCTGGGATTAGGTTTTAAGACTTTGGATGATCTTTTGGAGACTAAAGGGTAACTAGGAGCCTTACTAGATCATTTCTAAACTAAGAACACAAAGGTGCATTGATTCACTCTCATGACATCAATCCTATACTATCAAGCAGTTTGTAAACTCAATTCTCATTGGAAACTACAAGATAATATGCATTCAATCAAGTCTCTTCTAGTCTATCCAGCAACCTAGCATCAACTCTCATTGGCTAAGTGAGTACTAGACTCTCCAAGAATCAGTTCTAGCACTTTGAACACTTTTGATGTACAAAGATGCCTAAGATCATAGTTCTAAGCAATCAAGACTTATAACTATGGTTCAATCCACTCTAGGAGAAGAAATAACTTAGAAACCTCTAATCAAACTCTAAACTCCTTCAGATCATCCTTGGTCAACCCATCCCAGAATCTAATTAAGAAACTACTCCATACTAGAACAAGTTAAACTCAAAGTAATCAAGAAAGAAGACATGATCATAAGAAAATATGAGATGATAAAAAGAAGATTTAATGATTCATACAAAGATAAGAATCTAGATGTTGTTCTACAATACAAAGCTTAGTTTTTCAGATCTAAAAACATCCTCTCCCATAATGGTCGAAATCCAGGCTTTTCAAGGGTGAGAGAACACTTTTTTGGGAGTTGGTATAGTGGAAAACAGGCTGTTTAGTGAGTGGGATGCTCGTAGCGACTTGATCCAGGCGCTATTTCCAGTCGCTGCGAGTTCTTGATTTTGTAGCGACCGAAATCGAGTCGCTAGGACAAGTCACTATGGACTCTTCTTCTCGAGCTTCATCTTCTTAGCGACTCGATCACATCGCTATATCCAGGCGCCATATGAACGCTGTAATGTTTTAAACTTCATAGCGAGAGGATCAAGTCGCTATATCTGGTCGCTATCTCCGGTTGATTTGTAGCGACCTAAATCCACACGCTACATCCAGTCGCTACAGTGACTCCGAGTTGTTTTCTTTGTTTTCTTGACTTATCTCTTCTTGACTCCCCCCCAATTCCACAATGCAGCTACTCCAGAACCTGATTGGGACAACGTACACAAATGCAATCCTAAACAAACCTAAATGCAACTAAAATGATCAAAAAGAGGTGAGAAAACATGATTAAAAACATGAAAATTCTATAAACATCATATTCATTGACGATGATAACAATACATCATATTCGTATATAATATAATATAATATAAGAATAAACTTAAAATATTTTTTATGTTTGAAAAAAAGAAAATTGTACATGTGTATTATTCTATTCTAAAAATAAAATAAATAGTTCACTAATTTTATAATTTTTTATTTGTACATTTACAGTATATCGTTATAAGGGAAATTGTCAGAACTACCACTTTCAAAATACACTTTTTCAGAAATACACTCTCTTTCCTTGTTTTCAAAAATACACTTTATTTTACCATTGAATTGACTATCATACCCTTAATGATTTTAAAACAAGAAATCTAATTTTGTTCTTCTCCTCCCGTCCTAATTCGACCGAGACCCACTATCCTCTTTCTTACCCACAAATCTCACTTCTTTCCTTCTTCGATTCGAAATTCTGAAACCCTAGTTTCGCTGGATTTCCTCGTCGTCAATTTCCGATCAAATCATGCCTCAAATCAGCATCGTCGTCTGAAATCGACTTGGTGAGGAACAGAGAAGGTGTGTTTGCTTCAAAGGAGAAGAAACTAGTCGACTTGTGGGACCTAGACAACAAACCACCTCGCTGTCCACCTTACGAGACAGCGACGGAACTCCGACGAGTCGCGGAGTGATTCGGCCGAGTCGTCGCCACGCTTTCATCCATTTACCTCACTGGGTCGTCGAAGAGCGGTGCTCGAGAAGGAGCCTCGATTTCGCTGAGAGGAAAAGGGAACTGATTCCGGTCGACCCGTACGTCTGCGGCCGGAAATGCAAAACGAATCTCGACTTCAAGAAGCACTTCAAGCAGCTTAACGAGAGGGAGAGGCAGAAGAAAGTGAACCGGATGAGATCTCTCAAGGGGAAGAAACGGCAGAAGTTTAAAGAGCCTTACGTCTCAAACAAACAAATGGAACCTTCACTTTGTGTGGTACTTTGGCTCTTCGTTGATGAGCCCTTGATGTTGCTATGATTCTTCAATTGTGTTCACAAACGCACTCCTCTAGTGCAGGTCCCGACAAGTCTAGATTCCATGGACATTTTGGATCCCCAACTTGGTTAAGTAACCAAACGTTCTCTGTCTTTCATTTCCTTTTTAAGAGTTGGGTTGATAATTGATTTTGATTGTTTCTTGTGTCGTGCGGAGGGCGTTTCACGACAACATCCAAGATCTGTTGTCGAAAAGGAGGTTTGAAGATCCTTCGACATTGAGTTCAACGCAAAATATTGTTGTAAAAAGAAACATCGCTTAAATCTCATGTTCTTGAGCTTGATCAGAATTAAGAGAGCCTAGAGGGATTATGAGATCATGACTTGGAAGGCAGAGAACGAACAAAATGTTTTAACTTTTCCAAGTTCTCGATACGCTTCTAGCTATTTTGGATCAACCGTCACTTTGACTTAGCCATCACAGTTTGGATTCCATTATTCATTTTTAGCCAATGCCCATTATTATTATTATTATTATTTGTAGCCATGGCCCTTCGAAATAACAAAATATTCTTAGTTTTACTGTACTGTGACCATTTTGTTATTGAAATAACATATTGTAGTGTCAATACACATCATCAGTGACCACGTAAGACTCTTACCGCAATCTATGAAGCGTATTACCACGCAAGACTCTTACTGTGACACTGAGATTGTGGGGAGAAGAAGGTAGGAGAGTTCTCATGATGATGGAGGTGAGAGTGTGAGAAAGATGAAAGAAAGGAGAGTGAGGAGAAAGAAGAAGTCGAGTGTTATAGGAAAAGTGACAGATGGAGAAAAGAGTTGATGGAAGAGTTCACTATTTTATAAAGCCATATAAATTGTTTTATAAACCCTTATAAGTTATAATACATTTACTATTTAATATAAATAATTTATAAACCCTTACAAATGATTTATAAACACTTATAAAAGATTTATAAACAAGTGTAGGAAGATGAGTCGTCTAGTTCATAACTTATAAGAGATTTATAAAATTTATAAATAATTTTATAAGCACTTATAAATGATTTATAAAATCTTTATAAATAATTTTTATAAAGGTTTATAAAATATTTATAAGGCTATTAAATCATTTATAAACTATTATAAACAAGTGTAAGAAGTATAGAGTTTGTGTTATATGCCACATAAGTATGTTAATGTGGTTAAACGGCTAGACGATTATAAACCTAACGATTCTTCTTCTGTATTGTAGTTAGGGGATTTTTGTTATTAAACTCTTATAAATGGTTTTATAAACCCTTATAAATGGTTTTATAAACCCTTATAAATGATTTATAAACCTTTATGAATAAGTCTTTTTTACAACAAATGAACTCATAAACCTTTATAAATGATTTACAAACCTTTATAAATAATTTTATAAACCATTCTAAATGATTTTATAAATTATATTATAATTAATAGATTTATAAACCTTTAAAAAATTTGTATAAAGCTCTTATAAATTTCACATAAGAAAAAGTCTTATAAACCTTTTTAAATCTATAAACACAGCTAATGTTAGCTACATAAACCCTTTGTATTGGTGATTTCTCTTGTATTTATGAGATTTTATAAGGTTTAGGTTTATAAGATAAATAAGGTTATAAGGCTTTATCGTTTTGATTTTATATGATTTTATAAATCCTTATAAAAATGAACGCTACTCTCATCAATCTTACTCGATCAACTTTTATATGTTTTTATAAAGTCTTTATAAATATACATGATTGAAATATATTCAATATGTGGAGAATGGAAGCTCATGAATGAAATTTGGGATTTCTAATGGATAATTTGCGATTCATGAACATAGATCCATAAAACATTTTAACTCGAAGCTTCATATCACACCAAAATATTTTTACAAATTTTATAAACCCTATGATTTGAAATTTTTTTGTAAAAAATTTATAAGCCCTTATAAATTATTTTACAAACTCTTATTGATGATTTTATAAACTCTTATAAATAGTCTTCTAAAATAATTTTATAGGCTATTAAGTAGTTTTCTAAATAAATTTATAAACCCTTATAAATAGGTTTGATACGGTTTAATAGTTTTATAAACCCTTATAAATAGTTTTATAAACCCTTATAAATGATTTATAGGCTCTTATATATATAATTTATAAACCTTTGTAAAAACTTTTAGAACACCACAAGCAAAGCTTTCTTAGAAGCACATCTGAATACACACTTCCTTCATGGTTTATTGAATACTGAAAAGCATAGGTACAATGCGCGCCACCTCCTCACACTCAAGGTTTTTTAAGTGTTTTATAAAGCTTTATAAAATCATACTAACACTTATATAAAAGACTTGTGTTCTTACTCTATAAAAGATAAGTTTTATGATAAAGACTTATCTGTATAAAGTTTTATAAAGGGTTTATATAAAAAACTATAAACCTTAAACATAAATAGATTTTATAAACCCTTATAACCGTTTTATAAACCTTTATAAAATAGCTAGTAAATTATAAATCTTTAAAGTTTATATAAGGCTTTATAAAGTTCTCTAAAAGAATTTTTTTTTATAAGGTTTTATAAATGTATTTATAAAGGATTGTCATCTTAGGCTTCCTAGTTCTATGTAGTAAAGATGACTAGCACAACCTGATTTAGCTTGATTCTTACCGAAAACTCTGTGATAAACATTGTATTTCCAAGAATCAGACCACATCAAAAGAAGAATCTCTTCGATTTATCTTGAAATCGTCGGTTTTTAAAAAGGTTTATAGGGATTTTGATAATTTTTATAAGACCTTATAAAATCTGGGTAATGAATCCTAAAACAAGCTTTTACAAATCAAGAAGAACGATTACGAAGAGGCTTTATAAAGTAATTTAGTTTATACATCCTTATAAATGATATATTTGCAAAACGCAGGCGTATGAGGATGATCCGGAGAATGCAAGTAAAACGAACAAGAGCTTAAACAATTTGAACTTTCATGAGTCAGTTGCATATGCAGCAACAACAACCTAGTCACGTACAACCTCAGGAAGACAAAATGAATAACTTGATGCGGTCCCAGAATGGAATTACTGTCGTAACAAACACTGGCTACTTATCTTATTGATCTAATTGTAGCACAAAACTCAAGCTTAAGGTTGTCTCTGAAAAATTTCCTGAAGGAGCTTGCTCTTGACTTCTAAACAGAGCTTAAGTTGTAGAAGACTTATTAAACAAAGAAGAGTTAGCTTTGATTTGCATTGTGGGAACCAGTTTCTGGACATCATGATCTCACCTTGTCATCCACATCCGTGAAATTTCCAAAATACGACACTTCATATCCTAGATGCTTGAGGTAACTGCCTAATTCCAAATTAAAATCAAAACAGAACAAAAAAATCAAAAACCAAACTTGCCATAAACCCATAAAAGTTTAAAGCTTCTTTCTAGCTCCTAAGTCGATACCTCAAGAGAACATCGAACGTAACGTAGAAGCGTGCGTGTCCAATGTGGCTGAGATCGTAAGCAGTGACACCGCAAACGTACATTCCAACTTTACCGTAGACCTTTGGCTTGAACAGCTCCTTCTTCCTGGTCATCGTGTTGTGCAACCAAAGCTCCTTTGCACCGAAATTTGAATCTCCTCCGTTAGTTATTTGGTTTACCGACGAGTGGGATGACGATGAGAGAGACGTGAAACAGCGACGGGATTCAATTAACTTTCAAATCGGATTCTCAGACGAGATGTGAAGTGAGACATATGAAAGGAAGGGAATCCAATTGGAGTGAAAGGTCTACATGATTTCAAGACACCGATGGCACAAGCTGAGCCGATGACGACGACTCAGAACCACCACCATGTGATCCAAACCCTAACAGGGTCTCTCGGACGATTCTCGTAGCCTTAGGTTTGATGGAAAAAAGCTTAAAGGTTATTGTAGTCATTATACATTAAAAAAAAATGTAAAAATGAAAATGTCTTCATTGAAAGTGCAAAAATGAAAAAGTGTATTAAACAAAGTGTATAAGTGAAATTGTCCCTCGTTATAATACAATAAAATTAAATTATAATCTCATGAATTAAGTGATATATGAATGAATAAAAGTGAGTTAAATAAAAGATTAGTTTGTAATATCTAAATAAAAGTCTAAACTTTCGTAATACATGAAATATCGACACAAGATTTGATAGAGTGTATCTTAATATCTGTTTGAGAAAATCTAAGTAGAATTATTTGTGGCAAAGAAAATGAAAGAAAGGAAAATATAAATTGAATTTTAAAGATCATTTATATGTGCCACAAAAAAGTAGGTTTTTTACTTATTATATAGGTATATATGACTTTACTAATAACATAAAATGGTGAAATAAGAATAGTCCACATGTGAAACTAATTTAGTAATGACATAAAATGTAATTATTCTAATAAATGAAGGATTTTTTATTTCTGTATTGAAAATGAATGTAGAGTTGACAACTCAGAAAAACAAACTTGAAAGAAACACATGAAAGCAAGTTCATTCTTAAAAATATATTCTCAAATAATATACAGGGGATACTAGTAACTTACGGGCCCTAAGTAATCACATACTAAGGAAAAATTGTATAACAAACCTGAAAAGAATGGCCTGAAAATAGTTAGCCTAAGGTCTCTTTAAATTCTAGACATGTTCATCTTTGAAGCAGTGATCTTCATCAGATGATTGTTTGTGCATTCTTGTTTGAAACCTGTATTACCGGATTTGTAACCAATTTTAACAAAGTTACACAATATCTGCTATACAAGTTGAATGTAGTTCAATATGTTTGTAATAAAAGTGCAGATGGGTCTTTCTGTTTGTTTCATAATACATGACTGGGCATAAGGAGTGGCTGGTTTTATGATCAAAAATCGCAGACGTATATTTCATATCCATTCTTCAAAGTCTATATCTTTTGGTAAATGCATACAAACATCGATCTCAAAGAAAGAAACAAAAAAACGCACAAATCAAACAACATTTGGAGGTGGAGATCAGATCAGAGAAGATCTGGATCCAGGGTAAGATGTAAAAGAGGATGTTCTCCAATTGTGGTTCTCTTTGATGGATCAACCGTTTCAACTTTGCTGGATAATTTCTTTCATTTTGGGTACAATTCGGCTCTTTATGGATTATAATGAGTAATGCGGGTTTGTAATATTAAATTTGGCCATTTTCCGATAAGGCTCTTTCATCTTATTCTTTCTCTTACTTTTTCATTGATTTTTATTTTTATTGTGAGATACTCTAACGAAAACTATTTCCTATTGATGGATCTGAAGAATACTATATATGCAATATGGTCAAAAGAAAAAAAAAATATTGGGAAGGGTAGAGGAGCGTATGAAACCCTAACAAATTATAAATATTGAACAAAGCCATTTCTATTTAGGTTATTCTCACCTTCTCCTGCATTAGCAGCTTATACTAGTTTTTTTACACTATATCAACAAACAAAAAAATGGTTTTGATTACAAAGCAAGTAATTAAGCTTTATAATTAATGAGCATGATTATATATACATTAATTGGGGAAGAAAGCAGAAGCGGTTGGAAGAGGAGATTGGAGATCTGGCTCAATAGTGACGGAGAATAAGTTACGTTCGTGACGCTTTGAAGAATTCGATGCACAAATAAAATATTCATTTCCATCTGGCAAGCAAACGAAGGTTGATACCATAAGTAGATGTCATACGGGAGTATACAACGTATCTACCTCTGCTTAAACCGGTGGAGGTTTAGCCTATGATCCTATTGCTTGCCAGATGTTGATGAATGATTTTGTTTGTGTATGCAAAAAGCAAATGCTGAGACTGCCCGGTTTGCAATGAAAGAAGGTAAATCTCACATTACCATTTGGAATGGTTTTGGTTGCATGCCTGAGGTCCATGCTAAAATTCTTTACTTGTGGAGGCAAAATTCTGTTTTTCTGGATATATGGAGCTCATCTTATCTCTCGACAAGGTATTTTCTGTTAATTTATTTAGTGGATTTTAGATTTGATGGGGGATATAAACGAATTTCATTAAAAAAAAATCTAGTGATTTTTAAAAATATTCATGGAGATTTTTTTCAAAACAAAATATTGTTGGCGATTTGGTCAGATTAGTATCAAATATTGATCAGTAATGAGCTAGCAAATTGTCCATCTAGTTAAGTATTTTCGATAAATTTCAAAGTCGAACGAAAATACAATCTCTTCCGAGATCACAAAAGATAAATAATAGTAAAAATTAGGTTGTAAATCAAATTCTACCAGTAGAATAATATAGATGAAGAAACTAATATATCCATTTTTAAAATCTTAATAATGATCAAGCCATGAATTTTATTACAACCCTAAAACATAACTATAAGACCATCTCCATCGGTTCAAGCCCATTTTTAGAGTATCTGATGATTTTATATTAATATTTATTTACAGTTTAATAAACTTATCATTTTAAAAAGAATCAAACCAATAAGAAACTGACATCTATTAAATGAGTTTCTGAGACTCAGTTCTAGAATATGAGTTTGGAGATACGGTGTCCCTCTCTTTCCTCAACTTTTGTTTATTTTTTTGTTTTTTAATGGTCAGATACCCTCCATCAACCCATCGATGGAGGTGCCCTAATACATATGCCACTGATTCCTAGAATAATCTGGTGATTTTACTACAAAATTTAGACAGGAACAAGATCACTCTCTTTCTGTTTAGATATGTATTCCAAGCAGCCATATACCATATTTGGAGAGAAAGAAATAATAGACGCCATGGAGAATCTCTCCTCAGCGCAGTTCGTCTGAAAAATCTCATCGACAAAACGGTTAGGAACCGCTTACTCAGCATTCGTAAACTTCAAGACCGGACGTTTGAAGAAGGACTAACGACTTGGTTCGGCTTTACGGCCACACTAAGTTAAACTCTATGCATTTCTGATTTCCATGTAAACAAATAAATTCTTGTATCCTGAAAAGGAAAAACAGTTTTTTTTTTATAATCAATTTAACATTCTTTTCAAAAAAAAAAACTATAATACGTACTACTAAGATATGATAAAAAAAGAAAAAAGAAACATGATATAAATTTTTTTTCCAATAATTGGCAATGATCCCAAAAGATCTAAAAGCAAAAAGTAAGATGGTATTCTAGATCTCTTATGAATGTTAACTGAAACAATGTTGGGAAACAATGTTGGGGTTTTAGTGAGCTGAAGAAATTTTTTATAGAGTTCTAAAAATGATCCAGATCAATTCGGTATAAATAGGGCCAAACTGGTTATAAAAACCAGGAAATATAATAAATCATGGAAGATTTTTGGATTGAGAGATGCAAATATTCTGGGTGTGCTTATTTCGTTAATTCCCCTTATTTCTAACAATTTTTCCTTTTTCAAAAGACAACGACTTGGTATGAATTATAAAAGTCGATAAAATCTCAAAATAAAATTACAAAGCGTTAAAAAAGGCAACACATCACCTGGCTCTCCTATGGGTTCTTCCGAAACGGGAACATGCGATTGGGAAACCGACTTCAACCGCTTCGAACATGCGATTTCCTCCGGTCCGGCTCCGGTTCGTGTAAGATCCGTCATGAAGCTGTCAGATTTAGCGATTCGTTTACCGGAGAGTGTTCTATCCCGTGCGATCCCGATCCTCGCCGGTCTTCTTCGCGTCTCCGATGATCCCAATCGTTCCGTTCAAGCTGCCGCCGCGCATTGCCTGAAACGCATCGCCTGTCGCGGGGGCGGATTTGCGGTGACGATGGGGAGGTGCGGTGTGATTGCTGGCTTGTTAGGGATGTTACTGGAGGCGAATGCGAATGGTGATGTGCTCCGAAGCATTTGGGTGAAATGTCTGTGGAGTTTAGTTACTTTTGGATCTTCGATCCGAATCGGCTTGGCTAGGTTAGGTGGTTTAGAGATTGTGACTCGTGAGTTGAACACTTGGGAAGATGATTCAAGTAGATGGTATCTGTTAGAGATCCTTACTGCTTTGACGACGATAAGAGAGAGCAGACGCGTTCTTGTTCATAACGGAGGGTTAAAGTTTCTTATAGAAGCGGCTAAAGTTGGGAACTTGGCGTCAAGAGAGAGAGAGCTTGTCACGCTATTGGATTGATCGGTGTCACTAGACGATGTCGGCGATTGCTGGTTGAAGCAGGAGTGGTTCCAGTACTTGTGGATCTTTTCCGAGAAGGAGATGATAAGACAAAGCTTTTAGCTGGTAATGCCTTAGGGATCATATCGGCTCAGACCGAGTACATTAGGCCGGTAACCGAAGCTGGTTCCATACCTTTGTACGTCGAGCTTCTCTCGGGACGAGATCCAATGGGGAAAGATATTGCAGATGATGTGTTCTCTATACTTTCTGTAGCTGAGGGTAATGCTGTTTTGATAGCGGAACAGCTCGTGAGGATCTTGAGAGAAGGAGATAACGAAGCCAAGTTTGCTGCTTCTGATGTCTTGTGGGATCTTGCGGGTTATAGGCATTCTGTGTCTGTGATTAGAGACTCTGGTGCGATCCCTTTGCTGGTCGAGCTCGTGAGAGATGGGTCCCTTGAGTTCAGGGAGAGGATATCTGGGGCTATTTCTCAGTTGTGTTACAACGAGAACGACCGTGAGGCCTTTTCTGATTCCGGTCTGATACCGATTCTGATTGGATGGTTGGGTGATGAGTCGGAAGAGCTTAGGGATAATGCAGCCGAGGCACTTATTAATTTCTCTCAAGACCAAGATCATTATGATAGAGTACGTGAGGCGATAGTTCATCCTGTGTTTCAGAGTATGCAGAGCAGACTTGCTAGAATCCGAGCCTCTCATGAGCATTTGGTTAGGTCAATGCGAAGGGTTACTATCGAACACCTTACCCGGGATCCAGATCTTCCCTGACTGGAAAGCCAGATTGCAACCTGTTATCATGTAAACCCAAATTCTGTTTGATTTTTGTTTCCTTCATATGTTTGTATACCTTTTTTTGGGTCTAATCATATGTTTGTATACATGTACCAAAAAATATCGACTTTGAATGGATATGGATTCTACATCGTTGATTTTTCTTTACATGATTGGGCACCTAGTGGTTGGACCGTAAGAATCATAGACTACTTCATACGTCTCAGCTTGTGGCTGCTCATAGCAAATTGTGGGGGCATTGAGCAATGCGGTGGAAGTAGGACTGGAATGATTATCCGGGATCGGCTCCACTCCAATAATCCGGATATCCGAGGTTTCAGATCCGGATAATAAAAATATGGATCAGCCAAATCTGGATACGGATAATATGCTATTTGAACCCCGGATATTCGGATCCTTGTATACATAATAAATTAGTATTTTTATTTCATAATTGAGCTCATTAATTTTTGATTCAATAGTTATTTTTATTATATTTGGACTTATTATTTAGCCTTTTGTTATTTAATACTAGATTAGAACCCGTGTGATAAGCTGGTGAAATGATTTATTCGAAATCTAAAACTGATAACCCGTATAACATAATTTATATATTTAAAATTTAAAATTTAAAATATGTGTTAAATTATCTAAAACTATCTTATTATATAAAGTATGGTTTCAAAGTTAGTAATTAACATGATTGTATCATGTGACATCTTCTTATTTTAATATTTTGACATGTGTCATAGTAAAACAAATAACCAATTTACTTTATCCAACTTTTAAATTCCAGTGAAGTACATGGCCTAGCGGTAGATGATGGTGTTTTCTGAAGTAAATCCCATTAGATCTGGCAGCCCATTGACGTATTTGATCACATCTATGATTTCTGGCTGCTCGATATACTTCAATCTTATTATAAAAATATTCCTTCCCAGGATCATCTTTAGGTCTGTACCAAAGATCACATTCATACCTTGTTCTTCCATTTTTGTTAGTATCTTTGAATTCCAACACTTTGTCAGTTGAGACAGGTAAATCGCCGTTCCAATTCTCACCCTTGTTCTTGCTACGACAACGGTATTGGAGATGTTCACCACCACTGAGTTGGTTAGTAATTAATAAACGATTTATCTTACAAGCTTCGTTTAATCCAAAACACATAGTAATAACTAATATAAAAACTATGGAATGATTCATTTTTTTGAAGAATTGATTTTTTTTTTGGAGTAATAAGATTATCAATATATGTGTCAAAACGGTTTTACATTTTAGATAGTCTATTAATAGCGTTGTAACTTAAATATTAAAACAAACATAAACCAAGTAAAATAATTGGCGAGAAGATGTTTTACTGAGTTTAATATCGAAAAATATGGATAGCCAAAGAGATAAAAACCAAATGAATTAAGAATTATAAATTATTGGTTACCAACAAAAACCAAAATCTAAAATGTTTCGAAAGGTAATAATTTATAACAATATAAGTTAATGAATGTAAATTCCCAACCGTGCAAACCAACAAAGAAAGCAACCGGCCAGTTTTCCCCTAAGCACGAAGATTGAAGAAAACTATAATCGGGTTTATGAAATGTACTTGTTTTTAAAGTCTAGTTTTGTGCTGAGCACCAAGGGCTAAGGGATGAGAGTCAAACTTACCACAAATATGAGTTATAAGTGAAGATAATTTTGTAATTAACCGCATCATAATACTTGTGGATAGAAAAGATATTTCCTCTTTTTTTTCTTTTTGATAATAACTCGATACCATATTTTCATAATTATCTCAAGTATTATACCCGTAACTTACGGGCCGTAAGTAATCATATACTAAGGAATAACAAACATGAAAAGAATGGAAAATAGTTAGCCTAAGGTCTCTCTAAATTCTAGAAATGTTCATCGTTGAAGTAGTAATCTTCTTCACATGACTGTGCATTCTTGTTTGAAACCTTTATATACCGGACTTATAACCAATTTTAACGAAGTTGACACTATCTGCTATACAAGTTGAATGTAGTTTAACATATTTATAAAAAAAAGTGCAGATAGGAGAATCTTTGCTATTTTTGTTTGTTTGATAATACATGACTGGGCATCAGGGAGTGGCTGGTTTAATGATCAAAAACTGCAGACGTATATCTCATATCCATTCTTCAAAGTCTATATCTTTTGGTATATGTATACAAACATCTCAAAGAAAGAAACAAAAAATCGAAAAAACCAAACAACATTTGGAGGTGGAGATCATACCAGAGGAGATCTGGATCCAGGGTAAGATGCAAAAGAGGAAGTTCTCCAATTGTGGTTCTTTTTGTTCTGATGGATCAATCGTTTCAATTTTGCTTAATAATTTCTTTCATTTTTGGTACAATCTGGTTCTTTATGGATTATTATGAGTAATGTGGGTTTGTAATATTAGATTGGGCCATTGTCCGATAAGACAATTGGAAAATGGTTCTGACTCTGAGAGAGAAAGAGAATATAGTGAGAGAAATATAAGAGCAATTGATTTTTAAGTTTAATGCATTTTCTGACACCATATCAAAGTGTTTATCACGCTAATTTTGCTTTAAGTTTGATAGTCACGCTAATTTTGTGCATAGCTGGATTAATGAATTTTGAATAGAATTGGAAATAGTGTCAGGATAGTTTACCAATTATAATAGTTCGTTTTTTCTTTTAACATGATTTTTTTTTTTGATTTATAACCATGTTATCGCTAAAACCAACATTTTTTTTTTACAAACCGCTAAAACCAACATTATGATAACATTGTTGTCGAGAAGGGATTTTTTTATTGTTTGAAAATAGTCAATATCACATTTTATGATTATCTCAAAGTACCATCATATCATATAAAATCCTTCTATAATTTCATAGATGCATACCAAGAATTGGTTAGAACAAATGACAAATCACATAAACAAGGATTGTATAACTAAAAACAAAAAGAATCCAATGGTGACCCTAAGATCTCTCTAAAATCTAAATAATCTTTAAGATAACACAAAGACAATCAAAAACAAGTTTTGCAAATTGACATAGTTGGGTTTTGTCTATTCTTGGTGGGTTTTTGTCCTCTGTCTCTTCTGTTCAAACGTTTTTTCTCTCTGTCTTCCAGAAAAAAAGAGAGAGAAAAGTTATTCAGGATCGTAAAAAGAAGAATTTCTTCTTGAAGAATCGATCAATATTAGCGCGTGTTCGCTGCAATGCTAACTTGGGAGAACCCAGTTAGGCTTGCAAGCAACACGGCCTTGACGAAAAAGCTAGCACTCACTACATTCCTCATCATTTTGTTATGTCCGGTCGCAATGGTCATGTCCCAGGAGAAGGAGGCTGTGCCAGGTTCAGACGCAGATTGCCTTTTGAGATTCAAAGACACTTTAGCAAATGCTTCTGTCGTTAGCAGCTGGGATCCTTCAACCTCGCCTTGTAGGCGAAACTCCCCGAATTGGTTCGGTGTTCTCTGTTTTACCGGCTATGTCTGGGGCCTACAGCTCGAAGGAATGGGGTTAACCGGGAAGCTAGACCTTGAACCCTTGGCTCCAATCAAGAATCTACGAACCTTAAGCTTCATGAACAACGATTTCAATGGCGCAATGCCACCTGTCAAGAAACTCGGTTCGTTGAAGTCATTATACTTGTCTAACAACAGGTTTACAGGGGAGATTCCCGCGGATGCGTTTGATGGTATGCATCATTTAAAGAAGCTTTTGTTGGCCAACAACGCCTTTCGGGGAAACATCCCTTCTTCTTTAGCTTCTTTGCCAGTGCTTTTAGAGGTCAGGCTAAATGGAAATCAGTTTCAAGGGGAGATACCTGATTTTAAACAGAGAGATCTCAAGTTGGCTAGCTTTGAGAACAACGACCTCGAGGGACCTATACCCGAAAGCCTACGCAACATGGATCCTGGCTCCTTTGCAGGTAACTTAACAAGAATTTTTCATGATATACACATGTTTAGTAAACTATATGAGTTGTTGAATTTGAAAAAAAACAGGATTGTTTTTGTTTTGTCGACGAACATTGCAGGGAACAAGGACTTGTGTGGTCCTCCATTAAGCTCATGCTCAGCGGATTCCTGGTTTACTCCCGATTCCACGGAGAAGAACAAGAACCAATCTTTCTACACGATTGCAATCGTTTTGATCGTCATTGGGATAATGCTAGTGATCATTTCGCTTGTGGTCTTTCTTCTTCATACCAGAAGACGCAAGTGCTTGTCGGCTTATCCATCTGCGGGAAAGGAGAGGACAGAGAAATACAATTATGATCAACCCGCCGACATAGAGAGAGCCGCTGAGTCTGTTACGAGTAACACTAGCAAGAGAGCAGTAGCACCGGATCAGGGAAAGCTTCTGTTTCTGCAAAACGACATTCAAAGGTTCGACCTTCAAGATCTTCTAAGAGCTTCTGCTGAAGTTCTTGGCAGTGGAAGCTTTGGTGCTTCTTATAAAGCCGGGATAAATAGCGGAAAGACGCTCGTCGTGAAGAGGTATAAACATATGAACAACGTCGGAAGAGATGAGTTTCATGAACATGTGAGACGGTTAGGGAGGCTGAGCCATCCGAATCTGTTGCCTCTTGTGGCTTACTATTACCGTAGAGAGGAGAAGCTTTTCATCACTGAGTTCATGCCTAACCGTAGCTTGGCAAGCCATCTTCATGGTACGTAGGATTCAGTTATTTTTGTCAATAAAAATTGTCACTTTGCTTCGTTCTTTTACCCAAGACAAAGATGCTCTTTTTCAGCGAATCATTCTGTGGATCAACCTGGATTGGATTGGCCAACAAGGCTAAAGATTATACAAGGAGTGGCTAAGGGTTTAGGTTACTTGTTCAACGAGCTACCAACCCTCACGATCCCTCACGGCCATCTCAAGTCATCAAACGTCGTACTAGACGAATCTTTCGAGCCTCTCCTCACAGACTACGCGCTAAGACCGGTGATGAACTCAGAGCACTCTCATAACCTCATGACCGCTTATAAGTCGCCAGAGTATAGCTCAAAGAGACACATAACGAAGAAAACTGATGTTTGGTGCCTCGGGGTTTTGATCTTGGAGCTACTAACTGGTAGGTTTCCGGAGAATTATCTAAGGCAAGGGTACGATGCAAACATGAGCCTTGTGAGTTGGGTGAGTAACATGGTTAAGGAGAAGAAAACGGGTGACGTGTTCGACAAGGAAATGACTGGGAAGAAGAACTGTAAAGCAGAGATGCTAAGCCTGTTGAAAATCGGGTTGAGCTGTTGCGAAGAGGAGGAAGAAAGGAGGATGGACATGAGAGTTGCTGTGGAGAAGATAGAGAGGTTAAAAGAAGGACAGGAGTTGGATAATGATTTCTCAGCTTCGACGCACAATGTCTTTGCTTCTCGGTTGATAGACGACGATGACTTTGGTTTCGCGATAAATCGATGATGAGTATGAACAGTCTTCAGAACAATGGAAAAGTTTGAAAAAGAAAAAAAAAAACAATTTGTAAATTTGATGCAAAGAAAGAGACTGAATCTTCGTCGGCAACTTCAACGAGAAATAAAGTTCGGGTTTTTTTTTTTTCTGAAAGAAAATGTATTAAAGGAAAATCCACGAGATATATAATGATTAATCATGATACAACCCATAGTTTTATTTTTGCATATTCTTTGTTTTGTAACTCTTCCAGCTTTATAAATCACTCTCGTCGTGTAAATCCATTTTGAATAGTGTCAAAAGTTTACACGTTTCTGAGAAAAGATTTCTCCATCTGTTTTTCAGTACTATAATTTAAGAGTCGAATCCATGCGAATTGAGTGTCAATGCGTGAGGATAGTAAAGCTCCAAACTTTTTCTTGAGAATTGTGAAAAGATTTGAAATTTAGGGCCAAAATTGGATTTTTCAGGGATATACTAATTACTGCCGAGGAGAATCCGCGACTACCCGAAGCTGTCGGAGACACAAAGATGATCAGACAGAGAGAAGGAGTGGTAAAGATGATCCATTGTTGTTCTTCAGTGCACCACTGAATCTCAAATGTCTAATTCTGGGAGAGAAAAATATCCCAAAATCCCAAATTTAGGAATACCGCAGATTTATTTGGTTTTGGGAATGAAACCCTCCAAGAAGAGAGAGGCAAAGAAGCCTGTGAATCGAGATGTTGATTTCGTTATATGCGTGGATTTGTTGCAACCTGTAAGCTTACTTTGTAATCGATGAAGTCCCAAAAGGGAAACGCGAAGAAGAAGCATGCGTGCTCAGGGTTGGTCGCTGTAGCAGTGGATAAAGACAAAGGAAGCCAACATGCTCTCAAATGGGCGGCTGATAATCTCGTCTCCAAAGGACAAACCATCATCCTCCTCCATGTTCTCCATCGATCCTCATCTGATTCAGGTCTCTCTCTCTGAAACGCTTTTCTTATTACCAAACTCATCTTCTTGTTGTTGCTGTCTGAGTTTATAAGATTCTGTGGAGACTGATCTTTGTGGTGCAAACGGGTTTGTAGTTGAGGTTAATGCAGAGAAGCATAAGCAAGCCGAAAACCTTTTCGTGACGTTTCATTGCTACTGCAGTCGAAAAGAGGTAAAAGCAGCGATAAGAGATCTCTTGTCCTCCCTTTGCTTGCTTTGTTTCCAACAGATTGGCCTTGAATCTTTATGCGTGATATTGATCTCTCTGTTGCTAGATACAATGCCTTGACGTCACGCTTGAGGATGACAGCATCGTCAAGTCCCTTGCGGAATATGTTTCCTCTGGTGTGATTGAGAATTTGGTTCTTGGTGCCCCGTCCAGGCATAGATTCATGAGGTACGTATTATTACATGAACCTCTTATGTTTGCTTTATATCTGTAGTCTTTTCTTCTGCTTATGTTTGTTTTCTATCCGTATGAAGGAAATTCAAGATGTCTGATACACCGAGCAATGTAGCGAAAGCAGCACCTGATTTCTGTACAGTTTACGTCATTTCGAAAGGGAAGATATCATCTGTCCGCCATGCCACGCGAGCTGCTCCTTATCGATCTCCGCTTATGGGTCAGATTGAGAATCATTCTGCAGTCTCTAACTACGAAAAGTTAAGGAACACCATGAGCTTTAGAGGTAAAAAATCTAACCAGCTTGTTTAGGCTTAACCACGTGAAACCACACGCATCTTGAGATTGTTCTTTTTCTGCTACAAACAGATAGAACTCCGGCAAGGCCTTCGGTTTCTAGCTCCATTGAAGATTATGGAAAGTAATGTTTTCTTTTATTAATAAACGAATCCGATTTTATAAGAGAAAAAGTTATAATTCTTTCTTTTGCGGTAATATCATCAACAGGTCACCTATGGCGAGGACATCAAATTACGCAGACTCATTCTATGATTTGTCAGACTCGGAATACACTACATTCGAAAACGACATAACAATTGTTTCAGGCAGGCCAAGTAGCACGAGCTCAGGCCGGCGAAGTACCACGAGCTCAGGCCGGCGAAGTACCACAAGCTCAGGCAGGCCGAGTACAAGCACTAATGGAAGGTCTGACATGTCTTTTGTGAGCTCAGGCAGGCCGAGTACAAGCACTATCGAAAGCCCTTCCTTCAGCTATGAGTTTCCTGATTCTGGTTTAACCCCGAGAATGTCGACGGGTTCTGGACAAAGTGTTGGCTCTATGCGTCTAGGAATCAGGTTTAATGACACCAATATCCGACATGATTTCTCTTTCGTCTCACAAGATAGCGGTCGGTCATCTTGTTCTTGTTCACCAAAAAACTTGGTAAGACGCGTTTGATTGGTTACAGACAGCAATATTTGGTTCTGTGGAATGGTTGCTATATATATGTTTCCTTGAAATGTACAGGAAGATGTGGAAGCTGAAATGCGGAGATTGAAACAGGAACTGAAACACACAATTGACATGTATGGGTCAGCTTGCAGAGAAGCACTAGCAGCAAAGCAAGAGGTAATTTGATATAAAGTGAAACACGACCATGTTCCGTGCAGTGCTGACTGAAAGAACTTTAACATTTGGATCAAAGGCAAAGGAGCTCCAACGTCAGAAAATGGAAGAGGAAGGATGGGTGCAAGAAGGACAGTTATCGGAGAAATCTACAAAGTCAATAGTTGAAAAAGAGAGAGCAAACAAAGCTGCAATGGATGCTTCTGAAACAGCAAGTAAGATAGCAGAGCTTGAAACACAAAGAAGAGCCATAGAAGCTGGAGGTTCTTTCTCTGATTCCAATTTAAGGTATCGGAGATATGTTATTGGTGAGATTGAAGAAGCCACAAACTCATTCGACAAGGCTAATAAGATAGGGGAAGGAGGATACGGTCCCGTTTTTAAGGGCCACCTTGATCATACCCCTGTTGCTGTTAAGGTTTTGAGACCAGATGCAGCTCAAGGAAGATCTCAATTTCAAAGAGAGGTAAGTTAACTAAAAAAATAAACTTAGTACTTCAAATCTTAAAAAGATTCAGACTTTGGTTTAGATGTGAACCGATGATTGAGACTTGTTGCAGGTGGAAGTTCTTAGCTGCATAAGACATCCACATATGGTGCTACTTATTGGAGCATGTCCAGAGTATGGAGTTCTTGTTTATGAGTATATGGCCAAAGGGAGTTTAGCTGATAGGCTCTATAGGGACGGAAACACGCCACCGCTCTCGTGGGAGCTCAGGTTCCGAATTGCAGCCGAAGTTGCGACGGGTCTGCTCTTCCTTCACCAGACAAAACCCGAGCCCATAGTGCACCGTGATCTGAAACCTGGAAACATTTTGATTGACCAGAACTACGTAAGCAAAATCGGGGATGTTGGATTATCCAAACTAGTGCCGGCAGTTGCAGAAAACGTCACGCAGTGCCACGTCACGTCAACCGCTGGGACATTCTGTTACATTGACCCGGAGTACCAACAAACCGGAATGCTTGGTGTGAAGTCAGATGTCTACTCCTTCGGTATCTTGCTTCTCGAGCTGCTCACGGCGAAAAGACCCACGGGTTTGGCTTACAACGTTGAGCAAGCGATGGAGCAAGGGACATTCAAGGAGATGTTAGACCCAGCGGTGCATAATTGGCCGGTGGAAGAAGCTCTGTCTTTGGCAAAAGTTGCGCTTAAATGTGCACAGCTGAGAAGGAAAGACCGACCAGACCTTGGAAAAGAGGTTTTGCCAGAGCTGAATAGACTGAGAGCTCTTGCAGATGCGAATATGGAGTGGATTCTGTTCAACTATAGCAGAGGCCCATCACCAAACCATAGCACAGTGTCCTTGCCACCAGTTGTGAGTATTGTAAAATGCTCTCAACATTTGGTTTTTGTCCTCTTCTTCTCATCTTAAAATTGAAAATCTTTGAAATGCTTTCTGATGCAGGATGAAATGAGCGTAACCTCGGATGGCTCGAATACACATTCAAGTACTTTATCGGACACGGAGAAGAACTTAGGTGCATTATCATCTTCCCACAAATGACTACTTAATTAACATCTTCTAAAACGTTAACTTGTTCATCGAATCTCATAGTATCTCCTCTATGCTACTTTACTTTTTTATGTTTCAGACGAAAACGAGGAGGATTAGCATTCTTGTCTGTTGAAGGAAAGATGGACTGAGGCCACTGTTGTATCTTTAGTTTAATTAAGCCATCTAATTATGAATATATTTATTTGTACATATTGTTTATATTCGTAAAGAAGAAAACTAAGAAAAAGAAGGATTAGGCTTGTACTAATTTCTCTGCAAGACGTAAACTCTGTTTTTTGATATGTAAGACGAGGTTTGGACCGCACAACGTATGATGCTAGATTACCAGTCCTAATAAACTTCTAAATCAAGAATTGTTGGTAAATTATTTAGTGTCTAACAGCTCATTGGTTTCAGTGGAAAGTACTAGTGAGCTATAGCCTCAATTTCAGTAGAACCTGACGCTATATTGTGCTATCATGACTCAATTTGGATCCTTCACTTCAGCTAAAAGTTCTTCCCTTATTTAGTTAAATTTTCCCTTCAAACGCTTCTTCTTATCTTTTGCTTTTAAGCTAAAATTTAATTATTTGGTGATTATAATAAGTAATATTATTTCATTAATTTAGATATTTGTGCTGAGCTGAAATATGTAAATTTAAAAGTGTAAACAGTATATCAAACTCATCAAACAAATTACTCTATTTAACCATTTTTTTTGGTACAGCTGTGTTACTACTTTATACGCATGTACATCTATTTGGTAATGTTTATGTGGACCAATAACTAATTACGGAAAGAAGTGAAAGTTACATACAATTAATTATTAGAATTCTCTTCGTTTTAATCACTGATTAATATGCATTTTTTGAAATAGCAGAGGTTGGTCACAAGAAAACTAAAGATAAGAATATAAAAGGAAAAAAAAAACAAGCTAACAAACAAAAGCAATTAACTCTTCAAGGCAGTTAGTTCAATATCATGCAAAGTGCTCAAGTGTGACAACGTCATGCGTTACTTTTTGCATCCACACACTCAAACTCCAATACGCAAATTACTGTTTCTAGCAAAAGGATTTTGCTATATAAACGAGCTATATACTATGGTATGTTTCTCACACTCAGATTCAAGAACAGTTACACAGAGAGAGAAAACATAACACAGTTCTTTAGAAGTACTTTTTCAAGCAATGTCTTCTCTTAGTCACTTTCAAATTCTTGTGTTTTTCTATGCTCTGCTTGTTTTCTCAGCCGAATCTCGCAGAACTCAACTGCAAACGAATCATGATACTGAATCTAGCGACGATGGTGCAAAAGGCACAAGATGGGCTGTTCTAATTGCTGGATCAAATGGATACTATAACTACAGGCATCAGGTTGTTGAACTATTTTTATCAAAGTTTTTAGCTATTAGAAGAAACAAGTACTGGTCCTAGAGATATTCTATGAACTAAATCTACCGCTGTTTTGCTTCACAGGCTGACATATGCCATGCATATCAGATCCTGCGGAAAGGTGGTCTCAAAGATGAAAACATCATTGTGTTTATGTATGATGATATCGCGTTTCACTCGGATAATCCCAGGCCTGGAGTTATAATTAATAGACCCGATGGAGGCGATGTTTATGAAGGAGTTCCTAAGGTTCTTGTTTATTTTGTTTTTTTGTTTTTTACTTCTTTTGTGCATTTATATGCTTATATATGAATCTACATATTTAAAATTTGATGGTGGCTATTAATTGGTTGATATAGGACTACACTGGAGAGGCTGTTAATGTGAAGAACTTCTTCAATGTGATACTTGGAAACGAAAGTGGCATCACAGGAGGAAGTGGCAAAGTTGTGAAAAGTGGCCCTAATGATAATATCTTCATCTACTATGCTGACCATGGAGCTCCTGGATTACTATGTATTTTACCATTAATCTTTATCTATATCCAAGATGGTTCTCGTGATACTAACCCGCGGTTTCTTGATGTTTATATTTCTCAGCGATGCCCGATGGTGAATATCTCTATGCAAAAGATTTCATCAAAGTCTTGGAGAAGATGCATAAGCTACAAAGATACAAGAAGATGGTACTAATTAATATTAACTCAAATTCATTCATTATCATCTCTCTAGCTAGCTCTATATCATATATGTTCCGTTCTTGAATCTTTGAGGCATTTTTTGGTGATGTTAGGTGATTTATGTTGAAGCATGTGAATCTGGAAGTATGTTTGAAGGGCTATTAAAGAACAATCTCAATATATTCGCAGTGACTGCTGCTAATGCGAAAGAGAGCAGTTTTGGAACCTACTGTACTGATTCATATCCTCCTCCCCCTCCTGAATATGATGATACTTGTCTAGGCGACGTATTTAGCATCTCTTGGCTTGAGGACAGGTACTCTTAACCCATGAAAAAAAGACTCAATCTTTATGGACTATATATCATATGATTTGATTGTTCTTCAAGACTTTGAGAATCACTTCTTTTTGTTTATTCCAAATGTTTCCCTGTTTTTGTGTTTTTGGGGACAGCGACCTTCATGACATGAGCAAAGAGACTTTGAAGCAGCAATACCAAATCGTAAAGAGAAGAACAGGATCTGATACTGAGTTGAGTTCTCATGTCTCCCGTTTCGGATCAGAGGAGCTTCTTAAAGACTATCTTGTCTCTTACATTGGAACCAATCCTGAAAACAAAAACTTCACTTTCGCTGGACTCACTGACTCACCAATCTCTAATACAAGCTTCGTCAATACCCGCGATATCCCTCTGTTATATCTCCAGAAAAAGGTGAAGTCCATTTTTTCAGATTGAAATAGAAACAGAACAGGTATATCTGTTTTTATGATATTTCACTGTTTATCTCTCAGATTCAAAAATTTGCAATGGAGTCACCTGAAAGACAAGAGGCTCAAAAGAAGCTGTTTGCCGAAGTGAACCATCGGAAACAAATCGATCAGAGCATTAGAGAGATTCTACGACTTTCTCTTAAACAGACCAATGTCTTAAATCTCTTAACATCCACAAGAACAACAGGACAACCTCTTGTAGATGATTGGGATTGCTTCATGACTCTGGTAACAACCACATCTCAAATCTAGTTACTTGTGTGCTACGCAACAACCATTAAACCAGTATATATATATCGAATAAACATCGCAGGTTAATAGCTTCAAGAATTACTGCGGAGCAACGATGGATTACGGTTTGAAGTATACAGGAGCACTTGCCAATATCTGCAATATGGGAGTTGATGTGAAGCAAACTGTTTCAGCCATTGAACAAGCTTGTTCGATTAAATGATGTGGAAAAAAAACATATCTATGCAAAAATAATGTGATCGATCTAGAAATATGAAAGTTATTGCATAACATTTGATGTGTGGAGATGGTTGATGCCTATTTTTACATAATAAAATTTTAGTAGTTGATAACGCGAAAGTTTGGTCTTAACTTGTGAATTGGATTCACCGAACAATAACCTCGTACCAACTGTACGGTACGGACGACTGTACTTGGGTTGGTGGTGCCAATAATAGTCCTCTTTTTCTTAACCACGAAAGCGAAAGACATAAAGGCAGACAGATCATTTAAACGAATAAAACAAGAAAAAAATAAGAAACAAGAACAACTAGGGATTCTATAACCTAGCTTGTTTATTATTTTTTTTTCTTATGAAGATAACAACTTCAGGAAGATCTTTACAGTTATCTACGATCTATCAAATGCAAAGTCCTTTTACTTTGTTAGATATATAAATGAATCGTGTTTGAACTTTTCTCTCAATACACAATTTCCTGTTATTATTTGAAATTTCTTGTGATTATATATATTCAACAAAATGATTTCGCTAGATTTCATCATACGTCTAAAGAACCAGGAGAATAGACGAAACAGAAGATCCGAAAGGAACATTAGGGATCGTCTTCTCTCAGGGGAATTATCGGACGGTAGAAGACGAACCAGAGATCAAAACGGTGTCCCAAGAGGGCATCTTGCGGTCTACGTGGGTCGCTATGAGATGCAGAGGTTCGTGATACCGACCAAGTATCTTGAATATCCTGAATTTAGGGTTTTGATGGATGAAGTAGCGGACGAGTTTGGTTATGAACATGAAGGAGGGATTCATATTCCTTGTGAGGAAAGTGTTTTTGAAGAGATTTTGATTAGATACATGTCAAGTGACAAGAAGAAATAATTGTACATATGATACAATATATATAATTATATTTTTAATTTTCCCTCGTCTTTCAACATTCTTTCTCCTATTTCGCATTTCAACGATGACCTGATGAGCATACTATGTGTTCTTGAACCATTCTCTACCAAAGAGATCATGTTTCTCCTCCGCTGCATAGGCAACAAAACCAAACACAGATCTTTCTTGGTAATGGGCAAATGCCAACTCATTTGTTCTAATGGGAGAATCAAGGAACAAAAACAATGCCATGCTCTTTAATGGTATCGATCACAATCCCTAGCTTCCCTTCAATTCTTTCTCCCTTTCTTGGCTCATAAGACACAGCGTAGACGTCTGCTTCCATTGAACGCTCAGCTATGAGCTTACCGATGAGCCTGCACGCCTCGTCATCCACAAGAGACGGTATATTCGTCCTTATATCTCTTGCGTTTGTGGTGGCCACCGAGATGACTTTGCTTGTTGGTCTATGCATCACTTTGGCGTGTATGAACTTCCTGGAGAAGAACACATTCAGCAGGAAAGGCCTCATGTACATGTCTGTTCTCTGCTTCCATGACTTCCTGTTGGGTCTTTTCGCTGCTTCACCGCGTGATCTTCGAGTCCACGCAGCTTGCACAAAAGATTCCTAAACAAAACCTCATAAGAACAATTTGGTACGAGCCTTCAATAGCAAAAAGGAAACTTTTAAGTAACAAACTCTTCAAGACTAAAATCAAAGTGGATAAACTAAGACAAGAGGATAATCTGAATCAGTATCTGCTACGTAGAAGAAGAAGAAGAAAGAATCTTCAAATACCCAACAGATAAAGAACTGAACTTTTGAAGAGAATTCACCAGAACCCCTAGATTCTGACTTCAAATCCACAAATTACGAAATTTCAACATACAAAGAACACACACCAAGCTACGAAATCAGAACAGGCACGAAACTACGCGAGCCGGAGCAATTACAGACAAGGCAATAAGACGGCTTTACCTTCTTGACAATGGGACATGAGATAACCGAGCCGATTCCGATGGAGAATTTGGGAAACGAAGACTGCCATGAGACTGAAGAGCCGAGTTTGGTGGAACGACTTGACCGAGTCAGACCCGAATCGACGGGGACGAGTGAGCAAGTTGATGAGACCAAGCAAGACATGTTGGAGAGTGAGTGAGAAAGTAATTTGATCGGATAAGGCTCGGCGGCTGGAGTCACATCCCCCCCACCGTCGACGCTTTTCGATTTAGAGAGTTTACAAAATCGTGTTCTAAACCCTGAACCGGACCGGCTGATTAAATCCCGATGAACCGGATGGAACCGTCAACCCCTGAAATACCGGTTACCGCTTCGAAGCAAAAATAAAGATATTCTGGAGAAAATAAAGGGACAGAAATGAGCGTTTTGATTCGACAAGTGGGAGGTGTTAAAAACAGAGAAAAATTAAAATAAAAAAACATGGAAGAAGCACATAAACCCTAACAAAAAGCTTAAATCTTCCCATAAATCTAAACACCCTCACTTGCAGAATGTTGACTGGCTCTGTTTCGTCTCTATATCAAATAAAACTCTTCTTAATCTGAGAAGCTTTTTCTTCTTCTTCTCTTGTTTTTAAATGATTATTATGTTTTAATTGAATATTCTCTCTCTTTTTTAGCCCTTTTTGAATCTCTTTGTCCTCTGTCTCTCTGATAAAAATCAATCTTTCAGAGAGAATAAACGGAGACAGATAGAGAGAAAATGGCAATGGTTGTTCCAAAAGAAGGGTTCGTGGTTATGGAGAAGGAATCTATTTCTTCCGCTCCATCGGATTCTCCTCTTCGTCTGCAGCCTCAGTTTCCTGACTTTACCATTCCTGTAAAAGTGAGTTCCTTTTATTTTATTTTTCTCTCTTCTCCTCAGTCTATCTCTATGCTTCTCTTATGAGAATATTCGAATACGGCTCTGTGAGTTTTGACAATCTGTGTTGTGTTCTGGCGTTTGTCTGATTTATCACAATCAGTGGCTGTTGGTAATTTCAACTGGGAAGCACTGGTTTATATGATTGGATAATCTGATGGAAAACCATTTTGTGATATGATATATTGATATGTCTCGCTGTTGTGTTTTTTTATCTGATTCAGGATTTCTTCAAGTCTAGGGAAGCTCGTGAATTTCTAAGTGGGGCTTTAGCTGGAGCAATGACCAAAGCTGTTCTTGCTCCACTTGAGACAATAAGGTCTGCATACTCCACACTTGTTGTCTCCTGAATGAATCAATCGACTTTGACGTTTTAATCTTGTATTAACTGCATTGTGCTGTGTGTGAAATCTGGCAGGACGAGAATGATTGTTGGTGTTGGATCGAGAAGCATTCCAGGTAGTTTTCTGGAAATCATACAGAAGCAAGGGTGGGTTGGTCTTTGGGCTGGCAACGAGATCAACATGATTCGAATCATTCCAACCCAAGCAATTGAGTTGAGCACGTTTGAGTGTGTAAAGCGTGCAATGACGTCAGTGCAAGAGAAGCTGAAGAAGATTGAGAAGGCAAAGATTGAGATTGGTGACTTTAGTTTCAGTCCGTCCATATCTTGGATCTCTCCTGTTGCTGTTGCTGGTGCAGCTGCAGGTATCGCCAGTACGCTTGTTTGCCATCCTCTCGAAGTCCTCAAGGTTCGATTAAAATCCGTTGTGCACTCCAAAATTTATCGCTTTTTTTCGGTTTGTTCTTATAGTCGAAAGAGGCTGATTTTTTGTGATCTTTACCAGGATAGATTGACTGTGAGCCCTGAGATTTATCCAAGCTTGAGCCTTGCAGTTCCAAGGATTCTCAGAGACGATGGAATCCGTGGATTCTACGCTGGCTTAGGACCAACACTGGTCGGGATGCTTCCTTACAGCACATGTTATTACTTCATGTATGACAAAATGAAGACCACTTACTGCAAATCCAAGAACAAGAAGGCTTTAAGCCGTCCGGAGATGCTTGTTCTTGGAGCTCTAGCCGGTAAATAAAGTTTCTTTTACGATATTTCCTGACTTAAGTCATGTTTGGGGCTCACTGAGTTGTGAATGGTGTGACAGGTCTAACGGCAAGCACCATTAGCTTCCCATTGGAAGTAGCGCGGAAGAGGTTGATGGTGGGAGCTCTGAAGGGGGAATGCCCACCGAACATGGCTGCGGCAATAGCAGAAGTAGTGAAGGAAAGAGGAGTCATGGGACTCTACAGAGGATGGGGAGCAAGTTGTTTGAAAGTCATGCCGTCTTCAGGCATCACTTGGGTCTTCTATGAAGCCTGGAAAGATATCTTGCTCGCCTCCAACACCAAACCACTCATATAATGACGAAACTGAAACTTAGATTACCCATTGTTACTTGAAGCTAAAGCCGTATCATCACATTTCCAAAGTTATGATTTAGGGAACGTGGTGGCCTGGCTTTGCGAGATGTTTTATTTCTTTTTGGCCACTTGGGAGTGTATTGATTCCCCATGAGAAGAAGCTGAGTTTTTTTATTTATGAAGGCTAATTAAACAATTCTGTGTTCTCGTCAGTCAAAACAAAAGAGCAAATCAATTATAACCACAAATTATGTTCACATCATATACACAAAGCATCACACTTGAATTCATAGATACAAGCACATATGTACATAAGCATTTTCAAATAGATATGTTATTTTACTAACTCGAACATTGTCCAAATCTGCAACCCAAATGAAACCTCCTGTCTACCCTTCTGTTCCTTCTTCTGAGGCTTCGCTCTCTGCAACAATGACACGTCAAAAGAAGTTTAAGAACTTCAGAACACAGACCAATGTTGACTGCTCAGTTTTTGGTTTTCGATAAAACAAATACCTTCACCAAACAGTTGTTCGAATCGGGCTACTATGTGTTTCCCATATGTGTATTTCCTTAAACTTTGGAGATGAATTTTCATTCTCTGCACCAGAATCTCCCTTTGCTGATCTTTACTGATCTCCAAGACTTTCTGGACCACGTAATTTGCAAACTGATCTTTCATCATCGCCTGCGGAAGAAAAAAGTGTGTTACATCAAGTTCCAATGTGGTTTCAGAGAGCTTTCTTTAGGATTGTGTTCTTACCAGCAAGTGATTGTCTTCCTCGGATTTTCCCATTATCTCTTCAATCAGCAACTCTCTCTCGGTACTATCAGCATGTTCCAGACACTTCTCCACAACGTTGGACGCGTATTTGTGCTGACTCATCTGAACAACATTCCCTGTCAACTTCTCAATGATCTGTCTCCTTTCGTCGGGCTTCCCTCTCTCCAGGACATGCTATAAGCAAATCATGAAGCCAAAACACAAGACTATGAACAAAATTAGATACAAGATAATACCGGGAGAGACATTGGAATCGAGATTAACCAAACCTGAGTGACGTAATTCCCATACTGATCATGAGCAAGAGCAAAAGCGGATTCCAAGATTTCATCGATTATACAACGAGTCTCCTCATCATCTGAGCAATGCTCCAAGATTCTCTATAGCAAAAGCAGAAAGAAAAAGAGTGAACATTTCAACTCACAACCACACAAGAGAAACGCAGAAAGCGTCGCTCTCATCCATTTACCTGGATGACTCGGCATCCATAAGGATGAGTAGAAAGAGTGGCGACTTGACCACGGAAAGCTGCAATTATGAATCCAATCCTACCCGCAGGCATACTCTCTATACACTTTTGGATAACATGATTTCCGTTTTGATCTCTAACACACTTCATCACATTCCCATCGAGCTCACGAGTCAGTTCTGTCTTTTGATCAACATCTATCACTTCAAGAGCCTATACATATCATAAGGCAGGAACAAGTACATATAACTTAACAACCATTTACTTCAGATACTGACACTGATATGGAAAAACTAATTTTACTTTATCTACCTTCTGTATCACACGACATCCATACATTTGCAAGCTTAGAGAAACCATCTGACCAGCAAGTTGCTTCACAAGTTCTTCCCTCTGCGCTGGAGTTCCATGTTCTATGAACTGATATAAACAACACTATTTATCAACAAACGTATGATGAACAAGAAAAACTTTCCAGCACAAAAGAAAAAGTGGCTCACTTTTTGGATGACATAATTTCCAAAGACGTCAGTCATCAATTTTGAAGCTTGGGGAAGAACCTCACTGAAAACAGATGCCTTCTCCTCATCAGAACAGTGCTCCAACTTCTGCTGAATAAACCGGCTGCCATGCTGATCGACGCTGAAGTTAAGAAAAATGAGTAGCAAAATGATATATTTTGATGCTTTCAAAACACTAATTCAGAATTAAGAACATGATAGATATCAGAATAGAAACACTGCCTGAATTCAACAACACGCCCTGCGATATCAGACAGTTCCAGTTTACGAGAATTTGGAGACTTGAGTTCATCAAGAAAAGAATGTCTTTTGAAATCATCAACGACGCTGCTGGCTCCTCCTCTGTTCCCTTGCCATCCACTAGGGTAGATCCCTGTGTTTCTACTTGGTCCTTGTTGATGATACCTGGTTTCACTTCGTCTTCCAAATTGGCTCATCATCCCACCAACCGGTGAGGATGGCATCACTGGACTAGCAAGAGGTGATCCCGGATACTGCGTCATAACTCTTACACCCGGCGGCACTGCAAAGTAGTTTCCCATGTGCCGCGGACTTTGCAACCCAAAACTTGGACTCAATGGATTGTTGTGAGGTTCTTGATTGGCCATAAAGCTAGAAGCTTGTTGGTCTTTATGCCCAAAAGACTCAGCGCTGCTCTGAAACGAAGGAGCATACGCGTCTGCTTGAGCCTGTTGATAATATTGCAACTGAAAAGGATCCACGAGAGGAGTGTTATGTCCAGTAGGTGGAACTCCAGGCATCAGCCGAGCGTTGTTGTAGCCCGAAGAAGTAGATGAGATATCATATGGCATAGGAACAGTGGCTTCATGAGATGGGTATCCACTCATATACTGAGGAGGGATAGCAGAGGCAGGAGGGTAACCGCTATAATTATACTGCGGGAGGTACATACCCGAGGACTGAAAGTTATGATTGTAAAATGGGCTCAGAGATGTCATATATGCTGCTGTTGATGTATACATATGAGGCGGTGTCAAACCGTGAGGAGATTGGAAAGTCGACTGTACCTCGCCAGTTGCAATCTTAGGCAAATTCTGCATCATGTCGTGTGTATTACCCATCCTCGGATAAGTCATTTGTTGTGGCGAACTAGCTTGAGCCTGATAGGATGAAGGTGTGTATTGCACAGGCATTCTCCTTCCCTGAGATTGTTGTTCTTCTTGGTTCCTCCTCATTCTAGAAGCAGCGGAGGATGGAGCAGAAGCACCAAAAACAGATAGGTTGTTGTCCTCGTGGCTCGCTACCCTCGCGTTTGATCTCTCTTTCTGCGTGTTAGTAGAGCTTTGTGAGCCCAAATCAGTGGTAAAAGGATCTTCACTAGCAATAGCATCCATGGAGAGAGAATCTGTCTCCCTCAGCAGATTAGCCGAACTTATATCAGACTCTGGTAATCTTCTTGTGTTCTCTGAAGCAGAGGACATGGCATGGATGTCTTCTGCTATTGGACGGTTCCCTGCCGAATGAGGCCGCTTGAACACAAAAGAAAGTGTAAAGAGGGAGTTTTCCTTGATGTGAAATCAAACTAACCGCAACTAAAGATGAAAAATCTAATATTTTTAGTAACAAGTGATAGAATCAAGCAGAACCATGTACCTGAATCATATCAGCCAAGCTCTTACGACGACCACCAGCCAAAGAAGCATAAGTATGTTGTTCACCCGATGACGCCTCATCCTCAGGCTCCTCTCTATGAGTGGAAAGGGCAGTTCTAGAAGAATGCAAGGAAGATCTCATCCCCATGTTATCCCAAGAGGCAGCTGAACTCAGATTACTATCACCAACCCCACCCAAATGACGCAACAAGTGCTGATTCTCCCGTGAGATCAACGGAGGAGGGAGTCTCGGATTCAAGTTGATGTTGGACAAATAGTAAGCTACATATGCAGGGTCGCTACGTATCTCTTCTTCAGAGTCATAATTCTCAATAGCCCTACTTAATATTTCAGAGCTACTACCTTCCTGTTGTTTCAATAGATTCCTAAGAGCTGCAAATGAACCTTCCATGCTAGGCGGGGCGCTTCCACTCCTACTAGGGATTTTCCCTGTGTGATCACCACCACCACCACTATCCAATCTATTTCTTTTCATAAGGAAACCTAAATCTTCAACCGCCATATCATGTGAACCAAATATCCCAGTATCCCTAGAAGCCTGCCAATTTTTTATATGATCACCTTCCACCATTCTCATAGCACTCTGCGTCGTCATACTTCCTACATCAACAAAAAGTTCCATGCTTCAGACGAGGTGGTTTCAGAACACCAACACAAAGTAACCATAAAAGAACTAAAGCTAGGAACTCTAAGATATGATCCTTGTCGATTGAATTTCCTCAAAGTCCCCAACTTTCAATATCGACGTTTATTTTCTTAGTGCCTGTGTAATCGACCACATATAAATATAATCCGACCATCAAGGATCGAAATTTCAGACACGATTCTACCATTTCAGAAGCTAAAAATTCAGTCAACCCAAACCATCAGGAAAAAACTCAAAAGGATCATCAAAAAGACGCCATCTTTTTAAAAGTATACGAAACCGTTGGACTCATTCATCAACCTCGTTTACTAAGAGTAAATCGTATCCCAAGTCTAGAATCGGGGATCAAAATTCAAAAAAACAAAACACAGACTTACTTTATTGTTTTTGTTTGTCTAGTAAACTAGCTCCTTGCATGACTTGTGGAAGAAAAAAAAGTAGATAAACGAGGCATATACAGAGAACGAGGAAAAAGGAAGCAGAGTTGAAGGTACCTGATGGTGATATTTAAGCCTCCATGAAAGTGTTTTTCTATCAAGAGCTCGAAATGAAATGTCGCAGAGAAGAGACCCAGAGAGATAGAGAGATTAAAACTAAACCCTTTGAAAAGTTTGTCCCAAAGGCTTCGTCGAGTCACGAAGTCAAGACTATGTTTTTTTTTTTTTTTTTTTCTTCTTTTCTAGGCAATTATTGGGATGTTAATCTTTTATTTAATACCTAAAACTGATGATTTTTAAGAGTTTCCGATTTCGTATTTTAACAACACTAACCAAAATTCAGAATCACGACGGATTCGCACACGAAGATGTCCTCTTACTTATATAATGACTGAAGTACCCCTTACCTTGTTCTCTGATGATGGTGGTGTAGTTAAGCCCTTTTTGGTCATTTTAATTTTTCCTTCCAAAATTGATGACTAGGTTTGCCACGTGTTGACACTTCTAATTGAAAGAGATACGTTCACGTGGCTCCGTCTCTGTTGCCTGTTGCTACCACCAAAACACACTTTAGTTTATTTTTCTTCTTCTTCCTCCTTTTCTTTTCTTTTTTTTGTCTCTTACGCAAATTTAACCTCAATGTTAGACTTTTATGAGAATTTACTACAGTATGTTTTTAAAAACCAAAAGAGTTAACCGATTTATATGTTTATTTATCTAGTTCTTAGGATTTGGTTGAATATGAAGAATGGAGAAGAAATAAAGTCCTTTAATTACTCATAGACTTTGTCCAAAAACAATGAAAGTGATTGAAGAAGAATACGACTTTTCCATCATCATCATAAGATTTAGCTTCCCATCAACAAGACAACATTGGATTCTTTCATGTGTGCTACATCCAAACGACAACAATGAAAATGGTCCCTTGATAGTGAATCTAAGACCAAAACGCAACTGTTCTTGGATTTGAAACCTTAATGCAAAGAGAACTAAGCAAATGTAACACACAATTACTTGATTAATTTGTCTGCAAAAATAATACCCGAAAACCTCGGATAATATGGGAACAGTTGATGTGATTGGATCTGAAATCATTGTGTTTGTGTGCTCATCATTTATTTATCAACAAGGGAAAAGAATTGGAGACGGGTGTCTTTGAAGCTTCCCAAGAGAAAAGTCCAGTTTTTTCATCTTTTCTTCACACCATAGAAGATGCTCTTTACTGATTCTCGCCATCCTCAAAACCCTCGTAGCTAGTTTGATGTCAATGGCTGCAAACAAGAGCTGAACACCTTCCCATGTTTGAGGCCAAGTTTTCTTTCTCAATCCTTTTGTCTTCTTCGAGAGCTCCTTCGCTTTCACCCTCTTCTGCAAAAGTTTATACAGAGGCTCAAAATCTTATGAGGCACCAAAGAGGTATTTACATTGCTTCCAAGGCTTAAAACGGTTACAGAGAAATCGTACCTTTTCAATAGATGACTGAACTAGTTGCAAAGGGGTTGAAAAATTCATATGGTTGTTGTTGTGGTTTCCAAACAAGTTGATAACCCCATTTGGTTTCTTCTTATCCATCTTCAAGAAAACGTTGAATGTAAGGATCGAGCTCTCGATGATTTTGATGAGATCGTCGGCGAGGACCATGAAGTCTGTATCTTTCTCCATATCCTTCGTATCTGACCCTGAGATGTTTAGAAACAACTTAAACTTTTAGTGTTACTACTTCACATAAAAGTTTTTTTAAGTGGCGGAAAATCAGTATGTGAGAGTTTAGGAAAATCACCTTGAATCTTGGGAGCTTGAAGTAGCTTAGGCATTGCGTTTCTGGCACGAGCATAAAGTTCAGATCTTGAGCCCTGCTCAAACGGTTCATTCTCTATGTACCTCTGCAGTAAGACCAGGAATTGCTGAAACTGTTGAGCAGTATGGTTGTAGCAAGTCAGGATTTCGGGTTGGCATGAGATTAAGTGGCTCAGCTGCGTGTATTGACAGTGAAGTGCCTCCCAAGTGAGGCAGAGTTGAGCAACATAGGCTGTCTCAAGATCTTGATAAGGGTCCATCTCAGTCTGCTGCAGATGCTCCATATCTTCCTCAGGAAGATCCATTTTTTTCAGAGAGAGACATCGAAAAGGTGATGACAGCTTCTTAGATGCAGATCTTGGCGATGGAGTCGACGGACTTGAAGCAATTCCAATGCCTAAGAAAGTGAAGAGTTACTAACAATGCCATGGAAGAACAATGAGTAACTGTAGAGCAAAGTAACTAACTTTATAAAGGCATTCCACACCAATCTAGCTAATGTTCACATGTAGAGATGAATCAAGTGTTAAGAGATGAGTAAAACAGATCAAAGCAAGAAGCTTTTTTACCAGATTCCTTGAGCTGCTGAGAGCTTAAGCGATCAAAGAAGAGCATACGCTCGCAATACTTTTCATAGACAGCATCGAAACCTCCCCACCATTGAAGCCCTTCAGCGACCACATCTCTCCACTCACTTGAACACTTGTCTTCTCCCTCATCTTCGCCTAGATACGACTCCTCTTCCTCTTCCTCGTCTTCTTCAGGTATCAACACCATGAAACTGTTTCTCCTCAACTCCTTAAGCCTTCTCTTAACCTCATTGGTGATGAAATCATCGTCGTCGTCCTCGATCTCATCTGCTTTCCCCGAATCTGTCACACCAGCTACAGTGTTCTCACTCCTTGCTTGCTCTTGCTCCTCTCTCTCCTTCTCTAGGCTTGGCTTCCGTGACTTCCGAAATTTTCGAACTTTCAGGAAATCCATTTCCTAAAACACTTGGAGGAGTGTCTTTGCTTAAATCTCTTTAGATCTAAACTCAGATTTCTTTGCATGAACAAAAAGAGAGATGATAATGGTGTTTCTCTTCCGCCACAAGGTGACCTTTTAACCCTTTCTTGGAAATCAGAGAACCAACCAAACCACAAAATGGGGAGAATGCATGAATCTAGAAAGATCTCATCTCACAGAATCATGACCCAAGAAAAAAAAAAAACCCTAGAGAACCAGACAGAAGATGAGACACTTAGAACTACCAAAATTTCCACAAGATCAACATAAGCCTTTGGATTAAAACTTACAGATTCGGTTACTTTCTATCTCACAGAACACTAACACTATCTGCTAAACCCAACAAACAGTACACTGAAACTACACTGAGACAGTGGGAGGGAGAAAAAAAAAAGAAAAAACAAAAAAAGGGTCAAAATTTAAGTAAGTAGGCAAGCGAAATTGAAAGGTGAGAGTAAACGAAAACCAAAGACAAAGACAGGAGAAATCAAAAGAAAACGAGAAACGTTGAACCACTTGCAAGAGAGAGAAAGAAGAAAGCTTTATTATGTCTTTTACTCTACTGAAGTTTTTGGGTAAAATAGGGGGAGGAAGAGGGAGCACAATATAAATGTGAGAGACGGGTATTGATTTCTAAACAGATCTCATTAAATTCATAATTAACTTTGTGATTTCAAATTCCAACAAAAATATTAAAAAAAAAAATATTTTTTTAAAAACCCTTTCCTCAAAATTTTCCATTTCCGGTCAAAAAAAAACTTGAAAACCCCTTACGAAGAGGTTCCATCCTGGGTCAATTGACCTTTCTTTTTCTCTCATAGGTCGAAACTGTCTTTTGCTTTCCTTAAAGTTTCTTTTCTTTTATTGATAAAAAAATGGAAATCAAAATTTGAGAAGCAGTTAAAAACAAAGTCTTTTGGTTTGGTCTGAGATGTGTGAGAAGGAGAGAGAGATCTAAGAAGGAGCAGGGAGTGAGTGGGGGCATTTGGGTTAAACAGTACAGAGAATATTGTCAGAAAAGCCGCGCAATCTGTTCTCCTTCCATTTGGTCACAATCACATTGCCTCTTCCCCCTCTCAAATTACTGCTTTAACCCTCCCCCGCATCTACATCTACGAGTTTGTCTTATGTTCTGTAATGAAACTATGGGCTTTCTTACAAAAGTTGGGTTTTTCTTTATTGGGCTTATTTTGTATGTGATCATAGATCCAATGGGGATCATATGAACGTTTGTCTTGTGTGTGTGTGTTTTTCCACTGCCACGTCCCCTCTTCTCTCTCTCCCACACTATTTTCTTTCTTCTCAGGGACTTCCTCTGGTAAGTTCATTCGATCATCACTTGATTCTCTCTATTTCTGCTTTAATTTTGCTTCAGCTGATGAAACCGATGATGCTCGTCTTTGTCCTTTACTCAGTAGCTTCTACCTTACCGATTTTGAGTTAATTTTCTTTCTCGTCAATACAAGTTTGACTTCTTTAAAGGGATATTCAATAAGTCAGATTGTTGTTCGATATGTTTATCTTCTAGTATGGCGTTTTGTTGACGTAGGGGACTTGTGTTTGTTGTGTTTATGCCTATAATTAATGATAATCAAGGGGTTTTCTAAGTTTTTGATGAATGTTTACTCAAATTTCGTTGCTTTTTCCTTACAACTGAGCAAAAGGTTATCCCAAAATGTATTACCAAAAAAAAAAAAAAAAGGTTATCCCAAAATGTCTGCCAAGCCTTTATCGTTTGCCTTATGCAAGTGATATGTCTTTGTCTGATAAGCTATAGGATTATATATATGCTTCTATGTTACTAAATGAGTGCTAATACAATACAAAATGTTCTGTATTTTCTTGATGGAATAGTTAGGTGAGAATCTTATTTTTCTGGTGTTTCCTTTGCTGAAAGAATCTATCCCTGATATGTAAAACATGTGTTGCAGGATTGTAATGAACCGAAACAAAGACAACGTTGAGCCAACAATAAAAGATGATAGTCCATTTGGATATCTTCAAGAAGATCTCTTGATAGAGATATTTATCAGAGTTCCAATGTCAAATTGGGAACAAATCTCCTCTGTTAGAAAGCAGTGGGCGGATTTGTTCCGAGGAGAATGCTTATGGCAGGCTGCTCTTAACCGGGATTATCCTTTTGCTAGCAGAACTCAGAGATGGATTGGACCAATCCGGCAAGGATTAACCAAACGGTTGATATCTATGCAAAAGACCTAGCTGAAGCTTTTCTCTTTCGAATATATCTATTAGTTAGATTGAAAGAACTTAATAGCCTTTCTAGCTTGCAGGAGGTTTGTGGCTTTATACATCAGCAGAAACATATTAGGTGTGGATACAGACATAGATGAGATGCTGGGACATATGTACTTGTTCTTGAAAGATCAGCTTCAACTTTCAACTACACCTGCTTCAGGAGTTCTGCATGGAACCCTGATCGGTAATTATGTTCTGTATTAGTATGCCATTGGCACTGCTTAGTGAATCCCGAATGTGTTCAATTCATTATAGACATGTAGTAGATATGGCTCGCTGGTTCGAGCTTGCTAATGACATTTTACCTTGTATTCTGATGGCAGACCAATTGATTGTTTGTGGCAAATCGAAAGAAGAAGCTGATGAGCTCGTGACAAAGATCTGGCTGGCTCTTGTCGAAAATTTAGAGGACACAAAACATACATTTATTGTGCTGAAATCCATTGCACAAGAATATGATGTAAGGAGAAGACTTAAATTTTCTTAAATCATTTTTTGGTAGAAAACTAACTCATTCTTCTAATAATGGCAGGGTTTTCTTCCATATCCATATTCAAGACCGATCAAAGTGCAGTGGAAAGTGTTTGAGAAACTGTTTGTGGACTTCCGCGACTTGTTTGTTCACTCAGAGTATTGCGACTTAATAGGAATCGCCAAGAAGAAGTTCCAAACAATACCACATCTTTGGTTAGGCTATTAAACTAACTAACTTATTACCCAAAAGACATTCAAAAGTCTGCATCACATCTTTTGTAAGAAAAACGTCTAAAATGCATCTTCTTTTCGCCATGTAATATTCGTGGTTGCTTTCTAAAACCAGGAAAGTCAAACATATCAACGACTCTTTGTTGACTATTATTAATCTCTGCAAAACAAAACCAAATAATTCACTTCGTCTCTTTCTTCTTCTTCTTCTTTTCTTCTTCTTCTTCAAAATGGCTCTCACGAAAGTGATAACGATCCTCCTTCTCTTCGTCTCTGTATCACCGACCTTGGCGCAGTCCAACGATGGCGGACACGTGTCAATACTCGTCTCGGAGAAGGGCCTTGAGTTCGCGAAAGATTTCCTCATCAAGAAGGTGATATCTACGACGATTCCGCTTCAGCTACCAGGAATCGAGAAGAAGGTTCACATCCCTCTTATCGGGAAAGTCCGAATGGGTCTGTCGAATATTACGATTAACGCGGTTGATGTTCACTCGTCGAGGATCGAGACCGGAGAAGGTGGAATCGTTTTGAGTGTTTCAGGCGCGACTGCAGATTTGAGCATGGGTTGGTCTTATACTTACAGAGCTTCCTTCTTCCATATTTCTGATCATGGAAATGCTTCTGTGAAGGTAAGTAAGTTTCTTGAAAATAAAGTTATGTGCTTTATGAAATGGTTTCTCTTTTTTTAGTCTTCTCTTAAAACCAAAGTTTGGGTCTTTCGTTTTTGTTCTTTTGGGTTCATCACATTTGACATTTGATTTCATCAGAAGAAGAAAAGAAAGCTTAACAGGTGATGATGATGATGATGATTCTGATGATGAAGGTTAAAGGAATGGATTTGAATACCACTGTCAATTTGGTTGATGATAATGGAAGTCTAAAGATTGCCTCAAGGGAAAGTGATGTTAAAGTGAAAAGCATCGGTATTCATATCAATGGTGGTGCTTCTTGGCTATATCAAGGGTAATTGTTGAATTATTACTTCCAAATTTACAATCTTTAATCTCAGATTAGAAAGAAAAAGATTCTTAATTTTTTCTTTTCTTTTGGTTCATTTTGTTTGCAGGGTGGTTGATGCATTTGAAAAGAACATTATTGCCACTGTTGAAGATACTGTTTCTAATAAAATTTTGGAGAAGATGAAGAAGCTTGATGCGTTCTTGCAATCACTTCCAAAAGAGAAAAAGATTGATGATAATATTGCAGTGAACCTCACTTTCACTGGAAACCCTGTCTTGGATGATTCTTCCCTTAAAGTTCGAATTAATGGTTTGTTCATGCCGAATGATGGTGATGATGGTAAAGTTTCAGGATATCGATCTTCTTCCTTCTCTCGTGGGACTAAAAGAATGTTGGCAATTGCGATAGAAGAAGAAGTTTTCAACTCCGCAACACTTGTCTACTTCATGGTAAGTTCCAAAATTTTAATAGCTCTTTTGGATTTGAGTTTGGTGGGAACAACAAATCCGTAAGCTTTTTTAATTTGGATTGAATCCAGGCGAAGCGGATGCATGTGGTGATCGAGCAATCAAAGAACGGGTCGGTTCTGAGCACATCTGACTGGAAACTAATCCTTCCAGAACTGTACAAACAATATCCAGATGTTAAAATGATGCTTAATATGTCGGTAACATCTCCTCCTGCTGTTAACATCACAGAGAATGGCATTGATGCTACGATTCATTTAGAGATATCAATCGATGTTCAAAACTCTGGAGCTGTCCTATCTGTAGCACGCATATCAACGGTATATGCTAATTATAATAATAATCCACAGAACAATCTACTTAAGAAGCAGTCTTTGGTTACTAACAGCCAGAATTTGAATCTTGTTTGCAGGCTCTGAGTGTTGCGGGTACCGCAGAAATCTCAGAGAACAATTTATCTGGTAGCCTCAAATTAGGAGGTTTCAACGCAACAATGAAGTGGAGTAAAATTGGAGAGCTTCAAGCAAACTATATTCAGGTAAAGTTAGTTATGATTCTTCTTTTGTGTAAATAAGACTATGATGACTCTTGCTTGACACTACTAAACTGGATGTTTCTTGCTCCTTGTTAGGATGTGACGTCGAAGATTCTTGAAACCTTGTTTTTGCCGTACGTAAACACACGCCTTAAGAGAGGTTTCCCTTTGCCATTTCCGCACGGTTTCACGATCAAAAACACAGAGATAGGCTATGTTGAAAATGGTGTTATGGTCGGCAGCGATATAGCCTCTGTTTAGACATGAACAGTCAAGATTATTGATACTTGTGAAGCTGTTTCTATTTCTCTGTAAGACTTAAAAAGGATCACAGCATGTATATATTTCTCAGGTAGTAGTTTGAATTCCCTATGTTCTTTGTTACATGCTTGCATATTACAACAAACATCTACACTGTATGTGTATATAATTTCATTTTTTTGACAATTATAGTTTCTCTCAAACACCTAATGGTAATTGCTTTACTGATTTGGGTATCTCCGAAGCTAAAACACAATAATCTTTTACATGGGTTTGGGATTTTTAAGTTATGGGTCTAATTTGTATATATGGGCCCAACTACATATCGTCGCTTTTTTATAAGGGAAAAAAAACTATTTATTGATTTGATTTATTTCCTCAAACAAAGTTAATAAGAAAAAAAAAAAGGGAAAAAATATTTTTATCTCTCTAGACAAAAAGACGTCCTCATCTTCTCTCTCTCTAACAAATTTCGGCTTCTCTGCTTCGTGTAATTGGGTAATCGGCTCTCGTACAACAACTCTTACCCGCGAAAATAAAAGCTTCTCCTTTGTTTCAATTTTCTTCTTTTCAAATTTTTAAAACCAATGCAGACCTCGCTCCCACCTTTCTTCTTCTTCTAGGGTTTCTCTCCCTCTCTCCTTCGTGCTCTCTCTCTCTCTCGTCTTTCTCAGATTCTCCATGGATGTGGATGTGGCGGCTGGTAATGTTCCCGTGAATCTTGAATCTGTCGCTGCGAATTCGATGGCTAAAGAAGAAAACGGAGACGGAGGAGAACCGATGGCTCCTCCTGCGAAAAAGCAACGATTCGGCGAAGAGATGAACAGAGTGGCCGAGATTGTGCTGGTTTTATCGGCGTTGGGGAGGATGCGAGGAGGGAAAACCCCGACGGAGTTGGAACACGAGCTGATGGTTGAAGCTAAGTCGAAACTAGCAGAGATGTGTCAAGAGTTTACCCCTAAGGATATTATCAGTAGCGATGATGTTAGAGCTGTGATCGAAGATCTGGGTTTGAACGGTAAAGAGCAGAGATTAGGACTCCGAGCTCCTAAGCTCACCATCTCCGAGAAGCTATCTCTTGGCAAAAGAAAGGTAGTGACTTTAATTTCGTTAGAATTTTGAAAGGTGCAGTTTTCTTTTGTGGCCTTTTGATTAAACGTTCCTCCAGATGGAAGAAGCACAACAGTTTCTTACACCTGCAGTATCCACTGGATATGCGTCTCACTTGTCACGTCCAAACGGTGGTGTTGCATCTCCGGGTCTTGGTACGGCTATGCATACTGTAGGCACTTCAATGAACCATCGACCTCTGTCCACCTCAGGCATCGTGAATGTTTCTTCACCCTTTGTTTCTGCAGCAAAGAATGCTTCTGTGGCAAACCAGTGGCCTAGTAGTGAAGTTACTCCTGTTAATCCAGCTGGAAGCAATTTCAGAATGGAGAGACCTAAGATGATCCTTAATGGTGCTTCTCAGGGCACTGGTAAGTCTTTATATGCCCGCTTTGTTTGCAGTGATAAGAAATTGATAGTCTTTGGACTTGGAGAATTAGCAAAGTTTGTTGTGGGCTATAGCGTATTCTGGTCGGTTTGCTGTGGCTTTATACAGTAAAGAGTTAATAGACTTACTAAAGGTGATTATACTAGCCAAATCCAGATGCTATCATTAGGTTTTGAAGGCTGTAGCTGTAATTAGTCCTCTATGCTCAGAAATTAGAAAACTTTTTGTGAATTCTTTCATTTTCTTGCTTAAAAGTTTGCAAAGCTTACTGGTCATGACACATGGGAAATTTTACATGTCATGTTTCTAATCCTCTAATAGTTTCTTAATCGTTATAATCGAGTCTTTATTTCGAATTTTACTTGTTCCTGTGTTCCAGCAAATTCTTCTGCAAATTATAATGCTGCATCCTTGTCTGCCCAACCTCGATCAACCATATCATTCAGTACTGCACCAAGTAAGAAGGTGCCTATTCAAAAACCTGTCAGGGTAACAGATCCAAGCTTTAGGCCATTCATGTCTCAAACTCCGCATGGTACATTCCCAGGGACAAATCAGCGGATGCAGGGAATGCATTATGGTCAGACTACTTCGTTTCGAAACAACCATAGTGACATCGCTAAGATAATCCATAGTGTTCTGCATCCACTGTCCAAACAGTGTCCTTTGTGGAATCCACCTTCAAGAGATTATATGAGCAGAGCAATGACATGCCAGATGTGTGAACTTACCATCAATGAAGTGGAGACTCTACTGATTTGTGATACCTGTGAGAAAGCATACCACTTAAAATGTCTGCAAGCAAACAACATGAAAGAGCTTCCAAAATCTGAATGGCATTGCTCAAAATGTGTGCATGCATTCAACGGGAAGCCATTTCCTCTTCAATATGGCCGTGCGGTAACTACGGCTACAGCAAAAAATCCTTCTAGTACATCCGGAGTTCAATCATCCACAGCGAAGAACGTTGGATCGATGGATATAAAGGTTAATCTACAGAAACCAATCGTAACTACGAGTCCTAGAGTTCAAAATTTTCCTGGCTTTATTTCTGGAGCAGCAACTAAACTTCATTCTGAGACTGCTAGAATGAATGCAAATACAACTGCAAGCGCAGCAAAGACTACTAACACTGGACCACAAGGCTTTAGGGAAAGTCTTATCCGTTGTACTAATTCTCCAGCAACAGTATCACTTACCAAGACTCCGAATCCTACAGCAACTGCAAATACAAGTGTTGTCGTAAAGAATGGCTTCATATCAAAACCTCTACCACCAGTTGGCCATATGAGCCGCACATCTCCATTGCCTGTTGGTAACCAGGTTCCCGTGAATGCAACCTCAAGCGCTACTCCGGGTACACCAATAACTGCCAGCCTTGTAGCACAAGCCCCAACAGTTAGCGAAAATGGAGACAGCAGCTCAAGCGTCTCTTGGACTGCTGGCTATTCTATGCTAAATACCGAGCTTACAACTCAAGCGCATGCTTTGACTGTTACTTCCAGTAGCAATTCTCAACCGGCAGTGTCACATTCTGAGACTCCAAAAGAAACTGAAGATGCAGCTATAGGTGTATTGAATGCTGATGATGGAGTACAAGTTCCTATAGAAAATGCTGTGAGGTGTGAGAATCCATCAGAGTCTACACCTCATTCAGACTCTCTTAATGATAAAAGAACATCAGAACACTGTCAAGAATCGAGCAAGGATGCCACAGAGAAATTTGCTTCTGACACTTGCCAGAACCACCCAACAGAATCTCCAGCCGCATTTATATCAGATAAAGACTCGAAGATGGCTGCGGAACCATCTATGCCACAAGAGGATTCAGCTTACCAGACTGAGAAAATAGAGCCTCAGCCTCCTTCGGTGTCATCTGATTATCATTCACAAACCGAGAAGGAAACACTAAATGTCCCAGATTCTTTGCAGGATGTCCCGGGAGATTCACAGGGAGGTGAAGGGTCAAATGGTTTAGATGATAGACATCAGGAACAGCCTTCAGATCCCGAGTTTGATAAATCAGATTCGATAAAGGAAGATAGTACTGCCTAAAATTTTTGAGCATTTTACCTGGGCTCACTTCACCAGCAAATGTCATCTTCTCTTTTGATTCTCGTTTATAGAATATACATCTCATTAAGTGGAAGCAGGCATGCTCAGAAGTCAGAACATTGGAGTTATGGAGGAGCTTGCCAAAAGCAATTACAATAATACAGGTGAAGAAGATGATGGTTTTGATATACCCTCTGTTCTTTGAAGTTTTGGACCTTGATTCAGGTTTAGCTTTTATGAAATAATATGACTCCTTAAATAGTTCAAACCGATTAACATCATGATTTTATGTACTAAAATATTACATTCATTGTTTTTTGGAAACTGATTGTCCTCTCTCTACTTCCAAAGTTCATCAAAAAAGGCTCGTCAAGTATAATCAAATGTGCTACTCCAAAAATTGGAAATAGATCAATTCAAGAGTGCACCATAGGCAAACAGAAATGAATCTGTTGCTTACAATTACACACAGTTATGATCAAAAGGTGATGATGTTAGGCTTGATATCGATACTCAATACTTATGATTTGTGATATACGGATATATACCCCCATTCTCAAGTCAGTACTCTTATGTGTCTTTATTGTCTACAAGTCTTTTAAGAATACAATGTGCAATTTATGCTCGCAAGGGCAGTTTTAGGCCAAAGCTGAATGTATACTTAGGATTATAACAGTAACCACATAGCTCATAAGGGATGATCGCATTAGTCATAAGGGTTTTTGAAATTTTTCAAGAGCTCTGGAATGTCATACCCCAACATATCATCAACAGTCTGCAACATTTTCGGCTTTAGCTTCTCAAACTTGTCGATGTTGTAACCACTTAGCACGTCCCTGAAATGCTCCACATTTGGGAAGTCTCCTTTTGGTAAATGATGCTCTCTTTGTACCTGTTTCCATGTCACACACACAATGTCAAAACACACATTGGTATTAAGATTCTCAGAATCAGAAATTCGTATATTGTAAAGATCCTTAGAATCAGACCAACCTTTCCAAAGACGTCTTCCAAGTTATCTATCAGTTTCTGTTGAGCTTTGGCTTTTCCCATTATGGCTGGCATCTCCTTCTTCAAATGGCTGATGATGTATGCATGTATCTTTGCAGCTCTTGCCCGTTTTACAAACTCGTTTATCTATTAGACAGAAGAAATGCAGTTAGATCCAATTGGATGTGAGTCAATGAAAGAAGAAAGATTCACACTCACTCGACGATCACAAGCCTTCTTTGGAATGTCTTTCAAATCAGAGAGAAGGTCATCTTGCTCCATTTCAAACAATTCTCTCCCAATTGGACCAGTCGCAGCTTCATTAATGGGCTTATCACTGAACGAACTGTATAAAGCAAGCAAACAAGAACATCAAAACATAAACTCAGTTTCAAACTGCTTATTTGTTAAGCAGAACATTGCCAGAAAGTTTTAGAAACAGGTAGACTTACCCAATGTAGACACGGACAACCTCAGGAGTATTGAGAACTTTCCCAAGTGACCACATGAGAGCTCCATATACCCTCATCAGCTATACAAGACACAGAGACAGGCGAGTAAATGTATCAGAACATGGAAAACAATCAAAGGAGTGTATGAAAGATGGAACGAAATAAGAATCGATAACAAATTTAGGCGCCAACCTGCTGAGTGTCCACTTGGTCAGCCTTATTTAGAACAACGCGGATTTTGTCATCATGACCGCGTAATGATGAGATGACCCGCTTGAACTCATCGCTTACATCCAGCTTGTGTGGATCGAACAGGAGGAGGATGAGATCGCACTTCGAGGCAAACCATGATGTAACACCAGTGAATTCATATGCTCGCTGTGTCCGTTGCTTTTCCCCAGATAAAACTCCAGGAGTGTCGACAAATGTTACGTGCTCCAGCAGCTTCAATAAAGATGAAGGGATCAACAATTATCCGTAGATCAATATACGCAAAAAGGAAGAACAGACTCCATTGGGAAGCATGAGCTTAAACATACAGGGTGAGGCATCTGAGAACATTCAAACTTTGACAAAAAGGCAGTCCCAAAAGTTGTAAGACCACTGAATGGCATATCTGCTTGAACCGCAACTGTGTTCCCCGGAATGCTTCTTTCATCAGGTCCCGACTGTGAAACACAATAAACAGAACGACATCACCCTTCATGCGAGGTGAAAATGAAATAATCTAGCCACCATTGTCAACCACTTAGTTAAAACTTAATGTGTACTATTGAAAAACCCAAATGTTTCGCAGAAGATGATGGATCATCGTTTTAAAGGACCAATACATCCTCCCACAAATGAAACTTCGGTAAACTACAGATTACCATACCATGACAACAACAAATCTATCAGTAGTTGGTTCTGGTCCAATATGAGCTCCTGAAAAATATGATAGTTGACGTTAATAAGAAGCTGTTTTATAGCTTAGCATTGACCTGTTTGTATCACCCTTTTAAACATCGAAACTGCTTAAGTTCCAGAAGGAGAAGGAGAGAGGAAAAGATAGATAACTTGCCTGGATAACTAGCTTTAAGCAAATGCTTAATGAATGTTGTTTTTCCTGTGGAGTACTGACCCAGAAGCATTACCATAGGTTTTGCATCGAAATCACTGTTCGTCTAAGCAAAACACAAGTAATTAGTTCAATCGTCTAAGCAAAACACAAGTATTTGCAACTTAAATAACGACTCCCGAATCATTGTTATAAGATTTACCAATAAGCGATTGCCAACTTACCAACAAAGGGGATACAAAGTCATTAAACCGATAAGCAACTTCAAGTGGCTTCAGCTTCTGAATGTACAATCTCTTCAGGCCATCGACTATAGATGTTACGGAGGACAGAGAGATCTGAGAACAAGATTTTAAGTTTACAGAAACTGTAGATGTAAATTAACTAAAACAGTTCTTAGCAGCTGAGAAAAACTCGACTTTAACTCCACCAATGATCGTTTTGAGTACATAATAAAGATTAGGTAAGAACGACCATCAACGAATGTTTACTAGATATGGAAGTATTCTCAAGGCAATAAATGGTGAGTAATTAAATAGAGTGCGCTTGGAGGAAAACAAACCTTTTTTGAAGATTTTGAAGAGAACCAATGAGCTGTAAGCGATGCATCTGCAGCAGGGCTACCTGAACAGTTTTGAATCAAATTAGAATAAAATTACAAAACTTAAACCGTTGGGTCTTAGTATAACGAGATTCTTCTTTGTACCGTTCGCATTAGGATCACTCGACTTTGATGAATGCTTCTTCTTCTGTGTTAAAATGAACAGTTGTAAGTAATATTTATTTAAACTCGAAAGACATAAATTGGAAACTGCAAGCCCAATACTAACCGCCATTAATACGCCCAGACCTTCCATGGTAGGAGGATTCATATTTTTGAAATCAACTGCAATTAGCCAGAAAATATTTCAGAAACAAGAGCAACATAGTATTAACCAGCCCTAGAAAGGCACTACACACTGAGCATATTGAGATGAAAAGAAAGTATGGATTCGAGTTTGAATCACCATACCGTCGCTATGAAGAACTTCATGCGATATCTCATGTCCAGTTTGAGCCAAAGAAACGAGCTATGACGATGGAAGAAAATAACAATAGATTAGATTCACAGTTTTACAGCGAGATATGAACATTTGAATGCGAGAGATACAAAAATGGATCTGAACCTGCATAGCAACGATAAATTCTTTGAAACCAAGATACCCCTGTCTCTTTGCATCTGCAATTGCCCACACCTATCAGAAGAAGAAGAAGCATAAGCATAAGCGATCATCATATGCAATCTTCTCTACCTTCGAGTGAAGTGGTTCAATCATTGGATAAACCTCGGAGAATAAGAATCCTTACCTGCTTCAACTCCGGCCGAGGCAAATTCGACATAGAGAAGAACTTGATCGCGTCGTTACCAGTAATGCGTCCATCGCCGTCTGCTCATATAACACCAAACGGAGAAAAGCTCTTAGCGCGATAATTGAATAAGCAAATCGTAGATTGAAGAAGCAGTACCAGAGACATCAAGTGAGACCTGAATCGGCGAATTCGAACCATTCCTTGTAGATCATTTGGTTCTCCTTGGAACAAGAGCCAGCTGCGACGGAATCGATCTCCATCTCCGATTGCTAAAATCTAAAGATGTGCCGATTGATAAATATCTCAAGTGTGAATCCAGATTTGAGGATTTGAAGATATTGAAGTTTAAAGGAGATGGTAAGCAAAAAAAACAAACAAACAAACAAAAAAAGTCCGTTTTGTATACGTGAGATTACGGTTTCAGAGAAAGCGGGTTCTTCGTCTCGACGGCAAGAGAGGGGGAAGACAATTTAGCAATGCAAGAAACGGCCCTAAATTTCCATAAAGTTGTACATATGCCCCAATATTGTTGACTGATCGTAATAGCCCACTATTAAATATTGATGCGAAAGATTTCTCTCGTCTCAAATTGTTCAAGGATTTTTGATTGCTCCCTTCTCGGCAAATAATAAAGACGGAGAGTTTTTAAGAGCGTACTTGCATAAGTGATGGTTAATTTAGTAAATACTCTCTTTTTTCGCCAACCTGGTAAATACTTTGAACAAAAACAAAAAAGGTAAATTACTAAATACGACATTTTATTTTTCAATATGGTCAATACTTTAGAGTGAAAAATGAGTAGATTTATATGATAATGGAAATTAATATATCATAAATTACAAATGTAGTATCTTGACCCAAGCTAATTAATGAAATTAATAGATTTTACGTGTTATTAGGTTATTTATTGATGCAAAAAATAATCAACCTAATTTTCCTTTTAGAATCTGGTTTTCTTTTAAAAAATAGATATGTTATACATTACCAACAAAAGCAGAAAGTTTTATTGGATTTAGTATTTTAATTTTCAACCACATGTTTTAAATATCTTGTACCTGAGATTCCAGAGCAATATATTAATTTTTATACTTAAATGGAACTTCCAAATTCACTTGAAATTTTTGAAGTAAATTGACTAAGATGGTGTTCATATTAACTGGCTACAAACCAGAGATCTTATAAATTTCGACCGAGTAATGAGGAAAACATATTTAGAAAGCAATATGACAAAGTTTAAAATATAACAAGTCAAAATCACAAAACAGAGATAACTATAAAGGCATGGAATTTGTAAGACCAACCAATCTAATTTACTGTAAGATCTCTCGTTGAACTGAACATATGAAAATCTGTTACAAAATCGACGCATCAAAGAACAAACAAGATGATTTACAAATGATTTTAGAAAAATTAGGAAATGTTATATTTTACAGAGAGCCTCTGTGTACACCCACATATGTAGCAGTATCATCCAACAGGGGAGCCAAAACTTTGAGAGCTTTTATGATCCAAAGAATGATTCAAGAAATCCCAATGGTCTTACCCAAAAGCCATAGAACAAGCGACATTTCAATCCCGAATATTGTGTGAAGAGTACTTCTATCGAGTGTAAACCCAAACACCGTGATTCCTGCTTTGTTGTTCTCAAAGTAATTCACTGCAAAATCCAATAAAAACTTGTGAAGATGAGTACAGATAACTAGAGATGTGAAGAAGATATGAGATTTGGTGTGGATGCAGAGGCATATGTATATATATATGCTACCTAGAGCTTGCCGTTTTTGGAATGATATGGTGCTATAAGCATAAGCAGGGATGAGATCGTTGTTATCAAAATCATCTTCTTCCTCTCCATAATCCTCACTGTCGTCTGTATCTCCAGTATCAACATCTGTTGGATAGAACCCGTTTCCGCTTGCTCTATCAACTAACCTTGGAGTCTCTCCATCCACTGTCTCAAAGGACTCTATTGTCGCGCAGACATGCCACTTGGCAGCAAGGCAAGTCACCGCCTGAGCCTTGTGTGTGATTTTTGAGGCACTTCGTAGTAGAATAAGCAGCGCGGTGACCAACGTCATTGAACATAGCTGAGATGATCACAAGCAAAAAAAGGTAAGCGATATGGTTTAAGAAGCAAAATTTGTCATTGAGATCCAATAAAAAAAAAAAAAGTCAAACAAAACTCACTGCAAGTTCTCCAGCTCTGTCGAGATGCAATTCAGCATAGGCCTTAGTGGTAATAAGAAGAGAGTAAAACTGACTTCCAGTGACAAGAATCAAGGACAACAATATGAAGGTTCGGTATCGGTGGCTGATGATTCTCAAGTGACGTCTGATGCGGAGATGTTCAGACAAGATGGAACCAACATCCGAATCCATTTGAAAGACCTGAGCAAAGTCTTGTAGCCTAAGGATCTGGAGATGGCAGATGAGACGGAAGAGGACACAAACCAAGAAGATGACGGTAGTACGGTAGAGCCACGAGCAGAGCTCCATCAGACAAGCGACTGTATCACTCAAGACAACGTTACCGAGGAAAGGAATCTGAGAAGCGCCTGAAGCGTACCACCATATCTTGTATGAACTCATCGCTAGGAAACAAGGAGTGACGAAGTAGGAGAGAATCTTAAGCGATCTCTGCGTAACCAAAGAGTTGTGATTTCAGAAAACAGCTATAAAACATGGCTATGTGCTAAGAAGTAAGAGCATTGTAATGCTTGTGAAGCAAGTAAACAAGAGGATGTTCAAGATTCGAAGTAGCTCGTTGTTTACACACCAACATTTGACGATTTCTGGGATTCCTAAGATCCATATGTAACCATCTGAAATTTTACATCTCAGATTGTTCTGTAGCTAAATTTATTTTTTAAATTGATCTCGAAGGATCCATAAAGTAGTATAGAAAACGACAGATTCCAACTTTTAAGACCGAAGTATACGAAGAAACCAACTATAATCCTCAAAATCGAGAAACAAAATTCAAATTGGAAACGATAATAAACGGAGCAAGAACGAAACTCAGATTTTCCCAGAAGTCAAATCAAAGGATGGCGAAATTCGAAACGGAATCGGAAAATGAGTTGAAAGAAGAAAAACTCACGTTGAGCTGATTGGTGTAGCCTCGGCGGACAGTCTCGCTCTCGTCCCAAAGCTTGTCGAAGAAGAGGAACCGTCGGAGACCATACTTGCTGATGAATCTGGAGAGACAGAGGAAAGAGAGGGCGGCGAAGCTGCTGAGAGAAAGCTGAACCACGGAATCGTACGGCCTCGAGTGATGGCTGTCGCAGTCGGCGCAAGCGAGCATGAAGTGAGACGTCGCCGGAACGACGAGGGTGAAAACGACGAACATCGACCAGGAGAGAACAGCCGTCCAAGGGCTCGACTGATCCACGCACATCCATCTAAGGTATTTCCGGAAACTCTGGAGCTCGTCCTGCGCGTGGGAGACGCAACGCGTGAACTTGCTTTCACGGTTGATCAACGGCTCTCGTCTTCCACCTCCGTCGCCTCCTGCTGCTGTTCCGATGTCGATGTCCGCCATGGACGATCCCTCGGAAAAGCTAAGAATAAAGAAAGGCTGCGAGCAATTTAGACGAGAAGCTCTCTGTTTTTTCCAAATGTGATTTTATTTCGACGATTTGATTGATGACGCGGTTGGAAGAAAGATGGCAGAATCAGGAATAGCTAAAAATTGTTAAGGTTATTTATAAATATGATTGATGCTTACGTGGCATTTGACAACCCATAGAAGGTGCTTGTTTGTTTGTGTTTATGTCCTATGCTTATGTTTTATAGAGGGACCCTTTATATAAGGTTTAGAGATACAGTATAATTATGTTAATAATGGCTTGTAGGATGATAATTTGTATTCGTCATTTCATCAAAACAGAGTTCTAAATCTGGATTAGTCGTAGAAGACGACAAATGAAGAATAACAGTATTGGTTTTTCGAAACTAACTTTATTTATTGTTTTTACAGTTCGTTACAAGTTACAACTGAAGTAAAAAATATGAAAACTTTGAGTATTTGTTATAGCATTTATCATTTTTTCTATGGTTTAGATACGGTTGTATACTTATTTACGAGACATCAAAAATACAAACGAACTTGTCTAGTACCATTGTTGATTGACTTTTGTTTCGCAATAAAACAAAAAGAAATGTGGTTATATGTTCATGAGAAAATCATGATTTTGACAATCACCGGACACGAGGTATAGCTGATAAAGTATTTTTTTCCGAAAAATTTAGATATGTCATAAATTGGAACAAATCTTCTAGCAGTTCTTTTTCTTTCGTTATCATCCAAAAATAAAAGCATTAATGCATGAACTTTATTACAGAACACACATATATATATATAACAGGTTATAGTATATTACTAGTGATTAAACAGGTCCCGGTTTGTGTACAATGAATTATATACCTTGTTAAATACTCCTAGTTGTTAATTTGTACCGTAAATAACAAATCGTTGCATGTCCACAAATCGTTATTAGCTACTTTTTGATTTTCCAAACAATTGTCAACATATCTTGGTTTTTCTTTAAACAATTAGTTTTTCGGACAATTGTCCACAATATCTTGGTTTTATAGACTGCAATTTTAATTATTATCATTTATCGGCGGGGAAAATACGTGGCAGTGAGAAAGTACTAGAAAAATATGAAGAGTTGCAAGATACAAGATGCTAGTGAACAAACAGGCTGTAGGACAATGACATGTGATGTGTAGTATTTAGGCCGTAGATTACGCAAATCACCGTACCTACGGCGCCACGTATGTTGTTAAGCTGTTCCTAATTACCATTAAATTAATTTAATGTCCCAACAAAGAAACAAAATATAATTAGATCAAACTCAACTAGTAAACTCTCAATTTGTTCCCCTAATTTTAAATTATACGACTACTTAAAGAATTCTAAGTCCCCGGCGGCATGTCTTAAATTTATTGGAAGGATGATCGAATATATAAGTTCAAAGGCCCTAGAAACTAATAGAATAACGAATAGGTTATAATTTTATAAGAATTGTCTATTTATTCGAATAATTCATGGGCTTGGTTTTTGATTGCTTGTGGCAATGTGAATGGCTATCTATTCATGTCAATGTAGTGGGAAAATTATAAACCTTTTTATTCCTCTCTAGTCAAGAATTTTAAGATTCAATATATTCGTGATTGTTTTTCTTTGCAATAGATAGGTTAAACATGTTGAATTGTCTGATCTAAGATTATTTTCTTTTAATTGAAGAATGACGAATTTTTATGTAGAATTCTTATTTCTTGTACAAACTATGTTATCTTGTTTCATTTCCATTGTTTTCACGAGTATGTGATACAAACAACTTACAAGATACACGAAAATGAATGAATATCATATCGACAGTTTTATAGTAAAGTGGTAATTAGCAGCTGAAACATTTGATCTTTTAGATATGTCATAATTTTAACATTTGGCAAAGGCTGAGAGCCTGGGATTGTGGAAAGTGTAAATTACGTTTCAAGTAAAAGAGTAGAAACGGGCCGGCATAAGATTTTATGGGCTGACAGAATTTCTGTCACAGAAATATAAATCGTGCTCGGAGCACGCAAGCCGACTCAGCTATTTCTAATTTAAAATGTTTTTGTACTCTAAAACATATTTCAGACGTTGTCAGAAATTCTTAATATCCAACAAAGACATTTAAATAGTTTTATGAATAGTTTTGTCGATATATCTTCCAATGTTTAGCTGATAATATATATTTTGCTTGTGTGGATAAGAAAGAATCTATACTTATTTGTTTGTGAAATAGGGCATGTGAGTTCGGTTGGTTTGGGTTTTTCAGTTTGGATAGTTCGAGTAAACAGTTCAGTTCGAGAAAATTCTATCAAAAATAGTCGAGTTTGACTACAATTTGGTTTAATTTGGATATTACATCATTTTAAATTTTAAGTTTCTCCTGAATTAAACAAAAATTTATATTAACTCCAGAAAATTTTGCTAGTTTGGTTATTTGGTTCAAAATTAAAATACATTTTGTTATAAAATCCAATATAACCATGTACCAACAAAATACATTCACATTATGTTATTGACTTAAATTTGTAATCATACATATTAGTTTCTTAATTTATAGCTACATACTATTAGGGTGTGACTGGTGACCATAATTGGGAAAAGGAACCGCAAGGAATACCACATTCCTCTTCATTCCTAAATTTTTTTACCAGTCACAAATAATATTTGTTACATATGGGACCCATCTAATTCCCTTCCATTCCTTCTTATATGAGGAATCAAGAACAAATATATTTCATATCAAATTTGACAAGGAATGAAAAGGAAAATTATAAAAATTGGTATATATACATTTTATGTAAATAAACTTATAGAAAATTGACATTTTAAAGTACGTTCAATTTAGGTTGTCTTCTTCAATATATATGCTCTTCATCAAAACTTCTTGCTTGCTAACCCAATACATCGGCAAAAGCAAGAAAGAAAAGGTAAATCATGTTTTTATAATTATAATTATTCTATGTCAACCATGATTGATAATAAGACTTCTTTCATGTATATTTGTTACAGGTATCATGTCAACTCAAAAAAGTAAAAGTGGAGTCCGTCGGAGAGGTCAATCAAGTGATGAGGCAAGAACCACAGCTGATGGTGGAACAAATCGTGAAGGCCAGGTAGTTATGTTTATATAATTTGTTTCTGCAATAATCAATTGATTAATATGAAGTATTTTCAATTAACTATTGGAAGATACGTACTTTAGTATATGTGGAAGGATAAAAATTGTCAAGTTATGCTTGAACTTGTCATTGAGGAGCTAAGAGCAGATGACTACCGTAGTAGGATGCCAGATGTTGCTGCTAGAAAAAGAATTGAAAACAAATACTTTGAGTTGATGGGAGAAAAGATTTCTTGGGATACAGAAATAACTAGCAAAATTGGTTACTTGCGCAAACTATGGATTGTTAATGGTCAATTGATAAAGCGCACTGGAGTTGCAGTTGATCCATCTACTGGACAAATAGATATGACCCAAGCTTGGTGGACTGATCGGATTACGGTAATTCTTTTTGCATATACGATTACATATCTTTCTTGTTTATAATTTTTTAGCTACTAATTTTTTTTATTGCTATCACTTTCAGGAGTATGGAAATAAAGGAAAATTTGTTCGTGTTTTGGTGAAAAAAAACCGTTGCCGTTCAAAGATTTGTTAGACCAAATTTTTGGTGAACATGATGTGGATCAAGATGAACGTTATTCTCCGCATATGCTTGGGCAACAACTCCAGCAGATTCAACCAGCAGATTCAACGATAATTCAGATGATGAAAATGATGTACGAATAAATGAAGAAACATCGGCCGCAGTTTATATGAAAATTGTTCGAGATCATATCGCTGCACAATTGTGGTCAGACAAGAGACCTGCTTCTCGTCGATCATAGGTTCGTATCTTTATTATACTATAATAGATAAGTGTCTGCATGCATATATATAAATTCTTGGATATATCAAGAACTTCGTATTCTATAAAAAGACAAAATTTTAAATGACACTGGTTTTTTGTTTTGCAGTTATCAGATTAGATGAATGCTTTGTCGGAGTTTGAAGAGATGAAGAAGAAGTAGAAAAAGTCAATTATATGCAAAATTCTTCTGCCAAATTTAATTATTAATTAAAACACTCGTTCCTCTTTCTTTGTTACCATTCACTGGAACAATTTGCTACATTACTATTCTGCATTTATTCCTTTTTACTGATTTCTTATAATTCCTTATAATTCTTTTCCTTATAATTCCCGTTGTTCCTTTTCTGCTCACCAGTCACACCCTTATTCTACCTAATTTCCCTACAAATAATTATGTACATTATTCAAACAAAAATAATTATTTATAGTCACTTTCCAACATTTTATCTGCTACATCTCATGTACATTTTATTTTCTCAATTTTTCAGAATCATCGTTTAGAACCATGGGTTGAACTTACATTTGTTTTTTTTTTTTTCTAACGGCATTTCATTGATAACATAAAACCAGTGCAAATCATTTCATTGAATCTTACATTTGTTTTTTGTTTTTTACAACTAAATTCATTTTTATCTTCTACTTAGATTATTTATAGTCTTATAGAAGAACTAAATGATTGAAAGTTGGAGATAAAGTTAAAATTAGGTTTGGGCAAAAAAACCGAAACCGAAAACCCGAACCGAACCCGAACCGAAAAAATAGAACCGAACCCAAACCGAAATTCGTAAAATACCCGAACGGATCCTAAATTTCAATATCCGAAAACCCGAATCCGAACCCGACCCGAACCGGAAACCGAACAGGTACCCGAACGCCCATGCCTAGTTAAAATGTAAAACCCAAAATATTCGATCTTATACCAAAATGTAGATACCATTATGAGAAACTGCTCGAACCCCTCAATTCTCGAAAGGTTACAACAGCAAAGGAACATACTGTAGATTTAATTGAAAATTCCAATTCGGAGTTCTTACTTTTGGACCAGAATTCGAACCCCAAAAAGAAAGAGAAAGCGACTTGAGAGTTGAGATGGGAACGCACAAGTAATAAATCTTTACAGTAAAGAACAAGACATCATGACTTCTTAAATATATTCCAAAAATTTTCCATAACAAAGCCTAACCGAAAACAGTAAAATTAAAACAAAAAAGCTCGGTCTTGCTTCAGACCCAAAGATTCACCGTCTGAATCCGTGGCAGAGAAGCAAAGTAGATACCAAATTTGGGACAACTCGACCAGCAAATTTTAATCAGATGGTCAAACACACACAATGAATTCTACCACCCCAACAGCATTTACAGATCAACATCATATCAGCCACCAAACTTTAACCTAAAGATTTGGCATTTGCCCATTGAGCTTTATCGATCACCCAAATCACTCACCGCCCCTTGACCATTCCCATATCTCCGTTGTTCAAAATCCAAACGCCGGTTGGGTACACGAAAGCGAAAGTCTTTCTTGTCTTCCTGCTGCATCTAAAAAGATGAATAAAAAACTTCAAACTTCAGGCTTTAGCAATAACAACGAGTATTCCAACATCTTTCTTCGAATCACCCAATTTAAGTAGCAAAGGAGCGTTTCGCTATCTTTCTTTCTTCAAGCTTTTCTTACCACAAGGTGAAGCCTTTCAGACCTGACAAACAAGTGTCTGTGTTCCTGCGTGGGTGTGTTACACAGCAATGTGTTTGAGAAAATGCAGCTTCCTACTCCAAACCATAAAGCACAGAATACTCTAAAAATCTACAGATTTTGGATTTGAATCATTAAGAATCATCAGCTATAGAATGTTACATGTAACAAAGGGTTGATCTTTATAAGAAACAGACAAATGAAACCCAGATCTGGTTCTTACAGTAACAGATCTTAACACAAGCTCTCTCTCTCTCTCACACTCTCTCTCTTTTATATATCGTCATCGTCTTCGTTGTCATTGTGATTCACAACGATGAAATCATCGTGCTCACTTTCTTTCTAATTCCTTCTTTTTTTTTTTTCCTTTTTTCCTTTCTTTCTTTCAATATGAGATCAAAGGAAAATTGAAAAAAAGGGCATAAAAATTTCTTTTGAAAAATTGGAGATTTTTTGTTGTTGTGGGGTAAATAACGGATCTTGTTGGTTTTATACCCTCAGATCAAAGACGTAGATCGGTGCAGTGGAGATCGTCTGTGCCGGCGAATAAGTCAACGCCATCCAACGGCGGAAAATTAAGATCAAACTGAAACGGCGGTTTCCGGCGCGAAAACGACGAAGCGATGTCGTCTCCGTCGTCAATCACCGACGAAGACGAATCGCAGTCGCTGTGGCAGTCCTCCGGAGCCACCGGCGGAGTCCGCGGATACCTCTTCGTCGCAGGCAACGGCTTCGCCACGGAAGAAGTCGCAGCTTCCATCGGCGGTCTCGATCCGCTAAATGATTTGACGGTGCTGCTCATGCTGCTACTCGCCGGCCGACTGATAATCTGCTGCTCCTGGAAGTTGCCTCCGCCGTATAACCGGTGGTCCATGAACGGATCGATCTGGTTCTGATTCGCCGGGAAAGGAGCAGTGGAGCATAGATTCTGATTCTGATTCTGATGGTTCTGGTAATTGAGCGGTTGGATATGAGAAGAAGGAGAACAGTCGATCGGAAAATTGGTCTTGGCCTTGGGACCACGGAGGTTACGAGCGGCTGCGTCGTAGGCGCGTGCGGCTTCCTCGGCGGAATCGAAAGTACCGAGCCAAACTCGGGACTTCTTCAACGGATCACGGATCTCCGCAGCGAATCTCCCCCAAGGTCTCTTCCTGACGCCTCTATACCTCGGCTCCTTCACAGATCCGTTGTGATTCCCGGCGGTTACCGGAAGGGCGGGTCCAGCGACGGAAGAGCCTCTCCCTTTCCTCATGGAGAAGAAGGTGGAATAACCACAAGTAATGTGATTGAGAAGAGATCTGTGTGTGAAGAAGAAGAAGAAAGAAATGTTGAAAAGGAGGAAAGATGAGGAAGATGGAGGAACAAGGGTACCTGTTGGAAATAACCATAAACTCTCTTCAGACATAAAACCATTTTTAAAAAAAAACATAACATAATTGTTTATCATTTCTTTTAAAAAATTATTCAAAAAGAGTTTTTAATTTGTATTAACAATAATTTATGGTTGGAATAGCTTTTTTTTTTTTCTCTCTACCTTCACGCCCGTCCAACAAGACCGACCAAATCGTTTCCCTTTTTTATTAATGGCGTACCATTTTTCTTAACTTCGATTCTTTCCCTTTTGCTTTAAACTTTTATTCGATATATGCATTGTTAAAATTAAAAAAAACAAAAACAATTTCATTGTTCAGTTTTATAACAAAATTTGAAAGTCTTTAAAAGAGTTCACAAGAGATGTCTCGAAATGCGAAGAAAGCAAAAGAGGGTAAGCACTTGCGCTCTCTGTCCTGACCCTGACCACAACATATATAAAATCTTCTTTTGTTTATTAGATTTTATTATTTTAATCGCCTAAAAGACCAAATAGTCCATAGGTAATGACCAAAACACCCTCGTCTATTTTAATTTTATTTTATTTCTGAATTTTAAAATAATATAATACCCCTCGAAATTATTAAGTGAGGTCTTCTCCTTCCTTGGGACCCTACACGAAAACGAGACGCGCTTATCGTCATCGTCGTCTCCCGTGTAAAAAGTAAATGCTGTTGCGGAAATGCATTTATGCAGAAACACAGATTTCTTGTTCGTATAAACTGAATTCGTCTCCCACTCGTTTCAACCAAATTCGAAAATTATCACACAAAAAAAAAAACCTCTAAATAAAGAACACACATTTTTTTAAGAAAAAAAAATCAACTTGCTCACCTTTAAATACTGGATCATAATAGCCTACTAAGGGATTTGATGAGTAGTTTAAGGTTTTTTCTTGTGGCCTCATCGCCTGTGAATCCAAGAATATCTGAGCTTATGCTCTACAATGAAAGAATCAAAAACCATGTTAACATTTTTTTTAACTTGTCAAAACTTTTACTTTTTTTTGGGTCTGATATTGAATAATACTAATAAAGTTACCTCGACGTTCTTCAAAGTGTAAACCAGAGTGTAGATTGACTTCTGAATTAGTTCTGTATTCTCAGGTGTCATAATCGACGAATGAACCTTTCTGCAATGTTACAAATATGAACATGTAAAATCTTTGCTGTCAAGAAGATTTACATTCTCACAATCATCTACGGTTCTACCATATTAACTAATCACAGACTTTATCTCTCTGTCAGGCATTAGTATGTAAACGAGCTTTGACATAGATGTGGTCCTAGTCCTACTTTAAAATTTCCAGAGACAAGTTTCCACTCTATCCACGAACATACATTGTGATAGAAACAGCAGACTTTGGATTCAGAAGATAAAAAGGCAAACAAGATCATAAACTATTTCAGATTTTAAAACAGTATATCAAATCTGGACACTTCATTTGGCATAGAGCTAGTAAGATAGACACATTTATGCAAAGATATGCATGCTTTACGACAAATCTTGTTCTCAAGTGTCCACAAATAGATGCAAAGCCAGTTCAATTTTTTTTCTGACCGATGTATGGGTAAGACCTTAAGTTTAGTTATTTCCTAGTTCCAAGGACAAGGAGTAACTCAACATTAGTGCTTCTATCTCTACCGTATTGTCTATTTCCCTAATGAACTTTGGAATTGTTTGACACTTGCACTGTGAACTTCCTCAAAAGATATACAATCAATAACGCAAGATTATTAGTACCTATAGCTCAATTCTGGTGACTTAGAGCCATTACCTCATATCGTCAGAAGCTTGGGTCAGGCTTCGAGTTAGACACTCAACTTCCTTGAGCAAGCCGCTATCACGAAACTCAGAGAGCAAAGGTTGAGCATCTTCAGCCATGGCTTGAATCTGTGACATCACTACATCAAACCCAACGCTTACGCATGAGAATACATTTTTGTTTTCCTCATTCTTTCCAAAATTCACCTATTGAATAGTATAAACTAGATCAACCAAAGGACCACCAAAATTACTCATATCACCTTTCTGAGCAATGGTTTTGCTTCTTCGATAACTGACGCCGCTCTCTCAGCAAGCGAATACGTATTGGCAACACCAATCTCCTCTACTTCACGTCCGATACGAGTGAATATTCCAACTAGTGCATCTAAACTCACTCCTTGCTCTCCCTTTATCTTCTGCCTATCACAAACAATCAGACCTTCTTTACCACATTCCGGATGCAGAGGCCCAACGGAAGGTTCCGGTATCGGATCCCTCGGCGTAATGTCGATCAAAGTTTCCATTAGAAGACCAGACTGATTCACCTCAACCAATGAATTCTTAGGGATGATGATCTTATCATCTTCAATCTACAAAATGACGAGAGCCTAACATAAGAAACCAATGTCACTGTCAAAACCAGATTCAACGCACCAACCAAACCATACCTCAGCAACAGCTTCAATGTTCTTCAATGAAGGGTTAACACGGATAACGGTACCAACGGTCACGCCACGGATCCTAACCGGTGTTCCCGTGCAAATGCCAGAGGCTTGACTAAGCTCAAACACGGTCTGATATTTCCTGAACCTGGACCGCATTTGAAACCCTCGCAGCCACGCCCAGCTAAGAGCAAGAAGTGTAGCTCCGGAGACGATAAACAAACCAACCCCACCTTCCCAAACACTTCTCTTACCAAACCCAAAATCACTCAGAGGTTTTAAAGTCTGTCTCCATATATTCCTCGGCACATCCAAAACAACGGTTAGAGGACTCTTCCCTTCACCAGACGACGGCTGCGTATGTCCGGCGTCGGAATTGGATGCAGCTCTGACCACTAAATGTCTAGTTCTAGGTTTCGGTGGGAGATAAGGAAGCCCATTGGGACAAACTCGAGGGCAAGCAATCATGGAAGACGATGGCATTAGTGATGAGGGAACTTGAATTACAGCATTCCCAATCATCTCCGGAAAATCCAAAAAGAAAAAGCTAAACTTTATGTAGTAAAGTTCCAATTTTCCCGAGCTGCAGCTGTAAGGGGATTTTTCCAATAAACGAGGGAAAAAACAAAGAACATGTGAATTGCGTGAAACTTCTACTTTATCGATCGAATTACACAAGTTGAATTTAGGGTTCTGGGAAAGAGAGATAGACGATACCTGGGCTCGAACTTTATTACCGAACTGGTGTCGTGAATCTGAGAATGGCGTCAAAGACTTGCTGCTGTAATTTAGATGGCAGATACAGAAGACGGAAAATCCCATGTGTTAATTTTACTTTTATTATTAATAACTAAAATAAACAATTAATTAACCTTTTTTTTTGTCAATAATGTTATAATAATAATGATAATTTATTATATCGGAAATAATAAATAAAGACAAAAATTTATTACCCACAAAGTCTTGATACAAGGAGAGAAATGAGAGAGAATGTGAGAAATTATGGTTGTAATGAGAAGAATGTGTGTTTTGGAATGAGGGGGTTTGGTTGTTTATATAGAAGAAAATTGGGCTCCACAATCACTTTTTCTTCCTCCTTATTTTGACTTTCATAACACTCCCCCTTGGAGACCAATGTCATATTCATACTCTCCTCAACGCCTTTGTTGCCTCGTTAAAAACCTTGAAAAACCCAATGGGAAAAAACCATAGTAAGGTAAAAAGAGTACAACTGCGCAAGCTCCCCCTTGATTAAGGTTGTCTTAGAGATCTTGTCGACGACGCATTCCAATACTATGTACATGCTTCCTGAACATAGTGGTGGGTAGTGATTTCGTGAAAAGATCAGCTGCGTTGTCGCATGAACGGACATATCTCACTTCAATCTCCTTATTCTTCTCGAGTTCTTGGATGTACATGAACAACTTCGGAGGTATATGTTTCGTTCTATCACTTTTGATATATCCTTCCTTCGTTTGAGCAACGCATGCAGCATTATCTTCGTATAAGATAGTTGGCTCCGTATCTCGGAGAATCCCACTGCTTGATAGGATGTGTCGGCTTATTGATCTCAGTGAGACACATTCTCTACTTGCTTCATGGAGTGCAATGAGTTCTGCATGATTCGAGGAAGTAGCCACCAGTGTCTGTTTCTGAGAACGCCAAGATATAGCAGTGCCTCCGATCGTGAAAACGTATCCCGTTTGTGATCGGGCTTTGTGTGGATCCGATAGGTATCCTGCATCTGCAAAACCGACCATTTTACCTTTTGAATTTTTAGGATAAAATAATCCTAAGTCAGTGGTCCCTTGAAGATAACGGAAAACATGTTTAATTCCATTCCAATGTCTTCGCGTAGGGGACGAACTGAATCTTGCCAAAAGATTAACAGCAAATGATATATCAGGCCGTGTGCAATTTGCAAGGTACATCAGAGCTCCAATTGCACTTAGATATGGTACTTCAGGACCAAGTATCTCTTCGTTTTCCTCATGTGGTCGGAATGGATCATTTTCAATATTAAGTGACCTTACGACCATGGGAGTACTGAGTGGAGTTGCCTTATCCATGTTAAATCTTTTTAACACTCTTTTGGTATATGTGGATTGGTGCACAAATATACCTTTTTCAGAATGCTCAATCTGAAGGCCAAGACAATACTTTGTCTGCCCGAGATCTTTCATCTCAAATTCTCCTTTTAAATAATCTGATGCTTTCTGTATCTCATCATGAGTTCCGATTATGTTTAGATCATCAACATATACTGCGATTATTACAAATCCAGATGTTGTTTTCTTGATAAAAACACATGGGCATATAGGATCGTTTACATATCCTTCTTTCGTTAAATGCTCACTGAGACGATTATACCACATACGTCCAGACTGCTTTAACCCATATAATGATCTTTGCAATTTTATTGCACATAACTCTTTTGGTTTAGAACTTAATGCTACAGGCATTTTAAAACCATCAGGAATTCTCATGTAGATATCAGTATCTAATGATCCATATAGGTATGCCGTAACGACATCCATAAGACGCATTTCTAGATTTTCATCAGCCGCCAGACTCATCAAGAATCTGAACGTGATTGCATCCATAACAGGAGAATACGTTTCCTCGTAGTCTATTCCAGGTCTTTGTGAAAAACCTTGGGCTACGAGACGAGCTTTATATCTCGTGATCTCATTTTTCTCATTTCGTTTACGAACGAAAACCCACTTAGATCCAACTGGTCTCACATCTTCGGGTGTGAGCATAATGGGTCAAAAACCTCTCGTTTATTAAGCGAATCAAGTTCGACTTGTATTGCATCTTTCCATTTTATCCAGTCATGTCTTTTTGACATTCATATACAGACTTTGGCTCTGGATCTTCCTTTTCCTCATTTATTTCTTGTGACACAAGATATGAGAAAACATCATCGAGATCATCTATTTCTTTTCTTTTCCATATCTTTTGATTATGGATATAATTGATAGAAATCTCATGATTTTCTTCTGGATTTTGATGCTCTACATTATCATGAGTCTCATGATTTGTTTCCTCCAAAGTACTTTCTGCTACTTTGGGTGTTTCATGAGTTTCAACTTTCTTTTGTTTCTTATGATTCTTAGTTTTAGAACCAACGGGCCTGCCACGCTTCCGGCGTGTTTCAGGCTCACGTGTATCATCTGCTTTCCCACGTTCTTGTGGTATTTCAATATGAGCAGGAGCATTTGCAGCCGGTATATGAGATTTAGTTACCGTTTTGGTATCCGCAAATGCATCTGGTAGCTGATTTGCTATACTTTGCAAATGCACAATTCGTCGAACTTCTAGTTCTGACTCTTTAGTAGGAGGATCAAGGTGTAACAAGGATGGTACACTCCACTTGATTTCCTTTCCTACTTGCTTATTTTCTCCCCCTAGAACCGGGAACACTTTTTCATCAAAGTGACAATCGGCAAAACGTGCCGTAAAGACATCACCTGTCTGTGGTTCTAGGTATCGTATAATTGATGGAGAATCACAACCAACATATATTCCCAACCTTCTTTGTGGTCCCATCTTTGTGCGTTGTGGTGGTGCTATAGGCACATATACCGCACAACCAAAGATTCTGAGATGGAAAATATTTGGTTCTCGACCAAATGCCAACTGAAGTGGGGAATACTTATGGTATGCACTTGGTCTTATCCGAATCAGTGCTTCAGCATGCAAAATAGCATGTCCCCATACAGAGGTTGGAAGTTTAGATCTCATGATCAACGGTCTTGCAATCAATTGCAGACGTTTAATTAATGATTCAGCCAAGCCATTTTGAGTATGAACATGAGCTACAGAATGTTCAACTTCAATTCCCGTTACCATACAATAATCTTTGAATGCTTGGGATGTGAATTCACCAGCGTTGTCTAATCTAACTCTTTTAATAGGATAATCAGAAAACTGAGTTCGCAGTTTGATTATCTGAGTTAGAAATCTCGCAAATGCCATATTTCGAGATGACAATAGACAAACGTGTGACCATCTACTGGATGCGTCAATTAATACCATAAAATAGTGGAATGGTCCACAAGGTGGATGTATTGGTCCACAAATATCACCTTGAATTCGTTCAAGGAATTTTGGTGATTCTTTATCGATTTTGGTTGGCGATGGCCTTATGATCAATTTGCCAAGAGAACATGCAGCACATGTCATTTTATTTCCCTGATATATCTCTTGGATTTTCAGTGGATGACCATGTGAGCTTTCTATGATCTTGCGCATCATTGTGGTGCCTGGATGGCCAAGGCGATCATGCCACAATGTGAAATCCTCATGATTTCTTTTGATCACAAGGTTTGATTCAATTGCATCTATATAAGTATGATGCAAGCCAGAAGGAAACTTTGGAATTTTTTCAAGTATAAGCCTTTTTCCAGATTTCTCAGAAGTTATATACATATACTTCTTTCCATTCTCAGTTGCTGACTGAGTGTCATACCCATGAAGGTATATATCTTGGAAACTCAACAAATTCCTCTTTGAATTTGGAGAATATAAAGCATTTTTTATGGAAAAATTTGTTCCATTTGGCAGCATAAAGCTGGCTTTTCCAATTCCTTCAACCAGGTCTGTAGGACCTGATATTGTACTGACAATAACATTTGTCAGTTTTAGGTTAGAGAAATATTGTTTGTTTCTCAGAATAGTGTGGGTTGTTCCACAATCTAGTATACAAATCTCTCTAACCATCTTTTTGGATATTGTCCTATTTGTGTTGTGATCCATTTTCTGCAGGTAACATAAACATCAAGAAAAAGAGATAGTAAATTTAATTCATAAAATCACACAATAATTATACATTAATTTTGTTGTATAAACAACATTATTCTTAAAACAAAGCAAAGATGAGTAATAATTATACATGGCTTATTTTGAGATATTACAAGCATATCAATGTTCCATTATCATGGTCTCATCGAAGTCGTCCCCAAATTCGGAGGAATCGAGGTAAGTTGTACCCTCGAAGTGTTCTGTAAGGTTCACTTCTTTCCCTTTGCCTTTAATTGACTCTTGGTACAATTTGCAAAGATGTGGGGGAGTTCGACATACATGGGACCAATGCCCTTTCGATCCGCACCTGAAACATACATTTTCTTGTTTCTGGGTGGAACTCCCTTGGAGTTCTTTTCCCTTTGGGAATTGTTCGGATCGGACCCATCTGTATGAATTCCTCTCTTGTGGGTTATAATTTCTCCCACGTCCTCGATTAAATCGTCGACCACGGCCACGGCCTCGGCCACGACCACTGCCACGACCACGACCATGATAGGTTTGATCCTTTCTCTCCGGAAATTTTACATCCGTGGTATTTACTTCAGGAAATGCCTTGCTTCCTGTTGGCCTAGAATTGTGATTCTTTATGAGAAGTTCACAGTTCTTCTCAGCTAGTAGGAGCGTTACCATTAGCTCAGAAAACCTAGTGTATCCGCGACTCCTGTAGAGTTCTGCAAGAACACGGTGTTCTTTATGGAATGTCGTATAGGTTTTTTCTAGCATTTCTGCCTCAGTGACAGGTTTATCACAATATTTTAATTGTGTCACAATTCTTAGAATAGCGGAATTATAATCTTCCACTTTCTCAAAATCCTGAAATCTCAGGTATTTCCACTCGTCGAGTGCATGAGGGAGAGTTATATCTTTTTGGTTATCAAACCGCTCTTTCAGAGCTTTCCACAGCTGTGCTGGGTCTTTTATATTAGCATAATCATGCTTAATATTTTCATCGACATGTTTTCTGAGGAAAACTATCGCTTGTGCCTTTTCATGGGCAGGCGATTCGATGTTTTCTTTTATAGAGTTTGGAATTTTTTTCATCTCTAAATGGAGTTCGACATCAGTCGTCCATGCGATGTAATTTGCTCCGGTAATCTTTAGAGCTGGAAATTGTAGCTTCTCAACTTTTGCCATTTTGATTTTCTAAAACAAAATCATAAAACTTTATTAGTGCGGTAATAATCACTCATTTAAAATGAGCCGTTTACATGAATAATCCAAGCAATTACAAGGAAAAAACAATGCACAAAAAGTAAAACAACGATTAAGGAAAATTCTGCCGGAGTAAAATCTCCCATGCAAAGACCATAAATCGATGTAAAAGTTACAATCGCACAGAAAATTAAAAGCAAACGGATCATCATTCTCATCATTCTTACAAAAATTAGATGAAAAATATTTGTGAAATATTTGAGAGAAGAAGAGAGAAGATATGAAATCGATGAGTGAAATGAAATGAGTGAGGGATGAGTTTATTTATAGATCGAAAAACACTGTTCATAGCCGTTGAAAATCACTGTTCATAGCCGTTAGATGTAGCCGTTGGAGAGTAAAAATTTGTGAAAAAATCTTTGTGACCGTTATGAAAAAGGCTACCGGAAAAACTGAGTTTTTAATTAAATCCGTACTACTTCTTCCCAGTTGGACAAGAAGGTGCTCTTTAACGGAACAGGGGTTCCTGGAGATGTACGTTGATATGAGTCTAGATTTATTCGCCTGAGGAATAAATGAGACCGCAATCTTATTTTGAACACAAAAATATGCATATTTAATTTATAATGATTATAATATAAACAGATATATAATCAGAAAATTATGGTGATTTAATCATCCACATTGAAACAATAAATAAATATGCGGTGGCTCAGCCATCCATTATGACATTAACAATAAAATTATATAGGTGGCTCAGCCATCCATTATAATATCAACAATAAAATTATACAGGTGGCTCAGCCATCCATTATAATATTAACAGTAAATAAATAATTATGGTGCTTTTAGCAGCCATGATATAGTGCAGGTAAATTAAATAACGAGGCGACAAACCGCCCACGGTAATATTAAGAAAATAATGGTGCGTTAAACAACCATTACAATAATAATAATAAATTATATAGGCGGGTATCCCGGCCATTATAACAGGGTAAATATTACATATATATATAGCCCATATCGTAGAACGATCGTGCTGATAACGTGTTATAATAATAATGATAATTTATTATATCGGAAATAATAAATAAAGACAAAAATTTATTACCCACAAAGTCTTGATACAAGGAGAGAAATGAGAGAGAATGTGAGAAATTATGGTTGTAATGAGAAGAATGTGTGTTTTGGAATGAGGGGGTTTGGTTGTTTATATAGAAGAAAATTGGGCTCCACAATCACTTTTTCTTCCTCCTTATTTTGACTTTCATAACAAATAAAACAATTAATTAACTAATTCCGAAATGTAAAGGGAGTTGGAAATCTCTCTTTAAGGCCAATTTAAAAGGAAGAGGGGCATTTACGTAATATTGTAAAATATACAGTGAACTGAACTGAACTGAACTGAACTGTACTGCTTTCACTTTATCTCTATGTTTCGCCCTTTGGTGGGGCGGTAAGCCATAAGTGTTTTGCTTTCGCATTTGACCGCAAATTGTGGAAAATAGCTCAAAATCAATTTATTCATTAAGTTCAACAACGATTCTTCCTCAAATGAGTCGAATGCAGTGTCAAGATCAACAAACCAACTGCTTTTACCATTATGTTCTTTGAAGTAACATCAAGATCACAGCTTTTGTGCTGAGCAAACAAAAACATAAAAAACTCTTGAGTTTCAGATTTTATTTATTGCGAGTCCTTGCACTGATGATACGTCTCTTGTGTCGCAGGCTTGAGATTCAGTCCAAAGGATTTACCTTTAGACCATCTATCACCAACCAACAAGCAGTAGCTTCAGAAGAGCCATTCTAATGAACAAACCGTTCTTTGCTTGTCTGAAGTACGCAGCCCTTGGATCAGCGTCAACATCTGGTGTGATCTACAAAAATAGAATCATAGAGAGTGAGGATTGTATTGTGGTTCGTAGCAAGAAGAAAGGAGAAAAGGAGAGAAGGAGAGGTTTTATCAACTCACTTCATCCAATCTCGGTAAAGGATGCATGATAACAGCATTTTTCTGCATTACTCCTAACAGTGCCGTGTCTACGATATACTTCCCACGAGCTGCTTCGTAAAGGTCAAGCCTTTCTCCAAATCGCTCTCTCTGGATTCGGGTTTGATAAACTACGTCACACTTGGATGCTACTTCCATTAAATCTGAACTTTCTTCCCATTCCACCCTATTTGACGTCAAATACTCTTTTATATCATCCTATTATTCAAAGAGTGAGACATCTTAAAGAAGATAAGCAACAAACCAATATTGTTTTCGAGTACATTAAGTCATCTTCCTCAAGCTCTCTCAAAGAGAATGAGAAGTTTAGTAATCCGAACCTTCATCTTAACGATTTCAGGGGAAACAAAGTAGATCTTCACGTCTTTAAATTTGGCAAGCAAGTATGCCAACGACCGGACTGTTCTTCCGTTGGCAAGATCTCCAACTAAGGCTACACTGATGCCATCTAGTTTCCCAATTTCACTTTGGATGGTATAGACGTCCAAGAGAGCCTTCACAACAGCAACATAACCATATATAAGAAACAAGGATCTAAAAGCAAGAAAAGTAAAGAAACCAATACGTTTGATTGGGAACACTAAAGGTTATGATGAACACAACACACCTGAGTGGGATGCTCTCCAGGACCATCACCCGCATTAATGACAGGTATATTGGCAGTAGCTGAAGCTTTTCTAGCAGCACCGCTTTCGAAATGTCGCATCACGATTATATCTGAATAACCCTCCACCGTTCTTATGGTGTCTGAAAAAGTGCCCCACAAATTTTACATAAACAATCTTAAACACAATCAACATGTCACAAGAGTACCAATTAGATACTTAGCTGACTAGATGGGATACCTTCAAGTGTTTCCCCTTTAGCAGCAGACGAAAACTCTCTAGCGTTCTCAGTAGTCAAGACTTCCCCTCCAAGGCGTTTCATGGCAGATTCAAACGAGAGCCTGGTTCGAGTAGAAGGCTCGTAAAAGAGGGTAGCCATTAGATAACCCTTGAGTATCTCACTTTGAGAAGAGCTCTTTTCTATCTTTTCCATTTCGCGTGCAACATCGAATATAGCACTTAGCATCTCCCTATCAAATTGTTGCCCTTCAATCACATCACTAAGTTGAAATTTCTTCCCAGCGGTAAACGATTCCCTTGTCTCAACTTGCATAGCATGACACCTGGTTCCTTGGATTGGAGCAATACTTCGAGTCAGATTCCATGTAGCATTGTTCTTGGGATATGGAGTGAAACAAATCTTTGAGCTTTCGAAAGGACTTGAGAGATGGTTTCTTGGGAACTCGATGCTGCAGGCTAAAGCTTTAGGAAAAAACGAGGCCCCACAAAGCGTGGCTGAAGTAAGTGATGATGTGATAGACATTGTGGCAGGAAGCTAATACGTTGAAGGGATGTGCTTAGACACAAACTTCCAGAATCTGCAAAAGATCAGATTGGTTTACTTATCTTACATATCACTTTACAGGAACCCAAAAAGAAATATCAAAACATGGAGAAACAAGAAAAGGAACAGCCAACGTGCTTTGTCGTGTTTTTTCTAAGAAACCAAACATGCTTGATTCCTGAATGCAAGTGTATTAGTTGGATAGATGGGGCTAAGGAAAAAAAAGAAAGAAATTTCTGTCACTGGAAGAATCAGAATCTTCGTTAACCTCTCGAAAAAGACCATAATCTTAATGAAGATAAAAATATTGAGAAAGGTTGTGCTTTCTCCTATCATAATCCGAAACTAAAGCAAAGTTCAATCTCAATTCAATCGTAAACCAAAAGCGACAAACAGAATAGAATCCGCAGAATTTCAACAACAAAAAAATAAATGCACAGACCTTAAGGATCGTTTAAATCAGAAAAGCAGTGAGGTACTGAGAGTCTGTCTGGTCGATGTATAACGCCGGGAGAGAAACCGACAGCAGAAATGAGCAGGAGAAAATGAAGAGATTAGCCTTGATCGACTCTTCAAGTCGGAGATTGACGGCGGGAACGGCCGTGGGAAACACAGCGGCGGCCGGAGGAGCGTAGGGTTTTAGTTAGATAGGGAAACCAGAAATGATGAATTCGGAGGGAAAACCGAAACAGATTGGGAAGAAGAAGAAAATCATGATTTTAATTATCTACTTTTCTGTTGGTGGGCTTATTTAGCCCAAATTGTTTATTCTTCTCCTCCGGCGAAGCCCAACTAGATTCACAGATTGCTTAATCAAATAATAAACTATTTACCATTCAAGTTTTGTATTCTGGTTTATATATTCACAATCTGACAAACAAAAGGAGAAATGTCATGTGTACAAAACAAACATTTCAAAATTTACATCAAAAGCCTACCCTGAAACATACCCTTATACAGAAGTTAAAAGTGAAGAAGCCCCTAAAGAATAAACAAACATGGTCTCATCTCTGAAAATTCTTAATTAGCCTCCGGTATGCTATGCAGAACCGGTTTCCATAACCGGTGATGGTTGCCTTCTTCAGTTTTACGATCGAGATCAGGCTCTGCAGAACCGGTCAAATCATGAACGTTGACTTGACTCAGTAAATCCTGAAGTTGCTTCTTCGTGAGCCTGATCTTGATCTCATGATGAGGTGGATCAGATGGTTTAGTGTCCCGTGTAACAATTACTGTTTTACTAGCCGTAATGGAGGTCTTTGAGCTATGATGATGATGGTGATGATCTTCTTCTTCTTCTGTGATGAAATCATCCCAATCTTCACCAGCCCAGTGCATTTCTGACTCATGCCTTAGACAATTCCCCATTCTTTCTTGTTCTTTTCTTCGGAGGTGATCAGGCAAGTCTGATTAGAGATGATGATTTATATACACGTAGGTAGAAGCTGGTGGGATATTAAAATCATAAAAAGGAGATAAAGATTAGATCAAGATGCAAGAAGAACATAAACTATGTGCCACCTCAGATTTTATAGTACTTTTGTCCTACGTGGACATGTGTTTGTTGAACTCATCACCGTCACCAGCTTTTGTCATTTTTTTTTCTTTTTTTTGGCGCTTCGTCCACCGTTTCACGTGTCTTATTCGGCTCGTCGGCTCGGCTCGGATATTTTTCCTGTTTATATTTTGTTATTTTTTATTTTCCAGTGTGCCGGAGAAAACGCTAAGCTCATTGAAAAAAAGGAAGAAAGAAGAACTATAATAATTGTGTCATACCTAACGTGACGTCCAACGGAAACAGAAACAAACACGAAAGTTTGGATAGCACATGGCTAAAGAGAAACATGTAAAGCATGAATGATGACACGACCCAATTGTCCATTTCCATTTTTTTATAAGAAATTATTTTGCATATGAACAAATTTTCATTTACCAGTTTTTGTGCATGTGATGTATGTAATTCAATCTACCATCAAAAAACGATATATGTAACCCATGCAATGCGACCATCCGATTATTGAATTTGTCACAGAGTGCTAAATTTATTTTACCTGTATAGTTTATGCGAATGAACATATATTATAGCATAATAACTATTGAGAGGTTTTTTTTTTTTACAAAGAACAATACACAGGTTTTAGATTGTTTTCACGCTTTTTTCAAGAATATTTTAAACAAAAAAGCCCTACTAACCTGTAAATCTATAATATGGCCTGGTCATCAACAAAAAAAATTATGATAAATTATAAGACTCCACAATAACACCAAAAACATATAAAATTTGACAAGTTATTTACTTTTGAGGTTAAAAGTTAGTCACGAAATATATTTTCCCAGCTAATTTAAGTAAACCACCAGCACTATATATGTTTGATTTATTAAGTCGTTAATTTAAAGAGAGAAAAAAAACAAATTAGAAATTGTTTTTAGAAATCTGGATCGAGCCGAGCTAACAGGAAGCCGACTAGAGTGTGAACACGGCACTTGGGGAGGATCTTCAAAGTGTGAACGCAACCAAAGGGAACAGAATCTCTGAGGCCAAAGATGCCACCCCCACCCAAATTGTCAATTACTCGATTAAGCCATAAGTAAGACATATTATTATCATGCACACGCACGTCTCCATTCCCCGCTTACCTTTTCTCTTATTAGTTTTAAAATATTTAGATGGGTTTTGGATTTTTCATTCGGTTTACATTTAGTTTCCCTGTTCAAAATTAAGTAAACAGTTCAAATTTGTTAGTTGTTATACCAATTACAATCTTTATTTGTTTGTTTGTCCATTTACCCCTTTTGCATTTTTTTGGTTCTACTATCACCATCATTACCCATATTTTTCTACAAAATATTATTGGTACGTAAACTTGGACATGCCAAAAAAACAAATTGACAAAACCGGGCCTAACAAGTTGAACTAATAGAACATTTGTTTTTTATTATTCGTGGAAACATATCAATTTTTCACATATATACCAACCGATTTTACACACCAGTTACCCTACAAAAGTTTTCTCAGATATATTCAAGAGAAATTGCAATGGATGTCCACCAATAATGGTGAAATTAGTTCTCTCTCATCATCTACTATTCATTGCATACTATTCATCATCAAAAATCTGTTTTACCCTTATGTTTTCAAGCTAATTACGTTATTCTCATTCTCATCAAATGACGATGTCGACGGTGGCAACGGCGACCTTCTTTTTTTATTATCGTCACTGTACTTTTCTCACACACTGCTTCACATCTTTTGGAAAGACAAAATTTTTGAGATTTCTTCGAATCAACGATAATGGCGGCGTCAACGAACTCTTTCCTTGTCGGAAACCAAACGCAGATCCCTTCATTCAAACCCAATCCCATCTCCAATCTCTCAATCCCTTCTCCACCTTAAAAAACCTTCCTTTATCAACCTCGCCGCGAGAACCAAATCCGTCTCGATCAGATGCGCCTCCTCGGCACCACTACAACTGTACCGCAACACAAACACGACGGGACTCCGTCGGAGTTTCTGTGTCCCATCACCGGGTTCCTTATGATTTGTTAACCGAATTAACATATAGAGTTATCACGTTATCTTCGTTAGCATGCTATTATTGTTAACTCGTTATCGATATTACCATGCTAACATATTATATAACATAGCTAACACATGAATGTTACCACACTATCATTGTTAACATGCTATCATTGTTGGTATATATCGTTGTTATCACGATAACATTCTATATAACATAGATAATTACGTTAATATAAATTATTTATGCTATGATAACCGAGTTAACACATAAGTGTTAGCACAATATCATTATTATCATCATATCATTGTTATTTCGATTTCGATGTTACCATGCTAACAGTCTATATAACATATTATCTATGTTAACGTAAATTATGTATGATTTGATAACCGAATTAACACAAAGATATATCATGTTATCTTTGTTAGCATGCTGTCATTGTTAACTCGTTATCGATGTTACTATGCTAACTATCATTGTTAAGCTATCATTGTTAACGTTTTATATAATATTTTATATAACATTTTATATAACATTATCGATATTACCATGCTAACATATTATATAACATAGCTAACACATGAATGTTACCACACTATCATTGTTAACATGCTATCATTGTTGGTATGTATCACTGTTATCACGATAACATTCTATATAACATAGATAATTACGTTAATATAAATTATTTATGATATGATAATCGAGTTAACACATAAGTGTTAGCATAATATCATTATTATCATCATATCATTGTTATTTCGATTTCGATGTTACCATGCTAACAGTTTGTATAACATATTTATCTATGTTAACGTCAATTATGTATGATTTGATAACCGAATTAACACAAAGAGATATCATGTTATCTTTGTTAGCATGCTGTCATTGTTAACTCGTTATCGATGTTACTATGCTAACTATCATTGTTAAGTTATCATTGTTAATGTTTTATATAATATTTTATATAACATTTTATATAACATTATTAACACATAAATGTTAGCACACTGTCATGGTTAAGCTATCATTGTTAGCTTCTTATTAATGTTAGCATGTCAACATTAATTAATTGTTTTCATCCGATGAACAGTGATTCCTGCCACAAACAACATTGTATCAGATCAATGGCATTTTTGTAGTTAAACAAAAAAGAAAATGATAATTCTGACCTAATTTTTTTCTTTCTCACTGCTATTTACTTAAATAAAGTTTTCTCACTGCTATAGACTCAGTTAAATGGTTATCCATGTATATTGACTAAATATAGTCTATATTCAAACGTAACTCAACAACTAATATACCATAATTATCGTTTCTAAAAAGTCAAAAGCTCAAAGTTGGTGTTACATCGAACTTATCCCACTATACTTCAACTAGCTTTTTTTTTTTTGTGTGTGTAGTATCGACCAAAATCCCGAAGTTGGTGTTACATCGAACTTATCCCACTACTCCTAGTAGTTTTTTTTGTTCTCTGCATTATCGATCACTTGATCCATAGACACGAGTTTTAATCTTCTTTCCTAACATGACCATGAACTGTAGAATATATTGGTTGAACTATCGATCTCTCGCACCTCTTGTTCTTATTAAATGTTAATTCAAACCGATTTTAGTTAAGATATAGAATCTTGGTGTTCATACCACTATATAGATACGACAAACATGATAATCTATACATATGCTTTGTGCGTACCTACCCGTATATATATTCAGATTTTTATTTTAAGATTAAAATATTACAATATATATCGGTTAGTGGAATTAACGAATCAATACGATGTGTCTATTTTCAATTTCTGTGTGTTGCAAATTACATATCTTTAATTATTTCAGCTGATCTAGTGGTGCAATAGTTCCACCATTTTGTATGATTGTTCAATCATTGTACTCAAATTAACAAACCGAGTAACATACTACATATATGATATATATACTTCCTAGAAAAGTACGACCAAACTGAGATTTTTTTTTTTGTTTTTGTTATTAATGATTTCTACTGATTTGGTGACCAAGTCCACCCGAAGACTTTCTGTTGGATTACTAAGGTCTAGAGTCTTTAGACAATAAAGAAATGAATTTTAAGATGAAAATTAGATAAGAACTTCCCGGGCGTAAATACAATATTTCAAGATACAGGCAATGATTTTGTTATTTATTCAAGGATCCATACACACAATGGCACGTCACATATACACACGCGAGAGATGTTGGTCACTTGGTCTATTTACTTATGTAATGACTAATGACTCATAAGCAATATATGGCGGATGGCTCCGCTCGATGTACGTGACGGAAAAAAAAAACAATTAAATTTGATGTTGGATGTATAATTGAAACGGACTAAAAGAGTTTCTTATAAAACCACAATCAGCCCTAGTAAATTAAAACGAAATCAAGTTGCAAAGCTAAGAATCACTCTTTAAAAAAGTGTAGAGCTAAGACAATGCCCTAGTGATGATGAACACAAATAGCGATCACGAGTTGTATAGCGTATTCTAGATCTGGTTTTCAAAAGAAAAATTACACAACAAAATATATGAGGGCTGACGTTGAGCTTTCCGGAAACTCGTAGATACCATATTAGAAAAACATCAAAATCATGCATAGTTGCACACTACGGATTCATTTTTCAATCGTGTCACATATGCCTATATGGTATTGCTTGTTTTGTTATCTTTTTTTTCATGATAAAAAGGTATTACTTGTTTTGTTTATTGTGAAAGTTAGACACACCAACGAAACAAACTGAACCAAGTGTTACCTAAAAGACAGTGGTATGGTATTAAAAGACTTGGAAGCATGGCGTCAAGTACTGGTTCTGACATCAGGTTTGATTCTCACTCGATGATGTTAATAAATTCACAACCGTTTTAACAACAACAACACATACCAATGCTGACCACCGATCAACCACACAAGGGAAAATCAAGATTTAAGGCTCATAGTTAAGGTTTTGAACCCCACAACATCTAAATCCTTCATAATCCTTCATAATAGTTAAAGATGGGCCTTTGATGCTTTTATATTTGTTGTTGGGCTTTGATGCTGAAAGAATCTGAAGCGCGCGCACACACCCAAAAAAAAGGCGTCCTTTTCTCAGTTTTTAATACAAAGACCAAAAAAAAAAGGAAAAATCAAAATTATAAAATTTCGGACATGTGAAACTAATCAATAAATCAAATATACTGTAGTATCCCCCACATTCATATGCATATCTTCTTCTTTCGTCACAGTGCCGAATCAAGTTTGCATTATCACGAGCTCTCAAGTTTCCATATCCATCTCTGTCTCTCACGCATTTTCTGCTCTTTTCTTAATCCGATATCTCTTTTTTTTGTTACTGTTCAGATTCTTCTTCTCTTCGATTACGTCGATGAGTAGATGAAGTTCACCGGAAAATCAATTTCGACGGCTACATTACCAAATCTTAAGGGCAGTCACAAAACCACCATAAGAGCGCGGAAGCTGAAACCGAGATTGACCCGTCAGCGAATATCCGGCGGGAGGCGGAGCAGACCGGAGACTCCTCTACTGAAATGGAAACTGGAGGATCAAAACAAGGAGCGATGCGGCGCGGTTGAAGATGATGATTACGACGAGGATGATGATTGTAGTAATCAGGTTGATAAGTGTCACAAGATACCCAGCCGGGAACGAAGGAGAAGTGTAAGACCGGATACCGGAAGGAAACTCGCGGCGGGAGTGTGGAGGTTGCAAGCCCCGGATGCGGTTTCTAGCGGCGGAGATCAAAGGAGCAGGGATGGGTTAGGGTTTCAGGTACCGCTTTAATATCTGAAAGTTTTGAACTTTCGCTTTAAGGAATTGGAATAAAGACATTTAGCATCTGGTTAAAGTCGCCACTGTTTGATCATATCTCTGTAATCTGTATACTCTGTTTTTCTGTGTGTGTGTGTGTGATGGATCTGAAATAATTGGTTCGTATCTGAAATACTCTGTTCTTTGGTGTTTTCCTCCAGAGAAATGCTGGCCCTGCTGCACATTTGGGTCCTCTGTTTTTCTATCACCATGATCACAAAGATTCTGGCTTTCAAAGCAACAAGTTAAGAAGCACTGCAACAAAGAGTGGGTTCTTGTGTGAGGTGTGTTTGATATCCTTAAGCTTCTAGGTGGAGATGATACTTATGTCAATTTTGATTAGATATTGAACTGCTACCAAAGTCATTTATACTTGTTGCTTACACAGAAGTGAATCTTGTGGTTGAGATGAAGTTTTCAGAGAGTTTTAGAGTTTATATTCCCTTGGTCAGTTACTTTTTTGGTATGATTTTGATAATGCTTCCGCAAAGTTGCGAACTTGAACGTTTTAAGACATTTAGACTCTGCACATTTCTTTGGTTGGCTTGTTTTTTTGTCCGAGTCCTTCAACTGTTCTTTTCCATGTGACTGTTCAGTTTAATCATCCTTTTTTGGTTTCTTGATCTCAAGTATTTTTACTTCCTCTGCTGTTAACAGGAGCCTTCAGTTCCATTTCTCCACTCCGCGATGGAGGGGGCAACAAAATGGGATCCTATATCCTTAGATGCAAGAGATGACGTACACCAAATCTACCGCAACGTGAAGCTGATTGATCAACAAGTGAATGCTGCTTCATTGGCTTCTTCTGTTGAGCTGAAACTGGAGGAAGCTCGTGCTCGCATAGAGGTTCTCGAGGGTGAGAAGCGATCTCAGAAAAAGAAGCTTGAGCAGTTCCTGAGGAAAGTTAGCGAGGAGAGGGCGGCTTGGCGGAGCAAGGAGCATGAGAAGGTCCGAGCAATCATTAGTGACATGAAAGCTGACATGAACCGGGAAAAAGAAGCTCGTCAGAGATTAGAAATCGTCAATCTAAAATTAGTCAATGAGCTTGCAGATTCAAAGTTGGCTGTGAAGCGACACATGCATGATTACCAAAAGGAAAGGAAGGCAAGGGAACTAATCGAAGAGGTTTGCGATGAACTCGCCAAGGAAATAGAAGAAGATAAAGCTGAGATTGAAGCATTGAAGAGTGAATCCATGAATCTCAGAGAGGAAGTAGACGACGAAAGAAGAATGCTGCAGATGGCTGAGGTTTGGCGCGAGGAACGTGTCCAAATGAAGCTTATTGATGCCAAAGTAACACTCGAGGAGAAGTATTCACAAATGAACAAGCTTGTAGGAAACTTGGAGGCCTTCCTCAAATCAAGAAATGCTACTACAGGCGTGAAAGAGGTGAGAGAGGCTGAGTTGTTACGAGAAACTGTTGCATCAGTTAATAATGTCCAAGAAATCAAGGAATTTACTTATGAACCCGCAAAACCGGATGATATCTTCATGTTGTTTGAAGAAATGAGCTTGGGTGAAGCACAGGATACCGAAATCGAGCAGTCCGTTGCTTACAGTCCGGTCAGCCATGCTTCAGAAGCTCACAGGGTATGTTCAGATGTCAATTTGGTCAACAAGGGGAGACACTCGAATGCTTTCAGTGATCAGAATGGTGAAACTGAAGAAGATGACAGTGGTTGGGAAACTGTGAGCCATCACGAAGAACATGGATCCAGTTTCTCTCTAGATGAGAGCATCCATTCTACTAGCAACAATCATCACCGTGACAGCAATGTATCGATGAATGGAACAGAATTTCAAAACACTCCATTAAGAGAAATAAAAGAAATGTGCTCGGCTACCAGAAGGCAATCCAAAAAGATATCGTCAATGGCGAGGCTCTGGAGTTCATTAGAAGGTATCAACGGAAGGGTTTCGAACGCCAGAAAATCAACTGTGGGGATGGTTTCACCAGAGAAAGGCTCAAGGAAAGGTGGGTTCAGCACGTTGGACGTGGTGGGGCAATGGAGCTCATCACCCGACTCGGCCCATGGTAATGTAAACCGAGGAGGGATGAAAGGGTGCATAGAGTGGCCTAGAGGTGCACATAAGAACAGCTTGAAGACAAAGCTCATTGAGGCACAAATCAAGAGCCAAAAGGTCCAGCTGAAGCATGTCCTTGATCATAAGATTTAGGCCACTACATATACTTGAAGCAACCGGACCTGGTCAAGCTGGTCTTTGTGGCTGAAGAGCAGAATCGTATCTTGAGCCTGCCCGCCTGCTAGTGCCATGGTCTCGTGATCTAGCCTGTCAAGTGGTATATTGTTGGTAGCGAAAAGCAAAGTGATATTTGTGTTTGGTTACTGCCATAGGCTGGCTGGGCTAGCATCAGCGACTACCCAACCACTTGTTGGTTGCTAGGAGCAAAGACCTAGAGGTGTTTTCTTTGACCAATTTTGTGTCTATTTAGCCCCAACTTGAGATGTGAGGTCAATGTTATCTTCTTATATTTACTACTACGTTGTGTGTATATGCTTGTAAAATGTAGTATTGCATTTTTCTACTTTTAAATTTGCCATTCACAATAATGGAGAGAACTATCTGCAATACAAATATGAAGGACTGTATTCGTATGACTTTGTTCCTTCTTCTGTAGAAGTTTTGTTTAAAAATGATTGTGAAGGTCTAGCGAGTGCTAGAAAGATCCGATTGTAAGTTTTAATTTCAATTTAATAAAACGCGGGGGAACTAACCCGAATTTCTACCCAAAAAAAAAAAAACTATCTGCAAGACAAATGATTCTACAGTCATATGATCCAAGTTTAAATCACAAAAGAGAAGAAGATTGCATCTCATGAAGAAAACACAGCCATTATCCCTTTTTGTAGATGCTACAATTTTGTATATAATGAGTACTTGGTTGAAGAAATGGCCTCCACTTCGACTTGAACAATGAACATATCGTTCACAACTTAACCCTTTGATGAATCTCTCAGATTAGAAAGAGGCACAAAGCCAAAGAAGCGAAATTGTGTTTGTTTGTGTTTGAAAAGGTTTAGATGAGAACGTCGTCGTCCTACTCAATTCCTTTCCTCTTGATTTGGATCAATCGAGCTGAAATGACATTATTTGTACACAATCGAGCTGAGGGAAAAACCCATAAAAATAACTGACATTAATTTCATTTGCCAGAAAAATACACAAATTTTGAACGTTGTCTGAAAAGTACCTCATGTAATGCAATTCTTCAAATAAAGAGTTTGTTTTTGATTTTTATAAAATACGAAAAAGTGGCCAAATAAAATAGTGACCTTATAAAATCTTTATAGTTACAAACTGAACCAGGGTTGTACCCCGCCCATCCGTTGATCCGACCCGAGCTGACCAAAAATTATCCCCATATTTGCTCCACTTGTCTCCTTTAAGATAAAAAATTATTTTGTCTATTTACTATTGAGCTTTGTTATTCCTCATTTGTTTTTGTTCCCTAACAGGAAACAAAACCAATGGCCGAAAAACTTATTTCTAACAGTAGTAAACTGTTCAAGTCTATAGAATTGAATAATGGGCTTGAGGCTTTACTCGTTTCCGATCTAGAGATGGAAAACAAGGGTTTGCAGGCGGCTGTATGTATGGACGTAAGGGCTGGAAGCTTCATTGATCCTCAAGAAGCACATGGGTTAGCCCATTTTCTTGGTACGTTGAACTGTTTGTTCTTTACTTACTTTTGTTGACTATGATTAATTTCTACTTTAGCCCAATTTCTTGGCATGTTGAACTATTTGTTGTCTATTTACTTATTATTGACTATGATTAGTTACTAATTTCTACTTTAGCCCATTTTCTTGGCACGTTGAACTATTTGTTGTCTATTTACTTATTATTGACTATGATTAGTTACTAATTTCTACTTTCTTAACTGGATGTGCAGAACATATGCACTCCCCAAGTTCCGATAGATTCCCCCAGTAAAATGCGGTAAGATTCATCTTTTCACTTTTGCAGTTAACATGATTTGACGTCCCAACATGATTTTCTTGCTTATCATATGACAATGATTTTTGTTTCTTCTAGCTTGACAATTACTTCAATATGCACGGAGGCGACTCAAACGCATGCACATGTGATAATCATACTGTATATTACTTTTTTGTCACGCCAGAATTACTTGAAAGTGTTTTGGAAATGTGAGTCTCTCCAAATTCTCCATATTGAATTTCTAAGTATTTTCCAAATTGCTTTGACCTTTTGTTTTTGTCTTTCGCTTGTTAGGTTCTCTAGGTCTTTCATTGCATTTCTCAAGAAACCTGACTCTATGAACCGAGAGATCGAAGCTATTGATTCAGTTTTGTGGTCCACAAGCCATAGTTTTCTTGGCCTGTGCAAAAATTGTACATATGAATTTTCTTAAAACAAACATCATCAATCATCATATCCAACCATTTTTCCACGATTGGATGAGTTCATACTTGTCGATCAATTCTAGTTCATCAGCTTCTTTCTCGTGACAATCGAATTTGTACCTAAAATTTTAGATTAGTTGGTCAGTTCACGCTGCAAAACTATCAGTTTATCAATAACTGCCTATTGACTTGATTGCATTTTGCAAATAAACTCATTCCATTTAGAATTTATGTTGTCAAACAATCCAGATTCAACTTTTTTGGTAGCTCTCGAATGATTCTTCTGATATGTTTCTCATGTAAGTTTAACAACACCAAACTAAAAAAATAAAAATAAAAATATATTATTGATATAACTCACTATCAGCGACCCAATGCTATTTATGAATTTATCAATTTGATTCAAAAGATAATCTAGGTTGTATATTGTGAAGAAACAATATAAATGTAGAACTTATACAGTCCACTCTTTATATCCTTATAGCAACTAAGATCATAACCAAGCTGTTCATGTGTCATAATGACAATATATTTAAGGCTATTAATAATCATGATTAACTTAAAACTAGTAATTGAGTAATGTTTTGACATTAATCTTAACTAATTATACATTATTTCTTTCAAGATACGGTTGAAGAGACTTAACAGTGCACCTTCCTCCTCCTCATCAAGGTTTTCTTTTGGATTACTAGTTTGGAAGTAAACATGCGGACATAAATCCATTCAGAACCAATGAACAACAATGTAATCTATTTTTTCCATTGACTCTCAATTAAGGCAACAATAGTCAAATCTTATATACATTGGTCATAGAGTTAGTTTCAGACTTTTTAATCACATTGGCATCTCTTGTTCGATTATGAAAATTTAGTTTGACACGATCATCAACACATTTTTTTCTCATTTGTGAAGACCTTGGCTCTTCAAACATTCTTTCTAAAATCTCTAAAATCTCATATGCTTCAATTTCTAGCATATGACCATCACAAAGACAACATTTAAATTGAAACTGCACTCACCTTGAACATAATATAACTTAACTAGTCCACTAAAAATTCTGTAAACATGTCTTTAATCAGTTGTTTCTTGATGCTATATTCCACATCACTCAGATTTATGCAGGAGAATGCATATGCATAGGTTGCACCCTCTTCATCATACTAGTGCCACATCTTTATCATTGATTTGTCCCTAATGTGTATAGGATGATCAATGGTCATATAGATATCTCTTCTTAGGTTGAAAGCTGTAGAAATGAGCTGGTTCTCTTTAGGATATGGTGGAGACTTGTCAACTTCAGAAATATTACTCTTCTTTTTTCTATCAACTCGAATGGAATTTGTTGTTCTATGAAATGTGATCCAAACCAGAGTTCAATTTTGAAATCTAAAATGAAGAAAGAAAGATACAATAAGAATAATTGATACAGTTAACACAAATATTTATTGTACATACCATGTTCAATGAGGTCCACAATAAGGTCAATTCTCATGACTTTTGAGTAAATTATTTCATAAGATTTTTTATTGCTTTTGGGTTCCACCTCTTGTACTCATAGTCCGCAAAAACAATGTTTTTTAAAAACAAAGAATCTTTTGAACAAATATTAAGCATAACGACCAGAAAAAGTTAAATATTAATAATTTACATGAAAACAACTAAAAATGGATGTAATTATATATAGAATAAACAAGAATGAATATTGACCAAAGGAATTAAAGTATGCAACTAATTATAATTAAAAATTAGTAACAACAAAAAGTCAGAAAACAACCGTGAAAACAAACACACATTCACTCATGCACGAATAGGACAATGCCTATTATACTAAATGTGAAATTTCTTCTTCAATAACTTCAACATCATTCAGAGAGCGAATCTGCAAGATTAATAACATTATAGTAAAATTAAATCAATTGTGAAATGCAGAAAGTAACTAACTTTAAAACTGAACTTAGCACATAGCAACTTTTCCTATGAGGCAAAGTTTCATTGAACCACCATGATCAGTGGCGAAGGTAGGGTGGTAGAAGGGGGTGCATGTACACCCATGATTTTTTCATACTAGTGTATTTATCATTAATTTTGTTAGGTGCACCCATAATGATTTAGGATTTGCACCCATTAAAAATTAGATAAAGCCCAAAGAAAGAAACCAAACAAACTAAAATACAGTTAACAAGGTAAAGATAATTTAGCCCACTTAAAAAAACAATATAACTTAAACATTAAAGTTTACTAATGTTTAATCTTTTTATATTTAAAATATTCAATTACTAAAAATAACTTAACCCATTTAAAATAATAAAAACTATGGATTACTTCACTAAAAAAAAATTAAAAGCATTGTAAAAGCAACGAAAAAACTATATTATTTATTATCTTTTAAGCAATTTGACGAGTTTTTTTTAAATCATCACCGTACAAAATTCAATAAACTGAATTAGAAGTTTTTTCTAAATAATCATATAAATTATTTTATTGAAAATTTACTTTAAAATGTCAGAAATGAAATGATAATGAACCAATTAAACAACAAATAAATGTACAATATATTTGAAAAGTGTTATTTTTATTTAATATTATATTTATTAATTATATGTATTTTAATATTTTATTTAATTTTTATTAATTTATATACTAGTGCACACGATGAAAATAATTTTCTAGATTCACCCCTCCATGATAGTGATTATAAAAAAGAGTTTTAGTTGGTTTAAGAAGCGCATTTATGTTCTCAGTGCAAAGCGGAATCTTGTTACCTACAATGCAAACACACGAAATTTTTTTTTTTAACAAAATGAACTACATTTATGGGTGGGATGGAAAAATAAAATAAAACATATTTTGACTTATGACGTAGCAGCTGTGAATCTATAAAATGAGTGATCATTTTTAGATGTGTGGTGTATAAACTGGTGGAGACATGTGGAATTTCCGAATCCTAATTGTAAGAGTGATGAAGTTAAAAAGACATTTTGTGATTTTGATACTGTTATCTATCGGCTGGTTTTTTTTCTTTCTCTCTTTCTAATCATTCAGCTATGATGGTATTGCGGTGTTCTATGATAGCAGTGGAGCCAAATTATATATATGTTCTTTTCAATTTGTGTCAGATTAATTATGGTTTTGGCTTAATATTGTTTGCTTGAATATGAGGACTAGTCAGCACCACTAGCTTTCAATGTCTCCCCTTCATCTTATTGAGTATCTTCAATATTTCCAAAAAACAATGAGACAAAATCAGGAAATATTCAAACCAACCTTCTCACTATGCAACAATAACGACCTGATCCAGTGAGCATATTGACATTGATTACACCAGTCCCCGGTCGTCGACAACAACCATCCAAAGACTGATATTTTGACATTGTTGTTCTCCGATCGCTCTGGTTGGTGTATTCGCATCATGCCACTGCTGTGATTCATTAACGTTATAGGTTTTTATTAGATGGATGGTTGTTTTGCATTTTTTTTCCCTAGATGATAGGATAAACTTGAAGAAAAACATATACTTTTGGGAGGTATTTTGCAATATTCCCCATGATAAACGTAACCACCTTATCAACCAAACAAAGATGCTTCAACTTTTTAATTCTCCAACTTCCATCACAAACACGAGGGAACAAAAACAACAGTTAGGTAACAGAATTAATAACGAATCAACAGTGCGATGCAATAACTTCGTAAATATCTGGAGTCTTCCTCCGCATTCTAAAGCATATATCCCTCTCGATTATATAAGTCTCACTAGCCTCTGTCCTCTACACTTCATTCACATATATAACATTAAAAGATGACGAGTCACTACACAAACACCGTTTCTGCTGTATGCCTCTTGTTTTGTCACTTCAACACGTCTGCCTCTTCATGTTCCTTCATACGACAAGTCACTAATGACTTCAACACAAATCTGCAACGTATGCAATCTCTTTTTCTCTTAGATTTATCCAATATTAATCAAGAAGATCTATCTAGTATCTTATAGATTGTGTTTTTTGGACTGTATTTTTTAGACAATGTGACACGTCCTCTCTTTTTTGTTTTTCAAATGCTGTGTGTTTCTGTCTCAAAACAGAGGATAATGAACCAGGACCAGACCCAATCCAGGGAGAAGCGCATTACTTAGGTAAACAAGATGAAGAGATCTCGTCACCTGACTATACACTCTCAGCTTCAAACACAGTGAAGGGTCTCAGAAATCGGCCTCCATCGTCTTACTCTCTCATGATAGAGTCCTTAACACACTCCTTAAGTCAACCGACGCAGAGACATATGTATCTCGTCCTTTCTCGGCCGCTGGCTACAACTGGTACGTACTTTTGATAATATCTGATCTTTATTGACTCAAAGTGAATTGTATATACTAAACATCTTCTGTGGGATCTGAAAACCAAACAGGACACTTGTTGTGTACACGGGAACAAGAACGATAATGGTGCAGGGTTCCTTTCGCTTTACGTAGCCATAGACAACTCAACTCTCGCTCCACATCAAGAGGTTTACGTGGATCTCAGGTTTTACGTTCTCAACAGGATAGAGAAGAAGCACCTTACGATCCAAGGTTAGAAAAGACTAAAAAATGTGATCCTTTTTAAACAAGAAAGATGCTATTTAAAAAAAAAAAAAAAAAAAAAAAAAGATGCTATTTTATGTGCAGTAATAAGTTAATAACTATCAACCTATGTTTTGTTACTGCAGATACCGACGGATGGAGATTTAGTATCTTCAAAACAATGTGGGGATTCTCTCAGGTTCTCCCTGATAATACATTCAAAGACTCGAAAAACGGATACCTCTACGATGGAGATCACTGCGAGTTTGGTGTTGATGTGACCATTCCTTCTCTCTTTCAAATATCAGAACTTTTCTTTGTCGCGGAGAAATTCTATGACCCGAGATTCACCTGGACTATTAGGAAGTTCTCCACGTTGCTCGGAGATTCTTACTACTCTGAATCTCTGATACCGGAGGTAGACGTTGGCAAGTCCATTTCCAAATAAAAGCTCTTTTGGTTTACTTAAGTTATAGTGTGGTATAGTAACGATTCTTCTCTATGGTTTAAAGAATTGATAAAGATGCATGAATTCTTTTGTTGAAGAAAACTGGACAAAACCGACAATTAAAGACGATAAGAGTTTGGAAAGATTGGACGGTTAGAAGAAAAGACTCTTTCAAAGTACAACTACATGGTTTTTGTATTTTGGAAAGTATTCCCAGTTTTCAAAATTCAAAACTGATGTTTGGTCTCATAAAATAATTGTATTGTGGAAAGTAGTGGTCCCATTACAATTACTAAGTGGGGTTATTGGATTTTAATGAATTTATAAATTCAGGCAAAATTCTGTCTTTTTGGATTAATGATTAAAAAATTTTTTGGTCAAAATCACAGGATGTCATTTTTAGTGGTTTCTAAATATTAGTTGAAATTTAAATTATTTAATCATCTCTATAATATGCGCGGTGAGTCACTTGGTATAAATTTATTTATGGATTTATTTTACGGTGGACTTTATTGGAATTGAAAGGATTTTTATGTTAAAATTATAAAAACGTATATATGAAGAAAAACCTACCAGATTTGCAAATACTAATTAAAATATCCATTTCTTAAGATTTACTAGAAATCATAAAATCTTTTTTAAGGATACAAATTTTCAAATCAATTTAAACATATAAAAAACAAAATCAACCTTTCAAGTTTTTTTTTTGGTAGAAGTCAACCTTTCAAGTTAACAGTGACGTTTGGTTACTATTATCTCACCATGACTAGAAGTGGAAGGGTACTTGAAGAGACACCAAAGTTGAAACTCTTTTTGGTATTGTGTGGTACAGATTTTGAGATGATGTGGAATTTCCAAACCATAACTGTACGATTGATGAAGATAAAGACATAAAGTGATTTTGATACTGGTACTTATCCGCTTGTTTTTTTCTTCTTTCTTTCTGATCATTTAGCTATAGATTTTGTTGGGGTGTTGTATGATAGGAGTGGATCCAAATTAGATACATATTCTTTCAATCTTTGTCAGATTATAAGCAAGCAGACAAAATCAGGAAAAGGGTTCGAATCAACTTTCTCACACTACGACCTGATCCAGTGAGCATTCACATTAGTTACAAAATCCAGCTTTGACATTGTCGTTCTCACCTTTAGCTCCGTTTGTGTATTCGTATCATGTCACTGCCCTGCTTTAGATGGATGGCTGTTTTTTCCTTCTGTTTTTTTTAACGAATGATGTATGGCTGTTCTGCATGCATTTTTCGTAGATCAAGGCCAAACTTTAAAAAGGCATATAATTTGAGTAGCATTTTGCAATATATCCATGATAAATGTAACCACCTTATCAACCAAAAAAAGATATTTCAGTTTTTTTCCATTTCCCATGGCAAACACGAGGCAGCAATAACAAGAGTTAGGTATTTAATAAAAAAAATAGTTTCCCAAAAATATCTTGAGTCCTCCAAAGCATTTAAATTTTAAAGCATCTATCCCCTCAACTATATAAGTGTAACTAATCTATTCCCTACTCTTCATTCACATCGATAACCTTGAAACATGGCGAATCGCTACACAAACACCGTTTCTGCTGTTTTACTCTTGTTTTGTCTCTTCATCTCGTCTGTCTCTTCACATTCCTTCATACGACAATACACTGATGACTTCAACACAGATCTGCTACGTATGCAATCTCGCTTGCACTCACATCTGATCAAATACTTAAGAAGATCCATTTAACATTTATTTATTTATTCATGTGTGTTATGACTTATGAGTCTTTGGACGCTCTATTTTTTAATCATTTGTGACACATCCTCTGTTTTGTTTCTTTTAAATAATATGTTTTCTTTCTCAAAACAGAGGAGAATGGAGCAGGAGCAAAACCAGTTCAGGGAGAAGCGCATCACTTACACAAACATCAACAGATCTATTCTCGTGATTATAAACTCTCAGCATCCAACGCCGTGAAGGGTCTTAGAGATCGTCCTCCATCATCTTACTCTTTAAAGATGGAGTCTTTTAACACACTCCTTAAGTCAACGAACGCAGAGAAATATGTATCTCGTCCTTTCGCGGCCGCTGGCTATAATTGGTACCTTTGATTATCTGACTTTTTAACCACTCAAAATTGAATTATATATACTAAAACATCTTCTGTGGGATCTGAAAAACAAACAGGACACTTGTTGTGTACCCGAACGGGAACAAGAATGATAATGGTGCAGGGTTCCTATCGCTTTACGCAGCCATAGACAACTCAACTCTCGCTCCACATCAAGAGGTTTACGTGGATCTCAGGTTTTACGTCTTCAACAGTATAGAGAAGAAGTACTTTACGATCCAAGGTTTTTGCTAGTTTTAAAACCCAAACAAAATTGTGATCTTTTAACAAGAAAGATGCTATTTATGTAATATCTATCAATCTACGTTTTGTCACTGCAGATACCGACGGATGGAGATTCACTCTCTTCAAAACGATGTGGGGGTTCTCTCAGGTCCTCCCTGTTGATGCATTCAAAGACTCCAAAAATGGATACCTCTACGATGGAGATCACTGCGAGTTTGGTGTTGATGTGACTATTCCTTCCGTCTATCAAAAATCAGAACTTTTCTCTGTCACGGAAAAATTCTATAACCCGAGATTCACCTGGACTATTAGTAAGTTCTCCACGTTGCTCGGGGATACTTACTACTCCGATATGTTCTCCATGGGAGGAAGAAGTTGGTGGGTCCTCATTATTTCAGAAGTTAAAGTTGTTTAGTAAAAGTATAGTGGTGGTTGACAAGTCTTCTATATGCTGATCAGGAATATACAAGTGAATCCAAGCGGCCAAGGCACGGGAGAGGGAAAAGCCTTGTCCATGTATCTTATCCTTAATGCGAACGAGAAAATGAGACCCTATGAGAAGATTTATGTTCGAGCCAAGCTTCGAGTTCTTAACCAACGCGGACTCAATAACATGGAAAGGCAAAGTAAGAGATGATATATATATATATATATATATATATATCTGCTCATAATTATCGCTATGTATCTACATTTGGGATGACTAATGAGTGCTTTCATGTTGTTGTTGTGGCAGTCGAGAAGTGGTTTAATGGTCGCGGATACGGAGAGGGATATGGTTGGGGTTTTTATGAATTTATCTCACACTCTGATCTCAAAGACTCATCAAAGGGTTACCTTGTGAATGATGTCTTGATGGTTCAAGTCGAAATGGAAGCCATCTCTTCGACAAAGTACTTCCCTAGTTAGATACTCTAACCAAGGAACTAGCAGTAGCAACCATATGTGATTGCTTTGTTATATCAACCAGCTTATTATAATTAAAGTCTTGTGTTTGTCTTTCAAATAAATGAGCTCGTCTTCTCATGCGTATATCAAAAACAATCATCTCTCTTCTTGCAACCACCAGTAATATTTTATTATAGGATGTCTGATTAAAGAAGCTGCTACTGAACTTGTTCTTTGTTCTTTTCCAAAGCCAAAGCCTTCATCTGCTTGTGCACGCTGAGTCAGATAACACATATGAGCTACAACGATCAATCACCATATATATATATACTTATATAAAGAGATATATATGAAGGTAATGAATATATATATATATATACCTTGACAGAGGCGTGGAGGTAATAGCCTCAGGCATCTTCTCCTGTTATAAGTTACATATACAGAGATTAGTGAATATACCGAATTGACGAAATTACAAAAATCACAAAGGTTTCAAAAGTGATTACCTGAGTTTCAGATTCAGGTAAGCTGCTTAGCTTATCAGAATTTTCACTTTGAAGCTTGGCCTTCTCCATCTTCCGTTTCCTACATCTCACATGACGAGACTCTTCCGAGGCATGTGGACGACGTGGGAGACGAGAAAGACCTTCACTAACATTAAGACGACGAGGTCTCATCATTATTGCTGCGAAAAATCAAAGCCTCCAAAATGATTCAGGGACGGACGATGGTAACCCTAGCAATCTCTATGCGTATGTGTGTGTGTGTATATAAACATAGCCTGATGGGCTTTTCAGCTGCTCATTCGGCCCATGCATGTGATTGCTTTGTTATCAACCGCCTAATAATAAGTCTGTGTATGCGTTTCAATAAATGAGTTTGTATTCTCATGCATCTATCGAAACATCATCTCTCTTCTTTTAAGCACCAATTAAGAAGCTTTACCGCAACTCAAAGTCTTTAAGTGAACATTAATTTGGTTATAATTAATTATTTTCTATAAAAATCTCAACATCTAGCGCAACCCGCGCGTGTCATTCTAGCCATCATGCATTGTTATTCATAACCAGATTAAGTGTTTTTGTGTCTCTTCAAGCATACAAAGAAAATATATAAAGCATGAGGGACAACTGAAACTAGCAACACCGAAAATTGGAACTAATATTATACTAGAATTCAAATGTTCGTTGTAAGAGAAAACAGTAACAAAACTGAAAAACGTAACATATATTATTTTTAAGTATTACTTGTGTTCATGCAAAGATCGTGACAAACTGACAATATAATATGTTATATATACACCAGTGGTGACAACAACTCGAATCTGATTCTACGAAATTTGAATGATTTCTCTTAGTGGAGAATCTAATTAATAATAATAATATCTTAAGGCTTATCTGTATACACATCGATCTGTTTTATGAAACGTAAGAGAGACTCTTTAAATTTCAATATGTTCTGTGTACATATGTATGTTTTGGTACATAGCAAGAGAAACTTTGGTTATGGAAAAACTGAAGATGCATCGGTTATATATATGCTGTGGAAGTTTTTTTTTTTTTGAATAAAATGTTAAATTTGATTCAAAAGAAAAATGTTCTTTGTTTACAACAGAGTGTTACTTAAAACAGAAGGTTAATTGAATGAATCTAGATAGTAGATGCATGATGCATCAAACAAAATCTGATATGAAGCAGAGATAAAGAAACCGATAGTTGTCGTGTCAAAAGGGTTGCTGAGCTGGACTGAACGCAAAGATATATTAAAGATTTTGTGCTAATAGTAAGTTGATATTTGCAGATATCAAGTGTGATAAAACTATGGAAATGATAAATCTGAAGAGTAAGCTTATTTTTTTATTTTTTTTTGTATTTGGGAATATCGCGAAGACTCTAGATTTAGGGTTTTGGATATTTATATACAAGTTATAAAGGTTGTGCCTTTAATGTAACAATTAGAGTTATACTTTATAGAGATTGTAACTTGAAACTTTCGGCAAAAATAGAAAGCTATCAATGTAAATGTTCAAACACTTTGATTCAGGCCGTATGAGATCAGTAGGGTAGCATAAGCTGTTAGTTTGTGGATAGAGACAATTTATGAATTAGATGTGTATAGATCCTTTTTTTTTTTCATCTGGTTAATATTGATTAAAAGAGAGTTTACCGAAAGGATAACATAAACAGAGAAACAGAGAATACAAAAGACAGATCTATTAGGCAAATACAGAGGAACAACTTTCACGAACAAAAAGATGAGAGAGCCAAGATGGAGACCCTGAAGCCACATACGATTGGAACAAGGAAGGATCAGAAGCACTCTTGGCAATGAGACTAGCTCCTCTGTTTGCAGAGCTCTTTTCATAAGTCATGGTGAAAGACAGAAAATAGTTAGACAACAACTTGAGCTCCTCAACTTGGAAGAGGAAAGAGGGCCAAGCCGGCGGACGAGAGAACGCTTCGACAAGATCATTAGCTTCAGTGGCAAAGACCACGTTTCTAAGCCCATGGGATTGCATGCTTTCCATAGCCCACACTAAGCATTGAAAGGAAAGATCAGCATAAGAATCAATGTTGGAGAGAGATTTGCGACTGTGAAGAAGAACTAACCCAGTGTGATCTCTAACAACCCAACTAATACCACCCACTCTAGTGCTCTTTCTCCAAATCGCTCCTACATTGCACTTAACAGAACCTTGGACTGGCGGCTTCCAAATATAGTGATTATCTCTTATAGCCCTACTTGTAGAAGAACGAAGGACAGAATTGTTGGCATGAGCCTTAAACCACAAGTCCGCTTCTTCTCTTATCTTGGAAATAGATTGTAAAGCATCAAACTGAAGACCTTTGAAGATAAGAGAGTTCCTGTTTTTCCAAATATACCAGAATATCCAGGGAATGCAGCTTCTATTCACGAGAGGGATGCTGGAGTTCTTCTTGATATTTAGGATCCAGTTAAAATTGGCAAAGAAGGATGAATTATCAAATCCCTTCTGTGAGGCAGGAAGGTCCGACAATGCCCAGATTTGACGAGAAAGATGACAAGTGAAGAAAAGGTGATTTAAGGATTCACCATCAAAGCCACAACCATAACAAATACCTTCAACTCTCATCCCTCTAGAGGCCAATTGATCATCAACTGCTAAAGCACCAGAGAGAGCTTTCCATAAGAACACTTTAATCTTAGAAGGACATTGAAGCTTCCAAACTGCGGCTTTAAGAGGGTTTAAAGAGGGCAAGATTTTAGCATCCTTATGCGTATCTGAGTCGATATTCGAGAAGGCCAGATCATAACCCGATTTAACTGAATAGGTGCCCTGCTTGGTATGTTTCCATATCCATCCATCATGCCGATTAATGACGGGCTGATTTTTAAGAAGGATTTTAATGTCACCAGGGACAAAAATATGGCCTAATTTATCCCTATCCCATCTTCGAGTTTGAGAATTGATGAGAGAATTGGCAATAAGATTAACATCGAAGTAATAATTTTTCCTATAGGGAGCTCTACAGATACCATCCTCGTCCTCTAGCCAAGGATCAATCCAGACCTTCACCGATGAACCATTGCCAACAGTCTTTTTAAGTCCTTGAATCAATAATTCCCGACCATGAAGCACACTACGCCAACCAAAGGACGGTCTATAACCTAATGCAGCATTCATAAAAGAATCCTCTTCAAAATATCTGCTTTTTAAAACACGTACCAAGAGGGTGTCCGGATGATACACAAAGCGCCATGCTTGTTTGGCCAGTAAAGCTTGATTGAAGCACCCAAAATCTCGGAAGCCCATACCACCATCTGCTTTGGATAAACACATTTTCTCCCAGCTTAGCCAATGAATCTTTTTCTTGTGCTCAACTTCGTTCCACCAAAAGTCAGACATAGCTTTGCTGAGATTATCAATGACAGTTTTGGGGAGTTTAAAACAACTCATGGCATACACAGGGAGAGCAGAAAGAACTGTTTTCATAAGTATTTCTTTACCTCCTGGAGATAAGAATCTAGCATACCAGCCTGAAACTCTTCCTTTAACTTTTTCTTTAATAAAATTCAGCAAGTTTATTTTGGATCCACTAAAAGATTCAGGCAGCCCAAGGTATTTAGAGGTACCTCCTTCCGAATGAATTCCAAGTGAATCCTTGATACTAACTTTGATGTGCTCTGGAACTTTGGATCCAAAAGTGATAGATGACTTAACAAGATTAATAGTCTGCCCTGTAGCTTCACTGTAAGTCTGGAGGATACTTTGAAGCTCTATAGCATCCGAGAGTTGAGCTTTACACATAAACAAGCTATCATCTGCGAAAAGGAGATGGTGAATCTCTGGTCCTGAATCTGAGAATTTTATACCTTGAATCCGACCCTCAGAAGCTGCCTTGTTCATTAAATGCGAGAGTCCTTCAGAGCACAGGACAAAGAGAAAAGGTGATAGCGGATCACCTTGGCGAATACCCCTTTCAGGAATAAGAAGACCATGAGCTTGATTATTAATAAGGGTGGAGAATGACACACTTGAAACATAGTACATCACCCAATTTATCCAAGTCATGTGAAAACCAAGAGCGACCAAAAGAGCCCGAAGATAACTCCATTCCACCTTATCGAAAGCCTTGGACATGTCAGTCTTCACTACCATACATTCTTGGGAGAGTGAAGGGTGTGTTCTCAGACCATGGACAACCTCATGAGCAATTAAAATGTTGTCGGATATCAATCTACTAGCAACAAAGGCAGATTGATTAACCGAAACTAACTGCCGCATGAACGGCTTAAGTCTCATCACAAGAATCTTGGAAACAGCTTTGTAAAGGACAGAACAGAGACTAATTGGCCTTAAATCAGACATACTGGATGGGTTGGGGATCTTCGGAATTAAGCATAGATGAGTGTAATTCCATTCAGAAGGGAAGCTGCCAACCGTAAAGAAGCTTTGTATTTCACGGACCACCTGATCTTGAATAACATCCCAGAACTTCTGATAGAAGAGACTAGACATACCATCCGGGCCTGGAGCTCTTGAGGGATTAATGGAGAAGATTGCATTTTTAATTTCTTCTTTTGTTACCGGTTTGATTAACTGTTCATTCATCTCAGGAGTGACTTTAGCTTGAAAACCTTGAAACCAGTCGACAAAAGAAGAAGGATTAGAAGACTTGAAAAGCTTGGAGAAGTAATCTGAGGCAACTTGACCTTTATCCGCTTCCTCATAGTGAAACAAACCCTCTTCGTCTTGTATCTTATCTATAAAGTTCCTTGCTCTGGCTGCTTTTACTGAGTTATGAAAGAATTTAGAATTGGAGTCTCCAGCAGAAAGCCATTTGTCCTTACTTCTCTGTCGCCAAAAAAGTTCTTCTTCGCGGTAAGCTTTCTGAAGCTCAACTTTTAGTGAACGTAAGTAATGAAGGGAAGGATACTGAGAAGAGTGCTCCTGCTCTAGTTCTCCTTCCAGTTGTTGTATTCTTGCTCTGGAGTTCATATTGGAATTCCTTTTCAGACAACTAAGGCTTCTTCGGCAGACTCGGAGTCTATCAGAGATACTGCGTTGACTATTGCGATTCCAAGCACTGCGAATAGATTCCTTGATATTTGGAAGGTCCAAGAAGCGCTGATCAAATTTAAACTGCCCACAGTAATGATCTTGAGAGGATGATAACTTAACTAATACTGGACGGTGATCAGATCCACGCTTCTCCAGAAACGTTTGATTAGAGCCAGGAAATTGCTGTCTCCATTCAATGTTTCCAAAGCTTCTATCCAGACGAGATTAGACCCACTTCTTGTGTCTCATACCTCCCCAGGTGAACCCATTTCCATGACTGGTAAGTTCTTCTAAATGACCAGCTGCAATCATATTGGCAAAAGGAATAAAAGCATCATCGTTACGCCAATTACCTCCAATCTTCTCCCCATTATGCAGGATGTCGTTAAAATCACCCATCATGCACCAACTATCAGATCTACTTGAACCAAGCCTGCTAAGGCGCTCCCAAAAAGCCGGTCTATCAACAGGGTTTGGAGGACCATATACACAGGACAAGCAGAAGGTAAAGGAACCAAACTGAACGACTGCATCTATTAAGTTCTTACTAGAGTATTTTACATCCAGATTTACATTCTTCTTCCAAAAAACTGCTAGCCCACCACTTCTACCTATAGGATCTACAATATAAGCCTTCTCATATCCTAACCAAACTTGTAAGTCAACAGCAACATTTCTACAATTCATAGTTTCCATAAGAAAAAACACCTCAGGGAAATACTTTTTACGTAAATCCAAGAGGCGTGGAATTGTCAGGTCATGGTCCGTACCCAAGCCCTGACAATTCCAACTCAGAAGACTCATTAGGTAGACGGCGATCCCTCATGCGAGATCACCCTTGCAAGTGCACGCTTGGTGCTTTTAGATGATAAAGAAGCTTCATCTGTAGCTTTTCTTTTGGTTCCTCCACTTTTGTTCCTTTCTTCATTACCATATAACCTTACGAGGATACTATCGTTACTTGAACCCTTTGGAGTTCTTGCACTAACATGAGGACGTCTTCTGAATTTTCTCGTACGAGTTGCCCCGGATGGTCCTGCATCAGAGAGGCGGGAACCATATTCCGTTGAGCTAGAACTCTTCCGCATAGCAAAAGATGGCGAATCTCCAGTAGAAAGTGATCCTCGAGTAGTCATAAGATTCACACTACCAGTAGGCAATCCTTCTGAGCGTGTTTGATGCAGATTCTTCGAAGGAAAGGAATCAGGATAGCGTAGACGAGATGATATGGGAGGAAAAGCAGCAGCCATCATCTGAGGAATTGAACGATCTGCACATAAATTCTGAGGAATAGACTCATTCAGATCAAAATTGAAGATAACTCCTTTGCCTTTATCCACGTTTCGAGTAACAGCAGGAGGATCTTCTAGGCGTAGAGAAATCTTTTGAGCAAGGGGATCTTTTTCGGCTTCTGCAACAGAGGCTCTGACTCTAGCAATCCGAACTGATCTATCCATATCAGTAGCCATGGACAGGTAAAGTCGCATTTCTGCTAACACTTCTGGAGCGATCTTCAATTTACCACTGATTGGGCATGTCCCTACTTGAGACTCCTCTAAAACACCAAATAGTGGATCACCTTCAAGTAAAACCTTCGAGGGAGTAGATAGAACCTGAGTAGAGGTTGAAGAAGTGTTGGCGTCCATAGTGTTCTTTTTGAGGCGAAGAGGGCAGTCATCACAACAGTGATTAAGGCGTTGACACTCATAGCAACGCTTGTATATACGTTCATAGTTAAATCGAACAATGGCTGAACCACCTTCTGGCAGATCGACAACCATTGATTTACGCAATGGTCGAGAGACATCGAATCGAACCTTGACTCTGACGTAGTTTCGAATTTGAGATTTCGTCGGATCAAATGCCACTTCTTTGACATCTCCAATTTGATCTCCCAAAGCAGTAATCGCATGTTCTGTGTAGTAATTTAGTGGCATATCACGTATCTGGATCCATAGAGGAATGTGTTGTAGATAATCCTCAGGAGGGAATTCAACCCATCGATCAACAACTATTACCCAATCATTGAAAGTATGAACTCCTTTAGAGAGAACATCCTCCAGATCGTACTCATGGTCAAAGATGAACTGAAATCGCTCTGATGATAATGCAATTCCACGCACCCTCCCTTGTTTTTGCCATTTTCGAGGCATATCTCGAATTAGATGGGCCATAGGTTGACATGCAGGATTCAGAATTCTTCCAATCAAGCTCTTTGAGTTCCTATCAATCGATCTAAAGTGCGGAAGATTCGGCATTTTAAAAGGAGTATCAATCTCATCAAGCGAGAGTTTCATTAAATTTAGATCGATAGCATGCGACATGATGTAGAAATTTCAAAAAGATGACGAACCGAGAGCCCAGAAACCACGGCGAATGTTAATCCAAAACCACCGGAAAGACTAAACGCCACCCAACACCGCCCTATTCTCTATAGAAGGAGATACTCTATCAGAGAAAGAGAGTCTTAAGCCCAAACAAGGGAGTCCACCAAAAAACCATTCTTTTCTTTTCTTTTTTTGAAAGTAGATGTGTATAGATCCATATAGGTGAATCTGTGTATTATAAAAAAAAAATAGTAGTTACATACGCTCGCTTGGCACCTTCCAAGCGTAGTGTTGTAGGTTTTAAGGCCTCTAATACTTTAATTGGTATCAGAGTAGACGACATCTGGCAATGACTGTTTGTTTCTTCGAACAATTGTGATCCTGAGATGAGTGTGGAGAAATCGCAACAGTTCTAAGCTATGACCAAACTATTAGTGTTTGGATCTGAGAATTTCGGATGGTGGAAGGTTTAAGTCGATCCATGCGCTGATTCAAGGAATTGATGAAGTTGCATGAACTCTGGTTGAAGAAAACGACGACAATCAAAGACGATAAAGGGTGAAACTGTGAACAAACTTAAGATAGATTGGACGGTTGAAGAAAAGACTTTCAAAGTACAAGTCCATGGTTTTTGTATTTTGGAAAGGATAATCCCACTTTTCAAAATTTAAACTGAGTACGTGTGCTCTGATAAACGTTTTGTATTGTGGAAAGTAGTTACAATAGGATTACTATGTGGGGGTTATTGGTTATTTGTCACGAAAGTCTAAAGAAAAATTAGCACGTGGAGCCCACTGTCACTATTTGCACACGTTCGCGTTCGATTGTAAACACATCTTCTTCAATAACAATAATCTCAACAAGAGAATTCTCTCTATCTTCTTCTTTTATTCTCGGTGTTCTAAAAGCTCTGCGGGTATGAATTTTTGTCTTTATTTAATTATTCCAATATAATAAATTATCAGTATTATTATAACACGTTATCAGCACGATCGTTCTACGATATGGGCTATATATATATGTAATATTTACCCTGTTATAATGGCCGGGATACCCGCCTATATAATTTATTATTATTATTGTAATGGTTGTTTAACGCACCATTATTTTCTTAATATTACCGTGGGCGGTTTGTCGCCTCGTTATTTAATTTACCTGCACTATATCATGGCTGCTAAAAGCACCATAATTATTTATTTACTGTTAATATTATAATGGATGGCTGAGCCACCTGTATAATTTTATTGTTGATATTATAATGGATGGCTGAGCCACCTATATAATTTTATTGTTAATATCATAATGGATGGCTGAGCCACCGCATATTTATTTATTGTTTCAATGTGGATGATTAAATCACCATAATTTTCTGATTATATATATCTGTTTATATTATAATCATTATAAATTAAATATGCATATTTTTGTGTTCAAAATAAGATTGCGGTCTCATTTATTCCTCAGGCGAATAAATCTAGACTCATATCAACGTACATCTCCAGGAACCCCTGTTCCGTTAAAGAGCACCTTCTTGTCCAACTGGGAAGAAGTAGTACGGATTTAATCAAAAACTCAGTTTTTCCGGTAGCTTTTTTCATAACGGTCACAAAGATTTTTTCACAAAATTTTTACTCTCCAACGGCTACATCTAACGGCTATGAACAGTGATTTTCAACGGCTATGAACAGTGTTTTTCGATCTATAAATAAACTCATCCCTCACTCATTTCATTTCACTCATCGATTTCATATCTTCTCTCAAATATTTCACAAATATTTTTCATCTAATTTTTTGTAAGAATGATGAGAATGATGATCCGTTTGCTTTTAATTTTCTGTGCGATTGTAACTTTTACATCGATTTATGGTCTTTGCATGGGAAATTTTACTCCGGCAGAATTTTCCTTAATCGTTGTTTTACTTTTTGTGCATTGTTTTTTCCTTGTAATTGCTTGGATTATTCATGTAAACGGCTCATTTTAAATGAGTGATTATTACCGCACTAATAAAGTTTTATGATTTTGTTTTAGAAAATCAAAATGGCAAAAGTTGAGAAGCTACAATTTCCAGCTCTAATGATTACCGGAGCAAATTACATCGCATGGACGACTGATGTCGAACTCCATTTAGAGATGAAAAAAATTCCAAACTCTATAAAAGAAAACATCGAATCGCCTGCCCATGAAAAGGCACAAGCGATAGTTTTCCTCAGAAAACATGTCGATGAAAATATTAAGCATGATTATGCTAATATAAAAGACCCAGCACAGCTGTGGAAAGCTCTGAAAGAGCGGTTTGACAACCAGAAAGATATAACTCTTCCCCATGCACTCGACGAGTGGAAATACCTGAGATTTCAGGATTTTGAGAAAGTGGAAGATTATAATTCCGCTATTCTAAGAATTGTGATACAATTAAAGTATTGTGATAAACCTGTCACTGAGGCAGAAATGCTAGAAAAAACCTATCAGACGTTCCATAAAGAACACCGTGTTCTTGCAGAACTCTACAGGAGTCGCGGATACACTAGGTTTTCTGAGCTAATGGTAACGCTCCTACTAGCTGAGAAGAACTGTGAACTTCTCATAAAGAATCACAATTCTAGGCCAACGGGAAGCAAGGCATTTCCTGAAGTAAATGCCACAGATGTAAAAATTCTGGAGAGAAAGGATCAAACCTATCATGGTCGTGGTCGTGGCAGTGGTCGTGGCCGAGGCCGTGGCCGTGGTCAACGATTTAATCAAGGACGTGGGAGAAATTATAACCCACAAGAGAGGAAATCATACAGATGGGTCCGATCCGAACAATTCCCAAAGGGAAAAGAACTCCAAGGGAGTTCCACCCAGAAAAAAGAAAATGTATGTTTCAGGTGCGGATCAAAAGGGCATTGGTCCCATGTATGTCGAACTCCCCCACATCTTTGCAAATTGTACCAAGAGTCAATTAAAGGCAAAGGGAAAGAAGTGAACCTTACAGAACACTTTGAGGGTACAACGTACCTCGATTCCTCCGAATTTGGGGACGATTTTGATGAGACCATGATAATGGAACATTGATATGCTTGTAATATCTCAAAATAAGCCATGTATAATTATTGCTCATCTTTGCTTTGAGAATAATGTTGTTTATACAACAAAATTAATGTATAATTATTGTGTGATTTTATGAATTAAATTTACTATATCTTTTCTCTTGATGTTTATGTTATTCTGCAGAAAATGGATCACAACACAAATAGGACAATATCCAAAAAGATGGTTAGAGAGATTTGTATACTCGATTGTGGGACAACCCACACTATTCTGAGAAACAAACAATATTTCTCTAACCTAAACCCGACAAATGTTATTGTCAGTACAATATCAGGTCCTACAGACCTGGTTGAAGGAATTGGAAAAGCCAGCTTTATGCTGCCAAATGGAACAAATTTTTCCATAAAAAATGCTTTATATTCTCCAAATTCAAAGAGGAATTTGTTGAGTTTCCAAGATATATACCTTCATGGGTATGACACTCAGTCAGCAACTGAGAATGGAAAGAACTATATGTATATAACTTCTGAGAAATCTGGAAAAAGGCTAATGCTTGAAAGAATTCCAAAGTTTCCTTCCGGTTTGCATCATACTTATATAGATGCAATAGAATCAAATCTCATGATCAAAAGAAATCCTGAGGATTTCACATTGTGGCATGATCGCCTTGGCCATCCAGGCACCACAATGATGCGCAAGATCATAGAAAGCTCACATGGTCATCCACTGAAAATCCAAGAGATATATCAGGGAAATAAAATGACATGTGCTGCATGCTCTCTTGGCAAATTGATCATAAGGCCATCGCCAACCAAAATTGATAAAGAATCACCAAAGTTCCTTGAAAGAATTCAAGGTGATATTTGTGGACCAATACATCCATCTTGTGGACCATTCTACTATTTTATGGTATTAATTGATGCATCCAGTAGATGGTCACACGTTTGTCTATTGTCATCTCGAAATATGGCATTTGCGAGATTTCTAACTCAGATAATCAAACTGCGAACTCAGTTTTCTGATTATCCCATTAAAAGAGTTAGATTAGACAACGCTGGTGAATTCACATCCCAAGCATTCAAAGATTATTGTATGGTAACGGGAATTGAAGTTGAACATTCTGTAGCTCATGTTCATACTCAAAATGGTTTGGCAGAATCATTAATTAAACGTCTGCAATTGATTGCAAGACCGTTGATCATGAGATCTAAACTCCCAACATCAGTTTGGGGACATGCTATTTTGCATGCAGAAGCACTCATTCGGATAAGACCAAGTGCATACCATAAATATTCCCCATTACAATTAGCATTTGGTCGAGAACCAAATATTTCCCATCTCAGAATCTTTGGTTGTGCGGTATATGTGCCTATAGCACCACCACAACGTACAAAGATGGGACCACAAAGAAGGTTGGGAATATATGTTGGTTGTGATTCTCCATCAATTATACGATACCTAGAACCACAGACAGGTGATGTCTTTACGGCACGTTTTGCCGATTGTCACTTTGATGAAAAAGTGTTCCCGGTTCTAGGGGGAGAAAATAAGCAAGTAGGAAAGGAAATCAAGTGGAGTGTACCATCCTTGTTACACCTTGATCCTCCTACTAAAGAGTCAGAACTAGAAGTTCGACGAATGGTGCATTTGCAAAGTATAGCAAATCAGCTACCAGATGCATTTGCGGATACCAAAACGGTAACTAAATCTCATATACCGGCTGCAAATGCTCCTGCTCGTATTGAAATACCACAAGAACGTGGGAAAGCAGATGATACACGTGAGCCTGAAACACGCTGGAAGCGTGGCAGGCCCGTTGGTTCTAAAACTAAGAATCATAAGAAACAAAAGAAAGTTGAAACTCATGAAACACCCAAAGTAGCAGAAAGTACTTTGGAGGAAACAAATCATGAGACTCATGATAATGTAGAGCATCAAAATCCAGAAGAAAATCATGAGATTTCTATCAATTATATCCATAATCAAAAGATATGGAAAAGAAAAGAAATAGATGATCTCGATGATGTTTTCTCATATCTTGTGTCACAAGAAATAAATGAGGAAAAGGAAGATCCAGAGCCAAAGTCTGTATATGAATGTCAAAAAAGACATGACTGGATAAAATGGAAAGATGCAATACAAGTCGAACTTGATTCGCTTAATAAACGAGAGGTTTTTGGACCCATTATGCTCACACCCGAAGATGTGAGACCAGTTGGATCTAAGTGGGTTTTCGTTCGTAAACGAAATGAGAAAAATGAGATCACGAGATATAAAGCTCGTCTCGTAGCCCAAGGTTTTTCACAAAGACCTGGAATAGACTACGAGGAAACGTATTCTCCTATTATGGATGCAATCACGTTCAGATTCTTGATGAGTCTGGCGGCTGATGAAAATCTAGAAATGCGTCTTATGGATGTCGTTACGGCATACCTATATGGATCATTAGATACTGATATCTACATGAGAATTCCTGATGGTTTTCAAATGCCTGTAGCATTAAGTTCTAAACCAAAAGAGTTATGTGCAATAAAATTGCAAAGATCATTATATGGGTTAAAGCAGTCTGGACGTATGTGGTATAATCGTCTCAGTGAGCATTTAACGAAGAAGGATATGTAAACGATCCTATATGCCCATGTGTTTTCATTAAGAAAACAGAAACTGGATTTGTAATAATCGCAGTATATGTTGATGATCTAAACATAATCGGAACTCATGATGAGATACAGAAAGCATCAGATTATTTAAAAGGAGAATTTGAGATGAAAGATCTCGGGCAGACAAAGTTTTGTCTTGGCCTTCAAATTGAGCATTCTCAAAAGGGTATATTTGTGCACCAATGCACATATACTAAAAGAATATTAAAACGCTTTAATATGGATAAAGCAACTCCTCTCAGTACTCCTATGGTCGTTAGATCACTTAATATTGAAAATGATCCATTCCGACCACATGAGGAAAACGAAGAGATACTTGGTCCTGAAGTACCATATCTAAGTGTAATTGGAGCTCTGATGTACCTTGCAAATTGCACACGACCTGATATATCATTTGCTGTTATCTTTTGGCAAGGTTCAGTTCGTCCCCTACGCGAAGACATTGGAATGGAATTAAACATGTTTTCCGTTACCTTCAAGGGACCACTGACTTAGGATTATTTTATCCTAAAAATTCAAAAGGTAAAATGGTCGGTTTTGCAGATGCAGGATACCTATCGGATCCACACAAAGCCCGATCACAAACGGGATACGTTTTCACGATCGGAGGCACTGCTATATCTTGGCGTTCTCAGAAACAGACACTGGTGGCTACTTCCTCGAATCATGCTGAACTTATTGCACTCCATGAAGCAAGTAGAGAATGTGTTTCACTGAGATCAATAAGCCGACACATACGATCAAGCAGTGGGATTCTCCAAGATACGGAGCCAACTATCTTATACGAAGATAATGCTGCATGCGTTGCTCAGACTAAAGAAGGATTTATCAAAAGTGACAGAACTAAGCATATACCTCCGAAGTTGTTCATGTACATCCAAGAACTCGAGAAGAATAAGGAGATTGAAGTGAGATATGTCCGTTCATGCGACAACGCAGCTGATCTTTTCACGAAATCACTACCCACCACTATGTTCAGGAAGCATGTACATAGTATTGGAATGCGTAGTCAACAAGATCTCTAAGACAACCTTAATCAAGGGGGAGCTTGCGCAGTTGTACTCTTTTTACCTTACTATGGTTTTTTCCCATTGGGTTTTTCAAGGTTTTTAACGAGGCAACAAAAGGCGTTGAGCAGAATACGAATATGACATTGGTCTCCAAGGGGAATGTCACGAAAGTCTAACAAAGACGGAAGAAAAATTAGCATGTGGAGCCCGCTGTCACTATTTGCACAGTATATTTTCTTCTATATAAACGAACGTTCGCGTTCGATTGTAAACACACCTTCTTCAATAACAATAATCTCAACAAGAGAATTCTCTCTATCTTCTTCTTTTATTCTCGGTGTTCTAAAAGCTCTGCAGGTATGAATTTTTATCTTTATTTAATTATTCCAATATAATAAATTATCAGTATTATTATAACATTATTGATATTTTAAAGAATTTAGAAATGCGGAATCCTGTGCATTATAGGATTAGTGATTTTTTAAAATCATTGTCAAAATCATCTATTTAATTCTTAGTGTTATGGTGTTCTATGATAGGGGTGGACCCACAGATTAATTATGAGTTTGGTTGGATATGAGGACTACTGACTACTGAGTACCATGACAAACACGAGGCAACAATAACAAGAGTTAGGTATTAAAACAAAATAGTAGAAAAGAAGCAACAGTGCCAATTAATAATTTCACAAAATATCTGGAGTCTTCCAAAGCATTTTAAAGCGTATATCCCTCTGAACGTAACTATATAAGTGCCAACAATCTCTGTTCTCTTCCTTCATTCAGAAAGATAACATTAAAACATGACGGATCGCTACACCATCACCGAATCTGCTGTTTTTCTCTTGTTTTGTCTCTACATTTCGTCAGTCTCTTCACATTCCTTCATACAACAATACACTGATGACTTCAACACAAATCTGCAACGTATGCAATCTCTTTTCCACTTAGAACTAAGCCAATACTTAAGAAGATCCATTTAACATTTATTTATTTATTTATGTGTGTTATGACTTATGAGTCTTTGGACGCTCTATTTTTAATCATTTGTGACACATCCTCTGTTTTGCTTCTTTTAAATAATATGTTTTCTTTCTCAAAACAGAGGAGAATGGAGCAGGAGCAAAACCAGTTCAGGGAGAAGCGCATCACTTACACAAACATCAACAGATCTCTTCTCGTGATTATAAACTCTCAGCTTCCAACGCCGTGAAGGGTCTTAGAAGTCGTCCTCCATCATCTTACTCTTTAAAGATGGAGTCTTTTAACACACTCCTTAAGTCAACGAAAATAGAGAACTATGTATCTCGTCCTTTCGCGGCCGCTGGCTATAATTGGTATACCTTTGATAATCTGACTTTTTATCCACTCAAAATTGAATTATATATACTAAAACATCTTCTGTGGGATCTGAAAAACAAACAGGACACTTGTTGTGTACCCGAACGGGAACAAGAATGATAATGGTGCAGGGTTCCTTTCGCTTTACGTAGCCATAGACAACTCAACTCTCGCTCCACATCAAGAGGTTTACGTGGATCTCAGGTTTTACGTCTTCAACAGTATAGAGAAGAAGTACTTTACGATCCAAGGTTTTTGCTGATCTCAAAACCACCCCCCATAAAAGAAAAACCAATCGTTTAACAAGAAAGATGCTATTTATGTAATATCCATCAATCTATGATATGTTACTGCAGATACCGACGGATGGAGATTCAATTTCTTCAAAACGATGTGGGGGTTTTCTCAGGTCCTCCCTGTTGATACCTTCAAAAACCCGAGCAACGGATACCTCTACGATGGAGATCACTGCGAGTTCGGTGTTGATGTGACTTTTCCTACTTTGTTTCAACAATCTGAACTTTTCTCTGTCGCTACGAATTTCTATAACGCGAAGTACACGTGGACCATTCGAGGATTCTCTACGCTGCTCAAAGATACTTACTACTCTGATCTGTTCTCTATAGGAGGAAGAAGTTGGTGAGTCCACATTGTTTCGAAACAAAAGCTCTTTTGCTTTTAGTTAAAGTATAGTGGTAGTGACAAGTCTTCTATATGCTGATCAGGAATATACGAGTGGATCCAAGTGGTGTAGGCACGGGAGCGGGAAAAGCCGTATCCATGTTTCTTAACCTTGATCCGAAGGAGAAATTCAGACCGTATGAGAGGATTTATGTTCGAGCCAAGCTTCGAGTTCTTAACCAACGCGGACTCAGTAACAAAGAAATGCAACGTAAGCAGATTGATATATCATATATATACAGTTATACACATATTCATCGCCACGTGTCATTCGCGATGACTAATGAGTGCTTTCTTGTGATCTTTCCCATTTTATGACAGTCGATAGCTGGTTTAATGGTCCGGGATCTGGAGTTGGATCTGCTGCTTGGGGTTTTTATGAAATGATCTCACTCTCTGATCTCAAAGACTCATCAAAGGGTTTCCTTGTGAATGATGTCTTGAAGGTTGAAGTCGAAATGGAAGCCATTTCTTCAACAAAGTACTTCCCAAGTTAGATTTTCTCTAACCAAGGAACTTGCAACCACCTAATAATAATAATAAGAATCTGTTTCTGCGAGTTTTTTTATTTTGTTGTTCTCGTACAAGTATCAAAACATCATCTTTCTTCTTGAAAGCACCAATGATCCAACGTTCGGTTATATTCTTATATCAAAATATTTAAAATTTACCACAAATCTTGTCCTCACATCCATATAAGATAAAATCTTATTACATTAAGTTAAGTTTGTATAAGTTATTTATTTGTGGACAATTCTCTAAAATACCACACTTTTATGTTTTTGTGATAAATATACCACACCAATGTGAAAATAACAAAAATGACATTTCTTGAAAAGAAAAAAAAAGACTATTATACATTTATTTTCTATGTTTCTTCCCAATCCCTAAAACCCAAAATATATACTCTAATTAATGATTTTTGAATTCAAATTTATTAGTTTAATTATCTTTAAACAATTAAATAAATTTTATTTTTATCATTTTCACCTTGGTATGGTATTTTTGTCAAAAAATATAAAAATGAGGTATTTGAGAATATTTCTCTTTATTTATTAACTCAAGAGTCAAGAATGTAAGGTTGTGTTCAACACAATGGTCGTGTCTTTGTATCTATTTATATTCTATATAAACCAATTTTGTCCTCCGTAAATAACAACAAGTTTCAGTTCAATCTCTGTTTCTTCTCTTCTTCAAAACATCAACACATTTAGGGTTAATTGTAAAGGAAATAGAGTTCTTTTAATATTAACAAAAATAGATATTTTTTTTTTTGTTGAAATGTGAAATTTATTTAACAACAAAAAAGTAATCTGAAACCGTAAATAGCGATTTGAGAAAGTTTGGTACAATTTAAACTAGATGATTTAACGTAAGAGCCATGTAAAATGGTTAAGCAAAGGAGAAACACGTTGGAAACTATATTTCCAAACGAGAGAAGTAATTCCATCTTTCCAGCAGTCCTCCATCCTCTTCATCATTATGTAGTGCCCTAATACGAAGTTGCATCTCTCGATGAATCGTTGTTGCAGTGTAGGAGGGTGGGTGTGGAGGGTCATTATGAATTCTTCCATTGCGTTCTTTCCAAATCCAGTAGACAGTTGATTGAAAAGCCATGCGAGCTAGGGTTTTGTCAGCTGCCGGTAAACGGTTACGCAGCAAAGATCCGATTGTCAGAGACCAATCTGGGGTCATTCTCGTAGTGAGCAGATCAGCAGCTAAAGTCGTCCAGACGGTGTATGAGTAGGGGCAAGCTAGGAAAAGATGATCCCGAGTTTCATTCGTTTCGCCGCAGAGGGAACATGGTCGGTAGATACCCCAGGTCCTCGTTCGATCACCAGTCGGTAGACGGTTCTTCATGGCGATCCAGAGGATAAATGCTTGACGAGGCATGGCCTGTGGGAACCAAACAAGCTTATACCATTCAACAACAGGGTCTTGATCGCGCATTGACCATATCAACTCTGTTTAGTGTCTTGTCTCTTCAAGCATAAAGGGTATTTTTCCATGAAGATATCCAAAAAGTTGAAGATCCAGTTTTATCAAAACATCACCTGCCTTGCAACCACCAGTAATTTTTTACGGCAACTCATAATCGTTAATCAGACATTTGGTTATAAATCGTTTATATAAAAAATTCAACCTGTAGCGCCAGTCTTGTCCTTGTAGCCTGCGTTGTGGTTTATATCATATTAACGCTGCTTAATGTTGTCTCTTCGAGCATAAAACGAAAATGCAAAGCATGAGGAGACTTACATTACAAACAACAAAAATTGGAGTTTCAAATTATATAAATATTGCAACTCAAATGGTTGTTTCAAGAGAAGGCGGTAACAAAATTTTATAAATATTGCAATTCAAATGCCATAGATAGTGGCTTGTAGAGCTGACCGAAGAAGTAAGGAGTCTATATTGTCAAAATATTGCCACGAGATGGATCGGAGAGTGATCTCTCAATCTGGGTTTATTCTGCTTCCCAATAAGCCACAACAGAGCCAATTACTCCAAATGGTGAATGAATAGGGGCCAGCTAAAAATAGATGATCTATGGATTTATTGACTTTCCGCACAGAGCAAACATGCTTGGTGGACACTCCACTGCCCCATGCGAGTACCAAATAATAAACCTATGGCGAGGGATGGCCTGAGAGAACCAAATAATGTTGTGCCACCATACCCCTGGAGACACTATCCGTATTTGTTCCCAAGTTGCTTTGGAAGACAAGTAATTCTTGAATTCATCATTATAATGTCTCTATCTCAGTTTGTCTCGACCAGTTGAGCTTCCAGGAACTAGTAATTAAAGAACTGATCCTCTGTATTAAGTCTTGGTGATGATGTCCTTTATATCTCCTTACACCCCCAAGTTTCACCTCGTCTCACTTCTGAAACCTTTGCAGGGTGCGAGAGTCACCTAAATTACGTGTGCCGCTGTCGACACCACTTCAAACCAATCACCAAACCAAAAATAAGTGTCGAGTTGCATCCTCCAGATTCCATATTCCCAATCCTCTTTTTCTCTTAGGTCGACAAACATCATCCCAACTTACCTTTCTTTTAGTGCTCATGTGCGGAGATCCAGACCGTAAAAAGGAAGAACACATCCATTCAGTAGATTCTAAGCAGCATTCAATATAGCACCAAAAATTTGATATACTTGAAACTGATGGAATAAGCTGCAATCGACCCACAAAAGAAGAGAGCCTTACTAGACCAAGTGACCATATGAGAGCGGATCTTATCAATAAGGGGATCATATAGCTGAGTGTGGTCATGCATACTTTCGTGGTGTAGGCCGCAAGCCAATAAATCTTATTGGGAGTTGCACTATAGTGTTTCATACGGAAGCAACTGAGAAAATCCATACATAATATAATTCATAAATAGGACCCTCTCTTCACTAATAAAAGATTCGATTTATTTACTCTTACACATTATTTAACTTAGGTTATAGCTATTTCCACAGTTTTCGTCTTTATTTTAACTCACTTTTCAAACCACTTTTTGATCATTTCATCTTCAAAATCTTACGCTTTTTTTCTGGTGAAAAAAAAAAAATCTTGTATCTCCGTTTTGTTCTCGATATTTGGCGTAATTTTAGTGGTTTTTTTAAGTATATTTACTGATTTAAACTTTATAGAAGTATCTTAATACATTTTCCCTATTATATATATGGACTTTCCATGTGTTTTCTCATTTTTCAGGATATTCTATTTCTAAGAAATCAAAACTACTAAACCAAAAAAAATATTTATTTAAATTATTAGTTTAAAAAGTAATTAGTTAAAATATTTAAAAGTATAAAAAATTAGTAATAACATTTTTCTTTTCTAATACATACAAGGTACAACATGCATATATGTAATAACTTAAATGATAGTTTTAAAATAATTTTTATAATAAAATATTAAATTATATTTATTAGCATTGTATTACTATATTATTTTAAATATTAAAAGAATACTTTAATTAGATATAAAATTGCCGACAGAAAAATGTTAGATGAAAAATTAATGAATTATTAACCACCCAATCCATCTATTTATAGTGTGCAAAACGATTTATAAAAAAATTGTGTTCAATTTTTTGTTCCAAAATCTTTCTACAGGAAAGAATTTCTCAAATTTTTAGATTTTCAAAGAGCGTTTGTTGTATGATTTGGGAAGAAGAACTTGAAACTGTACCATCTATGAGAATTGTCCTATAGAGAAACAGTTAAAAATTTAGTATATTAAAAAAATCTTAATTAATTTTTTTTATTGATATGCAATTTTGGATGTAAATTTAATATATTACAAGTAAAGAATCAATTATTATAGTTTTTTCCTATTTTTTTCCTATTTTCAAACTGAAATTTGCACGCATTTTTTAACTCAATGTACACGCGTATGCAGGAATAAGAGAGAGCATATATACACGCGTACACGGATCAGCAAATGTATTTTACGTGTGTTTTTATTGTGTGCATATTATTTAGTAAATGGATACAAGTTACAACTGAGAATTTTTGATAAAAAAATGTATTATTATCATATGCTCTCTCTGACTTGTGCGTACACGTGTATTTATAAAATATGCTCTTTGTGATTCGCGCATACGCGTGAATATAGAAACAAAAATACATGCAAAATTTCTGCTTCAAACCAATATTAATTATCATATGCTAGTTCTCTCTGATTCGTGCATTAGAGCTTACCTATCAATTACTAACAGATTCTTAAAGAAACCTAGAAGCACATATACATTATTAGCAATTAGAGGTCGGTGGATGTAAATAGGTTTTGTAGAGAACCGTGCCATGATGCCATATGTTTTATTGTCTGGGGTGAAAATAGATTCTTGATCTGCCACTGAGTGCAAACAAAAGACTAGATAAACATTAAATAACTTATACGGCTAAGTGATACTACAAAATTATTAGCTAACAATTAAGTAGGTCTTAGGTTAAACTTGCGAAAAAACGGATACTTCGTTTTTTTTTTGTCTTTTAATCAACAAAAAAAAGATATTTGAACTTGTAATCCTCCGAGACAAACAGGAGGCCAAAAAAAAACGGCAGTTAGTTTATTGAAAGAAAAAAAAAAAAAAACAGGATCATGAAATAATTTCGTAAATATATTGAGCCTCCCTAAGCATTTCTAAGGCATATATGCCTCTCTCAACTATATAAGTCTCACTAGTCCCTTTATTCATTCACATATATAACCTTAAAAGATGATGAATCATTACAGAAACACCATTCTTGTTGTTCATCTGTTATTATGTCTCTTCGTTACCTTTGCCTCTGCACATTCATTCATCCGACAATTCACTGATGACCTAAACACAGATCTCCAGCGTATGTATGCAATATTCAAGAAATCCATCTATGTCTTTTAGATTATGTGCTGTATTTTCGAACATTGTGACACAGACGCATCCTCTCTTTTATCTCAAATGCTCTGTTTTTTCCTCGAAACAGAGGAGGATATAGCAGAAGCAAACCCAATCATGGGAGAAGCGCATTACTCACATGAACATGATCAAGATATCTCCTCACGCGATTACAAAGTCTCATCATCAAACGCATTGACGGGTGTAAGAGCTCTTCTTCCAATGTCTTACTCTTTAAAGATGGAGTCTGTCAACACGCTCCTTCAGTCAAATAACACAGAGAGATACGTATCTCGTCCTTTTCCGGTTGGAGGATACAACTGGTATGTTGGTAATCTAATATTAGTTCGCCCGAATCGAATCATACATATTATAAATCTTTTTGATGGATCTTGTTTATACAGGTCACTTGTTGTGTACCCCAAGGGGAACAAGCAGGATAGTGGTTCAGGGTACGTTTCGCTTTACGTAGCCATAGACAACTCTTCTCTCGTCGGTGCACATCTAGAAGTTAACGCAGATCTCAGGTTTTACATCTTCAACAAGAACGAGAGGAAGTTCTTTACCATCCAAGGTATTTTCTAATTTGCCATCCCCACAAAAAAAGAAATACAAAAAAGTATTTTGATCTTCTTCCAAGAAAGATGGTATGTGTATATAGTAGTGACATCCATCCATGTATCTATGTTATAATCCGCAGAGACTCATGCATGGCGGTTCAATGTTTTCAAAACGATGTGGGGATTCTCTCAGGCCCTCCCTGTTGATACCTTCAAAAACCCGAGCAACGGATACCTCTACGATGGAGATCACTGCGAGTTCGGTGTTGATGTGACTTTTCCTACTGTCTTTCAACAATCTGAACTTTTCTCTGTCGCTAGGAACTTCCGAATCCCGAGGTACACCTGGACTATTCAGAAGTTCTCGACGCTGCTCGGAGAAAGTTACTACTCCGACACGTTCTCCATCGGAGGAAGAAATTGGTGAGTCCACATTGCTAACAAAAGATCTTTTGCATTTAGTTAAGTACAGTGGTAGCAACAAGTATTGCATATGGTGATCAGGAATATAGAAGTTTATCCAAATGGTCATGGCACGGGAAAGGGAAAAGCCTTGTCCGTGTTTCTTAGCCTTAATGCGAACGAGAAATTCAGACCCTACGAGAAGATTTACGTTCGAGCCAAGCTTCGAGTTCTCAACCAATTCATATTCAGTAACGTCGAAAGGCAACGTAAGCAAAAGGATAATATATATATATCGCTGTGTATACGTACCATCTCATCGTGATGACTAATTGGATTTTTCCAATCTTTTTCTTCTTGGTAGTCGATAATTGGTACAATGGCCCGGGATATGGAGCAGCATCTAGCTGGGGTTATGATGAATTTATCTCACTCTTTGATCTCAGAAGCTTTTTCGGGGGTTACCTTGTGAATGATGTCTTGATGGTTGAAGTCGAAATGGAAGCCATTTCTTCAACAAAGTACTTCCCTAGTTAGATTTTCTCTAACCAAGGAACTTTTGTTATTGCTTTGTTATCAACCACCTAATAATAATAACAAGAATCTGTTTCTGCGAGTTCTTTTATTTTGTTGTTCTCGTACAAGTATCAAAACATCATCTTTCTTCTTGAAAGCACCAAGGACTTTACCGAAAACTTATTGATCCAACGATCGGTTATATTCTTATATCAAAATATTTAAAATTTACCACAAATCTTGTCCTTTCTGTTGAACTATAATCACATTCGTCATTAAGTTAGTTTTTGTAAGTTAGTTATTAACTCAAGAGTCACTGATATGTTGGGATTTTTACCCCTTTCTAACCCCTTTTATCTAATTGTTTTCTAGAGTTTTTGAGTGTGTATTAGGAGTTTTAGGTAGCTTTGGAGCTGAAATTGGAGTTTGGAGCATTTGGAACCTTTGGAACAGAGAAGAATCAAATCTGAAGAAAAGAAGGAAAATCTTATGAAGAATCACCAACTCCATCGATGAGCACATGCTCGCAGATTTCGGCCACCAAGTGAGCACCTGCTCGCCGCGGAAGTGGACAAAAAGAAGGGTTTTTACCCTAATGATTGCCGCCGACTTTTAAGAGGCCCAGCCCCCTTCCAGCCGCCTATGACACCTAATATAAATACTCTCCTTAGTTTTAGGTTTTAATATCTTTCATCTTATCTTTTATCAGCCTTTTAGCTTTTGGAATTATTTTGTAAGGGAGAAGATCTCAAGCTACAATTTGGAGAAGATTTCTGAACCCTAGTACTTCTTATTTATAATATCGATTTCATGCTTTCTTCTATATCATCTGTTTTATTTCTTTCATCTTTGATTATGTCTGAGTAGATCATTAGTTAGGTTAAGGTTTTCAAAGGAATTCATGAGCTAGGGTTGAACACAAATAGGAATCAAATTCGGTAGTCTTCATCTAGGTGATTCGCATTGCTTGGACCGATTTGGCCATTCTGTTCATGATCTTAGGTTTATCTAGACAGCGAGAGTTGCTAGGTTGCTAGAAGAGATCTAGATGAGCAATTTATTCATTACCTGCGAGAGTAGATGTATTGGAGAATTGTGAACAGATCAAACTTGATTATTAATGCTTATCTGCGATCCTGATACCAACGAGAGTTAGGATTTTTAGGTTGCTAGATAAAGTTATTAGTACCACGAGAGTGGATTAATATTATCCTTGTGTTTTGAGTTCTAGACTTGTTCTTAATAAAAACCTGAATAGTTGTTTGACCTTGCTCTGAATTTCCTGCGAGTTGCCTTGACCTAACGCTTGTTTTAATATTGTTAAAACCGATTTGCTTTAGTAACTTACTACTCACGATTTTATACAACCCTTGTTTAAATCTCTTAGCTCTTGATTTTAGCTCATTAAACCATAGTGTGAACTTGGTCTTCGTGGGATCGACCCCTAAGTACTACTCTGATTTGCTGTGCACTTGCAGTAGGAAAATAGGGTTAAAACTCGTAGTTCAAGTTTTTGGCGCCGTTGCCGGGGACCAAAAATTCACCTTTGGTTTACGGCTAGGTCATTAGACTAAGAATCTTTCTGATCTCGTTTTCTTTCTCTGCGTTTGCGTTTCAGGTGCATGTCCACAAGGAACACAAGGAGCAAAAACAACGAGGACCTTCTTAACTTGACAAACGCCGAGTTAGCAAGGAGGGAACGAGAGAACAGGCAAAGACACAACACACCTGTTCCAGAGCCAGAAACATCTGACACCGCCCTTATTGAGATGGGCGATCAACCAGCTATCGCAGCTCAGCTGCAACAACTACAAACGGCCATGGAGCAGCTGCGCTTGCAACAAGAGCGACAGCTCGTTCAACAACCAGCGTTTGGGGACAAAGACGCAGCACATGCTTACTATCAGGATCGTTCCGCTATTGTCACCCCGACCATTCAGAGGCAAGACTATGAGATCAAGCCTCAGATGATTGCACTCGTGAAGCAGCATCTCTTCCATGGTCTGCCTGCCGAAATTCCGATGGATCACATCGAGAACTTCGAGGAAATTTGCAGCACAACCGGCTCTAATGGTGTGTCTCCAGATTTCTTAAAGTGCAAGCTCTTTCCCTTCTCTCTTGCGGGAAAGGCTTCACGGTGGTTGAAGTCTCTACCACCAGGCTCTCTAGCGACGTGGGCTGATGCAAGATCGGCTTTCCTGGACAAATTCTACACCAAGTCCAAGACTGCAGCTTTGAGGAACAAGATTTCCTCATTTGAGCAACATCCCGGCGAATCATTCAATGAAGCGTGGGAACGTTTTAAGGAGTACAAGCGTGAGTGTCCTCACCACGGCTTTAGCGATGAGCAGCTGCTCAGTACTTTCTATGATGGAGTAGAATGGGACTACAGAAATGCCCTCAATGCCGCCAGCAATGGAGATTTTTACACCAAATCAAAGGAAGGAGCTCTGGAGCTGATTGAGAACCTCGCCGCCAGCTCCAGCAACAAGTCTCCGGAGTATGACAGAAAAAAGGTAAATAGTGTGGAGTCCAAGAAAATAGATGAGCTCACAGCCAAGGTTAACCTACTGCTTAAGGGAAACCAAAAGTCGGTCCACTTCGTGGATGAGCATGGAGAAGAGCCCATCGCCCAGGTTTTTGGAGAGGAAACAAGTGATGATCAGTTGGAGGTCAACTACGTGAGTGGACAAAGTTTTGGGCAAAACCGTGGCTTCAATAACCAAGGTTTTAACACTCACCCAAACTTGTCCTACCGAAGCAACAATGTGGAAAACCCTCAGGATCAAGTCTACCCTAAGCAAGGAACTCAACCTCAGACGAGTTTTCAGAGAGGCTACACCAACAACTACCAGAGCCAGAACCGACCATTCATCCCTAACCAGAACCGATTTCAAGGAGGAAATCAACCTAGGCAGCCATACAACAATCAGCAACCCCAGTTTCAGAACCCACAGCCTCAGCAATTTCAGAATCCGCGACCTCCTTCTCCAGCATCCGGATCTCAGGACGAGCTGAAAAACATGATGCAACAACTTCTAGCTGGACAACAGAAAGCCGCAGCCGAGATTAATGCTAAGGTTGACACCATGTACGTAGATCTCAATGGGAAGTACGAAGCTGTGTGGACGCATATGAAGCAACTGGATGTTCAGATTGCTCAGACTGCGGAGTCCATAAAAAGGACACCAGGAACTCTACCTGGAAAAGTTGAGGCGCCTAGGAAGGAGTTTGTCAACGCCATAGAGCTGAGAAGCGGAAAGACACTCCAGGATAGATCGTCCTCACGATCGGACAAAGGCAAGGTAGGAGAAGCCAACTACGAGCACCTGCTCGGATCGGGTCAAGGCACCTACGAAACCGGAGAAACAAGTAACAGCTCGACGCAAGCTGAATCTACACATTCACCATTCGACATTTTAGAGGATGATTCCACCGAGCACCCTGGCGGCTCAACCGAGCAGGTGCTCGGTCGGACCACACCACTTACCTCTAAAACCGCGGCAAATCCAGAGAGGATGTACAAGCCTAAGGTTCCTTACCCTGTGCCACCCAAGAAGTCTCGCAAAGACTTGGAAGATGCTAAGTGTAGAGAGATGCTTAAGGATCTCACTGTCAAGCTACCTCTCGCTGATGCAGTTCAGATGATACCGGCTCTCAAACGGTACATGAAGACTCTGGTCTCTGGAAAAATCGTGGAGGAAGAGAAGGTGATGACGGTTTCAAGGGAGTGCAGCGCCGTTCTTCAGAACAAGGTCGTGAAGAAGAGAGGAGATCCTGGGCGATTTGTCTTGTCAGTTACAATCGGCCCAATGACTTTCTCATGCTCCCTATGCGACCTTGGTTCCAGCGTGAATCTCATGCCTTACTCGGTTGCCAAGCGTTTGGGATTCACCAAATTCAAACCCACACGCATCTCCTTGGTTTTTGCTGATCGGTCAACCAAGCTCCCTAAAGGAGTTCTGGAAGATATATATGTGCGGATAGGAGATACTTTGATCCCGGCCGATTTTGTGGTTCTGGAACTTGACGAGGAGCCGAAGGATCCTCTGATTCTAGGACGTCCTTTCCTATGCACAGCTGGTGCGATTATAGACGTCCAGAATGGAGTGATCGATCTCCAGCTGGGAGACATGGTTATGACTTTTGAGATGGACAAGCTTCTGAAAAAGCCCATGCTGGACGGACAAACCTTCGTTGTAGAAGGAGTAGACGATGTCTACGAGGAGGCAGCTGAAGAAATTCTCTGCCCAGATCCTCTCGAAGCCGCTCTCACCCTAGCTGAAAGGGAACACGGTTTCATGAATGAAGACGCTGACAGCCATGCCAAGATGCTAGATTCAAGCCGCAGAATTGAGCAAATGGTCGCCTACATGAGTCTGGACGAAGAGGAGAAACCGGCAGAAACAAATGGAGCACCCGCGCAGATTCCGCGAGCACCTGCTCCACCTCTCGATCCGATCGACAGCCCCTGGAGCGAGTTGAAGGCTCCTAAATTGGAACTTAAAACTCTTCCAGCTGGGCTCAGGTACGCATTTCTGGGAACAAACTCTACTTATCCTGTGATTATAAATGCCGACCTGAACAATGTAGAAGTAGCCTTGCTTTTATGTGAACTTAGGAAGTATAGAAGGGCTATAGGCTACTCGCTTGCTGACATTCCTGGCATCTCACCTGATCTTTGCATGCATAGGATACATCTAGAAGATGAATCGATGAGTTCTATAGAACATCAGAGGAGGTTAAACCCAAATCTAAAAGATGTTGTTAAGAAGGAGATAATGAAACTTCTAGAAGCTGGAGTAATTTATGCCATATCTGATAGCACTTGGGTTAGTCCTGTTCATGTAGTCCCTAAAAAGGGGGGAATCACTGTCATTAAAAACGATAGGGATGAGCTAATACCAACTAGGACAATAACCGGCCATAGGATGTGCATAGATTACCGCAAACTTAATGCTGCAACTCGCAAAGATCACTTCCCTCTCCCTTTTATTGATCAGATGCTCGAGAGACTCGCTAACCATCCATACTACTGCTTTTTAGATGGTTATTCAGGTTTCTTTCAGATACCCATTCACCCAGACGATCAGGAGAAGACGACATTTACATGCCCCTACGGCACGTTCGCTTACAGGCGCATGCCGTTTGGTTTGTGTAACGCCCCAGCTACCTTCCAACGATGCATGATGTCCATCTTCACGGACCTCATTGAAGACATTATGGAAGTATTCATGGACGATTTCTCGGTGTACGGGAACTCTTTCTCTGATTGTTTGTCTAATCTGTGCAGGGTACTCAAACGATGTGAGGAGAAACATCTGGTTCTTAATTGGGAGAAGTGCCACTTTATGGTCAGGAATGGGATTGTGCTGGGACATAGGATTTCAGAGGATGGGATAGAAGTAGACAAAGCCAAGATCGAAGTCATGATGAACTTGCAGCCGCCAACATCGGTTAAGGGGATCCGCAGTTTCCTAGGTCATGCTGGTTTCTACAGACGCTTCATCAAAGATTTCTCAAAAATCGCCAGACCTCTTACACGCCTACTTTGCAAAGAGGTGAAGTTCGAGTTCGATGATGCATGCCTTGAAGCTTTCCACACGATCAAGGAGCTCTCATCAGCGCACCCATTGTGCAACCACCAGACTGGAGCCTTCCTTTTGAGGTGATGACTGACGCTAGTGATTACGCCGTTGGAGCGGTTCTCGGACAGAGAAAAGACAAGAAGCTTCATGTTATTTACTATGCCAGCCGCACTCTAGATGACGCGCAGTGCAAGTACGCCACAACTGAAAAGGAGCTTCTAGCGGTTGTCTTTGCTTTTGAGAAGTTCCGCTCCTATCTCGTTGGATCTAAAGTCATCGTGCACACTGACCACGCAGCTCTCAAGTATTTGCTGACCAAGAAGGATGCCAAGCCGCGACTGCTCAGATGGATCCTTCTTTTGCAGGAATTCGATCTCGAAATCAAGGACAAGAAGGGGATAGACAATGGAGCTGCCGACCATTTGTCTAGGATGAGAATTGATGTTGACACGCCTCTTGATGACAGTCTCCCGGAGGAGCAGATTTATTCCATCGGCGTTTTCCATAACAAGGAAGCACTTGTTCCCACCCAGCGAGCATCTGCTCAAGAAGAGCTCTGCGCACATGCTACACACACCGAGCGCTCTTCTACGCCTTGGTTTGCTGAGATAGCCAATTATCTGGCTGCTGATCAGGAACCGCGGAACTTCACAGGGTACAGGAGGAAGAAATTTCTCAAGGACATCCGCCATTACTTCTGGGATGAGCCATACCTGTACAAGCACTGTCCAGATGGAGTTTTCCGAAGATGCGTTACTGAAGCAGAAATTCCGGACATATTGTTTCACTGCCATGGTTCTTCATACGCAGGTCACTTCGCCACTTTCAAGACAGTCTCCAAGGCGCTACAGGCAGGATACTGGTGGCCGACGATGTTCAGGGACGCGCAGCGATTTGTCTCGCGGTGCGATTCATGCCAGCGACAGGGGAACATTAGCAGACGCAACGAGATGCCACAGAACTTCATTCTTGAGGTTGAGGTATTTGATGTCTGGGGAATAGATTTTATGGGCCCATTTCCTTCCTCCTTTGGAAACGAGTACATACTCGTCGCAGTGGACTATGTGTCCAAATGGGTTGAAGCGATTGCAAGCCCCACTAACGACGCAAGGGTTGTCATTAAGATGTTCAAGTCCATCATCTTCCCCAGGTTTGGAGTTCCGCGAGTGGTTATCAGTGACGGAGGCTCTCACTTCATCAACAAGATCTTTGAATCTTTGCTGCGCAAGAATGGTGTTAAGCACAAAGTCGCCACTCCCTATCATCCGCAAACGAGTGGGCAGGTCGAAGTTTCCAATCGTGAAATCAAGAGCATCCTGCAGAAAACCGTGAGTACTACTCGTAAGGATTGGGCTTCTAAGTTGGACGACGCTCTATGGGCATACCGGACAGCTTACAAAACGCCATTAGGAACCACACCCTTCAACCTTGTTTATGGAAAAGCTTGCCATCTTCCTGTTGAATTGGAATTCAAAGCCGCCTGGGCAGTCAAGTTTCTCAACTACGACATTAAACCGGCTTCAGAGAGACGGATGATGCAGCTGCATGAGCTTCAGGAGATTAGGCATCTCGCCTATGAGAACTCCAAGATATACAAGGAGCGGACTAAGGCGTATCACGACAAGCGGATCTTAGCTCGCAACTTCGCCCCAGCCGACCAGGTCCTGCTCTTCAATTCTCGGTTGAAGCTTTTTCCTGGAAAGCTGCGCTCACGTGGTCTGGACCATTCACCATCAAAGAAGTACGGCCGTATGGAGCAGTTGTTTTGATCAACGACAAAGGCGGAGAGTTTGTGGTTAATGGGCAGCGATTGAAACCCTATCTTGCCGACGCACAACTTGAGGAAGGGGAAGATTTTCCCCTGACTGAACCTCCACAAGCCTGATCAGCTCACCAAGTCAAGCTAACGACTTAAACCAAGCGCTGAGTGGGAGGCAACCCACCAAGTAAGTGTAAATATCTCTTTTTATTTTTCCCTTTGCTATTGATTTTTGGTTTTGTTTTTCTTTGTTTCAGACATAAAAAAAAAAAAAAAAATTGTGGAAAAATCGGCGATTCGATCCGAGCACCTGCTCGATCTGAGGAGACTTCCGAGCACCTGCTCGTTCCAGGTAAGTCCTCCGAAACTTCAAAACAGATTTTCATCCCGCGTTTTTCCAAAACAAAAAAAAAAAAAAAAAAAAAATTTATTCTTTTTCCTTTTCTTTTTCTTTCTCTTTCTTCTTCCTTCCTTCTCCCCCGATTTCTTCTTCTCCTTTCTCTTGCCGATTTCCAAAACCCACCAAAAACCAGATTTTTCAAATCTTTACGGATTTCAACGTTTTTTGGGTCGATTTCATACGCCTTCTCGCCCTCTTCTCGAATCCTCCATCGCTTTCCACAACCGAGCAAGGTACGTCTTCAAAACTCGATTTTTCAGTCCGCCATGGTTAAGGGAAGTCTCGAAATCTCTCTCTCTTTTGTGTCAACTGGTCTAGATTAGATTCTATCTCTGTCTATTTACCATGATTCAGCATGCTTGGCCACGATTTCGCACTTTCGACTTCACATGCAAAACCCCAAAAAGCTTGATGAGCCATTAATGGCGACTTGGAAACTGATATCGATTTAGGGATTTACACTAGCCTTCTCGGTTTGCTCATACTCAGTTATACCTTGGATACGACTTGATGAATGTGGATTGCTTGGTTATTGGTTTTCTATCGGCGATTTGCGATTTTTCTCCCCATGGGCTTATTCTCGTTCGATTTGTTTTGCGCAGGTACCAATGGCTCCGAAACAGAGTCGCAAGGGCAAGGAATCAGTTCCCTCACCGTGGTTGTACCCGTGGCCTCGTCCAGAAAACACGCCTTTCGCCCTGCCGGATGACAATTTGCCCATTCAATCTGACGAAGTATGGGATCAACGGGATGCCTCATACTACAATCAGATGCTGAAGCTCACTATTGCGCTGACGCGTTTTGTTTGCCGTGAGACATTGGAGATGCTTGGCCTGCACGACACCGTCACCAGGATACTCTCCAACGCCCAATGCCTTGCGTTCTCTTTTGAAGAGTCGATCCTTTATCCGGAGCTGGTCCGACAGTGTCTCGCCTCCGCGCGCATCATTCACCAGGATCCCGAGCACCGGACTCTAGCTGGTGCCACATTCATGTTCAAAGCCGGCGGACGAAGATTCGACATCCCCATGGTGAACTTCACCACTATGTACGGTTTCAGGCATGAAGTGGAGCGCCTCGACTTTCCTAAGAAGTTCAAGGAAGTCAAGACTTTCTGGGAGACAATCGGTCGTGGCACATACTGCTCCAACTCCGCCGCTTAGTCCAGCATCCGACATCCCGCTCTCCGAATCTGTGCCCGATCTTCAGTAACATGGTGCTCAACCGCCCATCCGGAAACAAGGTACACACAGAAGAGATGATCTTGTTGTACCTTGGCTGCAGTGATGTTATCGTCGGCTCTCATGGCGTCAACTCCCTTCTATTTGGCGCACCACCACCGGAGGTTTACCGCTCCAATCTCGGCATGCACTTCGCCGAGTTGATTTGCAGCATCAAGGACCGCAAGACGAAGCAGACAGAGCGGATTGGCAGCCTTCTGACCGGACTTTTTGAGATCGCCCATGTCCAGCTCCCCTACTTTAGTTACGTGGAAGAGGGCGAGCGCATGGACATTAAGCACTTGCTCAACTCTCGCATTCTCTCTCTCTCCAGATCCGATCAGTATCTCTATCACTACACAGGTCTCAATGGTCTACCGCAGCACATCTACCTCCCGGACTCAGCAAAGACACAGCTTTACACCATTGAGGATATGCGCTTCATACATAGAGTCCTTCTCTTGGACGATGGCACGCACCCCTCCTTCTCTGCTCCGGATTTTGCCAGCTCTTCTCACGGACCTACGCCTCACCTGGAGGACGATTTCATCCACAGTACTCCTCAGTCTCGTCGCCCCTCTACATCCGCTCCCACCGGCGAGTTCGACCTTCCTCCCATCTCCGACGAGGCAGATACCGCTGAGTACCGACGCTGGATGGTGGCTTCACAAAGGAAGAACAACAGCCTCATGCAGCGGATCCTAGAGCGCCTTTCCAGTGGCTGTTGCCACCATTCTGCAGCTGCTGCGACAAGCCCCTCTGAGCGCCATCCGAGACGCCATCGACGCACCGGCAGAGCCAGGAGCGAGAGTCCCGAGGACCCACCTGTCGATTGACGCACCGTACCCATCTCTATCCCTTTGTCTTATCCGTTTTGCCTCTTTGCTTTCTTTGTTTTCTTTATTTTCTTTCGCTTGCTCCTCTAGTTTATTTTCACACCGAGACGGTGTGAAGTAAGTCTGGGGGAGGTTATTATCGAGTCTGCACTTTGCTTCCTGTTATTTTCTTTATTTTGAGTCAGTCTGTTATAAGGGTCAAATCACAACTTCTGGAGATTATGACCCAAATCTATGATGAGTTTTAACCATTTATGAGTATGACCTATTTTCTAGTGAACGTTGCTGCAGAATTTAGAGTACAGAGACGAGCCGACGCCTTCTCAACATTCGGATCCTTCCTCAGGCCAGAAAACTTCAGTCCCTTTAAGGTTTATTCGGATAGGCTTTAGACTCTATTTTATATGGACATAATCTGGACTTTAATTCTTCTTGTTATTGGCACTAGGATTAGAAAACGTGTTACATAATATATTCAGGACTTCTTATCCCTTTTGCCACTCTTGCTGATCCTGAATAGCTAGCTTTTAGTTAGTACCTCACCCTCACCCTAACCATCTTTTATACCACATGCACTTGTATTTTATTTCTCATCTATGCAGATATGTGCAAAAAGGTCGGGGAGGAAAGGACCGACACAGCTTCTAATTCACTTTCGCTGAAGAAGATGTCAGGAGAAAGCCGGAAAAAGATCACGAGCACATGCTCGCTACATTCGCTAATCTAGAGCACCTGCTCAGCGATGTCCAGAAGGGAAACAAGCCTAAAACGATCCGTTGGGGTATAAGGACGAAAAAGATAACTTCTAGCCAAAGGACACACACACAAGTAAAGCCCCCCTATCCATAAGGTAACTCTATAAAAAAAAAAAAAAAAAAAAAAAAAAAAAAAAAAAAATCGAAAAAGAGAAAAACCGAGCTAGTAGCTCAAAGATATGGGGTGGCAAGTTAGTAACTCAAGATGTGTGTCCCGAAGCGTGAATGAATCGCGAGAAAGCAAGGGAAGAAAAAGAGGAATGAAGATAAAATCGATTAAAGGAGGAGAGTGAATTAGAGGTTGTGGACATCAATGAGTCCATTCTCCCTTACCGTTTTGTGCGATATCCTGCACTCTCTTAAACAAGGTAACCCTAAACACGCTTAAGCTCCACCGTTAAATATAAGCCTGATTCTTACCGAGCCTCGTTTTACTTAGCTAGTGTCTTTAGCAAGAAGCTCAAGCCACCTCTAATTGAATGTAGAGAGTCTATTGTCTTGAACTTAGACTTTTCTGGGATTGTGAGCCATATGGTTTGAGGTTGGTGAACTTTGTTGTTGAGGTTTTCGGTAAGGCAATGTATCTCTTGTTCTAAGGTATGTGGTCTAAAGAAACTGGTTTACTCTTGGTTTCTGAGATTTTGTGAGTCTCCACCGATTTCTCTAAGTCTTGATTTTAGTTTTGTTTGAGGACAAACAAAGATCTAAGTCTGGGGGAATTGATATGTTGGGATTTTTACCCCTTTCTAACCCCTTTTATCTAATTGTTTTCTAGAGTTTTTGAGTGTGTATTAGGAGTTTTAGGTAGCTTTGGAGCTGAAATTGGAGTTTGGAGCATTTGGAACCTTTGGAACAGAGAAGAATCAAATCTGAAGAAAAGAAGGAAAATCTTATGAAGAATCACCAACTCCATCGATGAGCACATGCTCGCAGATTTCGGCCACCAAGTGAGCACCTGCTCGCGCGGAAGTGGACAAAAAGAAGGGTTTTACCCTAATGATTGCCGCCGACTTTTAAGAGGCCCAGCCCCCTTCCAGCCGCCTATGACACCTAATATAAATACTCTCCTTAGTTTTAGGTTTAATATCTTTCATCTTATCTTTTATCAGCCTTTTAGCTTTTGGAATTATTTTGTAAGGGAGAAGATCTCAAGCTACAATTTGGAGAAGATTTCTGAACCCTAGTACTTCTTATTTATAATATCGATTTCATGCTTTTTCTATATCATCTGTTTTATTTCTTTCATCTTTGATTATGTCTGAGTAGATCATTAGTTAGGTTAAGGTTTTCAAAGGAATTCATGAGCTAGGGTTGAACACAAATAGGAATCAAATTCGGTAGTCTTCATCTAGGTGATTCGCATTGCTTGGACCGATTTGGCCATTCTGTTCATGATCTTAGGTTTATCTAGACAGCGAGAGTTGCTAGGTTGCTAGAAGAGATCTAGATGAGCAATTTATTCATTACCTGCGAGAGTAGATGTATTGGAGAATTGTGAACAGATCAAACTTGATTATTAATGCTTATCTGCGATCCTGATACCAACGAGAGTTAGGATTTTTAGGTTGCTAGATAAAGTTATTAGTACCACGAGAGTGGATTAATATTATCCTTGTGTTTTGAGTTCTAGACTTGTTCTTAATAAAAACCTGAATAGTTGTTTGACCTTGCTCTGAATTTCCTGCGAGTTGCCTTGACCTAACGCTTGTTTTAATATTGTTAAAACCGATTTGCTTTAGTAACTTACTACTCACGATTTTATACAACCCTTGTTTAAATCTCTTAGCTCTTGATTTTAGCTCATTAAACCATAGTGTGAACTTGGTCTTCGTGGGATCGACCCCTAAGTACTACTCTGATTTGCTGTGCACTTGCAGTAGGAAAATAGGGTTAAAACTCGTAGTTCAGTCACGAATGTAAGGTTGTGTTCAACACAATGGTCGTGTCTTTGTATCTATTTATATTCTATATAAACCAATTTTGTCCTCTGTAAATAACAACAAGTTTCAGTTCAATCTCTGTTTCTTCTCTTCTTCAAAACATCAACACTTTTAGGGTTAATTGTAAAGGAAACAGAGTTCTTTTAGTATTAACAAAAATGGATATTGAATTATTCATGACCATATCAACTCTGTTTAGTGTTATAAAGGGTATTTTTCCTTGAAGATATCCAAAAAGTTGAAGGTCCAGTTATATCAAAACATCACCTGCCTTCTTGCAAGCACCAGTAACTTTTTACCGCAACTCAAAATCGTTAATCAGACATTTGGTTATAATTCGTTTATAAAAAATTCAACCTGTAGCGCAAGTCTTGTCCTTGTAGCCTGCCTTGTGATTCATAATGATATTAACACTGTTTATTGTTTTGTCTCTTCAAGCATAAAACGAAAATGCAAAGCATGAGGAGACTTAAATTACAAACAACAAAAATTGGAGTTACAAATTATATAAAAAATGGTTGTTTCAAGAGAAGGCGGTAACAAAATTATATAAATATTGCAATTCAAATGCCATAGATAAGTGGCTTGTAGAGCTAACCGAAGAAGTAAGGAGTCTATATTGTCAAAATATTGCCACGAGATGGATCGGAGAGTGATCTCTCAATCTGGGTTTATTCTCCTTCCCAATAAGCCACAACAGAGCCAACTTGAATAGGGGAAAGCTAAAAATAGACTATGGATTTATTGACTTTCGGCACAGAGCAAACAAGCTTGGTGGACACTCCACTGCCGCATGCAAGTACCATTAATTTTTGACTTTGGAAGACAAGTAATTCTTGAATACATCATTAGCCTCTATCTCAGTTTGTCTCGACCAGCAGAGCTTCCAGGAACTAATTAACGACCTGATCCTATGTATTAAGTCTTGGAGATGATGTCCTTTATATAGCTCCTTTTACACCCCAAGTTTCACCTCGTCTCACTTCTGAAACCTTTGCAGGGTGCGAGACACCTAAATTACGTGTGCCGCTGTCGACACCACTTCAAACCAGAAATAAGTGTCTTCCCCATTGTTGATTTGATGTCTGATAAAAGAAGCTGCTCTTGGATGAAGCTTAGAAATTTTTTCCAGATCCATGATCCGCAAGAGGATTCTAAGATCATATAGCTGAGTGTGGTCATACTTTTCGTGGTCTACGGCAAGCCAAGATATCTTCTTGGGAGTTGCAACCAAGCTTTGGTGCTGTGGCCTGAAGGTCAGTTCCAGTCCATCCAGCTATAAACAGAGGATTTCGATACGTTAGTTCCCAGTCCAAATTGCGTTAACACTGCCATTGTACTATGAAGCCAAGTCGTTTGTCCATCCATAAAAACCATCATGTCGTCAGAAAAACTCAAATGAGTCATTTAAACTCATAAAAATTGACTAATCTAACGTTAACGTAACCTGTCTTCCATCTCAAAGGTGACGAGTATTTTTCAACGAAGCATGGAAAGAGAGGATAGCTCCTGCTAATCTCTCTACTGTCAAACCCGCTGCTAGTATATTTTTATAATAGTAGGAGTGACTTAAAAGAACTTTTCAGGAGATTAGCACTATATAAGCAAAAAGCAATAGAGAGAAGGTCCTATATAGTAACAAGCTCTGAACCACCGGGTTACGGTCAATGTAGTAAAACTATTATTGTAAAAACTGTCTATATTTACTGAACTTTATAGAAGTATGACAATACATTTTTCTATTGTATATATGGAATTTCCATGTGTTTTCTCAGTTTTCAGAATATTCTGTTTCTAAGAAATCAAAACTTCAAAAAAATATATTATTTATTCAAATTATTAGCTTAAAGTAAATAATTAGTATAAATATTTAAAAGTAGAAAAAAAATCAGTAGAAACATTTTTCTTTTCTAATACATAGATGCTATAACATGCATATATGTAAAAAGTTGGACGATATTTTTTTTAAAAAAAATTATAATAATATATTAACTAATATTTATCAGCATTTTATAAATATATTATTTTAAATATTTATAAATACCTTAATTAGATGTAAAACTGCCGACATAACAGAACAAAGTTAGATGTAAAATTTATTAACTATTAACCATCCATCTATTTATAGTGTGCAAAACGATTTATAAAAAAAATTTGGACAAATCTTTTTTTTTCAAAATCAAAAGTTTCACATTATTTTTTAGATTTGCAAAGAGTGTTTGTTGTATTGTTTTTCTTTATTTCGAAATTTGTGCTCTATTGTAATGCAGAGAAACAGTTAAAAATTTAGTGAATTAATAAAAGGTTTTTAACCTTAATTAAAAAAAGTTTTAAACCTTAATTAAAAATGTTTTAAACCTTAATTAAAAGATTTTGGATGTAAAATTTTTAAAATGTTTTTAAAAATCTATCACTGTAGTTTTTTCCTGTTTATAAACTGAAATTTGCATGTTTTTTTGTAGTCAACTAATGTACACGCGTATGCACGAATCAGAGAGAACATATTATATATATATATACACGTGTATGCAGGAATCAGCCAATGTATTTTACGTGTGTTTTGATTGTGTGCATGAATATTATTTAGTAAATGGATATAATTTTTTTTTTGCTTTTGTCAAAGAAATGGATGCAAGTGACAACTGACCATTTTTGACTTGTTTGTACGCGTGTATTTATATGATATACTCTCTGTGATTCGCGCATACGCGTGAATATAGAAACAAAAGTACATGCAAATTTCTTGCTGCAAAAACAGTATTCTTTTCGGTTTTATTAATTGTCGTTTTAATTTTCTTTTTAAATTAATTGAGGTTTTCAAATTTTAATGCAAAATTTAATGATTTTTAATAATTTTGAACTATTTATTTTCTGCATAATATTATATTATTAGTAAATTGTGTTTAAATATACAGGTAATAGTGTTTTTGTTTTGAAAAACTAACAAATTAAAAATTTCTTTAATTTTGTTTGGATCCTTTTAAAACGAAAAATAATAAAACCTAGAGGAAGTATTAAATATTTTTTAAGGCAAAAAACAATATTAATTATCATATGCTAGTTCTCTCTGATTTGTGCATTAGTGCTTACCTAAAAGCTACTAACAGATTCTTGAAGAAACTTAGAAGCACATATATATATATATATATATATATATATATATATATATATGATTTAGCAATTAGAGGTGGGTGGTTGTAGATAGGTTTTGTAGAGAACCGTTGCCATCCATAACTTTCTCCAAATTAATTTAATTGTTAAAAAAATTATGATGCATTTTTTTTGTTTTTTACGGCTAAAACGTACATTTCATTATATCGATGTTAAACTGTTAAGGATATACAAGACTGTAAATTATTACACAAACAGTTATGTGCGCCATCTTCTAAAAACAAATCGAAAAAATAAGATTCACGATGCGTATATTTTTTCATATATTTTTTTTTGTTTTATTGTCTGGGGTGAAAATAGATTCTTTATCTGCCACTGAGTGCAAACAAAAGAGTAGATAAACATTAAATAACTTTTACGGCTAAGTATACTACAAAATCAATTAGCTTACAATTAAGTAGGTCTAGGTTAAACTTGCGTAAAAACGGATACTTCGAAAAATATATAAAATTCGAAAAATATATTTAAGATATTTATTTATATGTATTATATATTTATTTATACTTACAATATAATTATCATAATAATTTTTTCTATTTTAAAAATTTATTTATTAATTTTATTTTTATAATTATAAATATAATAAAAATAATTTATTGATAAATATTAGTTTTAAAAGTATAAAATTTACAATTGAATATGAAGATAATTTTTTTGTATCATTTTACATAATAAATTAATTATATATAATTATTTTAGAATTTTTAGATATTTAAATAGCAAATGTTCTACAAAAAGCTCCATCTGAGAGCATAGAGAGGAAGAGCATTTGAAGAGCATTAGCAGTTTCTAAATGCTTCCTTAAATGCTTCCCTAAATGCTTCATGTACAAAAGTTGATTGGCCGATGAAAAGCATAATGCTCTAGAAAATGCTCTTCCAATCAAGCCCTAAGTAATACCACAAAATTAATTAGCTTACAATTAAGTAGGTCTAAGTTTAAACTTGCGGAAAACGGATACTTTGATTTTGTTGTGTTTCAATTTTCCCATGATGTCCACCTAATCAACCAAAAAAGATATTTGAACTTTTAATCCTCCATGACAAACAGGAGGCCAAAAAAAGAAAGAGTAGTTAGTTTATAACAAAAAAGAAAAGAAACAACAGTATCATGAAATATTTCGTAAATATATTGAGCCTCCCTCACCATTTCTAAGGCATATATGCCTCCTATCCACTATATAAGTCTCACTAGTCCCTTTATTCATTCACATATATAACTTTAAAAGATGATGAGTCATTACAGAAACACCATTTCTGTTGTTTATCTGTTATTATGTCTCTTCATTACATTTGCCTCTGCACATTCCTTCATCCGACAATTCACGGATTACCTAAACATAGATCTCCAGCGTATGTATGCAATATTCAAGAAATCCATCTATGTCTTTTAAATTATGTGTTTCGACTCTGTATTTTCAAACATTGTGACACAGACACATCCTCTTCTTTCTTCTTTTTTTCAAATGCTCTGCTTTTTTCCTCGAAACAGAGGATGATGGAGCAAAAGCAAACACAATCCTGGGAGAAGCGCATGACTCACATAAACATGATCAAGATATCTTCTCACGCGATTACAAAATCTCATCTTCAAACGCATTGACGGGTCTACGAGCTCTTCCTCCAATGTCTTACTCTTTAAAGATGGAGTCTTTCAACACGCTCCTTCAGTCAGCGAACACAGAGAGATACGTATCTCGTCCTTTTCCGGTTGGAGGATACAACTGGTAAGTTAGTAATCTAATATTAGTTCGCCCGAATCGAATCATACATATTATAAATCTTTTTGATGGATCTTGTTTATACAGGTCACTTGTTGTGTACCCCAACGGGAACAAGCAGGATGGTGGTTCAGGGCACCTTTCGCTTTACGTAGCCATAGACAACTCTTCTCTCGTCGGTGCACATCAAGAAGTTAACGCAGATCTCAGGTTTTACATCTTCAACAGGAACGAGAGGAAGTACTTTACCATCCAAGGTTTTGCTAATTTAATTTGCCATCCACAAAAAAAAAAAAAAAAAAATTTCTTGTCTTCTTCGAAGAAAGATGTTATGTGTATATAGTAGTGACATCCATGTATTTATATATGTTGTAATCCGCAGCTACTCATGCATGGCGATTCAATGTTTTCAAAACGATGTGGGGATTCTCTCAGGCCCTCCCTGTTGATACCTTCAAAAACCCGAGCAACGGATACATCTACGATGGAGATCACTGCGAGTTCGGTGTTGATGTGACTTTTCCTACTTTCTTTCAACAATCTGAACTTTTCTCTGTCGCTACGAATTTCCGAAACCCGAGATTCGACTGGACTATTCAGAGGTTCTCCACGTTGCTCGGAGATACTTACTACTCCGATACGTTCTCCATCGGAGGAAGAAATTGGTAAGTCCACATTGTTTCGAAACAAAAGCTCTTTTGCATTTAGTTAAAGTATAGTGGTTGTGACAAGTATTGTATATGCTGATCAGGAATATACAAGTGAATCCAAGTGGTCGTGCCACGGGAGCGGGAAGTGCCTTGTCGATGTATCTTATCCTTAATGCGAACGAGAAATTCAGACCCTATGAGAGGATTTATGTTCGAGCCAAGCTTCGACTTCTTAACCAACGCGGACTCAGTAACATAGAAACGCAAAGTAAGCAGATGATATATCATATATATATGCACATATTCATCGCCACGTGTCGTTCGGGATGACTAATGAGCTTGTGATCTTTCCCGTTTTATGACAGTCGATCATTGGTTTAATGGTCCGGGATATGGAGATGCATTTGGTTGGGGTCTTGATGAATTTATCTCACTCTCTGATCTCAAAGACTCATCAAAGGGTTTCCTTGTGAATGATATCTTGAGGGTTCAAGTCGAAATGGAAGCCATTTCTTCAACAAAGTACTTCCCAAGTTAGATTTTCTCTAACCAAGGAACTTGCAACCCCATGTGATTGCTTTGTTATCAACCACCTAATAATAATCATTGTCTGTGTTTGTCTTTCAAATAAATGAGCTCGTCTTCTCATGCATATATCAAAACCATCGATCATCTCTCTTCTTGCAAGCTCCAAGGATTTTTACTGCAACTCAAAATCGTTCAATGGACATTTGGTTATAATTATGTTCCTCAAAATTGTAACTGTTTAGCGCAACTCTTTTGACTCTTTGTCCTTCTAGCGCATTAACTGCAAAATGAAACTGAGTTATTCATGACCATATCAGTGTTATATCTCTTCAAGCATAGAAAGAAAACACTTCAACAGAGAGCACAATAAAGCATATGATGAGAGAGGTCAAAAGAGATTTCATGAGTCACCAGCTAAAGTTGAGATGGATTCAAAAGTCAACGACCATAAATGAAACCACGTTATCAACCAAACCAAATATTCAATTTTGATATTGCCATGGCAAACACGAGGAGAAAAACAACATTATCATGTCCAGTTGTCATTGATTATCTTTAGCAGAGTATCTTGAAGCAACGCCTTCTCACTATATACATATACATGTCTCATTACTCTCTGTTCTGCACCACATCATTCCAAAACCATAAAAGATGATGAGTCACTACAGAAACACCATTTCTGTTGTCTCTCTCTTATTTTGTCTCTTCATCACATCTTCGTCTGCAAGTTACATCATAAGACAATCTACGGATGACTTCAACACAGATATACGGCGTATGAAATCTCTTTTGCTCTTAGATTTGATCTAATATTCAGAAAAAAAAAATCAATAGAATATCTTTCAATTGTGGTTGGACTATGCATTGTGACACATCCTCTGTTTTCTGCCTCAAAACAGAGGAGAGTGGAGCAGGACCAAACACAAACCTGGGAGAAGCGTATTACTTAAATATGCACCAAGGGATCTCATCACGTGACTATAAAGTCTCGGTTTCAAACACAGTGAAGGGTCTGAGAGATCGTCCTCCATCGTCTTACTCTCTCAAGATGGAGTCTTTCAATACTCTCCTTAAGTCAACCAACGAAGATAGATACGTGTCTCGACTTTTGCAGTTGGTGGATACAACTGGTACTTTTGATGCTCTGATCTTTATCTGCTCGATTTAAATCTTATATACTACAAATCTCAATCTGTTGGGGGATCTCAGAATACAATATGTATGACAGGACACTTGTTGTGTACCCCAACGGGAACAAGATGGATAGTGGTTCAGGGTACCTTTCGCTTTACGTGGCCATAGACAGCTCTTCTCTCGTCGCTGCACGTCGAGAAGTTAACGCAGATCTCAGGTTTTACATCTTCAACAAGAACGAGAGGAAGTACTTCACCATCCAAGGTTTTTTTGCTAATTTTCGATCCAAAGAAAAGCTTTGATCATTAAACAAGAAAGAAAAATGCTATGTGCTTTAAGAGTAACATCTATCTATCTTGCTTCCTTGTAATATGCAGATACCGATGTATGGAGATTTAATGTCTTCAAAACAATGTGGGGGTTCTCTCAGGTCCTCTCTGTTGACACCTTCAAAGATCCGACAAACGGATACCTTTACGATGGAGATCACTGTGAGTTTGGTGTTGATGTGACCATTCCTTCTATTGCTGAACAATCAGAACTTTTCTCTGTCGCTACGAAATTCCCAAACCCGAGGTTCACCTGGACTATTCAGAAGTTCTCGACGCTGCTCGGAGATTCTTACTTATCCGATACGTTCTCCATCGGAGGAAGAAGTTGGTGAGTCCACATTGTTTCGAAACAAAAGCTCTTTTGCATTTAGTTAAAGTTTAGTGGTAGTGACAAGTCTTCTATATGCTGATCAGGAATATAAAAGTTTATCCAAATGGTTATGGCACCGGAGAAGGAAAAGCCTTGACAATGTTTCTTTTCCTTAATGCGAACAAGAAATTCAGACCCTATGAGAGGATTTATGTTCGAGCCAAGCAAAGAGTTCTTAACCAACGCCCACTCAATAACGTTGAAAAGCAAAGTAAGCAGATGATATATCATATATATACACACATATTCATCGCCGCGTGTCATTCGGGATGACTAATGAGTGCTTTCTTGTGATCTTTCCCATTTTATGACAGTCGATCGTTGGTTTATTGGTCGGGGAGATAATTGGGGTCATGATATTATCTCACTCTCTGATCTCAAAGACTCATCAAAGGGTTTCCTTGTGAATGATGTCTTGAAGGTTGAAGTCGAAATGGAAGCCATTTCTTCAACAAAGTACTTCCCTAGTTAGATTTTCTCTAACCAAGGAACTTGCAACCCCATGTGACTGCTTTGTTATATCAACCACCTAATAATAATTATGTTTGTATTCTCATGCATATATCAAAACACCACCTCTCTACTTGCAAGCACCAATGATTATTACTTACTCTTGTCCTTCTATAGCGCATCATCTTGTACTTACTCTCCCAACATAACACTCTTAGTAGATTACGTACGAAGCAAGAAACTTTGGTTATGGAAAAACTGCTATCTCATAAAGTCATTGATTTGGGTCTTTAAACGTCAGTTTTGTGAATATAAGAAGAAGAAGAAGAAAAAAGAAGGATTTCATTGAGAAACGCATACAAAAGAGGACAGTATTTGCGCGCTGCATCCAAAAACATTGGACTGGACACCAAACAATTTGTTTAAGTGACTTAAAATCCGGTTTTGGTCGACTTACAAAAATCGGGTTTTGGTCGAGTTAATGAAGAGCTTCATGCGAGTCACCAACTACAGTTGAGATGGATTCAAAAGTCAAGGACCATAAATAAACCACGTTATCAACTAGGCAACCCAAATATTCAATTTTGAATTTGCCATGGCAAACACGAGGAGAAAAACAATATTATCATGTCCAGTTGGTTTTAAAATAATATATTCCATATTATGTTCAACATTTCACGCAGCACAAATTCCAATTCCAATTCGAAGGCTTCTCTACAGTATACAATTTTTTTTATGTTTTAACGTGGGAGAGGGGCTTCTTTTTTTTCCTTTTCTTTTTGTTGGTTCTAATCAAGTACTGTTGTACTCAATACATTATTAATAGGACATGAAGGTCCAAAATAAAACACGAAATGGCTTGTTCTTTATTAAGGTAAGGAGCTTTAGGTTTTGCAACCAACTTAATGATTGATAATCCGCAAACAGTGCAGCAAAATGAAAAGTACGCGCGATAAGATAAGCCCCTAAACCATGGTTTTATTTGTTTTGACATCTTCCGAATCACAGAGATCGATGGTTTTCTAGAGTACTGCAATACAGTCAATCTCGATCTTGGCGTTCAGTGGCAAAGCTGCGGCTTGATATGTGGAACGTGCTGGAGGAGCATTAGGGAAGTCTGCAGCAGAAACAAAAATAGTTCAAAACGATTCACACCAATTCTTAAATACTACCACATAACCAGTAATTATGCATCTTGAACAAGTTGGAACAATACTAATGATCTTGTCAAAGAACTCACATCTGCCGTATATCTCGTTCACTTTCTGGAAGTCAGCCAAGTCAGAATGCCTGTGAGAGAGAAAAAAAAACAAAGATATGAGTTTTGTTTTCTTAGATTTAAAACTCGCATGGATAAATGATCCTGTTGAACAAAAACGTACATGATTGTTGTCTTCACCACGCAGGAGTAATTAGCACCACCAGCTTTCAATATCGCCCCCATGTTCCTGAGTACCTTCGATATTCCAAAAACAATAATAGAAATAATTAGACAGAATCAGGAAAGGAATACAGATCGAACTCAACCTTGCTATAGAGCTAATATACCAAAGTAAAAACTCAAGATTAAACTCAGCTTTAATTAAGAACAGTAGTTATTTTCATTATATCTTTACCGCCATAAGTGAAACGACATTCAAGACAATCTGAAATCTCCTAGAGTTCACCGAAACTCAACAGAGATGCAAGTGGATAGACGAAACTAATCTCTACAGAGAGCACAACGACAGTTTAAAAGCTACTCACCTGCTCAGTCTGATCTTCAACTCTGTCTGAAATAAACTCTCCAGTCTACACACACACACACACACACACACAAAACAAAAGAAAATCTTGCAATCTTAGAACCCACACAAAGGGAAAAACAAATGGTGACTAACAACATTTCATACGAACCTCAGGTACAAGTCCAAGAACACCTGAAACGAAAACGAAATTGTTGGCTTTGATGGCCTGAGAGTATGGTCCCACAGCAGGTGGTGCATGAACTGTAGACACAACTTCCTTCTTACCTACATTTTTTGATTCAACACTAACCTCTCATTATCCTCCTAAAATGTTAAAAAAAAAAAAAAAAAAAACCAAATCGGAGAGAAGAGTCTGTTACAAAAAGAAGCTGAGTCGCTGAGAGAAGCGTAAGGAGGAGAGCTCGAAGACATTCGGAGGAGAGAAACATTGGCGAGTTTTGCACAGCTGGCACCGGCGGCGAACAATGGGCGGCGAGAGGAGCGAATTAGTGCGGCTGAGAAGCCGAGAGCTGGGGTGCTTACGGATCTGAGGGCCGACCAAGTCATTTCACTGTCTAGAGGTACAAAAGCAAAATGGGAGCAGATAGTAGTGAGAGAAACTTTTGAATGGTTACTTTCGACGAAGAAGAAACACTATTTAACGGCGAGAGCGAGAGAAAGGTAGGTGAAGATGAAAATATTTATTAAATTAATTAATAGATAATATAAGTCCGATGCGATGGGATTTTAAGCAGATGATTTTCGTGGCTTTCTTCCTTTTTCTTCTTCTCTCTTCCATAACGTTTTTTACATTTTCAAGTCTGGTACAGCATCTAGGGTTCCTCAAAACAGTGTAATATTTATTACTGAGAAAAGATTAAAAAACCCACGTTTTCTTACATACTTCAGTTCAATGATATTTTAAACATTCGATTCAAAATAGTTCAAAATCCATCTTAATTTATCTTCTCTTTAATTTGGGATGTATAATGTAATCTGCAGATACTGATGCTGTATGACCAGTTTATCTTACTCTCTGATCTATCAAAGGGTTTCATTGTGAACGATATGTTGATGGTTCAAATCGAAATTGAGGCAGTTTCTTCAACCAAATACTTTCCTAATTAGATTTCTCTAACCAATGAAAGTGAAGCTCCATGTTTGCTTATTATCGACCACGTATTAATAATAATCAATACTGTTTTGTTTCAAATAAATGAGCTTCTGATTCTTTCACAGAAATATCAAGACATCATCTTTCTTCTTGAAAGCAGCAAGCATTTTTGGTTTAGTCTGACGTCCGTTTATTATTATAATTTAAAAAGTTAAAACAGTTAGCACAAAGGTTGCCCTTCTAGTGTTGATTGCTTAAATTAACTCTGGTTTTAGTGTCTTGTCTCTCAAGCATAAATGGTTTTTACCTTAGAGGATCATCAATCACGATTTTGTTAACCAGAAGATCCCAACTTGATTCTTCGACATTCCGATAGATACAATTTAACAAACAAAAGCATACAAGCTAAGGAAGACCAAGCTAAACCCGGTAGTTTTGTTACATGTTGACGTATTTTAGTGTCTATCTTGAAAGGTTCGGGCTTCACTACGTAAGGTGGGTCATTGTTAAAAAAAAAAAAAAAAATATTGGGTCATTGTTAAAAAACTGACGTTATCAACCAAACCAAATACTCAATTTTGAATTTACCATGGCAAAAACGAGGAGAAAAACAACATTATCATGTCCAGTTGGTTTTAAAATAATATAGTCCATATTATGTTCAGTATTTCACGCAGCACAAATTCCAATTCGAAGGCTTCTCTACAGTATACAATTTTCTATGTTTTAACGTGGGAGAGGGGGCTTCTTTTTCTTTCTTTTTGTTTGTTATGAGATGTTATAACTGAAACCCCAAGTTTTAAATGGAATCAAAAGTCAATGGTAATTATTGACCACGTTCGTAACCAATTTCATATTTCAAAATTTTAATTGAGAAACCTGAATCAATTGCACAAATATTTACAGCACTTTACTTCATTTCCTGTAACATAAACTTTGTTTACTTTCTGTTTTATTGAGCAAAATACACTTTGTTTGAGTTTCAAGTCATGTTTTCAAACTGGAGTTCTTACTTCTTACTAGATTAAATACCATCTGTGAACCTCAAAGCATAAAGGGTTTCTAATCAAATATTGTACTCAACACATTATTAAGTCAATAGGACATGAAGGTCCAAAAATAAAACACTAAATCGCTTATTCTTGATTAAGGCAAGGGGATTTAGGTTTTGCAACCAACCTAATGGTTGATAATCCGCAAAATGTAAAGTACGATTAGAAATGGGTGGATAAGATAAGCCCCTAAACCATGGTTTCCTCTTATTTGTTTTGACATCTTCCGAATCAAAATCCATTCACAGAGATTGATGGTTTTCTAGAGTACTGCAATACATTCGATCTCGACCTTGGCGTTCAGTGGCAAAGCTGCGACTTGATATGTGGATCGTGCCGGAGGAGCATCAGGGAAGTCTGCACCAGAAACAAAAACAGTTCAAAACCGATTCACACCAATTCTTATACACCACCACACAACCAGTAATAACAAAGTTGGAACAATACTAATGATCTTGTTAAATAACTCACATCTGCCGTATATCTCGTTCACTTTCTTGAAGTCACCCAAGTCAGCAAGCCTGTATGTGAGACAAAAAAACCAAAGATATGAGTTTTGTTTTCTTAGATTCAAAACTCACATGGATAAACGATTCTGTTGAATAAAAACGTACATGATTGTTGTCTTCACCACGGAGGAGTAATCAGCACCACCAGCTTTCAATATCTCCCCCATGTTCTTGAGTACCTTCGATATTCCAAAAACAATAATAGAAACAAATTAGACAGAATCAGGAAAGGAAAACAGATGGAACTCAAACTTGCTACAGAGCTACACTAGAAGTTAATTTGACGACTAATATACCAAATCAAGCACTTCAAAAGTGAAAACTCAAAGGTCCATAACCCATTAAACTCAGCTTGAATTAAGCACAATAGTTACCGCCATAAGTGAAACGACATTCAAGACAATCTAAAATCTTCTAGAGTTGAGAGAAATCATCCAAACTCAACAGAGATGCAAGTGGAAGCTACTGTAAACGAAACTAATCTCTATAGAGACTACGATGACAGTTTAAAAGCTACTTCACCTGCTCAGTCTGACCTTCAACGCTCTCTGAAACAAACTCTCCAGTCTACACAAACACACACGAAACAAAAGAAAACAAAATCTTGCAATCTTAGAACCCACACAAGGGGAAAAACAAATGGTTGACTAACAACATTATCATACGAACCTCAGGTATAAGTCCAAGACAACCTGAAACGAAAAGGAAATTGTTGGCTTTGATGGCCTGAGAGTAAGGTCCCAAAGCAGCTGGTGCTTTATCTGTAGCCAGAACTTCCTTCTTACCTACATTTTTTTGTTTTGAGTCAACACTTAACTCTCATTATCCTCCTAAAAACCTCCACAACCATCACACATTTCTAAACATTTGATTGATCAAACTAAAACCCACGACTGATGCATCCAAGATAATCGGAACAAGTGAACCGGACAATCATAAAAATCAAAACTTTACTTTAGCAAAGTACCACAAAAGTTCTGCAAGGGAAAAAAACAAAAGAGAGAAGAGATAGAGATAGTGTGTTACAAGAAGAAGCTGAGACGCTGAGAGAAGCGAAAGGAGGAGATCTCGAAGACATTCGGAAGAGAGAAACACCGGCGAGTGTCGCGCAGCTGGCACCGGCGGCGAACAACGGGTGGCGAGAGGAGCGAAGTGCGGCGGAGAAGTCGAGAGCTGGGGAGTTTATGGATCTGAAGACCGACCAAGTCATTTCACTCTCTCCGGCGCCGTCAAGAGGTGTACAAAATGGACCAAGTAGTAGTGAGAGAGAGAGAGAGAGAGAGCGAGAGAAAGGTAGGTGAAGAAGAAATTATTTATTAAATAAATAAATATTAAGTCCGATGCGATGGGATTTTTTAAGCAGATGATTCTCGTGTCTCCTTCAGTCCTTCCTCTCTTCCAAAACGTTTTTTACATTTCCCAGTTTACCCTTAGTTAGGTACATTTATTACTGAGAAAAGATAAATAAACTTGTCTTTATTTTGGGCGTGTGAATGTAATCCAACTAAATTATAATTTCTTAGAATTATGGACTTTGGACCCACTGGGCCATGAAGCCCATGCCTATCCCATGATTGTAATCCATAACCTGTTATTTAATAATTCCCTGTTATTTTTTTTTTTTTTTGGTAGGATAATCCCTGTTATTTAATAATTCCTTTTTTGTTTTCTTACATTAATAAATTTCTCCCATCATGTTTGGTTGAAGAAAAGGGAGATGGACTATGTACAAGTCAGTGTGTTATGAAAGATGGTTCTCTACAGATGGGGCAAGTCACTTGCCTAAGAAACCACTCATCTATGCAAATCTTATGAAATCTGTGGCCACATCTCTCTAGCTTTCTTCCTACTTGTCCTTCTTCCCAATCCTATACATAAAAAAAAGAACAAATTTTAATAATACATATATGATGATGAAATTGTGATTACATTCTATAACGACATGATTTGTAGATGACATTTTTTTTATTACAAATCAGTTACCTGCAAACAAATCGAACAAGTCGAAATTGTTTGATGACCTGAGCAGCTGAAGTAAAACCTCGGGGTGTTCTGAATAGAGTTCATCGATAACCCTTTTGGTTCTTGGTCACAGTCGTACATGCCTGATATCTTCATATTACTTGTGTCCAGTCCCATTATCTGCAAAAAAAGTTATGTTGGTTTTTGATTTTGTTTTATCAAAACAACGCGTATTATTGGCATTGAATGGAGATGGTGACACAATGAATTAAGACAGATTAACTAATTATATTACACATTGTCAAGTTTCAAAAAAAAAAAAAAAAACAGAATGTTAACCAAAACAAGGTGAAAAATTAGAAGAAAATAATAAGACAAAGTGGAGTACTTACTTGCCATTGATATGCTTTGAGCACAGCTGGTCTAACTAATCCCATGATGGCTTTCCCATTCACTACTCTCCTCATCATTAAAGCAACCTGCTCAGATTTTCTATTATTGTCACCAAACTTACTATCACCAATGATTGACTAAAATTAATTCAGACTCTAGGATAATATATAGAGTGATGATATAAATAACCTTAGACAAAGGTTGATCACTATGTAGCATCAGTCCAAAGAGTTGGACCGCTGTGATAACTCCAGCCAAAACTCCTAGCAAACCGCCTTGGATAAATCCGATGTCTGTGGTGTGACCTTCCATTGCTCCTACAATGGCGGCTACCACAACACTAGCTGCATCAAAATAATTAGTGGTCTTATAAAATTGCTATACAGAAAAATGTGGATGAAATCAAGTCATGTGATATGTTAAACAATACACTACTAAAAGAGAGCGTCTCTTGTGAATTTTAAGAGTAGGGAATCCATTAATGAGATAACTTATTGAATTCAATAATTCAATTAAGGTAGGCATGAATACGTAGTGGATGTGGCCAGATCACACACATTTTTTGACCCCACCATCTTATTATGTACACACAACCAATTTAGAAGTTTATCGTACATTCTTGTGTTTGTTTGTTTTTTTTTTTGTCAACTGAAATCTTATTAAATCAAATTTCAAATAGGTTGTCTTGTCTGCCTCTGCAACAAGTCATTTAGGTAAAAAAAAATTAAAGCTAATGGACTGAAAACAAAAGATCCCGACTTCGCTATTTAACGCTCCAGAAATCAAGATTCATTTCAAGAACCTTCTATTTAGTTTCTTTTTACGATTTTCTCACACACGCACAAGGTAAGTAAATGGCAATATATGTTTGCAAGTATACCTAATGATATGATTTTTCACGGTTCATCTTTAAAAGTATGTTAAATTAATGGGCATATATGAAGAATGAAAAAAAAGAACAAAGCCATTATGTGATGATGATTAACTGACAAAAAGAAAAAAAATCAAATCAAATTAAGATCACTTGTGGAACTACCGGAAGCAAGAATGAAGATGAATAGGCCCAAGAAAGCTCTTTTTATCGCTCTAGTTAACACGATGCAAACGGCGCCAAGAATCCAAGTGGGAACATCATATAGAAGAATCATCTGAGCAATGCACATGAAGAACTGTGCTTCTTTCTAATTTATTTAAGTGAATTAGTTTGTAGTTATGGAGTGAGAGCTTGAATTGGAGAGTGGAGTGGAGAAGTGAGAAGAAGAGCAATTTATAAAGAAAAAAAGAGAGCAAGGAGAAGGATTTGCATTTAAGAAGCTGAACTACCCATACTCCTAATCTACAATGCATAGAGCGTTTCTATTGGTCTCCCACAGAGTCTTAAAGTTAAAAGAATAAGAGAATTAAATGGAGAAGTTAATGCTGCTTTTGAAAAATGAATGGGAAGGCATGGGATAAGCTTGGGATGAGCCCAATTTAAATCCCAATATGATGTGAAAAGAGTTGTTATTTGCCATATCAGATTTTTTTAGAAAAAAGCTTTCAATGTCCAATTCGTAGTGTGTCGCATGTAGCAAAAGAAAAAAAAAGTTTTCAACCAATGGATTGATCAGTGTTCATTACTCAATTTTTATTCTACTAATTGGTTAAGCAAGTATATAAGACATTTTCTTATTTTTCATATGTAATGTAACAAAAGTAAAAGGAAAAATATATCCCCCAACATTTTGAATATTGATATCTAAAGATAATACAATAGTTGTTTATATAGAAGTTTATTTTTATAAAAATTCCATGTATTTGAGATATTTAAATTTGAAAAAACCAACTAAAAAGTCTTGGACACACCAAGTCAAAGACGTTACACTCTGAATACTCGACAAGTACAAAACAACAAGAGCTTCAAAAACGTCTTTCAAGTGTTCTCACTGTACGCAAAAGTGCCAAATCCAAATATCAATTTTTTTTTTTTTTTGTCATCTACTTAAACCTCAACATGTTACAGATATTTTTCAGACACAATATCAAGAGAGAAAAAAAAGACATACTCTTTGTCTTAATCTGACTGGTGGTGGAACAATTCAAAATAATAATATCACATGGAAAACTGATGAACAAAATAGACTAATTAAAAAGTCCATGAAGAAAGTGTTTGACTCGGTGTTGGTATTAGACTAATTACTTTTCTAACATCTTCACAGAAAAAAAAAAAGCCGCCCTCTTTGTTATAATAATAATATGAACCCACCACCACTTGTTGTTCTTCTTCCTCTATTTCATTTCATGCTTCTCATGATACATTCTGCAATTTTTCAACTCTTTGATTTCTTTTAATCATTTTCTTTTCCATATTCCATCTGGCGAACATTATTTTGGTTGATGAATTAAGGTAATATTATCTGAAAGCGTTGCTGAGGTGATGCTTCCACGTCTTTATATTATAATATCCCACCAATTTTAAAAAGAATCTGACTTTTTTAAATTTCTCTGTTGTGTTCCTTCTTGATCATCTGCAGAATTCTCAGTTATATCCTCCAAAAGCAGCGATCTTTTCTCTCTGGGTCGTGAGCTAACTTAGCCCAAAGTTGCGATCTTTCTTCTCTGGGTCGTCGGGATTTTGAGCTAAAAAGTCATGGGCAATTGTTTTGCCAAGAACAATGGATTGATGAAGCCTCAGGTAAATGGGCAGACCAGATCAGTTGAAGCAGATCACCGAGGAACAGGTACCCAGCAAGACCCGCCGTCGTATACTCCACAGCCGAGAAGCCAGACGCCGGAGAAACCAAACTCCGGGACGAATCAACCGCCGCCGTGGAGAGTGGCTGCAGCAGCACCAGGACCAAGCCCCAAAGCCGCAAAGAGCAATTCGATTCTAGAGAACGCTTTCGAAGACGTGAAGCTGTTCTACACACTGGGGAAAGAGTTAGGCCGAGGGCAATTCGGGGTAACGTATCTGTGCACAGAGAACTCGACGGGGAAGAAGTACGCTTGCAAGTCGATCTCGAAGAAGAAGCTGGTGACGAAAGCTGATAAGGATGATATGAGGAGAGAGATTCAGATAATGCAGCATTTGAGTGGGCAGCCTAACATTGTGGAGTTTAAAGGTGCTTATGAGGATGAGAAGGCTGTGAATCTGGTGATGGAGCTTTGTGCTGGCGGTGAGTTATTCGATAGGATCATAGCTAAGGGACATTACAGCGAGAGAGCAGCTGCTTCTATCTGTAGACAGATTGTGAATGTTGTCAAGATTTGTCATTTCATGGGTGTCTTGCATAGAGACTTGAAGCCTGAGAATTTCTTGCTTTCTAGCAAAGATGAGAAGGCTTTGATCAAGGCTACTGATTTCGGCTTGTCTGTCTTCATTGAAGAGGGTAAAATATAAACATACTTTATTTTTCTTCTTTCCTGATCTTTTTTTTTTCGGTTTGATTGATGGAGTTGAATTGTCATTGATGAAGTTGATTGTTTCTAGGACACACAAGTCATGGAACGTAGTTCTGGTTATATTGGTTGTGTCTTGTGTCCCTTGGTTCTGTGAATTGCACTAGGATCAGGCCTTTCTTGGATCTTCAGACTAGGGCTTATAGAGACAAAGACAACACGACGGTTTCATATGTTGTGATAATTCTCTGATAAAGTTTGATGTTTCTACTGCTCATCATTTGGTTGTTTCTTCTTCTTTACAGGAAAAGTATACAGAGATATCGTTGGGAGTGCATACTATGTTGCTCCTGAAGTCTTACGTCGTAGATACGGGAAAGAAGTTGATATATGGAGTGCTGGAATCATTTTATACATTCTACTCAGTGGTGTGCCCCCGTTTTGGGCTGGTAACGCGATATTCTATCTCTCTGTCTCTCCTGATATATATACAAACATGGTTGTTGGTTATTCATCTGTCTATCTGGATATGTAGAAACCGAGAAAGGGATATTTGATGCTATATTGGAAGGCCACATCGACTTTGAAAGCCAACCGTGGCCGTCAATCTCCAATAGTGCCAAAGATTTGGTGCGTAGAATGTTGACTGCGGATCCAAAAAGGCGGATTTCTGCTGCTGATGTTCTTCGTAAGTAACCCTGCCAAGTGAAACATTATAGCTCATACATTTTTTCAGTGCCAGGAAGTTAATTTCTATTATCTGTTTCTTCTTGATCGTGAGACTTGCTTGATTGTTCTGTACAGAGCATCCATGGCTTAGAGAAGGTGGAGAAGCATCAGACAAGCCAATTGATAGTGCTGTTCTCTCAAGGATGAAACAGTTTAGAGCAATGAATAAGCTAAAGAAACTTGCTTTAAAGGTGACTTCCAAGACTTTCGAATATGAAATGTGTTTGCCTGTCCTTTTCGTTTGTGCTAAAAGATTAGAGTCTAAATAGGTCATTGCGGAGAATATTGACACGGAAGAGATCCAAGGATTGAAGGCAATGTTTGCTAACATAGACACAGACAACAGTGGCACAATCACATATGAAGAACTGAAAGAAGGATTAGCCAAATTGGGATCTAAACTCACAGAGGCAGAAGTGAAGCAGCTCATGGATGCTGTAAGTTGGTCGAAAAATGCCTTCCTTTGCTTCCCCTTCTTAAGAAAGTAAATAAAAAAAAGTGAGAAGTCATATCTCCGGGATTGTGATTAAATCAGGCTGATGTTGATGGGAACGGGTCAATCGACTACATCGAGTTCATCACTGCAACGATGCATAGACACAGGCTTGAGAGTAATGAGAATCTTTACAAAGCCTTCCAGCATTTTGACAAAGACAGCAGCGGGTGAGTGAACCGAACCGCTTCTTCTCGGTTATTTTGTTCTTAACCTAAGTATTTATAAGCAACTCACCCTCTTTTGCGCAGATACATTACAATAGACGAGCTGGAAGTCGCGTTGAAGGAATATGGAATGGGAGATGATGCAACAATCAAAGAAGTTCTCTCAGATGTCGACTCTGATAACGTAAGCTAAACATGTCCTCTTCTTCGCTCAAGAAATCTAGACTTAATCCATAATGTTTTCTGCTCCTCATGCAGGATGGTAGAATCAACTATGAAGAGTTCTGCGCGATGATGAGAAGTGGAAATCCACAACAACCGCGGCTGTTCTAGGGGATATTGCTCATGTGATTCAAGTCTTTTTGTTTGTTTTTCCTGTAAAACCGGGGATCCTCAAGATCAAGAGGAGAGACGGTTTGTATCTATATAATCCAGAAAGTCAGGAGCTGTACTGATATTTATTCGGACAAAAACCACATAAAAGAACAGGAAGATACTCAAAAGTCAAAACTCTGGTTGCTTGTGTTTTGTTTTTTTCCTTTCTGTTTTGTCCTTTTTGTGTTCTGTACCAAGGCTGTTGTGATAAGAGAGAAAGAGAGGATTCATTATTATTTATTAAGAGATTATGATTTTTACAGTGTTTATTAACCTTTACGGAAGATTTGAAACCAACTCCAATTCTCCGACAACATTACACAGACAAGGATATCACTTACTAGTAGTATAAACCACAAACCCCAACACAGCAACAAAAGCCAAACTGATACTACTACAATACATACAGACATTTGCCTGAAACAAGACAAGAGTCTTCTTCTTCTCCTCACCTATCACCTTAAACGAAGTTTTTTTTTTGTCGGGAATGACTCAGATTGCACTTTTTTAAATTTTACAACATCATCCAAGAACCCATTAGAGATAATTCAATTTTCTTAGGGTTTTTATCATGTGGTAGGCTGAGGAGTTTTCTGCTTTCTTTTTCTTGGATCCCTCATCCCCCTTAATATACAACGGACTTTCTTCACTAGGGAACTTTATTGTAGCTGAACAAACAAATCTCTTCTCATTTGCCGAGCCTCTTTCTTCCTCAACACTGAAAAAAAGAAAGCTAAACACAGTAACTAAATGTTTTAAGCAAAGCAAACTCTTATTGAGCTTACTTTGGAGCATACATTGCAACTATGGATTAGCAAGCCTGTTCTGCTTCCCGAAAACATAAGACTCTAGAACTAACCAAAGATTCAAATCAATTTAGACTTTGGATCATGATAAGATCGTACCTGTAAATTGGTTTGGGCCACCTTTTCTTGGAGCAAATCTCGTTCAACTTCCTTTTGCAATCTTCAAGCTCAATCTCTACACTACCCTCATCAATCACCATTTCCATCGGAATACATTTTGAAAACTTCCGTACAGCTTCCTTAGCAGCGATGAGCTTCGCGATATCTTTATGCTCAGCACGCCCAGAAGCAAAAATCTCATCATCAAGATATACACCAGCGACATTGTATTTCCCTTCTTTCAAAGGCCTGATGTAGAGACGCTTGTTGTGTTTTTGACATAGATGGAAAAGCATACTAATAGGCTGAGGTTGCCGCTGCAAATCATCCAGTGTAAATATAGGCTCTAAAAGACCCCTGAAGATCTGAAAGATTGAACAATAGGAAGCCTTAACATTAAGCATCATAGAAACAAGAGACAAGACAGAAGACACATCAGTGAGAAGTAAAGACACTAAGACACAGACCATCCAGAATCTTTGCAGATCAAAATTCACATCTATGTAAACGGCTCCTGCTACAGACTCTACGAGATCAGCGAGAATTTTCGGAGCTTTCACTAGTCCACCATAAAGAACTGAATCATCTTCTTTGCACACCGCCTCTGAGAATTCTGTAACCTATGAATCAAAGTAAACAACTTAGTGAGGATACCACAAGAAGAACATGTTCTCAATCAAAAACGATAACTGAAACAATCATCACTCTGTTCCAACCAAAGGGGTCTTGAATACAAAAATCAAAGAGGATTCAGGTTCAGAGACCGCACAAGATTGAGTACCTTCTCATCTACCGCAGGAGTATTGCGTCGAAGAAACCGGTAGAGCCCGTGGTTGAGTGCGACACGAGCGAGTTTCTCGGTGCTCACATTAGCAGCTCTCAAATCAGACAGCTCGCGCGGTTCGATCTTAGGGTACACGAGGTACAAGTGGTTCGTGAGGGCAAGACCTATGGTGCTGTCGCCTACGAACTCAAGCCGCTCGTACGAGGGAAAGTCCACGCAAGATTTGTGCGTAAGAGCTTCCTTCAGAAGGTTCTTGTTCACGAAGCTGTATTTCACGATCTCCTCCACGGCTTCCATTGACTCCATCTTCTCCGGCGAAAGAGGAGCGCTCGGGAAATTGGCTGCAGGCGACGGCGCCGATGATGATGCTGGAAGGTGAGGAAACGAATCGGAGAAGTTACAGCGAGTGATCGCCGGAAAATTGAAGTCCGGCGAGAGAAAATGATCCATGGGAGATTCTTAAAGCGAAGTGGAAGTGACGCGAGTCCTTTCTTTTTAATTATTCTCTGTCCTTTTCACTTTTTTTTTTTCTTTTTCGACCACTTCTTTTTTTGTTTTCTCAGTATCTCTTTAAAATACCTTAAAATATTGTATTTCCCAATTTAATTACTTTGACTTTTTCATTAACCAGTAGTCTTCAGTAAAAATAATATGAAGAAATTAGTTTTAAAACATTAAATACAAAAATAAACGCTTTTAAATTTCGCCCTTAAAATAAGAGCAATTGAGCAACAATAAGAAATTGCCTTAAACCCTAAACTGGTGGTTTTCGTCGTCAGTATAGGGTCGAATGTCGATAGGGTGTGTTCTCTGATGATATTTCGAGTCTAAGTCAGAGAAGATCGAAGGTGTTCCAAGGTTAGCTTCCGTCTCTGTTTATTTAGAGATTCATGTAAATGTATGGATTTTGGGATTAGTCTTGTGCGGAAATCGTTTTTTTCTTTTTTCTTTTGCGACTCATTAAGATCGTGCTTTGATGTCGTAGAGAGACTCAGGATTTCGCAGTCGTTACTGTAAATGGGTTCGCAGTTTTGTTTGAATGGATTGGAATATTTGTTGTAAAGCTGTGTTTGATTTTTGGGTTGAAATTTTAGGTTTGATCATGGAGGGAGAAGAAAGTATTTTGGATGCTATAAACGAAGAAGACGACGGATTTGAAAGCATGGAGGATGTTGACATGGTTGATGCGGAAGAAGGGGAGATTGTTGTGGAGCATGACTTTCACTCTGAAGAGAGACAAAGTGGTGACAGGGATGGAGACAGAGATAAAGAAGGGCTCTTGGGTAAGAAGAATGGAGAGAATCATCCAAACAAGAACAAGAGGAAGAAGAAGAAGAAGAAAAGAAGAAACGGCCCTGTGATGGGGAAGCCCATGGATTTAGACAGGTATCTGAATCCTTTTATCTATGCCGTGCTTGATTTTCCGACCTATTGTATTAGGCTGAAGCTTGATGTTCTGTATGTTGGATATGGTTAAAACATTATCTGTTATGTCAGGTTTGTTAGGGATACTTGTAGACGCCTCAAGGAAAAGAAGTCTTACATGGTATACACAGCTGTTGGGTGTCTTGGAATTCCTGCCTTGAGTGATCTTGTCAATGAGGTATTAATACTGTATAACTAAACTACTTCAAGATGCTTTCTATGCTATTTCAATTGGAAGCCTATTTAATCTGTTTTGTTGTTTATGAGAAAATGAGGTTAAGTGTGACCAGCATGAGTGGTAATATTGTACTAGCTATTTGTTTCACCTGCAGTTCAAGATGTTTCTAGTTGGAGCCTTCTTTGCTGTTTCACATTCACTTTGTCCTGAGATATAGCTGGTGAAAACTTCATAAATTAGGTTGATATATTTTTCTCTCCTCTTTTGTACACATTAGTGTTTTCTCTGTTTTCACTGATTAGAAATGTGAACCAGACCATGGGTAATAGATGAAGTTTTATAACTAGCGCATATTGTGATTTCATTTCATTTGTGAATGAGATCAACAGTGTCAAACATATTGTCATGATCGGGAGGACTGTCTATTAAACCACGCTTTGTGAATTGTTCCCTCTGGTCCTCGCTCTATTTGCTTGAACTTGGTTCCAAATATTTATATTCCGGTTTGCAAGAGTCCTGCTACAGTTATTGAGATATGATTGGTGATGGCAAGACTTATATGTTTGTCTCAGGTGGAAGCAATCGAGACATGTGGAGGTCAGGTGACTGCTGATGGCAGTAGGAAACGATCAGGAGGTGGTGTGTTGTGGAACATCATCAAAGCGAGACAACCCGCAGCTTACAGAGAGATTATGAAAAAGACCAGGGAGTTTGAGGTTTGTTCTTGCCTGTCATCTTGTTACGACAAGCTTAGACAAATCCTGTTTGTTTAGCTTAATTGTGAATTGCAGTCATGGAGAGATTATGTTATATCATTTTTCCTTTCCTAGGCCTCTCTCTTTTTCTCGGTGTCTTACATTATTCAAACTCTGCAGAAGCAATTTAGGTACCCAAACACGAGACCGAAGTTAGGGCCAAAAAGAGATGAGGGTAGCTCCTCCGAAGAACGTGCCTCTGCAAATGCATCTGCTGATGAAGCTCTGGTCAGCGAGATGTGTTCTTTGTTAGTACCTGGGGAGACTGAATCCAAACCGCAAAAGGAAAGGAAACCTGTTCATGAGAGGATCAGAGTACCTGTTTCATATGATGACCTTTTTGGAGAAGTACCTGTGGATGCTTCAGAAGCACAAGACTCTTCTGCTTGAGCTCCTTTATAACATGTTTGCCTTAGATTTTTTTTTGACTGGGTAAACAATTATAAGTTTATATAACTAAGCAGTTGGATTACTTCTCTTGCGGAAAGCAATGGTTTTGTTGAGAAATACATTAGCCGATCTATATACCGACTACCAAAGATCCTATAAAGGCTTAAAAGTTGAGCATCTACCTAGAAATTCACTACATAGCATCAGCTAAAGCCATAAAGACGTTCATATATTAACTTTCCATTACATGATGCAGCTGGTTCGACACAACTGATTTGTTTGCTTGATCTACAGCAGGAGATGGATTTGTCGTCCTGGGTTTGTTCTCTATATAAACTTCTTGTTTCTTCATCTCTCACCTCTGTGAAGGCGATGATTAATAATCTTCTCAGTTCTCATCATTGCTTGCAAGAGCCATGTGTCTATATAGCATCACCTCTTGTACTGACCTTGGGTTCAGAGCTAGCTTCTCATACACACATGTTTGGTGCTTGTATGCGGTATACATACATAGCAAGAGGATCATATTCGAAGAATCCGGGTCAATCTGTAAACCTGAAATTATAAAAATGGAGTTTGAATCAATATATGAACTTGTAAATGGTAGTGACTAACATAGAAAGAGAGAGCAAAGAGAGAGAGAGAACTGACTTGGGCAGTCCTGCTAGGCAAAAACACCTCTAAGCAATTCCTTTGACCATCAATTCTGCGCAAATGTGGATTTGGTTCAAAATGATGAACAGACCACATCCTTGTTTCAATGAGAAACTAAGACTTTAACCATAAACTCTATGTGAAAATTACAGACCTCTTGCTAATTGACCGTTGAAGATACTGGTCCTCCGTTAGAAGTCCTCGACCCCCATATTTCGTTTCATCGGAATTCAATATTATCTGCAGAGTCCCGGTAATTTATTTCAGGGGAAATGCATAAGAAAACCTTATAGCAATGATAAGCTCTTATTATGATGGATGAAGGGTGAACTATATACACAGAGTATGGAAAAAATACTTACGGTGTATTCACCAGCTTCCTCTACGCCGACATCATACTTTTCATATGAATTTGATGGGTGGAAGTTAAAGATAAACAGGAAAGGACCCCTCGAGAATGAAATCACCTGTAGACGATGAACAATTAGTTTGACTTGTCAGCAGATCGCCCAAATCCTTTCATATCTGATGCATATTTTTGGCACTCATTTTGCCAAGCTACACTGTTATTATCTGACTTCGTAATTCTGCAAATTTGTTTGATGAATCCCCATTACGATGCAAGAGGGCAAACACTAGCAGGCCAGTGAATTTTAGGAAATTCGAGAAGCCAATTCAGTGGGTACTTTGAAGATTTTATTTTCTTGTTCACGCCCTGAACCAAATCAATCTTCAGTAAAAATAAAATATAAAAAAACAGCAAAAGGAGTCAAATACCATATTTGCATCATTAACATGGTGGATGCTGGGCAGACCTCTTGAAAGGATACCCTTGCTTTTATCCAAGTCCATTAGTTCCTACGCATATAGAATGAGATTATAAAGCAATTGCTATGCTCCAAGTTCTACTCCTTACATGTAGAGATATAAAATTATAATTTTAACAAGGATGGGTACATTTATAAGGAATCAAGATATATATACACAATCAGTTGCCACTGAGCATCGTCGGCAGTAAATCTTTTTAAGGTCAAGTTTTCGAGTATTCATGATAACATTCATTCGCCTCCGCCATAGACAAGTACAGTGTTGAATTGCTAGCAAATTGATGGATATGGAAGCAGTACTTTTATTAAGAAATATTACGGCAGATACCTTGTCAAACGAAAACAACTGATGATGGATTCCACTTTCCAGCAGGTCCCAGCGACGGTTAGCCAGTGAAAATGAGAATTTATTGCTCTGTGTAGGAAACTCAACCCTCTGACACAAGGGTGACACGTCAGAAACATGACGATGATGTTTCTAGAACAGTGAGAATATGGAGAGTTACCTCAGGATGTCCAAATTCATTTCCCATGAAGTTGAGGTATGCACGGCCACCAATTGTAAAAGTAAGAAGTCTAATCATCTGGTTTAAGCAATGACAAGAAATGAAGCTTTCAGAATCCAATTGAAACAATAGCATGAATAAGCACCTCATGGGAGGAAACAAATAGAAAATTTATGATCTGGAGGCAGCTCTTAGGAGTTAGGAATAACTAAATCTTCTTCTCTTAATGAGCTGGATGTATTTCAGAAGTAAAGAGATATAAAGCAGGAAACCGAGAGCAGAGAATATTTGAGGCAACAATATACTCTAGTGAAAACAGAGGGCACAATCTTCCAGATTTCATCTTTTTCACTTTTCAATGCAAAATTCAGAGTACCATTAAATCTCATTCTACAGCTGTTCTCATCACGAATAAGAAGTATGCTAAGTTCGGGATGTAGTGTGAGGAGTAGAAGACATCTAAAGAAAGGGATACCTTATGTAGTGAAATTCCCCTGTCTAGCAATTCTCTTCCTCCAGGAGAACCATTTTGAACTCCACCCAACAAGATTTCAGCAAATGAACGCCCTCCTGAGATGGACTGGTTGGGAATGTAGAATACAAAACAATGTCAAGGCAACGTAAAATTAAAGTGGTATAGTAGATATCATAAAGCTTTAGACACCTAAAGTTATAAAGTAAATACTTGGTTGTGACTTTCGGCATAGCTGAGCATCTTGTCTGCATACTCTTTGTTAGCCACCAATGTACTGACAATCTGCAGCACTGGCCAAACATCAGAAAACGGGACCAGAGTCTTGCTCTGTCATATCTAACAATGAACTTAAAAGCTAGGACCTTGCTCATGCTCCATTCATTATCCGGTACGCCGTCAAGAAGAGAAACCCACATCTCTGTCGCAGAAAGGTTCACATAATAATCAAATCCAAGTCCACCTTGAGAAACTGGCTCACATAACCCGGGGTAATATGTTGCCTAATAGCAAAAAGAAACTTCATTAAGTTCCACTTCCACAGTAGTTAGATATTGAAACTCAAGGATGCAGAGCAACAAAAAAATGAATAAATTTAGAAAATCAACAAGAACCTTAAAACTTCTTTACCCGCTGATACAGCTGGGTTCATAAAAGATGATTTGCCGAAAACTTTTTTTCCCTGCCTGTGGTCAATTTACATTGGCTAACACAAGCCAGTCGACACAATGGTTACTGTTATGGGTTGTACATGAGAAAGCACATCTATACATGCTACCTGTTACTCATCGAATTTAACTAGTCTAGTCTAAAGCACTAAGCAAAATATGGCTAACCCGAAAGCAATGCCTAAGCGCCATATGACCTGCCCAACCTAACTATGCTCTAAATAAGGAACATTATAACAATGTAACTTATTGACAAAAAGAAGAATGGTGTCTAACTTACATCCTCCGCAATTGTTATTATATCTGGATGTAGAACGTGGAGGATTTCATTGGCCAACATGAGGTACATCAGAGCATCTCGGTCAACATACTGATTGCAATAGCTGCAGCAGTACAGACATCAACAGTTTGACCAACTGTCACCAAAATCCAAATTACACAAAGAAGCGTAGCATCTAAAGAATTCAGATGTCTTACTCATCAAAACCGCTGTTAAACGGAGCAAAACCATTGTGCGTGTAGATCATCGAGGAAAGCGAGTGAAATTGGTAACCATCAACTTGATACTCTGTAATCCACCTATAAAAGCCAATTGCAACAGCATCAGATTCCTAAACCAAAGAAGTGAAAGACACTTTTCTACTAGACGAAAAGAGTGAGTACACCCAATCCATTATCCACAAATCACATAACAATGTAGATGCCTTTACCAGTTCAAATTTGAAATGAGAAAATGAAGAACATCCAAATCACCGTATTTGAACATCCGCGTGCCCCAGTGTTTGTGATGCCCCCTTTTACCTGTGTCCAGATGAAAAAAATAGAACATGGTGTTATAAGACAGTAAGACACTGTCATATTTATCTATGTCGGACATATACAAGACCATCTTTAGACTTATAAACGGTTATGAACAGACATTGGCCGTAACACTAAAATTATGTTGCTTACTTTCCAGTTACACATAATAATAAAGGCATGTAAGAACTTTTTTTCTCACACCCCACGGCATTAAAAAAATAAAGGTAAATTGCTATTATGGAAATTACCGTAATGAAAATAGCAATCATTTGAACCATCAAAGAGCGAAAGCCCAACCATTTGATCAGCTGCTGCATAAGAATGCACGATGTCCAAGAAGACAAGAAGTCCTAGGCCTGTACGTAGATTAGTTCAGTTTATTATGTGCTTCATCAACCACATTTTTGGCTCAAAGGTTCTACAACACTAAGAAAAGAAAAAGATGCGAGAAATACTTACCATGTGCTTCATCAATCAAGCGTTTGAAGTCATCTGGCGTTCCATATCGGCTACTGACAGCAAAAAAATTAGTAACCTGAAATGGTGATAGATACCAATTATGGCGAGTGGGGAAAGAAATACCGATTTTTCATTAGTCCAATCATTTTCAGTTCAAAGATATTAGTGAAGTAACTAGAAATTTCTTTAATATTTAGTAAAAAGCTGGGATAAGTTTTACATTATAACGAAATAACGACAAAGGAATTCTAGTTATCAACTTGACTCTAGCCCCATAGCTGTTATTCCTTCATAATAGCATCTTCAAATTTAACTAGCGGGAAAGACATGATCATGAATAAATGAAATCTATATAGCACCACTAATAAAAAATTGTCTCTCTCCATTTCATTTCTATCAGGTTATTCTCTTCTCGCTTCATATCCATTAACCGATTCTCTCCATTCTATCACTACTGTCTGCTGTTCTCTTTTTATAAATCATTAGGCAAAGACCTTCAGAAGCTTTCATTCACAGTAGACAACGAAGCTAAAGATGACGTATACATTAGAAACTGAAGGTAAAAGTTGGCACTGAACCTATAAGGATAGAATGAGAATCAATGAAAGATAAAAGTTAAAAAGTGAGAGAAGTTTAGCTTGCTGACCCTATAACCAACAGTAAAATAATCCTTGTGCTCAGCGATTCCAATCAACTGGATCGCATTGTATCCTGCTCTTTTCACATGAGGAAGGACCTGGAGTTCAAAAGCCACACAAAGACTATGATGTGTGCATAATCAGATTGCAAGTAAGAATATAATAGATGCATTAGGAGGTACCTTCTTGGTAAATTCTTCGAAAGATGAAATTTTCGGCTCAGACCCACTGATTCCAACATGACATTCGTATATGCGCAAGGACTTTGGTTTGTCTGGCTTGGAGTGCTTCCACTTGTATGCAGTTTCAGGAGAAGGTTCCCAGTGAATTGCGTAAGCTTGCTTTCCCTCGTCCTCTATTTTAGAAATCAGTGTATAAATGCTTGATGTTTTCAAAAGGAAAAATAATAAAAAGAAGTACATTATAGTGGAAATATCAACATAACAAATACAGATACCAGATGCTATTATACCTGGTTGCACATACGTGGCCCAAGCAGGCACCCGTTCAAGCGGTCCATCAGGAGTATTGAAATACAATCTATACTTGCTTCCATGCGGAACAGCTGGAATGTATTTTTTCAACCATGCCTTTCTTCCTTTACGTGTCTCTAACCAATATGGAATTGGAGGCGATTTCTCATAAAACTTCTTTGTCCATTCTGGAGATGTCACGACATTAAAAATATCATATGGTTTCCCTTGACCGTTATCAATGATGTCGCATGGAGGTAGATTACTAGGTGGATCATTTTTATGCTCCTCTTTGTACTGCTTATATCTCGTTTCTGCATCTGGTATATCTCCTAGCTCTTCCAATGTCTGTGGACTGTTGGGACCAAACAGCTGCTCGTATAGTTTTGCAGGAACTTCATACCGGTTTTTAATAAACCTGTCCTCACCAGGTTCCCAATACTCATCATTAGCTTTCTGGAAGATCTCTTCCGCTGTTACACCGCTATCACCTTTATCGTAGTCATCGACATAGTTGTACTGCTGAAAGTATAGTTCTTCTGGTTCTTCACCTTCTCTTAACTTATCTTCAAGAATGACGAACCAATACCCAAAGTCATCATGGCCAAATAGTCCTTCCCTGGCGGAATTTTCTGTTGGGGACCATCCGTTGAAATCTCCGATTATAGCACCGTAACGAGCACCTGGAGTTAGTGTGAAGTTAGCACCATAGCGAGCACCATAGTGAAATTATAAAGATTTGAGCACGAGACAGAACCTGGACCCCAGTCCATAAAATCAACCCGGTGCTCCATGTGTCGATGCATCCCCAGTAACTCAAATCTACATGGAGAAGAATGCAATACATAAGAAAAAAAGTTTTGCATAGACATGAGAAACTTGGTAGCTAATAAGAAGTGTGACTCTTCCTCGTGAAAGAAACTGGGGTACATACCCTGAAGCAAAATCTCTGAGATCGAGGTGACGTTGGAGAATCTCATCTTTAAGGTCTTTCAAAGCCTTATGCCTACAGATTTAACAAAGGGACAAGCTTATATAGATAACTTTAGCGAAGAGCTATTCATTTAAAGTTTCGAAATTTATTAATCAACTGCAGTGTAAAACAAAATTCGATGCGTTTCAGAATGCGCTCAGTGAGAATTTGCGTAGAAAAATTACAATTTTGAACTCTTTGTTCGCATTTTCTAATCAAATTGAGCTTCTTTTTTTTCTCTTTTTCTTACCTTTCTCTGAGAAACTGAGCGAAGATTCTGTCGGCAATTCCGAGTTTTGTGAGAAAGCCAACTGGGTCGACTCCAGCCTCGGGGTCGCTAGTAGTGCTCTGACTCTGACTCTTCTTCTTCCTCTGCTTCTGCTGGCGTGGTTGGTCGGCGGCGAAGCAAGTGATTTTCACCTTTGTTTTCCTCGGAAAACTGATTACGGCGATTCCCAGGTGCGTCTTCTCGGAAACGAAACGGTTGTTTGGATAGAAAGAAAATCGAGTTTGATTAGAGAGGGAAACCATTTTTTCGTTGGTGCCACAGAGCTACACCATCAGATATCGGGGTTTAAGATAAGAGGTTTTTTGAGTCAACTCGTAATGAGAACGAGTTCACTCACCCTTTGGATTTGAAATTGAATCAAACTGAGCGCAATTAAAAACCGGTTCAATCTTAAACCGATTGATCAGAATAGCTACGTGGACTAAAACAGAAAGGTTTGAACGCCGGTTTATTGGAATTTCTCAGTTTGAAATTCAAATGAAATTTGATAATTTTGTACAGATTTACAGATTTATAGTTGAATTTTGTATCTCAGTTTATATGGATTTACGCAGCTATTTTGGTCTTCTTTACTGCAATCTCCAAGTTTCTTCTTGTAATTTGAAGCTCTCTTGTGTAGTAATGCATTCTGTCTATCACCAGTGCCAAGAACAACACAGTCCCTTTTTCACACACACACAAGAACAAAAAGAAAGCAATCAAGAAACATATCAAAAAATAAAACACAAGATAATGGTTTATGAAATGATAACATTGTGTGGTTTATATTATCATTATTATTTACCCATGAGAAAAGCTTCGAGGAGGCGATTCGCAAACATGACTTGATCAGTCGGGTTAGCCACACCACCAGACTCAGAGACCCTTGTGTTGATCTGAATCGTGCTGAACATAACCGAGCCAAACAAGACAAGCATAGTGGCTGCAACCGTCTTTGCAACCAGTGGTCCTCGGCCTTGCTTCAATAGGTCTAGCAGTTTCACCACCACTCTTCTCACTGGAGTCCCGAACCCGAGTGTTATAATCAGGGCGGCTTCGACTGACACGACCGTGAACAAAAGCTGAAACATCTCTACGAACATCTTTTTAGCAACATGGAGAGGTAGTTTAAGAATGGATCAAATACAAATTCGCTTTTGGGTTGTTATAAAAAGTGTTGAAAGAGGACTTGTTGATGAGTAAAAAGAATATATATGAAGTTGCTTGATGCAATGGATAATGGATAATGCAGGAGTATAACTAAGCCTTTGGAATCGAATGAAAATTGTATACTTTTATGTGCTCTCAAGAAACGTCGATTTCAGTTTTGTAAATTTTATCTTCTATAACACGAAAAATATTCAATCTTGCGATCAGTTCACCATATAGAAGGTTCGAACTTTTCAAGACTTCTGTTTTATATCACCATATAGCACAAAATAGGGAAAATGTTGAGTATTGAATTAACAAGACGTTGAATCATTAATCGTGTGGAATGTTTCTGGCATCCCATATAAGTTTATATCACCCAACATCATATCGGATGTGACTTGATCAAAGATATCAGTTATTGCCCAATTATTTGTCCGGCTATTGTAGGATTTTTATTTGCAAAACGCAAATTTAAAAATGCCAATGATTTGCATAAGCTATATATATATATATATTTAAATCCTATTTGAACATTCCATCAATGGCTGTATTATATAGATTCGGTTGGTAGGTATATGATATTGACATTTTATGTGTCTATAATGTTGATCCGGTCACTTCACGCTCTTCAGAAATCTTATGATGTCTTATATATGCGCATGAACATCTTATTTACCAATTTACATAACCAATGAGAAAAGAAAACTATGAAAATCAAGTATGTGGTTGTAACTTTATTTTCTGCGTTTTTTTCAAAAAAAAAAAAAAACTTTATTTTCTGCGTGGTAAAAATCTCCGGTCTCTAGAGAAATAGAAAATATAACTATTTAACCCCAAACAAAAAAAAAAACTTTTGGGTGGAATCGGCCTACAAATTGTTGATCTTTAACACTTTGTAAGATTAAAATCTATATTATGCAGCATTAATTTATATCATATTTACCAAATACAATTCAAGTTGCAAATATCAGCTAAAAAATAGCTAACTTTCCTGTAAATTATCTAGATAAATTATACATCATTATACATGTGTTGTTTGCAAAGCAAAATGGTTTCCTACTATATTGAGATCCCGTTGAGAGTACAATAATGGAAACATTTACTATGTGGACTGTATGTCTGGCATGATTTCTAAATGAATTGAAACTTAGCTTTGTTAAACAAAAAATCCGACAAAAGTATGCATAAGAATAGTTAATGCACCACTAATCCTGCGCAAATTGTTTGAATCCAACTTCAAACCAAGTCAGTTAATTATAAATATAAGTATTGTTATAATAATACTGATAATTTATTATATCGAAAATAATAAATAAAGACAAAAATTTAATACCCGCAGAACTTTGGAACACCGAGAATAAAAGAAGAAGAGAGAGAGAATTCTCTTGTTGAGAATATTGTTATTGAAGAAGGTGTGTTTACAATCGAACGCGAACGGTCGTTATATAGAAGAAATTTTACTGTGTAATAGTGACAGTGGGCTTCCAATCAATTTTTTCTTCCGTCTTTGTTGATTTTCGTAACACTCCCCCTTGGAGACCAATGTCATATTCGTATTCTGCTCAACGCCTTTTGTTGCCTCGTTAAAAACCTTGAAAAACCCAATGGGAAAAAACCATAGTAAGGTAAAAAGAGTACAACTGCGCAAGCTCCCCATTGATTAAGGTTGTCTTAGAGATCTTGTGACTACGCATTCCAATACTATGTACATGCTTCCTGAACATAGTGGTGGGTAGTGATTTCGTGAAAAGATCAGCTGCGTTGTCGCATGAACGGACATATCTCACTTCAATCTCTTATTCTTCTCGAGTTCTTGGATGTACATGAACAACTTCGGAGGTATATGCTTAGTTCTGTCACTTTTGATATATCCTTCTTTAGTCTGAGCAACGCATGCAGCATTATCTTCGTATAAGATAGTTGGCTCCGTATCTCGGAGAATCCACTGCTTGATCGTATGTGTCGGCTTATTGATCTCAGTGAAACACATTCTCTACTTGCTTCATGGAGTGCAATAAGTTCAGCATGATTCGAGGAAGTAGCCACCAGTGTCTGTTTCTGAGAACGCCAAGATATAGCAGTGCCTCCGATCGTGAAAACGTATCCCGTTTGTGATCGGGCTTTGTGTGGATCCGATAGGTATCCTGCATCTGCAAAACCGACCATTTTACCTTTTGAATTTTTAGGATAAAATAATCCTAAGTCAGTGGTCCCTTGAAGGTAACGGAAAACATGTTTAATTCCATTCCAATGTCTTCGCGTAGGGGACGAACTGAACCTTGCCAAAAGATTAACAGCAAATGATATATCAGGTCGTGTGCAATTTGCAAGGTACATCAGAGCTCCAATTGCACTTAGATATGGTACTTCAGGACCAAGTATCTCTTCGTTTTCCTCATGTGGTCGGAATGGATCATTTTCAATATTAAGTGATCTAACGACCATAGGAGTACTGAGAGGAGTTGCTTTATCCATATTAAAGCGTTTTAATATTCTTTTAGTATATGTGCATTGGTGCACAAATATACCTTTTGAGAATGCTCAATTTGAAGGCCAAGACAAAACTTTGTCTGCCCGAGATCTTTCATCTCAAATTCTCCTTTTAATAATCTGATGCTTTCTGTATCTCATCATGAGTTCCGATTATGTTTAGATCATCAACATATACTGCGATTATTACAAATCCAGTTTCTGTTTTCTTAATGAAAACACATGGGCATATAGGATCGTTTACATATCCTTCTTTCGTTAAATGCTCACTGAGACGATTATACCACATACGTCCAGACTGCTTTAACCCATATAATGATCTTTGCAATTTTATTGCACATAACTCTTTTGGTTTAGAACTTAATGCTACAGGCATTTTAAAACCATCAGGAATTCTCATGTAGATATCAGTATCTAATGATCCATATAGGTATGCCGTAACGACATCCATAAGACGCATTTCTAGATTTTCATCAGCCGCCAGACTCATCAAGAATCTGAACATGATTGCATCCATAACAAGAGAATACGTTTCCTCGTAGTCTATTCCAGGTCTTTGTGAAAAACCTTGGGCTACGAGACGAGCTTTATATCTCGTGATCTCATTTTTTTCATTTCGTTTACGAACGAAAACCCACTTAGATCCAACTGGTCTCACATCTTCGGGTGTGAGCATAATGGGTCCAAAAACCTCTCGTTTATTAAGCGAATCAAGTTCGACTTGTATTGCATCTTTCCATTTTATCCAGTCATGTCTTTTTTGACATTCATATACAGACTTTGGCTCTGGATCTTCCTTTTCCTCATTTATTTCTTGTGACACAAGATATGAGAAAACATCATCGAGATCATCTATTTTTTCTTTTCCATATCTTTTGATTATGGATATAATTGATAGAAATCTCATGATTTTCTTCTGGATTTTGATGCTCTACATTATCATGAGTCTCATGATTTGTTTCCTCCAAAGTACTTTCTGCTACTTTGGGTGTTTCATGAGTTTCAACTTTCTTTTGTTTCTTATGATTCTTAGTTTTAGAACCAACGGGCCTGCCACGCTTCCGGCGTGTTTCAGGCTCACGTGTATCATCTGCTTTCCCACGTTCTTGTGGTATTTCAATACGAGCAGGAGCATTTGCAGCCGTATATGAGATTTAGTTACCGTTTTGGTATCCGCAAATGCATCTGGTAGCTGATTTGCTATACTTTGCAAATGCACAATTCGTCGAACTTCTAGTTCTGACTCTTTAGTAGGAGGATCAAGGTGTAACAAGGATGGTACACTCCACTTGATTTCTTTCCTACTTGCTTATTTTCTCCCCCTAGAACCGGGAACACTTTTTCATCAAAGTGACAATCGGCAAAACGTGCCGTAAAGACATCACCTGTCTGTGGTTCTAGGTATCGTACAATTGATGGAGAATCACAACCAACATATATTCCCAACCTTCTTTGTGGTCCCATCTTTGTACGTTGTGGTGGTGCTATAGGCACATATACCGCACAACCAAAGATTCTGAGATGGGAAATATTTGGTTCTCGACCAAATGCTAACTGAAGTGGGGAATACTTATGGTATGCACTTGGTCTTATCCGAATCAGTGCTTCAGCATGCAAAATAGCATGTCCCCATACAGAGGTTGGAAGTTGTGATCTCATGATTAATGGTCTTGCAATTAATTGCAGACGCTTAATTAATGATTCTGCCAAACCATTTTGAGTATGAACATGAGCTACAGAATGTTCAACTTCAATTCCCGTTACCATACAATAATCTTTGAATGCTTGGGATGTGAATTCACCAGCGTTGTCTAATCTAACTCTTTTAATGGGATAATCAGAAAACTGAGTTCGCAGTTTGATTATCTGAGTTAGAAATCTCGCAAATGCCATATTTCGAGATGATAATAGACAAACGTGTGACCATCTACTGGATGCGTCAATTAATACCATAAAATAGTGGAATGGTCCACAAGGTGGATGTATTGGTCCACAAATATCACCTTGAATTCTTTCAAGGAACTTTGGTGATTCTTTATCAATTTTGGTTGGCGATGGCCTTATGATCAATTTGCCAAGAGAGCATGCAGCACATGTCATTTTATTTCCCTGATATATCTCTTGGATTTTCAGAGGATGACCATGTGAGCTTTCTATGATCTTGCGCATCATTGTGGTGCCTGGATGCCAAGGCGATCATGCCACAATGTGAAATCCTCAGGATTTCTTTTGATCACAAGATTTGATTCGATTGCATCTATATAAGTATGATGCAAGCCAGAAGGAAACTTTGGAATTTTTCAAGTATAAGCCTTTTTCCAGATTTCTCAGAAGTTATATACATATACTTCTTTCCATTCTCAGTTGCTGACTGAGTGTCATACCCATGAAGGTATATATCTTGGAAACTCAACAAATTCTCTTTGAATTTGGAGAATATAAAGCATTTTTTATGGAAAAATTTGTTCCATTTGGCAGCATAAAGCTGGCTTTTCCAATTCCTTCAACCAGGTCTGTAGGACCTGATATTGTACTGACAATAACATGTTCAGTTTTAGGTTAGAGAAATATTGTTTATTTCTCAGAATAGTGTGGGTTGTCCCACAATCGAGTATACAAATCTCTCTAACCATCTTTTTGGATATTGTCCTATTTGTGTTGTGATCCATTTTCTGTAGAATAACATAAACATCAAGAGAAAAGAGATAGTAAATTTAATTCATAAAATCACACAATAATTATACATTAATTTTGTTGTATAAACAACATTATTCTCAAAGCAAAGATGAGCAATAATTATACATGGCTTATTTTGAGATATTACAAGCATATCAATGTTCCATTATCATGGTCTCATCGAAGTCGTCTCCAAATTCGGAGGAATCGAGGTAAGTTGTACCCTCAAAGTGTTCTGTAAGGTTCACTTCTTTCCCTTTGCCTTTAATTGACTCTTGGTACAATTTGCAAAGATGTGGGGGAGTTCGACATACATGGGACCAATTCCCTTTCGATCCGCACCTGAAACATACATTTTCTTGTTTCTGGGTGGAACTCCCTTGGAGTTCTTTTCCCTTTGGGAATTGTTCGGATCGGACCCATCTGTATGATTTCCTCTCTTGTGGGTTATAATTTCTCCCACGTCCTCGATTAAATCGTTGACCACGGCCACGGCCACGGCCTCGGCCACGACCACTGCCACGACCACGACCATGATAGGTTTGATCCTTTCTCTCCGGAAATTTTACATCCGTGGTATTTACTTCAGGAAATGTCTTGCTTCCTGTTGGCCTAGAATTGTGATTCTTTATGAGAAGTTCACAGTTCTTCTCAGCTAGTAGGAGCGTTACCATTAGCTCAGAAAACCTAGTGTATCCGCGACTCCTGTAGAGTTCTGTAAGAACACGGTGTTCCTTATGGAACGTCTGATAGGTTTTTTCTAGCATTTCTGCCTCAGTGACAGGTTTATCACAATACTTTAATTGTGTCACAATTCTTAGAATAGCGGAATTATAATCTTCCACTTTCTCAAAATCCTGAAATCTCAGGTATTTCCACTCGTCGAGTGCATGAGGGAGAGTTATATCTTTTTGGTTATCAAACCGCTCTTTCAGAGCTTTCCACAGCTGTGCTGGGTCTTTTATATTAGCATAATCATGCTTAATATTTTCATCGACATGTTTTCTGAGGAAAACTATCGCTTGTGCCTTTTCATGGGCAGGCGATTCGATGTTTTCTTTTATAGAGTTTGGAATTTTTTTTCATCTCTAAATGGAGTTCGACATCAGTCGTCCATGGCGATGTAATTTGCTCCAGTAATCTTTAGAGCTGGAAATTGTAGCTTCTCAACTTTTGCCATTTTGATTTTCTAAAACAAAATCATAAAACTTTATTAGTGCGGTAATAATCACTCATTTAAAATGAGCCGTTTACATGAATAATCCAAGCAATTACAAGGAAAAAACAATGAACAAAAAGTAAAACAACGATTAAGGAAAATTCTGCCGGAGTAAAATCTCCCATGCAAAGACCATAAATCGATGTAAAAGTTACAATCGCACAGAAAATTAAAAGCAAACGGATCATCATTCTCATCATTCTTACAAAAATTAGATGAAAAATATTTGTGAAATATTTGAGAGAAGAAGAGAGAAGATATGAAATCGATGAGTGAAATGAAATGAGTGAGGGATGAGTTTTTATTATAGATCGAAAAACACTGTTCATAGCCGTTGAAAATCACTGTTCATAGCTGTTAGATGTAGCCGTTGGAGAGTAAAAATTTTGTGAAAAAATCTTTGTGACCGTTATGAAAAAGGCTACCGGAAAAACTGAGTTTTTGATTAAATCCGTACTACTTCTTCCGTTGGACAAGAAGGTGCTCTTTAACGGAACAGGGGTTCCTGGAGATGTACGTTGATATGAGTCTAGATTTATTCGCCTGAGGAATAAATGAGACCGCAATCTTATTTTGAACACAAAAATATGCATATTTAATTTATAATGATTATAATATAAACAGATATATAATCAGAAAATTATGGTGATTTAATCATCCACATTGAAACAATAAATAAATATGCGGTGGCTCAGCCATCCATTATGACATTAACAATAAAATTATATAGGTGGCTCAGCCATCCATTAAATATCAACAATAAAATTAACAGGTGGCTCAGCCATCCATTATAATATTAACAATAAAATTATACAGGTGGCTCAGCCATCCATTATAATATTAACAGTAAATAAATAATTATGGTGCTTTTAGCAGCCATGATATAGTGCAGGTAAATTAAATAACGAGGCGACAACCGCCCACGGTAATATTAAGAAATAATGGTGCGAAACAACCATTACAATAATAATAATAAATTATATAGGCGGGTATCCCGGCCATTATAACAGGGTAAATATTACATATATATATAGCCCATATCGTAGAACGATCGTGCTGATAACGTGTTATAATAATACTGATAATTTATTATATCGGAAATATAAATAAAGACAAAAATTTAATACCCGCAGAGCTTTGGAACACCGAGAATAAAAGAAGAAGAGAGAGAGAATTCTCTTGTTGAGAATATTGTTATTGAAGAAGGTGTGTTTACAATCGAACGCGAATATTCGTTTATATATAATAAATTTTACTGTGCAAATAGTGACAATGGGCTCCACAATCAATTTTTTCTTCGGTGTTGATTTTCGTAACAAGTATGAAATAATATTCAATTACCACCTGATGTAGTCATGGAGGCCCATAAATGAGAAAACACGTGTTATTTTCTCGGTTTTCTTTTTTTCATTAAGACAAGTTGGATCAGTTTTCAGAGTTTTTTACTATTTTTTAAAGTTTGTTTATACTTTTTCCACTATCGTCATAATCCGTCATTTCTCATCTTGTTACCCATTAAATGGAATTAGCCCAATAACGCTATCCTAAAGTTAATTTCCTTGGAAGGAAAAGCTCTCGCTCTCATTTCTCTTTCTTTGTTTCTGGTGATCTCAGCCATGGGAAAAGAACCATTGCTTCAGAAAGTGAGGATTCAAGATGACATTGAGTCATCAGATAAGAGGACCTGTGTCAAAGGCGGAGACGAGGACGGTGACGGCCCCGTCACTTTTGTTTTACTCCTCACAACCCTCACTGCTCTCTGGGGCATGTTCTCCTATGGCACTGCCGTAATTTTCCTCATCTTCACTTTTCGTGTTTGCTCTCTTGTGTTAGCTAGGTTAAACACCGAGTCCCTAGTAGAGTAACACATATGTTTTATACATAATACTTCTTGTATAGTACTAAGTATATGTTAGATATCCAATGATCAAATCTATTCGTTTTTTGGAAGCTTGCTGCCTTACAAATGTTTGTTCTGTTTCTATTTCTCTTGAAAGGTCCATCCACTACAAGTTCAGGAGAATAATTTACCAATTAATTAAATTTTCGCTGTCACGAAAAGCTGACAATTTTTATGACTATAATTTCAGAAGATTTTTTTTAGCTTTTATTTTATTTTATTTTTTGGCAGGCCGGCTTTACGTCGCCAGCTCAAACTGGAATTATGGAAGGACTAAATCTCTCATTGGCCGAGGTCAGTATTGAATTGTTGATTTTATTTCCCGGTTTGCTGATATGATTTACAATCCAAAATTGAAATTGTTTGTTATATATCTGATAAATGTTATATATTGTCATAGCATAAAGTATTGTTAGATATGGTAATATTTAAATGTTCTTACAATACTAGTAATTTTTTTAAAAAAAAATTATTCTTGCGTTTAATAAGAACAAAAGGTAATCGAAATCATTATTCTTTATACGGATGCAGTTCTCATTCTTTGGATCCGTATTAACAATTGGTGGACTCGTGGGAGCCGCGATGTCGGGAAGATTCGCCGATCTTTTTGGTCGGAGAGGCGTAAGCCCATTTGTTTATCTTCTTAAAACTAATTTATTATCACGTCTAAACTTACAACCCATGTGTTACACTTATATTCCAAAGAGAAAATAGGCTTTGATGAATGATTACATGCGCAGGCTTTGTGGGTTTCAAACTCATTCTGCATGGCCGGCTGGCTTATGATCGCCTTCTCTCAGGTTTCTAAAAATCAGTAATTTTCTTATAAATAGTATAGTTGTAGGTAATATGTCTCATACGGGTGTTAACTCAACCCGTATAAATTTTACACAAAATAATTAATTTCGGTTTGGACTTTCCACGCCCGACATTAATGTAGACAAAACATAATCTCTCTCGAACCAAAAGCTTAGAATAATAATTAATTAATTATTTGATGTATCCAATGATAAATGGTGTTTACAATACTTATTTTAGGCGACTTGGTCCCTTGATATCGGAAGATTTTTTCTCGGGGTCGCATCTGGCGTAACTTCTTATGTGGTACGTACTACGTAGGCTAATTTAATAAATAGACTGATAATTAGGGATTAGTTACCTTTGACTCCAATTGTATACGAAATCTTTCTACAGGTACCTGTCTACATTGTAGAAATCGCACCCAAAAGAGTCAGAGGCGCGTTCTCTGCGGTTAGCTCGGTAATATACCACCCAAAAAAAAAAAAAAAAGCGATTCGTTATTAATTATTAATTTATTTTAAAATTTCTTATATATAGCTCTCTTTTTTTTTCCACAGCTCGTGATGTGTGCTAGCATCTCCTTCACTTTCCTTGTTGGATCAGTCATTTCATGGCAGAATTTAGCTCTCATAAGTAAAATAAATGACTCTTCCTACCAAAAAATGATCTAAAATATTTGATTAATTTTAACACCATGTACTATTATTATTTAATTAATATTCTTATGATTTAAGCTCTAATCTAAATCAAGTTGATACAAACATAATAATAATTTGTCGTTTGGAGTTGTGCAGGTACGGTTCCTTGTCTTTTAGAATTCGCCGGTTTGTTCTTCATACCGGAGTCTCCTAGGTGGCTGGTAATGAATTAGTCGTGTAGTTATTTCTTCTGGTTTTTGTCAAAGTCTTGTAGCTATGAACTACATACTTGCATGTAAATTAAAGGTTTGATGACTTTGTAATTTTATAGTCTAGAAATGGCCGGGTAGAAGAATCGGAAGTTGCACTCCAACGTCTACGAGGAAACAACATTGATATCACCAAAGAGTCTGCTGAGATTAAAGTAAAAAACAAAAACAAAAACTGTTTAAGAATTTAGCATTATTTAAATGTTTAAAAAGAAATGTAGAGATTTTAAAGATTACATCTTTTTCTTTTTTTCAGAAATATATGGAAAATCTCCAAGAGTTCAAAGAAGATGGTTTTCTTGAGCTCTTTAAACCGCGATATTCTCGCGCTGTTACTGTAAGTGCTTAGTTGAAGTAGTAGATTTTTAATAAAAAATGTGTTACTGAATGCATCGTATATCTTTAGGTGGGAATTGGATTGCTAGTACTGCAACAACTCGGAGGTCTCAGTGGCTATACATTTTACATGAGCTCGATTTTTCACAAAGCGGGTATGTTTTAAATTTTAATCCATTTAATTAATACACATATAAAAAATTTGAAAGTGGAAAATAATCTGCAATATAATTGTTTCACAGGCTTTCCTAACAACGTAGGAGTAGGGATAGCGAGCGTGGTGCAATCCACGATGAGCGTTTTTGGATTAATAATCGTGGATAAATATGGGAGACGACTCCTTTTAACGGTTACAAATTATTTTTAATCCTTTCATATTAATGAAACTATATAAAATGTACGTAGTCGAAAATATTAAAAACCTGACGTGGTTTTGATTATGGAAATTACTTCTTTGCAGGTTGCCACATGCATGATGTGTTTGGGGTCATTAATCACAGGGCTATCGTTTTTGCTTCAGGTTTTTTTGTTTGTCTAAAAAGAATTATACCAGTAAAAAAAAATATATGGTTAATCTAAATTCTGCATTTTTCTAATATAATTGACGCAATCAAAACTAATTTGCAGAGTTATGATTTACTCGACAACTACACGCCGATTTCAACATTCATCGGAGTGTTGGTACGTAATAATAGCTCATAAAAATAGTCATGCTTACACAATTTTAATAAGAATAGTCATGCTTACACAATTTTACTGTCAACTATATATTTCTTATGACATTATACATTTATACCGACACTTCGACAACCAATAATAATAATTACCGAATCTTGTGGCAGGTGTTTCTAAATTCGATCACAATTGGAATAGGAGGTATTCCATGGGTCATTGTCTCCGAGGTAATCGTTATTTTTAACATGATTGTAACTACATAAATATATATTTGACCAAAAAACTACATGAATAATTAAACAATATAAAAAAAAAACAATACAGTTATGTTTGAATACGGCACAACAATGATATATGGTATATCTTTGAATTCATTTACGAATACATAAAAACATAATTGATGATTGATATATATATATATATATATATATCTGTGTGTGTGTTAAATGAATAATGAACTAATCTTAGAATTCATTAATGTTTTTTGTAAACTAACCAGGCGTTTTTTTTAATATATAATTCAATTTTTGTGGGATAATTAGATGACACCGATAAATATAAAGGGATCATCAGGGACGTTATGCAATCTCACGAGCTGGTCCTGTAATTGGTTCGTTGCTTACACATTTAACTTCCTCTTCCAGTGGAGCTCTTCTGGTAATTTACTTCAACTTTTTACAAATATTTAAGCAAGTCCAATTATTAATTTTTGATCAATTTAATTTTTGTTGATATTTGTAAATCGTAGGCGTGTTTTTCATATATTCAATGATATCGGGTGTGGGCATCCTATTTGTGATGAAAATGGTACCAGAGACTCGAGGTCGTTCACTCGAAGAAATCCAAGCCGACATTACCCGATAACTTTGTAATATATCAATTGTTGTAGCCATGATCTTGATCAAAGCTTTATAACATTAACTATGAACACAAACACTTTTTCTTTTGATAGTTTGGACTACATTTTTTTTCAATCAATATAAAACAAGAATGATGGTTAGAATATCAACTTTTACAAGTTCGGGAAATGGAAATTAAGGTTTTAGAAGTTATCAGCTAGAATGCTATGAAGTTCGATTGAACTACGACCTCGCTCAGGTCTAGTTTGTGGGTAACTTTGAGAAGTAAAACAGTAAAGCGCCGATGTGACTTTTGATAAAGCGCCGACGTGACTTTTATTGATTAGTTTGATTACAACCGAGGCGAAAATAGATTGAGAGCTATATCGTTCTCTCTCCAGGAAAATTGTCCCCCCTCCTATATAAATGAATCGTTCGTTTATATAGAACATGAAAAGAGGATCACTATTCGTGTGAATGATGACGTCGGGTTCCACGCGACCACTTTCCTCCATCAATGATGACTGTAGGTTCCACAGTAATTATGTTCCGACAATGATGATGTTTTCTTTCGCTTTGTTGACTTTTCTTTAATCAATCATTTTGGTTTTAGGATATTAATTAATCGATAATTAATACCCACCGGGCCGAGGTGAAATATTGGTGGGCCTTGGAGAGGGTGCTAAACCCGTACCCAACAATAAGCCCCCCCTCAGTTCGTCGAGCATCGCGACCGAGCTCGTCGAATTTGAAGAGAGTTGGCTCATTGATAATTCACCTCGGCGAGTCGTCGAGGATTCACCTCGTCGAGTAGTCGAGAATTCACCTCGTCGAGTGGTCGAGAATTCACCTCGGCGAGTGGTCGCGAATTCACCTCGGCGAGTGGTCGCGAATTCACCTCGGCGAGTGATCGAGAATTCGCCTCGGCGAGTGATCGAGAATTCGCCTCGTCGAGTGATCGAGAATTCACCTCAGCGAGAAGTCGAGAATTCACCTCGTCGAGTGGTCGAGAATTCACCTCGGTGAGTGGTCGCGAATTCACCTCGGCGAGTGGTCGCGAATTCACCTCGGCGAGAAGTCGAGAATTCACCTCGTCGAGAAGTCGAGAATTCACCTCGTCGAGAAGTCGAGAATATTCCTTTATCGCAAAAGAATATCCTCAAGAAGTTTAATATCGAGTGACGTAATAAATGTGATGCGACGCGACCTCTTCTGATCTAGGCGCGTGAGGAACGTATGGATATCATAGCACGCTTTGTCGTATTTCCTTTGATTGAAACGACGTTGACACGTGTCAATCATGCGGAAGGTCGCGTGCGTTTTGTGGCGAGATGATGTGAGCGAAGAGACGCGAGCGTTACTTTTTAGACCTATTAATGAAGAGAGAGGGCGGCGGGCAATTAAGAGTTGTCTTTAACCGTGATGATTGCCTCGAAAACCGTCGTCTCTCTCTTCCTATAAATCTTCGTCTCCTTCTCATTTCGTCCTCACTTCTTCATTTCTTTGTTTTCGCAAAAGGTAGCTCTCTTCTCTCTCCTCATTCCATTTCTTCTTTTCACCGTGTTCTTTATTCTGCCACCGCGTCCTTCGATCCCGAAGATGTCTTCAAGCTTCTCTCCGCCCTGTTCTCCACCTTCATGGCGCGGTCTCCGACCCGAGGCGGACGACCTGGAAGACAGAGATCTGGGCTTCGGGCTCAGTCACAGCAGATACCCACCGGGGGTAACCGAGCCGAGCTACCAATCCGATCCTCAGCCGATGGACGAAGATCGTGATCGCCAAGAGAATGAGGACGCCGAGGTGACCTCGTCGCCAGGTCATGGCGGAGTCGGGATGGCCGCCTCGTCGCCGAAACACGACGGGGTCGGGAGCAGCGGTCCAACGATAGTTGGTGAGGCTGCGGAGGAAACCAATCGCGACGAGGTCGCGGAGGATGAGCCGCAAGTAACGAGCGGGGTAAATTTTGAAGACGTCGGTCCCGAATTGGGGATAGGCGAGCGAGTTTTCGAGCCTCACCGAGCTGAACGCGTTGCTCGGGATGAAGCTAGGGAAAGGATGAAGGAGGAAGGCATTCCGATCCCGGGAGAAGTTGCCGGGAATATTTATAACGTCGTTTCCACGAGAACGACGAGAAAAAGCCTCATCGACCTGAGGATCGCTTGCCACGTCGATCCGAGAGTGACTTTTGTCATCCCGGGGCCGGGAGAGCGTCCGTGGGATGCTCCGCCGGGGTACTTCTGTGTCTATGAGTCTTTTTTCAAATTCTGCCATCTCCGATTTCCGATCCCGCGTCTTCCGCTCGAGTATTGCGCACGAAGGAAGATGGCGCTTACGCAGTTGACTCATGGGGGAATGCGGCGTATGGTGGCCTTACTGATGCTCTCCGTCGAAAACAATCTGCCGATGAACAGCAGAATCCTCGAGGAGATGTCGTGGATCAAGGCTTCGAAGGCGAAGACGTCTCTCGGCTGCTTCTATCTTCAGATGAAGATGAGACACAATATCATTCCCGGGGATACAGCAAGGACCAAGGTCGAGGATTGGCGCACCCGATTCTTTTTTGTGAAAAAGATGAATTCGCGGTGGTGGATCCTAATCTTGAGATCCGAACTCAATGGAACGACCCGATTGGTAGAATCATGTTCGTTGTAAGTTTTGTTTTTCCTCATTTAGTACTGACGTCGTAGTTTCCTGTTTTGCAGATAGACCGTCTCCACTCTGCCTCCTCCTGAAGATTTTAACGGGGTGGCTGACGAATACGCGAGAATCAGCCATTTAACTTGGCCCGAGGTGTCAGCGGAGAGGGTTGAGCGCGCACTCCGTAGAATTTCTCAGCAATCCAACCCGACACCGAGACCACAGATGGGACTGCGTAAGAGGAAGTTCAGCAGTCTGACCGACGACTTGGTTAACATCGTCGGAGAATCTTCTGGGGGACCAAGGATGGCGACGCCACCTTCTCGAAGACGCGAGGCAGCTGTCCCCAGTACTGCCGAGGCGAATCCTCAAGATGAGGCACACGATGAGTTTGTTGATATCATCGGGGTCGATTCTCCGCAACGGCCGGAGAACGAGATGTTGGCAACGCAATTTGAGGAGTCGACCGGCGTAAACCGTGCCGATCCGCCTATCGAGCAGGATGCCTCGGTACGAGTCAATCCGTCAGAGGGAAACCCATACGTGCTTGGAGACGAAAATATCGAGCAGGATCACGGACATGCCGATGAACACGACCTCGGCGCATCGGAGGAGAGTGCCGCTTTTGTGAGCGGTGAAAGAGCGGTCCGTGGGAGCAGGGACTCGAGCGAGGACCAAAATCCCTCGGAATTCTTTTTTCATTACTTTGGAATGCCACCATTAGCGGGCAATGATGCTGCCGCCGCCGAGCTCTTTTGGAGGTTAAGGACAAAGCCTCTATCGCGTCCTGTTTTCCCAACGGGGCTCGAACATTACGGTTTGTTCGAGACCTTTGCTGGGGAGGTGACTAGAGGTTTGAACGCCGCGGTCTACACGGTTGGTAAGTACGATAGGGACCTTAAGGCCGCCAGGAAGGAGGCGAAGGATCTCATAGACGAGTTGGCTGAACTTCGAGCCGAGAAGGATCGTCTCGCTGAGGCCAATGAAAACCCGTACCCAACAATCGGGAAAACTTGCACCTAAAAAGATATCTTTAAACACTTGGAGGGAGTCATAATTGAAGGCAATCATCAGGAAATCCAAGACTAATTCATGGCTGAATATGACGCACAAAAGTAACAAAGTGGAGCCTTCAAAAAGTCGCTCTAAAAAAGAAGACGATGGTGGTAGGTTTCTCTCTTTAATAAGAAAAGCATAGAAGTAATTCTATAAAGGAGGAATGTTGGACGATGTTGATTCAAAAATTGGATAACCGCTAAAACGATACTAGAGACGATGGAAGTGATCTCTCCCTTTGGGAGGAATCTGATAAACCATAATCAAGCCTAATTGCATGGGGAAACTTTGGCCATGTGCTTGCTAGACTTTCATGAGTCACAGTCTGCAATGGAAGTCACTCAAAAGCTTTGTTTGAAGTAAGAAAATAAGAGAAGATTCATAAATCTAAAGAGATCCCAAGAAAGTTTGCAAATATTTTCAAAGAAGATGTGAACGATGAAACTCCCGTGGCGACCAGCCATTATGATTAGAGTTAGAAAGAAAAGGCGGTTGCGTAGGAAACCATGTGTGACTAGAGAGTTTTCCCTATCACTTAAACATATTACCAAGTTAAAAAAAAAGTAAACTATCTATAAAAATGAGGTTTGACCCCCCCAAAAAAGTTACGAAGATCTAATTGCACGTTAGATTATATTACATCTGGAAATATCTTCAAGTTCTTTTGTTTTGTTCACCGGAATTATTTTCAAATTAAAAATATAACAGATCAGATATGGGCGTAAACTTTGTTATTAATTTTGAATGGCTTGCTAATTAAATACTAGTTCAACGCACATTCCTGATTTTGATTTAATGAATTCTGCAAATATTTTTAAATCTTATGCATTTTAAAAATGTTATCCTTTGAGTCTCTAGCTCAATGATCATATCGATGTGACTTGATCAAAGATTTCGGTTATTGCTTGAATATTTTTCTGAAAATATATAGTAGGAAATGCCAACGATTTACATCAGCTATATATTACAATGTTTGAACATTCAAACAATATATTGATGTATATAGATTCCATTGATAGATATATGATATTGACGTTTTATCTGTCTATAACTTTGATCTAGTCATATTCCTATTCATGGATCTTATGGTATTTATGTGCATGAACATCTGTTTACTAACCATATTATACAAATAATAAAATTGTGCACCGTTCAAATACTCAGTTGGTTGTTATTATAACTTTATTTGTGCTTAGGGGTATAATCTCTAAACAAACAGAAAAATTACAGATCATATATAAAAAAGAAGTAACGAATCAGATAATATGAATTTAGGGTGGAATCCAAGTAAAATATGATATCTGAGACGTTGTCAGATGAAGTATATTATGAAAAAGGAACTTTTATTATACTTTCACTTTCAATTAACATTCGACATTTTAACTAAAAGTAACTAATTTTATTGTATATTCAATTGTCACTAGAAAAATTGTATAAAGTAACACATTTCTAAAGTTATTTTTCAAAGCTAGCATCAAGCAAAATATAGATTCCATTTATAATTATATGGAAACGCAATGTCTATATGGACTCCATGTCTCCCATGATTTTCAAATGAAATTAAGAACTTTGGACATTCATATTTTTAGTCGTGTCTCCCAAATTGTTTCTTTCTTTTTTTTGTTAAAAAGAATCCAACAAAAGCATGCATAATGTATCGCTCTTCCATTAGACCCTACGCGATATTGGCCGAATCCAAACTCTGACCAAGTCAATTAGTAGCTAGTTATTAAATGAAGAGTATTTGCGCTGCATATACAAGAAAAATTTGTAAATTGGCCAAATGACGAAAGACTGTTTAGCACACTGTACAAATATTTTGAATACGATAATACCCTTAGATTTGTTTTCTCTCTTTCTTTCTCCAGTGGCGATCATTTATTCCCCTCTTAGATTCGTCTCTCTCCTCGATTCCTCTGCTCTGCACGAGAGAGATGATACAGATTAAGAGCTGAGTTAACTCAGTCACGACTCGGATCTAAGTGAAGGAGTGGCTCCAACACTCCGAGAACTTATATCGCTGTTTTGTTTTCGTTTTGCATAGACAAATTGAAAATCGCTTCGGCGGAGCGTTCTTGAGCTTTCGACGAACCGCTTTGAGCCGCTTAACCATACGATCATACAATCTTCATTTTGTTAGATTTCCCCGGATACTAAAATTATTAGCCGGTGAAAATCTTATTTAGATGTCAATTATAGTATTAGTAGTCATATATTTATGATATTAGCTGATAACATTGGAAAATAAAGTAAATTAGCCGGTTAACAACTTTCTTATATGTTCTAATAATAATGCTAGACATACAATTACGATATTAACCGCTAACATCGAAAAAATCAGTAATGCACATAGATATTTGTATGTGCTTCTCACAAGATGTAGGGCAAGAACGTCTTTTCCGCACACACGAATCTCTGCATAGCTAATTTCATAAATTTTTCTCTATATACCTAGTTAGATAAATTTCTATGTATATTGAGTTAATTGACTCAAATGAAGAGAACTAACAACCAGTTACTATTTCTTATAGTCATAACTCATAAGTTATGTCGTCATAGACCATAAATTATTATTATTATTTTTTTTTTTAACCTGGGATATCCCAGACCTATGGATGGGTCCAGACTAGTCCCAAAGGGAGGTGTACCCCGCGTGCAGGGCCTCTCTCCGGATATTCACATGAGCCGCATAGAGGACTCATGGCCGCGTGGCCAAGAGGAGTCGAACCTGCGGGGAGCGTATGACCATAAATTATAGAGCAGATCATTCACGTGGATTCATATTATTAATTTTAAATAATTTTTTACTAGTAGATTCCAGGATAAATTTTACAGTCATTTTTAAGTTCTGATGAACCGCGGTAGGTGCACAAAAAAAAAAATGAACCGCTGTAAGAAATTTGCAATTTCCAAATATGAAATTACGTTCAGCAAAATTCGATCATTGGTCAATACCCTAACACAACCACTATGGTAATGTCACTTCATTACATTATTTCTATAAGCCAAAATCTTGTCAAAGAAAAGGCATTCATATATATCATAGATTATGTAAGAAGCAGAGTAAAGGTTAAATATAAATATAACATAATTTGAAGAAATAGATTAACAAAGATCAAAGTTGGACTCAGTGAATAGGAGCGGCTATAAGGGTTAATTTGTTGGTTAAAAATTTGATCTAATAATATGCTTTTATTTAGTAACAAGCACTTTCAATTTACAAAAGTACCCTTTCACTGGATATAATATAACTGTTCACGAAATGACAACTAATTTTCGGTCCATGTATATTTCATATTCGTACATGATGTGATATTGGAATGTGCAAAACTTTTTGAAATTTATCAATTTATAGATTTTCATAAGTTTTTAATTTGAAAAGTCAATTTGTGGCACAAATTTTAAGAGACATCCCCAAAACTTTTATTCATTTATCTTACATAGAATCTTTGGAAAAAAAGTAGTTTCTTTTTTTCTTCTTGGTTTTTAGTTTCTTGTAACAGTAATTAAGAAAAGTCATTTATACATGTTACATCCCAAGTCCAAGTTACTCCTTAATTATTATAATATCCCTGCAATATTAATCTTATAACATAAATATTTGCCTACCTATTCTAAAACCTGGCAAGTTGGATATTGAGAATACCAAAATTACATATAAGAATGGTTCAAATGAAAAAAATATATCAAAGGTTTCTTTTAAAAAAAACTTTTTGTTGAGACTTGCACGTCAGACTTTGCTGTTTATCATTACTTACTCCATATTTAATGGAACTAGCCCAACGAAATTCAGTCTCTCGCTTCTGAAACTGTCTTTTCTTCAATCTCTCTTTCTATCTCACACTGATCAGCCATGGGAGAAGAGCCACTGCTTCAAAAAATCAGGATTCAAGAAGACATCGAATCCGCCAAAGGGAAATTTGTTAACGACGTCGACGACAGTGACGGTCCCGTCACTTTCATTTTACTCTTCACCACCTTTACTGCACTCTGCGGCACCTTCTCTTATGGCACTGCCGTAATTTTCTTCCTCTTCATCTATCATATATTTCTTTCTTTCTTTTGTCTGGTGCTTTTTCTGTTCTTCATGTTAGGCTAAAGACGGCTAGAAGCCTAGAATACTCAATATAGTAGGAAACACAGCTAAGATCAACGTAAATTTGGAACAAAATGTTATTTTTCTAGCGAGCAAAGTTTATGTATATACTATTAATACAGTCAAGTTTTTTTTTTGACAAAGGATTCGAATATACAGTCAAGTTTTCACGAAAAAAACAAAAACTTTATATGATATATATGAGAACTTGAGAAGCCTAATACAATACCTTCAATCTCTCGACCCAATTTTGGATCAGAAAATTTGAAATTTCTCTTGTTAACATGACTGTTTTTAGTTATTTGAAAAAAATAGTTTTTTTCTCATTCTCATACATCAAAAGTAAAAGAAAAATTAGCAACATAATACTATTCGTTCTTTTTTAACCCAGCATAAATTAGGTTATGACTTATGAAACCAAGTCGGTGAGATATCAAATCACTACTAATCATTAGCTTTTCGAAGATTATTGCTCATACGAACGACAGAAATGCTCTTCTGTTTTTGTCTATCATGAAAATCCAAATCAAAAGAATGATTTATCATGCTGTCGTCACACGGAAAGCGACATTATTTATGAATAATATATATCCACATGATTTTTTGGTTTTATTTTATTTTGGGCAGGCCGGCTTTACGTCACCAGCTCAAACCGGGATGATGGCAGGACTAAACCTCTCTTTGGCCGAGGTCAGTGTTGAACTGTTGATTTTGTTTCCTGTTTCCAGATATGATTTTCAGTCCCATTTTTTTTAAATAATCATTTGTTGTCTGAAACAGAACAGAATTTATGATTAATCAAGGGACATGTCAGCAATAAATATTTTATAACGGAAATAGTAGTATTCAACCTGAAACATTCAATAAAACAAATATACGATATTCTTCTACCTTTCCCCGATAATCATCATAACTTGTACACATCATCGTTTAACCATTATAATATCTGGTTCGCCCGTTCGTATTGATTAGAGTTTAGATTTTCTACTTAAAAGTATATATCAATGTCAAAGTAACATACTTTTGCTAAATTGCCATTTAAAAAAATATATATATATACACTAGTATGATAACACAAACAAGTAATTTTATTTTATAGAAGAAAATGCAATTAATTAAGTGTTCCTTACATGAACGCAGTTCTCATTCTTTGGATCCATATTAACAATTGGTGGCCTTGTGGGAGCCGCGATGTCCGGAAGACTCGCCGACCTGTTTGGTCGGAGAGGCGTAAGTTTCTTCTTTTGTCTATTTCTAAAATCTAATTTCTCATCATGACTAAACTTACAATTCAATTACGCCATTCTTTGTGTTACAAAAAAAAAATGTCATTCTTTACATATTCCAAGAAAAATAAATAGCGTATTGATATATGGTTTATACGCAGGCTTTATGGGTTTCGAACTCGTTTTGCATGGCTGGCTGGCTTATGATCGCCTTTTCTCAGGTTTCTAAAGATCTTTCAATTTTTTTTACTACTAGTATCTGTTTGTTTATAAGGTATTAATTTATACTTTTGAATGTTTCACTTTTTAATTTATACTTCTAGACAAAACAATTTAAAATAAAATTAGAAAAAAGAGTTCATTTACTGTTTCTAATAAATGGTACTATTTAAGGCGGCTTGGTCCCTTGACATCGGAAGACTTTTTCTCGGCGTTGCAGCTGGTGTATCTTGTTACGTGGTAGGTAATTTCATTAGACTAGGGTTAGTGACTTTCACACCAAGCAACCAATAATCTAATTATTAACTGTACATCTAATCTCAATCTACAGGTACCAGTTTACATTGTAGAAATAGCACCCAAACATATCAGAGGCGCGTTTACTGCGGTTAACGCGGTAATATAGGGCAAATTTATTTTAGAATTTTCCTATTGATTTAACTTTTAGTCTCTTATGCTTTTTAAAAAAAAATTATTTTAGAACTTTCCTATTGATTTAACTTTTAGTCTCTTATTTTTTTTTTTTCCTGACAGCTCGTGATGTCTTCTAGCGTCTCCGTCACATTCCTCGTTGGATCATTCCTTTCATGGAAGACATTAGCCCTCATAAGTAACATAAATCTTGGACTCTACCTACAAAAAAATGACATAATATATTTAATTAAATTTAACTCCGCTTTCTTACGGTTCTAATTTCTAAGTAACCAAGTTGATACAAATAATAATTGTTATTTTTTCGTGCTGAATTGTGCAGGTACGGTTCCTTGTGTTTTAGAATTCGCTGGTTTATTCTTTATACCGGAGTCTCCTAGGTGGCTGGTAATTAATTCGTCTTGTAGCTATTGATTAACTTAACATATTACATATACATATATAACATATTAAGAAACAATTGTATGCAAGTTAATCAAACAACTTTAACAATTTGGTATTTTTGTAATTTATAGTCTAGAAATGGTCGGGTAAAAGAATCGGTAGCTGCACTCCAACGTCTACGAGGAAACAACACTAATATCACCAAAGAGGCTGCAGAAATCAAAGTAAAAAATGCTTATAAGAAATTGTTTTTTTTTTTTTTGCAATAAATGGACTGACTGAAATTATTTGATTCCATAATTATAAAGCTTCATAGAAATTGAGTATATTCGTTTACAGATATATATGGAAAATCTTCAAGAAGAATTCAAAGAAGATTGTTTTTTCGAGCTCTTCAAACCACGATACTCTCGTGTCATTAGTGTAAGAATTAGATTGGAAATCTAAAATTTGTGAATATAAACGCATTACTGAATTTTTAAAAAATTTAGGTGGGAATTGGACTGTTAGTACTGCAACAACTCGGAGGCCTCAGTGGCTACACGTTTTACATGAGCTCGATTTTTCACAAATCAGGTATATACTGAATTTAGATATTTTTCTAGGAAAAAATAATTTTGTAAAAAGTAATATAATTAACAAAGATCGATCGACGATAACATACAATTTAATTGTCTCGCAGGGTTTCCTAACAACATAGGAGTAACAATAGCGAGTGCGGTGCAGTCGGTGACGAGCGTTTTAGGATTAATGATCGTGGATAAATATGGGAGACGATCCCTCCTAACGGTTATAGGCTTATAGCTTATTTTCAATTAATGAATCTATATAATATATGGTCGATACATCAGAAACTAACCTACGTCGTTTTTTTATATATGTGGATTATATGCAGGTTGCGACGCTCATGATGTGCATGGGTTCATTAATCACAGGACTATCGTTTTTGTTTCAGGTTCTTTATCTGAAAAAAGATTTACATTAGTTATATTATAAGATATACATTGGTTAATGGAAATTCCGTTTGCTTTTTTTATTTATTTATTTACGAATTTACATAATTGAAGAGATCAAAACTAATTTGCAGAGCTATGCTTTACTCAACAACTACACCCCGGTTTTAACAATCATCGGAGTGTTGGTACGTACTACGGAATAATTCATTCCATCCAAAATGTTAAAAGTTAATTCACATGCATGGTTTCTTATTTACGTCAGCCTTAATTGCAGGTTTTTTTCATTTCGATCACAATCGGAATTGGAGGTATTCCATGGGTCATGGTCTCCGAGGTAATGTTTTGTCATTAAAATGACCGTAACCAGACTCATAGTTCAACAATTTAGTTATGTTTCGAAACACACGACGACAATATATATTATTGTAGGTGAATTCAAAAGCATATAATCAAACATAGTTGACGACGACGTTAGATAGACAATATAAATAACATAATCACTTCCGAAATAAAGAAAACCACTAGAATTTGATAAATAGATGGTTGTAAATAAGAAAACGTAAATACATTTTGGAAACAAGAAAACTCGAAAGATCGACGACATAGCGCTCATGCCAAATTGCCAACGACTAATGCTTTGAACTGCATTGCGTGTGCACTATTTGCTCATAGTGTAGTTACATGTCAAAACCACGCAAATTTTAGTATATTCGGAGATATTGAGTAGGTAACATTTCATTTAATCCTAGCTATCTATATTAGTATATAGACTAACCAGTCGTTGTTAATATAATTAATTATTCTATTTTGTGGGAAATTTAGATGACACCGATAAATGTAAAGGGATCGGCAGGAACGCTATGCAATCTAACCAGCTGGACCAGCAATTGGTTTGTCTCTTACACATTCAACTTTCTCTTCCAATGGAGTTCTTCTGGTAATTTACTTCATTTTTTTTTCTTACAAATAAACACATATTTACAGTTTTACTATCACTGATAATTTAATATGTTGTCTATAATTTTGATTACAGGTGTGTTTTTCATATATTCAATAATATCGGGTTTGGGCATTCTATTTGTCATGAAAATGGTACCAGAAACTCGAGGTCGTTCGCTAGAAGAAATTCAAGCTGACATTACCCGATAACTTAATTTGTAAATATTAATATTTGTTTTTATTTGGTATCCAGTTCATAAAATCCAATATATGTTCATTCAATCTTCGTCTGGTCATAATTAAATTTGCATAATTCTCACATATTTCACAAACACTTGGTTCGTCTCTTTTTTTGTAAGGTCAATTGGTGCATCTTCATGTTTGCTGATGATATATATATCAGAAGATGGATTAGAAGTTAATCAATTATATTACTTATTAGACGATGTTGCTATGAATCAAACCAGTACAAAGCTAATAGCTTACCGCAGGAAAACACGTCTACTGTGACAATTATTTTAGTAACAATATATACAGGAAAACACGTCTATTGTGACAATTATTTTAGTAACAATATATACATATTTAGTCACAAATTTTCTATTGTGACCAATTTGTGACAAATTATAATAAGTCACAATATGGTCGTCACAAATGTAGTTTGGTATCAAATTCGTCGCGATTGTAGTGACGATCCGATATTGTCACAAATACGCCACAAAATTGTGACAACAAAGTTAGTCAGAGATTCGTTATAGTTTGTTACCAAATTTCTGTAACCAATTAGAAGCAGATTTCGACCAAAATAATGTCACAAATTTGTCACTATTAGCAACCAAAATAATGTCACAAATCTGTCACAATTGACAAGAAAAAAAGAATGTGGAAAATTAGTCATTAATTTGATTTCATTTCCATTTTACAAAAAGAAAAATATGTAATATACATTGAAACGTTACAAAAAAATTGCTGAATCATCATTAATAGTTTAATACCACAAATAGAAATTACCATCCGAAACAAAGAACAAAGTTGGTTCACAAAGATAATCAACAAAATACATACTAAAAGATAATTAAAAAAAAACAAATAGATTAAAACGGAAGTAGACGAGTCTTTGTGGTAGAGCTGGGATTTAGACATTCAGCCTTGTGAGAGACTGATCCATCTGGAAACAAAAACAAGAACAGCAGGTTAACAAAAAGGAGATTATCTAGCTTTTCATAACAACACATCAATGGATAGACCCTTTTTACAGTAGAATTAGTTAAAAAGTAAGATATTCCAAAGATCACAACCAAAGGCCGCAACTTTATCCTATCTGACCAATGAGATAGAGAATAAGCACAAAAAACGTACCTCACCACGAATTCAAGTCATTGATTTTCAAAGACCCTTCCTTTGGCACACGGAACCGGTAAGTAAAAGGTGTTCCTTTTTCTAACTCTTGCTCTATTTCAGCATCAGTAGCTGTTGCCCATTACCAGTATATACCGGAGGCAATTGCTTTAACTTTGCAATCTCCTTCATCTTTACAAGTTCCTACATAAACATTGCGAGTAATTAAAGTCAACAACAGAGTTAAAACCCCATAGAGACAACAAGCAACAAGGTTTTAAGCGAATTTGAAGAAAACCACCTCAATGGAACAAAAGCATCGATAAACTTGGCCTGATTCTAAAAGCTTCTCCGCATATTGTTTGTAAAGAGCATTTCTTTCAGATTGTCGATACGGACCGAAGTCTCCACCAACCCCAGGACCTGCAATTTCGATCCCAATTTTCGTTACACCACTATTGTAGAAACCACAAACTTAAGTAACACCATCTCAATCATTACCTAGCCACAAGATTGTACAATTCTGCTTTTTAAGAAATTGTACAATTCAGCAATCTGATATTTCTGGTGATGAATTAATAGAAGAGCTTTTACCTTTGGGTTTGCATCTTCTTTTTATCTCTTCATTCGCCCATTCTTACCCTGAAATCTCTTCGAAACCTCCACCCACTCAGATCCACCATATCCACTCTTTCTCAAATCTTCCTTTCCCTAAACCGAATCTGACGTAGCAACCGAATCTGATCCAGCTCTCCCCCGAAGCAGACGAAACTGTGCTGAGAAGTGAGAACATCATTCGGGAATATGGGTTGCTGAGATCTGCTTAATCAGATAGGAACTAGCACTTGCTCGAGATATTCTATATTGAATTAGAGTTTCGAAATCGAAGGAGTATATACCTTTCATATGCAGTTTTCAATCGATTGGGAGATTTTCTACTGTTTGTATTGAGCAATTGAAGAGAAAAGATCGTAGATGAAGAAGAAGGGGGATCAAAATCTTTTTTGGTGTCGTGGGTGAGAGGAGTAATCAGAAATGGTGTTGTTATATTTCAATTTCTTTTTTCTTTTTTTTATCAATGAAAAGTATATGAAAAGTCAGTTTGCCCACTATAGTTCATAATATTTACAACTAAACCTATCCGGTTTACTTTTAATAAACCAAATGTGAATAAAACGAATTTTTTTGGTAAACCAAGAAAATCACGGTTTGAGTTAAGTTTATCACTCTTATTAGTTGTACGACTAATTCCAGTTATACTACTACTACTAGTTGTTTCAAATGTACCAGTTGTACTATTATTACTAGTTGTACCAAACTTATCAAATGGAATAAGACTAATTTGTACGTTGTTGAACATGTTGTACCTAAAAATAAGTCTTAGAAAGGTACAACAACAACACAAATAAATCTTACAATGGTACAACAACAACACAGATAACATCCGAAAGAAGATAAAAAGGTACACAAAACATAAACAACCAGCATCCCGAGCTCTCACCTCCACCGGATGATCCAAACCAAGAACGTTGTGGATTCTTTTTCTTTTTATGAGGTTCTCCAACGGATGAGTGTCTTGTCACTTGTGGTTTACCTTTCTTTGGCTCATAATGTTTAGGTAAGACAATCTCATCTAGAATCTCTTATGGAATATCCCAAGTAGAATGATGAGGTACTCGATAAATAGTCCTGTAATACGCCAATGTCCATTGCTCCAACGAGCAATAGTCACGTATATCAATCTGTATCTCTGTGTGTTCTGTAATCCAGTTGATAACAGTTATCACATGCACACATGGGTATCTGTCGATGTCAAAATGGTTACAACTTCACCTCAAATGAACCACATATCCTTTCCCATTAGCACCATTCACTTTGTACACAAACATAAAGCTATTCAGCTCAATGACATTTAACGACTTTGCTTTTGGACACATCATTCACATCTTCATGCACACGCGACACCAATACTTGTGTCTCTGGTACTTCTCCAACTTCCTTTCGATATATGTTGAATCACTCAATAATCGTTTCTAAAATAACATCAATCATTGGTAATAGCGAGAGCTTCCTTGCATCTAATAGAACATTGTTCATTTATTCAACACAATTAGTGGTGTCTATGTTGTTTTCCGGCATCGTCATTTGCGGCTCCGTCTTATCCTCCGTCATGTGTAGCAGAGGAATCTTCATCTTCTTGTCGGCCTCCTGCGGCAGAGCCAACTCCTCAGCCTGTATAGTTGTCTCCTCATCCATCTCCTTAGTTGTAAACACTTCTCGCAAGTTCCTCGACGTCGCATATGGTATGTTGAATTTGGGTTTATTGAATTCACTATTTGTACTAGTTGTACTAGTTAGTATGATATTTTCATATGTACTAGCACTTGAATTTGGCATAATTAGTAGATGCATTAAAGAGATTATTTAGTAAAAAACTATGATTAATTTAATTTGAGATTGTTTCGGAAACAATAAAATTAGTACAACTAGGAATATCAAGACTCTTAGTTGTTCTAGTTGTCCCGTTTTTTGTTAGTAATACTAGTATTCCTAATGAAATCGATACAACTATAACAAACAAGAGTCCCACTATTCCTATTTTCTCTAGTTGTAATGATTTAGTAGTAATACTAGTAATATTGGTACAACTACGATAACTACTTCGTATTTGTACTAGTTGTTCTAATACTACTCGTACTACTAGTAAAATCAGTACAACTAGAACTCTAGAAGCAGAAGAGGTGGTTTGAAGAGCACCCGCAGTTCAGGCGTATCATGGTTTTTAGGATTTGACCTGAATAATATAATGATGTCATAATTTATGTTATGTGTTGAATTTTAGATACAAATAATGCTACAACTATCATCAAGAATTGAAACCACTAGAAATGATAGTACAACTAGTCAAATATAACCGAACTAAAATGTGCGCGCCGACACTATTTGTGATTTGTGTACCTTTGTAAGACTTATTTGTGTACTTCTGTAAGACTTATTTGTGGTTTGAAGACTTATTTTTAGGTACAACAGGTTCAACTACTTACAAACAGGTCTCGTTCCACTTAATACGTTTGATACAACTAGGACAACAAGAAGTAGTTGTCCAACTCGTATATTTCGAACAACAAAAACTTGTGGTACTACTGCTATCTGTGTAGTTGTAGTGATAGTTCTAGTTGTACCATTTGAAAAAATGAAGATGCGTAAAATGATTAAAATTACATTTATAAACATGTTTCCATACCAAATATGGCATTAAAACATCTGAATTTTACCCTAAATAGATAACAGAAGTTGAATTTTTGGAATTGGTTACATAAACATCATATGTTTGCATGAAATGCCTTATACTTTTAAGGTTTCTTTATAAAACTTCACCATACTAACATGATTTTTTTTTTAAAAAAAAGTCTTTTTAAAAATTTTATGGTCTGAGATTATGTTAAATGTAGTTTATATACGAAATGTTGTAAGAACTACTGAAAATATAAAATTAAAGTGTGGTACAACTGATTAAAACTAAAAAATGCCCATAGTATAACTCTTTACAAAATGGTACAAGTAGAAAACTGGTAATACTAGAAGAATAAAAGGTGGCGCATGCGTGTTAAAAGTCGGCGCACAAGTTTTTTTAGTTGTACCAATATTTCTAGTTGTATCAATATTTCTAGTTGTACCAATATTTCTAGTTGTACCATTTGTAAAACTGAAGTTGTCTTAAATGATTAAAATTACATTTATAAACATGTTTCCATATCAAATATGGCATTAAAACATCTGAATTTTACCGCAAATACATAACAGAAGTTGAATTTTTGGAATTGGTTTCATGAACATCATATGTTTGCATGAAATGTCTTATACTTTTAAAGTTTCTTTATAAAACTTCACCGAACTAAACATGAATTTTTTTTAAAAAAGTCTTTTTAAAAATTTTATGGTCTGAGATTATGTTAAATGTAGTTTATATACAAAATGTTGTAAGAACTACTGAAAATATAAAATTAAAGTGTGGTACAACTGATTAAAACTAAAAAATGTGCAAAGTACAACTCTTTACAAAATGGTACAAGTAGAAAACTAGTACTACTAGAAGAAGAATATTTCTAGTACAAGTAGAAAACTGGTACTACTAGAAGAAGAATATTTTTTTAGTTTATAAATGTAATTTAAATCATTTTTGTAACTTCATAATTTCAAAATCGTACAACTAATAATAGTGGTACCAGTAGACAAAATAAGTGAATTTAAAACTGAATTTTGAGATAATTTTTGTAAGATATATATGTTATCTTCTATATAGTAGAAAATATTAATATATTATTAAGAAAAGGAAAAACACCAAATAATTTGTATTAAAATTTTATCTAATTTTCATTTGTATGGATTGATTAAAACCAAAATTCAAAAAAGTGAACAAACCGGTTATTAGCAACTTTTCCAACTCGAATCTCAGTTAGACATTTTATCGAACACCATACTTGCAATATGAGCTTCGTACTGTATAAGCCAAAGGCATAAAAAGTTTCATCCACTTCCGATTTTCCTAAAAACAATTTAACGACGTTTGTTGTTGCTGCTGTGCCTCTTGCTCTTCTTCTTTCTACTGCTTCTGTCTTCATCAGAATCTGAGTCTGAATCAGATGACTCCTCAGATGAAGAAGAGGAGTATCTTTTCCTCAGCCTTTCCTTGCTCTGCTTTTGCTTCTTCTTACTCTTCCTCTTATTCCTTCTCCTTCTCGTTAATCATCATATTTTTTTTAATCAAACTACTGTACAACCAAATTCAAACTCCATGGAAGTTAACATTTCGGATCCTTGATTCAATCGTGCGCAGCCGAATTGGATCGATAGGTGTTAGGAGAACAGAGAAGAAGCTTTGGATTTTTTTTTTTCTCAGAGAAAGAACCAATATGGCGCCAACGAGATGAAAGAGATCCACCTTTTTTTTTTTTATGTCGGCGACGAAGAGAGAGATCTGAGATTTTGATGGTTAGGGAATATTGGTTCAATTGAATGAGAAATTAAATTTGGTTTGTTTGATTTTCATTAAGGGTAGAAAGGAAAATTCCATCCCACGAACACCATTGAGATTAAACTCACACCATGTTGATTTCTTTCCCCTTCATTAACACTATAATAGATTTTGATCCGAAGAAGGGATCATGTGCTGTTTCGAGAAACCATCGATACGGTTCTTTTTTCTTTTTAATCTAAGCATAATTTTGTTTTAATTTCGATCAAAAAAAAATATAATTTTGTTTTAATTGATTGTTTTTTAAAAAATTTGTAAACATTAATTACGTGGGAGAATATGATTAGTCAAGTAACTTGTCTTTTATGCTCTGGTTATTTACATAGTTTTTGGTTCTAGTTTTTTTTTTTAGATTTTAGTTTTAAAATTTTCAGTCTTTGATTTTTCTGTAGATTTTGGTTTTTAAAAAAACTTGATAAGTAAATTAATTTAATTTTTGGTTTATCTATATGTTTATTTTCTTAAATTTGACTTATAGATTGAGTTTTTAATAAAATAAAGTCCTAAAATGATAATTTACAAAATTTAATAATTTAAATAAAAAATCAATAATAAGATGTACATGGATTTTTCGTAAATAAAAACAATTAAGTTAATTGTATTGATAAGTGGAGTTTTCAAAAAAGTTTTTAGTAATATTAATAATTTTTGTAATATTTATATTACATTTTAGATGTTTAAAACTTTCTTTTTATTGATCCTTAATAATTAGGAGTAGTTATTTTTTCTTAATTTTATTTATTTAGATTGATTCAATTATTTAGCTTTCATTTTTTAATATTTTTTAAAAAATGATTTGTACGTTAGCTTTTTCATAATTTGTAAAATAATAACTCACAAAACTTCATAAAATATACAAAGAATTATCAATAAAAATGCACAGAGATTTATTTTTAAATCGTTAAGTGTTGAAAAATAAAATTAATTTAATTGATAAGTTTAGGAAAACAATTTTGTTATAAGTTTTATTTGTTTAGTCACAAAAATTGTATAACTTAGTTACTAAATATAGTCGCAAATCAGTAACAAAATTTGTTACTAAATATTCTGTAACACTTATGTCACGATAAGTGACACAAATTTGTTATTTTCAATTTGGTCACAATATTATAACCAAATAGTAACTCTTTTCTGACTAAATTTTTTGGGTTGACTGGTTATTCCCCTCCCTATAGTGCTGCTTCTGCGTAAATCCTCTTACACTACCCAAGCGCTGCATAATTCCTCCCAAACTATGACATTGAATTAAGTAAACCCCCAAACTTTTTTTCTCTGCTTAATTCCACATAATTAATTAACCATTCTAAATCACGATCAATCTAAAAAAATCGCGTTTGATAATAGTTCCACATAATACTTTGTTCTTGCTTTTTTTAATCAAACAAAAAAATTAAACGCAAAAAATTAAACAAAAAAAGTGGATTAAGAAAGGGATTTTCTGGGTAGTCTTCAAAGAAATCGTGAAATTGAGATTGTGGCAGTAAATCTCGAGCTTGTTGAGTTTCTTCTCGAGCTCTGACATGGACGATTTCAGCCTAGAAGCTTCAGTGACGGCGTCTTTTTTCTTCTTCGTGGCTTGAATCAGTTTATGAGAAAGCTCCGCCACGGCTAACCGCCACTGCTCTTCTCTGGTAGCGTCGGCGGCGGAGGAGGAGGAAGACCGTGGAGGAAGCGCCGCCGCGGAAGAAGGTTTGGGGCTTCTCCATGTGAGTGATTGAAAGATCGATTTGATGATGAGATTGGGGCTAGAGATGAAGGAAGGGTTGTTGTGGCTTTCGAGAGGCACGACGGAGAATTTGTCTCGGTGAGAGTGGTGAGGCCGACACTTGTTGCAGGAGACGGCTCCTCCGTCGTCCTCGTCGTCATCATGTCGTTTTCTGCTTTGCGGTTTGCCGTTCCCGTTGTGGTGGAGAGGCGTTAGAGTGTGTTGGTAGCTGTTGTTGTTGCTGTTGCGTCGGTGGTGGTGGTGGCTTGGAGTGGTGGAAGAACCGCCGTCGCTGCTTGGGGTTGCTCTGTTTTTGTATCTTTCTTCGTGGAGGTCGTCTTCTTCGCATTCTGGAATCTGAAACAACAGAGAGAAGTTATAAAAACATCAATTTTTCTTTCAGTTACTCAAGCGAAAATCATGCCAAAATGAGAAAAAGGAATCTTTGGATTCGAATAGTTTTAATGGAATCATTGAGATCAAAGGATGAAACTTTTGACGAAAAGGTAACAGAACAATGTCTTCCCACTTTTTTCATCGTTTTCGTGGGAAAACAATTGTGTATAATTCTCAGGAAAACAGTCAAGAACACTCTGTTTACGAAGACGACCCAAAAATTACTATTATCAAACGCGATTTTTTTAGATTGATCGTGATTTAGAATGGTTAATTAATTATGTGGAATTAAGCAGAGAAAAAAAGTTTGGGGGTTTACTTAATTCAATGTCATAGTTTGGGGGGAATTATGCAGCGCTTGGTAGTGTAGGGGGATTTACGCAGAAGCAGCACTATAGGGAGGGGAATAACCAGTCAACCCAAATTTTTTCACAATTTCGTATGTAAATTATCACAATTTTAAGACAAAACAATTAGTAACAATTTTTAGTCACAATATTAACTTTTTAGTCACAATATTAACTTTTACCTTAGCTGTAGTGATCATATATCACTATTAATGCCTTCGCCATGTGTCGTAACCAACCAAAATTGTAAATAAACATTTGTTTTTTTTTTTTAATACGACTGGCTAATTTGATTGTAACTTGGCGATTAAAACGAGTCTAATTTTATTTAGTCATAAATTAATCGTAAAGAAGTCTGTAATTAGTACTAAATTTAGTGCTGCATGTGTATTCGCAATCTGGAATGGCGAAAATTCTGTTTTCTTGTACTGTACAGTTGTACACAGTAGTACACGTCGGACTTAATTGTTACTCAAACATGGTCTGATAAACTATATAAGGAAATTTCAGACAAAAAGAAAAAAAAAAACTAGATAAGGAAAAAGCTTAGGATGCGATGATATTGCATGTAAAAAGAAAAATTGTTTACGTCAGTGAAATAATACTACTGCTGATCCATTCTGATTCCATTTCAAAAGTGTACAGGTTTTAAAATCTTATAATTCATGGTCTCAGAAGAATATTAGTTGTTGCTATTTAATGTTTTTTTTTCATAATTCAGATACTCTTTTTGCTCTATCTTCGTTTCACTTGTGAGTAGTCCAATATTGGTATCTCATTAAGTTTGCATTTTCCGTCTAGTATAGACGAGTACGTACATTTTAACTTCATCCATAAGTCCATGTCGAATTTTATATATGTGCTCGAATTTATATCAGATACTAGTCTGTGAGAGTAGGATGCTCATTAGCTCACACATCTTTTTATGTAGGCATGCTTTTGGAGGAAAATAGGCTTTAATTACGTAGCGTTTTGTAGTGCATTGTCGTCACGGTGTTAACACTTAACATGTGCTCGAATTTTTTATTTTTTTTATGTAACTTTTTCGTTTACTTTGTTTGCATTCGGTAATTGTCAATTGGAATAAATGGTCAAAGAAACCATTAATTGATTAATAAGGATATAGACCTAGGCTAGCATATATGGCTCGATTATTTTTAACTAATTCATTTATTTCTTGAAAGCCCGATAATAATAACGACGTAATAACTCAAAACCATCATGGAATCAATAACTTTAGGTGAAATAATATTTTAATGTTTTTTCATAATATTTTTGTATTGCCATGCATTGCATTCCATGCTTTAACGTTAAACTCGTAGCTCTCCTCAAGGAAGTCCACTGCCGTAACCACCACCAGCACCGGCTCCACCACCGAATCCACCACCGGCACCTCCACCTGCTCCTCCTCCAAATCCACCACCACCACCGGCTCCACCTCCAGCTCCTCCTCCGAGTCCACCTCCAGCACCAGCTCCACCTCCAAATCCACCACCAGCACCTCCACCAGCACCACCGCCAAATCCACCACCGGCACCACCGCCTCCTCCAAGCCCACCACCGCCTCCAGCTCCTCCACCAAATCCTCCTCCAGCTCCACCACCAGCTCCTCCACCTAAACCACCGCCGCCTCCAGCTCCTCCACCTAAACCGCCGCCTCCTCCAGCTCCTCCGCCTAAACCGCCTCCAGCTCCTCCGCCTAAACCGCCTCCAGCTCCTCCGCCAAGACCGCCTCCTCCTCCAAGGCCGCCGCCTCCACCAAGGCCGCCGCCTCCACCAAGACCACCGCCTGGATGGTGGAAGAACGTTTTTTGATCCTCGAGACCACTCTTAAGCTTCCTGTTAGCGACACTAGCAAATGAAGTGAAAGCTAGAGAGCCGACAAGTAAGGCAACAAGAAGCATTGACTTGGAAGCCATGTCGATCTTTGTGTTTTGTGTATGCGATGATGAGGAACTCTATCCGCTAAATAGGTGTTTATATAGATCATCTAGCTAGAGCTGAAGAATTGAAAAATACAAAAGGAGAGAGTAGTAAAGTTTCACAGTGAATAATTATCATTAATTCATCTGCCCATCTAATTCGTGTTGGCAAATTTAATGCAATACCTAACTACCAATTGTTGACTAACTAGTCACTCACCCACATGTAGTAGACCCCTTTCTTTCATTCTTTGTGTTAGTACTTAATACCATAGTACTAACTTTCTTGCCTCTGTGTTAGTATTTGATGCATCCGAGTTTTTGATTATTCTTATGTCCGGAGTTATTTAATGTCTTGCTAAATGCTTATTATATTTTGTATATAGTGTCCACATTGCAAAAAGGCGTGTGTAATATGTATTTTAACGTTGACGGCCGGTAATTCCTTTGCCAAAAGAAAAAAGAGACGGTAATTCTTTTTACAAATGCTTCCATTACATAGAAGAGAATAATGAAAGATGAAATCAAATTTTCACTAAATTTCTTCTTTCATCTTTCTTGACTTGGACGAAGTAGAATCGGCATCTGCTTCACACTGGGACAATGCATAAATAAATCTAGTTATAGAATTTTTATGTTAAATATACTTATTCGCGGTGACTATTTAATATGCTATAAGCCAACAAGTTTTGAAAACTTGGTGCTCTTCTTGGATTAAATGCTTTCTTCTTAAATAATCTACTTTCTCATCCGTAATCTTAATTACGTCTAATAATAGTTGTCAAAGTTCTGTGGTCCCAATAGTTAAATATGTTAAAATTACTTTAAACCAAACTAATGAAAATCTGATCTAGATGCGATTTAAATAGTTCTTTTTTTTAATCAATTGAAAAAAGCTAGCAAAAGAATGGTCTTTGATCATATGTAATCTGGTTACACACGAAGACGTGCATTGTACAAACAATTGTAATATAATAGCATGGCCGGTTTGCGTAGTGATTCAGAACAGGATAAGATATGTCATACAATTCGGAAAAAAAAAACATGTCTTAAAATTACAAGCCCCTCACAGTAATTCAATCCGTATTACTAAATCACCACCACAGAGAGAAAAATCTTCCAGGTCACTAGTTCGAATATCAGTGACATAGAAGAGACAACTAATCCAATTAAACATGTTCAGATCTCCGGTCCGAGTAGATTTATGAAGTATGAACCCCCCAAAATTTTTAGTGAAAAAAAAAAATCTTTGTCTCCATAGTTTCTCTCAAGATACAAAAGTATTGAGATTTTTATGTGCAAGTCTCATTTGTTTTCACCACTATCATCTCCTTCACAAAAAGTTATCGCAAACCGAATTAACCATTCATAACAAAGCATTGCCCAGATATCCCAAACTAATTATTTGCAACTGATGAACTGATCGAAACTACTTTACGGCATTAGTTATCCTAATTTTTTTCTTTCTAACGATACCCTGATCATAATGATTCACCCGAATTTATTTTTACGGTAATATATTATAGTATTAGGTAAGTAATACTTTCATTACTTCATCAAATTGATTAGAAGTACATATATTATATAGTGATGAATGCATTTTACGTTTTTCAGTTTTACGTGCGGTACTTGATTCAGCTATTTACTTTCCCTTCCTGCATGCCAACTATTCATGGAAATTTGTTTTTTAATAATCAATTTCATTTTATATATTTTTCATTATTTTTTCTCTGGCAGGTTTCATTTTATTCCCTTGTTAATTTATTTTAGAGAAATACCCTCAAATACCACACTTTCATATTTTTGTGACAAAAATACCACACCAAGGTGAAAATGACAAAATAACATTTATTTAATGGTTTAAAAATAATTAAATTAATAAATTTGGGTTTGAAAGTCATTAATTAGGGTTTAAATTTTGGGTTTTAGGGTTTAGGTTTAAGGGATTGAGAAGAAACATATGAAAATAAATGTATAATAATCTTTTTTCTTTTTAAAAAATGTCATTTTTGTCATTTTCACTTTGGTGTGATATTTTTGTCACAAAACATGAAAGTGTGGTATTTTTGAGAATTGAATTTTATTTTACGGCATTATAGTAACTAAACAAAAAAGAAATATATAATTTTCGATATTTGCAATCCGGTAAACAAAATTAGGAATATTTTATAAAAAACCCGTCAGAGATATTTTGATTTACAAAACCGGTCGAAGACTTTGGATTCCCTTTCGCGCCCTTCTCTCTTCATCATCATCTTCCCAACGTCTCTACACTTTCCCCTCTCTCCCTCTCTCTCTCGTTCGAATCCGCGGCGATGGAGGAAATGGACGACACGGAAACCGAATCGCAGGTATCTCCGATTGCATTATCTGCTTTCTCTCTGAAATTTCGCGGCATCTTCTGATTTTGCTGTTCGTCTCTCCTGAGAATACGGATGTTATGCCGTTGTGATCGAAGTGTGAAAGTTTGATATCGAGCTTCGCTGATTTACGGTTTCGATAACTCAAAAATTTGGATACGTTTTGGAGTCGATCGATTTATATAGTACAGAGACTGATGAACCCTAGTTGTTCCTGTTTTAGCCTAATCGGAACTAGTTGGACTCTAATTGTTGCGTCGAGTCGATCGCGGAAACACTAATTGCATGGGCTCTGTGCAGATTCTGAGAACCATTTGATACTTACACACTATTGCATATTTCAATTATACCAATTTGTTTCAATTGGAATATTGCAGGTTTATATGGCTTGCATCCAGCACGGTCGTCGGTTAGTATTTCACTTCAGATTATTGATTATATATGAAGATAGAGCATAGGATTGAATGCTTATGTTATGTGTATCAGTGGAATATTTGTTAGCTGGTTATCAGATGGACAAGTTCATATCCTTCTCTCTAACTTTACAAAATCTTTTACAACAGAGTTGGAGTCTCTTACTACGACTCTAGTGTACGCCAGCTTCATGTACTTGAAGTTTGGGAGGAAGATTGCTCAGATTTTACTCTGATGAATATGGGTATGAATTTCCAATATGAGATGGAACTGAATCTTCACATGTAGTTTACCTGCAAGTCCATGTATTGATCTATCACACTTATAATGAGAAGTTTTAGTCACGCAGGTTCTTGATTTACAGCTACTTTTCTGCAGTTTTGTTCTGCTACACTGTCCTTACCTCATTAGTTACTTGTTCGCTGAATTTTACTTGGTTTATATGTCTTAAGTCAAATATCAAGCGAAGCCATTGGTCATTTACACAAGCACCAAAAGTGATGACTCCTTTGTATCTGCTCTGCAGCAAAGTGGTATGGTGCTATCTCTTTTGATGCGATTATATGAGCCCTAGAGTTTATGGTCTTACATAATTTCTTTGTTTCTGCAGACGGAACTGACGAGAGTACCACGGTGAAGCTAGTCAAGAGCTCAACATTCAGCTACGAGCAAGCATGGCACAGGTACAGAAAGTGTAATCAGCTCAATTTTTCCCCTTATTTGCGTGGGTTTTGATTTAACCAGATGACATGATGAATCTAGTAGGAAACTGGTTCCTGCACTTCTAGTTGTAATAGCTTTCTTGACTCATGATATCCACGGGCTTTTACCCAAATATTGTGTAGGCTGGTATATCTTCGAGTAACAGGAATGGATGAAGGGTTGAACACCAAAGAAAGGATTTGTTATGTAAGTTACTGTGGATTTTCTTTAATCCCACTGTATGACGTGCTCATTTGGTTATTATAGTCTGCAGTTGGGTCTCATTCTTAATGTAGAATTTGTTGATACTTTCGATGCCACATTGAAACGATTTGACATCGTCAGTAAATTTTCTATATTAAGCAAAACAAAGCTAGCTGAGTTCATTTGTTATTGTGAATTGCAGCTGAGTTCGATGATGGATGTGGGCAGTGAAGTCCAAGTTCGTGTTAGTGGGGGTCTTCTTGCTATATTAGAAAGTGAACGAATTGTAGATACCCTGGAACAAACGGAACCTGGGACTGCGTCAATTGCAATTGATTCAGTCATGGAAGTACCATTGTATCCTCCAATGTTTCTGTTCTGTTTCTTTCGTCTTAGTGAAAACACTTTCTGAATTGTTGGGATGACAATGCTGTTCGCAAATCCTTTACAAAATTTTCACCAGGAACAAGTTCCTCAAACTTGATGCAGCTGCTCACGAGGCACTGCAGATATTTCAAACAGATAAACATCCAAGCCATATGGGCATTGGCAGGGCAAAAGAAGGGTAAGTGGTTCAACTGTGAAACGTTACTATCTAATGTTTTTCTGCATTAACTTATGAATAATCTTCACTGATTCTTTAATTGAAGGTTCTCGGTGTTTGGTATGATGAATAAGGTTTGCTTTCCTTGCATTGGGTCCTTCCAGTTGTTGCTTCTTGGATATATGATTTAACTTACCTGGCCTATTTCAGTGTGCCACACCAATGGGTAGACGCCTTTTAAGGTTATAATTTGAATGATAGGTCCATACAAACTCTCCTGCAGCTACTTATGTAATCTTAAGGTATCAGTTTCATTCTCTCTATTTCAGAAGCTGGTTTATGAGGCCAATTCTAGATCTTGAAGTGTTGGACCGTCGTCTCAATGCTGTATCCTTTTTCCTTCTTGACATCTTGTGAAGAACTTCGCCTTATGTCAAGTAGGATTGGAGTTAGCAATCGACAAGAAAGAAGAGAAACCAATGGACTAAACTTTAAGTCTGCTTTCTGAAGTCTTAACAGCAAAAAAAACCATATTCATTTATTTTGAATGAGGAAAAAAATGAGCTCGACCACTTATTGATAAGTTTCTCTTGACTGTATGAGATTTCATTTTTCGTATCGTCGGCAGAGCTGATGACATCTCTACGGGAGACACTGAAATCTGTGAAGGACATTTCCCATTTGTTCAAGGTAAGAAGGTACCATAACTTTATATATTCGTGGTGGCATGCCTATTTGATTTAGTCATAAGAGCCTATGAAGCAGATTTTTGAATTAGAAACTAATGGCACAGAGAATATTTTCCATGTATTTTGTGGTGTATATGTTAATTGTTAATCTGTTGGCAGATTCAGTGTTCTCTTTGCTTGCCATATGTGTTATATATTAATTCTGTAGATTTGTTTTTTTTTTTTTGGGTATACATTTGACTTTGCCAAATATCTCATTCTTATGTGAAAACAAGAAATTCAACTCCCCGACGTCCCTGTGTACCAGTAATGATTGGACGGCTTTTATGAAGGTAAACTCTCACTTATTGATAGCAGGCCTTTCTTATATTATTTTCCTTTACTACACTCTCACCACTTTATTCATTAGTTTCTTTTAAAAGCGGATCGTAACTGCAATTTTGATAGATTACTGTAAAAATAGTTTCCCAGTATAATGCGCTCTTTTTGTGTGCATTAGAGTATAGGCGCGCTCATGCACGTGAATAAGATATTTGAAGTTGGAGTCTCAGAAAGTCTCCGAGAGCATATGAGACGCTTCAACTTAGACATTATTGAAAAGGTTACTAATGTTTCTTATCGCCAACAGCTTATGAAGCTTCAAATGCTATTTTCTCACTCCTCTAGTCAATTGCGTGGTTGTTTTGCTAAGTTCTCTAGCCATGTTGCAGGCTGGCTTATGTATCACCACAGAACTTAATTATGTATATGAACTGGTAAGTTGATGTTACATTCCGTCTCTTCCATTCCATTGTAATCCATACTGTCTTCTTCACAATAACAGGTCTTACCATCTCTCTTTTCGTACTTGGAAATAAAAGTCGTTTAGAAAAGTTCATCAGGCCTTCGAGTGAGAGATGCATAGGTTATGTAAAACAATCATGTCTACAATATCAGTAACGATGGACTTAATTCCACAGGTAAGTGGAGTCATTGATGTAACTAGAAGCAAAGAGAAGGGTTATCAAACATTGGTGAAAGAGGGATTTTGTGCTGAGGTTATTATAGAAATTCGTTTCCTCCAGATTGTCATACCACTAATTTTTCTTGCAAGTAATTCATTTCTTGTTTTACCAGTTGGATGAGCTGAGGCAAATTTACGAGGAGTTGCCGGACTTCCTGCAAGAGGTTTTTTTCTATGTGATAAGATTTCTTAATTGATTATGAAGTAAACATGTATTTTGATGATTCCAATTTTCTTACAGGTTTCATTGATGGAGTTAGAACACTTTCCTCATCTGCAAAAGGAAAATCTCCTTCTCCCTCCCTGTATCGTCTATATTCAACAAATTGGTGAGTCTGCAGTTTCACGATATAGTCCTTACATAATTTCTGTGCGGTGCGTTGTTGTATACTCAAAAGGTTTAGCTAGGATGAATTTTGAAACATAACTGCTTCGTAGGAGAATCATTCCTAACTAAGGTGAATTACAGTTGCACAAATTTAATTGCTCTGGGTTTGGAACCAATATGTCCTGGAATCATCAGTTCAACTATGGTGTCTTATGCGTCTTGATTGCTGCATAGCCTTTTAATTTATGATGTTTGTTTATCAAATCATGACCATGCGTCTATATTCACACTTTGTGAACAGGTAGCTCCTTTCTGTGAATGAATATATAACGTTTGCTTTAATTTATCTGTTCGGCAGGGTACCTTATGTGTATTTTTGGAAAAAAACTCGATGAAACTGCACTTGATAGGCTTACCGAATTTGAATTTGCGGTACATTGGTTTTGTGTTAAAAATCTTGACGCCAATAGTTTTGATGCTATGTATGTCAGTTATTAAACATAAGTTTTAATCTAAAATATTCTCTCTTGTAATTAGTTCTCTGATCTGGATGGAGAGACTCAGCGATTCTTTTATCATACTCCAAAGACAAGAGAATTAGACAACCTTCTTGGAGATATCTACCACAAAATTTTAGGTATGTTCTTCACGCCCATTAATATTTTCCATGGCACATCCTTCAAGGGTACGATAATGTAGTATTTTATCTCATTAAAAATTGCTAACAGATATGGAGAGAGCAATTATTAGGGACTTGCTATCGCACACACTTTTATTTTCGGCTCACCTGTTGAAGGCAGTTAACTTTGTTGCAGAACTTGATTGGTAATCAATATTTTAAAAGCTACTGATATCTCGTTCCATTTCTAGCCTCTCCTTTTAAAGGAAAATAACACTTTTATGTTAATTAAATTAGCTGCTAGTGACTAATGACTAATAACTATTAATTGTTCTCGGCTTTTCTAGCATTTTATCGTTGGCTTGTGTAGCCCATCAGAATAAGTACGTAAGGCCTGTTCTGACAATGGAAGCATTGCTTGATATTCGGAATGGAAGGTGAAGTTGACTCTTTTAGCTGCAGTTATGTCTTACTGTTGCATTTATACATAAACTCTTCACAAATTTGTTTCCGTATATATCTGTAATTGGTGTGCAGACATGTTTTGCAAGAAATGGCGGTGGATACATTTATCCCGAACGACACTGAAATCAGTGATAGCGGTGAGCTGATCGTTGTTTACATCTTTTGAATATACAGGCGTGCATAAACACTTAAGTTGTGAACTAGTCTGTGTTCAGCACCTGATTGCAACGTTTCCTGCCTCAGGTCGAATTCATATCATTACTGGTCCTAATTACTCAGGAAAGAGCATATATGTAAAGCAGGTGGGCTTTGCTATCTAAGTCTTTCTAACACTTAAGTCTTGTTTCCAATAAAAGTGTACTTCATCATCATGAACTGACAACTCAAGTCGAACATTCTTTCTGGCTTGCTTTTCCTAGGTGGCTTTAATTGTTTTCCTTTCCCATATTGGAAGCTTTGTACCAGCAGATGCTGCAACTGTTGGTTTAACTGACAGGTCAAACGTCCTGCACTCTTTGATCCTTCTAGAATATCCTTTTTAATGTGCATCTTTTATTACTAAGACCAGTCGTACAACAACAGGATCTTTTGTGCAATGGGAAGCAAGTTCATGACAGCGGAGCAATCTACATTCATGATTGATCTACATCAAGTAGGAATGATGCTAAGGTATTTCTGAACTGCTTCTATCCTAGCTTTTATTTCAAGCTACTGATTGGCACTTGTGAGCCGGTCTCATTCGCTTTTGTCAGTTAGCGACTTCTTGTTCACAAGCTCTGTTATTCTAAAGTTCATGGGACAAAATATTGCAAATATTAATCAGCTTCACATGTGGAAGAAACTAATATATGCATGACTTATGATCATGTTTGTAATGATTGTGACTGGCTTACATACTCCAGGCAGGCAACTTCAAGATCTCTGTGTCTCTTAGACGAGTTTGGTAAAGGCACTCTTACAGAAGGTTTGTTTATTTGTTTGTTTATGTGTTTGTGAAAAAAAAGAAAATTTGTGCCTTACATACATTCTACTTAAGCACAGATGGTATTGGCTTGCTTGGTGGGACAATTAGTCATTTTGCTTCATGCAATGAGCCACCAATGGTAAGCGTTCTCCGATCTTTTCATAAAAGCCCCCAACGTAGCATCATAGCATGTTACGTGACATGGACTATTTCTGCTCGCTTTCAGGTTCTAGTTTGCACCCATTTGACCGAGCTGCTTAACCAGAGTTGCTTGCCCGTTGTATGTACTCTGAATCAATTAACTTTCGAAAATATCGAGTTTCTATTATCACAGCATCCTTAAAGATTCGTTGTTTTGTTTGTCCTTTTACCTCAGTCTGAGAAGATTAAATTCTATACAATGAGCGTTCTGAGTCCAGACACAGAATCTGCAAACCTGGAAGAAATTGTTTTTCTTTATCGGTATGAAGCCTCAGCGACTAGCATTTTACCTGAAGTGTCTGCACTCGTAAGACTTTGATGTTTCAGCTAATGGTTTTTGCTTGCAGGTTAATTCCGGGACAAACGTTGCTGAGCTATGGTGAACATTTCATCCTTTGCCTTATTATTGTTGTCTAGATAACTAAATATCATGTGAATACACCAAATGTCATCAAATCTATTTATTTATCAATCGCAGGTCTGCATTGTGCACTACTCGCTGGTACGTTTCAAAATCCCATAGGATTCGTATTTAAATCTCTAACTCTAATCAGTTAATGACAATGTTGATGGACTTCTCTAAACGCATTTATCACCATTTCTTGATTTGCAAGGTGTCCCAGAGGAAGTCGTGAAGAGGGCAGCCATCGTGTTGGACGCCTTTGAGAGTAACAGCAACATGGATAAACTAAACCTTGACAACATATCGTCTCAAGATCAAGCATTCAAGGTCTTTTATTTTCTCTCTCCCACTTACACTCTCTACACAGACTTACCGCTTCTCTTTTCTTTCCTCATGGCTTTACCAAACTGTTTACCTTACCAAATGAAACTCGCAGGATGCTCTTGACAAGTTTTTGGCGTTCGATATCAGAAAATGTGACAATGACATCCGTGCCTTCTTTCAGGACATGTTCACTTCTTAAAACCAAAGAAAAACTTTGTTTTACCAATTCAAAGCCAAAAACATTTTGTTATATAACCCAAACCGAACTGAAAACCAGTAACTACAATGCTTTATCTGTTCCGCTTTTCTGAAGCTCCTTTTTATTTGTTTGTTCCTTGTGTCCGGCCCTACGTGAGATTTCCCATTTTTTTGTTAAATTCATTTTTCATCCTTACTATATCCAATCGATTTTCAATATAAACTTTTAGTGTTTACCATTATCGCTGGACAGTTGTTTTAATCTAATACAGAGAAATGCAGAGGATAACAGAGTACACGAAAGGAAATTCTGAATAATACGGTTTCGATATTGAAAATAGAAAAAAAGGTGAACAAGCGTTCATAAAACGCCGATCACAGAGACGGTGACAGAGATTTCCAAAACAAATCCCGACAACCAAATCTCTATCAACGACAACAAAGTAACAATTTCTGCAAAACAACGATAAACTGAAAATGACATCTTCTCACTCCTATTTAATTCCTCGGTTTGTTGTTATTTGACGAGGCCCATCTCCTAAGCTGTGGCCCAAGAACAGAACCAGCCAAATTCCATTTGCTGTATCATAATCTTTTGCCCACAAACTGACATGAGCGATTTGACTCTCAATAAAATATTTAGATCTGTTCGTTTGGGTTCAAATACTTAAATATTATACTTTAGAATATATATACAGATATTGATATATGGGAAACATAAAAAGTCGTTTGTTTGCTTCTGAGTTCTGACCAAACAAAGGCTTTTTCTGTTACGAAAGGAAGCTTGTCTTTTTTTTTTTTTCTAATAAAAATAAATGTTGTTTGATGTTAACAGACGTTTATAGCTGTTAACGTTGACTCAAGTTTGATTTGATTTTTCCCAAGTCCACATAATTTTTTCGGGATACTTTGTTCTTTATGTCCCGGCCCTACTTATGATTTCCTTTTGGAAGCTCTTCCTTATGTGGCTTCATTGGTTTCTCTCGACCGTGTGTAGTTGCCACTTCTCACTCTTGACACGTGGGCACGCATACACCGACATATTTAAATAATTAATATATAGTACTTGCCACTTGATGATTTTGGGATTACACGTGGAGTATATTCTTAAGGATATTGGGATTGCCACTTGATGATTTTGGGATTTTAGGTTTTTTTTTTTTTTTTTTTTTTTTCTCTATATCACCTGGAACTACTCGTTTTATGTATCTAATCAATCATTAAAATCACTAGAATAAAAATAAGACCATAACCACGGCTTTCCTTCTGCCATTTCCAACTTCCGAAGTCTATTATTGTATTATTGTTATCTTTGATAATTTGTTCAATTATACCTACATGTATATATTTGTATTATTACTAGATTTGAGTATGGGACTTTTTTTTTTTTACAGATGAACTCATTTTATCAAAAATTGTGGGTTTGACAGATGATGTGGACAGATGCTACAAAACAAAAACAAAATGCAGGAAAAAAGACAAATGCAGCAGCCTATAAAGAAGTAATGCCCTAACTGGAAAAACATTTGGAAAGGGCCCACATAACTAACAGAACCTATTTAAGTGATATCTCCTTATGAGATAAACCGTTGCTTCACTATACCATATTCATTTTGAACAGCAATTGATAAAAAAAATTAAATTAAATAACCAGAGATGGATAACTGCTCATAATCAATTTTTGGTCGAGTTTCATATCGTGTCTTTGGTTAGTTTTACTTCTTTATTTAGGTACTAAATAGATATAATTGCAAAATCTCTTGTTTAATATTAGTTTCACGATTTTATGTTTTTATACTTAAATTCTCACTTAAATTCTTTTAAATTTTCTATTTCTTTATAACTATGTTATATCCACGTTTCATTTTTATTTAACTACTGATTATCAGAAAATAATGATGATGCCAAATAAAAAATTATTTTTCATCTTTATTTAAGAATATAATATCAAACCCATTTTCAGTATAAGATGATCTTATCATTTTTTGTTGAAAATGAAAATCTAATCCACATGTTTTTGATAATTTAAGGATTTACTGTTCACGAGCTCTGTTATTCTAAAGTTCATGGGACAAAATATTGCAAATACCACTCAGCTTCACATGTGGAAGAAACCAATATGTGCATGACTTATGATCATGTTTGTAATGATTGTGACTGGGTTACATACTCCAGGCAGGCAACTTCAAGATCTCTGTGTCTCTTAGACGAGTTTGGTATAGGCAGTACTCTTACAGAAGGTTTGTTTACGGATTCTCTGCTCTCTGCTTTGCAAAAAAAGGTATGTGTTTGGGAAAGAAAGAAACAAATTGTGCCAGCTTACATACACTCTACTTAATCACAGATGGTATTGGCTTGCTTGGTGGGACAATTAGTCATTCATGTAATAATCCACCAAGGGTAAGCGTTCTCTTGTCTATTCATAAAAGCGTACATGTTCGCTTAAGAACCCCCAACGTAGCATGTTACGTGACATAGACTATTTCTGCTTGCTTTTAGGTACTAAGAATGGGTTTTTTAATATTTTATTTTGTTTTTAATAATATATTATTTGTAAATTTATAAGTTTAAATGTGCTAAATTTTTTAATTTTTTTGCATAAATGTAATATATAATTTTAATATGTTATGAGAACTAATGATATTCTTAGTTGGTTTTTGTTTTTTTTTGTTTTTGTTTTTAAGTTTATATGAAAATATATTTTTGAAGTCATAATTTGAGATATGTTAATAATTTTATTTTGAAATAGATGATAATAATATATAATTTATATTAATCATTTACTTTTCTGAATAAATTTAATTTCAATTACCAAAAAATAATATTTCATTTAATATTTAAATTTGAAAATAGATAAATCATTTTTAATAAAATGAAAATATTTTTTATTCAGTGTAATATTTTCCTTATATTCTTAGTTGTAAAAATTTATATGAGGTTTTGTGTGATGTATTTCCGAATATTTTCTGTTGTTTCTTTGGAAAAAAATAACTATTGATTAGTTAATGTAACTAATGTTGCATCTGTGGTTAATTGTTCTTCTTCTTTTTTTTTTTTGATAATCCTGGTATCTGGATCCTCCGTGGAGTACCCAACTAGCGCCTAATGATCGTGCACCGGAACAAGCCGGGCAGCCCACCGAAGGCATCCAGGAGCCGGAACGGAGCGGGTTACGTCCACCTACCCGAAGGCAGGCAGGGTTCCTGGCCAAACGCAGCCGGAAGTGTCCGTATTGGCCCCGAAGGTATCTCAAGCACAACATCCCCCAATGGACCCTCGAACCCATGACCTCCCGAAGGAAGTTGGACTGAGCTGAGGTTCACCACTAGACTAACCACGTTCTTCTTTATTTAGGTAAGAGAAATATATATATTTTTAAATTCTCTTGCTTATATTTTTATGCCAAAAAAAATCCACTTTAATTCTTCTAAATTGTCTATATTTCTCCAAATATGTTATATTCTTGCTTAATTTGTTATCTTATATACTATTTGAAAAACTACAGGTTTTGGTTCTAATTTTTTTTCGAGTTAGAAAGAAAAACATGAATTTATTATTTGTTTATGTGATCATCTTCGCTGGAGTAGTTGCATCTACTTTCTGAAGTCATTACTTTCAACTAAGAACCCAACCGTATGAAATTTTAGATTTTAAGGCATCTAGAATAGGAGCGTATAATGTGTTTAACGCGTACATCAGAGTTTACTGTACTTTGATGAAAACATTGTTGTTATAAATTATTACCAAAAAAAAAAAAACATTGTTGTTATAAACTAAAGTTACATTTGGTTACACTGACTTAACATAATAATTGTTTGAAAAAACAAATTGTTTGACTGTGTACAATAGTATTTTTGCATCTTTGTCTTCTTCTACAAGAAAGAAATTTAGACCTTCCAAAATAACCGCTATCTACCATACCTTATTCTTGCTTTTCATGAATTCTATATCGCTTATACACACATTTGCGTTATGCCCTTCTCTGTGCTTTGAGTTGGATGCTGGATATGGAACTGTATATCTATAATGTCAGCCATATGTCATTTTCAGTTTAAATCTAAATAAAATTCTCACTCATGACCACAAAAAAACTATAGTAGTGTGAAAACCATCTTCATTTTGAACAGTTAAGTATTTAAGAAAAAAGATATTGAATTAATTAGCAAAGATGGATAACTACTCGTAATAAAAAGAAATTATTTAAATGAAGCGGTGGACTTTCATATCGTGTCTTTGGTTAGTTTTAGTTCTTTATATAGGTAATCAATAGATATAACTTCAAAATCTCTTGTTTAATATTAGTTTCACGATTTTATATCTTTATACTTAAATCTTCTCACTTAAATTATTTTTAGTTGTCTATTTCTTGTTATATCTATGTTTCATTTTTATCTAACTACTCATTATCAGAAATAATGAAATGATGCCAAATAAAAAAGTATTTTTCATCTTTATTTAAGTATATAATAGCAAACCCATTTTCAGTGTAGGATGATGTTAACATTTTTTTGTTCAAAATAAAAACCTAATCCACATGTTTTTGATAATTTAAGGATTGTGATTTCTTATCCTTACTTTTAACTAACCAAAACGATGTGTTGTTTTTCAATTACAACCATGCTGACTTAATGCATCACTTCTAAAGTAACCTCTCATGTCTTTATCTTTTTTTAATCTTACCCACTTTCTATATATATTATGGCAAATAACTCTACATTTTTCGGTATAGTCGATTTATCAGCAATATCATTTCACAGTCTTGTAACCACCGGTCCTATGTTTGTCCTCTACGCGGTGTAAGTCTTCCATGATATCTTACTCATGCATATTATTTTGAATGTCATTAAATAAATAAAAAATGAATATAGGAAAGTATAAAAGATCTCTTACAACGTCTTTGACAAATAATTTCGAACTTTTTTTTTTTATTATGGCATATAGTCATAAATAAGTAAATTTTTTACATAAATGAAATCAACCAATAAAACCCGTCGCGCATGTGTTCCTAAACATCTCTTTAATGGGTGAGGGGAGAAGGGAACAAAAGGAACGTACTGTCACTTGATTTCGTCTAAAAAGAGATAGAGAGAGAGAAAGCTTCTCATCACACCCATAACCGAAGAACAGAGAGAAACCTTATTTTCTTCAAGCTACAAGGTATAGTATATAATATTTCTTACGATTTTGGGTTACCATTTAAAGGACTCTGACCCTAATCAGATCACTATCACGATTGATAACCGTTCTGATATTTTAGTTGCATTTATTTTGCAGATGTTGTTTGGTGGTCGCGCAAACTACTACAAGGTTTGTGAATTCTAACTAACTATTTCATAGACTAATTCACCGCATTTATAATCTAAATGCATAGCGTATAGTATATAATATTTCTTACGATTTTGGGTTACCATTTAAAGGACTCTGACCCTAATCAGATCACTATCACGATTGATAACCGTTCTGATATTTTAGTTGCATTTATTTTGCAGATGTTGTTTGGTGGTCGCGCAAACTACTACAAGGTTTGTGAATTCTAACTAACTATTTCATAGACTAATTCACCGCATTTATAATCTAAATGCATAGCGTATAGTATATAATATTTCTTACGATTTTGGGTTCTGATATTTTAGTTGCATTTATTTTGGAGATGTTGTTTGGTGGTCGCGCAAACTACTACAAGGTTTGTGAATTCTAACTAACTATTTTATTAGATAAACAGAGAAAAATCTAATTCTTAACATTTATATCATTTTTGACAAGGAATTAATTTGATATGTTTTCTGATAATATTCAAAACTCAGATCTTCCCAAAACTCGGTCATAGTATATAAATTTTGATAATGTTCATACCAATTTTTAGTTCTCTAATCCAGTTTTTGGTTCTCTCTATTGTTTTAATTCTTAAACTACATGTGATAGACGAGTTTTAAACCCTATTTTCCTACTGCAAGTGCACAGCAAATCGTAGTAGTACTTAGGGGTCGATCCCACGAAGACCAAATATTACACTATGGTTTTGTAAGCTAGATTTAGAGCTAAGACAAAATAGATTGATTTGGTAACAAGCAATAGAACTAAAATCGAAGGTAAAAACTATATTAAGCAAGCGTTAGGTCAAGGTAATTCGTAGGTAATTCAGAGTAACGGATCAAACAACTATTCAGGAAATAATTAAGTACAAGCCTAGAACATTAACATAAAGATAATATCAATCCACTCTCGTGGTATCAATATCTTTGTCTAACAACCTAGAAATCCTATCTCTCGTTGGTTCTAGCAAATCGCAGACAAGCTTTAAGATTAGGTCTGATATGTTCACAATTCTCCAATACATCTACTCTCGCAGGTAATGAATAAATTGCTCACCAATGTTTCTTCTAGCAACCTAGCAACTCTCGCTGTCTAAGCTAACCTAATATCATGAAATCAAGTGATCAAATCGATCCAAGCATTAAGAACAACAAGGGTGAAGACATCGATTTATAAGCCTATTTGTGTTTAACCCTAAAGCTCATGAATTCCCTTGAAAACCTTAACCTAACTAAGAGACCTACTCAAGCATAATGAAAGAAGAAAGTAAAACAATAAAATAAAAAGACTGCATATCGATAATAAAATAAAAGAATAGGGTTCAGAAATCTTCTCCAGATGTTGCAGAGATTCTTCTCCCAAAAATAATACAAGGCTCCTTAGAGAATAGGAAAACTAGAGATAAAAGGGAAAAGATGTAGAATGAGATAAAAGATGATAAAAAACCTAAAACTAAAGAGGAATATTTATATCAGAAGGCATAGGCGGCAGGAAGGGCGGCTGCTTCCTTTTAAAGTCGGCGGGATTAGGTTAAGTTGTCTCCTTTTAATTCTCTTCCGCGGCGGCGAGCATTTGCTCGTTTGGTGGCCAAAATTCGCGAGCATGTGCTCGCCGATTGGAGTTGGTGATACTTTGCAGGATTTTCCTTCTTTTCTTCAATTCTTGTTCTTTTCTTTTCAAAAGGTTCCAAATGCTCCAAACTCCAATAACAGCTCCAAAGCTACCTAAAATCTCCTGAAATAAACTCAAAAACTCTAAAAAGCAATTAGATAATAAGGTTAGTATGGGTCAAAATCCCACATATCAATTCCCCCAGACTTAGATCTTTGTTTGTTCTCAAACAAACTAAAACCTAAACCGAGAAGAAAGAGTTGAAAACAGGGATCTCACAATCTCAATCAGAATAATCGCACAAACTGTTTAAACCTATAATCCACATTCTTTATGAACCAATCCAAATATCGACCACCATGTACTTCTCCTTAGACACATCGCAGTTTTTCCAGATTAACTCCACAAAATCTCAACTTCATCCACTATCCTTCATTGCATAGAGACTAACAATGCATCCAATGCCAAGAACCTTATAGACTCTTTCCCATACTATGCCTTGACAAACACAACCATGTAATCCACCTATTTGGTACTCTTTCTCTCCCCCAGACTTATTCTTTTCTCATACTCTGCATTGATCTTTTGATCATCTTTTTTTTTTTTTACGATTTCCTTTTCTTTTTTTCTTTTTCTTTTTATTGCAAAGGTGTGACGAATAATGGGGTCATGGGAAATTTTCCTCTCCCTCGTTTCCACCTTTGTGTGATCACTCCTTTCAAAGTAAAATAATGGGGTCATGTGAAATTTTCCTACCCCTTTACTCAAAAGAAAATCATCTCATCTTTTCATTTGTTTCTCAGGATTTTAGGAATAAGGAAGAGGAGTACCATAAGCTTCTCACAACAGCCGCAGATGTCAGGTATGGATGAGAGAATCAAGCTCTTTGATCACCAGCTACAGTTGAAAGATCTCCGTAAATAGCTCAGGTCTGTAAAATTTGCTATAAATATGGGTTTCTCTAGTGGACTGGTCGGACCTTGGATTTTTCATTAGTCTTAGCTGAATATATCCTAAAGATATGGTCACTAAGTAAAAACAGCCAGCTCAACACTCTAAGAGATAGTTCATAAATCCCAATCAAAACCTTGACCCAATAAAACACACTGACTCTAAATAGAAAATAAAGAAGACTCGATAAATAAATAAAGTGTTGACTCAAGGCACGACCCTCTCCCAGACTTACTTCACACCGTCTCGGTGTGAAAATGAGCCAGAGAAGAGGTGTAGAAAACTTACCTGGGTCGGCAGGGCAGAACATCAAGGCGAAGCAGGTGCTCTGGGACAGAAGCGGGTGCTCGCCCGAGTTTTTTTTTTTTTTACTGAAACAACGAAAATCATAACAAAAAATTAGTAGCAAAAGAAAAATAAATGTTAGAGACACTTACCAGTGGGTTGCCTCCCACCAAGCGCTTGGTTTAAGTTATTAGCTTGACTTTGGTGCCATGTATCAATCAGGTGGGGCTTCAGAGCTTGCTCCAAAACAAGCTCCACAATCAGACATCCTCACGTTCAGAACTCTACTCAGCATTCCATTCATAACACCAATACCCTTCTCTTTCAACTCTGATGGAAGAATAGCTCTAACTCTAGAGAAAGGTTTAGGACGACCTTTGCACTTCACCTTGTAGTCAACCGAGTTTCCATCATATCCTTGAGGGATCAAAGTCATTTGAGGACCTACCGTCATCTTTTTGCACTGCATGTTTCCATGCGTCCTTGTCTTCTCCCTAAACTTCCCGGGTGGTGGCGCAGGTGCTCGCGGGATTGGAGCATGTGCTTCTTCTCTATCCACTGCTGAGATGCAAGAGGCGTGTGTGGTGGTTCCTGTAGGAATGGCCTTGTAGAAAACTGTTTTGTCGATCTTGGAAAAACAGACTCGCTTATTAGGCATATCAATAATTGCACCCACTGTAGCCATGAATGGTCTTCCGAGAAGCAAATGCATATCATACCCTTCTCGCATCTCCGCAACCTGAAAATCGGTTGGAACTAGGCAATCCCCTATTTGGACAGGTAGATCGTGAATGCTGCCAGACGATGTTGTTGAGGAGGAGTTTGCAAATCGAAGATTCATTCGACTAGGCCTTATCTCAGAGATTTTCAACTTCTCTGCAAGAGCTTTTGACATGAGATTGACACTAGACCCAGAATCACAAAGAGCTTCTTTGAATTTAACTCCTGTAATGGAGCACGGGACCAAGAATTTCCCAGGATCTTCAACCTTAGGCAATACCTTCAATGGTTGTGGTGGAACTGGATAAGGCACCTTAGGAGTGTACACACTCTCTGGAATCACTGCGGATTTCAGGGTGAAAGTGGCCTGTGTAGCCTGGCCGAGCACGTGCTCTGCGGATCTGTGGAGGTGCTTTGTTGTGTCATCTTCGAGAATATCAACGGATGAGGTTGATGCTCCAGCGCATGCTGTATGGTCGTTTGCACCATCGCTTTTACAGACACCTTGATTTCCACCGAGCAGGTGCTCGCCGGGTGGGAGCACGTGCTCCGTGGTCACCTCTTTTGCTTTTGCCGATTTTGGAAATGAAGCTGCAGATGCGTGTAGTGTCTTTCCACCGCGCAATTCGATGGCATTGACGAATTCTGCCTTAGATGTTTCAACCTTCCCAGGAAGAGTTCCTTGTGCCCTCCTAATCGATTCGGAAGTCTGCACAATCTGATTGTCAAGCTGCTTCATGTGAGTCCACACAGCCTTAAACTTATTATGGAGATCATTGTACATGCCGTCCACCTTAACATTGATCTCATCAGCAGATTTCTGTTGGTTGAGTAAAACCAAGTGCATAAGAGACTTCAGCTCATCTTGAGAGTTAGACGCATGAGCTTGAAAGCTTTGATTCTCCACATAGCCTCCATTCAAGTAGTTCACCTCAGCATACGGCTCATCCCTTTTGTTCGCACAAAGTTGGACACTTCCCTGATTTCTTTTCAACAACAGGTCCTTTTTTGCTGCCAGCTCATCAATCTTCTGCGATTCCACACTGTTGACATATCTAGGCTCATCATACTTATGGCAGCGATTTCCAGAACTTGTAGCCAAGTTATCAATCAGCTCAAACGCACCCTTCTTGGACCTGGTGTAGAAATTTCCATTGCTGGCTGCATTCAGGGCGTTTCTGCTGTCCCAATCAACACCATCATAGAAAGTGCTCAAGATCTGCTCATCGCTGAACCCATGATGAGGGAAATCTCTGCGGTACTCCTTATACCTTTCCCAAGCTTCACAAAAAGCTTCTCCAGACTGCTGTTTGAACGAAGAGATCTTATTCCGCAGAGATGTAGTTTTGGACTTAGTGTAGAACTTGTCCAGGAATGCCGACCTAGCATCAGCCCATGTCACCAGAGATCCAGGTGGTAAAGACTTCAACCAGCGTGAAGCTTTGTCAGCAAGAGAGAAAGGGAACAGCTTGCACTTCAGGAAATCCGGAGGTACACCACTCGAACTGGTTGTGCTGCAGATTTCTTCGAAATCGTCAATATGGTCCATCGGATTTTCTGCAGGTAAGCCGTGAAACAAGTGTTGCTTCACCAAGGCGATCATCTGAGGTTTGATCTCGTAGTCTTGCCTCTGAATTGTTGGTGGAATGATGGCGGCTCTGTTTTGGTAGTAAGCATGAGGCGCATGAATGTCCCCAATGGCAGGCTTTTGCTGTGGTTGCAGCTGCTGTTGCAACTGTTGCATCTGCTGTTCTATCCTTCGAATTTCAGCAGCTACATAGCCACTAGCAGCTCGCTCGTCGGTTTCGTCGCCCATATTGGCTGGATCCGACTTCTTCTTCTAATCAGCTCGTTCTAACCTTGCTATCTCCTGATTTTCCTGAAACACACAAGAGAAGAAAAGAAGAACAAGTTAGTAAATCTTAGACTAAAAATTTCGCCGAAAACCAAAGGTAATAATTTGGTCCCCGACAACGGCGCCAAAAACTTGATGTACGAGTTTTAAACCATATTTTCCTACTGCAAGTGCACAGCAAATCGTAGTAGTACTTAGGGGTCGATCCCACGAAGACCAAGTATTACACTATGGTTTTGTAAGCTAGATTTAGAGCTAAGACAAAATAGATTGATTTGGTAACAAGCAATAGAACTAAAATCGAAGGTAAAAACTATATTAAGCAAGCGTTAGGTCAAGGTAATTCGTAGGTAATTCAGAGTAACGGATCAAACAACTATTCAGAAAATAATTAAGTACAAGCCTAGAACTTTAACATAAAGATAATATCAATCCACTCTCGTGGTATCAATATCTTTGTCTAACAACCTAGAAATCCTATCTCTCGTTGGTTCTAGCAAATCGCAGACAAGCTTTAAGATTAGGTCTGATATGTTCACAATTCTCCAATACATCTACTCTCGCAGGTAATGAATAAATTGCTCACCAATGTTTCTTCTAGCAACCTAGCAACTCTCGCTGTCTAAGCTAACCTAATATCATGAAATCAAGTGATCAAATCGATCCAAGCATTAAGAACAACAAGGGTGAAGACATCGATTTATAAGCCTATTTGTGTTTAACCCTAAAGCTCATGAATTCCCTTGAAAACCTTAACCTAACTAAGAGACCTACTCAAGCATAATGAAAGAAGAAAGTAAAACAATAAAATAAAAAGACTGCATATCGATAATAAAATAAAAGAATAGGGTTCAGAAATCTTCTCCAGATGTTGCAGAGATTCTTCTCCCAAAAATAATACAAGGCTCCTTAGAGAATAGGAAAACTAGAGATAAAAGGGAAAAGATGTAGAATGAGATAAAAGATGATAAAAAACCTAAAACTAAAGAGGAGTATTTATATCAGAAGGCATAGGCGGCAGGAAGGGCGGCTGCTTCCTTTTAAAGTCGGCGGGATTAGGTTAAGTTGTCTCCTTTTAATTCTCTTCCGCGGCGGCGAGCATGTGCTCGTTTGGTGGCCAAAATTCGCGAGCATGTGCTCGCCGATTGGAGTTGGTGATACTTTGCAGGATTTTCCTTCTTTTCTTCAATTCTTGTTCTTTTCTTTTCAAAAGGTTCCAAATGCTCCAAACTCCAATAACAGCTCCAAAGCTACCTAAAATCTCCTGAAATAAACTCAAAAACTCTAAAAAGCAATTAGATAATAAGGTTAGTATGGGTCAAAATCCCAACATATCAACATGTTGGAGTGAGAATGATATCTTCTGAGCCCAAAGGTCCAATCCCAGCTTCTGCTTTCACGCCACAAGAAGTGGAAAAGATGATCAAAAGAAACCTAACTGAAGATGCTGCCCAACCATTCAACAAGGAAGAGGAGGTCATTCTGAGGAAGGCGGTGACTTTTTCTGGAGCGTACTGCCTCTGTCACAGTAACTTGACTTACGTACTTAGAGGTATCCGTTCTAAGACCAAACTGTTAAGGGAGGAAGAAGCTGTGCTACAGATAATTAGGAACATTATTTTTCCGGAAGCTTTGCCAAGACCAGAGGATGAAGAAGTCTTCACCAAAAGTGGCGGTGACTTCAGAAAGCTTGTAAGGGATGAAACTAGAAGGAGCTTTGGGCATGGGATGTTTAGAGAGCTTCTCGGAGTTGGGTATGAATGAGTCCACAAATATTCCCTTTCCGAGGTGACAAGTCTGCTGAAGAATCCGTCCTTTTGAGGATTGGCAGGAGTCTGAGTGTGGGCTTGGCCTGTCGGCTTGCCTGGTTGAAGCAGACGTCCACATGAAGTTCAAAGATTGTAAGAATCTTGTGGAGAGGCATGTGCTGCGAAGAGGATTTCTGCGGGTGAGTCCATGGACAGAGGATATAGGCATTCTGATGCTAAAGGCAGCCGGTTTGAAGCTGATAACTCTGGTGAACCGTAGGTTTCCCTTCATAAGTGATTGGGGATATCAGTTGTGGGAGTGTTCCGGAAAAAACATCGATTCTCCTTCCAACGTTGTGCACTCATATGCAGCCATATGCACCGGTACAATCTTGCTTGACATGGAAAGAGAATGTGGACCTGATTCTTATGCATTTGATGGTTTTGAGCGAGGTTTGATGGGATTGATGGCGAAGCTCTTAGGGGCCATGAGAGTTCCAGGATCCGAGGATAATGAGTATCTCCTGGAGTGCGTTCTTGTGATCATTGAGGTTGGCGATTTTGATCTGCGTACTTATAGACGCTTCTTAACGTATTTTCTCTAAATCCTGGATATCGAAAACCCAGATTTCTGCACACACGCCTTCTCAGCAGTGGCTATACTTATTAAGGGAATTGTGACTCTCTCAGATCATTATGAACCAGTCATCGAGGATATGGTAAATGAAGTTATCCGGGCATCCAAGAAGCTCAGTTCATCTCCTAGCACAGAAGATCGCAGCTTCTGTTTGCTCCTAATATTGCTTCTCACCCTATACTAGGAGAGATCTTTTGACTACTGATAAGAGTCAAATTAAGGTGGATCATGGACACTGAGGTTCAACATTTGACACTCTCTTATGTTTCTTTTCTTATTTCAGTGACTCTCTCAGATCATCATGAACTCTTTGTCAAAACTGCAGTTTGTTGCAGGTTTCACTCTTCTACTTGTTCTGTTTTCTTGTTGGAACAAATAGGTTTGTTTTAACTCTCTATCTCTCTCTCTTAGTCTCTTTAGCTCTCTGTTTCACTCTCTTCGTTCTGTGTTTGTGAAACAAAGTAAACTAAGAGAGAATGCTTTTAAGACTACATTGTTGCTTTTGGTCCAATGCCTTTTTCTCATTAGAATTAGATAGTTCTTACTGTTTGTTTTCAGAATCAGCTTAGTTCTTGTTGTTGCATTAGAATCGGATAGTTGCATTAGAATGGGTTTTTTGTTGCATTAGAACCGGATAGTTCTTGTTGCATTAGAATCGGTTTGTTTTAACAAACTCTCTCTCTCTCAGCTGCTTTCTCTTAGTCTCTTTAGCTCTCTGTTTCACTCTCTTCGTTGTGTGTTTGTGAAACAAAGTAGACTAAGAGAGAATGCTTTTAAGACTACATTGTTGCTTTGGTCCAATGCCTTTTTCTCATTAGAATCGGATAGTTCTTGTTGTATTAGAATCGGTTTGTTTTAACTCTCTCTCTCTCAGCTGCTTTCTCTTACTCTCTTTAGCTCTCTGTTTCACTCTCTTCGTTCTGTGTTTGTGAAACAAAGTAAACTAAGAGAGAATGCTTTTAAGACTACATTGTTGCTTTGGTCCAATGCCTTTTTCTCATTAGAATCGGATAGTTCTTACATCACATGCACATATATGACTGTTTGTTTTCAGAATCAGCTTAGTTCTTGTTGTTGCATTAGATTTGGATAGTTGCATTAGAATGGGTTTGTTGTTGCATTAGAATCGGATAGTTCTTGTTCAATAGATAAATTATACATCATCATACATGTGTTGTTTGCAAAGCAAGATGGTTTCCTATTATTGAGATTTCGTTGATTGTTCAATAATGGAAACATCTACTATGTGGACTCCATGTCTCGCATGATTTCTAAATGAAACTTAGCTTTGCCATTGTTAGTCATATACTTAGCTTTGCTAGACAAAAAATCCGACAAAAAGTATGCATACGAATAGTTAGACCCTCTGTTAATACGCAATTAATAGTTGAATCCAAATTCAAACCAAGTCAGTTAATGATCGGAATTAAAGTAATAAAGTAGCTAGCTTTGTTGATCGAATAATGATTACAAGGAAAGGACAAATGGGAGTTTCTCTCTCCCCCTGCAACATGAGATCAAATCAAATGATAGCCCCTACTGATACTACTCCTAGGGGTTTCTTTCAGGACATGTTCACTTCTTAAAACCAAAGTGAACATTGTGTGGTTTATATTATCATTATTATTTACCCATGAGGAAAGCTTCGAGGAGGCAAATAGCAAACATGACTTGATCAGTCGGGTTAGCTACACCACCAGACTCAAAGACCCTTGTGTTGATCTGAATCGTGCTGAACATAACCGAGCCAAACAAGACAAGCATAGTGGCTGGAACCGTCTTTGCTGTTAGTCAAATAACACGTTTTTGTTGTTGTTGAAATTGGTAGGTGAAGATGGTTGGTGGACGTTTGTCAACAATTACGTCCACCTACTCTCCAAAATGCAGCTATAAATATCACCCTAAGGTGATCAAGCAATCCATCCCAAAATCCCAAAATCCCAAAAACCAAAGAAGGAGAGAAAGAGAAGAGGAGAGAAAGAGAAGAGAAGAGAGAACGTGAGAGAAAAAAAAAGTTTTTTTTTCTTTTGAGAAAATTAAGTGTAATTTTCTCGGAGTGTTCTCGGTTTTGGGTGTGAGTTGAGAGCTTGTAAAATTTCCCAGATTAATATAAAAGATCTGTAGCAGGTCCGAAGACGTAAGCAAGATTGGCCGAACTCCGTTAACAAATTGTGTGTGTTTTTCGCTCCCACAAATTCTGCTCTTTCTCCGCAAAATTTGACCGTGTATTTCCTAACCACTGGTATCAGAGCCTGAGTTACGGTAATCGGTCAATTTTTTTTCGGAGTTACTGTTCATGTGTGCATGCAATCACTGTTCACGTATATAGTGAATTTCGAGAATAGTGAGTTTTGTCGGTAACATCGGTTTGTCGACGGAGGTGTTTTCAACACGGTGGTTCCAGAAACGATGAGAGGCGAAGACAGTTCGGCACACAGTATCTTTAAATTTGATGGTACGGATTATGCATTTTGGAGAATGCAAATTGAAGATTATCTGTACGGAAAGAAGCTTCATCAACCGCTGAGCAAGAAGCCTGAGAAGATGGATCAGGATGAGTGGGAGCTCCTTGACAGACAAGTTCTGGGTGTTATAAGGCTAACACTGTCGAAAAACGTTGCTCACAACGTTGCGAAGGAGAAGACCACGGAAGGGCTCATGAAAGTTCTCTCGGATATGTATGAGAAACATTCGGCAAATAACAAGGTATTTCTCATGAAGAAACTCTTTCATTTAAAGATGGAAGAAGGTGGCCTGGTTGCTCCACATGTGAATGAGTTCAACACGATTGTCAACCAACTATCATCGGTTGAAATCGAGTGTTATGACGAAGTGCGAGCATTGATTTTGTTGGCATCTCTGCCAAATAGTTGGGAGCCTATGAGGGCAGCGGTTAGTAATTATGTGGGTACTCAAAAGCTTAAATTCAATGATGTTAGAGATCGTATCCTTGCTGAGGAAGTTCGCAGGATAGACTCTGGTGAAGCATCAACAAGCTCTGCTTTCAATGTGGAAAACAGAGGCAGAGACCAAGACAGAAGTAACCGGAGCAGAGGCAGATCAAAGTCAAGGTATGGACGGAGCCAGTCCAAATACAGACAGCCTTCGGAGTGCTGGAATTGTGGAAAGACAGGCCACATTAAGAAGAATTGTCGCGCACCACCGAAGAAAGAAGACAACAAGAGAGGCGGAGCCAATGTAGTGACACGTGAAATTGCTGATGCATTGGTAGTGTCAGTTGATTCCCCTAGTACAAGTGAAGCTCGTGTTGCAGCTACAAATACCAATAACCAAAGAAGGAGAGAAAGAGAAGAGGAGAGAAAGAGAAGAGAAGAGAGAACGTGAGAGAAAAAAAGTTTTTTTTTTTACTTTTGAGAAAATTAAGTGTAATTTTCTCGGAGTGTTCTCGGTTTTGGGTGTGAGTTGAGAGCTTGTAAAATTTCCCAGATTAATATAAAAGATCTGTAGCAGGTCCGGAGACGTAGGCAAGATTGGCCGAACTCCGTTAACAAATTGTGTGTGTTTTTCGCTCCCACAAATTCTGGTCTTTCTCTGCAAAATTTGACCGTGTATTTCCTAACATTTGCAACCAGTGATCCTCGGCCTTGCTTCAATAGGTCTAACAGTTTCACCACCACTCTTCTCACTGGAGTCCCGAACCCCGAGTGTTATAATCAAGGCGGCTTCGACTGACACGACCGTAAACAAAAGCTGAAACATCTCTACGAACATCTTTTTAGGAACACGGAGAGGAAGTTTAAGAAAGGATCAAATACAGATTCGCTTTTGAGTTGTTATAAAATTGTTGAAGGACGACTTGTTGATGAGTAAAGAGAATATATATATGAAGTTGCTTGATGCAATGGATAATGGATAATGTAGGAGTAGAAATAAGCCTTTGGTATCAAATGAAATTGTATACTTTATGTGCTCTCAAGAAACGTCGATTTAAGTTTTGTTACACCACAGTTGAGTTACACCACAATGGAATGGTATCCTCAAACAACTTTGAATTAACATACATACCTCATCCTCGTCAAAAGTATGCCTCAATATATGGTCAGGTTTTACATGCAGAAGCTTTTGCTTGAGTGAAGTTTTTGTTGAAACCAAGATTAGTTTTTTAATTAATCGCTGAATTCTTCCACTCAGAGCTGCTTTGGCTTTACAGAATTAACATAGTGATTTGACAAAGAACACATATGCATCATGATGATGGTAAATAGCACACACAGATTAACTGTTTACCATCTTTTGACTTGTACATTCATGGCGACTATAGATAGCATACAATTAGAAATTAACAGCCATAACAAATTAAATGTAATAGTGTTTAGAAGCCGACACGGGACCTCTCTAAAGCCCTGTCGGTCCGTTTTATTTTGTTAAGCTAGGAAACTTAGGATAGGATATAAATATTAAAATATATAAGTATCTTATTATTTCGCCATAGAATCCTATATTAAAATAGTTCGTAATGAAATTAAAAGTACAGAAAAACAGGAGTACACTGATGATCACATTAGATTTTCTTCTATCGAATCATTATACGTTGAGCGTTCTCTTGTCACTTTCAGGCATCAACTTGTTCTTTTAGATGCCTTTGTTCCTCTGTATCTTCATTAGCTTCTGTAAGAAAGCACTAGGTCAGGACCCGGCACTAGTTCAGGACCCGCGCTCGAGCGCGGGTTTATTGAGATTTTTCTTTCAACTTTGAAAATGTTGTTTAGTTATGTTATGTGAGTAAAATTTAACTCTAGACTAAATTAAAGATGTCTTTAATAGTTGTGTTCGTTCATAATGGGCCACATTCCAAATTATCTGCCGACATTGGTATGTCTTTTTTTAATACATGTCTGAAACAAATCCAGTTTAATACTTCTCTATCGTTATCGTTTAAGGCGATGGAAGCTAAAAATTGTATTTATAATAGATTTATTAGGTTAAATTGAATTTTGATAAATTTAGGTCCATCGCAGTTAGAAAATGCAGTTAAGATCACAGAGATCACGGAGATCACGAATCATCGTGGCATCGTTGTAGATAGATGGTTATTTGGAAATTAACCATTTAGGGAGAATATTCTCTCCAAGATTGAAGAATATATGAAAATATACAATAATTAGTTTGAGTTTGCGAAAGATTATGTGGGGAGGTTTTTTTGGGAAAAGAATCGATATAGAAATATTTTATATAGTTATGATGAATGATAGTCAAAATATAATAATTCGTTAACTTGATCCGTAAAATTCTTTATTTTTAATATTTACATTTTAGAATTTATAAAATTATTAATATTAAGTTTAAATTTTGTATCCACATTGTTATTTTTGTTGGTTAAAATATGTTCAAAGATATATTTATTTATCTTGTTTTGTGTGTATATTAACCAAAATTTGATTTTAAGATTTAAAAGAATAATATACTCCATTATTTTATTATATTTATCACTTGTTTTTATAATTTAATACATATAATTTTGCTCAAACTATGTGTGCCGATTTTTTGGAAAGAAATTTGAAGTTATGAGCCATGGGTTGTTATTTGAAAATTTAGCAGCGTGGGAGAATATTTTATGAAAGAGTTATATATGCAAATCTATTATATAATTAGGCTATCTATCTTCTCTCCTTAGAAGCCTCCACGTCAGGTTAACATTTTCGACAAGTGGCACTATCATTGTTGTTACTTCTAACTTCAAAACGAGAGAAGTGCATTCTAATTCTGGACAAAATGCAGCAGCTATATAATTCTTGCCCATTATCGGATACTAGATTAGAACCCGGACTACGTCCGACTATGCATTTGTCATGTATTTTTAATGTTTGGGTTAACTTGGGTCCGAAAATCAAGTTTCTTAATAATAAAAAAAAAATTAGAGTTGTATTTGACCATTAACAAAAAGAAAATTATATGGTGCTATTTTAAATTTAATATACGATATTATACTAAACTGTAAAACTTACAGTAATTTGATGAAACTTATGATTGAACTTCTTCTATTGTTGTGTAATTTATAATTATAATAACCACCTTGTTGTTGCAATGGTTCTCACGCATACTTTTGCATGAACTTTTACTAGAAAAAAAGTGACACATGGAAGCTTAAACAAAGAGCTATGTGCCCATATTAACCCTCTTTTACATGTTGGTCTCACCACCATTTTCTCTCCCATTGAGGTTGTGTCCCTTCTCCATACATCTGCAGTTAGAATGATGATTGCTGATCACCAACAATGTAATAAATGGGTTAGTTGACACTGGTCAATAAACAAATTTATAAAACGATTGGATTTTTATGTGACACTGGTCAATATTCGTATGTGAGGTCTCATATCCAAACGAAAACATGTACATGCAACAAAGGTTGAAAAAGGCAATAAAACTTAAAGACCTGTACGAGGATAAAAAGGCAATAAATAGTACCTTTGAGGTGTGGTATAGTCTCAGTTTCAGATCTGAGTCAACGACGAAACTCTCATTTGGATCACTATAATTTCCACTAAAAGTGTTGAAGTAAACCTCAATAGCTTGAAAAACATCAACCTCTGATGTTGTTGCCATTCTTTCCGGTGGAAGAATCCTTGCTTAGATAATAGCTTTGATGTTGTACTTTTGACTAATTTTTTGTTTTGAACCACTGCTACAATTTATAAACCTAAGCGTTGCAGCAAGAGTGACAAAATAAAGAAGACATATTAAGAAGATTTTGTAAAGCTATAACTTAGGACAAAGATAGATAAATAATTATGTGAGAGATTAGTTTTTTTTCATTCTTTCGTTTACACTTGTAACCTCATTCACACCTGTCGCAAATTTTTTTTTTTTTGGGTAAGAGATAGGAACCTTGAGCCAATCTTCTCAGGTAAGCTACACTGTGTCAATTCCTCTGCTTTTGTATCCCTGCAAAAAAAAAAAAAAAATAGAACTTTAATAACGAATTGATAAAAAAATAGTTGGGTTGGATAAAACGGGTTTGGTTATTAACCTCTGAATCTGAATCAACTTAAGCAAAAGTAAGACGATCGCCTTCTGCATGCTCAAAAACACGAACAGATAAATCAAAATTGAGAGAGAGAGAGAGAGAGAGAGGCTCGACAATTAGAATATGTTGACAATAGATTAGAGATTTTAAATACTATGAGATACCCGGCCATATGAAGAGAAGAATAGTATGCGTTTGTTTTTTTTTATAATGGCACTTAGTACGACAATATAATTATAAAGTTATTTTGAAATATATATTGTTCTGAAATTTATATTATGTTCAATTATTAATGAACACTATGTTCCTAAAAAGAAAATAAGCGAAGAGAAAATTAACCTAAAAAAAATACTTACACATAAACCAAAATAACATATAAATCATGGATGTATAAAGCGTTTACAAGAACACCTACGACTGCTTAATAACCAAACAAAACAAAAAAATTATACAATCCAATAAAAAAAACTCAATATAACATATCTACTTTGAAAAACTGAAGAAGAAGAAATAAAACACAAAAAATACTAATACACATTTACCCAAACACCACTTAGAAAAAAAACAATTCGGGTTACGGCTTCTGAAATAGGATTGTATTAAGTTGTTGGTTTATGATTATTTTTTTTCTTTCAACTTTCTCTGCTTAATGTACTCTTCGTCCTAACGTCATCAACAAACTGGGAAGAAAATTACAGATTATGTAAAGATTTGTGATATTTAAAAAAAATGGATAAAAAAAGCAGCATAGATTGAGCATAAAACAACCAAATTCACCAACTAAAAGCTAATAGAAAATAACATTAGCATAACAAAGTAAACAAAATAAAAAATAAAAAACAACCAGGGAGAACAATTACTATATAAGTATATAACCATATATGGAAGCAAAAAACACATGCAACCTAAATTACAAAATAAAACAAAACAAAACAATAATAATATACTCCATATGTTTTTTAATAATAGATTTAAGGATATGTTTACACATATTGGGAAAATATATTAAAACTTCACAATAAATGTATCAAAATCTGTGATTAGCATTTTCCAACAATTTTAGACAAATATTAATTTAAGAAATTCAATTCGTTTTCTAAAAGTTTACAATTTGTCATTATTAATCAATAAGAAATACATAGAAAACTTAAAAATCTATCTTTTTGAAACACTTTTTAAAAAAAACATCTAACTTTCAAAAACAGATGGTGTAATAACTAAATATAAAGGCAAAAGGTGAAAACATAAGCAACACTAATCTCTAGTCTATTTTTAACGATCCCTAGTCTATAATAATTAGATAACAATTATCATTATGTGAGCCGATTTTTTTGGAAAGAAAACGAAGTTATGAGCCATTTTTCGAATTACGTAAATGCCCTTAATGAAATCTTATAGAGGTGTTTAAATGACAGTTGCTGTTTTTGTAATATACCCTGTGAAATAAAGGTTAGTTTCAAAATGCTATTCTGAATTAATATGATAGATAGATAGATATCCTAATTTTCTGCTCAATAAATAACTGATTTAGCTGATCTTGAATTAAATCAATCGTATGTGGCTATTAATCATCCGGTTTGGCTGCAGGAGCTCTTTGTTAATGAAGGGAGATCTTCCTCTGTTTAAGTTGTCTGTCTTAGTGTTGTTTGGGTGCTGTTGTTTATCTTTGTTCCAGCAGTCTCGCTTTAGCTGTGGTGCCCACAATCCTTTATGTTGAGGTCGTGTGGGTGTTTCTCGTTTTCTCCTTTCATTAGTGGCTGTATCATATGACGCTTATCTTTTATGGTTATGAATATTCAGATGAAAAAAAAAAAACTGATTTAGCATATATATATATAATATATGATTTAATTGTTTTAGAGTTTCCATCGTCCCTGAATCGTTTTGGAGGCTTTGATTTTTCACAGCAACAATAATGATGAGATCTCGTCGTGCCTCTCACCTCGTTCCTTGTTTTAGTCAAGGCCGTTCTTGTCTCCCACGTCATCCACATGATACCTTGAAAAACTGTCGTCATGTGAGATTTAAGAAACGGAAGATGGAGAAGGCCAAGGAGCTCCAAAGTGAAAATTCTGATAAGGTAAGCAGCTTACCTGAATCTGAAACTCAGGTAATCATTTTTGAAACCTTTGTGATTTTTGTAATTTCGTCAATTCGGTGTATTCACTAATCTCTGTATATGTAACTCATAACTGGAGAAGATGTCTGAGGCTACTACCTCAACGCCTCTGTCAAGGTAAATATATTCATTACCTTCATATATATATGGTGATTGATCGTTGTAACTTGTAGCTCATATGTGTTATCTGACTCAGCGTGCACAAGCAAGTGGAGGCTTTGGTTTTGGAAAAGAAGAAGTTCAATAAGAAGAACAATGAAGAAGAAGAAAGCCAGCACCTAAGGCATCCGTTGTTATGAAGGCATCCGTTTATCTAACATTGGCTTTCTAATTTATTTTGTGTTTCCCAATGTTTGTAACTTAACTTTCTGACTCCTAATTATGTTATGATATATGAGATTAGGGAAAAAAGCTCAAATACCACATATTTTAGGTGATATTACCAGAATCAAACAGATCTTTCCTAAATTACTGAAATATTTTTAATACCCAGCGTACCCTTTGTTACGTTGTAACAAAAAACGTAACTACAAGAATACCAGAGCCACGTAGAAAAAAATGGGTGTCACGTAAGAAACTGCTGACGTGTATTAATGAACTCAACCATAATGCGTTACGGCTGAGTTACGTTTACGTTTGGGCTGACTTTAAGTTATGTTATGGCTGAGTAAACAAAAACGGCTGAGTTATGAGTACGCGACTGACTTACTATCATAAACCAGCCGTCAGTCACGACTGAGTTATGAAAGATGAGCTACCTACGAGATATTGATCGACTTTTGAAATTAAGGCAGCCGTTAGTGACGGCTGAGTTATGGACGACGGTTGACTTACGAACATAAATCAGCCGTATTATGCGGCTGGACTATTGAAGGTCTAGCTGACTTATCGAACATTTGGCTGAGTTTTTGGGTACAGACGGTTGGATAATGTTTTCTGGTGGTCGGCTTATGGGATGTAGCTACGGCTGAGTTTAGTAACTCAGCCGTAATAAGCCTGAGTTTAAGGTTAACCCAACCCCGTTACGGGTGACTTACTTGTGAAAGAATAATTACTGGAATACCATTTACTTGACGGCTGAATTATTTTACAACACGGCTGACCAAAAATTGTCCTCTCTGTTTACGGCTGATTTATTAACGAAAGATTAATTACTAGAATAGAAGATTAATTACTAGAATACCACGCACGTTGTGGCTGACTTACATTATATCCGATTGGCCATGTCATCAGATCCGATTACCCATGTCATCAGCTATTATTTGACATGTCATTATTAAACATGAAACATCAAGAGATAAATATTTAACTATCGAAAAAAATAAAAAATAATGAAAAATTTTCAAATTTTTAAAAACAAATAATGGAAACTAGAAAAAAATTAATTATAAAACTATAAAAATATAAATAAATAGTAAAAATAATAAAAATTTAAAAACTTTATTTTTATATAATCAAAAAATTATGTAAGAATATTAAATAAAAAAATATATCAAAAAATTGTAAAAAATTAATAAAAATTATAAAAGGTTGTAAAATGTATAAAAATTTAAAAAATTATAAAAAAGCAAAATAAAAAAAAAATTAATTATAAAACTATAAAAATATAAATAAATAGTCAAAATAGTAAAAATTAAAAAAAATTATTTTTATATAATCAGAAAATTATGTAAAAATATTAAATTAAAAAAATATATCAAAAATTATAAAAATTTATAAAAAATTATAAAATGTTATAAAATATATAAAAATGATAAAAAAGAAAAATATAAAAAAATTATAAAATTACAGAAAATTATTAAAAATTTAAAAAATTTAAAAAATTTCAAAAAAATTATAAAAACTACAAAAATTATGAAAATTTATAAAAAAAATAAAAAAATATTAAAAAATTCTCGGAGTCATCCCTAGAGATATTCTTGGGTTTACTCGGGTTCTAACAATCAGGCTCCAGAACAACGAGTTAACGGGTCGGATCCCGGATTTTCCTCAGGTCAAATTGGTTCTCTGGCTGAAAGTGTCTTACAACGAACTGCACGGGAAAGCGGTACAGTGAAGAAATTCGGAGAGTTGAGTTTCTCCGGTAACGAAGGATTGTGCGGGTCGGATCTGTTACTGCACTGCTCTTTCGCGAACGATCCTGAATCTTCCGACACGTATCAGATCGTTCCGTCGAGTCCAACGTCGATTCCGCATTCTCCGGTCGTCGCCGGAAATCCGACGCTCCACGGCCGTTGAGATTTAAGACCTGGAACAATCGCCGCCGTCATCGGCGGCGGTGTCGCGGTTATCGTCGCGGTTTAGTTCGGTTTTGCTTTCTGCTGCGGAAGGTTAGACCGTAGCGGAGGATTAAAATCGGGAAGCGTGGAGAGTGGATTCGTCGGAGGAGAAGGGAAGAGACGAAGCAGCTACGGAGGAGGCGGTGAAGATAGCAACGCGACGTCGGAGGAGCCGGCTTGTGTTCTCCGAGAGGAGGAAACAGTTCGACCTTGAGGATCTGCTAAAAGCCGACGTGTACAGCTTCGGCGTGCTTCTCCTCGAGGTTCTCACAGGTAAACCTCCCTCCATGTACCTGATCTCCGTCGAGGCCTAGATCAGCAGCGTCTCTGGCGGTGGAAGAAGAGGAGGAAGCGGTGGTTGACTTAGCGAAATGGGTGAGGTCGGTGGTGAAGGAGGAATGGACAGCGGAGGATTTTGATCCGGAGCTCCTGAGGTATAAGAACATAGAGGAGATAGTGGTCATGCTGCATATCGGTCTCGCCTGCGTTGTGCCGCAGCCGGAGAAACGGCCAAAAACTATACCCTAATCTAAAATCTAAATTTTAAACAATAAACCAAAAACTAAACCCTAAAGCCAAGGATTAGTGAACCCAACTACAATATAAACCTTAAACCGTAAAGCAAAAACTAAATCCTATATCTAAGGATTAGTGAACCTAAATATAATCTAAACCTTCAATCCTATACTCTAAACCCTAAACCCTAAACCCTAAACCAAAAACTAAACCCTAAACCAAAGGATTAGTGAACTCAACTATAATATAAACCTTAAACGGTAAAGCAAAAACTAAACCCTATATCTAAGGATTAGTGAACCTAAATATAATCTCAACCTTCAATCCTATACTCTAAACCCTAAACCCTAAACCAAAGGATTAGTGAACTCAACTATAAATAAACCTTAATTTTTTCTATAATTTTTGTAATTTTTAATAGTTTTTATTAGCTTTTTATATTTTTTATAACATTTATTAATTTTTTATTATTTTTATACTTTTTCTAGTTTTTAAAAATTTTATAACCTTCTACTATTTTTTTGTACTTTTTATTAATTTTTTAGAATTTTTTGTCATTTATAAAAAAGTTTAGTAATTTTTGTCATCTATAATTTTTGTAATTTTTAATAATTTTTATTAGCTTTTTATATTTTTGATAAAATTTATTAATTTTTTTTAGTATTTTTATACTTTTTCTAGTTTTTAAAAACTTATAACCTCGTAATATTTTTAAAAAAATTTTATTAATTTTTTAGAATTTTTTGTCATTTATAAAAAAATTTAGTAATTTTTATCATTTCTTACAATTTAATATTTTTTTATAATTTTTAGTATTTTGTTTTAAATATTTATTATTTTTTGAATTTTTTTGAACTTTTTTGAATTTTTAGTTTTTTCAAAGTTTGTCAAATTTTTATATATATTTTTCAGTTATTTTATTATATTTATCTTATTTTCTTAAATTTTAGTACAATTTAATTATTTTTTAAAATCTTATAATCTTTTTATTTTTTGTAATTTTGTTTTTTTCCCTTTCTAATTTTTTTTTTATAATTTGAATTTTTATTTATATTTTTGTAGTTTTCCTATAGAAAAAGCTGACGTGGTTTTTCCGAAATGGTGACATGGCTTTTTTATTTAAAATCAGTCAAAACAAAAAAAATTAGTCAATGGTGTTTTCTGTAATTTACTACGTTTTTCTGAGTATTTGAGTAATTTTCGAAACATGTGTTGTATTCTAGTAATAAGTGTTAAATTGATGGTATTTGAGCAATTATTTCTATGAGATTATGATAAATATTTGTGCTTCTAACTCTATGTGCCCAATTGAAACTACAAGGTTATCATGGGATACTTACCAAGTTGGTTTTCACAATACCAGTAGGTTTGTTTAATCTCGACTGGGAAAACAAATAAATGTATTTACGACTAGGGTTCATAATCTTTTGTTAGTAATGAGTATCGCTCCTGCCATGGTTGACCTCTCACCATTGGCAAGGTGAGACCATCGGTACACGTGTATTCTGTCTGCTCATCCCTGCCTCCTTTCTTCAGTTTGTTATGTAAAAATTGCAATGGTCTTTTGGGAGAAGATGATCTAAACGATCGAAAAGGATGCTTACCTTTATCTACGTTGGCTTTCTAATTTCTTTTGTGTTTTCCAATCTTTGTAACTTCACTTCTTTTTTGACAGAAAAAAAAGGGATTAGGAGCTCCAGGTCCCAAGTTTTGATAATTTTGAAATACAAGCATATGATCATAGAATATCAGTGCTTCTGCTATATGATTTGATGATCACATGAGCCAACTTACCTCGTGTAATCATCTCCTCGTAACTTTCGCCTTCGGAAGATTCCTTTTTTTGACAGAAAAGAAGGATTATTGTCACGTAACCACTTTCTTCATGACTGGTACTTTAACTGGTTTGCCAAAACTTTTTTTTTTTTTTAATAACAAAAGAGCGATACTAGTGAAGATATATAATAAACAAGCACATGAGATTATGAATGGAAAATCTCAAAAATTTTGGTTTCTAACGAAAAGGACAGATATTTGTTTGTTTAATCAAGAAAAAAGGGATTTTAAACTAGTGACGCATGCATATATGGTTTGTAATAAATATCTTATCTAGAGAAAAATGTTGTGAATCACCAGACAAGCTAAAGGGGTTTTGGGGTAGGATATAGAGATACAAATTAAAGCATGGCGTTGATTAAAATAAACTAGTGGGCCTCGTTAACCGCAACCTTGAGGAGAGTTGCATCGACCATCTTTTTCAACATCTCTATAGCATCGTCAACTCTGCCAACCTTGGCATATCCGTTGATCATGGATCTGAACGTACGAACATGAGGACACAAACGTTGGTCGGAGAACATTTCCGCAAACAAATCATGCGCTTCGGACATCATGCCATGCTCGCAAAACTGTGCTATGATGTTAGCGTAACACTGAGAGGACCTCGCTAACTCGGGCCTCTTGAAAGTCTCGAGGGCCTTGTTGAAATGCCCAAGCTTGAAACACGCGTTCACCATAGTACAAAAGGTGTCTCTGTCAAAGGTGTTGGAGTTGGTTATCATGGCGTTGAATAGATCCCAAGCCTCTGTTAGCTTACCGTTGTCAAACAAGATCTCCAAAAGGGTGTTCCCAGTGGCCGCACACACCACCTCTTCCTCTTTTCTGCTGATAAGAGAGCTGTAAATCTCCATAGCTTTGTCATCCTCGCCTTGCTTGAGCCAGTAATGCACAAATGTGGCATCTACAAGCGCGCTTCTGCTGGGCATGGTGTTGTGGTTCAGTTCATCAACTAACTCATAAGCTTTGTCGTGCTTTCCTTGGTCCAAGCAGGAGCATATGAGTTTGTAGGCCAAAGAATCCCTCAACTCTCCTCTACTCTTTAAAAAGGTCAGAGCATCCAATATCCTCCCGGCGCCGACCAAGGCTTTGGTCAACAACCTGAGGGTGTGGACATCTACAAGAGGAGAGCAGTGGAGGGATTTGCATAGCCGGAGCGCTTCATCTAAAAGATTTTCATCACAGTGGGCTTTGATGATGTGGTTGAAAGAGACGGCGGAGGGTTCAAGTGTAGACTCCCGGCGGAAGAAGTTGTACAGAGAGATTGCGTCGTCATACCTTTTGGCAGCGCACATGGCGCCGATGATTTCGTTGCGCATCATATTTTCCGAATCCAAGCTGCGGTACTTTTCCAGAACAGCTAGACGCGAGACATGCGCCGCCTCGTACAATTGAGATAGCTCGATCAGAGAGCTCACTCTGAAGCGTAGGGAGATGGAACGCTTATCGAAGGGAGAGGCGGCCATCTTCGGATCCAGTTTCGCGGCGAACTCGTGCGGAAACCCCTCGAAAAACCTAGAGCTGGCAAAAGATAACATGCAACGCTTTGAGATTGAGAAATTGTTGGTCTGGAAGCGGACGACCAGGAGACTTCGCCGGAGCAGGGACATGGCGGCTGAGGAGGAGGGAACTCGTTGGTATATTCCAAAGATTTTGATTAAATAACATTTATCTCCAAAGAAAATGAGGAAAGAAGATATAAGTGTTGCAAAATTCTTTCCTCTTATGTTAGGGATATCACCAAAGAAAAAGAGGAAAGAAGTTATATTTGGTTCCCCTGGGAGTGAATCATATTCATATATGCCGTGTTCTCCAAGAAACATAGGAGAAGCAGACATATAAAAGTAGTTATTAGTCCAAGAAACATAGGAGACGCATACATATAAAAGTTATTAGGCTCTTTCATCAGAAAACAAAACATGTTTCTCCGCCGCTGCTTCCTCAGCAGCACGCGCTCTCTCTCTCTACCGACTCTTTCTCGCTTCTCATCATCCGTCTCCGTCACTTCGCGGCGGCGAGACTACATGCCCAGTTCCGACTGCCGAGCAATCCCTCTACGCGACAGAGTGGATTTCCTGATCCGCTTGCCAGACCTGGACACGGCGGCCAAGCACGCACGCCTTGCTCCCTACGCCGAGCTTGATGATGATGAACGTGGTGAAAAGGATGATTACGCCGTGGATTGGGTCTGCGGTGCAATCATCGTCGCCATGTGCAAAGCCAAGAGGTATAATGAGGCACTTGATCTGATCCGTTACTTCTTCAACGAGCACAAGATGATACCGCCAAAGGGTTCCTTCAATCACGTACTCAAAGGCGCTTTGGACGACTCTTCAATGACCCTCCTCGGGGTTAACCGCTTGGCCCGATCCGGATGCTTTGATCAAGCCATGGATCCGTTCAAGTACAGCCGTAACTGGTTTTGCGGGACTGAGCCGTTCGGTATGTGTTTGGACGTGTCCACCAGTCTGATTCGGGGACTTTTGGACCTGGGGGACTTGGAAGAGGCCCACAAACTCTTTCGCGAAATCAGCATGAGAAATGGCCACAACGATCTCGCCCTGGCAGGTGCCACATTCATGGAATATTGGTTCAAGCAAGGTAAAGAGCAGGAAGCCATGGTGTGCTACCACAACTTGTCTGCAATGGAGCTGACAGAAATTGAATCGACTGGTGCCATAGCACTCTTGGAAGTTCTTTTAAAGTATGGCAAGAAAGCCCAAGCTTGGGGATTGTTCTACCATCTTGCAGATCCTGGTTGCGTACGGGAACTTACCTACCTCTCTTCAGAACAACTAATTCCAACAATGGTCAATGAGTGTTTCAACATGCATCGGTATCAAGATGCCATCAATATTTTCAACACCCCCTATAGCTCTCCGGAAACTAGTGATTACGGAAACATTATCACTAGGCTTTGCATGCTAGGGTTTTTATCCGATGCTGAGGATCTCTTTGCACGAATGCAGAGAAACCGCGGGAAGCCTGACCTTTCCACATACAAAGCCCTCATGGATGCATATGCAAAGGCGGGTAAAATGGACCATGTTCAACGAATCTCAGACGGCATGGTCGATACATTTCTCAGCCAAATTGCTAAGCTCTCAGGTCTCTCCTTACAGGATCGTTGGATGCTTGAATTGAGAAAATACCAAGACCACCATGGTGTCTTTAGATTATCATCCCGAATGAAAAAGTGAGCCTTTAATTAGTGTTTCGTCCTCTTTGGTTAATCTATTATTTATTATATTCTCAAGCCAACCAATATAAACATTCTGTTGCGTAACGTCTAGGTTTCTTATATGTATTTGTTCTACATGACAATATGTGATGCAAATCTTATGGCTTCCAACAAATTGTATATGCAATTGCATTAAACATAATGATAGTGGCCAGTGGGACCGACCATTTTACTTACGATCTACACCAATATTTGATAAGTATTGAATCTTAGAAAGGAACTTCATCTCCCATCCCTCAAGTTTGAGAATCCTCATGTTCATGAGTAAGACCTCCGAGGTTCTCTTCATCCTCTTGTCTTTGGACTTCATCAAATTGCTCTGAAACTTCTTGCAAAGGGAAAATTTTGCCAGAGGCTTTTATTTGTACAAGATCCATAAGGCCAAACTTAACTTGTAAAACCTAAGTATCCACGGATCATGCATAAACCAACTCAAAGCATTTATCCTGTCAGCACCATGAGGTTTATAATCCCGCCACGTCACTAGCGTGTCCTTGCTTCGCGTGACAAGGAAGGGTCAAGCCCTTGTCAAAACCAGGACCACTCTCATCCCAAACCGGAAATAGGTTGTCAGCTCTGTCAACTTGACCAGGACCATAATCGCTGTCTATAATTATTTCATTTCCTAAGGTAACCAAAAGGACTCATCCAAGAGAAACTCATGAGGCTTAGATCCCAGCTTTTGAAACCTCATCTCAGCCTTCATTCTCACTAGAATGGTTCTTCTAAAAGGTTGATCCTTTCACCTTCTCCTTTCTTCCTCAAGTACGAACAATAGAGAAACAACATTATGAACTAACACCAGTTCTTGCTTCTTGTATAGAACGTCGAGTTGGATAAGAGTCCCCTGTTTCTATTGATTTGAAAAACCTTTGTTGGACCATAAAAAACTATTTTGTGCAATCATCTAGCTCCTTTGAAAGCTCAGTGACCCCTCAGTGTTTCCTGCCATAGTCATTGCTCATATAGCTGCTGACCTTGAAGATATTCCGAAGAAATCTCTTTTTTTTTTTATTGTCAAACACGAGCTCCCAAGTAAAAGCCAGATTACGAGACTCACTCCATCCGCACTTCATGTTCATGACAGCGGAGCAATCTACATTTCTGATTGATCTACATCAAGTAGGAATGATGCTTAGGTATTTCTGAACTGCTTCTATCCTAGCTTTTATTTCAAGCTACTGATAGGCACTTGTGAGCTGGTCTCATTCGCATTTGTCAGTTAGCGGTTTCTTGTTCACGAGCTCTGTTATTCTAAAGTTCATGGGACAACATATTGCAAATACCACTCAGCTTCACATGTGGAAGAAACCAATATGTGCATGACTTATGATCATGTTTGTAATGATTGTGATTAGCTTACATACTCCACACAGGCAACTTCAAGATCCCTGTCTCTCTTAGACGAGTTTGTAGAGACACTACTACAGAAGGTTTGTTTATTTGTTTGTTTACGGATTCTCTGCTCTCTGCTTTGCAAAAAAGGTATGTGTTTGTGAAAAAAAAAAATTTGTGCCTTACATACACTCCACTTAAGCACTGATGGTATTGGCTTGCTTGGTGGGACAATTAGTCATTTTGCTTCATGTAATGATCCACCAATGGTAAGCGTTCTCTTGTCTTTTCATAAAAGCGTACATGTTCGCTTAAGAACCCCCAACGTAGCATGTTACGTGACATGGTCTATTTCTGCTCGCTTTCAGGATCTAGTTTGCACCCATTTGACCGAGCTGCTTAACCAGAGTTGCTTGCCAGTTGTATGTACTCTGAATCAATTAACTTTCGCAAATATTGAGTTTCTAATATTACAGTATCCCTAAAGATCCGTTGTTTTCTTGGCCTTTGACCTCAGTCTGAGAAGATTGAATTCTATACAATGAGCGTTCTGAGTCGAGACACAGAATCTGCAAACCAGGAAGAAATTGTTTTTCTTTATCGGCATGAAGCCTCAGCGACTAGCATTTTACCTGAAGTGTGTGTATTCGTAAGACTTTGATGTTTCAGCTAATGGTTTTTGCTTGCAGGTTAATTCCGGGACAAACGTTGCTGAGCAGCGAGCTACGGTAGACATTTCAGCCTTTGCCTTATTATTATGCACTAAATGTCATCAAATCTATTTATTCATCTATCGTAGGTCTGCATTGTGCACTACTCGCTAGTACGTTTCAAGACCCCATATGATTCATATTTTAATCTCTTAATTCTAATCAGTTAATGACAACGTTGATGGATCTGTTTTGTTAGTCTAGACTTCAGTAAACGCATTTATCACTATTTCTTGATTTGCAAGGCGTCCCAGAGGAAGTCGTGAAGAGGGCAGCCATCGTGTTGGACGCCTTTGAGAGTAACAGCAACATGGATAAACTAAACCTTGACAACATATCGTCTCAAGATCAAGTATTCAAGGTCTTTTATTTTCTCTCTCCCACTTACACTCTCTACACAGACTTACCGCTTCTCTCTTCTTTCCTCATGGCTTTACCAAACTGTTTTAACTTACCGAATGAAACTCGCAGGATGCTCTTGACAAGTTTTTGGCGTTCGACATCACTAAAGGTGACAGTGACATCCGTGCCTTCTTTCAGGCCATGTTCACTTCAAACCAAAGACAAACTTAAATTTACCAATTCAAATCAAAAACATTTTGTTTTATAACTCAGTTAAACCGAACTGGACCGGACCAAAACGCACTTTTATAAAAACCAGTAACTAAAATGCTTTATTTGTTGCGCTTTTCTGGTGCTCCTTTTTTTGTTTCTACATCCAATGATCATATCACACGTACGCACATTAGACAAATTCACCCACATTGTTATATATATTTTTAGGATTTTGAGTTACTATGTAACGTTATTACGCACTGCTTTTGAGTTACTACTGCTTTTTCAAATAACCACTGCTTTTTAGTACCCGATTCTAGAACTTAAAAAAAATTCGATTCTAGAACTTCAAAAATAAAAGGGCAGTGGTTAACTTATTTTTGAAGTTCTAGAATCGAATTTTTTTTCAAGTGATTGAAAAAATTGAATCAGCATCGAAATTAAAATTTCATTCTAGATCCACTACTATACTATATCCAACTGATTTTTATAAACTTTTAGTTTTTACTATTATAGCTGGACAGTTGTTTTAATCTTTTGCCCACAAACAAACATGAGCGATTTGACTTTCAATAAAATATCTAGATTAAAGATCTGTTCGTTTGGATTCAAACACTTAAATATTTTTTGTTTAAATACTTTAGAATATGTATATAGATGCTGAATTTGATTACAAAATCAATTTCACCTCAAAAATCTATATATTTAAAATGTTAAAAAGAGTTTTGATGCTCATTTTGTATTTAATTTTTTTTTAAATATACTTAACTATAACAATAAATTAAATTATTTATTATTCTTAAATATTTTAAATATAATAATAAAATATCTGAAGCATTTGTCAAAAAGAAATTCCAACCTCTCGAATATCTGTTTAACACATGTTTAAGATATCTGAATCCAAACTAATTTTCATATATACTAGTGGACAAAAATTATAGGGCATGCTTACTTCCTCTTTTATAGAATGGGCTGACATGTCGATAAGTATGATAACCAAATTTTAATACATCAGCTAACTATCAAGTAATATATGGGAAACATAAAAAGTTGTTCAAATTCCATTTGAATATTTTGGATATTTCTGACTTCGGTTTACTAGATTTATTTTATAAAAAGGTAATATTTTCGAACTATTTTTTGTAAAGTTTCTCTTCATTTTAATAAATCATACTGAAAATAATTCTTCTATTGATTTAGAATTGATGTTTTCATTTGAAGGCGTCTTACCAAAACTCGGAAAAAGAACCAAAAAAATATTACCCCATGTAAACGCTGGTCAATTTCTAGTTATCAAGTAATATATGGGAAACATAAAAAAGTGTTTTGAATTTTGTAAATTAAGTCAAATTCCATTTGCAAATTTTGGGTTTTTCTAACTTTGGTTTACTAAATTCATATCATAGAAAAATAACTTTGGTTTACTAGGTTGATATGCTGGCCCGGAACATTGGAGCAACCTCTAATGTTGTCAACTCCTATGCTGCAATCTGTATAACCGAGCTCCTAAAGGAAGAAGGAAGACAGAGGTTATTTTTTGGTCATATGTTTCCACTGACGGTGACCCTTTTCTAGGTGTTGGAGTTTGCAGGATCTGAAGACAATGAGGTGATGAGTTGTCTCTTCCATGTCTTTCGCGTTGCTGATTATCTCACTGAGAAAATGGATGCACTTTGCTTCCCGAAGCTTCGTAGTGAAATATACAAAAATCACCAAAACCAAGAGTTCTCCAAGCAAGTGTCTCTGTCTTTTACTGTTCTGCTGAAGCGCCTATCAGACATGTATGTTGATTTTTTACCAATGGCATTTCGGGAGGCTATTGAGGAGGATATGCTGAGTACCGACAAACTAGGCTATTTTCGGCTTAACTCGTTGATTCAGCAACTTGACTATGATGCCATTGAACCATACATGCCAGATGTATGGGATGATCTCCACGATCAATTATAATAAATTAGCTGATTAGTAAGTAACATATGAGAAACATAAAAAGTTGTTTTGTTGTCTTATGACCAAATTTTGCACACAAAAAAAAAACTAAACAAAAGTAAAAATAGAAGAAGCAGCTTATTTTGGCTTTTTAGTTACTTGAAATTGAAAGTATTCAGGAGGAGGGAAATGATTTGTTGTGTGATGGCTTTATGCACCATCGTGTACTATATGAAGCTTGTCTCTCTTTTTTCTAATAAAAATAAATGTAGTTGGATATTATGCTAGTGACATATATCATTTGTGAATTCTAACTAACTATTTTCTTATATAAACAAAGAATAATACTATTATCATTTTCACTAAAAAGCTAATTCTTAATATTTATAGCATTTAGTAAATTTGACAAGGAATTAATTTTATATGTTTTCTGTTAATATTAAAAAAAACTCAGATATTCCCCAAAACTCGGTCATGGTATATAAATTTTGATACTATTCATACAAATTTCGTCTTTTTAGTTCTCTAATCCAGTTTTTAGTTCTCTCTCTTGTTTTAATTATTAAATTACAGATTGGAGTGAGAAAGATATCTTCTGAGGTACGTGGGCCTAAGAATTACATTTATATTCAGTTTCAAGTTTAGTCCATACTCTATTATTAACCCTTTTACTTGCAGCCCAAAGGTCCATTCCCAGCCGAAGCTTGCAGGCCAGAAGAAGTCGAAAAGATCATCCACAGAAACCTAAGTGAAGATGCCCAACTATTCACCAAGGAGGAGGAGTTCATTCTGAGGAGGGTAGTGAGTTTGTCTGGAGCCTACTGCCTTTCTGACAGCAGCTTGAGTTACCTACTGAGAGGTATCCGGTGTCAGAGCAAATTATTAACGGAGGAAGGAGCTGTGGTAGAGATCATTTTGAACATTATTGTTCCGAATGCTTAGCCAAGAGCAGAGGATGAAGAATTCTTCAAAAGTGGTGACTTCAGAAAGCTTTTCAGGGATGAATCAACTAGAAGAAGCTTTGCCCACCGCATGTTTAAAGAGCTTCTGGGATTAGGGTATGAAAGAGTCCACTACCTTTCCGTTTACGAGGTGACAAATCTGGTGAAGAATCCATCCTTTGACGATTGGCAGGTGGCTGAGTGTGGTCTTGGCCTGGCGGTTTTCTTGGTTGAAGCAGACGTCCACCTCAAATTTAAAAGTTGTAAGAAGTAAGTAGAGAGGCATGTGATCGGAGAAGGATTTTTGCGGGTGAGCGCATACCGGACTGATGATATCGGCATTCTGATGTTAAAGGCCGCCAGCTTGAGGTTGATAATGGTGGTAAACCGTCGGTTTCCTATCATAACTGATTGGGGAAAGCAGATGTGGAAGTATTCATGAAAGAACATTGAGTGATCATAATGATGTCGTCTATAAGAAATCAATTTTATCGAGACAAAAAATATATAAAACATATTATTGAACAAACAAACAAGGCAAATTACCCTTTTGGTTTTCGTTATTTTGTATATTTTCCTTGAAAACTTTGGGATGCAAAGTACAAAAATAGTACAACTGATATAACCAACTCTAATGACATAGAAGAGACAATTCATAATAATGTCTACATAATAAATATCTACATAATAATGTCACTCTTTTGTTTTTATTGTTGTTTTAAATTACATGTTGGAGTGATCATAATGATGTCGTCTAAGGTAGGTGGGCCTAAGAATCTCATTCTAGTACATTTATATATTTAAATTTGGCCCATACTACTATTATTAAACCTATTTATTGTTTCTACTCTGGTCTGCATGTTCGATTTACAACTTTTTCTTCAAACACACAGACCAAAACCCCAATCCTAGCTGATGCTTTCACCCCAAAAGAACTTCAAAAAAGATCATGGAAAGAAATGGAAATGGAGATGGAGTTAAACCTTTCGACAACGAAGAAGATTTGATTCTCAGGCCGCTAATATAATTGTCTCGCAAACACATGTGTGATTGTTATAGCCACTTACTAATGAAGGACGTCGCAGTGGAAAAAATCATATGTAATGTCATTGTTCTTATTTCTTAACGCTTGGCGAATCCCACAGGATGAAGAAGTCTTAGAAAATGGTGATTTCAGAAAGTTTGTCATCCAAGAGAGGGATGAATCAAGCGTGGGGTTTTCGGCCAATACCACCATGAACCATGTCTCGTTTGCTTATTCATACACGAAGTATTGAACCAAGCTAAAAACTACATAAACTAACTAAAAACTTTAATTTAATACATGATCTATTAAAATACGGCCAATTTCAACAAAACCGCAATTATAATATGGTTTATCAAGATAATAGGTAGACGAACGGTTTGGTTCGGTTTATGTTTTTTTTTTTTTTAATCAGAGACCAAAACGACGTCGTTTTGATAAAAACAAGTCATTTGTTTTTGGGAGGAATCGAACCAGGGGCTAGAAGATGGCGAGGGGGTTACTTACGCCACTAGGCTACTCGAGCTTTTTGACAGTTTTAATACAATACAAACATATTAATTGTGTGTTTTGCGTGATTAAAAAGCATAATTAATATAAAATTAAAAACAACAAAATAATTTATCCACATATTCTTGTCTTCTCCAACAAAAACAAAAAAACAATAATTTATCCACTTCTTGTCTTCTCCAATTATATCTGGTCCAAAAAAACAATTTTTTTTTCTTTATTGAAAAATTTAAAGAGAACTTTTCTTTCCTAGTTGAATTTGATAAAAAAAAATTTTATTTTTATTTTGTAAGTAACCCCCTCGCCATCTTCCAGCCCCTGGTTCGATTCCTCCCAAAAGCAAATGGCTTGTTTTTATCAAAACGACGTCGTTTTGGTCTCTGATTAAAAAAAAAAAAACATAAATCGAACCAAACCGTTCGTCTACCTATTATCTTGATAAACCATATTATAATTGCGGTTTTGTTGAAATTGGCCGTATTTTAATAGATCATGTATTAAATTAAAGTTTTTAGTTAGTTTATGTAGTTTTTAGCTTGGTTCAATACTTCGTGTATGAATAAGCAAGCGAGACATAGTTCATGGTGGTATTGGCCGAAAACCCTGAATCAAGCATAAGGGAATTTGCACATCTAATGTTTAGAGGATTTGTGGGACTAGGGGATGAAAGGGTCTGTTGAAGTCTCTATTTTTTGTCAAGGTGGTAGAAGTTTGAGTGTGGTATTGGCCTGACTGTTTGCTTGTTTAATAACAAAGGAATTTGATTCTCATATAATGAAATTTTTAAAAGTATTCTTAGACCTGTAAATTCAATTTTGTCAGCTCATTGCTAACAAGTTTTTGTAAGGTTTCATAACTTCTTTGTTCTTACCTTGCTTGACAATATATTCCATGAATGTTACTTTGCTTGTGGTATAAAAGCTTCTGAAGTTGGTATAAACCAACGCATGGTGGGCGAGTGGTGAACGGATTTCGTGGTTGAGGGTGCAATTCCCAATATGCCCGGGTTCGATTCCCTCACGCTGCAAACACCTACGTTGGCCACCGCAGGTAATTTAACATGGGCTATGCGGCCTCCAGGATCCACTCTTTCCGCCTCTTTCGGGGGGCCGCATGCAGTAGACTAGTCAGGGCCCATTGGACTTTGGATACCTGGATTATCAAAAAAAAAAAAGAAAAAAAAAGCTTCTGAAGTTTTAAGAGCGCTTAAATTAAATATATACACACCATCAGCCTTTGGAAGAAAAAGTGAAAGACAAAGTTGTTTTACAAAAAAGAAAAAAAGGAAGGTGAAATAAAGACATTTTGAACGTATCAATTAGTATCCTTTATATATTATATTTGTTTTGTATTTATGCTGGTCGACGTTCTTCTTTGTGATTTCTTTTTGTTTTACCTTCTTGCGTATAAGCTAAGGATTATCCTCCATTTTGTCATTTGCTCATCTTGACCACATATCTTGGGTCACACCACCCACTTTACCGTTTTTACTTTTTTTTTTCTCTAACTTTCCATTTTTATATCATTTACCTATTCTTCTTTAATTTTGTGTAAGTAATGCTTTCGAAAAAAATAATAATGCTTCCGCCATTTTGAATTATTGTTTTCCTATACTCAACATTTTCAAAATACAATTTCCTCTAAATGTTGGTTTCCAACATCCAAATATACTTATAACATTTTCAAAATACAATAAATACTCCAAACTCATATCAGCTATCATAAGAAATCAAATTTCATCACATTCACACGAGAATTACCCTTTTACCAGACAAAAAAAAATTTATAAAACATTGTATTGGACAGACAACATAGAGAATTACCCTTTTACCCTAAAGAAAATGAAAATCATCACATTCACACGAGATATAGCAAGTGCAATTTAGTCATATAGACGTAATCATGTCCCCGCGAAGCTTATAATAATTCCATTTCCCTTTCCCCACTGAATCTGAAAAAAAAAGCTCTCGGAGAGATGGAAAGATTGGTGCTTGTGACACTGTCTTTGTTAATCTTTGCTTCTGCAGCGGCAGATGATTACGTCCGACCAAAACCTCGTCAAGCCTTGCAGTTTCCATGGGAACAGAAGTCCTCTTCTCAACCCGAACAGGTAAATTAGGCTCCTTCCTCTGTTTTGATCTGATCGGTATCTGTGAAACCCATGTTTCTCCTGGTCTATTCTTATTACTGCATGTAGGTCTCTGATTGAAAAAGGCTTTTAATTTTCCTAAATGACTTCTTATAAAAACAGAGATGGATTTTTATATCTTCAAGACAAAATTGTTCTTTGAGATAAATTATAGCTGTGGAACGCATTGAACAATTGGTAATAAACATCATAGGTTCTGTCTTTTAGATCAATTCTTTGTATTCTTGCAGGTGCATATCTCATTGGCTGGAGACAAACACATGCGAGTGAGTTGGGTCACGAGTGACAAATCGTCTCCTTCTTCGGTTGAATATGGAACATCGCCAGGGAAATACTCGTATCTTGGTCAAGGAGAGAGCACCTCTTACAGCTACATATTCTACAGATCAGGGAAGATACACCATACCGTCATCGGGCCATTACAACCGGACACTGTTTACTATTACCGCTGCGGTGGAGGAGGACCTGAGTTCCATCTGAAAACACCACCAGCTCGGTTCCCGGTTACTTTCGCTGTGGCTGGTGATCTTGGTCAAACCGGTTGGACCAAGTCGACGCTAGATCATATCGATCAATGCAAATATGAAGTGCATCTACTTCCCGGTGATCTTTCTTATGCTGACTACATGCAGCACAAGTGGGACACGTTTGGTGAGCTGGTTCAGCCTCTGGCAAGTGTAAGGCCATGGATGGTGACTCAAGGAAACCATGAAAAAGAGAATATCCCCTTTGTGGTCGATGAATTTTTGTCCTATAACTCCAGGTGGAAGATGCCCTATGCGGAGAGTGGATCAAACTCTAATCTTTACTACTCTTTTGAAGTTGCCGGTGTCCATGTGATTATGCTTGGATCATACACAGATTACGATCGGTACTCAGATCAATACAATTGGTTAAAGGTGTCAGCTCCTACTTATCATCCATTTGTTATGTGTATCTCACACAATAGGTCGAAGGAATTAGTACTAATCATATGCATGCTGTTCACTAGGAAGAATTGGTATTCTACGAATCAACTGTTTTTGTCATTCTAGTTTCTTAGGTTCTGCTGTTGCTGCTTTGTTTGGTTAACAAGTACTATCAGCAGTTTCTGTTACAGTTCTTTCTCTAAAATGTTTTGTTATGTATGATATGCGTAGGGTGATCTCTCAAAGGTGGACCGAGAAAGGACTCCGTGGCTAATAGCTCTGTTCCATGTACCATGGTATAACAGTAACGATGCCCATCAACATGAAGGTGATGGGATGATGGCTGAAATGGAGCCTTTGCTTTATGCGAGCGGTGTTGATATTGTATTTACGGGTCATGTCCACGCTTATGAACGCACGGTATGATAAAAAAAACGTGTTAGCTTCTCTTACGAGTCTTAACAGAAACAGAGAATATGTCAGCTTGTCTTCTTGTTTCCGTATGAAAATTAATTGGTTTATATATTGTGCTGCTTCCACAGAAACGTGTCAACAATGGTAAATCAGATTCATGTGGTCCTGTACACATAACCATAGGCGATGGAGGGAACAGAGAAGGGCTAGCTCGCAAGTAATTATTTTATCAAATTCATTTTTCTATGTTTTAAGTAAATTCATTAAAAAAAAACTTTATGATGTGTCCATGCTAAACCTGCTTCATTTTAGTTGTCTGGAATTGTTGAGCTAATTCAACAAGTTATCTACCGGGACCTAATCAGACTTTTGAGTGTCCTTGTCATATTATGAAAGTAGTTGATACTTATATTTAAGAGGATCATGCTTTTTCGCTTTCAGGTACAAAGATCCGTCTCCAGAGTGGTCAGTGTTCAGGGAAGCAAGCTTTGGACATGGCGAGCTTCAGATGGTGAATTCAACCCATGCTCTTTGGACCTGGCATAGGAACGATGACGACGAGCCAACAAGATCTGATGAGGTTTGGTTAACTTCGCTTGTGAACTCCGGATGTTGGACCGAGAAGAAATGGCGTGAAAGCCTTGACAAAATACTCATGGGACCTTGATGATAGCCATAAGTGAGACTTGCAGTAAAAGTAGTCCGAAGTATAGCAATAGGTGTGTTAGACAATTGGCAACACCATAATAGAAGATCTTCACCAGCTGCGTAGAAATCGTAGTTCCAACTTTATAATTTTGTAAGCTTGCAGTGTTGTGTGGTTAATTGAGTGTATACTACTTTTAATCTTAATATGATTATATTGAATATTGTTGTCCAAATGTTCTAGATGTCATGTTGACAAGAAACAAAAATAATGAAATTCTAGAAGCTAAGCTAAGTAACAAACCTTTGACAAAAAAAGAAGTAACAAACGTTATATATTTCATCGTAGAAAAAAAAAAAAAAAAAAAAAAAAAAAAAAAAAAAACATGGTATCATCGACTGTATCATTCGGTCCATTAAAATCAAAATCCTTTTCTCTTTTCAATTTTTAAAACACTTTTTTTTTTCTGTTTCCAGCAAAATTTATGCTTATCATAATTCAATGGTGTATCCAAACGAGGGAAATACACAAAATTAACTCAAATCAGAAGGAAGAGTAGTCATAGCTCTCTCTCATCTGCTCGGGGACTAACCTTATATGGCCCTCCGTACTTCAAAAAAACCTTATCTCTCCCTGTTATAAAATTTAATTTCTTTTCTATTTTTATTTAAATCAAAAAAGGGGGAAAAGACAAATTAAGGTTTAATGAATCACTTAAATTACGAATCAACCAAATAAAACTCAATTGGGCTTTGGCCCAAACTTAAATCTGAACGCAACCCAAAGCCGGACTTCAAGCCAACGAAAAAATAGCTTATTTTTTTATCTATTTTTAATCATACTATTCGTACTAGTTGACCTAGTCGTACTAGTTGACCTAATCATACTAGTTGACAGTAGTTGACTTAATAATCGTATTAGCCGTACTAAATCTACCAGCAATATATTTAATCAATTTCCTTGTTTTTGTAGCATGACGAGGAAGTTGTAGAAGAACAAATGCGGCTTCTCGGATATTTCTTCAATGTCACCGCATATGGAAAAGGAGGCAAGCTAAGTAGCAAATGCGTGCAACACAAATTTAAGGAGAATGAATTCTGAATTTGGATGATCAAGAGAAGAGTTGGTTTCTGAAAGCACCTATTTCACATGAAGACTTACGCAACGAGAAAGGTGATGGGGCTGTGGATTTTGCTTATACGCACCTATTTCCATCGATTTTGATTTATTTTCAATATAACGAGTTTTATCGATTCTGCTTTATTTTTTGTAGGTGGAGTAAATGTAGATAAAGTCTGAACTCCTACAAAGGTGAAAAACCAGCAAAAGACCTAGTCTTCAAGCCCAAACAGCAAAAAAAAAAATTGATTAAGAAGCGTAAGAGTACGGGCATGTTCGTTTGCAACTCGCAGCGATCTGCGACTGCAACCTGTGACAGCTTTTTGTTCGTTTGCAGGTCGTAACGACTTGTCGCAACAACCTACGACTGGTCGCTAAATTTTTTATTTTTAGACCTGCATGCGACCAGTCGCTGTGACATGTAAACGAACAACAACCTGCAACACTTAGTCGCAGTCGCAAGCCACAGTCGAAGGTCGCTGCGACCTGCAAAAGAACAGCCCCTAAGACTTCAATGCCTAAAAGGAAATCAAATCGTTCACGTTCGGTGAATGACCTTTTTGTTAGTACGTAAGAATGATTTGAGCTTCGACTTTGGTTATGTTGTGTGTTTTGTTATAATTTATCTTTGTGTTTTTCAAGATTTGGACATATATGCAAGTTTTTTTATGTGTTAAATTAAAAGGTATAACTAGCACAACTAAACCAACTACAAGTGAGTTTAAAAAAATGTGTGGCAGCAAAAAAAACGTGTGACAGCAAAAAAACGGATCCCAAAAAATAGACAAAAAGAGAAAATGAATAAAAAATATCCACTTGCCTTGTTTTTGTACACTAACCTTGTTTGCCCAATAATAAGTTTTTTTTTATTTGGTAAATTAAAAGGTAAAACTAGCACAACTAAATCAACTACAAGTGAGTTTAAAAAAATGTGTGGCAGCAAAAAAAACGTGCGACAGCAAAAAAACGGGTCCCAAAACCGTGGAAGTTAAAAATAGACAAAATGAGAAAATGAATAAAAAATACCCACTTGCGCTGTCAGAATATAAAATGAATAAAAAAATGACCACTTGCGCCGTCAAAATAAAAAAAATGAACTTTTTTTATAACAGAGTCGTACTAGTTTTCTAGTCGTACCCACTGTCCATGAAGTTGGACTTTGATGGTAAAATTTTGTAATCAGTCGTACCATACCTTAAAACAAACTTTTGTAGTTGTACTTATGAAATTGAGTAAATAAAGTACATTTAACATATTGTAATGCTATAACTTGTATAAAAATACAAATTTTCATGGTTTTCATGTTTGTGTGGTTAAGCTTTTCAAAGTAACCTTAAAAGTCTAAGGTATATTGTGTAGACATTACATTTTTATGGATCAAACTTTTTTTATGATCAAATTTATTTAATTATGAAATGGTCAAATAGGTTTGCACATGTTCTATGACATATTTTTTATGTAAATATGTTTACAAACACGTTAGTAAATGGTGTTATTTACATATTTGTACAAAGCATAGTCGTACTAGTTTTACCAGTTGGACTTGAGTACAACTAAAATGTAGTTGTACTATTTGTACTGAAAACGAGCGATGTTCTCCAACTGATGGGTATCTTTTCTGTTGTGGTTTTCCTTTCTTTTCAACAAATAATATTTGGAGTTTTGTAGATGAAGTTCCCAAATAAAAACATCTTATCTAACACTAAAAATGTTATTTAGTTGTTCCTTTGTTGTTGTTGATGAAATGATGTTAACAAAGTGGTACGGCCTGGCACGTTGGAGTTTCAACTTGTCGGGGTAGTAGTTAGATAAGATTTAGTGATTGATAATTACGAATGAATTATTATTTAAATAATGTTGAATATTCTTTAGAACAATACAGTATGTGGCATGTGACCTGCTTAGGAATTGAAAAAGAGGTTAAAATATTAGAGAGAAAAAAATAGTAATTCCGAAGACGCAGGGTGGTGGAATATTAGGTGGGAATTAAAATATGCTCGTCACGTGCACTGTACACCTAAGTCCTAATCTCATGCATTGAAATCACGTGCACTGTACTCATAAGCAAACCCGCTCCCGTCAAGAGGCCTTACAGTTACAGGTTCTATATTCATCCCTTATTCATACTCATCACAAGCCTCTGAAATCTTGCGACTACTCCGTATTGTATATGTATTCCTTATTTCTGATCGGTCATGAACTTGTTATGTCAGTGCATGTTTCTGAAAGTTCGTCTTGTGAAATTCTTCATGTTCTCTTGACTTTAATAGGAATGGACATCTGAACATTGTTGCACCGTTTCGAGCTCCCGAGCTCTGGGATTGCCCAAGCCATATCGATGAGAGAACAGATATCTGGTCGCTAGGCTGCACATTATACGCAATAATGTAATACCATTATCATCCCTCTAAGATTAGACAAGTCATGTACTTAGTTAACTGAAGGGAGAGTTTTGTGGTTTTGTGCAGGTATGGTGTGTCTCCATTTGAATATGCACTTGGAGAATCTGGTGGAAGTCTTCAGCTCGCAATCGTGAATGCTCAGATAAAATGGCCAAACGTAGAACCAAAGGCTTCTTATCCTGTAGCGCTTCACCAGTTCGTGACTTGGATGCTGCAACCGCAGGCTGCCGTTCGACCGCGCATTGACGACATCATCATCCACGTCGACAAATTGATCGCAAAGTTCACCAAATGATTCGTGGTTTTCGAAAGAGGTAAAAGAAAAGAAAAATATTTCTATACATTGCTGTCTCTTTTTTATATGTTTAGCCATTTTGAAGAATACCATATTAGATACTCCGCTCTCTTCGTCATGTATTTTGAACTTTTAGGATTCGGGTTCTTTCTAATTGATTTGCCTATGACATAATCATGATAATTCAATCGTGAAATCGAAAATAGCATAAAAAAACAAAAACTAACCTTCAATTTCGAGTCTTTGATTTCGTCAATGGTGGAAACGCCAGAGGAAGAAGACGATGAGAAGAATAGAGAGGACTGCACACGTGGTTTTCTTCAATTAGGTGAATTAAATTTTGGTTGGTTTAAAGAATTAAATATTGTGGTTGGTTTGAATTAAATTTCATCTCAAACTATCCATCCCAAACCATCCGTCCGTGAATCTCCTTTTCTTTTCTGATTTTTTTTTTTTTAATTAAATGAGGGTTAGAAGAGTCAAATCCAACATGAGAGGGATAGTTAGATTTGAAGAGGGTAGTTAAGTTAGGTCTGTTGTACGGACGGGCATTTGAGGTTAGTCCCCCATCTGCTCCGGCATCATCTCTTTTCGCTTATAGTAGTCGCTAATTAGATTATTCTTTTTTTATCCCCTTTTATAATTTTTGTTGTGGACCTTGTGGTGTTTTCACATAAACTAAAATATATACTAATATTTAATTTTAAATGATTGTAATTGAATATTCTTCTCCAAAAGTTATAGTGGTCATGTCGACAGCAAACAAAAAGAAAATGCACAAGTCACAAACCTTAGATTTGTCTATGACGGTGTAATAACGAATATTGTTGATTACTCTCTCTAGGGGTGGGCATAATTCCCGTCCCGTTCCGACCCGTCCCGTCCCATCCCGTACCCGTTCCCGAATTCCCGTCCCATATATATCCCGTATTCCCATATGGGATAAGTTTTCAATTCCCAATCGGGAACGGGACGGGACGGGACGGGAACGGGAATTCCCGTAATTCCCGAAATCCCATTTAAGATAAATATAAATATGTAGTTTATATATATTCTATGCATATGTTATGTAAAATAAAATCATATCTTATCTATATAATAATATATAAATATATTATAATATATTACAAAAAATTTCTTTAATTGCTTAAAAGTTAAACCTAATTATAAAGTTGAACAAGAATACAATCACCAATATTTCAAACTTTTAATTTACATGGAATATTCTTTGATGTATTTTTCATAATTTAAAGTTTAAAACATATATGCTGTGATAATAAATAAAAAGAATACAATAAATATATTTAAATTATAAATTTTTTTTAAATGGGAATTCCCGTTCACATCCCGTTCCCGTCCCGTCCTATCCCGTTCCCGTCCCGAATGTTAAACGGGATATAAATGGGATGAGTTTTTGTGTTCCCGAAATTCCCGTTCCCGTCCCGTTCCCGACAAATCCCGTCCCGAATTCCCGAACGCCCACCCCTAACTCTCTCCTTTCCGACAATTGGTGCGAGGAGTGTCATTTTTCTTAAATGCGATACTAAAAGCTTTGTTTAAAATATTTTTCATTTCCTTAAATTTAATTGGTAAGGGTTCGAAAACTTATATACCAATACTAGGATTTACCCCAATAAATACAATTTCTATGCAGTCAAAAAATAAATACAATTTCTATAAATTTATGTAAGTAAAATTTATCAGAGGTTCTAGAATACTGTAGATAGAGCTGTGTTTAACATTTTTATAAGTTCTACAAGTTTTTAAAATGTTTATTTTTTCTTATAAAATGTGGTGTGTGTAGAATTAAATTGTTCGGTTATAGATTTCCATATTTTGAAAAAGCTACATCACGAAATTGTTGTTTACAATAGCTGTTAAGTAGTTTAGAAGTTGAGTTGGACCAGTTATAATAAGATAAGATGATAATATAATAAACAAAACAAAAAAAACATTCTTAAGCACATAAAAATACAAAATGTTGGAATCTAAATTATTAAATTAGATGAAGGAGTTAAATGATGAGAGTGGGGCGTAAGTGGGGATTAGAGCGTTGACGAGCAGACCGTTTCCACGCGCTCACGACACAAGCCTTCATCCCCAGTTTTCAGATCATTCGATCGCAACACAACGTTTCTACTCTCCCCGGAAAAAAAAAAGTAAAACGATTTCGATAAAAAGATGCATGATTTCTGCTTCACTATCCCGTACGGGATGCTTCTGGTGGGCGGTGGATTAATCGGATACATGAAGAAAGGGAGTATTACATCTTTGGGCGGAGGTGCAGGGACTGGCTTATTACTCATTCTCGCTGGATTCCTCAGCCTCAAGGCTTTCGAGAAGAAGAAGACTTCCTCTCTCGCTACTGTTCTTCAGACAGGTTTGTTTTCTCTGCGATCTCAGTCTTACATGTCTTATTATCGACTTTTAAGACGTGAATAGCTTTTTGTTACTGAGGAAAGAATGGTTTGAGATTTTGTTTTCCTTTTTGGATCAAAAACTTTTAGATTTCGTTATAGATTCTTCTAGCTTTTTAGTTGATCATAAGCAATGTTGTGTTGTGAAGGTTCCGGATCTTATTGGACTAGGAACGATCTGGATCTGAAAGAAAAATGTAATGACGATGCTAGACTTAATATTTAATAGTAATCATAGATGAAGAACCATTCTTGTGCTTGGATCTTCGATTGCTAAAATTACTTCTTTCTTATTTGAGTCGTAACATGTTCTAGTTGAGTAGATTCCTGTTTTTTTCACCTCAAAGAACATTACAAGAGAGCTCAACAACATCTGTCTTCATTCACACCTAGTTCCGGTGATTGAAACTCATCATCTCCATGTTTTCGTTTTTGCATACAGTGATCTCAGCTGCTCTCACACTAGTCATGGGACAGCGTTACTTGCTCACTCAAAAGATTATGCCCGCTGGTTTGGTTGCTGGGATCAGGTTTACATTCTTCATCTTCTTTTTTTCTTTGTTTGCATCAACAGCTTGGTATTTTGATTTGACTTTTAACACTAGCTACAACCGTATCTGTATTGCAGTGCTCTTATGACTTGTTTTTACGTATACAAGATCGCCACTGGTGGCAATAAAATCCCATCCAAAGCTGAATGATGGTTATGCAACTCTGGTTTTTCCTCCTGGATGATGCAGATGATACTTCTCCTTTGTTAAATTTGTTTGATTAGAAATCTCTTGTGTTTTCCTGTGATTAGTTTGTATTACTCCAACAACTTCATATGGTCATGTGTGTTTCTGAGATTAGTTTCTTGTCATCGTGTTTTTTTTTTTCTGTTAAACTCAAACTACTTTGAGTCATATTATATATGAAAGATATCTGACGCTTTGATGCACATTCTTGATCTGAGTATTGAGCAAATCGTAAAACAAACCGTGAAAATGACCCATAGGAAAGTTGATCTTCAAAACTTCTTTGTACTTGAGAACGGCAAATATTGAACAGTATTTGGAAAAGCATACATGGTCCATAAATGGAGGTGACACATTTTTAGAAATTGGGCTTCTCTCATGCCACAAATGTTATGGAGACCCAATGAGATATGTGGAGATAAATTCTCATGCTACTCATCTTTACTTAAGGTCTCCAGCTAAGACAACTTCTGATCCCATTTTCCACATAAACGACATTCTTCTCAACAAATATAGAATAAAGTTGCAGTTAATTCTGCTGCAGAGTCTGATTACGTTTTGATGCTAAATTTTCCATTTTAAGGAAGTGGTAGTTTGTGTTAATTATTGCTTAAGAGCTTCTAGATTTATGCACTCCATCTTCAACAAGAAAAGTAAAAGGAAACACTGAGAAAAATCTCCAGTAGCCATGGCGTCCCTTAGGATGGTTTCTCTGATTCTGATGAACTTTTTCATTTTACAGTCGGCTTCAGCAAGTTCTTGGCAGACATTGAGTGGTAAGAGACAGAAAAATTTGTTTCAAGAATCTTTATGATGTTTTTACACTTTCTTAATGTGTTTTTTTTTTGGCAGGGAAACCTCCGGTTGTGATTGCTCGAGGTGGGTTCTCTGGTTTGTTTCCAGATTCCAGTGATATTGCATATGAGTTTGTGAATTTGACAACTTCTCCAGACGTAACACTATGGTGTGATCTTCAACTGACAAAGGATGGTGTCGGAATCTGCTTCCCAAATCTGAATCTTGACAACGGCTCTGATGTCATGAACGTTTACTCAAATAAGAAAGAATGGTTTGCTGTTGATTTCACATGGAAGGAACTCTCTGATGTGAAATGTAAGTGGTTAAGTATCTTGTTTCTTTGAACCCTCTTCTTGTAAGTAAAGGTTTCTAGATTAAAATGTTGTTCAACAACTCTGCAACTGTTTCAATTCAATGTATGTATACTCAAGTTTTTCTCCTCAATAGTGGTCCAGAATATTGTCTCAAGACTACAAATTTTCGATGATGTTTCCCCGATATGGCCTATTGAAGAAGTAGCAAGAAAAGGAACTTCAGGCGTTTGGTTAAACATTCAGGTAAATGTATATACTCTTTTATCGCCTAACACCTTTTTTTCCATAAGATCATTACTAAATCTTCTTCTGGTTACTGTTTCTACACTTACTAACAGCACAGTGATTTCTACAATCAACACAATTTGAGTATGAGAAACTTTGTTGTCTCTCTCTCAAGACGCATGAAACTCAAATTCATATCTTCTCCAGAGATCAATTTCTTGAGGAAATTGAAAAAGGATGTCAAGCCGACTGTGACAAAGCTCATCTTTAGGTTTCTGAATCAAGACGAGATAGATCCTTCCACCAACCAATCATACGGCTCTCTTGCCAAGAACCTAAGTTATATAAAAACGTTTTCGTCTGGTATTCTTGTTCCAAAATCTTACATATGGCCCCTTGGTTCAGACCTTTACCTGCAACCCCACACGTCACTTGTCACAGATGCTCATAAAGAAGGTTTACAAGTTTTCGCTTCGGATTTTGCCAATGATTTCGTATTTGCGTATAACTACAGCTATGATCCAACAGAGGAGTATTTATCTTTCATTGACAATGGAAACTTCTCTGTTGATGGTTTCTTATCAGACTTCCCGGTGACTCCATACCGGGCCATCAGTAAGTACAAAAGCTCTGTGTTTCTGCCTCTTCCCGTTTCATACTTTATAGAGTCCACGAAAGTAAGATTCTTGTTTGTTTCCACAGATTGCTTCTCTCATTTGGACAAGAAAAAGGCTAAAAAGCAAGGTAAGTGCAGGAGGAAACCATAATATATAATGGACCTTTCTACATCTCTTAACTGCAGTCTGACCCATTTTGATCTTGCAGCTAATATAACTATTATCTCCAAGGACGGAGCGAGTGGAGATTTCCCCGGCAGTACTGACTTGGCATATAAGAAAGCTGTGAGCGACGGGGTTGATATTATTGATTGCAATGTCCAGATCTCCAAGGACAAGATCCCCTTTTGCATGAGCTCCATAGATCTTATGAACAGCACTAATGTCTTCGACACAAGCTTCAGAAATCTGTCATCAACAGCTTCAGAGATTCAGCGGGGAAGTGGAATCTACACTTTCAGCCTGACCATGTCTCAGATACGAACCTTGAAGCGTAAGAAAGAAACTATAAACATTTTTTCTATGAAGTATTATATCTGAAAATGGGCGTTGTTTTCCTTCATTGCAGCTGCTATTTCGAATCCTTGTAGGGACTATGTTTTATTCAGAAATCCAAGAAACAAAAACCTCGGAAAGTTTCTTACATTATCCGAGTTCTTGTTTCTTCCAAAACGTTACAGCTCTCTCTCAGGCATCTTGATAAAAGTGGAGGTTAGTGTTCTGTTTGTGAATTATGAAGAACACATGATTCTTTTCTTGATATAGCGTTCTCTGTTTTTCTTAGAATGCAGCGTATCTAGCAGAACATCAAGGAATTAACATAGTTGATGCTGTACTAGATGAACTGAACAGAGCTACTAGTCAAGAAAGCTATACAAGAGCAAGTACCATATATATCCAGTCTACTGATAAGTCTGTCTTGATGGAGTTCAAGGAGAAGAAGAAAATGTATCACGAAGAGCTGGTCTATGGAGTCGATGAATACATCCATGATGTCACAGATTCCGCAATCAAAGACATCAAGAGTTTCGCAGGTTCGATTGTCATCAGTAAGAAGTCAGTCTTTCCCTACAGCGGAGGGATTGTCAGGCTTAAAACCGAGACAGATGTTGTTCCCAGGCTGAGATCAAGCGGTCTTCGTGTTTACGTGGAGACGTTTAGCAACGAGTTTGTCACTCAACCATATGACTTTTTCTCGGATCCAACGATGGAGATAGACTTCTTTGTCCGAGGAGGTTATGAGATTGATGGCATCATCACTGACTTCCCAGCGACCACTGCAAGATACAGAAGTAAAAAAAGAGAAGTGTTTCCTCTTCTCTCTCTTGTTTGTTTAAATATTCTTGAGCCAATTTGAGATAATATTTGATTGCAGAGAACCAATGCTACAGCACAATGGATCTGTTAAGAACCGGTGAGCTCGTGCCTTTGGCGAATCCAGCGCTTCTTTCACCAGCTGAAGCTCCATATCCATCACTAGTTGAGTCAGATGTCACGGAACCGCCTCTGCCTGAAGTAAGAAGTCAGCCTCCTGCTCTGCCTGAAGTAAGAAGCCAGCCTCCTGCTTCTACGCGAGCAAAGGCAAAGGCTAATGCAATACAAGCTTCCTTTACGCTTAGAAGCATGGCAGTTCTTGTGAACTTCTTTCTCATAGTTTAGTGTAAGTGCTTGTTATTGACTTCAACTGCAGTATCTGCCAGTAAAACTATGAAGAAGAATGTTTATATAGTATGTCATTCTTCTTTTAAGATTTCTAGAAGATATCTGAAATTTCAAATTTAGAAGAGGATAAAAATAGGAATATGGAAATGGATAAACATATCTCTATATCCCACAAAACCAAATTTAGATTATTTGATCTTAATTCTCTTCCAATGGATTCTTCACCAAAGCTCACCATCCATTTTTTTTCTCCATTTTTTTCAAGAAAAAAAAAAGGAAACATAAAATAAACAATCAAACATAAGGAAGGGTTCTAAGTAGCAAAATTGATTACTCATTTTTGTTGTTCCTTCTACTTTTGAGGCCAAAAGAGACCAGATTCATTTTTGGTTTCTTCAAAGGCCAAACCTTTTTTCTAATTTTCTCAGCAAACCCTTGTGCCATCTTACACCAAAAGAAAAGAAAAAAAAGCTTGTTCGTCTGAGAATTATCTCGATCCCTTTTGGATTCGAGGTTCAAAAACATCCATGAACTTCGAGTAATCAATCAACCATCTTCTTGTAGTAATAATCCAGGAAGATACATAAAAATACATACATTACAGAATGAAACTGCATTGCTTGTTCTGTTGTGTGTCCGAGAGACGATTTACCAGACGATCATCATCGAGACAAAGCATCAAAGACTGCATTGATGCAAAGAACAATCTTTCTAGATTTGACAACATCTCTTTTAAAACAGGTCCCAATATTTTTACCTTTTTTTCATACTATACATTATCAAATCCCTTAAAAGCTTTTCTATCTAAAAGAAGCTGACATATATGCCTGCAGATAGCAGTAGGCGAAGATACATATCCGAGGAGATAGCAAAACTCGGGAGAGGGAACATCAGTGCTCATATCTTTACATTCAGAGAGCTCTGCGTCGCCACCAAGAACTTTAATCCTGAGAATCAGCTCGGTGAAGGTGGTTTCGGAAGGGTTTACAAAGGGCACATAGAAACCCCTGAAAAGGTATACTTATCTCTCTCAATCTCCATCTTCTTCATATTCTTGTTCAGCGGTTTGATTCTGTTTCTTGCGTGTTAATTTAGGTAGTTGCGGTTAAGCAGCTAGACAGGAATGGCTACCAAGGGAACAGAGAGTTCCTAGTTGAAGTCATGATGTTAAGTCTCTTACATCATCAAAACCTTGTCAATTTGGTCGGATATTGCGCAGACGGTGATCAACGGATTCTTGTCTATGAATATATGCAAAATGGCTCATTAGAAGATCATCTTCTCGGTATATAAGTAAACATTACAAAACATCATATCTATGCATTCTAATTCTATAGTTTTCTTTATAACTCGCCTTCTTATTTCAGAATTGACGCGGAACAAGAAGAAACCGTTGGATTGGGACACAAGGATGAAAGTTGCAGCAGGAGCAGCGAGAGGGCTTGAGTATCTACACGAAACAGCTGATCCTCCTGTGATCTACAGAGACTTCAAGGCCTCCAACATATTGCTTGACGAAGAATTCAACCCAAAGCTTTCGGATTTCGGTTTAGCCAAAGTTGGTCCGACCGGTGGAGAGACTCATGTGTCGACGAGAGTGATGGGAACGTACGGCTACTGTGCGCCAGAGTATGCTCTCACGGGACAGCTCACTGTGAAATCCGATGTATACAGCTTCGGAGTCGTGTTCTTGGAGATGATCACAGGAAGAAGAGTGATCGACACGACGAAACCAACTCAAGAACAGAATCTAGTCACTTGGGTAATAACAATATGCGAAGTTCTTCAAATTCTCTCATTTATTGGGTTTCTTGTTGGCTTTTTCTTAATTGGGGGATTGCTAATATGCGCAGGCGAGTCCGTTGTTCAAAGATAGGAGAAAGTTCACGTTAATGGCGGATCCGTTGCTTGAAGGGAAGTATCCGATAAAGGGACTGTATCAAGCGCTTGCAGTTGCAGCGATGTGTCTTCAAGAAGAAGCAGCAACGAGGCCAATGATGAGCGATGTTGTCACTGCCCTCGAGTACTTAGCTATGACCAAAGACGAAGAGGACGGAGAAACTGTAGAGGACGAGGGGAATAACAATAAACGGATTAATAGAACAGATAATAGCAACAGAGAAGGCAAAGACGAAGACGAAAGATCTAAGCTTTAAGCATTTTTTGTTTTGTTTTGTTTATATTTGTAATTTTGATGATCGGTTTTAGGAGATTTGAGGACTTTTTGAAAAGAAAAAAAAGTCAAGAAATGAAGATAAATTGAGAGTTTTCAATTTGGATACTAACGGATTTGCTGAGAAATTTTGTTTTTTCTTGTTTGTTTTATGATTCTTAGAGACCCAGATGATACCTGGGTTTCAATATTCAGACTTTTCTCATGATACATTGCACAAATCTCTTTAGAACATCATCGTGGAATTGAATTAAAAATCCGAACTTTAAGGAAAAAATGTCCTTTTTTGTTTCTTTTTGTATTTTAAGTGAATTCCCTAACTATGATCATTAATTAAGAAAGGGGAAGAGGAAAAGGGTTTAAAGGGTTAGTCATCGAGGTAATGGCGACCAGCTCAGCTCTGTAGAAAACGACAAAATCGCCACCATTAAACATTTTCTTTTATCCCTCTTGAAGACGCAAAGTCCCTTCAAGCTGGGAAGATTAGCTTCGCTTACGGCCATGGGGGTTGCTATCCGCCACTTGTCTCCTTCTTCTTCCTGGGTTTCGCGCCGTCCTCGCGTTTCTTCTTCCATTCTTTCGTTTATCGTGCCTCGCCATAGAATCCTTACCAGGTTTATAGCCTTTTATCTGTTCTCTCTCTCTCTCTCTCTCTCTCTCTCTCTCTCTCTCTCTCTCTCTCTCTCTCTCTCTCTCTCTCTCTCTCTCTCTCTCTCTCTCATTTTCTGCTCTTGTTCAAGTTTAGCTTAAGGGTTCATAGCTTAGCTTACGAAGAAACATGTAAAGTTGTGTCTGGTGCAAGTTGTTTTATTGGGTATTCAGTTTCTCACTATAGGCTAATGTGTTAATGTGGAGGTTTCGTACTCAGGACGTTGAAGTTTTCTTGATTAACCTTTTAGTTAAGTAGAGCAATGTATGTTAAAGTTAAAGCTGGTTAGTTATTCTTTCCGAGCTAGAAGGTGTTGCTCTCTCTGTGTTGATGCCATTGTTTTTATGCTTATGATTTGCAGGAAAGTAGCTATCACAAATGGATATTCCACTGCTACAGCTAGTGGTGGTTCCCATGGTTTACAGCATTCGGGTCATCAACAATCTTCTACTGTTGAGTTAAGTGGAGAATGGAAACTTAGTGTAGGATCTAAGACGGCGAGAATGGTTCCACCAACTGTGAAACAAGCTGGAGCTGTAAGTGCTTGGAGAAATGGGGAAGTTAATCAGTTTGGAGAAAGAAATGGAGAACATGCTAGAAACCAGGATGAGGTTTTTGGTAACGGCAGTAACTATTTCAGAGGCTTCGTCCCAAAAATAGATGATGTTCAATCGTATGGAAACTGCCAGAGCTTAGATTACCAGCTGAAACCCAGAGGTGATAGTACCACATTTGATAGAGAAATTAATGGCTTTGCGCAACAGAAGAGTCTAAGACGACCTCTCGTAGCGTTACCAAGCAAGAATGTTGAGGCTGGGGAAAGAAAAGATGACAAGGATGTGCATGGAAAACAAAGACCTCTTGTTACTTCTTCTGACGGTGTAAGATACGAGACTAAAGTAACCATTTCGAAAGTGGGAAAACGTACCGACCTGTCGAAAGTTCGTGCCAACCTGAGGAAGATATATAATCGAGTTCGTGTTGTCGATAATGTATCCACTGCAAAGGAAATTGTGGCCAAGCTCTTAAATCAGTATAGGAATCTTGTCCATGCTTGTGATACAGAGGTATGTGGTCATGCGTTTGATGTTACATTGATATTCTCATATTCACAAAGCCTTTAAATGCTAACGCGCTTGACTTATAGACGTTTCCTCTAACGTCTCTTTTCTTACTCTGATTATTAATTCGTTAGGTGTCCAAGATTGATGTGAAGAGTGAAACACCTGTGGACCATGGAGAGCTAATATGTTTCAGTATATATTGTGGATCAGAAGCAGACTTTGGAGATGGAAAATCATGTATATGGGTGGATGTTCTTGGCGAAAAAGGCAAGGATGTCTTGGCTGAGTTTAAGCCATTTTTCGAAGACTCGTCCATAAAAAAAGTGAGCTTAAACTAAAAACGACTTGCTGCGTTTCTGTGTTTTCAGTGATATCCGATTAAGTTGGTGTTATGAATCTTATTTCACTTTCCCTCTTGTTGTCCGTTTTCCTGAAAAGACGATTGGCTATTTTTTAACCTTGCCTCTCCTTTGTTTAGCTGGAGGCACTCACGACTTCTGAATCATCTTTTGTTTTAATTCTGTAATTCATTGGATGGTGACCTTTTTCTTTTACGTACAGGTGTGGCATAACTACAGCTTTGATAGCCACATTATAAAAAATTATGGAATCAAGCTTTCTGGTTTTCATGGTGATACAATGCACATGGCACGACTTTGGGATTCGTCTAGAAAGACATCGGGTGGTTATTCGTTGGAAGCACTTACAGGTGACCCAAGAGTTCTTGGGGGAACTGAGACAAAAGAGGAAGCAGAATTATTTGGTAAAATTTCAATGAAGACGATTTTTGGCAAGGGAAAACTGAAAAAAGATGGATCAGAGGGGAAAGTGGTGATCATTCCCCCTGTTGAAGAGCTACAAAATGATGATCGAGAAGCTTGGATTTCGTATTCTGCGTTAGATTCAATAAGTACACTAAAGCTTTACGAGAGCATGAAGAAACAACTGCAAATGAGGAAATGGTTTCTTGATGGAAAGCTAATTTCAGGAAAGAACATGTTTGACTTCTATCAAGAATACTGGCAACCTTTTGGTGAACTTCTTGCTAAAATGGAAGCGGAGGGGATGCTAGTTGATAGAGAATACCTGGCGCAGATTGAGATTGTAGCCAAAGCAGAACAGGAAATTGCTGTTTCTAGGTTCCGGACTTGGGCCTCGAAGCATTGTCCTGACGCAAAGCATATGAATGTTGGCAGTGACACGCAATTGCGACAGCTCTTATTTGGTGGCATTTCTAACAGGTATGCTTCTTCTAAGTCTTAACCTGAACTGCATTGTAACTATGCATATCACTATAACGACAACAAAAAGAACCAAGTGTATGATACTCTTGTCTCAAAATTTGGTAAAGATTGTATTCCATAACCATGATTAAACCAAGAAATACATATGCAGCTCTCCGAATAAGTTTGTGAATTTCTTCCAGATTATGTTGCCAACCCTTAACTACATAAAATTTGTTTCTCACGGCTTATTTCCGACACCAAGTTTGGTTAATTTCTGTTACAGTTGTAATGGTGAGGCTCTTCCATATGAAAAACTTTTCAAAGTTCCCAATGTTGATAAGGTGATTGAAGAAGGGAAAAAAACAGCTACAAAGTTCCGGAATATCAAACTGCATAGGATCAGTGACAGTCCTTTGCCTACTGAAAAGTTCACCACCTCAGGCTGGCCTTCTGTTAGTGGAGACACTTTGAAAGCCTTAGCTGGGAAAGTCTCTGCAGCGTATGACTTTACAGAGGGGGTTGCAGATAATGCTCTAGAAGAAAATATTGGAGATGATGAATTTTTGTCGCTACCAGATGAAATTTTGGAAACACAACACTCAAACCCATCTGTTGAATCAGACACATCTGCTTTTGGAACAGCATTTGATGCGTTTGGAGGGGGTGAAAGTGGGAAGGAGGCATGCCATGCAATTGCTTCATTATGTGAAGTTTGCTCCATTGATTCCTTAATATCAAATTTTATTCTTCCTTTGCAGGTATAATTTTTCTTGTTAAACTGATGTTTCCTGGATTTTGAGCTTCTTAATTCCTTTCATTAGTTTATTAAATTGGTTTTCCTATCCAACAGGGAAGTAATGTTTCAGGCAACGATGATCGTGTCCACTGCTCCCTGAATATTAACACTGAAACTGGGCGGTTATCCGCGAGAAGACCGAATTTGCAGGTACATGGCTTGAACTTGAGACTGTTTGAATGGAGAAGCAAATAAGTAACTAAGCTTCTCTATTTTCTCTACTTCCGAACCTTTTATAAATGTTGTGGTGTGAAGAGTAGTAAATGTTTCGATTTGGAATGCGCAAACTTTATCTTTACTTGGAGCCATAGGACTTATAGTCTTGTAATTGTATTCTAGAATTTGTAGGTAAGTTTTCGCTTTTATTTTTTTCTATAGAACCAACCTGCATTGGAGAAAGATCGGTACAAGATCCGTCAGGCCTTCATAGCGTCACCTGGAAATTCTCTTATTGTTGCCGACTATGGGCAGGTGAAAAACATAAGCTCTGATCTTATGGTTATTATGATTACTAGTAAGGTAATTCATTTGTTGACTGAGGCGATATATCTATCTACAGCTGGAACTTCGGATTCTGGCACATCTTGCTCGTTGCAAAAGCATGATGGAAGCTTTCGTGGCTGGTGGTGACTTCCACTCAAGAACAGCCATGAATATGTATCCACATATTCGTGAAGCTGTCGAAAATGGTGAAGTGCTCCTTGAATGGCATCCAAAACCTGGGCAAGAGAAACCGCCAGTGCCATTATTAAAGGTGACTTCTGCTTCATGCAGAGTTGCAGACTCACCTCTTTCAAAGCATTTCACAATAGTTAACTTACTTGCACGCTAAGCTAGGAAACTAAACTTTGTGCCTGAATTCATCTAACCTTTAGCAAAATGTTTTCTGACTTACTCAGGACGCCTTTGCTTCTGAGAGAAGAAAAGCTAAGATGCTCAACTTTTCGATTGCGTATGGGAAGACTGCTATTGGACTTTCTATAGACTGGAAGGTACTATTTACGAAACTCTTGAAAATGATATGATCATACTTGTATATGATAATAAGCTTACAAAAGCCCATTTCCCCATTTCAGGTTTCGGTAGAAGAAGCTCAAGAAACAGTAAATCTCTGGTATAATGACAGACAAGAAGTCCGGAAATGGCAAGATCTACGCAAGAAAGAAGCTATACAAAATGGGTATGTACTCACTCTGTTGGGAAGGGCTCGTAAGTTCCCTTTATACCGCTCACGTGCCCAAAAGAACCATATCGAACGAGCAGCAATCAACACTCCTGTTCAGGTTTGTTTGCCCTATCATCAGATCTTTAACCGCCTTGGACGTTCTGGACCTTAAACCCCAATTACTTCTGTTACTACAGGGAAGTGCGGCTGATGTCGCCATGTGTGCTATGCTGGAAATAACAACAAATGAACGTTTAAAGGAGCTTGGTTGGAAGCTGCTTCTACAAGTAATCACTACACACAGACTCTTCAGATAACCACTTTTAGGCTCAAATCAGGTGATTGCATATCTAAATTATTTTTTTGGGCTACTTTTGTGGAAACAGGTTCATGATGAAGTAATCTTGGAAGGACCAAGTGAGTCCGCCGAGATAGCTAAAGCTATAGTTGTGGACTGCATGTGTAAGCCCTTCAAAGGCAAGAACATTCTCTCAGTCGATTTATCTGTTGATGCCAAGTGTGCTCAGAACTGGTATGCTGCCAAATAAGAGGAAGAAACAATCTTTTTTCTCGGCTACTGAAAGCTAACTGCGAGGAGGTGCTTGAGGTATTTTTTTTTTGTTTGGCTCATCGGCTCTGTAAAAATCTGTTCATATGCGGGGAAAACAAATGGTCACCTTGTTCATCACAATGAAAACTAATTGTATTCAAACAGTGTTCATCACAATGAAAACTAGTTGTATTCAAACAGTTTTGGTAAGACGCATTGCTTGTGTAAGGGGATGTTAGGCTTAAGTGCCTCTGCAGCGAAAAGAGGATTCTCCAAGATATCTAACAATCCAACGGTGGAAAACTAACCAATAAGAGAACAAGTGATCTTATCCATTAAAAACAAAAAACAAAGAGGAAAAACGAGTGGATGATATTAGTTAATCTCTCAGAAGAAGCTTCGAGGCAACCATGACTTGCCCTTCATCATGCACAGTTCCTTCTGCGAGCTTATTCTTCTCTATCACTAAATCTATTAACAGTTCTCCTTCTTCCTCACCAAGACTCTCCTCTCGGTTTCTTGGAACTCGGGTTGGGAAGCTCGGGATCCGACTCGGACCCTCCAATGGGTCGAGAGCCACTTGCTGGTTCAAGTTCGGAAAGAACGGCGTCGATGCTGAGAATGCTGGAATCTATGGCAGCCAGTCACGGGATGATTTCGACAGAGACGACGTCGAGCAGGTTCGTCTTCACTTCTAGGTTCTTGAATTGCTTAAATTCTTGAATATAATGATTTAAAACGCAAATGCAGTTGTCAAGAGCTCGTTTATACAAGGAAATCTGTAACGCTTTAATATCTGTTATGCCGGAGTTTGTGAAGGAAACAGAGTAAATATATTTGTGGTTTCTTGGTGATTTGCAGTATTTTAACTACATGGGGATGCTTGCCGTTGAAGGTACCTACGATAAGATGGAGGCTCTTCTCAACCAAAACATTCATCCTGTAGATATCCTTTTGATGTTAGCAGCCTCAGAAGGAGACAAGCCTAAGATCGAGGAGCTCCTCAGAGCCGGTGCTGACTACACGGTCAAGGACGCTGATGGAAGAACCGCTCTTGACCGAGCCAGCAGCGAGGAGATCCATGATTTGATTCTTGGATCCCTCACTCAAAAGGCTTAACACAATCTTCCATAGCTTCTTCTTTACAGAGAAGCGATGTCTGTTTCTGGAACAACCTTTAGTTGAAATCTCTTTGGCCTCCATGAGTTACTTTTAAGTTTGGTCCAAATCCCCTAAGTGAGCTGCAACTTTAAAGTATAGATTGATTCTTTTACCAAAAGCCAACCTTTTTCTCTCAGCAAAACGCTCACCTTACAAAACCAAAAAAAAAAAAAAACATTAAATATCTCAACATTTGATCCGCCGTTCTGAAATTGTCTTAAGTAAGCAAATGCTTTCTAAATGTTATTAACAAATTTTGGAGATTGTCACCAGCACAATAGAAAGCTATCTGAGGAGAATAGGACGAAGTTGGTCAAGTATATCTAAAAACCCTGAGAAAAAGCAATCTCGTTGCCGCTTGAGTCTGATTTAATTCACTCAGCAGAATCCTCGTGCAATAGTACGTACTCTCGGCTGCAACCAAGAGAACAAAATATGTCAAGACATTAACATAAAACGAGAAAGTATGTCAAGCAACACTGTGTTAATAAAAACAAATGTACATAAACAAGCAAAGAGTGAATAAAAAGGGAATAGGCACGATAACGATTCATAATGGGGAAGCAAAAATCAAATGTTCTTCACCAACATACCTGCTGTTACCAAACTTGATGGTATCTTTCTCCAAAAGCTCATAGTAGCGTTGTGGTTCAATAGGAATTTTCTGAACAAAAAGAAAAATCAAAATCAAATAATTCATCACAAACGTTTGATCTAAACCACGATAAAGAAACAATCAAGAAGGCAATTTAGCACTCACATTGATGTAAGTCTTGTTGGTGCTGCCAAGATCCATAATGTAAGGCCTGCAAGGTGACATTAAAGGCAAAATTAAATTGAACTTTACAGCCAGAGAAGTTGCACTACTTCAGGCAAGTTGAAGAAGGAAAAAGATCTTTACCTCACTTGCTTCTCCATCATACCATCTGGTTTCTCCTTTTCCACTTCTCTGAGACAAACATATTCACCATGAAATTAATATTTAACCTAAAACCCTCCTCATTAGATCCATGGTCATAAAGTTTACTCTAAAGGGGAGAAGAAATCTACCGATACTGAATAACAGCATGCTGCTTGCTGCAAGAAGGGTGATCAGTAGGAATGTCGGCAATTCTTCTCTCACGTCCAAAGAGATAGCAGCTTTGGCGATGGAGATGAAGTGGCTCTGTTAAACCAACACATGTCACATGCATCAAGAAAACTGATTCAGGGCATTAAGAGTTCGAAGCAAATAGAAAAGAGAAACAAAATGATAATTACGAGCACACAGTCTCTAAACTATAATACAATGTTCAAAGATTCAAACTGATATATACCCGGGAAACCAAACCAGTCACAAACGTATCATTGAAGATTGCGTAATTATATCCATTCTAGTCAGATTGACAAGTTTTCATGAGTATCAGGCAGAAATTTAGCTACTATTGCCAATATGATATCATCGGGATACTCAATCATCAACGACCATAGTTTTGAAGTGTCCATGGCTACAGTGCATCATACAATCTCGAGCATCTCTTTCACCAAACCACCACTACATGCTTTACTGCATATGTTTCATGCACCCACAAAAAAATTGGCATTTGCCAGAGAAAAGATAGTTTAAGTGAAAAACATAAAAGACAAATGGACTATTACTATGACAGATAGAGCATGTTTAAACACAATAAGTCTTGGGAACCGAAAAATAGAGGGTTGAAAGACTCACCATCAAATGGTTCATTATCCTTGAAAACATAAAGTCTCCATCTTTTGTTGGGTTTTCTAGCCTCTGGTGGCTCATTAAAGAGGAGTGTGATACCTGCAAGAAGTTCACAAATTAGGAACGCATATAAAATTAAGGAAAAGATGACCCTAACAACAAAGGGACATGTTCCACACATACATGAAGAACACTGTAGCAAAATTTAACATGACAAAGCGATGCTAACAATTGTAGTGCCCTGATTAAAACATCACCTCTGTATCTGTTGGTTTCTTCCGCAAGTTTCCCTGATAACTCAAAAGATGGTTCTTCCTGCAAGATATAAAAAAGTTAGATCTGGAGCGTCAATACATGGATGAGCCAAAGAGCATCATAAAACGACATTCGAAGTTTAAAATCAATATGTGCTTGCTTAGTATGATGATACCTTTTTCTTTGCTGCCAGAGCTTCTTCAGCTGCTTTCATTTTAGCAATCGAATCTTCCTCATCATTGCTGTAAAAGAAAAACCCTAACATGGTTAAACAAAAAGACTGAAAATTTGTAAAGGTTAGTCTAATAATAAGAAGAAAACTCACGGTTCCTCGCCGCGCCCTCTTGCATTAGACCCCTTAAAAAGATGGAATAGAAAGAGATCAAAATGACAGAAGAAGTGACAAAGACTTATGGCTTACAGAAAATGATGACGGAATTTGGTTACAGATAGCATGATCTAAAGGTTAAAAAGATAAAAATGCAGGAAAATTATTCAAACCTCAAGATCATCTATAGTCTATATAATGAGCTTTCACTAATAGAAAAGAAACATGGGAATTGAAAAGGGCACAAAAGAAACTATCTTTAAGTACATTTAGCAGCACAGTTAGCAACAAAAATGGCTGACCTTAGGTTCTAGTTACAGACTCAGACGATAAGAAAGCTAAATCACAGGATCCGAACTATATATTATGTGAAACATACGAGTATCAGCAGCAGAGGCTAACCATTACTACTTACTAGCATATAATAAAGCTAAACACTTCTCAATCACATAATCTTTTCAAGAAGAAAGACGGAGGAGATTGAGAAGATATATAAAGCTAACGAAAGGCAAAGAAATACAGAAGCGGTTGAAATCAGCAGATACCTCATCATGCCTTGTGGCAGTAGATTTTTCTGGTGAAGGCCTACTCTTGCGACTCCTATCTAACGGTGAAGTAGACCTCTCGCGTCTTCCTCTAGTTCGCCTCTCATCGTCTCTTTTCCTTTCTTCAGTTTCATCTCTCCCTGAGCGTCTTCTCTTATCCCCAACTTCTCTATCAGATTTGTCCCTCGTCTTCTCCTTCTCTCCTTCTCTTCTTCTCTCCCTTTCCCTTTCTACTTCCCTGCTGCTCTTCTCCCTTCCTCTGGTGTCTTCTCTCTCTCTGCTTCTTCCAACCTCCCTTTCACCTTGAGCTCTTCTCAGTCTCTTCGTCCGCGGTGAAGGAGACCTAGAGCTACGATTTTGCAAACCCGAGGATTCTTCTCTTCTAGAAGGACTCCTCCGGCGTGGAGACTGCCTGTGCCTCACAGGAGATTCTGAAGCCATACTTGGAGACGTTTGTTTCTCTCTTCTTTGCCTTGGAAAGAGCACAAATTAAGAAAGCGTCAAAAACCTAGTCTTCAATGTAAGTTCACAAAAAGAATAAGAAATGAGAAGGAATATATTGTCGTCGCTATCTGCAACCCTAATTCGTAGTTCCCAAAACTACACGAGGAGCAAAACCCTAAATCTAATAAAGTAAGCTACAGATTTCGAAAAGGGGCGTAATTTAGGGCTTGGAGAATCTAACACTTGAGAGAAAGAGGGTGAAGTTTGATTTACCTGGTGGCCGCCACTGCGATACTGAGCGGAAAGAAAGAAGGGAGTGAATGAATAATCAGAGATAAAAGAACCAGACAAATCATAAATCAGAACAATGGGGTGTCCATTGCAAATAAGAGGAAACCGAGGGTTCGATAACAAAATTGTTGACAGTGTATTAACTTTAAACGGAGTTAAAGAGTTTCCGTGAAGTGTACACATGTGTCACGTCTTTGATGACGTGGCAAGTAAGATAATACTATATTTATAGTTCAGTGCTATATAACACAATGAAAATATATGGCGTATGCATTAAACGTGACGATGTATTGAGCACGCAAAGAAAGAACTGCTGTTCCATAATTACATGTACTAATCCGAAACTATTAGTTTAAGTAAATCTGTTTGACCGCATTAAAGAAAAGTAATCTGCTTGTCGATTTTAAGAAATAATCGATTATCGCATCATGGTCATCATGATTCCTAGTCATACGTATCACCATCTATTCCTGCGGTATGCAAGTAGTAGACAAATAGTCTAAATAATCAAAAGGTTTGAATGGTTATACATAGCGAATGGAAATGAATAATCCGTTTGTGAGTTGGACCATGTTAATTTTTTTTTTGCTGGCATGAAGATCGAAATTAAATAGTTAAACCCTTTCTTTTTTTCGTCGTGTGAAAATTAGTTAAAGGTCTTGGTTCGCATCAAGCAAATTTCTTTCTAATTTTATGTTTGTACTATTGTCAGTCAAAATTTAGAAGTGATAAACAAAAACCGATCTAGTTTACAAACAGATTAGTCCACTTCGTGCACTGCAACCACTCAAAAGTCCACGTACAGCGTTGATAACAAATAAAAAAATTATATCTACTCGATCCGAAATTCGTTTACACTGTACATGTACCCAAGACTCGAGTGTCATAGGGCTGTAAATAACCACGTGAAGTAATACGAAATGTAACTTTTTAGAGATTGAATATCCGCTATGAATGTAAAGCATAGACATTATCAGGGGCGGATCCAGAATTATATCTTATCGGGGTCAATGCATATTATTCAAAAAGAAAATCGTTATAGAAAAAAAAAAAACAAAAGTCGTCTTGAATATAAATATTAAGCATTTTATAAAAATATTCTATGATATTTTATATTCTGAAATTTTTTTTATCACAACCTCATTTATAATTGTCTCAAATACATATTTCTCGATAAAATAAACTAAACAATCATTTTATAGAGATGAATCATTTATTCTAAAAAACTATATATAATTAAGTTTTGATCAAAGAAGACCCTAAACAAGAATTATGAATTAAAATTTATACTTACTTTATTACTTGGTTGAAGTCTAAAAAATTGTCAAAATTAGACAAAAATTGAAGAGAAACAGTTTGTTCAAAGAGTCATGTTACGTTCGTTTAGAGAGAAACAATTGGGTTTAACTTTTTTTTTAAAGTTAATTAAACTGAATTGGGTTTTTGTTAATATGTGATACAAAGAAAAACTGGGGTTTACTAAATATGAGCTGGATTATAAATTGTTCCTTAGAATAAAACATGAACCAGAAATATTATTTATGGGTTCAATCAAATATCTGGACTGGGTTCATTTTAACAAAATCTAAAACCATTGTTAATAAATTTTAGATTTATCTGGGGTCAATTGAACCTAGACTAGTGTGTATACGTCCGCCCCTGGACATTATTTGTTTTTGTCGTAAACATATGCATTATTCTATAAATCATATAGTGGATAGCTAAATTTCTAACAACTTCTCATACTTCATTAGTTCATTTCATGAGATTCTGAAAAAATTGTTTAAAAAAAATTGTTTAAAAATTAAACGATTCTTGTGTTATTTTTTTTGTATAGAAATGATCATAAACAAATTTGTTCAATGCAATGTTTCTTTAATAAATTTTGTTGGTAAAATATCTGAAACAAAAACCGACATGTTCTAAGACCAACTATATCCAAATTGTCAACAAACTTCATTGACAGTTAAAGAAAAACTAGGTTTGCTTTTGTTTATATTTTCGCTGGCACATCATGTGAAAAAATAACTTGGGTCTGCAAAATCTTGGCTAAACACTATACATATCATCACCATCAATAATATCATATTCACTACGACAAAGTCCAAATTAATTAGGTCTAAATTTGTAAAGCTGACGGAGCCTCTGACGTCATACATGGTTCATGGAGAAGGGGACACAATTATTGTAACACTAACACACATCAAAAGATTCGGTTCAACACTTACAAATTGGCACACTTCATGGCTCACAAACTAAAAGTACAATATGTTGTACATGCTTTATAATCAAAATTCGAATATATAATAATTAAACAATTGTCCTGCTGGACTATAAAGGTTCAAGAACGTGGACCGATTATATATCATGTTGTTTTTAATTATCTACTTAGATTTATAGCCTAGGGTGTAATGTTGCCTTCATCACGTTTTCTGTTTTCTGTTTGAGTTTTTCTCAAATAAACGAAGACTAAATCTGCCTGCCACGTTAAATATAAACCATATTATCGCTAAACACTTAGTAGCAGTTCCCCACGAATTACACATGTCTCCATCATTGACTAAGTTATATATATTTTTCAAGAAAAACTTTCCTTTCAATAAATTGTTGTACTTTTTACATATTTTGAATTTGATACCTATATTCAAGAATACATAGAGCAAGGAAACGTATTTCAAACGGAAAATTAAGCTAAAATGAAGTTATATTTTGTCTTGTTTTAGCTTCCATCGAAATTATCTTCCTTAACGGACAATATGAAATGTAACACTTCCGTACTATTTTGTTGCGAATGTGTAATATCACTATTAAAATTACATCACTTTTATCGGAATTTTACACACACACAAAAAAAAAAAGAATGTATTCGGGTTCACCCATTGAAAATCATTATTTTTATTTAATGTTAATTAATTATTTAGCTTTTAACTAATGAGATCTAATGTAGCAAGTCTCAAAGTTTCTTTGTACAATTATATTCTCCATTAAGCCAACAAGAAGGTGATCCACTTCCCTTGTATATCTTTCTTTGTTCTTGCACATAAAGAAATCAAACTGTTCAACTGCCATATATAATAAGAAAGCAACTATACTAATATTATTGTAAGTAGATAAATTAAAAAAAAAAATTATATCAAAGGGACAAATTATGCCAAACCTACAGGTTTCATGACCTCTACCTCCCTTGCTATATAGATGTCACATTTGAGAGGAGTGGGAAAGAAAAAGTCTAAATACCAAATTTTGACTTCTCACATCTTTCTTTTCGATAAGATCAAATTACCATTCAGCAAGCTTTTCTCTCAGAAAGCTCAAATGGAAAACTCAGCACTAAGCAACGTCGTGAGGCGAACAGGATTCTCTAATCAGCAGAGAACAATACAAGAGGGTGTAGAAGAGAGTAGTTGGACAATGTACTTTGAAACCGAAGATGGTATAAGCAATTATGACGATTCCTCCATGATCTCAGATGCTGCGTCTCCTATAGTCTATGTCGAAGAAGACACGGCTTCATCTCCTTCCAACAGAACCAAGGTCAGTACAAAGATAAGACAAACTTCATGTATTTGCATATATAGTATACACACTGATACACACATTACACATACATATATATATAGGCGGATGGGCCTCATCAATGGCAATTCACACACATATATATATATGATGTATATATATTAGTCTCAACTATGCTTGTCTTTTTCAGGGTTACGGTGAAATGGAGAACAATACGATAGAAGAAAAAACCATGAACAATTCTAAAACTGAGGTAAGAAACGTTCAACCACCTCATGTATGTATATATATGTCTTCATTTGTGTATACCTTAATCTTAATATAAAGATTGTTGTGACGACTAACAAAGTATTCTTACGGGTGTTTTTTTACAGGAGAAAGGAATGAATAAAAAAGGGATAAAGAATGAAGAATATTGCGCAGAATTGGAGAAGAGAGGACTTTGCTTAGTTCCTTTGTCGATGTTGTCCAACTATATTGGTTGATACTTCGACTGGTCTTTTAATCGTAATTTTGATTCTTTATTGTAAAATCTATAGAAGACTAGTAGATTTAGTGAAAGTCGAATCAATGGTGGATGATGTATTGTATGTTTAAAATGCACAAGCAAGAAATGCAGATTTGTAAAACATTTGAAACACGTGTAATAAAAAGTTACCATGTGTCCATGTGTAATAAAAAGTTAACATTAATAAAAATGAATAAAAATAAAAAGTTAAAATGTCTTCATTTGTGTCACAATATTGGTACAATCACGTACATATGTCTATTTTGGGAACGCCTCGTAGTCGTAGTTCAAATGATTGAATTATGCTCCCGAGTTTTAAAAAGAGTTCCGATTCATCTGTTAGTGTACGACTGTCTGTACGGTGGTTGTCATATTACATGCAAAGAAAACAAATTTGTATAGCAAACAAATCATGGCATTTCTTAGAGCTTTTTCTATAAAAAAAAAAAAATCTCAAAGTTTACACAAGAGAATAAATTTCTAAATATCCAAATTCGTTTTTACTTATGATTTCTTCCTAAATATTTTTGGTTTAATTGCTTATTAAATTTTATAAACCTTTTTAAATATTCTGGATATTCTTGAAAAATAAAAAGAATTTCATTAAAAAAACAAAATAATAATTGCAACTTTTTCAGAATTTTTAAATGAAGTATTTTTGTTGCCAGCCAAATTTATCTTATTAAGCATCAATGCTTACGTAAGTTTGTAAAAGAGAAATACCCTCAAATACCACACGTTCATGTTTTTATGACAAAAATACAACACCAATGTGAAAATGACAAAAATAACATTTATTTAATAGTTTAAAGATAATAAAACTAATAAATTTGGGTTCTAAAGTCATTAATTAGAGTTTAGATTTTGGGTTTTAGGGTGTAGATTTAAGGGATTGAGAAGAAACATATGAAAATAAATGTATAATAGTCTTTTTTCTCTCCAATAAATGTTATTTTTTGTCATTTTCACCTTGGTGTGGTATTTTTGTCACAAAAACATGAAAGTGTGGTATTTTTGAGAATTGTCCTTTGTAAAAACATAGAACAATAATGATATAATGTCCATTGAAGTCATATATGAAAGATAGCTTTCTTGGCCAAAGTATATTCACACATATTAGCCCTCCTATTTCCTGTCAACGAATTGGATTTGGATGGATGGGAACATTGCCTTCCATCCCAAAATGGCGGATAAAAAATGATGCATCTTCAGACTTGTTTTCCTTCCATCGATAATGTAGTTGATGTTTAGGTTATCTCCTTGGAAAATCACTTTGCATGCATGATGCTTGCATTGTCCATAGTAATGGGGAGCCACAATTCAGAAATAGGTCCCTGCCAAAAAGTATAGATTGCCAATTTGCCACTCATATGAGGGTTGAGTTCCTCTATTTGCAGAATCTCAGTTATAATATTTCCATTTCTGAAATAGCGATCCTTCAGGACACGATAGAGGAGACTGTTTGGTCGCATTGTCGGTTTTCCATACTTGGTTAGCAAGTAAAACCCGGTTGAATTATGATTGTAGCTGTGTCCAAACGCTTATTTTAGATTCATCCAAAATATTTGTTTAAAAAAAAAAAATTCATCCAAAAAATTCAATTATTTTGATGAATTTGATTTTACATCCAGTTTTTTTTTTGTTTTTTTTTTTTGTATTTAGACACATGCATTTCTCAATTTAATAAAAATGAACAATATGCATCCAAATACTGCACCTCTCCAAAATAAGTCTTATTTATGAGGCTGACAGAAAACGAAATGCATTGTAATTAAAAAGGTGGAGATTTGAAACGCAAAAGGTTTCCTTCACTTCACGGATGCGGCATTAGAGAAGAAAGAGAGAGAGAGAGACAACTCATCTTCTTCTTCTTCTTCTTCTTCTTCTTCTTCCCGTCACTAGATCTGCTGTCTCTAGTACCTTTCTATCTCTCAGTCTCCTGGGTTTTTGGCGATCGCCTCCGCAGAAGCTATGGTTTCCTCTACCAAAATCAAATCCGTTGATTTCTACAGGTGCGATCCTCTGATCTCTCTGCCATTGCATTCCCGCGTATACATACATTTTTTTGGATTGAGAATGCGATTACTTACGCGTTTGGATTATTCAAAATTCGTCAAAGAATGCTTTTTTTTTTATTGAACGCGATTACTTACGCGTTTGGATTTTGTTCAGAAATTACGATTTTTTTTTTTATATAATTCGGAAAATGATCTGAATTTCGAGGTGCCCCTTTGTTTTTTTTTAAAGGAAAATCCCGAGAGATTTGACAGAGGCATCTCTATCAGGTGCTGGGTTATCCATTGTAGCTGCTCTCGTTATGATGCTTTTGTTTGGAATGGTAAATCCTTTTTTAAAAAAATTTCTCCTATTTTTAATGTCTGGATCGTTTGTCTTATCTTGATGAAGCTATGATCTTTCTATCTTGCAGGAGCTGAGTAGTTATTTGGAAGTGAACACTACCACAGCTGTAATAGTTGACAAGAGCACTGATGGGGATTTCTTACGCATTGATTTCAACATCAGGTTAGATATTTTTTGTTAGATAGCTGGTTAATTGGTGGTAATATTGTTTGTTTACTATGTTTCTTGTTTCTCTGTTGATATTGAAATCTGCTCTAGCCGTCTAGGTTTTTTCTTGGCGATTAATTTGCTATGTTAGTTCAATTTTTAGTCTTCTATTCTTTTCTTTGTCATATGAGGGGGTAATGATTCTCTGTAAGCTGACAGTTGGTTTTGTATCACTTTTTCTCATTTGTAGCTTTCCAGCCCTTTCATGTGAATTTGCATCCGTTGATGTGAGTGACGTGTTGGGAACAGTAAGTCTCTGCTCATAACTCTCGTGTCTTTCTCTTTTGATGATCCCATTCTCACTGTTAGAATGCGTTTTACAATAAATGTTACGTGATTATCATACAGAAGGCAATGAATCTTGACATTTTTCTTCAGTATTATAGAATGTATCTCTGGTTGAATGATATATGATAGACTATATATATATATATAAGCATTTCAAGTCGGCTGTGCTATGATGATACGGATTCAATCCAGTGTTTGTCGATTCCATTTTTATTAGTAATTGTCATCATCAATAAATTTATAATACCTTCCAACTACAAAGAAATGTTTTTGTCATGTGGTTGAAAACTTCAACCTTATCACCTTATCCCTGAGTCCCTGTTTCATTTGTGCAGAACTTCTTACGTATCTTGTTATAAGCAAAAGACTTATTGCCTTTAACCGAGCTATGATATATACCCTGCATATTATTGATATTGTTAGCTGAGGTCTAGATCTTATTTGATGTTTCCATTTTCAGAATAGGTTGAATATAACAAAAACAGTTCGCAAGTTTCCAATTGATCCGCATTTAAGGGCCACTGGTGCAGAATTCCATTCTGGCCTTGCGTCACATCACATCAACCACGGAGAAGAAATTAACGGAGAAGAAATTAAGGAAGAGTTTCCTGATGGTGCCATACCATTAACCAGTCGTAGTTTTGATTCATATTCACATCAGTGAGTAGGCAGTTTCTTTTTTTTTTTTTGTACATTTATAGAAGTTTTGAGTATGGATTAACGTAAATTGACTTTCTTATGCAGCTTTCCGATATTGATTGTTAACTTTTATGCACCATGGTGCTACTGGAGTAACCGTCTGGTAATTCTCTTAGTAATTTCTTATGTTTATGTTAAAAGTTTCCAATTTCATGGTCTTTTTCATCTGGTATGCAAGCGCTAGTGGTCCAGTTCTGCATGTACTCATCATGTTCTTTCTGCTTGACCGAAGGAGAAAGAATCTGTTTTATTATGTTCTTGACTGTATTCGTGAATATATTCAATCAGGATACGTGAAATCCATGGACCTGTCGTTTCTATAGGGGAATTTACTTTCTTTTAGTATCATGTATTACGTTTTGTTCTAAAGGGGTATGGTGTTTGTATGTGTTACGAATTCTAGATGACAATCTCTTTTTCTTGAACTATACGCTGGTCATTTTTTAAATTTTACGGGTATTATATACCTCAGCACCTGTCTAACATTGAGAAATTCATTCATGTTTGGTTATGATGAGTTTCCTTTTTATTTTCTACCATTCGTTTCAGAAACCGTCTTGGGAGAAAGCAGCTACTATTATAAAACAGAGGTTTGCACTAGACTCTTCCTTCTGCATATTTATTAAGTTGTGAATTCTTAAGTCAAGCTGGCTGATTTTTTTTCTTTCTGAAATGTGGTCATGTTAATATTATGCTGCAGATATGATCCTGAAACTGATGGGCGTGTTCTTCTAGGAAATGTTGATTGTACGGAAGAACCTGAGCTATGTAGGAGGTACTATAGCTTGATGTTTTTCTCAATATTCTAGTTGTTTTGGGTTATATTAAACTTGTTGGCTTGTTTTGAACTTTCTGAGAAAAGCTAGTTTTTTTCTTTTTAATGGCTGCTTTCGAGGATGCACGGGCAGCAATGAGTATCACCCAAATCAATTTCGTTTGACGTAACATAAATTGTGGAATATGTATTTCAGGAATCATATACAAGGCTATCCGTCTATTCGGATTTTTCGCAAAGGCAGTGACCTTAGGTGAGAAACCATCTAATAAGAGTTTAAACTGCCACTAGCGTAGTTATAATTCTTCGTATCTTCTGCTTAACATTGTGTGTCAATGGGGCGACGAACTCGATTCTATGTATCCTAATTGTGTTGTGGGTACAGTCAAATGTTGACACATGTGCAACCATCACTGTAGAGTTGTTCAAAACCTTAAACGTTTCTCTGTTCTTCTTTTGCGGTTTAGAAGTTTTAGGTGTGTATGTGAACCACATATCTTTTGTTGCAAACATTTATGAAAATGTTCCGTGTTTTGATGTTTTCAGAGAGGACCATGGACACCACGAACATGAATCTTACTACGGAGATCGGGACACAGAGAGTATAGTTAAGGTAGACAAATCCAAATTTCGTTCCAGTAAAGTAATCAACATTCACATCTATATTTATGTGTGTGTTTGTTAGTTCAAATTATATAAAAACTGGTAACTGTCTGTGATATCTATACATGCATATCATATCTTTCCGCTGCGTTTTGAGTCAATATTAAGCATGTTCTTCTACAAGTTCATATAAAAGGATTTGATTTCTTCCAGATGGTGGACGGACTGGTCGCACCCATCCACCCGGAGACTCACAAGCTAGCTTTAAATGGTATATCCAATGAGACGGCAAAAACTCTTAAAAAGGCGCCAGTTACAGGAGGTTGTAGAGTTGAAGGTTACGTGCGTGCAAAGAAGGTAAACAATTCGGACTGAAAAAAGTGAAGACTGGATCAATGTCCCTGTAATTGATTTGTGTCGTGTTTAATAATTTAGTCTTTTGTATGTTTCAGGTTCCAGGAAATCTTGTTATCTCAGCTAATTCAGGAGCTCATTCGTTCGACTCTTCTCAAATGAACATGTCGCATGTGGTTACCCATCTTTCATTTGGGAGGATGATGTCTCCTAGGTTGTTAACCGATATGAGGCGGTTGTTGCCATATCTTGGCCAAAGCCATGACAGGCTGGATGAAAAATCATTCATAAATCAACACGAGTTTGGTGCAAATGTTACTGTAAGTCCCAAAAACCTTCGTATGAATTTTAGATTCTTGAACCTTTGTCAAATATTCTTTTAGCGACCATTATCTAATTAATTTCCTACATTATGCACGCTGTATACAGATCGAACACTATCTTCAAATAGTCAAAACAGAGGTCATTACAAGAAGATCCGGCCAAGAACATTCATTGATCGAGGAATATGAATACACCGCTCACAGCAGCATAGCTCAGACTTACTACTTACCCGTTGCAAAGTTTCACTTTGAGCTCTCTCCCATGCAGGTTCAGTTCCCATTTACACAGACGAGAAGATAACATCTCTCGCAAATGTCTCAATATACTCATTTCCTCATAATTTCTCCTTGGTTGCTCCGTTTTGCAGATTTTAATAACTGAAAACCCGAAATCCTTCTCACACTTCATCACAAATCTTTGCGCCATTATTGGTGGTGTTTTCACGGTTAGTATATTCCCAGTCTACGTTGCTTCTTTCTACTTCCGTAGATTCTATGGTGATATTAGATTCCGGCTGTGGATTTTTTCAGGTTGCGGGAATACTAGATTCGATTTTACACAATACAATAAGAATGATCAAAAAGGTCGAACTCGGGAAAAACATTTGACCGGCGACTGGAGGTTAGAGTTTACCTTTAATCTATAAAACCATAGAAGAACCTCAGACCTGTTTATTTGGAATAGCTGTTCTACAGAGAAAAACTCAGCAAAGAGAGAAAAATTTTGGTTGACACTGTCTTAGTTTCTTTATGATTATTTGTCTTCCACTTTCCGCCTTTTTTCTTTATCCTTCCATTTATCTATAATATAGATGACGTATCAGTAATATCAATATGCACACAAGTATAACTTTATTCACTTACATGAGAAACAAATGGGTAAAAATCAAGCAACAAACACCAATTGACACAAACTCGGGTGAACAGAGAGTGAAAAGACTCGATACAGAGTCAAAATAGAAGACAAAAGAGAAACTTCTTATTGTAGGAATAGAGAGGAAGCAAGAGCTGCTCCGAGAAGAGCAGCGACAAAGGAAGTAGATGGAGAAGCTGCGTTGTTTGGAGTTTCTTGGGATGGAGTAGGCATAGGTGCTGGGGTCTCAAAGGGTTCTGTCATTGGCGGCGGAGAAGGAGCGGACTCTCCTGAGGGAGCCGGAGCTGGAGACGGCGGTGATGATGATGTGGCGTTGTTGTTGCCGCTTCTGTCAGCCATGACGATGACCACAAGCTTCTCGTTTTTGTTGCAGTTGTCTTTGTTCCCGCTGATGAAATAGTGCGGCCCAGAGTGGGTTAGTGCGAAAGAAGTTTTGCCATCGGCGAATTTAGCGATTGGTGCATCCGTTTTGCAGCTGTCGTAAGCGTCTCTTGTGACTTGGAGCACTGAATCTTGGTTTGGTTGGTACACGAATACTGCAGTTGCATACATATTTGGTGTGTCAGCCTGTCAGGTGTGGAAGAAAACTATGATTATGGTTAATTAGTTCAGTGTGGAGACTTACGAAGAGAGTCGCCGATTTGGAATCGGCTCTGTTCTGCCCATTGACTGTAAACTTGAGAACCGGAAGGGACGGTCCAACCTTTTGCACCACCGACTGCAAACTCTCTAGCGTAGGCTTTGTTAACGATCATGAACATGCACACGAGGCCGAACCCACGAAGCATCACGTTCTTTAAGTTTCGAACCATCTCCTAAACTGAACGACAAAAGCTGATCTGAAATTAAATGTATGTGAATTTGGTGTGTTGTAGGGGGTTGATGAGACATATGATGAAAGGCGTTTGGGTTTATATAAAGGTGAGGCTTTTGAGGAAATGCTGCAGAGAAGCATTTTTATTATCTTTCTCAGATTCTAAGCAAAGCATAAATGCCTGCTTTCAAGAAGTGTTTTAGTTTTGGAATCTCATGTGACTTGCTTCTCTAAATGGCTTTTGTTCCTTGCTTCCGCATCTTTGATTTTGTATCTTAAAGAACAAAGAGAGATTTCACAAAAATAAAAATAAAAAACTCCAAGTTAAAAGACTACGATCTTCTTCATGTCAAAAAGAAAGAAAAACAAAAAAAAGCCGACATTGTTCTGAGCTTTTGGGATTACCAGAGAACAACATCCACATGAACACTTTTAATATAGATCATCATATTGATACAACATGTCGCCCTTTTTTTTCTTTTCCAATATAGATCAGTTATATTACAAAGATCTTTCCACTGCTCCGTTTGATCCTTCCTCTGTTCCGCAACAGCTTCAAAACACCAATCTTTAAAAGTCGAAAAACTGACCAATAATGCTAACTTTCGTTATGTCGTGTAATTAATTAATCCATCATTAGTGCAAAAGCCGCTGCCAAAGCGAAAACAAGTGACATCAAGACACTGATACTGCGTCTATGTCCCGAGCTCTTCTTTGGGAAATGTTTTGGAAGCGCACATTCTTCTCCATTGAAGAAAAGTTTGGTTGGGAAACCGTCGCCTCCGGGTATATTCAGTCCATGGATGTTATTCTTGGTGAAGGAGATAACAGACTGTTGCTTTCCGGGCACGGGAGGGTCTCTTAGTGGATTGGTTCCGTTGACTTGACCCACAAGATAGTTCATACCAGGCAAGCCTTGGAACATCACGGTTCGATTGTTTGGTGGAACACGTGTGCCGTTAAAGGAGTAAACGTTTTCATACCCTGGACCTGCTTTACCCATATCAAGCGCTACAAACCAATCCTCGAACGCGAAATCTCTCCAGTTGAAAACGGTTAACCTCGCGGTCCAACCGTTTTTATAATCCGTGTTAACGTGCCAGTTAATGCTGACTCCACAGTTATCCGGACAAGGGAGTTTCTTAGGTATTGTCATGTGGTTTTGTTTAGCCCAAGCTTTAGCTTTTAGGGTTCGGTTATCGAACGGAACAAGGAGGGCGTCGGGAGGGAGGAGGAGCGGGTTACGGTCAGCATTGCAAGTGTTCGTATCGATGTTATTGCATCCGCAAGCGCACGTATTACAAGGAATTGCAGAGTTGTTGTAAAAGGCAGAGAAGGAGACACAACATCTTGAGGCCTGAGCTTTTGGTTTGGTTATGTTGCAGACAACTTGCCAGCTGGCGATCGCATAGGTTATAGCCGGTATACCGCTAGAATCCGGGAATGGTGACGGGTCAACCCGAACCGGTTGCCCGCATTTGTACTGCGGATTGAGGACTCCGTCGATCTTCCAATGCTGAGGTGGGTATAAAGCTGTTCTGTTTAGATCAGGAGGCAACTTGAAAACCTAACAGATTGAGAAAAACCAAAAACTTCAAAACCATAAATCTCTGTGATTCATCATTCATGACATATATTTTTTCGGCGAAAGAAAGTATTTACCTGCAACTGAAACATAGATCGAGCTTTCGAAGGATCCATGGTAGGTGGCAAAAGAGTTCCGTTTTTGCAACAGAAAGGTAACTTTCCCATCACTTCATCGTCCTTCTTCTCAGGAGGCAAATCGGAAATGGCTGGCTTCTTCTGACAGTTCATGACCTTAGAGAAATCTAAGTCTTTGTAATACTGTCCAGCTTTGCTGTAAAGGCATTCAGATGGATCTTTCTTGTGAGTGTAAGCTCCTCTCATGGTGTTTATAAACTCTCCTCGCGTCCATTCCCAGGTCAGGTTCCAACGGTCTAACCGCCCGAGCGGACTATCGTTGTCGATGGTCACTTGGGCTAAGTAGTTGCTGTCGAATGATTGCAGAACATCGTAAACTATGTTCAGATCACCGTACCTTCTCCGCGCAAACTTTGTCTTTGGCCCAGTCTTGGCCTTGAACTTAGGGTTTCTCTTGCAACAAACGTGCATATTGCCTCCTGCGCAAGAAAAAGCAAACTCAGCATCTAAAACCACGTTCAGTTTTTTATTATCAAAACGTCTTTACAAATTGCAAATGTAAACGCGAGATTACGCTTTGCAGTGCATTAACAATTTCCAAAATATACGTGATGATAGAAACAAAAGAACTAAAATGTTGTGTTTGTAAAACGTACGCAATAACCTAATAAATGCACACGTAAATTAATTGTGTTACAAACAATCGAGTCTAGTATGATCTAACCTTTTCTCTTCGCGGCAGGACACTCCCAACCGTCGTTGGTGAGCTTAATAGTTCTCGGCATGGGCATGACCCCTTTCGCAACCCCGAAAAGAGTCCCGGTGATTTCGATATTCGTTGATATCTGAGTGAAATCACCTGCGGTTTCAATGGAGGTTTTCAAATCCGTGTTTGGAGAGCCGACGAAGGTGGTTCCATTGCTAGCATCCAGGGGATAATCTCCGTCCATTGGAGCCGCACCAGTCGCAGAAACGATCAGTTCCTTGTGACGAAACCCTATAAACATTTGCCATCCCTTGAGCTCTTCCTTACCCGCGTTTACAATCATCGCATTCGCTTTAAACGCCCACGATTGCGCGGTCACGTTCTTGACGTGCGGGTACTCTCTTTCGCGGCTGCCGAAGCTGTAGCTCATGAAAATACCGTTACAATGCGCCATCTCAGGCGGTGGCTCTGCTGCATCTTCGGTCGGTGTCCCATAATCTTGGCCGTTGCAAAGGAAAAGAATTGATGATAATAAAATCACTAGACTTAATGAATAGCGTGCGTCCCAAGGTATCTTCATCCCCGGTTTAACTTCAATAACCTTCATCGTTTTAATATTACTCTTTTCTTCCTCACCGCCTTGTGATTACTCGAACCGCAAGGCAGCGAGAGAAAAGAAACAACAAGGAATCAAACCAGGCAAGGATTGAATCAAAAGATTAAGGTGTAGTGTGAAGAAACCTGTAAAGATATCAAAATTCAAAAGTTTAAATTCAAAGAAAGCAAGATGGTTGGAGAGGAAGACTTGTTAATAGGTAGTTTTGATATGAGCCTCTGGTTTTATTTGGTGGTCACGCGGAGAAGACATGTAAGAATGTGTGTTAAGACAATTGCTAATTTTGGAACAGAGCTTCATATTTGTTTATTAACTAAAAACCGCTACGATTGTTTTCGAAATGAAACAAACTCTGGTTATTATTATTATTTTTTTTTTATTTTGGTTATTTACTTGGATTCCAGAAGAATTTGGATTTTTGTTCGGTTTCCATTCAGATATTTTATCTAAAAGCGAGTATGAATTTAGTACATTATCACTTTCTATTTGTTATTAGATAGTTATTCAATTTTCTAATATTTAATGACGTCACTTTTATTTTAAATTTTGTTTGTATACGAATTTTGACTCGAGATGATGATACAATAACACCAGTAGAACAAACCACTAGACTATACCAGTTTTTTTTATGATATAAAACGATTATTAGTTGATTAGTTACATTTATCTAAAAGCGTCTCTATTGGATTTCCAAAATTGAGCTTACATATAGTGGGTGTAGATCATTGATCAATGTGGGTGAGAAGATAAAATTTCGTATAAAAAGGTAGCATCTACTATAAAGGCAAAGTGTAAGGTCATACAAACATATAAAAAGAAGTGCTTCAAGTTTGTCGTGTTTAATTAGGGATTAGGAACGAGATCCCATCCGTTTCGACCCGAGTCAGATGTAGAGTAATTAGTACAGTTCGGTCAAAAGATTTTGGACCAGGCCATTATGCAGATAATGAGGCCATTATGCAGATAATGCTTCTTCTTAATTGTTTTTTTTGTTCTTTTTTCTTCTAAATGTAAGCCTTTGATTCTATCGAACAGTACAAGAAAACAAGTGGTCCGTTGTGATGAATTGATGTTTGTACCCTACAATAAAAAAATACTGTCTCACCACCATTTTTAGATCTTTTAGTTCAGAAAAGAAAAAGAGTTTCTTATTTGTTCATACACTTTTTGGTGTTTAGGTTGATTTCAGTAGGGTTTTTTTTTTTTTTCTTCTTCTTAAAAGGAATAAGATTCGGTTTTCTGTTATTGAATATCCCTAGTTGTTTCTAGTTTTTGGTCTTTTAGGATAATACAAAAACCTATGGATTTTTATTTATTTAATTACGTCCGTTAATTTGTTTTCTTTTAATTCTTTGGCCAAGCGCGTGACCGCGTGAGTGTCTGCTACTAACTACTTAGTCGTCTCTTTGGAGTCAACTTGAAATATCATCAGCTAAAGAAATCCTTAGCAGCAGACCACAACGAATCTATAAGACATCTTCAAATCTTTCAGACAAAAAAATCTGAAACTCAATGGATCCAGAGCAAGACAGAGGCGGTGGTGGAAGAAGCTGTTGTAGCTGCTGCTTTAGCTTTATCTTCACTGCTGGTCTCACTTGTCTCTTCCTATGGCTCAGCCTTCGTCCCGACAAACCAAAATGCTCCATCGAATACTTTTACGTTCCTGCCCTCAACAAATCTTTAGCTTCACATTCACCCCTCAACACCACTCTCAATTTCATGGTCCGTCTCGCTAATCCAAACAAAGACCAAGGAATCTACTACGACGATGTCCACCTTTCTTTCTCCAACACTACCAACTCCTCTATCGCTAACTACACAGTGCCAAGATTCTACCAGGGACACAAGAAGAAAGCCAAGAAGTGGGGTCAGACTCCGCCTTTGAACAACCAGACGCTTTTACGAGCAGTTCTGCCTAATGGATCGGCGGTTTTCCGGATGGATCTGAAGACGCAGGTGAGGTTCAAGATTCTTTTCTGGAAAACTAAGAGGTATGGAATCGAGGTTGGTGCTGATGTTGAAGTCAACGGAGATGGAGCTAAAGCTCATAAGAAAGGGATTAAGATGAAGAAATCTGCTTCTTCTACTAGATTGAGAAGCTATTTTCCGATTAGTGTGTTGATGAATCTGCTCGTCTTCTTTGCGATTCCTTAACTGATTCATGGTTTTGATGATTTTTTGTTGCTTTTTCGTTATTATTCGACTCTTTTCTTGAGTTTTTTTGTGTGTGTATTAATTCCATTTTATTACTTCTTCATCGTAGTTTCTAAATTCGACCAAGTAATCATTGAATTATTTATTCCATTGTTAATTTGTTTTCAAACTATGTTATTACGTTCTCTATCAACAAAATTCTATTTGAAAATCAATTATCCTTACATACAAGACATAGTTATGTCTTGGGCTTCAATGAAGGAACAAAGAACACAGGACAAAAAGTACATAATAATATATACTATATAATATAGTGACTCTTCTTTTTGTGGGGGGACAAATACTATAGTAGTGACTCTAACTGTAAAAGTATTGAAAATGAACTTTTTAAATCCATAAAAAGAAATATGTGAGTTTAAGAATTTTTATGAAACTGTTCAAAATAAAATTATTTAAAAAGTGTTTATTTCCAGAACCGAATTCAATTTTACTGTAAGACATTAACTTTTATGCAAGATTCAAGTTTTATTTCAAAAACCAATTGATATTTCTATCGAAATTGACATGTGCCGCCATAGAAGAAAAGGGTGGGTGATACAATAATTTGGGGCTTGTCTTCTTATTTATCAGTACGACATCCCATATCTTAACTTTTAGTTGTATACTGTATAATTTAGTATATAATTTAGTACTATGGTGTTGTGCCTTGCCAATAGTCTATTAACCGCGTCTTTTTATAGTATTTTTTTCGACTGTTGTGAAAGTTGTCATTGATTACTATAAAGGTTTACTAAAAATAAATCCAAATCATTTTTTCCTAATGAATCTTTCAATGAGCATTGCGGTGGTATTATGTTGGCTAGATTGTCGGTAATATTTAAATATTTAAGAATATAATTACACTTCTAAGCAATTCTTAAAATGTGTTTAAACACATTTAACTGTCATCGTTTCGAAGAGAAAGTTATGCATTCTTCAAACTAAACCAACCGGTTTGGTATATGAAATAAGACATTCGGTATATATAAGAGATAAACAGAGATTTAAAGAAGAAGAACTTTTATAAGTTTCATAACACTAAATAAAACTTAGTTCACAAAGCACAACACGGCTTATTATACTAAACAGAAACGGACTATAACCAGTTTCGAAAAAGAATACAAAACCCATACCAATATGAAAGTTTACAGATTATCTTGATGTTCAATCTAGAGCAGCACCGCCATTGCCTGTAACAAGAATCAAAAGATCAAACCAGATTCGAAACCAAACAAGGAAAAAAACATTGTATGAAGATATGAACATAACTCACACGTAAAGAAGCTTTCGGTGAATGGGAAGATAGAAGGATCCACAAATCCAGAACGAGGCCCCTTCTTCTTTCTCCAGCTTCCGGTATCCATATCAAAAGTCCACCAGTGTGTCTCAGTCACGCATAGGATCTGGTTCTTTGATGAAGACATGGCTAAAACAATTTCATAGCATTCGAATGGCGTATAAGCTTGGCAGACATTTACCCACCCAAATTCATCGCCCTCTTTTCTCCAAACCCAAACATCCATGTCGCACGGATGTAGAATCACCAGTGAGAGCGATCCTTGCAGATTAACTAGAAATGTAGCCTCTGTTATCTTGTCTTCCTCCTTTAGATTCTTTGGATACGGAGGCAACTTGTGAACCTCGAATCTTCCTTCCATATCCACAGAGAGCATTTCACCCTTTTTGTCCAAAGAAACTAGCCAGAAGATCTTTCCTCCTGCATAAGTATGAGCGGACCTGAAAGGACTAAGACAAGCACGCATCGGAACACGAGGTACTGGACCAATGTTTTTCCAAGAACCTGTGCTGGAAGAATAAACTTCACATTCGTAACCATCTTCTCTGTCTTCAGGAGTTTTCTTTCCAGCACAGAATATTCGGAACACACTGTAGTCAGAGGTGTCGGAGCCATAAGCTACACCGACACTTGGCTCAACCTTGAACGATGGTCTACCTTGGGGAAGAAGGAGAGTCTCCCCTGTACAAGGGTTGCATATCCAGATGCGCAGATCACGGAACCTATATTCTAAGTCTTCATCACTTATCCGATTGATGAAACAGATTCGTCCTTGAAAGGAAGAAACCATGTACATTGAGTCCTCATAGCTTCCTTCAGTGGGATTAAGTGTCTTAAGGCCCGATACTTCTAGACTCTTCGGATTCACCGAATAGAGTTTCATGCTTGTATCCAAACTAGGACACGATATGAACGTGGGATTCTCCCTCGACTGAGAAAAGTGTTTCTTAGCAAAACATGTACTGCTCATCAAGCAATTCCAAGATTTGCATACCGTCTTAAATGTATAGATAGACTTAACTGAAAGCCGTGAGAGTATGTTGCAAAAGACACCTTCGTCCCATGTTTCTCTTGTCACTCCCCCATGGAGACGCTGTCTACGGTTTCCAACCATTTTCCAACTTTTCTTTCTGTTGCTAAGACTCTGCATCAACAGTAACATCAAGTCAACCCATAAATGTGGTTCAAGAACATGTATCTCTGCAACATGAATATGTTTATATATGTGACCGTAAGAAGGAGCTACAGCCCAAAGCAGCACACAACTATCAATTACTCAAACGGAAACATAGTTATCCATTAGATGAAGACCAAGAATACAGCTAAAAAAAACAGCATTCACTCATCAGAACCAAGCAAAATGGTTTGAAAATGAAATGCATCAAAGCTAGTTTTTCATCTGGCAAGTTCTTCCATCTGCGTATATTCATTTCAGCTATATACACGAGATCATCACTCAACTGAACATGATAATAAAGTTCTAAAGACAATAGTTATGAGGAGGTCAGACTGAAAAGGGAAAACGTTATGCCAGGAAAATCAAGAAAGTCCCATTTGATCTCATATAGAGTTGCAAGCCCGTAAAGAGATGATGAAACCAAACCAACCTTGCGAGTATTTATGACAAAGCTGCTGCTGCTTCTGCTTCACCATCAATTCTCAAACTCATAATCTCCCAGAGAAAAAGTCACAATCAGCCATGAAATTTGCAAGTCCCTCCTCCTTCATCGAGCTTTCCGCCCTTTGAAAACGAAATCCACAGAGTGAGTGAGTTTCTACTATAATGGAGCAACAAATCCACGAAAACAAGAACCTAAACCCATGAATATTCATTCCCCCATGATCACATCAAAATCAAACACACAAGTTTCACATCAATTTATGCATGGTTTCCGTTTTCGAGCTCAGACGCTAAACCTCTCTGTAACGCTTACCTCATAAATACGAGATAACGGTGAGAGAAAACTTCCACAAAGGGAAACGATTTCATGATGAATCTATTTCCGTTATCTTTTTTCTTCGTCAAAATCGAGATTGTCGTGTTACGACAGGAAGACACAATTCGAGCTTGTTTGATCCTAAAAACTTCTTAATTGGGATTTACTCGGTCTCAGTTTATCCCGCCATTAATTTTGTTAATCACAACCACCCATTAATCATAGTTTATTCGAGAGCCATACATTCCTCCGGTACGTACCGGTTCTAAGATTTCGGTTCTATTCGATTCGATTCTCATAAATTAAACCGGAAAAGGCCGCACATGCCTTCATCACATAGTTCGTACTTTGTACGGTCGGTGGGACTATAGGAAATTATATGATAGGGTTAATTTTTTGGTCTTTACATATATTTCTTTTTGAACAGCTTTGGTCTTTTTATAAAGGACCAAAAAAATGTCATCGGATTATATTAATCTTCAATCATGCCATTTGAGTCGTCAACTTGAAATATATATCAGCCAAAGAATGCCCAACGATCAGACCAAAGCATCAAATATTAAAGAAGAAGAAGACATCTTCAATCTTTCAAACAAAAATAACTAAAATCTTGAAAAAAACAATGAATCGTTTAAGAGATCAAGAAAGAGCCCGATGTAATAGATGCTGGTGTCGCTTCGGCTTGTGCTTAATACTCACAGCTGGACTCAGCATTCTCTTGGTTTGGCTAGAGCTCCGTCCAAAGGGTTCCGACGTTCCAAAATGCTCTATCGAATACTTTTACGTTCCTGCCCTCAACAGAACCCTAAACTCACGTCTCAATACCACACTCAATTTCATGGTTCGTCTAGATAATCCAAACAGTGAGCAAAGAATCTACTACGACGATGTCCACCTTTCCTTCTCCAACCCTACCAACTCCTCTATCGCTAACTACACAGTGCCAAGTTTCTACCAGGGTTACAAGAAGAAAGCTAAGGTGTGGGGCCAGACTCTGCCTTTGAACAACCAGACGCTTTTACGAGCGGTTTTGCCTACTGGATCGGCGGTTTTCCGGATGGATCTGAAGACGCAAGTGAGATTCAAGAATGCGTTTTGGAGAAGTAAGAGGTTTAGGGTCGAGGTTGGTGCTGATGTTGAAGTCAACGGAGATGGAGTTAAAGCTAATAAAAAGGGGATTAGGATGAAGAAATCTGATTCTTCTTCTTCGCTACGAAACTATTTTCCGGTTTGTGTTTTGATGAATCTGCTCGTCTTCTTCGCCATTTTTTAAACTGATTGGTGCTTTTGGTTTGTTTGTTGTTGGTTTTATTGACTTTTTCATTACTATTGCTTTGTGTTTTTTTCTTGAACTTTTATTAATTGGCTTCTGTTGTTCTATCTCCTGCTTCATAATTTCTCCATGCGACCAAGTACTTCATTGAATAATTTATTATATTACAGTGTTATTTATGTAATATTAGTTTCTCTATCAACAAAAAAAAAACTATTTGTCAATCAAGCCAAATTTAGCAATGCGGATTTGGGAAAGACTTCCGGTTTCCTCCCTTTCCTGTTTTAGATGTCCGTCCTATATATCCAACCGTTAAAATATGTAGATAATTTTTTTTTTCAAACCCATAAAATAAAGAGAACATGTAAATAAATATAGCGTGGGTGGTGGGTCCAAGGTATCTTCATTTTCCGTATTAACTTCGGTAGTCTTCATTGTTTTTACAATCTCAAGTCAGCGAGAGAGAAAAAAAAAAAAAAGAATAACAATAAAGGATCAACCGAGCCTTTTTTATAACAAAGAATAAGATTGAATCCAACGATTAAGGTTTCAGCGTGAAGAAACCATATATGAGGTAATTTAATAGTTGGTTACAATTGTAGGTATCTATGGTTCTAAGATTTGGATCGAGGTTTCCCAGCCCATGGGTGATGAATTGTTTTTGTTAATTTCCAAACTTCTACTTGTGGATTATGACAATATTACCAATTTTGGTTCAGTGTGTGATAATTGCATGCATTATGTGGAACATTCTCACAAATTGTATGACCATTTTAATAGCAAATAAATCCTATGAGATAGAATGGTGCTAGTTAGATAATAATAGAGAGAGGTTGTTTAGAAAGTCTATGTTATGCAATCAAATCTTTTGTCTTGAATTACAGATAGTAAGGCCACGTCCAAGCTTTGTTCTGCCACCAACAGAAAGGATTAGGAAATAAATATGCAAAACCGCCACGCAACTGTCGCTCATGGTCATCATGGAAATCAGACTTCGACAAAAGCTTGAGGGATGCATCATGCAGATACAGAGCATGCAACAAATGTAATGTTAAAACCTTTTATAACTTTACAGTGTAAAAAGTTCGGTTTGATAAGTTGAATTTGTGTGAAACTGTAGAAGATAAAAAATATAAAACAACGAAACATCCCTTTGGTCATTTTATATAACCAAAAAAGTCTTCGGACTATTTTATTAATCCTCTTTCGTGCAGTAATTAGTTTTTTTTTGTTTTTCCTTTGTCTCACTGTCTCCTGCTTAGTCGTCTCTTACAGTCGTCATCAACTTGAAAAAATCAGACAAAAAACGCCCGATCATCAGACCAAAGAATCTTTAAAAAGGTTAGAAAAACATTTTCATCTTCACAAAAAAACCAAAATCTTAAAAAAATGGATCATCTAGAATTAGATCAAGACAGAGACCGTGGTTGTTGTAACTGCTGCCTTGGCTTGATCTTCGCAGCTGCATTCACCTCTCTCTTGTTATGGCTAGGTATCCGACGAATGCGTCCCGACGATCCAAAATGCTCTATCGAATACTTTTACGTTCCTGCCCTCAACAAAACCCTAAACTCACGACTCAACACCACTCTCAATTTCATGGTTCGTCTTGATAACCCAAACAGTGACCAAGGAATATACTACGACGATGTCCACCTTTCCTTCTCCAACACTACCAACTCCTCTATCGCTAACTACACGGTGCCTCCATTCTACCAAGGACTCAAGAAGAAAGCCAAGAAGTGGGGTCAGGTCCTGCCCTTGAACAACCAAACGGTTTTAGCAGCGGTTTTGCCTAATGGATCAGCGGTTTTTCGGTTGGGTTTGAAGACGCGAGTGAGATTCAGGATTGCGTTTTGGAAAACTAAGAGGTATGGGATCGAGGTCGGTGCTGATGTTGAAGTCAGCGGAGATGGAGCAAAGCTAATACTAAAGGGATTAAGATGAAGAAATCTGATTCTTCTTCTTCACTAGGAAAGTATCTTCCGGTTTGTGTTTTGATGAATCTGCTTGTCTTCTTCGCGATTTGTTAAACGGGTTGATGATTTTCACTTTCATTCGCATTTTTCTTTGTTTGCGTATTGTTGTTGATTTTATTGACTCTTTCGTGATTTATGTGTGATGTTGTTGATTTTATTGACTCTTTCGTGACACATATATATATGTATATTAAGATTTAAAATTAGCTAAACAATTTAAAAATAAAATAAAAAACCTTAGAAAAATAAGTCTACCTCATGTAAATTTGATCCCTCCTCAAATTGAGAAGAAGAAAAAAAGAAAAAGCTTTGAATGATGTGAAAAACTTTTTTTACAGCACTTAAAACCAAACCAATCAAGTTCTAGACATAATTCAGAATCCACAGCCCTTTTTTTGGTTCTGACTTTTTGTTATGAAAAGGAAATAAGGGTGGGACGAGAAAAGGAAAGTAGGCTTATCTATCTGAAATTAGCTAATAGTTGAAAAAAAGGAAATTAGAAATACTGTCGGTTATATCTAAACTATTTAGATGAATAACAAAAAAAAAAGGAAATTAGTAATACTGTCGGTTTTGTTAAAAACATGTTATATAAATACACAAGTTGGAATCAGGTTTTGTTATAAAAAGAAATTTATACGAAGCCGATTCGGTGAGGTTTTCTTTTTGGTTGAATAGAAAAGAATAGGGTCGATATGAGGAAAAAGGTATCAACATATTCAGCGAGGTATTTCGAAATACTGGAGCAACGGAAGAATCTACCAGTTTGGGCGCAGAAAGAAGAGTTTCTAAAAACATTGAAGCAAAATCAGATTGTGATATTGGTGGGTGAGACCGGGAGTGGTAAAACTACGCAGATCCCTCAGTTTGTTTTAGAAGTAGTGGCCGATGAAAACCCTAACCCTTGGATGCCGAACAAGTGTCTGGTTGGGTGCACGCAGCCTCGTAGAGTTGCAGCCATGTCTGTGTCCCGCCGTGTTGCTCAAGAGATGGATGTAGAGATCGGAGAAGAGGTCGGCTACACCGTCCGTTTCGACGATTGCAGCAGCTCCAAAACGGTGCTCAAGTACCTGACCGATGGTATGCTTCTGAGGGAAGCAATGGCGGATCCGATCTTAGAGAGATACAAAGTGATTGTTCTCGACGAGGCACACGAGAGAACATTAGCTACGGATCTGCTTCTTGGTCTTCTTAAGCAAACCTTGCCTAAAAGACCTGATCTTAAGCTGGTTGTGATGAGTGCAACCCTAGAAACGGACAAGTTTCACAAGTATTTCAGCGGTGCGCCTCTTATCAAAGTTCCCGGTAGGCTTCATCCAGTAGAGATCTTGTATACTCTAGAACCTGAGATGGAATATCTTGAGGCTGCCATAAGCACCGTTGTCCAGATTCACATGTGCGAGCCACCTGGTGATGTTCTTGTATTCTTAACCGGGGAGGAAGAGATTCAAGAAGCTTGCAGGAAAATCTCGAGTAAACTTGGGGATCAAGTCAAAGTTGTGCCATTGTATTCCACTCTTCCCCCTGCCATGCAACACAAGGTATTCGAACCTACACCAGATCCAGTGACGAGAAAGATTGTTGTCTCCACCAACATTGCAGAGACTTCTTTAACCATCGACGGTATTGTTTACGTGGTTGATCCTGGTTTCTCCAAGCAAAAAATCTACCAACCAAGCACTCGTGTCGAGTCCTTGTTAGTGTCCACAATATCACAGGCAAGTGCTGACCAGAGAGCAGGTCGTGCCGGTAGAACACGGCCCGGAAAGTGTTTCAGGCTTTACACAGAGAAAAGTTTCAATGAGTTGAAGAAGCAGACGTATCCTGAGATATTAAGATCAAACCTTGCAAACACAGTTCTGACCTTGAAAAAACTGGGTGTGGATAACTTCCTAGGCTTTGACTTTCTGGATCCTCCTGCTCCTCTGACCCTAGCTCGGGCCTTGGAAGAGCTGTATAATTTGGGAGCACTGGATGATGATGGTAACTTGACAAAGACAGGTGAGACTATGAGCGAGTTTCCCTTGGACCCGCAGATGGCAAAGATGCTAATAGTTAGCCCTCAATTCAACTGCTCAAACGAGATTCTTTCCATCTCCGCGATGCTATCGGTACCCAATTGTTTTATCAGGCCAAGAGGAGAGGCTCAAAAAGCAGCAGATGAAGCTAAATCTAGGTTTGGTCACGTTTACGGAGACCACCTCACGCTCTTGAATGTGTACCACGCTTTCTTGGGAAACAACCAAGACCCGGATTGGTGCTACGCCAACTTCATCAACTACAGAGCCATGAAGTCTGCAGTTAGCGTTAGAGAGCAGCTAGTCCGGATCATGTCCAGGTTTCAGATGAAGCTGTGCAGCACTGGTTTTAACACCCGCGACTACTACGTCAACATAAGAAAGGCCTTGCTTGCTGGTTATTTCATGCAGGTTGCTCACCTTGAACGCACTACTGGCCGATACTTGATCTTCAAAGACGACAACAACCACGTCGTTCACTTGCATCCTTCCACTTGCTTGGATCACAAACCGGACTGGGTCATTTACAACGAATATGTTCTCACTAGCCGCAGTTTCATCCGAACTGTTACACATATTCGCGGTGAATGGCTAGTAGATGTTGCACAGCATTTCTTTAATTATCTTGCCAACTCCCCCAACTCTGACGCAAAACGAGTCCTTCATAAGCACTGCAACAAGAGAAAGAGAGTCTGAGAAGTAAAAGAAGTTTTGTATAACAAATTATATCGTGTATCTATATTGTTAAATATCTAGTCACATAGATTTTTTTTAGGTACCCTTAATTTTTAACCATATTTGTTTTCTTAAAATAATATCTAATAATGTGTTTCTTTCAAGAACCTATTACAAATCTTTGTAGTTTGTTTTTGGATTTTGCCAAAAGACAGAAAACGATGCTTTGCTATTATACGCGTCATAAAATGTATCAAGAAGTTCCACAGGATGCAATTTGAATTATCACATTGAACCAAAATTAGTAATTTTGTCATAACCCACTTTGAAACCAAACAGTTCATCACCCATGGGACAAGTCGATCCAAATTTTTAAAAAACCCTAGACCCTAAAATTTCTATAGAAAGAAAGGACTAGTCTGTGTCTTTTTTTTACTGGCTCCATTCCATAGAATTCAACGCTCTCTCCCATGAACCACTCAATTGTCGAGACGCTGAAAGAAGTAGAGATAACCCATGTCTTTGGGAGGATCTGTCGAGATGCCTACTTTGTTGTCATTGAAGATGACCCAACGACCTTCTTTCAATATGTGTGCCACATAGTGACCACAGTGAGTTGATGTTCCCATGTGGCTTACTATCCCGAACAGCTTGTATCCTGCAGACACAAATGGATTCTTTTAGATTTAAGACCATTCTCAGTTTGATTGTGTTTTTGGAAGACGACAAAGTAATAAAGAGTTTTCAAGAAACTAACTCCCTCCTCCGTCTGGTAATTCACTTTGAGCTGGGGTTTGCGCTGAATTGCTAGAAGAAACGTCCATGTCTGAAACAGATGCATTAGGGTTGTTGAATATCCAATCTGTTGCTTTCTCAATATCTCCTCCCTGATATTATACAGAATGTGTGAGAAAAAAAAAAAAAAAAAAAAGCGAACTTCGCCAAACTGCAGTTAATTTGCTCCAAAGCGTTTCATAGAAGACTTACCGAGGCTTTTAGTGCCTTTCGAGCAACCTCTTCAGCAAAACCAAAGGAGATTAAGGTATCAACGCTTGACTGATCAACGTCGGATGTCTGGTGGGAGATTGGTGCGTCGATGTCTATGAAACATATAATACATCATCATATTAGAAATTGGTCAAATCAAGCCTGAGGTGCAGACTTGTGGAACTATTTCCAATTACCTGGATCACCCAGGTGAGGAAGTAACCAGTTCATAGCCTCTTCGACCCCAGCATTAGACGTATTTATGGCAGCTTTCTGGCAATGAAGCTGGTTAAATCCCATTGAGACAAGTTGTGCAACTATCTCCTCATTTGCCACAGGCTGTGCTGATTCCATCACTTCTTCTGGAACTGTAAACGGAATTAAGGTCAATCATTTACTCACGCGAATTAGATGAAACAACATCCGTTAATAAGTATAACAACATACCTCCATCCGACAACAGTTCCTCTCCAGGTTGAAGCCCTTTGCTGCGCATGTGGCTGATATCAATTACATCTGGAACATCAATGTACACGTCTGCAACAGCAAATCAAGAAAAAGATGATAAGCACACTTATATATAGCGCAAGTAAGGGAACATTGAAAGCATTGGAATTTCAGAAAGAGACCAAGTTTCTTTGGCACCCAGCCTTCCTCCATAACAAACTTCCGCATGTGCAACACCAAATAATCTGGGAAAGATGTCAAACTAGTTGTCCTGCATAAAAGTTCACCCATAAAGACATAAGTTTACTTTCATTGTAGTCTCGGTTGTGCTAGGATTCATTCGGAACAGAAACATCATACTTGATAGCTGTTGTCTTCCCCTTCACAGCAGTGCTATAGTAATCCTGAATCTGCACCGGTGATGAAAAAGTTGCTAGGCAAGCTTCTAAAGGAACTCGTGGGCGTACAATTTCATCAGTTGACCTGCTCAGGAAAAATATCTTAGATATGCAGAGAAACTATGAATCATATTAACCTTAAGTCAACTAACTCACATATTATTTTCTTCCAGTCCTTTGCCTGCTTTCTGGTTGTTAAACGCTTCTAATTCATCTTGATCACCAAAAATTAAGTAAAACAAACATCACAAAATTAAGAAACACGCCAAATGATAAAAGGAAGCAGAACAGAAAAGGAAGAACAAGATATACCTTTATTAGTTGCCTCCTGCAGTGGAATGTTCAAAGAAAGAATACAGTCATCCCTCTTATTATATGAGACCTTTCCCGATGATGAACAAAGGATCTTTTCTTCTACTCCAAACTTGAAGCTCCTCGAGGGGTCTAAATCTGGTCTCATGTTGCTGCCACGCTCAACTTTGTCTAGCAAATGGAGGAAAAAGTCAAGAGCATCCTACAAGACAGAATGGTGCTAGTTAGTGTGCAATCTTAATGAATTTAGTAAATAGGTGTCTAGGAGCATCACTCAAAAAAATCAATAATTTCTGAACATTTCAAAATACATGGTTTTCACCTGCTGTCTCATAGAAGAGAATTCTGCATGGCCTGCAGCAACCACCGATTTGAACATGCGAGGAGGTATTCCTTCTTGTCTCTATTAAGGATTAAAACCAAACAAATATGTAAAGTCATGAAATTAACACGATGCAAAACAATGTGTGCCATCTGCGCGTCTGTATATTTATTCAAAAGTCGATATGGATAAGAAATTAATAAACATATCGAATAAGAATCTTACAGCATCTCCGCTTGCAGCATCCTTCTGCAATCATAAGAAGGGAAAAATCAATGTTCTGAGGCCAAAAGAGGTGGTTTGGATAATATACATATATGCATTCAATTTTTTTCTCTTGAAATAGTCATACCTCTGTTACAGGAATAGAGTACTTCCCAGATAATAAACCATGTCCAAGCTTTGTTCTGCCACCAACAGCAAAGTTTAGGAAACTAATATGCAAAACCCCCCATGCAATTGCCACTCATGGAAATCAGATTTCTAAAAACTGCAAAGCATACTTTATCAAGCAGGGAGAAATAACAGAAACTTGAGGATGTATCATGCAGATACAGAGCATGCAACAAATATAATGTTATCTTTTTTATCTATACAATGTCAAAAGTTCAACCGCACGACAACAGAAACACCAGAGTATAAAACATAGCAAGAATTGATCTGACGGAAACTCACAATTGCATATTGAGGTCCAAAGTTGGATCAGGAGGAGCCATCTCAAATGCCAACTTTAGGCTCTGATGTGAAAAGTATCTGCAACAATTTCAGAACCAGAAGTTACTACAGTAAACTCTAGAGTAACAGGTTTGTTATGTTTATAGTTAAACAATTATAAAAGAAAATATGGGCAATGGCATCTACTTGTTATTTGCTTATACTTACCTTGAAATAAACGAATGGGTCGAGAAAAGAATCTGCATAGTAGCTGCCAAGTAGCAACTAACAAAAGAGATGAAACGGGCATAAGGCATCGACAAGGAAATGAAACCCCTGATAAAGTTTTAATTACAATGAGTACCTGTTCCCAATATTGACAAGTCCGGTATATCCAGGTCCAAAAACTGGTACCAATTCTTTTCCACTCTCTTGTATACGGTTCCAATCAAAATTCGTATTTTGATCAAGTTCTCTTTCGGCAGTTGTCATTTCTGTCTGTAAAGATTAATTAAAACAACCAACGAAAGTTCAGATTATTCAGATGAAAGATGCTTTATCAGAATGGCATATCTTTAAACAAAGAAGCTGATCAGGCAGTATAAACTGGCAAACAAGGACAAAAGAACTAGAAAAGGAACCGTCTTTGCAAAGAAAGAGGACAAAAAAAAAAAAAAAGCTTAATATTGAGTGCAGACGTTAATGATGCAACAAATACATGTTATCAGACTGAACGTGTGTATGGAAAATATCGTCTCAATGCAACCTTAAATGACATTCTCTAGGAGCACTGGCTCACTGCTACAGCTTTTCAATCGCAGTTATAGAATTGTATGCATTTACACTGATGTGAGTCTACTTGCTCTTTGCAAATGAGAAAACTAGCCTCATACATATGCCACATATGTGCAGCATGTTGAAGAAAACATGGTTTTTTTGTGGCAATTGATAGTGACAAAAAAAGAGCTCAAGACAGAAGCTTTCTGGAACAACCAGCACGTGACCAATGCGATCAAGAAAGAGTATCTATACAAATCCCAACACCACAAGAATACCTAAGCTTAAGCCTCTAATAAAAGAGCAGTATACGAAATTCATTACTTAAACAAACAACAATATAAAGTGTGAGACAACGCATTCTTCACCATTACTAACCTTCTGCATAGAGGAGAAGTCGATTCCAAAATGAGCCAGATGCTGAGCCAGGAGTGGGTCCAAAACACTGTCATCTTCCGGATAGGAGTAAACATCTGCCAAAATATTCGCAACAGTAAGTGCTGAAGATATCAAAACCCTCCAAAGAACATGAAAACCCACATTTATCAACATAAAAACAAAGTGATGCAGGAAGTCCCCCTTATCAAGCCCAAAGAGATAACTATCAACTGCCATTATCTATTAACAACAGTTAGGTCCAGTGACTAATCTGGTTCCTATGAATACGGATTCAACATGTTCATTTTGATAATGTACAACTTCAAATATCTGAAAGTTCCCGCCGCATATAACATTACTCCAAAAGGTATCACCCTCACGCTGGCTTTGCCTTAAGGGCAGAGATCAGCACTATCAACATACATTTAATAATTAGTACGGCTGAGGAGTACCTAGACAAAAAAATTTAACCGGCGTATTCCAATCCCCAAATATCACAGAATCGACTAAACTTAAATTTAGGAAACTTCACCTGCTGCTTCCAAGTCAGCTGTGATAGTTCCAAGCTTTACAGCGAGAGGGTAGGCTGTCTCCTTGTAGTACTCCACTGCATGGTTGTTTCCACCAGTCCCATCCCAGTTTTTTCTTCCACAGAGAATCATTCCATCGGTAAGATTAAGCCAGAGATTCTCCTTCTTATCACACTTGGCACATTTCCAACCAGAAGGAGGAATAACAACGCCGCTCTTGATCTGCTGCAGTGTCAATGCATGTTCGCTAACTTGCTTTTTCTCAGCTGTCCAAGCTGCAACCTGCTCTCTCCGCTCAGCACCTACAGCACTCAGTACAGTATCAACCGCAATCCTCACCTGCAATTACAAAATACAAAAAGCTAAACACACATGCATCCTGTAACTGCAAACCCTTTGTCTCTGATAACAAAGCTAAAACCACACACAACACATTGCTAGCACCTTCTCTGGTAGCTCAACAGAAGGGAACGGAAGTGAAACAAAATCCGGAAGTATGACTATGCTATAAGACTCCTCGTACTCAGGCTCATTGTTGTCAAATCCTCCATCGACTCCTGCAAATTATAGACAAATAAAAATCATATTCCAATATACTTATATGAAAGTGTTTTGCTCATGCGGCATTGCAAATTCAATGTAAACCTATAGCGAGCAGAGTCGGTTTCTTCAGAGGCCGATCCTCGGGAACAGACTTGGGAGTCTCCTTAATGTGCAGATAAACAGGATTCCCCGTCTTCTCGTGATTCCAAGCAACATAGTCTTTGCCAAAAGCAAGGAAACTGTTCATGTCTACGAACAATCCTCCTTCAGATCTCTGAAAAATCATCACCACGCAGGAAATTATACAGCCGCCACGAGTTTGAAAGACTAGTAGTCGGCGCTTTGAATAATTTAAAAAAAAAAAAAAAAAAGTGAGGCGATCATCGAGAGGTTTACCGGAGTGTCGAAGGAGAGGCAACACTCGTGCTTGTAGATGCGATGGGTGGGTTCGGGGATCTGAACCCTAGACAAGTTGGATCGGAGGAGCTCCATTGGGGTTTTCGGAAATAGCTCGACGGAGAGAAGCTGAAATTGTGTTTGTCTGTGTTAAAAAGGTTTCAGATGAGAACGTCGTCGTCCTTCTAAATTCCTTTCCTCTTGATTCTTGCCTCAACTTTTGGGTTTCATATATAGGGAGTTCGAATTAAACATAAATGAAAAAAAAAAATCAGTTTTGGAAAATTCGTTAACAAATATTTTGTAGGATAATTTTTTCTCAAAACTATACTAAATGGAGAAAATATTATTGGTTGTGAGTTGTGATAATAATCACGAGAATTATGTACGGCCCAATAGCGACTTTTGTATTTACCCAATCCTTTTTATAAAACGCGAGAATTACTGTACGGCCCAACAGATTTTGTATGTAATGTAACCCCATCGAAAACAGAAAAATAAACTATGACAGTGTTTGTGGTGAAGTTTTAGATCAAGTTTAGCTAATCATAGTTTATTTTTCCGTTTACGTGTACGGTGACTTTTAAGTGTTTGTAATGACTTAAGTCAAAACTATTAACATAATTTCAGAAGAAACATGCAACAACAGCTCACAAATATATAATATCAACCTACTTAAGTCAAATAATAGTCATTAGCTTTCTAAACCGGTGTTGATTTGCTGATAAACAATTAGCAAAGCAGCGAACATAAAGCTCAGATTAAACCATACATTTGGCAAATTAATACTTAATTTTGGTGACGTACATCATCCTAAAGTAGTAATAAATCTTCTCTCTTAACTTAATAAAACCTCAGATATTGCAAAGTAGTTTGTGAGCGCTGTAATTACCAATTGTAGATGTTGAAATGAGCACCAGAAGACAGAGCAACTGACCCCGAGGCCCGACTGATATCCTCCATCGCTATAGAATCATACAAGTAACCAAGAGACCTAAACCTTCATATTCATTCGCAGACAAACCAAAGGATTATATAAATTAAGGTTCCCTTTTACACATGGATTACGGTAGCCAGAGAATATGGATTCAAGAAATGCATTGTTCTTCCCAATTCCGTTTTTCACAACACATAATCAAATGCACATGACACAAATCTATCAAATCGTTTCAATCTCAATCTGAAAACCACAATAGCCAGAAGTAGAAGTCGAAAGCTGCACTAGAGAACATTCACTTTTTGGGTAATTTTTCCTCCAAAGCCAAAATGTCTTTGCTAGAAAAAATCACTTTGCTGGAAAAAAAAAAAGTTTCTTTTGGGTGGAATTGGAAGAAAATCAAAGTTAAAGATTACACGAAATCATCATATCTTCCAGCATGATCACAGTAGTTCTTTATTAGAATCATCAAATAATGTATCTTGATTTTAATGAGGCAAATGTTCAGATTCATCACTAATAGCATTTTAATCTTATTTTTTTAGTCAATGTAATGCGAATGCATTTTAGAATTTCATAGAGAAAGATGATATAACCAATAGAAAATATATAAGGACTGTACATAATAGATTTCATTTGTTAGCTTATAAAACTTTCAGAAGAAAAAATTTGGTTACTTTCCATTTCTTCTTCAGAATAATTTTAATTTCTTTTTATTTATGTCAATAGTTGTAATGAGAACGTTTATGTGTTTTCTAAAATTTGATATCAATATATTCGTTTAGCAAAAAGTAATATTAATATATATGATTTGTACGAAAAAAAATGTAGAAAAAAATTTCTCTTGAAACTACTCGTATTTTTCAAACAACAATTCAGTGTAATGAAAAAAGAGAGGGAAACAAGCCTTTCGCACAAAAAAATGGAGGGAGAGGAATTCTTTTTGAGCATGAAATGCTATTTCCTATTACAAAATTTAATAATTAACTAATATAAACTTGTGACAAAAAAAAATAACTTATACAAACTTTTGAGATAAATTTAAAATAAAAACCGTTGTGGGCCATCATCTTACTTCCACTAACATTATTCCAAAGTTATAAAAATATATCTGTCCAAAGATTTTTTCTCTCTTGTCCAATCAAAATATGCATATTAACACATTACTCTCTCTTATTCGTGGAATCTAATTATTCCTTTTCAAAAAATAGAATAGCTAAAAAAAGGAAGAAACAAAAGCTCCTTTTCGCCGTAATTAAATCATCTTTCTCCCTCTCTGAATCAATGAAGACTACTTGAATTATAGATCCATACATTCTTCTATTGTAAATACCTTAATATTTTTTTGCATGCATACTATTACAACAGTAGTAAAAAAAGGACTCTATCTGTTTGAAAGATGTTTGGAGTTAATCGTGTGAAAAGAAAAGTACAAGCAAGTCAAATCTCAATAGCTCTTATACATCCTCTATATATATGCATAGTTCTTCAATTACACATTATTTTAAAAGACTAGTTATAAATCTAAAAAAAATATAAATGGACAAACACGTTTCACTTGTCCATTAATTGATCTCCCCTCTTCGTTTGAAATGCGATGATTTTCTTATCAGCAAATCAACGTATATATAGGTTAAAATATACGTCAACCAACATCTAATATAACTGTTCTTCATCTATATATATATATATATCGATCTATCTAAAAGTCCCACCAAATGTAGGAGTCCAGAAATCTACTGTAGTGTCGTGTGTCACTGGAAATGTGCTCGAAACTGGGACTAAGCATAAACCTCGGCTTCTAAGATCTGGTTCTTCTGATACTTCTAGCTCTTTGGGATGATCAATCTGCATCATTGGTACATAAAAAAAAAAAAAAATTAAGTTTCAATCATTTCTTTTGAACTTAAAGCGTCTCGCTACATTGTTTCTTGGAATAATGTTTTGTCAAGTCTTGAAGATGAAGCAACCATTTAATATACATGAAATAAAGAACACGAAACGAGAGCCGTACATTAATTCAATTGTCTAATAATAACAATATAACGATTTAATAATGTACATAAAAAAAAATAACTACCTGTTGATGTTGTAAAGAAGCTCCACTTTTCATGTATGGGTTACTCAGAGCCTGAATTATAATCATTTGCAGGTTTGTACATCAGTAGAAATACAGTAACTAACTAATAATATTGTAGCAAAAAAACAAAAAGTTATATAAAAATAAGGGATGGGCTAACTAAAACTTACTGAAACTTGTTGGTGTAAGAACTTAATGTATTCAATGGCTTCAGAGAGCACTGAGGCTGCGTCAGTCTGACACAAAACCACATGAGATTCAGTAAAACAAAATCTAAGAGTTGTATTTCATTCATTATCCCCAAACATAATATCTATAGAATAGACTTTACATAGTATTATATACATATCAAAAAAGAAAGATATAATAGTATGATAAGTAATAATGACAATAGACAAATATACTAATACACACTCATCATCTTTCTGAAAGCTAAAGCAAAAAATTGCAGAGATAGAGAGAGAGAGTACCTTTCCGAAAGGTGAAACCAATTGTTGGAGCGCAGCGATTCTGTCCCCTATTTTCTCTTTCCTCACCTAATTCAGCAAAAACAAATACATATTTTTATAAAAGTAAGGAGAAAAAACTTAAGAATCATGCAAGAATTTGGGGAAGAATGTTTGTTTTATATTTATATAAAAAGAATGCAACTTAGCAAGCCTGCTTATTTTGTGAAAAGTATGGATTTGGGTTGTATAAGTTCAAAATATTTTGGATGGAAATGACTAAACCTATTTTACATGTATAAATTAGGGTTTTGCTTCGATTACTAAAAAGATTCGTTTTTATTTTATTTTTTGGGAAAACCATGGAAAGTTTTGTAATTTAAATCCACTATAAAATATCAATGTGCATAAAGATGCCTTTATTAGAGCCCCAAAAAAGAAGCTTTTATTATTATAATTTTTAAAAATTAAAGCAAAATATACCTTGAAAGCTGGTGACGGAGACGCTGCTTCGCTCTTAGCCCTTTTCGCCGCCGGCTGTTCTCCTCCGCCTCGTTTTACTTCACTACTACTCGAATCTCGAATCTCCGACATACTCTGCGACGAAACCAATACATATAAAGCATCCGTGTTTATATATATATATATATATATATATATATAAATGAACTCACGTAGCTATAACACACCTTGGGTTGTTCGTCAAAACTCGGCGCGTGAATCTGCGGCGGCTGTAACGCCGGAAAAAAGTTCGACGACGCGTCATGATGAGTAGGACCCACGTTTCCAGTCGTAGCCGCAGGGTTCCAAAACGTTGCGTTGTTAGAGAATCGCAAAGGACTATGTGGTTTCGGCGGCGAAGATCGTAAAAACCAAGTCGAAGGTAACGCCGTCGCCGCCATCTGGTCGTAGTTGCCGGTGGAAGAACCGAACTGAGAGTACCCAAGATTTGATTGCTGATGATTCCTCGACGGTTGTTGGTCGGAAGAGCCAGGCAAATTAAAGCCAGCTGCTTGATGTTGATGATGATGAAACATAGCTGAAGAGGAATTAGGAGTTGTTGCTGCTCCGTACAAGGTGTTCGTCGAATTGTCAACGGAGAAACCTTGACAAGTCACTGTGCTACTGTCAGTACTCGAGCTCCCGTGAGGGCTGAACTGATGGTCTAAGAAGAACCCGCGATTGCTGCTCGTCATATTTAGCTGCGGTTTGAAATCGCTGTTATTGATCTGTGGATCTCGCCACAAAGCTTGGTGGTGAGAGGAATCAGATTCTTGAAGCTGGTAAGACGTTGTGGATGACGTTGTGTTAGCGTTTGCATTTGAGGTCGCATCTAAATTGAGATTCTCTTGAAGCATCAAGCCAAAGCTTGTCTCCGCTTTACTATCTCCTCTTCTTTTGTTCCCCGCAAAGAAAAAAAGACAAAAGACAAAAGACACAATCTTTAAGCTTGTTTTTACACAATGATTTGAAACCAAGAAAAAAGGAATTAAACAATTTGAAGACTCACAGGAGAGATTGGTTCCATTGATCAACAGGTGATTGTGAAGAAAGCCCTAAACCAATCATCTGTAGATGATGGTCTGTAGCTAATGAATGATGATCATGATGATGAAGCTTATCATGGAAAACAGCAGAACCACCAGATTCAATTGAGCTTGCTCTCATGGAAGAGGAAGAAGATGTTGAGGAAGAAGAAGATACTTTCCACCAGCTTCCTGAGTTGATGAAATCATGATGATCTCCCATGGCTTTTTTTTTTTTTGGGCTATCACTATGTGTGTAATATATATATGTTGCTGAGATCGATGATGGATCTTAATTTGTTGTGTCTTCTCAGATTGTGCTTCACATGAAATGATGATGAGGATCCACACGAGAGAGATACTTATAGTTATAAATATTTATCAATTTATATTGGATATTTTTCTTTTTTCTGGTAGGGTTTTCGTTAACTATTTGTGAAGACATCCGATTAATGTTTGGTTGACATTTTTTTCAGGTGGCTCTCGCTGACTCTTTTGCCCACGTCAAACCCAACTTCTACTTCTTCTTCTTTTTGTGTCTTCTCGAAAAATTGTTTAATTTTCAATTGGTTACAAGTTACAACCCTTCAAAGAATACTTTATCCCCCCCCCCCCCCCCCCCCAAAAAAAAAACACTTCAACGAATGCTAGTATTTCATTTTTCTCCTACTTTTATTCATCTGTTATCTTTTGGTAAAGTTCCCTTTAACTATTGTAGAAATACATTCTGGAAGAATAATTAAATCACCCCCTCTTATTAAAACATGCACCGTTTTGTATTAGTATCATTCAATTAATTGTATAGATTCATGATGACTTTCAATCCTTTCTTTTTTAGGCATTGTTGTCGTCTTACATCATCATTCATATTTATTATTTTATCATAATATGAAATTATGAATGACAATTTCACAACTTAAGCGATGAACGATTAAATTCTTAAAACACATGAAAACACTATAAGCGTTTTTACAAACGACTCCATAAGGAACAGCTTCATTAGCATCGTAAGGATTCGTGATAGACACTTCTATATAATATACATCATCATGTTCATAGTGAACAAATTTTTTTAATTAATACTATAGACCACCACGAACATATCATACATGAATTCTTTGGTAAATTTATATCCATTAATATGTAATAATTCGTATATTTCCATTTTGTTCAAGAATAATAATTCATATATTTTCTTAAAATCAAACCATCTAGTTAAACAAATTTACTTACAGAATATGACAACTACTAGACCAAAGAGTGTTTTTTTACAGCGACCTTCAACTCATTCCGTGAATGAAACAAAAGCAAAAAGTTCGAAATATTATTCCCTCTGTTATAAATGAAGTGACGTTTTAGCATTATGTGCTAAAATAATTTAACTTCAATTTAAAAGCTAATACAACATACTACTAGTATAAAACATAAGAGAGTGACAAATTGACTTTCTAAAATAAATATAAAAGAGATAAAAATGTAAGAAAGAAGTTCAAACGGGATTTGACTTATTTTAAGGGAGAAAGAGAGAGACCAAGGATTGACTAGACCAGGGGAGCGCGTCACCGTCACGGTCACAATCAGAGTCACAGACCACTGAGATATTTTTTATTTTTCATTATCTGCCCTTTGGCTATGACCTTCACCGTTATATATTTTTTCCGGTCACACTAAGTCAACGAGTGGGCTCCACGTGGCGTGCGCGCGTGCTTTGGCATCTGGACCCCACTTGTTCCGTCTCAGAGTCAGAGCCCGAATGTGACACTTCTCTTCTCCTTTTGTTCGGCATCTTTTTCATTATTTTTTTTTAATTAACAAAATTGTATAAATATTTAGAAATCCGATTTTCAGATCCTTGTGTTTTTTTTTAATTTTTTCACCGGTCGTCTCTCTAATCATTTCCTTTTGCCTAACGCTGGTCTCTATACGCACATTCTCTCGTTTCCAATTCTCAACGAGCCCGCGCGACAAAAAAATAAAGTCACATAAACATTGAATTCTGCTTAAATTTTTGCATCATTGTTTGGATTATAGCGAAACTGTATCGAAAATTATCACCATATAGTCACATACTTTCTTTTACAGCCGCTAAAAATAAGTAAGTTTGCAATTTGCATGATCCTGTTCTGTTCTGAAAACATACATTTTTTCTTTCTTTAAAAATCAGTTCAGTTACCTTTTTTCGTTTACTCTAGATCAGTTAGGGTCACTGGTCCATATTACCTGGTTTGTCCATTGAAGTATTTGAATAAATTTTTCCAAAAAAAATGATATTTGAATAAATATTTGCAACACAAGAACAAACAACTATACACAGCAATTAGTACCCAAAAAAACTATACACAGCACCAGTTAGTTTATTTACCTTTTTCTAGATGAAGTTTTAAATATCTCATTCTTCTACGATATAGAGCACACTATATTGAAAGTAATTCACTTACTATATAACATTGAAGTGCTAATTATTACTTATTACAATATGATTGCCGTGGAGAAAAAGAAAAATAGAACTCCACGGTTGTATTCCATTTAGTTGGTGATTTATTGATACGAAGGAAGAAGCAAATCTCAATTTTCCCTTACGAGAAAAAATGGTATGAGTGGCGTTTCGCCCCTTATCACACATCATTCGCCAGTATTTCATCATTATTCGGTTTGGATATCCACTTAGTTTTAACCATCTAACAATGTTTTTCACGTAATTAATCTCACTAGTGAAACACTTGTCCAAACTATTTCATTTTACGCATAATCAATCTTGTAATAGTGTTTTGTTTCGCCGTATCACTCACAAAGATATGTAGATGTTTAGAAAAACAAACCTACCATGGATCATAAAACAATATGGTATATTTAGATAAGCCTAGTGAAAGCATGCATGATCCACGAAATCTATAGCACCCATGAAACTTGAACTCATGACTATTTGAATTTAATGATTTGTTATAATGTTTATTACACCATCTTGATGTACACATACTAATTTTCTCTTAGTAGAATAGATTTGTATCCAATTGCATTGTTTACAACATTGTTCTCTATACTTTGACTACTGCACTATAAGAATTTAGTGTTACTGCTTAAGGAGAAACAGTGACAGACGACAATGGAATAAACTAAACTTGTTGTTGCCGAATTCTGCTTATATTGATTGCGTCTTCCATCAGTTATAATTACGTACCAGATTGTGTCATACTACATCCCATTCAACTCATACTTTTCACTATATATCCAAGGCTCCAAGCACTCGTAGCAATATCCAAACATTTGTAGTTTCATTTGGGCAAATCTGATTTTTTCATTATATATATATATATATTATATATATATATATATATATATATATATATATATACAGGAGGTAGATTGAGGTAGAGCGTAAACGTCAGAATGACGCAAGCATGTGGTGTGATGAAAAAAGACAAAAAAAGAAAAGAAAAAAAGAAACACATACACAGGGAAGAAGATGAACATGTAAATTGTACAGTGAGCATTTGAGAAAGCAAAGAAAAAGCTGAGAGAAAAAGACTGTCCCGGAGAAAAACCCACACGGCCTCTTTCATGGCCTTCCATCATCCCATTCCCATCATCGACTACTTCTATAGTTCTATATATTTATTTAAATTTTATTTTTGAACCGTTGAAATTTTTAGTCTTACTCTTTTCAGACGGAAATCAAATCAGATTTTTAATAAATTCAATTGCTAAGAGTAAGGCTACACAGTCAATGATGATAAGAGTAACGTGTAGCATACACAAATATAGTATGCATTTTAATGCGAAATGATGTTTCTATCTTTCAGAAAAAAAAATTATTATTACTAAATCATGCACTATTACACCGACAAGAAAAAAAAACTCGAAATTATCATAAGTTTTGCTATAAATTATCTAACGAGATATCATTATATGAATCTGTGTTCCATCTCTGAATCTGTGTTCCATCTCCCAACGATTTTTTTGTAAACATAAAATAACATTCTAAGAAAATAATGATACATCATGCATGTTTTCATATTAGAATACAGTAGATAATTTCATAAAGATAAAAAAAAGTTATAGGTAACATGATAAAGGTAAATGTTTACATATAGTCCAAAACGATCATCATCATTACTCCATCGATCAAAGGATATAATTGATTAGATCTCGACCGTCATATTTTTTTTGGTTTGTAAAATATTTGTGTACACACACACTCTTTCATGCTTTCAACTATTCTTGTCGCCTCGGTTTGACGTTTATCTCACAATTCTTCTTTGTAAGTCAACCTCTGAGTGATTTAATCGTTTACACGTTCGTGTTTTGCTTTAGTATTTTACTCATTTGACTTCTGTTTATACTTTAGTTGTAGATATATAATTCATATTTGCAGGAATGTTTCTATAGTTGTGCTGAAAAAATCACATGCATTCATGAATATATATAAGGATGATCAATCAAAATCATAGTGGCTCTTGGATATTAACGAATTATAAGCAAAAAAAAAAAATTCAAACGAGATACATGGTGCAAATAAATTACACGATACTGTGATGTATTATTCCCTCTCTTTTTTTTTGGCACAAACTGTGATGTATTATTCCAGTTTCCAAGTAAACATTAGATACGCATCACATTTGAAGTGACTGGTCTTCTAATATATCTATCACTATTATTCACTATTTTTTACACGTGTATATAACGTATTTATATATAAATAACTACATTAACGTTATTGAATAACAAATTTATTAAAAAATTGTCGTCAAATTCACTTTTCAAACTATAACATTTTCAATATATGATGTATTTATTTGTTTATGTTTATGTAATAATATATTTTTCGGAAGTTTTTTTTTTTTGTCAAACTCGGAAGTTTTTCTATATTACTTTTATAATCATTTGATTAACTTAAATATAATATTCTAATTTTGTAATTTTAATAAATAAAATTTTAATTTCATCGGAAATATATATGTATAATTAAATATATTATTAAATATATATATATATATATACACACGCATATAAACCCCAAAAAAAAGTCTTATAGTTAATTAGATGTTTTTATCACAGTGAAATGAGATTAGTATAGAATCGTATAGCTAGGTGGATATTTTTCCGACACGAAGAAGCAAAGTCGTACCATTCATATTGACGTCAATGGTTATATGCTTGCGTTAATTATTAAATGAAAGAAAAACTCACATCTTTGCTTTCACCAATTTCAGTTTCTCCTATCTCCATGATTTCGCAATATGCATAGATATATATATTATACAGCCATGCATATATATATATATATTATACAGCCATGCATATGCACATGCATAACACATAATACATCAACTTCTTTTCGGAGTAGGTATTATAAAACCAAAAATAAATCATTACATAGGTATTTGTTAGCATATAAATTCCGATCTAGTAAAATAAGTTCATTAACTAAAAGTAAAATGAGAAAGAAAAATAAATGACAAAAAAGTGAAACAGTAAAATTCAAACCACTTCAAGACGCGCGGCGTTAACACAAAACGCATTGAAATCAACCATTAATGTGTTGACTGAAACGCCAAATCAATAAAATTAAATATAACTAATGATAAATTAGATAAAAGTAAATAAAAAGTCAAATTCAATTCATGAGTATAAAAATAAAAGAAAGATGATGAAAAAGACAACTAATTTTTTTGACACTGTACAACACATAACTTTTTATTTATTATTTTCTGATTCCAACTCTTGTATAGATGATATATTAAACCTTTTGCCCAAAAAAAGAGAAATATTTAAACTTATTTGCTATCATGCATGATTGATTATCAACTCTACACGAAATATTTGGAGTACTAAACAACCATTTTATTTTTTATTTTTATTTTTTTGTCAACTAAACAACCATTTTATTATATTTTTCAAAACAAACTCCCTTCTTTCATTTTAAATTTGTAAAGATTGAATGTAAAGTTTTATCCAAACTAAAAGCCTTCTTTTTTACAAAGAATGCAGCTAGTTGTTTATACTTGTTTTTTTTTTTTGAAAAAGTTTGTTGTTTATACTTGTTACACACAATTTTCGAAAATTAGTTTAAAAAATCCTTGTAATTCATTATCGCTAATAAGTTGCACCATGCTACAAAGTAAGATGCGCGCGATTTGAAGATCAGGATGTTCGTACATCATCACTACATGAGATTAATGCATAGAGCAAAAACATTTGACTGTCGTGCATATTTTTTTCGCTTATGCTATTTCACGAAATCGATCGAATATATAAACGATTAACAAAACATTTTAGAAAGATACTAAACCACACATTGACGAGAAAATCAGCCATACGATTATATTATTTTAATGCAAGTCATTTGTAGTTATATGTTATTAATGTGTTGTTGTTGTTTTTGTCATTAAATTCGTCGCCATTCAAAAAATTCGTAGTAAGTGCATGTACGAGGGAATGGTTCATTTATGCTGATGCATATATATATATATATATATATCTTAAAGTATTATATATATATATATATGAATGTATACAATAATAATATCTGTATATACTACTATGTAGTAAATTAGTAATATAAGCCGCCCATGAGCACTAAGACGAAAGAAGAAGAAAAAACAAAGAACTGAAGGAAATAGAAACAGCTAAGACTTCCACTTGGACAGATCAAATGGAATTGTTGTCTGTCTTAATATGTCTTATAAAACTCATAACATGACAAAACCCCTTTTCTAATATATTATTAATTTCTTAATTCTTCCAACTACCTTAAGATAATAAATATATTAGTTAATTAAATATAAATCTCGCGCACTTAATTCGTCGATTGCTTCATTATTATTATTGTTTTGTTTTTCCTTTCTCTCAATCATATCTCCGCCGTACTTGCTTATTCTAGTAGCATATCTTCCCCCACGCAATTCTCTATGATTAATTGATTATTATGTTATAAATACATTATTGTTATTTCAAATGTATACAAAATTACGTAATATGTAAAAAGTTATATTTAGGTCAGCTAGTGGTAGAGTTCATATCTAGATTGATGACTTCTACCTTTGGATAATTCAATACTATTAGTTCTGATTTGTTGGTAGATATATTTTAAAAGTGTTTTCTCTTGGAATTTTCATGATTCCTGTTCTTTGGTCTAGAGAAAAACGTAACAATCTTATATTTACAGAATCTCTTGTTATTAATACAAGAATACAAACCCCAACCTCATTCCTCAATCTTATATTTAGATCTAAAAATGAACCGTAATTCATATATGACTGTCCTCGGCTAGTCGGCTTGGCCATTGTTCAAAGTTTTCTGATTTCACTTTTGCTTTTAATATTTCAAGAATAGTGAAACATTATATAATCTGAAAGCTAATCTGTTATAACTGTGATATTTTCTTACTGGCTATAAAAACTAGATTATCCATTGACATATATTACAAATTCTCTAAAAGCTAGTTGTAAGTTTTTTAGTTAAGCCTAACTCTGATCAGAAGTATGTAATCTATTCGTTTAAGTAACATCTTACTTAGTCAATTAATTATCTTATGAAAAATAATTAATTAAGTGGAAAGATTAATAATCTATTCGATAATTTATCAATAAACCGTAATGTATTCACCGTCACCAACTTTCCCACCCGTCATAGCCCCACAGAGATGTAGACCAAATCATAATTCTTCTTTATAGAGCTCATTAACGATTTCTGTTTTTGTAATTAATTAGTAAAATAGGGGTTGACATATCTACAAAATCATGTTCACCCGCTCGTAAAGAATGTATATTTGATGACTCTGATCATACGGATGAAATCAAATACACTTTATAGGTATGTGATATGTCATACATATTTGATATAGGAGATATTTACTGAACATGATGTATTTTTATGAGTTTATCATTTGACATAACATCCACTTATTTAACTTTATATTTATTTATCTAGTTTATTTGTCGTCTTCTTTTTAAAATTTATTTTGAAATATATTTTTTTGGTAACAACATAAAAGAGCAGTTCTAAGTTAAATTTCACTTTTTGTTTCTCATTTTATATGATGTTTTGTTCAAAAATATTAGAACTAAAATTATAATTATTTTTATTTTTATATGAAAATATTTAATTTAAAACATTCTAACCAATAACAAAGTATACTGCAAGATATTAATAAGTTGGATAAATATAAGTTTGTATAAATTTTTTTACAAAAAATCTAATAAATTAAAGCAAAATAAAACATTTTGATATAATTAGACAGATGAACACACAATAAATTTGTTGTATTCCGCTGGTTATCTGTGTAGGTTTAAATTAGTTTTCGATTCATTTGAAATAACACTTATTTGATAATACAAATTTTAGGCAAGTTACCATGACTCATAAATTAATTAGGTTGAGTAATTAACTTCTCCGAAAATACGGGTAAAAAATGTGTCAATGGATTATATTTGTGGAGAAATGAAAACTTAAAGTGGTCGTTTAAAAAAAAATTCACAGCATGACAAGTCAACATATAAATAAATATGTAATAACATATCCTTTTTAGGAGTTGACATATTAATTTACTTATTTCTCCACTAGTGCTTTCAACAACAACAATAACAAAATATCTTTTAAAGCATTCATCATTTCATCTTATCAATAAAAACAACAATATAATAGTATTGACTATAAAAAACATCATACAGGTGATATGGACATACGGGACACACCTCTCTCCGAACATTCTCCCGACCTTTACTATTTGGCTCACTTCTCATTCAAATAGCTATTTATAAAAAGGTAGTTAGGTACCAATCTTGAATTAATCTTTAAAACTATATTTACAAAATTGGATTAGTTTTTATGTAATGTCAAAATAACTAACATACACACAGTAATTGATTCATATACATGTGTATGTGTATCAATATTTATTAAGCCGCTGCCAAGTTTCAATAATATAGAGCTAGACTAGTTCCGGTTATAAAGTTATTACTACCAGTTAAGATATAAATAATTCGATTTCTAGCTGAAAATACATCTATCGAAATTAATATAATTAAATGCAGTTTTAACTAACAGAACAAATTATTTGGGAAAAACTGTAATACGTTTCATTGGACGATGGGCCAATTCGAAGTTCTAGACTAAATGTATAGCACCAGACTACACCAGACTATGTGTTCATGATATAACATACCAGATTTTTTTAAGTTGCAAAAAAAAAAAAAAAACCTATCATAAGTAGTGTTTTGATACTTGTATATATTAATCTGTATAATCAAAACGTGCGAGGATAATATGTGAACAATGGGTAAGAGCGCTGCATAATAGATCAGATTAAGTTGTGGTGACCGCATGATAGCAATACCTCATTTTTGCATCATAAAATATAATAACATTTTATCGACAAACAAACAAAAACAATTATTTACTCTAGTTAAGGGAAAAAGGGAAAAGGATTGATGATAACAATACGAAGAGAGCAAATAATGGAGAGACTTTTTGTTCTGCTTTTCTCGATCTGCCATGATTGATTATATTCTTGAGACTAAGCTTACTTATTATACTTAATTGAATAATCTTAAAGAGAAAGTAAAGTTGTTTCTTTAACATTAATTATTGGACTTTGTCCATTTGATTATCACACAATGATTAACCTATAATATTATAAAAGTATACTATTTATTTTGCCTACGTTTAGAGAGAGAGAGAGATTTAGCTTTTTGTACCCAAAGAATTTATATCTTTGTTACTAGACTTCGAATGCTTGCAACATGATAAACAATGCTGTTAGTGAGACCGATACAAGCTTAAATGATGTTGTTGTCGGTACAAGATAAATGGTGCAAATGTTGAAACATATTAGTTTAAGCATATATATATGAAAAAAATAGAATTGTTCAAATGAATCATTTTCACAATACAAAAGTTTGCAGATTGATATAATCAAAAGTACACTAATACAATTAGGTTCTGTTAGGCAAACATGTGTTTTTCTTTTACGTTCTTGTGTAATTTCTTCAACCCGACAAAAGTCTTCTGTATTTGAGAAACAACCATTTGTTTTTTTCTTTTTTTTCATATTACTTAAAGTATATGATTTTTTCAAGTGAACCATAATCACAATTTTACATACACAAAAGTTTTTAGTATTAATATGATAATTAAACGTATTATAATATATTTAGGTTCTTTTAGGGAGAGATTTAGGTTCCTACATAATTTCTTCAAACCGACGAAAGTCTTTCTTTTGTATTTAGAAAACAACCATTACTTTTTCTTTTTAAGAAACCTGCAAGTTACAAATTAATAATGTAAAACGTGGTTCGAAACTTCGAAATTTTGTGAAGCGGAGGGTCTTGAAGATGTTTGATAAGAACACACTGGATCGATAAGACAATTCGAATCTCGAATCTCTCTCCGTTCTCTCAATACATAACGATACAAATAAAAGCCGTGGACCCTGTTAAACAAAAAGTAGTCTGCGAACTCATAATAATACATATCATGAATAATGTCATGATGATGATGAAGAAGCATACTGACGGTATATTCTGTTAAAGCCCTACACACTTGGAAAACGCAAGTGTTCAACGACAATCTTATTATTGTGGCTTCTTCTCATCTTTCTCTGTGAAGGGATAATATTTTCGTAAGTAAAACCAATCTCTCAATTTAAATGGCCAAAAACATAAGTGAGACCAAAACAAAGTGTTGAGACACTCTCCCATGTATAAAGTTACACTCTTTGACACTTCAGTTGTCGATATACAAAACATCCTCTTTCGACAAGTTCATTTTCCCATTCTTCCTCCGCCCTCCTCTCCTTTGAGCTCCATCCGATTCTCCTCTCTGTTAAAAACATACCTGATCATTAGGAAACGAGTGAAAACCGAAAGATGATGAAAGAAAGAAGACAAACCTTCCTCAAGACAAAAGAGAGGTAAAGATATGCAGCTTCCCACTCATCAGCTGATAATGTGCCTGAAAAACAAGTTGGTCGAAAGAGAGTTATGTTTCAATCGCATTTGGTTAGAATCAAAACGAGTCATATGAAGAGAGATTCGCACAAAGACTTACTCTGATCTTGGTTACCATCACCCAAAGCACCAAGCCTTCTCATGAGTTCTACAAACTCTGGTTTTTTCATATACTCGTGTACAAACTCGTGTGAGTTCTTCACAAATACCAACTCTAAATCATACTGTTCCAAAAGTTCATGGGACAATGTCACGCTGATACATAAAGAAAAACCAGTTTCTAAGCCAAGCCCACGAACATCGACAGAAGGAAAATAATTACCTCTTCGGCTAAAGACTTGAAGATGTTAAAGGGCACAATCCATTCAGGACAATCAACAGCATCCTACCATAAAAGTTCCCATGTTACATTTACTTTACAACAGCAAAAACGATAGAGGAAGTTTCTGGATAATCTCCACTGAACCGCTCGTGTTCGGACAATTTATCAAACCTCTAAATGCGTAACCGCGGTACACTACTAAGTGAATAACTCAAGAAGATTGAGGAAAAATGTAAGTACCTCAAGATGAAAAACGTATTCGATACCAAAGGGGCTGCTAGACTTGAACTTCTGAAGCATACAACGAGAGTCATCATCAGAGTAGGAATAGAGGAAACTGTCCGCTAGACGAAATTTAAGAGAAAGCTAATAAGGTATTTGGTACTGAAGTAACAAAATAAGTATCACCTTTTGGGCATACTCTTCACCAAAACGAATCCAGTATACACTATTACCAATCTCCAAACCTTCAGCTGCGTATTCAGACAACAAAAAACCCAGTTTAGTTTGCCAAAACCCAGATACAGCTGAAGAAGAACTCGCACGGAATGTATAAGATCAGTGTGAAGGCGTAAAAGCACAATTCAATGCTTATAAGATCAAAAGATCAAATTCTAAAGCAAAGAAGAAATGAAAAAAAATAAGAACCTTCTCGGAGTTTTTTTATAATAACATTGGCATCTGGCATTGTTCCTATAAAGACGCCTCCAGGACGAAGTAGAGCTGAGACATTTGCCAAAGCTCGTCGTGCACGTGCCTCAGTAGTCCACGAGTAATGCATAGCAAACTACAATTAAACAATGACTCAGCAAATTTAGAATCATTAACCACACCTTTGACCTCACTTCACCTAACTCTACTCGCATAAAACAAACTTTCAAGATACCAGTCGGAATAATTCATTTGGAACAACCGAGTTACAAAGCCGAAGTAGAGTCCCGTGACTAGGATAACCAAATATGTTCTGTGAAACTAATACTGAATCTTGAGCGGAAACAAGTATAACTGAAACATAAAAAAAACCTGGCAACTGCAGATATCAAAAGGGGCATCCTCTTCAAGAATCTTGTCTAGTTCTACCTGAAATCATTGAAATGCAATTCCACTTGTAAGATTGACGAAATCGTCGAACAAATGAAACTTTGAGTCCGCTGTAACATCTGCACCAGATAGTATCATGCCAAGAATTTGTGTCTTAAACGAAATTCCTAAACTACTCGAGGAGGTTTTCTCCTTCATTATACCTCAAAACAATCCCCACATAATAAGCGGGACGGAAAGCTGAACTTCTTACGACGTTGGTGATGGTCTGCGTCACCATTATAACGCGTGCGACAATCTTCAATCTGTCATGAGAAAAAACATAAAAGTATTTAACATATATAGAGATCCAGTAAACGCAAAAAAATAAAAAATGATACAGAGTTTCACCCACTTACCGACCCTTCAGCTATATCGATTCCAACATAGTAACCGATCCTTGCCTTGTCCCACTTGATCAAATCACCACCCTGGTAGATGTAAAAGCCAATACACTGGAATCACTTTTGAGAAACACAATTGACACGAACAATAAGATATGTTTGAAGACAAGAACCTTCCCACAGGCAAGGTCTAGAACAGCGTCGTCAGGACGAGCATAAAGCTGGATCAACACACTTTTAATCTGTTTGCAAGAAGAACGAAATCAAATACCATAACACAACAAGTTTCCTGGAGAGAAGATGTTAAAGAGGAACTAACCCAATTGTTAAGTTTCTTCAAATGAATGATGGGACTAGCTTCTCTCTCTTCCAAAGTTTGGTTTGTTCTTCGACTGTAATGATCAGCAACTTTCCTGGCAAAATTCCTTGTGGTGTCATCTTCCAGAAACTGAGAATCACCTGATTTCAAACCAAAAGGGAATCTGACATTAAGCTTTACAATCATAATAAATTCATAAGAACCCCCCAGGTGAAACTTGAACTAAAAACCGATACAAGACAGCAAACAACAACCCACAAATAGCCAGTTACACTCTATCAGAAGAAACAGAGGAACGAAAGCTTGTATAGACCCAAACTATATAAAGAGCAAAACTTTTTTTCCAACAAGTTAAGCAAAACAGCCTTCAGGGCCAAAAAAAAACCATTGTAGAACTCAAATCGAATCAGGCAGATTATGAAAGCCGTTATTTTCTCGAATAGGAGGAGAGGGGAAGGGAACCTTCAGGGTTTGATTTGAATCTGGATGAAGGAGGAGGAGCAGAGCTGGAAGGAGATTGGGAGAATCCTCGTTTCATAACAATTAAAGTAAGAAAGCTCGTTCCTTCCTCTACGGATGTCTAATTGCAGCTTGTATGAGCTGTTTTTTTATGCTTCTCCAATGACAAGAAGAACCCAGCAAAGAAGATGAGGCAAAAGAAGAGAGAGGGAGAGAGAGAGAGACGGAGTTGGGAGTTTATTGAATCTTCAAACTTCGATTCAATTTCTTATGTTCCTTTGGGAAGCAAAAGTTGGTTTTTTTTTTTATAAATCTCTTGTCTTTCGCCTCGGTTCGGTTCATAAGAAGAAAAATACTCAATTCTGTTTTACTTGCGGCTGCGGCTTGTTTCATGGCGCTCTTCGTTCTGATCTCTGAATCTGAGGCAGGAAAATGTTTTGGGCCGGACCAAAAGAAATGTAAAATTTTATCATATAAACGATTCCACTGGGGATCGAACCCAGAATCTCTGGTTTCGTAGACCAGCGCCTTATCCATTGGGCCATGGAACCAGATGAGATTTCGTTCTCCAAAAGCTTTCTATATTCCAAAACATATTTAACACATTGAAATAGGAGCAAATAGACTAATGACATAGTTTCGAATTTTCGATGGTCGGAAAAATGTAAAACTAGTATATATACTGTTACTTCTTGATAACGTATAGATGAGGTAGAGCTACAAATAATGAATATCTAACTATAATTTAGGTGTTTCAAAAAATTTGATATGTGTAGAGTATTGTACACCACTCGAAAGTCCATGGCAAACCGCAAATATTCAACTCCTATGAAACAAGAGAATTTTGGCTTTCAAAACTATCCATAGTGCATTAATGGTAACAAAATCAGCGTTAGTCCTGTTAAAGCGTTCACCATTCAAAACCAAAGAGACTTGGATGCAAAATCACAAAACAAGAAACGAAGAAAGCAAAACAAGTTAAAGACTACAAAACAACTCGACTTTTTTTTCTTTTTTCTTTTTTAATCTCAAAACAAGTTCAGATCTCTGTTGTCTCCGTATCTTAAGTAGATTCTTGGATTTTTTTGTCTTTAACACACTTGTCTTCCTCTGTTACTCTCAGCTTCGTGCATCCCAAACATTGTATCATACAAGGGCTTGTTCAACGTCTCAGGCAAGTAAAACGCAAGCCCACCTCCCACTAACCCGCAAACCGCAAAAATACCAAATGGTAAGCCTTCCCCTAAAACCACCACAAACGGCGCCAGAATCGCTCCCATTTGAGCCGCTTGAGTCGCGCAACCCAACGCAGCGTTCCTCACCACCGTAGGAAACAGCTCTGCGATATATATGAACAGCAGATTGTACGTTCCCGCCATCCCGAATATCCCCAAAACCCCTGAGACCATCCTCACCGTTTTCCACGGACCGTCGCCTCCTACAACGAAACCGGTGAGGCAGAAAACGCAGCTGAACCACATCGTTCCTACGGTCAACGGTTTCCTCCCGTACCGGTCTAGCAAAACCGCTGTTATGGCGAACGCTGGCATTTCCGTCACGGCGTTGAGGAAGACGTTTAGGTAGAGATTGGTCTTGAGGTTGCCTACGTTGAGGCTTAGTCCGTAGTACACAATGGAGACCGTGAAACTTATGGCAACGGCTAAGAGAAGTCGGATCCGCGTGAGAGGGGAACGTAGAACATCTTTCAGCGATCCCTCGACCGCAGTGTTCCTCTGACCGTGTGAATTCTCCACCGCTTCTTCCTCGTCATCTAGAGTAAGTGTGACTCCAGCAGGAATGTGACGCCCGTTTGTTTTAGCGATTGAATGCATCAGCTCCATCGCCTCGTCTACTTTGCCTCTCACAAGGTACCATCTCGGGGACTCGGAGATAAAGGGAATGACGATGAGTAGGAATAACAGAGACGGTAACGACGACACCATGAAAAGCTCTCTCCAGGACCTGAAAACGTAAGCAGTGCCGGATAGGAGCACAATGCCGGTAGAGAAGAAGTAGAAAGTTGACATGCCGGCTACGCCGCGTTTGCTCGGTCCTACCGGTTCTGTGGCTAGGACAAACGCGGTTAAGCCAACACCACCGGTGCTGAAACCGGTGAAGAATCGGAGAACCACGTAGGTCCAGTAGTTTGGGGAGAAAGCGGTCGCAATCCCAAAAATTGCGTTGATGATGCAGACAACTGTTAGTGAGCCTTTTCTTCCTAGTTTCGAGTCCGAGAGATGTCCGAATACTCCCGCACCTGCACATAGTGAAGTCGGTACAAATTTCCAGAAGGCCATGTGTTGTAACCAGAAAAACGTGACCAGAAAAGTATACAGTGTTAGAAAAAGACTACTATGCATTAAATAAAAAGAAAAGAAATTAGGTTAAAAGTCTTATTCAAAGATTCGATAGTTCATAATATAGGGACCATGACGTATGTGCGGTGTACAAAAGTGAAGTGCTTTTTGAGATATGTTGGACCAACGTCTCGCGATATTTTCTATTGTTATGAAAACAATATCTTCAACTTCATCAGAGTTTGACAAGTCTTAATGTAATTGGATATTCGTTCGGATATCCTATTGATTATATAATACAGTATGTAGCAAATATGGAGATTGGATAAGCCAAAGCCAAAGCCAAACTGGCTCTTTTAAAGAACTAATCTAAACATAAGCCGAAAAAAGACAACAACTTTTGATTTTTCTAGTATTATTAAAGCCAATATCAACGAAGTTATATATTGCTAATTTTGTTTGTTTGTGCAACTATATAAGAGTTGAAAGGTATGTGTGGTGTACAAAAGTGAAGTGCTTGTTGCTGAGGTATGTAGCCTAGATATGCTTACTTCAAATGCGAACGTGAATGTAATAATTATCGACATATCTACAACTACTTATTTATAGTAAGACACGTACTTTGATAAAAACTATTGAAATTGAGATTTTATTTTATACTACTACTAGTTTAAAAAGAAAACAGGAAAGGCGGAAAGATGGATTAAATAAATGATGATGAGTGATGATGGCATATACCCCAATCTATATCTTCCAGGCAGGCGCACGCCACGCCACGAAATTGCCTATGTGCTTTAAGTTTCGGTGAATTAACGAAAAGAAGTAATAGTATAACTTTTATACCAAAAAGCCAACAAGATAAAATATAATGTGACTATTTGTCAGCCACACGTATGACATATACTACAACTAAAAGTCTACAACTCACTTTTTTTTGTCGTTGTATAGTTTTGTTTATCTGGACACCTAGGGTATAATTCAAATTCTTTCCGTTCTTTTGCGGCAATCAAATTCATTTTTTTCTTTCTTTTGTTGATCAATTTGGACCGCGTGATAACATTATGGGTAAAAGCTTTATCAATTTATTTTTTATTTTTAAAATTGGGAGGTATATCTTACAGTACCGAATAGTGTTATTTTCCAAAATTTGGATATATCATCAAAGAGAGACATGTGAAAGGGGCACGTGGTAGGATCCTGAACGATCCAGATTCCAGCCAACGTGGTCATCGAAGTGCTTTAAATCACAATTAACAACTAATTACGTCAATCTATTCATTAACTACCAGATAACCTCGAAAAGAGCTAAATCAGCGTAAATAAAGAAGGTTCCTAATTAATATACCTTTTCTACACCCATACATATAGTAAAAAGATTCTAATTCTTTTTTTTTCTTTTGCACTAAGTGTTTCCAAAATTTTAGATTCTTTGATCTTAAGAAAACGACCACAAGTTTCTGTTCAAAAAACATAAACATATATTCTCCCATAGATAACTGGACCATATTTTTTCACTTTGCTATACTTAAATTTTAACAGAAAATAAAATATTGAGTTTCAACGTGAAATACATTTTACAGGCAACAGCTGTTATTTTCTGTGTTGTAAATTTTCCAACTCAACAAAAAAAAAACATGAAAGGACAAAAAAAAAACTTACCGATCATGCATCCGGCGAAGAAGAGGGCTTGGACGAGACCGATCTTATACTTGTCGCCGCAAATCAATCCCCACTCCGACACCGTTGAGCTTCCTTTACCTTCGGTCCATTCCCAAGAACCCGGATCCATGTCGCAGTACGAAGACCCGACCCGACAATCCGAACCGACGCACCTCCAATCGGGTTCCTGATCGGCGAATATCATCACCATCGTGTGGAACGCCTCTAGTGCCCAGGCAAGACATGTCAGCACGAAGTGCTTCATCTGCCACCGCCCAAACTCGCCGCAGTATCTTTGTAACATATCGTCTATGCACAGTCTCTCCACTTCCTCCGCTTCTTTATTTGCCGGTGTATCTAGCAACGGTTGCCGGACGTTGTTATCCTCTGGAGACTCCATATTCCGATTTTTTCGAGCTTTTTTTTGTATCTCTTTATTTTACACTGTATTTTATTTTTGGAGGCGTTGATTTGTTTGACGCAAAGAAGGAGAAGGCTTCTTTGTCGTATTTATATGGGCTAAAATGGTGTGTGAAAAATGAGTCTCTTTTTGGTGGTTGTTATCAGAAAACCAACTTTTTTTCAGTGTAAAAAGTAAAAATACAAAAAACATTTTATTCACCTTTATGAGTTGTTCTTGAAAAAATCGGTATGTCACAAAGTAATTTCATTGTTAATTCATCTCAAAGTTGATACAAAATTATACTATATTTGGTTTATTTATCTATAAGAGTGGATATTTCAATAATATTTCATGTTAAATTGATCAACCATATATAAAAATATATATGTTTGAAAACGATATTATGTAAAATTGTTATAACATAAAATATAGTAACTGTCAAAATTAATAAATAATAATAGTTTGAAAATCAGAATTGTTTTGGAATAAAAAAAGTATATAACATTTAAGCAGGTTTTCAAAAAGTTTAAATGAGCACAGTGAAGAGTAAAGTAGAAACATGAGTGTAGAAATTACTTTTAATGTTGATGATTAAACCTTGGAAATCATTTAAAATTTTAAAATTTTTAAGTTAACCTATTTTACTCGTGTTTAATATTTAAAAATTTTAAATGATTTCAAAGGTTTAATCATCAACATTAAAAGTAAAAAAATACTTACTCGTGTTTACCAACTAACTGAAGGATGCTTCGGTGAATCTACGCACGGAGCGTATCGTCTGAGTTTTGATTAATAACCGTTGATCTTTAATCTAATCTAACGGTAGCCAAGTCGATCCGCGTGACTGTTTTTTATTGGACGACAATCACTCAGACGTCTCTAAGCAGTAGTATATATATCTCCGAGCGCGTTGGTGAACACTGTATAATTTCGTAACGCTTCTCTTCGTTTTTAATTTTCCCTCTCTTCGCTTTCAATTTGTTTTCGTTGCGAAATAAAAAAATGGCGGGTCGTGGAAAAACTCTCGGATCTGGGGTTGCCAAGAAGGCGACGTCGAGGAGCAGCAAGGCCGGTCTCCAGTTCCCGGTCGGTCGTATCGCCCGGTTTCTGAAGAACGGCAAATACGCCGAACGGGTCGGCGCCGGAGCCCCGGTCTACTTGGCCGCCGTTCTCGAATACCTCGCCGCAGAGGTAATTAATTACTCCTTCTCCCACTCTCAGTTCTTTCGATCTGGTCAATCGATTTCGTAAAACCTAATTTTTGTTTTTTGTTTTTTTGTGTGTTTAGGTTCTTGAATTGGCTGGAAACGCAGCGAGGGACAACAAGAAGACTAGGATTGTGCCACGTCACATTCAATTGGCGGTGAGGAACGACGAGGAGCTGAGCAAGTTGCTTGGGGATGTGACCATTGCTAACGGAGGTGTGATGCCCAACATTCACAATCTCCTTCTTCCCAAGAAGGCTGGTGCTGCATCCAAACCTTCCGGTGACGACGATTAGATCCAGTTCTGTGTTGATTGTTTGCAGCCAATTTAATGTCTAGTGTAGATTTAGTTTTAGGTCCTTGTTTTTTTTTTTCTTCTCCCTTCTATTTTCGTTAGACTACGATGTAGAGTCTTGTCGTTTTAAATGGAATTATGTGATGATCTTTTAATATATGGGTGTTATGATTTACATTCTCATTCCTTTACGCAATTCTTGTACCGTTTATTCGAACCCCAAAAACGAATTTGCACAATTAAACCCACATTCGGGAGCGTTCAGATTCAGGAGACTTTGGTGACTTTGCTTTGTCGTCTAGGGATTAAGAATCGTTGTAAAAACTACATTTTTTAACTCTCTGTGTAAGTAGTAAACCTATCTTAAAGATTTATTACGAACTTGTACAAAGTTTCTGTTGCAATCAATAAAAAGGGGATATAATTTGGTAATGTGAATAGGTAAAATCTGAGTACTGCTCTGTCCCTAGATCGAAAGCTTCACCATTGTCGCTTGCCAACACTCTCAAGTCTCAAGCCAGGTTCTTGGATGGTCAATTAGGTTTCTTTATCGAAAACACCGAAGCTTTGTAGGGAATATCTCTTAATTTCCAGGGAAAGTGGACACTGGACAAGAACACACTACACATTGGACACTAATCAACTACTACTTCTTCCCAGTGATATTTGAAACCAAGTCCTTGAGGAACTTAGCTGATTTGGTGATAGGCGAGTTCATAGCCATCAAGTTATACAGAACAAGCTCAACTTCATCCATTGATGGCCGAGCTTTGAATTGCGACACCACTTTCAAAGTTCCATTCCCTTCTTCTTCTTCAACGAGAACGTTCCATCTCTCTCCACTCACAACACCGTCTCTCACGCACTTAAAGATCACTCCTTTTCTCTTGCTCAGTATCCCTCTCACTTCTAAACCTGTAAACGCGTAAATCACATCAAAGGAACCGACGAACCCGTTGAAGTCATCTCCGAAGCTCTTCTCTTCCTCGTACAACCATCTCGGGTTGATCATCACCGCAGGCTTCGTGGCAAAACCTTCCGTCGCTTTCCTCACATCCTCCAGCTGCGATCTCTCCGGCGACATGAAGACCGCCACGTCAGCGGACCGCAGAGCTCTGTTAACGGATTCCGAAACCGGAGACATGGCAATGTGGTTGGCATTGTCGGAGCGGAAAGCTTTGACCGCGGGTTCGATGAATGAAGGGTCTGGCCAGAGGAAGAGAAGCTTGACATTGGAGCCTCCTCTTCTCGAGATGGGTATGTCACTGAAGATGGAAAAAGCGAGCTGCGAGAGAGAGGAAGGAGAGTCGTCGTCGAGGATTGGGATTTCGAGGCGGAATCGAGGCTGTTTGAGCTTCTTGAGCTTCGGGGAAGCGAGCTTTGGGTTGTTAAGTGGTTTGATGAGACAAGAAGAGAGACAAGTCTTGGCTTGAAGAATGGCTTCTTCTTTGGAAATGGGAGGAGAAGAAGGAGAAGGAAGAGAGAAACAGAGAGGGACGAAGAAGCGAGTGGTGGCGGTGGATTTTTGGTTGAGCCGTCGTGAATGGCGTGAGAGTGATCTGGGGAAATGAAGATCTGAAATTCTGGAGTTAGGATGATATGATAAAGGGGAACATGGATTAAGAGATTTGAAGGTCTGTGAATGGAGTTTGAAGAGAGTAGAAGAAGCCATGGCTGATGAATGATGAGAGAGGACGAAAAGAAGCAAAAGGATAAGGTCATTCAAATCAGAAATTCGCACGTGCCAAGTTATCTTCGCACAAGTGAAAAACATACGAGTTAAAAATGAACAATCGAAGTTGAATGTAATCAAAATTGTGGGGTTATATGCTCTTCACTAAAAAAACATATAATGAAGATCTCAAAGTCCTATTAACTTAGATTTGAAGAGAAAAAAGGAACTGAGTTTGAAGAAAGTACAAGAAGCAATGATCATATATGTATATGAAATACAGCTTCTAAAGACCTATTAACTTAGATTTGCGCTGAGTTTGGAGCATAACAGCCCACAAGATTGTAAAGTCGTGACTCGTGAGTATGGAGATTCTTTGAGATCCACTTTTTAGAAATGATCACTCTCCCCATAACTTAGACTTTCTTCTTCTTGCCAATCAAAAAATTCCCAACACACTGCCTCAGGCTCAATCTTATTCGTAACCCTCAAATATACCCAAGGGTCTAGTGACATTGCAAGCTTTCTTCTTTAACCGAAGAACACATTGCATACGTAACTGGAGCCAAATGGCAGATGTAGACGTGATCCTAACCTCTCTCTCGTAAAATCAAAACAATGTAAGAAACCATGTCCTGATATGATATTTTTAGTATGCTGTTTCCTTTCAAAGACAAGCCAGATTTAGTATACTCTATTATATTGCTGTTCAAAGCGGCACCATGACTTCTCCCCGTGAATCAGAATGCGAATTGTAGATGTCTTAGTGGATTTCGAGGTTATCACTGCTTAACCTCAAAATTTTGTAACTCCCACCGGATTTGTCGTATCTGAAAGCACACCTTTCATGCCTGGATCTGAGTTTTCTCGCAAATAATTATAACTTTACGGTTTATAGATAGATCAAAGTTTTTATTGTAAAATTTCTTAGAAATTGACGCTAAGCAAATACTCCCTACAATTCCCCGTGATCACAAGAAACTTCTTTTCTCCTGTTAATGCTGATACTTTGTCCATGTACTTATTGGCAAATCTCTGATCTTTAGATAAAACAGAACTTGCAAGTAGATCACACTTCTGTCATAAATTTCATCGAAACTTTATAGAGAATTTCTTCCACCAAATCTCTTGAAAGATTGTCGTCATTGTTTTCAAAATTTGAAGCAAGTATCAATGTAAGATAAAGTTGCGAATTCATGTCCAAACAGTAGAGATACATCTCTTTAAATTTCGTTCAATAATGTACAACTCAGGTCGGTCGGATATTTCACGCGTGCGAACCGAGTATCCACGCACGTGCCAGCATTACAGTAACAACATCCTCAAGATTCCAGACTTCCCATGAGAACACATTTGATATTAAGTACAGTCTTTTTGTGAATTTATTATTACCTTCTCTGTAATGTCCTAAAGACGCAACATTTATCGATTCCACGTCTTTGCTCTTTTTCTTCTACGAAACCCAATTTCTCGGATCTGGGGATCGATCGTGATCGGGGCAAGTCCATGAGGTGTTGCTGATCCGTCTTTTTGATTACAAGAATCAGAGAGGATCATCGGGAGAAAATGGAGTCGATACTGGCACGAGCCTTGGAGTATACTCTCAAGTATTGGCTCAAATCTTTCACCAGAGACCAATTCAAGCTTCAAGGCCGTACCGCTCAGCTTTCTAATTTAGGTCCTCTTTCCCATCTTTTTCTCTCGGCTTCTTCAGTGAGTTGAGCTTAAGGATTGTGTTTTTATGATTCAGATTTTTCCTGATTTGCAGACATCAATGGCGAGGCTATACATGCCAGTATGGGTTTGCCGCCTGCCCTTAGTGTCACCAGTGCCAAAGTTGGAAAATTGGAAATCATGGTATGTGTTCTGATTCACTTGTTTTCTGATTTAGCTACTGAGGAAGATCTCATTTGTTATTGAATTGTTATTCATGTGGAATTGGAGCTAGGTGCGGAATCTTAGTTTATTCTTTCTTGATTTTGAGTTGATTTGTTGAAATAAGAACTCCCCATAATCATTGTGTAGATCTCTAGTTTCTCTACCTTTACCAGATGTAGATTTGAGATTGGTAAAGAACATGGCTTTGATTTGTGACAGTTTCTTAAGGATAATAGAATTGTCACAGTTTCAGCTGGGACTGTCCATGGGGTTATAATAGCTCTGTTAATTTTGATGGAACGTGATAGAGTTTCCACTTTTACCAGATATAGAATATAGATTAACATAGCTTGGATTTGTGACGGTTTCTTCGGGGAAACAAGTAATTGTGACAGTTTAAGTGAAAGTTGATCATACTTCTTTCAAAATTTGATAGAACATGCTATTAAACTGAACTTGTTTTTCTGTTTCTGTTAACGTCTGTCATTTCTCTTGTTCTCCACAAGCATTGATTTATTTTTCTCTCACTTTTTCTGCTCGAATAGCTTCCTTATGTCAGCAATGTACAAACGGAACCTGTAGTTGTGCAAATCGATAAACTCGATCTTGTTCTTGAAGAAAATCCTGATGCTGATGTGACAAAGGGTCCAAGCAGGTAGGGGAAGCCTACTTCATCTGTTCTGCTTTTACTCAGTCTTGATTGAGGGTTGCTTTATTTCCCAGAATATTATTGAGCCTTTCATATCTTTTTTTTAACGTTCAGTGCTCAGTCTCCTACCGCCTCTGGAAAAAGTAGCGGTTATGGATTCGCTGACAAGGTAAGATATCTCTGCTACTTTGTCAATAGTTCAACAGTTTACCCCATAAAGCACGGATGCGTTAGTAGTTTTGTACTTGGTTATTCAAATGGTCTAGCCTCTTCTAATTGTTATTTTAAGATTATGCAAGCAACACCGAAACTACCATATGCTATATTCTCCGCAAATAGAACCACCAATTTCCAGCTCGTCTTAAGACCTGTTTCCCATAGGGAAATGCTGTCAATGCTTTGGCCAATATCTGTTTGTAAGTCTTCGTAAAATAGAAAAACTGAAAATGCAAAAACTAAGTTATGATTTCTATCACTTTTGTAGCTAGGTAGGTGGTTTTGAGCTTTGCTCATTTTCGGTCAGTTAAACATATACTTCTGTTTTCTTGGAGCAATGATGTCAATTTTTCAGAGTGTCTTTCTTCGGGATTAAAGTTCTATTCCTTTCCGACATAGAGGTCATGGTGCAATTTATCTTTTATTATCTTGATCAGATAGCAGATGGAATGACTTTACAAGTTAAGGTGGTCAATCTTCTTCTTGAAACTGGTGGTGGTGCTCACCGTGAAGGAGGGGCAGCCTGGTAAGTTGCTTTTGCTGCATCCATTGTCTACTAGTTTAAGTCTATGGGGGTGTTGCAATTTCGTTACTTATGTATGCCTAAGCTCTTGTATTTCGTATCTAGGGCTGCACCGCTGGCATCTATTACAATACGCAACCTTGTTCTGTACACCACTAATGAGAGTTGGAAGGTGGGCTCTGCCACCATGATGTAAGAAAATCGTTTTCCTTAAGAATTAGTATTTCTGAACCAGATTTATCATTTACAGGTTGTAAATCTGAAAGAAGCAAGAGACTTCTCTACTAATACAGGATTTATTTATTTGTTTAAGGTATTGATGCCACTCTTTTTAGCTAGTTGTCTTTGAAATTTTATTCTTGGTGGTCAAGCTTGAGCATTCCATGCTAGGAAATACTATCTCTATTTATTTTACATGGCGCTTGCTTTCCGAACTAGTTTATTCCTTCCTGATAATCTTCTTTGAAGATAGTATTTATTAATATGTTTTGTTTTTCTACCTTTGATTCATATACTTTCCTTATCAGAAACTTGAATGGGAAGCTTTATCAATTGATCTTCTGCCACATCCTGATATGTTCACTGATGCTAATTTAGCCCGCTCTGAAGAAGCAAATCTCAGAGATGATGATGGTGCGAAACGAGTTTTCTTTGGCGGAGAACGTTTTTTAGAAGGAATTTCTGGTCAAGCACATGTAAACATTTGTTTTTGCTTGTCTTTTACTTCTACATATGATATTATAGTAGGATGCTTGAAGGCATAATGTTTTGGTACGTAATTCGTTAGCCCTGATGGTGGCCTCTTGTTCAGATCACAGTTCAGAGAACTGCACTAAACAGTCCACTTGGACTTGAAGTCCAGTTGCACATTCCAGAAGCTGTTTGTCCAGCGTTAAGTGAACCAGGTTTGAAAACATTCTCTTTTAGTTTTCAGATAGCTTGTTGATGGATATGGATAACTAAGTCTACCCATTATTCTTGGGAATAGGGTTACGCGCTCTTCTCCGCTTCTTAACTGGAATGTATCTATGCCTAAACCGAGGAGATGTGGATCCAAAATCTCAGCAGGTCTTAAACTTCACATTTCGTTGGGTTCTTTGTAAATGAAACGTTTGATATGAAACCTTGTTCTCACTCTTTAATGGTATGCCTGAAGCAGTCTGCTGAAGCAGCAGGACGGTCTCTTGTCTCTGTTCTTGTGGACCATGTATTTCTTTGCATTAAAGATGCTGGTTAGTTTCTGCGATGCTTAAATTGAAAATATCCTTCACTTGGCTGGGCTTAGAGTCTGAATCACCTATTAGCTCATAGTGCAGTTTTGGAACCACTACTCTCGTTTCTTGGGTTTAACTTTTACCATTCTTCATGGCATTTCAGAATTCCAACTGGAACTACTGATGCAATCACTCCTCTTTTCTCGAGTATGTTCTCACTGATTTTTATCTAGTAACTTTCATGATATTCTTTCCTGCATATACACTGAGACTTTCTCAGTTCCGGAAAATCGTCGTTAACTAAAATTCAGGAACTCTAGTTTGTATGATTTTACTGTACACATGTATAAGTTTAGTATGAGTTGGAACATGAAACACACATTGTCTATACTGAAATAGGATTCTGGACGAAGTGAGGAGTTCCTCAAAGAAATTAGGGGTCTAGACTAGATTTGCTTTCATTAAAATGCTTTAATAGTAAATATGGTTAATGCATTTAATCGGTTTGACAATAAATATTTCTCTTCCCAGTGATGTTTAATATGTTATGTTCACTAGAAAGTTAAATCTCCTCATAGGATTAAGTGCACCTCATTACTCTGAGCATTTTAATAACTATATCTTGTTACATGGCTCTGAAATCTGACATCGGTAGCCATATATGCTTGCAGGCCTGTGTTTCGGACGGAGAATCAGCTAACTATTTGACTAAGATTTTGATTGGTGGGCTATTTTTAAGGTGAACTATATATCGGACTTAAATCCCTGATTAGAGTTATCTGTCTATAGCCTTCTTTAAAGTTCAAACTCATCCCGACATCATGTCAATAATTTTTCTCGTCGCAAGCTGATACTGTTGAACTTCAGAGAATTATGTTTTTCTTAGTTGTGACTCACCCTTCTACATACTCACTTCTGATGGCTCTTTCGAAACTTTATCCTATTACATTCTGTTACCACTGTTTAGCGGATGAGGCTACACATTTATTTGTTTCACATGCATTTGCTGGTTAGCTGAACTATTGCTTTATGTTAATAATATTGATATATTGTGCATGTGCTGATTCAAAACTTTGAAGTTAAAATTCTTGCATAATTACTCATGGTTGCAATTCAGGGATGCTTTTTCGCGCTCTCCTTGTGCTCTTGTCCAACCATCTATGAAAGCTGCTGCCGAAGATCTTGCAGTTCCCGACTTTGGTATAAATAATTCTGGACTGTATTTTATACACAAAAAAAAAAAAAATTATTTTGTGATTCCTGTCAGTTGTTGAAACATATTTTTTCTGATTCATTTTCCTTCCATATATTTGGCGCAGCCAAGGATTTTTGCCCTGTCATATACCCATTGGACAACGGGCCGTGGCAATTAATTCAGGATGTACCCTTGATCTCCTTACACTCTCTTCAGGTCAAGCCATCCCCAACCCCACAGTTATTCTCAAAGACGGTTATCCAATGCCAACCACTCATGGTATGTTTGTATATATCGACGAAAAAAAAAAAAAATTTCTCTCTTTCAACAAATCTTTCACCACTTTTTCTTGTAACCTATCTCAGGTTCATCTTCAGGAAGAAGCTTGTTTAAGGATTTCTTCATTTTTGGCTGATGGCATAGTTGTGAATCCTGGTGATGTTTTGCCCGATAACTCTGTTAACTCTCTTCTTTTCACCCTCAAGGAGTTAGATGTTTCTGTTCCATTAGACATGAGTAACTTGGAAGAGTCAGCAATCAAAGAAGACCTTTCAGCTAAAAAGGTCTTCGCTGGAGCAAGGCTTCATATTGAAAACTTATCTTTTGCGGAGTCACCTACCCTGAAAGTTCGGCTACTAAATCTGGAGAAGGATCCTGCTTGCTTCTGTCTATGGCCGGGACAGCCTATTGACGCCAGCCAAAAGAAATGGACAGCTGGAGTCTCGCATTTTAGTTTGGCTTTGGAAACATCTCCCAACTCTACTGAGCTTCAGAGCCCTCGTGGTCTGGAAATGGGTTTATGGAATTGTGTTGAAGGAAAAGACGTGTCTATAGAAGTTGCTATGGTATCTGCGGATGGAAAGCCACTGGTAACAATTCCTCCTCCTGGTGGTATTGTTCGCGTAGGAGTTGCTTGTGAGCAATATATTTCGAATGCTTCAGTGGAGCAGTTATTTTTTGTTCTGGACCTTTATTCTTACTTTGGTAAGGTCAGTGAAAAGATTTCGATTGTTAAAGAAAGCAAACGTCAGAGTACTGTTTCTTTGACTGGAGGGTTGTTGGAGAAGGTTCCTAGCGATACTGCCGTAAAATTGGCTTTGAAGGATCTGCAGCTGAAGTTTCTTGAGTCTTCCTTTACTAGTACTCAGGACATGCCACTCGTTCAGTTTCTTGGCAAAGATCTTCTTGTGAAGGTAACTCATAGAACCCTTGGCGGCGCTATTGCAGTATCCTCCAATATATACTGGGAAAATATTGAGGTAGATTGTGTAGATACCGAGGTACAACACGAACATGCGAATAGCTGCAATGGTCACTTAGTTAGCTGTAATGGGTCAACCCCACTGAGGCGTGTCTTTTGGGTTGTCAACGGAAGACATGATGGGCATAGTGGCAGCACTCTTGTGACGCCTTTTCTTGACATAAGCATAGCACATGTGATTCCCCTCAGTGAAGAGGATATGGAGTGCCACAGTTTAAGCATCGCCGCTTGTATTTCAGGCGTACGTCTAGGAGGAGGAATGAGCTACACTGAAGCTCTTTTACACCGATTTGGAATATTGAATCATGATGGTGGTCCAGGAGAGGGCCTTTCTAGAGGATTAGAGCATTTATCTTCTGGACCTTTGTCAAAACTTTTCAAAGCATCTATAGTTGATGACAGGAAACAGGGTATTGAATTTCATTCTCTTTACCATTGCCATTCTTATCATCGTTCATGTGAAAGTATCGTATACGCAGATCGTTCTTGTTTACAGCTTCAAACTTTGCTAACCGTTGTTGCTAACATATGCATCTAGATGGAACTCCAGGAAGTCGGAATGGAGATGGTTTCGCACATTTGGGAAGGCCAGATGACATTGATGTCTCCATTGAGTTAAGAGACTGGTTGTTTGCTTTGGAGGGCAGAGAAGGTGTGGCAGAAAGGTGGTGGTCTAATGAAGATATTGGAAGAGAAGAAAGGTGTTGGCACACGAATTTCCGTACTTTCCGAGTAATAGCCAAGAGTACACCAAAGCTTGTGGATCCAAATGTGACAAAATTGAAGTATGATGCTCACAAATATCCTGTAGACTCAATTATTGTAAGTATCTGTACACCTTATATTCTCTGCAGCTCAATTCCTTTCTGAGATTAATGATAACCAATTCATCTTGAGGGCGAGTTTGGTCATCTTAAAAAAATCATATGCAACTCTCAGAGCTGCCTTTTTTTTCCTGGTGTCTTACAAAAAATCACATTCTTGAATGCCATAATGACTGTGGACCATTAGGTTACTGAGCCTTATTTTAAATTTTACTTGGAAAATGCATTATAGGTCAGTGTCGAAGGTCTACAGACATTGAAGCCTCAAATGCAGAAAGAGACCACTTCAAATGGACATCACGAAAATGGTCACCTGCCTGGAGGGGTAAACATTGAAGCTAACATTGTGGCATCTGAAGACAAATCTGGTCATGATGATGACACGTTGAACTGGGTGGCAGAAAGTCTGAAATTCTCTGTTAAGCAACCTGTAAGTGAAGCTGAGCTCATTGCTCTTTGCTTTCTTTTAGAAAAGCAGATTTTGTAATATAGAGGTTTTTACCCGACTTGTTCTTCGTCCTTCAGGTCGAGGCAGTTGTTACAAAGGACGAGCTGCAACATCTGACATTCTTATGCAAATCTGAAGTTGACTCAATGGGAAGGATAGTCGCAGGTGTTCTACGTGTGCTGAAGCTTGAAGAATCTGTTGGCCAGGCAGCTCTAAATCAACTAAGCAACCTTGGTACACTCAAACTCCCCTGCTTTTATTGAAGAAAAAAGTTATGATTTTGTCCAGTTTTTGAAGAAAGCGATCCATGTTGCAGGAAGTGAAGGTTTTGACAAGATGTTTTCTCCAAAAGCGAGCAGAGCAGGCACTCCCAAAAGGTCACCTTTTGCTGCATCAGCCGATTCAATGAGGGAAATTTCTTCACGTACAGACCTGGAATCTACCATTTCTTCCATTGAAGAAGCGTCAATGGAGCTGGAGGCCAAGTGTTCAGCTCTAGTTTCTGTCATCAGCGATTCAGAAACAGAAACTTCGGCAAAACACATCAACGACCTGAAGCAGAAACTCGAGAGCTTGCAGAGCTTAATGGCTAAATTACGAACCCAAATCTAAAATTTATACTCCCAATATGAGACTGGAAGAGGAAGTGAAGCAGACAGCTAATTCTTTTATGTATATAGCATATATAGAGATGTGAGAATCACTACTTGAAGCGGGAAAATTTTGTATCTTATATACGGCGAGCATATGAGCAATGCTTGTATTTGCAAGTTGCCCAAAAGAATCTGTCTTTAAATCTTTATGATGAAATTTTGAGAGATTTACCAGAAAAGCTGTGTTTTTTTTTTGGTACGTTCTTCTTCATGGTTAATTTCAATCCCAATGAATTTGAATGGCAGTTAATACAAGGGATAGCTTTTCGTCTAATTTAGTTCCAACTTCAGTTTGTGGATAATGATGGCTGCTTATGGGGAGAATCTGATTGTTTCGAAGCCATACTTATTAGACCCTTCCTTGTACCTCAAAGCTCTCAAATTATGCAGCTACCAAAACGTCGAGAAACAATTTATGTTGATCCATGGGAGTTCTGTGACCAATGGGTTCGGCTCCAATCTCCAGTTGAACAACAGTTTGATGAACTTGTACGCAAGACAGGGAGATCTGAAACACGCAGGTAAATTGTTCGATCGAATGCCTAAGAGAGATGTTGGTTCTTGGAATGTTATGTTCTCGGGATTCTCTAAGTGTGGCTATCACCGGGACGCGTTGCTCTTGTTCAAACAGATGCGACGGGAACCTGTTAGGGCTAATCGGTACACTTACGGGAGTGTTTTGAAGTCGTGCAAAGATTTAGGATGTCTGAAAGAAGGGATGCAGATACATGCTTGTGTGGAGAAAGGGAAATTTGCAGGGGACTTAGTTGTGAGGAGTGCATTGCTTTGTCTTTATGCCAGGTGTGGTAAGATGGAGGATGTTCGTCTTCTGTTTGATTCGATGAAAGAAAGAGATTTGGTTTCCTGGAATATAATGATCGATGGATATACCGCCTCTTCTACTGCAGATACTTCGTTTGGTCTGTTTCAGTTGATGCTCACGGAAGGTAGTCTATAATCGTCTTTTCTTTCTACATATTTCAAAAAATTTGTGACTCATTTTGGTTTCATAACTTCTTGCACTGTGTTCTATCTCAGGGAAGAAGCCAGACTGCTTCACCTTTGGGAGCCTCTTGAGAGCTTCTATTGAAGTTAACTGTCGTGAAATGGTTAGTGAGTTACACGGATTTGCCATCAAGCTGGGTTTCGGGAGATCATATCCGCTGATAAGGTCTCTGATTGATGCATATATTAAGTGTGGTAGCCTTGCCAATGCTTGGAAGTTGCACGAGGGCACGATAGACTTAATCTCTTGCACTGCTCTGATAACAGGTTGTGCACAGCAGAACAACTTCACAATTGGTGCTTTTGATATCTTCAAAGAGATGATACTGGTGAAAACTCAGATGGATGAGGTTGTGGTATCCTCAATGCTTAAAATATGCACCACCATCGCATCGATATCCTTAGGAAGACAGATCCACGGTTTTGCCTTAAAATCCTCCCAAATCAGATTCGATGTTGCGTTACGTAACTCTCTGATAGATATGTATGCAAAGTCCGGGGAAATTGAGGATGCAGTCCTTGCTTTTGAAGAGATGGAAGAGAAAGATGTGAGATCATGGACCTCTTTGATTTCAGGATATGGAAGACATGGAAACATTGAGAAAGCAATTGATCTTTATAACAGAATGGAGCATGAAGGGATTAAACCGAATGACGTCACATTCCTTGCTCTCCTCTCTGCTTGTAGCCATACAGGAGAAACCGAACTTGCCTGGAAGATTTTCAACACAATGATCAACAAGTACGGTATCGAAGTTCGAGAAGAGCATTTATCTTGCATTGTAGATATGCTTGCACGAGGTGGCAACTTGGAAGAAGCTTATGAACTGATAAGAAGTAAAAATGGCATTACAAGTCTTAGCTCATCAACATGGGGAGCTTTTCTTGATGCATGCAGGCGCCATGAGAATGTGCAACTCAGCGAAGTAGCAGCCGCGCAGCTTCTGAGTATGGAACCGAAGAAACCGGTCAATTATGTTAATTTGGCAAGTGTATTTGCAGCTACTGAAGATTGGGACAATGCTCTGAAAACTAGAAAGCTTATGAAGGAGAGTTGTTCTTGTAATAAAACTCCTGGATACAGCATTGTGCACTGAACAGAAGATTATAAGCCAAAAATCTCAATAAAGGTTTTAACGATACAATGTAGTACAAGTGCTTCAACACCAAAGTGAAGTTAACGAGGTAATAAACTTATAAATAGCATTCTAAGGTTTCAGGGAATAGCAATGAACTTTCCCAAATGACACCGTAGTGGTAAATATATATATGTTACAACAAAACAATGGATATCTTATTCATCCAGACTCCTAATCGCATCAGTTAGTTCAAGACTCTGGATTGCTACTTGGTAATCACGTCCCAGCGCCATACTGTCCCATCCTCGCAGCCAGCAAGAATTGTGCTACAATGCCATGGAAATAAACCGAGTGTGTCAGAGATCAAATGTTTTTGGTTTTGTTTCCAGTAGTTATTGAATCATAAAATCATGAACTTTTCAACGCATTGGTGAGAGATAAGATGAATATACTTTCCATCAACGGACATAGCGGTTTGCCTGATCACACACTTCGATTGACTGTGTGATAACCTATTTAGCAACAGAAAACCATGTCAAGACTACACCAAAGTTGAAGCTTAATCATTTGATTTAAAGATCAATGGTTGTGTCTGAATCCGAACGCAACTTACTTTGTAATCAAAACAGGAGGGCAACTTTTTAAATCCCAGACATAAATCTTTCCATCCTGATTCCCTGATAACCAACCAGCCACGAATGTTTCAGAAAAATTCGTATATTTGATCCAAATTAGCATATAGCGAGCTTTGTGATTACCCATTGCAACAGAATTAAAATAGAGGTCGCAAGAAAACTTGATAAACCAGATATCACACATTGGAACCGGGTATCTTTGTAGAACATCTGATGTACCCTGCAAACAACCAAAAAACCTCAATCTGTAACATTTCTGATTAACTGAATGACTCTGTTATGTTTGGCGCAGAAATGAGATCCTAACCTCCCCAGGAGAATTCTCTTTCAGTTGTGGTTCCCACAATAGGATCTCGTTGTCTACACTCTGAAACCAGATATATAGAACACAAGAGTTTCAGGTTTTTAGCTTATTCCACCAAATGAAAGTATCGTATAAATCATTTGACTAACTAACCTTTGAAAGAATAAAATCACCAAACCAACGGTTACAATCTACATAATTTGTATGAACTGAAGCTGTAAATACCTACACGTACAAGTAATATTATAAACAGTCCATCAATTCACTCGTTGTTACAAGACGAAGCAAAAGAAAATAATACTTACAGGGAATTGTACAAATTTTGTTGGGAATTTTGATGGATCATCTGTCCACGTAAATGACTTCTCGACATATGTCCAAAACTCTGAAGGCAGCCAAAGAGTAAGAGCATACAAACGAACCACAAGCCCATGTTCCTCAAAAAGGTTTCAACAAATGGAAGTTCCTTTCAAGTGTTCTCGGTTTTACTCGTACCTTTCATTGACCAGATTTTAATAGTGGTGTCCATACCACAACTAGCAAAACGGTAAATATCAGAGGGATGAAAATCCTACAATTTCCAAGATAAGATGGTTATCCTTAACACGAACTGAATCAGCTAATTGTTTTCTTCCAGATCCACTGTGTTTAAGGGAATACAAAAACCATATTGGCTTACCACACTTAGAACTTCGTATCGATGACCTCCGGCTCCAGCAAATATCAGAATACATATCCCAGTTTCAACATTCCACAACCGAACAGATTCATCCTGATACAATCAACACGCGAGAGCTCTTAATCATCAACAAATAATGGAATGTCGGGACATGATAGAGAGAAGCCAAACACCAAGACATATACCTTGCTAGCAGTAATTACTAGTTGAGGTTTCATAGGTTGTGTCCTGATTTCGTTCACTGAATCCCCGTGGCCCACAAGGCTCTGCATATGTGCGAGCACAGGTTATACAAGAAACAAATTGAATCACTTGCTAGTAGGATACATAGAATATCCATAAATTCTTCGTGTCATTCTAAAGCTAATAAAAATGCAATTAATACCTTATGAATCGTTTCATTGTTGACGTCAATGACTCGGATTACGCCTTTCACTCCTCCAGCCGCAACAAATGGGTTCCCCTTAACGCCACACGCCCAGCTTACAGTGTAAAATGACTCCTCCTTCTGATCTCCAGAGCACATAGACATATACCCAAATGGCCTCAATGAAACTTGGCTGCTGTTTATTTCCTTGAAAAGCTAGTAAATGTATAACATGCATACTTACATCTTCATCAGCATAGGATTGCAATGCAGATATGGCACCATCTTCAAGACAATTGTACAGAGTAATCTACATAATAAGAGATACACCAATGGCAGTAATGAGATTCATGATTCAGCTCAGTGAAGGTTAAATGACAGAACCGCTGGTTACAACTAGTTAAGTTGAAAAAACTACATTCACAATGAGCAACAGAACAACCTAACTCTGTACAATGAGCCATTATCAGGTACTTGAGCAACCCTCATTGAAACCAAGATAGAGCAATCAAGTTTATCAGTTAAAATAGAAAAAAGCCATAAACTTTCACAAAATCTCCAATACCAAAAAGCTTAAGCTAAACGGGTTCATAATCAGCCCTTTGAAAAGGAACCCATCAAGCAAAGTTTCAATTTTTCGGACTAGTGAATCGACAAACATCTCAGAAATCAGAAATCCAGACGGAAAAGGAGAATTTCTGTCGAACAAATCGATTTCCATCGAAACCTAAATTGAAACCTGAATGGAGATTCGCAAAAGAAGAGATTTTTATACCCGATTTCCACCAGCGGTGACGAAAACCTTGAAGAAACGAGCATCAATGAAGTTAAAAACAACAGCATACAAAGGCTTCTTCCCTTCTTGAATCCTGTTGGTCAGTTTGTACGATTTCTTGTTCGATGGAGTCAAAGACCCAACAAGTGACTCGTTCCCTAAAGCTATCCTCGACATTTAAAATCTCTCTCTATCTCTGTCTCGCACACTGCTCTAGTCTTAAGCTCACCAGTCTCATGCAATAAGTCTTTGTAAGTTTCGACAAGAAAACTCGGGGTCCAGCTACACGGAAACTTTCATGCCGGCTCTACATACACGGAACTTTGGTCTCCGCGTTTAGATACACAAAACTTTGGTCGCCGTTTTTAACCACACATAAACTTTTTTTCTGCTTTAAACTACATAATCGGTGTAATCTGCAATTAAACCGTATCAAAATCAAAATTAAACCATATACTGAATTAAAATCAAACTTAACCAGTTAAAATCGAATTTAACCGATTAAAATCAAAATCAACCAAATCAAGATTTGAAATGGAAGTTAACCAACAATTGCACTCATAAACCGAAACGAAAACCAAATACCCAAAAAAAAAAACCCCGAAAAAAAAGAACAAGAAGAAAAAGAGATCTACGAAAAGAAGAAGAAAAAGAGATGTTTTTTTTTGTCAACAAGAAAAAGAGCTCTAAGAAGCAGAAGAACGCATATATTCAAACAATTAGACTTAAATCTACGAAAAGAAAAAGAGATCTATTTTCACGAATCAGCATTTTCAAGAAACAACAACAAATCAAAGGAAACTTCTCTTCCGATTATGGATCCGAGCTAGGGAAATGCTTTCTCCGAAGACTGACCCAAATGAAAGAAGGTTCTTGCAGAAACCTCCGATTGAGTAACAAGAATCCGGGCAAAATTCGGACCTTTCTCGATTCGAGACCGGAGATTAGGGTTCTTCCCTTTTAGCGTAATTTGGGATTTGTGTTTTTTGAATATATGTGTTCTTCCGTAATTTGGGATTAGGGTTCTTACTAGTTGGACACAGATTACAGTGAAAACAATCATATCTCGAGAATTCCACAAAGAGATACACAGAGAGAGCGAGAGAGAAGGAGAATTGTTGGAATTTAAGAGGAAAAAAAATTCAACTACTATTCGTTGGGTGACTTTGAAAAGAGCTTTTCCGATGATCGAATTGTTAGAATATATGTGTTCTTAGATATGTGTTCTTCTTCTTCTTATTTATTTATTTATTTTTTTCCAGAATCTCAATGTCATAACAACCATTTATAAAAATCCAACAAAGGTTCATAAACTACTAGTTTAGAGAGAAAGATATCTCTATTTCAAGATCCAAAACAGGATAGATTGAAAGCCTTGACAACGAAAAGCTTGTTCTCAGGCAAGTAACCGGGATGGTACTTGTCGAAGAGGATCCTGTGGTGGTGCATACCTCCGGCGTTACCGCGACCTCCGGGATGCTTGCGATGCTTTCCGATACGATCGTGTCCGGCGCTGACGTGACCACGCTTCTTCCTGTTCTTCTTGAAGGTCGTCATTTTCGCCGATCTGCAACTCCTCTCCCTCGAACCTTTTCTCCTGCGGCTTCTTCTTCTTCTTCATCTCTTTTTCTTCTTGTTCTTTTTTTTTTCGGGGTTAAGGAATACGAGTCTGCTGAGGAAATTTGGTGTTCTTGAGTTCAATTTTTTTTTTCTGAGGAAAGACGATGAAATCGATTTGGGGGAGAGAAGAGAGATAAAAATCTGGTTTTTGGGTTTTTTTTTTCGGTTTGATTTTTTTTTTGTTTGGTTAGGTTAAAAAATTTCGGTTAGGTTAAAAAATTTCGGTTTAATTGTTTCATTACGGTTAATCATCGAAATCATTGGTTCTAAACCTGATTTTAATTGGATTTTCAGTTTACTATTGATTTTAATTCGGTTAAGAAGCGGATTTCGAAATTATGTAGTTTAAAGCAGAAAAAAAGTTTATGTGTGGTTAAAAACGGCGACCAAAGTTTTGTGTATCTAAACGCGGAGACCAAAGTTCCGTGTATGTAGAGCCGGCATGAAAGTTTCCGTGTAGCTGGACCCCGAGTTTCCGTTTCGACAATTACGGGTTGCAAAAGTTTCTGTAACCGTAGATTTGACCCCGACGACAGATAATTTTTTTGACCGGACACAACCACCTTTTAAGAAGGAAAAAAATTAGCATGATTTCCTAGGGAAATACAAAAATAATTTAAATTATCTCAATTGACACTAAAGTGATATTTCCTCTGTCTTTTCAAAGAGCGTTAATTTACTCTTTTTTATTAAAAAAACAATTTTTCTCTCTAATTAATACACTAATATAATAAATTGGATTTTTATTGATAAAATTGCATTGAAAACACAAAATAACAGTTTTTATAAAAAAAAAAATTAAAATGACTCTTTTTGTAAAATTGAAGGAGTAATAGAATATTTAAATATATCAAGGTACCGACAAGATACAAATACTTAATACTATACTTATATTCGTTATTTGTTTCGTATTTACTTCTTAAAACCTAACTAGTTCCGAACCCGCGCTACGCCGCGGTCGTTGGGTTTGGATACCTACTTGGCTGGTTCTTAGGCCTGAAACATTTATCTGAAATGAAACTCGAACATGAACCCGATCCGAGAACCCGAACCCAACCCGAAAAATATATTAAAAACCCCGATCGGTTACAGTTTATCCAAACCCAAAATCCGAATAAACCAAACCGAATCCAAGCCGAACCCGATAAGTAATATTAAAAAATCAGAACGGTTTCTATTTGTCTAAACCCGAAAAACCGAAACCCGAATAAACCGAACCCGAACTTAAAATATCCGAACTCAAACTCTAAATACCCTATTTTCGATTTTTTCATTAATATTGGTTACTTTGGTTTTGAAAAAACCCGAAAACCTTGAACCCGAACCCGAAATAAACCGAACCGAACTCGAAGTAAAACCCGATCGGGTTTGATATGAAATCTGAAACCCGACACGAAACCGAAATAAACCGAACCAAACCCGAATGACAATTAGAAAAAACCCGAACGGTTTCTATACGTCGAAACCCGAAAAAACCGAATCCTCCGACCCGAACCCGAAAAATTAACCGAAGTAACAGGCCTACTGGTTACGGGCTGGACGTTTTGGTTGGGCCTGCGATGGCCCTTGTTTTTTTTTGTTAAGTGTTCATTTGTGATGTGTATAAAGCAAATGTTCTGATTGGTGTTCATTTGTGACGTGGACAAAGCAAATGTTTTGATTGGATTGTCAACTTTTTTCATTTATTGACATGGCAGCTCCACAAAGCTTCTCACATCCTAGGTGTCAGCCTCTGGAGAGGCACATGCCTTATTATTGTGTTGATATTTGTTTTGGTTAAAACAAGTAATAAATAAGTTAAAAGAAAAACATGCAAATACAAGTCAAATATCATGCTTTAACTTAATTTTAACGATATTTTTTGTATGAACTTAATTTTAACGACTTAGTTTGGTTGGATCCGTTACTCATTTTTGTTAGCATCGAATTAGACAATTATTAATATTATATTATTTTTCATAAAATAAAAATGATTAGTTAATTAAAATATTATTTATGTTAAAACATTGAAAATATGTTTCTTTGATATTTAAGCGATATTAGATACTACAATATTATTTTTGGCTTTCAGTTTTATCTTGCATCGATTGCAATATTAAAAGTATTTGGAAAAATTCTTCATAACTAGAATTGTTATTTTAGCTTAAACAATACTGATGTAAGTATTTACGATTTAAAATTATTAACTCACTTACTTTTCAAAAATTTGAACCTAAGTAAACAAGTACCAAATCTTACCAAAAAAACTTGTAAGTATTAAAATTTTGAGACAGTATTTGGTTGACCAAGTACTTGCGAGATTCAAATACAAAGATAGAAGCATTAATATTTGCACGGGATAAATCCAATAACGAATAGAGAAAGAAAACTAAGACCATCTCCATTGGTTGGTCTCTGAGAAGAGTATCAAAGAAAAATAATAATAGAAAAAGAAAAAGTATGAGAGAGAATGAGAGACAAGTTCTTATTTCTCACCTCTTCAGATACGATGACATACCCACTATAAACATGTATTCTTTTTTTATTGGTTTGATTTAAAAACAAAAGCAAAATTTAAAGTTTTAACTAAATCAAATAAAATATTAATTTTTTTATTCTTTCAGACACCCAAGTAGGTATCAGACCGCTGGAGATGCTCTAAGTACTCAGATTGTGCCCAGAAGGTCTGGACACTACGAATCAGGGTACGTATCATAATTTTGCTAGTAACAAAATATTACAGCCCTGATGAGTAGTTAACGCATTATTCTTTTGGTCTTGGGAACTCAAGTTCCCGAACTCTCCATTAAGCCATGCATGATAGTCATTGCAGTTTGTATAATTTCCCACACAGAGTCGACCATGGGTTATATGCACTTATATGGCTAAGCACGTTCATTTCAGTCATGCCATGCATGCTCCCACCGACATATATGACACTTTGTATGAGCTTTAATTATAGTCGTGTGGAAGCTATATCGTCATGGCAAATTTGTCAAACGCACGTTGCCGTTGGTCGTATACGTATAAAGTCCTACAACCATAATGACTCGGTCTAGCTAGCTACTCAAAATCCGATCCCACAACCTAGGACATGTATTGTTTCCTTGAAATACCCTCACATTGCTTCCACAGAGGGAGAAGTGGATGGAGAAAAGAGCAAGAACGTAATGCAAAGTCGACTAAACAACATACACACTCCTTAAATTTTCTGGTGGACCTGTTTTCTCCAACCGGCCCACCTCCCGCATAGCCGCATCAACCCCCTTTAGATGGATCACTTTCTAAGTTTGCGGTTAGACAAAGTTTTCGTGGCTTTTTGTTTAGCCGTTTTTTCTTCTAATTTGAAACATGAGAGAATCTGCGGAGAACAAAATCCATTTTTGTCTTCTAAAAAATGTATTATTTTCTCAATATATTATAACGCTTTCCAGCATTTGAAACCGTCAACACAAGTCGAATCCTGGCCCAGTAGGAATCCCCAATGTTCGAGCCACCCATGCTCACGAAAACTCTAGATGAAATTCTTCAATGAACAATACCACATACTGTTTAATATATTTCTGAATCTATTAACAGTTTTAATACCTTTTAAGTTATTGCTCTTTTAGAAATAAGACTTTTGTACCAACTCGACCAATCTTGTTGAAAGTAACTTAGTATAGATTTGAAATATATTAATGAGCGACGACTGAAAAAAATATTCTAGTGTATATAAAAAGATATAGAATTGACATCAATTTAAACATAAATTAGAATATGTTTGTGATAAGAAATGAAAGGATTAAACTTTAGTTCCATTTAGGAAAAATCGAACCAGCTCTATAAATAAATCCACTTCTTCTCGTCCAATTACCTACAAAGCATATTAAAATTATATAAGGAAAAGAGTCTCTTGGTGTAAGTTCTGATCTTTTCTTCAGTCTTCTCATGTTATTTACATGGTTGGTCTTAAAGAAATTTTACCGTTTTTTCTATATTTAATGCTTTTTTTTTTCAAAATTAAGCTCGATTTGTCATGTAGCAATCATGATTTGTAGATAATCACATTTCTCATGCCTCATTGTTGCTCTCTAAATACGTGCGTATATATGTATATATATGCATATAAACGCCCCAATATATTTGTCAATCTGTATATATACTTATATGCACCAAAGCAACACACGATCCCTACAAGATTAGTGGATCGATTAGTTTCAGATCCGAAAAATAAAAACTTAAATTTTGTGGATCAATTTGCATATTCATCTTTGTAAGTGTATTAACACATCGTGCATGCCCATTTTCATGTGTTTATGTTACCCTCAGAAAATGTTTTTAGAAATTGTAAATTCATATGAATATTTTCTAACAATTTTTTTTTTCTTCTTCAAAATCTCTACAGAGGAAATGGGGAACGAATTGGATTTAACACTGAGGTTGGGTCTGCCGAGTCCTACTGTTGAGACACATCTGAGCTTAAACAGTTCCACCACTGATGAGGTTTTTTTATTTTCTTTAAATTATATCTATCTTTTTTTTTCACTGTTAATGATTGATGTGGGCATGAATAAATATGAAAAAAAAAAAATCTTACACAGCATCTGATGATTTATCAACACCAGTCACCATCACTTTTATTGATTTACTTGATAACATTTGGAAACAAAAAAATACATGACTCTAATTCCATGTTTACCATAATTCTCAATTTTTTTTAAGTCTAAATTCATTGAACTAATATTAAATTCATTATTCTCTGATAAAAACGCTATCCTCACTGTCTGAAAGCTAACAATAAATCCTTATCATCATTTCCTTTTTACAGTTAATTCCCTTTATTACAGCGCTACATATGGACAGTTATTACATAAATATGCATTAAATGCTAATTAAATATTTTTTTAAAAAAATTAAACAAAAGCAGAGTATCAACGTCGACGGTAACCGCCGAGAAAACAACGACGGCGGCGAGATTTCCGGCCGCCGTCACATTTCCTCTGACGATGATGAAATGATCGATGGCGACGAAGGTGAGAGAAACAACGTCGACGTAAATATCAGATGCTACAATCTTGTATTCAACCACTTCGCCGGCATCGGCGAGACCTTGAATTTTGCTCCTTATCCGATGCCACCGTCTCCGGCGACGGCGCCGGAGGCTCCTACGGCGAGTGACTATGTTCTGCTTGATGTCCCTGCTAGGAGAGCATATCGTAACTCTATAGCGGCTGGAAACGCTCTGGACGCAAACGCGAATCTGAAGCGGCATCGCGGGTGCGGCGGTTGTTGCGGCGTAAGGGTTGAGGGGACGAGGAAGTGCACGAACATGAACTGCAATGCAGTCAACACTCCTATGTGGCGAAGGGGTCCTCTTGGTCCCAAGGTAATTTTAATTAATTAATCTTAAAAAAAATTAATATTAATTACGAACATACTTAATATAAATGGATGTGTCATTTGATTGGTAATTAAACGTGTTTCAGACTCTATGCAATGCTTGTGGGATAAAGTTCAGGAAGGAGGAAGAGAGGAGATCCAAAAGGAACTGCTGATTCTTGTTCTTGTATATGTATTTGATTAATATATAATTAAAAATCAGAGAGCAAATAGATTGTAAAATAGGCATATCTATATCTCTGATTAAGCTTTGTGAGAGGAAAGCTAAATGTTGGAAATTTAAGCAAATTCTATGGAAATATCGATCTTTCATTTACAATAGTTTTTCATGAAAACGAAAAATATATATATTTTATTGATCAATCGCACTAATTTTTTAAATTCCAAAAATCCATCTTAAATCATTCTTCTTATCATTCAAAGATTCTCAAGGCGTGTGCTTTGGCAAAATTCTAAATTACATTACGGAGAAATACTATAAAATAACAGTTTTTATTAAGAAATTGAATGTTATTTTGAAAAAATACTAAGTAATATTTATTCGCACACAAGTTTACCATATAATATCATCTGGTTCATCTACTTTGATCAGGTTTTAGTTTTATAATAAATTGCTTTATGTGATATAAATACATTTTTGGTCATACGTTTTTGTAAATTTGGTATATTGACATTAAAAAGAAATTCATGTTACTTCTTTTGATTCAAATTTTCCAGAAAAATAATTTTATTTTTATTTTTTCCAAATACATGATATTGCAGTGATTTTCCTTTTCTTATCCTTTAAAAAGATGAATTTTTAAATGGTTTGACGGTCAAAATAACATATCTACAAAGATGAGATTTTCATATTATAATAAGTTACATTCTGGTTATATATAGAATAAACAAAGTAGATTCAAACTAAAATCTACTGATGTTACAGCTGTAAAATAAATTAAAGTATGACTATGTACTTTTACGAAGAAACGGACATTTTTCTTTAAATCGATGTAGTTGGTTTTCTTTTTTTTTGTTATCTAGTCTGACAGCCAATAGATATAATTGCAAAATCTGTTACATCGGTATGAGAGAAAACTGTTTTGTTTGTTTTTCTACATAAATAAATCATCTTAATTATGTTATTGCAAGTTCTTCAGTTAAAACATGATACATTTCAGAGGTGTTTGCAAATTTTTTTTTTTAAATGTATAATTTTTAATCAAAAACGAGATATCTTTGTCTGTCAACAACTTTATATACTTAAAGCAATTCAAATACTTCAGCTAACGTTAGTAGATAATTCAGCTGACTATTAACATTTAACAGTACGAGCTAATTAACTCCTATACATCTTAATAACAAGATGACCTTTTCGTAAACAAAATGAAGTTGTGACATATGAACACAATTTTCTTACGTGAGTACCTTAAGTTTCTGTTTTATACCTTAAGTTTCTGTGTTACACAAAACAGGATAAAAGGCTTTTTTTTACGTGAGTACTTGCTTTTTTTTTTTTTGGATAAAAGGCATCCTTTTAACTTCCAAAAATCTACCATCAACTAAAAATAACAATCCTAACCAGAGAGGATCCATTAGATATCTCTGTCTATCTCTAAAAACATGCTTACTACAACCAAAATTGATACCATATGTTATATAAAATCCGCTGCTAGTGCTGTGTACACCAAAAGATTAGTCAGAAAAAGTTAAGAATTAGCAATTCACAAATATCATCTTCACTAGTGAGTCGCCTGAGCTTGCTTTTCTGGCGTATTCCACCATCTATGCTGTCTTCATTGTCGCCTTCAGTGTAAGGAGAATCATCTACATCTTTTTCTTCTTGTATCACCGAACTTTTGTTCCTCGACATGTGAGACTTGTTTTGATGCCAAGTCACAAGCAAATGAAGCTATTTGGACGGTTTCTCTGTGTGGCATGAGCTCTTCTCCCACTGCAACCATTGTGCTCATCAGCTATGCAGCAACCACACCAAAATCCCAAAAAGTATTAGCTTAACTAATATACCATTTAGAGAAACTATTGAAATCAAGAAAATAGTAATTTGTACCGTCCAATCTTTGTAATCATATCTGAATACGAAATGGTTGTACACGACTTCCCCTGACATAACCAGGTTTGCTGAAGGTGCATTCCTTGGCACTGAGCACAAATGAGGAAAGGGAGACAAGCGTTAAACCAATTTTTTGGGGTTAAGAGGATGAAAATCATATATATACCAAAAGACCAGGCATAAGGGACAAAAGGTGTTCAACTTACAGGCAAAATGAGATCCATTTTTCTCAACACTTATCTCAACTCGCCCATCTTTCACCAAGAATGATAGTGCAAACAGATTCTCAACTGTCTGTGCAAATGATTTTCTGTTAAGCACCAAATTTTCAATCTTGGCGCATTTATTATTCCGCAAGATATTAAACATTATTGCCATGTTATTGTCCGTGTCAGTTTTCTTTTCAGCTTCTGTATCATCAACCTGAAGCACACGATGACAAGTATCCAAATCAGTTTCCTTTCTATGTAACATTCAGAACAATACCAGTTGAAAAACTTCGAGATGCAACACAACATGATATATTATTACTTATAGAGTATGCAAAACAGTTCTCACCTCCTCTGGCTTAGCACCTGGACCAAGCTTTGTACGTTTACTGTAGCTCACTGGCCTTTTTCTTGGTTTCAGTTGAGTGTCCATAGGACCTATCCTGTAAGAGATACCGAACAAACAAACAATTCAAGATTTGCAAGTTCATCATATCCTAAAAGGTAACCAAAACCTACATTTCAAACAGACTGTCAAATCAAGTCAATATATAAGCAATTGTAGTGAGAGAACTCACACTGTTGAACAACCACATGATACTACCATGGCAGAAGAGCATACAACAAGACCAATGTCCTTCCACTTCATCGACACTTGGTTATTCTCATTACCATCAATCCCTAAACAAGTGTCCCCAAACCCACGGATCAAGGCATTAACAAACTCAGCTGGAGAAACGCCACTAGTAGAGAAGGCTTTCACAGATGAAGCCAAGGTGTTGGCTAAGTCCAGAAAGCGCCTCAGCATCTGCAACTTGCTCTCTAGGCTTCTGCACTGCGAAATTTGTAATTAACAACGTCAACGAGAGAGCTAATGTTTTTAAGAAGTAAAATCTACTGAAATCGGAAATAAGCAGTTAAAGCAGAAAAAAAAAAAAAACCTTTCTGATGCAAATTCTCGACCTCGTCAATGATACGGTTGAACTTATCAGAATCGATCGCTGTCAAGTCATCTTTAGAATCTGCAACAAATAATCGTTATTAGGTCAGAGAACACAAACCACTCCAAGGTAGAGAAATAAAAGAGAGGAGACAATACCCCTGATCTTGTGGATGAGGGCGAGGTACTGAGATCTTAAAGCTCTCCGATCAGCAATTCCTTGTTCTTCCTCCTGAGTCTGCGGCGGCTCCTCAGGCCGTACTCCGCTTTTACTCTGCCTCTCCTTCTTCACAATCTTCGGCCTCTCCGACTCATCGCCTCCTCTCTTCCGGCTGGTCCCTTGCCTATGACAAGTCATCTCTAAACTATGACAAGGAGACGAAGAGGAAGATATGGGGGGGAAAGGAATGAAAGGTCGACGTCTATGAATTTCCCGCCGAGAAAAATGATTTTGGAATTTCGAAAATAGAAAAATAAAAAAATAAAGTATTTGGAAAAAATAATTGTAATGTAAGTAGGAGTTTGAGTTCACCGATTTGCATTCCAATTTAGCGTGATCGTAAGTTTACTATAAAAAAAAACTATTAATTTTAAAAAGGGTTAAGAACTTGTTAAAGGAATTTCATTTGAAACTTACTTTCACAATCTGCAAACAACATACAACCATACACCGTAACATCAACGAATACTAAGCGTCCAAAATATAATTCATCGTTTAATAATTCAGGTCATACTAACAAAAAGGAAAACAAAGTTACTAGGAGGAGTAGGTTCTCACGTCTTACTCTGCCGTTTGGCTAGCTCCCACGTTAGTTTTTTGAAATTTTGACTCTATCTTGTGTTAAAAATGAGTAGCTCGCTGTGTTACATCAAAGCGACTATCATATAATGGAGATTTGGATTACTACCAAAATTGTGCCCAATGGGGCACTCTGAAGCATATTAGTTTTGTGGCTGAGACTTTGTTTATTGACTAATATCTTCGCTCTTGTTTCCGTATATTTCGCTATCAATACTTCTCCCCGGAGAGCATGGATACGTCAAATATGTGGATATCGGAGAAGTTTGGGCCAGGTTTAGTCCAACTACAAATCAACGGACGGGGCACAATGTATAAAAAGAGACTATTAATTTACTAGTTTGCAATATTTGTTTTATGTTGTTAAACTAAAGAAAAAAAAGTATTTGAAAATACCTAAATATCATCTTCTTGGAATCCACCATACCAAAACTTCCAAGTGGTTCGTGTTGGAATATCATAGTAACTAAACGGAACCAATTAAAGACAAAAAGAAAGGTATTTAAGAATACCTTTTATGTAGAGTAACTTGTTTTTTTTTTTTCTTCTTTTTTCTTTTGGTGTGTGTGTTTTCGTTCGCTGGTCGGTAGAAGCACTGACCCATGCTCAAATACCAACGAGCCACTTGCAACAAACACGTTTACTAGCAATTACAATTTATGATATCAACCTTCTTTTGAGAAATAATAAAAATTCGAAGTGGTTCGCATTGAACACATCAAACTTTTCAATCATTCAGTGCTTAATAAAGGTCAATAAACGCATAATGAAAAGAATAGGTAAGAGAAATTGCAAATTATATATATGATATGAAAACTTACATTGTGTTCGTCCCCAAGTCTGGGGTGTGTAAACTAAAAGAAGCTGATGATGAGAGAGATTCACCAGCCGAGACAAAGACACACAGTAACAGAGCCTTAGAGGCTCTTACAAACACATTACAAGCGGCGAGACAGAGAAGACATACCCAGGAAAATATTACATGGTAGAGTAAATGTAAAAACACAAAAGATAATAATAAACAGAAGATGAATCTACTACCAAGACTTAGAACCATATGGATACATCTTGCTGCTTCTGCTGCATACCATCCATCGTTCCTACTACTCCTGGCATCGACATGTCATCTCTGTAATCGAATGAGGCCATATCGAACGGTGTAGTATCAAACACAAGCTGAAACCTGTTGCTGCTACTGTTGTTATGCGCAGCTTCGAAGTTGTTGTTGTGTGTAGTGTCGTACTTGAACCCATTGTTGTTGTTCCCTTGGAAAAACGTTTGGTTGCTGCTGTTGTGGTTGTTGTTGTTAGGTCTGTTTGGGATGTTCAAGTCTTCAAAGAAACTTCCTTCCACCATGTTCCCTTGGAACTGGACATGTTCTTGATGATTCTGGACCGTTGGTTGGAGCAGTGACACGCCTTGATTCTCCATGACCATTGATGTTTGGTTGCTCTGGACGTTTCTGTCGTACATGGACATGAGTTCGGAGATCATCTTCTGTCCATCTTCCGGAACTCCAATTCCCGTCAAGTCGATTGGTTGGGCCACTGAGTTCACTGGCCTTGGCTGAGAAAATCCAACGACAGGCTTCACTTCGTTGACATGGAACCTGGACGGTGCTGCTGCTCCATACGGTAAGCAACTTTCTCGATGTGGACAAACCAATTGATGGTTGTCTCTAGAGTTCCTATCCAGATATCCCCGGCCGATTTCGCTATGCGCACACCCAGGATTCTCGCAGGTGAAAACCGTTCTGTCCATTATAGTGTTCAGATCTCTGTTTGGCTTCCTCTTCTTCATGAATTCCGAGTTTCCCGATGGGACTTCTTCCTTTACAGGGAAGTCGTGCATTTTAGCAGCCATCCCAAAGGTCGAAGTATTCATCACTTTTTCCGGCTTGAACTCTTCCACTTCAAAATGAGTCTCCTTCTCGAAACCTTCAACGTCGTATTGACTACAATCATTCATCAGAAGCGAGCAACTTCCGCCAGACAAAGAAATCGGAGGGCAGGACTCGGGGTAAAGCTCTCGAGCCAAAGACTCTTCTTGGTTAATAATGGCAAGCCATGTAGCACTCTCTTTAGCAGTCATCTTATCCTGCAAGCATTTGGATTGCCTCACGAGCTTACGGATCTTAGCAATATCGGGAAACATATGCTTGATAACCGCAGTCAAAACGCCGACTTTCCACGCCTTCTTCAAATCATGAGGCTTCTTGTAAGGTGCAGGACCTTGATCTTTCGGCAAACCGAGTTGAGGCCACCAGTCCTCTTTTCCTGTAGGCCACCACGGAGGAGGGACTCCTTTCTCCAAAGGAAACCGTCTCTGAGGAGGATCACAGTGCTGCATCAACGCCGACAAAAGCGATCCCAGAGTCGTGTCTTGAAGCTCTTGCAGCGTGTGGGGAGTAGGGCCAATGGAGTTGTTACCTTCATGAACCCCTGGGATATTGTTTTCCGCTTGGTATTTCGTTATGGCCGCAGGACCATTACGATCGAACCTGACCTTATCTTTCCACCACTCCCTGAGGTTATCCGACGCACCAGTGACAGGTTTCCCATTTTCCGGGATGATCCCGTAAACAAAGCCTTGAGCTTTACACACTTCCATCATCTTCAACATGTACTTCAAGATCCCATCTTGGGCTCTAGACATTTTCTTCCTCCTGGCTTGCTCTTGAGACTGCCTCTGCTTGGCAGCATCGACACCTTCTTTGCTCTTGTCCTGCTCCTTGAGACGTTTAAGCCTCATTTTGTCCCTCCACATCCTCCTCTCCAGTTCATCCACATCGATCTCGTCATCAGTGTAGTCGTCTTCAACAATTGAATCCGGTTCGGCCTGTGGCGCGGGACAGAAATCAACTTCCCCTAGAGACCCAGAGGAGTAGAACTCCATGTTCCCGCACATTCCCATCTCGTTAAACATCATCGTGACTCTTCACAGTACGACCAGAGCCGATTAAAAACCTGAAGTAAAAAAAGCAATACATAAAAGACACGAGTTATAAGTTCCCTTTTCTTTTGTGTCTTAACACAACAAAAACCCAAACAAGATTACGAGAATCAATCAAACCCAAAACCTATAATTAGAAAGGGGGCTTTTTTTCGTATTCAGACACCGTTTTAAGAAACTCTCAACTATAAGAAAAGACATGAGATCGTTTCAAATTCACTCCGAACAGAATAAATCAATCACTATATCGACGGATTAATAAGGGATGAGATCCTCAGCTTAGAAGAATCAAATAAAAATCCACCGAAGATTCCGTGAAATCGAGCAAAACCCCAAATATAGAATGAATCATTTCTGAAGAGGGCATGATAAGAAAATTAAAATTCAAAGCTAAATTCGTAAGATTATATTATTATTCCTTAGATCAACGATACTGACATCTGATGAGGAATCACCCAAAAAAAAAAAGATTCAACAAAATCAAACTAGAAATTAAAAATTAGTAGTTCCTCATTAGATTTAGATCGTGTAGACACAAGTGATCTGCAGTTAAACCCAACGATCTACCAAAAACCTCAAGAGAAAAACTTGAGAAACCCCAATTAACCAATAAGCCGAATCAATTGAAGAAGAGAAGTAGTTACCTGGAGATAAGCAAGCAGCCCAATAGAAATGACCAAACCTATGAAAAGGCCTCTGCCTTTCTCCTCTCTTTGGTTAATGGAAAAAAAAAGGAAAAGAGAAAATAATAAAACCCTAGTTCATCCCTAAAAAAGTTAAGAGACGAGAGATGAGGAAGAAGATGGAGGAGGAGAAGAAGAAAAGTCGACGAAAGATCACGTGGGTTGAAAGCGACTTTTGTTAATTGCGTTTCTTGCGTTTGTGGAGTCTCTCTGTAGATCAGGGAGAGATAGAAAGAGAGATGGTAGAATATATATATATATATATATAAAGTATTTTATTTTTCTTTTTACGCAGAGATCATTTATTGACATTTATTTTTATCATTTAAATAATTTCAGAAATAAATAAATAACAAAGCGCCTTTTGGCACTACTCACTGCTCCTCGTTTGGGGTTACTTTTGTACACTTCCCTTCTTTTTTGTTTTTTCTTAATAATATTAATATTACGCGGTATGAATTTAATTGTTTTTTTCACACGTATTATTAATTGCCGCGAAACTCAAATACGTTATTTTCTCCATTTTTTTATTATTGTTTTTCTTTTTAAAATATGTATCATATCCATTATCCTCATTTACTGGTAGAAGAAAACAAAACGCACAGAAATTCTTACATCATATTTACAAAGAGAACACTTACGTCATGGCCAACTATTATCGATTAGGACAAATTTTTAATGTGAAGAAGGTAAGAAAACATTTGAATAATTTTTCGAGCTCTCCGTTATTTTTATACTAATTATTATCACGTTCTCCAATACGTTTGTTGAAACGAACCAAACAGAGTGTTAAATTTTATGCTTTCTTTTTGCACTTTTCGAGTGTCTAAAATCCCCAAATAAAAATTATTATTCTGAAAATAAACACAGAAGAATGAGGACTGAAACTTTCTAAAGGGTCATAATAGCCAGTTGTAAATAGTGATACACACATTTTAATTACAAGATGAGCCTGAAGACAAAAGTTGGACTGTGAAGATCAATGAAGTTGGAATTGTTGGGACTCAAGTGTTGGAGATAAATATTTTCTCTGGGCTCTTCACTGACTCCACTTTGTGTTGCATACTCTAATGCCATCTCGTAATCCACCTGAAACCATTACAAGGATTCAGCACAAGAATCAAAAGTGATGATGCTGGGGAAACTTTTAAACGAGAGTGATTGGATGCAGAAAACAAAAGAAAAACCTGTTCCACATGCTCAGCAAGCTTTTCTTTCAATGTTTCTTTTGTGATTATATGTTTAGACACTTTCTCAAGCATAGCTGTCTCTTCCTCTCTGTAACGTTTTCTCTTGTTTGTATGTTCTTCTGTCATTTGTTTTAGAACATCGTACACTGCTCCCGTTGCGTCTGGGATGTATCTGCGACCATTCGGTTTTCGTTTATCTCGTTCAGATTTTTTGGGAGCAAAGACGCAGTTCACGCTATGGGAGAAAACTGATTTGTTCTTATTTACCTGCTCAAACTGCGTTTTCGCTCTTGTTGTTCTCGTGCTTGCAGTCTCTTGACTATTTTGGACTTCAGCTGGATGCAGCATTGTTGAATTGCAGACTTGATGGAAGAAAATATGCCCAAAGTCAGCTTTAACAAGTTGCAGATAATGTCGAAAAGTCTTAAGGTTACCTTGACTGCAGTAGCTATCTCACTGATGTCATCTCCTATGTATTCTTTCCCTGTCCCTTTGAAAGGAATCTTTGTACTCACTATGCTCACAAACACTCCTATTTTGTCTTGCGTCTGGTTGATCTTATAGCTATTCCAACTGCAAAGTGTTTCAACACCCATTTGTTATACACAGTTAGAGAAAATACCAACTTAAATGAAACATAGCAAGCTTAAGAAGTCTTCTCACTTGATTCTCTTTAAGGCTGTCCTGGTGACAACATCACCTCCTTGTTCAAAAAGGAGAGGAATACGGTTTGCAAAACGGAATATGTTGATCCCCTGTCATTTCAGTTCCCCCATATTCCCAAGAAAATTCATAAGTAAAAGATAAATATCGTGAGATCGAGATAGAATATACAGGAATAATGTCAAGAAGATCATTCTTATTTCCTAAGTCGATCTCACGAGATCGAGATAGATTACAAAGAAAGATTTTTTCCAATTTTTTGTTATTATGCTGAATTTGAGCTCACTTATGTGGGAACACGTACGAATAAACATAAACCTCTGGAAACCCTTATTTGAGTGTGTTTGCAAGCTTTCGCAGAATAAACAAAAGGAGGATATCACTTGCCTGTTTCACATCTCTTCCACCCACACTAACACCAGCTTCAACAATGAACGGATGACCTTCAAAGACCTGAGCACTGAACATAGTTTCCAGGAAGAAGTCAACACTTAAAGAAACAAAGCTCAGATTAACGACAAAGTAGGTAAAGCTTGACAGATGAGTAAGAGTACTAGTTATTATATAACATTGCAGAAAAATTAGGGTTGCAGTGACAACCTGCCTGAATGCGTGGCCACCATATCTGGATGCAACTCCTTGATAATCCCTAGACGAAGATTGTATTCTCCTGCCGGGCTAAGGCACTACAGGAGAAAACCGCAGTATGAATAGAGCTAATTTTTTCAATAATCCAGATGCTCTAACAGACTTAACTTTTATAAGATCCTGCTCGAGAGAGGCAGAGGAATGATAAAAAAGTTCCCAATGAACAGTTAAGAGAAAGTAGCTGCTTACATCTCCACTAGGGTCGTCGAATTTAGCTTGGCGGAATAACTGATGTATGCGCACCATTTGCTGAGATGTCACAGACTTGACAGCCATGCTAGGGCTGAAATCGGGTCCCATTTCCCCTAAACGAAAGAAAATAAGCATAATCGTGACTGACTTTGACTCAAGGGATAGCATAGGCTTAGTAAATCATGACGGCTATGGATGATTTTCTTCATATTATAACCGGCAAACTGAAGCAGAAACATGATCTAACAATCCGTCTAATCCATCAGGACGTGTGGTACGTGATTTCTTATCTGAATATCAGCTCATTTCCATTGGCCAGTTAAAAGTAATGCCAAATGTGTTGCGGCGGTAAATATTAGGCAACTTCAAACTTATATAACAACCGAGATCGGTGTCATACTTACCAATTAATCGCGCTGCAAGGTTTTTGTTAATATTAACAAATTCATTCTGAAGAAACTGCAGAAGGGTCTTTTTGGTAGTGTCAGTAATAAGACGCTTGATAAGCAGCAAGTCAACAGACGAAGGATGGTGCTTTGTCTCAATAGGAATTGGGGGCATCACATCAGTTCTTCGAGTAAACTTTACAGTGACATTTTTCCTACATTAAAGAAAAAACTGAACAACTTAATAACGCTGCGCGTAAACAGAGGTAGCTATGTGACAGAGCAGCAAGAAGACAGAGAGACAGATATCTTACTCGGGTGTTTCTGATATAAATCTAAATAGAAACTGCGCATAAGGAGTAATAACAGCCATTTGGCGCATATAATGCAATATCTTTGACTGCAAAAGAAAAGATAAAATATATTAGACAATTGTGCACGCAAAAAAAAAAAGGTACAGCAAGACGAGGGTCCAAACCACGTACTCTATATGTTGTCCAATTTCCCTCAATTACCACCTGTATTTCAGCCCCATGCCATCTCTCTTTGTTGGCCTTCTTTTCGTGTAGATGAATATGAGGAATGTTCCTAAAAAATTCAACCAATTGAAGACCTGTCTTTGACGCTGAGCTAAATGAAGACTTTCGTAGAAGATTCGAAGCAGTTAAATAGATACCGCTTCCGAGAAGGTGTTCATGTATTCTAGGGGTACCTGTGAATATCAATATCCAGTCTGCAGAACGTAACATAGTTTTGGCTCTTCATAGATGAAAAGATCTCTATGGGGAGGCCTGTACTCATTTTGGACCAAATCAAGGCCTGCACGCCAGGAGAAAATTAGAGAAACTAGAAGAGTTAAACAGGTTCACAGTTTAGATATGCGTTATTACAAGGCCAATCTCAGATATCAAACATGCCAAAAATCAAAAAGAAGAAGAGTACCATCTTTGCTCCCAAACCAAACTTTCCACGTGTTTGCTTCAGTCCATACTTCGTCCCAGACAAAACTGTAAGCAGAACAATATTTGAATCTAGCCTAGAGATAAAAAGCCTTTTTATAAGGTTGTGTTGGGTGGCCATCAGCTATTTACCTCTCCCAAACATATTTGGGATGTCATCGTGTGGCATCCCCTTACCATTATCCTACATTATGATCAACTAGAAGTCATTATCTCAAAAAAATGCATACGAAAATATTTAGGATCTGCAGGTATATACGACTGTCACTAACCCTTGAAACTGAAATTGTACATACCAATTTCTGTTGAACTAGATACTCACCTTACATGTAACCTTGTAATACGATGCTTCCCCACGGGCCTTTAAAACCTTTGAGACTCCAGGCTCCTTGTTTTTCTTTCCCGACGCCAAATTTTTGGCTTGTATCTCACTGGCACGAGCTTCCTTTACTAACCTTTTCTACATAGCAGGAAACAACTACCAATATTAGAATTGTAAGCAACCCAAAAGTTTGCAGAACACAAAAACTTGTTGAACATCAAAACGGAAGCTGCTTAAAAGCATAAGGATCTAACCAAACAGACAGACTGAGATAATAAGAGGATGAGAGTAATTAGCACAGAGTTGAACGCACCTCACGGGCCTTCTCTGTCTCATAGTCATCATACAGCTTCGTGTCTACACGTTCCCGATCGATAAGACCAATCATGGAATTGAACTTAGATTTTCCAATCTCCTCGCTTCAAAAGAAAACAAGATAGTCCGTGAATCTACAGACGAGAAGAAAGCGGTAAGGATGAAACAACAAAAATCTCGATGCTTTTTGTCATACCAGAACCATCATATCGAATTATATCAAAGAAGATATCTATAGGTCAAAACCAAGGCAACGTACATTGTTACTTCAACCTCAGGGAGCTCTGAAATCGACTCAGAAGAATCAAGAGCATTTTCAACAAGCTCCCTCACTGTAGTGTAAAGCGACTTCCCTGGCTGATGAAATAAGAAAATCATTACTTTTTCTCGAAACACAAACAAAAGAAGTTCCATCGTTTTTTTAATCGAAATCAACAAATCCGAACTCACATTATCAAATCCAGCGATGTTCTTGTTCTCCGCGAAAAACTCAGCCGGAGATTCTGCAAATTCACAAATTCAAAAGAGAATTACTTCGAATTCAGCTCAGTTTCCACCGGGAAACACGGAATTACACTCGAAAAGGTGCATTACTTTGCTTGAGAGTGCTCTCTTTACTGCTCTTAGAGTTCTTCGAGCTGCTCTTCTTCGTTTCAGCTGGACTATCATCGCCCGCCATGGAAAAAAGAAAATTGAATAAGATAACAAAATCAAATCAATCAAATCTCTCAGTTTACAAACACTAGATCCGATCAAATTCAAAGCAGGATCTAGGGTTATATGGAGAGAGGGAAGTTAGCGGAACTCGATAAAGAGAGATTTTGTTCTAGGGGTACATCGGTAATTTCAGTTCAACGTGCGACAACAAGCGTTTGCGATTGGGTTGGACAAGCAAAAGCGGTTACGGACTTTTGACGTCTGGGTTGGACAAGCAAAAGCAATTACGAAAACTTACAATATATTGACGTCTGCGGTTGAGCAAACTGTAATTTGTTTGGATCATCAGATACTAAACAAAAGATCTCGAAACGGAGATCGACGAGAAAAGAAGAAATGGCGAATCCTTCTCCACCTGGAATTGCCATTCTCGGAGCTGGGATCTTCGTCAAGACGCAGTACATTCCTCGGTTGGCTGAGGTCTCTGATCACGTCGTCTTGAAAGCGATTTGGAGCCGTACCGAGGTAATAACATTCTCCATTCTGCAGATTTTGAAAAGAGTCGGTCATGCGCTTGATTTGGGGAGCTGGTGTGACTACTCGAGAATGGTCAACTATGAATCTGTACTTGTTTAAAATATGGAGCTTGAATACACATTGTATCTGTGGCGATTGTGGTTTTTGTTTGAAGGAATCTGCAAAAGGAGCTGTGGAGGTAGCACGAAAGCATTTTCCTGGAGTGAAGTGCAAATGGGGAGATGAAGGTCTGGATGAGATCACTCAAGACAGTTCCATAGTTGGTGTTGCTGTCGTCATAGCTGGACAAACACAGGTATCTGTCTTCACAGATATGCGTACAAATCTCTAGACGTTACCGACACTAGCTGAGTGAACTCCAAATCTTATGCCTTTAGGTTGATATGTCACTGAAGATGCTCAAGGCAGGGAAGCACGTCCTTCAAGGTGACTTTTCCACTTCACTAATCCGAAAAGAATGCACTTTTTAGCTTCCTTTGCTTGCTGAAACATGGTTCATCGGCCTTTCGCTACTGTTTGTTAGAATGTGGATGGAATTTTGGAAGTTTTTGCTAGTATGGATATCTTGTTTTCTGGGCTTTGTCTAATAGTTGCTAAACTTGGGAATGTTTTGTATTCTGTGACTTTATTCACTGACAATGTTCTTGCTAATGCGTCCCAACTTGAACATTTTCTTCTTTCTTGATATGTATGTTGCTGTCCTGGCGGTTTGCAGAGAAGCCAGCTGCTGCTTGTAAGTTGATCACTGCTCTTGTTCAAACCAGCTTGCCATTTTCTTTAAGTTTTCATCTATCTTTATTAAATGAAAAACGTGTAGGGTCATTTCCTCTTGTTGAGCATGACCCAATTAAATGTTGGTTATTCCACTCTAAAGAGCAAACGAGATGCTTCTCTAGTTTTCTTTATTAACTTTTTTTCCTTTTCAGCAATCAGTGAGATAGAAACTGCAATGACAAGCTATAGAAATATTTCTGCTGATTCCCCTAGCCGTCCGATCTGGGCTGTGGCTGAAAATTATCGGTTTGAACCAGCTTTTGTTGAGGTAACTGCTACGTAGTGTCTTCTTGGCACTCCCGGTGAGAAAATAACATTGTTTGAAATATCTCATGATTTTTTTCGGCAGTTGAAGACAATGGTAGCAGAAATTGGGGATATGATGAACGTCCAACTTATTATTGAGGGATCAATGAACAGTTCGAATCCCTATTTTTCAAGCTCTTGGAGAAGAAATTTCAACGTACGTAATGCATTCTGTTTCGCCACATTCTTCCTTTTTTCAGACTCTGTTGCATCTTCCTAAGATGCTGTTTAGTTAGACTAGAACTTAAGAATCATATGGCTCCAAATGCTATCATCCTGCTACGATTATTTTGCTTAACATTGACAATTGTGATCATTCACCCATATATTTCTGGAACAATCCGTGTTATCTGTTAATAGTTACCGTAAGCTCTTCATATGCAGGGTGGTTTCATCTTGGATATGGGTGTGCATTTCATTGCAGGGTTAAGAATGGTAACATACAACTTCATTAGCTAGTGAATATGCTTTTTCGAATATCCCGTTGTCGGATCCAAATATGATGTATTGGTTTGTCATGAACAGCTTGTTGGATGTGAGGTAACATCAGTCTCAGCCACCACCTCCCATGTGGATAAGACTTTACCTGCCCCAGACAATTTAACATCAAACTTGTAAGTGTAAATACATCAATCCCTTTTTCTTAGCACACTAATTGCACATGAACAGTCTAATCCAGGACGTTTCTTTGCTCTGCAGTCAGCTCGAGAATGGATGCTCAGGGGTTTTTGTTATGGTTGTGTCTTCAAGGTCTCCAAAGGCATGTAGTAAGACTTAAATGTTCTGCTTTCAACAAGGCTTTAGCCTAAGAACCATAGTTTTTCTCACAGAAGATATCTCTGTTTTTAGACATTATGGAGAGTTGTAGGATTAAAGGGCACAGTTCAACTTGAGCGTGGAGTCGAAGATGGTCGACATGGTTACATGGTTGGTATCCTTTAACATGTGGCCAACTGAAATATCCATACTTTTCTTGAAAACTACCCAACTCAAATGGCTGTGATCTTCTGAGCCATTCAGGCCACGGTTTACGGTGAAGGAGGGACATCAAGGACCATCTTTTACCCGTTCAGCGGAGTGACTGAAGAGCTAAAAGCGTTCTTCAATGACATTTCAGGGACTTCAAAGGTAATTCTCGAATCTTAAGCCTTGGAAATGGAATGCAGGAACTCCAAACATTGGTGGTCTGTTGTTTAAACTAACCAATGTGTCTTGATGCATTTGCTGCAGGAGCCAGAGCCTCGTCTATCATACGTGGAAGGTGCTCGTGACGTTGCTGTTCTTGAGGCAATGCTTGAATCTGGTGCAAGAAACGGAGCTTTAGTTCCTGTCACTAAGTTCTAGCTTTGAACCTTGATAAGTATGAACACGTCAAGAGATCACCAAAGCTTTGTTGGAATAAAAATTCAAACTCGTATTATTTTGTAACCAATCCTTTATTATCCCGAGCATTATGCATTCTGGATTTTCTGTTCTAAAGCTTGTAAAATAATTACAATAAGAATTTAAAACAGATCAAAAGCCAGAACTCATCATGTAAGTCAAGGCATCAAAAGCACATGAATAAATTAGAAACAAACAAAACAAAAAAAAAAAAACACTCCAAGGATAGGCTGCGATGGATTCCGCTCAAAGCATGTGCTCAAATCCTCCACCTTGGTGTGTTGGGACTCGACCAACTCCAACATTGTGAACCAACTGCTGCAGCCACCTCCTTGCGATTTGATCCTCCTGAAAAGTTATATACCCCACAAGTTTTCAACTAAACCATCTATTACACGAACAAGTTCAAAACCCGAGTCAGAATATGCCAATGACTTACGCGAAGACAATTGCTAAAGGTCCCATCTCGTAGCGAATCAGGGAGACAGCTTCCTAGTGCAGCACAAGCCCTAAGTAACACACAAGTGACAAAGGTCAAGCATGTGAAAGCCAACCACACGTAGTATCATCTCTCAGGAGTTTGTTTCGAGCTAAACTAACCTTGGGTTGTCTGATAGACGGAGATAACAACGAATGATATGCTTCAAAAGGCGTGGAGAAGGCTGCTCCACAAGTGACTGAACCATATTTCCCAACACTCGACCAACTGCGAAAAACCGCTCTGCTGTTGTGCAAATGTAATCCATTCCCACATCATCCAACAAGATCTTTTGAACTATGAATGTGGCAACCTGTTGTTAACACAGCATATTAATTCGTAAACAAGGCGTTGCACATTTCCCACTATAGACACCAACTAACTGGTACAATGAAACTTTGCAATCCCAAGCCTAGGAAATATAATAACTGAGGATGACAGATTTTGTCGATCAAAGTTTTGGTTAAAGCACTCAGATAGTTAAGAGAAACAGTAAGAAGAAAAACTGACACTCTATTCTTTACAAGATTTTGGAAGTTAGGATCTGGATTACCATTATTGACGGTTAGAAATGCCAAAAAGTCAAGCAACTAAACCGCAAACAAATAAACATCTAAAAGAAGTTGGCTGTCAAAGAAACATAACGAAACTGGCATATGAATATGAAAATCTTATTGCAAGTTCATAGGCTTACTGTTTTTGACAGCTCACTTCCCATCTCCATAGTACGGAGGCACAGAGGAATAATTTCGGTTGAAAGAAGGAAGCTAATGACCTCAGTATCATCAACCTGGTTAACAAAGCGATATAAGGACGGCGATGACCTTTCTTATTTAATCCACTAACTGGCAAAAAGGACAACAAATTCTCTACCGTATCAATTTTTCTTCATAAAACCAAGACCATTTTAACAATTTTATTCCTTGGCTTTCAGCAAAAGTTGAGAGGGGACCTCAAAACAAAAGGGACACAAGCTACAGCAAAGGGACGGGATGGTTTACCTTCACAAGTGCACCAATGACACCTAAGCTAGTAAGCCTCAAGTATTCGAAAGGTCTTGACTTACTCGTTGTATTAAGGAAAGGATAAAGGTACAATGGGATGTGAGCTGTGCATAAGAATGAAGAAGGCACAAACAAAGAAATTCATCAGCTTTCATACTTCATAACATAAAATCGGAACCATATAAGAAATATAGAATAAACAGAAAACAACTATGCACTAATATCAAACAGAACATTACCCTTGAGAAATAACATTCTCGTGTCTGAATGAGATGCTACGCACTGCAGAGTAAGACAGCAAGAAGAATTGTATCAGGAATCTGATGGATAAGGCAAAGGTATGAACATAAAATCAAAACATGCTAAAGAAGAAAATGGAAATCTCCATGTGAACAAAACAATTTACCTGAAGAAGGGCGAGAGAGTTGCAAACACGGTTCGACTGAGCAGGAGTCAGATTCGGAGGTGCAAGAACAGAGTAGATTGACACTATTTCCTGCAAGCAAATAGATGACGCTACACTTACACCGGATAGATAGCATTTGCTAAGTAACTTTCACTTTGATATAAAAGAATCATTTTGCAATCTGCAGAGTCATCAATTTCGAAGAAAGAACTAGCATTTAAGTCATACCTGCAACAAGGCAGCAATGGTACCAAAAGAGTTCCACAACAGAGGCGCCAAATCCTGAAACAGTTCTCTTTTCTACAAAGAAGAACAATTGGAAAACAACTAATTCAGAGGAAAAAAACATCAAATTTTCATCTTACAATTCATAAGAAAAATCCCCCAAATTCAATTAAGTCCAAAGCATGCAAAAAAAGAAAAGAAACCCTAGCTCTTGTTCTCGAATCAGAGCCACAAAAGAAAGCAAAAAACAGATACGGGGAAATAACTAAGTAAGCAATGTGAGTTTAGAAGGAGAACCTTGGATAGCTCGAGAAGAGCATTCTCTCTGAGTTCAGGATTGCTGAGATCGAGAACCAACTGCTCCGCGGAGGCCAAATTACGATCTTTGTTCGCCGGAGCTCCGGGAGATTGGGCCGACGTGCTGGGACCACCGAAAGGTGTGCCCATGGAGAGAGACGGAGGTAGATTCGCCATTTGTCCCACCAGATTCGTAAAACTTGTTTCGCTTGCTCGTAGGTTTGTTTCACTTTCCTCCTTTTTCTGGTGTTTGAAGACTTCTGTTCCTCTCTTCTGTTCGGTCTGTATGTATTTTTGGAAATGACAATTACGCCCTTACTTCTTCTTTTTCCCAAACTATGCCCTTTCCGTGATTTTTTTTTTCTTTATTAAGTATGGAATCATGAGTGTACTGTAAATTGATCGACTTGTTTTTTTTCTTTGTAATTAATCTTTCTGTAAATCTGTATATAAAAAAAAAAACATATTAGTAGAAGTTAAATATCCCCTAGTATTTTCAGGGGAAAAGGAGAGAATTATGGTACTATTTAATATAAATATAATGCGTGATAGTAGTATTTGACATTTTTCTTCCAATTATCTTTTTATGGATGAATTTATGACTTTATGAAGGATTTGAAGTCGCAATTTTTAAGGTGGTTATCAAATACTGATAAACAATGTTAATGTTTTGATTCTGATGCCAAAATCCTTTACTACAAAATCTAATGGTGATTACTATTCTATTTATTCTTAAAATGATTGTAAGATTACTTACAGAATCGAACAGTCGGCTATACAACATAAAGAGTATGAACATTGTGTACAGAATCTTTGAAAGTGATCTTTCGCCAATTGTTTGTCCCTACAAGCTTCAAGCCTTCAGCAAGAGTTTGATTACATCTTTATACAAAAGAGCTTGTGATTTCTGTGATTAAGTACTTAGACGTGTCTTGAATAGCATTTACTGAGTAATCTTGGCCTAAATGATCATCTTATTTTCACTGATGACGCTAATTTTGTGAGTGCGTCTGCCTAATTGGTCACTTTTGTATTATCTTAAAAGACCAATATTTTTGTATGTTTGATAGTATTATTGAACTAGATGACACATAGAAGACCCACGCCCATTAGGTTTTTCAGTTTTTGTCAAGACCTAGTTCAATAGTCAGTCTTTGTCTTTTTGAAGATTGTTCAGTGCGTGAGTAACTCCTGCCTTCTCCAATGGTTTGAATACATATTTAAACAAAATGGATGATAGGTTATCATTTGGTCTTCGCATAGATACTGTCGACGTGTCTTGAATGTGTGTGTACTGTTGCACGTATCGCATAGTTTTTGGTCTAATTGACTATCTTGTGTTCACTTCTATTCATCATTTAACTGATCATTTGTTTTATGGTCTTATCTTAGATTCTTAGAACATGATTTTTCTTTTCTTCAGAAGAGTCTTTTTTTCTTAAGAGTTGTTGAAGCTATTATCTGTTTTTGAGTATTGAAATGCTGTTGTCAACGTTTCAATATTCTATAGAGAAGTTTTTATACAAAAAAGCAGTATAAAAGAATAAAGTGAACATTTTCTGAAACGCTAACAATATTCGTATATAGGTAAGTGTTAAGTAACCATACATATATATGTATGTTGGTTTTATCAAAAAAGAAAAAAAGTTTTATACAACAAGAATGGTGGTTCGTTTTCGACAAGAGAAAAGAGGTTTATACTCAAGTCCAAGGCCGAAAAGTATCTAAAGAAAATATCATAAAAGCATCGACTATAATGCCACGTGGTCTCTAACCAGTTCATAAATATCTATGGAGTTTTTTTCTTCTTGTGCGAAATATTTTTTTGCCTATTCCAAATCATAAATGTTCTACAGAAGCCGCGCTGACTAAAAAGCCACGTCGACCATTACCTAAATGAAAAAAGGCAATGAGTACATGTGTTGACAAGTATGACGTGTCAGTTAGTGCACGTCACAAGGTTTGGCCAATGCGAAAACGACATATCATCAACCGCTTTTTCCATATCAACCGTGGAAAGTTCTAGAGATATGTCGGATAATTATTTAATTGGACCGACCCTATGAACTTTTTTCATAAAGCACCCTATGAACTTAAAAATGTATAATCGTATTCAATTTTAGATTTAATAAATTAATCGATGTATCACAATAGAAACATACTAACTCTATGTACCAAAGTAAACGTCAACACAAAATTTTGCATGATTAACAACTTACATTTAATTTATAATTTTAAAAATGTAATTAAAAAACCTTCATAGTTTTTTTTTTAAAACAACATGTAAATTTTTTGGGTTTTAGATTCAATTCTTTTCAGTTCTAGATTCAATCCTAATTTAAAATTAACATTTATATCAGAAAATGAGTTGAATCTGAAATACAAGTAAATCGACCCTCTTCACTAGCTATTACTCCCAACAACACTTTGATAAAGTGCTTCATAATTCATATTAATCTATAAGCATTTTCCAAAACACTGAAACACAAACATTAACAAAAAACGTGTTTAAGCACGATCACATTAGTTCTAAAAATACTTAAGAATGAAAATTTAATCTTTGTTACAACAATAAAGGATATATACATGTATCAATGTATGATAGAGAAATATTTGAAATTTTAAACAAAAAAAAATTGGGACAAGAAAAAACTGTACAGTTTTGGACCTTTTGGTTACAGAATATGTGTAAAATGATTTTTTGGTAAATAACTGTATTTATTCGAAGTTTAAAAGCAAAATATTACAGAAATGATTGTACGATTTTTGTAGGGTTCCTCCTCAATACATATAGGCACAACGGTGATAAATACAAAAATATCTTACATCCTAATCATCACTCAAATATCTTCTTTCTTTCCCTTTTCCACTTTTGTGCTCACTTTTGCCCAACTCAGAGCTTAAAATATCGGAAAATATCTCACACCACATACTTGACCCGACTCAAAACCCGACCCGATCCAGACAAATGTCAGGAGCTACCAACGCCGCTTCTTCCGGAGACCACGGCCTCCGTCTGCCGACTCCGACGCTCGACGCCGAGTCGCAATCCCTGTTGCAGTCAATCTCCGCCCAAGGCGGTTACGCCTATGCCCGCATGACGGCTCTAGCGGTTGCCGGCGACCAACGCGCGGCGGAGGCGGCTCGCGATATGGCCTGGGAGCAGCTTCACTCCGGTCCGTGGCACTCGGTTCTCCCCGTCTGGCGCGACGCTTACTCAATGGCTTGCCTACACGTCGCTAAGTTCCATTTCGCCGCCGGCGAGTTCGGGGAAGCCCTCGGTGCGCTCGACATGGGTCTCATCATGGGAGGGATGCTTCTCCGCAAGGACCTCCACGATTCCGTCTTGTTTGTCTCCTCGGAAGCTCGTAAGAAGGCCAAGAGTCTCGAAGCTTCCGGAGATTTCAAGGGTGAGAAACTTGTCCCTGAAGTCCCCGTTGACGTCAAGGAGGTAAACAAGTGCCCTTAAGAGTTACTCTTAGGGTTTACCTAAACTTGCGAATCAAATCGGAAAGTTTGCTTCAGATCTTGTTGACATTTGGGGACGATTTACACAAACTAGTTCGGTTTGGTTTAGAAACTATCAGTTTCGTTACTCTCAGTGTTGTTGTTTGTTGAAACCGCAGGTGCTTAAGATTCTACCTTGCAGGTCCTTGACTCGTAGAAGAGTAGAGAAGAGGTCTGATTTATCTTTGGAGGGGTTTCTGCGTGATTATTTTCAAACAGGTACACCTGTTGTTATAACCAATTGCATGGCTCATTGGCCAGCTAGGACCAAGTGGAACCACTTGGACTATCTCAACGCTGTTGCTGGTTACAGAACCGTTCCCGTCGAGGTGACATACTTTTTGGTTTAGCTTTGTGAGTGTTGATTTTAAGAGATGTGTTTGGATCAGAATAGCTGAAAGCTGGTAAAGTTTATTATGCTATACAGGTGGGGAAAAACTATTTGTGTTCTGGTTGGAAGCAAGAGCTTGTGACATTTTCTAAGTTCCTTGAACGGATTCGTAAATCTTCTTCCGCGGAACCTACTTATCTTGCTCAGCACCCGTTGTTTGATCAGGTACGTATGTATGTATATGTACCAGGATGTACGTTTGTCTCTACTCTCTGTCATTTACTGATTACTGAACCTATGGCTTATTGGTTTAACACGAATGGGCAGATAAATGAACTGAGAGATGATATATGTATACCTGATTACTGTTTTGTCGGTGGAGGGGAACTCCAATCTCTTAATGCCTGGTTTGGTCCGGCTGGGACAGTTACTCCTTTACACCACGATCCTCATCATAATATACTTGCTCAGGTATTTATAGTCACAGATCTTTCCTTTTTTCCCCTTAAATGAGCGTCGCTTCGTGTCTGATGTAGATGTTCTGTAACTGTTTAACAAACTTCTTCTTCTTTGATGTTCTTGCATAATAAAGCCTGATCATCTCGCGGGATTGAAGCCTGATGTCTGAACAAAACTAAACTCTTTGACTAACCAAAGCAATCGTTTCGCCTGCAATAATGTTTCTAGTTTACGGAAACTTCTCTATCTATGCTTTTTTTCCCTCCTCCCACTGAAGTTTCCATATCATCTCTTCTTCAGGTTGTTGGCAAGAAGTATATAAGGCTTTACCCATCCTCATTGCAAGACGAACTTTACCCTTACTCTGAGACAATGCTTTGCAACTCTAGCCAGGTAAGTTTTTCTTGTCCCAGATTCAATTCTGATTTCGGGTTAAACATAAAACCGGAAGCTGACTCGAGTGGATACTTCTGTACAAACCGGAACTTTTGCTTGAAGGTTGATCTTGACAACATCGACAAGACCGAGTTCCCAAAGGCGGTGGAGCTAGAGTTTATAGATTGTATCTTAGAGGAAGGCGAGATGCTGTACATCCCTCCCAAATGGTGGCACTATGTCAGGTCCTTAACAGTGAGTCTCTCGGTTAGCTTCTGGTGGAGCAATGAAACAGAGTCATCTGATTCGTAGCAAATGGAGTATTTTTAATCTCTGTTTCAGATTCTATGTTCACTCTGTCTTTTACACCAATTGTGTTAGATCCTAGAGGGGATCGAAGAAGAAAGTAAGTAGAGAAGAAAACAATTGCTCCGAGCATGATGATGTTTGTTTGGTCTAAGCCTATGTTGTAAAAGACAATTGAGAGCTTTTTTAAGTGTTAACACAGACATTTTTTGTATTCTCATGTTTATCATTGCGTTAAGCAAGAAAAGTTTCTTAAGTTAAAAATGGGCCAAAGGCCCAGTTTAAACTTGAAAAGGGAGAAAAACTAATATAGCAGTTAGCGGCTATTGTACTTTAAGTTCTCGTTTGTAGGATTGGTGTTTAAGGTTCAGATTTAGACTATTTAATTACTTATTTTTTCAAAAAAAAAGATTATTTATACACTTTTTGTTAGGCTAGTCGGAGGTGGGAAAAGCCAAAAGCAAGTTGGAAAAAATGCAATATTGGTGTTTGTTGGTCTAAAAACAACAAAATTGCAGGTTGTGCTTGGGTTCTTAGAGATCATTTCGGGGAAGTGCTATTACATAGCAGAAGATCTTTCAATGACATGAATGATCTGCAGGAAGCAAAATTAAAAAGGGGCTTTTGAATGCATGGCTCATCATAGAATTGATCGTGTGGTGTTTGCTGCAGAGGAGAAGAAATTTTTGGATGCACTCCAAAGACCAAAGGCATGGCCTTCTTTTAAGTCTCAGGTTTTGGGTTTGAAGACTGCTTTAAATGGAATCAATGTTTGGAAGATGGTGGTGGAATCTAGATTGACTAATAGAGGAGCTTTTCTTATCGCCAAGAGTGCGACATCTCCGCAATTTGTTCAGTCGTATGTGGCGTGTGGAGTACCCGGTTGGCTTTATTCAGTTTTTGATAATGAGAAAAGTGTGTCCTCTATCTAAGTTAGTTTTGGTTTGTCGGTTTTAATAGTCGTTTGTTGTATAGAATACCATTACCATACCGGTATATGGACAGTAGACTTATTTTGGGAAAGAATCAATGTGGCTCTCTTTTAGTCATGGAAGTTTAGTTGTAAAGATAAAGGTAATCAATATATCATCTCTTTGACGAAAAAAAAAAATACACTTTTGTTAGCAATGGAGGCTTTGGAATTCGTGGATGATTAATACTCATAACCAGAAGCAGTAATTGCAGTTTCTTGACACGTACCCACAACAACCTATCCTACGAACTTTGATAAACTCAACAAGTACAAATAGTCCAAACTATAGTGATCTGTCAACAAATAGCGAATTCAAACATGAATATTAAACTCTCTTCGACGCATTCCTAATAGTATGTCTCGCATTTATCATTTACGAATGCCAAGAACAAAAAAAGATCTCTCGCAGTTATGTCTCTTTCTTTCATGTGCCTGCGGTGTAATACAAAACCGTCGGTGTTGAATTACATGCGGACGGACAAAGGACTAAAACCCGAAACTCAGAACCGTAAACGTTTCTTTTTTTTCTGTTGTGTTATTTTGTTTCAAACTTTTGAGATGTGTGTAACTTGTGAGTCTAATTAAATACATACCCATTCGTTTCTAAACTTATCAACACAGTCTTAGCCCAATGCAAAAGCCAAAAATTAATCATAACACCGAATATTGTCAACGTAACTACAATTATTTGTGATTCGAACTATTTCGAAGATGCGTAGAAGCATGCTTAGGAAAGAAAAAGAAAAAACTAATTAAAATTGCAAGGACATCACCACGTGGCGTCATGGTGACCCTTTGATAGTATAATCGTAGGCGAAGCTTATCCAACCGGCAAGTCGCATCGGATAATCTAATCGTAGCTTCAATTATTTGCATGGGAACTCTCCCCCACTTCCAGTTCCTGTCTCTCTCTTAATTTGTCTGCAAGCTTTTCTATTAATATCTAATGAATGTGCTTCAAATTCTAATCCATGTGTGTGTTTTCTACATATTTGTGTCCACACAATTGCCATAACTAGTGTTACAACTTAGCATCCAATCCCATGTTAATCAATAAACAAACCCACATGTTAGAAAGTTAATACCAATTTTACTTTAAAGTTTAAATCACTTTCGGTGTTCAACATCTTACATGAATTTGACATTTGTTGTTGACTATTTAATAGTAGAATTTGCATGATTAACGACGATTACACGAACACACAATTTCATTATTGAGACGAGTCCAAAATGTCTAATCATCTAACCAAATCGAATTAAAAATTTTGTGCGAAGAAAACAAAAAAAAAAAGAGTAGACCTTGGCTCTACAGAAAAAAAAAAAAAAAGCCAAGTATTGTCCTTTTTCTTTGTTTATCGATATTTTTTTTTTAATCTATTTTTTATTATTCGCTATTTATATGCCATAAACGTTTGTCTTCTACCCTCACCATCAAGTCCCATTTCCCAACACTGTCACAAAAGAGAACGAACCTCCAACGATGAAGACACTCAACGTCGTCGTATTACTCCTTCTCCTTCTAGTCTCAACCGCCACGTGTTGTCCGCCGTCAGACCGCCGTGCACTCCTAGCTTTCCGGTCAGCACTCCACGAGCCGTACCTCGGCATTTTCAACTCATGGACCGGTCAAGACTGTTGCCACAACTGGTACGGCGTTAGCTGCGACTCGCTCACTCACCGAGTCGCCGACATCAACCTCCGCGGCGAGTCAGAAGACCCGATCTTCGAGCGAGCTCACCGAACCGGTTACATGACCGGACGCATCTCTCCCGCAATATGCGACCTCACTCGTCTCTCCGCCATCACAATCGCCGATTGGAAAGGTATCTCCGGCGATATCCCCAAATGCATCACGCGCCTCCCTTTCCTCCGCACAATCGACCTTATCGGGAACCAAATCTCCGGCGGGATTCCAAACGACATCGGGAGATTGCACCGGTTAGCCGTTTTAAACGTCGCAGATAACCGAATTTCCGGTTCAATCCCGAAATCGTTAACCAACCTCTCTAGCTTAATGCACTTGGATCTCCGTAACAACCTAATCTCCGGCGTTATCCCGGCGGATTTCGGCCGGTTAACCATGCTCAGCCGTGCGTTACTAAGCGGTAACCGAATCACCGGTCGGATCCCGGAGTCTATAACCCGGATTTACCGGTTAGCGGACGTCGATCTCTCCGGTAACCAACTATACGGCACAATCCCACCGGCTCTAGGCCGTATGGCGGTTCTCGCGACGCTTAACCTCGACGGAAACAAAATCTCCGGCGAGATACCTCAAACTCTGATGACGTCGTCGGTGATGAACCTGAATTTGAGCCGGAACTTGTTGCAAGGGAAGATACCGGAAGGGTTTGGGCCAAGGTCGTACTTCACTGTGCTTGATTTGTCGTATAACAATCTCAAGGGACCAATCCCGAGATCGATATCGGGTGCGTCGTTTATCGGTCATTTGGATCTTAGCCATAACCATCTCTGCGGGAGGATTCCGGTTGGGTCGCCGTTCGATCACCTTGAAGCGGCGTCGTTTATGTTCAACGACTGTCTTTGCGGCAAACCCTTGAGGGCTTGTTTAAAAAACTGATTTTATGTAATTTTCTTTTATTAGACCTTGTTATATTTTATGATTATGCACTTCAAAGAAAAAAAAAACATAAATGTGTGCTACGATTTGTGCGGTATGATTAATTATTATCACGAACGGCTCTACTTACAATATAATTTGATTTTTTTTTTTTAGTTTTGTACCCGTAACATACAAAAAGCATCCTCCACTAGTTTATAGGAATTTTTTTTTTTTTTGTCAGAAGTTTATAGGAATTTAAACCTCATATAGTCATATTTATATAATGTACGAATTTTAATTTTTTTTATCAGGCTACAAAAGCTTATATCAATTAGATTGAGTACTAGTTGCCTGCAGCGATAGTCTCGGGCTTAGGTTTCCAGCAGTTTCAGATGATTTGCAGCTTTAAGTTGATATCAGTTCTTAGTTTTACAGTCGATTTCTCTTTGTTTTAATGTTTCCGCTTTGACTCCGGGGATTGCAGTTTGTTCCGCCGGCATCAGTTTTCCTCTTTTGGGCTAAGTTTCCCTCTTTTGGGCTTTAGTTGTAATCTTTTCGTTTGATATGAATAACAAATCTAGATGAAAAAAAAAAAGAGTACTAGTTGCCCAAAAAAAAAAAAAAAAGATGGAGTACTAAAAAAAGAGACAGCATCTTTGTCAGAAGTGACAAGAGTCAATATTGGGAATATCAGAGTATGGGATCAATATTTAGAGTCGTAGCGAACTTCTTTTCTTAGATATTCTATACTACTATTAAGTACACATTACATAACATAGAATGTATTCACTTGGGTTTGTCTTACAACATTCATTCTGAAGCTAAATATATATATAAATATGGGGATATATCAAAGAAAAATTTAATGCGGGAAAATGGTAATCACATGAAGAAGAGAGGAACGAAAGACTTAAATGAAAACATTAATAGAAAATGGTGTGGGGTAATAAATAATAAAGGTGCCAATAAAAATATAAATGGGCAGAAGCATTGCATGTGAAACTCTGTAAGCATTTTGCGGTGAGTGTGACCTCAGGACCTGTCGCTGCTTCACTACATGGGTCTACTCGTTCTGTCACTTGCATTCATTTCCATATTGTCTCTAAATTTATTATAATATATTTTAAAAAAAATTATAATATGTATTGGGCTCATCAGTGCCCCGAATAATTGGGCCTGCAGATTATGATCCAGTTTATGGCCTAGTGTCAAACACAGATCTCGTGTCTCCACGTGGTGGTACGCAAGTTTAAGTTATTGAGGTCGCATTACTCATGTACCAACTATTTTACGACGGTAAGAGACTGCATTGTCTATATGATTTGTTTTGACCCAAAAATATTTGTTTCCACAAATATGATTGCTATATAATTAGTGATACATCAAACATTACATACCAGAGTTTTTCGCTCGTGTCATCGACTTTCATCTGATCAGTTTACTTATTGTATTTTTACAAATGTAATACAGAAAATTTTCAAACTCCATCCCGAGTTTCGATCCTGTTGTTCATTTATTGTCTCATACTGAAGACAACTTTAGAAAAAGTAATGAATATCGTCATGTATTCTATACGAGCTCATATATTAGAGAATAAATAAGTTAGGGATGTGAAATATTTTTTTATTAATGTGAGCTCAATACTTCTGAGATAAATTGAAACCAACACCTCAAACAGATAGGTATATGTTTTTGATTAAAAATAGGATGAAGAAGAATTATTTTTTTTTTGTGATCAAAAACTTTAATTATCCTGCTTTGTGCTGTTTGGAATAAGTTTGGGTTAGTATTGGCCGAACACGACACGTGAGGTCACCTTCGCAGCATTAAAACTAAATTGTCTTTTATTTATTCTTTAATTTTCCAACTTTTTATTAATTTAGTTTAATGGTTTTTAACCAAATAAAATATCGTTTTTCATTTTTGATAAAGGATTTTAATATGGAATGCCCTCTCCATTTTCAAAAAAAAAAAAGAGTCTTATATATCTTTGTTATATATATTTTTTTTAAAACCAATGCATGAATAAAAACATATAACTGTTAAATTACAAACTCAATCCATCCAAACCCGAATCAAATGTGGATCAAATTTTCAAATCTCTATTAAAGGAATTGGAATAAAGATCTCAAAAAGAAAAAATAAATAAATAATGTTTGGTAAAATTATTTTTTATGACAAAACTTTAGGTCTTTATCAAAGATATTGGAATAAGGATCTCAAACATAAATTAACCTACGGGAGTAGTACCACTGTCTCATATGGAATATATGGTGCATCTTCAACTTGGTTTGCTATAGCTTCTATCTTATTCAAGGTAATGCACCAAAAACTGTTGATGGCCTAGAAAATGGTATTTCTTGACGAGTTGAAACAGGATATCTTTATGCATTGTATTTTTGTATACAACCAATAACGTAACTACCATTGTATTTTCTTTGTCTTTTGTCTTTTTACTTCTTATCTCTTTTATATGGCTTTAAACATTTAAGGGGTGGAATTTTGTTTCGTTTCTGCTTCTAGCCGTGTTAGCGTCGACTCTGTTTATAGCCAATACTTTGTTTTAGGCAAACAACCCACCAGCTTAAACCCGCTGAATGATCACTTGGGCCTAAAATAACTCATAAAGCCCAACATACTCTATGTTCTGTAGGTGTATAAACTTTTTAAAAAAGAAAAATATTTCATTCTATGAGTATTTTACAAATTTCTATATTTTTATGATTGGTTGAATTATATATTTTAACTAATTATTAAGTAACGTTTGTTTATAAAAATATGTAAATATTACATAATGAACGGGGAGTATATACAATGCATTATTCATGTGATGATGCGTTATGCATGTGATGTTTTTCAACGTAGGTAGATATACCAATTTCCTATACAACTTTTTGGCCGAACATCTAAATAAAAGTTTATCTTCCTTTTGTGGCCTAGCATTAAACTTTTCTTAATATGGATAGGCTTTGTTTTATCCCTGGCTATGCTTTTTGCCGCATATATTATCAACATATTTGTATATACAATATGATATACTCCAATATATAGAAATTGAGCTTGTCTTAGATCCGTCGTAGATGAGATCTTGAACCACTCCTTATCTCATTTTTCTCCGTGCTAATCATATATGACACGGAATGATATCTTAATATATAAGTTTAATTTCTAAAGACGAAGAGACAGATTAACCATAATTACTTGAAAAATACGTACCTGGCCCAATTATTCAAATTCTTAGAATTCACGTTTGAGTACACCGCTACACGTTTGCCAGAAGATTGTGAAGTAATATTGTATATCATGAATTCAGATTCCGGCTTAGCAATTTCTTTCTATACTTCAAAAATGACACGAAATTCAAATGAAAGATTATCCTTACATATGTTCTAATCAATGTTCATAAGAGTGTTGGGGCACCTTGACGATATATTTTGTACTCCAATGACTATATATATCTTTGTCAACTTGAACATTATTAATCAACAAAGTAATCAAAGATGTAGGATGAAGGTGGCTCAACACTTGCACACTAATATTAACATGTCGTCTAAAGAGTAAAGAGTGGGTAGTAATTTCTTACTAGCTGTCTTAAGTCTTGTTAACTTCAGTATCTTATCTCTAATCGCTAAAAGCCTAACCATTTACCAAATCACTAAAACGTTGATGATATAAGATTAACTAATAAAGCCAGAAGAAGAGAAAGTTACTTTATTATAACTTATTAATTATTGTGATTGAAAAATAAAGTGCCTCCATATCTCAACTCTTTTCTCGTATATTACTTTATGACATATAGATTTTGAGTGATATTCATATCAATATCAACGTATGTGAATGAGAAAACAAATACAAAGAAAAATGTGGGTTGTCAATTGTAATTATCAGGTAACATGCTTTATGGAAGGAATTAGGCCGTGTAATTATGATTACACATTCCCAATTTAATTCTTTAGTTATTTATCTATCTTCAACCCAATTACCTTGTGACAATTCGTATCCAATCCAATTCCCACTACTCCATCTTTTTCCTCGATTTTCTAAGCTAATGATTCCTTATAATTGTGCTTTCTAAAAAAACTACTATATTTTTACCTAATTTTTTTTAGTTTTTCAAATACTTTCTTCGGATTGTGCGAGTGAAGTCTTTTATATACCAAATGATTATTACTATTATTTTTAAAATTATCACGTCAATGGAAATACAATTTCTTGTTTCCAGTTACTTGTTCTAGAGCAATGATTTTCCTACAAATGAAAATCAGAAAAACTGAAAATTACACAGCAAAAATAAAAATGTATCTACAACTTTGTACGTGTTAGATTGCGCACACGTGGATCAGAAATCAATAAACGGATCGTTTTTATGACACACGTGCGGCGGGGACAGTAACGTTGACGGAGGAGCTGATGACGGCATCGTCCTCAGTTTCTCCAAATGTTCCCTTATATCAAACCCACCAACCGTTAATTCCCCGTCATCTCTTAACGGAATAAACGGAGGCCGTAACACTTCCGTTAATAAATCCCACCTCACACCCGCGAAAAAAGGGTGCTCCTTTATCTCCGCCGCGCCACGCTGGCTACCTAACCGCCTACTCGGATCTTTCACCAGCAACCGCCGGATCAGACCCGTGAGGTCGTTGGGTTTCCCGGCGAACTCGGGTTCTTTGACCAGCACGTTTCGAAAAGTCTCCTTCTTGCTATTCCCTTTGAACGGCGTCTCTCCGTACATCATCTCGTATGTCAAAACACCAAGCGCCCACCAATCTACGGCGAAGTCGTGACCGTCGCCGCGGATTACCTCCGGCGAGACGTACTCATCGGTTCCGACGAAGGAATTCGAACGCTCGCCGGAGGAAAAACTCGTTTTCCGGCGATTAATCGGGTTAACCCGAGCGGATCTCGTTTTCTTCAACCCTGTTTTGTTGCTCCCCGCCGCCGCCGGCGAGATCAAACGAGAAAAGCTCCGGCTTTTTTTACGATCGATGCATAATTCCGGGTCGGGTTGATAGAATTGGGATCGGGTGGGCTTTTTGAGGCTCCGAGAAAGGTCGAAATCGGTGAGTGTAACGTGGCCCGACTGCTGAATCAGAATGTTCTCGGGTTTCAAGTCTCTGTAAGCGATCCCCATGGAATGAAGATGCTCGAGCGCACAGACGATCTCAGCTACGTAAAATCTGATAACGGATGAGCTGAACACGCCGTCGTTTTGACGGCGAAGGAGGACGTTGAGATCGCCGCCAGAGCAGTAAGGAATGGCCCAGGCAAAGAATTCCGGTGACTCGAAGGTAGCTAAGAGACGTGGGAGAAAAGGGTTTTGATTTGAGTCAACGGAGAGACGACGGAGGACCTCAATTTCCCACCGTGCACGGCGGAGAGAGGAGTCAGAGGATTTGTGGACAAGTTTTACGGCGAAGGAAGAAGAAGAAGAAGCAGCGGAGACTGAAACGACGTCATGTGCGAGGAAGACGGTTCCTGTGGCGCCTTTACCGAGGATTTTGAGAGCTCTGATTGAGTCGAGGTCGAGAATCTCCGGCGGTGATGTCTCCATTTGAGTGTGAGTGAGAGAGAGAGACGAGTGGGTCTGAATTTTTTTGCCTTCTGTCTCCTCTTTGCTTCTATTTATAAACAAATATAGTTCTATCGTTATCGTTGCCTTCATATCTGTTACTTCTTTGTCTCTTTTAGTTTTTTCTTATTTAAATTTGTTAATTATGTTGACCAAACAAAAATTTGTTAATTATATATCCCGCATATTATGGCCAATTTCGATGTCTGTCCAATAAGAAAAGGTTGCGGAAGATATATATGCACACGTAATATAATCTTAAGTACGATTTTATTTTCTTTTGTAGGACACGGACACCATTACTAAATGATGAATGATAAATATATTCACCACGACCATTAACAGAACTCTCTACCGAAGCTTCCAGGGCTCGACCTTCGTCTTCGTGCGATCAGTTTCTGAACTAGTGTGGAGCTAGTCACCTACGGTTGGACCAGTTGATGAGGACCCTTTGGACCTGCCTACCATCCATTCGATGAAGGGACCAAAACTTTGCCATGCTTCAAAACTAGTCTCTTTTAAGTTTCAGTGTTGTGCTCAGACATATAACGCCTTATGGTGAACCTAAAGTTAAAAAAATAATTTCAGTATAAATTTATTAAAATAATAGAGTATGATTTATTAAATAGATAAAATATTTAAAACGAAACTATATATAAAGAACTAAGACATAATATGTTTTTCTTCTTTTAAAAAAAAATGTTCTGCCTAACTTTCATCATCAAAATTTTAAATATTTTGTTTTTGTTAATGGATATGATAGCTAAATCATCCAATTTTAAAATAAAATTTTGAACGTATTTATATAAAATTAGTAACTAAAATAAATACTATATGAAATCGGCAGTTCACCACTATCAGAAAATCTATTTTATAGTTAAACTAATATAAAATGTTATCAAAGAAGATTTAGACATTTTTCCTGTTAGAAAAGGAAGAGGTAAATAAATAACAACGTGAAAGAAATAGATGAAAAGAGAAGATTTACCAACAAAAGAAAAAAGAATAAAAAAAACATCACAGTAGACACACAAAAAATAGATGCGAGAAGAAAATATACAAACGCAGCAGCATAAGAATAAGAAATACAAAAAACTTACACACTTATGCCAAAATACTAAATCATAAAAATAAAGTTTAAAGGTCTTAAAACTTTATATATTTTGGTGAGTCTTGTAAGAAATACCTTTGCAACAACACATAAGATACGGCTCTGGTCTCGTTCAATGTAAATCAGAGGGCACTTGGAAACACTTATCTGTTTCAGCTATATGTCATTACTCATCAAAGACATTCCAATGCGAAGACCCCTTCTACTTTTAACTTCATGTATGTGCATAGGAATGCTAGCTAATCAAGTGGCAAACGCGCTAGCAAATAATGCTAGACTTCACTCTTCTAATATATTATGACTTGCGTTGTATAATAACTTTGTAATTTTTCTATTGATGTCATATCCAGGTTGTCTACAGAAAAAAATTATAGTATATTCAAATAACTTAATAATGGTCATCTATTTTTTGTTTTTCTTTTATTTTCCCCCCACTTCACGACAAGGAAATATAAAACCCAAGGCAAATAATGAAGGAGTAGAAATAATGGAACACGTGCGGTAACATAATGCAGTAGAGCCGATGCGTCGACAAGCCAAACTGGAGCCTCGCAACCACCACATTTAGATCTAAAGCTAAATCTTTATTTAGTGTTAATCTCTTGGCACGCCCGTACAATTATTAAACCTACTTTTAATAATCCGATTAATTATTTCTTATTATATACGTTGTATTTTAAAGAACGCCTAACCCACGATCACCTCCGAAGTAGCGACTTTTTTTTTTTTTTAAATTTATAGTATGGTTCTTTTTTCATACGATAGATTATTATATATTAATTACATGATGGAGATGATATTTCACAATAGGTTTCATTTTTTTCTTGCAACTTTAGTTGCACATGTAACATATGTACATAATATCTTTGCATCTAAAACTAACGTGCTGTGAATACTTTTACGGAAATTTAAACCTTATATCACCAAGCAACAAATACGATAATATTCTTCAAAGTTACTGTTTAGTACTAAGAGTTTAGTTTTAAGTTTTAACCATATAATAATGTAATTAAATAGTTTGCTAAATCCTTTTAGTGTTTATGAATTACTGTTTAGTAACAGTTTAGTATAATGAAAAAAAATTCTATAAAAAAATAAGATAATTAACGGGAGCAGGAAAATATTATAAACACACACATAATGGGAAATTATCTGGTGGACATATGATGACAATTACATTTACTTGTTGATCGTAACAACTCTAGAAGAACTTGACAGAACTGACATATATATGGTCCTACCGCTTCTCTATTTTTATGAATAATAATATATATCGAACACCAATGCGATGAAACATGGAGATTCTTTCATTTGTTCTCTTTCTTTTTTTCCTTTGTTATTGGTGTAACTCACAAAGTGTTTGAGAGAAGAGACGGATTAACAAATGAAGAAAAATGTAAGATGTTGATCTAATGTATAGAAATACATCAAATCTATACCAGAATTTCGGATAATCTATCTGTTTCACATTTTGGTCGATGACGAAAATAAGTTTACTAAAATAATTGCTTGTAACAAAATTTTCACATAAAAGAATAAAAGAATATAATATATTGTTTAAGAGATTAGATCAATTTATGTATTAATATGATGTGAAAATCCGAAAAACGTCACGTTTTCCATTGTAAAATTTACACAAGTTTGAAATTTATTTAGTTACTGATGAAAAAGTTCTGATTATCTTTAACAAGAAAATTACAGATATCTGAGAAGGAAGGAAGTGGGGAACGTCACGTGGGATGCACAATCGAAAGAAGAAGAAAATACAATAGTGTGCTTTGTAATGGTTTCAGAAGAGAATTTTAAAAGAGAAAGAGTTACAACTTTAGGGTACAATGTGTATCTTTCACACTGTGTTCTTTCTTACTTTTCCCTGCAAACCTCTTATTAAATTATGGAACATAATTACCCCCACTTCTAAAAATATTTTTTTGGGACAAATTACCCCACTTCATATTTTGATTTTCCCTTGTTTGGTATATGTAATTAATGACACGAATATACTAATATGTAATTTGTATGCGTAAAAACCTTCATTGCAAAAAGTCATAATTTGAGATTCTGACGTCACGATTCAAATAGTATCATTTTCTGTGAATATTCAAACTAGTAAACATTAACGTTTTTTTTTTTTGGGTCAAAGTAAACATTAACGTTTACTACACTTATTTGTGACCTACCGTGAAACCGAAATTTCATAGGTATTGGTTATATTTATATACACATACATATACTATAATATAAATATATATATAATATGTATATTGACGATTGCTTGTTGTTGGGATACAATCCAAGTCACACATCGGAAGTTTAGACAGGATATGTCTAATATATAAGTAGTGTCCAACTCTGATTAGTATGAGGTATTTTGGGAAGGAAACCAAAAATAAATCCGTGAGTGCTATGTTACTTGGGCCCAGAGCGGACAATATCGTATTAATGAGAAAGTTGGACACGGACTTTAAAAAGTCCAAAAATTGATATCAGAGCCAGATTGCAAAGAGTGGACCTGGAGTAAGTGGGTTGGGCCTGCATGTTCGTTGTGGGAAGAGAACCCTCAAGATGATCTTGCGATAAGGGTGCAAGAGAGTTCTGTAAAGTGAGTACGGCAGTACAAGTTGAGTGCCAAGTTTCGCTAAGGCGGGAAGCCACGAGTTGATGTGGTCTTTGGCTTGAAGGGGAGATTGTTGGGATACAATCCAAATTCCACATCGGAAGTTTAGACAGAGAGTGTCTAATATATAAGCAGTGTCCAACTCTGATTGGTATGAGGCCTTTTGGAAAGTAAACCAAAAACAAATCCGTGAGTGCTATATTACTTGGACCAGAGCGGACAATATCGTACTAATGAGAAAGTTGGACACGGGATTTAAAAAAGCCCAAAACTTGTTACTAATTTGAGAATTTCAAATCTTTTAAATAGTGTTTAATTTCACCATTACAATTAACCACAACCAGGTGTTTCCCTCAATAACTAATGTAAAAATTGTATCCAACTCGTATCTCTCCTGAAAAAGTATGGTGTAGTTTTGAAGTTGAGTGGCATATATCTATATAGAATTTAAATAATAGATATCCAACAAAATTTCGCTATTTGATTACTAATTTGTTCGGTGATCTTATCCGCTACCTAGATGTTTAATGAATTCTAGTTAATACTTAATACCTTCATTTTATCTGTATATACTACATTATTGATTCATACAGTATAAATAAATTTCTATAAACTAAATCCAAAATATAGAACCAAACTCAATACTTCCACTAAACTCAATTGACGAACCTAATCCTTCATACCAATGAATTCCCTTTTTCTATGTTGTAACTTGTAACCATGCATGTTGTAATCATACCTAGTTTAATGGTCTGAAAACTTATTATGAATGATGTAGATAAATTATTTGGAAGTTCAACTATAGATTCATGTATACAAAAAAATGATTTTAAGTTTGGTAGCCCGTCAGAATGAATAACATGTATGCCAGAATGATAGGAAATTATTATTATATGAGTATCCGAATAAAAATAAAATATTATAATATTTATTTGTTTAATTAGCTAGATTACATCTATACACTCGAAACAAATATATTATATATCAAATTCGTATAAAAGTAGTTAAAAACCACAAAAGTAGAAGGGAAAATGGTAAATATTTAAGCATAAAAAACATTATATATGAATCACATTCTTTATCTTCTTCGTTTGTTCGACCCACGTTGTCAAAGTTAGAAAAGAATCGTAATACTTTTATACTCATTTGTTACTTTTTCTTAATTTTTTCTTAATTTTTTCTTAATTTTTTTCTACTTGAATGGAGAACAAAGACACACTAGACTTATGATGACTCCTGTCGGCCATTATATACAGGCCAACGATTTGTCAGAAGATGACTTGAATCAAAAAGTGAATTGCACAAACGAATATATTATATTGTTCTTAGCACGATTAAAGGGAGACACCCTCTTTCAGTATGAAGCACATCCTCTGCCGCACTTTGAAACACATCCTCTTTCAGTATGAAGCAGCCTCGGGACAGAAGATTAACACTCTTAAATCTTCTATCACCTTCTCCTCCAAGACGAATGCCGACCGTAAACTACAAGCAAAACAGCTACTGGAATAGAGAAGGAGGGTGGCAATGGAAAATACTTGGGCCTCCCGAACATTGGGGCAGAAGGAAGAAGGACCTCTTCACTAGCATAGTGGACCGAATTAGACAACGAGCGGCATCGTGGTCGTCTAAATTCCTCTCCCCTGCGGGCAAGATGGTGCTTCTTAAATCAGTACTGGCCGCCATGCCAAATCACACTATGACATGCTTCAAGCTCCCTAAAAGTTTATGTAAGTGAATCCAATCAGCGTTGACACGCTTCTGGTGGGACGCTAACCCGGAGAAGAAAAAGATGTGTTGGGTCTCATGGTCAAGACTTGCGAAATCAAAAAAGAAAGGAGGCCTAGGTTTTCGAGAGATTGAAATTTTCAATGATGCGCTGTTGGCGAAACAAAGCTGGAGAATTCTCAACAACCCCAAGTGTCTATTATCACGAGTGTTACTGGGTAAATACGCCAATGAGAGTAGCTTCCTGTCGTGCTCTGTCCCGGCGTCGGCCTCACACGGTTGGAGAGGTTTGATGGCAGGAAGAGATATGCTCCAAAAGATGCTCGGTAAAGCGATTGGCAATGGTAAGAGCACACCTATTTGGTACGAACCCTGGATATCACTGTCAGAACCGCTAGTACCTATTGGACCACCAACAAAGGAGGCAATTGATCTCCAGGTATCGGATCTGATTGACCCCTTCACTAAAGACTGGGATAAAGCAAAAGTCACAGAACTCCTACCAGATCTTGCGGAACAAATATTCAAACTAAAACCGAGTAAGAAGGACGCTCCAGATCGGTTTATTTGGTTAGCTGAGAAGACAGGCCTCTACTCGACAAAGACGGGATACCATCACTCTTGCCATGAAGAAGAGGCGGATTCACCAGACACACCAGTGAATCAAGGATCAACTGGAACACAACGATATGGAACAAGAAGACATCACCCAAGGTACAGCTATTTCTGTGGAAAGTTTTACAGGGAGCTATACCCACAGGCGAGAATCTAGCCAAACGGACCATCATGGGAGCTGTAAATTGTCGCAGATGTGGAGAAGTTGAATCTACTGAACATTTGTTCCTCCACTGCCAATGCACAACGCGTGTGGAATTTGGTTCCAACACGAGAGGTAATTGACCCCACCGCCCTCCGTAGTTTTTTGGAAGGACTTCACCTCGCGAACGATTGGGTTCTGCTACCACCAACAGGAATCAACAAAATTTCTATATTTCCTTGGGTGTGTTGGGCTTTGTGGACTGCTAGAAACAAACTCATCTTTGAAGATCGAGAAATCTCGGCTGGGGACACAACTACAAAAGCCTTGAAGGAAGCCATTGAGTGGCAAGATGCACAGTGGAAATCTAATACCCCACGAAAACCTTCTCCAGAACAGAGCTATTACAGAAACGAAGAATACAGCAATAACACCATACTCTGCTACATTGATGGAGCCTGGAAACCGAACACAACAACTGCAGGAGTGGGATGCGTCTTCATCGATCAGCAAGGAAAACCACTGAAAGAAATCTCAATCTCCAAAGACAACATCTCATCACCATTGATGGCCGAAGCTGTAGCTCTGGCGGAAGCTGTCTCTTGTGCGCAGCGACAAGGGTGGCTCAATTTGAAAATCCACTCGGACTCACAAACGCTTGTTAAAGCAATGACACCAGAAACGGGCAACATGGAACTGTATGGAATCATCCACGATGTTCAAGATGCACTCTCATCTTTTTGCTCTGTTTCACTCTGTTTTATTCCTAGGAATCGAAACACCATTGCTGACCATCTGGCCAAAGCAGCTCTATCTTCTTCTTTATTTGTACCAAACTTAGCCATTGGCTAACTCTTTCTGATTGATTTATATCATCTGCCGTTCAAAAAAAAAAAAGGAGACACCAATCGCAGAACAGAGAAAACCACCACCCATGTATATATTATATATATATATATATGCGTAGAATTGCACGGATTCGCCTTCTAATTTTTATCATTTTACTAGCTATATAATTTTTTGCTGACGAAAATACTATACGATTTAGTCACTGAACGCTTAACATATAGTTATTTATTATCCATGCAATCACTTTCTAAATTTAATTTATTTCATCTTTTTTTTTTTTTTTTTTTTGTTCAACTGAGAAAACAAAAGAGAAGGGTGCTCAGGATCTAATATTTCATCTTAATCTAATATTGAGTTATTCCACTACGTATACATGTAACCTTTTAGTAAGAAAATAATATGCCAATCCATCAGTAAATGCGTGGGGTTATGTAGTTTTAGGGATGATAAAGTTGCAACCCCTCCACTACTTCTCTGCAGCATTTCCCCCGTCGGTCACTAAAAATCATTCGCCTACTCGTAGATATGTGTACACGTACGAATATATAAATAATATAATATTTTATAGATTTCGGTGGGAATGATAGAACTCTCTATATATATTAGATAATTTAGATTTGGTACATATCTAAAAACTTATATTGACCACTGGCATTTATAGGTTTCTTGGTGGGACTTTAGACGGAGGGTCTGTAATGACTGCTCATATCATTCTGCGATCATTCGTTGTAATATCATCCAACGTGAATCATGATTTGCGAGTGTTTGTATATTAATAAATGTGTTTAACTGAACTGAACAATGCAACCCACATCAACCTGAATAACTGATATCTCCCAATTTATAATTAAACAAAACAGAAAAAAGCCAAAAAGAAAATCAAGACCAAACAAAAACTTTATTTAGTATATTAAATTCCCAATTCATGGGCTGAGAAGTTTTAAATAGGCTTTTAAATGTTATATTTGGGCCATAACTAATCAATGATGTGGTTAGACCGAAATAGGGTTAAGAAAAAGATTCTTGAAAAAAGCGACAGCTCGGTCCGCTGAATCTATCTGACTACATGCAGCAGTGGTCGAAACTGGAGATATTGCTGATATTTCTTGGTTGTATCACAATGCCCATGATTTGAACTCTCTTCAGATTCGATACAAGTAAAGTATTATCCCTTCGATTAATTGGCCCATATTGTTCCATAATATGATGATACCATGATAAAAGGCCCAAATTATATGTCCAAACCATATAATAGAGGGTAACGAAACCATCCGAAAACGCCACTTCAATCTCAAACCAATTAGAAGTAATTTGTTTTTTTTTTCCGGCTAAAATGATGTTTTATATATATCAAAAGGATGTTACAAGAAAAGAATACAATCCATTAGAAAGCCACCGTGGTGGGTACATTTTTGATGAAAACAAAATAGTTTGGAGGTTCATGTTTTGCGAGGAGATGAGTAGGTGCATTAACGTTTGTTCCCCTTGTGTTAGTAAAGACAATTGTTGAATTTTGCATAGGTCTGGGCGTTCGGGTACCCGTTCGGGTTCGGGTCGGGTTCATTCGGGTTTCGGGTTTTCGGGTTTTCGGGTTTGGAGATTTAGGACCCATTCGGTTATTTTAGAATTTCGGTTCGGGTTCGGGTTCGGGTCGGTTTTATTCGGGTTCGGGTCGGGTACCCGAAATTTTTTTTAAAAAATAAAATTTAATTAATTTTAAGTTTAAATCAATTAAATTTGTCAAATATAGCTAAAAATTTCATATATTTTGTTTATCTTTGATATTTTAGTTATTTTTGTCTAAAAGTTATACATATATTTGGATTTATAAATATAATTTAGGATAAATAAGCTATATCAAATCTAAATATTATGAATATTTTAAGAATATAACTGTATTTCGGTTATTTCGGGTACCCATTCGGTTCCCGGTTCGGATCGGGTTCGGGTTCGAGTTTTCGGATATTGAAATTTAGGACCCGTTCGGGTATTTTAAAAATTTCGGTTCGGGTTCGGTTCTACTTTTTCGGTTCGGTTCGGTTCGGTTTTTCGGGTTCGGGTTTTTTGCCCAGGTTGCATTCCATGAGGAAATCACGTAACATATATTTTTGATATTGAAGTCTTTAGTCTTTCCTTGCAAAATATCAATTAGTTAGCCGAGACATGTCCGCTAGGCACCGAAAAAATGCTTATACACAGCCGAACGAAGGTTATAAAAGACCTAAGAACATTATATTAATGTATTTAGTTAGGAAATGCATTTATGGTTTTAAAAAGAAGAATATAAGATTATCTTCTCAAGCAAATGCAGTAGTTGAACGCACTAATAAGAAATACAGGCGAATGTATTTTAGAGAGGTAGTAAGCAATCCCTAGTTTTATCGGATTTCTTCTAGGGAATGAATTCTTTTGCTGTCTTTTATTTATTAATTATCGGACCATTGTGTAGATGAGGGTAGCGTAGGTTTTGCGGACCCATTGATAGATAAACAAGTATTGTTCTACGTCGATTATATCCAGAGAAAACAAAATAACAAATTTATTTATTAAGACAACAAAATCTTAATAAATTATAGTACTAGATGTGATTGTTTACCCCAAAAATGAAAATAATCTTTCATGTGATTCCTTGGTTTTCTACATTCACGAAAATCTATATCCTTCCTTGTCTTACTTGATTTTCAATTAAATAATACAGATGTGCTATAATATATTAATGGCAATAGAAATGGGATGGCAGCGTTGAGTTTTTATTTGAAGTCACGAACTACTCAGCTTTATGTATAAATTGAAGTATAAACTTCAAAACAAATATTAGAATATACATAAGTATACTAGTATTTATTTAGTACGTAATTGGGTCTATGCATAGATAGGATTTTTGCTGATCCAAGTCTTGCAAAATTTATGTGACAAACCACATGTAAATGAGTGCGCCAGTTAAAAATTTAGACTACTTCCATGCATATGACACCATTACCTAATTATAATTATCTCAGTACACTCGTGGACAAAATTAACGTTGAATTATAACAGTGGAAGACAATTTATCTTTTTGATCCAGTTAGAGTTTAACAATTTTTTTTAAAAAAAGATCAATATTGGTGGTACGTATGAGTACTAGGTGTATAAATAATTTGTGTTTGTGAGACCATCACATGTATTATCAATAGCTAGCCCCATTTTTCAAATTAAAGACCCTCCTTAATCAGAACCCAAAACTTCTATGTGCTCGGATATAAAACCAATTATATTTCTAATTTCACAAAACAGTATCTACGTATATTCTACAACGTATTGTTATTATACGTTAGATGAATCCATTTCCTTGTGATTACGAAAAGACTATGACTGAACCAAGGCCATTCAATTAATGAGATGACCACCTATTGGCTGATATATAAAATGAACATTCGAACTGTATAATAACATTCCAAATATTAACTATTGCAAACACTTGACAACAAACCCTAAACGCCACGCCTATACCTCTCTATACACAGGCTCAGTTGTACATAGTCAATAACCTACAGGGTCCTTTATTGGGATCATTCAATATACTACTACTATGCACATATATTTAATTTAGTAAGTTATTACGACAACTAATTAAAGCATCCCTTATAATATTATGCGGCATCGTGTTTTCGCAACGACAAATCCCTTTGTATACACCAATCTTATATATGAATCACATTCTTTATCTTCTTCGTTTGTTCGACCCACGTTGTCAAAGTTAGAAAAGAATCGTAATACTTTTATACTCATTTGTTACTTTTTCTTAATTTTTTCTTAATTTTTTCTTAATTTTTTTCTACTTGAATGGAGAACAAAGACACACTAGACTTATGATGACTCCTGTCGGCCATTATATACAGGCCAACGATTTGTCAGAAGATGACTTGAATCAAAAAGTGAATTGCACAAACGAATATATTATATTGTTCTTAGCACGATTAAAGGGAGACACCCTCTTTCAGTATGAAGCACATCCTCTGCCGCACTTTGAAACACATCCTCTTTCAGTATGAAGCAGCCTCGGGACAGAAGATTAACACTCTTAAATCTTCTATCACCTTCTCCTCAAGACGAATGCCGACCGTAAACTACAAGCAAAACAGCTACTGGGAATAGAGAAGGAGGGTGGCAATGGAAAATACTTGGGCCTCCCGGAACATTGGGGCAGAAGGAAGAAGGACCTCTTCACTAGCATAGTGGACCGAATTAGACAACGAGCGGCATCGTGGTCGTCTAAATTCCTCTCCCCTGCGGGCAAGATGGTGCTTCTTAAATCAGTACTGGCCGCCATGCCAAATCACACTATGACATGCTTCAAGCTCCCTAAAAGTTTATGTAAGTGAATCCAATCAGCGTTGACACGCTTCTGGTGGGACGCTAACCCGGAGAAGAAAAAGATGTGTTGGGTCTCATGGTCAAGACTTGCGAAATCAAAAAAGAAAGGAGGCCTAGGTTTTCGAGAGATTGAAATTTTCAATGATGCGCTGTTGGCGAAACAAAGCTGGAGAATTCTCAACAACCCCAAGTGTCTATTATCACGAGTGTTACTGGGTAAATACGCCAATGAGAGTAGCTTCCTGTCGTGCTCTGTCCCGGCGTCGGCCTCACACGGTTGGAGAGGTTTGATGGCAGGAAGAGATATGCTCCAAAAGATGCTCGGTAAAGCGATTGGCAATGGTAAGAGCACACCTATTTGGTACGAACCCTGGATATCACTGTCAGAACCGCTAGTACCTATTGGACCACCAACAAGGAGGCAATTGATCTCCAGGTATCGGATCTGATTGACCCCTTCACTAAAGACTGGGATAAAGCAAAAGTCACAGAACTCCTACCAGATCTTGCGGAACAAATATTCAAACTAAAACCGAGTAAGAAGGACGCTCCAGATCGGTTTATTTGGTTAGCTGAGAAGACAGGCCTCTACTCGACAAAGACGGGATACCATCACTCTTGCCATGAAGAAGAGGCGGATTCACCAGACACACCAGTGAATCAAGGGATCAACTGGAACACAACGATATGGAACAAGAAGACATCACCCAAGGTACAGCTATTTCTGTGGAAAGTTTTACAGGGAGCTATACCCACAGGCGAGAATCTAGCCAAACGGACCATCATGGGAGCTGTAAATTGTCGCAGATGTGGAGAAGTTGAATCTACTGAACATTTGTTCCTCCACTGCCAATATGCACAACGCGTGTGGAATTTGGTTCCAACACGAGAGGTAATTGACCCCACCGCCCTCCGTAGTTTTTTGGAAGGACTTCACCTCGCGAACGATTGGGTTCTGCTACCACCAACAGGAATCAACAAAATTTCTATATTTCCTTGGGTGTGTTGGGCTTTGTGGACTGCTAGAAACAAACTCATCTTTGAAGATCGAGAAATCTCGGCTGGGGACACAACTACAAAAGCCTTGAAGGAAGCCATTGAGTGGCAAGATGCACAGTGGAAATCTAATACCCCACGAAAACCTTCTCCAGAACAGAGCTATTACAGAAACGAAGAATACAGCAATAACACCATACTCTGCTACATTGATGGAGCCTGGAAACCGAACACAACAACTGCAGGAGTGGGATGCGTCTTCATCGATCAGCAAGGAAAACCACTGAAAGAAATCTCAATCTCCAAAGACAACATCTCATCACCATTGATGGCCGAAGCTGTAGCTCTGGCGGAAGCTGTCTCTTGTGCGCAGCGACAAGGGTGGCTCAATTTGAAAATCCACTCGGACTCACAAACGCTTGTTAAAGCAATGACACCAGAAACGGGCAACATGGAACTGTATGGAATCATCCACGATGTTCAAGATGCACTCTCATCTTTTTGCTCTGTTTCACTCTGTTTTATTCCTAGGAATCGAAACACCATTGCTGACCATCTGGCCAAAGCAGCTCTATCTTCTTCTTTATTTGTACCAAACTTAGCCATTGGCTAACTCTTTCTGATTGATTTATATCATCTGCCGTTCAAAAAAAAAAAAGGAGACACCAAATCGCAGAACAGAGAAAACCACCACCCATGTATATATATATATATATATATATATGCGTAGAATTGCACGGATTCGCCTTCTAATTTTTATCATTTTACTAGCTATATAAATTTTTTGCTGACGAAAATACTATACGATTTAGTCACTGAACGCTTAACATATAGTTATTTATTATCCATGCAATCACTTTCTAAATTTAATTTATTTCATCTTTTTTTTTTTTTTTTTTTTGTTCAACTGAGAAAACAAAAGAGAAGGGTGCTCAGGATCTAATATTTCATCTTAATCTAATATTGAGTTATTCCACTACGTATACATGTAACCTTTTAGTAAGAAAATAATATGCGAATCCATCAGTAAATGCGTGGGGTTATGTAGTTTCAGGGATGATAAAGTTGCAACCCCTCCACTACTTCTCTGCAGCATTTCCCCCGTCGGTCACTAAAAATCATTCGCCTACTCGTAGATATGTGTACACGTACGAATATATAAATAATATAATATTCTATAGATTTCGGTGGGAATGATAGAACTCTCTATATATATTAGATAATTTAGATTTGGTACATATCTAAAAACTTATATTGACCACTGGCATTTATAGGTTTCTTGGTGGGACTTTAGACGGAGGGTCTGTAATGACTGCTCTGCTCATATCATTCTGCGATCATTCGTTTTAATATCATCCGACGTGAATCATGATTTGCGAGTGTTTGTATATTAATAAATGTGTTTAACTGAACTGAACAATGCAACCCACATCAACCTGAATAACTGATATCTCCCAATTTATAATTAAACAAAACAGAAAAAAGCCAAAAAGAAAATCAAGACCAAACAAAAACTTTATTTAGTATATTAAATTCCCAATTCATGGGCTGAGAAGTTTTAAATAGGCTTTTAAATGTTATATTTGGGCCATAACTAATCAATGATGTGGTTAGACCGAATAGGGTTAAGAAAAAGATTCTTGAAAAAGCGACAGCTCGATCCACTGAATCTATCTGACTACATGCAGCAGTGGTCGAAACTGGAGATATTGCTGATATTTCTTGGTTGTATCACAATGCCCATGATTTGAACTCTCTTCAGATTCGATCCAATTAAAGTATTATCCCTTCGATTTATTGGCCCATATTGTTCCATAATATGATGATACCATGATAAAAGGCCCAAATTATATGTCCAAACCATATAATAGAGGGTAACGAAACCATCCGAAAACGCCACTTCAATCTCAAACCAATTAGAAGTAATTTGTTTTTTTTTTTCCGGCTAAAATGATGTTTTATATATATCAAAAGGATGTTACAAGAAAAGAATACAATCCATTAGAAAGCCACCGTGGTGGGTACATTTTTGATGAAAACAAAATAGTTTGGAGGTTCATGTTTTGCGAGGAGATGAGTAGGTGCATTAACGTTTGTTCCCCTTGTGTTAGTAAAGACAATTGTTGAATTTTGCATAGGTCTGGGCGTTCGGGTACCCGTTCGGGTTCGGGTCGGGTCCATTCGGGTTTCGGGTTTTCGGGTTTGGAGATTTAGGACCCATTCGGGTATTTTAGAATTTCGGTTCGGGTTCGGGTTCGGGTCGGTTTTATTCGGGTTCGGGTCGGGTACCCGAAATTTTTTTTAAAAAATAAAATTTAATTAATTTTAAGTTTAAATCAATTAAATTTGTCAAATATAGCTAAAAATTTCATATATTTTGTTTATCTTTGATATTTTAGTTATTTTTGTCCAAAAGTTATACATATATTTGGATTTATAAATATAATTTAGGATAAATAAGCTATATCAAATCTAAATATTATGAATATTTTAGGAATATAACTGTATTTCGGTTATTTCGGGTACCCATTCGGTTCCCGGTTCGGATCGGGTTCGGGTTCGGGTTTTCGGATATTGAAATTTATGACCCGTTCGGGTATTTTAAAAATTTCGGTTCGGGTTCGGTTCTACTTTTTCGGTTCGGTTCGGTTCGGTTTTTCGGGTTCGGGTTTTTTGCCCAGCCCTAATTTTGCATTCCATGAGGAAATCACGTAACATATATTTTTGATATTGAAGTCTTTAGTCTTTCCTTGCAAAATATCAATTAGTTAGCCGAGACATGTCCGCTAGGCACCGAAAAAATGCTTATACACAGCCGAACGAAGGTTATAAAAGACCTAAGAACATTATATTAATGTATTTAGTTAGGAAATGCATTTTTGGTTTTAAAAAGAAGAATATAAGATTATCTTCTCAAGCAAATGCAGTAGTTGAACGCACTAATAAGAAATACAGGCGAATGTATTTTAGAGAGGTAGTAAGCAATCCCTAGTTTTATCGGATTTCTTCTAGGGAATGAATTCTTTTGCTGTCTTTTATTTATTAATTATCGGACCATTGGTGTAGATGAGGGTAGCGTAGGTTTTGCGGACCCATTGATAGATAAACAAGTATTGTTCTACGTCGATTATATCCAGAGAAAACAAAATAACAAATTTATTTATTAAGACAACAAAATCTTAATAAATTATAGTACTAGATGTGATTGTTTACCCCAAAAATGAAAATAATCTTTCATGTGATTCCTTGGTTTTCTACATTCACGAAAATCTATATCCTTCCTTGTCTTACTTGATTTTCAATTAAATAATACAGATGTGCTATAATATATTAATGGCAATAGAAATGGGATGGCAGCGTTGAGTTTTTATTTGAAGTCACGAACTACTCAGCTTTATGTATAAATTGAAGTATAAACTTCAAAACAAATATTAGAATATACATAAGTATACTAGTATTTATTTAGTACGTAATTGGGTCTATGCATAGATAGGATTTTTGCTGATCCAAGTCTTGCAAAATTTATGTGACAAACCACATGTAAATGAGTGCGCCAGTTAAAAATTTAGACTACTTCCATGCATATGACACCATTACCTAATTATAATTATCTCAGTACACTCGTGGACAAAATTAACGTTGAATTATAACAGTGGAAGACAATTTATCTTTTTGATCCAGTTAGAGTTTAACAATTTTTTTTTAAAAAAGATCAATATTGGTGGTACGTATGAGTACTAGGTGTATAAATAATTTGTGTTTGTGAGACCATCACATGTATTATCAATAGCTAGTCCCATTTTTCAAATTAAAGACCCTCCTTAATCAGAACCCAAAACTTCTATGTGCTCGGATATAAAACCAATTATATTTCTAATTTCACAAAACAGTATCTACGTATATTCTACAACGTATTGTTATTATACGTTAGATGAATCCATTTCCTTGTGATTACGAAAAGACTATGACTGAACCAAGGCCATTCAATTAATGAGATGACCACCTATTGGCTGATATATAAAATGAACATTCGAACTGTATAATAACATTCCAAATATTAACTATTGCAAACACTTGACAACAAACCCTAAACGCCACGCCTATACCTCTCTATACACAGGCTCAGTTGTACATAGTCAATAACCTACAGGTCCTTTATTGGGATCATTCAATATACTACTACTATGCACATATATTTAATTTAGTAAGTTATTACGACAACTAATTAAAGCATCCCTTATAATATTATGCGGCATCGTGTTTTCGCAACGACAAATCCCTTTGTATACACCAATCTTATATATATGCCTTTGTTTTTCTCTCCTTTTTAAACTTAGCCTATATATATGTCTTTCGTTCTACGTACTGTATACAAATACCCCTAACTTAAGCCCAACTTAGCTCAGTTGTAAGCACGGCACAACCCCAAAGAGGATACATGTATTTTTTTTCTCTCAAACAATAAATCCCCCAAAAGGATAAAATTTAATTAATCACACTAGCATATAGTATGAAGTATAAACAAATTAAAATAATAAATAAATGGAAAAAAGGAGACTCATCTCGAGGCGACACGAGCACTTTTCCGGCTATTCCTCCCACCACATTTCACCATGGAAACTCTACAAACAATTTCTCTGGATTCCCGTGACTGTGACCTCTCTCTCTCTCTCTCTCTCTCTCTCTGAGTTTTTTTTTACCTCCAAGAAATTGCCACCGGGTTTCGTGATTTTAACGTCTATGCCTCACTTTTTTTTATATCTATGTGTAAACTTATTAAAAAATAAACCCCATACTTTTACACAAATTAAACTTTAAAGGCCAGGCTTCAAAACAATCAACTGGCACCTTGTTGACGTTTATATGCGTATACACATTTATCTGTAAACGCAAAATGATTTGGTGGTTGTGATTAACTAGACAAAACCATAGCATCATGCATACCAAGTATCGGAAATGGATAAGTTCGAGTGCCTCATTTGATCATATGAGTAAACATTTGCATTTCGGATTTCGCATACGCTTCATAATGGTGGCTAAATATAGTATAAGTAAAAATTTGCACAATATTTCATGCATAAAATTCAACAAGGACATAAGGTATAATCGCAATTAATATGCTTAGAAACGCGAAATATTGGAATATCAATGAGTTCCATTATTATTAATCAATTAATCCTGTTTCATTACCTTTTTGTTTCTTCTCTATCTGATTGATGAGTGATCTGTGATCCTAGTCATTTTTTGATTAAAGACGAGCTCATGAGCGCTGACAAAACCGGATATTTTTCCTATGATCTGAGATTTCGGTTTAAAATCCAAAATAATTTCCGTAGCCAATAAAAAAATGGATGCTAAAGTAACTAAACTTATAGCAGAACAATTCAAACATTGGTCTTCGAACCCTAAAATAATATTTTGACCACTGTAATTGACTATCAATAGTTCAAAATCCGGATACAATTCACAAGAGAAGGGCATATTGAGATATATGTCTTCTGTTTCTTAAATATTGTCATTGTAGAGTTTTCCACAAACATTGATAAACCAATTTAAAGTTTTTTTAAAATATTTGTTCACACACTAAATACAATTTTCTCTCTAATTAATACATTAAAACAATAGGATTAAAATTGGATTTTGTTTAAAAATTTGCATTGAAAATATAACATGACATTCTTTGTAAAACAAAAATAAAATCTTAAAGTGACACTCTTCAAGAAAAGGAGAGAGTATATGAGATGAGAATGTGAAATGTTAATAGAAGAACAACTTTTGGAAATAAGATGGTCAATATTTGTCTTTCTCAAAATAAAATGGTCCTGTACAATGCATGCAAGCCGACTAATTGACTACCGCTCTGACCAAAATTAAACTTAAAAACTGTATTTATCATATATAAAAGATAATTTTTAAACGAAAACAAGAATAACATATCTGAAAAACAATAATATATACAGTTCCTTTGTTAATAAAGATTAATTGGTGGATTATGAATCCTAAAGAGAGTTTGAAAGAGAGGTTTCAGTGTCGATTCATTTCGATATTCTCTTATGTTCTATTTCAATTAACATTGTAATCTCTCGGTTTATCAAGGTATTCATTCAATTGCCCAGTTATAATCTTCTTTTCCGGCAGTCTAGTTTCGATGGTTGTTGTCGGCTTTATTCTCTCTTTCCAAAAAGATTCACAACAGTGCAAATTCGGCGTCTCTTAGATAACATCTTATATAATGTTGGTTTTCTATGTTTCCGTGGGTTGTATTTGGGGGATTGTGTTTGTCCTCTTTTAAGGGTTTTGTCCCTCCGATCACACATTGGAGATTAACTTGTTGGTGGATCTCGGCTTGAATTTTCTACAGTGGAGATGCACGCGTTACAGTCCGTCTCATATGGAAACCGAGAATAAGTGGACACAAACAAAGTCTAGGAATCAATCACATGGGGCTTTTAAATACTTGTGGAACAAGGTTGTGTTAGTTTTCACATTATCAACAAACATGGGGTTTGGTTACAACCAAGGAAAATGTTATCTCCTCGTGTAGGAAGTGTTTATGTGGTTTGCGATGTAACGAATGGATCGCAACCAATGATCTCTTAAAAGTTATTGGAATGTCATCAAGAAATGTTAGCCAAACAAGGAAATACGAAGATGAAGATGAACAAGGAACATAACAGATCTTGTAATCTGTTAGCGCGTTATAAGTCTTATATACATTTGAAAGCAGCGTGTTAATTCATTTGTTTGTTTATTCGTCTCTTTTACATGACAATCCTTTGATTCATTTGTATCTATGATAACTTTGTAATCTTTGTTAAGTAATAAATAAGTTTAGCCTGGAAAAAAAAAACAATAATAGGATATTTCTCTCTATTACTCCTATTAAATATTAATCTAGTTTCTATAATATATATCAATATATGATCAAAAACACTACAATCGGTTATGTACAAAAGAAAAATACTACAATCGGGAAGAAAAACCAAGTATATACTCTGTATGAAACGCTCATCCCTAATTAGTAATATACGTTTCTGGTGTCTACTCTAATTAAAATTATTAATTTCACTGAGGATGGATTTTTTTTTTTCACTAAACGAAGAGTTTAGATTACCAGCACGAGGCAGTGAAATACAAGAAGAAGACGGCCGCAAAATCTGAAACGTCGTCGCGAAAAAAAAAGTAAATAAAGAGTATCTAACCGAGAATTGCCGGTGACTTTAATTAATCTGCAAATTGCACATTCTCGTCACAGTTCCCTACACAGAGTCTCCCCAGGATTATCCGAGGGTGAGAGATCATAAGGATTATCCGAGGGTGAGAGATCATAAGGAGAGATTGTCCTTCGTTTCTCGACCCGGGTTACGGTAGATACGGTTGAAGCAGATGGATTTGTCATTCCGATCTTGTTTCAAGCGAAGATAGATATAGAAAAAGGAAAAAAATATCAAAGGAACCGAGTAGTCTCTGATACCATGACAAACGTGATACAGCGGCAGAGTATTAGGTTTAAGAGTTTTCTGTATGTCATCTAAAAAGAGAGACTACAAGAGTATATATACCTTAGAGAGAAACTAACCTAATCACCTAAACACGTGGTGATCACCTAAAACACGTGATGAAAACATTTAGACAGATAAGATAAGTATTCAAACACATTTAGACAGATAAGTAAACAAACTGATTGTAGCAAATCGTAGAGGATATATAATAATCCCAACACCCTCCCTCAAGTTGGAGCGTGCAGATCATAAGCGCCCAACTTGTCGAAGAACCGAATGAATTCCTTACGACCCAAGGACTTCGTGAAAATGTCTGCCAATTGGTCTTTCGTGTGAACATAGACTGTCTTGATCGTACCATTTAGAATCTCGTCACGGACAAAGTGTATATCAACTTCAATATGTTTTGTACGTTCGTGTTGAACAGGGTTGGCAGCCAAGTGGATAGCCGACTTGCTGTCTGAGTACACTGTCATGGAGTTCAGATGATCAAAACCTAGATCCTTCAGAACACGTTTGAGCCAGAGAAGCTCTTGAGTAAGAAACGCCAGAGCACGATACTCCGCTTCAGCAGAGGATCTACTGACCGTGGGCTGTTTCTTTGATTTCCATGTTATTGGAGAACCTCCCAGTTGAATAAAGTAGCCCGTCGTAGAGCGTCTAGTAAGAGGGCAACTTGCCCAATCCGAGTCACACCATCCATAGATATGAAGTTTCGAGTCGGCACGGAGGAGAATGCCTTGTCCAGGATTGGACTTGAGGTAGCGTAAGGTACGCAGAGCAGCATTCCAGTGATCGAGGCGTGGAGCCTTCATGAACTGAGAGAGAATATTCACTGAGTAGGACAGGTCAGGTCGAGTAACAGAGAGATAGATAAGTCTCCCCACAATGCGACGATAAGCCTCAGGGTCGGTTATAAAAGCAGAGTCGGATCTGCCAAGTGTGTGGTTCTGCTCGAGTGGCAAAGGAGATGGTTTTGCCCCGAGGAGACCTGCATCAGAAATAATATCCAAGGCATACTTCCTTTGAGAGAGATATATGCCCGTTTTGTTGCGAGCAACTTCTATCCCGAGGAAATATTTCAGAATCCCCAAGTCCTTCATGTGAAAACAAGTTGAGAGATAGCTTTTGAATGTAGAGATCGCAGCAGAGCTACTGCCACTGATGACCAAATCATCAACGTAGACCAGAACTTGTAGAACCTGGCCGTTTTTCTTATATGTGAAGAGAGAGTAGTCGGATCTTGACTGAACAAAACCATAAGTTTTCAAAGCAGAGGAGAGCTTTGCGAACCAGCAGCGTGGCGCTTGTTTCAACCCATACAAAGATTTGTGTAATTTGCAGACGAAGTTCGGATCCTCAGATTCGAAGCCTTGCGGTAGCTTCATGTAAACCTCATCTTCTAAATCCCCGTGCAAGAACGCATTATGCATGTCCATTTGGTGTAGTTCGTAGTTGCGGATTGCCGCTGTACCCAAAAACAAACGGACTGTCCCCATTTTAGCAACTGGAGCAAAAGTCTCACCATAATCCACACCTTCTTTCTGAGTGTTGCCAAGTACTACAAGTCTTGCTTTGTAGCGTTCGAGAGTGCCATCAGCTCTGTATTTGAGTTTATAGACCCATTTGTTCCCCAATGCTCTTTTACCCTTAGGAAGAGTTGTAAGAGTCCAAGTTCGGTTGTCCTGAAGTGCTTTAATTTCTGTTTTCATAGCACTCTTCCAATGTTCGTTACGGGAAGCCTGCGTGTAGTTACGGGGTTCAGGAACAGCAGAGACAGCAGCCATATACGCAGTATGTCGTTCGGTGAAGCGTGAGCAAGAGACATAGTTTCGTATAGGGTACCTTGCTTGTAAAAGACTGGATATCGGAGAAGAAGTTGTAACAGTATTGATTACAAATTCTTTGAGTTTCGCCGGTTGTTTCTTATGACGATGTCCTCGACCAAGTGGTTCAGGAACTGGTGCCGGAGCAGAGTTTTCTGACGAGGAACTAGACAGTGACTCTGATTCAGGTGTCGAAGGAGAATCAGCAGAGGCAGAGTCGGTAACCGGAGATGTAGAGGTAGCAATAGGAGTAACCATAGGTTGATCAGTATCAACAGAGTCATCCTCTGACTGATAATCAACAACCGGTGAATCGACAGTCGCAGTCGCTGCATCCGGAGGAGAGATAGCAAATGGAAAGTCATGTTCCACGAACACAACATCCCGAGAGACAAAGAAGTCGTTGCGTTCAAGGTCATACAAACGCCACCCTTTCTGAGCGTGAGGGTAGCCAACAAACACACATTTGCGAGTCCGAGGAGCAAATTTGTCTCCACCGTGGTGTTGGTTATGAGCATAACATAGAGAACCGAACACACGGAGATGACCAAACTGCGGAGAAGACTTGTAGATACGTTCATGTGGTGTCTGTCCATTAAATAGAGTCGTTGGTGTCCGGTTAATCAGGTAAGCAGCGGTGAGAACACATTCACCCCAGAACTCGATAGGCAAATGTGATTGAAAACGCAATGCCCTGGCAACGTTTAGAATGTGTCGGTGTTTACGTTCGACACGACCATTTTGCTGCGGTGTGCCCACACAAGATGTCTCATGACGGATGCCGTGTTGTTGGAAATGATCACGGAGACACAAGAACTCACTGCCGTTGTCACTACGAACCGTTTTGATCTTGGCAGCGAACTGCCGGTCAATGAGAGAGATGAAGTTCTTCAGATGAGTTTGTGTCTCCTTCTTTTCAACCATTAGATACACCCAAACTCCACGTGAATAGTCATCCACTATGGTGAGAAAATATCGAGCTCCTGTGTGAGATGGAGTGCGGTAAGGCCCCCATACGTCAACATGAATCATTTCAAAAACAGAATTTGTTTTATTGTCACTAATAGGAAAAGTGTTTCTTGTTTGCTTCGCATGAAGACAAACCCCACAAGTTTTATGATCAAAAGCAGTACAATGAGATGAATCAAAAACTGGTAGAAAGTTCAAGATTCGAGTAGTAGGATGGCCCATCCTCTTGTGCCACAGAGGAATCATCTCGTCCGTTTTAGCTACATGTGCCTCGACGCTCTTCATGCCTCTAAAACGGAACTCACCATTCTCTCTTTTACCAACTCCAATCACCGTCCTCGTAGTGCGGTCCTGGAGAATCATAAAACGATCAGCTAGCTGTGCAACACAATTATGCTCATCCATCAACTGACCCACTGATATCAAATCCGTTTTCAAGCCTTCCACAAAATAAACTGACTTCATAATCAAACCCGGACCAAGATCAACTAGTCCTGCCTGATCAGTTATTGTTTCTCTACCATCGGCCAAGATAACCAGAACCGGTGGAATGCGGTGAACAGATTTCAAGGCAGCCATCTTCCCAGTCATATGATGGGTGGCACCTGTATCCAAGATCCAAGAGATAGTTAGAGACGTACCCGTTAGAGACTCAGAGGCAGTGGGTGGCGTGCGCGAGTTCACCAGAGCTGTGACTGTCTTCCACTGCTCATCAGTAAGTCCAGCCACTGCATCTCTGTCACGATCGGTAATGATGTGGTTGGCATAGTCAACAGGGCCAGAAGTCGAGGTAGTAACCGCATTCGCTCGGGATGGTCCATAGTAGCCACCACGAGTTGGAGCAGAAGATCCTCTGCCTCTGCCTCGAGTAGCTGCAGTCTTGGTGCGCGGTCGATCGCCCCACCATTCGGGGTATCCAAATTGAGAGAAACAGCTGTCAGAGGTATGTCCGGTGCGGTTGCAGTACTTGCAGACAGGCTTGTCTGCATCATTTCTTCCTTTGTTACGATTGTCATCGTAACGTGAATGAGCTTGCACAGAGAAAGCTGTGATTTCACCTTTGCTTTCTCGTGAAGTGTTGTTTCTCTGTAGATCCTCTTCTTGGCGTACCAAATTGTAAACCTCTTCCAGCGTGGGGAGAGGAACACGCAAGGTTAGATTCGAGCGGACAGACCCGAATTGAGTATCGTCAAGTCCGTAGAGAAATTGCTGAACTCTATCTTCCTCTCTGTCTCGTTCTTGTTGAGCAGCGAGATCGCAAGTACAGTTGCCACACGTGCACACACGTAAAGGGCGATAGCTTGAGACAGTATCCCAAATTTTGGACAATTTCCCGTAGTAAGTTTCAATCGAGAGATTGCCTTGCTTACAGTTAGCCAGATCAGCTTTGATCTGTTGGTTTTTCGGTCCACTACTGACAGAGTAGCGCTTCTGGATATGTACCCAAAGATCTCGGGCTACCGGACGATGGGAAAGGTTTGTGCGGATCGCGGGATCCACACTCATCTTGATCCATGACACCAACAATGCATTGATTGGTATCCAGTCTTCAAAATCTTCCGATTCTGGAGGAGGTTTCGAGATGGTGCCATCGAGGAAGCCAAACTTCTTCCTGGATTCGAGAGCAGTCTTGAAACTACACGACCATTCATCATAGTTTTGACCGTGAAGCAGGGGATGCGAGATAGTCGCACCAGGATTATCCGAGGGTGAGAGATCATAAGGAGAGATTGTCCTTCGTTTCTCGACCCGGGTTACGGTAGATACGGTTGAAGCAGATGGATTTGTCATTCCGATGTTGTTTCAAGCGAAGATAGATATAGAAAAAGGAAAAAAATATCAAAGGAACCGAGTAGTCTCTGATACCATGACAAACGTGATACAGCGGCAGAGTATTAGGTTTAAGAGTTTTCTGTATGTCATCTAAAAAGAGAGACTACAAGAGTATATATACCTTAGAGAGAAACTAACCTAATCACCTAAACACGTGGTGATCACCTAAAACACGTGATGAAAACATTTAGACAGATAAGATAAGTATTCAAACACATTTAGACAGATAAGTAAACAAACTGATTGTAGCAAATCGTAGAGGATATATAATAATCCCAACATATATCAATATATGATCAAAAACACTACAATCGGTTATGTACAAAAGAAAAATACTACAATCGGGAAGAAAAACCAAGTATATACTCTGTATGAAACGCTCATCCCTAATTAGTAATATACGTTTCTGGTGTCTACTCTAATTAAAATTATTAATTTCACTGAGGATGGATTTTTTTTTTTCACTAAACGAAGAGTTTAGATTACCAGCACGAGGCAGTGAAATACAAGAAGAAGACGGCCGCAAAATCTGAAACGTCGTCGCGAAAAAAAAAGTAAATAAAGAGTATCTAACCGAGAATTGCCGGTGACTTTAATTAATCTGCAAATTGCACATTCTCGTCACAGTTCCCTACACAGAGTCTCCCCTTAGATTCTTTTCTTCCCCCAATTCTTCCGATTTTCTGTAAGTTCCTCTTCTTTTTAAAAACTTTTGTTTTTCTTTTCTTGTTTATAACCTTTTTTATTTCCATAAATAACTTTCTGTTTTCTTTCTGAGTCGAGATCACCATAGAAGCTTTGATCCACTAGTAAGTAGTAACACTGTAATTTCTAGGGTTTACCGTTTACTTGATTCTGCGCGACTAAGTACTTTATTTTAAATCGTTTTCCTTTATTTCTAATTTATTTTCATCGATTCCTGTCTCTGTGTGTACTTTTGTCTTTATCTTTTTGAATTTGAATAAGTATATTGATAAAAAAATTGAACACCTGAAATCCCAACTTTATCAGCAATAATATTCTAGTCATACTCAAAAACGACTGATTTAGTTTGTGATGTTTTCTTTATAATCCTCTTTCCATGGAAAATTTGACTGATTTTCCAAGAAAAAGTTGACATTCCGATGTTTGGTTATGGTTCAACTAATTTTTCTGGTTTTTCACTTTATTAATTTGTTTCTTTTTCAAATGTAAAAACTGTAAAAACATTTAAGATTTTTGTTGTTATCAATTAATCTTTGACGTAATTTTGTGAAAATCGTAAAATTGTTTAGTTAGCTCAGTCAAAATTTACCATTTCTTGAGACAGGAAACAGGAAACCAATTTGGCGGGAAAGAGTCATATAAAAGGTAACAGATGTTTCTGATTTTTCTTTATATATCTTACTTTGAAAACTCTTTTAGATTGTACGGTTAACTATATGTAAGATCATGTTATTTCGTCATCTGATTATTCTTCTCGTTTTAGACCCTTAAGTGTGGCAGACTGAAACTCTGAGTGGTTCAGTCTGGACGAAAGCTATAAAAGGAAGCTTTCTTTTTAATTCTAATTTTGTCACCCTCGTAGTCCCCTCGTGAAAAAAATATATAAATACAAATAGATTCTTAATTTTATTTAAATAAATGATAGAAGTAAGACAAGGATATGGCAAAATCTAAAAAGTGGAATAAGAACTTTCCATGTAGCAGACCTACACCTGCTGGATTTTGGTATATATGTAATATTTATTATTTAAATGTGTATTTAAATTGATAAATTTATTTGTTGTTTAAGTATCATGTGACATGTGTTATTATTAAAGTTTTGCATTCCAATATGTATATATTTACTTTTGAGCTAAACATATCCCTTTTTATGTTTCAATAACATTTGAATGGATTTCTTTTCATTGAAATGTCAATATAATTTAGCTTCAATTAATATCATAGTAGAGTAAATTGAAGCCACACGACGAATATGAACATATAGCAGATAGTACATTTAAAAAAAACTATATATGTAAATATAATATTTGGGTATTACGATAGACCTAACTGATGAGTATAATATGGTCACCATTTTAAAACATACTACCACAGCACAAGTGAATACTAAAATGTATTTGTGCCATAACAAAATTTGACATGTGAAATCAAGTTTGGTGCACATGCACATATTCACATATGCAATTAAAATACCTAGATATTCATAGATGTTATAATATGAGATTGATGTTAATGGATGACACAAAGGCATGCGATTAAACAAAAGGGCTGGCTCCTAGCACAATACAATCTCCTAGTGTGCAAAGGACATAAGCAATAATAACTTTTAAACTTAAATATAGTAATGTTTATGTTTAATTTGAACTTAATTAATTAATAAGGACTCTTCCTTTTGACGGGTGCGAAGACCGATTAAGCGGTCAACAGATTTTTACTCGGGGAGACAAAAGCAAATTCCCCCACCAGTTTCACGATATTTTTAATTTATTTTACTTTATATTATAACAGTTCGACGAAGATATTTTATATTTACATCTCTTCTGCAAGTTTCTTTATTTGAACGAAATTTCACTTTAACTGTCTCTCTTTCCAAATGTGATTATAATATTAAGTTGGCTCTTATAATATTCCATGAACGTACACATGCAGAAGAGAGAATTCGGGGATCTACATAATTTATCCCCTCTTTACAGTAAATCATTTGCTGTATTTTCTAACTTATCTTTGATTCATACGTAAATGTATGCATGTATACGTAGTTATAGATAAGTAGACGTACGCTTAAACATGCATAAATGGATCGATACGCAAGTACATAACAGCCTAAAAGTAAAGCAGAATGGTCAAATGGTAATTAAGGCTAGGAGGTGATTTGCAGAGTGTGGGAATGCTGGGCTTTGAGGAGTCATGAATCGCATTAAACGAGGACGTGAGTTCCCATAATCCTAGTGGGGTTAATTTAGAGAGAGAAAGAGAAGACTTAAATCTGCTTTTAGAAAACTTTCTATTAATTATTTTATTGTACAATGAAATTTAGTTTGCCTCTTAGGGTTGGAATTTTCCGGTTGGAATCTTGGGTTTTGTCTTACTACATGAAACTGAGACCTCCCATCATATATTTTCTGATGTATTTTAAAAGAGAGAGGGATGTTATAGTAGAAAATACAAAAATGTATTGCCATACATAAATGCATAAATTGTTCTTTCTGTCTTAAATCAAATTTGCATAATACAAAGAATGTATATGTGGATATTTAAAATATTTATATACATGTATTTAAATTATGTGTACATATATATAAGATTTCAAACACATACAAAACCGTTATGTGCCATATACTAACTCATTGCGAATATCCACATACATATCATTATTGTGTTATAGTAAAAAAAATATAATTATTGTGTTAGAAAGTTTTAATTGTTTCAAAATAAATATGGTTTTCAAATTGAAATGTATTTTGAGTTTTTTTTTGTGTGGTTTTGATAGTATATTTAGTTAGGTTATTAATTCTTGTAAAATTAAAAGTGTTGAAATGATTGATTCGACGTGAAAAATTCAGATAACGTTGTTCCAATAGTTGATTTCTCCGAATGGTAATAGTTTATTGAGTGGTCCGCGATCACTACGGTGCGGTTATACAGTTATAAAAATGTATAAATATATGTATATATAAAGATTCTTGTTACTATTAAGTACGGTGTAGAACAGTTTTCATGTCACCATCCATTCAGAAGCTTTAGTGTACTGATGGTACAACTTTCGTCAACGCATCATAATTCAGATACAAATACGAGTGTGTGAATTGTAGAGGAAAAAAAAATGCTGTCATAATCCTAAACGGGATCTTAATGGCAAGTTTATAATTATAAAACAATAATCATATAGTAAATGGCATATACATATATAGTTATATATAGTTATATACAGTATATATTATTTTTGTTCAAAAGCATACATATAATTAAGAAATAATATAAAAATTAACAAGATGAGCTATATGATTGTTATACAGTATATATTATTTGAAATAATATTCTAATGAGCTAAAATCCATATAATTAAAGGGGTCTCTCTAAACCTTAAAACTTCTATGGCCTTCCTCTGTATTCATCTCTCACAAATATCTTCTCTTTTGTTAAAACCCTAAAAGTATCAGTGTTTTCAGCAGAGAGAGAGAGAGAGAGACTTTGCCAATATATAAAGCTGAAGAAGATCTCGACCTATATATATACATAATCTCCAATCTTTGAAAAGTAGTCTTGATCAGTAATTTCTCTTTCCCCAATCTTTGATTATTGAATCTTCCTTTCTTCTTTGATTGGTTGGTATATTGGTATATTGATTATACCAAAGTGGGTGGGAGTAATAAATTGATTGATTAACCCAAACACAAAACAAACAGATTTGACTCAAAAACCGGAAAATGAATTCAAACAACTGGCTTGGCTTTCCACTTTCACCAAACCATTCTTCTTTGCCTCCTCATGAATACAACCTTGGCTTGGTCAGCGACCATATGGACAACCCTTTCCAAACACAAGGTAACACCTATCTATTCATATTATTTTTTGTATATTTATGTACTAAAAACAAATTGTATGCTAGAGTGGAATATGATCAATCCACACGGCGGAGGAGGAGGTGAAGGAGGAGAGGTTCCAAAAGTGGCTGATTTTCTTGGTGTGAGCAAACCAGACGAAAACCAATCTGACCACCTCGTAGCTTACAACGACTCAGACTACTACTTCCATACCAATAGCTTGATGCCTAGCGTCCAATCAAACGACGTCGTCGTAGCTTGTGACTCCAACACTCCTAACAATAGCTATGAGCTTCAAGAGAGTGCTCACAATCTACAGTCACTCACTTTGTCCATGGGGACCACCGGTGGTAATAACGCTGCAGCTAAAGCTTCGCCGTCCGAGAACACCGGCGATAACACTAGCGGTGGAGCATTAGCCGTTGTTGAGACCGCCACGCCGAGACGTGCTTTGGACACTTTCGGACAACGTACCTCGATCTATCGTGGTGTCACAAGGTTATATATGTGACTCATTACTCACTTAATTGATTCTTTAAAGATCTTGTGATCTTACATTTGATTTTAACGATGAAATGTATATGTAAGGTTTTGGTTCAATTATATTTAGGCATCGATGGACCGGTCGATATGAAGCTCACCTGTGGGATAATAGTTGTAGAAGAGAAGGCCAGTCTAGGAAAGGAAGACAAGGTAAGTAATTTACTTCCATTTAATTGGGTTCTGTATTTTACTTTTGATTTTTGCTCATATATACTAACTATGTTTATATATTTTCTTCATTCTTTGTTCTTACTGCGTAATCTTTTGGGGATTCAATAAACAATCTAGTTTACTTGGGTAAGTGCATCGACTTGGATTCTTCTTTGTCATCCTCGTGGATTAAGCATATTCTTTTGTTTAAGGAAACTAAATTAAATCAAATTCTTGGTATAGGTGGGTATGACAAAGAAGACAAAGCAGCAAGATCATATGATCTAGCTGCACTTAAGTACTGGGGTCCCTCGACTACTACTAATTTCCCGGTATGTTAGTTTATATTCTCTTGCAATATTCTCTAAATTATTAGTTATGTTAAGTATGTTTTTAACCTTTAATTCATTAATTTTTAATCTTTAATTCATTAATATATATCAGATTACTAACTACGAGAAAGAGGTAGAGGAAATGAAGCACATGACGAGACAAGAGTTCGTGGCTGCTATTAGAAGGTGTTTTGTTGTATCTTCTTCATTGAGACCTTGGTCATATATATACAAATCTAAAATTTCCCTATTCAAAAGACACCTTTACATATGCGTGTCAAATCGCAGGAAAAGTAGTGGATTCTCACGAGGCGCTTCGATGTATCGAGGAGTTACAAGGTTTAATTTTATAGAGATCCACACATATATATTCGTCCTTTTGTAGACGTCAGTTCACATAAACATATACTAAACATGTTTCCTTTGTCATATATATAGGCATCACCAACATGGAAGATGGCAAGCAAGGATCGGCCGAGTCGCCGGAAACAAAGATCTCTACTTGGGAACCTTTAGTAAGTACTTTTGTTATTAAAGCTTGACTGCGTTTGGTACGCAAACCATACGAGAGTCGTTCCAAACCATCTAGAACCTACAAAATCAAAGTGAATTTCAAGAAACCTCCATGTCCATAGAATTTTGTAGTTTAAAAAATAATTCTAGAATCGGCATGCATGTTTTAATAGAAGGTTCTTCAAACCATAATCTTACGTAGATAACGATATGGTTTGTTCTGTTCAGGCACTGAGGAAGAAGCAGCAGAAGCTTATGATATAGCCGCGATAAAGTTCAGAGGACTCAACGCAGTGACCAACTTCGAGATCAACCGGTACGACGTGAAAGCCATCCTAGAGAGCAGTACTCTTCCCATAGGAGGAGGCGCGGCTAAGCGGCTCAAAGAAGCTCAGGCTCTTGAGTCTTCAAGGAAACGGGAGGCCGAGATGATAGCACTTGGTTCAAGTTTCCAATATGGTGGTGGCTCGAGCTCAGGCTCTGGCTCCAGCTCATCAAGGCTTCAGCTTCAACCTTACCCTCTAAGCATTCAACAACCACTAGAGCCTTTTCTATCTCTACAGAACAATGACATGTCTCACTACAATACCAATGCTCATGATGCCGCCTCCTTTAATCACCATAGCTATATCCAGACGCAGCTTCATCTTCACCAACAAACCAACAATTACTTGCAGCAACAATCGAGTCAGAACTCGCAGCAGCTCTATAACGCATATCTTCAAAGCAATCCGGCTCTGCTTCATGGCCTTGTCTCTACCTCTATTGTTGACAACAACAACAACAATGGGGGCTCTAGTGGGAGCTACAACACTGCAGCGTTTCTTGGGAACCACGGCATTGGTATTGGGTCAAGCTCGACCGCTGGATCGACCGAGGAGTTTCCAACTGTTAAAACAGACTACGATATGCCTCCGAGTGATGGCACCGGAGGGTATGGTGGCTGGACCGGTGAGTCTGTACAGGGGTCGAATCCTGGTGGTGTTTTCACTATGTGGAATGAGTGAAAAGGGGTATGTTTCTTGCGACACAAGGAAATAGGTCTGAATTAGTAACTATTTTATCGTTAATTGCTCTTTTTGTTTTTGTAGTCTTGGAAGTTATATTAGAAGGGACTTTTGGTAGAAGAATTTAGGTGACGCAACTGCTTCTTTTAAAATTGACGGCGAAGATGTTAATTCTCAAACGGTGGTTAAATGGTTCTTGAGGGTTAGGGTTTTATGGGTACTCAGTTAAGTGAGTACCCAAGTTTTGTTTAAGGCTAACCCTTTTGACTAATTTCCAAACTTGTAATTCATTTATTTATAAAGATTTATATTTTCTCTAGTTCTTATTATATTATGATATTATCTATTCTAAAGCGAGCCGACAAAAAAGTCAATAATTAGTAATGTAATTTGTTGAGTTTTTTAGAAGAGAAAGCAATAACTAGATCAACAATACGGTTAATTTGTTTTGAAGTCATTATCCAACTAGTATTGATACCAAAATAACAACCTTTTTCTTGATATTTTAATATCAAAATAACAACCTCCTCCATCTCCAGCCTATTCTCCTCCAGGTCATCTTCCTCCTCCTCCTAGTCCGGTCTATTCTCCTCCGGCTGATCTGCCACCTCCTCCTAGTCCGGTCTATTCTCATCCGGCTGATCTTCCTCCTCCTCCAACTCCGGTCGATTCTCCTCCGGTTGATATTTCTCCTACTCCGGCTGATCTTCCTCTTCCTCCTCCTCAAGTTTACAGAGCCTTCTATTATAGGAAATCTCCACCACCACCACCTTCACGCAAACCATGGTGGTGGTTGTTGTGAAGCGTTAAGACCTAAGTGCATTAAAAATGTAGTGTCTTTGATGTCTCTTAATATCCCCGAGCTTCGATCGATATGTTTCAATCACGGTTTATTTTGTTTTTCTCTTTTGTAGAGCGAGTGAAGTTTGATCCATGCATAAACCATTTTTTTGTATGCATGTATTGGTTCTTTTCAAATTCTCAACTAACTCAACAGCATTTAATTACCCACGTCTTCGTTGATCGACTAAAAGGACTTGTTTTTTTTTTTTTTTGGAACACAACTTATATTAAAACGGCCCTAAGCCCAAATTATGTTCGGATTACATGGGTCTAAAGCCCTTTTCGCTAAAGCATCAGCTTCGCTATTGTCCTTACGCTGAATCCATCTAAAAGAACAGTGATCAAATTGAGAAGCAAAATGAAGAACATCAGCAACAATACCATAAATTTCAGCAATATTGTTCCCGGATTTGATAGTGTCGATGAGTTGGGATGAATCAGATTCCACTCGAATCGTTCTGAATTTTGCATCTTTGCATTTTGCGATAGCTTCCCTCATCGCTAAAGCTTCTGCCATCAAGGAGGAACTCACATGATGTGTCTGAGCTGAGAACGCAGCTGTTTGTCCCTGGAAAGTAATCGTCCATCCTAGTCCTGCTGCTGTTGCGTTCATCTTCCAAGCTGCATCAGATCTGCATAGAGCCTCTATCGGAAAGAGCGGAGGAGGGGGTGTGATAGTGGGGTTGAGAGGGCGTTTCCCACCTTGGCCTGAGGTCCATTCGCGTGCCGCAACAATGGCTCTTGTAAGAGTTTCCTCAGGTGAGAATCTTCTATTGTTAAAGATGCGGTTGTTTCTCGTTGCGCTTGTTAAACATCGTAGGTCTACTATTGCCAATTATGTTTAGATTGAAAATTTATGATTCTTTTTTTTTGGGGCAAAAAAAAAAGAATCATAAATTTTCAATCTAAACATAATTGGCAATAGTAGACCTACGATGTTTTCACATATGTAATTTACTTCCAACTTCAATTTCAGCATTGAGATATACAAACAAAATATTTACATCGACCATCTTTAATTTACACCCAAAAAAAGAAAAGAAAATCGACATTTGATTTTCGTTTGCACATTAATTCGGTTGTTAATACCAGACTCAACTGAATAAAAAATCAAAACCGGACCAAACTGATTACTGATTAGTGCTTTGTTTCACAATAAATATATTTTTTTCTTTTCCGGCTAACATTTCCATCGATTTCAAAGAATATTACAAAAAACAAGACATTATACAGAACTATTGTAACACATATTATCACATGAAAATATATGTGCCATACACTGAAAAAAATGCAGCAAAAAGGAGCTAGAGGACACTTTTTGAAGAATAGTCTTACTGGCAAACTAATCATATGATCGGTTAGTATCGAACTGTATGCTGGATTTTTTCTGATGCGACTTGTATACAGCATTTTTTGGCTGAACTTTGCTTTTGCAAACCACATCTTCAAACCTGATGTGTCCGACCCATAGTTATGAAAGGTACACACAGTAATACTAAGACCAACTCCATTAGAAGTACAAACGATCGTCTCTTAGAGAAATAATAATTTTTTAATTGCGGGTCCCACAAATTTATTATTGAACCGCACCTAAAAGCTTCTTAAACAAGAGGCGTTTTGTTCACTGTTTTGACAGGTGGCGATGCTTGATTCGTCGGAATTTTTTTTTCTTTTTTTTTCCTGAAAAAACGAAAGAGAAAATAGAAAAATAATTTTTTTTTCTTTTTTAAGAGATTTAGGAGGGTTCGCTGGTGGAGTTGCTCTAATACCCATTTTTCCGTACCAACGTCGTTTTGAGATATTGTAATACTTATTACCTTCCACAGAGAGAGCCTAGTAAAAAAAAAAAAAAATCAACAAACACTCTGTAAATTTATTTATGAAAGCATTTAATGAAAGACGACCTGTTTTCTATTGGTACATTACTTAATAGTAAAAGCTTACTGTTTAGAGGGAGGCCTTAACGGTAAAGAAAGTGAAACTTAGTGCAAACCAGAAAGCAAAGCCGGCTAAATCTATACACAATCCAAAATAATATATTAAAAGTTAGTGGTAGCCCTCCAATTTAGAGAAATTCCGATGCATATACACATAGTTAATTAAGTCTAAATAGGATCTTAACATTAAGATTGAGTACACAGAACACAAGCATTAATTAAAAATGGTGTCCAAAGGTCTTTCCTTCACCATAGTTTTCCTCTTGGCAACTCTAAGTATCGCCCTTGGTGAAGCCAACAACAACCGTAAGCTCCTTCGATCTCACACTAACTACCAACCGCTACATTCTCCTCTTCCTTCTCCGACCAGTTCTCCTGATCCCATTGATGTTCCTGATCCTCAAGGTTACCAAGCTTTCTTTTATAGGAAATCTCCATCAACACCTTCCCGCAAACCATGGTGGTGGTTGTTGTGAAGCGTTCAGACATTGTCGATCTACTATATTTATCTATTTATATAATTAATTGTCTTTTACAATATTAAGAATGCATTGCTTATGTGTTGTCTTTGATGTCCCTGAGGTTTTTTCTATATCCTTTAATCACTATTTTTATTTATTTCATTTTTTGTAGTGTGGATAAAGTTTGATCCAGGCATAAACTTTTTATTCAGTTTTTGTTGTATTGTATTGATTCCTTTTTTTTATTTGTGATGATTTAAAAACTTCTTGGCTACATTTAAGAACGCATGTTTTCGTTCATTCACTAAGAACTTCTTTGTTACAGACTCTGTAAGAGAATCAATTCATCGACCAAACATCAAAATTTATTTTTCTTTTGCAAGTTGGAAAAAAATATTAGAATGTAATAAACCGAACTTAACGAAATAAAAATTCAAAACCGGATCAACCTTATTAGTATCTTCTGCATGTCACACCGCTATGCAGAGAAATCCTTGGCTAATGCCAATGGTTTTTGATGTTCTTGAGTCTTCTTCATATGAACAATACAGGTCCGTTCTAAACCTTTACATGTCAAAATGTATTATATCATAGAAGGGAAGATAAATGACTCATCTCAATATGCGACTGTCTTTTTTTTTTTTGGTTTTGGTCAAACTCAATATGTGTCTGTCTATATACTATTTATTGTTGGGTTGTTCTAACTTCTAACCAAAAGAGTTAAGATATGGTCGACTCCAACAAAACTGTAACATCCCAAACCCCACCACCTCTCCTCCACCATCATCATCCCCTTTTTCTTTTCCTTTCATCTTTCCCCCACCCATATTTCCCCCTTCCTTCATTCCATCTTGAGCAAGATAGAGAGAGAGAGAGAGGGAGGGAGAGAGAGAGAGAGAGAGGAGGAAGAAGGAGAATTGCCTCGGCAGCCACCGTAATCCGCCTCAGCCATCCCGGTAAACTGTTTTTCCGATCTGTCTCTTTTTGGCCGTTTAGTAAATCGATCATATCTTTCTAACCGTTCCGCATCTCACAAATCTGAGGCCATCATCGGATTCATCTCGACGAGACGAGTCCGTAGACACCAAAATCGTGCCGAACCGCCGCCGGACGCGCCCGCAATCGCCGTTGGAAGCTCTGTGCGTGTTGTCCACGCACCGCCATTGACCGCCGCCGCCGTTGACCGTCGCCGCCGTTGACCGCCGCCGCCGCTATTGACTCGGTGACTCGCTCGAGTTGACTCAGTGACTCACTGGGTTGACTCGGTTGGGTTAACGGGTCGGGTTATCGGGTCGGGTTATCGGATACGGGTCGGGTTATCGGGTCGGGTTATCGGATCCGGGTTGGGTAACCGGGTCGGGTTATCGGGTCGGGTTATCGGATCCGGGTTGGGTGACCGGGTCGGGTCGGGTCCGGTTGACCGTTGACTGGTTTGACCGTTGACCGTTGACCGTTGACTTTGACCATTTGGACCTGTTAACCGTTTTTCGCCGTTCGAAAGCCGTTCTGACTCGAAATTTCGTTCTGATTTCAGATTCAGTGTCCGTTTTAGCATCCGGAGTTCAGAAGCCGCAGTAATCATCCATTTTTGCTAAGGTGAGGGCTTTCCGCAGAATATCGTATTTTTCATCAAAAAGCGCCGTAGATAGGATTAGTACTAAATGTGTTCCGTTTCTATGCTAGAGTCTTTTTAGGATTGTTTGTAAATCGGACTTAGGAATAATAGAGGATTCAACCCACTGTTTGTGCATTAAACTGTTAATTGATTCTTTTAAACATGCTAGAACTAGGTTAGTCGACTATGTGAGTCGTTAGGGATTGCGGGGGTACAGAGTCGTGATTTCTGTACTTGCGTCGCGTGTTGTTTGAGGCGGGGTACGGCAGTTTAGTCGATCGGCTGTCGGTACCTCAGGCAGGTCGATAAATCGTCTGAGGGCGGTGGGTTGGGCACTATCCCATAAGACTGGCCACGAGCTCTGGCCGTAGGACACCGTTGATTGTTCTTTGGGTACTTTAGGTACCGTGATTGTGCATGTTTAGTCTATTTCCTATGTATGGCGTGCTATGGTCAGATGTACGATTCTGTGATTAGCATCCCATACCTCACTGAGTGACTCCCCTGTTACTCACCCCTCCTTATTCCCTTTCCAGTTTTTTTTCAGGTGAGACGGACAAGTATTTTACACTTTGACGATACGGTGCTTCTTTGGGATTTTTACGTTTTCTCCGTATTTTATCATGTACATATAGCATCGAGGTAGTTGGGATATGAGACATTGTATAGTGGGGTATTTGACGTATGTGATGTGGTTAGTGGCACGCCGTTCTCGGGTGTCGAGGGGACGGGTGTTACATTTTGGTATCAGAGCCTAGGTTAGCGTCGTCCCGGTTCTGACCCGGGAGACGGGTAGTAGGAAGCATGATTGCATATTCAGTTTTAAACGGTTTAAAAAAAAAAAAAAAAAAAAAAGAGACAAAGGAGCACCCATTCTGTCAAGTATTAATCTATTCTAAGTTTGTCTCATTTCAACCTCAGTGTAAAACAGGTTTGAGTTGCCATCAAGGAAGGTCATTGTTTCGCGCCGGATTGTCAGCTCGTTGTTCAACAGGTTATGCCGAAGAGATCAGTGTTCAACAGATTAATCAGGATGTCATCAGTCAGACCGCTCAAGAGACCGTTAGATAAGTTTCTCAGGAGTTCATGCAGCAGTTGCATAAAAGGCCGCTCGGATAGCAACGCAGGAAGCTGATCTGATAATTGTACCACTGATTGATCACCAGTTCACCCTTCAAGCAGAGTAAGCATCCGCACGTTCCACTGTCACCACCATATGCACCATCAGTTAAGGCTCAGGGAGCAGAGCCGCCGCCAGTATCCGACGGAGACAGAGAGGGACTCACGTAAAGAAAGCTAATGATAAAGATGCAGGACAACAGTTTGGATCAGATTGGAAAGACAGTGGATACTGTCACCGCAGACAATTAAAGGAAGAAGTTAAATCGTAACTTGGAGCATAATAAGTGTACCACAGAGTTTTAATTGGATTTGACTACTCAATTTCTGAGGGATGACACGTTTCTTTGGCAAAAGGAACTTGTTGAGAGTAGGCACAGTTGTTACGAGTTAACCTATAATCACTCTAGAGGGAGTTCGACAGGACGTTCTTTCCTCGTGAAGCCAGACACACGAATGCCAATGCTTTTAAGCACTTTTATCAAGGCACTAGGATTATCAAGGAGTACGAGCAAGAGTTGGTCGGCTTTGCAGATTTTCAGGGTAATCATAGCGAATGAAGATTTAATCAGCAGGTTCTTGAATGGCAACAAGTGGATAATTGTAACCGTGATGTCGTACGGGTTTACACCGGTCCAATCAATTGGTTGAGAAGACTTTTTGTTCACGAGGCAGAGATAGAGCAGAAGCAATACTTCTTCAGGGTGGTTCAGTCAAGCTTGATAAGACTTATTTAAGATATAACAATGTGTCGCAGCTGTCGGGATATCCACCGTGTTGTTTTCGTTACTACCGTCATCATGTTGGGAGAGCGTGTTCAGTGCTTTCATGCAGATGGTTGGATTGTGTCATAAGTTACTACCAGTCTATGTTTGTGAATGCGTCGTTTGTCAGTTATATTGCAGCACCAGCAGTTGGACCGAGTTGTTCAGTTGTGGTTAGCATGATCTCATTTTCGGGGATTGTTCGCAGGGAGTTCAGGGTTGTTTATGCCACCACCCAAGCGCCAAGCTATTGTCGCGAGTATTGTTATTGGGGACCACGAGATAGTTGAGACTGTTCTTTTTGACGTTGTGGATTTGAGATTGTGGATTTGAGTTTGTGGTTCGAGTATGTCGTTTATGTGGAAACCAGTGATTTAGTACTTGTGTTGGTCGATTGTCGCTTGGGGTGGGCAGCTTATACCCTATTGGATATTGGAGATATTTATAGTTTCGTATGGCGGGTCTAGTCGAGTATTGGTCACCCAGGATGCGTTCGAGCCGAAGAGTAGACAGAGTTAGACAGTCGATTTAAACAGGGAGCTTGAAGCATTCATCGAGTTGTATTTGTTGTACTCAGGGGAGTTGATCTTATCAGAGACTTAGCAGTGATGGAGCTAAAACCACCATGATGTGACTTTAAGGATGGGTCGGTTACCATGGCATTGAGTATAGTTTAGGAACGAGAGTGCATATCCCCGGAGCCGGAAGGGTTATCATTTCTCAGGATATTCAAAACAACATGAGGAGTCTTCGTTAAATTTGTGTTGCATTCAGGAAGATCGTTATGAGGCCAGCGCCGTTTTCACCAACAGTCGTAAGGTAAAAAGAATTTGGGATTAGCCAACCAGTGGCGGTTCCGGGGCGTCAAGAGCAAAAGTTAGGAGAAGTGACTCGATGGTAAGAGTCTGTTGAGGGAAGACGAAGTTCAAGAGGATGTATATGAGACCGAGACTCAGTTGACAAAGGAGATCCTCCAGCAGACGCATTATGCTCAGTTTTCCATTCATCCAAGAAGTTATAAGATGTATCAGGATATTAAGCGATATTATCACCGGACCGGTATGGAGAGGGATATGGCTACCTTTGTGACGTGTTGGCAGACTTGCCAGTTGGTTAAGGCAGAGCATCAGCTACCGAGTGGTTTACTGCAGAATCTTCCATTACCCGAGTGGAAAAGGGACATGGTGACTATGGACTTCATCACCGGATTATCGAGGACAGTTGGCGGAAAGAATGCCAACTGGGTTATTGTTGATTGACTCACCCAGTCAGCTCACTTCTTAGCGATTAAGAAAACGGACGGAGCAGAGCAGCTAGCACAAAGATACATTGCCGAGATTGTGAGATCGCATGGGATACCAGTTAGTATAGTATCGGATCGTGATCTGAAATTCACATCGACGTTTTGCAAAGCTTTTCAGAGGGCATTGGGGACTAAGGTCCGTATGAGTACGACTTATCATTCGTAGATAGATGGTCAGTCTGAGAGGACTATTCAGACACTCGAGGATATGTTCATGGCTTGTGTTCTAGACTAGGAAGGATGTTGGGTTAAGTACCTACCACTAGCGGAGTTTGCCTACAATAACAGTTTTCATTCGAGCATTGAGATGACACCGTATGAGGCTCTTTATGGTAGACCGTGCCATACCCCACTTCGTTGAACAGAGTTGGGAGAGCGCCGAGGTATAGCACCAGCATTTGTTCAGGAGACAGTTGAGCAAATGGAAATGCTCAAGAGACAGCTTAAGGAAACTCATGATCGCCAGATGTGTGATACAGATAAACGTCGGAGAGATCTAGAGTTTGAGTTAGGCGACCTGGTATATCGTAAGATAAGAGGAAATTTCAGGGAGGTTCCGAGACCCGGAAGCTGAAGAAGTTTAAACCGAGATATATGGGTATGTATCCTATCACTGAGCGGATTGGGACAGTAGCATACCGCTTCGCGCTATAAGCAGAGTTGGTTGGGTTTCACGATGTGTTTCATGTGTCAGTTCTGAGGAAAGTCGTCCGGGAGCCAGAGCTCATCCTTCAGCAACCGCCTAGTGACATCAAGAGAGATTTGACTGCAATTAGCCAACCAGAGTCAGTCCTAGAGCGCCAAGATAGAGTTGTTCAGGGGGAAGTGCTACCGGTGGTCAGAGTTAGTTGGGAGAGAAACGGCATTCAGAAGGAGACTTGGGAGTTAGAGTCTCATATTAAGTCTGAATTTCCTGAGTTTTTTTTTTAAGGATGAAGAGCAATTGACTCAGGACTAGAATTCGAGGACGAATTCCTCGTTAGTGGGGAAGAATTGTAACATCCCAAACCCCACCACCTCTCCTCCACCATCATCACCCCCTTTTTCTTTTCCTTTCATCTTTCCCCCACCCATATTTCCCCCTTCCTTCATTCCATCTTGAGCAAGATAGAGAGAGAGAGAGAGAGAGAGAGAGAGGGAGGGAGAGAGAGAGAGAGAGAGAGGAGGAAGAAGGAGAATTGCCTCGGCAGCCACCGTAATCCGCCTCAGCCATCCCGGTAAACTGTTTTTCCGATCTGTCTCTTTTTGGCCGTTTAGTAAATCGATCATATCTTTCTAACCGTTCCGAATCTCACAAATCTGAGGCCATCACCGGATTCATCTCGACGAGACGAGTCCGTAGACACCAAAATCGTGCCGAACCGCCGCCGGACGCGCCCGCAATCGCCGTTGGAAGCTCTGTGCGTGTTGTCCGCCGCCGTTGACCGCCGCCGCCGTTGACCGTCGCCGCCGTTGACCGCCGCCGCCGCCATTGACTCGGTGACTCGCTCGAGTTGACTCAGTGACTCACTGGGTTGACTCGGTTGGGTTAACGGGTCGGGTTATCGGGTCGGGTTATCGGATACGGGTCGGGTTATCGGGTCGGGTTATCGGATCCGGGTTGGGTAACCGGGTCGGGTTATCGGGTCGGGTTATCGGATCCGGGTTGGGTGACGGGTCGGGTCGGGTCCGGTTGACCGTTGACTGGTTTGACCGTTGACCGTTGACCGTTGACTTTGACCATTTGGACCTGTTAACCGTTTTTCGCCGTTCGAAAGCCGTTCTGACTCGAAATTTCGTTCTGATTTCAGATTCAGTGTCCGTTTTAGCATCCGGAGTTCAGAAGCCGCAGTAATCATCCATTTTTGCTAAGGTGAGGGCTTTCCGCAGAATATCGTATTTTTCATCAAAAAGCGCCGTAGATAGGATTAGTACTAAATGTGTTCCGTTTCTATGCTAGAGTCTTTTTAGGATTGTTTGTAAATCGGACTTAGGAATAATAGAGGATTCAACCCACTGTTTGTGCATTAAACTGTTAATTGATTCTTTTAACATGCTAGAACTAGGTTAGTCGACTATGTGAGTCGTTAGGGATTGCGGGGGTACAGAGTCGTGATTTCTGTACTTGCGTCGCGTGTTGTTTGAGGCGGGGTACGGCAGTTTAGTCGATCGGCTGTCGGTACCTCAGGCAGGTCGATAAATCGTCTGAGGGCGGTGGGTTGGGCACTATCCCATAAGACTGGCCACAAGCTCTGGCCGTAGGACACCGTTGATTGTTCTTTGGGTACTTTAGGTACCGTGATTGTGCATGTTTAGTCTATTTCCTATGTATGGCGTGCTATGGTCAGATGTACGATTCTGTGATTAGCATCCCATACCTCACTGAGTGACTCCCCTGTTACTCACCCCTCCTTATTCCCTTTCCAGTTTTTTTTCAGGTGAGACGGACAAGTATTTTACACTTTGACGATACGGTGCTTCTTTGGGATTTTTACGTTTTCTCCGTATTTTATCATGTACATATAGCATCGAGGTAGTTGGGATATGAGACATTGTATAGTGGGGTATTTGACGTATGTGATGTGGTTAGTGGCACGCCGTTCTCGGGTGTCGAGGGGATGGGTGTACAAAAACACTCTGAGGAGATCTTGAGAGACCGTACAGATTTTCTCTTCTCTGGTTGGTAAAACAATTATGTAACAAAAGTCATGAAATTCACATTTGGGTCAAATATATATATCACTCATAATTGTTCTTATAAATTCTTAACGACCCAAAGTGTGATAATAAAACAGAATTTAAACTCAGAGAATGTTTGTTTGTCTAAAAGTGTAAAAGTGTGAAAGAGACATATCAACAACAATAATATAAAAAAAACACTATATGTGATAATAACAACAAACATGTCACCAACAACAGTCTGAAATCTCAAGCAAATTGCATTGGTCGTCTTATCTGTCAATTGAATTTTTTTTTTTTACATTTAAATAATTTTCCCTCACTTTCTCTGACCTTTCTTTGCTTCATCTTCAAATCTTCCCTCTCCATCTTGTTCAAAAAGGAGAAAAAAACAAAGTAATTACGAAACTTTCTTCTTCACGATATTTCAAAATCAAAATTTGGTTAAAGGGTCCCATTTTTTGGTTTTCTTTTTTCTCTTCTTGCCTGATTCTTTAATTCTTGATTCTCATAGAATTTAATGCTCATGGCTTTTATATGAATCCTCAGAAGCGTACAGGCTCCATTGAACAGTAAAATCTTGTGAAAGTTGGATCCTTTTTATACCGACAGAGGAAGATCTCAGATGGCAAACAAGATGAGTGAAACAGTTTCGAAGCTGGATGATTATGAAGTCGTGGAACAGATCGGAAGAGGCGCTTTTGGGTCTGCTTTTCTTGTAATTCACAAGTCCGAGAGACGAAGGTGAGTTGAGAGAAATAGACAGTTTGTCTTCATTCGTTGTTCTGATCTGGTTTGATATCAAATCCATGGCTTGTTCTTTTGTAGGTATGTGGTAAAGAAGATACGTTTGGCTAAACAAACAGAGAGATGCAAGCTTGCTGCGATCCAAGAGGTTAATTACGTTAGCAAACTTTTTTTTTAATTTGTAAATCTTGATTATATCCAAGAATGACTCACAAAAATCAAAATGTGTTTTTTCTTTTTCTTTTTTCTTTGTCTCTCTGATATTATCCAGATGAGTTTGATATCAAAGCTTAAGAGCCCTTATATTGTGGAATACAAAGATTCATGGGTTGAAAAGGTAATACTAGTCTTGTTAAAAACTCTTAATCAAGCGCTAATATTCGCAGAGAATTCTAACTTTTTGGAGTCTTTTTTTACTGGTTGCTTATGCAGGATTGTGTATGCATTGTAACTAGTTATTGTGAGGGTGGAGACATGTAAGGCAATATTACACGCTTCACATCATTTTATATTTCTATTCTCTGGTGGTTTATTTCAGCTGATTTTGATAAATGTAGGACTCAAATGATAAAGAAAGCTAGAGGAACATTCGCATCCGAAGAAGTTAGTAATCAATAAGGAATCTATTTGGTATAGACAAGTATTTAATTGATATTGAATCTAACTTAGGTTTTGTCTCCTTTCTCTATGTAGAAACTCTGCAGATGGATGGTTCAGCTACTGTTGGCTATAGACTACCTCCATAACAATCGAGTTCTTCACCGTGACCTTAAGGTAAATCAACTTCTATTACTACCTATGCTTCTTTTGCTTCAATGGAACAGAGCATTTATTAACACCGCAAAACAAATGTTCCAGTGCTCCAACATCTTCCTGACCAAAGAAAATGAGATTCGACTAGGTAAAGATATCAGATGCAAGAATCTTCTCTTTACTACCTATCAAGAAGCTGTTCTAGATCTCCTGTCTTTAAATTGTCCCTTTATCAGGTGACTTTGGCCTTGCAAAACTTCTTGGCAAAGAAGACCTTGCTTCCTCGGTAGATCTCATATGCCATTTGGGATTTATACCTTTTCGCCCAAGTTTTTTTTCTGAATCATTTTCTTGTTTTGTAGATTGTGGGGACACCAAATTACATGTGCCCTGAACTTCTTGCAGATATACCTTACGGTTACAAATCTGATATTTGGTCTTTAGGTCTTCATCTCTTCTTTAGCTTACACATACTATCCCCCAAAGCTTTTGTTCTTGCTTTCTCACAAAGATTTGGCTTTGCAGGTTGTTGTATGTTTGAGGTAGCTGCACATCAACCGGCCTTCAAGGCTCCTGTAAGAACTTTTCCCATTTCGTCTTGTGTTAAATCTGAAGTGTCTATCTTGCTTCTGAACTTTCCTTTGTTTGCAAACAGGACATGGCTGGACTCATCAACAAGATTAACCGCTCTTCGCTTTCTCCCCTCCCGGTCATGTATTCCTCTTCATTGTAAGTATAGATTTACATATAGTTTTAGTACTAGAGATAAGCTTTGAGTATTACATGTTATGAATTTCTAATATGTTTTTTTTGCAGAAAAAGACTGATTAAAAGTATGTTGCGCAAGAACCCTGAACATAGACCAACTGTGAGTTGATGATGAGTTCCATCAGTTTCTTCATTTTGTGGATTTTCTCTCGCAGTTTCTTCTAACTTTTTAATGTTCTTTATAGGCTGCAGAATTGTTAAGACATCCTCACTTACAGCCATATCTTGCACAATGCCAAAATCTGTCTCCGGTTTTCAAACCGGTTGTGTCCAAATCAGAACACAACACCTACGAAAACAGAACAGGAGAGACCCGTCTTCCTCCAAGGACGGGGACTGCTAAATCCGCGAGAACACCCATTAAACTTAACCAAGCACTAACAGAAGAAGAAGAGGAAAGAGAAAAGAGAAACAAGGATACAAGTTCTAGTTCAAAAGACAAAGAGAGATCAGAAAAGACCCAGGAGATGTCACTGATTAGTACATTAACGCTACTACGCGAGTATCAGAAGAAGAGCCCGAGAAGCGAGGAGAGAGCAGAGGCCTTGGAATCTTTGTTGGAGCTTTGTGCAGGTTTACTTAGGCAAGAGAAATTCGATGAGCTCGAAGGAGTCTTGAAACCTTTTGGAGATGAAACAGTTTCATCAAGAGAAACCGCAATTTGGCTTACCAAAAGTCTCATGAATGTAAAGAGAAAGCAAAACGATGATGAAACTAATCCTTAAAAAGAAAACACTAATCACAACTTTTTCATGTGACCATTTTGTGCATCAAAGACATTAAATCGAAAAGCAATGAAGTTATTCATGACATTTGATTGACAGAGTGCTTATATAGGATAATGTTATTATTATATCATACTCATAAAAATATTAGTGTAATAACTTACACAATGAGATTATACATCATTTGACAAAATTATTTTGCATAGATTCTAAGGAACCAATCATGACAAAAAAGAGTTTTGTTATATATCTCTTAGAAGCCCCTCCTCAATATATCTCTTTACTGCAAGAGAAGAGCCAAGAAGGCGGAGAGTGATGCAGCAACAATGGAGCCAACCACCGGAAAAGCCACGGTGGCGGAGGAAGTACCTGGTGCTGGTGCTGGAGACTCCATGGTAGCCGCCGTGGCCGAGCTCACTAACACAGCCGAGACAAAGAGGGCCACAAAGAAGTTGTTGACGTTCCTCATTTCCATTATTTCTTTTGGGTTTTTTTATATATATTTTTTTTATGTTTGTTTTGTTTTATTTTCTAGGTGGCCTTGAAGGTGAAGGTGGTGAAGGTATTTATATTATAACAAAATGTGGAAGGAGAAAAGGAGAGAGTTTCAAGGTTTGCCATTAATTTAGGAAGACAGGAGTCTCTATTTTTTGTTACTAATTTTAGGAATGAAGAAATGGCAAAAAATAAACTAGAGCGATAATTATTCTTGGATTGTTTGAACGAGTCTCGAGTAAAAAAGAAAGAAACTTTAAATTTTGTGTGTGTAAACTCTGAACTACTGTTATAAACATGGATGCTAAAAAGAGATTATTACTTGGATGCTAAAAACGAATACTACAGATTACATTGTCTTCACAGATACAAAGAGACTATACTCCAGATACTGATTTCTGTCTTTGAGTAGGCAATTATTGCACACATGACATAATACAACTTACAAGCTCATTGTCTCAGGCAAACTCACAGGTTTTTAAGATGACAACGAGCAAAACATACAGGTTAAACTGCAAATGGAACTTAACTTATCTCTTTGTTTCCTTAACTTGATGTAAAGAGAAGATAAGTTTGTTTGCAGGTTCCCTCGCTTTTCCAATTTTCACAGCTGTTCGTCAATGATATAAGCTCTTTGGTTATCGGTCCTACAAATATTGTGGAATCCGGAAACAACGGTGAATTTGTTCTCCTTCAATTAAGTTAGGGTACGATCCTTGTCACCGCTTTAGAATTGCTTTAATATATATAGTTCCTTTTGTTTTTCATCACTTCATAAAGATAACTCGAACTAAATTTTAGGGATATTAAAGACTCAATGGTAACGCGTCTGACTCCAGATCAGAACCAAGTACGATGTGAATATTGTGTAAACTCTGAACTACTGTTATAAAAACGGTTGCTAAAAAGAGATTTATTCCATCGATTTAAAAATGAATACTTATTTGTTTACATAATTCACTGTCTTTACAGAGGCTGATCTATCTCTTTTGAGGAGGCAATTATTGCTCACATGACATAATTAAACTTACTAGCTCATTGACTCAGGCAAACTCAGCTCCAGAAAGTAAAGACTGCAAAAACAGAGACAAAACATATCATCAAAATCATTAACTAAGGACGCAAGCTCTATTTCCAAAGAGCTCGGGTTTTCGGATTTTGTGTTTTTAGTTTTTACCTTGCAGACATACAGGCCATGCCAACAAACACAGCCTTCACAGCTTGTTTCTGTCCAGCATAATCAAAAGCCAAAGGAAGCATTTCGTGCAACGTTAGGAAAGCCATGATTCCACCAACTGCATCATACAACAAACAACAGGTTTTGTATTGATTCGTTTTAAGTCCAAATGATATTTATATAAAGTATCGATTATCTGCACAGTTCCTACTTACCCGCTCCCAACAAGCCTTCAAGGATTTCTGGACTCAAGCTGCTCGGGAATAGATAAGCTGCATTGTAAGGAACATGTATCGATTTATGATACTTACTCAAAACTCTAACGAGAACAGATGCTACTGTACAGAGTAAGAGGCAGCATGCATGAACAAAGAAACCAATGCAACTTACCCACGATAATTACACCTAGAGGCTCAGCTAAACCAGAGAGTGTTGCCAATTTGAATGCCTGCCATTTGCTGTTACATACATAATATCGATTTGGGATGAATAAGAACACGTAGTATATATAGTGAACTGCATACCATCTAAATGTGAATAATGTGAATTCATGTGCAACCATGTTCTTACCTCTCTGTTGCAAAATAAATAGGAAGTGCAACCGCAACACCCTGAGAATATCACACCAGAGCAGCAAGAGAAGCATGTCAAATCAGAGAAAACAGATCTAGTTGTTTACTCGTCTTTCAGCTAAGTTTCTAGTGGAAAACAGACAGTCAAACAGGAAACAACAAGACTTGGTATTCTTTCTAGGTTTCTCTTAAAAGGAAGAGCTAGGTAAGTCGGTAAATATGACAGCCTTCCAACTTTCTAATGGTTACAGAATCTGTACCTCGGGAATGTTGTGTAAAGCGATTGCCAAAGCCAGATTAACACCAACTCGCATGCCCTGTCAATTAGAATCCAACAAGCAAAGATTGCTATTAATACGCTGGTGATTCAGGTCATCAGAGAGCATAGAGAGAATAATTTTTCAGAATGCATGTTCTCTGAAGTTTTTTGTCCATCATGATCCTTAATATTCACCTTTATTGATCCGAGAAATACGGCCATCCCCTCTGGAAAATTGTGCAAGCTTATTCCTACAGTTCAAAGTGAAAAAATATACATTAAGATTTTTGATAAATAGTTAAGCTATAAATTAACATTAAAATAGAAAAGTTTATAGAAGTCCAAGAAACATGATACGTCCTGGCTGAAACACACAGATCATTAGGTCTTTCAATATAGTGCAGTAATATATTGACTAGTTTGCTAAATACGAAGAGTTCAAAGTTGCAAGTCCAAACATTGATGCAGTGGTTTTGAGGAGTCATTGTAGACAGATCTAGCCAACAGATCACAGATTAAACTAAATGATGACCCAAAATTCGGACGACAAAGATTAACAAATTAAAGAAATGGAAGTGGAAGTTGGTATACCAATAGCTGTAACAATTCCACTGTATAAGACTTGCCGGCGATGCTTCTTCGCCATGTCCTTACCTCCCTCGTCTCCATTTTTCTGTTATCAACAAATAAGCCAAGCTGTTATGATACAATAGAGACACAGCATATTAGACAGAAAGCCTTCGGTGAACACTGTATTCTTGCCTTTCTTCTTTTCACGTCAGTAGAAGGACCAAGTGTGGGTTCCGGTATGAATTTGGCAATACACGCAAAGAAAATCACACCACCGAAAAACTGCATCACTTGGAAACTTTATTACTTCCAGTGTGAAGAAAAAGTATATTATTTGTATAGCAAAATCAGTGAGGCACAAGATGGACAGAAGTACTAACCCAGAGATTGCCTTTTAAAAACCCAATAGAGTTGATAGCATTATGAGCCAAATCCAGGAACGATATGCTCAACATCAGACCTGCCGCAAACCCCTGTAGATAGGACTTACTATCATCAGATAAACAACTACAATATGGATCAAATTTTCATAGCTTTGTAGAAAAGAATGTTTGTATGGGAACACAACTTCCAGTCAAGAGCACCCTATAAAACTTGAAGACAAGAGAATATAGCAACGATGACCCAAAAAAAAAAGAGAGTGGAGCAATTAATGAAACTCCACCAATGGCTCCATAAAATTATGGGAACTCTGCTTTACCAGAACTCGACCAGTATTACAAAAATTTAAGCCTCGTGCATGATATTTGAAAGGATAGGGGATAAACATATTGGAATTGTAGAATGGAAAACCAGATCTAGCGTCACCTGTAGAAGTCCAAGCATCTTCATATTGGGAGTCTCACTAAGAACTACGAAAAGCGCACCTACGAAAATAACACGAAGCTTATATCAAATTGAAGAAAAATCACATCTAACTTGGAGTCCCTAAGTGTTATCTAAGTAACAGAAAGAAGAAAACTGAGTTTCAATTCCTTATGCTCAGTTAAGATACAAAATCATCATATCTAGGAACTAGCAATGTACTGAACACAAGATCAGCATTGCATCTATAACATTTTGAAGGAAACAATCCAGTCTTACCGAACAATTTCGATGGCACAGACTACAACTACAGAATAAGCATTGATGATCCGACAAGTAGTTTAGCTTTGACAACTTCTTCAACGAAAACAGTCAACCAAACAGATAGTAAACAAAAGGCAAAAGTTGAGCATCACAGAAGAATCATCATTCAATCATTTCAACAATCTAAAAAAATGAAACCTGATTCTACAAAACCAGACACTTATCTGAAATCCAACAAACGAAAGGCTTGGAATTTCCAGAAAAGAAAAAAAAAAAGTTGACCCACCTAAAGAAGTACTTAATCCACCCACAAGGGATAGCCCAAGCGCCACGAGCATCTGCGAATCCATCGATTTATCTGACAGGAATCGAATAGAAACAAAACGCCAATCAAAGTTTTTCCTGTTGAATTCCTAAGTAGACTTCAGAAATGGAGAAGACGAAGGATGTGCGTGCGTGTGTGTATAACGACGGAGACGAGGAGAATATCTGAAGCTCAAGGAAGAGATAGTTTTGAGGCTATTATTGATGGAAAGTGAAAAAACTGAAACCCTAATCCATAGCTATTCTCTGCAAATTCTTAGCCTTAACTGAGCAAATTAATTATGCCTGACCCTTGCGTGCTTCTCGTTATCTACCTAACCCCTTTCATCTTCTTCTTTCTCGTTTCCCTGCTGTCCCCCTGGTTTTTGTTGACCCGGATTTATCTCGGGTCCATATAACCCGGAGCTCCATCTACAAGCGGGTTAACCAATTTTAATTTCGATAAATTAGTGAAAACTTCATAACGTTTATGAAAAGGATCAAAAACTTTCATTTTGTCAAATTAAGTCCTTTAATTTACCCTACAAACTGATGATTCTTTTTTTTTTTTTTTTGGACAATGAAACTGATGATTCTATAGATCAAATAATTGACTGATTAAGGCATTATGAAACTTATTGGAGTTATTGGCGGAAAATATAGCGAAATACAGTGATTGTAGGTGATAGTAAAGGAAAAGTGAGAGTGGCTAACGAGGCCTTATTCAAAGGTTTTGGATGTCAATTACTTTGGATTTATATTAGTTAATTTTAAATTGGTCGTTTGTATATATTTATTTTTTTTTGGTCAAAAATTGGTTTATATATATATATATATGTATCATCAGTTCATCACTAACTAGTTTGAGAATCTGTCCCGATCTTACAGAGGCACGAGACATGTAAATTTGCAAGAACGAAAATAAATGTATGTTAGGATTTCATATCAAGAATTAAAAGACTTAAGAGTAATATTGGAAGGACTCTCATCTACGTGTAAGAATAGAACTCAGGATAACAAAGCCAATTAGATTAGTTATATGAAATAAGACACGATGTAAAACTTTAAGGAAGACCTTAAAACAGTACTAAATGCTTCTGCTATTCCCATAAATAATAATCCCAAACGAAAAAGAAAAACACGATCATTCTTGCTGGTCGACATCAGAAGCAGCCTCCTCGGCCTCATGATCGCCGAAGCAATGATCAATGCCAAAACAAGGGACATGACCGTTACCAAAGGCCTTAACGTGGTCCTTTAGCGACCTCTTGTGCTTGAAATCCGAGCCACATGAGCAATACCAAAGCTTCCCACAGTTCTTCTCGTGCGTCCTCCAGTCTCCTTTGACCGCAAAAGCCTTTCCACATCTACGGCAAGCAAAGGGCCTTGCACCGTGTTTCCGCTTGTAGTGTGTCTGAAGCGTACGGAAGTCCTTGAGCGGCCTTGCCCTTGGGTGGTCTATGTTGTTCTTGCAGCCAGGTGCGCAGCAGTAGCAAGGCAGCCTCAGCATCGCCGTTGGTTGTGTCCCTCTTAGTGACTCCGGTCCTTTTCTGTATTGTGACCCATGTCCCCACATGTGCATCTAATTCCGATAAAATAAAAAACATGTGTAACGCTTAATTATTACACATTAATTGCTTCAAGTTGTGCGCATAGCTTAAATATTTATTTGGTTTTATGACCAGGCCAAAAAATTTGAATTTAACTCCAAAACTAACTTATTAATCTCGAAATGCAACTGTCACAATGTAAATTTGTGAAATGACGACCAAAGAAATTAGTGGAATATCTAAATAGTATGTAATAAGACTGACACAAACTTCATATATATAATTCCATATATTTATCAGTTAATTTGTATAGTTCTAGACACAATATTGTATAAACTTTTGTAATTTATAAGCTAATCGTATTAGTAATACTATTAATTATATCGTATTTTCTTGTGTCTTGCATAAATGTGTATATGAGATTTGAGATCTAACCATGTATGATTGCTTAGGGTTAATAGGTATAAAAAATAAAAAATTGCAAGACATTTATCTCCCATTCTTTCTTTTACTTTTTAGGGTAATGAGTGTTGTGTAGTAGAACTGCACGAAAATCAAGAGAGAACAAAAATGGAAGAGGAAGACTACTAATCATATTTTAGGGTTAGAAGGAGTCAGTCTAAAAAGACTATTGGTTAAAGAAGATCTTCTTGATTTTAAACCCATTGATTGATTTTAGTTGATCTTCTCATAGCCATCAATCAACGAATCGTACAGCTGGTGACTTGTACCATCAAATGAAAACTTATTCTCGATTTATACTAGTAACAATTATTATGAAAAAAAGGTCGCAGTGTGTGCTAGAGATTTTCTCAAGATGAAGATTTGAGGAAGATAACGATAATTATTAGTTAGAAGAAAAAACAAGAAAAGTAATTAAATTGACATCCATTTTTCAAGAATAAAAAGTCAAATCTTAAAAATCATTGTAGGGAAAGTAGGAACTTAGAGTTAGGTTTATTGGATGAATATATCCTTACCTGCATGTTGTTGTATCTGTTGAAGGTCTTGAAGCAGAGAGGACAAGAGAACTGTGTAGGACCCATTAGAATTTGAGAAGGAGTAGGGATCCAATAGTGATTATGATTACCCCTTTGTACACCACCATGACCATCGTGATCAGGAGCAAGTGTAACTTCTACTCCTTGATATTGGTGACGATCTTGATCGGTAGAATCAAGGACGACGTCGCTGCTGCTGCTCACACCACCACCGTAGGTAATAGCATCGCCACCGTGGTTTGCTAACCCTAGATGAAGATCCACGGTTACATCATGATGATAAGTTTCTTGGCATTGATCAAGATCATGATCAAGAAAGTTTGAATTAGAAGAAGTTTCGGTCGTCTCCATGAAATAGTGCTCATGATGAGGAACAATAGCTTCTTGATGCTTATGAATGGGACTTAAGCTAAGGAGAGGAAGAGCTTCTCTAAGTGGAGGAGAGTCAGGTGAAGTGGAATTAGGGTTTACGTTTGTAGTATTGCGAGGGTAATAGAAGCTGCCATTGGAGTTGTAGATGTGTGAGAGAGAAGTGGAATAGTTGAAACTATAGTCATAGTAGTCGAGAAATCCATTGTTGAAGATACAAGCTGGATCAGACATAACTTTGAGGAGAAGAAAGAGAAATAAGCAAAGGCACGATATCTCTAGATGAAGTAGGTTGTATTAAGAGGGCAATGAAAGCTAGATATGCATGTATATATATATATATATATATATATATATATATTAATACGTGGGTTTGTATGTGTGTACATATATATCATGTGTGCAATGTGACAAAGCGGTGGAAATAGCATATGATATTTAATAGAACAATGGTACGGAGAAGATGGTAGGGAGAAAAGAAACAAAGAGAAAGTTTGAAGAAGGGAAAAGGAGACTTACTATCTTGGGACTCGAAGTGCACGCATGTATTTATAAAGTCAATTATTAAATCTTTATGAAACAACCATAGATATAAGCTTAAGCAATTAAGTAATATTAAAATTTTCTTGTCACAAAATAGTGGATATCTATGATCGGATTTAAAATATAAGAAAAACAAATCTAAGATTGGGTTAAAAACCCATAGTATATTGGTGTATTAAGAGCATCCACATTGGAGAGCTGTCCTCTAAGTTTCAAAGTATATTTTATTAGTAAATATATGATTGATTTAAGTTAAGAATTTCAATTATTTTTTCTTAGTTTTGAGACATGTAATGGAGAGCTTCTTTGAGATTCTTAAATTTTTTTGTTTTTTTTTGGTTTTTGAAATTGTTTTAAATTTAAAGAAAATGAAATATAATCAAACTATTAAGAGTAATTAATCTAAAATGCAGAAATTTATAAATATATTTCATAATCATATATTTTGATACATATATTAGTTAACAGAAAACTGTTTCTTTGAATGAGCACACAAAGCTGTTACCAATAACTGTTAATTTCTTTGAATAAGCACACAAGCTTCACCATCTCAAGTTTCAGATGCAAAGAGATCTTTGACTTCCTCGAAAACCTCTTCGCTCGGTTTTGCAGCATTGATCTTGAGGGGAAAAAATAAATAAAAAAGAGAGAGAGGATCAGAAACTAAGTTTTATGGTAATGATCATGGAGGAGAACCAAAACCTAGCCTTTCAAAGTTTCCCTTTAGACTCGTAGTAGCTAACAAGAACGAGCCTGGTTCCTGTTCATAATGCGCCTCTCTAGTTCTTCTTCAGGACAATCAAAGAACAGGACAAAAGCAGGCTCGATTTTCGCCTGTTCAGCTCCACAAAGCAGAATCCTCCTGGTTACCCTGCAAGAGAGATGATGCGAGGTCGTCATGGTGCTATAATTAAACCATATAACCCCATATATACTAACTTTTTCTTCCGTCTCAAAGTCATATATTATTGCCAATAGAGCGAGAATAATGTTTAGAATCAAACCGCGTTCTTTTTAAAGGTGGAAGCATAAACAATAGAAACATCAGCCATTCATACGAAGCAAACCCGTAATTGTATACACACCATCATGCTTTAATACAAACAGCATATCTGTAACCCTGTAATAATCTGTAACTACAAAATGATGCGAGGTCGTGCGCTAAACTAAAAGTCATCATCATATGGAAGAATATTCATTGCCAAATCATCTCTGAATATATCAAATATAGTCAACACTGAATACAGAAAAAGCTTTTTCACATGAATCATCATCGAAACAAATATTCCAACCATCAAGCGTACAATAATGTTTGCTCAGGGAAAAGAAAAAGTCACAAACTTTGACAATAGCGTTTACCACGTTTCCACTCAAAAATTTTAGAATTCGAGCTCAAGATGTAACATTGGTAATCTTTTCGGAATCAAAGCTAAGCTTTCAGGAAAACAATCTCATGAAACACCATCGACTTCATCAATTCCAATAACCAAACTTATTCAGATGAAAAAAAAAATGCAACTAGAGCCGCATTGCCCTTATATTAGTGAACCTAGGTACCAAATTACTCAAATTCCGAAAGAAATCCTAATCGAACTAAATTCGGTTAACACATGAGAGGAAACGAAGAACTAACCAAGACTGATGGCCTGAGTGAGAAGCTGACGGATCTGAATAGATTTGATTGAATCTACGGTTTCTCCGATCTAACCCACCTTTGACTTTCGACATTTTGCCGATGCTCCGTGAGATAATTCAGATCGCAGTGACGAACGTTGTTTCAAAGCGATGCAGAGGAGAACGATGCACGCGAGAGAAAGAAAAAAAAAACAAGATTTTCGGGAGAAAAATAAAACTTCTAACCAATCACGGTGAAACACGTGGGGAGCAGAACCGTGTCTCACGCCTCTTCCTTCAGAGGCGACTCCAAACTGAAGAAACGCCACATCATTTTTTTTTTCTTTTTTTCTTTATTTTTTAAAGCTAGAACCGTTTGGCAGCTCTGCAATAATGCTGCTCTAAGGAACGTTCCAAAAGAAATGTACCTAAAGATCACATCTTTGGATTTTTATGTTAGTGAGGGGATAACCTACTTATCGCAAACATGCATTAATACATATTACAGAGTGTTTTGAATCTATTGATTAAGATCATTGATTAAGATCATTGATCGATTTTAGGTTCAATGTTGTATAGTTCATATGAAATGTTTGATTTGTGTATTAGTTTTGAATAACAAAAAGCATGAGTCCGTCGGCAAATTAAAAAGTCCAATAGACAGACATAGTATGGAAAGGATCAAATAAAATGGACAAGATCGGGAATCAAGGACAAAAGTTTGTCTCCTTTAATGTCTAACAGTGAATTACAAAATGTATGTAGAGAGAAAGAGAGAGAGAGAGATAAAGCATAGAATCGAGAGTTTATGAACATTTTTGGTTTTGTGGGGAGATTGATCACGTTGGAAAATGAGACGGTCGTGATCTAAGACAGCACTTGCGTTGGTGGCCTCATCTCTATGTCGGCTCGGCTTCAGAAACATATTACTTGGGAACTCCAAATCTTTATTTAACTCATTGACATAAGTTCAAGTAGTACGTAATCGGATGAAATTTTGCAAGGAAAAAAAGTAATAATTGTCATGCAATTTTCCCTAGCGTTTTTAGATGTTATACACCGAGTAACAAGACAACCAACTACTACAACCACTAGATTCATAAGATCACCTAATAGTTGAGGTATATAGACTTTTAGACTCTATAAAGTAGTAAACTCTGCCGTTATCCCATATCAAAATGTATATTTAGTACCTTTTCTAACAACAGCATTTAAGTAGAGTTTTTTTTTTATAGTATTACAATTTACAAATATATATTTTTGACCAAATGCTATTAAAAATATGTAAAATGTAATAAATTTGCGTTAGTATAGTGGTAATGGTCTATTGGTCGAGACTATGATCGAATTTTCATTATGTTCGCGTTTCACCATTTCTGTATCGAGTAGTTTTATCTTCTTTAACATTTGACTGTGGATTTTGACCTAGAAGATTTGGTGTACTTTAAAGAGAAACATAGTTCTCTTACCAATACATATACTTTTTCACAAGAGTTAAATTGAGTATATTGGTTTTCTGAAACCTTTGTTCTTATTGGTTTCTCATATTGATTACTTACATTGTAAGATCGATCGGTGGGGGTCAACATTAGTGGGTTTGAACTTTGAACAGAAACTGCAGTGATCGCAATGTGTGAACTCGGAAAGTTTGGTGCCAAAAGTCTAATAATTTAAAGGACATGTTAATTTGATATAATTCATATTGGATTATAAACGAGGTAGGAGATGTTCCCGAGCAAGCACACGAGTGTGTGTATATTTTTGTATTCGAACCTTTTTTAATTGCATAAGTGCGTTCTTTCAACCTCTCGTCTTTTATCTATACTTTCTCTTCAGACATTTTTATCTATATATGCACCTCATGTCAATTTCCTTTTTAATGTTATTATTTCATGTTATCTTGTAAAGTGCATGTCTGCATGTTCTTCTAAACTATTTGCTTTGGGATTGGGCATGATGTTATTTAATGAGTTTTCAACTCAAATCTACTGGTGTGCCTTCTAATTATATTAAATTTTATATAAATGTGGAGTATACCATGTTAATTAATTTTATGAAATTCCATAAAACAGTTTTGAATAAAATGTAATTGTATTAAGAAAAAAAAATTGATACTCGGTGACAAAAGATAGAAAAGAAGAAAAAGCATACAGTTTAGTTAATTTTTTTTCTTGAAATCTACATATAAGAATCCAAAAAAAAAGTATCGTTAAAATACTTGTCAATCTTTGATACATTTTGCCTATTGCAACACTCATATAAGTTTAAGACCTTTAACGTGAATAGATCATTCTCTGTGATTTATATCATGGCTTGACACTGCTTTACATCATTTTCTGAGTCTATCGCCATATACAATAGAACTTCCATAGATTAATAAACTCTATAAATTAATAAACTCTATAAATTAATAAAAATCTCCGGTTTTAAGTCAGATCAGTGTAAAATTTAAAATTTTTTTGAAGATAATAAGATTTTAATTTATTAAAAAATTCCTGTGTAAATATATGGTCCCAATAATATTATAAATTAAAAACGATGTATACATCATTAAGTCAATCTAGTAAAATAAGACTCTAGTGTTGTTTGTTTTGTCTTAAATTTCAAATCTTGCTGAAGTTCATCTCTAATTTTTCTTACTGCAATAATAAGTTCTGGTGTCGCCTTCTCGAATTGCATAAAAAAATTGTGAAGAGTTATAGACGCAAGAATTGCTTCTTTACGTGTAACCGCTTCTAAAGGTGCAGTAACATCATCTTCGGTCTCATGATCATCATCAGCGATTGTAGCCACAATTTCTTCTAAACTCTGAACTTCTGAATATGTATCATTTTCATCTGGATAGTCCAATAGGGTATTGACATCCATTTTATTACGGTGACCGATATTATTAATCATAACTGATATTACCTCTATAAATTAATAGATTGTCCGGTATTAATTTATAGAGGTTTTACCGTAAATACTAAAATAAAATACTTGTAAAGTATATTGAAGATCCCGCAAGAATAGGTAAAAAGGCCCAAGATCAAGACTCTTGATTCAAGAGCCCACCGCAAGAATGGGTAAAAAAGGCCCAATACCAAGCCCGATAAAGCTTTATTATCCTTCTTCAGTTTTTCACCAAAAACATTTACTCATTTAAACGCTTTTCTTCCGTTTGAGCTGCGATTCCTAAGGCACGATTTCCAAATTCGAAATCAGCGAAGCTCCTCGAAAGTTCCAATCGATTTGATCATCCAGAAAGGCGACACCGAAGATAGTTTCCGCAGGCGACAATGTTCTACAGAGGGTAAGCCCCCAGATTATCTCCGGTTTGCTGTTCGTCAATGATTTGATATTATTATAAGCTTCCGCAATTAGGGTTTTGTTGTTATCGGGCTCGATTCATACCTAAATCACTCAAATTCAGCTCCTAGTGAAGTTTGATCTGTTGCGATTTGCTTTAATTGTTCTGTTTAATCGGAAATGTTTCGACCTTTAATCTCCCCGAATGGTGTAGTGTTAGGAAGTCTTGTTTTAGTTTAAACACACAATGGAAGAAACTGTTTTTCTATCCATTAGATAGTGTTTTGATTTCGGGTGTTGGTGAATGTAGTAGATATGGAGATGGTCCTGATGGGCGTGAAATGGGACCTAAGCGTCAAAGAATGATTGAACAAGGTCCTCCAGGACCGTTCTATGGACCTCATCCTGGTTCTGGATTTATGTACAACCCTTATGGATTCGTTGCTCCTCCTCCTCATCCTGTTTTCCCCGTGGTTCGGCTCCGTGGCCTCCCCTTTGATTGCGCTGAGCTCGACGTTGTAGAGTTCTTCCATGGTTTAGATGTGGTTGATGTCTTGTTTGTTCACAAGAACAATAAGGTCACCGGTGAAGCCTTTTGCGTTCTTGGTTATCCTCTTCAGCTCGATTTCGCTCTCCACAAGAACAGGCAGAACATGGGAAGGAGATACGTGGAGGTTTTCAGGAGTACGAAACAAGAGTACTATAAGGCTATTGCCAATGAGGTTGCGGAATCTCGTGTCCATGGTACGGTTACTGGTGGTGGGGGTGGTGACGGTGGCAGTGGCGGAAGCGGTGGAAGAGGTGGTGGTGGTGTAAGTGGTGGATATTCACCTCGTAGAAACGTGCAGAGGGCTAGATCGAGTGATGATGGGAAAGAGAATGCTGAGCATACGGGTATCTTGAGATTGAGAGGGTTACCTTTCTCAGCAGGAAAGGAAGACATACTTGACTTTTTCAAAGATTTTGATCTCTCTGAAGACTCTGTTCATGTTACTGTCAATGGTGAAGGGAGACCCACCGGAGATGCGTTTGTCGAGTTTGGGAGCGCAGAGGACTCGAGAGCTGCGATGGTCAAGGACAGGAAGATGCTCGGGAGCCGGTACATAGAACTGTTTCCTTCGTCGATTGAAGAGTTAGAGGAAGCGCTATCAAGAGGAAGGTGATCCACCACACTTCTCGTGGTACTTTCATACTTTTTTCTTCTTAATGGTTGTCAGAAGATCACAGTTTCAACCGCATTGATGGTTTCGGTTTTGATGTACTATCCGGTCAGGGTGCTAGTTTTATCTTTTCTTTAGGTTTTGTTGTGGCATTATTGTTGGAGATTTCCAAGCGTCTGCATCAGTGTAGTAAGTTTCGAATCAAATAGGTGCTGAATCGTCTTTTGATTCACTCGCGTTGCTACCGTGGATTATGATCACGCTTCGGCGTAAGAACCCTTGTTGGATTGTAACACTAGGCTTTTGCTGAAGTTGTGGGAATAGTTGTAATCTTGATTAATGCTCTCTTCATGTGAGACATGTGGTTAAACCGACAGAAACCTTGAAGAGATAAATCGTTTTGGATCTTTTTGTAGTGTTTATGTAACAAGACTGAGAAAAAAGTAATTTGTCTTCGTTGATATTATAGTTTGGTGAGAAAAAGACATAAACAGTATCAAGCATTTCTCTGTATATACTTTCCGGTTTTTAATGTTTTCTTGACGGTATTTCAGACATTATATCGGTAGGGCCAAAACCATTGGACATATATGTATCAGTACAATAGTAGCATAGTTGTTAGGTTCATTTGTTTCTTGCCTTTTTTTCACTTCTGCTATGACTTTTAAAACCTGTAGCAGAAATATCAAAAACAAATGTACGGCTGGGTCTTAATAATTGCGAGCATTTAATTATTCCATTCTGGAAATATTACTATGCAAGCAGAGGAAGGTGCTTTGGGTTTATCCAATTGAAAATTACACCTTGTCTTTTGTCATTCTGTTTTCTTGCACATAACATATCTGAAGGAAGTCTGACAATCATTTAAACTGAATTGTCTGAACTCTGAAGTTACTATAACGAAGAAAGTTAATACTAAATAATAGCGCTAATATTCATTAATTAACTTGGGGAATTAAGTATTGATTTAATAGAAAAATTTGCAAAAACTAATCCCATTTGAAAATGTGAGCAACACATTCTAATGACTCTTATTCTTGAAAGTGCTGCAAGCTGATTTTCTATCTCTTTTCACGAGCAAATGCTCTACAAATGTTCCAACACTTTGAAGGATGGAGATAATACTTTTCTCTTTTCCATGTGGGTTGTGTTTGTTTTTAATCGATAACGCGTGTTGTCTTTTTTCATATATAGAGTTTTTCTTTGCTAGTAACTTCGTCATCTTCGATAGTTGAATCGGCTTCTCCATCATGGTTAAGTGTTGGTACGCAAAACTGTTGTCCCTTTAATTTAAAAATTCTTAATCTGTGAACCAAAAGAACCAAATTTAAATTTATGACCCTAAGCAAAATGTAAAAATGTGGACCTTAACCCATATCTTTTAATAACAAAGAGTCCACAGAGATTTAGGACCTTAATATAATATTTTTTGTTGCACAAGTGCGGTTCTATCACATTTATCTTCAGTGCGAAGAATCCTTGTGTTTTCATGTCTGAAAACCATTTTGTTTCGAAAGTAATGTATTAAACTTTCCAGACCATCGTTACTTTTTACATCAGCTATGGCAGAACGAAAAAAAACGTGAAGAATGGTGACAGTGATGGCTTCAAACATGGATTCGGTATGGATGAGACCGTAAACAACAGTTTATGTGGCTTATACTAATTATAAAGGCGACCTTAATAAAGAAAGAAGTTATCCAATGGAAACGAGCAAACGGCCGGATGCTAGTTCGCAATACCACATTATGTTATAAGTCCTATCAAGCGATGATGGTAATAAGAGTTTACTTGAGTAAGTGCTAACATGTGGCCAGAAACGGCCGGATGCTTGAATTAGAAGAATAACATATAACATTCGCTTACCAACAGAAAATAAAATTACCAACTCGTTTATGATCTCTCTGTCTGTGTGAACACTTAAGACGAATGAGAATCTAAATTGCCGCTTTACATAGTGAATCCTATGTTTTAGGATCCCATGACAAGAGCCAATCTCGCATATCTATGTACTTTTTGGGTTTTAAAAGGTTTGTTCACTTTTAATTTTTATAATTAGTTTTTTTCAAAGTTGACAATTGTTGTTGTTTAGTGATACTAATACTGGTACAACCATACTACCTCAACTAAAATCGGAAAGAGTTAGTTGGGGTGTATTACACAAACACATATTTGTTTTTTACTCGTATATACTAATAATATATACATTGAATTTGCATGTCAGTCCACGTGATCTCCTTCCTTCCTAGCTACATCAAAGTCTGTGTTAACTTTATCTTATTATTTTTCTTTTATTTTTCCGGTAATCCTTTCCTAATTAAACGATATTTACCTCACACAATGCAACATATGAATCTCTACTTTATTATACAGAGAAACGTACAACAGAAGAAAAAATATATATAGTAGAAAAATAAACTTCTTAAGATTTTGTGTCTGAGTATATGGATGTACATGTACTCCTCTACAATGAAAGTCATTTTAGGAAAGTGTTATGTGATCATTATTAGTTGGCCATTTTAGTCTCACATTCTGTACACTGACTATTTGGACGGCTGAAAAGAAACGTAGTTAATAATAGTAACCTCATCTACTCAGAAAAAAGGCAAAACAATAGATTAATTGAAATGGAAAAAAGGTCAATTTTCTCGTTTGTCGCTGTCGGGTCCTACGAGCATCCAAATCCAAATAATATAAACTTTTTTTTTTGGGGCCATCTCTCTCTTTCTCTCTCGACTCCGACACCATTTATATGTATATTTGGTAGAAATGTTTTACTACTTCCAAATATTACAGCCACCATGTGAATTGTGAAAGAGTCAAGTATGTACACCAGCACCACTGTAAACCTGAATATATGACATCATGCATGTTAACTTGCAAAAGATATTCCTGTTTTTCCTTTTCTTTTCTGTTTCCTAACTTTTCTTTTTTACTTTTAAACCTTTTTTATAGTGGCTTCTTTGTTAATAAACAAAGATCTTACAGCATTTCGAATTTATAACATTAATTAACAAATCGCAACCCGTTTTTTATTTGTCAACTTTTACATTCTCACTGAAAGTATAATATTTCATATTATTATTATATATCTTGATTTTGCACTATGTACGGGAAACATGATACACATCTATTAATATATAAAAGTTGAAGCTATAGTGCTCTAAGAGTGTCCACATAGGATTGAAATTTTAAAACAGCCAATAGTATCATTCCACATCAACATTTAAAGTTTAAGAAATTTTCTATTTTTTTAGTTGTATTATTAATAGAAAATACATAAAATAAGGAAATTATCTATAAATTTATATTAAACAAAAAACCAACTTAATCTTAGATTAAGAAACTTTCTAATTAAAATTATAAGATAAGGAAATTATCTTTAAAGTTCTATAACATAAATAAATAGATCAACTTAGATTAGGAAACCTTTTAATTTAAAATAATTATATAATTTGTATAATTAACTATATATAATCTACAATGGTGACACAAAAAAATAGAATGAATTTAATAAAATAAAGAGAAATACCCTCAAATACCACACTTTCATGTTTTTGTGACAAAAATACCACAGCAAGGTGAAAATGACAAAAATAACATTTATTTAATAGTTTAAAGATAATTAAACTAATAAATTTGGGTTCAAAACTCATTAATTAGAGTTTAGATTTTGGATTTTAGGGTGTAGGTTTAAGTGATTGGGAAGAAACATATGAAAATAAATGTATAATAACATTTTTTCTCTCCAATAAATGTTATTTTTGTCATTTTCTCCTTGGTGTGGTATTTTTGTCACAAAAACATGAAAGTATGGTATTTTTGAGAATTGCCCTTTAATAAAAAACTATATATAAGAATATTAAAACCAAATAGAGAAAGTAAGAAACATATATATAAATATTTATTAATTAAAAGTTAACTTAATATTATATTACGAAAATTTCATAATTTAATATAATAATCAATTATATAATTCACCATATATAACTTAAAATAATTATTGGTGACCAAAAAATATAGATCAAATATAATAATAATAGCTTTCAGTTGAATTTTATACTAATAAGATTGACATTATATAATTAATATAATTACCTAATTAAATTAAATTGGGTAATAGAATAAGGTAAGTTGATTAAATTACCCAATTAAATATTATACTAATAAAAATTTCATTATATAGTTTTAAAATTGTCTATATTAACTTTGAAATAATTAATCAAATACCCCAAATTATCATCTTCAGTTTATTGTATTTTTTTATATTTTGTTTTAGTTATTAGAAAAGGTTTTTAAATCCTGAAACAATATTATAAACATGAAAGATGAAAAAAAAATCATTCATTGATATGGGATTTTGATTTTGAAAAAAATATGTCTCCAAATACGAAATTTTATATTTTTGGAGCTTTATTTGATTCATATATTTTAACTTTTTAGTTTTTGAATATAATAGATATGAGATTATGTTAGAAAATATATATTTTAAATGCTTTTATTATTATTTAATAATTTTACATAATAAATTTTATGCAGTATTGTAATTATATATGAAACAGACAAACGTAATGACAAATCTAACGACCTGAACAGAGTAAGCTAATGATAGTTTTTTTAAATTAGATTTAGAGCCACTCAACCAAATAAATAATATTTTGAGTTTATGATATTAATTAAGAGATTTGATGCATTTTTGAAAAAAAAAATCAGAATTCTTTTAGACCTTAAGAGAAAATAATATGATGTGATATAAACAATTATTAGACCATATTTTAGAGGGTTTGTATTTAGTTTAAGCGTTATATGATCTACTAATAATCTTCAGTAACTTTTCAAATTTAAATTTGTCAACATGATTGAATTTCTTTCTATAAATTTAATATTCCATAGCAAATTTTAAATACCAATTTTTTAAACATGAGAAATTATAAAAAACTAAAATATTAAATTATTTTATTTTATTCGAAAACAATAATGTTGGTTTTGCAAAAATATTTGAATATTTTGTTGAAAAAATTTAGGCTATAAAATTTTTTAAATATTGAGAATTATATCAATTGTAACGTGAGTATAAATTATATTTCTTTTGGTAGTTTTTTTAACAAATACATGATTTAAAAAGCTTCAAACAAGAAAAAGAATATTTTTAAAATGACACATGTGTACTTTTAGATAGAAATGAAATGTCAAACTCGAATCTAATATCCAAGTATTTATAAAATGAAATATATACGTATATAAATAACTTACAATAGAAGATAATAACTTATTCATAAAAAATATTGACGTTAGAAAAAAACATTAGCATTCATTTTTTAAACAATTAGAAAATTAAAAAATAGTTTATATGATGTAAAATATGTAATTAATAAATATAAATTAAAATATTGTCAAATATACAAAAAATATAAATTGTTTATTAAAAATAATTCATGTGACAAATATGGTAAATAAATAATCAATAAATATATGATGTAAAATATATAATTAATAAATATAAATTAGAGTATTGTTAAATAGACGAAACACAAACTATAGGTTGTTCATTAAGAATAATTCAAATGACAAATATGTTAAACTAAATCAATAAATAGCTGATTCATTCATAATATGTAAATTTAGTGATTAAATATATTATATTATACTATTATAAGTATATAAATAATATTTCAACAAATATTATTAATTTTTTATTGTTATAAAAAATATTAAAAAATCCCCACGCGTAGCGTGGGTGAAAAACCTAGTCTTTATTTAATAGTATTTCATATGGTTAATTTCTTTGATTCTTAAGCATTTTCTGGTGAAAATATTGGAGTAACAAGTTGAATCTGATTGTCAAAAAACATATTTTTTCTTATATAAAATAAAGTTTATTGGAAAATAACGATTGATCATATATAAGTTTTGTAAAAATACCGATTTTCCAGAAAGACTTTCTCTTTGGATCGGTGAAAACAAAGCAGAAATTGTAGAAAAAATTGATGAAAAAGTTACCTCTAATTTTTTTTTTACACCTAGTCAATGCCTTATTAATGCTAATGCTTTTAGTCTTTAAAAACGGCAAATAAAAATATACAACCCATTTTGTTGGTCAGACTTGCATGTAATTTGCTACATGCAATTGATCCATTAAAAAAAGATAAGAAAGAAATAAATCTTTTAACCTTTTTAAAGATCAGTCCATCACTTTTCCTTTGGTTCGTCTCAGTGAAAACGTTAAGTAGTCAAAATCAAGAAACTTAAGGTGACACTCCCACTAACGTGTTGACTCGTGTCTCCTACTATATATGCTAACGAAGCAAATAAGCAACGACTCTCTTCTTCTTCTTCTTCTTCTTCCTCTCTTTCTATCACCTAACCTCGCCAAAAAAGAAAAGCCCTCTTCCTCTTTTTCTTTTCTTGAAAAAACCCTCTTTTGATTTGGTCTAAAATGGCATCGAAAAAGGCAAGAAAACCAAACCGAGCTGAGAAGAAACTCAAAAGAACCCATTTCAAGAAACAACTTCCACAGCACAAGAACACCGACAATCATACTTCTTCATCTAGTATTGTCTCTTCGTGTTCTTCCACAGCGACGTCGTTTCCTCCTCAAGACACATACTACTCTGTTCCCTCTCCCTCTCCCTCTCCCTCTCCGAAGGTGCTGCCGTCTTCACCAGGTGAAGGAGGTGGCGGCGGCTGTTGTACCCCGAAAGCTCAGAAGTCTCGGATACCGGAGATGCTGACGTGTCCACCGGCGCCGAAGAAACAAAGAGTCCCACAGAACTGCGTGTTACGACGGAGACAGATAGTTTTCTTTGCTCCTCCGGAGATAGAGCTCTTCTTCGTCAAAGCACACGATCGATGAACAGATTTGAATTAATATTTGTTGTCTTTTTGTTATTTGGTATTAGAATCAATCGATACAGAAAACTAGTACGAGAAGATGATTAAAATTTCATCTCTTTGATTTGTTAATACAATAACGAAGAGTATATTATAATGATTTCGAGTGATGTTTTATTTTTCTTATTATTTTGGTTTTTTTTATATAACATTTTGGTCCTTTGGCGCTTGTTTTTTTGGGATAATTTGAATGAAGTCGGTTTGAGCTTTGTGGTAGGGTATATTAAAATCAACTACGAGTTAAACTACAATTGATACACAACCCTTTTCATTATTTTATACTTTTCTTGCTTCCCCTTTCTTTCTTAAGTGCTATGTGTTAGGTTGCTACTGACTTTAATTTCTGGACCTATTAGCTTTGTCGGTTATTGTAATATTGGCGTGGATTGAGATTTTCCCCCTTTTGTTCACCTAACGGATCGTTCTACGTCGCTTGTTTGTTCATATTGCTTGAGTTTTTGTTCACTTTTCCTCGTTAAATTGAACCACAGAAGCAGTCGCTTTCTACGCGGAAACATCACACACTTTTTAAGTCCCAATAACATTAAGACAACAACGATCATCTTTAAGTTACAAATCTACACCGCTGAGTTTGTGATTCCCAAACTATTTATCAGCACCACATCATTTTTTTATATGCATACACACTTCTTATTATTATAAAAAAAGAAAACTAAAGAAAGATAATCCTTTTTATTGGGTATGTAACATGATGGGAGATGATATCATTAATTAAATAAATCCTATTTGACAAGCTCGATTTTTTCTGTCCAACTTAATTAATTTACCTTTAGGTATGTCAAGAAAAGTTATATTTATGTTATATTTTATAGTTTAGTTTAGTTTTTGGTAATCCACTTGCATCCCTAATTACGTTCACTTTTTTTTTTTGTTACCTTCCACTAATTATAAATTATAGATATGTTTAAAAATTAGTGAAAGCAAAGAGACGAGAAATATGTGAAGAGTCAGTGGGTATGGCCACAGTGTCGAGACAGAGGATAACATCTGCTAAGGGAATCCAATGAAGCGACTCGTGCGGCTTTTCTCATCATTTTCTCTTTCTTTTCTCTTCCATAATTTCTCACAAAAAAAAGGTTAGAAACACATCTTTATTTGATCATCAATAATACAGAAAAGGCCATTCTTTTTTTTTTTTCCACAGAAAAGATAATTGATTAATTCAACATAATGTCGAATTCAAATCCACACACAAGGGTCAAAGTAAGCAAAAATGTCCTTCTAGTATGATTAGAAATGTACAAAACATAAAGACTTACAAAACATAAAGACTTTAAACAAAACTCCATCGAGTAAAATAGAAAATAAAAATGTCAAGGAGCCCAAAGTATATTTTGAAAAAAGAGCTAATTGATTTACTTAACTCAAGAAAGAAGAAGAAGAAAGATTTGACAGAAAAAAAGATTTGACAGAAAGAACAAAGAACACTTAACATGATGATTGTGATTTTAATTGATAACCCGTACAAAAATTTAATGATTTTGCAATTCCATAAAGTTGTATTCAGTCACATAATTTCATAAAATTGTAAATTATGTTTAGCTAATTACCCATTTTCATGCTTTAAAAATTGCTTTTCCATTGTTATTTTTTCCAATTATTCTGCTTATTATTTACAGCACGCGTACCTTTTATTTAACTAGAACGGAAAAATATTTATATTTCCTTTATCCACAATAAACATTTAAAATTATTGCAAATCTTATCCTCAAAAATTTATATGATTTTGTGTATTTAGCTTTATAATATTTTTATTTTTCTGTTTTTATGTTTGCATGTGTTTCTTAAACATAAAAGATGCATGTTTTTTTGTTAAATTTGCTTGCGGATAACTATTTTTAGTTATTGTTACGTTAAATATGAAGCCGGTGTGCAATTTTTTACTTTCATTGGTTAAAAGCGAGAGTGATCATAGTTTAAAGTTTAAACTTTAAAGTGAGATTGATATCTAGGTGTAAAGTGTTTCGAAGGTTTAAAATACAATTTTCAAACTAAAATCAATAAAAGAGGTCGAAGAAAAAAGGTATGATGGGCCTTAAAGTTTAGGGCTCTCGAAGCTTCTTATAGGCCCATAAGATACTGACGATCGAACTATCCTATTTAACATCTATCCATAAAATGAAGTCAAAAAGTTTCGTGTTGCCGCCGTTCACGTGGCGAGCACGTGGCAACAAAGATTCAAAACGGAACAAAACTTATATCCCTTCATACGACGATCAAAACAAAAATTAAATAAATTAATTCAATTCAATTCAATTCAGTTCCATAGTTTTTTTTTTTTTTTTCATCTGAAACTTCCTCAGATCGTTCCTCTTCCAAACGGAAGCGTCTCCTTCAATCACTCGCGAAAGACGCCTCCGAGACGGTTTGTTCGTTCTCCGATTGAATGGTGTGTTGAAATTTTCTATTATCATCAATTCGTTGTTGATTGCATGAGCTGCTTATACCTTCGTTCTAGGGTTTTTTTTTTTGTCCTGTCTCTCTTCTTATCCCCTCTCTTAAAAGTTGTGAAATTCTATCCAGTTTGGAGAATTCAATCACTGGGTGCTTCTGGGTTTTTGCTTTTCTTGTTTATTGAATCGTTTCGTGGAGTTTTGAGAGTTGAAAATTTTGTTTTTTTTTGCTGCTCTTGTTCTGTGTGCTTTGATCGATACAATTAGATTAGGTAGTTGAATTTTCATCGCTAACAATCAGATTTCGAATAGGAAACTGAAGACATGCACTCGAAATCTGACAATGGGAATCAGATCGTCTCAGAGGTTCATCATCATCATAACACATCATCGTCCATAAATAGTTTAAACCCTTGGCAGCGTGCTGCTGCTGCTTCCTGCAGTGCACATTCTGTTGTGGAAGAAGCTGGAGATAAGTCGATAGCATTGGAGAACCAAAACAATTGGGAATCAACAAACGGGTCGAAATCACCTTCTAATAGAGATGAAAATGGTAACAAGGAATCACAAGTCACAACCTCTCCCCAACAATCAGGTGCGTTGACCTCTTCTCTCTGGTGATTACCCTTTGCGGATTTGCTAACCTCACCAAGTTTTTTTTTTACTGTGTATCGATAGGTGCAGCTGGAGATTACAGTGAAAAAAATCAAGAACTTGTGCATCCTGGCATTACAAGACCTCCTCACCCTCAACTCGTTAGCCACACAGTTGTAATTTTCCAATATATATCTTCCATCTAGCTGATGAAGCTGCGGTTTGCTTACAGTTTTCGTTTTTTTTTTTTGGGTATGAATCATGCAGGGATGGGCATCCTCGAGTCCATATCAGGATCCTTATTATGCTGGAATGATGGGAGCCGCCTATCCCTTGGTATATGACTTTATTTCCAAAGTTTTTTATGATGCTTTTCGTAGTCCCACTAGCTATTTTTTCTACTGTTAAGACTATTTTATTTGATCACGATCGTATGGTACGTCTGCCATGATTCGTGGCTGCTATACAGGTTAATATATTCTACAAGTCGTAGGTGCTTTGAAGTTTAGCATTTTTAAAATTGCCTTAACAGTGTTTATGGTGTGAGGATTGTACTAGTATATTTTTGATAAATAAACGAACTCTGATTTAAGAAGATGCATTTAACTTTCTGATAAGCTATCACTTTAACTATCAGACTTATGTTCCATATGGTGGAATGCCTCATTCAAGAATGCCGCTGCCTCCTGAGATGGCACAAGAACCAGTTTACGTTAATGCTAAACAGTACCAGGCGATTCTGAGGCGAAGGCAGGCACGCGCAAAGGCAGAGCTAGAAAAGAAGCTAATCAAATCAAGAAAGGTGAATTGCGTTTACCATGAATAGCATTATTAGTTTCTCAAGAGCTCTGACCTACATGTGAACTCATCACCATTGCTCAATGCATCATCTTTTTTGTTTTCTTTTTTTTCTGCGTGCTCCGCAGCCTTATCTCCATGAATCTCGGCATCAGCATGCCATGAGGAGGCCAAGGGGTACTGGAGGACGGTTTGCAAAGAAAACGAACACCGAAGCTTCACAGAAAAAAGCTGGAGAAAAGAGCAATTCTACTCAGTCCCCGTCGTCATCTAATTCTGATCAACCCGAAGCTTGGAATGATGAGTATAGAACACAGTCCGACGAGATGCAGAGCTCAGCTTATAAGAGAAGGGAAGAAGCAGACTGTTCAGGGCAACAATGGAACAGCATTTCCTCAAACCACCCTTCTCAGGCTCGTCTAGCCATCAAGTGACCTCTCTGGCGGCAATTCATTCTTGGCTTTCTCTTTGTTGGCAGATTTGGTAGCAGCCATTGAAGAGTTTTCAGAGTTTTTATTTCTTGTTCTGTACAAATACTTGTGCGCTTCTTTTTTTTTTTTTTTTTTTTTGGGATACGTCAAATGTGTTTCTGCTTTCTTTTGTCACCTCTCTTTAGTAAGCATTTAGGTTTACTCCAAGACTTTGAAGTTTTGAATCCAAAACTATGTGATTAAATAACTAAATCCCAAGAGTGTTCCAAAATGAAAAGAGTAATGGAATACCACAAAATCTTTCAAGACTTTCTTATAAGAACTCACCTCGTCCTGGTCACATAGGCTGACTTATTGTTACAATGAACTTCCGTTTCTATATTATACTTTTTTATGTTTTTATATCAGAGTTGGTCCAGTCTTCAGCTGCTTCCTCCTCGCCTTGAGTTTCGTCTAAGTCAGCCTCTTCAGTATGGTCAGGACCTGCTGCATCTGAAGAGTTGTTAGCCGCCTCTGTGATGTTCACAGGTGGCTGATTCTCCATCAAACCAGAGAGTGCTAGCTTTGGTGACCACTCAAGGACATCATCAATGATGTTGGACATCCTTCTTTGGTACCTGTATGCAACAAAAAACCATCACAAGTCAGCCTATACTGCAAACAAATGAGATGCCAAGAACCCGTAACTGTCCAGTCAACCAGAGAACTCATAGCAATTAGAGAGAACAATCTTTTTTTGAGGAGGGAATCAATTTTTGTTGTCTTGGTTTAAGTTATATACCTGGCCCGAGCAGCCTCATCAGGGGCATGGTGCCTGAGCAGCATGACAACAACAACAGCCACTACCGTGTAGAAAAGTCGAGATGTCCACTTGGGCGGTTCTTCCTCGTCTTTCTTCGGCCAGAAACGGAAAAGTTCCTTCAATGTGGCTTCCTCTGCAAGAATGTTGGGGAAGAACCACACACGTTTTCCAAGAAGAATCCACATAGTACCAAAAGCAACTGCTCTCACTGCAACATTTAGGGTAATCAAGAAAGCCTCATTTCAGTATAAGCCAAGTAAATCATCGCCTACCACTGGTTATTGGTAATTCACCGTTCTTTTAATTCTCAATAGGAAAAAAAACTAGTTTTAGAGCCAATAAGGAGACTACCAAGCGAAAGAACATAGTCGAGCAAGTGACTGTTTAAGGTGGAAATTACAGAAGCAAAACAACATCAAACAGAACAGATATGTAGAGCTTACCGAAAAGCAAGGAGAGAATCATCAAAAGAATGCCCGCACATGAGTAGAGAACAATGAGTTTGCAACGGTGTGGGTACACAGGAAACAAACAGATTGCAAGAGTCAATACAGGCCAGAAGAAGGACAAAAGTGTTTGCCAGAGTGGATGCCGTTTCTCAAACGTCCATGCAAAAAAGGCATCAGTTTCAGAGAAAGCTTGATCATTCTGCATTACAAAGAGAAAAAATTGAAATCAAAGCCTGAAATATTTGAGCTATTTAACAGCTTAGCATATGGAAATAGGATGAGACAAAACGTTCAAAAGCAATTTCCTCTAGAAGCTAACTTTAAGTCTATGTGATTAAATCATAATCTTATTCCGTAACGGAAAGATGTCACTGGAAGAGAAAAGTAAAGAAAAGCTTAGCATATGAACCAACACCAAATATACTTACACGGTAAATCTCCAGATGAGCTGGCCAAGTAGACAGCTTTTTCTTCCCGGGACGAAGAGTTTTAGTAACACGATCACAGCGGACCAAAAGGTTCTTTCCCAACAACACATTGGCGATATCTTCTGTGTCGAGGTCTTTATCTTCTTCCAGAATATCTTTACACTCTGGGTGATTCTTTATGAAGCTCACGAAATCTTTCCCTCTGAAGTATTCGACTCGGGCTTGCTCCATAACAGCCCATCTTGACTCCAGTCCCTTGTGGTCTCTAACTTTCTCAGCAAACAACTGAAACAAATCCTTCTTCACAGCTTGCTTCTAGTAAACCAAAGAAAAACAAATCAGAATAAGCATTTCCACAAAGCAATAGCTAAATGCAAACAACAACAAAATAATCAATTCACATTACAAAGGCCAAAAACTCAAACTTTCAACATGCAAGTGAACATTCCACACATTCCATTATTTACATCTCACAATGCTTAAAAAGGTCAAATGTGCTGAAACAAAATCCAAAACAGAACAGTGTTAATCCGCTTTGACATTCAGGAAAGGAACAATGATGTGTGTGCACACACACATATCTGCGCATTCATATACAAAATTTCCGATAATTATATATTCACAAGTTTACGCTCCATCAGAGACGGAAACAGATCAAACGAAGGGAAACGTAACCTAAAAACAAAATTTTATCTGAAAGAGATTAGCAAAAAAAAAAAAAAAGAGGGAAGAGAGCAGCAAACCCTTGGAGGAGCATCGGCACCGGAATCTCTAGCGGCGGTGGATGCAGATCCCGATGATCGTTTAACCCTCTTCTTCTCGGCTCCGGCAGGCTTCTTCATCTCTCCTTTTCGAGACGAAGAGTTTTTTTTTTCGGTTTTTTTTTCTTACAGATCCAACGTTTTTTTTTTTGTTATAACGAAAAGATTCCCGGTTTTCTGTTAACCAGTCGGACTCTGGTCGTAAAAACCAATACACGGATTAGCACAGTTCTTCCATCTCCTGTTAACTACTTCGATTTATTACCAAATCCTACAAAAATACTTAAGACTAGATTTTATGTTGCGAATTTTATAGCAATGAAAGTTTATAAATTTATAAAATCATAAATAACAAATCTCAAATTTTCTGTTTGACTAACATTTAATAGTTTTACCTTTTGAGTAAAAACCAAAACTTTCATGTAACTATATTGACAAAAGATTATACTAATGTGACCCTTAATACTCCAGTTAACAGTATTATACTATTATTAATTCGGTTTAAAATGGATTTTATGTTTTGTTTTTTTACAATGCGGAGAAGAATAAGAGAAGAGTAGAAGAAACAAAGGAAGCTTAAGGAGTTCCCATGGAAGCTCTTATTGCTTCCGCTTCCTTCGTCCTCCCCATCTCCAACTCTTCCTCATACATTATCAATAACCGATTCTTCCCTCTGTCTTCTTCTTCTTCTCACAACATCAATCTCGGAGCTTTTCGGAAGAATCATATCTCTTTCTCATCACACCTCGTTTACTCCTCCTCTGCACTTTCCGCACCGTCTTCTTCTACTACTCTCTCCCGAAACACCTATTGGATGGTGATATTGGATAAACCTCCACAAGGGGTTTCTTCAAAATCCGATATTGTAGATTATTATGTTCGGATTCTCGTGGAAGTGCTGGGCAAGTGGGTTTCTTTTGTCCTTCTTCTCATTCTTAGTTTGTTTTTTTTTTTTTGCTTACTTTTATGTTGTTTGCAGCGAAAAGGATGCGCAGATGAGTATATATGATGCTTCCTTTGATACCCATTTCGGGTTTTGTTGTCATATCGACGAAGATGCTTCACAAGAGCTCGCTCGTGAGTATTAAATTATATGTTTAGCTTGATGCTATTGTAACTTGTAAGCACATACAAAAGCAGATTCTTTATCTTTGGTGGTGATTTAGGTGTTTTTATTTTTGTCTATGAACTTAGGCTTACCTGGAGTACTGTCTGTTAGACCTGAAGCGGACTACAGTTCAGAGATTAAGAATTATGGCATTGGGAACCAGACAGGTGTTTCCTTGTTTGATCATGGGACAGTGAAACACTGGATGGTCCGTGTAGATAAGCCAGGAGTTGGGATTGTTACGAAGGCACAGATGGTTGATCATTGTGTTCAGTTGCTATCCAAAGTTTTATGGAAGTGAGTTTCTTGTTTGATTCTGCCTTGCGGAAGCTATTGTCTCCTTCAGCTTTTAACAGCATTTTTTTTACCCCTTTCTCTGCAGTGAGAAGGATGCACAGATGTGTCTTTATCATATATCTTGGCAGTCCAAATTCGGGTTTTGTTGTGACCTCGATGAAAAATGCGCCGAGGAGTTAGCTGGTTTGTGATACGGAAAAAACAGTTCGTCAAATGGAATTCAGACAATGTTTTTTTCCCGGAATTAAGCTAACAGATGAAGAGATGGTTTTTAATTGATGCAGGTGTACCTGGTATTCTTGCTGTAGTTCCGGATAACAATTTCGAGTCATTAAACAAAGACTATGAAGGTATGTCTTTACTGATCTTACGCATTGAAAACAATATTTGTCTAGAATCTTTACGAGCCCTGCCTTTAGCTGATTTGATGGATGTGTATGTATAATCTAAATCTCACATTGTTGTAATTTTGGCTCTCTTTCCTTTTCCAAAAGGCGAGAGTAGAACACAAGGTTCAAGAAAAAGTTCAGAGTCTCCTCCTGTTAAGACGAAGAAGCTGTTTATAACTGGTATGCGAAAGCCTGAGAGATTGTATGTGTGCTTTTGGTTACATAGCAGAATCTGTTAAGTGATACAATCTGTACAGCGTTTAAAGGAAAACTCATGCTTCCCCCAATATATTGCTGGACTAGTAAGTTCTTTCACATGATTACAATTACTAATTGAACATGTATTAAGGTTTTTCTCAACTTTTCAGGACTGTCTTTCTACACATCTGAGAAGACTCTGCGGGCGGCATTTGAAGGATTCGGTGAACTAGTGCAAGGTACTCATGATTTACTCTCCAATTCACAGGTCATAAATATCACTGGGGAAAAAGATAGATAATCACAGCCTCTAACTTCCATCTGCAGTCAAAATAATAATGGACAAGATATCAAAGAGATCAAAAGGTTATGCCTTTATAGAGTACACGACGGAGGAAGCTGCAAGCGTTGCACTGAAAGAGATGAATGGAAAGGTAAAAGCTAGGCTTGAAAGACCCTAAAATGGTTTTAGTATCTACTCAAAGTAAAAGCTGAAAACATGAATGTGACAGAGAGAAGGAGAGACACTTGACTCAGATGACATTGATGATTACTCTCTTGTGCAGATTATTAACGGGTGGATGATAGTAGTAGATGTAGCCAAGACCAAACCGTTCAGACACAACAGAAGCCAGACGAGTTCTGAGTTGTAGAAACTAGTTGAAGGTGACAAAGCTGATGCCTTTTTTGTTCATCCATGGTTTCGAAATGCTTCAAACCAAGCAAGACATCGAAGCCTACACACTAGATTCAAGCTTGAAGATGGAATTACAGGATTTTTAGTTTCACTCGAGCTGCCAAAATTATCAGAACTGGCATTATTGTTAGCCATTTTTAGAATCTTGATGTACAGAAAATTTGCTGCTTGTAATAATGTAAAGACTTGTTTTTTGAAAAGTCAATTATCAAAATTTCACTGTCAGTCTGTACCTTTACATATTGCTCAAGCGGAGAATAATTCAGACAACGCGAATACAAGTCATATCTCCGACAATCCATCAAACGACGTCACAAGCTTCTCTTTTTTTTTTCCGGTCCGTTTTGCGATTAGGACGAAACCCTATCTGGCCGAGCTATTGTTTGCTTTTGTCTGCGTGATTATAAGGCGACGAGGAAAGGGCTTGAGAGATTGCGTTTGACAAAAGGGTGCACCAATGAAAGGGATTGCGAGAATTGTAACTTCTCTTTCGCGACTCGGTGGTCGGGAGATCATCTCTGGAGGAAGTAGTACGGTTTCTTCTTCGTCTTCCTCTCTCTTGGTATCTCGTCGCTCGCTTTTCATCTTGGCGGCAACGCACTTTCCGACCAATTCACGTGATTCCCGGACGACGGACTCTGCTCTCACCTCTTCGAGATCTTCTTCACTTCCTCAGAAATGGGCTTTCCATGGAGGTATGGATCTTCTTCGTTGTTTGTTTTCGTATTTTGCTTTCATTTTATCACAAAGGTTTGGGATTTATTATTCTCTCTGTGTCGTAGATCATTTGCTTCGATGCATAATTTGATAATTGGTCAGATTTTGTAAGAAGTTGAATTGTTTCAGGCTTGAAGTTAGAGCAGTCTGTATCTCTCGATGGCATTCATAGCAGATCTAATGGTCTAGTTAGCTCTAACTCATGTGTATTTTTGAGCAGGGCAGAGAAGGACGATGTTCATCCAAACACAATCAACTCCAAATCCTTCTTCTCTGATGTTTTATCCTGGCAAACCAGTCATGGAGGTTGGAAGCGCGGACTTCCCTAATGTTCGTTCAGCTTTAGGTTCACCATTAGCCAAGTCCATTTATTCCATTGATGGTATTCTTATCCATCTTGTAATCTGTTAATTATTGCGATTAATCGGAAGTCTTGTCCTCCAATGTGAGTATGCTGCTGTTTCTTTGATTGCAGGTGTAGTTCGAGTTTTCTTCGGGGCAGATTTTGTGACGGTAACAAAGTCAGATGATGTGTCATGGGATATTCTCAAGCCTGAAATCTTTGCAGCTATCATGGATTTCTACTCTTCTGGCCAGCCTTTGTTTCTGGACTCACAAGCTGCTGCTGCCAAGGATACTGCCATCAACGAGGTGAACCTCATTACTCTCTTTTTTTCTCGGTAGTTAGTTTAGTTTTGTTAGAATGTGCTTTTCTGGACTCACAAGCTGCTGCTGCCAAGGTTACTGCCATCAACGAGGTGAACCTCATTACTCTCTTTTTTTCTCGGTAGTTAGTTTAGTTTTGTTAGAATGTGCTTTTCTGGACTACCTGGTGTCTTCACCTTGTCCGTAATTTATAGTTTTGTGTTGGTTGGTGCATGGTTGAAACATCATCTTGAAACATTTATTGAATTGTTGAGAGTGTAATCGTTTTCTGTAAAAGTAGTAAAGACGTGAGGTATGTGATAATAAAAAAGTAGACCAAAATGACATGTCAGTTGCTCTAGTGAGCTTTTTACTCAGATATGATGCTCAGACGTTTTGTAACGCTCTCTAAGATTATGGTAGAGATAAGCCAGGTGTTGTTGTTTTTCACCCTCATTGACCCAAACTCTATCTGATACAGGATGATTCTGAAACCGTAGCAATGATCAAGGAACTCTTGGAAACGCGCATCAGACCAGCAGTCCAAGATGATGGTGGGGACATTGAGTACTGTGGGTTTGATCCGTAAGTTTACTTCCTTGGATTCTAGCTATTATGGTCAATTAAATCTTTGATCTCATAAGTAAAATCCTTTGGGTGGGTTTTGATCAGGGAAAGCGGTATAGTGAAGCTGAGGATGCAAGGAGCTTGTAGCGGCTGTCCAAGCTCATCTGTTACTTTGAAATCAGGAATAGAAAACATGCTGATGCATTACGTAACCGAGGTAACAAAGATCCTCATAACAGTTTCTTACTACATATGGATAATTCTAGACCTACCTGTCTATCTTAAAGCTGTGGTGCTAAGTAACCATTGAAAGAATCAAGAACTTGTGACTGTCTCTTCTTCTAATGAAAGAGTTTTGTGCAGGTGAAAGGTGTAGAACAAGAGTTCGATGGGGAAGAAGAGGAGGGAACGTTGTCAGGAGAGATGAGAGAGTAGAGTAAAGATATCTCCTCAAGCATCTCTGCTCTGCTCTGCTCCTTGTAGTGTACAGAAGAATAAATTCCAGTGAGTGTACTCTTTTCTGTCACCTTTTGAATTGATTTATCGTGTTTTGGGGATTTTGAATCACACTCAAGAATCTTCTGAGAGGTCACGCCGTCACGGGTTGATCCTTTTTGTAACATTTGTTAACCTACAGGAAGAAATTATTTGGGTTCTTTTTTTACTCAAACTTTTGTATAACTTTGCTTTGAGAATAATTATAGTTTTTGGATTAAGAGGGAAGGATATAGCGAGACATCGTCTTCTATGTCCCTAAATCATCTCGACAAATCTCTCATGTCCCCGTTCTATTTTTTTTTGTTTTTAACATTATTTTAAATACAAAAGTAAAGGGAAAGACATAAAACCCAAGACAACTTAAAAGAATCACAATTTTACCAAACATAAACCGGAATTAAACCAACTCCTCATCTAAATCCCTAATTTGTCAATTTGGGGAAAAAATCAGAAACTTTCTCTCCTTTCTCTCACATTCACGCGACTCCTCTCCTCTTCTCCGACTCTTCTTTTGAGTCTCGTTCTCCTCTTCTCTCATCTCTAAATCAGAAATCGTCGACCTCGCCGTCTCAACAATGGTGGAAACAAGAAGAGGAGCTAAACGGAATGAGATTCTGAAGGAATCGCCGACCTCGCCGAGGGGTAGGAAGAAATCGTAGGCGAGTAGGAAGCCACTGGTTGATTGGTGTCATTTCCATTGTTTTGTGCGAAGGAAAACTATGTAGAATTGGGGAATATTAGGTAAAAATTTGAATTATTTGTTGAGTAACACTAGGAATATTTGGTAAAACTAGTCGCGATAGTCTTTTGTAAAACTAGTAAAAGTTGGGAAAACTGGGTAATACTGGGGAAAACTATTGGGAATTGTGATGTACTACTGGTATAACTGATGTAGAACTCAATGTTTCTTGCAGGATAATGAGGGAACCATGGCAGCTGGAATGTACTTCTTACCAACGGAGTACAAAAAGCAAATCAAGCTGGGGACAAGGTGTTTCATATATGAAGTTCTTAAGGGAGTGAAGACAAACTTGTTTTGTGGTTGAAGTTTGAAACTTTATGGGAAACTCTGAACTTTGGCCGTTTTTTGGAACTTGTTTATTTGTTCCTTTTTTTTGATGTTTTCACATTTTGGTTTAGAACTGGTTGAACTTGTTGTGGTAATTCTTCTTATTCTAGTTTGAACTATGTTGGGCAATGCTAGAATAGAAAAGACAAAGACAATTAAACACAACATAAATCTTACCAACCACAAGTATAAACAATAACATAAAATGGATAAGTCTTAAGAAACACATAAACTGATACAACTCTTGACAAACAATTATTTATATCATCCGAGAACAAGTTTTAGGAAAGGAAGATTGCGAAGAGAATTTAATTTAGTTAATCATATCCACATGTGGCTTCATCTTCTTCGTCTCCCTCTTGTTCATTTTCTCCTCATATGGATCCAAGATGGAAGGGATAGTAGAGATCGTGAAGAAAGAAAAAAGTGAGAGAGAAATGGGAGAAACAGCAAGAGAGTTATGAGGAAATGAGAGAAATGAGAGAGAGAATGAGAAAATGTGAGAAATGTGAGAAATTGAGAGAGAGAATGAGAAAATAAGAGAAAATGAGAGAGGAAAATGGAGAGAGAAATGGAGAATGAGAAATGACAAAATGATTTGAGAGAGAAATGAGAGAGTAATTTTTTTTCAAAAAATTCTGTGAAAATTCCCTCCAAAATTTCCCTCCAAAAATCCTTCTTAGTAATACCTAAGATAGTAGTAGTACGAAACTTCTTCACAGTTCTACTTTTGGTGTTTTTCATTTTATTTAGTATTACTTAACCTTCAAATATGTTTTAGTAGTTTTACAGTTACGTTTAGTGATTTAACATGTAAGACTGATTGTTTTATGGAAAAATATGTTTGAAATCATAATTTCGTTAACTTTTCCTTACTAAGTTGGTTGTCACCAACAAAGTGTTCATGAAAGTATAAGGAAGTATATTGGAGAAATGTTGGGCTTGTGTAACAAAAATCAAATGTAAAAATCAAAATCATATATTTGTTATAATTATATGTAAATACAATAAAATCGAATTTGTTTTTTTAGTTTTACCGTTGATTTATTTTTTTAGAAGGAATACTAATTTAATTTAAAAATCACCCAAAATTAGCTTTTACTAGTGTTACCTTAATAAAAACTTTGTTATTTTCGTTTTACCGTTGATATAATTGTTTAGGCAGATAATTTGGATTGTTCAACGTAGTAACATGTTCGCACTCAAGATGGGAATAAATCAAATATATTACACATAGTTATACTTAGTTTTACACAGTTGTCCAAATCATACAAGTTTTACAACACAAAAGATGGCAATAAATCAAATACGTTCGCACTCAAACATGGCGACAAATCAAATATATTTGACACATTTATACTTAGTTTTACGCAGGAGTCCTAATCATACAAGTTTTACAACACAAAAGATGACAATAAATTCATTCACCGCTACACCCTCTCCCAAATAACAACCAATAAAAACCTTTATAGGCTTGCCTTTTATGCAGTGTTCTGATGTAATCCGGTACATTCTATTCAGACCTATCCGGCACTACATAAATCATCTTGTAGTAAGCCAATGCCCATAGCTCCGTCAAGTAATATTTTGTGCACAGGTCATATAGTTCTAACTGGATATCACGACCACGACCCTGACCAGCTCCAGTTTAACCTTACTTTCATCTAACCCAAGCTTCTTATACATCCTAGCTTCTATCACTGACAAAGTTATCTCCTCCACTGATGTCTTCAAAATTACACTACACATACGACATTGACATTTAAAATATATGGTCACGTGCGTAGTCATTGTATCCTGCCAAAACAATGCAAAAAACTCAATAAATTATCCATAGTTATCCATAGTTATCCACAGTTATACCAGTTACACATTTTCAGTAATACCTGTGTTACTAGTTATACTACATTTATCAGTTCTACTAGTTCTACTTAGTTATACCCAAAATCAATGGTTTCCACTGCAAATGTACTGCCAATTCGATCCATTCAACTACTGAAATTCATTTTTTTACCAATTAAGATTACTAATTGACCCAGAAACATGGGTAATACAACAATGTGCGTACCAAATTCATCAAATCTCAATTGAATCTGAATTTGAAAGCCATAAACCTAATTGAGAACCTAATTTCTACTAAATACAGCTGGAAGAAACAGAAGAATGCAGCACCTGTTTTCAACTATCTGCGACGGAATGCGGCGGCGGAGGTGACTGGAAGTGAATGCGACGGCGAGTGAGTGAGTCGGGGAGAACGAGTGCGAGGGGAGGACGGCGAGCTCGAGATTTTCAGATTTTTTTTTTATTTTCTGTTTTTTCCAATTAAACCAATAAAACAAATCTGGGTATTTTCGGAATTTCCAATCTGTTTAATGAAATAGGGATATAGGAGATAAAATAGGGATATAAGAGATTTTAGTTTGGTTTTTGAGGATATACGAGACGATGTCTCGGATATAGCAACCACCTAACCGAATCAATCCAATTAAATGCTTTAATGGGTTTCTGGTTTAATTGGGCCGGATTTACCAATTTTAGGAAATCTAGTATGCTGTTATATATATAGACAAATAGAAAGTGTTGTGGGGGTTAGGGTCAGTAGTTGATTCGCTTCCTCCAAGATGATATACACAGAGAAAGCGCTTATGGCTGCAGCGAGAACACCGAATCTACACGAAGCTATTACCGGTGACCTAAACTTTGGAGTCTGGTCGGCGATGATGAAAAACACCTTAAGGAATCAAGGACTTTGGGATGTCGTCGAGAACGGAGTCCCGCCGGATCCATCAAAGAATCCGGATTTAGCGGCGACTCTTCAGTTCGAAGAGCTTTGCAGATGGAGAGATCTTGTGAGACAAGACATGAAAGCGCTCCAGATATTGCAGTCTTCTCTTACGGATTCGATTTTCAGGAAGACTCTCTCAGCTGCTTCGGCCAAGGAACTCTGGGAGATGCTAGAACAAGCGCCCCTCGTGTCATACGATGCGGACATGTGGATGATATACACCACAACCACGAACCATATGACCCCACACGAGAAGTATTTCACCACTCTAGACAGGACCCGGAGAACGAAGGTTACATTCGTCAACGGAAGTACCGTCATGGCACAAGGAACAGGAGATGTCTGCGTCTTGACAAGGGAGGGGAAGAAGAGGACGCTCAAGGATGTGCTTTTCGTTCCAGGGATTGTGGCGAACGTGTTAAGTGTTGGCCTCATGAATATGAGCGGCTATGCTGTTAAGATGGGAACAGAGTTGATTACTACGGGATCGGGGGACTGGGAGATTGTTTGGTGAATCCAGGTGGGATGAAAAGAGAGGCTTTTTCCTGCGACTCGAGGTTGTCTGAATGTTATTGAATAAAGGTAAGAATGTAATCTCACTGCTTAGGGTAAATTTAACGAGTTTGGTTTGGTTTTTCATTCTGTTAAGGTTGATCTAAGAAAGATAACACACATGGGTACTTGACATCTCCTTTCTCATGGGCTCATTGTCCTCTCCTGTGCATGTCTTAAGCCAGGGGTGTCCAGACGATTCTCTTAATAGTAGATTTGCTACGTATTTACTACACACACACATTTAGACCTCTAGATTTTAACAACTACCACTAGTCCATACCTCTAACAAGTCCAACAACTCTTAACCACTGTATTTAACCATTCAACTATTTCCGGTTTTGGATTTTACTTTCTTTCTCAAGGAGAGAAGAAAATAAAAGTTCCACTCTTTTGTTATGGTTATTACCGTTTGATTTTTGTGAAATAGATGCAGTTTGATTGGCAACATATAAAGTGATAAGAGTGAGGGAACAATAGCTCGCTTTTCTCCAAATAGAACGTACAGGTGAGAAAGCGGCTATGGAGGAAGCGCGAACAGCGGCTCTACAAGATGTTTTTTAGTAACAAGAAGGCTAATGCATACATGAGTGTTGCGGTATGGCTTGTATATGTAACTTAGCGGCATTCTTGTTGACCGTCAGTAGAGTAAAGAAGCTTGCGTGTGGCGTAATTAAGGGTTAAACCATCTAACCGGACTGTCCTAGTTAAAATCCGAAGCAGAACCGATTTCAAAACTCCGTATCAGCCAAGTTCAAGAGTGTATTTAAATTCACGAATCGTATTAATTTACCACGCATCTCGATTTTATTTTTTTTTGGTGGGAAAACAGGAGATTATCTCCCAAATTATATAAAGAAAGCTTCAACTACAAACAAACTCGTCTAAGGCACGGAGGTCCCGAGACGTCAAATTCTAAAATAGGAGCAACAACATCAGGAACTTCAAGAAAGGAATGAAAACCCAAAGGTAAAGAAAGAGCATATGATGCCAACCCATCAGCCAGACGGTTGGCCTCTCTATACGTATGTGAAACTCGGACAATCCAGTCCCGTGCAAGGAAGCCGTGGCACAAACGTACCAGGAACGACAGCGGATGTGAATCAGTGATCCCTGTCTTAATAAATCCCACTACCAACTCCGAATCGATCTCCAGCTCCAACCTCATGATCCTTTGTTCCCAAGCGACGTATAAGCCGTAGTAGACGCCCCATAGTTCCGCCAAAACTGCCGAGCAACGTCCAATATTGACCGCAAAACCTCCACACCATTTGCCCGTACTGTCACGGATAACCCCACCCGCTCCTGCAATACCCGGGTTACCTCGTGAAGCCCCATCCGTATTAACTTTCATCCACCCCTCTTGTGGTGTGACCCATCTTATTAGACGCTCAACCCGTGTCTTGTGCTGACGCTGCTCTTGTGTCGCTCTAGCAATCATCTCCACCTCTTGTGCTTTATCCTTAACGAATTTGACCCTGTCACGACATAATCGATTCTCACCAAAAATGTTGCCGCAACGCCATTTCCAGCTCCACCATATGGTCATGACAAAGAGCGTTGGCCAGGAGACTTCACCTTTGTTCCCGTCTTCACGTAAGTTGTCATAGATCCATTCCAGTAATGTTTTCGTAAAGAATCCTTGTCTTCTATTTGTTGGAACGATACGAGCCCAAATCCCAGACACAGCTTCGCAATCACGAAGAACATGTAAGATACTCTCCACACCACCCCGACATATCTCACAAATATCATTCTCACCCAAATGTCGACGTTTTCGTTCGGCGTTCGTCATTATGACCTGGTGCGACACCATCCATAAGAAAACCCGCGCTCGTTCCGAAGCATTAACCGCCCAAATTCTCCGATAAAAGCGTGACTGGTTTAGGCTTGGTAAATCCTGCCTCGTTATCAGCTCATAAGCAGATTTCACCGTGAATTTTCCATCCGCCGTTGCCCTCCATAACATTCTGTCCTTAGCACCCGTAATGGTATCCAAAACCACTGCTGCAAGGTCCAAACGGTAGCTATCTCCCAACATAGGTATGATCCGCTGAAAATCCCATCCAAAGCCATCTATCCATAGCTCACGAGCTGTAACCAAATCAGAACCAGGTGGCAAATCCTCAACTATACTTGTCTTTAAAGGATTAGCAAGCAGCCATTTATCAGCCCAGAATCGAACACGTCTACCATCCCCCAGCACCCAGCCATATCCTCTAACAACAACTTCTCTTATGCCAACACATATACTTCTCCATGTGGAGGACCCAGATCCTTTCGGTACAAGCCAAGACCCATCCGAGATGTCTCCTACAGTGTACTTTTTCCTTATCACGGATGCCCATAGGCTGTTTTGGTCATGTAACAACCTCCATCCGACCTTTGCTAGAAGCGCAAGGTTCATTGCTTTTGATTTTCGGATACCTAAGCCTCCTTCCCCTTTTGGTTGACACACTCTATCCCAAGCCATGAGATGTTGTTTTTTCTTCTCAGGTGTAGAACCCCAAACGAAATCCCTCATTATTCTGTCAAGACTATTCAGTGTATGAGCTGGTAACTGAATAGAACTCATCGAGTGGACAGGGATAGAAGCCAAAACAGATTTGGTCAGAGTTAATCGTCCTGCAAAGCTGAGCATCCTACCTTTCCAACCCGCAAGGCGTGATGAGACTTTAGCAAGAACTTCCCCGTATGTGTCCTTATTGATTCTTTTTTGCAAGATTGGCATACCCAAATACTTTCCCAACTCCAAAGTGGATTGTATACCACTCTCTGCACTAATCAGAGATCCTAGCTCCCTTGAAACATTCCCTGAAAAGAAAATTTTCGATTTTTCCAAACTGACTTTCTGGCCAGATGCAACGCAGAATTGTTCCAGGACGTTTCGAATCACTCTTACCTGTGCAACCGACGCTTCTGCAAATAGTATCAAGTCGTCGGCGAAACAAATATGAGACAGAGCCGGACCTCCTCGCGAGAGTTTGATCGGTTTCCATCTCTTATCGAGAATTGCAATGTCAATAAGCTGGCAAAGTCGCTCCATACAGAGAACAAAGAGATAAGGTGACAGCGGATCTCCCTGTCTCAGTCCTCTCAAGGGTTTAAACGTCTCAGTCTGTTCTCCATTCCACAGAACACACATTGAAGGTCCCGCAACACACTGCATAATCCATTGGATCCACGTCTGTGAGAAACCTACTGCCTGCAGAGTGTTTTCCAAAAAATCCCAACGGATACGATCATATGCTTTCTCCAAATCAAGCTTAAGCAACATCCATCCTTTTCGCCCTTTCTTCCGTCGCATAGAATGCACCGCCTCCTGCACTACAACTATATTATCAGTACTCAACCTTCCCGGGATGAAGCTTGATTGTGCTGGTCCAATCACATTCGAAATGATCCCCTTCATTCGGCTCACCATTGTCTTAGTAATAGTTTTAAACAAGACGTTGCACAGACTAATAGGTCGAAAATGTGTTATTTTTTCCGGTTTCTGCATTTTCGGGATCAAGACCACAAGTACATCATTCGTACCTTCAGGCAGACTCCCAGACTCGAAAAACTGTGACACAAAACGAATGACTGACTCTCCCACAATCTCCCAGCATTGCTGATAAAAAACTGGCTGATAGCCATCCGGTCCAGGTGCCTTCAGACTACCCATGCTCATCACCGCCCTTTCGATCTCCTCTGCAACGAACGGTGTATTAAGCCGAGTTTTATCTTCATTAGAAAGTCGGTTAATACCTCCAGTTGGCAGTTGCTCAATAGAATCGTCAACATCCTCCAGAGAGTAAAGGCGTCTGTAATAGTCAACTGCAAGTTTCTCCAGCTCTGCCGCATTGTCAACCCACCTACCATCATCATCCTTTAGCATAAGAATCCGATTCCTCCTCCTTCGAATTACCGTCGATGTATGGAAGAAGTTGGTATTACGGTCTCCAAAGGCGACCCATTTGTCTCTTGCTTTCTGGGCCCATATTAATTCCTCCTGTTCAAGAACTGTATCGAAATCCTTCAACAGAGCCTCCTCTATACTCAATAATTCATCTGTTTGACTATGCTCAATCAGATCTTGCACCGCCTTTATATCTCGAATTATCTTGTCCTTACGAGCCTGCACATGACCAAATACTTCCTTATTCCATTTTTTGAGTGTAATTCTCAATCCCGCCAATGCCTCCCTGGTGTTTATTTCTCTGTTCCAAGAGTGCGCGATCATGTCCTTAAACCCAGAGTGTGTCAACCAAGCCGCCTCGAATCTGAAAGGGCGACGTCTTGGGTTGGCATTCACAACCGGCACCAGCTGCAAGTAGAGTGGAGTATGATCACTAGCTAGAAATGGTAAATGCCTTACAGTCGCCTCCTGCCATGTCAGACGGGCCTGTGCATTACAGAGAACACGGTCTAACCGCTTCGCAACATAAGTACTCGCATTCCTGCCTCTCTTCCATGTAAACTGGCTTCCACTGAACCCCATGTCTATCAATGAGAGCGTATGAATCCAGTTCCCAAACTCAATTGAATCTGGTGAAAGGCGACCATTACCGCCAGACCGCTCATCCACCCGGACTATGGAGTTGAAGTCTCCACCGATTATCAGGGGCCCCGAAATGCCGACAATCAGATTCTTCAAGTCATTCCAGAGACCACTCCGACGAGTAGCAGAAGGGGCCGCGTAAACAACAATTAGGTGTAAACAATCCCCTTCGGTATTGACTTTGGCACAAATGAATTGATCAGATGACTGAATTACCTCCACTTCACCAATTCCCGATCTCCAAAGAAGCCACAACCCTCCACTTTGACCCACTGCGTCAACTCTAAAGACATTATCGAATCCCAGCCTTTGACAGATCCGTCCCGCTTTCTCCCCCCCAGCATGCGTCTCAAAAACTGCCAAACAATCTGTAGGGAACTTCTTCACAAGGTACCGAATTGATCTACGGAAGCTAGGTTTATTTGCCCCCCGGCAATTCCACATCAACACATTCATCATGATGATACAGTATGATATTAGAACCACTGGGGTACCTGTTAAGCAGAGTGGACAATTGAATCCGCTCTCAACGTTTCATCGCTTTTCAAATTTTCTTCATTAAGCCTTTGACCAGTATTCACCGATGTTCCGCCCGAACCTGGTTTAGACTTAACTACTGCTCCATGAGTGGGTAAAGGCATCTCTATCTCTGTATGTCCAGTTCTAATGTCAGGGGCAGAAAACAAGGGCATAGACTTCTGAGCGACACTATCCTTCCCAGAAGTCGGCATCTCCGTAATCATCATTTCGGAGCTATGCGTTCCCCCTGACAACTTTTCAAACACCACCATCTCTAAACTTGGACTCGATTCCATATTCGCCATCGATGAGGTAGAAGGAGCAGTTTCCTTTTCACGAATGGCTCTCAGGTCCTCACCGGCAGATGCGAGCACCGCAAATCTACTTCCTTTTCCCTCTTCTACAGTCGATTCCACTCTCATCCTCTTTCCATTGCTGGAGCAGTCCCCCTGCTTCGTAGATGGACCAAACACTAATCCCCTAGTTGGGCCACGGAGCTTCAATTGTTTGGGCCTCCCCGGATTCAGGATTGGGCCAGTTTGAACAGCATTTTCTTTAGTCTTCCTGTCTTCTTTAAATATAAATACCTTATTGACTTCTTCTTCTTGAGACCCCACTTGCGATTTCTGGAGAGAGCTCTTTTCCGTTCGGTCGGCCGACAAGGGGTCCATAGTCTCCTTTGCAATAGCTTTTCCTGCTTTATTTCCCACTATTTTCGGCGCTTCTGTGTCTTGGGTCAACTTCCCAAAAATGTTTGAAATAGGAACGTTGACAGAATCAACTTTATGCCGAAATTCCCGTACTTGATTTGCGTTCGTCCTCCGTTCATCCCGTATGTGTGGCTCAGTTCCCATAGCCGAGGTGGCCTGGTTTTTCTGTTCCGACTGCCTCATTCGCCACCGTGGAGATCTTCGGACTGTGACAAAACCATCATTATCCTGAATCTGTTTGTTTTCCCCCGTTGTTTCAGACGTCGCAGCTTGGTTCTGGTTTTGGCCTGAATTCCGATACCCATTCTCAGACGGACAATTATGAACAAGATGCCCGAATAGACCACAGTGTGAACAGATACTCGAAATTCCTTCATAAGAAACGTAATATCTCTCTCCATTAACCAATAACGACCCCTTCAAAGGCTTCTTGAGATCAATCGCCACACATACTCTTGCAAATCTTGCACGCTCTAGGTGCAGTGTTGTATCATCCACCTTGATTGGATCACCCAAACCTTTAGCAATCCCCATTAAAATGGTTTGATGATACAGATTAACGGGCAAATTTGAGATCCTGATCCACACTGGAGTCGTGATGATATCATCTCTTGAAGGATCAAAGCATGGAGACCAGGCTTGCACCATCAAATAGCTTCCATACAACCTCCATGGACCTCCGGTTAATGCCGTTATGTACTCATCCTCCTTCTCAAAACGCACCATATAGAATTGCCTCGGTAAATCCATCACATGAATCGCCCCTATAGGTTTCCATAGGTCGCGCAGTTTCCGGCTCAACACAGACAAAGACGTATTGATGCCTAACACTTTCACAATCATGCAGTTTCTCCAGATCTCATTCATCGCCGTGAGTACCTCATCACTGATAGTAATCTCTGGTTCACCATCCTCACCATTGGGAAAGTGCAAGTGCAGCCTTTCCATGATAAAGCTCGAGTCAATGACATCCTCCGGTGCCACCATTCCACACACCCTGCTACCCGAGACCCTGTTAGCCCATGTTCTCTGTTTCTCCGGTGGTTCCCCGGGAGGATTTCCTTTCCCCCTGACATCCTCCATTGTCGCGTCCTCCATGTTCAGAACTGTTCACTCTCACTCTCACTCTCACTTTTTTTTTTGAGATTGCGTACCCCGTTTGTCCGCATCTCGATTTTAAAGTGCAATTTAGGATATCAAATTGTAGTTCAGGAAAATAACTGAAAAGAAACTCCAACAGTCGCGGGTTGGAGTTTGGAACTGATGCCAATATTTTAAAATAAATTTGTAGATACACTTTTATAAAGTTAGTAATTAAAATAAATAATAACAGAGATTAACAGTTTTAACATTGTGAAAAAAATATATTTCATCAGTCAAAATTAGTATAAAACGTTTACAAAAAAAAAAAGATATAGTCATTTGTCCCTATAAAAAGAAAGAATTGAATAAACCAAAATGTGAAAGAAATATGTAAAATAAAAAGAGAAAAATAAGAAAATATTAGATCTATCTGAAGTGAAAAATGAGCAGTGTAAATATTTATTTATATAATCCACAAAACCTAATTACTTTTTTTTATTCAAAATTTGAAACTTTCTATTCATTTTGAGATTGGAAGCAGCAACATAAAAATTTAGTTATTGATACCAATATATTAAACCAAAACTTTAAAATTTGAAGGTCCTAAAACTTTATATATTTTAGGGGGTCTATGGCAAATGCCTTTTTACTAACTTATAAGGCATGGCCTTGTGAGTTATGTGTGTTGTGTAGGTATGAGTCTACTAACTTGTAGAAGATGGTCATATTAAATAATCCTTCTCACATAGTGTATGCCCTTGGCGGTGAACATCGAATGTCTTTAGCGCATTTCCACTCTAATTTTGTTACTTTCCTTCTAATTGTTAACTAGTCTCTGGTTTTATGTTTAGTCTAATGATGATCGAGGTCTCTCTCCCATTATAGTTTATAGAATTTCATAATGTTAAAATCATTTCTGTATATTTTATCAACGAAACTTCCATACAAATATATATAGTCAAAATAATAAAGTATCTACTTCCCTAAAACTAGCCAATCATAAAATACGTAGTTGATGGACAATCATAATCCGGTCAAATACTAATTGATTCAGTCCCTTTGAAACTCGAAAATTTGAAAAGATTCTCCGATTGCATTAAACTCAACCAAAACCGTTTTCGAAATTCGAAACGATTCATTTGGTGAATATAATTTAGGGTTTACGGTTCTGTAAAAGGTCACTAACTCACTATATAATAGAAAGTGTTCGTGTGTCGAAACTATAGTTTAATCGCTTTCTCAGAGAGACAAACAAAAAAACAAAAAAGTTAAAACAAACCGTCACTGTCACGACTCACGACTCACGGCTATGGCGGAAGCGAAAACCTCTGACGAACTGGACTATGAAACCTGGGCTCCAGCGACGAAAACTGCATTGAAGGAGAAAGGACTATGGGATGTCGTCGAAAACGGAGTCCCGCCGGATCCGTCGAAGGTTCCGGAGTTATCGGCGACGATTCAAGCCGAAGAACTTTCCAAATGGAGAGATCTCGTGGTGAAAGACACAAAAGCACTCCAGTTTTTGCAATCTTCTCTCCCAAACTCCGCTTTCAGGATGACTCTCTCTGCTTCTTCGGCGAAAGATGTTTGGGATTTGCTTCAAAAAGGTAACCAAGTGGGGGAACTAGTTAGAGTAGAGAAGCAATTCGAAGAACTTGTTATGGAGGAAGGAGAAACGATCGAGTTTTACTTAGGTAGAGTTAAGGGGATCCTTGAACAGATGCGTCGTTTGAACAGCAAGAAATCAAAATATGAACTTAACAAGAAGGTGTTAAGTTCGCTCTCTAGGCCGTATGATATTGTAGCTTCGATGATGCTAGAAGATGTGGAAATGATGAAGAAGATGACTCTCGGAGATCTTGTTGAGTTTTTCGAACTATATGATTCTTTAGCAGAGGAAGCTTTCCTTCTTATGTTGAAGGATATGAGTCTCAAGTTTTGTGATGTGTGCAACAAGAGCAATAACAACCAAGAAGAATGTTATTCGAGTGGAGCCAAGCAAGGTAGAAGAGGAGAATGGTTTCATTGTGGAGAACGAGGGCATTATGCAAGAGACTGCAAGAGAGAGGATCAGCAACAACCAGTGGCCAAAGAAGCTCAGGAAGAAGAGATCGAAGTTGATTACCTGATGTTGGTAGATGAAGCTCTAGGTAAATTCACTTTTGATGAGGATATGTGGATGATATACCCTAATGGTACCACGAATCATATGACTCCACATGAGAAGTATTTCACCGCTTTGGACAAGACGCACAAAGCGATAGTTGGATTGGCAGAGGGAAAAATTCTCAGGGTTGAAGGAAGAGGAGATGTGAAGATTATGATGAAGGAAGGGAAGAAGAAGACGATCAAGAATGTGCTTTTTGTTCCCGGGTTGAACAGAAACGTGTTGAGTCTTGATCAGATGATAGCAAGAGGGTACTCAACGACAACGAAACAAGACAAATGCATTTTTCACGATCGGACTGGGGCAGTGTTTGGGGATACAGTGTGGGACGAGAGAGGAATAGCTCTGCGTTTGAAGGTGGTCGAAGGTAAGCAGGAACCGGCGGGGACAGAAGCTCAGGTAGATAAGGAAGAAGAAATCGTAGTTGATTATGTAATGGCTGCAGCGATAACTGAAAGTGATTTGACGTATGACGAGGACACGTGGATGGTATCCGGCTTTTCCACGATCCATATGACTCCATATGAGAAGGTTTTCACCACTCTAGACAGAACACAGAAAGGCAGGGTTGGATTAAAGGACGGAACAGTTCTCATGGCGGAAGGAAAAGGAGATGTAGAGATTGTGATGAAGAAAGGGAAGAAGAAGAAGACGATCAGCAATGTGCTTTTCGTTCCCGGGATGATGAGGAACGTGCTAAGTCTTAGTCAGATGGAATTTTACGGCTGTTCATTCAGAGAGGGAAGAGGAGGCGAGTGCATTATTAGCGATGAGACTGGTGCAGTATATGGGGAATCTATGTGGGACGGGAAAGACTTGGCTCTGCGTTTGCAGGTGATCAAAAAGTAATTAACACCTCTTAATAAGCTACTCGGTGGACTTATGTGGGTTTTTTTTTTTAGTTTGGTGTTTTTATGTTTTCAGTTTGTTCGTTTAGGGCATCTCCAATGGTAAACTGCATTTTTTACTCTAAAATGGAGTAATTTCAAAATGCAGTTGGGTTTTGCTCCAACCCTACTCTATTTTCAACTGCAAAATGGAGTAATGAACAAAAAAATGGTGTAAACTCATTTGTTACTCCATATTTGGAGTAATCCTATTTTTTACTCCATTTTGCAGCTGAAAATGGAGTAGTGTTGGAGCAAATTTACTGCAAAATGCAGTTTTAAAGTAGAAAATGGAGTACTGTTGGAGATGGTCTTACACCATTTTTTCACTCCAAAATGGAGTAACTCCATAATGGAGTTGTGTTTTTCTCCAATTGTTTACTCCATTTTTTACTCCAAAAAAGAATATTCTATACAGATACTATTTTTATTTTGTCTTCAATACCTTTTATTTATAAAATTTACAAATTGACCCTATATTTTTTATAACTTTCATATTTTTATTAAATTTATTAAATAAAAATATTACATTAAATCATAAAAATAAAAACAAAAATATAGTAAGATGAACAAAAAATTTTTTTACAGAAACTCAACAACAAGATGAACAAGTTCCTCCTCCATCAACTTCGTTTGGACAATAATTTGATTAACTTGGTGGATCAGAAAGCGATTTACAACATTATTAAACTGCTAATAACTGTTGTGTTAAATTTTATAGTGTTGCTTATTTTTAATTTCAGTATTTGTTATGTATTTTTAAGTGTGCTTTAATTTGTAGTCTTTTAAATAAAAAATTAGTATTTGACTATTTATAAATAATTTTCATGAACAAAATTTCAAATATAATTTTCATATAATTTGATATTATGACAAAATAACATTATCAAAAAATGAGATGATATAATTAATATAATAGTTTAAATATTATTTTGTATTATAATTAAAGTGATATATTATAAAAAGTTATTGTTAGACAGAAAGTGATAATTTAAATAAATTAGTATTCAGAGGACCTTTTTATAAATAAAAAAGTTCCACTCCAAAATGGAGTAGAAAATGAGATTACTCCAAGGAAATTTTACTGCAAAATAGAGGAAAAAGTGAAAAATGGAGTACCATTGGAGATGCCCTTAGTCACTATGCAACAATGCTTTTGTCAAGTAATTTCTCTTAGAATATTATATCATCCCAATTCGAAAACTCGGTATCGACTACAAAGAGTGTAATCTAAATTGAAGACGCATCTGCATGGTCTTGTGCCGAATATCTGACCGTAATAGCTTGTGTTGAATATATTCTCAAATTGCACTAAACCGAACCAGCTTAAATTAAAATCTCTACATTGAAAAATGAAAATACTCATTTGATTTGGCGAATATCCAAATTCAATACTCATTTGGCTTGGGAAAATATCAAAATTGAAGTTTGGGTTAACGATTTGGTTTAACGTCACTGTATAAATAGAAGTTTATAAGATCCGCTTTCTCCGAGAGAAGAATATACAGAAAGATACAAAAGTTCATAAGAAAATCCTGACGGTTACGGCGATGGCGGCGGCGGATGTACAAGACGGTGTTTCCGACGACCTGAACTATGAAACGTGGGCTCCAACCGCGAAAACTACACTCGTGGAGAAAGGACTCTGGGACGTTGTCGAGAACGGAGTCCCGCCGGATCCGACGAAGATTCCGGAGTTAGCGGCGACGATTAAGGTCGCAGATCTTGCCTACTGGAGGAATCGTGTGATGAGAGACATCAAAGCGCTCAAGATAATGCAAGCTTCTCTGACAGATTCGGCTTTCAGGAGAACTATCTCGGCTGCTTCCGCCAAGGATCTGTGGGATTCGCTTGAAAAAGGTAACGAAGAAGCGAAGCTTCGTAGGCTAGAGAAGCAATTCGAAGAACTTAGCATGAGTGAGAGAGAATCGATCGATTCGTACGCCGATAGGGTTACGGATATCGTTGAACAGTTGCGTATTTCGAAAAAGGAGAAATCTGATTATGAGGTTGTGAAGAAGGTTTTAGCCTCGCTCTCAGGGTCATATAGTGAAGCTGCTCCTGTATTGGGAGAACTCATGGATCTGAAGACTATGACTCTTAAGAGCCTCGTTGAGATTTTTCGTACATTTGATATGATAACGGAGGATGATGTTCACCGAATGTTGAAGGTAAACAGGCTTAAATTCGAGACTGGTAAGTGGTGTGGCGTGTGCAACAAGAATAGTCATAACCAAGAAGAGTGTTATTTCATCCCTAAGGCAGGGGACTCGAGTGGAGCCAGTGAAAGTAGGCTGACAGGAGGTGGATACATTCAACGTGGAGACCGAGTGTATCACGGAGGACACTGCTTCAGAAGGAAGACAGATGGGGAAGAAGAAATGCTAGTTGATTATATACTGATGGCGAGGCAAGAGTTGTGTGATTTCACATACGATGAGGATATGTGGATGATATACGGACATGCCACGATCCATATGACTCCGTATGAGAAGCTTTTCAGGACTTTAGACAGGACACACAAAGCTAAGGTTGGTTTGGTCGACGCAACAGTTATCATGGCGGAAGGAATAGGAGATGTGAAGATTGTGATGAAGGATGGGAAGAAGAAGACGATCAGTAATGTGCTTTTTGTTCCTCGCGGGATCAACAGAAACGTGTTGAGTGTTCCTCAGATGACATCGAGAGGCTGGTCATTGACACCGGGAGAAAGAGGCGAGTGCATTGTTCGCGATCGAACTGGAGCTGTGTTTGGGGATACTACGTGGGATGAGAGAGGATTGTCTATTCGTTTTCAGGTGATCGAAGGTAATCTCACCTCATAGTTAGCTCTGCTTTATCAGCTTGGTACTAGACTTAACTCGTAATGGTGGTACGTGGACGTATGTCTTTTAAGTGGGTTTTCTTTTCTTTCTTTGTTTGGTTTAATTCTGTTTTCAGTTTGTTCGTCTGATTCATCCTCTGCTACTGTAGTATGAATCAATCTGTGGTCTTTTAAGCTAGGACGTCTTGGTATTAATTCTTGTTTTCAAATCACTATGCAATTATGCTTTTGTCAAGTTGTGTTAATGGATGAATTTCTAGTAACAAACAAAATATTGTGAGAAAAGACACGAAGCTTCAGATTTGGCAATGCGCTCTCAAGGATAATATATCATCGTGCGATTTCTTATATTCAAATCTTGATATCAGTTGTATCAAAAATGAAGATAATTTGTTTTCAAATTTTACTACGTTAATTTTATCTTACTAATATATTACTTTCGATCGAGAATGAACATGTTTTGAAACTATCTAAAGATAACAGTAGTTTTCTATTAAGAAAATGATGTGAATGAACATGACCATGATCTTAATGAATCACATGCATCGAGCAGGTTCTCATTTTTGTAATACAAATTTGGTTTAAGTTTAATGTTGGTTCTAAAAAAAAAGAAACAAAAACAGATTATGTTGGGTCTAAACAACTTAGACTCGGCATCTTCTGTGACATATGAACTCTCTTTTTCCGTAATAGAGGATGAGAGGAGGGATCTTGTAAGAGCATTTATAATGGTGAAAACATTATAGATGAATGATTTATGAGATGTAATATTAATACCTTTAATATATTATTATATTTGATTAATTTTTAGTGGAGGTTTACATGCTTCAAAGGGGTTTTATTTGTAGAACTTTTTGTACTTAAATCTTTATTTTTTTAAAAAAATCACTCATGTTTTTTCTTTTTAATTGTAGAACCATTGAAATACTCTTCCAATGGGCTGTTTTAAAAATAACAAAGAAAGAGAAATCAAACCTTCTTTCGAGTGAAATAGAGTTTTAGTTTTATAGGGAAGGATTACAAGTGGAGAAATGGTCATTTATAAACATATTTGTTGTCATTTTATGCTCATGAGTCATGATTATTCAAAAATTCAGACATTTTTCAATTCAGTGAAAATTACATATTTTAAATTTATGCTAGTTGTTAAGTACAATTCATTATCGATACAAACTGCTTTTTAAATAATTATAAGTACTTAGTAATATAAATAAATTTTAAAATAAAATATACCACAAATTAAAGAATATAAGTCAGCAATATGAATTATTCTGTACTGTTAAAAACTTTAGAATCATCAGACAAGCATATAAATTAACCATATATAAAATATAAATCGAGTAAATCTGTAACATTGTATAGTCATTCGATAAAATAACTATTCTTAACATGTTTAGAATAAATCAACCAAACGTTATAAGTTATAAGGATATTTTTGTAATTTTATTTTAAAATTATAGTAAGAAAGCGTATCTATATATTTAACAAATACTTGATATTTCACATGCAGATATAATCTAGATAAGGTTTGGTGTCTTTTAATTGGTCCAGCTAAATTTTTTACTGCGTTTTTCTTAAAAATGTAAAATATTTCTTTGTTTCCACTATTTTAAACAAAACTTCCGAATAAGATAGTACATATATAAAATAACGCATCTCTTTTCTATGTATTACCTTATCCCAAAAAGTCTATTACAACGTTTCATAAAAGCTTTTGGGTTACGGGTGAAGCTTCTCCTAGAGTTTCTTCACGCAGCTGGACAAGTATTGCCCTTTAATGCTTTTATCCTTTATTTTGTCTACCGGTTGAGTATGACTCTGGTTGTATCCATCTAAGTCCTTTGGACTTTTAGTTTTTAATATAATTGTTTTGACAAAAAAAAAGCTTTTGTTTCTGAACGTATATGCAAAAGGTATGAGATGAACTTATATATGGTTTGATGATTTTAGATGATTGTGGTTTGCAATTCGCAATAATGTCGCCGTAAATTTAAAATTTTGCAGTGAAGAGGTTTAAATTGATTTCCCAATAAAAGACTAGATAATTCTATATGATGGAAAATTATATAATCATGTAAATCCAAATTTTTTTCGTTTTGAAAAAGTAATGTATTTAATTTTGACTAGAGATTTATTAATTTTCATTGGTTTGATATTTTGTTTAGTATGTGGAGCTCAGTGAAAGCTTGGATCTTGAAGCATGACGCCTTGATGCCTATATGCATTGCGGCTGTATTTGCAATCATAGCGATTACAATCGTGTTATTCTTGATCTACAAAACACTTTGCAGAAATCCAGTTCGCGACGGCAGTTCTCACAACAATACAGTGGCTATGACAAGACTTGGTAAGTCCAATATTTAAATTTATAACCAGACTTAATGATTTATATTTGATGTCTAATTGATTGTAGTTGTAGAGTAGATTTATAATTGTAGAGTTTGAGTCAATTTTAAATGTTATAGAAAAGACTAACAACTTTTGAAAGTATTTAAAATGTGTTTTTGTAGAGAGAGAAATAAAAAAACACAAACAAAAGATGTAGTACTCAAGTTCTTTTGGATCTGTTCATTGATATAACATATTATTAATGTGTACATGTAACACATTTTGATTCTCATGTAATTCCCTGCAACTATATAAGGCATGATCGAGTACTCGGTAGAGGAATTAGAGGAAGCAACGGACAATTTTAGGGAGGACAATTTTATTGGGTCCGGAAGTTTGGGCCAAACTTATATTGGACTTCTCCAAGACACGTTCGTAGCGATCAAAAGGCTGGCGGGTCCTCTTCGTCCTAGGTTCTTGGCTGAGGTACGCACAACACAAAACTTGTTTGATTTCATTTATGCGTCTTGTTAAATGGAAACTAATATATCTTTTATGTGAGTTTTGCATCTCAGGTCATTAATCTGTCTAACATTCGACATTGTAATGTGGTTAAACTTTTGGGTTACTGCTGCGAAAACGAGCAGCAAATGCTCGTCTATGAGCATGTGTTTTATGGTAACATGCGAGATCGTTTACGTGGTACGTAAATGCGGTATAACGGACTTTTTATATTCTGGTCTATAGATCATTTATATGTGATGACAGTCTTTTGAACATTGAATAGGCTCCATCATTGACTTTACTTTCAAGAAAAGGATATGGATAGCAATTGGAGCCGCGCGAGGTAAATCGAAAGTACATATACGGATGGTCCTATAAACCATATTACTTGTTTATAGATTTTTAAACTAAAGTCTCTTCTTTCTTCAATGCAGGGTTGCTGCACTTGCATAGCTTAACCCCTCCATTGGCACATAATAGATTCAGTACTACAGCTAGTGTTTTACTTGATTCGGACCTCGAAGCGAAAGTTTCGGATGTGGGATTGTCAAGACTGCTTGAAACGAGACATGAAGAAGCTAATGATGATCATGATCTAGAGTATTGATTCACTTATTTATCTTTTTTGATAACTTTCATCATTAATGCATACTATAAGTCCTAACAAATATGTTATGTTTATGCTCTTATAGAGATTTGATTTGTCTTTTGCCTATAGGGTTGGTTTTTATAACCAGTGGAGATTTGATGGTACCAGCGATGTGTATAGCTTTGGTTTGTTCCTTGTAGAGCTTATATCTGGTGAAGAACCTGGAACGTTATCACCCGACGACATGCATCAATGGGTAATGCAAAAAAAAAAAAAAAAGAAGAATGTCTCTCTTTCTCCATATATATAAGGCTCGAAACAGATTTTTTTTCTATATACTTAAATCCGTTGATTTTTTTTTCTATTTGTGATGTGTAGCTAACTCCTCGAATTGGCACATCCACATTTGCGGATGAGAGAATGAATGGAAGGTTCACAAGAGTTGCATTGGAGAGTGTTACGGAGATAATATGGAGATGTTTGGCATTTCCGGCAATAAGACGGCCAAAGATGGAGAAGATCGTGATGGACCTCGAGGAGATTTACTTGAACAATTTCATTCCCACCGGTGAAGAATGTTCTGCGAACTTATTCTAGAAAGCGAGAGAGAGAGAGTGTTTTTCTATAATCAAAATTATTGTTCTCAATGAATCTCAAAACCCTTTTTAAAAAATAAATGTTCTTCAAAAAATAGCCCGAAGAAATTGAGTGGTGAAATTTGTGATTAGCAAGTTTGGATGTTGTGAACCAATATCACAGATTCACAATCACAAAAAGGAAAAGTGCTATAATGTTTTGTGTTGACTTTATAATGAAGTTATTTGTGTGTTTCGAGAGGTTTCTCTCAGCAAAAATGTCTGAACCAAACCAAACCAAAAATACATTATTTTAACACACTTTTGGTTAAAAGAAATGATCCAACTGCATTAAACCAAACCAAAAAAGTTTGAACCAAAACCGAGCCTGAAATCGTTAATGTCTACCCGCTCATTTAGTAATTTCAAATTTCAAATATGTGATCGTTTTGTATAATGTTTAGGGAATAATAATACTAATCTATTAGATTTTTTTTTTTTGAACAAAGCTTAGATTAATTATGAGTCTACTCGCTTTCTCTAAGGGAAAAGGACTAAAGGAAAACGGCGAATGTATCGGATTCGGATAAACTAGATTATGAAATCTGGGCTCCGGTCGCGAAAACCACACTAACGGAGAAAGGACTTTGGGACGCTGTCGAAAACGGAGTCCCGCAGGATCCGACGAAGGTTCCGGAGTTATCGGCGACGATTCAAGCCGAAGAACTTTCCACATGGAGAGATCTCGCGAGAAGAGACACGGAAGCGCTCAAGTTACTGCAATCTTCCAGGAAGACTCTCTCGGCCAAACATCTTTGGGATTTGCTTCAAAAAGGCAACGAAGAAGAAGATGCTGAGGGAAGATGGAGGACGAAGGGATGTCGATGGAAAAAGTGGAGGCGGCGATGGCGATCCTGACGCCACTCATGCGCACGCTATAGGAGAGATGGTGGGGAGCGGCTATTATGCGCATTGTACAACAAGTAAGGAAATGATTCTCTCTTAGTTATCGGATCTATCCTAAAGACAACTTGTTTAAAACACTGGTTTTCTTCTTTATTCCTCTGCATCTGTGAAGGGCATTTGTTTTCTTCAGTTCTCCAGTTTCCAAGGAGCTCGTTGGTCACATCAAGAAGGATTCGTGTGTATTACCTCGGATCCGAGCACTGAGAGAGGTGTATATTGCAAAAATCCCTACTTTCTAGTGTATACTGATTGTTGCTGTTCAGTTTAATTACTGCAGTGTATGTGTTGTAGAGCGATGATAGCATCCATACGGATAATTAATTATTTGATTTTTCATTATGCAGATGAACTTGGAGTTTTTTGCCATCCATAGCCAGGTATGCTCATTCCATTTCTCTTGTATTTGTGCAGTTTAGCCATTCTTATATTGTTCTCTATCATACGGCCTGAAATGCAGTGCGACCTGTGGTATCATGTTTTTAGTATATGTTTCATATTGTGAAAGAGGGTCGCTGAAGACATTTATGAAAATAACTTATACAGGGTTTCATCACCGATCATGAGAGAACTTTAGAGGATCTCTTCGGTGACGAGGAAACTTCTTGAAAAGGCGATGCGTGCTTAAAGGTGAGGGCTTCTCGAATTGCCACACTCTTTGTCTCACCACAGGTACCAATCAGTATTCTCACGATTGATTTCTCTGTTTTGTTCATTGTTTCCTTCTATGCTTTTTTTTTTATTTCTCTGTTTATTTCATTGTTTGTTCTCTTCTTCCTTGATTTCTATGGTTTGTTAATTGTTTGCTTCTATCCTTTTTTTTATTTCTCTGTTTATTTCATTGTTTGATTCTCTGCTTTGCTTGATTTCTCTGTTTTGTTCATTGTTTGCTTCTACGCTTCTCTGTTTATTTCATTGTTTGCTTCTCTTCTTGCTTGATTTCTCTGTTTTGTTAATTGTTTGCTTCTATGTTTTTTTTCTATTTCTCTGTTTATTTCATTGTTTGCTTCTCTTCTTCCTTGATTTCTATGTTTTGTTAATTGTTTGCTTCTATGCTTTTTTATTTTATTTCTCTGTTTATTTCATTGTTTGCTTCTCTTCTTGCTTGATTTCTCTGTTTTGTTAATTGTTTGCTTCTATGCTTTTTTTTCTCTGTTTATTTCATTGTTTGCTTCTCTTCTTGCTTGATTTCTCTGTTTTGTTAATTGTTTGATTCTATGTTTTTTTTTTTATTTCTCTGTTTATTTCATTGTTTGCTTCTCTTCTTCCTTGATTTCTATGTTTTGTTAATTGTTTGCTTCTATGCTTTTTTTTTTTTATTTCTCTGTTTATTTCATTATTTGCTTCTCTTCTTCCTTGATTTCTATGTTTTGTTAATTGTTTGCTTCTATGTTTTTTTTTTCTCTGTTTATTTCATTGTTTGCTTCTCTTTTTGCTTGATTTCTCTGTTTTGTTCATTGTTTGCTTCTATCCTTTTTTTTCCTCTGCTTATTTCATTGTTTTCTTTTCTTCTTGCTTGATTTGTCTGTTTTGTTCATTGTTTGCTTCTCTTCTTGCTTGATTTCTCTGTTTTGTTCATTGTTTGCTTCTATGTTTTTTTTTTTTTATATTTCTCTGTTTATTTCATTGTTTGCTTCTCTTTATCCTTGATTTCTATGTTTCGTTAATTGTTTGCTTCATTACTAACTCTCTAGCTTGATTTCTTTAGATAGTTCTAGGTTACAGTTGGCAAAAATATGACAGATGGAGACTCCTGACTCTCTATCAAGGAAAAGTCCTCGTCGTCATCTACGTTGCTGCCAACGAATCCTGTTGTGCAAGAAATAAGGTCTGTGATCATTATGCTCTCTTTACATCTTCATTCGGTGATTCTAGGGTAACTACTTTCTGAACCAAACGCATGAATTCTGAGACCAAAATCAACTCTGTGACATAAATTTCTCCTCATAGGTATTTGCTTGTAGTTACTATTTAATACAACATAATTTGCTTTAATTAACTTGAAGAGATGCATGCTTAGAGTTGCTTAGCTTTTTGCATGTGTTCCTCCAAAAAACAAGCTCACTCTACAAATCTCCAGCAAAATGAAGAAGTATGTGTTGGCTCAACTATAAAGAAATTAAGTATACAAGGTACCACTTCATCACTTAACCGTTCATGAAGGACGTCCTGCTGTATTGATCTTGTTTCCTCTTAACTGGAATCGATATTTTGATTACTCCAACAGTTTTAGGTGAAAATTAATTGAACAACGAATTGGTGATGTGGTGATCGTAGCGAAGAAGTGACCTAATACGTGTAGCCAATGAAGTAGAACCTAGTAACTCTCGTGTTGCTTACTTATGTGAGTGAACTAATGTAAAATTCTCCTGATGATGTGAGATTTTGCTCTTCGTATACAATCTTTAAGAAAGGATGCTTGTCTCAGGTCGGTTTTATGCGTTGAGAAGGCTCACATGCTTGATCCGACATCAAGTGGACGTGGTGTTCCCTAGTTTAAGACTGCGCTCCTTCAACGGTTAGAACGGGTGAATATCATCACTTCACTTACTTTGCTTTGAGTTTCATTTTTCATGAGTTATATGTCAAGTTTACCTTATTTGTTAAACTTGTGCAGGAGAATGAAACAACTACTACAAGAAATACATCCAGGCTTTGATGAATGCTGCTGACAAAGCTGGCCGGTTTGTGTTTGATGGAACTGTGTTGTTATCTCTATTCCAATTTATCTTGTACGTGTGTTCTCATTTATAAATACAAAATTTGTTTTCCTTGTAGTGCTCAACTTACAAAGGCATATCAAACTGCTGCTGTTCTCTTTGAAGTCCTGAAGGCTGATAATCAGACAGAAGATGTGGAAGTTGCCGATGAGGTGAAACTGACAGTAGATCGTCGTATAGCCATGCTTTCATTGAGGATACGTCTTGATATTCTCATGAATTTTTTTGCCAAACTATTTGCTCACTTGTTTCTGTCCATCATTTTTCTTGCTGGTAGATTTTAGGAGCCCACACAAAGGTTGAAGAAAAAAAAAAAAAATCTACGTGCCTTACAACGTCCTTCCCCTTGATCGTGATAGTCAAAATCAGGCTATAATGAGATTTCCTGAGGTTAGCCAAACATTCCACTAACTGTTTCGATTTTAAGTTTAATCGTTTTTTGAGTCAGAAAAATAAACATTTATGCACTGTTCTTTAGATACAAGCTACAGTTATCGCACTTAACACCAGGGGTCTACCATGGCCAGCAGGTCACAAGAAGAAACTCGATGAAGACATGCTAGACTGGCTTCAAACTATGTTTGGTTTTCAGGTGATACTAGTGAAATGTTTCTGTGTAGTTGAAGGATGTTTGTACTGTAGGTGATTCATCATCAAATATTGTGTACTGTAGGAAGCAAAAAAGAAGAAGAGGAGGAAAGTCGAAGCATTCTGAATGGAGAATCTATGACGACTTGAATGACTATTGTTGGTACAATGTAGATGATTATCTTGTAACCGTTTAGAATGTTAAGTCTTTTATAGTTCCTAAATAATTTAGTTGTTTTTTTATCCAGTAGGTCAGTTCGGTGCTTTCGGTTAGGATGGCCTATGCTGATTTCTTTTGTCTGACAGCTGAGGAACTTCGACTTGAAAAAAGTGAGGTATGGGTAGAAGAAACTAGGCTCATTTTTTTTCCCAATGTGGTTGTTAACAAAATAGTTTTCAAAACGTCTTGTGTTATGGATTATCTATTTGTTAACTAAGTGTCTAATATCAAACTAAATTTTTATCTACCACCGTAACTGCTCATAGTGGGTCTTAAAGAATCATACTTTGAATTAATAGTTCAACAAGATATGAGAAAAGTTAGATAGAAGTGTTACATTTGTTTTCCTCGAGTTTTGTGTATCTAGAATGTGATGGTAGATTTTCACAATGCTGCAGGATAAACAAAAACTGGAGATCGATGGATGAGCAAAGTCAATTTCGTTGAAATTCGCTCCTTCTGGCATATATTTAGAAGTTTCGATAGAATGTGTAGTTTCTATATCCTGTTTTTACAGGTACGACTAGTTTTTTTTATATTAAATTCAATTACCAAACTTGTTTTTCTTGGCGTGGCATGTAATCTGGTGTATTTATGTCTTGTGTAGGCAATGATCTTGATGTGGCATGTGTAACCGAGGTTATACATAGGAAGAGGTATGCCTGAGAGTGCATGGTCGCTTTTCAAGTAAGAGTGTAAAACTTTCATGCTAGAGTTATTATATTGGTTTGTCTTACCGCACTGCCTAACGAAGTCTCGTTAATGATATCTAGGTACACGATGTATCGGGTTGTCTTTCTGATATCAAAGCTTGCATTCAGCTTTTATGTTGAGGTACCACATATCTGGACTGTGTTTTTTTTTTTTTTCCTAATAATTCAAAACAAATATGTAAGGGAAAACTAAAGACATTCTTCACTAACAGCCACTGAGAAAATTCTAGTAATATTGTTATCAATCCAGAAACATATATGTTTCTCATACTTTCCATCTTTGACGCAGAGTAAACCTCTTGTCGTTCCAACCAAAGATATCATGCGAGTTCATATATCAGTCTACCGCTGGCACGAGTTTTTCCCTCATGGTAATGTTTAGTAGCATCTAGGTATATTAGTTCATTACATAATTAGTTTTTTACTAAATAATTTAGTTGTTTTTTCTTTTGTTTCAGCCAAGAATAATATGGGTGTGGTGATCGCGCTCTGGTCACCTGTCATTCTTGTGAGTTGGCACAGCTTTCGTTGCCATGCTTTCTTTTAATCCCCTCCCCTATTTATATGCTAACTTTCATATACAGGTTTATTTTTTGAGTTTAAATGGAGCTTTTCATATACAGGACACACAAATATGGTATGCTATAGTATCAACTCTGGTTGGAGGTTTTAATGGAGCTTTTCGACGTCTTGGAGAAGTTCATACATGCTTTCTTTGCCAACAGAACTTAGTTATCACATGATGAAGTGCATGCTCTCATTTCTTGAGTTTCCCATTAAAAAAAACAATGTCTGTAAAGAAGTTTATTTTATTTGCAGATCCGAACACTAGGAATGTTGAGGTCTAGATTTCAGTCCTTGCCATGGGCCATTAATGCTTGCTTGGTTCCAAATGAGAAGAACGAAACTGCCAAGAAAAGAGGGATTAGAGGGACTTTCTCTTGAAAGTTCGATCAGGTCTCGTAACTAATGAAACATGCACAAACTAATTCTTAGTAAACAAATGGTTGTTCTCTTTGGATAGAGCTCCATTTGAAGTTGTGTTACATTTTGGTAATTTCAGATTCCATCTAGCAAAGAGAAGGAGGCTGCACGATTTGATGTGGAACAAGATAATCAGTAGTTTCCGAGAAGAGGATTTGATTAGCAATAGGTTATGTGCCTTTCAATTTTCTCGCTTTTGCCAATCTGAAAATGACTGCTAAGTCCTTTTATTTTGTGAAGAGTTCAGTGATAATGTTCGTTAATACGCAGGGAAATGGAACTCTTGCTTGTGCCGTATTGGGCTGACCCTGATCTGGATCTTATTCGCTGGCCACTGTTTCTACTGGCTAGTAAAGTGAATATTTATCTTGGTGTTACAATACGATCTTATGTTTGTCTTTCTGTTGTTATCTTGATTACTCTTGTTTAAATGTGGTAGATCCCGATAGCTTTGGATATGGCGAAAGATAGCAATGATCGTGAACTGATTAAAAGATTCAATGTGGACAGTTACATGACTTGTGCAGTTAGAGAGTGCTATGCCTCTTTTAGGAATCTCATAAACTTTTTGGTTGTTGGGGAACGAGAGGGACAGTAAGTTTTTTATAGAGTTAGTGTGTTTAATCTCGGAAAATACATTGTAATTTTCTAATTTATTTGTCTTGTGCAGGGTTATAAACGAAATTTTCGCCAAGCTTGATGAACATATAGAGAAAGAGACGCTGGTAAAGGCGTTGGACTTGAGTGCGCTTCTCGATATGTATAGTCAGTTTGTTCGACTAATTGAATATTTGGTAAGTCATGTAGCAATATTATGTTGAATACCTCTGCACTTTTGGCGTGAATTTAAGAAAATAACGGAAATTTGGTCTACTTGCAACAGATGGACAACAAAGAGGAGGACAAGGACCATATTGTTATTGTCTTGTTGAACATGTTAGAAGTGGTGACAAGAGACATAATAGACGAAGAGGTCCCAAGGTAATATCATTTGAGTTAGGCTTTCTGCTGAGTTAATGATTTGATCAATGTTGTTTGAAGCACACGCATTAGAGCCTTCTTTCTATAGCTTGCTAGAGACAGCCCACAATGGAACTTATGTCAAGTACGACGTAATGACCCCTCTACATCAACACAAAAAATATTTCAGCCAACTTCGGTTCCCGATGTACTCTCAAACAGAAGCTTGGAAAAAAGCAAGTTTTTTCGATTAAATTCATCCATCTGCCTCATTCTTGTATCCGCGATAGTGGTGCATTTGATCTCTTTTGCCTGAAGACCTTCGAAGTTACCAGTTTGCTTTCCTTTTTTTCGTTGTGCAGATCAAGAGGCTTCATCTTTTACTTGCTGTGAAAGAGTCAGCTATGGATGTGTACTCCAACTCTTTATTCATGGAAATGCCAGATGCACCCAAGATGACTCCTATATACAAGACAATAGCTAAGGTTGCTTGCTTCAATTTTCTAGTCTTGATCATTTTTCTTCTTTAGCTGTCTTCCGATCCAATTCCTCCATTTTTCATCATCGAATATCGTGTACTGTAAGAAATAAAAGATAAGTAGAGGTGGAAAGTCGAAGCATTCTGAGTGGAGAAACTATGACGACTTGAATGAATATTTTTTGGTACAATGTAGATGATTATCTTGTAACCTTTAGGAATGTTAAGTCTTTTACAGTGCCTCAAGATTGGATCTCCTTGTTTTTTTTTTTTAACTCGTAGGTCAGTTTGGTGCTTTCGGTTAGGGTGGCTTATGCGAGCTGATGCTGATTTCTTTTGTCAGACAGCTGAGGAACTTCGACTTGACAAAAGTGAGGTATAGGTAGAAGAAACTAGGCTCATTATTTATTTATTTTGTTTCCAATGTTATTGTCAACAAAATAGTTTTCAAGTCTTGTGTTATGGATCATATATTTGTTAACTAAGTGTCTAATATCTAACTAAATTTTTATCTACCTCTGTAAGTACTCATAATGGGTGTGAAAGAAACATACAACTTTTTATACTATGAATTAATAGTTCAACAAGTCATGAGAAAAGTTAGGTAGAAGTGTTACATTTGTTTTCCTCGAGTTTTGTGTATCTAGAATGTGATGGTAGATTTTCACAATGCTGCAGGATAAACCAAAAACTGGAGATCGATGGATGAGCAAAGTCAATTTCGTTGAGATTAGCTCCTTCTGGCATATATTTAGAAGTCTCGACAGAATGTGTAGTTTATATATCCTGTTTTTACTGGTACATTTTATTTTGTTAAGTTCAAATTCCAAACTTGTTTTTCTTGACGTGGCATCTAATTTGATGTATTTTTTGTCTCGTGTGTAGGCAATGATCATAATTGCTTGGAATGGATCAGGGGATTTGAGGGCCATCTTTCAAGGTGATGTCTTTCTAAAGGTTTTGAGCATCTTCATTACGGCAGCTATATTAAAGCTTGCACAAGGTAATAATTCATCAAATTATACCACTTTCATGTGTTTCATTCATAATTGTCCAACAATCTACACACTTCTTCACTTTATGTTAATTTTAGCAGCTATGCATCTCTTACATCTATTTCTATGTTTCTGCTTTTCTTGACTTGCTCTTTCCTTTTTCTGAAATGGTTGCCGAATTTTCAACTGTCCTTGATATAGTTCCGAGCTGGAAATGTCGTTCCATGTGAAGCTCAGATTCATCTTGAAGGTAGTTGCGGCTGCAGTATGGGTTGTACTCATGCCAGTAACTTAGCATACAGTTGGAGGAGCCCTTCCGGTATTGCGGAAACCACAAAGAAGTGGTTGGGGGGGGGACACATCAATTCTTTATGCCTCTTACAGTCATGATTAAACTAAATCAGATAGGTATACCGTCTTAATACGTCTTAGATTAATAAACCTTTTTTCTTTTTTCGTACGTTTGCGCTGACTGGATATTTCTTAAATTAAATTCTTCTTTCAGGTATGTATGTCTCACTGAGAGAGGTGTATATTGCAAAAATCCCTACTTTCTACTGTATACTGATTGTTGCTGTTCAGTTTAATTACTACAGTGTATGTGTTATAGAGCGATGATAGCATCCATACGGATAATTAATTATTTGAGGATCTCTTCGGTGATTATAATACAGGGTTTCATCACCGATCATGAGAGAGCTTTAAAGGATCCCTTCGGTGACTAGGAAACTTCTTGAAAAGGCGATGCGTGCTTAAAGGTGATGGCTTCTCGAATTGCCACAGTCTTTGCCTCACTACAGGTACCAATCAGTATTCTCACGATTGATTTCTCTGTTTTGTAATTTTGTTCATTGTTTCCTTCTATGTTTTTTTTATTTCTCTGTTTATTTCATTGTTTGCTTCTGTGCTTACTTGATTTCTCTGTTTTGTTCATTGTTTGCTTCTATGCTTTTTTTATATTTTATTTCTCTGTTTATTTCATTGTTTGCTTCTCTGCTTGCTTGATTTCTCTGTTTTGTTCATTGTTTGTTTCTATGTTTTTTTTTTACTTCTCTGTTTATTTCATTGTTTGATTCTCTGTTTGCTTGATTTTTCTGTTTTGTTCATTGTTTGCTTCTATGCTTTTTTATTTTTATTTCTCTGTTTATTTCATTGTTTGCTTCTCTTCTTCCTTGATTTCTATGTTTTGTTCATTGTTTGCTTCTATGTTTTTTTTATTTCTCTTTTTATTTCATTGTTTGATTCTCTGTTTGCTTGATTTTTCTGTTTTGTTCATTGTTTGCTTCTATGCTTTTTTTTTCTCTGTTTATTTCATTGTTTGCTTCTCTGCTTGCTTGATTTCTCTGTTTTGTTCATTGTTTGTTTCTATGTTTTTTCTTTTTACTTCTCTGTTTATTTCATTGTTTGATTCTCTGTTTGCTTGATTTTTCTGTTTTGTTCATTGTTTGCTTCTATGCTTTTTTATTTTTATTTCTCTGTTTATTTCATTGTTTGCTTCTCTTCTTCCTTGATTTCTATGTTTTGTTCATTGTTTGCTTCTATGTTTTTTTATTTCTCTTTTTATTTCATTGTTTGCTTCTGTGCTTACTTGATTTCTCTGTTTTGTTCATTGTTTGCTTCTATGCTTTTTTTTTCTCTGTTTATTTCATTGTTTGCTTCTCTGCTTGCTTGATTTCTCTGTTTTGTTCATTGTTTGTTTCTATGTTTTTTCTTTTTACTTCTCTGTTTATTTCATTGTTTGATTCTCTGCTTGCTTGATTTCTCTGTTTTGTTCATTGTTTGCTTCTATGCTTTTTATTTTTATTTCTCTGTTTATTGCTTTGTTTGCTTATCTGCTTGCTTGATTTCTCTGTTTTGTTCATTGTTTGCTTCTATGCTTCCTTGATTTTTCTGTTTAGTGCATTGTTTGCTTCTCTGTTTCTTTAATTTCTTATGTTTAGTTTAGTTTTATATTTCTTTGCTTCTGTGATTTTATTTGTTTGGTGTGTTCTTTGCTTATCTGCTTCTTTATTTTCTCTTTTTAGTTCATTGTTTCCTTCTCCGCTAAATCTCTGTTTAGTTCTTTTTTACTTCTCTGCTTCCGTGATTTCTCTGTTAAATGTGTTGTTACTTCTCTGCTGCTTTGATTTATCTGTTCAGTTCATTGTTTGCTTATATCTCTCTACTCTTTTGTTTTTACGTTTTACTAATTACCCGAGGCTAATTACTAGTACTTTACTAGGGTGTATTCTGCGCTGAGTGGCCTATTTTCATAAACATTTTAATATTTTTTTTTTGGTGAGTATAAACATTTTAATATATTGTTGTTGGAGAAATCCTTTAATACTTTATGTTTACTTTTATTTTTGTTAGAACAATATTTTAATTTTTTATATAAAAACGATTTAGACAATGGTTTAGTCACTAAATGTCTTATATATTGCAGTGATTACTTTCTAAATATTAGTTTTTAGAGTATTTCTTTCATGCTTTTCACAATCTTATGCATAACCAAAATAATCAATTTATTAGTTAGTTAAAATTGATCATAATTTGTGATTTATATTGAACAGAAGTTATGTACTCATCAAATTTTTGAACTGGAAACTTGAGATTTTTTCTTTTTAAAAATTTAGTCTCCTGTAGCGGATTATTTTTATACGTACGTTTTATCAAAATTTGTAATAAAACATACACACATTTGCTAGAGATTTTTATATGCATCTTCGTACAGTACAGTGGTATCAAATTTTCGTAACTTTTACCATGAGAAAAAGTTCAAGAAAAACTGTAATTTGCCTCGAATAAAGCTTGAATAAAATTCACAGCATTTATATGTATTTATAATTCACAAATACATATGTAATATAAAAGCAATAGTCCAAATGGTCCAACAATAACTGTAATCGTTGGAGAAGGGTGTTGAAGGGAGTAGTGATCCTTTTTCTTCAGTCGTTTTTGTGCCTTAAACGATATGGAAAGTAGTCGCCAGCGATAACTCCTTTTTGCACCAATAGAACTACAAAAAAAAAAAAAAAAAAACGAAAAAACTGCAGATTCATAATCACATATTAGCACGATACCATAAAACTTGGAAAAAGGAATATGCAACAGATATTTGACAGACGATGATAAACTCAAACTTTATACCATTTTTGAACACTAAAGGTAAACATGCAACATTTAGTGATCCAAATCTGAAATGACTATGAGGATCATTCCAGAGTGTGTGTTTAGCCTGAAAGATTACAGAAGTAAACAATTGATTGGAGCGGATAGAGAGTTCAATGCCAAATACTCCCTCTAATCTCTAGTGCTCCTCGTTTCATTAAAACTGATCTACAATACTCCCTCTAATCCCTAACTGACTTTGAAGGTTAGTGGAGGATGAGCATTAATGGCTCCTTAAATGGTACTCTTGATAGGCTCATAATCCCTACCAAAACCTCATACAACAGGAAAGATCTCGATTGCTTTAGTCATGGGACTAGTGATGAAGGCAAGTTAATTCGTCCACCTTTGACACTGTCTGAATCTTGTGTTAAGAAGTGTACACAAAAAAAAGACATCAGCAAAAGCGTATGACCATTGGCCATAATTATCGGTTTCTTAATACACATTTTCCAAATGGCCCGTTGCCTTTTCTAAACAATAAGATACTTCGCAAGTGGTATTCTCAATAAGTTACTGAGTTAACCCAATAAGTTAATCATTTTTCAAACTACTATTCTTGTTAAACAGATTTTGTTAAATGAGGTAATGACATGGCTTTTTCAAAAATGTAAATTAAGGTCTACGGTTTTGTATAATGTTTAGGGTATAACAATAGTCTATTCGCTTTCTCCAGGAGAGTATATACAGAGAGAATAAAAGTTGAAAGAAAACCCTAACGTAACGTCACGGCTATGGCGACAGCGAATGTATCCGATGAACTGGACTACGAAATCTGGGCTCCGGTCGCGAAAACCACACTAACGGAGAAAGGACTTTGGGATGTCGTTGAGAACGGAGTCCCGCCGGATCCGACGAAGATTCCGGAGCTGTCGGCGACGATTCAACCCGAAGACCTTTCGACATGGAGAGATCTCGTGAGAAGAGACACTGAAGCGCTCAAGGTACTGCAATCTTCTCTCCCGTCTTCGGCTTTCAGGAAGACTCTCTCGGCTTCCTCGGCCAAACATCTTTGGGATTTGCTTCAAAAAGGCAACGAAGAAGAAGCCACGACTCTCCGTAGGTTAGAGAAAACATTCGAAGAAGTTCGTATGGATGATGGTGAAACGCTCGATGTCTACTTGGATAGAGTTTTGGAAACCGTTGGAAAGTTGCGCTGAATGAAAATCGTGAAGTCAAACTCCCCATACGGATTGTTATGCGGGTACGTGGTTCAAACACTCTACACCTAAATTCAGATTTATCACCTGGTTAGCACTGAAGAATAGATTATCAACTGGGGATAGGATGCAGACATTGAATATTATCTATAATGCTGGCTGCAGTTTCTGTAACTGTACTATGGAAAGTCTGGATCATCTCTTTTTTTCCTGCCCTTTCACCGCTGAGATTTGGAAAACATTACTCTCGAATCTTCTCAACGTGGAATACTCGGAGAACTGGACCACAATCAAGGCGCTCTTAAATGATCTGAACAGAAATAAGATGACTGTCTTCCTTTTTCGTTACGTTTTCCAGGCAACAATTTACACAATATGGCACGAGAGAAACAAAAGGAGACATGAAGGGACCCCAATACCAGCAAAAACACTCGTCAAAATGATCGACAAAACGGTACGTAACCGACTGATCAGCATTCGTAGAAGCCAAGATCGTGACTATGATGAAGCTCTCTCTATTTGGTTTGGTTTCGTAGATTTATCAACTATTACTTAAGTCAATTTCCAGTTTCTGAACAATAAAGAATCTTGTATCCTGCAAAGGAAAAACGGAACCTTTTTTTAGAAATAAATTTAACATTCATTTCAAAAAAAAAAAAAAAAAAAAAAAAAAAAATCGTGAAGTCAGATTTTGAGGTTATCACCAAGGTGTTATCCTCGCTCTCAGGGCGTTATAGTGATGTAGCTCCACTCTTTGAAGAAGTCAAGTTCACGGATATGAAGAGCATGCCTCTTACGGGTCTTGTTGAGTTTGTTTACATGTATGAATCGATAACGAGGGAAGCTACTTCCCTGAGGTTGAAGAATCTGAGACTTGAATCCAAGTCTGATAAGTGGTGTGGCGTCTGCAACAAGAGCAATCACAACCAAGAGGAGTGTAAGTCCATCTCTAGGGAAAGGCATGTTGGATCAAAAGTTTCTTTGGGCTCAGGCCCATACGGAAATTAATTGGTGTGTGAAGAGAAATAACTGGGCTTAAGTCAAAAAGCCTTGCTTTCTAAAGAGGAGAAGGAAATTTATCCCACATCGGAAATGGGAGTAAATTTTCAAGTGTTTATATAGAGATAAACACATGTTTCAGTCCAAATGCTGCATGGGAGAGAGGAGCCGCCCACGCGCGCGCCGCGGCCGGCTCGGGTCCGGGTCTTGGTCTTGGTAATTAGGCCCCAGGGGGCCAAACGCGCGTGTATATTTTTTGGGGAAAATTCGTATGAATTTTTGGTTTAATTAAACGAGCCAATCGATCGATCTCACGATCGTTCCGGATGCGAAATGAGATCGATCGGTCTACTTTTAGAACGATCGTTCCATATACGTTTCTAGATGACTTGGACGTTTGCCACAAAGTCATCGCCATCCACCCAAAAACTTTTCTCGAAAGTCTTCCACTCTTCCCTTGATTTGCGGATTGACTGGACCGACACCTCCTCTTCATATCGTCTTCCTCCTCTGCGTTTTTCCTTATACTCGTTTTAAAATCGTTTCAAATCTTTTCTTACAAATCGTTTTATATCAAGAACGTTTTGATCCAAATAACTCTGTCTCAAAAAGATTTGGATTCGGTTTTCTCAATCGGTTTTGGTGGTACTACAAGGCAATCTAGACCGAGGAAAAGCGATTGCTTTATATGCGGAGAGCGAGGACACTATGCCAGAGATTGCAAGAGAAAGATTGAGGAACAAGAAACCGTTGTTGATTATGTAATGGATGCAGCGATGGCTAAAACTGATTTGGTTTATGATGAGGACATGTGGATGGTGACATGCCACGCCACGATTCATATGACTCCGTATGAGACGGTTTTCACCGCTTTAGACAGAACACACAAAGGCAAGGTTGGATTGGTCGATGGGGAAGTTCTCATGGCGGAAGGGAAAGGAGATGTGAAGATTGTGATGGAGGAAGGGAAGAAGAAGACGATCAGTAATGTGCTTTTTGTTCCCGGGATCATGAGAAGCTTGCTAAGTTTTAGTCAGTTGAAAGCAAAAGGCTGTTCATTCAGAGAGGGTGGACGAGGCGAGTGCATTATTAGCGATGAGACTGGTGCAGTATTGGGGGAAACCACGTGGGACGGGAAAGACATGGCACTGCGTTTGCAGGTGATCAAAGGTCATCTTACCTCTTAACAAGCTCTGCTCTTTTCACGTTGGTGCTAGACTCAACTCGAAAGGTGGACGTATGTGGTTTTTTTTTTTTTTTTAGTTTGGTGTGATTTTATCTTCACTTTGCTTGTTTTAATCATATTCTGGTACTGCAGTATGAATCAGTCTTTGTTGTTTTTACCTTGGACGGCTTAGTATTAATCTTGTTTCCAAAAACTGTTCTTGTTATTCGCTATGCAATGCTTTTGTCAAGTTTTGTTAATGTTGCAAACGCGGACGAATTCTAAAGTAACAAACAAAATATTGTGGGAAAAGGAAACAATGGCGGTTTATACAGTCTACACCTGAAGATTTGTTCTTTTGGTGAACCACTCTAGACAGAACACACAGGGCTCGGGTGAGATTTGCCAACGGATCATTCACCATGGCACAAGGGAGAGGAGATGTCAAGATCATGACCAAGGAAGCGAAGAAGACGATCAACAGAAACCTGTTGAGTGTCCCTCAGCTGACTATTCAGCGATAATGGAAGGAAACAAAATTTTCAAATTCAGTATTAAGGATCCGAATAGGCAACTGTCAAGTTTATGTTGCATCTATTTTGTTGTAGATTAGTTTCCAAAACCATCACCAACTCTTCTTGCTGTTGATCATAGCTGAAGAGACTTAATTAACCGGATCAACCAACCTAAATTAAACCAGACCTGACCAAAATTGATTTTTCTTAACAATAACCCATCCCAATTATATAGGAATTCGAAAACTCCATATCAACCGAATTCTAGAAGTGGTGTATTGATGGAATTAACATGCATCTGAAGTAACTGAGCCGAATACCTGACCGAATTCACTTTAGGTTATGTACATTCTCTAATTGCGTTAAACCGAACCAAGAATAGAACCAAAACCGAGTCATTTGGTAATTTCAAAATGTAATTTAGTGTTTACGGTTGACGTGTAATGTTGTCATCGTGTATATAAAAAGTGTTTCGGGTGAGTGGGAATAGTTTATTCGCTTTCCTCGCCCCAAGAGATTAAAAAAAGAAAGGTTTACTGCGGCTATGGCGGCGGCGAATATACAAGTAACTGTTTCCGATGACCTGAACTATGAACAGTGGGCTCCAATGGCGAAAAAGAAACTAGTGGACAATGGAGTTTGGGATGTTGTTGCAAACGGAGTCCCGCCGGATCCAAGGGAGTTTCCAGAGTTAGCGGCGACTATCAAAGTCGAAGAACTTGCCCACTGGAGAAACCTCGCGATAAAAGACATGAAAGCGCTCAAGATATTGCAATCTTCTCTCCCAGATTCGACTTTCAGGAAGACTTTCTCCGTTGCTTCGGCCAAGGATCTTTGGGATTTGCTCGAAATAGGTAACGAAGAAGCCAAGCGTCCCAAGTTAGAGAAGGAGTTCGAAGATCTCGTCATGTATGACGGAGAACCGATGGATTTGTACTTGGAAAGAGTCCTGGATATCGTCGAACAGTTTCGCCGCTGGGGAAAACCGAAATCCGATGACGAAGTTATCACGAAGCTGATGACCTCGCTTTCATGGCCGTACGATGAGGCTTCTCCGGTGCTGGAGGAGATCATGTGTCTGCCGGATATGACTCTTAACGATCTGATCGGGCTTCTTGACATGTTTGGAGATTATCCAGTGGAATATACGATTCAAACGTTGAAGGATTCTTACAAAAGTCTTAAGAAAGCCAAGTCTGAGCAGATGTGGTGTGGTTTGTGCAAGAAGTACGATCACATCCAAGAAGACTGTTATCCCGGAGGAGCAAGGTCATTAAGAGGCCAATGCCATCAATGTGGAGAAAGAGGGCACTATGCAAGAGACTGCAACAGAAGGAATCAAAAGCCTGAGCATTTGATGCTAACGGCAACTACAGGTGGTTTCACTTTCGCTGAGGAACTGTGGATGGTATACTCGGCTTCTTCGGACCACATGACTCCGTATCTGAAGTATTTCACCACTCTTGACAGAACGTACAGAGCTCGTGTTGGAATGGCCAACGGAAGCGTTGTCATTGCAGAAGGGAAAGGAGATGTCAGGATCTCGATGAAAGGAGCGAGGAAGACGATCAAGAACGTGCTTTTCGTTCCAGGGATCAACAGAAACGTGTTGAGTGTTAGTAAGATGACATCGAGTGGCTATTCGGTAGTGATTGGTGGAGGAGAATGCACTATTAGAGATGAGACTGGGAAAGTGTTTGCTAACACCAGGTTGGATGAGAGAGGCATTGCTCTGCGTTTGAATGTGATTAGGTAATGGGTCTCTCATCTCTTAATCTAGCTGCTGCGTTCCACTTTTGAATAAAATTTGGTAGTAGACTTGTTCTACCTATCAAGTCCTTTTATGTAGTTTCAGTTTATTCCTCTAAGAAAGCTAGTTCATATTCTTCTTTCTGCTACTGATGTATGAAATAGTCTTTGGTCTTTTCTTAACGTAGGATGGTTTGGTTTTAATCAAGATTTCGGAAACTTTTATGTATTCACTATGCAGTCCTTTTGTCAACTTCTGTTTAAAGCGAAAAAGCAGACGAAATCTAGTTGAAAATTATAGAATTGATCAAATATATGATTACAGACCAAATTTTGAGAAAATTTACCGAAATAGAGAAAGAGAGAGAGGACATGAAAGGTTGATTGTCGAATCAGTAGCGGCAGATCTTGGCTGTTGGCATTGTGACACAGACTGTAGCGTATTTCTTCTTAGCCGCCTCTGTCCCTCGCTTGGGCTCCTCCTCCTCCGCCATGGCTGCCTTAGCCAATGAACAAACCGCCGCAGCTGCAGCCGTAAACATGAGATCCCTCCTCATTGTGACGCTGCTCTGTTCCTCCTTGGCTTTCACTTCTAAGCTGGTTGCGTTCTCGCTCGCTGAGGCTCTGACCACCGAGAGCCTTCGTCCGCCGGTGGTTGACCGAAGCTTAGCGACGGCCGGGAGGAATGTGGCTGTCATGGTCATCGATGCCATTGCTTGATAGTTTGATTCTACTCTCGTTCTCGCTAGCTATCGGTTAAGGCTGGTGAGATGGTGGGAATGTGTTTTAAGAAGTTTTGTGGGTAATTTGAGTCTGTGGAAAGCGTTGAGTTTGATGAGAAATTATCCATTTTCTTATCCAAATGTGATTTTCGTGCAATTGGTTTGTTGCCACGTGTTACGTTCTATCTTTGCTGAGAAGAATCATGAGGCGCTCTCGCAAAAGTGGACTAGTAGATATTTTTTGTTGTGAAGCCCACATATGGGTCCATGTGTTAGTCCATGAAATAATCAGTACAACATTCAGATCCTTTTATATATATATATATATTTTTTTTTTTTTTTCTCTCATCAACACAGTCAAAATCCTCACAGTAATTAAATACCGATTTACTTTTTAAGGAGTTAGAATTACGAGACCTGTATATTCGAATTTGTAACAGTGGTCGGTTAAAACCCACCCGTGTTTAACTGGATACAAACGACGCTAATCGCTCTTCCGCTGCATTGCTTCTCTGATTTCGTTTCTTCAGCTTTCTCCCTCTTCCAAGGTTTGAGGTCGGCCTCAAAGCACGTCGCCTTCGGAGGAATCAAGTAAAGAGATTGATAAAACCTAATTTCTCCGGTTCAATTGCGATTCACGGCTCTTATAAGCTTTTATCTTTCTATAATCGTTTTAAGTTTTTGCTGCGTCGTCGAAACCCTAATTTCGGGGGAGGGCTGTGAAGTCGTCGTTACTCAGTTTGCACTCCCCTCAGAACCGGCCGTGTTGAAGGCCAGCAAGTCAATATGAACGCTCCGATCATAGGTGAGCTCTCTGCTTCCTTTCTCAGTATTATTCAACACTTGCAGTTTATTTACTCACTTTCTGGGTGTATTTTTAGATCCATTGCAAGGAGATTTTCCGGAGGTGATTGAAGAGTATCTGGAGCATGGGGTCATCAAATGCGTGGCTTTTAATCACCGTGGTTCTCTTCTCGCAGGTAAGCTCTTCCCAACTGCATTCTCCTTTTAGCCTGCTGTTTCTCGTTATCTTTGAACTTTGTTTAGTTTTGGATTTGATGTATCTTGCTTGCATTGTTGGTTTTGTTAGCTGGATGTGCGGATGGGGGATGTGTGATCTGGGATTTCGAAACTAGGGGCATTGCAAAAGAGCTTCGTGATGATGATTGTACTGCTGCTATTACAAGTGTCTCCTGGTCAAAGTATGGGCACCGCTTGCTTGTGTCAGCTGCAGACAAGTCGTTAACTCTTTGGGATGTCTCGACCGGAGAGAAGATTGCTCGGACAACACTTCAGCAGACTCCGTTGCACGCTCGCTTAAACCCTGGCTTAAGTTCGCCTTCTCTTTGTCTGGCGTGCCCGCTCTCGTCTGCTCCGATGATTGTTGACTTTGACATTGGCTGCACGACTCTGCTTCCGGTGTCTGTGCCTGAGATGCCTGATGTGTTGGCTCCTCCGCAACGCAGTAAATGTGCAGAATCTGGTCCTCCTTTCTCTCCAGCTGCAGCATGCTTTAACAAGAGTGGGGATCTCGTTTATATTGGGAATGCCAAAGGAGAAATACTTATAGTGGATTATAAAAGTGTTCGAGCTCTTGCTTTGGTTCCTGTCTCTGGTGGGTCAGCGGTGAAAAACATTGTGTTTAGCCGGAATGGGCAATATCTTCTCACGAATTCACACGACCGCACCATTAGGATATATGAGAATCTTCTCCCAGCTAAAAATGTGCTTAGATCACTTGAGGACTTGGTTAAGAACGTAGATGGGCTTGATGGTGTTGAGAAAATGAAGACTGTTGGATCAAAGTGCTTAACGCTCTTCAGGGAGTTCCAAGATTCAGTTACCAAAATGCATTGGAAAGCGCCTTGTTTCAGTGGTGATGGTGAGTGGGTGGTTGGGGGTTCTGCATGCAAAGGCGAACATAAGATCTACATATGGGATCGAGCGGGGCATCTTGTGAAAATATTAGAAGGTCCAAAAGAAGCCTTGATTGATCTAGCTTGGCATCCTGTTCATCCGGTAATCGTCTCCGTCTCCTTGGCTGGTCTAGTATACATTTGGGCAAAAGACTACACGGAGAATTGGAGTGCATTTGCTCCTGATTTCAAGGAGCTTGAGGAGAATGAGGAGTATGTGGAACGCGAAGATGAATTTGATTTGATACCTGAAACAGGAAAGGTGAGTAATTGAATAGATAGATGCATAAGGATTCTCTGTTATCATTCTGTCACCTGTTTTCCTGAATATATGTGGTTGTATGCGTGTAGGTGAAAGCATTAAGTGTCAATGAAGATGAAGAGGTTGACATAGAGACAGTGGAAAATGATGCTTTCAGTGATTCAGACATGTCAGTGGAGGAACTCCGCTACCTTCCAGCTGAACCGATCCCAGATACAAATGAGCAGCAAGACGAGATAAAGTTAATCGACGCCCGTATATCTGCATCTCCTGCTTCCGAAGAGGCTGGTCAGAATGGACATGTGGCAGACCATACATCGAGTCCACTAGGAGGTAAGAAAGATCTTTGTCAGCTTCATATGAAAACACAGTTTATGAATTCCCATATATACGTGAGAATAAGTATGAACTCTGTCTGAATTAATGACTGGTCTGTAGGTTAGTATTGTGGGATGGATGTATGAATCTGTGATGTATTATGCCACAGATTTAGATGCTTTCTTTACTAATGCATTTGGCTATCTATTGTAGAAGAAATGGGTGAAACACGAGGAAAGAGAAAAAGGAAACCATCAGAGAAAGCCATGGAATTGCAGGCGGAGAAGGCAAAGCCATCAAAAGTTTCAGGGAGAACAGTGCGAGTGAAAAGCAGAGCAGTAGTCGATCAAGAAATCGATGACAGTGTAAATGGTGATGATGATGATGCATATTATTAACCAACTCCATCTGCTAATCTTTAGGTATGCAACATAAAAAATTTAAAAAATTTAGCAAGGTAGGACATGGAATAATGATTTTTTATTTGGATGTTTTGGTTGCAGGCAATGCTGTGTTCTTCTCTTCCATGACAGCCGTGTGCTGAAATGCACACTAGGAACTAATGTAATCAGGATCCTAAGTTGTTAAGACAACTTGTAATCATTTTGGAAACGGGATCATTAAATGCAAAATTAGTTGGACACCATTTTAAAGTTTAGAGAGAGAACAGAAACATCTCCGATTCATTAACTTTAAGCGATCATCAAATCAACAGAACTATTATTGGTCGTACCAGCTACATACTACATTTCCTTTACAACCAACAATGGATACAACAAGATACTCTCGCGGAATCCATCACTTCCCTTTACATCTTTATCTCTATGCATACAGATAAATATATAAGTAGATAGATAAATGTCAGGACTATGTGTATATGGTTTCGAAGGAAAGATAGAAATCCTGGATAAATTTGTTCAAGTGCCAGGAGGGCCATCAGAAGACTGAGTCTTCCTTTCGTTCCAGTGAAGACCCTCGCGGATGCTGCGTAGGAAGTCATTAGTGGATTCAACCTGGCAAGCCGTTGAGACAGGCCACGGTGCCATGCTGCACACTAGTGCATCCCCTGCTTCAAGCTGTTTCCGGCCTTTCCCATCAAACGACACCCATGCGGAGCTTCTGCTGTTGAACGGCACTTGCACTCTCACTGTCACGTGGTCCGGTAATATCAGTGGGCGGAATGACAGAGAATGCGGACAAATAGGTGTGAACAAGATTCCAGGAACCTGCAAAGCATTAAGTTTAGAATTATTGTCCATGATCTGAAAATGCCAGTAGCTCGTTATCGCTATGGAGCAACCTACAGATCATAGAACCAACATTGCTTGCTATGCAGATGAAGATCATGAGGACGCATATATACCTGTGGATGGACCATTGATCCTCCAGCTGCAAGTGAGTACGCTGTGCTACCAGATGTTGTAGATAGTATTAGTCCGTCGCCTTGCACACATGTGACAAATGAGTTGTCGCAGTAGCATTCAAGGTTCGTGAGGTAAGATGATATTCCACGGTCGATGGTGACTTCATTCAGAACAAGCATGTTCTCTTCTGTCTCGTAGTCATGCCTTGCTTTATCTCTGATGATGTGACACTGCAGCCTGTGTCGTAGTGTTATACTGATTGGACCCCTCAAAACCGCTTCGAGACATTCTCGGTATTGTTCGCTGTCTGGGATCATAAGGGTTAAAGAAAAGTTCTAGTAACAGATGATGGTTTGTTGCTGCTAAATAAAACTGATGCTTTATAAAAACTGTTGAAAGAAAGATGAAGGATACGGAAAGGAGTCATGAATCCAAGAGATCCCATGGAAAATGGAACAATGGGAGGCACTGGTCCTTTGAACATCGATGCTGCCTGTAATCGTTAAGATGTTCCATGTTAGATGATCATATGTGTGTTAATTATTATAAAAAAGGACAGATGTGGAATGATATAAACTTGAGTCAGATTGACTTTACCCATAGAACTGTACCATCCCCTCCAAGAGTTATAACAAGATCAACCTTTGGGTGTAGAAGTGAAATTTCTTTGTCTGCGCATAACAAATCATCAATTGGTAAACAAAGAAGCTTTCTTATACGCAGAAAAATCAGACGCAGAAAATATTGAGCTATAGCATAGCATTTCTTACCATCTTCCCAAGTTTGTACAAAGTCGAAGAAACTTGATTCCGACAAAAGTTCTGCCTTCACTCGTGGTTCCACGTAAATGTTCAATCCTTTGTGGTCTCTCAACCATCTGAGGTGGAAACAAAATAAAAAAATATGTTTTACTTCATCATCATGACCAACACATTTTACCTTCCAACAGAAATATAGAGAGAACTAGTAAAACTTATCCTATGGCTCAGGTAAAATAATCAACGATATCTATTCTGAAAGAGTTAAGATTATACTGCAAAGGTACAAATACCGACCTGACCATTTCGACAGAAAGAACTCGTACAGCAGTTGAGTTAGGTTTAGTGAAAATAATCACATTTTGTGGATTGGTCTCCCATGTCAGTGAAATCTGAAATTAGAAGTTGTTTAGGTTCGTCTACATACTGAACAACTGTGCACCGAGTTGAGAACTAAAGTATCTGTTTGATAAAACCACAACATATATTTGCCTAAAAATTCAGATAGTGGAAATAAAAGGATTGAGACGATGAAGCAATACTCCTTACCTGTTTACTACTGCGGTCAGCTGTAGTGATATTCCCGCTCTCAAACGAAACTATATCTTTCTTGTGTTGATCATTAGCCTCCCCCTTGCATCCCCATGAGAGCTTAAATGATGCCTGCATCCACGTTAAACAGACTTTGAAAATGAAACACAACCAAATGCAAACGTGAAGCACACAGGACACAGATTTTCATTTATCTACTTATTGCTATGGCTTAAGGTTTCATGTACTATTGCAGCCAGTTTCGTATGCAACAACAGTACTGGGATACAGCAAAAAAGAAGAATATTCATCTGAAATTTTGTTCTGGAGAAAATATTGCTATTCGTTGCCTACTTCATGTTTATCGACTTGCATACCTAAAAAAATATAAGCAATAGCTGAACCACAACCAATTAACTATGTATATTACCTTTCTCTTCAATTTGTTGTTACAGCCATTAGGACTGTTAGGTTCACAATCTTGTAGCACTTCATGAGCGCAAATACGCTCCAAGGAGTGCCTTCCTAATTTCCCATTGTCCTGAACATGAAGCCGCGGAGACTTGGCTAAATGATCCATCCCCTTGCTATTAGATTCATCCGCACACACTCCATTTGACGGTGGTGCTGTGATACAAGCCAGAATATATATAATTATTCAAACACATCCATGGCCAAAAGCGCCGTTCAGACCAAAGCAACTAGAAGTAATTGGTGAAGTCACTTATATCTACGTTTAAAAGATAGTTAGCAGAAAATTTAGAAAAACCTTTATGCTGTAACTCTTGGTTCTTGGACCTCTCCAATTCATATCTTCGTTTCCATTCAGCAGCTTCAGCTTGAGCCAATGCTTTTCCTTCAGCAGATCCTCTTAGAGCCTTTGCAACAGCTACAGAAGAAGAAAAAGGTTCTTAAGGACAAAGAAAACACAACGCATGTAAAGCTTTTAGCTTGGGCATAAGCTTACTTCTCAGAGCCTCTGAGAACTCAATGAGGTGATCATCAGTTGCCTGCATAGGAGTCTGTTGAATAAGAAGCTCCTGAACAGCTTTCTCTGATTGAGCAAGTGAAGACAAATCATTGAAACCATTCTCTGGTGGATTTGAGCGCAAACTGCTTGCATCTCCATTTCCAAATGAATCCTGCCGAGAAGAAAAACTCAATAAGTTAACAATTCTCTAATTCGAAAAAAAAAAAAAACATAAGCTTTTGAAGATAAAGACATAGCAAACATAACCAGGAAGACTTTCATCACCAGAAAAATCTCTCTCTCACATTCTCAATTTCCGAATCAATTTCAATAAAAATCCCCAAAAGAGAGATTTTTTTTTATAATAAAACTCAACAAATTAGCTTTAAAAATCCAAATTGAAGACGAAAAATAAACAGCAGAGAGAGGGAGACATTACAGAAACACACAAAAAGCCAATTCAAGAACAGACAAGAGTGATGATTAAAAACAGGGAAGGGAAGAAGGAAGTACAGTGTAATTGAGCTTGTAGGTCGACATTGAATTCTATGATCGACGAAGACGAGAGAGAGAGAGAAAGAGAGAGATCAAAGTGCAGTCACACGACGAAGAAGAAAGCTTATGGATTTCTCTTCTCAAGACGGCAGATTTATATATAAGAGAAAAACGGCAAGCAAGGAAGAGTCGTAAGCATCCTACTTTTTTTTTCTCACAAACAAACAGTAATTGCTTTGAAGTTAACGACCGGATCACATATTTGACCCCCACAATAAAGTCAACAGCAAATAAATCAGATAGAGAGAAAGAGATAAATATATGAGTATTTGCAGCGTCTATACAACAAAACTTTACTAATTGGCGATATAGCGAAACACTGTTACGGGCACTGTGCACAAATTTTTAATACGAAATCACCCTCGGAATTTAGATACATGTTACATATCGATGTAAATAATATTTACAGTTTTACACATCTCTCTCTCTTTTCTTTTCCACCGGCGACCATTAATCCTCTCTTTCTTTTCTTCCACCGGCGACCATTAATCCTCTCTTTCTTTTCTTCCACCGGCGACCATTAATCCAAGAGAGAAGCTTTGTATTTGCTTACTTGTCTTCATCATCATGCCTAAGGAATCCTTCCTTTCTGATTCAACACTTTAGTTACAGGTACACTAATTTCTTCTCTTTCTCTACATGAAATTTCAATCTAAACTAGTAACATCGAAGAAATATAGGAACCGGATTGTCAAGGCAGAGACCAAACCGATGAAAAGGCGTTTACGAATCTGAGTATGATCGTGATCGGAGATTGTGTTGCATAGAGAAATCTCGTCGGGGAAAAGCATGGTGGAGCAACGACGGACGATCGAGATCCAGATACTAAAATTATTAGCCGGTTAATAATCTATTTATATGGTCACACTTGTTAATTATAGTATCATACGATGTTAGCCGATAACATTGGAAGATAATAAACTTTATTACCTCGTTAACAACCTACTTATATGCTCCAATCTTAGCGTTAGACATTTATTTATGATATTAACCGCTAACATTGAAAATCTTCATAGATATTGCAATAAATGTTCTCCATCTTTCTCTCTTTGTGGTTCTCTATCTTTTTCTCTCTGGTCCTCTCTATATCTCTCTCTCTCTTTCTCCACCGACGACCATTATCCTCTCTCCCTTTTTCCACCGTCAACCATTAATCCGGAGATACGAAGCCGTGTTACAAAGAATCAGAACCCACTCAGTCTGGACTCAGACAGGTGAAGCAGAGGCTATAACACTCCGATAACTCCTATCGCCGTCTTGTTCTCGTCTTCTAGAGCCAAACTGAAAATCACTCCGGCGAAGTGTTGACCATACGATATTCACTTTGTTAGATTTCTCTGGTTACTAAATTTAGCCGGTTATCGTCCAACTTAGATACAAATATTAATTTGTTAACATTTTCAGTAACCGCTACCAAATATATTAGCCGACTAATAACTTACTTAACTCATGATAGATGGAAGATACCCTCTGAATTGTTGGCTACCTGACAGATATCATGCGGCCCATTTTAGCTAAACTATTAGTTATGTGTCGTCATATAAACTATTTTATATTTACTTAATTTTCATTTTATGATTTCTATAATTGTTTTATTTCGCAATGGAGAGGGTGTTTCGTCTTTTTACTCCTCCACATGCTACAGAAATCTCTATATCCCTAATTTAAGAAATTTTTCTCTGTATCCCTAATTTACTAAATTTCTATGTATATACAGCTAATTGACTCTTTAAATTTTCATGCCAACATTATATTTCTGTTGCTCGTATGCTTTTATAACCTTTAATTTTACATTTTATCTAAGAAAAAATATCTTTAACAAAAAAAAAAATTCTAAGAAAAAATACATATCTACTTATCTAGCGATTCACATGGCATCATCAAATGATACAAGTCTTGGATAAGAATCTACAACGCACTAGAACGCCCTTGTTGACGATCCTTTACTCCGACAGCATCTAGGGTTCCTCGAACAATGTGATATCTCACACCGGGTAAATCCTTAACCCTTCCCCCTCTTACTAAGACTACAGAATGTTCTTGTAAATTATGGCCAATACCAGGTATATAAGCAGTGATTTCAAATCCCGAGGTTAATCGTAAAATTAAATAATGTGATGGAATTAGTATCAATTATCTCATTGAAAAACATATTTTATATCTTGTTGCTCGTATTCGTTACGTTTATAAACTATATACAAGTTTCCCATGGATTTCCGATTAAATATATGGTTCTGGTTGATTGGAAATTGCCGTCGGCATATTTTAGATTTTAATTATGTATCATTATCTTTCAGAATCAACTAATCATGACATGATCGAATATAATATACTGACCGAATTTCGGTAGTGTTTTAAAATGTATATTTATACTCTTATTAGTTTTCTTGTTCTAGAGGGGAAACATATCAACACCCTAACGTAATCTTCAATATTTAGATGCTCACATGTTTGAACAACATCTATCAATATATAAAAATTATTAGTAACTTAACCAACCATTATACCAATGACACACATCACATGAACCAGAAGTTTCAGAAGTCTTTTTTTTGTTATTAGTTAAGTTTTAAAGGTTCCTTCTACCTAATTAACCAAGTGTTATTATACTGATGATGAAAATCGTTTCTCATTTACAATAAATTGATACCACTAAACTCCGTTTTGAAAATACTAGTTTAAGAAAATAATTATTTCAGATTAGCAAGATAAATGTAAATATAGTACCAAGAACTAGCGATTTTTTTTATTTTTATTCCGAAACCTTTTATTGCTTTCGTTTCCATATAACATTGATATATTGTTTGACCAATTGGTTGAAAAATAACCAACACATTGGTAGGTAAACCTTCTTCTTATAACATCGGTAGTTTGACCATTAAGTAACTCAAATTTCAAGATATTTCGATTCCGATACGTGACACGTCTAAACAAAGTAAACAAATATACAAATGAAGAGAAAACAAACTCATCTACTCGTTCTTTCTTTTTTTCATTATATCCTTCTCATATGATGATTAGTTGATTAGTGACTAGTTGATTACTAGTAATTACACCATCAGTAACTTTGGCAAAATTATAGATATAAGTGAGCCTCCTAACAACGCGTGGCTGCTTTAGAGGACTTTGATTTTCTTTTTCTGGTCCTTCAGTCTCAACGCGGTGTGCGCTCGTGGGGTTTCGGTTCCACTACATCTAAGTGCACGCTTCTAGTGTGTCAAGATCACGCCACGTGGTTATCTGCGAACCACAACTCAAATGAATGTTCTTGATTTGATTTTGCGAAACGGCTGATTAGCAAATATGCAGTTTTCGGACTTGGACGGCAATTTTCTGTTTCATGGAAATATTCAAACAAGTTGACTTTATATTCCCATTTCCTTTTGTCGTATCCTTTTTTGTTTGCAACAAAATATGTTCTTTTTCCTAACGACTAAAGTCCTAATATATTTATAATATATTTGAATTCCAGAAAATCCCTGCGAATATTGCGCGACTGGAATATGATAATTTAATTTGACAATGAGAAAAGTTTTACGCTTTAAGCGAATTTACTGATATTACTTTTTCAGTTGCATGTGAATTCTTCGTGGTACTTTTACTACCGATTCGAATGCTACTTACTATCGACTTTAATCTGTTCACAAAAAGATATTTATAGATGTCCATATATTCGGGAATTAAATGGGCGAATAAGTCAGCAAGATCTACTTTTTGACAAATATCTTGCCATTTTCCTCTAGTCTCAAATATAAAAGGTCAGAATACTTTTATAGAGTTTTGAGTATCTTGATCTTGACCCAGACTATTTTGTATGTGGGTTATTTTCTTCTATTGTGTTTTGTTGTGTTTATGTATATCAAATAATGTGTAATCACCATTAGCGTTTCACATTGTGTTTCCTTAAAAAAGGAATTATTACACACTGTCTTTACTTCTCGTAAACGAATCAACAAACTAAAGATGGCATAAATATCCATTACTTCGGAAGTACGTTAACATTTGATCATCTTAAACATGTAACAAAACAAAATGTTATGTAATTTGCACCCCAAAAAAAGGATATGTTATTGGTAGAGTGTGAGTCTCGGTCGTTCCATCTCTGCACGTTCTCATGATCTTTTTGAGTTCCGTCCAATCCAATCCCTCTCTTTGCGAGGAACTGTGTTATATTGGACTTGGACGGGCATAATTCTTATATATAAACGTGAATTTGAAATTATATCGTATTAGTAGACGTTGGACATGTTTGATAGTCCTTTACTTTCCTAGAAGACTGCTCTCAATTTGGGTCAAGTCGAGAACTGATTCAAAGTCTTCCAGAGAGATCATAGCTAAATTTATTATAATGGACGTACTGTTTTTTTTCTTATTCCACAAAGATTAGTAAACTATATATTGAAATTTCTTTTCGAATGTTGTTTTCTTAGCCGTTTTTGTATATTTTTCGTTTGGCCATTTGAATCAACCTAATCTTTCTACTTTCCAGATTGAATTATTTATTTTGATATTCAAAAGTTTGAATGATCCTTATAGACTTATAGTATTTATTTTGATGATAAAATTTTGGTATCAAATATATAGGTCCGCCATAAGATCCCAGGGCCAAATACATTTGGTCCTTTTGTTCCTAGAGAGTTACATCTTTGGTTTGAGGCCATTTTCTTAAAGTTGATAATGGTCCCGGATCCAAGCACATCTATAATATCCATTTGGGCCGGACCTATTGGTATGACTATTATTTTTAAACCTTATTACGAAAGAAGATTGGTATCAAAATCTTCAATTTGGTGGTATAATGTATTTGTGTTTCTCTCACTGAGTCACTGCTAGCAACACTGTCTTACCCTTCCTTACGTTACATAAAGCCTGAACTTGAAATGAGGTTTTCAATAGTGGAACATTTGGGTAGGGTTTGGTTTCCACTTGGGAAGTGTTTAGTAAAAAAAAAGAAACTTGGTTACTACTTTATTTTGATTCCCCAAGAACGACAAAGGTGGTTTTGCGTAGATTATGAGAGCATGATGAAAAAGCTGCAGAACAAAGTAAAATTAGTACATTATATAAAGTCTTTTAGTGGTGGATTGGAGAGTTGAGTCCTTCTTGAGAAGAAAGCGAACGGAGAGGATGATGTCTCCTTGAAGACATTGACGACAATGACAAAGACAGAGACGGCATTCTCTTGAAAGAAGGTCTCCTGTCGAGGTTCCTCATCGTTCTTTTCGCCTGAATCGCCTTTAAAGCCGGTCCGGCTCTCTCTTTTAGCTTTAGAACCACGAAGAAGAGAAGCCTGTAACACACAAGGATTCCTGCAACCGCAGCTAAGTCCCACCATTTTGAATGCGTCACCTTTACTCTAAACACCTTGTTTATCACTTCTTCTCCTGTCATTTTCGGTTCACCCGGGAATAGAGGCTCAAACTCTAATCCCAGAAAATCGTTCTTGTATCCTCCCTGAAATAACCCAAATGTTTCTTAAGCTTAGCAACCTCAATCTTTTCGATAACGTTTTAATGTTCTTGAATCCGAACAAGCTGGGAAAGTTACTTTCTTGACTTACCTGGATAGCCCAAGATCCGTAGCTTATATAGGAAACCGGATAGCGCCAAAAGATTTTGGGAAGATCAGGAAGAAGACGGAAGAATCCAGAAGTCATCATGATGATTCCCTTTCCAAAACATGAAACAGAAATCACATTTAAGATTTGTTATAAACTTTATGACAATAAAAAGAAAACAGAGGTTCCTTTGTTCTTACAATGAGACCAGCTCCAACAATAAGACCCATCAAGAAGTTTGGGACAAGAGAAGCCACAACCATCATGAGACTCTCTATCACCGAGACTGAGAAGAAGATGTTGAGACAGAAGAAAGCGTAATGCGAGAACCCGGGACGAAACTTCACCAAGTTGTAAGTAATAGTTCCCGTGATAACCGAGATCGAAACCAAGAACGGGAAAGACGAGATGTAATTCGAGAGGATGTAAACCGCAACTCCGTAGTAGCCACTCACCCTCTCTTTATAGAACACCTGCGACAAGGCAAATTCGAAATTTTCATCGATAGAGCCATTGTGGGATTTTTGAATAGGGTTTTGTTATTTTTACCTTCATCTCTTCGAGGAAAGAAGGGAAGCCTCCAATGGACATGAAAGTCATGAAACCGGTGATGAATCCTCCACAAGAAACCCGGGCTAAGATTGATGTGTAGCTGTAGCCTACGTCGTAGAATATGGTCCCAACGCTTATGGAAACAACAATGTAGCTCACGATTCTTGTCCAGTAGTAACCTACATCACGACGCATGTTTATGAACGATCTTGCTGTTAATGTCCTAAGCTGTTTCCACCAGCTCGCTTCACTTCCTTTTCTCACTTCCATCTCACTCCCATCCTGCGAAAGAAAACCCGTTATGGAATCCAAAACCAGCTCAGGAGATGAACAAAGAGTTCAAACTTACGATGTTAGATAGTTCTCGAATTCTAGACTTTGCAGATTTCGCATACTTTGAGCGCCGGTAGTTCTCAACAAGCCTTGCTCTGATCACAGGTGTTGCTAGATTCATCAATGGATCTGATGTGGCTGGTGTTTCCTGTAGTTTAACAAATTGCATCAAAAGACTGATTATTTGTCCCAAAGACATTAAATTTCTCAACTTTCTTGACAAATATGAATATTGTTTTCAAAACTCTGTTACAATACAGTTACACAAGACATTAATAATGGTCTCGCACCTGAATTCTTTGAGATCCTTTGAGCGTAGCTGTGACTGTATCAAAGTCGGAGTTTATACATCGCAAGAAATGATCAGAAGGATTCCTCTTCTTCGGGCATGGAAAGCCCGACTCAGCAAAGAACTTCATTTCAAGTAAACAGAAACAAAACAGAGATTTCTCCATCAAGATAACAACAAACAAAAGAAACTTTAGTGTTCCTTGTAGTACAAGCAAAGCAAGAGTTTAGATCTCACCTCAACAGCAGACTTGGCTTCACCAAAGTAGACAGACTCACCACTCGAGAGCAAGAAAAGATCATCGAACAGCGCAAAAACCTCGCTGCTAGGCTGATGAATTGATGAAATAACGGTTCTGCCATCTCGTGCGATGTTCCGAAGTGTCTGAATCACGAAAAACGCAGAAGCACTGTCCAAACCGCTGGTCGGCTCGTCGAGAAAGAGGATCTGAGGGCGAGTTAGGATCTCTAAAGCGATGCTGACACGTTTCCTCTCGCCGCCACTAACTCCCCTAGCGTGCCAGTTTCCAATGGCTCTGTCTGAACAGTCTTGAAGACCAAGCTCCATGATTGTGCCTTCCACAATGTCATTCACCTCCTCATTCGACATATCACTAGGAAGCCTCAACCGAGCTGAGTATGTTATTGTCTCCCTCACTGTTAGTGTCCCCAGCAATATGTCCTCTTGTGTTACATATGCCTATACACATATTCACATTATCCATATACTTCAAGATCAATGCAAAACCTTACTTTTGGATTTTTATCAAATAAAAGTAAAATCTTGAGGTTGTTGATTTTGTTGTTGAAAATCTAATTTTTAAGTAACTGGCCTTATATTATCACAAAAAAAAATATTTGCACAAGATGACTATTGATCTTTGACCTTTGCACCACTATCTACTTAGGTTGGATTTGTCTAAAGTCTGTCGCCATAAATGAAAATCGATAACGTCTCTAAAGGACAATCCTAATGAGCTAACAAATTAGTTGCGTAGTATTATGGAATAGGTGAGATGAAATTTTATTGAGGAAACTTACTACGAGACCGTAGTCAAGTCTAGCTTTCTTGCCGTTCAAGAGAAGATCACCGGTCATGATCACGTTTCTTGCGAGTCTACCTGTAATTAATTCGGGAATTATTTTCTTAACAATCGATTAAAACTTTATCTTAGCGAGAGGAAAAAAATTATATCAAACGCAGTAGTATTTACGTTTGTATGTTTGTATTGGGATGTGGAAATGAAGATAAATACCATATCTAAAGAGACGAGGAGTAAATTTGGATAAATAGCAGCTCCAGTAATAAATTTGGCATTTATGAGGCAAAGCAGTATTCTGACTACTCTTCTTTGCATGCAACGGAAGTTAATTACAAATATATAAATGCAGATTTAAGTTTTCAGTAATCAACTTTTCAGTATGCATATAGCTTAAGATGATAAATACTAGAATGATCAAAAAGGGATTATAAGAAAATCTAGCAAATTAAATACTAATCTACGATGATGTGATACTTCTGGTAACCCAAGGTATAAATTAAATACTAATTCATCGGAAGACAAATATGTCATTTGTGTGAATGTACGATGCATGCAGTTAGAACGTTTAAAGAACGAACCTGCAAGAGAGTCAAGAAGAGTGGACTTTCCGGATCCAGAAGGACCCATTATAGCCATGATCCGACCCGGTTCAGCATACCCGTTTAGCCTCTGTAGCAACCTTCGGGTCGGACCATCACTGAAGTTAGGTATCACCACCGTCAAGTCTTCCCACGCCAAATACGCTCCACGGCTCATCTCCGCCTTTGAGGGTAGCTGCCTCCGGCAACTGCTCGAGCCCTCTAGTTCCATAGTTTTTTTTTTTTCTTCTCTCTCTCACGATCTCGTTTCAGTACTTTTTTTTTGTTACTTCTAGTTTCTCTTCTGTTGGTCGGATGAGTGAATGATAAGGAGTAGAAAAATACGGAAAAGATAAAAAGACTATATAAGCTTTGCAATCACCAAACAACTAAATTCATTTAATGGATGTCTTTAATATGACAAGTTGACAACCGTTATACGAGGGCATGCATGTATGTGTATATCTACACTAGCATGTACTCTATAGTATTTCAATTCCATAGTAAATGCGTATAGAGACGTAGATAGATCGATAGCACGCGTATTTCTATATATATAATTCGTTGAGATAATTTTCCAATGTAAAATAATGTTCAGTAAATCGAGATGTTTAGCCTCTGAAAGCAAGTCTATATTTGAAATGAATATGACATGTTTTCAAACCCTAAGACGATGTGGGTTTTTTCCTTTTTTGACTAAAGAAGACGATGTGGTCTTTTTTTTTTTTGAAATAAATTCTTGCAAAGAAAGTGAGACATGTTTTGCTTTGTTAAGCAAATGTGTAACTTGCATTTTGGGAGAGAGAAAACTTTGGAAATGGAACTTTTATTATTTCTGAAATTGTTCTTAAAAACTGTGGAGAAAATGTTCGATACAGATATAGAATTCGTCATCTCGTTATGTTAATCTAAAGTATCTTTAATTAATATATTTGAAGGGGGCTTTCGATTAATGAGAAGAAATCACTTCCTCGTTAATTCTTACTACTTTCTAGGATTAAAAAATGAGAATTCGGGTATACACTTTATATCTCCGGAAAATTTTGCAGTTTTATTTAGTAAGCACACACGAAGTACGAACTTACTAAGAACAAAAAAAGATAATTGTCTCCTAAAATAGATTTAGGAACAAAACATATTTGTCTCCTAACATGGATTTTAGTTTATCTAAATGATTTCATTAAGACACTGAAAATAGAAAGTGGTAATAAAGCAAAGAGTCAGGGATCTTAACGAGAAGGGTAAATAATTAAATGCGAGGGCGTAGTTGGCACCCATCTCTATAATATTATTTGAGAAGTCAGTTTCCTATGTGTCACGCTCACGTTGATTCTCACGAGGTTGATTACAGAGATACCCTTAATGAATTTCAATTATTATATAAGTTTGCCATTACGGAACCTTTTAATTTATTTTCTGTTTAATGACCCATGTGCCACAATTTCACTTTTTCAAAATCACATTAATAAAAGGAAATAATTTTAAACAATAAAATAATTTTTGTATATGTATAAAGATGAACAATTTAAAAAAGGAAAAGTTTTTTTTTATAAATCAAATTAAAAAGGAAATAACTTACTTTTACTGAAATAATTTACTTTTTAATTTATTTATTTTTTAAAAAGGTAATTTTTTTTATAAAATAACTATTTATATATTAGAAACGTGGTTTAAAAAATAAAGGAATTTTTTTTTTTATTTTACTTTTCAATAACTATCAAATTTTTATTTATTTTTCGCAATAATAGAAATTTTTATTTTTTAAAACTCTATTTTATCAAAATGGTTTTTATAAGTTCAAAACGTTTTTATAAAAATAAATGGAAGTTATACTTTCTAAATTTCTTCTTTTAAGTTTTTGGAGTTTCCTTTTCAGTTTTTAAACTTTTTGAGTTAAAATTATTATATCCAATACAATCATTAATTTTTTAAAGTTGTTTACAAGAATAAAAAAAAAGGAATATCCCAATATTAATTAAAAGTAAAAAAGAAAATATCCACATACCTAAATCTAAAAATAAAATAAAAAAATCTCAAAGTTTTGTTTTTGTTTCTAATTTATTTTTATTTAGTTTCTTGCAATTTCCTTTTTCTTATTACCAATTTATTTTATTTTACTTTTTGATAACTATATAATTTTTAATTCTTTTGCAATAAATTTTAAATTTCTAAAATTAAAAGGAAGTTTTACTTTTAAAATTTTTCATTTTATTTTTTCCATTTTAATTTTATTGTTTACATTTTTATTTTATTTTTATTTTTGATAGCTATCCAATTTTTTTTTTATTTTGCAATAAAATAAATTAAAATTTTAAATTTCTATTTTACAAAGTTTTCTGTTTCCAAAGTTAAATCAATATCTAATCTGAAGATTCTTATTATTGACAAAGAAAGGGTAGCCACAAAAGAACAAAAAAAAATATTGTTTATAAGGAAGTACTCCCAAACATTAAATAATTTAAATTATGTTTTGTTTATGTTTTTTAAATCAAATAATGTTTTTTTTTTAATATCAATTTTTATAATACATATTTACGATTGTCAATATTAGTATCCAACATGATTTTTAAGATTATTTGTTTTCAAATTACAAATATGCATCTACCATTTCCAATTAAAATAAACATCTACTCTTTCTAAGGGGTACACAGCTTTATTCTAGAATCGTTAGGTCTGTGAATACGGTGGTTTAGAAAGTTAAAAGATCAATTTATAATTATGTAACTTTGCCCAATTTTAATGGGTCTAAATAGGTTTAAACCCACTAAATCAAAACCTAAAATTTTGGATTTATTTTTAAATGATCAATAAATTTACAAAAAAAAATTAAAAAAACCAAACACATGTATATAGGAAAAGCCGATAAAATATTTTTTATTAGGATAAAATAAAATAATCAAACTAATCTTAATTAACCATATTTACAAGATATAAACAAACAATAAAATTAGAAAAGGAAAACAAAAATCATAAATGAAAATTGAAAATTTTGCAAAATAAAGTAATCCAAAACATGCAAATCATTATAATTTAATCCAAAACAACTACCATAATTAAAAAACAACTAAAAGTTATATAACATTATTTCATATTTGATCTTAAAACAACAAAAAAATGCAAAAAACAAACAAAATTTAAAAGAAAAAATAAAATAAGAACTAACTATAAATATTCAATCCCGCGCATATGCGCGGTGAATCACCTAGTATGTTTATATAGATAGAGCATCTTCATTCCTTTTTTTTTGGACAATAAACATCATTCCTCAGAACTCCAATTCTCAAAAAGAAAAAAATAATAATATTTTAGTAGTATAAGTTAGTTATACAACTAAATTAATTAAAAAGTACACCATTTATAGAAAGACAAATGTTTCACTCTCTCTCTTATTAAATTTTAATGTTTATAATCATTAATACCCATATAAAATATTTATATTGGAGGCGCTCTTACATTCGTATCTATACTATTAAGGGAGGATACATCTACCTAGAAAAGGTTGTTTGGACCCTTGGACCTATTCATTAGGTATTAACTAGGCTAATATACAAAGGGTTTAACATTTTAATTATTAAGGGTCCAAATATTAACAAAACTATCTATGCTATGGTAACATAATTAGATCATCACATATACGTAATCTAAATAATAAAGTCTGCATATTGATGATAAGAATCTGAAAATAACATATGATGAAAATCAAAATTTTCAGTCACATATAAAAATGTAACATTACTTTAAAGTGAGATTCATATTATTCAAAAACACGAAAGTTTTTTTGGTTATGTTAACATATTTTCATAGTATTGAGAAACAAAGATTATTTTTCATATATTATAATATATTATCACTATTCACTACAATAATAAATTTTGTATAGCATATCATACAAATAAGTAGAAGAAAATTATCCCTTAATATTGAACCTACACGATAGAAGTTTAATATCAAAGAATTATAATATAGTAGAAGTTTAATATAGTAGATTATCATTGTTATATATATTATATTAAAACTACAGAATCATCCCATTCATACTTATAAAATTATATAGATTCATACTATTAGAATTTAGATAATATAAAGTTAGTTTTGAATAAACTTTATATGCTTCAGAAACCTATCATATTTTTAGTAAAACATATATTATCATTAGAATAATATTTAACACTAAACTATGATAGTAGAAAACGGAATATATTGACCACCTATATAATCTCGGATATATATAATATCATATCAAAGTCAAATATAATCCTATTAGTTATATACAATCCATGACCAAAGATATTTTCCGTAAATCTATAACAAAATCTTTCAATTAATATAAACTACTTTAAAAATATATTTAGATATTATGAATCTAACTAATTAAAGTTTAAAAAATCGAATTGGTTGTTAAGATATAGAATATTGGATGTTTAAAAGTATATTCCAAACTTGGAATGACCATATTTAATCCTAGAAACAGTAAAAGATATTCGAAATTCTCTTTCTATCTTCGAATTAAGATCTTTAACCAAATATTTTCTTAACAATATAGCTATAACAGAAATAATCCCTATAATGCTCGACTAAAAATGCTCAAATCTAATCTTTAAACAATCTTAGTTCATAACTTTACAATATATGCTCGAATCTAATCTTTAAAATATATAGTTACCAAAAAAATGTAGCTTTAAACAAATTCGGGAAGATATGCACCATATACTGTTACCATTATTTTATCTTACACAATAAAAGATGATTACTGCAATGATATTTTTAACCGATATCTACTATCCAAATTATATATAAGAATCGGTCATATCTACTACCCTAAACCCTAAAGCATTCTCTTCCGTGCAACTCAAAATCCAGGCAAAAAATGTTTCTCAGAGTCTCTTTACTCAGTTCAAGGATTTGAAGCCTTACAAATCCAAAAGTGAGAGTTCTCCATTCTTGGAGACAGTACAGTGCAATGACAGAAGAAACATATGAAGTGATCTTAGCCGATGAGTCAGTGAGTTACCGATTAGCTTTATTTTGTATTTACTTATTTGCCGATTCTTATATAAAATCTTACTCACCTTCCACGTTTCTTATATTTAACAGGGCATCAAAGCCGGTCTCGACATGAGTCAAATGAAAAAAAAAAGCTAATGAACCCATGAGATTTTCATCCTTTTTTTTTGGTGTGAAATGAGATTTTCATCCTCTGTATAATTACATTCTATTTTGTTCTAACTATGTACTACGAATACAGTCAACTAACTTACTTCTTTCATTTTCTAGACACTGCAAATTATTACAGAAGAATTCAGTTGTATACAACAGGATCCAGTTAGGCTCTTAATTTTAACAGGAGAGACAGAAAGAGATTTATGATTATTCTGAGATTTGTAATTATCTGACAAAATGTATATCCACCACCTTGAGGAGAGTTGCTAGAACCACAACGGTCATCAGGATTAGACCACGATAAGTCACACATAAGTCCCTCATTGGGCACTTCTTGAACTCGATCAAAGTTCCTTATGTTGTCAACGGTCTCGAAATATTGAGATAATCCTCCATATATGAAGGCAAAATAGTTATGACTCAACCTGCAATTAAATAACGTAATAAATTGATGATACCTAAATAATGTAAAGAAAAATGAGAGAACAATAGAAAAACAATTTTTTATTCCAGAAGAATATTGCTATCAGAAGAAAATGACTGATCATCTATACTAAAGGGCTACAGGGGCTAACACTGATGTGTACACCAACATCATAAAAGAGGAAGAAAGGTGTGAAACATGAGAGGTACTTAGCAAGGCTTCAGTGGGAAATAGACGAAGAGGTCTGTAAATATTTTTCAAACATTTGCTGTGCAAGACCTGTAAGAACAGCAACATTTGTTAAACAAGTGGCAAAATCAACAAACTCGGTTGTGCAAGATAATACAATATACGAAATTTTTTATAAGCAAGTAGTTGTAAACTTGAAGGACAAAAGTAATGCTAATGATTATACAAATTACTTCCATGCAATTAACAGCATCTACAGAATAAGGCTAATTTTGAGGCGAAGACTTACTTTCGCAGACATTCATCATAAAACCCATAAACCTGAGTGATCTGCCATACGCGAGCAAAATAAAGAAAGCTTCTTCACATTTTCCTTTCGAAACAATCTCTATAGCATAAAAAAACACATGAGATTAGATAACTCATTTAAGCCATTAAAGAACCTCCGACATTCTGATTATGAGACATACCTTCCTCTCTATAGCGAGAAGCATAACGCACCGATGAAATCCACAACTAGAAGAGGAAACCGGCGGCTCTTGAGAAGGGTTTCATGTCGAGTTGGATGAGGAGATCCCGATCGCAGACGCTTCAGTTAGGGTGATCGGTAGTCTTGGAAGGTCTCCGAAGCTCGAAACTGTGGTTAGGTCATCGTTCTCCGATACGTGTTTGGTTGGATAGGGAAAAACCCCTAATGATTTGGATTTGAGCATGTATCTTTTCGGAAAAAATTGGAGAGAGATTGAGAAAGATGATAGAGTTAAAGACCAGAATCAAATGAAAATTTCTCTAGAATCTAATGAAGATTATGATCGAGATTAGAATCGCCAAGAAACTATTGCATGTTGGAAAGAGAAACTGAAGAGAAAAACAGAGAGATTTTGAAAAGTTTTCGAAGAGAGAGAATGACATATCGAAGATAATGAACTCATCGATAAAAACGTGTCAACAGAATTGCTTACCCGCGTATCTACGATAAATATATTAATAAAAGTTAAAAGTTTTATTTTAGTTAGATAAAATTAACAAAAATCACATACATTACATGACAAAAACTTAACAAAAATATTAGGTATTAAGCCCAATAATACATCTACCAATTTAAGCCCAAAAAAATTAATAAAACATTTTTTTTGGTGTGATATAATAAAAAAAAACATTTTTAGACATTAGGTATTAAGTCCAAAATATACAAAAACATTAGATGACCAAAACTTAACAGACGAATATTTTAGCTTCAGAAAAAAAAATACCTACAAAAGATTAGGTTCAATCAATTTTATAAAATATAAAGACGTTATTTTAAAACTATAATAATAATCCAGTTAAATGTGACAAAATATATCTCTTAATCAATCCAAAAAATTTGAAGATGTGATCAAATGAAACACATAAACAATCAGTTTTCTCTTTCTCCGTTGGGATTTTCTACTCTCAAAGACAACTCCAATCAATTGAAATACAACTGACTTTTTAAAAAAAAAACTCGAGAAAAACAAATATCGACTGACCTACTGAAGACGAAATAGGTGACGTATAGCTGGATCGTGATTGAACCTGATCTTCAAGTTTCGGCAAGTAGTTCCAAATTGCATGCAAAGGAAAAAAATGAAGTGTTAAAAAATCTAACATCAGAAGAAACAATGAAGACAAAAGTTTTCCCTATGTTTAAAGTAAAGGAAAAGAATCGGAGAAATCAGATAAACAGCAATGAATTCGAATATCTGAAGAAACTATTAGAACACAAACCCTACCTACTCACAACGACATCTCGAACAAGCTTAAATCTAACCTAGAACAGAAGAAAAGAATGTAAGAACAAACAGCGCAATAGATAAAATTAAGACTTACCGTAGATTGAGAATAATTGCTTCGTCAGAGAGCTCGAGAAGACAGAAAGCTGGAGAAGGAAATTGAGTCGACGGAGAGAGAGAGAAGAGAGTGCTTACTATAGAATACTTTGTTTTGCTAGAGCCCCAAAAAAACAAATTTTGGGCCAAATCGAATCCAATTAAACAAAGCTGGGCCAAATATATATTTATAATATTTTGAGAAATTTATATTTTGGACTTATCGAATCCAATTAAACTATAATTGTTTATTTAATATTTTGACAAAGCTGAGCCAAATTTATATTAGATAATATTTTGAGAAATTTATATTTTTTATATAATTAAAATTTTATATTTTTGGATATAATGAAAAATTAAAATTATACTTTACCTATTTCAAATTTATACTTTATAAAAATTTATATTTTTGGATATAATGACAAATTTATGTTGTTATAATTACTCATTTTTATACTTTATCTATTTCACATTTCTAAACTACTTTCCTTTTCTAAATTTTTAATAAGAACTACTTTCGCTATCTAAATTTCTAATTAATCAAATACAATACTGATAAAATTAGTTACACCACAAATTTATCTAATTGTTTACTTCTAATAATTTTATTAATAATAATTAAATCACAAAATTATATGAATGCATAAATTTATGTTAGCAATTGAAAAAATATTATACATAACCCGCGCGCCGACGCGCGGATCCGGATCTAGTTTATCTTATAATATGATCCTCCATTTCTTTATGGTTTAATTTTGCTATAGCATAACTTTATTTATCATAACATTATAATATGATAAGGAACTTTTCCCAAATGAAATAAATACCTTCTAACCAAAGATAAGAACCCATATTATAAAATTTGTAAGTATTGGCACAGTCGTCTAGATTCATACTATCATGAATTGAATTTTATCCGATAGAGTAATTATATAGGCTCGGAAAAAATATTCAAAGACCGAATGACGTATATAGTCACAATGTCACAGACCCTAACACCCACCCAATTTACAGAAGTGAAAGCCATATCATTGGTTGGAATGAAATAAAGACGATGTGGTCTTGCAAAGAAAGTGAGACATGTTTTGCTTTGTTAAGCAAATGTGTAACTTGCATTTTTGGAGAGAGAAAACTTTGGAAATGGAACTTCTATTATTTCTGAAATTGTTCTTAAAAACTGTGGAGAAAATGTTCGATACAGATATAGAATTCGTCATCTCGTTATGTTAATCTAAAGTATCTTTAATTAATATATTTGAAGGGGGCTTTCGATTAATGAGAAGAAATCACTTCCTCGTTAATTCTTACTACTTTCTAGGATTAAAAAATGAGAATTCGGGTATACACTTTATATCTCCGGAAAATTTTGCAGTTTTATTTAGTAAGCACACACGAAGTACGAACTTACTAAGAACAAAAAAAGATAATTGTCTCCTAAAATAGATTTAGGAACAAAACATATTTGTCTCCTAACATGGATTTTAGTTTATCTAAATGATTTCATTAAGACACTGAAAATAGAAAGTGGTAATAAAGCAAAGAGTCAGGGATCTTAACGAGAAGGGTAAATAATTAAATGCGAGGGCGTAGTTGGCACCCATATGTTTATATAGATAGAGCATCTTCATTCCTTTTTTTTTGGACAATAAACATCATTCCTGAGAACTCCAATTTTCAAAAAAGGAAAAAAATACTAATATTTTAGTAGTATAAGTTGGTTATACAACTAAATTTTAATTAAAAAGTACACCATTTATAGAAAGACAAATGTTTCATATATTTCTTATAAATTTCTCAAGAATTTATTTGAAAATTTTCTTCAATCTCTCTCTCTCTCTTTAATTTTTATAATCATTAAATACCCATATAAAATATTTATATTGGAGGCGCTCTTACATTCATATTTATCTTATAATATGATCCTCCATTTCTTTATGGTTTAATTTTGTATAGCATAACTTTATTTATCATAACATTATAATATGGTAAGGAATTTTTTTCCAAATGAAATAAATACCTTCTAACCAAAGATAAGAACCCATATTATAAAATTTGTAAGTATTGGCACAGTCCTCTAGATTCATACTATCATGAATTGAATTTTATCCGATAGAGTAATTATATGGGCTCGGAAAAAATATTCAAAGACTGAATGACGTATATAGTCAGAATGTCACAGACCATAACACCCACCCAATTTACAGAAGTGAAAGCCATATCATTGGTTGGAATGATGTAACAATATTGTCAACACCTATATATTTAGCTATGTGATACATACATACACCCACCCGTTTTATAGTGCAACGTAGCATGTGCTACATAATGTACTGCAAGAAAATCTAATATAAGGCTATGAGGTTAAGTTTTTACCCCAAAGAAAAATAGGCTATGAGGCTATAATCCCCTATATATTATTTGAGGATCCTTTTTAAAAGATTAACCTTTATTTCATGTGTTTATTACAAGAGTGTCATCCTTACTTATATTAATTACATATAATGCTATTATATGATTTGATCACTTACATTAATTATCACTATTACATAATCAAAACTATTATATATCTCATAGACTCTAATTAAAATACATGTTATTTATTCATTCATAAAATATATAACTTTAATTATGTATTTGACCAATATAATCAAATAATTTTATATTATATATATCATGTTTATTAAATAACTTTTACTTGAAAAATATATATTATATTTCAGTATAGTTATTCGTTTTAACTTATATTTATGAATTACAATAATAACTATATCACTTCATAATAATTTATTTACATAATCTTATATTATATATATTTATAATTCTTTAATCTTTATTTAATATAAAACTTAAAAATACTTTTACTTTATTAATATTATATTATAATCTTATAATATAATAAAAATTATATATTATTTTTCTTAAAGATTATAATATAATAAAAAAGTATATATTATTTTTCTTAAAAAGCAACTTACAAGCAATTTTAATATATAAATAAAAATCACTAATTTATATCAACTTACCATGATTATCAGATATATTTATTATAGTATATAACTACAGCTATAATAAATTTCATTGTATTTAAACATAATTCAAATTTCCTAAAATAAATAAACATAAAATATTTGATTTGTATTGATATCAATCAGTAATAAAATTATGGTAATGAAAAATCATTCTGTTTCTAAACTTAATTAATAATATAGATTAAAATAAGTAACCACACATTTAATTAAATAAACATATAGTAGTTGAATTTATGCCTATTCATATCAATTTAAAAATAAATTCAGATATAAATAATATGCCATAATTTTCTACTCGATCAATAATGATAGAAAATAACTGATTTTTTAGCAATGTTATCCTATATATGATTTAATTGTTTTGAATTTATTAATATACAATTTTAAAAGATTTTGAAAATGTTGAAATCACATTATATATCTATATAAATGACTATAAAATTATATTTAATTAATATTTATATAAACATTTTACTCTGCGCACGGCGCGGTTTACGAGATAGTGTTAACTAATGTGAGAAGAATAGATAGATAGTGGTAATTTGCAAAACCTCGACCTGTATGATCCAACACACTAGAAGCCCAGTGAACAGTACTGACCCATCAGTGTAAGAAGCCCACCACGATTCTCCATGGCTTTTCAACCTTCTCATATTGTACCAAAGCATAATCTCGATCAAGAAGACAAATAAAAACTTCTTGCGTTATTATGAAACCCCCTAGAAGCAATGTAAGATCTCACCAGTCACAACCTCGACAAATCCAGTATATCGTCGTATCGATTTATATTGAATTGGATTATTACGATTTATATAAACCTAAAGCCAACGAAACCGACTTCTAAGCCGTTGTGTTTACAAATCACAACTGAATACATTTCGATTTACAAAAAAAAACGTTTAGTTCTTATAACTCGAGAAATCTACATGAATACACGCTGAGTTTTAGTTGCTGCAAACTAGATGTACGTGTGTTTATTATACTTATACTCAAGTCCTACAACCGAATATACATTTCGATTTAGGTTAATAGCTAATGCTTGGAGTTTTTAGTTAATGAATATAGAAATATGAAAAATCTTGAAACGACTATAAAATATGCAACCAACAATGTAAAGAATCACCAAACACACATTGCAAGCAGAGGGAGCGAATGACATTGTGGGCTGCCATTGGATTTTTATATGTTTTACTGAAAACATAGTTCTTTCTTATTTGGAAATATAATAGTGGGCTTTACTTGGGCTTTTGGATTGAAGAAGAAATTTCTCTGTTTAATTTGGAAATATAATTATTTCAGCTTACATAGGAAATAGATTAGGGAGCAAACTTGCCCAAAAGAACAAAAGTATGCATTCAAAATTGTAACATGATTTGTTTCTTCCTTTTTTTCTGGCATTCATGATGTGACAGCTACTCATACACACACCTAGGATACTAAAACTTATAGCCATATTTAATTTAAAAAATGTTAGATACTGGTCCTTGATAGTCATCATTGTTCTATCTATTTCCGGAAATTTTTAATGCAGTTTATAAAATCTTATTTAGTCAAATAAAAAACTACAGAAATATGTTGGGAAAAATAAATGGCAAAATTGAGAATTCTCGTTTTCCATGAAGAGCATTTACTTTGTTTCATTATTGTCTGATGCATGGTTCTCTGGCAAATTATACGAACTCTGGTCAAATTGACTATGACTATTGAGAACCTCACGTGTCCCCGTAAAGCAATCTCACAAACTTTTGCTACATTTTAACGGTAAGGATCTGACGAGAGTATTTAAAACTAGGTGCACTCGCTGTAGTAGAATATTTCTGATTTAGAAAAAAGTTTATGTCACGCGCGGGTTTTAGTGAGTCAGGGGAAAAGTAAGCGCGGCTAACGAAGCAGCCCGGTTCCAGATTTTTGCGCTAAAAAGAAATAAAGGTTAGAAATAAACTTGTTGTTTATGTTGTTTCCTATCAAATATACACTGTAATTTGTAATTGTCTTTTAGTTATATGGATGTCACACATACTAGTAATACATTATGGCAGACAAGCCTCTCTGTTCTTTAAAATTCAATACTATCGCATACAAGATTATTTTAGTATAAAGATATATAAATAATACTTCACTGAAAGTACAGAAGAAAGCAAAAATCATTTGCACCAAAAGTTTGACGTTCATGGAAGTGTTTATGATAGAAAACCCCTATAAAATATATATATATATATAAATATTATGTGGTACTTCAAAAATGTGTGGGTAGACTGTGTAGTAATCTCATTCGATCAAATCTATAAAACAGTTGGTAAAAAGATCATAAATCTTTTATTTATATATTTTAGTATAATATCGTAATATCACCGTAATGTATTTTGTTAAATATATTCTAAAACAATACGAAGTTCCCTTATATTATTATAAAATATATTTTTCATATAAAATATTCAACAAGACACACACAAAAAAACAAAACCAAATAAATATTAAAAACTTGCATACAATTTTATGTGTGATGATACAAATATAAAAGTAACTGCAAACTTTTATTTTTAGTTCTGTAATACAATTATAAAATTCTTAATAATCAATAAAATATAATACAATACATAAAAATAATGTAGACCAAACTAATTTATTATTTTCTTGCATTAAAACTTTTATATGTTTAAAATTTATATATAAATGATATTCAAAAATTCAAAATCGAATATATATATATAACTTTTTGGATATCAACTTTTCAATAAAATTAAGACTCATAATTAATAATCGTCCGAAATTCACTAACTTGTTAATATTACAATTACATTAAATTTAATTTTTTGGATCACATATCTGTTCTATTGAATTAAATTGTTTAAATTAAATTTATGAATTAGTAATTTCGTAACGTGTAAATATATTTGATTTTAAGAGATTAACTATATTTAATAAAATAAACAACCTCTAATTTTGGTAAAACATTAAAAGTATATGATTTTTTTATCATGGAGTGAAGTCCAACTATAGTTGACTATAACAATAAATTAAACCCTATTAGATCATGCACCCAATCTCTATCACGAAAAAGAAATCATGCAAAACAAAAAAGAATGCATCCAATGGGAATAACCCTCGGTTTGTTGAGAAAAAAATATGTGCCATATTTTCTTAAAGAAAATAAGGAAACAAAATATTAATACTATTGTGAGTCTCGTCGAATTTGAAAACCCCAAAACCCGAGAACAAAAACAGAACCCGAAAAGAAAGAAACACATTACGGAAGTAGTTTTTCTCTTTTCTTAATTTTTTTCAATAATAAATGCTCATTACAAGACAAAATCATATACTCAAATCTCCAAAAAAACATATCGCATTTAACGCATAAATAAAAATGAATAAAACGAAGTACTAGTAGTAGTACCCACTACTCTCTCTCTCTCTCATAAAAAAAAAGAAAAGAGCCTCTTCTCCTTCTCAATCTCCCCCCCCTCCCCTTCCCTCTCTGAGATTAAAAAAAAAAGAAGAAATTTTTAATCTGGCCATGGATCCGGGAGATCCTACTTCCATACTTTTCACAAAGATCAGAACTTTGGAGCCTGATTTCGCTTCCAAAATCATTGGCTATTTGCTGTTACAGGACTTGGGTAAGAGAGATTTGATGCGTCTTGCTCTTGGACCCGAAACGCTCTTACAGTCCGTCTGCCTCAAGGCTAAATCCGCTTTGGGTCTCTCCTCCTCCTCCAATGGATCTTCTTCTGCGTCGGCGCCACTCAACCCTATCTCCAGACCCATTAACATCCACCGTCATTCCCCGAGGACGTCAGGGAATGGGTTTATGGAGTTTTCGAGGAACCCTTTGTCTCCTTCCCTGAACGCTCCTGCTTCACTCGGGAGCAACCCTAACATGATCTCGAGCCCTTTCCAAGCAAGTTCGTCTCTTTTCGCTTCAGATGGTGGTGGTGACGCCACTGGAGGCAACGGCGATTTCCTCGATGAGCAGCAACTCGGTAACTACTTGTCTTTCCTCAACGAGTCGTCTTCTAAGGCCAACAATGACGAATCTGCGGATCTGTTCGGGTTCTCCGCCGACAATGGCGATGCGCATTTGCACAAGAGGAGCTTCTCAGCCAGCGACGTTTGTTTCGGGTCAGATGAACCCGGGTTTGGCGGCGGCGGTTACAGTAGGTTCCCTCATGGTGGTGGTTTAGCGGATGACTACGACTCTCCTGGTGGCTTTGGCTCGCCGGATTACGTTTGCAGACAGCAAGAGGAGATAGCGAGGATGAAGCTGGCTCAACGGCAGCGAATGGCGGCTGCTCAGTTCTTGGCGGCTAGTGGTTCTCCAATGTCGTATGATAAAGGCATCAATCTCCTCTTGCATTCGCGTAACCCGCATAGGTAATCATGAAATGGACCTCCTTTTTGCCTAACAATGTATATTTCTCAACATAAATGGTTAGTAAAGACTTCGGATTTCACCAGCCCCCCCAAAAAAAGGTGTTGATCATGGAAAAGTTTGTATCTTTGTGTATTTATAATTACTTCAAGTGAAACTTTAAGGTGCCTGAGATGCCAATAATTGCATTGTGGTTGTTGAAAGTCTTCTTCATATGGTTTTCTACTTTTGGTGTTACATTCACATGCCAACGATTTTGGCTTTGGTTTTGGTTTGTCACTCTTATTCTTCCAAGTAAAGTGGAGTAATTTGGATCATTCAAGTGCAAGAAGTCTTCGTATTACTTCAATGTTGTGGCGTAATTCTGTTTGTGGTGTTTGTTTTTGCAGATCAGGAGGAGCAGGACAATTTGGGGATGAGGGTTACTGGTACGGTAGTCCAGGGCGACATGAAAGGGATGAGTTTATGGGAATGGGTGATAAATCTAACTCTGCATCTAAACAGATTTACTTGACATTTCCAGCTGACAGCTCCTTCACAGATGAAGATGTCTCCAATTACTTCGGGTATCTTTCGAAAACACAATTGGATTTAAGCTTTTTTTTGTTTGAATCATGAAAGCTGTAGTGGATATCTACTAACGTCTTTGTGGCTCTATTATTAAAGTTGACCATGTTTATTTTTTTGTTTTTTGTAGCAATTTTGGAGCGGTGCAAGATGTTAGGATTCCATACCAGCAGAAACGAATGTTTGGGTTTGTCACTTTTGTCCACTCTGACACTGTGAGAATCATATTGGCCAGAGGAAACCCTCATTTCATCTGCGACTCACGTGTGCTCGTTAAACCGTACAAGGAGAAAGGAAGAATCCTTGAAAAGTATGTTGAAACCACCGATCATGCCTTGTCTACTATTTCTCCCTTTCTCACATTCTTCTCTTTCGTGTTCCCTTTTCTTATAGTACTTTTTTTGTTTCCAAACAATAGCAGGAGGCAACAGCAACAGCTAATGCAGCAGTTGGAGAGAGGGAACTTCTCTCCTGGTTCAAGTCCATCTGGAATGGATGCAAGGGATCTCTTTGATTGCCACCTCGGTTAGTTTAATTTTCTTTCCTCTCCTTGATTTGGATATGGTTTCATCAGAGCTCAGTCTCTTGTTTTGTATGCTACCAGCACCGAGGATGTTTTCGAACACTCAGGAGATGATGAGGAGAAAAGCTGAGCAAGCTGACTTGCAACAAGCACTAGAATTCCAACGGAGAAGAATTCTCAATCTGCAGTTGCCCGACATGGATGCTGAGTCGTTTCACCATCACCAGCGCAGTCTTTCTATTGGCTCTCCTGTTCATTTTCCCTCTCGCGTCAATCAGAGCATGCTCTTTCGATCAGAAAACGCCGGTGAAGATGTTGTAGAAGGTTATTCCATCTCTCCCGCATCTAACTTGGCTTTACATAGCTTATACTCACCAGATTCCCTCCCCCGTGTTTCCTCTTAGCAGGTAATGGTGACTCAGGACATTTTCAGTCTGAAGCAAACAGAGCTTTTCTGACTGATACTGATCATAACAACAGCCAAGAAGGTTGTTACAGTAACAATCTCAACATCGGGTATGATTAATTCTCATTGCCTTGAGTCTTCTCCTTTTTTCAGATTCAAAACTGTTTACATCAATATGCTTATACGTGCTTCTATTGTCATTGCTCAAGGCAAGAGACAAGTCTAGAGAACGCTCTGCCTGATTGCTTCTTTGCTTCCCCATCAAAGACCGGTGAAACCCAACAGCCCGAGTCTGAGAAAGAGAACTGTGCTACTCTCTCCGTTACTGTGGAGAATAAGTCTGCCTCAACAATTCAATCAGCCTAGCTATTGGTATGTAAAATATTCTCCGTTAAATCCCCACCACATCATCGCATAACATTCATTGACACCTCTGCAATTCTCTTTCTGGAACTTTTCAGGGTCGATAGAGGCAAAAAAAAAGAACAAGTGAATGCGTGAAAAGGTAGGTAATCCAAGTGATACTGCAACTTGAGCTCCTTCAAAAATCAATCTGCGTCTAGCTTTTTAACTGTGGACATGGTTTTAATATCTTTGGTTGCAGAAAAGTAGAGACTGATAAAAGCAGGAAGTAGAGGAATTTTGTCTATATGTAGAAGCTAAAGCCGGTTTTATAACATGGAACAGAAAGAAGGGTAGAGAGACCAGTTAGGATTTTTACATATCTCGAAAAAGGCAGTTGTGGAATGCCGATCTGCAATAGAATTACAACTAAGTACTAACCTCAGACAGAGCATTGATAGGCAGAACAATACAGTGACTCAAAACTCAAGTTTTAAGTTCTTCGTCTGGTTAATGGATGATGATTGTTTACCTTTATACCGGGTCACAAGCCCTGGTTCTGGACAAGGCTACTTCAATTGTCACTCAGTACAGATGAATATCTCTTTCTCGGTCTTACTCGTTCTTGAGTCTGTCCTTTCTCCCCTTATATATATATATATTCAAATTCGCCAAACCCATTTTCAACACTGAAAGGCTGAAAGCAAATGAATTCTTACCCAACAAATTGATTTTATTCTTTGTTAAAGTTGCCCAATTCGATCTCAAGTTCTTCGACTCATAAAAAATTAAGACAACGTTACAACAATATGGCATAACAATCCCGCGAGAATCACAATTATGCTTATGCTCTCTGCCTCCTTGGCTTCAGGTTATATCAAAGATTAAAGTTGACGGAGAGATGAAAGTGCTTGGCTTGTGTTTCTTGAAATTCGGTCATGAATTGGTTCCTGTTGGTAAAGCTACGGATCAATACGCTTTTAAAGCCGATATAATCTCAAATGTAACAAAATGACAACACAGGCGAGAAAGTGAAGACTTTAAGATGAACATGATCATACCCGTGTCGGAAGAATGTCAATTCTTGATCCAGTGATCGTTTCATACAAGAAAATGTACCTGCCATGGTCACGGGTTCTTCCATCAGTTCTTTAAACCAATACTATTAGCGAAAGCTAACAGATTCCATCAAATGTTTAATTAGTCTACAGCGTATACACGTTCAATGTTGCTTCCCATATCGAAAACATGTTGTCAAGCAAGTTCATAATCGAGTTTACAGATCAAAAAGCATACCGCCAAGCTAATTCAGTTACGAGTTCTGCTGGAGCAGCCGGGAGGACCTGACAAATGCGAACGATCGAGACACCAACAAATTTAGCAGAGTTTGTCATATAATGGTGGAAGTTACATTCTGAAGATGTAAACATACCTCGTCTTCATATGGATTGCAGTTTTCTTTAAACCACAGCCTTATGAACTCCTGTTTGGAATTTAAAAAAAAAGTGAACATGTGATCTGCAACGCATTCCAAACAAATAAAACCTGACATACACTGTATGGGCGAAGAGCAAAACAAGAAACTTCACTCACCTTATCAACATTTTCAGGCTCAAGACCTTTCTGGAAGCGCTCTTCATAAGAACCCGCAAGCCAGTATCTGCTTGAATCCGGCGTATGAATCTATATACAATTTGAACAGTAGATGATTCCAATAAGCGAATTTGGCAGTTGTACATATTCGTGTTCAACTGTGCATTCAAAGAGAGATGACACGGAAAGTTGGAAACAAGGAGAAAATAACTCACCTCATCAATCAATAAGATGGAGCCATCGCTACTTTTTCCAAACTCATATTTTGTGTCCACCAGTATCAGTCCATGCTCCTTGGCGACACGCTGAAGAAATCATAATATATTTAGAATCTAAAAGAACTTCGAACAAAAGCACAAGATTTGAGTATTCAAGCAACCAAAATATATAAAGCTTCTGATTTCTCGTGGTCTCAAATCCTAAAATTCTTAAGAACATTACAGTCTATGGCTTTAGACGGAGGAGTTGTAAATAACCTGCCCAAACTCAAACAAGCTCAAAGCTTTCATACTTGCTTCGTCAAAATCAGCTTGAGTCATGAATCCACGTTCAACTATCTGCAAGAATCATCCGACGGATAAGAAGCAACACAGAACTAAACAACTTTGGGTAAACTTCTTCTCGTGTAACACTAAGTAGAACACTGAGATAGCAAACTAATGACAAAAAAATGTTCTTTTTATATTTGGTAGTTTCTAATTTGTTTCTCTGTGACAGATTATCAGACCTCATTTGGACTGATGGGCACATCATGATCCTCAGCCTTAGTTGTTGGTGTAAGTATATTAGCTGGAAGCTTCTGGTTTTTCACCAATCCTGAAAAGTTTAGCAATCAGTTTATCAATGAACTTCGGCGATGTACGTAAAGAAGAAGACAACTTATAAATGGCAACAAAAGAAACTGTACCATCTGGGAGCGCATTTCCACAATAGTTTCTAACACCTTTCTTGTATACCGTCCATAAAGATGTGTCAGTACTTCCAGTAACATATCCTCTAACTACAAACAACAAAATATAAAAAAAGAAAAAAGAGTTTAGAACTAAGGCAAACAGAGGCTGCACAGAGAAGCATCTGACACGATACTTTGTATTTAGATCCAAACCATACTAACCCACAAACTCTATTGGGAAAACCGAGCATTTCTTTGCAATAACAACATTTCTATCCGGAGATGAGACGATTGCATTTGGAGTTATGTGCTGTGTGTTATTGAACCACCACAAACTGGTCTCGTTAAGAACCTGAAAGTTAGGCACCACAAAGTTATTATATGTCTGCAACACTTTTAAGGCATTCAACTTGAGATTAGAGCGGAGAAAAACAAACCTGGCCTTTGAAGGGAATTGAAGCAAGATTTCTGTCAAATGCACTCAACCGATCAGTTGTAATAAGAACTAGATATTCACCAGCATCATAAATATCTCTGACCTGCAAAATCAGTTTTGCTACTGTGGTAAGTTCCTCAACTACCATTTGTTTGGTTTAACATCTTTGTAGACAATACTGGACCAAAAAAAAAAAGGAAACGCCACTAACCTTGCCCTTGATTCTGGATTTCAGACCAGGAACAGTGTCTAGAAGATTGGTATCAGAGAGACAGTTAGAAAGCGAGTCTTTGATTGTGCCAAGAACCTCTCCTTTACGGTTACTCGTGACTAGATCGTCAAGAGACAAATGTGGCGGTCGCTGCTCTTGCTGATTTTGAGCTTTTCCTTGGCAAGACATAACTAATGAACACCGCTTAGGGTAATTCTTGAACTCCGGTGATGTTCTGAGGAACGAGACTGATGCAAAAGCTTGGTTTTTTGCAGACACTGTCCTAGTAACGCTCTGGGGTGTTCTCGAAGGATTTAGAGTTAACCTCACACACTGAGCCATTCCAGAAACAAACGACTGCACCAAGAAACAAATCAAAACCTTAAATTGTTATACCAGATTGAAATCGATTTCAGTAGCAGTCACAGAGGTAAAACGAGAAAACTGAATTTTCAATGGGACCTACGGTCCTATAAATGTCAGGGTTATAGTCCAAAATAGACTCTACAAAACCCATTAACTTGGGAGAATCAAACATGGGAGAATCAAACATGGGAGAATCAAACATGGGAGAAAGAAGAAAGCCAGAACCTTTGATCAAAATAAGCTAAACCCTTGTCCCAAAACCAGAGGCCGGAGAAGAGAACCAAGGACTGCGACGGATTCAGTTCTGATAAAACACAGAGACAAGAGAAGCTGGCGGCGAAAATAAGTGAGAAAGCTGAGCCGGAATTTGCGTTTGCGTTTAAACCCTCCGTATGAAAATGTAGGACAGTAGGAGTATTATCTATCACACGGTCTCATCACAAATATGAAATTTTTACTTTTTATTTTCTCTCTCAATATATAAACAGAGGAAAAAAACTCGCTTTGCCCTCTGCGAAGTGCGACCTCTCGGAGATCAAGATCTGTCACCTCTGCATTCTCCAAAATCTGTGTGTTTCGACTGTATCCAAAGGTTTAAGTTTGTGAAACCCTAGAGGAAGATGCCAATTTAGAGAAGAAGTAAATAAAGGGGTTGGAAATATTTCTTGTAAGTTTTTAAAAGATAAAGATTTTTTTCACCCATATTACAAAGTGATAAAATTGAATAATTGATGGTAATCAATCTCGATGTTGTAAAAGAAAAATATAAAATAATATATGTAGGTACAAAAATTGATTGTGATGAGAATGAGATTAGTGAAGATTTATGTTGAAATTTGTGTCATGTTTTGTCATGTTTCATTCTGTTCACGTCCCATAATGTAGATAGGACATAAATAAGACAGTTTTTTTTTTAACACTGATTTATATATTACAAATAATATGATAATTATTACAGCGACGACTCTTACAACTAACAATTTTACCGTCTTATGAAGATCTTCTCCTGTCGGTTCCACATGAACTTGTCTTATGAAGATACATGTCTGACAGATTTTTCCTGCACCACGCTGAAGATCTCCTACAATTTTGTCTCTTTTTTAATCTGCATAAATCTTGTATTTTCTGGGAATCGAAATCCAACTTCTTGGTATAAAAGCATTAGTGAACCTTCAAACCGCTGGACCAAAGGGGCTTCCACGAGACAGGTTTTCTATTTTCAAAATTCTGGTTTTCATCATGTGTCTCTAAAATTTTCGAAGAATCTCTTGTCACATAAAATTTTCTTGTGAGTTCTCTTTCTTTAATGGGCAATTCTCAAAAATATCACACCAATGTGAAAATGACAAAAATAACATTTATTGGAGAGAAAAAACTATTATACATTTATTTTCATATGTTTCTTCTCAATCCCTTAAATCTAAACCCTAAAACCCAAAATTTAAACCCTAATTAATGATTTTTGAACCCAAATTTATTATTTTAATTATTTTTAAACCATTAAATAAATGTTATTTTTGTCATTTTCACTTTGATGTGGTATTTTTGTCACAAAAACATAAAAGTGTGGTATTTGAGGGTATTTATCGTCTTTAATCGATAGAATTGGAGTTGCTTTAAGAAATAGTCTTGTTAACCCTTTGTCAAAGAAAAAAGAAAGAAAGAAAGAAATACTTTTTTTTTTGGTCATAGAAAAGAAAGAATTAATTTTGTTACTTTGAAAAAAAATTATATTAACAATTGTCAACGATATAGAATGTGGCAGTACTAATTTTATATTAACTCGTGGAAGGTGCAATACTAATTTAAAAAAAAGACAACTCATAAACGTGAACAATTATTTTTTTTACTTTTGATTTCCATGAAAAGTACGTTTTCCGATAACAGCCGGCAGATAGAGGTTTCATTTCACACACCTTTGACCTCTATAGTATAAATACGACGAAGAAGCCTTCTGATTCTTCGCGTCGAACAAATCAACGCCAAAAAAAAAGACTGTAAGAGAAGGAACTCGAAATCGAAATAAATATGGATTCAGCAGAGGAGAACAACCTCCAACAACCGCTGCTGGGAAATCCGGCGAGAAAAGCAGCAGTGGAAGTGAAGAGATTGTGCATAGACGATATGTTACAAAGATACTGCGGCGAGTTTGGGCGGTGGCAGATGAAGCACTTCGTGCTAACTTGTCTTGCTTGGGCACTAGAAGCATTCCACACGATGGTGATGATATTCGCCGACCAGGAACCGGATTGGAGGTGCCTCGGGTCGGATTGTCTGGTCGGGTCTTCGTACTGCGACATGGATCCTGGTTCTTGGGAATGGACCGAGAGTGCAGGAAGCTCCACGGTGTCAGAGTGGGGACTGATTTGCGGCGACAAGTATAAGGTCGGTCTCGTCCAAGCCATCTTCTTCGCCGGATGCATGATCGGTAAGTTTTGTTTTTCTCATCCCATATATAAGATATTCTTTTCTTTTTTTTTTAATTATGAACTTGTATTTAAACGTATTTAGCTCTTTTGAACAAGTGAATAGGTTGATAGTTATGCTGATACTATTGATTTAAGCACATTATTTAAAAAGTTAGTTGAAACACTTCGAAGGTCTCGTTGGCTAGAATCTGGATCCTTCCACTTCCAGGTCGTATAACAACGTGCACCCATCACATGACTGTCAAAATATATAGTATATTGGCAAATAATACTAGAGACTTGAGAGAGTACATATTCATCAACATCATTTCATCCATCTTTCTGTTTTTCTATGTTTTGAACTAGCTAGGTACATATTTATTCTTAGAAACATACATACTTGATTTCATATCAAATCAGTTATACTTTATCTTTCTGTTCAAACATGATTGCACCAGAGGTGTATATATAGACTACATGTATATAAAATGCTACTATTATTCAACGCTTGTATAGTATAGTGCTCAAACAAACAAAAAGTTCAATATAACATGACTTCATTTTATTAGCTTTTAATAATAGTGAAGTCAAAAGAAGTTGCCCCTTTTCTGGCTTATGTTTATATTAGCTCTTAAAAAGAAACAGTGTGGCACTGGCTTTTTCCATTCTCTGAATTTGCTTAATGAAGTTGTACCGACTCATTTATGTGCAGGTGCGGGAGTATTCGGACATCTCTCGGACTCGAAACTAGGAAGAAAAGGCTCACTAACAGTTGTCTGCATCATCAACGCAATTTTTGGGATTGCGACCGCTTTCTCCCCAAACTACTGGACCTACGTGGTTCTCCGATTCTTCACCGGTTTCAGCACCGGTGGTGTTGGCTTAACCGCGTTTGTCCTAGCCACAGAACCGGTAGGACCGAGCAAACGCGGCGTAGCAGGAATGTCAACTTTCTACTTCTTCTCCACCGGCATTGTGCTCCTATCCGGCACTGCTTACGTTTTCAGGTCCTGGAGAGAGCTTTTCATAGTGTCGTCGTTACCGTCACTCTTGTTCCTACTCATCGTCATTCCCTTTATCTCCGAGTCCCCGAGATGGTACCTTGTGAGAGGCAAAGTAGACGAGGCGATGGAGCTGATGCATTCAATCGCTAAAACAAACGGGCGTCACATTCCTGCTGGAGTCACACTTACTCTAGATGACGAGGAAGAAGCGGTGGAGAATTCACACGGTCAGAGGAACACTGCGGTCGAGGGATCGCTGAAAGATGTTATACGTTCCCCTCTCACGCGGATCCGACTTCTCTTAGCCGTTGCCATAAGTTTCACGGTCTCCATTGTGTACTACGGACTAAGCCTCAACGTAGGAAACCTCAAGACCAATCTCTACCTAAACGTCTTCCTCAACGCCGTGACGGAAATGCCAGCGTTCGCCATAACAGCGGTTTTGCTAGACCGGTACGGGAGGAAACCGTTGACCGTAGGAACGATGTGGTTCAGCTGCGTTTTCTGCCTCACCGGTTTCGTTGTAGGAGGCGACGGTCCGTGGAAAGTGGTTAGAATGGTTTCAGGTGTTCTAGGGATATTTGGGATGGCGGGAACGTACAACCTGCTGTTCATATATATCACGGAGCTGTTTCCAACGGTGGTGAGAAACGCTGCATTGGGTTGCACGACTCAAGCGTCTCAAATGGGAGCGATTCTGGCGCCGTTTGTGGTCGTTCTAGGGGAGGGCTTACCGTTTGGTATTTTTGCGGTTTGCGGGTTAGTAGGAGGTGGGCTTGCGTTTTGCTTGCCTGAGACGTTGAACAAGCCGTTGTATGATACAATGTTGGGGATGCACGAAGCTGAGAGTAACAGAGGAAGACAAGTGTGTTAAAGAAGCCTGTAATGATGATTAATCTGAGATGGTTGTTCGAGGAAGAGAAGAGCTTGTGCTGTATAACTTGATGGCTATGAATTCACCTATCACCAAAATCAGCTAAGTTCCTCAAGGATTTGGTCCAAATATCGCTGGGAAGAAGTAGCTGATTAGTGTCCAATGTGTAGTATGTTCTTGTTCAGTTTTCACTTTCCCTGAAATTAAGAGAGATCATCTATAAAGGGTCGGTGCTTTTGATAAAGAAACCTAACTCATTGAACCTAATTATAACCATCCAAATACTTGGCCTTGAGAGAGTGTTGCAGGGTATGGCAAGAAACAGTGGTAAAGCTTTGAGCATTGATAGCTATCAGATTTTGCTCAATCCAACTTCGCTTCTATTTCCATCATACGGCCTGATTGATAGGCAACACTCTAAAAAAAATTTCATCGTATAGTTGTCATTTAGCCAAACACGCCTTAGCTTGTTAACTCATGTTTTCGATCTAGAGCCAGAGCAGGATTCAAATTTGACCTTCCACATTATCAAATTATATCCCTTTTTGTTGATTGCAACAGAAACTTTGGTACTAGTTCATTATCAATTTTTTGTTCTGAAACAACAAAAGACCCTATCGAAGAGAGTTTATGTTGATTCAGACCAACTTGATGAATGTCATCTTCTTCTGGTACATATAGTCATTGCGTCTTACCATCCTTGAGCCAAATGAAACCCTTCAATCACCGAGAAGGCCATCAAAAATCTTTGGGACTAGGAGTATTATCTATCACGGTCTCATCACAAATCTGAAATGTTTTCCCTTTTTTTCTCTCTCTCTCGTCAAAAAGTTATATTTAATTAAGAAAAATAGATATATAAACAGAGGAAAAAAACTCGCTTTGCCTCCGCGTCCTCTCGGAGATCAAGATCCGTCACCTCTGCATTCTCCAACATCTGTGTGTTTCGACTGAATCCGAAGGTTTCGCCTTTGGTTGAAGTTTGTGGGGGAGATGCTAATTTAGAGAAGGAGACAGAGAGAGAGATGGTGAGGCCAGCGGGGAAGCAGAGCTGTGGGCGTGTGGTTTTAGTTTCATGCCTCGCGCTTTTAGCCGTCGGACTCGTTGCAGACTTCCTTTGGGCTTCTTCTCATCGCTTCTCCTCCGCCGGGATGTCTCTTCCCTCCTCCGTTACCACCGTCATCGGAAAACTCCCGCCTAACTCCAATGTAAGTGTTCGATTTGATCTGTTGTTGATGTCTCTCGTACAATTAGACTTCAAAGAAAAGATAAATAAGCTCAAATACCACTCCTCTGTTTTTTTTTTGGTGGCGTTCAGGAGAAAGATACTAAGAAGAAGAACGATAAAGCTCGGGAAAGGAAGCTTTCTGCAACGTTTCAAGATTTGGCTGCTCCTCAACTACAATGGGAGAAGATGGCAGCTGCTCCTGTGCCTCGTCTAGATGGTGCTGCAATTCAGATTAGGAATCTTCTGTATGTCTTTGCTGGATACGGCAACATTAATCTCGTAAGCCTCTCGTAACCATTTCTACCGGAGAAATAGAGATCTTTGATTACTAGCACTTTTGGACCAATGATATGATTTTGCATTTTTCTGTCTGTGTTTCGACGCTCAGGTGCATTCGCATGTTGATATATACAACTTCGTAGATAATACATGGGGAGGAAGATTCGATATGCCGAAGGAGATGGCACATTCACATTTAGGGATGGTAACAGATGGACGATACATCTACATTGTCACTGGTCAATATGGTCCTCAATGCAGAGGGCCTACAGCTAAAACATTTGTGCTCGACACTGATACAAATACGTGGAGTGACTTCATTCCTTTACCAGTTCCTAGGTAAGTTTGAAACAAGTAGATTCAGTTTGGAATAATCCGCTAGGAAGGGATCCTTTTTAAGGCTTACATACGGTTCCTACAGTCTACTGATGATGTGTTCGGGTTTGAGAAATGACGATGTAGAGCTTGGATATTTCTCTGTTATCATCATGTTAGATGTTTAAGAGAAACTGAGTGACAAGGTTTATTTACATTCAGGTATGCTCCAGCTACTCAGCTATGGAGGGGTAGACTTCACGTGATGGGTGGAAGCAAGGAGAACCGACATACACCAGGGCTTGAACACTGGAGTATCGCAGTAAAAGACGGGAAAGCATTGGAAAAAGAGTGGAGAAGTGAAATCCCAATCCCTCGTGGAGGACCTCACAGGTTTATTTTCACAACTCTATTGAAGGCTGTTACTGCTTCATACATCATCCTCCATTTTATATGAGTATGGCTCTTCTTGTAGAGCATGCGTAGTAGTGGATGACCGGCTTTTTGTCATTGGTGGTCAAGAAGGTGATTTCATGGCTAAACCAGGATCTCCCATCTTCAAATGCTCACGTCGTTTGGAGGTAGGTCTCCAATGGACTACCTGTTTAACTGAGTATCGTGACTCCTCTTCCATTGTTGCTATTTTAATGACCGTTGTGTGTCCTTTCCTTCACCTTGGTGGTTCAAAGGTGGTATTCAGTGATGTTTACATGCTGGATGAGGAAATGAAGTGGAAAGTTATGCCATCGTTGCCAAAACCCGATTCTCATATTGAATTTGCTTGGAAAGTGGTTAACAACTCCATTGTAATCGTTGGAGGCACCACAGAGAAGCATCCTGAAACCAAGAAGATGGTTCTCGTTGGCGAAATCTTCCAGTTTAACCTGAACACAATGGTAAAAACCCCATATGCCCCTGCATGCTTAAGACCCTCTTTAGCCTATTTATAAGTGTAGACAGTGAGGTGAGTACTTCGTTTCTCTGCAGAAATGGTATGTGATTGGAAAGTTGCCATACCGTGTGAAGACTACGCTGGTTGGATATTGGGACGGGCAGTTATACTTCACCTCGGGGCAAAGAGACAAAGGCCCTGATGATCCCGCACCACGCAAGGTAATGGCAGAGATGTGGAGAACCAAATTGATATTAAATCCATGAGATAGACAATCAATCAATCTCCCTTTTGTAATGCGAAGTCGCAACATTCTTTATTTACGTTATATTCTTGGAGCTTAACTCATCCCACTCCAGAAAACAATTGATATTATCTATCTTCTATGGTGATGGAGATTTTTGTATATTGTAAACTAAAAACACAAACTTATGTAAAAAGTCTCAATTATTTTTTCAACACCTAACTTTGTGTGCTTTCTTCATCTCACAGTTGTCTTCTGTTTCTCATTAATCACAAAACATTTTCTCTTCTCAAAAGAATGTTATTCGAAATCTGTTTAAGTGTCAATTTGTAAGCCGTCCATGTATCATCCAGATGGCGTCCCGCAAAATCAACAATGTGCACCCAAATGCAAAAGCTCAGGATCTCAGTTCATGAAGATGAGTGTCTACCATATCGAAATAAGCTTTTAGCTTAGAGGTAATGCATATTAAGAAACAAAAATTAGAGAAATCTATGGGAAGAAGAAGCAAGACGGTGAAGAGATGGTCATCGGCGAAGTTCATTATTGATGCCGGCGGAGATTGGCCTCTAGATTATCGGTGGGATTATTGGCATGATAGTAGTTTTCCCTTTTGGGACAAAAGTCATGTAAAGTGAGTGTAACGATAACAAAACGGCTGGTAATTTCCAGCTTATACAAATATCAGTAACGCCCAAATATTTTATTAAAACTCAGATTTCAATCCCGTATTTCCAGATTGACGTGTTTACCCGCATTTTGTAACTCTACAAAAGGAGGGCAAAACCATAGAGAAACTACAAAATTTTAGTTAGTCAAAGAGGAAAAGAGCAACCAAACAACATTTTCAATTGTCGTCATACTATTTTAAAGACCCCCTCTAGAGAAAAGGCGGCTTGTCATTTCTGCAAATTCCAAGATCTTGGTCATTTCGGGAAATAGTTTAGCTTCACCTTCTCTATCACTTTCCATAGTGCAGCTTTAGCTTCCTCTAGCGTTTCAACACCATGACCTTCCTCAAATGCTAGCCTTTGTATGTTGAACTACATAAGCAAACAATTGAACACACAGAAGAGAAGCTGATAAACACTGCATGATCATGAACCAATTGGACAAGATTGCTATATATACAATGCTTTTTTACCTGAGCACCTTGACGAACCCGTACATCTATCCCTTTGCTATCTATAGAGATGAGAGCAGCGTCGTCTACCTCTGTTACAGTAGACAGTAGCTCTCTAAGCGGCTTCGAGAAGATGGCATTTAGTTCCTATCAGGAGTTAAGAGAGTAAAAAGTAAGAGCCTACTTCAATTTACCACAGGACAAGAATGGAGGACCAAGTTTATTGAAGAATTTAAAGCAACTGAGAGGGGTTTGAAATAAAGCACCTTAAGGTTCTGCTCACCACCATCAACAGCTATCTTATCTGGCTGTAAAGCCTCATACTCTTTTACATCAACCCATGCGACCGTGCCAAAGCCTCCGATGAAATATATATCACTGCCAATATTCACACATTGCGTATGGAGTGGATAAGTAGAATAGGAAAAAAGAAACAAAAATCCTACATGTATTGGTAATTTAGGAGGCAACAAGTTTGAAACAAACCTTATGTTCTGCATTCTAAAATAGTGAAAGTTTCCCCATTGCTCGGAAAGCCCGTGCTGGTGCTTTGCAATATATTGCTTATGGGCCCACTCCTACCACGCCACAAGCAGAGATATTACGACATATTACTCGCACATACACATGTTTTAGCAAGTGAGATTCATGTCTAAATTGAAAAGATAGCAATTAGTTAGATACCCACCTGTTCATCTTCTGACAATGGGTACACATCACCAAATAATGTCACTCTGGCATTCGATAAGCCACTCCATCCAGGTATCTGCAAGCCAAAGCCCCGTTACAGAACAAAAGAGAGAGTCTTTTGCTTTTGTAGTTAAAATACAATAGCCAATGTTACCTGAACAACGAGACTGCATCTAGGTTCAGCCAAGAGATTTCGCGTGTGGATGGCCAACGGTGAAAACAGAAATATTGGATCTGGAAACAAAAAGTATAAGCCATTCAAGAAAATGTGCATCTAATTATCTTAGCCAGCAAACTCAAGACACTGGATTTACTAATCCAGTATTGCCTTCAATACTTCCAGACCCAAAACATACATTTACATCCATAATGAGATTGAAGGAAAAAAGGAATAAGAAAAAAACCATAAATTGATTTCAGTTCCCTCCTATTCGTCCCAACAAAACCCAAATCAAGATAAAATTTATACAGTGGGTGGAATTGAAAACTTATGAATCAATTGTCCACTAGTAAGTCATTAGAATGATATTCTGAAGAAAATCTCAGCATACAAAGAAAGAGAGATCTAGTGACTTACGCCCCATCCGATCAGGTGCAAAGTCCACCAAAGAGCCAAATGGGTACCCTTCTCTACGGTGGTGCATTTTAGACATCACCGTGCATAGATGAGCAAACCTAGCCTTGAATCATTTAAACAAAAAAACAACACCAGACAGATAAAGAACTTATCATCCTTCTCACTTAAAAAGGAACTATAAAACAATCCAAAAGGACAAATCTTTTACCTGTTCCAGCAAGTTCCGTACAGCTAAAGCAGGCCGAGGTAACGCATGAGCTGATGTTGCGTTTTGAACCCCACCAGATATCGGAGTTCTAAAAAGCCCACCTCGGTTTCCCCCACTATTCCCAGCACCCTGATGAAGTGCAAGAGATGACTCCACATCTATTACACTATGAGAAGTTTCACCGTTGCGATTACTCCCAAGCTTTTCCTTCACACAACATAAGAATCTATTATAGCCTATATGCCAAAGCAACCATCCAATGGAATTATCTTCTTCAAATTCATCTTTACACCAATCTAAGATTAGATTCAATATGTCCAGAACTAGACTACAACGAATCCCACAACAAAAACTCTAATCAAGTATTGAGCTTTTCATGATAATAATACTAAGAATCACAAAACAAGAGAGAACAAAAAAAAACAAAGAGTACCTGCGATAAAGAGAAGATATCCCCAGGAAAAAAGTTAAAGCCACTACTTTCCGGGAGATTATCTTCACCTTCACTTGGTGTCTCGTTATGCAAGAGAGCTTGTATACGAAGCCCGTGACTTGATCCATCCCTGATTCTCAGCTTGGGGATTCGCTTGGCTGCCGAATTACACAACCAACACGAAGACTGGGATGAAGCTACGGGTAGCAGCGACGATTTGAATAGAGGCTTTATCCCAGGCAATTTGGAGACGTGTGCTGAAGTAGAGAGAGCTTCCATGGTTGATTCTACGGAGAGGAGAAGGAAAGATTTTAGCTTCAAAGATTCCGATCTTTCAGTGTATGGCTTTATTGAAGAAGAAAGTAAAGCTTATAGGAATCAGGACTTTTTTTCAAGAGTAGGGTTTGAAACAGCAACATAAAGAAGGGTTTTTCTTTTATATTTTAGTTTTTGTTGCTTTTTTGTGTAAAAAGATAGGATTGAAGGAAATTAATTACTCAGTTTTTAGTTATTTATTTATTTTCAAATCCGATTATTAGTTTTCTTTTTGTTAAGATAAAGATGATAATTTTCTGATAATCGTAAGATAATTGGAATTCTGACATTCCATTTGGCCAATATGGTTCCTTCCTGGGAGCTCCGGATAGCACGATCCCCTCTTCCAGTGACAACCATGACAAAACCATTGTCGTATCTGGTATGTTGTCTGTTTTATGTGCACATGTTAACAGTGTAGAGCACATAGTGAGTGGCAGTAACAAACGCCGTAAGAGTGATGAAGGAATGGATAAGCATGTCATCTGTTCTGACTCTCGGGTGGGTGACTAATGGACTGCAAAAGATCTCAGCTGACTACTCCGACAATGAATGTCCTCTCCTTTTCAACGACAGAGGTGCGGTGGGCCCGATACCACCATCTTTCAAATGAGAGCTCAGGTGTGGAACCGTAGGGGATTGGGACAACAACCTATAGTTCGACGTCTTAAGGAGTTGCAAATAAGGCATTCTCCAGACTTGTTGTTCTTGGTGGAAACTAAACAATGTGATGACTACGTAAGGGATATAGGTGTTCAATTGGGCTTCACTCAAATGCAAATTGTATCATCTCTGGGTTTAAATGGCGGATTAATGGTGTATTGGAAGGAATGTATTTCGGTTTCACGTAGTTCTCATGATTCTTGTCTTGTTGATCTTCATGTTGAATATATAGAATTTCAATTTTATTTGTCATGTGACTATGAGCATCCAGTACCAACTCATCGAAATCATCTTTAGGAGAGATTACAAAGGATAGCTTTAAACAGAATTGGTCCATGGATGATGATGGGGATTTTAATGAAATCATAAGTTCAGCGGAGAAAAAAGAGGGACGAATCAGGAATGATAGCTCGTTTCATGATTTTAAGACAACTAGACTGGTATATGAATAATCTTTTTTCAATTAAATATATAAATTTAGGAATTTATAAATTTTTGTGATATAATTATAATTTATAAACAATTACATAAAGTTGTGGTGTGAATTATTTTGTGAGTTTTTTTTATGGCTTGATTAGAAATTTAGAGAAAGAAAGTAGGTTCGACATCCAACAACGGTGATTCAAGTCCGTTCTCAAGTCCAACCACTTGGACGTATCAACGTCGATTATCATTTCGACTATCTGTTGCTCTTTAGAGCATCTGCTTTCGGGTTATGAGTGAAGTTTCTCTATGAGTTTCTTTATGCTGCTGAGCAAGTCTCGCCCCTTAATGCGTCTATCTTTTATGTTAATGTACTGCTGTTCTTTACTCGTCTAGCCGTTGATCATGACTCCGGTTGTATCTTATATAAATTATAATTATATAGTTTTATAATTTAGAAAACTATCTTTAGTATCACAAACATATAATTTAATTTAATAGTAAGTTAATCAATTATTATGTCTTTATGTTTACACAAATTTGGATATTCTTTAATGCGATTTTTTTTCTAATTTAGAAAGAATATAATTTTATAGATTAAAATGTAATTAGTTAACTAAATCGTTTCTAATATTTTTTTTGAATTGTGGTTGGTGAAATTATTTTCATAATATTGATATCTAATCAATAAATTTGATTTAACTACAGAATCTCTGATATTAAATATATTGTAATCAGATATTTTTGTTAAGTTCTATTATGGAAATCAGAATATAATTAATATAATTATTTTTAAAATTCATTTCGAATATTGTTTTTTGAATTGTAAATATTTAATATAGTTTTAATATATGCTAAGAGCGGATAATATTTATTGTTGATTTTTGTTTTTATATTTTCTATTTTGGATAAAGATATATTTGTGTAAGTCATAATTTGAGAAGTGTTGCTAATTTTTTTTTGAATTGACTATAATAATATATAATTTATATTAATTTCATATTTATAGTATGATTATATAATATATCATCGATTTTTATAGTTTTAATTATTTTAATATATGAATATTATAGTTTGAAAAAATTGACAGACCCATTATATATATATTTGAATGTAATTTCACATTTATAAAAAAATATATGCTAATCCGTTAATTTATTAGTTATTTTTAATGTCATAGAAAATAAATTAAATATATTAACCCATATTATTGTTATTTAAATATTTTAATAATAGAAACTATAAAAATCCTGTAATTATATATTTAAAAAATTTAACTTGTCTCACTATATAATTGAATACTATAATATATATAGACTTAGTTTTAATATTTTCATTTTATCAAGTTAAAATATATCAATCTAATTAAGAATTTTAATTTTCTAAGGTAAAAGTTTATATCTTATAAATTATATTTTATTAATATTATATTTGAATTATTTATGTATGTTTTTATTTATTAATAATTGAAGTATGTTCAAAAACATATTTATTTATTTTGATTTTGTAATTTATAAAAACAATTGATGTGTTATATTATTTACTTATATTTATTATTTGATTTAATAATTTAATATGTGTATGATTTTATTTTATTTTCGTTTTTAATTAATAAGGAAAGTGGGACCCATTATTTTATATTGTTTGGATACATATTTAATATAGATACTCTGAATTATATCAATCTAATTTAAGAATTTTAATTTTCCAAGGTAAAAGTTTATATTTTATAAATTATATTTTATTAATATTATATTTGAATTATTTATGTATGTTTTTATTTATTAATAATTGAAGTATGTTCAAAAACATATTTATTTATTTTGATTTTGTAATTTATAAAAACAATTGATGTGTTATATTATTTACTTATATTTATTATATAAATGTTAATAATTTAATATGTATGATTTTATCTTATTTTCGTTTTTAATTAATAAAGAAAGTGGGACCCATTATTTTATATTGTTTGGATACACATATTTAATATAGATACTCTGAATTTTATCATTACCAAAAAAAAGTTTTAATGATAAATGTTTATCTCAACTTCTAATATAAACTGTTGATCTCGACTTCTAATCTTAACCGTACATTATTAATGATATGATAATTGACAAAATTACACTTAATGAAAATCTTAAAAAAGCAAAGAAAGACAATGGCACAAAATGTAATATAACACATGACTAAAAGTTTGTTTTAAAAATGTTTCCTGTTTTAATAGTATAGATAGTTCAGATTTGTGGCATGTCTGATCTTCAATTCAAAGGCAACCCATTTAGTTGGGTTGGTAGAAGACGTGATTTTAAGACAATGATTTAGATTTGTGGCATGTCTGATCATTTTTCGTTAATGAGAAGTAACATATATAGATATATAAACTATAGTTTTGACTAATTTAATAACATTAGGAGGTGTATTTAATATGTGATTTGGAATAATTTGTATTAAAACCATAAATCCACTTTGAACTTTTAAAATATGCTTTAATATCCAGTTTTATTGAACTAAATAAACTTTGAAATATACTGTTATTAGAAATACCAAAATCTAATACAATAACCCGTGTGTGACGCGGACAAAACCTCTAATAATGTATAACTTATGAAACACAATTTATTTATTTATTTATTTTTGTCAACAAAAGACTGAAACACAATTTACTTAAGTATGATTAGATATAGATTTTAGCTAATAGTAAAACGTGGGAAGTGTTTGTTTAAAATGAATTGGGTTTTGGCCCAACAAGGAAAAAGGCTAATTTGATCCCAACCGAGCATGGATCCGAAATCGAAGCTTTCGTGATATGGCTGTGTAGAGGGGAAAATGGTCATTTCCTACTCCAACCCTACTCCGCGGTCCCGATCAATACCCAAACTCTTACCCTGTGCGAAAACATACTTTAACATCATTTTTTTTCAAATTTCATACCTGAACATTCTATAGAGTGGTCAATTTATACATCGTCGTTAACAGAACAGTAACTTCCGTTAATTTGTTTGTTTTTTTAAAAAAAAATTCAAAAAATTTGAAAACACCTAAACAATTCGAAAAAAATTCATAAAAATTCAGGAAAATGCATAAAATGCATAAAAATTCATAAAATGTAAAAAAAATCAAAATAAATTCATAAAAAATCAACAAATTCAAAAAATATAAAAAATTCAAAAAAATTCAAAAAAATTCAGAAAATTCATAAAACTCAGAAAATTCTAAAAAATCAAAAATATCAAAAAATTTGAAAATAATCAAAAATTTAAACATATTGTATGATTGTATGATATTATGTTTTTGTTTTTGTATCATAGTTTAGCATCACCTCATTCTTTCTCAAAAAAACATATGGTATGTTTGTATGATATTGTATGCTTGTTTGGTACCATAGCTTAGCATCACCCCATTCTCTTTTAGTGTTATGAGAAAGACAATTTTCAAAAAATATATAGTATGATATAAAATTATCTGTGTCTTTTATATTGAATTCACTAATGATAGTTACAATTATTTAATATTTATATAAATTAGTGAATTCAAGATAAAATACACAGATAATTTTATATCATACTATATATTTTTTGAAAATTGTCTTTCTCAAAACACTAAAAGAGAATCGGGTGATGCTAAGCTATGGTACCAAACAAGCATACAATATCATACAAACATACTATATGTTTTTTTGAGAAAGAACGAGGTGATGCTAAACTATGATACAAAAACAAATACACAATATCATACAAACATACAATATGTTTAAATTTTTGATTATTTTCAAATTTTTGGATATTTTCGATTTTTTTAGGATTTTCTGAGATTTTTTAATTTTCTGAACTTTTCTGAGTTTTTTGAATTTTCTGAATTTTTCTGAATTTTTTGATTTTTTTTGAATTTTTATATTTTTTGAATTTTTTGATTTTTATGAATTTATTTTGATTTTTTTTTACTTTTTATGAATTTTTATTCATTTTCCTGAATTTTTATGAATTTGTTTTTAATTGTTTAGGTGTTTTTGAATTTTTTAAGATTTTTTGAATATTTTTTTTTTTAAAAAAAAACAAATTAACGGAAGTTACTGTTCAGTTAACAACGAGGTATAAATTCACCACTCTATAAAATATTCAGGTATGAAATTTGAAAAAAAATGATGTTGGGGTATGTTTTCGTATAGGGTAAGAGTTTGAGTATTAATCGGGACGGCGGAGTAGGGTTTAGGTAGGAAATGACCATTTTCCCTGTGTAGAGTGTGGGGATTAGCGTTAAGACATTGTTCATCCAATATTGTCCTTGGAATCGAGTGCAATTTTGATTTGTTTAATTGATTTAGATATCAAAGTTATAATTATGATCTAGATATAGATATAATAATAATAATAAAAAAGCAACGACTCAAAATGTAATTCAAGCGAGTCAATAACTTAAAAAGGAAGCAGAAAATAACTTCAGTCACGAAGAAGACGAGCCAAGTGATCATGAAGAAGACCTAAATTATTCTGAAGAAGGCGTAAATGATCTTGGAGAAGGCGTAAATCCTTGCGGAAAGCTTTCCTGGAACGTTTGCGCTTTGCTAAATGATAGGGAAGAAGACGAAAATCCGCTTTCCTGGAACGTTTGGTCTTTGGAAGGGGTTCTTCTACCTGCAAGATGTATATCAAGAAACATGAGTATTTTGAAAACACGAGTTATGACTGAATTGTAGAACACAACAGCATCAACCAAAAACATGAGATATTAAAACTTGCCTCAGGCTCTGGTGAGGGCCGTAAGGCCCTATACTCGATGAGTAGAGTTTCCTGCTCAGCATGTTCTTGAGAGGAGAGATGCGTGATGAATTCTTCAAGGCTTTGGCCAGTAAAGTCGCATGATGTGCAAAGAAGAAGCGAGGCAGATTCACCCGATCCACTAGTGCACTTACGAAGAACATGTCCTCTGGTCTCTCCTTCCTTAGCCGCCGCCAGTAAGTCTTTCCAGACCCACTGTGCAGTCGTGTACAGAATCGAAGCATTTCCGATAGAAACTGAATATATCCCAGAAGAAGGTTGTATCCACTTTGCTCTTGTTGGCTCCTGCAAAGAGGCCAAATCAACTCTTCTTCCACCTTATCGGAAATGAGCATTATTGTAGCCGGAGGTTCATTATGCTCTCGCCAATCCGACAAACCGCCATAAATGGCAAAGCCTATCCTGTCTGTTTCAGTACAAGGAATTTAAAGCAGCTCAGTATCTGAAGGCAAACCAAATTACAACACGGTTGACTATAAGTCCAAAGGAGGATTTACCCGGAATTGAGTGTTCAATCTTGATTCCGGTGGAACAGAGCTCTCGCAGGACTTTACGGTTTTTTTCCATGTCGCCGACGGCAGTGATGCTAAGAGGACCTTTGTAGCCTAAATCCTTCAGGGCACATTCTATGCTCCCAACGGCCCGACGAGCATCATAACCATCGGGAACCGGACACGTATCGATGTCCCACCACACCACCGTCTTAGATTTCGCATGATCGGGACTCGCCGCCTCATTTGGCTCGAACACCATCCTTTAAACCCTAATTATTCGCAGTTACTTATGCTACTAGGGCTTCTTTACATATATATATATATATAGCCTTTCGGTTCTTTTTTTTTCCATTCTTTTTTTCCTTGTAAAATTCCCAAAATAAATGGGTACTTTCCCTAAAACACACGTAGTTTGTTTGTCTATGGCGAATTGTTCCTATTTCAGGGTTTTACCATATGCTCTCTAGTTTATGATGCCTAACACATTTTCAAGAAAAGTCGATTGTTTAATGAGAATCCAAAATTTGGTAATGGTAATGAATCACATGACAAAAATGTTACAGGCAAAATTCGATTTCCAGTCCGGACAACTAACCGTTGCTTGTCTCAAGAATCCGATTCAGTCTTTAGCCACAAGTTTCACGTACTTCTCATCAACACTAAATCTGGAGCTCGAGTTCACCAAGAGACTCTTAAAGTCAAAATCTTTCTAAAAGGGAGAGAATAGATCGTTGCATCATATAATTAGGCAGAATGAGAAAATTTGACTGACCTTTAGCTCTAGCTCAGCGCGTACTGACGTCTGCTTTGTCTCGAGTTATGCCTGAATCCACAAGAGATTCCATGACGAGCTTCTTCAGTTTCTTCATCTTCAAAGTTTTATCTTCCTTCTGTGTCAAATACGAATTCATACATGTGTTACCCTTGCATTGGTAATATTGGATATTGCAAGCTGCAAGAAAAAAAGTTAAAATCGAAAACGAGAGAGCCAGTGAGTTGATGGCGTATATATAAAGGTATTGCTTTGGATCTGATTCAGAGGTATCCTAAGCTGGCTTATACTCGGGACACAGCCATCATTGCGCTTGCTCAAACGCCTTGTGCTTTCCCTAGCGGTACACATCTTGCGTTTTGGCAACGCTGGGTATATTCTTGTCAGTATTTAGATGGAGATCAAAGATATAACCGTTATTCTTATTACTAGGAGGTTTGGTTTTATTAGGCTTTTGATTTTGTTGGGATTTCGAAATTATATATAGAACGTTAAATTCATAGTTTTTCTCTTGAAGGTGTTCACCTAGAGAAGATCAATAACCCTTATGACGTTCTGAACCATCGAAATGATCAATACATGAAATCACGAGATCATAACGGGATTCAAGAGAAGTTGTTAAAATACCTCAAATTCTTTTGTAAGCAGTACAAAATCATCTCAAATTATTAGCCATTGTTGTTGATTTTGATCAGTCTCAGTCTCTCAGATGATATTTTTTATTGACAGTTCCACACATAAGACAAGTATACAAACTAAAGCTAGGACATGCTCAAGCCAAAGAGATACTAAACTGTATCTGCCTAGAGATAGACCTAATTAACTTTGACGCAACTCAACAGAAGAACGCAGGTCTAAACCAAGCTCTCTTCAAGGCGGTAGAGAATGGTATCGTCGAATATATCGAGGAAATGATGAAGCATTATCCTGATATCGTATGGTTCAAAGATAGTTACGGTCTTAACCTCTTCTTCTACGCGGTGAGCCAAAGGCAAGAGAAGATCTTTAGCCTCATTTACAATATGGGTGCTAAGAAGAACATCCTCGCTACAGCTTGGGACAAACTCCATAATAATATGTTTCATCACCCCGCATATCGAGCCCCAGCTTCACGTCTAAATCTCATTCCTGGTGCTGCTCTTCAGATGCAAAGGGAACTACACTGGTTTAAGGTGATACATAGTTATATATAACTGTTTCTTTCTGCACACGGAACTAGGCATGTGCAACAAGAAATTGGGATTACAACTCTGTTTTGTAACATTTGGGAATCTCTTCCTCCGACCATAATCTTAAGAATCTAATATCACCGTCTTGATTCCAGGAAGTGGGGAGGCTAGTGCAACCGAAGCATCGAAAAATGGTTAACTTGAAGCAGAAGAAAACTCCAAGCGCTCTGTTTAAAGATCAGCACAAGGACCTGGTGGATCAAGGAGAGAATTGGATGAAAGACACGGCGACTTCTTGCACAGCCGTCGCGGCTCTAATCACCACAATGATTCCGCGTTTACTGTTCCCCAAAGTTATGACGGCCAGCACAAATTATTCATGATCTTCATTATCTCAGACGCTATTTCTCTATTCACCTCATGTATGTCTCTGCTCATGTTCCTCGGAATTCTTAAGTCTCGTTACCGCGAGGAGGACTTCCTTCGATCGCTTCCGACGAAACTGATCGTGGGTCTTGCGTCTTTGTTTCTCTCGATGGCGACGATGATGGTGAGTTTTGTCGTGACGCTCATGACTCTGGTCAAAGGGAGAACGCCGTGGGTTTCTGCTCAATTTATGGTGCTCGCGGTGATCCCGGTTGGGATGTTCGGTGTTCTTCAGTTTCCGGTGCTACTTGAGATCTTCTTCTCTACTTACTAAGGGAATATTGCGGAATTAATAGAGTATTTAGTTGAAAGATTTAGGAGAGAAACACAAGTTTAGTGAGTGATCATAATGGAGAACAAGAGAGAAACGTTTAACGAGAGAGAGAAGAAAGGAGTAATGGTTTTCCTTAAGTGTATTTGATACAATCACGATCACTCTGTTTATATAGAAGAAAAGTGATCGAATGTGCACTGAATGAAGAGAAGCGCTTTACATTAATAAACAATGGGAAAGGTAAAGCAAGGTATTAAATAAATCAGATGAAGCACATGGAGAGGAAGACATCATCATGGCGATCCTTGTGTGGTTGGTTGTTCACATGGCCTTGTTCTTCCAACCAATCAAGGTAAGTCTCTTCACCTCTTTTACATCCGATCATGGTAAGTCGGTTCTTACTTTCACCTCTTTTACATTTACTTCTTACTTATTTACTTCTTACTGATTTACTTCTTACTGATTTACTGATTCGAGCAACATGATCATGGTGTATTTACGCCTTTGGCTCAACACTCCCCCTCAAGCTTTAGCCAATGATAATGGTAAAACTTGGAACCGTGAGAGATCACCTCATTAAAAACCTTAGTGTGAAAAACCACATGGGATAAAACCATACCAAGGAAAAGAGTATGACCTTTCACGGTTAGGGAAGCTTAAGCCAAGATTATATCCGTGAGTCCAAGCTTTGAATGAATGAACTCACTGATCTTCTGAGAGGCTGCCTTGGTGAAGATATCTGCTAACTGATCCGAACTCCTTGTGTAGCAAGGTAAGATAACTCCCAACTGGACTTGTTCTCTTACTTTGTGGCAATCGGCTTCAATGTGTTTAGTCCTCTCATGAAACACTGAATTTGAGGCTATGTGTATTGCGGCTTGATTGTCACAATGCATGGTGATTGGCGTTTGTTGATCAATGCCAAAGTCTTTAAGTAGATTCTTCAACCACATTAGTTCAGTAGTCAATCTTCTCATTGCTCTATACTCAGCTTCAGCACTTGAACATGCAACCACCTTTTGCTTCTTGCTCTTCCAAGTCACTAGATTTCCTCCTATGAAATTGCAATAGCCTGTGGTTGATCTCCTGTCACTACAAGAAAACTGGGTTTTGGTAGCAGTCCATTGTAGCACTAATTCACTAACTGCTATTAAAAGTGTCAAAATCTGATCCCAACTCTATCGTAGCATTAGACTAGCGCTGGGAAAGAATTTCATTAAGCGGGAACTTAAAAATGTCTCTGGCAGCTGAAAAATTCATTTTGGAACCAAAACACTTAGCCAAAATATTTCATTTTGCTAGAAATATTATTTTTTTTTTGCCTAAGTCATTTCTTTCAACCAAGAGAAAAAAAAATACTATATTTTCTCTATCTTCTCCATTGTTTTCTTGAACCTTAATCCGTCAAACCGCAGCGTCGTCGCAGACTCTTCTTCGTCTTTCTCAATCTCCTCCATCCACGGCGATTTGGCTCCTCCGCCTTCCTCCGTCACTATTCGTCACCATTACCTTTGCCGGCTCCGGGTGCGGTGAAATCAATTTGGGGAACCAGATTCGTCGAAGCCTTTCCTCAAATCGTTTTCCTCTGTTGTGCCGATCTTCGTGATGAAGATTTTTAGGGAAGAGGATAACGTTGGGGAAGAGAGGAAGGGCTTGTGTAGTTGTGCCTGGAGATCTTGTTCGAATTCCTCATCTTTGTTCACAAGATTTTGGGTCCGATGGAAGGTAAGCTTCCTCTTCCTCGTCACCACCACCTCCTCTGTCTGCTTTCCTCATCACTGGATCCCGCATCTTCTAAAATCAGCGACAACCACCTCCGTTTGAGCTTACAGTCCGCGAATTTGATTTTCGGTTAGGTTATTGGCTTGAATATTCTGCTATTTTTTCTCGATTAGGTTATTGATTGAGATCTGAGATGAGATCTAGTATGGATTTTTTATTAGGTTATTGATTGAGATCTGCTAACCGAAAATAGGTGGAGCAAACCCACCAACTTCCTCAGAAAATAACCGAGCTTTTGAAGGTTGCTCCTTAGAAAATTTGGTTTCTTTTGCGGTTTTGGTCGCTATAACTGCTGCGGGTCAGAGGATTTTAGAAAAAATAACGGTGAATTCAGAGCCAACATCAAGTTCTTGCCATTCATAAAGGTTTGTTTTCTTTGGTACATCATCTGTAGAGATTTGCTTTTTTATATTACGATTGTTTCTCATCATATGATGAACCTGATCATGATCCTCTGATCTTGTGTTTGAGTTTCGTATTTTTTTTGTTTATAAGAGTACATGTTCAGCTTACTTCACAGTGTACTAAGCTACATGAGAGAACTATATCTCTTGCTAAAGAGGTCGTTGATTAAACTGTAAGATAAAAACTCTTCGACATTGCTTGGTTGAATTTTTTTTATAATGATACGGTCACTTTTGAGTCTATATTCTTTCTTTTGGTGCTATACAGGGTTTCTGATTTAAGCATGGAGGAAGATGATGTTTTGAAGCTAGCCTTGTTAGGGAATAATGCTAAGATGAAAGATACAATAGACAAACTACTCAAGTCTTTAGTTATCCGAAACAGGTTGGTACAATAAACAATAAGCATATATCTTGTTACTTCTTGCATGCTCTCATCTATTGTATTTTACTTAGCAGAATTTTGGTTCGTTATCTGCAACACCGTAATGCGATATTCAAATTTCTTTTGATGCAGATGTGCATGTTACTCGTCCTTCTTTAGAAAAGAAGTTGGTTCACGTGGAAGAGACACACTTGGTATATTCTGTGTTCACCAGTTATATGAAAATTTGCTAACTTCTGAATTTTGTACTTCTCTTATGTTAGGTGATTGGCATTTACATGAAAATTTGCTAACTTCTGAATCCTTTCTACTATCTTGTTCAAGTGATTAGTAGCCATTCTGGTTTTGTGAGTTTAGTAGTGTGTGGTGTGATAGGAGACAAGGAGATCATGGAGATGTCACAAGGAGATCGTGAAGCTACAAGAGGATGAAGCAGCAGAAGAAGCTGCTGAGCCCACTGGAAACGCAGATAAGGATAAAGGAGAGATTGAAGTTTAGTTTTTGTGTTTTTTTTTAAGATTTGGTATGACTTATGATGTTAGTGTAAGACTTATGTAAAATATGTGTTTTTTTGATGAATTTAATGCAATATAAATTTTAATTATAAATCAATTTGAAATTTATATTTTGTAATATAAATTTAAAATAATTGAAATATAACACATAATAATATACATTACCGCAGCATTAACAAAATGATACTAAACAATATTTTACAGCACTAAAAAAAAGCCATGAAAAACTACATCATAGCATGAATAAAATGCTATAAAAGAATATCTTATAGCAGATGATTAGCGCTACAACATGTTCGACTATCGTAGCATTTAGAAAAATGCTACTGTAGAGGGGAGGTCTACGATAGCTGCGGCTGTCACAGCATTTATGAAAACGCTACCGTAGGCATATAGTAGCGTTTTCATTGTGCTACCAAAACCCATTTTTCTTGTAGTGTGTCTTCTCGGTCACCAGCCCAATCTGCATCACAATAGCCAACGATTTCTGTGCTTTGATTGCCTCCCATCCAGATTCCTTGGCCACTGGTGTTTCTTAAGTATCTCAGAATGCGATTCACCATGTTCCAATGATGAACCTTTGGTGCCTTCATGTGTTGGCTCACCTGATTCACAGAGAAACATAGATCCGGCCTGGTTATAGTTAGATATATTAACTTCCCAACCATCCTTCTATATTGTGTGTCATCTTCATATAGCTCATCTTCAGGCTCCCCCTTACGGTCTACTTTGTAGTCATCCTCTAAGGGTGTTTTAGCCGGCTTTGTACCTAAGTCTCCTGCTTCATTTAAAAGGTCAAGTGCATATTTTCTTTGGGATAGAAATAAGCCTTCTTTAGACCTACACACTTCAATGCCCAGAAAATATTTCAGTTCTCCTAAGTCTTTAATATCAAACTTTGATTTTAAATAGACCTTAGTTTCACTGATGCCTTCCTTGTCATCCCCTGAGATGATTATGTCATCTACATACACGAGGATGACCACTCTACCTCTTTGGCCGGTTTGCGTGAACAGGGTGTTATCTGCTTCTGATCTTGTGAAGCCACGATCTAGCAAGACTCTGCTCAGCTTTTGATACCAAGCCCTTGGAGATTGTTTCAAGCCGTAGATGGCTTTTCTTAGTCTTAAGACTTTTCCGGGACTGATACTTTCTTCAAGGCCTGGTGGTGGTGTCATGTAGACTTCTTCCTCAAGTTCTCCTTGCAAGAAAGCATTCTTAACATCCATTTGCCAAAGCTCCCAATCAAGATTCACGGCCAATGATAGAACCACTCTAACCGTGTGCAACTTGGCAACTGGTGCAAAAGTATCCATGTAGTCTTCTCCATAGGTTTGAGTAAAACCTCTTGCTACAAGTCTAGCCTTGTGTCTTTCTATATCACCATTGCTCTTGTATTTGATAGTAAAGACCCACCGTGAGCTCACCAGTTTCTTTCCTTTTGGTAAGGTTGCCTCATCCCACGTATGGTTCCTCTTCATAGCTCCCACTTCATCTCCTACTGCATCTCGCCATACATCAAACTCTATGGCTTCTTCATATGTCTTTGGAACTTCTCCTTGTATTAATGCTCCCATAAAGACTTGATGTTCTCTCGGAAAGTATGCAAACGAGCAGGTGATTTGAGTTGGATGAGCTACAGCATTGTTATTACAGTACACTCTAGTGTTGATCCAGTTGGATGGGTCTTTGGATGAGCTACAGCACTTGATACCATCTTTCCGCACACGCTGGCTGCGTCTCAAGACAACTGGCCCTGGTTCAGGAGCTGGCTCTGTTTCAGGTTCCTCGTCAATAATGGGAGCTTCCTCTTGATCATGGCCATTGTCCTCTTGCTGGACTGAAGCTGGTTCATGAGTTCCTTCTTGTTCTAGCTCATTCCTAGCTGTGTTACTATCACTTCCCCCCTCATGATCAACCGGGGTAGCTTCCATAGAGTCAGGTGGAGTATCCTGGGACTTTGAAGAACGCCCGGGGAGAATTACTCCAAGACGATCCAAGAGTGTCCTCATGTTAGTAGCCTGGTCTGAAGATATGTGAGACAAGTCTTGGAGATTTTCCCAGTTCTTCTCTTTGTAAAATCCTTCTGTCTCTATGAACTTTACATCCCGTGATACAACCACTCTTCTAGTGTCCGGGATGTAACACTTGTAGCCTTTCTGAATTGTGGAGTATCCAATGAACATTCCTTTGCTGCTTTTAGCATCCAACTTGTTTCTTTTGTCTCCTGGAATCAAGACAAAACAAACACATCCAAAGACTCGCAAATAATCAATAGATGGTTTAACATGATTAAGAGCTTCATAAGGAGATGAATCATTAAGATTGCGAGTGGGGAGTCGGTTAATCAAGTAGCATGCTGATAAAACCGCATCTCCCCAGAACCTTTTTGGTACATTGTGATGAAATAGCAAGGCACGAGCCACTTCCATTAGGTATCTATTCTTCCTTTCAGCCACCCCCATTTTGCTGTGGTGTATAAGGACAACTCGTTTGGTGTGTTATGCCGTGTCTTGCAAGATGCTCCTTAAAAGAATTGCTCATGTACTCTCCCCCATTATCTGATCTAAAGATTTTGATCTTGGCATTGAAATGATTAGTAACATGACTTTGAAAATTTCTAAATGCTTCAAAGACTCTATCTTTTGATGGAAGGAGAGTTAACCATGTATACTTTGATTTTTCATCAATGAATGTGACAAAGTATTTGTTTTGATCTCTTGATTCACATGGAGAAGTCCAAACATCAGAGTGCACTAAATCAAAGCAGTTCTGATATATAGTTGAAGACTTTGGAAATACACTTCTGCAGTGTTTTCCTAGGATACAAGCTTCACACTTATCATTTTTAAATGAAACTGAAGGCAATAACAAAGTCAATGCACGAGAATGAGGATGTCCCAATCTAGCATGCCAAATGACGTTATTCGCATAAGCAACATGAGAAATAGAAGATAGATTTGAATGAGGTTTTATATCCTCAAGTAAGTAGAGATCATCTTTAGTCAATCCTTTGCCCAACACCCTACTTGTCTCAATATCCTGAAAACACACATCTGTAGGTGAGAATATAGCAAGACAATTTAAGTCTGTTGTCACTCTTTTCACGGATAGAAAGTTGGAGGTGAAGCTAGGCATATAGAACGCTTTAGATTTTTGATCAAATAAGTTCAAATCTCCTATTCCTTTAACTGGAACCTTCGTTCCATTTGCAATCACAACATGTCCTTCAGCAGGTTGTATATTATCAATCAAATTACTATCACTAATCATGTGATGAGAAGCGCCTGAATCTACTATCAAGGGCTTGTTACTAAAGGCATGTAAAGATTTTCCTTCATGACTAAAGTTTGTAAGCATGTGATTTTTACCAAGATCCTCAAACACATAAAAGGATCTACCAAGAGTGTTACCGGATTCCTTAATATCTTTGATGAGAGCATTCAGATCAGCCTTGGTCACGAACTGAGATGAGGCAGCTAAAGCTGCTCCATCTCCTTCGTTTAGGCGTGTGGATGATCCTCCTCTTGCTCGGCTATCCGGTTTTCCCTCAGCTTCTTCACTTGCAAAGCTCGCCTTTGCATCCCTCCATTTGTTAGGCTTAAGATGAGGGTGCAAGATCCATCATTTCTCCTTGACATGCCCTTCCTTCTTGCAATGGTCGCAATGACGATTTTTTCTGTCTTTGCTTTTGTAAGTGCCTTTGTTGGCTGTGGCTAACTCCCCTTGATTAGCCGTGACCAGTTCACCTTTTCCTCCAAAGAGTCCTACTGAGCCTTGATCCTTTTGAATCTTGGAGCAGACTTCTTCAAGACTTGGAAGCTTATCAGCTCGGAGAAGGTGCTTGATGAGGTCGTTGTAGTTTGGGTTTAAGGTAAACAGCAAAGTGAAGACTTTGTCTTGTTCTCTCCTCTCATTGAGAGTCATTGGGTCCAGAGTGCTTGGCCTGAGCATTTCTAGCTCAGCCCATAGAGACCTGAACCTCCCAAAGTGTTTAGTGAACTCCAAATCCTCTTGATGCAAGTCGTTGATAGCTTTCTTGACTTCAGAGACTCGGCTGAGATTGGAGATATTTCCATACACTTTCTCAAGTGTATCCCATAACTCTTTGGATGTTTCACAATATGAGTAAGTCTCTAGAGTTTCAGGGTTGAGAGAGCCTTGGAGCAAGGATAGAACCGTTTGGTTTTCTTGAAACCAATCACTCTCTTCAAAGGGAACAATCGTTCCATCTCTTGTGAGCTCTTCTTTGGAAACTTCATTTGTGATATGGTTCCAAAGACGACGGCTACACAAGGCAGTTCTTGTGGTTCTTGCCCACATCAGATAGTTAACTCCTTTGAGTGTAACATGGAGAGGTGCTTTCGTTGTAGATTTTGTTTCTTCCATGGATGAGGTTTCTTTTGAATCGCTGGATAATAACAAGTGCCAACGATTTAGTAATTCAAAAACAAGAAACTTGTTAAGAGCGCTCTCAAGGGTTTGAGCCTAGAGTTTACGAATAACAAGGGTTTGAATATACTCTAGAAACAACATGAACACAGAAGAACAAAGATAAAGAAAGCGTTTTCGCTATGAGCGGTTTGAGTAGAGATTGTGCGAACTGAATGGTGAGAGTTTGAGAGGAGATGAGAGATTAGATACACAGGATAAAACCTGGCTCTGATACCATAAGGGAATATTGCGGAATTAATAGAGTATTTAGTTGAAAGATTTAGGAGAGAAACACAAGTTTAGTGAGTGATCATAATGGAGAACAAGAGAGAAACGTTTAACGAGAGAGAGAAGAAAGGAGTAATGGTTTTCCTTAAGTGTATTTGATACAATCACGATCACTCTGTTTATATAGAAGAAAAGTGATCGAATGTGCACTGAATGAAGAGAAGCGCTTTACATTAATAAACAATGGGAAAGGTAAAGCAAGGTATTAAATAAATCAGATGAAGCACATGGAGAGGAAGACATCATCATGGCGATCCTTGTGTGGTTGGTTGTTCACATGGCCTTGTTCTTCCAACCAATCAAGGTAAGTCTCTTCACCTCTTTTACATCCGATCATGGTAAGTCGGTTCTTACTTTCACCTCTTTTACATTTACTTCTTACTTATTTACTTCTTACTGATTTACTGATTCGAGCAACATGATCATGGTGTATTTACGCCTTTGGCTCAACACTTACTTCCCTAGAGTTCTTGATAAGCCTCGCCAGTCTCGGCGAAAGAATAAGCTCTGGAGAGAATAATGTTGATAATCAAACTTATAACTCTAGCAATGTTATGGAACACAGTCGCAGCTAACTGATCAACGAGGATATGATCAGAAGTTTGCTCGACCCAATTTTCTATTCATTTGACAGAGTTATCGAGTTTTTTTCTCTCCAACTAATGAAGTTGTTGTGATGATACAGATATAAAAGATGTAATATTTGTTTCTTGAAGTAGAAGTATGAGATGCTCTTGAAGTATTACAAGACTTCTTTATAAAGGCAATGCTCCAAACTTCAGAAAATGAGTCTCCATTCAGGAAAATGGAATATGGTTTAGCGTTGACTGGCCTAAGGAAAACACGTATACGTTCTTTCTGCTTAATCTTCTATATGTGCCATAAAATCCATCTATTTCTTTGGTTTTTCTGCTTTTCCTCTGATTTCTTTAGTTATTTATTAGAGTAATTGTAATATAAAAATATGTTATTGTGATATAAATACACACACACATATATCTATTTCTATATATGTGTGTGTAAAAGATATTATTGGACCGTTTCGATCTAGTTAACCGGTCGTACAAGCGTTGATTAATCAAGATTTACGGTCTAGTAATATATGTGTTAATTAGTATCGTTGTTGTGTCAGCAAATCCGATTCAAGCTCGATATAATGTATATATTGTTGAAAAAGAACAAAAGACATTGATAAACCGACTTTTTGTCGATTTAAAAATGCATGGATTGAGAGAAGTTTTTTTTATGAATAATGCCAAAAGTTGAAGGAAACAAAGATTGAGAGGTTTTTAGAGTTTATATAAAATATAAGTTACGTATATATATATATGTATATATATAATTTTAAAGGTATTAATAAACTTTGGTTTTTGTTTGATTTAAAAAAATAGCAACTGCAAATGTGGATACTTTGATGGTATCATGTTTGAACTTAAGTACATGAATTAAAATCAACTCTATAGGTTTTATAATCCACTGTTATTCAATGATTGATTTTAAATTATTTATTTAAATCTGTTGTTATTAGTTATTGTATTTTAAATATATGTATCAAAAGATTTAAAATCTAGTGTTATTGGTTTTTGTATTTACAATCTCATCATTAATAAAATTTAAAATCTATTGTTATTCAATTAAATATTTGGATATAAGAATCAATTCTTGTGTTATTCATCTTTGAAAGATTCATACAGTTCATTTGATTTGAAAAGTTTGAATGGATTAAAATTTAATTTCATGTGTAAAGTATAGTAATCAAAATCAAACCATCTAATTTATCCCCATATTTTGAAATCTTTCACTATTAATAAACATTTTTCCTCTTCCACAAAAATGTCTTGGTTAATTTATCTATAAAAGAAAAAACATCTTGTTGAAATACAAATGGTTGAAATACATATTTCTCTCAAGAAAAATTTACTTTAAAATTGATCAAACCCAGATTTTATTCATCTAACGTCTTTTTTTCTTTGGAATTTCAAAGGAAACAAAAATTTCATTTTTTTTTCCGTCAAAAGAAATACTTTATTAACCTTAGAAGGAGTTTACAAAGTCTGAAGACAACGAATTTAACAACCACAAAGGTGGGTACAAAGCTTCATTAGCAGAAGAAAAAATTGATAAAACATGTTTGGCCAACAAATGAGCAGGCGCGTTGCAGTTTCGATGAACAAAATTGATGTAACAGTTTTGAAAACTAGCCTCCCATGCCATAATGTCGGAGCATATATTTTCAATCGTGTAGTTGAAACTGTGTCCTTTGAGATGATCAATGAGGATCTTACAGTCACCTTCAAAGATCACATTTTGTTGTCCAAAGAAGAGTGCTTGTTGCATGATTACTAGCATTGCTTTTCCCTCAGCTTCCAAATGTGTCAGTGTGAGACATAAAGGAGTAGCTCCCCAGAAAATAACATTTCCTGCAAAGTCACGAGCTATCCAGCCAGCAGACGCCTGATATGTATTTGGATCAAAACTTGCATCAAAATTACATTTAGTTATCCCGGGAGGAGGTTTTGTCCATCGTGAATGCCGTCGATGTGAGGAAGTATGAGGAAGATGAGTTTGTGGAGATGTTGTCGTCGTTGTTGGTGTGTCTTCATTTGCCTGAAGCCATTCATTTGCATCCGCAGCCACTAGTTGAGCTATTTGAATAGGAGGTATGTCCTTTTTCTTAAAGATAAGAGTACATCTTGCTTTCCAGATTCGCCACAATAGACATATAGGTAAGAGTTTCTGGAACGGTGATAACAGAGGATTTCGTTAGAGAGTGAATAGTGCCTCAAATTGAGATTCGCAGTTGTCATTGGTAGTGGTAGGATATTGCCAGCATGAATCCGAAATACGCCATATCTCCATTGAGGTTGGACAGTTGAAAAATAGATGGTTAAGAGTTTCAGGTGCAGACTGGTAGCGGTTGCAAGTTGGATCAATTTGCACTCCCCTTGTCTGTAATCTTGTTGCTGTACTAATGGCTTTTGATAGGATTCACCACATGGAGAGTTTGAGTTTTGGCATAATTCATAGATTCCATAGTTGCGTTTTAATATCTGGATCTCCTGCTGGAGCAATGATATCTGGCGATTGATGTAAATATTCATTGAAAGTCAACCAGTATCCACTCTTCACAGAATACTCTCCTGAATTTGTGTGATGCCATACTAAACGATCGGATTTTGATGCTTGGGGAAGATATAGAGTGGAGATGGCTGTAGCATCAGGTTCAGAAATCAAATCCCGTATTAATGGTAAATCCCATGTTTGAGTAGTACCATTTGAAATGATTAGATCTGCAACTCGCAAATCAGGTGCGGGTTCTATTTTTGATGTTGGTATGACAACAGAGTTTGTAGGCTGACAAGGTACCCATCTATCAGTGAAGACACTAGTTGAATTACCATTACCAATCAAATGTCTTGTTCCTTTTTTCTTATTTGTAAACCCGTAACAATCGATTTCCATCCGTAAGATTGATTTGTTCTGTATTTTGCCTCCAAAATTGATGTATCTTTGTAGTATCTAACTTTGAGAAGACGTGCGAGTAGACAATTCGGATGTTTGAGAAATGCCAAGCTTGTTTGGCTAATAAAGCATCGTTAAAAATTTCCAAGTCTCTAAAACCAAGACCTCATTCCCTTTTGGAAAACTGAAGACGTTTCCAAGCAATCCATGGAATACCTCTCGTTCCATAACCTTTCTCCCACCAAAATCTCATTAAGAGTTGGCTTATTTCATCTGTTAAAGCATGTCATCGAATAAATTGGCATCAAAATGCCCACTGATTTGATTAAGATTTCTTTACCCGCCTGGGTAAGGTATTGCGCTTTCCATGAAGACGTTCTCTGTCTAACTCTGTTTATAATGTTTTCAAACATTTCTTTCTTTTTTCGTCCAAACTGTTCCGGTAAACCTAAATATTTCCCCTCTCCACCATGGCTACTGATGCCCAAAATGCCTTTCATAATAAGTTGTTGTGAACCGCTAATACGTGAACCAAAGGTGATCATAAATTTTGACTGATTAATACGTTGGCCTGACCATTGTTCATATAGGGTGAAAGCTGCTGTGAGTGCTCTACAGTTCCTAGAATTTGCCTGACAAAAGAGAAGAGAGTCATCTGAAAATAAAAGATGGGTTATTGGAGGAACGCCGTTTCCGATTATAATTCCACGGATCTGTCCAGCACGAGCTTTTGATGCGATAAGTTTACTCAGGACATCCGCACAAAGGATGTAAAGATACGGTGATAACGGATCGCCTTGACGAAGGCCCCGTTGTGGAGTGATACAACCTTGGGGATTTCCATTAATTAGTACAGAATATTGGACCGTTGTAAAAATTTCCATGATCCATGCTATCCATGTACTATTAAATCCGAAAGCTTGAAGTGTTGATTCCAAGAAACATCACTCTACTTTGTCATACGCCTTTGTGATATCAGTTTTAACGGCCATATATGTCTAAGATACCCGACGACGAGCTTTTAAGGAATGCATTAATTCGTGAGCAATTAAGACGTTGTCTGTGCTCAGTCGCCCAAGAATGAAAGCAGCTTGTTCTTCTGAGACAATGCTTGAAAGGGAAGATTTTAAACGGTTCACTAAGACTTTGGATATGATTTTATAGAGAACATTACACAAACCGATGGGTCTGTAATCCGACAAAGTGGTAGGTGCAGTGGTAGGTGCAGTGATCTTCGGAATCATACAGATGTTTGTATGGTTGAGACCTTCTCGTAGTTGAGCAGTTCGAAAGAAATCTTGTACTTCTCGAGTGACATCATTGCCTACAATATCCCAACAGGATTGATAAAATCTTGCCGTTAGGCCATCTGGTCCCGGTGCGCGATCCGCACCAATAGAGTCAAGGGAATCTTTAATCTCAGAGGTTGTTACTTCACATGTTAAAGAAGCGTTAATGTCGTCTGTGACCGTGGGTTGAAAGTCTTCAAAAATATTAGCCGATACAGAGGACATTTCAGAAGTGTAAATTTTTCCAAAAAATTCTTCAGCATATTTTCCAACTTCCAAATCCCCATAATAAGAGTTCCCTTGGTCATCTGAGATTGACATTATTCTATTTCGGCTATTTCGAGATTTAGTACATGCTTGGTAGAAACTTGTATTTCGATCTCCTTCACGTAGCCATAAATTGCGACTTTTAAGGAACCAGTAGGTTTCTTCATCTCGTTGAGCTAGAGAAAGTTCATATTGAATGCTCTGTATATCTTCATAAGTGGAGGATCGAGTCAAACCCAGATTTTATCCATATAACATTTTTTTTTCTTCTTTGAAATTTCAAAGAAAGCACAAATTCCAACTTTTAAGTTATTGATTTCATTATTTTGATTACATGAATTGGCTGATTCATCATGTATATATTTGATTCTAACATTTTTAGGTTTTTTTTTCATTTTCTTTTTTTGTTTTATTTGGATACCTACATAATTTTTTGTAGCTTTCTTTTTCTGTATTCATTTTCATTAATAATTTTTTTTGAATGAGTGTAATTCCAGTCAAAATATGTTGTATATATCAAATGATATATATTGATTTGTAAATACTTTGATACATATTTAAAAATCATATATGTGAAATTTTGAAATGAGAAATTTTTTAAAATCTGATATATTCTAAATTTTAGTGGAGTTGATTTCAAATTATACAACCAATAAGCTTCTTTAAAGAATGATATGCATTCAGACATTGTTGGTGATGATTTGTTTATGAAATTAAAGATTCTCCGAGAATCAATACCAATGAAACTGTATTGAAATGTTTTCATAAAAATGTACAATTTTTGAACTTGCTTAAGGCATTCCAAAACGTTGCACCGGCACTGCATTGAAGGGTTTTGAGGGATCTCTAGAGGTCACAGCATATGTTGCAAACGCTAAGTACTGGGAACCAATTCCTGGTGTGGAGATTGTGGACTTAAACTGCCCCAGAAGGAAAAGAACGCAGCTGACAATGCTATCATCAAGGATATGAAGAAATTTCTGAACATGAAACAGGAGCCACACACGAGCATACTGATGTCATCAGGTACTGTTATTGGCAATGTTATTGGCTTTGTGTGTTTTTTTGTTGGGAGTTTCTCAAGATTTTTTGTTGCAGGGGACAGGATCTTCAAAACAGTATGTGAGATGGCCACAAAAAGACACCAAATCCCCTTGGTTGTGTGTCGTGGTCAGTGTCAGTTGGGCCCTTATGCAAAGGCAATTTGGGAGTGGAGAAGTCTACTCTTGCTTCCAAAAGATCTGGTAGCTAATAAAAGAATTCTTGGTCCATTGGAGGAAGATACTGAAGCCAAGAAGAAGAAGGCAATAAAAATAAAGAAGAAGGAGGCTAAGAGGCTCAGAGCAGAGAAGCAGACTAGGCAAACCGCTCTATTCTCTGCCACCCAGACCTCTAAGGTGTTTTTCTGTCAGCTGCGGTGTTTTCTTTATTAATATTTGTTGTTACTTAGTTATGCTTTCTCTTTATGAATCGCTATCTCTACAGGTTCAAGATTTTGCTCGGGTGTCATTGACGTCTCCTGTTCTTGTTGATGTTGATGATGGTAGACGCAAGGTAAGAATAAAAAAAACATTCTGCTAATGAAAATTTAAGGAACATGCCATGGAGATATTACCTAATGAGTTTTCCAAACTTTTAGGTGACAAATGAAGGATTAGAGCAAGGCTATTGCGTCGTTCCGAGCGAAAAAGGACTTCTCCTTCTAATTTCTTTTCTGAAGAAGAACCTAAACAAAAAGATAATGGTGTTCTTCTCGACGTGCAAGTCGGTACAATTTCATGCCGAAATCATGAAACTAATCAAAGTGGATAGCTGTGACATCCATGGAGGACTGGATCAGAACCGGAGGACAAAGACATTTTTGTTTCATATTGTGCTCTGATGTGGCTGAATGCATATCATGAAAACATATAAAACGATACAAGAATTGTAACGAGAGTGATGTTCTTCGATGAACCCATTTGTGTTTTTTGGATTGATATCCAACGGAGCTCCAACAAAAAGCGGGGATTTTTTTTTACTCTGCTCTTATGGCTTGTGGATGCTTGATGTTTTGATCTTAAAAAGAGTGAGATTATGAGGTTTGTTAGACTTGTCCACATTCTGAGGGATAAATGTCTTTTCTGAATGTCTGAAACAAATGTCTGAAATCTAAGAAAGTGTATGAAAGTGATGATGTTTTTTCTGTTTCACCCAGTTGGATGATTCAATATTTGTACCCACCTTTTACAGTTTAATAAAATCGTTGTTATAAAAATAAAATAAAATGATAATTTTCTAACGCCAATCCTTTTTTTTTTTGGTCACAAACTAACGCGAATTTCATATCACTAACAGGATAATGATTATGAATACATCAAAAACAGTTTATAAAATCTGTGATTATTATTGATAATAACAAAAAATCTCGTAATATTTAGATTAGTCAGACGAGTGTTTAACATAACACCAATAATTTCGATCCAATAATATATAAATTTTTCTATTTAATTCGATTGAATATTGGACTAATCATTACTGTAAGTGAATTTGAAAAAGAACTACGAAATTTTGAATTTTTTGTCTCGACACTACTAAAGAAATTTCTATCATCACGACTCACACGCTTGAAAACCATTTTAAACGTTTGGAAAGAAAAATCAACACGTCGATGACACAACTAGTATCACTAACACTAAACGTTGTCGTTTTCGGCCCATCCTTCCTCGGAGTCCACGCGCCACCTCCTAAGCCGCAGCGTCATTACACGCGCCAGCTTTCTCTCGACGGGTCGAATCAATCCAGCTGCAACCCCGGTTATATCTTCCACCTTCTTAAGACTCGGCCACGTCATCGTCTTCCGTGAGTTCCTAACGCCGAACCAAAACGCCGCAGCCAAAATCACAACCTTCGTCGTCGGCTTCGACTCCACAGCCAAAGCGAGAGACGCCAACGAAACGACGGCGTTTCTCGAATCTCCGTTCAGTCCTAACTCATCGCACCAATTTACGAAAACGCCACTCGCAACGGCCTTCCTCGCTCTTTTCTCCCTCCCCCGCGCTCTGTTCACGACGACACGCGAAGTCGACGACAGCTCGGAGCTTGAGACACGATCCAGAGACGAGCAGCAAGAAGAAGCGGGAGACGAACACGATGTACCACCGCAGCAGGTTGTTCTCGGAGGCCAGGGGGAAAGAGGACCAGAGACGAAATCTCCGGTGAGGGATTTGCAATCAGGGCAGATGATACGGCGGACATGGCGGGAAAACAGGAAGTTAGAGGCATGGAACTTCGCGTCGCAGGAGCGGCAGAGGAAAGCTGAGTCTGCGGCGCAGTGGAGATCGGCTTCTGCACCACACAGCTCGCAGAGTTTCACCATCTTTAATGTCTTCTTCTACACACGGCGATTTAAGCACGATCTTCGAAATGAGAGAGAGATTCGATTGAAGTGATGATGAAGATGGGAAGAGAGATTTTTAAAGGGAAGGAGATGTGTTTATGATTGAGGGAGAGAAAAACGGTGGAGCTTTATGGTTCATGGTTTCATGATAGTGGCTATTATTTTCCCTCTTTTTTCTTTGGTTCTCTTTCTTGTCAAAGAGAATTGAATTTACATGAGCCAGATCTTTCTTTTTAATTATATTTATTTTTTAATAATACTGCAAACTGGGAAATGAAAATGAATGGTGTTCGGAGAGTTGTTGGAATTACGTGTCGAGTGGTTTTGAGGCTGACGAGATCTGTGGTTGTTTTTTAAACCATCGCACTAGCCGCCATGTCTTTTTGCTGTGACGTGGAGATTTAGTCAACACCAAAGTCTTTTGACGTGTGTTTGGTCCTTGCAATCTCTTCTGCGTTATTTCACTCTTTTGTATTACATTACACTACTTGGAGATTTTGTTTCTTTCGGTCATACACACATGTGCTTTGTTTTGTTGTTAAGCTGTCCTAATACTCACTCATAGCCTCACTCATATGGGGTTGGAAAAATAACAAAAGATTTAAATTGAAAATCTTTTCATTCTTTCCTCTGATTAAAGAACATGAAACAGTACTCTTTAACTCTAAGGGTACAAAACACAAGGTAAGGTAAGGCAAATCTGTTTGGTTATTTTGTCCCAACTATTACAATAAGTGTGTCTATCTTTTTTATAGATTAAACAACGACCATAACTTATAGGGTGTCTCTGAATAAGCCAAAGCCCATTACTCAGTTAAGAAATGTGCATAGAACCCCTTCTACGAATCACAATGCCGGTTCCAAAGGATTTCATACTGTGACCTCTCGAGCTTACTTATTTCCTATCCGACCAAACCGCCTCTGGCGTAATATAATCGTTGGTTTGTTGTGTTGCTGCACGCTGGTGGATTGTCCGAGATTTACCTGATCATTCCAGGGCACAATCTTAAGCGGATGAGCTTCTGTGTTGAATACCCACTCGTCCAAGGGAATGACCGTTGTGGGCGAGAAGAGGAGATACAGATACTTAAGCGTCTCAGCAAGGAAGAAACTTTGCATCTTGTTGTCCTTTACTCCTGTATTAACCTGGAAACGGTTGAAAGAAAACGACGAATCTACCATCAGACTCAACTTAATAATGAAGTTAGGGCTATTGCCATCAGACTATATTTTGATACTGCGGAATCTAATTAGGAGCATGAGGAGAGCTTACATCCTTCAAACCGACATATCCAGACTCTATGCGCGAGTTCTTCTCAAACGCTTCGAATATATTCCATCCCCAATCTTGATATGTCTTGTTACCAGTTAACCGCCAGAGGTAAAACAGTGATTCCACAGTTTCTGGTCTCAAGATGTTCCACGACGTTCCAACACTCATGTCCTGCATCATTCATGTTTGTGGATTGTATACTAAACAACAAATGCAAAGCATAAACTAAACAATGTATTTGGAAAAGACAAGCAAAGGACATACACTCCCAGAGTTGAAGAAATAATTCTCCCCAGCCAGTTTTGTCGGTGTTGATACGTAAAAGTTATAACATGTCCATGCAAGCTGCAGATTAAGTGGGAAAATAACAATAAAGGCTAAAGTTCCAACAGCATAAATTGTTTGAAAATCCTATTGATGAAGCTATAACGCCATAGCTTTACCTCTTCAGCAAGCGAGAGAAACTTCTTTGCTTCAGCAGGATCACTATACCCAGATGCTCCTAAAGCCAACATTCCAGGAGCAAAGCATGCCAATTCATCCATCTGAATATAGATGAGAAAGAAACATGAGAACTGGAAACGCCATGCAACGCAAACTGTAACCTATCACAATGGCAATGATGAACAGACGGGTATACCTTATCGGTCAAAGAGCTTCCACTCTTCTCACAGATATATGTAAACGACGAAGGTGTTGATTTCTTAACCAAGCTTAGCAGACCATTCATTGATTTCTCCCACATATCTCTGATGCCAAGATTCCGACACATAACAGTATTAAGTATCAAAACTACAAGACCAGCAAAGAAAACAATAACATAGATATCAAGGAGAAAGATAAATGAGATGACATCAGCTTTCTCCTTGATATCAATGTTCTTCTTGTCTTTGACTTAACGTCCATACTCAGTAGAAAAGAGTTAAACTTACCTATAGTGTTTCACCGCTAAAGTTTTGCTCCCAAACACCCAAACTTTGAGCAAATATTCGTAAAAGCTGTATGCAACATACTAGCCGTCACATATCAAACCAGAGCAAAACCAGAAGGGATCAAACAAGCAGCAATATATAATGCAATTAAGTTGGGGGAAAACCTGTCTCCCATGGCACCAAATGTCGTGGTAGAGTATGAAGGATTAGCTGTTTCGGGATTTATATAGATTGGAAGTAAGCCATCAGCAGGGAAGTTCTTGTTTAGTACTGAAATAACCTTTTCTACCTGAGACACGAGTTACAATCAGGTCAACCATTGAGTTGCAAATTATTATGTATCCTGACTTATTGCCAACTCACATACCCAATAAGTATATAATACAAATCCATACAATAAGCCACGACCGTAAAGACATATGAACATAGAAAAAGCTCAAAAATGTGTATTTTCCATCACTGATCTATAAACACCCTATCTTTCTGATAGGCAGATAGATGGTTATGTGGTAAGTCAAACGTGCTACAAGTTAACGAAGTAACGTACCTTTTGCTGATATTTTGGGTCTCCCGTCCTCTGGGAAAGGGCAATAAATTCGAGCTGTTCAGTACCAGAGTCTGCAAGAATACTGTCTCCCTAGTACAAGAAAGAAGTAAACAATCAGCTAAGCTAATAGGTATCATGTAGTTGATAATATAATCAGATGGTACCCATTCCAAAAACATTAGTTTGCTAGTGAAACGATATTAGTTAATTAAGAAGCTTTACTTTCATTTCACCACGATCTCTACAAGAAAAACTCTTAAACAGTTTAGACACGAAAATAATGCTGATTGACACCTAAAGTGAAAAGCAGAACAGGTCGTTCGTTCATGGCGAGTAATAATAGATATTCACCAAAGTAAGCATCCAATGCAGTTAACGCTTTGAAAAGATAATAATAATGGCTTATACTGTGGTGATGAGAGTTACGACAAATAAGGCATTAAGTAATGTAGGACTTACCCCTGCCCATGTAGGATTGTGAGCATTTCCATGTCTCAAGTTGATAATATTATATGGTATACCCGATGGAGTGTCCCATGCAGGCAATAATCTGTCTGCAATATCCTTAGCCTTTTCAAGGAAAAGTTTATCCCCAGAAAGATCATACGCGCTGAGAAGCCCTCCCACCACTCTGAAAGCCAAGAAAGAGAAACGATATAAGCGCAGAAGCGGCACTTCCATTCCACATCTTTTGTTAACGCCAACACAACAAATAACCTAAACGAGATGACTCTTCTTACTACAGGTAAGAAAACAACATGGTAAACCTGTTAAATGCAACCTTATGGTTGTCTCAAACATACTGGCAGCATAATCCTTGTCGAAATCTAATGATGTTGCAACCCACCTGCAAATGAAAGACAATGAGCAAATGAAGGCTGGAAAAGATGAACAGGCAAAATTGGGAGTCAAAAGGTGAACACTGCACAACGAATACATTACAAGGATTCATTTTCTTTTTCTATTTTATCTGGTCCACTTCTTCTTTATGATACAGGTTAGGAATTCAAGTGCTATGGACTTCAACAGCATGCCAATTTTTGTCTCAATAAGAGCAGACGAGGCCGTTCTTAACAAGTCATGCCAGAAAGAGATTTTCCTAGAAAATGGAGAGGATGGTAGAGATCTACTCACTCTCTGGCTTTCTGAAACTGCTTGTCTAAACCCATTATATAGAGTGTATCTAATGCATCTATCATAGTTGCTCCCAGTCCACCAAAGCTGTCAACGCCATCTTTTGTCTGGGGCTGATAATACCAAAAAGAAAAAGAAGCTTCAGTGACATATTTATTGCATACCATTGCAAGCAAAAAAGTGTTATAACACAATACTTGCAAGCTTCTGCAAAGTGTTGAAACTTGACATAATCTGATAGCATTGCAGCTAACCCATACAATTTCAAAAGAAAAGGCACTAAATTTTGAATATAAAAAATTTCATCTGTAGCGCCCATTGTAACTAAAACAAACATAAACCGTACCTGAAGCTCATCTTGTCCCCAGGCATATTTTTCATACGAGCTCCAAGCATGAATCATTGCTTCTTTTACTCTCTGCATTCGCTGAGCATCAACCGGATCTTGCTCGACATCCTTCAATGTCTTCAAAGATACATCCTCCGTGACGGTTTTCACATCTTCTAACTAGCAGAAATACAATAAATTTGAGAGCTTTTTAAAAAATATTAAAGTTCCTCAACATCGAATAATCTCTTAAGTTAAAATCAGAGTCTTGCAAAACCAAAAAATCGACACTGACACGTACAATTCCACATTAATATCTGCAGATGCTAATAAACTTCAAAAAAGTTTTATTTATTTATTTTGGGTCTGATCAAAGGCTAGAGGGAGAAGAAAATAGCTTACCATCAGCTGCAACCGCAAAACTTCTTCATTTAACTTGGAAACTTCAAACTGCAACACATAACATAAGATACATTCACTTCCTCGAAACATATAAAAGTATCTTCTTTTCAAGAACTATTATGGTCTGAGAAGGAAGTTTCCTCATGGAGCTAAAAAAAAAAAAATCAGATTCGGAGGCGCGTATAAGGTACCTCGTAATCTCGGGCAAGAGTTTGACGATCCCAAACGACCATGGAAACAGAGACGAAGAGAAGGAGAAGCAAAGCAAGACGCCTCGGCCTTCTGAGATAGTAAGCTGGGTTGAAATATTTCCATATCCCATGTCCACTCACCAGCTTACTCCTCGCCATCTGAATTTACCGATACCGACGATCAGATCTCGCTCCTACCGGTGACAAAGTTTCGAAAAAGAAGAAGAAACTGAGGTAAGAATAAGAGATCCGAGAAAATGAATGTAAGGAAGACAAAACGTGGAACAGATCGGGATCAGAGCAACGAGAGGGAAAGACCTTTGTCGGAGATCCGGTATGAATTCGTTTAGAAAGAAGGAAAAAAAAAAATTTATTAGTTTGTTAATTTGGTTGCCTTCGTTTTGGATTTTGGTTTTCCTTCGGAGAAAGAGAAGAAAACCAAAAAAGTCAGGAGAAGAATGTGATCTCTCTTTTTTCTTTTATATAGTAGATTCGCCACTAACCGCTGATTTACATCTGTGTATATATATTGAAAATTCGTTATTTATCGTGAGCGTTTGGGATTGGTTCTCAAGGAAATGATTCTGCGGTTTGTAAAATCTAGTGTCATACAGACACCAAAGGCACTTCCTCAGGCGAGAACGATTAATCGGTTAATTAGATAAACCGATTTAACTGGTACAAGCCAGCCAGTTGGTTAAAACTAGGCCTGACATTTTTATCCGAAACCCGAATCCGACCCGAAAAAAAAAAATTTAAAAATCTGTAAACAATCAGAGACCGATATTAACTTTAAACTCTTTGGAGAGATTTTATGTGGAAAATTATTGCTCTCCGTCTCTTTCTCTCCCGTTTGATCTACATTCGACTTTAAAAGTGTGTTTTGGAACCCGCGTTCACGTAAAGTCATGTGGATCCAACTAAAAAACCCATACGAGAAATCAGAATGTTATGGTCTTGGTTAAGACAAGTAGACAACAAATCCTCTGAGTACGAAGTTTATGACTTCAACTCTAATCCATGGAGTGTTGCTGAAGTTAGAGGCTGGTCCATAAACTGTGATTTTCTATTTTCTTGTAATATAACCAATTTCTGGTTTCTGTATTTTTGATCATCAATTTCTAGTTTCTCTCATTGGCATGACACTCCAAGATGGTAGATTTTATTAGCCCAAAAATAATTGTACTTAAGCATGTTGATTTAGTAGAATTTACATAAACACATAAATATATATAAAAAACATTAATAGATTTAATATGGTAAAAAAACTTATAGATTAGTAAAGTTTAAAATTTTATAAATATAGTGAACCAATAAAAAGTAATGAAAAAGACATAAAAATATTTATCACATAAACCACAAAATATTAGAAAAATTTTGACTACAAAACTGAACGTAGGCAATGCTTAAAAGAAAAGGAAAAAAAAAATTAGATGTAGGTGAATAATTTTTAATACATTGACACGGCTCTGGCTCTGGCTCTGGCTCTACTTCACCTGGATTGATTCAGAAATGAAAGAATATTCCTTTGCATCTCTCTATCTAATATTTTGATCAACTCAAATACGAACCACACATCACTTAACATATCTATCTCTCTTACTACCGTGAACTCCATGCATGTGAGATCCGTTTAATAGATCTCTCCAAAGATATTCATTTGTTATCTTATTATTTTTTTGTTTATCAGACTTCTCAATCGATTTCGATTTAGAGTTTAATAGATTAAGTGGATTTAGGGTTTAAGCTGTTTAATGGACTGCTGTTTTTTTTTTGGATTTTGAAGGGCAATAGTAACAGAAATAAGATGTGGTGGGACTTGGAAAACAATCCAGTTCCCAGGGATCTAATGTTGGACTATGTGTATGAAAGACTCATGTTTAGCTTAGCATTGAAGGGTTTGGAGGGACCTCTCGACGTTAGAGCATTCGTTGCAAATGCTAAGTACTGGCAACCAATTCCTGGTGTGGAGATTGTGGACTTGAAACCAGTGCCGGTGCGACGTTTTACAATATCCTAATCAAATTTCTAAACCATGCTTTTATCATATCATACATTTTATATAATATCGCAAATAATTCATACTAGTAATGACCTATGTTTGCACGACGAATTTTTGTTTTGTTTTAGTTTTAGATAATTGAATTATATGTCAATGAAGATTGTATGTCACTTAGTTATGTATTCTGAAAATAAATTAAAACAATTCAATTATCTAAAACTAAAACAAAACAAAAAACATATAAAAGCTACTAAGAAAATAGATTTGTTTTTTAATGCAGTGGTGTAGCGAGGAGAAACTGTTCATTATAAGATATTTTTCTTAGCTTGCTCTGAATGTTTTGAAGTTAATTTGAAAATCTTTCACTTAAATCTTTTTAAATTTAGAGAGAAATCCGAATAATTTAAAATTGGAAGTCTTTTAAAAATATCTTTTCATTAATATAATATTTGAATATCCATAATTTTTTTGTTTTGTTTTTATACATAACGCTTATGCTATAGAAAATTATTAATAATAAGATAACAAATGAATATCTTTTAATACATTTTTATAAATTAAAAGAGAAAAAAAAATACCTTTTTTGCTAATTTATCATCACCCAGATTATTTTAGGAAGTTTTTAATTTTGTTTTATTTTCAAATTCTTTTTTGATAAATAAAGATTTCCTAAACTAAATCTTAACAATAATTTATTTTGAAAGCATATAGTTCATTGTTTACCTAAATTCATGGGATGTTACAGTTATTTGTTTGGATTTTCTGATTTTTTGAAAGTAATTACTCATTGATATTCCCAATACAACAATAACAAAAAAATGACCATAAATAAGATTAGAATAAGAGTAGTCTAATTTTATACCAATAAAATAAGGGGACAAGCTAATTAATCAATTTATCTTTTAAAGTTTTAACTATCTTATAAAATAGATTTTTATTAGTAATTATTTAACAGTATACTTAACCAATATATGTTAACAAGAACTCATAAACATTATTAAAAGTCCCAAACAATATAAGTTTGTGTATATATTAATTATAAACAAAAGGTATAGCAATTTTTTTTTGAAAAAAATGCCCTTTTCAATTGGATACCCTAATCCATGACTTGTGGCTTATGCTGAACGCCGGGCTTGGTTATCCACGGGTTTATAATCACTCATCCTCCTTAGGATGCTCACTTTTGCATACATTTTGTATTATTGAAAACCCTGTCACTCAAAAAAGGCCTCAAGCCCGTTTTGGAGCTGCGGATTTTTTTGTTTGTTAAAAGGCCTTAAGCCCACATAAAATAACGCTATTGGGTTCAAGAAAACCCTTGGATTAATATATTACGACTCCGTTTTCTATCAAAGGGATTTTTTTCCTCAAAAAAAAGTAAAAAATATAAACATAATAATCAAAATCAATCATCAAACCAGGAAAAAAAAAAAATAATAATAATCAAAGAGGTTCCTTTTTCGCTCGCCTCTCTCCGTTTGCCCTTTTTGGTTTTTGCACTTTGGTATAATCAAATCCTCTGTTTATCGTGAATTACCACTTTCTCCATTGTCGTCATCCTTTTTCTCTTGTGCTGCTCTGAAACAACAGGTACCCGTTTTGACCTCAATTTTAAAGCTCTTCTTCATTTTTGCTTCTCCAAGTCAGAAATCATTCTCTAGAAGATGTGAAGTGGGCTCTAGATTGTATGTATAATGTTTTTGAATTGCCTATATTTTCTAGGGTTTTTTTTAGTTGGCAGAAATTATATTTGGGATTGGAAATCGTTAAAGTCTGCTCCTTTTGAATGTGGTTGAGAGCGTGTTGAATTTTTTTCCAATTCGGATCTGATTGATTCTATTGTCGCTAGTTAATGTGTGTGGGGCTATATGAAATTTTTCTTGCTGGGTTTGGAAAAATATTGTTAGGGTTTAAGGTATTTTAGCCGTTGTTATGTGAGAATATCTCCAAGTTTAATTACTTTCATCTAATGTTGTTTACAAAAGAAGCTCCCTTTGTAGTTTCACTGCTGTTATATTCTATAATAGCTTTATATCCTCTTTGGTGGATATCTTTTCTTTGGCTTGGACTCACTTAATGTGATCCTATTCTCATATTTATCCCACTTTAATTTTCTTCAACCTTTCATGTCTTGGCAATCTAGTCTTAATTAATGTTCTGTTTCTTCTTTGAACGTTTGTCGGTGACAACTTGGTGATTAAAAAGACCATGGATGATGACCTTCATGGAACCAACGGTGGAATGCACAATGGCGGAGATGAAGATCCAAATCATCCAATGCATGTGCAGTATGAACATCACGGTATGATGGATGACCACGCTGATGATGGGATGAATGAGGGACTGGAGACTGACATTCCTTCTCACCTTGGAAACACATCTGATCATCGCGGTGAAGTTGTAGACCGTGGCAGTGATAATGGAGATCAGTTGACGCTGTCCTTTCAGGGACAAGTTTATGTTTTTGACCGTGTCTTGCCTGAGAAGGTGACTTTAGTACTTCTAGTAGCTTCGGTTCTTTGATGGTCTCTAGTTATGGTTTTTTTTAGCGACATACGGTCAGCGTATCCAGCAGCTGGTTTGTGTTTTCTTTTCTGGGTATTAAACATCTTCTTGATATTTCCTACTGCAGGTTCAAGCTGTGCTTTTATTACTTGGTGGACGGGAAGTGCCACAGACACTCCCGACAACCCTAGGATCACCTCATCAGAACAATAGGGTACTGGTAATAAAAGTTTTTAATACCATTTATGTAACATAAGGTTTACTCCTCGAGTTTTGTTGCTGACTAAAAAACGAACCAGGGCCTATCTGGTACTCCTCAAAGGTTTAGTGCCCCGCAGCGGCAAGCCTCGTTGCTCAGATTTAGGGAGAAAAGAAAAGGGAGGAATTTTGATAAGACAATTCGTTACACAGTCAGGAAAGAGGTAGCATTGAGGTACGTAGGTTTATGTTCTAAATCAATGATTAGGTTTTGTTTTATATCCCATCTTTTGAGATATGCTGTTTTGTAATGAAAGGTTTCCTTTTCCGCATGCAGAATGCAGCGTAAGAAAGGTCAGTTCACATCTGCCAAGTCAAGCAATGAGGATTCTGCATCCACAGGATCGGATTGGGGGTCAAGCCAGAGCTGGGCCTTAGAAGGGAATGAGACTCAGAAGCCAGAGGCGTTGTAAGTTGAACCAACCCTTACAGCTGTTATTATATTAACCTCAACCAACTCTAAGACATGTAAATAATTGATTTGGTTACTGTTTTGGGCGGTTCTTTTCAATTCCATACACTTTTTCGACTATGTTGTCACCTTTTAAGCCTTTATACTTAGTTGACAAAGCTTATCTCTGATCTTTTTCTTCTGAAACGGTTGTGAACATGTTAAGATGTCGGCACTGTGGAACCAGTGAGAAGTCAACTCCAATGATGCGACGTGGACCTGAAGGGCCAAGAACACTTTGTAATGCCTGTGGACTAATGTGGGCAAACAAGGTAAGCTAGTTGATTTCTTTATTCATGTTGATCACCTCATCTATTATCACTTGTTGTCTCATTGATGAGTCCGATTTTATGTCAACTATATATAAACCTAACGGTAACATTCTCTTTGATAATATTAGGGGGCTCTTAGAGACTTATCCAAAGCCCCTCCTCCGCAAGCCCATCACCTGCCTGCAAATAAGAATGACGTGAGTAACATCAGTTATTTGTTACCATATATATATATATATATAAATGAATTCATAAGGTTGGTGTTTGATTTGCTCTTTAAGATGAAACATGCATTCAATATATCTCGATCACTTTGTTGCAGGACTCAAGTCTTGAGGCTGACCAAATGATCGGAGTAGCTGGTGACATTAGCAACTCACAGTGAGAACTGAGGAACCATTGCAAACAACAAAAAGATGTGAGTTGGTTTAGGGTTCTTTGGGACACTCATAATCTGTTGTGTAATCTCGAGTCTTTGTTTCACTTATTTAGAAGATCACTCATGAGAAGAAAAAGAAAGAAACACATCTGCTCAGTGTCTCTTCTCATCTGTATTCTTTTTTCTCAAGTAGAAACAGTGAACTTTTTCGTGTATCTTTAAATTTTATTAATACCACACAAAAGTATTTTAATTAAAAGCGTACTTAGTAGAGATAATTGAATAATTATATAAAAAATGCAAACAATGATTGGTGATGTCGTGCAACCCAAGTGACGATTACGTCGTACACACGTTCACCATGTTTTGGACGAACTTTCTCTGCAACTTCACTATTCGTCCTGATCATTTTGTATCTTCTTGGAAAAGTTGACAAGTGTTTCTTAGTTGAGTTGTGTAAAATTCGATAAGTTTTTAATTATTCCAATGAATGAAGCTAAGAAATAAATGAAATAAAAATGTAGTTAGATCTGAGAACAAGGAATGATGAAAAGTAATATTTTAAATGGGAGATAATTTAGATATAATGCCATGTTATGGTATATTAAAATGGTGAGAGATGCCATGTTCTTTCCCGGGAAAATCTCTTTCTTTCATCTTCTTCATTTTCCCATAAAAAAGGAAAAAAAGAAAGAAAGAAACAAACAAACTTTCCGCAATTTTTGTAAAAACCAGACCAAAAATAGAAATGTCGTCGTGCAATTGAGTTCTCTCTCTCTTTTCTTTTTTAGATTTTTTTTTTTTGTGTGGGAAACAAATATTGGTTCGTTGGGAAAGCTCAAAATTAGTTTTCTCTTTTTTCTTCTTCTCTGTGATTGACAGAGAAAGTTTTAAGAGAGAGAGTGATTTCGGTTTTTGTTGCCTTCTCCTTCTTACGAGTTTGGCCTTCTCTCTCTCTCCGTCACGCCAAATTAATAACCGACCTTTAATCCAGAAACAAAGGTCGTTTTTATATCTTTCTTTCTCAAGAAGAAACTGAAGAAGAAGAAGAGGTAGAGAAAAGCTGGGTGAGACGAAGGAAGGAAGGATGAGCACTTCGTCCAGCAACGGATTGCTCCTGACGTCAATGTCGGGGAGACACGACGACATGGAAGCTGGTTCGGCCAAAACCGGAGAAGACCATTCTGATCACGAGGAGCTTCAACACGACCCTGATGATCCTTTCGACATTGACAACACCAAGAACGCCTCCGTCGAATCTCTCCGTCGCTGGAGGGTAATTATCTCTTTCTCTCTCTCCTTCTTCTTCTTCGGTTTCGAGATTCGATCAAGAAAATCTTTAACATGACGAATATTTGCAGCAAGCGGCACTTGTGTTGAACGCATCACGTCGGTTTCGATACACTCTGGATCTGAATAAAGAAGAACACTATGACAACCGAAGGAGGATGATCAGAGCACATGCTCAAGTCATCAGGGTATTAATTCTGTTATTATCATTTTTTAAGTTTTTTTCTTTCTGATCTCATCGTCATTTCTTCTTCTGCTCTGTTAGTTTCTTGATCGATCTCACATCTGTAAATTTGCTTTATTGAATCAGGCAGCATTGCTTTTCAAGTTGGCTGGAGAACAACAGATTGGTATGCGACTCTGTTTTTTTTTTTCTTTTCTTCTTCCACATAAGTCAGATCAAATTCTGTTTTTTGTTTTCTTGTATGATTAATCTTTTCTTTTTTCTTTTGTGTGATCTCAGCGTTTGGATCATCATCATCCCCAACGAGTTCAACTGGTAACTTTGACATTGACCTTGAGAAGCTTGTGTCAATGACCAGGAACCAGAACATGTCCAGTTTGCAGCAAAACGGAGGGGTTAGATTCAAAGCATTCATTCAATTTGTGTGTTGTGTTATAAATGGGAGGCTTTTCATGAAATTGAAAATTTATTTACTCCCTTTCAGGTCAAAGGTGTTGCAGAGAAGCTGAAGTCAAATCTGGAGCAAGGAATCGAGGAGGATGAGAAAGAGGTGATAGATAGGAAGAATGCATTTGGATCTAACACGTATCCAAAGAAGAAAGGGAAGAGCTTTTATGTAAGTAACTTGTTTCTTCAAATAAGCTGTTTTATCAGCTTGTGGATAACTTATTACGTTTGTTTTTTTTGTAAACTTTCTCTTGTCCAAAAGATGTTCCTCTGGGAAGCTTGGCAGGATTTAACTCTCATCATCTTGATCATAGCGGCCGTAACATCGTTGGCATTGGGAATAAAGACAGAGGTATGTTTTTATTTTCTTACAAATTCTTTCTTAATGTTCCAAACTTTAGGAACTCACTTATCTTTTACTTCATCAGGGTTTGAAAGAAGGTTGGCTTGATGGTGGTAGCATTGCGTTTGCAGTTTTGCTTGTCATTATTGTTACAGGTATGGACATACTTTTTCTTTCTATTGCCTACATTTATCTGTTATTTATAAGATGAGTCTTTCCTTACGCTTTATCTTTTGATTCTGTCAGCTGTTAGTGACTATCGCCAATCTCTTCAGTTCCAAAACCTCAACGATGAAAAAAGAAATATACAACTTGAGGTGCTTGCTTTAACATCTTACATTGTTTGCAAATTATATGTTTTTGAGTTAAGTATTAAAATAAACCAAAACTCTTACAGGTCATGAGAGGAGGGAGAACAGTGAAGATTTCAATCTATGACGTTGTTGTTGGAGACGTTATACCACTTAGAATAGGTGACCAGGTAAGTATACTCTGTCAATGTACTTTATTATTCAGAATTATACTACACTTTGGCCTTACGCATTGTATCCATCTAGGTCCCTGCCGATGGAGTGCTGATAAGTGGTCATTCTCTTGCTATTGATGAGTCTAGCATGACCGGTGAAAGCAAGATTGTGAGTTCATCATGATTCTGCTTTTTCAATTTTGTGCTTATCTTCTCTTTCTACTTGTATAACAAAGACTCTTGTTACAGGTTCACAAGGATCAAAAATCCCCTTTTCTAATGTCTGGTTGCAAAGTAGCTGACGGAGTCGGTACTATGCTGGTATGTCTTTGAGGCTTTTGGTCCTATTCTGACTTTTGTCTTTACACATTTTTCACATTTTCTGGTACTTATTCTTTCCGAGTCTTTCAACAGGTTACTGGTGTTGGAATCAACACTGAATGGGGATTGTTGATGGCAAGTATCTCAGAGGATACTGGTGAAGAAACTCCCTTGCAGGTACATCTTGAACACTTTATTATTGGGTCATGGTCTCCACAATGTCTTGACAATGCCTAACAGTTCCTTTTGGGTAATTATATTATAGGTGCGGTTAAATGGTCTTGCAACCTTCATCGGTATAGTGGGGCTCTCAGTGGCTCTTGTTGTCCTGGTGGCTCTTCTTGTGAGGTAATCTGGTTTGCCTTTGGTCAATAAAACTTTTGGCTTACAACTTCATGCCATGTTGAGGGCTATTCTATAATCTTGAGTTGTTTTTTCAGATATTTTACCGGAACTACCCACGATTCTAATGGAGCAGTCCAATTTGTCAAAGGGACGACTAGTATCAGTGACATTGTAGATGATTGTGTAAAGATATTTACTATCGCCGTAAGTATTCATTCCACATTCTTGATTATGTTATTCGATAGACATATCAATTTAATTCTTGCATTTCTCTAGGTTACTATTGTGGTTGTAGCAGTGCCTGAAGGACTTCCCCTAGCAGTTACCCTCACGTAAGTCTTACTTAGTATATTCTACTCAGAGAACAACTTAAGTACACCGTAGTTGTTGATTTCTTGACTCCATGTTTGCAGTTTGGCTTACTCAATGCGAAAGATGATGGCAGACAAAGCTTTGGTGAGAATCAAGAACGGGTCTTCTCGATTTACTTATTTCTTCTTGATTATTGTCTGACCACATTTCATTTGCTAACAGGTTAGGAGGCTTTCAGCTTGTGAAACTATGGGCTCAGCAACGACAATCTGCAGTGACAAAACTGGAACTTTAACTTTGAATCAGGTCAGTATCTAGTAAAACTCAGCATCAACGCAATGGGATCGACATGGTATTCATCAAACCCTTATAGATAGCTGATTTTTACCCCTTTCAAAACTACAGATGACTGTGGTTGAGACTTATGCTGGAGGATCAAAGATGGATGTAGCAGACAACCCCTCTGGGCTCCACCCTAAACTTGTTGCCTTAATCAGTGAGGGTGTGGCACAGAACACCACAGGAAATATTTTTCATCCCAAGGTGGTTTTTCTACTTTGATATTCAAACCATGCATCTTCTTTCTTGTCGGACTAAAACTAGCCAAAATGCTCATAGGGAGGTTATCAAATGATGGATAGTTAGTGCTCATGTTGTTTTACTGTAGGATGGTGGAGAGGTGGAGATTTCTGGATCTCCCACAGAGAAGGCTATTCTGTCTTGGGCGTATAAGGTACCAACTGTTTGTTTTAACTCTGGTCCATCTTTGACATATTTTTCCTCTGCATGGGGAATATATTTAACGAAGCTATTGTTTCAGTTGGGGATGAAGTTTGATACCATCAGGTCGGAGTCTGCTATCATCCATGCTTTCCCTTTCAACTCAGAGAAGAAACGTGGAGGTGTTGCTGTGCTTCGAGTAATTTCTTGATCCTCTCTCAGTTTTAAGATTAGGGAATTATTAAAATGTTGTGGAGACATTGGAATTAGTAGAAGCTGATCAGGAGTATACTCACTGCAGGGTGATTCTGAAGTTTTCATTCACTGGAAGGGAGCAGCCGAGATAGTTCTAGGTTGCTGTACACAATTCATGGATTCAAATGGTACTCTGCAGCCCATTGATGAGCAGAAGGTGAGGGGACGCAAACATCTGGAAAATTAGATGAAAATATTGGTATCAAAACAAAAAGAGTTGTTACAAATTTCAGTTAAAGGACACAACTCTGTTATAGCAGAGGAGGACTAAACATGTACCTATAGTGTGTCTCTCTTATCAATGTCTGAAAAAAAAGTTGTGTTTGGAAATTATGTTACAGGAATTTTTCAGACTTGCTATTGATGCCATGGCGAAAAATAGCTTGCGATGTGTTGCTATTGCATGCAGAACACAAGAGCTGAGCAAAGTTCCCAAGGAACAGGAGGACTTGGATAAATGGAATTTACCTGAAGAGGAATTGACTTTGCTTGCTATCGTTGGTATAAAGGTAGGCATGCTGAAAGCTTTTCTTGGGTAACCTGAGGTTTGTTTTATGTGTTCACTATGTGACGATTTTCCTTAATTTCTCTTGTTTCTTTTGGAAATTATTTTACTCTATATAGGATCCTTGTCGTCCTGGAGTCAGAGAAGCAGTGAGAATCTGCACCAGTGCTGGTGTTAAGGTAGGCTTCAAGCCTCTTCTACATTTACAGTAGTTGTCTACAGAGATGATCACCTCAAATGATCTTGTTGGCTTTTGCAGCATCTATAACGGCAGTTAATTGCTGCTGTAATATGATGCATGATCATCAGCGTGTTCATAGTACATCTGTCAACCAATCTGTAATGTTTTTACATGAACCACTTGTGTTATCTTAGGTACGAATGGTGACTGGCGACAATCTTCAGACAGCAAAAGCAATTGCTTTGGAGTGTGGTATACTTTCTTCAGATACAGAAGCCGTTGAGCCTACTATCATTGAAGGAAAAGTGTTCCGTGAGCTATCTGAAAAAGAGAGAGAACAAGTAGCCAAGAGAATAACGGTAATGATAGTTAAACAGTCAAGGATCATGTGACCTTACTGATGCTATTTCGATTATTGACTTGGGGTAAAATGCAGGTGATGGGTAGGTCCTCTCCTAATGACAAGCTTTTACTTGTTCAAGCACTACGGAAAAATGGAGATGTTGTTGCTGTCACTGGTGATGGTACTAATGATGCTCCTGCACTCCACGAGGTTAGACTTCCCTTTCGTCGTCATGAGATAGAAGAATCTTGTACAGGCTATATATTATGTTTTGTGTATCATTTACAAACCTGACGTTTCATCTATGGCTTTGTATTATAGGCGGACATAGGTCTCTCTATGGGTATATCAGGAACAGAAGTTGCGAAGGAGAGTTCGGACATCATCATTTTGGATGACAATTTCGCTTCAGTAGTAAAGGTTAGTCTAGAGCATCATCATCATCTCTGAGTGTATACCTCCACAGCTATTCGTTATGCCTTTTTCTAATCTTGAAATTCTGTTTACTCTTCCAGGTTGTTCGCTGGGGCCGTTCTGTGTATGCGAATATTCAGAAGTTCATACAATTCCAGCTTACTGTGAATGTTGCAGCTCTTATAATCAATGTTGTAGCAGCTATGTCTTCTGGTGACGTTCCTCTAAAGGCTGTACAGGTTAGTCAATCTTCCCTCGTCTTTCGAGCATGAATGCATTCCGGATGGTTGAACTTTAAAGACACGTTATAAAAAATGGAGAATGAAAGAAATATAATGGTGTTCATTGATACAGCTGCTTTGGGTCAACCTTATTATGGATACTCTTGGTGCACTTGCACTCGCTACAGAGCCACCAACAGATCACCTTATGCACAGAACCCCTGTTGGAAGAAGGTATCATCATGAACTTGATGTCTTCTTGAAGATTGTAGTGAAACAAAATTTAGAGATATTGTGGTTTCTGTCGTATGGTTCGTGATATTTTGTTTCTGGATTTGCAGGGAACCTTTAATAACAAACATCATGTGGAGGAACTTGCTTGTGCAGGTGACTTGTTCAGCAAAAAAAACTATCTTGATGTTAATTTATTCCTAAAACAACTTATAGAGTGCATACCTCTGAAACTAATATAATATGGGGATGTTGCAGTCATTATACCAAGTGGCTGTCCTGCTAGTTCTCAACTTTGCAGGCTTGAGCGTTCTTGGCTTGAACGAAGACAGCAACCATGCACATGCTGTGGAAGTGAAGAACACTATGATATTCAACGCATTCGTTATGTGTCAAGTAGGCAAAGCATCTCCTCTTTCATCTCCTTATTCTTAATAATCATATGGTTTGGTTTTTTAATCATGCAAGTCTTCCAGATTTTCAACGAGTTCAACGCAAGGAAACCTGATGAAATGAATGTCTTCAGCGGAGTGTCTAAAAACCCTCTCTTTGTCGCAATTGTTGGAGTCACTTTTGTACTTCAGGTTAAGACAATAACACAAAGCCTCTTTGTCCCTTTTCTTTTTTTTTTTTGTCCCCTCTCTTGACACTTGATAGCATCTGGTACTAAAGTCTTGTAATTGAAAATGCAGATACTCATCGTAACTTTCCTCGGGGAGTTTGCACATACCGTTCCACTGAGTTGGCAACTATGGCTTGCTTCTATTGCCATCGGACTGGTCAGGTAGGTCCATCTTCATCCAACTTGAAATTCTCAGTGCTCATGAAACATGGAAACTATAAACAACATCACCAATTTGATTTTCCCTCTGCAGCTGGCCACTTGCAGTTGTTGGGAAACTGATTCCTGTACCCAAGACTCCGATGAGCGTCTACTTCAAGAAACCGTTCCGCAAATGCAAAGCCTCAAGAAGTGCATAAAAAACATTACTAGATATTCATCTTCCTTATACTGCAACTACAGAAGCAATAACAGATGATGATAACCTGTGACGATGGCCTAAACCTCTAACCTTTCTTTCCTTCTTTCTTTTAAATGGTAATAGTATTTTCAAATGTATACTTCATGATCCAATTCTTTTATCCCTTTTCATATACCTTCTTTTGTATGATATAAAGTGCAACTGTGAATCGAATTGGATTTGGGGTTGTACTAATGGGAGTTTGGCTCAGTCTTTTTGGTTTTGTGTTGTGATTTACATGGAGGATTCTTTGTGTACATGCCAACCAAAAAACCTCTGCGCTCTGTCTGTAAAGAAGCATAACCTTAAAAACCATTCATAAGCTCAATCTATTGTTCATATGTCCTCACTAGATTTGGGGACAATGACCATAGTAAAGATGACATGGTATTCTTTTTTCATAAGAAACTCTCGACACTAAAATAAATCTTACAAACAAATTTTATGTGTTTCATACTACAGAGCAAAATTTATAGAATGTAAAGGCTAGCTATGAGCCAACAGAATCAAATTGTGAACCTCAATAGTTTTCTTTCCTACACAAGGCAAACAAAAATAAACTCACTCGCCTGAAAAAAAAACCCCCAACTTGTATTGAAACAACCTTACATAACGAAAAACAAGAAAAAAAAAATTCAAAATTAAATTGCTTACACTTGGTGAAAAGTGAGAAAGACCATGCTTGTTGATCACTTTAGACATGTGAGAAGGTCAGCAAAAGCATGAATAAGCCAAGTGGTTCTTCTTTGAGATGTAAGGAGAGATGTAATCTGTAGCAAGGCCAGATGTCTCTGAGATTTCTGCTGGAACTAGCACTTGAGGCTTACCTAAAGCTATCCTTTTTCCAACTGTGTTTGCATAAAACAGACCGGATATGGCTGGAACAAACACATCGCTTCTCGAGCTTATGTAGAAATCAATAACATTTTCGTACTCAGAACTCTCTGATTCAAGGTACTTGGATTTCTTACTTGCCGGCATTATTGCCTCCTGCCATTTGTTAAGTGAAAAAGATCAAGATTTAGCAACAGGGTAAAGACTTTTTTTCTTGGACTAAAGAATGTTTTGACTCTACACACACCTTTGTGAACGTTCTTGGGAAGATATCCTTAAGGATATTGAGGCTACTGTCCCATCTTGGCTGAGTCAGATAGATAGTCGTGTCACCGGCAAATCCAAGCTTCCTCAAGAACAAAGCAATCTCTTGCGCGTTGTAACAAGTCTTGGACCCTACTACACCAGTTGAATGGCAATTTTTTTTCTCAAGTATGTCGACTCTAAGATCTACCGCTATGAAACGGCCACCTGATTTCCGGCTATGAGTCCTTAACCGCTCAATCATTGCTTCAGCTACTGCATTCAGTTCAGGTTGCAACTCCAAGGAACCAAACATTGCCAAACAAGCCACAGGATCGGTTTCACCGTCTTGTGAGGATTTCCTCAAGTTTACAGAAGGGAAGTATGTAGCGACTCGAATGTTTCCTTTCGATCTGAAGATGGGATCAATATGTTCCTTGATGTAGTCTTCTGTAACTCTGGTGGGGACTTTTACAATGGCGATATCCCTTAGAGATACTTCTTCAGGCAATTGTTTGACAACTTTGACGACGTTTTCCAAGCTCTTAATTAGTTTATCAGCATCATAAATATCTTCGAAATGCCTGATATGCCAGTGAACTAATTGGTCTTAGAAACCTTGAGAAAAGCAAAAATGTTACCAAAACCAAAAATGACATGAACATAGAGAAACAACTCTTAACCTTTCATCACCAGGTTTGCTTCCTCTTATGTCAGGAAGCACCAATGTTGCTCCAAGATGCTTTGCCACCATTACAGCATCAGTTATCTAAACAAGAGATCAGAATTTAACCAGACAAACAACAAATGGAAGAAGATAACAACAGATCTAAAAGAAAACAATAGTTGACTGGAATGCTTTTTTTAAAAAAAATCAAACTTTAGAGATTTTATAAAGCATACCTGAGAGATATGATACTCAGGACCATTCGTTAGTGAGAATGTAACATACCCTTTCGATGATACCGCTTCATCTGTGACAACAGTTAGGTCCTTAGTAAACATTCCAGAATCAATTATGCAAATGATAAATAAGAAACTGCAGAAGACAGAGTCTGAGTAAAACAATCACATACCGGTTAGTAATGTTGGCCAGCAAGGATTAAGGTCATTGTTATCATCCATCCAAGGTCCTTTACTGCCTTCCACGGCTCCGACAAGACTATCTTTCACAGATACTCTGGATCCTTCGAATTCGATATCGTGTGCATCTCCCTGAGCTTTCTCCTGTAAATACCCCACAATGAAAGAAATATAAACTTACTTCAGAGGAGGATCTTGAGTTTAGCTACAGAAGAAAAGTATCAGCCTTTTTTTTACACCAAAATAGATGAAACCATTCATGTCCTAATGATCAACGGAAAAGCTATATTGTTGACTCTTTATTGGGTTTCTTATGATTCATGAAATCCACATTTTATCTAAATATGGAAAGTTTTGTTTCTGAAGAAAGCCCAAATCAAGAAAATATCACTGAACAAGCTAACAGTCTACTTTGAATTAGATCTGCTTCAAAGACATTAAATATAAATCGAAGATAACATACTTGAATCAGCTATATTAGTATCACATGAGAGCCAAAAATTTTGAAAAATAAAAAATTTGTCGGCAGAGAACAGACCTGAAGAGAATCAAAGTAATCTCGATGAAGCATCTGTCCAAGCATAACAAACATGGTAATGGTGAGAATACCAGCAACCACCTGCCTCAAATCCACACCCATTTCTTCTTTCTTCTCTCTACAGAACTGGATTGTGAGATAGAGAAAACAGAGGAATAAGAGAAGATGAGTTGAAGCAGAGAAGGAGATTAAAGAAAAAGAAAGTCCAACAAAGAGAGGTGTTGTGGGGCAGATAGAGACAAGGTATCTTCCTCAAATATGAAATCTCAGTTCCCTTTTTGATTAATTTGTAATTAAAGTTTTGCCAAAAAGGTTCCCCTTTTATTTCTGGGGAGTGTTATTGTCAGTGTTCATTGTTGAAGTTGAAGTCTTACGCAAACAAGGCACAACACAGCCACCGACACTTTTGTCGTGAATGCTGGTATAATCTTTAACCGGTGGTTTCACTTAACCGGCAACTAAACCGATTAGACCAAAACATTCTGATTGGCATTGCCTTGTTTTTAAACATTTCTTACTCTTTTGTATTTATAACAGAGAGACCAACGTGATTGAAGCGCCCAGATTAGTGCCGTACATTTAGCTTCCACGGATTAAATTTGATAAATCAGAATTAGACCCACCCAATTAAACTATATATTTTTATCCAAATAATTGTCACTCAAGCTGAAGAATTGGAGACTGAACATAAGAACCGTTCTCAATGTAAAAAAAGACGAGCATGATTTGAAGAACTTAACTAGCTCATTTCTAGGTTTAAGCTTCTTAAGTGATGCTAGTTCATTTTTCTAACAACGCGATATTTTCAGTTTTGCACTTGATGACAGATGTCAATGAGCTGAAATAGCCCCTCGTGATAATAAAGGAATAAGACCATGTCCATTAGTGAACCCCCTCTTGGGGTTCTAAAAAAAAAATTTTAATAATTTTTTTTTTCATTTTTTTTTAAGTTGTCAAAAGAAAAAGAAAATTAAAAAAAAATTAAAATCGACCAATCATGTGTCGACACGTGGCGAACCCGAGGAGAGAGAAGTTCTAAAATTAGAGTTTTTTAGGGGTGAGTTCATCACTGTTCATGGGGCCCACAAATATTTTAATAATTTTTTTTTGTGAACCCCATGTTATGAACCTCTAATGGAGGTGCTCTAAGTCCACCAGATAAAATTTTGACACGTGGAATAATATAATGAAATCTTATAACTTTGTGTAAATTTTTTATTATATGATACTATTTCTAAAGAGAAAATAGGTCATTTCTCAATAAATTATGATACAAAATTATTATACAATAACATGTTAGTTAAATTTATTTTAGCTAACATAATAGTAAATGCAAAACAAATTTAACTCTCAAATCATTGATATAAAGTTTGAAATCACATACTTATCATTAATCGTACCAATAATTATAAAGATGAAAGTCACTAATGATACAGATTATATATGTTTCTCTTCTGTCGTTGATGATAAAGTAAGATTGTAAGAATATATATACTAGAGGTTCCTTTCTAAAGAATAAGAATAATTATGTAACAAAAGAATCATAAGCAAATTATAAAGCACCGGATTACAGATAGATTTAAAACACATTATAAACGTATTATTTGTTTGACGTGACTAATTTGATAATTATATTACTCAAAAGCAATTGTAATGATGCATACATCATTCGTTAGAGGCCACGTACGAGTTCAAAGTTCAATTGCTCAACTTTTGCTAATCAGTAATTGTTTATCTTGGCGTACCACATCATTAGTACAACACTGGTTATGTCATAATAATTATATGTTCTTCTCTCAAATACCGGTTTTCGAAAAGAACCAAAACGCGCACACACACATATGATGATGATCAATGATTACAATTTATGCATTACTCTGTGTATGTTGCTTTCCTTGTCTTCTAAGTTTGTGAGGGGGGATCACAAATGAACACTTGATTGATTGTTGAATGGTAGCGTAACGCCGTGTAGATGCAACTACATCACTCAATACTACAGAGATCAGTCAATAATATCTACGCACACCGTTACATATGATTTTGGAAACACATCTAAGCAACACAAAATGATTAAAACTTTGCCAATAAAAAAAAGTGATGAACAAAACCCTCTTAAACCTATCTGCTTTTGCAGTTTTCCTTTCTAGCTCTAAAATGGCATTTTCCTTGTCACCTAAGTTACATTTTTGGTTTTTTGTTTTTTGTTTTTTACGTATGAAAATTGTCCTTTTCGTACCATACTTCCGGTTGTTTGGCATTAATTATGAGAAGTTTTTATCAAGCAGAAATTTATTTTCTTAACAAAAATATGGTTAGTGTAGATAACAAGAAGAACAATTTTCTTAGTGAATTTCGGTTTATAAAATTAGTTATCTGAACAGATTTATGTTTGTTTTGTCGCATTAGAGCAATTTGGACTTGAAAAGATAGACGTGAAATGAATTGTAGCATAATGTCTGGTCAGATTTGAATGCTCATGATGTATATAGTTCTTCACACACTAACCGGAGAAAATATCCTAATCGATTTGGATTTCATCGGTACGATTCCGGTTTTGCTTTATTTCATTTTCTTCGGAAGTTTATCTTGTTTTCGTCAAAGGCGCATACTTTTTGCTACATTTCAACACAAAACTCCATTCTCTCTCTCTCTCTCTCTCTCTCTCTCTCTCTGAGCAATCAAAATGAAGCTCCAAACCCAATCCTTCGCTCTCAATCTTCTCCCATCTCCGAACTTCGGGAAACCCATCGAGAAACGCGAATTCATCACTCTGAAACGAGACCCATCTCGTCCAATTTCCCTCCAATGTTCCGTTTCCACGGCTTCGGACACGCCGTCGACGGCGACCAATCATCATCTATCCGCTTCGAGCCACAAGCCCTTTCCGGCGGAGGTTTCGAGGAGCATCATGGAGCTTTCTTCCGTCGGAACTCTCTCCACTCTGACCCACGACGGCTGGCCGCTCGGCGTCGGCGTCCGCTTTGCCGTTGACCAAGATGGCACTCCTGTTCTTTGCCTCAACCGCACGTTCTCTCCTGACAAGAGGTCTGCTCTTCATGTTCAGGTCATCACCGTTTGCTAATTTCACCTATAAAAGAGGGAAAGTTTGATTTTTTGTTTTAAGAACCAAATCAATGTGAACTTGTCTTTGGTGTATTCTTCTTCTGATCGACTGCTCCTATCCTCTTTTATGCTTTGTTATGGAATCAGTTAGAGCAATGTGGATTGAGGACTCCTCAGTGTACGATACAAGGCAGCATTGCTCGACCTGGTGACGATAATGTTGTAAAGGTACTGAAACTCTCACTCCAAAGAACACAACATCACTTTTGTGTATGATCCTTTCTTTGTATGGACGATAAAGGTTTCTTCCTTGACCTGCTTATGCTTTCTCCCTTGCATCCCCAATTTTCGTTGTTTTAGCTGGTTGAAAATTGAAATCAAACTATACACAAGACTTGAGCCATTTTCTCTATTCACTGAGTGTGTAGCTTGTATTCCTAGCCTCTAGCAGGTGCATGTGGAAAGCTGTTTGTGATTTCTCATGACAGTGATTGTAAGATGCTATAGGTTTATTTGGCCCTTCTTGTGTAGTTAGTATTACTAGCCTCAAGGAGATGATTGTGGAGAATAGTTGGTTATGTCTTATAACTGTGATTGTTGTAAGATGCTTGGTTTATGTGCTCCTCCATATGAGTTTACTTAAATTGAATCGAAGTCCCCCCATGTTTTTTTTGTAGCGTCTTAGTGCGACATGGAAGAAAAAGTTTGGCGAGGAAGTTGAGGGAGACAGTTTATATGTCGTTGCAGTTGACCGTGTTCTCCAAATGGAAGACTTCATGGAGGTAGTAATCGCAAGCACTTTTCTAGTTCCTTGTGACAGTCAATTCCTTTATATTTCAAATGATTTCCTCCCAATAAAAAAAAAGATGAAGAGAGTCTTGTTGCGATCCAAACTCTGATAACAACGTCTAAAAAAATTTCCAGAATGGAATTTGGGTGGCGTCATCAGATTATAGAAATGCGAGTCCTGATCCTCTTCGAGATGTTGCAGAAGACATTGTCAACCATATCAACGCTAACAACATGGAAGACATTTTCCGTTTCTGCAACGTATACGTTGATCTGGACTTTGTGGTTAGTAAATTCGAAATACTGTACTACTTAAAGAATGTCCAATGAGATTAGATTTTTTTATGAATATGCAAAAAGTCTTTTACCAATCTCTGGAGCTAAAACTGGTAGCTAGTTTCAGTTCAGATTAGCTGGCTTGTAAAAAAATTCAGAATGATAATTTCTCTGCCCCATGCAAGGTGTCAGAAACGAAGATGATATGGATGGATAGGCTTGGATTCGACCTTCGAGTATGGTCTCCACGAGGTGTATATGATGTTAGGATTCCATTTCCAATGGAAGTAACAGATGAAAAAGGAGCCAAATCATCGTTTAATGGAATGTCACAGCTCGCTTGGGAAGTAGAGAAAAGTTATTGCCCTGCAGATTTCGACAAGGTCAAATTACTTAAGCAAGTTCTTGGGTCATCAGACAAGCGTGGACAATAACCCTTTTATTGAGTCTCTCTTTTTTGTTCTCATTCTTTACTAGTTCATGCCAAAATATGGCATTGGCTCTGTTGTATCTCTTGGAATAGTATATTTTCTGAGTATGATTTGCCAGCCATTTTGTCCATTACCTTCAGAGCAGATGGTTCTTTCCTTAAATAGTTTCTTAATTAAAGTCTTAAAAACTACATTTTGTTATGAAGAGAAACCCAAGAGAAACATAAAAGGAATATAGAGAACAGAGTACACAATATCTCTTGAAGTTCTTTAAGACAGTAGTAAGAGCACGATAATAGATACTATGATATACTTCTTGGTTATGAAGATTTTGTTTTGTAATATGTCACCAAATAAACATGTGTTATATATGAAGAGAAAACAAAGAAAACGAGAAAATGAACACTAAGATAAAGATAACCGAGAAATATGGAATACCGCTACATACATACAGCTGAAAGAGCAACATATTACCGTATCAGATATTTTGTATACTAATTTTTGTCGACAACGCTTATTGCAAGTTATACATATGTTGCGACTAATATGATTATTGAGAAGAATAGAAACATCCACTTCAGGAAACTCGAGCATTAGGGCATAAGAACATGGGAGTTTCAGGCTTTGGCAGATAACCCATGGCTGAATATGGAACAAGATGGATATAAAGTTTATGATAGATAGATTATTTGAGAGTGTTGGTCTTGTAGAGTAAGAAACTTGATTATCATTAGATGAATGATTACAGTATATATAGGGATTGGATTACATAACGTTAACTATGTATTAACCAATGACTAAAGTAACAATTAAATAATTTATCTACAGTTATAGCATAAAGTTTGGCAACGAATGCAAACTTGCAAACGTTGCTTTATTTGTAATATATTCTAAAATTCCCCACGCGAAGTACTACCAATGCTTTTATGCGTTTCCTTTGCATTTTTGTTACCTTTGATCTAATGTTACTTGTGGACCAGGAAAAGCTTATACAATATTGTATTCTTTTTTTTTTTTTTGAAAAAATATTGTATTCTTTTCTATACACCATTTTCTTGATAACAAAAATATTAAACTTTATCGAATGAAAAAACAGAAGTCTTGTTTGATAGGTAAACGAAGACATGTTATTTCATTAGTGATATAAACATCAAATATCATAAAGCTACCTCCTTAAGCAACAAACACCTAACTCGTTACTTTTCACCAAAAAAAAAAAACACCTAACTCGTTACTCATATTTAATTTCAGGTCCAAAATCTGAAGTAGCTAGGAAGAAAAAGAAAAAGAATAATCTCTCAAACCCTTTTTATCTTCTATGTTTCGTAATTATAAATAAATAAAAATATTGGAATGAATATTAAATCATTTTCCATATAAATATTCATCTTTCCAAGTAAACATTTAATATGGAGTATATATGATGGTGCATGCAGTCATTCCACATACAAAATACTTGTCCATATTAGATGCCTTTTATTTTCCAATTTGATCGAGATCTAGCTTCCTTCTTCTTTGTATGCTTTCTTCATTTCTATGTTATTCTCTATGATCGTGCTTTACCAATTTTTCATTTTAAGATGATTATATGATACATTAAAAAAACGATTTAGGGTTGAGGGGGTATATTAGATCTGTATACTCTCTCTGTATTTGCTTCACGTGTACAACTTATACTTATACAGTCTATATACTTGTATAAATACTCTCACATTACTTTGATCATTAAATTAATCAAGAATACAATATATTTCTTCTCTGCCTTTAATATAACTAGATCCGGACCCGCGCGTCGGCGCGCGGGACTATATTTTATTTAATATTGAAAGTTTTCAAATTTTAAATTTACAGTTTATGAATAATAGATATAATTATAAAAGTATGTGTTTCACCTACTAATATTAAAAACAAACATTAAGAGCAGGATGATATTATTTAAATTAGAATTATACAAATCTTTTCAATATTAGAGAGGTTTTTTATGGTTTTGTTAAAAGTCGAGAGTAAGACTATTGTTTTAAACAGGAAAGAAGTACGCGGGTAGAATAAATTAAAAATTACAGCAATGAAATTAAAATATAAATTAGAATAAATATCAAATTTGAAAATGGAATATTTCGAAAAGTGAAAGTAAAATTTAGATAGTAATGTTAAGACTGGTATTCATATTTGTTAATATTCATTACATATAATGCTAATAATATCTTTTGACAATTTTTTTTAAAAAGAAACCCTAAATAGAATAGTATTATGTATTTTTATTTTGTAAAGATTAGTGAAACTAAAAAAATATTCAATTTTAAAATTCATTTTTAAAATTTGATTCAGCATTTTAGAGTAATATTGTTCTCCACCATTTGGGCTCTTAAAATATTAAAGCAGATTTTTTTCCGTTTTGGGCCGAAGTAAACCCATAATTCTTTCATTTTCGTGTCCAACAAACAAAATCGCAAGCCCACTCAGTTTCGTACTGTTTCGGAAATGAGTATCGGCATGTAAGTTTGGCTTCATGGATTTCGAGTTTAAAACAGACACAATCGATAGATCCAGGCTGGGTAAGCTATTCTTTAAGTTAAAATTTGCTTTCCATTGAAGTATCACACCTCGAAATCTTACCTTAGTTTTTTTTTTTTTTTTTGTAGACCGATTATTAGGATTTATGAACCGATCTTTTAGTGGGAGGTGAGATTTTCACTAAACTGTGCTTTTTTATTCAGGTCCGGTTTTTCTAATATGTCCAGCTTTTCTTTCACTTAAAATCTGATCTCGATTGAAGTTTCATAAGGAGTTTCGCCATCTTATGTTTTTTTTTTGGTTTTGTAGACAGATTATTCACTGAGCACGCCAAGATGTGTTTTCTTGCAACAACAAAACAAAATGAACAAATGAACTCCGACCAGCCGATTGCATCGAACGGCGAACTTTCGTGTAAGGAAATTTCTAATATCAGAAGTTGTTCCTTTTTCGTATTTTTTTAGTTGGTTTTGTTTACTTAATTGAGAATTGTTTCTCTTACAGATGCTGCATTGAGAGAGAAGTTGAAGAATATTATGGGTTTAAGTGTAACAAAAGGACAATATGTTGCTTTTTTAAGTTCCTGCAGATAAGATTCAGAAGGTCTTCTTGGACTTACTTTTGTTGTTTCCTTTGTTTTTATTAAAAAGGTTCCAGATTGTATTGACAAGTTATCTCAAGCTGGGGTCAAGATAAGGGTTTTAACTGGTGATAAGACAGAAACTGCAGTAAATATCGGGTATTTCCAGACTTCTTATATCTTCTCTTGATTATTGCTTTTTTGTTCTGTAAAATTTCAAATGTAATAGTTGTGATGTTGTTGACAGGTATGCTTGTAGTCTCTTAAGAGAAGGCAGAAGAAAATTCTGATAACTCTAGATTCGCCGGACATTGAAGCATTGGAAAACCAAGGCGACAAAGATGGTGTAGCAAAGGTAGTTTGTTTTTCTTGTTTATGCCGTGCACATGACTTTCAAAACCTATGAGTTTCTATGTTTATGGAAATGATGTGAATTGTTTTGCTTGTTTGGCAATAGGCTTCTTTTCAGAGTATTAAAACACTTAGATACGCATTAAGAAAAACAAATGAATGAATACCTATACTATAAATTTCTGGTATAAATTTAGATACGCATTAAGAAACATAATAGATTCATTGAATTTTAATTAGTAAAAACTTGTCTTTGAATGAACTATGAATTGCTTGCTGTTGATAGCCCTCACTTATAGGTATTTAGTTAAAAGACTTTCGAAAAGGTCATAAGTCTTTCCTTGAAAGATAAGACTGTCTTTGCCTGAAACAAAAAATAAGAATATCTTTACTATCTTTGGCTTGTGTCCAAAAGATGCCAACGTCTCTTTCTTAATAGAAATGACAAGTAAAAATTTTATTTTCTTGAAAAAAAAAAAACCTATACTCTAAATTTAGATACGAATTAAAAAACATAGTAGATTCATTGGAATATAATTAGTAAGAACCTCTGTCTTTGAATGAACTATGAAGTGCTTGGGAAATGTAAGTCTGTGTTTGCCTGAAACAAAAAAAAAAAAGAATGTCTTTAACTATCTTTGGCTGCGTCCCAAAGATATCAAGGTTTATTTCTTATTGAAAGGAAGTTTAAAAAATTTGTTTGCTTGACACACCTAAAATCCTTCGATGTCTCTTTTCAGAAATCTGTCGTGCTTCCTCACCTTTCTTCTCCCTACAGACATTATATAAAGGTGAGTAAAGAAACACAGTACGTGAATATATACATATGTCAACGATTTTAAACTTACTGTTTTGTCGGCTAAGATCAACTCTAAAGTCTCTCCTGTAACTGCAGTGTACCGTCTCCATGAATGTAGAACCCTCACTTGTATGCGTGAGGTTGATTTGTAAGGTTTCAAATCCTTGAGGTTATTAAAAACACTTTTAGAAACCATTGTTGTGCTTTTAATTTACGCCAAGTAAATTTGTAAGGCTTGAGATCTTTGAGGTATGTGAGAACACTTTGAGATATCATTTTTTTTTTGCTATTGATGATTTTGCTATGAGGCGTTGAATGTGTGTTAGAAGCCGTCTACAATAAGGAGTGTTGATATATGATTTTGAATGATGGTATAGTTAAGAAAAACCTAGATATTATTTAATACTGTTTAGATTTTTAATTGGTAAGAATATATAGGTTATAGCAATCAGTATATTTGTTTCCCGATTTTTAAGTGATAAAACTTAATTTTCATATGGATTTCCAATTAAATAGCAGAAGATATCACTTCAAAGCTAATCTCTTCTCTTTTAATCTCGGTGTGTATATTCTTGGAAACTATAATATCTTTTGTATTCTTCCTTGTATCGTATTTTGTATCTAATATATTCTACAATCTTAATCATTCTAACAACCAAATATCTAGCCTTTAGGATGCTTTTTAGAATATCTTAAACCATATATGTATTTCACATCAAATACGATTCGCCTTTCACATAGAACACGTTTTTTATAGACTAAAACATACAATAATACTATATATAATATAAATAATGTTGAGATTACTTTATAGTTTTGAAACCTGTTCATAATATGTGAAATATATAGGTAAGACGATTTCATTCTGCTATAAACTCTAGTGTATAACCATCTGTATATCATAAGGAATGAACAAACATAAGTATGAGAATTATAGAAGTATATAACCGAATTTATGTTCATTAATATTGACTTCTATAATTAAAAACCCCATTAAATAGACTAATGATTTCGTGGAAGCAATATACTAATTATAAATCTAATTAGATGAGACTAATGATTTTGTGTAACCCAAATTTAGGGTATAATTACCCTAATTACCCTTAATAAATTTTTTTTGAATGCAAATGAGACCAATGGCACAAAAAGTAATATGCCATGGTTCCTTTGTGTTTTTTCATAAAAGACTCCTGTTTTAATACAGTAGATAGTTGGCTTGTGAAAATTCATAATGATACTAATAAAGTACACGTCAGCAATCAATCAAAATTGGGAGTTCGAAGACACCGACTTCTGCCGCTGGCCATCGAAAACCCCGGTATGTGAGCCGCTGATTTTTTGGGGGACAGTTAAGATGCTTAAAGGATCATCAGCGATAATCTCCGGCGACCATTATACAGCAATACAACTTTAACTTTTCTCTTTCCTCTTTGTTAGTTTTAGATCGCTACCCGCTGCCGCTGCGGTAGAGAAACGAACACGGCCACTTTCTCTGGTCATGCCAACTTTCGTAAACAAAGATTTTACAGATGAATAAATTTGGATTTAACTTTTGAGTCTGTTTTTTTTTTTTTTTTTTGGTAAAACATTTTTTTGAGTCTGTTATGCACGAAGTGTATATGATATGAAGTTTTCATTTCCAAAGTAACATATAAAAAAAGGAGCAACAATATTAGTTAATGTCACTGCTCGCTCAAGGTATAGAAAAGTTAAATCACTTTTGCAAGTAGTGTGAGCATCACACAAGAGAGGACAATAACATTAATATTCTTTTGTTTACAACCAGAGAGACAGAGAGACAGAGAGAGGAGAAATAAATTTAAGAACACAATGAACAACAATATTAGTTATAATCTTTTAATGGGGCATAGACAGTGATAAGAGCAGAATATTTCTCTTTCATGGCTTTCGTATTCATATGTTTCGAAGACTATTTGTTTCTGGCAACGATTATGGCATTTCGTACATATATAGCGAGTGAGATGATTATTTGGAAGAATATTAACACGTCTGTAATAACTTGCCGTTTTCCCACCAGGCATCATATATATCTCATCCACTCCAAGTAAACATTGTATATGGAGAGTGACATTGCAATCACTGCACATATAAATTCCATTTGTGTTTAGATATGCTTCTTTTTCACAAATATCACACCAATATCGACCACTTGCGTCCTTATCATAAGAAAGGATAAGAAAATGGTCATCGGGCTTGTACCTCAGCTTATTGGGTAATGTAGCACATATAAAGCAGAGAGTAAAATCACATTCTCCACAACTTAGACATTTCCCTCTTGATCGTTGGCAAATAGAACATCTTTGCCGATCTACGGATGTCCAAAACAAAGAATGTGGATGACACTGATAATCGAATGGCTCTGATACAGAAGCACAACATACGTCTAAACTGAATTCGCACCCCATTGCCTGACACACGTACATGAAACCATTACTTTTACGACCGCAACCTCTACACCATTCTCCAGAGTCCACTTGTAGACTAATGGGATGAGGATGCAGTGCATGTTGTTTCTTTAGAGGAGTGTGTGCACATGCTTGATGGAGAATGAAATCATCACATTGCATACAACTATAAATAATATCATCACATATAGGAAGTATGCATCCTTGACAACGTTTGCTCTCGCCAGATTCTCTATTGGTGGTGTCCTTTTTGAGTTTCATATGATGATGTGGATGACTGTAATGTTCTATAACTCCATCACCTATCTCTGTGAAGGACTTAACATCTTCTTCATGTGCATCTTCAGGTGTTCCCTCAAGTTCTTTTCCATCCCATACATCTTCTCGTGTTGCACATTTCGAATGAACACCATAGCTGCAACCCTTAACACAAGTGTATCTTCCATAATTTGTGTCTATGCTACTACGACACACTCCACAAAACCATTTGTCAGGAGTTATCGAAGAATTGAAAGAGAGGCGGTGTTCATGACGTGATATTCTTATGACCCATGGAAAGTAGACACACTTTTTGTGGACTACAAAATCACATTGATGACATAAATACATGAGAGAACTATGATCACTCAGTGCACAAACATCACAGGTCAAGGCAGACTTTTTTCTAAAAAAGTAGTAGAGGGTATGCTCATGCCTTTTTGGATGGTCTATTGTAAGGACAGGTGGCTCTCTCGCACAACTTGGACAAATAATAAAATCACATACACAGCAATAGTAGACCCGGTCGCTAAAATATGAACAGCATAAGCATACCTTTGTTGGACATTTAGGCCGCCAATTAGATTGAAGTCGGAGAGAATGTTTAGGATGATACGGGTGCTTTGATATCGGCTCGATACACTTCTTGTGATAGGCTGCGCTTGATGATATTGTGAGAAGACATTGGTTGCAGGAATAATATGTTGTATCAGGTAACGGATTTTCTTTGCAAACTAGACATTTGCGATATTCACCCTCTATGTTGCTGCACAGGTCTAAAGGACGGCTATGAAATGAAGATGAAGACTCGTCGGCAGAAACAGGTAAAAGAATTGATGAGGCTCCAAATTGTACAAAACGATACTCTTCTTCCCCGTTTCGAAAAATTATATAAGGGCAAAAGAGAAGAGGATGAGCATCTTGCTGCCTTGCCACAGAATCCATGGCTGAAAGGGAACGAAAAGGATATGAAATTTTGTGATGGGTATGTGATTTTGAAAGTGGTGGTGCCATTACATAGATACATATTTATAATATAAGCTTAGCCAATGCAAACGTTTTGTTTTACACAAAGTATCAATGCTATTCTACTTGAGTGCATTTTTATCAAATTTTCTAGACAAGGAAAAGTAGAAAACTTCTCTACAAGAAGAAGATTACAAATATACTAATTCTTTACTTTTATAATCAGCACAGAATCTCTTTAAAATAAAATGCTAACTTTTTGATCAACAAAACAAAATCTTGCTTGATGATCAAACGTAGACTTGTCTTGACATATCATCATCATGTAACTTTAACAATACATCATAGAGATGACAGTTAAAGCAATCGTTACGGTGAATTTAGACAAAAGAAAAACAATAATAATCTCACAACTTCAGTCTCTTCAGCCATTAATTACTTCTGAGACAACTTCAGCCAGCCACATTTGTGAGACTTTAATTATTTGGGCTAATCTCGTAATGAGCGGGATGGTTGACTTAGGTCTGAGAATCACTTTGGTTTCTTCTTCTCTCAATTTGCAGTGAAACGCTGAGATAGCTTTCGATCTTTCTCCTCAGTCTCGTCGTCTCCATCGATAAAAAAAAGAAGAGCAAAATCGGAGATGGCATCGAACGCGGCGGTTCCGTTCTGGAGAGCGGCGGGGATGACGTATATAACGTACTCCAACATCTGCGCGAATCTCGTCAGAAAATGTCTCAAGGAACCTTTCAAGGCTGAATCCATCAATCGCGAGAAAGTTCACTTCTCCCTCTCCAAATGGGCTGAGGGAAAGCCCCAGAAACCAGGTATCTTCTTCACTCCATGATTTCTTTTCCACGTTTTGGTCCAGTAAGTTCGAGATCTAAGCTTCTTCGTTAAATGTGTGTTTTAATCTTCATTTCTGTGTGATTCTCTCTGTTTCTGCCTTTCTGAATTTTCCCCTTGTCCTGGATTGACTAGGAGATGATAAAGATTTGTACTTTAATTAGAACCATCACAATTAGCTAGGATTCCAAGTTTAGTTGCTCTGACATGTTTTTTTTTTTTTTAACTCACATGTTGATGATAACTGTTCAACTCAGTTTCGTTTAGACAATGCACTTGTCTTGGTTAACCCATATTTGTTCATGATCCAACTTTTGATGTTCTTTGTTGACAGTTTTGCGCTCAGACACACCTGAAGTTTGAAGCTTTTAATCAGAGATATGGTTTCTTAGTTTGATGATGATGAATTGCTTCTCTGGATGGATGGATAAAAGGGACTCGATAACGTCTCTCCGCATATTTTGTTTCCTTTCTTCTCTGTAATTTGATGATACTCGTCCAATCAATAATGAAAAACATACAACTTCTGTTGCTTGCTTAAGACAAATTGTTTTGTGGAATTTTTATCTCTCTCTTGTCCATTAAGTATTAACTATGACCCTTCTCTACACCAAATGAACAATGTTTCAAACTTCAAAACCTGAAGTGAAAAATACTGCCTAAAGGCTCGATTAAGTAAAGGGTTTCACAAAATCTGGTAAATAAACAAAGGCCATTAAGATTCTGCAAGCGGCCCAAGTTGAAAGAATCGATTATAATTCATGAAACTGGAAAGCGTAACTAACTCTTCTGAAAGAACATGGGAAGAGAGACTATATATAATATCGATTCTTGTTTCACGTCCAGAACCAACTTGCCTAAAGCAGCAGGACACTGACATCAGTAAGAGAAGAGATAGGTGCACTAAGTAGACTCCACGTTAGTTCTTAGAAACTCCTGCGCCAGGCTCTGTTCCTGGACGCCAGAAGATAATATTACCTCACTTAGTAGGTGAAAAATTCCAACCTGATTGTCCCTGCATAAGGCCAAGCCAGACCTGGAGATAGATATATATATATATATACTGCCTCAACTATACACACCTACAATATAATGGAGTGCCTATCTTCAACTATTATATCAGCTGAATAGTGACACCGATGTGACAGATCATGAGAGCCGCATTCCACAGACTGTAATGTTATGTTATTGATGCGATAGGCCATGCAGTGAAAACGAAGTTGATGAAAGGCCTCTGGATGTAATCATGTTATGATGTAACGTAATGTTATGTTAATTCCTAGCTAACATAGCAAATGGAGTTTCATTGGGATGAATTGGTCAAAATGATGAAAATGAATCCCACAAAGTAATGCGTTAAAAGCAGCAAGAAGACAAACAAATGGCAAAAACCCAACTCCTACAGAATTAATAACCACACTTGAGAATGCATGTAGCAAAGCTAATAGGAGCTGACACATGTTATATGGTGATGAGGTCACACTATATGCATCCATCACATGAGCAAGAAGCAATGCTGATGCTTAAAAATGTCGGGAATGAAATGGATGCAAATGCGGACTGCCTGCAAGATGCATCCTATTCGTGCAGTTGTTGGAAGATAAAGAAGAGAGTACATCCCCCTTCAAGGAACTACTGATATGTCAGGGCTCCTTAGCTCCATTTGCGCTCGGGGAAGGAAAAAAAGAATGGCCGCCGCCTTCCTTCCTTTTCCCATATGGATTCTTGGAATATGTATCATTATGGTTAAGAAGAAACAAACCGAAATAGAAAAAGCAACTGTGCATATTGAAATATAGATAGATTTAAACACATTATAAACGTATTATTTGTTTGACGTGGCTAATTTGATAATTATATTACTCAAAAGCAATTGTAATGATGCATACATCATTCGTTAGAGGCCACGTACGAGTTCAAAGTTCATTTGCTCAACTTTTGCTAATCACAAATTGTTTATTTTGGCGCACCACATCACTAGTACAACATTGGTTATGTCATAATAATTATATGATCTTCTCTGAATTACCGGTTTTCAAAAAGAACACAAAATTCGTGAACATCAGAAAAACACACACACACACACACATATGTTGAGCAATGATTACAATTTATGCATGACTCTGTGTATTTAGCTTTGCTTGTCATCTAAGTTTGTGAGGTGGGGGGGATCACAAATGAACACTTGATTGATTGTTGAATGGTAGCGTAACGCAGTGTAGATGCAACTACATCACTCTTGAATAATACAGAGAGTCAATAATATCTACCGTTACATATGATTTTGGAAACACATCTAAGCAACACCAAATGATAAAAACTTTGCCAATAAAAAATGATGAACAAAACCCTATTAAACCTATCTGCTTTTCCAGTTTTCCTTTCTATGAGCTCTAAATCAAATGGCCTTTTCCTTGTAACCTAAGTTGCATATTGTTTTTCTTTGTTTTCTACGTATGAAAATTGTCCTTTTCGTACCATACTTCCGGTTGTTTGGCATTAATTATGAGAAGTTTTTATCATGCAGAAATTTATTTTCTTAACAAAATTTGGTTAGTGTAGCTAACAAGAAGAACAATTTTCTTAGTGAATTTTGGTTTATATATAAGATTAGTTATCTGAACAGATTTATGAGTTTGGTTTTGTTGCATTAGAGCAACTTGGAATTGACAAGATAGACGTGAAATGAGTTATAGCATAATGTCTGGTCAGATTTGAATGCGCATTAATTTCAATATTTTATATCCCAAATGTGTAGTTCTTCACACACTAACCGGAGAAAATACCCTAATCGATTTGGATTTCATCGGTACGATTCCGGTTTTGCTTTATTTTATTTTCTTCGGAAGTTTATCTTGTTTCTCGTCAAAGGTGCATACTTTTTGCTACATTTCAACACAAAAGTCCATTCTCTCTCTCTCTCTCTCTCTGAGCAATCAAAATGAAGCTCCAAACCCAATCCTTCGCTCTCAATCTTCTCCCATCTCCCAACCTCGGGAAACCCATCGAGAAACGCGAATTCTTCACTCTGAAACGTGACCCATCTCGTCCAATTTCCCTCCGATGTTCCGTTTCCACGGCTTCGGACACGCCGTCGACGGCGACCAGTCATCAGCCCTTTCCGGCGGAGGTTTCGAGGAGCATCATGGAGCTTTCCTCCGTCGGAACTCTCTCCACTCTGACCCACGACGGCTGGCCGCTCGGCGTCGGCGTCCGCTTCGCCGTTGACCAATATGGCACTCCTGTTCTTTCCTGACAAGAGGTCTGCTCTTCATGTTCAGGTCATCACCGTTTGCTAATTTCACCTATAAAAGTGGGAAAGTTTGATCCTTTGTTTTAAGAACCAAATCAATGTGAAATTGTCTTTGGTGTATTCTTCTTCTGATCGACTGATCCTATCCTCTTTTATACTTTGTTATGGAATCAGTTAGAGCAATGTGGATTGAGGACTCCTCAGTGTACGATACAAGGCACCATTGCTCGACCTGGAGACGATAATGTTGTAAAGGTACTGAATCTCTCACTCCAAAGAACACAACATCACTTTTGTGTATGATCCTTTCTTTGTATGGACGATAAGGTTTCTTCATTGACCTGCTTATGCTTTCGCCCTTGCATCCCCAATTTTCGTTGTTTTAGCTGGTTGAAATCAAACTATACACAAGACTTGAGCCATTTTCTCTATTCACTGAGTGTGTAGCTTGTATTACTAGCCTCTAGCAGGTGCATGTGGAAAGCTGTTTGTGATTTCTCATGACAGTGATTGTAAGATGCTATAGGCTTATTTGGCCCTTCATGTGTAGTTAGTATTACTAGCCTCAAGGAAATGATTGTGGAGAATAGTTGGTTATGTCTTATAACTGTGATTGTTGTAAGATGCTTGGTTTATGTGCTCCTCCATATGAGTGTACTTGAATTTAATCGAAGTATCCCCATGTTTTTGTGTAGCGTCTTAGTGCGACATGGAAGAAAAAGTTTGGCGAGGAAGTTGAGGGAGACAGTTTATATGTTGTTGCAGTTGACCGTGTTCTCCAAATGGAAGACTTCATGGAGGTAGTAATCGCAAGCTCTTTTCTAGTTTCTAGTGACAGTCCTCCCAATAAAAAAGAAGAAGAAAGTTTTGTTGCGATCCGAACTCTGATAACAACGTCTAAGAACTTTTCCAGGATGGAATTTGGGTGGCGTCATCAGATTATAAAAATGCGAGTCCTGATCCTCTTCGAGGTGTTGCAGAAGACATTGTCAACCAGATTAACGCTAACAACATGGAAGACATTTTCCGTTTCTGCAACGTATACGTTGATCTGGACTTTGTGGTTAGTAAATTCGACATGCTATGCAAGAACTACTGCTAAAAATGTCCAATCAAATTAGATTTTTTATGAATATGCAAAAAGTCTTTTCCCAATCTCTGGAGCTAAAACTGCTAGCTAGTTTTAGTTCAGATTAGTTGGCTTGTATAAAATGCTGAATGATATTTTCTCTGCCCCATGCCAGGTGTCAGAAACAAAGATGATATGGATGGATAGGCTTGGATTCGACCTTCGAGTATGGTCTCCACGAGGTGTATATGATGTTAGGATTCCATTTCCAATGGAAGTAACAGATGAAAAAGGAGCCAAATCATCGTTTAATGGAATGTCACAGCTCGCTTGGGAAGTAGAGAAAAGTTATTGCCCTGCAGATTTCGACAAGGTCAAATTACTTAAGCAAGTTCTTGGGTCATCAGACAAGCGTGGACAATAACCTTTTTATTGAGTCTCTCTTTTTTGTTCTCATTCTTTACTAGTTCATGCCAAAATATGGCATTGGCTCTGTTGTATCTCTTGGAATAGTATATTTTCTGAGTATGATTTGCCAGCTATTTTGTCCATTACCTTCAGAGCAATTGGTTCTTTCCTTAAATAGTTTCTTAATTGAAGTCTTAAACATTACATTTTGTTATGAAGAGAAACCGAAGAGAAACATAAAAGGAATATAGAGAACAGAGTACACAATATTACTTCGTTAAGTTTGAAAGTTCTTTAAGACAGTAGTAAGAGCACGATAATAGATGTGATATACTTCTTGGTTATGAAGATTTTGTTTTATAATATATCACCAAATAAAGATAAAGATAACAGAGAAATATGAAGAGACAACAAAGAAAACTAGAAAATGAACACTAAGATAAAGATAACAGAGAAATATGGAATACCGCTACATACATACAGCTGAAAGAGCAACATATTACTGTATCAGATATTTTGTATACTAATTTTTGTCGACAACGCTTATTGCAAGCTATACATATGTTGCGACTAAGGCCCTGTTCGTTTGGTGAGCTGGACGCGTTATATAGACGCAGATGCATGTTGATGTTCGTTTAGTGTTAATTAGACGTATGAACTAGAAGCGGTATTCACACGCGTTTTCAAAACTCATCCAGAAAAATCAAGATTTCTCGCTGAGTTTATTTGGTGCGTCTCGCTACACTAAACTCATCCAACACTACCAAAAGTCAAAAATACCCTTATTTATAACTACAATTTTACCTATAAAATAATAAAAATATTTTTTTTACATAAACAACAAAATAATATTTTTTTTTTATCAAAATCACTATAACAACATTTTCCGTCAAAACCGCAAAATCTCGCTTCCCGCCAAAACCGAAAAAATCTCGTTTTTCCGCGAAAACTACCAAATCTCGTTTTCCCGCCAAAACCGCAAAACCTATTTTTTTTCGCCAAAACCGCAAAATCTTGCTTCCCGCCAAAACTGCCAAATCTCGTTTTTCCGTGAAAACAAAAAAATCTCATTATTCACCGAAAATCGCAAAATCTTTTCCTGCGAAAACCGCAAAACTTTATTTTCCCGCCAAAACCAAAAATCTCGTTTTTCCGCCAAAACCGGAAAATCTCGTTTTCCCGCCAAAACCGAAAATCTCATTTTCCCGCCAAACCCGCAAAATCTCGTTTTCCGCCAAAACCGAAAAACTCATTTTCCGGCCAAAACCGAAAAATCTCGTTTTCCGGCCAAAACCGAAAAATCTCGTTTTCCGACCAAAACCACGAAATCTCTTTTTCCCGCCAAAACTGAGAAATCTCGTTTTTCCGCCAAAACCGCAAAATCTCGTTTTCCCGCCAAAACCGCAAAAAAATCGTTTTTCCGTCAAAACCGCAAAAAACTCGTTTTCCCGCCAAAACCGCCAAATCTCGTTTTCCCGTCAAAACCGAGAAATCTCGTTTTTCCGCCAAAACCGTAAAATTTCGTTTTCTGCCAAAACTCCGAAATCTTGTTGTCCCGCTAAAACCGTAAAATCTTTATTTTTTCGTTAAAACTGCAAGATGTCTTTTCCTTGTCTAAACCGCAAAATCTCATTTGATAAAATGATTTTGATATTTATTTTTGTTTATGTTTGTTTGAACCAAAAAAAATAAGGACATTTTTGTCATTTGACACCAAATGCGTCAAGATACAAATGCAGAAATACAAAAGGAATGTAACTGCATCTTGATACAGTTTTTGAACGAATGAACCAAAATCGAAAACGAACAGCATCTGACTACTGCATCTAATTACTGCGCTCAGACGCTGCGTCTAGAAATCTCATCCACTTCACAAAACGAAGAGGGCCTAATATGATTATTGAGAAGAATAGAAACATCCACTTCTGGAAACTCGAGTACTACACCATGCATGATGTGCATGTCCTTTCCAAGTAAACATTTAATATGCACTGTAACGTTGCAGTCCTTGCACATATAAAATCCATTATTTGGATTTGCCTCTTTTTCACAAACTTCGCAAAAATACTGACCACTTATGTTTTCTTTATAAGAAAAAAGGAGAAAATGTTCATCATGCTTGTACCTTAACTTATTGGGTAAAGTGGCGCATCCAAAACACACAACGAAACCACATTGTCCACAATTTAGACGATGACCTCGAGATTGATGGCAAACCGAACAGATTTCTTCAGATCGTGGTTCAAATGTAAGAAACAAGGGATGTTGATGACACCGATGATTCAGTGGCTCAGCTATAGAAGCGCAACGTACGTCTAACATATAATCACAGTCACTTTCATCACACATGTACAGAAAACCATTGTGACGACAAGCTGAACATTTGAATGTTGCACAGCCTTTATGAGCCACTCGTAGACTAAGGGCATGAGGATGCGTCACTTGATGTTTCTTGAGAGGAAGATGCGCACACTCTTTATGGAGGATAAAATCACATTGCATGCAATTGTAAATAATACCATCACATATAGGAAGTGTGCATGCTTGACAATGTTAATTGCTCTCGTCAAATGCTCTTTTAGTCTTCCTATCAAGTTTCATATGATGATTTTGATGACTAACATGTTCTATAACTCCAGCACTTATCTCATTGAACGACCTAAGATCTTCATATTCATCTTCTGGTTTTCCCTCAAGTTCTTCTCCATCCCACACATCTTCTCGTGTTGCACATCTAGGATGAACACTATAACTGCAACCCTTTACGCAAGAATATCTTCCATAATTTGTGTCTATCTTTCGATGACACACTCCACACGACCGTTTTTCAGAAGTAACTGAAGAACTGAAAGATATGCGGTGCTCATGACGTGATATTCTTATGATGCATGGAAATAAGAGACATTCTTTGTGGACTACAAAATCACATTGACCACATGAATACATCAAAGACCTATGATCACTCAACGCACAAAGGTCACAAATCATCGAGCTTTGTCTATAATTGTATAGAAGGGTATGCTCATGCTTTTTTGGATAGTCTATTTTAAGGAGTGCTTCTTTTCTCGAACAATCTCGACACATGCTAAAATCGGATATAGAGCAATTGTAAACCCAACCCAAAAGTTCTGAACAACATAAACATATCTTACTTGGATCTGTAAAAATAAGTCGAAGAGTATGTTTAGGATGATATGTGTGCTCTGATATCGGCTTGATACTCTCTGTGGAAAAATTTTGGTTCTGGGACACGACAAGGTGGTCTTCTGCAGGCATACATCTGGGGTTCCAAATTATGGAGTATCAGATCCTTACAAACAGAACATTTGTTGTAGGATTTTTCCTCCATTTTGTTGACATGTAGATCGAAGGAGCGGATGTGAGATGAAGATGAAGATGGTAATAACTCTCCGAATTGTACCCAGTGAAACTCATCTTCTTTGTTTCGAAATTCAGCATTAGGGCATAAGAACATGGGAGTTTCAGTTAAGATGCTTAAAGGATCATCAGTTATAATCTCCGGCGACCATTATACAGCAATACAACTTTAACTTTTCTCTTTCCTGTTTGTTAGTTTTAGATCGCTACCCGCTGCCGCTGCGGTAGAGAAACGAACACGGCCACTTTCTCTGGTCATGCCAACTTTCGTAAACAAAGATTTTACGGATGAATAAACTTCGATTTAAGTTTTGAGTCTGTTTTTTTTTTTTTTTTTGGTAAACATTTTTTTGAGTCTGTTATGCACGAAGTGTATATGATATGAAGTTTTCATTTCCAAAGTAACAGATAAAAAAGGAGCAAAAATATCAGTTAATGTCACTGCTCGCTCAAGGTATAGAAAAGTTATCACTTATGCAAGTAGTGTGAGCATCACACAAGAGAGGACAATAACATTAATATTCTTTTGTTTACAACCAGAGACACAGAGACAGAGAGAGGAAAAGGAAATCAAAGAACACAATGAACAACAATATTAGTTATAATTTTTGAACATGTTTGTGCTATAGACACTCATAAGAGCAGAATATTTCTCTTTCATAGCTTTCGTATTCATATGTTTCGTAGACTATTTGTTTCTGGCAACGATTATGGCATCTCGTACATATATTGCGAGTGAGATGATTATTTGGAAGAATATTAACAAGTCTGTGACGACTTGCCATTTTTCCACCAGGTATCATATATATCTCATCCACTCCAAGTAAACATTGTATATGGAGAGTGACATTGCAATCATTGCACATATAAATTCCATTTGTGTTTAGATATGCTTCTTTTTCACAAACATCACACCAATTTCGACCACTTGCGTCCTTATCATAAGAAAGGATAAGAAAATGGTCATCGGGCTTGTACCTCAGCTTATTGGGTAATGTAGCACATCTAAAGCAGAGAGTAAAATCACATTCTCCACAACTTAGACATGTCACTCGTGATCGATGGCAAATAGAACATGTTTGCCCACGTTCGGATGTCAAAAACAAAGAATGTGGATGACACTGATAATCGAATGGCTCTGATACAAAAGCACAACACACGTCTAACCTGAATACACACCCTGCTGCCTGACACTCGTACATGAAACCATTACTTTTACGACTGCAACCACTACACCATTCTGGAGAGCCCACTTGTAGACTAATGGGATGAGGATGCAGTGCATGTTGTTTCTTTAGAGGAGTGAGTGCACATGCTTGATGGAGAATGAAATCATCACACTGCATACAACTATAAATAATATCATCACATATAGGAAGCATGCATGCTTGACAACGTTTGTTCTCACCAGATTCTCTATTGGTGTCCTTTTCGAGTTTCATATGATGATGTGGATGACTGAAATGTTCTATAACTACATCACCTATCTCTGTGAAGGGCTTAACATCTTCTTCATATGCATCTTCAGGTGTTCCCTCAAGTTCTTTTCCATCCCATACATCTTCTCGTGTTGCACATTTCGAATGAACACCATAGCTGCAACCCTTAACACATGTGTATCTTCCATAATTTGTGTTTATGCTGTGAGAATATATCCCACATTGGAAGTTGGGAGGGACATTGACTAATATATAAGGGACTTGGGCCAATCCACTCATTGCCAATTGGTTTTGAGTTGGAAGTCCAGGAAACTTAACATGGTATCAGAGCAGGTTCACACGCTCCCCCACTCGAACCGATCCGGCCCATTGAAAGAGGCCCGATTAAATTGACCCGAAATTGATCCGATAATGGATATTGTCGAGACTAATGGCTAGACGGGCCATTGTCTCGAGGGGGAGTGTGAGAATATATCCCACATTGGAAGTTGGGAGGGACATTGACTAATATATAAGGGACTTGGGCCAATCCACTCATTGCCAATTGGTTTTGAGTTGGAAGTCCAGGAAACTTAACATGAGGATCTTGGGCCAATCCACTCATTGCCAATTGGTTTTGAGTTGGAAGTCCAGGAAACTTAACATGGTATCAGAGCAGGTTCACACGCTCCCCCACTCGAACCGATCCGGCCCATTGAAAGAGGCCCGATTAAATTGACCCGAAATTGATCCGATAATGGATATTGTCGAGACTAATGGCTAGACGGGCCATTGTCTCGAAGGGGAGTGTGAGAATATATCCCACATTGGAAGTTGGGAGGGACATTGACTAATATATAAGGGACTTGGGCCAATCCACTCATTGCCAATTGGTTTTGAGTTGGAAGCCCAGGAAACTTAACATATGCTTCTACGACACACTCCACAAAACCATTTGTCAGGAGTTATGGAAGAATTGAAAGAGAGGCGGTGTTCATGACGTGATATTCTTATGACGCATGGAAAGTAAACACACTTTTTGTGGACTACAAAACCACATTGATGACATAAATACATTAAGGATCTACGATCACTCAATGCACAAACATCACAGGTCAAAGACTCTTTTCTAAGAAAGTAGTAGAGGGTATGCTCATGCCTTTTTGGATGGTCTATTGTAAGGACAGGTGGCTTTCTCGCACAACTTGGACAAATAATAAAATCACATACAGAGCAATAGTAGACCCAGTCGCTAAAATATGAACAGCATAAACATACCTTTGCTGGACATTTAGGCCGCCAATTAGATTGAAGTCGGAGAGAATGTTTAGGATGATACGGGTGCTTTGATATCGGCTCGATACACTCCTTGTGATATGGAAGAGCGCGTCGAGATGATGTTGTGTCAACACATTGGTTGCAGGAATAATATGTCGTACCACGTAACGACTTTATTTTGCAAACTTGACATTTGCCATATTTTCCCTCTATGTTGTTGTACAAGTCTAGAGGACGGATATGATATGAAGATGGAGACTCGTAGGAAGAAACAGGTAAAACTCCAAATTGTACAAAACGATACTCTTCTTCCTCGTTTGGGAAACATATCCAAGGGCAAAATAGAAGAGGATGAGCATCTTGCTGCCTTGCCACAGAATCCATGGCTGAAAGGGAACGAAAAGGATATGAAATTTTTGTGATGGGTATGTGATTTTAAAAGTGGTGGTACCATTACATAGATACATATTTATAATATAAGCTTAGCGAATGCAAACGTTTTGTTTTACACAAAGTATCAATGCTATTCTACTTGAGTGCATTTTTATCAAGTTTTCTAGACAAGGAAAAGTAGAAAACTTCTCCACAAGAAGAAGATTACAAATATACTTTACTTTTATAATCAGTACAGAATCTCTTTAAAATAAAATGCTAACTTTATTGATCAACAAAACAAAATCTTGCTTGATGATCAAACGTAGACTTGTCTTGACATATCATCATCATGTGACTTTAACAATACACTAGAACCGGACCCGCGCGTCGGCGCGCGGGACTATATTTTATTTAATATTAATTTTTTCAAATTTAAAATTTACAGTTTATGAATTATAGATATAATTATAAAAATATGTGTTTTACCTAATAACATTAAAACAAACATTAAGAGCGGGATGATATTATTTAAATTGGAATTATATGAATCTTGTATTAGACAGGTTTTTATAGCTTTGTTAAAAATAGAGAGTAAGACTGTTATTTTAAACAGGAAAGAAGTACGCGGGTAAAATAAATTAAAAATTACATCAATGTAATTAAAATATAAGTTAGAGTAAATATCGTATTTGAAAATGGAATATTTCGAAAAGTGAAAGTAAAATTTAGATCGTAATGTTAAGATTGATATTCATATTTGTTAATATTCATTACATATACTGCTAATAATATATTTTACAACTTTTTTTAAAAAGAAACCCTAAATAGAACAGTATTATGTTCAACAAAGTAATTATATAAGTCCTAAATAAAATCAAAATTTTACTTTGTTGAAAATATAAGTCTTTATTTGTAAAAACCTATTTGATAAATATATAACAAAAGTAAAAAAACGTTCATATTTTATTCATTAGATTGGATTTGGTAAACAAAACCCATTAAACATGCCCAATAAACATATGAGGGGTTTAACAATTTTAATACCAAAACCCAACTAACCGAGATAGATCGATCCTTCTCGATGTCCTTTGCCTCACTTTATTTTCTTGTTTTCTCTGAACGAACCCTCTTCTTCTTCTCCGATCTGCATCAAATCATCCATGTATGTTATGAAGCACACGATTGGTGAACGGAGACGTTTCCGGTCTGAAATTGGGTTCGGCTAATCCAGTGTGAAGATTGAAGAGATGTTTCGATTGTGGCTTGTGTGGTGAAGAAATTTGCAATGGAATCATGGAGTTTAAGAAATTGGCTCCTACGATGTACTTTGGGTTTGTTTCTTATCTTTCAATTTCAGTGTTTCTTTGTTTAATTTTGATGCTCTTGACGATTAGCTTCTCGCTAGAACGTGATTATATGGTTTGATCTTGATCCTTGAGTGATTTTTTTAAGTTTTAATTTGGTATCCTCATTTATGTTTATTAGTTTGCTCAAACAATTTGATTGACAAATGTGTTTTCAGTTTAATCATAAACTTTGTTTTTAATCATATAACTCAGATTGGAGATGGGACAAAACATGAAAATGAATTGCCATTTTGCATATTATGAGTGTTGCCATGTGTAGTCTCTATCAGTTGAGTCTATGAAAGCATGTTTAAGTTGTTACTCGCCTGTTACTTACTATTTTTTTATTGATCCAATGGTGTTTAAAATGATATAAATATATACCATTCCACCGACTGCACTATAATAGGATAATTGTGCGTATATTTTACATTTACATTTTCAATTGAATTTCATTTGCTTAAACCAGTGAATGAATTTGGTTTTAATGTGAAAGCTTGGAGATTGTTGTTTCAGTAAGTTCTCAACTTTTTGTTTGTTAGAAACATTCAAGTATAATCTGCAGGAAGAAAAAGTAGATTCAAGAAATTAGCTGGTTTTAAAGAACTTAAGAGAATTTACTATTTTAGCAAAAGAGCATTGTCACTCCATAGTTAAAATTTTAGAAACAGCAATGCAAGAAAATAATGATATTTATCTTTTCAGTTTAGAAGATAGAAAAAGTTTCAATTATCTCTTTTCGTTTTGCTCATTTGATGCAGCTCTTTGTTTTTTATGCAGCTCTTTGTTGTTTTCTCAGTCACATGCTCAAGACCTACAAGGAGTTACTGATCATATGCTCATGATAATGTGCTCAAAACAACATCACCTCTATTGAAGAGGTCATGTGGTGCAGTTTTGATTCAAAGCTGCCAAAGGTACAATAGTGGTTATTTTTCTCTCTCAAAGTTTAGTGAAAGACAACATAATTTAAAATATAACAAAGCTCTCTTCCCTTTATTTTTTCATGCTTCCCCACCAACTACAATTGCTTATGTAAAAGATAAGTAGCTTTTTTCGCCATATCTTTCCTTGCATGAGCATGTATCATGAGACCCTGCAATTTTAAAACAGTTTAGTTAGTCAGTAAGTATAATGAACATGTAAACTGTTTATATTTTAACATTGTCACAATTATTTAATACAGTAGATGGGTAGATAATAGAAAATATTATGTAAGTAGAGATAGCTTTTGATTAGAATAGAGTCTTACCTTTCCTCTTCTATGTTTGCAGGATATGAGCTAGGAGTTTCAAGTCTCTTAGATAGAGAATTAGAAGAAGTACATCAACTTTTTTCATTTGACAAAGCTCTAGGATGCTTTAAGATAAACTGCTCTGAGGTATGTTTTCTATTATGCCAATGATTTTATAGTGTTTCAAAAGATTACGGTAAGTTTGAAAAGATTGATAGTGAAGGATTTTGTTTGATGATCTTCAATTATTGGCAGGTTTGGAGGTTTGAAAAGATTAAAAATATTGTTCGAGATATTTTAAGAGAATATTCGGCTTAATGATTTATATTTCATAGATTTTAGGAAATTTTTAGAAACCAATATTAATCTAAATCTCCTAAATATCCGAATCTTAGTTAAAGTTTGTAAATCTTGTAAATCATATATGGTATATTAGTTCCTTGTGGCAAGATTACATCCATGATTTTCGGAGTTAATGAATCGAAAATAATTTGGTTTGATTTAAATGAAAGTTTCCGCATTTTTCATTTAAATATACACTTGGTATGGTACGAATGTGACTTGGTTTGATTACGAATGAATCAGAATAATTTGATTTAGATTTTAATTGTCAGGTGATATCAGCCGGTTCGATTTAAGTTACAAAGGGTCCGCGCGTTTTTACTGATAATTTGGGTCGGGTTTTTTTTCTTGGCGACAGGTTAAATCATATTGGTATGATCTTAATTGTCAGATGTGCACGTTTAGGTTTAGAGGATATCACAAGATATCATTTAGTATTGCTAAGATTTTTTTTTGGTAAGAGAATATGGATCATTACATTTAAGTTTGATATAATTTGTTAATGGTAATGATATATTTTCTGAATTAATGGAGATAACATAGTAGAAGATTTCGGGGTAGTTAATCTCGAATCTTGATTGTATGATATCTTTAGAATATGTGAGAGTATAATTGGAAAGTATAGTTTTTGAAAATATGCTAACAACCAATTATGGTCGGAGAGTATAATTTTAAAAATATGCTAACAACCAATTATGTAAATTTTTTAAATATGCTAACAATAAATCAGATTCAAAATAGATTTGAACGTCCAATTATTGGAACTGATATAATATCTACTATACTAAAGGCATTATTAGAAATATATATTTCGATTCTTAGGTCTGTTAACCTAAGACACCAATATTGAACGTTAATAAGTTTGGTATCATTAGGATATTTTTGTTATGATAATATAAATATAACATGTAAAATAACATAGATTTCTGAAATAATTTTTAAAAATATTAAAGGTGTATGAATAACATGAACAATGCTATTATATGTATTGTGTACGTTTTATACCAAACTATCATTATAAATATAACATGTAAAATATAACTTAGGTTTCTGAAAACAATTTTATTAAATTTTATTAAATTTTATTGGTGTATGAACCGGTTCGAGGATACTATTAGCAGACTTTGTATGTTTAATAATGTTTTCACATTAGTATGAAATGAAACTTAAAAGTTTGGTACGATTGGTACAAACCATATGGTACGATTATTCTTAAATTAAACATTTGGGATTTAAAAATACATTGGTCTCCTTTCTTTCGTGGTGCTTTCATACAATTTGGTTAATGCTTACAAACCATATGGTACGATAATTATTAAATCGTATGGTTGTGTAAAACCAAATCGTATGGTTGTGTAAAACTAAATCGTATGGTTGCCTTAAATAATTAGAAGATTTATATTTCCTTACATTTAATATAGTAGATAATGGAATGGAACAAAAAAAGCATGATCATATTACCCTTAATGAGTTTTTTTTAAAAATCAAAGAAGACCAATGACACAAAAAGTAATATGCCATGGTTCTTTTGGTTTTTTTCTTAAATGACTCCTCCATTAATATAGTAGATGATAGAGATGACTGTTAAAGCAATCGTTACGGTGAATTTAGACAAAAGAAAAACAATAATAATCTCCTAACTTCAGCCATTAATTACTTCTGAGACAACTTCAGCCACATTTGTGAGACTCTAATTATTTGGGCTAATCTCGAAAGGCCCAATGGGCCGAAAATGAGCGGGATGGTTGACTTAGGTCTGAGAATCACTTTGGTTTCTTCTTCTCTCAATTTGCAGTGAAACTCTGAGATAGCTTTCGATCTTCTCCTCAATCTCGTCGTCTCGATCGATCAAAAAGAAGAGCAAAATCGGAGATGGCATCGAACGCGGCGGTTCCATTCTGGAGAGCGGCGGGGATGACGTATATAACGTACTCCAACATCTGCGCGAATCTCGTCAGAAAATGTCTCAAGGAACCTTTCAAGGCTGAATCCATCAATCGCGAGAAGGTTCACTTCTCCCTCTCCAAATGGTCTGAGGGAAAGCCCCAGAAACCAGGTATCTTCTTCACTCCATGATTTCTTTTCCACGTTTTGGTCGATATCTAAGCTTCTTAAAGGATCATCAGCGATAATCTCCGGCGACCATTATACAGCAATACAACTTTAACTTTTCTTCTTCCTGTTTGTTAGTTTTAGATCGCTATCCGCTGCCGCTGTGGTGGAGAAACTAACACGGCCACTTTCTCTGGTCATGCCAACTTTCGTAAACAAAGATTTTACGGATGAATAAACTTGGATTTAACTTTTGAGTCTGTTTTTTTTTTTTTGGTAAACATTTTTTTGATAAACAACTTTTTGAGTCTGTTATGCACGAAGTGTATATGATATGAAGTTTTCATTTCCAAAGTAACAGATAAAAAAAGGAGCAACAATATTAATTAATGTCACTGCTCGCTAGGGAAGAATAGAAAAGTTATATCACTTATGCAAGTAGTGTGAGCATCACACAAGAGAGGACAATAACATTAATATTATTTTGTTTACAACCAGAGACACAGAGACAAAGACAGAGAAAGGAAATCAAAGAACACAATGAACAACAATATTAGTTATAAGTTTTTAACACGTTCGCGCCTTATATAGACACTCATAAGAGCAGAATATTTCTCTTTCATCGCTTGCGAATTCATATGTTTCGTAGACTACTTGTTTCTGGCAACGATTATGGCATCTCGTACATATATTGCGAGTGAGATGATTATTTGGAAGAATATTAACATCACTCATATAAATTGTCATTTTCCCACCAGGCATCATATATATCTCCTTCACTCCAAGTAAACATTGTATATGGAGAGTGACATTGCAATCATTGCACATATAAATTCCATTTGTGTTTAGATATGCTTCTTTTTCACAAACATCACACCAATTTCGACCACTTGCGTCCTTATCATAAGAAAGGATAAGAAAATGGTCATCGTGCTTGTACCTCAGCTTATTGGGTAAAGTAGCACATATAAAACAGAGAGTAAAATCACATTCTCCACAACTTAGACATCTCGGCTGTGATCGTTGACAAATAGAACATGTTTGCCTATATACGGATGTCAAATACAAAGAATGTGGATGACACTGATAATCGAATGGCTCTGATACAGAAGCACAACATACGTCTAATCTGAATACGCACCCCATTTCAAGACATTTGTACATGAACCCATTACTTTTACGAATGCAACCACTACACCATTCTCGAGTGCCCACTTGTAGAGTAATGGGATGAGGATGCATTGCATGTTGTTTCTTTAGAGGAATATGTGCACATGTTTGATGGAGAATGAAATCATCACACTGCATACAACTATAGATAATATCATCAGATATAGGAAGTATGCATCCTTGACAACGTTTGTTATCGCCAAACTCTCTATTGGTGTCCTTTTCGAGTTTCATATGATGATGTGGATGACTGAAATGTTCTATAACTCCATCACTTATCTCTGTGAAGGACTTAACCTCTTCTTCATCTGCATCTTCAAGTTTTCCCTCAAGTTCTTCTTCATCCCATACATCTTCTCGTGTTGCACATTTCGAATGAACACCATAGCTGCAACCCTTAACGCAAGTATATCTTCCATAATTTGTGTCTATGCTTCTACGACACACTCCACAAAACCATTTTTCAGGAGTTATTGAAGAATTGAAAGAGAGGCGGTGTTTATGACGTGATATTCTTAAGACGCTTGGAAAGTAGGCACACTTATAATGGACTACAAAATCACATTTATGACATAAATACATCAAAGATGTACGATCACTCAATGCACAAACATCACAGGTCAAAGACTCTTTTCTAGGAAAGTAGTAGAGGGTATGCTCATGCCTTTTTGGATAGTTTATTTCAAAGACAGGTGGATCTCTCACACACTTTAGGCAAATAGTAAAATCACATACAGAGCAATAGTAGACCCATTCCCTAAAACATGAACAGCATAAGCATACCTTTTGTGGACATTCAGGCCGCTGATTAGATTGAAATCGGAGAGAATGTTTAGGATGATACGGGTGCTTTGATATTGGCTCGATACACTCCTTGTGATAGCCCGAAGCAAACGACCTTATTATTCCTATGCCAAGACATTGGTAGCAGAAATAATATGGCATACCACGTAACCAGTCGTGGCAAACTTGACATGCGACATAATGTTTACCCTCTATGTCGATGCACAAGTCTAAAGGACGGCTATGAGATAAAGATGAAGACCCGTCGGAAGAAGCAGGTAAAAGACTTGATGACTCTCCAAATTGTACATAACGATACTCTTCTTCCTTGTTTTGAAAACTTATATAAGGGCAAAAGCGAAGAGGATCAGCACATTGTTGCCTTGCCATATAATCCATGGCTGAAATAGAACGAAAAGGATATGAAATTTTGTGATGGATATGTGATTTTCAAAGTGTTGATGCCATTACATAAATACGTATTTATAATATAAGGTTAGCAAATGCAAACGTTTTGTTTCACACAAAGTATCAATGCTTTTCTATTCCTTTGCATTTTTATCAAGTTTTCTAGACAAGGAAAAGTAGAGAATTTGTCGACAAGAAGAAAATTACAAATTTATTATTCTTTACTTTTATAATCAGCACAGAATCTCTTTAATATAAAATGCTAACTTTATTGATCAACAAAACAAAATCTAGCTTACTTGATGATCAAACGTAGATTTGTCTTGACCATATCGTCATGTGACTTTAATATCAAGTTAATACATTGTAGAGATGACTGTTAAAGCAATTATTACGGTGAATTTAGCCAAAAGAAAAACAATAATAATTTTTTTTTTGGTCATCTGAATAGATTTATAAAACTCCAGTGGAAAAAGTCCACCAACCAACGTTTCTGCACTAACAAACCCAATAAACTGCAGCTCAATAAAAGAGCAAGGCAGCCAGAACAGAGGGCAAGAAAGAACTAAAAAGTACGAACTAAAAAGAGACAACAAAGCCAACATCAAAGGAGGTAGAGATCTAAGCAACATTCAAATCATGAAGCCAATCTGGTGCGCCTGTGGCTACATAAGATTGACGTAGATGAGGAGAATTAACACTTGCTGCAATCTTGAACGCTCCCGAGTTAGAATCTTTATCTTCCAACACCAATCTCCATTCCGAAAACCTCCCAAGGCTAGCTTTAAGATCGATAACTTGAGCTCTTAAAGCCGGCCACTTGGTTTGATTCAACATCGCTTCTACTAAAGATTTGTCAACTATCCCAAACTCCACTTTTGAGACATGATGCTGATCCATACTATCTATGCCCCACAATAAAACTCCCAACTTCGCATCCTCCACACAGCTAAAATTTGAAAACGATCTTCTGCTGTGAATGAGCACTGTACCTTGCCTATTTCGTAAAACCCAAGCAGCACCAGTAAGCTTCCTAACTTTGCACCAAAAGAACCCGATGTTACATTTCACCCAACCCTCTTCTGGCTTTTTCCATCTTGATGGTTCCCTTGATATAATGGCCTCCTTTTGTTCCCTTTCTTCTTCACAACTCTGAGCATCGAACCATAGAAACGCCTCTTCAAACCCCATTCTCACTGTTTCCAATGCATCAAAAGGCTTGCTGTCAAATAGAAATTTGTTCCGACGTTTCCATATGTTCCAGATAATCCAAGGCCAAGCTCTTCTATGATTGACTTCTAGAGACCTAGATTTACTGATCTTGAGAAGATGGTTAAAGTTAGCATAAATGGATCCTTCATCAAACCCAGGACAAGGAATCGGGATGTTGGAGAGAGCCCAAGCTTGTCTGGCGAAAGTACAGCAGAACAGGGCATGATTAATTGATTCACCTTGGATTCCACAAATTTGGCACCTGCCATCGATTTTCATACCTCTTGAACCCAACCCATCTTCAACAGGTAAAGCATTTGACAAGGCCTTCCAGAGAAAGGTTTTAATCTTTGGTTCAGTGATTACCTTCCAAGCCTGTTGCTTAAGCGGATTTAGGGATGGTAGCTCTTCTTCCCTGATTTGAGATTCCGATTTTGAAAGCTGAGAAGATAGCGAGTAAGCAGATGTTACAGAGAAATTTCCACTCTTGTTGTCTCTCCAGCACCATGAATCTCTTTGACCTTTCACCACTTTGATCTTAATTATCTGTTTAACGTCTCCAGGATAAAACAAGTCCTCTAGCGCTTCTCTGTCCCAATCTTTTGTTTCCTCTGAGATAATCGTTTTGACCATGAGATTAACATCAAAGGTAATGTTTTTTCGCCATGGTGCTCTTCTCATACCTTCTTCATCTTTCATCCAAGGATCTATCCAGAGTTTGATATCTTCACCATTCCCAACTTGATAGTCAATCCCTTTTTCCATTAAATCTCGACCGAACAAGATGCTTTTCCAAGCGTAAGATGGTCTCACTCCCAATTTAGCTCTTCTGAAATCTCCGTCATAGAAATAGCGACTCTTCATCAAACGCGAAACCAGACTCTTAGGCTCTATTAGTATTCTCCAAGCTTGTTTGGACAGCAGCGCTTGATTGAAGCGTTCTAAGTCTTTGAATCCAATCCCTCCTAGCTCTTTTGGTAAACACATTGCCTCCCAGCTAACCCAAGAAATTTTCCTATTGTCTTCATTCGAGCTCCACCAATACTGAGACATAGCAGAGATGAGATTTTGACAAATGGTCTTTGGGAGTCTGAAGCAACTCATAGCATAGATAGGCAGTGCCATTGCTATAGCTTTAATGAGAATTTCTTTTCCTCTTTGAGACAGAGTCTTGGCAAACCAACCATGAGTTCTAGCCTTGAGTTTGTCTTTTAAGAAGTTGAATAAGCTCACTTTTGATCCACTGAAGCATTCAGGGAGACCCAAGTAGGTTCCGGCACCACCTTCAGAGAAAATTTCGAAGATGTTTTGAATTTCCTTCCTTACACTCTGGTCCACCAAGTCTCCGAAAGTTATGGAAGATTTGGAGACATTCATTTCTTGACCTGTTGCCTTACTATATCTGTGCAGAATATTTTTTAACATAGTGCTTTGCTCCACTGTTGCCTTGCAGAGAAAGAGACTGTCATCTGCAAACAATAAGTGATTGATTGAAGGCCCTTCTTCTCCAAAGCTGATACCCTTCAAAAGACCTGCTTTTTCTGCCTCATTGAGGAGATGTGATAACCCTTCAGTACAGAGCACAAAAAGGAAGGGTGATAGAGGATCACCCTGCCTAATACCCCTTTGAGGTATCACTAAGCCATGCGGCTGATCGTTGATTAAAACGGAATATGTAAACATTTCTATCTCTCAAGCATTTCTAGCTTGAAAAACAATAATAATCTCTCAAGCATTTCTATCTCTTAATGTAAACATTTATTGGTTTTCTCTATTCTCTCAAAAGTGTACCACCTCGTAGGTAAGCTTAATTCAAACCCCACAACAAGCCTTAAGGCAACAACAACACAACTTCAGCCATTAATTACTTCTGAAACAATTTCAATCACATTTATCTGTCAGACTCTAATTATTTGGGCTATTTTCGAAAGGCCCAATGCGCTAAACATGAGCGGGAGGGTTGACTTAGGTCTGAGAATCACTTTGGTCTCTTCTTCTCTCAATTTGCAGTGAAACTCTGAGACAACTTCAGCCACTTAGCTTTCGATCTTCTCCTCAATCTCGTCGTCTCGATCGATCAAAAAGAAGAGCAAAATCGGAGATGGCATCGAACGCGGCGGTTCCATTCTGGAGAGCGGCGGGGATGACGTATATAACGTACTCCAACATCTGCGCGAATCTCGTCAGAAAATGTCTCAAGGAACCTTTCAAGGCTGAATCCATCAATCGCGAGAAGGTTCACTTCTCCCTCTCCAAATGGTCTGAGGGAAAGCCCCAGAAACCAGGTATCTTCTTCACTCCATGATTTCTTTTCCACGTTTTGGTCCAGTAAGTTCGAGATCTAAGCTTTCTTCGTTAAATGTGTGTTTAATCTTCATTTCTGTGTGATTCTCTCTGTTTCTGCCTTTCTGAATTTTCCCCTTGTCCTGGATTGACTAGGAGATGATAAAGATTTGTACTTTAATTAGAACCATCACAATTAGCTAGGATTCCAAGTTTACTTGCTCTGAAATGTTTCTTTTGAGCTCACATTTTGATGATATTTGTTCACCTGAGTTTCGTTTAGACAATGCACTTGTCTTGGTTAACCCATATTTGTTCATGATCCAACTTTTAATGTTCTTTGTTGACAGTTCTGCGCTCAGACACACCTGAAGTTTGAAGCTTTTAATCAGAGATATAAGGGACGCAAGAACGTCTCTCCGCATATTTTGTTTCCTTTCTTGTCTGTAATGAAAGTTTGATGATACTCGTCCAATCAATAATGAAAAACATTGAGCTTCTGATTCTTGCTTAAGACATTATTTTGCGGATTCTTTAGCTTTCTCTGCTGTCCATTAAGTATCAAGTATGACCTCTCTACCGCAAATGAACAATGTTTCAAACTTTAAAACCTTAAGTAAAAACTGCTTAGAGGCTCGATCAAGTGAAAGGTTTCTCACAATCTGGCAAGTATTAAAGGCCATTAAGATTCTGCAAGCGCCCAAGTTAAAAGAATCGATTATAATTCATGGAACTGGAAAGCGTAACTAACACTTGTGAAAGAACACACGATGGGAAGAGAGACGCTATATATATCGCTTCTTGTTTCACGTCCAGAATCAACTTGCCTAAAGCAGCAGGACACTGACATCAGTAAGAGAAGAGATAGGTGCACTGGACAAATGATAAGTAGACTCCACGCTAGCTCTTAGTAACTCCTGCGCCAGGCTCTGTTCCTGGACGCCAGAAGATAATATTACCTCACTTTGTAGGTGAAATATTCCAACCTGATTGTCCCTGCATAAGGCCAAGCCAGACCTGGGGATAGATATATATATACTGCCTCAACTATACACACCTACAATATAATGGAGTGCCTATCTTCAACTATTATATCAGCTGAATAATGACACCGATGTGACAGATCATGAGAGCCGCATTCCACAGAATGTAATGTTATGTTATCGATGTGATAGGCCATGCAGTGAAAACGAAGTTGATGAAAGGCCTCTGGATGTAATCATGTTATGATGTAACGTAATGTAATGTTAATTCCTAGCTAACATAGCAAATGGAGTTTCATTGGGATGAATTGGTCAAAATGATGAAAATGAATCCCACAAAGTAATGAGTTTAAAGCAGCAAGTAGACAAACAAATGGCAAAAACCCAACTCCTACAGAATCAATAACCACACTTGAGAATGCATGTAGCAAAGCTAATAGGAGCTGACACATGTTATATGGTGATGAGGTCACACTATATGCATCCATCACATGAGCAAGAAGCAATGCTGATGCTTAAAAATGTCGGGAATGAAATGGATGCAAATGCGGACTGCCTGCAAGATGCATCCTATTCGTGCAGTTGTTGGAAGATAAAGAAGAGAGTACATCCCTCTTCAAGGAACTACTGATATGTCAGGGCTCCTTGAGCTCCATTTGCGCTCGGGGAAGGAAAAAAAGAATGGCCGCCGCCTTCCTTCCTTTTCCCATATGGATTCTTGGAATATGTATCATTAGGGTTAAGAAGAAACGAACTGAAATAGAAAAAGCAACTGTGCATATTGAAATATAAAAGAAACGGCAGAAAAAATTTCATGGAGACATAAAGAACAAGCACAGTGAGTGATTTGTTAAAAGGATATTGGATCCTCATGCCAACTGAACCAGAACTTGGAATGACAGCACCTTGCAAATTATGGTGAACGTTGGTGGCACTATTCACATCCTGGCAAAATCAAAATAGAACCGTTTAGCAATATGCTGTAACACGTTATCAAGTATACACACAGATAGCTATCGGTGGAGAATTCACCTCGAACTCAATAAAGCAAACTGTATGCCTTTCTTGTCTCAGAATTTTCATTTGCTTGAAACCAGGTTGCCTGCAAGATGAAAGTACAGTTGACCACTTGACAAGACAGTAATACACAAGTCAAGATCTCAAAGAAAGCAATGGACTGAAGGAGTGCCATTAAAGCAAACAGATACTCACGCGCGCGCTCAAAAGACTCCTCAGTTCTTCTTCGTTTATATTCTCCCCGAGATTACCAATAAAAAGGGTATTGCAAGGAGGGTTATCCTTAATATTCTGCAATAAAAAAGATAGGAAACAGCATGAGATATAAGATCAGCAAACCTAGGCTAGGAAACCTCAAAATGGGTACAACAGTTATCAAACAATAAGAAGCTATAGCAAACTCAGAGCAGTCCACAATGTATCTAGATTTGGTAACAACTAATCACCAGCGAGTATAGCATGTACGATAGATAGAATGAACTTCGAGTTTGTAAATATTAGACAAGTAACACATGGATTTCAGGTAGATATATAAATAAATGAGGAAAGAAACGCAACTTCACCTGGACAGGCACATATGAACTAGGAGCTGCTATAGGTGCGGGGGGAGGCATTGGCACAGGGGGAGCATGATAACCTGCATAGGGGTCATATGGTGGAGGTGCAGGTGCCATATACCTGAATCAAGTATTATATATGATGTCAAATAAACCACTAAACAGAAAATCGATGTACCAAATAGACCGTCCTCCCCAGGGTTTACAAAACATCTCAAATTATATATATGAAGAAGAATCAAATGCCTCACAAATGAGGTGGACCCCAAACTGGAGGTGGTGGAGGATGGAAGGGAGACGGACTATAAACAGAGTGTGTGCAGTCACCACCAGTTTGTAAGCGCTTACTTTGGTCATAAGCATTTGAAACCCCAACAATTCCTACGGAATAACAATAGAACTCAAAGGTGAAACATGATTGGTTATAGTACTAACGAAAGTAAGAAACTAGATAAAGAGGAGGGGATCATTAAGATCCTCGCACAACACAAAACTGTATCAAACAAGCTTCAGTAAGATGACCAATAGTAAAATAAATTTTAATGGTTTATGTCATTAAAGTTCGAGCTAACCTCTTTTAACAAAGAGATTCTTCTTGGCCATCTTTGTATGTATCACAGACTTCGACTCAGCATCAAACACCAGATGCTACATGCCAAAAACAATATCTGTCATAAAGTGAAAGAAGAAAAAAAGAGTAAGCATTTGAGTCAACAATGAAAAGACGTAAACAGACACCGGATTTGTTTCTGAATCAGGAAAAATATGCTACAGATCTCCTTACTACGGCTGGGATGTTTAGACTGTGCTCCAATGCCCACTCCTTTGCCTCTGCAAATAGAAAGAACACCAAATCAGGACAAACTCTTCACGGATCCTACTTATTTCAGAAGCCTTGCAGGTAAACTGCAGTACTTGACGCTCACACGGCCAGATATCCAATACGCTGTGAATTTTGTGTCAGAAGATGCATCAACCAACTCTCTCAGACTTCCAGCTCCTCAAACGCATACTTAGATATGTGAAAGGGACAATCAAGATGGGTCTCACTTTACCCTCGGACACAGACAGTACTCTCAGAGCCTATTGTGACAGTGATTGGGCTGGTTGCAAAGATACAAGACGATCTACTGGTGGGTTCTGCACCTTCTTGGGTTCTAATATCATCTCATGGTCAGCAAAACGTCAAGAAACTGTCTCTCGTCAACTGAGGCTGAGTATCGCACACTCTCAGACAAATCTGCAGAGTTATCTTGGATTGGTTCTCTTTTACAAGAATTTGGAATTGAGCAGAAAGGACCAGCTGAAGCCTACTGTGACAATCTTTCAGCAGTACAACTTGCTGCTAACCCTGTGTTTCACAAGCGAAGTAAGCATTTCGAGACACACTTTCATTATGCCAGAGAACGTGTTGCTATGGGAAAACTGCTCGTGAAACATGTCCCTGCAACTCAACAGATTGCAGACATATTCACTAAGTCCTTGCCTCAACAGAGTTACTTTGATCTTAGATACAAACTCGGTGTGGAAGACCCTCCCACCTCGAGTTTGAGAGGGGGTATTGACATGAGCAACTCTGCTCCGGCCCAACAGAGTGAAGACACTGAAACATTGGGCCACAACCAACTTCTGAAGCCCAACCGAGTTAAGACAAAAGCTGTAACGGTAACATTGCCTCTCACAGCCGAGTTAAGACAGAACCGTGCTGCTGAGAAAAGCACAGACAGTACGAACATTGGTTCGGCTGTAATCACGGTGAGCAACAAGTTTAGCCTCCTTGATGATAAGGTTGATTGAAGATAAGATCGAATATTCTCAAGCATATTCTAGTTAGACCTAGCTTCATCTCAATCGTACGTTCTCTCCTGACAAGAGGTCTGCTCTTCATGTTCAGGTCATCACCATTTGCTAATTTCACCCGATTTCTTCTACAAAAGTGGGGAAGTTTGGTCCTTTGTTTTAACTTTTAACAACCAAATCAATATTAGATGGACATATATACTTTCTCTGTATATACTTCACGTGTACAGCTTATACTCATACAGTCTATATAGTTATATATATACTCTCACATTACTTTGATCATTAAATTAATCAGAATACAATATATTTCTTCTCTACCTTAATATAATAGTTGGCTTGTGAAAATTCATAATGATACTTTCTCTGGTCATGCCAAGTTTCGAAAACAAAGATTATAGGGATGAATAAACTTGGATTTAACTTTTGAGTCTGTTCTGCACGAAGTGTATATGATATGAAGTTTTCATTTCCAAAGTAACATATAAAAAGGAGCAACAATATCAGTTAATGTCACCGCTTGCTAGGGAAGTATAGAAAAGTTAAATCACTTATGCAAGTAGCGTGAGCATCACACAAGAAAGGACAATAACATTAATATTCTTTTGTTTACAACCAGAGAGACAGAGAGAGGAAAAGGAAATCAAAGAACACAATGAACAACATAGTTATAAGTTTTTAAAACGGTAGACAGTAATAAGAGCAGAATATTTCTCTTCTATAGCTTTCGTATTCATATGTTTCGTAGACTATTTGTTTCTGGCAACGATTATGGCAATTCGTACATATATTGCGAGTGAGATGATTATTTGGAAGAATATTAACATATCTGTAATAACTTGTCATTTTCCCACCAGGTATCATATATATATCCACCTCTCCAAGTAAACACTGTATATGGAGAGTGACATTGCAATCATTGCACATATAAATGCCATTTGTATTTAGATATGCTTCTTTTTCACAAACATCACACCAATATCGACCACTTGCGTCCTTATCATAAGAAAGGATAAGAAAATGGTCATCGTGCTTGTACCTCAGCTTATTGGGTAAAGTAGCACATCTAAAACAGAGAGCAAAATCACATTCTCCACAACTCAGACATGTCACTTGTGATAGTTGGCAAATAGAACACGTTTGCCTGTATACGGATGTCAAAAACAAAGAATGTGGATGACACTGATAATCGAATGGCTCTGATACAGAAGCACAACATACGTCTAATATGAATCTACACCCCATTTCCTGACACTCGTACATGAAACCATTACTTTTACGACTGCAACTACTACACAATTTTCGAGAGTCCACTTGTAGACTAATGGGATGAGGATGCAGTGCATGTTGTTTCTTTAGAGGAGTGTGTGCACATGCTTGATGGAGAATGAAATCATCACACTGCATACAACTATAAATAATATCATCACATACAGGAAGTATGCATCCTTGACAACGTTTGTTCTCGGCAGATTCTCTATTGGTGTCCTTTTCGAGTTTCATATGATGATGTGGATGACTGAAATGTTCTATAACTCCATCACCTATCTCTGTGAAGGACTTAACGCCTTCTTCATGTGCATCTTCAGGTGTTCCTTCAAGTTCTTTTTTATCCCATACATCTTCTCGTGTTGCACATTTCGAATGAACACTATAGCTGCATCCCTTAACACAAGTATATCTTCCATAATTTGTGTCTATGCTTCTACGACACACTCCACAAAACCATTTGTCAGGAGTTATTGAAGAATTGAAAGAGAGGCGGTGTTCATGACGTGATATTCTTATGACGCATGGAAAGTAGACACACTTTTTGTGGACTACACAATCACATTGATGACATAAATACATGAAAGATGTATGATCACTCAATGCACAAACATCACAGGTCAATAATGACTCTTTTCTAAGAAAGTAGTAGAGGGTATGCTCATGCCTTTTTGGATGGTCTATCGCAAGGACATGTGGCCCTCTTGCACAATCTCGACAAATAATAAAATCACATATAGAGCAATTGTAGACCCAGTCGCTAAAATATGAACAGCATTGGCATACCTTTGTTGGACATTTAGGCCGGTAATTAAATTGAAGTCGGAGAGAATGTTTAGGATGATACGGGTGATTTGATATCGGCTCGATACACTTCTTGTGATAGGCCATAGCGCGTCGAGATGATGTTGTGAGAAGACATTGGTTGCAGGAATAATATGTTGTATCAGGTAACGGATTTTCTTTGCAAACTCGACATTTGCCATATTCACCCTCTATGTTGTTGCACAAGTCTAAAGGACGGCTATGAGATGAAGATGAAGACGACTCGTCTGAAGAAACAGGTAAAAAAATTGATGAAGCTCCAAATTGTACAAAACGATACTCTTCTTCCTCGTTTCGGAAACGTATCGAAGGGCAAAAGAGAAGAGGATGAACATCTTGCTGCCTTGCCACAGAATCCATGGCTGATAGGGAACGAAAAGGATATGAAATTTTGTGATGGGTATGTGATTTTGAAAGTGGTGGTGCCATTACATAGATACATATTTATAATATAAGCTTAGCGAATGCAAACGTTTTGTTTTACACAAAGTATCAATGCTATTCTACTTGAGTGCATTTTTATCAAAAGTTTTCTAGACAAAGAAAAGTAGAAAAACTTCTCCACAAGAAGAGGATTACAAATATACTAATTCTTTACTTTTATAATCAGCACAGAATCTCTTTAAAATAAAATGCTAACTTTATTGATCAACAAAACAAAATCTTGCTGATGATCAAACGTAGACTTGTCTTGACATATCATCATCATGTGACTTTAACAATACATCATAGAGATGACTGTTAAAGCAATCGTTACGGTGAATTTAGACAAAAGAAAAACAATAATAATCTCACAACTTCAGTCTCTTCAGCCATTAATTACTTCTGAGACAACTTCAACCACATTTGTGAGACTCTAATTATTTCGGCCAGTAAGTTCGAAATCTAAGCTTCTTCGTTAAATGTGTGTTTAGTCTTCATTTCTGTGTGACTAGGAGATGATAAAAGATTTGTACTTTAATTAGAACGATCACAATTAGCTAGGATTCCAAGTTTAGTTGCTCTGAAATGTTTCTTTTGAGCTCACATTTATTTATTTATTTTTTTTTTTTTTTGAAAGAATGTAAAATTATTATTCAGTCAAAAAAACTTTTTCACAATGAATGTTCTGATTGTTTGAAAGTTAGCTTTTACATTTCACTTAGAATTGATGGCTTGTGGCAAGCCACATTTCCAAAACACCTTCAAAGGACTGATCGCCCTGCATTCTAATTGAGAGCAATCTGTTTCGAACCTGTTTGTCTATCTTCCTGATGATCTGGATTTGAGTTTGAGCTGGTTCTCCATGACGACGATTGTTCCGCTCTCTCCAAATATGATAAGCTGCAGTTTGAAAACAATATCGAACCAGGAAGTCTTTTAGTCGAGAGAAGTTTGGCTTATGGATGAGTGATATCAGGTTGCTCCACTCTGTCACGAATTTGTTGCCGAGGAGGTTTTGAGCAAGTGTCGTCCATATTCCTTTGTGAAGTCACAAGAGAAGAAAAGATGATCGTGGGTTTCTTCTGTATCTGCACAAAACACACAATTTATCTGGGGCCCTCCAGTCCAGCTTCTCATCCGATCACCGGTCGATAAACGGCGGTGAACTGCAAGCCATGTGAAGAACGAATATTTTGGTGTTGCATGACGAAACCAGACACCTCTATACCACTCTACACTTGGTTGTGCAGCCCTCAACACCATTGCTGTGTCTTTCGTCCGAAACTGAGGTTTGAATTTGTCCTTGGTGCTTCTCCATAAGTGGTGGTCCACTTCCTGAGGTTTTAACCTAGAGACAAGGGTCGCCATTGCTTCTTCAATGGTGTTCAGATTTTCCGCCCTATGGTATCTTCTGCGGTGTGTTTGAATAGCCTGAGCCACTGACGCTGTTTCAGGGATGCCATGTCAATAAATCCTCTCGGTCCTGTGAGAGCATACAACTGACCAAGATTCGACCAGTTGTCAAACCAAAATGAAGTATCTTCTCCATTTCTGATATCGACTTTATGCATGGTCTTGGCTAGGGCTCTGTATTTCAGAAGCTTTGTCCACATCCAGGAGCCATGAGAGGATCCCTTTACTGTCCAAATGTTGTGCTTTTTTATATAAGTATTGTAGGTCCATCTAACCCAGAGTGTTGGTTGTCTTGACAGAACTCTCCATAACAGCTTTAAGCAACTCACGACATTTGCTTCTTTTAGGCGTCTCAGTCCCAGACCCCCTTCTTTCGCCGGCTTGCAGACAGTCTCCCAAGCAATCTTTGCTTTTTTGGGGTTCAGCTCCGGCCCGGACCAGAGGAACGCAGAGCAGATTTTTTCTATTTCTGTAAGGCAGCGATTTGGCAGTCTAAAAGCTGAGATCCAGAAATTTGTGAGACTGAAAATTACAGATCGAAGGAGTTGTAATCTCCCTGCGTAAGAGAGATGGCGCGCTGTCCAGGAGCTGATCTTTGCTCTGACTTTTTCTACTAGTGGAGCATAATCCTGTGATGTCATCCTCTTTGTTAGGAGGGGCAATCCGAGATAACGAACTGGGAATTTGCCTTGCTGAAAAGGGAAAGCAGATAAAATGTCGTCTCTGCGCTCGTCAGATACTCCAGCCAGGAATATTGATGATTTCTCTATACTTACTGTCAGACCTGACTTGGCAGCAAACTCATCAAAAATTCTTATGACCCCTTCTATTGATTTCTTCTGACCATCCACAAATACCATGATATCATCAGCAAAACAGAGATGGGCCGGGTGAGATGAATTTGCTTACATTTAGGATGAAACCCTATTCTCCTTTCCAGGGCAGCTTTATCAATGAGCTTAGAGAGAACATTCATACACATGACGAATAAGTATGGTGAGAGAGCACAACCTTGTCGTAGACCCCTGGAGCTTTGGAAGAAACCGCCAAGTTCCCCATTAACTTGGACTGAGAAGGACGCAGTAGTAACACAGAGCCTGATCCAATGAATAAACCGTTCTGGAAAATTCATAGCTGAAAGAGTGTTGAGCAGGAAGTCCCACTGAACAGAATCAAAAGCTTTCGATATATCTATTTCATAGCGCATCGAGGAGAGATATTTTCCGTATGATAACCTTTAACCACTTCTGTTGCTAACAATACATTCTCCATCAAAAGCCTTTCCTTCACAAACGCTGATTGGTTAAGGGATATACATTTTGGCAGTATTGCTTTCAACCGATTAGCAAGCAACTTTGAGATTACCTTGTAGAGGACATTGCAACATGAAATAGGTCTGTAGTCTTTCATCTCCTTGGCCTCCTCTTTTTTCGGTATCAGAGCTAAAATTGTTGTGTTTATCCCTTTCGGTAGAAAGCCTTTTGAAAAGAACGATTTGATGGCTGCTATAAAGTCCTTCTCTATGATATTCCAAGCAGCTTTGAAGAACTCACTTGTGTATCCATCCGGACCAGGAGATTTGTCGTTAGGCATAGAGAATAAGGTTGTTTTAATTTCCTCCGCATTTATCTCCTTCACCAACTGCTCTTTCTCAACATCTGAACATCTGAAGGGGAGAAGATCACGTAACTGATTTACAGACATTGGTTCATAGTTACCTGGTATGTAGTTAAGAAGTTCCTCAAAATAGCTTGCTGCTTCTTGTTTTATGTCGTCCCCTTTTGTCAGATGGGCACCATTTCTCCCTATTATCTCACGAATCGAGTTTCGCATGCTTCGGGTTTGCACAATCCTGTGAAAAAAAGTATTATTCCCGTCTCCCACATTAAGCCAGTGTAGCTTTGACCGTTGTTTTAGAAAGCCCTCTTCCAACTCTGCTAAATGTTGCCATTTATTGAAAGCAGTTGTCTCGTCCTCCACCGTTCTAGAGGAGGGATTAGTTAGGTTCGCCTCTTGCTTTAAACAGAGATCTTCATATGCTTCTTTGGTCCGTTTTGGCAGATCTCCCAATTTCTCCCTCGCCATTGTTCGGATAGTAGGTTTCAGCATTTTTAATTTCTTGGAGAAACGGTACAAAGCAGATGTTGATTCAAACAGGGGAGTTGTAGTGCTCCAGTAGCCTTCCGTTTCTGGTAGGAATTGCGGAAGCTGAGTTAGGACATTGACAAACTTGAAGGGTTTCTTGCCTCTCCCCGTATCTGCCTCTAGTTTGATTCGACAGCGAGAGTGGTCAGAGCAGCCCCCTGATTCAAACATACTGTAGGACTGCGGATACTTGTTCATCCATTCAACATTGACTAAAACTCTGTCTAACTTCTTGCATATGAGGCCCTCGCTTCTTTTATTACACCATGTATATCGCGGCCCGTGGTAACTTAAATCCTGAAGAGAACAGAATTGAACAACCTCTTGAAAATCTCTTGTACCCGTGGAGATTACCCCTGCTGCTTCGTAGTTTGAATGTTCATCTGCATCCAATATCTCATTAAAGTCTCCGCCAATTATCCATGCTTTGTCTCTAAACATGGGGGCGTTATGATGGGTTCTTATATCTTCCCACAGCTCTTTTCTCTCCTCCACTAAATTAGAGGCATAGACAAAACTGCAAAAAAATTCCTCCCCATTCCCTTCTAACAGAACCGAGCACGTAATCATCTGATGACTCTTGTAGACAGGGGTCAATCTTATGTTTTCTTTCCAGACCACCCAGATCCGGCCTCGATTATTAAACTCATAGTTTGAAATACACGACCAATCGTGAAACACTGAAGAAAGAATCTTTGGAGCTTTATTTTCCTTGACTCTCGTCTCTAATAAACCTCCAAACTGCATGCAACTACCATTTATCCAGCTACGGATGATTGAATGCTTGGTGGGCTTGTTGAGTCCCCTCACATTCCAAAAAAAACCTGACATTAGTTTTTTTTCCGATAGACTCTTGTGCCCAGAACACTAAGACTCTTGTCTTTCGTGTGTTGAGCGGCTGAGTTTGTTATGACTTTGTGTCCTGTCTTTGATGCCCTGGGGAGAGATGGTCTAGTGTTCGCTGTTTCTGACACTACAGCTTCCCGTTGATTCTCATCCCCTTTGGCTATCTCTCCTTCCTCTGCTTCCTCAGAAGCCTTTTCGACTGAGTCATCTTCTGCATCTACTTGCAGAATTGAAAATCTTGAGGGAAGGATAATAGCACTGTCATCCTCTTTTTGTACTGATTGTCTCCTCATCTTTCCTGGGGATGCTGAAGTCCAAGTGTTCTCAGAATCCGGAATGCTGTGAGACTGGTTTGTGTCGTCCTTCTCTTTTTGCTTGAGGCTCTCTGTTTCTTCCATAGCACTGCATTCCGTTGCAGCTTGGATAGGAGATTTGTCTTGCGGCTGATCCTTTGCAATGTTTTGTAATGGTAGTTCACTAGCAACAGGTGGAAGACCCTCTGATTTTTTTTTGAGCACTGCCTCTTCCTGTCTAGTTTGTTGTTTCTTCCCCACCACACAGCTATCACTGAGATGACCCCATTTCGTACATGTTGCACATCGTGACGGCAGCCAGGGATACTTGTACTCGACAACAGTGTTTATTCCTTTTTTTGAAGTAAATCGAAAGGAGCGTGGGAGCTCTTTCGATAAATCTGCTTCAACAAACACCTTTGCCTCTTCGAAGCTTTTGCATAACTCTGTGTCTGGGTGCAACCGCTTTGGTACTCCCACTGGACTTGAAAGGAAACCTAGCCCTTTCCATGAGAACATAGAGTATGGTACGTTCTTAAGAATGACCCACATTGGAATTGTTTTTATCTCAGGTTGAGTTTCTTCTTCAATCGGAGACCATTTATTGACCACCATTGGTATGTCAGCAATATTCCACATACCTCTTCTGAGAACTCTTGCCCTCATCGAACTGTCGCTGATTCTGAATTTTATTGATTCTTCATTCACTACCCAGGCATCTATCTTTGCAGATTTGTCTCCAAGAGTCCATATTTTGTTAACAATCATATGGACTTTTGCAATATGTGGAGCTGTTGCTAGAAACTTACCGATCACAAACTCTTCCCATAAGGGGGCAGAACCTTCGATAACGTCATCCGGGATTTCCACAACCGGATTGCCATCGACCATCGTGACGTTAAAATCATGTTTTGACAGACTTTTTTGTTGTTGACCACTGAAATCCAAGATTGCTTCTGAGGGTTTTGGGGATCCTTCACCGGAGACCCTGTCGGAGATGTAGCCGCCGAGGGAGGAGTCACCGGAGTAGCTGCCGGCGTCGAGATCCTCAGGGAATTGGCCGCCAGATCGACCTCCATTGATGGAGATGCGGCGCACAGTAGCTGCAAAGCGGAGTCGCCTCGAAATCGCCTTTTTTTTTTTTTTTTTTTTTTTTTTTGAGCTCACATTTAGACATTGCAATTGTCTTGGTTAACCCATATTTGTTCATGATCCAACTTTTAATGTTCTTTGTTGACAGTTCTGCGCTCAGACACACCTGAAGTTTGAAGCTTTTAATCAGAGATTTGGTTTCTGAGTTTGATGACGATGAATTGCTTCTCTGGATGGATGGATAAAAGGGACGCATGAACGTCTCTCCGCATATTTCGTTTCCTTTATTGTCTGTAATGAAAGATTGATGATACTCGTCCAATCAATAATGACAAACATAGAGCTTCTGTTGCTTGCTTAAAACAAATTATTTTGTGGATTCTTTAGCTTTCTCTGTTGTCCATTAAGTAACTATGACCGTTCCCTACAGGCTACAGCAAATGAGCATTGTTTCAAACTTCAAAACCTAAAGTAAAAAAAAAAACTGCTTAAATCTCGATCAAGTGAAGGGTTTCTCAAAATCTGATAAGTAAATAAAGGCCATTAAGATTCTGCAAGCGCCCCAAGTTAAAAGAATCGATTATAATTCATGAAACTGGAAAGCGTAACTATCTCTTTGAAAGAACACACGATGGGCAGAGAGACACTATAGATCGCTTCTTGTTTCACGTCCAGAATCAACTTCCCTAAAGCAGCAGGACACTGACATCAGTAGGAGAAGAGATAGGTGCACAGGACTATTGATAAGTAGACTCCACGCTAGCTCTTAGAAACTCCTGCGTCAGGCTCTGTTCCTGGACGCCAGGAGATAATATTACCTCACTTTGTAGGTGAAAAATTCCAACATGATTGTCCCTGCATAAGGCCAAGCCAGACCTGGGGATGGATATATATATATACTGCCTCAACTATACACCTACAATATAATGGTGTGCCTATCTTCAACAATTATATCAGCTGAATAATGACACCGATGTGACAGATCATGAGAGCCGCATTCCACAGAATGTAATGTTATGTTATTGATGTGATAGGCCATGCAGTGAAAACGAAGTTGATGAAAGGCCTCTGGATGTAATCATGTTATGATGTAACGTAATGTTATGTTAATTCCTAGCTAACATAGCAAAAATGGAGTTTCATTGTGATGAATTGGTCAAAATGATGAAAATGAATCCCACAAAGTAATGCGTTAAAAGCAGCAAGAAGACAAACAAATGGCAAACCGAACTCCTACAGAATTAATAACCACACTTGAGAATGCATGTAGCAAAGCTAATAGGAGCTGACACATGTTATATGGTGATGAGGTCACTATATGCATCCATCACATGAGCAAGAAGCAATGCTGATGCTTAAAAATGTCGGGAATGAAATGGATGCAAATGCGGACTGCCTGCAAGATGCATCCTATTCGTGCAGTTGTTGGAAGATAAAGAAGAGAGTACATCCCCCTTCAAGGAACTACTGATATGTCAGGGCTCCTTGAGCTCCATTTGCGCTTGGAGAGGGAAAAAAGGAATGGCCGCCGCCTTCCTTCCTTTTCCCATATGGATTCTTGGAATATGTATCATTGGGGTTAAGAAGAAACAAACCGAAATAGTAAAAGTAACTGTGCATATTGAAATATAAAAGAAACGGCAGCAGATAATTTTTCATGGAGAAGAAAAGAACAAGCACAGTGAGTGATTTGTTAAAAGGATATTGGATTCTCATGCCAACTGAACCAGAACTTGGAATGACAGCTCCTTGCAAATTGTGGTGAACGTTGGTGGCACTATTCACATCCTGACAAAATCAAAATAGAGCCGTTTAGCAATATGCTGTAACACGTTATCAAGCGCGTATACACACAGATAGCTATCGGTGGAGAATTCACCTCGAACTCAATAAAGCAAACTGTATGCCTTTCTTGTCTCAGAATTTTCATTTGCTTGAAACCAGGTTGCCTGCAAGATGAAAGTACAGTTGACCACTTGACAAGACAGTAATACACAAGTCAAGATCTCAAAGAAAGCAATGGACTGAACGAGTGCCATTAAAGCAAACAGATACTCACGCGCTCAAAAGACTCCTCAGTTCTTCTTCGTTTATATTCTCCCCGAGATTACCAATAAAAAGGGTATTGCAAGGAGGGTTATCCTTAATATTCTGCAATAAAAAGATAGAAAACACATGAGATATAAGATCAGCAAACCTAGGCTCGGAAACCTCAAAACGAGTACAACAGTTATCAAACAATCAGAAGCTATAGCAAACTCAGAGCAGTCCACAATGTATCTAGATTTGGTAACAACTAATCACCAAGCATGTAAGATAGGTAGAATGAACTTCGAGTTTGTACCACATGGATTCCACGTAGATCTATAAATAAAAAGATGAAAGAAACGCAACTTCACCTGGACAGGCACATATGAACTAGGAGCTGCTATAGGTGTGGGTGGAGGCATTGGCACAGGGGGAGCATGATAACCTGCATAGGGGTCATATGGTGGAGGTGCAGGTGCCATATACCTGAATCAAATGTTATATTTGATGTCAAATAAACAACTAAACAAAAAATCGATGTACCAAATAGGACGTTCTCCCCAGGGTTTACAAAACATCTCAGATTATATATATGAAGAAGAATCAAATGCCTCACCCATGAGGTGGACCCCAAACTGGAGGTGGTGGAGGATGGAAGGGAGACGGACTATAAACAGAGTGTGTGCAGTCACCACCAGTTCGTAAGCGCTTACTTTGATCATAAGCATTTGAATCCCCAACAATTCCTACGGAATAACAATAGAACTCAAAGGTAAAGTAAGAAACTAGAAAAAGAGGAGGGGATCATTAAGATCCTCGCACAACACAAAACTATATCAAACAAGCTTCAGTAAGATGACCAATAGTAAGATAAATTTTAATGGTTTATGTCGTTAAAGTTCGAGCTAACCTCTTTTAACAAAGAGATTCTTCTTGGCCATCTCTGTATGTATCACAGACTTCGACTCAGCATCAAACACCAGATGCTACATGCCAAAAACAACATATGTCATAAAGTGAAAGAAAAAGAAAAGAGTAAGCATTTGAGTCAACAATGAAAGGAAGTAAACAGACCTGAAGGGTATCTTTGGCTGCCATAGCAAACTGTGCCGTGGAGAAAAGAGCAAAACCCATGGGCTTTTCTCCCTTGAAGTTCACCTGAGAAGCCTCGTAACCAGGCAACCATCTTAAGAGATTCAGAAGCTCTCTCTCTTTTACATCATCCGGAAGCCCTGCGATGAAGATTGTCCGAAGCTGAACAACAGATTCAAACTCGAGTAAGATATCATGTGTTTCTCAAAATCACAAAACTCAATCCAGATGCAGGTACAAAGATATAACTCCGAAGAATATACATGTCTCAATCAAATCAATTGATAAAACAATTACTACATAAACCATGTCCATCATATTACGAGAACCATTCCTTCTTGTGCACAGACCATAAGTGTAGGTAACAAACTGCATAATCTTTCCAATATATAAATCCAAAATTTAAGCGAAATTATAGAATTATTAGCATAATAAACATGCAAATGATAAGAGTGCTAAAAAAAAATCAAATAGATTTGGAATTTTCAGGTTTAGCAGTGTCCTCCATGAAAAAAAAAATGTGCAACAAACTAATCGATCCCGAAACAAAAAGCTATATCAAAGAGCAGCAAACAAAAAAAAAAATCCTAACTTGAAACAAAATCAAGGAAGCTTGTCTCAACAACATATCAAAAGAACTACCAAAATAATACTGACAGAGTTGTAAGTTGTAACCTCGTCATAAGGAGGACGATTATGGTTGTCAACTAAACCAGGAGGAGGAGGGTGATGATGATGTACGGGAAGGGGATGTGGTGGAGCAGCTGATGAGACTGCGGCTGGAGGAGGAGGCGCCCCTGCCGGCGGCCACTGCTGGTGGTAAGGGTGGATTCCGGCGCCGGCCATACGATGGAGAGAGAAGGAAACCCTAAGAGAGGAGAGAGAGAGAGATGTCGGAACGAGTTTACTCGGCGGAAGAATTAACGACAAGTGCCAGACTTGTTTTTTAAGTCACATGCTTCGCACGTGATGGACCTGGTGTTCTGAATTGAATTTTGTTCATATTATTAGTCGGGGAAAATGTCTCAAAATTTCCCCCAAAACTATCCGAACTTACAATTTGACCCCTTACATGAATCCCGCTAATCTCTGCACAGGATTTCAACTACAGGTTTGGACTGAGAGTGAATACCGTTATAATGTTGTTGTATGCAACGTCATTAGCAGATCTACAACAGGCTCTATTTTTTTTATTCCATTATCCATCTATTAAGCTTTATGAAACGAATTCAACATATAGATTATAATCAATCTACAATCAACATCTTGAAAATAAATCCAACATGAGAGACATGACAAATGTAACAAGAACCAAAATTGATGGCTTTTTGTTGTATTTTAATTTTAGGCTTCATAGTAAAGAATAACCAAAAAATGGCACATAACCAAAAATACTGTTTTTTACAGTTTTTAATTTCTGTGAATGAGTCGCATGTTTAACAGAACTAACAATTATCCAAAATTCTTAAAAGTTCCGAACGAGATGAGAAAGCGATTGCAGTAGCGATGGAAGATCTGGAAGGATGATGTTGATGGCGAAGCCGAAGATTGTTTTGTTTGGTTTGATCATCATTTCATGCTTTAAAAAAAAAAACCCAAACCCCACTCACCACTCACACGCCAATAACAGACCGACCAACAAAAACATGTCAACGTGTTGCAACACAGAACCACACATATGCTTCCAAAGCTGTCGTTTGATTCCCACGCGCGCGTGGACGACTTTTTCTCGATTAATTGTCTCTCGTCTCACGATTTAACTTTTTCCCTTCTTAACACATAATTCTAAAATTCTCTTCAATCTCTTCGATGAAATTTCGTGTTCATGTTGATTTGATCGATTCCAAGGACAGAGTCAAACCCTAGACGGTGATATTTATATTATTACACGAAGACGAGAAAGAACTGATTTTGAGGTTTATGAAAAAAAAAAAAACAGACAAAGAATCAAGCTAACTGTTTTGATTCTGGTAAAGCCATGAGACCGATTCAATCGCCTCCTGGAGTATCTTCCCCGATGAAGAGCCGCTTACGCAAGCGTCCTGACCTCAGCTTACCACTCCCACACCGTGACGTGGCTCTCGCTGTACCTCTCCCTCTCCCTCCTCCCTCCTCCTCCTCCTCTGCTCCGATGTCCGGTTCCGCGACCTCCACCAACATCTCCGCCGCGAAGAGCTTGTCCGAGCTAGAGCGAGTGAACCGAATCGGAAGCGGCGCCGGAGGAACGGTTTACAAAGTCATCCACCGTCCGACTTCGCGTCCCTTCGCTCTCAAGGTGATCTACGGTAACCACGAAGACAACGTGAGGCGCCAGATCTGCAGAGAGATCGAGATCCTGCGAAGCGTCGACCACTCCAACGTCGTGAAATGCCACGACATGTTCGACCACAACGGCGAGATCCAGGTTCTTCTCGAGTTCATGGACAAAGGGTCTCTCGAAGGCGCGCACGTGTGGCAGGAGCATGAGCTCGCCGACCTCTCCCGCCAGATTCTCAGCGGGCTGGCTTATCTCCACCGCCGCCACATCGTCCACCGCGACATCAAGCCTTCGAACCTCTTGATTAACTCAGCCAAGAACGTGAAAATCGCTGACTTTGGTGTCAGCCGGATCTTGGCGCAGACCATGGATCCTTGTAACTCCTCTGTTGGAACCATCGCGTACATGAGCCCTGAGAGGATTAACACCGACCTGAATCACGGCCGTTATGACGGTTACGCTGGAGATATCTGGAGTCTTGGTGTTAGCATCTTGGAGTTCTACTTGGGGAGATTCCCTTTCGCTGTGAGCAGACAAGGCGACTGGGCGAGTCTAATGTGCGCCATTTGTATGTCTCAGCCGCCGGAGGCTCCGGCGACGGCGTCTCAGGAGTTTCGTCACTTTATCTCTTGTTGCTTGCAGAGTGATCCTCCTCAGCGATGGTCTGCGCAACGGCTTCTGCAGCATCCTTTCATACTCAAATCATCCGGAGGAGGTCAGAATCTCCGTCAAATGTTGCCGCCGCCTCGTCCTCTCCCTTCGTCTTCTCCTCCGGCTTCCTAGTTTTTCCTCTTTTTCTTTTTTTTTTTTTTCCTGACAATTTTCCGTAAGTTTTGCATACCCTCAAGAAACAGATATTGAAAGAGTAGAATGATGTGGTTGTGATTTGGGTATGATTCGTCAGGAAAGAATCTCAGTTTGAGTCTTGTGAAGGTGCTAAGCTCGATTTATGTCTTTGGGTGATATGGTAGAATGTTTGCTAGAAATGGGAAAAAAAAAGGAGAAGAAGAATTCTTATGGTTATGAATGAAGATGAGTTTGGCTTTATTATTATTACTTTGATTGTTCATATCAGGAAGTAATCGAGGATCTTCCATTTGTTCAAATTTTTCATTAATAAAGCTTTCTTCTTTTATTTCCCCCTTTACTTCTTATTGAGAATCCATTAATAAAGGCTACTGCTTTCTGTTTTTCTTTGCCATTTATGGGTCTTGATTGTCTAATAATTGCGGAAAAGTTGAAAGCTTGTCTTGTGACCTTTGACGAAATCATGTGATTGGTAGAATTCATAAAAGGTTTCATTTGTTTCTATGCATGTAAATCCTCAGCTTTTCACCTAATTTCTTTCTAATCTTGCCTTGATGCTTTGGTGTGATAAGAGATCTAATCTAATTCAAGTGTCCAGTTCAGGTTCTAGCTTCTGGGCATATACTATGAAACTCTACCTCCTGTTTATCATGTTGGTGATAAAAACAGGAACAAAAAAGGTTTTTTAACATATATGATGATCTCTTTTACCAAATTCCATTTTTTGGTGTGATGTTGTCTCCTTTCTCTTCTTATGCTCTCAACTTAATGATTCTTGATTTTACTCTCTTTAACTTGTATATGACTGCTTTCAGTTTCAGGAACTAGTCCTAGTAGTATCTTTTATTATTCTTAACTCTTTTCAATACAGAAAGATAAACTTGTGTAGCCAGGGCGTGGAGGAACCTGTTGGAACATTTAACTTCTCGGCTGAGCCACTTCCTTCTCATTGTCGCTCTAGTGGGTATGTTTCTCCTCCTTAAATCTCTCTTCTGAAAATAGTTGTAATTCTTCTTAGGAGGATCGCGAAATGAGTTTATAGGAAATGTATCATGTTGTTGAGGGTAGCCTAGCTTTAGGTTTCAAATACACAAACAAGATATCTAAACTAGCGGTTTGTACATTAGAGTTCTGAAATTACAAGGATCTTGAGGATTTTGATCTTCTCTCACTTTGAAACCACAAACCTCCTCATGAACTTTTATTGATCTCCCTGAGACATTTTATACAGATAGAAAGCATAACCTAACTAAAACACGGTCACATGAGAGTAACTAAAACTTTATAATACTTAAAATGTAGAATGCCCTTGACTTTACAGGATTTTGATGTCTCGAAACCAAATTAGATTTCCAAATAATTGCTTCTTAATGACTTCAATTTTCAAGCTTACAAATACATTCAAAACTCTCTTGTGTCTACTTAGGGTACTCGGTTTCCAACTTAGCTCGGAGTTCCTTCCTCAAGATCTTGCCCGAAACTGCTTTCGGTATAGCTTCGATGAAAAACACCATCTTGATTCGCTTGTAATGAACCACCTACATGTAGATTATTATCACACCATTATTTAAAAGCATCTAAAGCTTCCATCTTTGTGTGCTTTTTGCGTTTGGAGACAGCAAGTGAAAATCTCAAAATGTTACCTGTTTGTTGACATAACTCTTGACATCCTCTTCGGTTAACTGAGACCCTTCCGATCTAACCACAAATGCTACCGGAACCTCATCAGCTATTTCATCCTTCATCCTGAACAAAAATATTTGAGTTTCATTAGAAGCGACAAAACATTAGCGAAGTTTTCATATTTGTTTTTAAACTCACGCGACAACAGCAGCATCCTCGATATAAGGATGAGAAATAAGCAATGCTTCAAGCTCAGCTGGAGCCACTTGATAGCCTTTGAATTTGATAAGTTCCTTCAAACGATCAACAATGAAGACCTCGTCGTCATCATCCACAAACCCAATGTCTCCCGTATGTAACCACCCGTCTTTATCTATGGTTTGCGCAGTAGCTTCCGGATCATTCAGATAACCTAACGACATGAAACCATATCTCTGTCAAAGTGTTCTTCCAAGGGGAAAAACAAAAAACGGGCACGACGTACGTGATCGTTTAGTTTTGTTTTACCTTTCATGAGCTGATCGCCTCGAATGCAGATTTCGCCAGGTTTGTTGCGTGGCAAGGAGACTCCGGTGATGGTATCGACCACTTTCATCTCGGCGTTCCTGATCACAGTCCCACACGCACCAGACTTGGTCTGGAATGGGTTCTTTGCAAACGCCAATGACTTGGCCACTGTTCCTGACTCAGTCATTCCATAACCCTGAAAACGTGTTTCTTTAATATGTCTAGTCATTACAACAAATGTGAAAATGACAGCATTTGACAATTTTCCACCATGATAACATCCTTGCTGACCAAGACAGGAACTAAGAATCAGCAGCGAAATCATTAAAGAAGTTGTGTCTGAAAACTGTAACTAAGTAAACGAGGTATTAATGGTATGACAATGGGGTTGGTTCATCAACATGTGCGCTGGTCGCCGTTATTAAATAATTTGACAAAAAATAGTTTAACGTTTACTTGTGTTATGATCCGGCAAGCTATGAATAAGTCAAATACGTTTGTTTTGTCAAATCAATAAGTCAAATACCTAAAACATAATAAATGAGCTATAAGATCGATTCGAATGGGTGATTCTTATAAAGAGACGAGTAATGAATGTGTGCCCAGTAGTGGACTAATAAATGGCGCAAATAATTCATTACTTACAAGTACAGACTTAATTAAAATTGATTATACATGAGTAAACACAAGAAAGAAAGTGAGAAACCAAACAAGGAAGTGCAGAATAAAGTGGACAATGGGATCGAAAGTGTTTTTTATTTTTCCGCTATACATTATCTTGTGTCAGTGTGTGTGACCGTAACTCCATTTCGAAGCTAATTATTGTACTCTGTTATATAATGGGATTTTTTTTATGATTTGTATCTGTTGCCAAACAAAAAAAATGATTGTATCTTTGAATATGATGCAAAACTAGTAGGATGGTTTAATGTTGGTTCTATTATTTGATTATTATATCTTTGGAAGTGAAACTCATCCATCACATGAAAGAACCTCCAAACTCCAAAGTGATCAACTATGTTAGCGAGATTCGACCAACCGGTCGAAACAAACATAACGACAATCACTTTGTCCTTGTCTACCTGAGCCAGATGGCAAAATTTGACCCAAAACGAATCATCCTTCTATTTAACCCAAAATAGTATTGTTTCTTTTTTGGCTTCTAACAGAATAAAATATATTGGTCAAAAACATGGTTTCTTTTTTTTTCTTGTTGTTATCTTCTATGTCTCGCTTACCTACTACAAGTACGAGATATACTTAAGCTTTCATCTAATTGATTGCGATTTGTATAGGATAATGACAACGATACGTAATCAATGTCTACATAAAATCAAATATATTGGTACTCTAACATCGCAATTACCAATAAATATTCGAAATTTGGTGACGCGGAAGATCTAGACACTGACATCAACAGTTTTAAGCTTAGGTTTGGTGAACCACCACTAATTAATCCTTTTCTAAAACGCATGTAGACCATACATTACAAATATTCTATTTGATTACTCGTCTATAGGCACATATCGACAAATCTTTACCTACCACAAGCATTTTTGTACTAATTACATGACAAATGCACGTTAACTGCTAAGTATCAAATGAATAATCAAAATAGTCACCACACTCATACACGAATAATTAGCTAATCTTAAATTTTCAATAGTCATATTTCTCAGATTTGTCCCTATGTTCAATCGCATTAAACTTTATGAAGAAATATAACAAAATAGTTGTGAAAGTGAGAGGATATTAATTAAAACTGACCTGGCCAAATATGGCATTGGGAAACTTGAGACGCACGGCGTCTTCAAGCTCCTTCTTTAGCGTAGCTGCGCCTGAAAGCATCATCCTCACCGAGCTCAGGTCGTATCTCTCCGTGTCCGGCGATTTAACGAACGCAAGAACCACCGGAGGAGCAACCGGAACTACGGTGACCTTATACCTCTGAATCAGCTCCATCACTAGATTCAACTCGAACCTCGGCACGATCAAGATCGCCGCACCGGTCCTCATCGCCGAGAGCATCAGCGCGTCGAGCGCGTAAATGTGAAACATCGGGAGAAAACAGAGGATGACGTCATCTCCGGTGAAGTTGACGTTAGGGTTTTCTCCGTCGACTTTCTGAGCAATGCTCGTAACTAATCCCTTGTGAGTGATCATCACTCCTTCGGAAGCCCCGTTGTGCCGGAAGAGTACGGCATCGACACAGTGTCCTCCGGCGAGATTTCCGGTTTAGGAAGCTCTGTTTCCTCCGCTTTAGTCAGTTCTGTGAAACTCACGCAACCGTCGTCTGACGAAACAACGTCGCCTTCGTCGTCTACGCAAACGATCAGGACGCCGTCGTTCTGGAGGTTTGTTAGTTTATCGACGTAACACCGTTTCGTGATGATCATCTTGGCGTCGGAGGCTATTGCCTGTTTTGCGATCTCCGATTGGGTATAGTACGGATTCGCGGTGGTGGAGACGGCTCCGAGGTAAGCTACGGCGAGGAAAGATAGAGCAAACTCCGGCGAGTTTGGGAGGAGGAGCATCACGGTGTCACCGTGGCGGATCCCTTGTCGGTGGAGCCCGGCTGCGATCCGCCGTAAGTTGATTTGTACATCGGCGTAGGTAAAGATACGTCCGGTGGCACCGTCTATGAGACATGTGGTGGTGGAATCACCGTCTCCGTCGCCGGAGAATTTCTGGAAGACGTAATCGTTGAGAGGAAGATGATTCGGAATAGAGATATCGGGAAGTTTGGATCGGAAAATGAGATCATGAGAAGGTTCTTCTTCATCTATCTTCTTTGTGAGAGAAAGCGTTTGTTGTTGTTGGAGCACCATTTGTGTGGAGTTTCTAATTCTTCAGATTCAAAAAAAAAAAAAAACTTCTTTGTGAAAATGTAACGTCTGCTTTTTTTTTTTTTTTTGATTGGGTTTTATAATGGTGCGTTGGATTAGGAAATGATAATTACTTAGAAATTGGATGAGACCGGTTTATTATTAAATCCACTATTGGTTTACTTCCATTACATGCGATTTTGTCAATAAAGTATTGGCCTATTGCTCTGTAGTTGGTGGGTGGGCCATTTTACTGTTGATTTCCATCACGATTGTCAATATTTAGATAATGTTAACTTTTTAATCGTAGTAATAGTAAATTATTTATCAACGTTAACACTTATTAAATTATATAAGTCCGCTTAATTTAATAATTTAATAATTAGTTTTGGTTAATTATTTAAAGTTAATAAAACAAAGCAATGATATAAAATATCTTATTATAAAGTATTTTAATTGCGGAATTTTTTCCAATTCTTCATACTTTTTTTTTCTTCATTATTTTAAACGTTGTGACTGACTTTTATACGAAAGTGTATACTACAATTGCATTGCAGAGGAGACTCTTATTTCTCCAATTTGATTCCCCGTCTACAGTCTACTGAACCAAATTAATTTCATCTTGTTTTATGCTAACTCCTCAAAATAATCACTATTTGATAATACACCTAATTGACATAATTGCAATCTGACACTATTTTCTCTCTCCATCCAAAGGGATCGTTTCCAGTAGCCTGGGCATTCGTCCCAAACCGAAAAAAATCAAACCGAAAAGAACCGAACCGAACCAAATAAACCGAAACCGAAAATAACCGAATAAACCGAAATGTTCGAATAAACCGAAAATATCCGAATAAACCGAAAATAAAGCCAAAATAAAACCGAAACTAACCGACAAACCAAAAATAAAACTAAAATTAATCGATAAACCGAAAGTAAAACCGAAATTAACCGAATAAACCGAGTTTTTTAAAACTAACCGAATAATTTTTGGTTTTTTTCATTACAATAACCGAATAAACCGAAATAAACCAAAATATAAATGATTTCGGTTTAATTCAGAATACATAATTATATTCAAAACCGAACCGAATAAACCGATGTCCGAACCGAACCGAAACATAATTCTGTTAATTTCGGTGAAAATTTTTCAGAACCGAAAAAACTGAAAACCGAACTAACCGAACCGAAAAAAACGAACTAACTGAATGCCCAGCTCTAGTTTCCACCTTTCTGATGCCATGGTTGTTACCTGAGAAGACGGGGTACAGCCACACAGAAACTATGCAAACTAGCTCTGCACACACAGAACTTGACCCTCTTACTCTAGCTACACAAAACTCTTTTAACGAGTTTAAACCACACGAAGTTCTTTGTTTATGGTTTTGACCACATAACCGTTTAGTGTTGACGGATTCCGTCTAATCCGTACCTAAACCATATTAAAATTGTAGTTAAACCAAATAACGAACGTAAACCGTATTTGAATCGACAGTAGACCAAAATCAAACTCTTAAACCAAAATAAACTTTTGAACCAAAAAATCAAACAAAACCCAATTAATAAACCAAACAAAACCCCCAAATCGCTATTACGCTATCAAAAATCTTACTCTCTCAAAAATCCCCAAATCGATTTTACTCTCTCAAGAAACCTAATCACAGCCTGTCTTTGATTCTGGGTTTTGGAAAGCGAAACTGAAACGATGAGGTAAGTTCCTTGTTTCTGAACAAGAATTTTTTTGATATCGACGATTTCTTTCTTCCTTAATTTCTTTTATGTAAATTGTTTTTGCTTAGTTGGTTAATCTTGATTTCCAAAACCCAGAATCTGAATTTTTTTTTCTTTTTCACGGGGAAGAAAGGTTAAAGGGGGACAAATAGGTTTGGGGATTTGGATTTTTTTTTTTTCCAACAACTTTTTTTTTTTTGGTTCAACGGGATTTGGGGTTTATTAATTGGGTTTTGTTTGGTTTATTAATTTGGTTTTGTTTGATTTTTTGGTTCAAAAGTTTATTTTTGGTTTAAGAGTTTGATTTTGGTCTACTCTCGATTCAAATACGGTTTACGTTCGTTATTTGGTTTAACTACAATTTTAATATAGTTTAGGTACGGATTAGACGGAATCCGTCAACACTAAACGGTTATGTGGTCAAAACCATAAACAAAGAACTTCGTGTGGTTTAAACCCGTTAAAAGAGTTTTGTGTAGCTAGAGTAACAGGATCAAGTTCTGTGTGTGCAGAACCAGTTTGCATAGTTTCTGTGTGGCTGTACCCCGTCTTCCCGTTGTTGTTACCTTGAGTTTCAAGTATGCAACCTTTACCATTCCTGCTAAATTTTAAGATTGGATTTTTAAAACTTTTTATCCCATCTTCAATATATATATATACATATAGGCATGGTTGTAATTCTTCTATTATCGTCTTAGACCATCTCTAATGGTTTAATCCATTTTTCACTCTAAAATGGAGTAACTCCAAAATGGAGTTGTGTTTTTCTCCAATAGTTTGTTCCATTTTTTATTCAAAAAAATATTCTATATAGATACTATTTTATTTTCTTTTCAATACCTTTTATTTATAAAATTTACAAATTGATCCTCTATTTTTCATAACTTCCATATTTTTATTTAAAATTTAATAAATAAAAATATTATATTAAATAATAAAAATAAAAACAAAAATATAGTAATTTATTTAAGAATTGTCATTAGTGTATTTTTCTCACAAATGATCAACCAATGCATTTCGAAGAGAAAAATATTTTTCTTTATCTTGGATTTCTCTAAATCGACCAAGAAACTCTTGGAATCGGATATTTTCATCTTGTGCTATTTGGACATCAGGAGGTGGAGCTTCTCTTGCGGCTTCAATTGGTGCTTCGAGATCACGTCATTCTCGATTACCATGTTATGTATTTTGTGTGTATTTTGAAGGTCAACAAGAACTTTTTTTACGGAAACGAAATACTCAACAACAAGATGAACAAATTCCTCCTTCATCAACTTTATTTGGACAATATTTTAATTTTCTTGGTGGGTCAGGAAGCGATTTACCGTATTATTAAAATTGTGTTAAATTTGCTAGTGTTGTTTATTTTTAATTTCAGTATTTGTTATGTATTTTTAAGTGCACTTTAATTTGCAATCTCTTAAAAAAATGTTTTTTTACAATCTCTTAAAATAAAAAAATTATTATTTGATTTTTAATATATAATCATGAACAAATTTTAAATATAATTTTTATATAATGTGATATTATGACAAAATAATATTATCAAAAAATGAGATGCTATAATTAGTATAATAGTTTAAATAATATTTTAATATTATAGTTAAAGTGATATATTATAAAAAATTATTGTTATACACAAAGTTATCATTTAAATAAATTAATATTTAGAGGACTTTTTATAAATAAAAAAATTACACTCCAAAATGGAGTAGAAAATGGGAGTAACTTTTGGAGTGGAAAATGGAATATCATTGGAGAAAATTTTACTGCAAAATAGAGAAAAATGTGAAAAATTGAGTACCATTAGAGATGCCGTTATGCATACCTTATGTTATCAATAAGTCATACTTAAATAAACATTAGAGGTTCAAGATCGATTTAAATGGGTGATTCCTAGAAGAAGAGAATGAATGTGTTCTCAACAATGGATCACACTGTGTAACTACTATTCGGATTGTTTTTAATATATATGTTAATAAACTTATCTATGCTATCTCCAAATTAAACTGTTCATGTCATGCATGTCGTTATATTTTGGTGTCACCACCAAGTCACTAGCTAGTTGCAAACTTGCAATTACCAATTGATATCCGGATCTTGGTCACACCGAACATGACACTGACATAAATAGTTGCAAAGCTAAGACATATGAACCAGAGCAGTAGTCTATTTTAGACCATAACGTTGTTGCTATATATCTCTGTCATGGAGTATATTTCAAATACCATTTGATTATTCTAATCTCTGTCGACTGGAATAGCGATAAATTAAAACCTACCTCGAGCATATAGTCGGCGTGTTTTAATTTTTCTACAAACACAGTAAAAGCTCAGTAAATCTTAATTAACTACCGGAATGAAACTTTTTTTTTTCCAATTCGTCTACCCAGGATTCACTCCATTTCACAAAGAATAATGGATTAAAAGCACGTATAGTTACTTTATAAAATATATTATGTTCGTATTTCAATCCAAAATTGATACTTTTCGTTACTAAAAGGCTTCTTTTTTTTTCTAATTCGCTTCGGATCTGGTCTTACAATTAATTCTTAATGTGATTGTTTTTTTTTTTTTTTTTTTTTTTTTTTTTTTTTTTGGCAAAGTGATTGTTTATTTGTTTAATAAGTGGAGATACCCGCTAAAAAAGTTTCTGCTGGAAATGGCCTAAGATGACTGACCTTTTTGTTGCTTCTTCTTTTTTTTTCTTTTTTTTTGTCGATCTGATTGGATGTATCTGTTACCAAATAAGGGAGGAAGAAAAATTTAATTGTGGAGCCCATTGTCACTATTTGCACAGTAAAATTTCTACACGTTCGATTGTAAACATACCTTCTTCAATAACAATATTCTCAACAAGAGAATTCTCTCTCTCTTCTTCTTTTATTTTCGGTGTTCTAAAAACTCTGCGGGTATGAATTTTGTCTTTATTTATTATTTCCGATATAATAAATTACCAGTATTATTATAACACGTTATCAGCACGATCGTTCTACGATATGGGCTATATATATGTAATATTTACTCTGTTATAATGGCCGGGATACCAGCCTATATAATAATTTATTATTATTATAATGGTTGTTTAACGCACCATTATTTACTTAATATTACCGTAGGCGGTTTGTCGCCTCGTTAATAATTTACCGCTTTATATTATGGTTGTTAATCCACCATAATTATTTATTGTTAATGTTATAATGGATGGCTGAGCCACCTGTATAATTTTATTATTAATGTCATAATGGATGGCTAAGCCACCGCATATTTATTTATTGTTTCAATGTGGATGATTATATCACCATAATTTTCTGATTATATATCTGTTTATATTATAATCATTATAAATTAAATATGCATTTTTTTGTGTGTTCAAAATAAGATTGCGGTCTCATTTATTCCTCAGGCGAATAAATCTAGACTCATATCAACGTACACCTCCAGGAACCCATGTTCCGTTAAAGAGCACATTCTTGTCCAACTGGGAAGAAGTAGTACGGATTTAATCAAAAAAAAATTCAGTTTTTCGGTAGCCTTTTTCATAACGGTCACAAAGATTTTTTTCACAAAATTTTTACTCTCCAACGGCTACACCTAACGGCTATGAACAGTGTTTTTCAACGGCTATGAACAGTATTTTTCAATCTATAAATACACTCATCCCTCACTCATTTCATTTCACTCATCGATTTCATATCTTCTCTCTTCTTCTCTCAAATATTTCACAAATATTTTTTATCTAATTTTTGTAAGAATGATGAGAATGATGATCCGTTTGCTTTTAATTTTCTGTGCGATTTTTATTTCTGCATCAATTTATCTTCTTTGCACAGAAGATTCTAATCGGGCAGATCTTGCCACAAATGTTGTTTTACTTTTTTATGCATCATTTTTATTTGTAATCGCTTGTATTATTCATATAAACGGTTCATTTTAAATCATTAATATTAATAATATTTTATGTTTCTATTTTAGAAATCAATGGCAAAAGTTGAGAAGCTACAATTTCCAGCTCTAATGATTACCGGAGCAAATTACATCGCATGGACGACTGATGTCGAACTCCATTTAGAGATGAAAAAAATTCCAAACTCTATAAAAGAAAACATCGAATCGCCTGCCCATGAAAAGGCACAAGCGATAGTTTTCCTCAGAAAACATGTCGATGAAAATATTAAGCATGATTATGCTAATATAAAAGACCCAGCACAGCTGTGGAAAGCTCTGAAAGAGCGGTTTGATAACCAAAAAGATATAACTCTCCCCCATGCACTCGACGAGTGGAAATACCTGAGATTTCAGGATTTTGAGAAAGTTGAAGGTTATAATTCAGCTATTCTAAGAATTGTGACACAATTAAAGTATTGTGATAAACCTGTCACTGAGGCAGAAATGCTAGAAAAAACCTATCAGACGTTCCATAAAGAACACCGTGTTCTTGCAGAACTCTACAGGAGTCGCGGATACACTAGGTTTTCTGAGCTAATGGTAACGCTCCTACTAGCTGAGAAGAACTGTGAACTTCTCATAAAGAATCACAATTCTAGGCCAACGAGAAGCAAGGCATTTCCTGAAGTAAATACCACGGATGTAAAATTTCCGGAGAGAAAGGATCAAACCTATCATGGTCGTAGTCGTGGCAGTGGTCGTGGCCGAGGTCGTGGCCGTGGTCGTCGGTTTAACCGAGGACGTGGGAGAAATTATAACCCACAAGAGAGGAATTCATACAGATGGGTCCGATCCGAACAATTCCCAAAGGGAAAAGAACTCCAAGGGAGTTCCACCCAGAAACAAGAAAATGTATGTTTCAGGGGCGGATCAAAAGGGCATTGGTCCCATGTATGTCGAACTCCCCCACATCTTTGCAAATTGTACCAAGAGTCAATTAAAGGCAAAGGGAAAGAAGTGAACCTTACGGAACATTTTGAGGGTACGACATACCTCGATTCCTCCGAATTTGGGAACGACTTTGATGAGACCATGATGATGGAAAATTGATATGCTTGTAATATCTTAAAATAAGCCATGTATAATTATTACTCATCTTTGCTTTGTTTTAAGAATAATGTTGTTTATACAACAAAATTAATGTATAATTATTGTGTGATTTTATGAATTAAATTTACTATCTCTTTTTCTTGATGTTTATGTTACCTGCAGAAAATGGATCACAACACAAATAGGACAATATCCAAAAAGATGGTTAGAGAGATTTGTATACTAGATTGTGGAACAACCCACACTATTCTGAGAAACAAACAATATTTCTCTAACCTAAAACCGACAAATGTTATTGTCAGTACAATATCAGGTCCTACAGACCTGGTTGAAGGAATTGGAAAAGCCAGCTTTATGCTGCCAAATGGAACAAATTTTTCCATAAAAAATGCTTTATATTCTCCAAATTCAAAGAGGAATTTGTTGAGTTTCCAAGATATATACCTTCATGGGTACGACACTCAGTCAGCAACTGAGAATGGAAAGAAGTATATGTATATAACTTCTGAGAAATCTGGAAAAAGGCTTATACTTGAAAAAATTTCAAAGTTTCCTTCTGGCTTGCATCATACTTATATAGATGCAATAGAATCAAACCTTGTGATTAAAAGAAATCCAGAAGATTTCACATTGTGGCATGATCGCCTTGGTCATCCAGGCACCACAATGATGCGCAAGATCATAGAAAGCTCACATGGTCATCCACTGAAAATCCAAGAGATATATCAGGGAAATAAAATGACATGTGCTGCATGTTCTCTTGGCAAATTGATCATAAGGCCATCGCCAACCAAAATCGATAAAGAATCACTAAAATTCCTTGAAAGAATTCAAGGTGATATTTGTGGACCAATACATCCACCTTGTGGACCATTCCACTATTTTATGGTATTAATTGACGCATCTAGTAGATGGTCACACGTTTGTCTATTATCATCTCGAAATATGGCATTTGCGAGATTTCTAACTCAGATAATCAAACTGCGAACTCAGTTTTCTGATTATCCCATTAAAAGAATTAGATTAGACAACGCTGGTGAATTCACATCCCAAGCATTCAAAGATTATTGTATGGTAACGGGAATTGAAGTTGAACATTCTGTAGCTCATGTTAATACTCAAAATGGTTTGGCAGAATCTTTAATTAAGCGTCTGCAATTAATTGCAAGACCATTAATCATGAGATCACAACTTCCAACCTCTGTATGGGGACATGCTATTTTGCATGCTGAAGCACTGATTCGGATAAGACCAAGTGCATACCATAAGTATTCCCCACTTCAGTTAGCATTTGGTCGAGAACCAAATATTTCCCATCTCAGAATCTTTGGTTGTGCGGTATATGTGCCTATAGCACCACCACAACGTACAAAGATGGGACCACAAAGAAGGTTGGGAATATATGTTGGTTATGATTCTCCATCAATTATACGATACCTAGAACCACAGACAGGTGATGTCTTTACGGCACGTTTTGCCGATTATCACTTTGATGAAAAAGTGTTCCCGGTTCTAGGGGGAGAAAATAAGCAAGTAGGAAAGGAAATCAAGTGGAGTGTACAATCCTTGTTACACCTTGACCCTCCTACTAAAGAGTCAGAACTAGAAGTTCGACGAATTGTGCATTTGCAAAGTATAGCAAATCAGCTACCAGATGCATTTGCGGATACCAAAATGGTAACTAAATCTCATATACCAGCTGCAAATGCTCCTGCTCGTATTGAAATACCACAAGAACGTGGGAAAGCAGATGATACACGTGAGCCTGAAACACGCCGGAAGCATGGCAGGCCCGTTGGTTCTAAGACTAAGAATCATAAGAAACAAAAGAAAGTTGAAACTCATGAAACACCCAAAGTAGCAGAAAGTACTTTGGAGGAAATAAATCATGAGACCCATGATAATGTAGAGCATCAAAATCCAGAAGAAAATCATGAGATTTCTATCAATTATATTCATAATCAAAAGATATGGAAAAGAAAAGAAATAGATGATCTCGATGATGTTTTCTCATATCTTGTGTCACAAGAAATAAATGAGGAAAAGGAAGATCCAGAGCCAAAGTCTGTATATGAATGTCAAAAAAGACATGACTGGATAAAATGGAAAGATGTAATACAAGTCGAACTTGATTCGCTTAATAAACGAGAGGTTTTTGGACCCATTATGCTCACACCCGAAGATGTGAGACCAGTTGGATCTAAGTGGGTTTTCGTTCGCAAACGAAATGAGAAAAATAAGATCACGAGATATAAAGCTCGTCTCGTAGCCCAAGGTTTTTCACAAAGACCTGGAATAGACTACGAGGAAACGTATTCTCCTGTTATGGATGCAATCACGTTCAGATTCTTGATGAGTCTGGCGGCTGATGAAAATCTAGAAATGCGTCTTATGGATGTCGTTACGGCATACCTATATGGATCATTAGATACTGATATCTACATGAGAATTCCTGATGGTTTTAAAATGCCTGTAGCATTAAGTTCTAAACCAAAAGAGGTATGTGCAATAAAATTGCAAAGATCATTATATGGGTTAAAACAATCTGGACGTATGTGGTATAATCGTCTCAGTGAGCATTTAACAAAAGAAGGATATGTAAATGATCCTATATGCCCATGTGTTTTTATCAAGAAAACAACATCTGGATTTGTGATAATCGCAGTATATGTTGATGATATAAATATTATTGGAACTCATGAAGAAATCCAAAAAGCATCAAATTATTTGAAAGGAGAATTTGAGATGAAAGATCTCGGGCAGACAAAGTATTGTCTTGGCCTTCAGATTGAGCATTCTGAAAAAGGTATATTTGTGCACCAATCCACATATACCAAAAGAGTGTTAAAAAGATTTAACATGGATAAGGCAACTCCACTCAGTACTCCCATGGTCGTGAGGTCGCTTAATATTGAAAATGATCCATTCCGACCACATGAGGAAAACGAAGAGATACTTGGTTCTAAAGTACCATATCTAAGTGAAATCGGAGCTCTCATGTATCTTGCAAATTGTACTCGACCTGATATATCATTTGCAGTTAATCTGTTGGCAAGATTCAGTCCGTCCCCTACACAAAGGCATTGGAACGGGATTAAACATATTCTCCGCTACCTTCAAGGGACCACTGATTTAGGTTTATTTTATCCTAAAAACTCAAATGGTCAAATTATTGGTTTTGCGGATGCAGGATATTTATCAGATCCACACAAAGCCCGATCACAAACGGGATACGTTTTCACGATCGGAGGCACTGCTATATCTTGGCGTTCTCAGAAGCAGACACTGGTGGCTACTTCCTCGAATCATGCTGAGCTTATTGCACTCCATGAAGCAAGTAGAGAATGTGTCTCACTGAGATCAATAAGCCGACACATTCGATCAAGCAGTGGGATTCTCAGAGATATGGAGCCAACAATCTTGTATGAAGATAATGCTGCATGTGTTGCTCAAACGAAGGAAGGATATATCAAAAGTGATAGAACGAAACATATACCTCCGAAGTTGTTCATGTACATCCAAGAACTCGAGAAGAATAAGGAGATTGAAGTGAGATATGTCCGTTCATGCGACAACGCAGCTGATCTTTTCACGAAATCATTACCCACCACTATGTTCAGGAAGCATGTACATAGTATTGGAATGCGTCGTCAACAAGATCTCTAAGACAACCTTAATCAAGGGGGAGCTTGCGCAGTTGTACTCTTTTTACCTTACTATGGTTTTTTCCCATTGGGTTTTTCAAGGTTTTTAACGAGGCAACAAAAGGCGTTGAGCAGAATATGATTGCGACATTGGTCTCCAAGGGGGAGTGTTACGAATGTCAAATAAGGGAGGAAGAAGAATTTAATTGTGGAGCCCACTGTCACTATTTGCACAGTAAAATTTCTTCTATATAAACGAACGTTCGCGTTCGATTGTAAACATACCTTCTTCAATAACAATATTCTCAACAAGAGAATTATCTCTCTCTTCTTCTTTTATTTTCGGTGTTCTAAAAACTTTACGGATATGAATTTTGTCTTTATTTATTATTTCCGATATAATAAATTACCAGTATTATTATAACAGTATCTAGTTAAAAGGTTCAATTAGACAATTACAAGTATCACAAACACAAGACAATAGATGCACTAATAACAGGTGGACACATACAGTCAAACACTATATTACCCCCCAAAAAGCTGAAAAGGGGAGCTGGACTTTTAACAGATATGACCATATAATTTAAGAAGAACATTATATGTAAACAATAAAACAGGCCGGAGAAACGATAGATGAAGATTTTTTTCCGTTTTAGAATTTGACAAACACATTGAAAAATAGGAAGCCACGGGATTAATGTCTCGAACCCAAATGAGATGCCAAAGAGTTGCTTTGTACTTTTTTTTTTTTTGAACTAAAGTTGCTTTGTACTTGGTACTTACTTCTTAAAGACTTTCAATGTTGGAGCTTACACATGCATTCGAAAAACTCTCTTGCATCTATTTAGTTTAGGGTTCTCCGTTTACAATTTAGCTCGGAGTTCCTTTCTCAAAAGCTTTCCGGAAGCAGATTTCGGTATAGTTTTTACAAAAAACACCATCTTTATTCGCTTGTAGTGAACCACCTATATAGATCATCAAAATGTCGATTTAAGACATCTAGGCATCATTGTGTGTTTCCCATTTAATTTAAAGATCAAAAGTGGAAATCTCAAAATCTTACCTGTTTGTTGACATGACTCTTGACATCATCTCTAGTTAGCTGAGATCCTTCCGATCTAACCACAAACGCTACCGGAACCTCATCAGCTACTTCATCCTTCATTCTGAAATATCAAATATCATTACAAACACCAGAACATTAGTGTTTCGGATTGCAAGTTTTCAGATTCTTTTTTAAACTCACGCGACAATAGCAGCATCCTCGATACAAGGATGAGAAATAAGCTATGCTTCAAGCTCAGCCGGAGCCACTTGATAGCCTTTGAATTTGATAAGCTCCTTCAAACGATCAACAATGAAGACCTCATCGTCATCATCCACAAACCCAATGTCTCCCGTATGTAACCACCCGTCTTTGTCTACGGTTCTCGCAGTTGCCTCTGGATCATTCAAATAACCTAACAATATCGCACCATTATAACACATCAAAGTAAATTTTCCTGAAAACCAAAATAAAAGGGACGCATGCGTAAGACGAGCATATGTACCTTTCATAAGCTGACACCCTCGGATACAAATCTCGCCAGATTCGTTGCGTGGCAAGGACACTCCGGTAATGGTATCGACCACTTTCATCTCAGCGTTTCTGATCACAGTCCCTCATGTACCGGACTTGCTTTTAAACGGGTTCTTTGCAAATGCCAACGACATAGTAACTGTTCCTGCCTCAGTCATTCCATAACTCTGAAAATGTGTTATTACTTTTGAGTCATTACCAAAATTTAACAAACGTCAACATTTGACTTTTGAAAGTCGATGACACCGGTGTACTTTTAAAGCTTTGGTTTGGTTTGGTGAATCACCAAACCATCTAATTATTTAGACCACGTTATTGTTGTGTATCTCTATTTCTGCATAAGAAAAAAAAATCATTTGATTACTCAGGAGACAAAATTTCCACACCTCCTGACTCATATGATCTATTCAAATCAAATTATCTACTACTTCTGTTAGTACCCCACGAATTAATAGTCAATAGTCGTATTTCTCGGATTTTAAATTTTTTGTAGTCCCTTGCAAGAAAATATAGGAAGAAAATTGTACAAATTAATTGTAAGAGCGAGAGGAAATTAATGAAAACTGACCTGACCAAGTATTGCATTGGGAAGCTTGAGACGCACGGCGTCTTCAAGCTCCTTCTTCAGTGTAGCTGCACCTGAAAGCACCATCCTCACCGATCTCAGGTCATATCTCTCCGTCTCTGGCGACTTAACGAACGCTAAAACGACCGGAGGAGCAACCGGAACCACTGTGACCTTATGCCTCTGAATGAGCTCCATCACCGTCTTCAACTCGAACCTCGGCACGATCAAGAGAGCCGCACCGGTCCTCATCGCCGAAAGCATCAACGAGTTGTGCGTGTAAGTGTGAAACATTGGGAGAAAACAGATGATGACGTCATCTCCGGTGAAGTTGAGATTAGGGTTTTCTCCGTCGACTTTCTGAGCAATGCTCGTAACTAGTCCCTTGTGAGTTATCATCACTCCCTTCGGAAGCCCCGTGGTCCCGGAGGAGTACGGAATCGACACCGTATCCTCAGGCGAGATCTCCGGTTTAGGAAGCTCTGTCTCGTCCGCTTGAGTCAGTTCAGTGAAACTCACGCAACCGTCAGCTGTTGAAGCGACGTCGTCTCCGTTGTCTACACAAACGATAACGCTTTGAAGGTTTGTTATTTTACCGACGTAAAATCGTTTCGTGATGATCATCTTCGCGGCGGAGGCTTTTGCATGTTTTGCGATCTCCAATTGAGTAAATAACGGATTCGCGGTAGTAGATACGGCTCCGAGGTAAGCTACGGCAAGGTAAGATAGAGCACACTCCGGCGAGTTTGGGAGAAGGAGCATCACGGTGTCACCGTGGCGGATCCCTTGCCGGTGAAGCCCGGCGGCGATCCGCCGTAAACTGATTTGCACATCGGCGTAGGTAAAGATGCGTCCGGTGGCACCGTCTATGAGACATGTGGTGGTGGAATCGCCGTCTCCGTCGCCGGAGAATTTCTGGAAGACGTATTCGGTGAGAGGAAGATGATTCGGAATAGAGATATCGGGAAGTTTGGATCGGAAAATGAGATCATGAGAAGGTTCTTCATCTGTCTTCTTTGTGAGAGAAAGCATTTGTTGTTGTTGGAGCACCATTTTGTGTGGAGTTTCTAATTCTTCAGATTCAAAAACATAAAAACTTCTATTTAAAATGGGGAAAAATGCCAAAAAAACCCTGAACTTTTTCAATCTGGCCAAAAAAAACCTGGACTTTGCTGTTGGCCAAAAATACCCAAACTTTACGTTGACTTTCCAAAAAATACCCAAATTTTGGGTTGACCTGGCAAAAAAAACACACCGTTACAATCCGTTTAAAATACCGTTAAAGTGTTAAACGACGTCGTTTTGATAAATTGGAGAAAATGCAAAACATGCTATAGAGGGGGTTCGAACCCAGGTTCGCATGCAATATATAAGGGGTACGCAACCATTTTGGCAATAACATTTAATTGGTATATGCTCTTCTTAAATTTTACTTAACCAATCCAATTCGAGTTTTATTAAAATAAAAATATGTTATACCTTGGGTTCGAACTCGGTGAATTCGAAAAAAATCTAAACAATTCGAAAAAAATCAAAGAAAATTCAAAAAATTCAGAAAAATTCATAAAAGTTCAGAAAATTTCAAAAAAATCCAAAAAAAATCAAAAAATAAAAAAATTCAAAGAAAATTCAAAAAATTCAGAAAAATTCAAAAAAATCAAAAAATTCAATAAAAATTCATAAAAATTCTAAAACAATTGCGTTTTTTTACAAAAATTTATTTTTTAAAAAATTTTTCTGAGTTTTTGAATTTTTATTGAATTGTTATTTTTTTGAATTTTTCTGAATTTTTTGAATTTTCTTTGATTTTTTTTTTGGCCAGATTTTTTTTGAAATTTTATGAATTTTTATGTATTTTCTGAACTTTTATGAATTTTTTCGAATTGTTTAGATTTTTTCGAATTCACCGAGTTCGAACCCAAGGTATAACATATTTTTATTTTGATAAAACTAGAATTGGATTGGTTAAGTAACATTTAAGAAGAGCATATACCAATTAAATGCTATTGCCAAAATGGTTGCGTACCCCTTACATATTGCATGCGGACCTGGGTTCGAACCCCCTCTATAGCAAGTTTTGCATTTTCTCCAATTTATCAAAACGACGTCGTTTAACATTTTAACGGTATTTTAAACGGATTGTTAACGGTGTGTTTTTTTGGCCAGGTCAACCCAAAGTTTGGGTATTTTTTGGAAAGTCAACGTAAAGTTTGGGTATTTTTTGGCCAACAGCAAAGTCCAGGTTTTTTTTGGCCAGATTGAAAAAGTTCAGGGTTTTTTTGGCATTTTTCCCATTAAAATGTAACGTTTGGCTATGAAAAACGAGTTTTTTTGATAAATTTGATTTTAAAAGTAAGTGCACTACTTTCTTCATATTATTAAATGTTACTATAAGCTTGTTACGAAATTAAGTACATTGTATATAGATTTAATAATGGCTTCTCCTTTAATGTATAATTTTTTTTTTTTGAACACAACTTTCAATTCATTACTTAAACGGGCCTTAAGCCCAACTGAGTTTCGTTCCGTTTTGCTAATTTGTCTGCTTGACTATTGTTCTTTCTCGAGATCCAAATAAAAGAAACATGGTCGAAGGATAAGGAGAAATGTAGAATATCAGCTACAGTCCCATAGATCTCTGCTTGAATGTTACCTGATTGTATCGCTTTGATGAGTTGGGAAGAATCTGATTCCACTCTTAAGCTTTTAAATCCTGCCTCTCGGCATTTTATGATAGCTTGTCGCATGGCCATAGCCTCCGCAATCAGAGGGGAGGCGACGCACACAGCTTGGTCGGAGAAAGATGCGGTTTGGCCCTGAAAAGAGATCGTCCATCCTAATCCTGCAAAGGATGAATTTGGCTTCCAAGCTGCATCAGACCTACAAATTGCTTCAACCACACGGTGTGGGCTCTGAAGTTTCTTGCCTGAATGAGTTTTTCGGTCAACTATTTGGCCTAGTGACCACTCTCGCGCCGCTGAGATAGCTTTGTTAAGGGTTTCCTCAGCTGTGAACTGCCTATTGTTGAAAATACGATTATTTCTGGCTGTCCAAATACCCCATAGAATCCATGAGCAGAGAGTAGAAGCCGGTATTCCAATGGGAGGCAGGCAAATTTGCTCACAGAGATTGGGCCAAGCTGCTTGTAAATTTGATATGATTGATGCATCGAAAGTTGTTTTAAGAGGGGTGGCTCGCCATACCTGTTGAGCAAAGCGGCAGTGGAAGAGAAGATGAGTGATAGACTCAATTTCACCACACTCACTACAAAAAGGGGGAACATCCAAATGTCGTTCAATCAGCCTTTCTCCAACTGGTAACGCTCCTTGAATAACTTTCCATAAAAACATTTGAAGCTTTAGTGCAGTAGGTAGGTGCCATACACTTTTAAACCAGTTAAAGTCTTGAACTTGGTTTGGGTTTTGGACAGGTTCTTCAGGATCGCATACTGCTACTTCGTATCCGGATTTAATAGTGTATTCCCCTGAGATGTGTCGTAGCCAGATGATCTTATCTGGAGTCCCAGAAATACTTGGTTTGATGTTAACGATCTTCCTTTCTTCATTTGGTACAACTTGTCGAATTGTCTCGATCTCCCATTCTTTTGTCGCTGGGTTTATTAAATCTGCCACTGTCCAATCCTTTGAGTCTTCTGGAGCCGGTCCCATAGGTTGTTTCTTTTCCGTTAAGCTTAACCAGGCATCGTTCCATAAGTTTATGGAGTTGCCATTTCCAACTGCCCATCCTAGATGTTTTGTTAGTAGATTCCGACCCACTAGGATGCCCTTCCAGCCATGGGATGCCTTGTCATGAGGATGACAGTAGAGAATGTCCTCATCTTGACAATATTTTCCACGTAGAACTCTGCTTACTAAACTCTCTGGTTTCTGTAGGATCCTCCAGCACAGTTTTGCAAGGTAAGCATCATTTAAACTCTTGAAGTCCTTGAAACCCAGTCCACCTTTTGCTTTTGGTTGACTTAACTTTTCCCAACTTAACCAAGCCATTTTCTTTTTTCCCAGAATTATCATCCCACCAGAACCTGGTAATGGCTGATTGTATGCGACTATAAAGTGAACATGGTAACTTGAAGCATGTTAGCGCATAAGATGGGATAGCGTTTAAAACACTTTTTACCATTATCAGTTTGCCGGCGGTGGAGAGAAAGCGTGTCTTCCAGTTGCTTGCTCGATGCCTGATATTGTCTACTATGGATGTGAATAGATCTCTCTTTTTTCGGCCAAAATGCTCGGGCAAGCCGAGGTACTTACCGTTTCCCCCCTCCTTTTGGATTTGTAGTTCCTCTTTGATTGTTTTCTTGAGGGAAGACGGGGTATGTTTAGAGAAAGTGATGGCCGATTTCTCACTATTTATACATTGCCCTGATGCTTCTTCATACTTGGAGAGTATGTGCTTGAGGGTAGAGCTGTTTTTCTGTGTTGCTCGACAGAAAAACATGGTGTCGTCGGCAAACAACAGATGATTAATGCGTGGACTGGCGTGGGCTACTCGGATCCCCTTCAGTGAGCCCTCTTCCTGTGCTCTGTAACAAAGTCCCGATAGAACTTCACTGCACAATATGAAGATGTACGGTGAGAGGGGGTCTCCCTGTCGGATTCCCCTACTCGGTGTTACCCTTCCTCTAGGCGAGCCGTTGATGAGAAAGGAGTATGTTACAGAGGTCACACATTGCATGATAAGGTTGATCCATTGTGGGTGGAAACCATACCTTTTCAGCACCAGGTAGATGAAATCCCACTCTAACCGATCATATGCTTTACTCATATCAGTTTTCATTGACATATTGCATCGTTTTTTTGCTTTGGAACTTTTCAGACAGTGTAGGATTTCATGTGTTATAAGCACATTGTCCGCAATAGCTCTGCCTGGGACAAAAGCGGATTGGGTCTCTGAGATCAGAGTTGAGAGGAGTGGTTGCAATCTTCGGGTAATCACCTTTGAAATGATCTTGTAATAAACATTACATAGAGCAATGGGTCTGTAAGATGCAACTGTCCTTGGATTTTTAACTTTAGGAATAAGCCTTACAAAGGTTTCATTAATCTTTTTGGGTAGAACACCAGTCCTGAAGAACAGTTGTACCTCTTTTATAATATCATATCCAATGGAATCCCAATTGGAATGAAAAAAGCTTGCAGAGAAACCATCAGGGCCTGGAGCTTTGTCTGCATGAATGGAGAAAGCCGCTTCTCGGATTTCTGCTGGAGTTGGTTCCATAATTAAACTCTTGTTTGTCTCCTCCGAGATAACAGGTCGTATAGCTTGGTGAACTATTTCCTCACGTTGGCCCTCCTTAGAGGTAAAAAGAAGTTTAAAGTATTGCACCACCACTTTTGCTATTTGCTCCTCTTTATATAATGCCTCTCCTTGCTCATTTTCGATGACAGAAAATGAATTTGCTCTTTTTCTTCCCTTAGAGACTGCATGGAAGTATCCAGTATTTCGATCTCCCAAACTTAGCCACAAAAGGCGACTGCGTTGGCGCCAATATTCCTCTTCCTTCAGGTAAGCATCATCTAGGTCCTTTGCGATGGTTTGGATCAGCATAACATCATTCGTCGGGCTTGACAGGGCAATTTCTAAATCCTGCTTTTTCTTCGCTATGATTTCTTTACTGTTTCTCCTTTGAGTTTTATTCCATTCTGCTATAGCAACCCGTGTGCTATCTATCTTAGAGGCTACCGGGGAGTTGGGAGACTTCTTCCAAATAAGCGTTACCATATTCTTGATCTCTTCGTTGTTCTTTAGTCGACGATCATATCTGAATAGTCCCCTTCGTTTTTGTCTTGCAGGTTCGAACACTGATAGGAGGGGCTTATGGTCGGAGGAACTTTCGTATTCTAAGTATTGTGATCTAGCTGTTGGGAACATTTCAGCCCATCTTCCATTTGCGAGTACTCGATCTAGGCGGCATCTGATAAAGTGTTTCCCTCGCTGTCCCCTCCAGGAAAGCGGATCTCCTTCATGTTGGAGATCATACAAATCACCTTCAGCTAGGAAGGACCGGAAATCAACAAAGGATCCCTCGCTTCTTACTGGACCTCCCTCTTTTTCTTCATTGCAAGTCAAGTCGTTACAATCGCCCGTTACGAACCAAGGGCTGTCGCGAGCTTCAGAGAGGTCAATTAGATACTGCCAGAATAGGTTGCGTTTCTTTCTGTCTGTGTCTCCATAAATAAAGGTAGCATAGAAACGTTTGCCTTCGTACGTAATCTGGGTATCAATGTGATTCAAATCTGAATTTAGAACTGTGAGGTTTATATCTTCTGTCCAGAGGAGAGTTAATCCTCCAGCACCGTGACCCACAGGAGGGATCAGGTGGTGATTTGCGTAATCAAGGCCTCCTATTTTCTTGAGGACGAACTCATTGGGATTTTTTATCTCGGAAAGGAAAATAATAGCCGGAGACATGTGTTTCTTCAGTTCCCGAAGACGACGAACTGTCCGGGGGTTCCCTAACCCCTGACAGTTCCAGCTTAGAATCTTTAAGGAAGAGGAGTTGACGGATTGCGAAAATCCATCCTCCTTTTTGTAGTTGTCGGGATCATTCTGCTCAATGGTTGATTCTCTGAGTTTGAAGATTCAGGGCGAGTTCTGTTTCTCTTACTATTTGTTGCTGGTTGAGACCTTGAGGCTGTCGTCGTTCTTCTTTTAGGTGATGCAGCAACTTTTTGAACCTTTTTCTTTCTAGAGCTTGAGCCTAAAATCAGTTTTGGTTTGGCAGGTGGTACCCTTTTGCCCGGAGGACGTCCAGGTTTCCGCTTTCCTTCAGTTTGAGGCAATGGCGAGTCATCAGTTGTTGTCGGTGCAGGCTGGTTTCCGAGTCTAAGTGTAGCCGGAATTCTTTCCTGCCCCGGAGAGGGCATGATGTCAGGTAAAATACTTTTCTGCGTTAGATTAGCCCGGACCATTTGAATTGCCGTTTCCTCTACCTGTCCTTGTTCTTCAGCCTGTCTCATTCGCTCTTTCCTAGCTGCACTTTCAGAAGGGTCGACACAGCTAGTATACTGGCCCATTACATCTCTCAACTCCTCCATAGCCTCTGCTAAAGCTTCTTTTGGGATAGTATTAGGACAGTTCTGTAGGGGAATCCCCCTAGCAGAAGTCATTGGGTCAGATTTAGATGTTACTGAGTTTTCCCTTCTCGGATTTGGGTTTTGCCATGATTTCTCTCGGTCTTCAATTGGCTTGGTGTGATGTACCTCCCGCCACACTTGTGCTCGAGAATAAATTTCAGATGAAGAACGTTGCTGTTCTCTGTCTGAGTGATGTCGGGAGTAGGGGTCGTGGTAGTTGCGATCATAACAAGAATAGGACTGGTGTCTATGCGTTGATGATCTGGAGACAATGGCAGTGGAATCCCTTCCTGCTCTATGTCCAACAGGTTCTCTTCGTCGTTGATCCCGTTGGTGAAATCCAAGGGGTCTTGTATCACCAGCAAATCTAGGTTTTTCCTTTTGTGCTTCAAATCGAAAGATTTGACTCTGAGGCTCCTCTCTTCTGTCTTTTGTAGGGTTTTTGACATCCCCTTCAGGCCGTGCGAGTGCTCGTTCCGCATCAAGCCTTTTCCGCTGAGCTCTTGCTTCTAAACAGTCGCGTATTCATGATCCAGTTTAAAGCATTGCGAGCAGTGTTTCTCTAGTTTCTCGTAAATCAAAGAAACTTTTATTTCATCTCCATTTGGACACTCGACAGTTGTAGAGGTGATGAGGGGGAGTAGTTCATTGATCTGGACATGCATTCTGGCTGACAAAGAGGTGATTTCTGATTCCTTAAAGTGCCCAATATCTTGGCCAATACTTCTGATGATTTCCTCAGTCCAGAAATGAAGAGGTAAACCTTGGACCTTTACCCAAAAAGGTATGAGGGATGGGAAGCTCTCGGAAGTAGTGGGTTCCCATTTTTGTAAAATCACCATCCACTTAGCATAGTGGTAAGGTCGGTTTGAAAGGACCAGGTGCAGGTCCGCTTCGTTTGAGAATTGGAACTGGAACAAGCCTTGTCCCAGCTCTGAACCTACTGGTTTTGTGGAGGTTTTCCAGTGATCTGAGAAGAAGTTGATGAGAGACCATACCTTTTGTGTTGATTTGTTTGTCACTCGTCCCACTACTGTTAGGGAATGCTTCTGAATCAGATCTGCGTTATCAGGGATCTGAATTTTGATCCGAGCTGCTCGAGGGGGAGAGTGATCGATGGTTTCAATCGCTTTGCCCTTTTCAGAGCTTGAGAATCTACGATGCATCTTCGTTGAACGTTAGAGATGGCTAAGAGAAGTGTCGGGAGTCTTCCTCTTGCCTGTAAGCACAGTCGTGGCCTTCAGATCTTCGTTTTCGTGTCATCCAAGGTGGTAGATCTAGATCTGAGAATCGCCTCTCCAGTCGCACTTTACGTTCCGCATATCACGGAGCCAGCCCATCCTCTGATCGATTTTTTATTTAAAAGATCTCCTTTAATGTATAATATTTGCATTTTCTTGGTCATTAACTTTTGCTTTTTCTTTGTTTGTTTGATAGGATAGGATATATACTATTGTGTTGCTAATATCGAAAAGTTAAAGTTACTCAAAAAGAACGTTAACTGTACAATATGATTACAAGATCGTCAATAGATAGTACTCCCTCCCTTTCACTAAGATAGATTTTCTGAGTTTTTAATTTGTTTCACAAAGATAGAAGTTTTGTGTTTTCAATACAACTTTTTGACATGTTTTTCTATTTTACCCCTAATAATTAAAGTTAATTACAAAAGCAATTTCAACTCAAATAAAATAATAATTATTTAATGAGGTTATATCTGGTATTTTAAGTTTGTTTTTAAAATGTGTGAAAAGTCCAAAACTTCTATCATTGTGGAACGGATAGAGTAATATTTAAGACGATTATATATATGAAAGTGAGGAATGCATGTATTTACATATTAGACCATAGCATATCATCTACTGGTTTATGAGTATGTTTCTATTATTATCCGAATTGAAATTTGCATCTTGTATTTAGTTAGACAAACAAAAATATTTAACGTGTCAATAATCTCTGAGGTGAACACTGGACGGATGATCTAAAATAAGCGATTCTAAATAAGTAAATAGTGTAGAGTGTACGGTTGTCAACTGATATGGGAACATGCACGTTAACCATTTCTTTGTTCGACGACGACCATGCATTTTATCTTTAATCATTTTTTTAAATAGCTTTGAGATTTCTAATTATTGACTACGGATCGCATGTAGGAAACATAGATTTATAAGCGTGTACCAAAAAATAAAAAAGAAGAAACATAAGCGTGACAAGCATAATCAACAAATCAAGAAGTTGAGGCCAAAAAAAGTTGTAATCAAGTGGTTTAGTTTTGATGGTGATCCGGATATCATATTTCATGGATAATGAGTTGTCTCGTCTTTTTTTCCGAGTACTCAGTTTTGAAATCAACGTGGAGCATCGTCCTCTAGAAATTTCATACATACAGCCTCTATTAAAAATACAATCGTAATTCGTTTCTAGTTAAACCACTTATATATAAGTCATCACATGAGCACGTACATGTTTGGGAAAAAAATAAACGATTCATACGAGAAGCTTATAGAAAACTCAAAGAATAAAAGATATTGGAAGATGTTTTATTAATAAACAATAGAAAGAACAACTTTAAAGCTAAAGCATGCTCTGTTCTTGCTTTTGATTTTCTGGATATCTCTTTTGAGTTCCTTTTGGGCATGAAATCCGAGACCCGAAACCGGTACCGGTTCCAGACCGAAATAAAAAGATCGGATCGGGCTTATAGAACATGATATTATGGGTTGGGTTTTAAGCTGGATTACTTTGGACATCGGGCCGGATCGGATATTATCCGAGAACCGAAGTAAAACCCGAGGATATACACTGCCGTTTATACATGTGTGTATATCTTTCTTCGTTTTCCTCATCCTTCTTCGTTTTTCTCATCCTTCTTCGTTTCTCTCCAGCATGCGCACAAACAGCTCTGCGCACACATTTCTCTAGAGTCGCATGCGTACCTCTCGTTCAATTCCAACGAAAACCCTAATTCCCAAATTGCTATTTAAGCAAACTCAATTCGGCCGAATGGAGATCACTCATCACCGTTTCTCTCTATTTTCACCATCTGCGACCTCAAGAACTCGATCAGAGGTAAGTTTTACAGTCGATTTACATCGTCTTTTATCATTGAATTGGCTTGATTATTTCGGGTTCATCCAAAATTTGTATGTGTTTTGATTTTAGTATAGAATCTTAAGTTCGATATAGTCTTCAAATAGATACTTACCGATACCATGGCCACTCTATGTTGTTGATGATAAAGTATCGAGTTTTTATGATTAGTTGAGTTTGAAAATGATCTTGTTCAAGAAAACTATTCGCTTATGAGTTTGTCTATTTCAATCATGGATGTTGTATGTGTATCAGTGTCTCCTTATACTGATTTAACAAGCCTTATATATATATTTCAGATGGATTCATCTTCAACTCCAACGCCTATTGATTTGGACAAAGAGGCATACACACAACATGAAGATGACCATACCCGACCCGAAATTTCAACGCCTATTTATAGTATTACAAAATAGATCCGAACCCGAAAATTAGTAACCATACCCGACCCGAAATTTCATAATACCCGAATGGATCCTATGAGGCTAAACCCGAAAACCCGAAAAACCCGACCCGAACCCAAACGGGTACCCGAACGCCCAGCGCTAATTCCTTTCTCCTTTACTACCCCAGTAAAACGTATTAGTCTTCTAACCAATTTGTCCTAGCCGGTCGCCCATTATTCATAGATGTGTGGTAACACCTAATTGGTGCGCAGTTTTTTTTTTAATTCCAAATTTTGTCTGTGGATTCTTTTTCTGTTTTCGTCTCTAATCATTGACATCAAGTCATTTCGTTAAATAGTTTAAGATGCTTATTTCTTTTTGGTGAATGTCGTTTTGCTTCTTCACTTTTTTTTTTGGGAACAATTGTTGATATATATATATATTGTATCATTATGTCATACTATATTAGGGTAACATATTTCCACCAAATTTAAATATTTTTTAAAATATTGATTCACCACATGAATACACAGAAAATTTAACAATATTTTCATTGTAAGTTTCATTCTTTTGTTCATCAACAAATTTTTTGTTTGCGTCTCATAGTAAGGTTTTTCAACCTATGTTCATCAATCCATTAGCTAGTCTTGCTCTTAGATCCTTCCTCAATATCTTCCCCGATGGAGCTTTAGGAATGGAGTCAGTGAAGAACACCATCTTAATTCGCTTGTAGTGAACCACCTATATAGATTATCACACCATGATTTATTAAGTTATTTAAAGTTTCCATCATTGTTTATCCCATGTTGAAGACCGACGACAATGAAATCTTAAAACCTTACTTGTTTGTTGACATAACTCATGACATCATCTTCACTTAGCTGAGACCCTTCCAAACTAACTACAAACGCTACCGGAACCTCATCAGCTACTTCATCCTTCATTCTGAAAATTGAAATAATATTAGAAGCCATAAACATTATCATGAGTTCCGAATTGGAAGTCTCTTACAATTAAAAAAACTCACGCGACAACTGCAACATCCTCGATATAAGGATGAGCAACCAGCAATGCTTCAAGCTCAGCTGGAGCCACTTGATAGCCTTTGAATTTGATAAGTTCCTTCAACCGATCAACAATGAAGATCTCATCGTCATCATCCACGAACCCAATATCTCCTGTGTGTAACCACCCGTCTTTATCTATGGTTCGCTCTGTAGCCTCCGGATCATTCAAATAACCTAACAAGATCACATCATTTGTTTCATATTAAAGTATTCTTCCAAAAGGGAAACAGAAAGACACTAACACATCGTGATCATAGTTTAACCGTTTTACCCTTCATGAGTTGATCGCCTCGGATGCATATTTCGCCAGATTTATTGCGCGGTAAAGACACTCCGGTAATGGTATCGACCACTTTCATCTCGGCGTTTCTGATCACAGTCCCACACGCACCGGACTTAGTCTTAAATGGGTTCTTTGCAAATGCCAATGACTTAGCCACCGTTCCCGACTCAGTCATTCCATAACACTGAAAATGTAATTTTTTTTTACTCATTACCGAAATGTAAAAAACGATATCATTTCACATTTTCCACCACAATTAACATCCTCACTGACGACGAAGACATGAACTGATGCGAAAAGGCAGCGAATTCATTTTAGAGAGTTCATTCTGAAAACTGTAATTAACTAAACCAGATAATACTTGCACCCCCCCCCCCCAAACATAAAAGAATGTATGAAAAATTGAACATGAGGTCCATCAACATGTGCGTGGCAGCGTGGTCCTCGTTATTGAGTTAAATATGATAGGAATGTTTATTAATTAATTATTTATGTAAATGAGATTATACAAACATAACTAAGATAATTTATTAAAATTAAATACGAATGTTGTTTGTTGTATGCTAAATTTAAGTTTCTTTAGACCAAGAGATCCAAATTTGTAACAGTCTTTACATGAGTAGTTAGTTGGTTGTGGTTTTTAAAAGTTTCTGATGTATGTTAGATAAACGACCACGAACTCTAGTTTCTGATGTATAAATGAATCAAAAATTTTGACCCAAAAGAAAGAGTAATCAGATTCTAAAGAACGTGAACTCACATCTCATTAATATCTCTGTATAGACTACGCCAACAAAAAAAAAAAAATCAGAAAATCAGCATAAAATCTTCACCAACAACAATCAATGTTAATGTATCTTTACATATATAAAATAAGAAGAAAAAATCTTGTTGATTAATCAAGAGTACTATCCAAAAGCATTGCACATTTATAACCATTCTTGCTTCTCTGACCATAATCTGATCAAGTCACCTAATGACCGTAATCCATTCCCTAATAAATGACCCACCCACGAACTATTAGTCATACTTCTCGGATTTTGACGATTTAAGACTAGAATCTCTATGTCCAAATACACTAGAACTTGCTGTATAAATAAAACAACAAAATTATTGTGAGAGCGAGAGGAAATTAATGAAAACTGACCTGACCGAATATGGCATTTGGAAACTTGAGACACACGGCGTCTTCAAGCTCCTTCTTTAGCGTAGCTGCGCCTGAAATCATCATCCTCACCGAGCTCAGGTCGTATCTCTCCGTGTCCGGCGATTTAACGAACGCTAGAACCACCGGAGGAGCAACCGGAACTACCGTGACCTTATACCTCTGAATCAGCTCCATCACTACATTCAACTCGAACCTCGGCACGATCACGATCGCCGCACCGGTCCTCATCGCCGAAAGAACCAGCGCGTTGAACGCGTAAGTGTGAAACATCGGGAGAAAACAGAGGATGACGTCATCTCCGGTGAAGTTGAGATTAGGGTTTTCTCCGTCGACTTTCTGAGCAATGCTCGTAACTAGTCCCTTGTGAGTAATCATCACTCCCTTTGGAAGCCCCGTGGTCCCGGAGGAGTACGGCATCGATACAGTGTCCTCCGGCGAGATCTCCGGTTTAGGAAGCTCTGTTTCGTCCGCTTGAGTCAGTTCTGTGAAACTCACGCAACCGTCAGCTACTGAAACGACGTCGTCTCCGTCGTCTACGCAAACTATCAAAACGTTATGAAGGTCTGCCAGTTTATCGACGTAACATCGCTTCGTGATTATCATCTTCGCGGCGGAGGCTTTTGCCTGTTTTGCGATCTCAGCCTGCGTGTAGAACGGATTCGCCGTGGTGGAGATGGCTCCGAGGTAAGCGGCAGCGAGGAAGGAGAGAGCAAACTCCGGAGAGTTCGGGAGAAGGAGCATCACGGTGTCACGGTGGCGGATCCCGAGCCGATAGATTCCGGAGGCGATCCTCCGTAAGCTGATTTGCACATCGGCGTAGGTAAAGATACGGCCGGTGGCACTGTCGATGAGACATGTGGTGGTGGAATCACTGTCGCCGTCGCCGGAGAATCTCTGGAAGACGTAATCAGTGAGGGGGAGGTGGTTGGGGATGAAGATATCAGGAAGTTTGGATCGGAAAATAAAATCCTGAGAAGGTTCTTCATCGAGATTCTTTGCAAGAAACATCGTTTGTTGTTGTTGGAGCAACATTTGTGTGGACTCTGGAGATTTCTAATTATTCCACTTTGAACAAGAAAAAAAAAAAAACTTCTTTTCAAAACGCAATGTTTGATTGGGTTTTATAATGATTATTAGTTGGATCATTAGTGGTTATAATTACGAGTGAAAAATCGATCGCAATAATTAATTCAACATGTAGGACATCATGGGACGACATCTTGGGACGACATCATGTATTTTTTTTATAAAAAAAAAAATCAAAACGTGCAACATGACCTGCATAAACCAATAAATTTTCTGAATTTTTTTTATTCCAAATTCTTGATCTGTACGCTATCTCATTATCACTGGTTCCTCTCTCTCTCTCTCTCTCTCTCTCTCTCTCTCTCTCTCTCTCTCTCTCTCTCTCTCTCTCTCTTCTATGCAATTTTATTCCAAATTCTAGTAGATCTATGTAAGAATTCTAACTATAGATATGAATTGAACAACATATATCGTTAAGGATAGCACTAAAGTACTCGGAAGTCGGTTTTCTCTTCACTATATACATATTGGTTTTCTATACATCCAATGATCTATGGCCTTTTCTTGCTTGATTTGATTGCCTAACACTCACTTACTTCTTCGAAAATATCACTTCTAATGGTTTTAATATAAAGTTTGTTTCTTTTGTTAGAAGTTCGAATAAGCTTTAGATCAGACTTGAGCGAGAGCCATTTCTGATCCTCTCATTCACTATGTATCACCTGGCTGGTCCTTGAAAGTGTGTTTAATCACAGTAGTAATTTGATTGAGACTATAGATCAACGAAATATGTCTTATAAGATTACATGCATGCATATATATATATTGTACACATATATATACTTTGGATCATTTTAAACTTAGTTCTTCCCATTAGCTAGTCTTGCTCTTAGATCTTTCCTCAATATCTTCCCGGATGGAGCTTTAGGAATGGAGTCAGTGAAGAAAACTTTGTTGATTCTCTTGTAAAACACAACCTGATACACACACAAACACATGCACACACTATATATAAACGTCGAAGATCCCAAAACGTGGATTTCTTTTCATAAGTCCAATTATTGATCATTACCTGTTTTGACACAAATTCTTTGATTTCATCTTCTGATACATTCGAATCTTTCGATCTCACCACAAACGCAACAGGAACCTCGCCAGCATCTTCTTCTCTCATTCTGTAATCCAAAAACACATTTGAAAAATTTAAGAAAAAAAAATAAAAAAAAATAACGTAAACTAAAGACGAGTTTCAAAATATACATACGCGACAACGGCGACATCATTGATGTCTGAGTGAGAGATGAGCAGAGACTCGAGCTCCGCTGGAGCCACCTGGAATCCTTTGTACTTGATGAGCTCTTTCAATCGATCGACGATGAAAAGCTCGTCGTCATCGTCCACAAAACCAATGTCTCCGGTGTGAAGCCAACCGTCTTTGTCTATCGTTGCCTGATATGTTGGGATTTTGACCCATACTAACCTTATTATCTAATTGCTTTTTAGAGTTTTTGAGTATGTTTTAGGTAATTTTAGGTGGCTATGGAGCTATTATCGAAGTTTGGAGTGATTAGAGCCTTTGGAGCATAAAAGAATCATATTGGAAGAAAAGGAGGCGAATCTGTGAAGAATCACCAAATTCACTTCCGAGCACGTGCTCGGCACCCAGCGAGCACCTGCTCGGAATTTCGGAGAAAAATAAGGAAGGCCGATTTGACCTAATCCTAATCACGAAAATAAGAGAACCAGCCGCCTATGATGACCCATATATATATATATTCCCTTTAGTTTTAGTTTTTTGGGATCATCTTTTACATCCTACCTTTTATTTTCTACTTTCTACCTTTAGTTTTCCTATTCTCTAAGAGCTTTGTATTATTTTTGGGAGAAGAATCTCTGCAACATCTGGAGAAGATTTCTGAACCCTATTCTTTTATTTTAATATCGATGCAGTCTTTTTATTTTATTGTTTTGCTTTCTTCTTTCATTATGCTTGAGTAGATCTCTTAGTTAGGTTAAGGTTTTCAAAGGAATTCATGAGCTAGGGTTAAACACAAATAGGCTAATAAATCGATGTCTTCACCCTTGTTGTTCTTAATGCTTGGATCGATTTGATCACTTGATTCATTGATGTTAGGTTAACTTAGACAGCGAGAGTTGCTAGGTTGCTAGAAGAAACTTTGGTGAGCAATTTATTCATTACCTGCGAGAGTAGATGTATTGGAGAATTGTGAACAAATCAAACCTGATCTTAAAGCTTGTCTGCGATTTGCTAGAACCAACGAGAGTTAGGATTTCTAGGTTGTTAGACAAAGATATTGATACCATGAGAGTGGATTGATATTATCTTTATGTTTGAGTTCTAGACTTGTGCTTAATCATTGCCTGAATAGTTGTTTGATCCGTTGCTCTGAATTGCCTGCGAAATTCCTTGACCTAACGCTTGCTTAATATAGTTTTTACCTTCGATTTTAGTTCTGTTGCTTGTTACCAAATCAATCTATTTTGTCTTAGCTCTAAATCTAGCTTACAAAACCATAGTGTAATACTTGGTCTTCGTGGGATCGACCCCTAAGTACTACTACGATTTGCTGTGCACTTGCAGTGGGAAAATAGGGTTTAAAACTCGTACATCAAGTTTTTGGCGCCGTTGCCGGGGACCAAATTATTACCTTTGGTTTTCGGCGAAATTTTTAGTCTAAGATTTACTAACGTGTTCTTCTTCTCCTGTGTGTTTCAGGACAATCAAGAGATAGCAAGGTTCGAACGAGCTGATTAGAAGCAGAAGTCGGATCCAGCCAACATGGGCGACGAAACCGACAACCGAGCTGGCAGTGGCTATGTAGCTGCTGAAATTCGAAGGTTAGAGCAGCAGATGCAACAGTTGCAACAACAGCTACAACCACAGCAAAAGCGTGCCATTGGGGACATACATGTGCCTCATGCATCTAATCAAAACAGAGCTGCGATTATCCCACCTATAATCGAGAGGCAAGACTATGAGATCAAGCCTCAGATGATCGCTTTAGTGAAGCAGCATTTGTTCCACGGTTTGGCTGCAGAAAATCCGATGGAGCATGTTGAAGATTTCGAAGAGATCTGCAGTACTACCGGATCCAATGGGGTACCTCCTGACTTCCTCAAATGCAAACTCTTCTCATTCTCTTTGGCGGACAAGGCTTTGCGCTGGCTTAAGTCATTGGCACCTGGATCTCTGGCGACATGGGCTGATGCTAGGTCGGCATTCTTGGACAAGTTCTACACCAAGTCCAAAACCGCAGCTCTAAGGAACAAGATCTCTTCGTTCCAACAACAGTCTGGAGAGGCTTTTTGCGAAGCGTGGGAAAGGTACAAGGAGTACCGCAGAGATTGCCCTCACCATGGGTTCAGCGATGAGCAGATCCTGAGCACATTCTATGATGGTGTTGATTGGGAAAGCAGAAACGCCCTGAATGCAGCCAGCAATGGAAATTTCTACACCAGATCGAAGGAAGGCGCGTTTGAGCTGATTGAGAACTTGGCTACAAGTTCTGGAAATCGCTGCCATGAGTATGATGAGAATAGATATGTCAGCAGTGTTGAATCGCAGAAGATCAGTGAGCTGGAAGCAAAAGTGAACTTGTTATTGGAGAGACATCAGAGAAGTATCCAGCTTTGCGCAAACAGAAGCAATGAGCAATATGCAGAGGTGAACTACGTGAATGAAGGCTATGTGGAGAATCAGAGCTTTCAAGCTCAGGCGTCTAACTCCCAAGACGAGCTGAAGTCCCTTATGCATTTGGTTTTACTAAACCAACAGAAATCTGCTCATGAGGTCGATGTCAAGATGGACAGCATGTACAATGATCTCAACAGTAAGTTTGAAGCTGTGTGCACTCACATGAAGGAGCTTGAGATTCAGATTGGTCAAACTGCTGAGGCATCAGGAATTCTTCCTGGGAAGGTTGAAAAACCTAAGGCAGAATTCGTCAATGCAATCGAATTGCGCAGTGGAAAGACACTACACGCATCTGCAGCTTCATCTCCAAAATCGGCAAAAGAAAAAGAGGCGACCTCGGAGCACATGCTCCCACCCGGCGAGCACCTGCTCGGTGGAAATCAAGGTGTCCGTAAAAGCGATGGTGCATACGACCGTACAGCACGCGCTGTAGCATCAACCTCATCCGTTGATATTCTCGAAGACGACACAACAGAGCACCCCAACTCTCCGACAGAGCACCTGCTCGCTACCCCAGAGCACATGCTCCCCCGAGATGCTCCCACCAAACCTGCAGAAAATCTTCCAGCGAGGGTTTACACTCCTAAGGTGCCTTATCCAGTTCCACCACCATTGAAGGTATTGTCTAAGGCTGAAGATCCTGGGAAGTTCTTGGTCCCATGCTCCATTGTTGGAATTGAATTCAAGGACGCTCTTTGTGATTCTGGGTCTTCTGTTAATCTCATGTCGAAGGAAATTGCAGAGAGGTTGAAAATTTCGGAGGTAAAGCCTAGTCATATGACTCTTCAATTTGCAAACTCGTACTCATCAACATCGTCTGGCAGTATTCACGATCTACCTGTCCGAATAGGGGATTGCCTAGTTCCAACTGATTTTCAGGTCGTGGAGATGCGAGAAGGTTATGGCATGCCCTTACTTCTTGGAAGACCATTCATGGCTACAGTGGGTGCAGTCATCGATATGCCGAATAAGCGAGTCTGTTTTTCCAAGATTGACAAGAAGGTCTTCTACAAAGTCGTTCCCATAGGAACCACCACACGTGCCTCTTGCATCTCAGCAGTGGATATAGAAGAAGCACGTCCTCCGATCCCGCGAGCACCTGCTCCACCACCCGGGAAGTTTAAGCAAAAGACAAGGACGCAACAAAACGTGCAGTGCAGAAAGATTACGGGAGGTCCTCAATTGATTTTGATCCCTCAAGGATGTGATGAAGATTCGGTTGATTACAAGGTAAAGTGCAAAGGTCGTCCTAAACCTTTCTATAGAGTTAGAGCTATTCTTCCATCAGAATTGAAAGAGAAGGGTATTGGTATTGCGAATGGAATGCTGAGTACGGTTCTGAACATGAGAATGCCTGATTATGGAGTTTGTTTTGGAGCAAGCTCTCAAGCCCAACCTGATTGATACATGGCACCAAGTCAAGCTAGTGACTTAAACCAAGCGCTGAGTGGGAGGCAACCCACTGGTAAGTTTCTATATTTTATTTATTTTTGCTTTTGATTTTTGGTTTTGGTTTTCTCTGTTTCAGATTTTTTTTAAAAAAAAAAAAAAAAAAAAAAAAAAAAAAAAGAAAGAAAAACAAGACGGAGGCGAGAAAAGGAGGCAAGCACCCACTTCTGTTCCGGAGCACCTGCTCTGCCATGGTGTTCTTCCTGCCGACTCATGTGAGTTTTCTCGAAGCTTTCTCTAGATTATTTTCACACCGAGACGGTGTGAAGTAAGTCTGGGGGAGGTTCGTACCTTGAATCTTATAATTATTTTAGTCTTTTGTTATTTCAATTAGAGTCAGTCCATTTTATTGGGTCATAATTTTGATTGGGATTTATGAACTATCTCTTAGAATGTTGAGCTGGCTGTTTTTACTTAGTGACCATATCTTTAGGATCCATTCAGCTAAGACTAATGAAAAATCCGAAGTCTGACCAGTCCACTAGAAAGACCCATATTTCCAGCAATTTTACAGACCTGAGCTATTTACGGAGATCTTTCAACTGTTAGCCGGTGATCAAAGAGCTTGATTCTCTCATTCATACCTGACATCTGCGGCTGTTGTGAGAAGCGTTTGGTACTCCTCTCCCTTATTCTGAAAATCTTGAGAAACAAATGAAAAGATGAGATGATTTTCTTTTGAGTAAAGGGGTAGGAAAATTTCCGATGACCCCATTATTTTACTTTGAAAGGAATGATCACACAAAGGTGGAAACGAGGGAAAGGAAAATTTCCGATGACCCCATTATTCGTCACACCTTTGCAATAAAAAAAAAAAAGAGAAAAAGAAAAGAAGATCGTAAGAAAAAAAAAAGGGAGATGATCAAAAGATCAATGCAGAGTATGAGAAAAGAATAAGTCTGGGGGAGAGAAAGAGTACCAAAAACGTGGATTACATGGTTGTATTTGTCAAGGTATAGTATGGGAAAGAGTCTATAAGGTTCTTGGCATTGGAAGCATTGTTAGTCTCTATGCAATGATGGATAGTGGATGAAGTTGAGATTTTGTGGAGTTTATCTGGAAAAACTGCGATGTGGCTAAGGAGAAGTACATGGTGGTCGATTTTTGATTGGTTCATGAAGAATGTGGATTACAGGTCTAAGTGGTTGGTGCGATTATTCTAATTGAGATTGTGAAATCCCTGTTTTCAACTCTTTCTTCTCGGTTTAGGTTTTAGTTTGTTTGAGGACAAACAAAAATCTAAGTCTGGGGGAATTGATATGTTGGGATTTTGACCCATACTAACCTTATTATCTAATTGCTTTTTAGAGTTTTTGAGTATGTTTTAGGTAATTTTAGGTGGCTATGGAGCTATTATCGAAGTTTGGAGTGATTAGAGCCTTTGGAGCATAAAAGAATCATATTGGAAGAAAAGGAGGCGAATCTGTGAAGAATCACCAAATTCACTTCCGAGCACGTGCTCGGCACCCAGCGAGCACCTGCTCGGAATTTCGGAGAAAAATAAGGAAGGCCGATTTGACCTAATCCTAATCACGAAAATAAGAGAACCAGCCGCCTATGATGACCCATATATATATATATTCCCTTTAGTTTTAGTTTTTTGGGATCATCTTTTACATCCTACCTTTTATTTTCTACTTTCTACCTTTAGTTTTCCTATTCTCTAAGAGCTTTGTATTATTTTTGGGAGAAGAATCTCTGCAACATCTGGAGAAGATTTCTGAACCCTATTCTTTTATTTTAATATCGATGCAGTCTTTTTATTTTATTGTTTTGCTTTCTTCTTTCATTATGCTTGAGTAGATCTCTTAGTTAGGTTAAGGTTTTCAAAGGAATTCATGAGCTAGGGTTAAACACAAATAGGCTAATAAATCGATGTCTTCACCCTTGTTGTTCTTAATGCTTGGGTCGATTTGATCACTTGATTCATTGATGTTAGGTTAACTTAGACAGCGAGAGTTGCTAGGTTGCTAGAAGAAACTTTGGTGAGCAATTTATTCATTACCTGCGAGAGTAGATGTATTGGAGAATTGTGAACAAATCAAACCTGATCTTAAAGCTTGTCTGCGATTTGCTAGAACCAACGAGAGTTAGGATTTCTAGGTTGTTAGACAAAGATATTGATACCATGAGAGTGGATTGATATTATCTTTATGTTTGAGTTCTAGACTTGTGCTTAATCATTGCCTGAATAGTTGTTTGATCCGTTGCTCTGAATTGCCTGCGAAATTCCTTGACCTAACGCTTGCTTAATATAGTTTTTACCTTCGATTTTAGTTCTGTTGCTTGTTACCAAATCAATCTATTTTGTCTTAGCTCTAAATCTAGCTTACAAAACCATAGTGTAATACTTGGTCTTCGTGGGATCGACCCCTAAGTACTACTACGATTTGCTGTGCACTTGCAGTGGGAAAATAGGGTTTAAAACTCGTACATCATTGCCGCGGTGGCCACCGGGTCGTTGAGGTAGCCTTTCATGATTTGGTGGCCGCGGATGCAGATCTCGCCGGGATTGTTCCTAGGAAGGGAACGTCCGGTGTCAGGATCAACGATCTTCAACTCGGCGTTCCTCACGACTGTACCACATGCTCCTGCTTTCACCGCAAAAGGCTCTTTCGCGAACCCTAGCGACATTGCTAGCACTGGACCTGCCTCGGTCATTCCATAGCCCTGCACGTAACCAACATCCAAGTGCACCATTTTACTTCACAACATGATGTATTAAGAGTTCAAGTTGTGATTTGATTTAGATTGTACTTGTAGTACTCTTAAGTATAAACCGAAGCGTTAAACTTAATTTTCTTTTTATAATAATTTATTATCAAAAAAAGGAATACATCAAATCCAAATCAGGATTTTCAGATAAATGTGCAATTGTGTAAGTTATCAGTTTTGTAACGATAGGCAAAAACCTCTTTTTGGTTTCAAATAACTTTAGCTCCAAATTCTAGCACCAAGCATAGTTCCAAAAAACTGAAGATCTTTATTGCATAATTTGAATATTATTTGTCTAAAGAGTTTATTCCAATCACATATGACCTACGACACATATCTCACCTACTCAACAAATTATTTTCAAATCACACATAAAACCGTAGGATAAATAAAATAAAATTTTGTAGGCTTTACCGGGACTTAAGGGAATTATATTGACTTTCTTGCTAAATTATTTAATTAATGCTGGAATTCGTAAACTTCCTAAAATCACCACAAAAGAAGGTTTAGTAGAGTTGTTGAAAATTTAGCAAAAAAATAAAATAAAGGAGTTGTTGAAAAAAAAAAAGAGTTGTTGAAAAAAAAAAAAGAAGATTTAGTATATTTCTTAGAAATTTACGAAAGAATCTAAATAGCATTTTTCCAACGTTTAAATTCATTCATTTCAACATTTTGATACTTTTTAGATGACAAACTGAAAAATAGTATTTAAAGAAAATTGTTCAATAGTCCACATGTAATGTTTCATATAGTAATTGAATTAAATGGGTCCAGATACCACATGCAACCTCATGATATTAGTCATTGCCATTTCGGAAATGAGGGGGGACAAATGCAGAATCAATGAATCATATGGTACGTTCTACGATTTTGCTTCTACATAAGTACATGTAAATAACTATGACGAAACAGACATATATAATCGTGGTAAGAGATACGAGTAAATTGATAATCATGTAACAAGATCAACACATGCAATGCAAGAAAAACAAAAAGGATAAACCAAGAAAAGAAAGAACAAACCTGACCAAGCCTGGCGTTAGGAAACTTAGCACTAATGGCATCTTCAAGCTCCTTACCAAGAGGAGCTGCACCTGACTTTATCATCCTGACCGAGCTCAGATCATACTTCTCCGTCTCGGACGACTTTACCATGGCCAAGACGATCGGTGGCACGACCATAGCCACCGTGACTTTACACCTCTGGATCTGCTCTAGCAAGAGACTGATCTCGAACTTGGGCATGATCAAAATGGTGGCACCGACTCTGAGACTACAGAGCATGATGGAATTGAGGGCGTAGATGTGGAACATGGGCAAGACGCAGAGGATCACGTCCTCTCTGTTGAAGTAGAGGTTCGGGTTCTCGCCGTCGACTTGCTGCGCCACGCTCGTGACGAGACCCTTGTGACTGAGCATCACTCCTTTCGGGAGACCCGTCGTTCCTGAGGAGTAAGGGAGCGCCACGACGTCGTCCGGGGAAATCTCCGTCGCCGAGTTGACTAGGGGGTCGCCATCTTCTTCGTCTGACTGAGTCAACTCGGAGAAACGGAGGCAGCCTTCGGGGACGGCGGCTGAGGAGGAGTCGGTGCAGATGATCGTGACGCCGAGGTCTCTGACTTTGTCGGCGTAGCGGGACTGGGTGACGATGAGTTTCGCGGCGGAGGCTTTGGCTTGCTTGGAGATCTCCGCCGGTGTGAAGAAAGGGTTCGCGGCGGTGGTGATTGCGCCGAGGAAGGAGGCGGCGAGGAAGGTGAGGACGAACTCCGGAGAGTTAGGGAGGAGGAGCATTACGACTTCGTGTCGGTTAACGCCGAGCTTGCGAAGACCGGCGGCGATTTTGCGGGAGGTGGCATGGACGTCGGCGTAGGAGTAAACTTCGCCGGTGGGACCGTTGATCAAGCAAGGTTTTGCGGCGAACTCAGAGATGTTTTGGAAGATGTAGTCGTGGAGAGGGAGGTGGTTGGGGATGTAAATATCTGGTAACTTTGATCGGAAAATGACGTCACTGTTGCTCTGTTTCTGACCAGTGATCGTCGCTTCTTGTAACGACATGATCATAAGTTAAATCAAGTTTTGATTCAAAAGTAACTGAACTATCTTGGAAAGTTTTAAGCTTTTTCGTTTTTGTTGTTTAACCGATGTCTGGGGACTGAGACAGAGCATCGATCAGTGCTCCACTATAAAGATACGCCGATGAAAAGGAAGAAGACAGTGTGGGGTTGGTGAAAGGGTGTTATTTTAATATCTGGTTCAAGTAGAGTTTGGTGAGTAAAGCCTATTGGTGAGCTACATCATCAAACTTCTTTTTTTATTTAATAATGTGTTTTATTTTATTTTATGTGGATACGAATCTCTGACATTTCAGTTTCAGTATCAAGAGGCCAATTATTTGTGAATCATAATTTATGAAAAGGGTCGAAGATTTGAAAGATTTAGGTGTGGGCTCGAAGATCCTGAGAAGAGTTTCTTCTGCAACTTGCCCAATACTCAGCAACGAGTTTGGAGAAGTATGAATCAGTCTCCATCAGCTTCGAAGGCTCATTGTACTCCACAAGATCACCTGTAGTGAACCAAACCAGAAACCCCATTGGTCATGACTCATGAGCCTCCAAATAGGTTCATGATAGGTCTAAGACATGAAATAGATAGAGGGTTCATTATGAGAAAAGATGTTTACCAAAGGAGAGAACCATGACCATGTCACTATCTATGACCGTTGGTACTCTATGGGCAACTGTTATCACCGTGCAGTCTGCAAACTCCTCTCTTATAGTTTTCTGAATGATTGCATCAGTGGTTGAATCAATGGAAGCCGTGGCTTCATCCAACACCAATATCTTGTTTCGCTTCAACAGCACTCTTCCAAGACAGAACAGTTGTCTCTGTCCCACGCTCCAGTTCTCTCCTTCATCACTCACTTCCTCATTTCGTCCCCACCAACAAGAAAAGATAAACATAAGGGTAAAGCGAAATCTTGTAAAAACTGAAAACTTCACTACGTTTCATTTACCTGAAGAATCAAGTTTATTAGGCAGATTGCTGATTGTCGTCTTGAGCTGACACTTCTCGAGAGCCTGCACACGAAAGGAATGGTTTCATCAGAAAGGCTGCAATGGGGTGTTGAAATCTCTGATTTAGATCTCTCATTCTTGTTTCTTCTTATTTTACCTTCCATATTTCATCGTCGGAGTAAACACCTAAAGGATCAAGGTTGGTCCTTATGCAGCCACGGAACAGAGTTGGTTCTTGAGGAATGATGCTGAGTTTCATTCTCAGGTCTTTCAGGCCAATCTTACTTATGTCAATGCCATCAATCAATATGCAGCCACTTGTTGGTTCTACCAAGCGAAATAAAGCACTGATCAAAGTGCTTTTCCCACTTCCCGTCCTCCCAACAACTCCCACTCTCGTCCCTGCCCTGAATGTGCAAGAGATTCCTTTGAGAACCAATGGAGCATTTGGGCGATATCTTATCTGCGAAAGAAAAAGAAGCAAAGTTATTTGTCTTTGACATAACTTAAAGTCTGAATTAGAAACCATCATCTTATAACAAGTATGTTTATATTTACCTTAAGTTCTTGCAAGTGAATTGTACCATTGGAAGGCCATGAGGAAGGTGGTCTTTGATCATCCACAATTGCAGGAGGTTCTGCTGGTATACTCATATACTGTTTTATCCTCTCTACCGAAATGATTGAATTCGATAATGTACAGAACCATCGGGTTAGAAACACCTGAGTTTGTGTCAATGTTAATGCATAGGAGAGTGAAAGCCCAACTAGACCTGCAATACAGACAAAACATTCATGCAGAACCTTTCAGTTTGACTAAAACATACTTGCAAAGAAAAAGCTCAGGCCATATATACTTCCGTTAGCTATCAAACATGTAAAACTAAAAGTATATATCGCTCAAAGACGTACGTTATGAGTTAAATAATTCATGTACCTGGAGCTATGTAGCCCTTGGGAATAAGGATAAGCAATAGTGCACAGGTGAATAAAGTCACATTCTGCAGAATCTCTATCCTCATAATGACCCACTCCATGGCTGCATTAGACAGAAAGAATAGCACGGCATCTGCGTCGACGAGGTTTAGGTAGCTTTGAAAGAATCTCTCTACAGTTCCAAAAGCTCGTATTGTCACTACTCCAAGTGAGGTTTCTGCAGCATAGTTCATCACTGGAGCTTTGGTCGTTCCGTTGATCCTAATCAGCTCCCTTGCAGAGGCTAAATAGTAATCCTTTTCTCAAAGAAGACGGGGATGTTAATACTGACTTCTTTGCTGCATAAACTAAAAAAAGAGTAACATCAAAATAGGTACCTGAACAACTTTCGTGGCTGCCAAAGCAAGAAGAGCAATGATAATTACTTGCCATGTCACATATGTCATGACGATTAGAGCTGCAGTGAGCTCAACAGCAGGTACTACCACATATATGAATGCAGATGGAATGTCAAAGTCCAAGATGTTCAAATCTGATGAAGCCTGCAAATTTCACATTCAATTATATCATAGTTGAGCTGGATTGTATTCATATAAGCAAAAATGGTCTTACTCGGGTGAGAATGCGTCCAACTGGAGTAGAATCAAAGAAAATCATCGGGGCTTTGAAGACTGCATTTGTGAAACCAGAGAAGAAAGCTTTGGAAGCTTTAAGTCCAAGATAGACAGTCGTAACAGCTCTCGCGTATACAAAACCAGCACTAAGAGTTGAGATAATGCTATAGACTCCAATAAGCATTGTAGCAGTGAGTTTTGGGATCCCAATGGCACAAGCTAGCCAGTATGTCGATGCAGCCTGAAAAACTACAAATCCAACTTGACCCAATACGGTTGACCACAGAAGAAACCATCCTCGGGAGACACGGAAATAGTCCAAGAAAGGTTTCAGCCCAACATAACCTGTCTCTTTTTCTTCTTCCTGTGCAAGTTGGGTCCCTGGAATAAACGTTGCTTCGATCTCTTCTTCTATATTTTTGACAACCTCGATGCTTTCTATCTCTATGTCTCTACCCACTTTCCTAAGATCTCCTAAGCTTTCATTACTAGCTAAAGGTAACACAGTTACTGCATCATTATGAGCATTCACCAGCTGTTTGAATGTAGTCCCCATCATTAAGAGCTCCTCATACTTTCCTAACTGAGTGATTCTTCCTTCCTCCATAACCTGATCAATGATCCTCAATCATTAATAACTAAACGGTTAAGACAGTCTTTTTTAATATAGCAATAAGAAATAGACAAGTGTTTGTCAAGCTGCTGCTACTCAAGCTTTACCAGAATTTGATCAACTTCCGAGAGAAACTCGACTTGGTGAGTGACCAGGATGACAGTTTTCTCTCTCAGCGCGTCCTCAACACATTTCTGCAGCCATAATTAAACATATTAAGAAGCAGTCTTTCAGAAAAGGTCGTCAAAAGAAATGTACTGGTCACTTACATGAAAAAGAACTCCAGCTGTATGTGCATCCACAGCACTAAAAGGATCATCAAGGAGGTAAACATCAGTGTCTGCATAGACGGCACGGGCAAGCTGAATCCTTTGCTTTTGTCCTCCACTCAAGTTAATCCCTCTTTGGCCTATTTCTGTGAGATCACCATGTCCAAAATCATCTATGTCCTTATCCAACGCACATGCTTTAATAGCAGCATTGTATCGTCTAGTTTCCATGGGCTTTCCATAGAGGATGTTGTCTCTGATGGTGCCACTTTGGATCCAAGAGGTCTGAGAAACATAAGCGATGGACCCAGAGACCTTTACCTGTTTCAATTGCACACCATAAAGGAACCACTTTTGAACAAACATATATATATTAGATGGACGAAGAGAAAGTTAGTCTTGGTGTCTGGTTTGCTTACAGTTCCACAAGCTTTAGAGATTTCTCCAAGGAGAGCATGCAACAGCGATGATTTTCCAGCCCCAACTGGTCCACAAACCGCAACTTTTTCCCCATGCTTTATCCTCAAATTTATATTAGTTAGTGTTGGAATCTTTATTTCTGGATCCCAACTGAAGTTAGCTGCTTGTATGTCAACTACTATTCCAGATTTCTCCAGACCACATCTTTCAACTTCATCAATCTTGAGCTCGTCGCCAAGCAAAAAGTTGTTTATTCTGTCGAAAGAGACATTGACTTGGATGATAGCAGAAATTGCTTCAGGTATAAGTCTAACTGGCTCTGACATAACTCTTAGCGTAGCTAAAACCGTGAAGATGGTGCTTGCGTTCAGCGGGGCGCTCTTCAATAGAGCACATGCCATGAAAATAACCGAAGACACTATGGTTGGAGACATCCAATATAAGAATGTACCAAAAGCTTTTGTTAGCTGAGCCTTAGCTAACCATTTGAACTCATCAGCACGAAAAGATTCTATCTGTTTCTTGAACTCCTCTTCCCATGATTGCAGCTTAATGACTTTCATACTGTTCAGAATCTCTGAGGTGGCCCTTAATCTCTTGTCCTGCGCGATCATGAACTGGGTCTGGCAGTTCTGCAGCATCTTTGCAAATGGCAGATTAAGGAGGCCACACAGGAGAAGAAGAATCAAACCTGGAAAAGCACCTGCTCCAACCACTCTAAAAAGTAAAGCTGTAGAAAGCAAAAGCTGCAGCGTAACGCTCCATCCCGAGTGGAACCACCACAAGAATTCTCCCATACGATATGAATCCACCGCGATGTAATTCACAATTTCTCCAGATGAGTGCCTTTTCCTCCCTAAGCTTGATAGCTTTAGCTGCTTTCTGTATGAAGCGACCATTAGCGCTGATCTAATCCTCATCCCTGATCTTCTTGCTGCAAAATACCAGTGTCTCATTGACAAGGATTCAACTAGCTTCAGCATTACTAGACAAGCTAAGTTAAATAAACCAACACGGAGATCCCGGTCGTCACTGTTTGCATACTCCACAAAGACATATAGCATAAGTGGAAGAGATACAACAGCAAAGGTTCTGAATAAGGCACAAACTGCTATGAATATGTTTTCCTTGAAGTAAACTTTTGCAATGGCTCTAAACACCAAGTTTCTTTCCTTATTTCCCTCTGCAAGAAGAGTATCCCATGCTTGAGAGAACTTAGTGTAAGCTAATTCAGCCTCATCCTCTGGTACTAGACCTGGGATATCTTCTGATGACAATGGTTTCTTGAAACCCGCCAAGAGTAAAGGATTCATCCAAGAGAATGTCAGAATGCTGAAAAACCCAGCTGTTGCCAACCTCACCGAGTTTTTTCCAGGTCTGTTGATTAATAGGGGATCAGAAAGGCCTGTTTCACTGCAATCTTTACCTGCTTCAGAGGCTCTGAGATTTATGAAGGAGCAAAGGAGAAGCGTAAGGCTCACTGGCCATGTTATGATGTCCAATACTCTGATGCCTTTTCCCTGCGAAAGTATCTCAATCTTTGCTGCTGAATCCAACAAAGCAAAAGACACCCACCAAACAGATGTAGTGATCGGAATCCACTTGGAGCCATTAACAAGCAGAGAAACCGCAAGTGAGAACCAAATGATCCCTTCGACAAAGCAAGCAACGCAGGAGACGTCATCACCTCCATCAATCAGAAACTTTAATCCAGCACCAAGGAAAATGATGCTAGTAACAGCACAAAATATAGCTGCAGCGACAAAGATCCAGCCTTTCTTGCGTCGCCTGACAATAAAATGCTTGGAAACACAACCAGCTATCAAGAGAAAGTAGAAGATGCAGATGAACACTAGATTTATGAGATCTATGGCGATTCTTTGGAAACAATGAGAGGCCAGATTCAGTTCAACGTCACACCAAGGTAGGCTCCCTGGATCATAAAAATTCACCATCACTAAAACTTGTATGAATATAGTAAAACAATCCAGAAGCAAAAGAGAAGAGAGAAAGATCCCACAAAAGTATCATTGATCTATCTTAACTCGCTGTAATACTAAAAGCTTGTTTCTTTTTTCTCTCTCCTCACAGGCTCACACAGAACACAAGAATGCCACAAACATGAAAACTAAGCATTGAAACAAGTAACCAAGTGAATGAAGCAAGCAATGAGACAATGAGTCAGTAAACAAAACAAAAAAGGGGTAAATCGTACCAATGGAAACCGCCATTGTAGAAGCAGCAACAGAAGAAATGAATCGATTAAGAAACAGTATAAAGGAAAAGGAAAAGGACAGAACTCTTTGCCTCTATCAGAGGTGAGACTGATTCTCACTAACAACGCTAAAAGACAAATCCAAGTCCTCATTTCTGGCTTTTTCCTGAGCAAATGATGGATCGCACTAGCGGCTGTTTTCTTTTCTTTTCTTTTTGGCCTTATTCGACTAAGCTTTGTCTCTCTCTAACCACCTGATTGATCCATGTGTTTATCATCACTTCACTCACTGTGAGTGAATCCACACTCAACATCTCCTTTTACTCATGAAAAGCTGTGGCAGATGAGTGGTGGCTCAGAGACTGGTCGGAATTTGATTGTGCGGCGAAGTAGGTAGTCGGAACAAAACTCAAACGCATCTGTTCTGCATTTTTTGTCAGCGGTTTTTTTTTTGTTTTTTGAAAAAAACCCAATAATTCTCTCTCTCTCAGAGACGCACACGTGATAAGCCATTAGGCATTAGCTTAATTATTACATTAGTGTCATAAAAAAGAGACTTTACTCTCATAAGTAATTAACTTATGTTTGAGCTTAGTTATCATTTTATAAAAGAATTAGCTTAACCACTTGTGATGAACTCTAATATCACGTAAGCCAACAATTCCAGTCTCGCTTTACTTGCAAACCTACGACGCCGTGTGATGTGCACTTCTTTACTTCCTGAGAAAGAAAAGAGTTAAAACCAAAACTACACTATTACGTGGAAGTGTCTGATACACTCTACTATCCCATTGATCCTGCAACATCCATGATATATCCATACGAAGATAGGTGGAAACAAAAGCAGAGTTTTTTTTTTTTTTTTTACCCATGGCTGAGATAGAGACAGAGCATGATCAATGGAGAGGACGATGGCATTATATATAGTGATATTTGGTTTTGCATATAGGGTATTTTTGTCTTACACAAAGTCACAATCGTGTAATGATCTCTTAGTTCAAGCAAAGTTCGGAGAGCTACAATCATTTTCCATGCTTAAATTCCATCTTTGACAAGTTTCGCATCTTTTTTTTTTTTTTCTTTTTTTGACTTTCTGTTTAATAATGGAATTTTGTATCTTTTCTCAGAACTACAATGGAAGATCATACTGTCAACTGTAGTCTCTTTTATTTCATTTTCAATATACTAGTATTAATAACGAGGCCTATTATATTCTTTCTTTTCATAGAAATGCACAAATCTTTTAGCCGTGGACTTGAAGATTCTCAGATGAATTTCCTCTGCAACTTGCCCAGTACTCAGCAACGAGCTTGGAGAAGTAAGAATCAGTCTCCATCAGCTTTGAAGGCTCGTTATACTCCACAAGATCACCTGTAGTTAACCAAACAAAAAAAAACCATTGGTCAGGATGAGTTTGACCAGTAATCACAATTAGTTTTAAGAGATGAAAGAGAGGGTTTCATTAGATAGGAAGTACGCTTACCAAAGGAGAGGACCATGACCATGTCACTATCTATGACCGTTGGTACTCTATGAGCCACTGTTATCACCGTGCAATCTGCAAATTCCTCTCTTATGATTCTCTGGATGATTGCATCAGTGGCTGAATCAATGGAAGCCGTAGCTTCGTCTAGCACCAATATTTTGTTTCTCTTCAACAACACTCTTCCAAGACAGAACAGCTGTCTCTGTCCCACGCTCCAGTTCTCTCCTTCATCACTCACTTCTCGTACAAGAAATGATAAAAAGTGTTGTCAATTCTCGGAAAAGAGAGCTAATAGCCTCGTTCTATGAAAGGAAACATGACATTTTGTTTTTTCATTTCATTTCAACCTGAAGAATCAAGTTTATTAGGTAGATTGCTAATCGTGGCCTTAAGCTGACACTTCTCAAGAGCCTGCACGCAAAAGGAATGGTTCATCAAAGAGGTCTAAAATTAATCTTTGAATTTATATATCTCATTCTTGTTTCTTCTTATTTTACCTTCCATATTTCATCATCCGAATAAACACCTAAAGGATCAAGGTTGGTCCTTATGCAGCCACGGAAAAGAGTTGGTTCTTGAGGAATGATGCTGAGTTTCATTCTCAAGTCTTTCAGGCCAATCTTACTTATGTCAATGCCATCAATCAATATGCAGCCACTTGCTGGTTCAACCAAGCGAAATAAAGCACTGATCAAAGTGCTTTTTCCACTTCCCGTTCTCCCGACTACTCCCACTCTTGTCCCTTCCCTGAATGTGCAAGAGATTCCTTTGAGAACTAACGGAGCATTTGGGCGATATCTTATCTGCGAAAGAAACAGAAGCAAAGCTATTTAGTCTATAACATAACTTAAAGTCAGAACTGGAACCATCATCTTATAACAAGTAATGTTTATATTTACCTTAAGTTCTTGCAAGTGAATTGTACCATTGGAAGGCCATGAGGAAGGTGGTCTTTTATCATCCACAATTGCAGGAGGTTCTTCTGGTATATTCATATACTGTTTTATCCTCTCTACCGAAATGATTGAATTCGATAAGGTACAATACCATCGGGTTAGAAACACCTGAGTTTGTGTCAATGTTAATGCATAGGAAAGCGAAAGCCCAACTAGACCTGCAACACAAGGGAAATTGTTTATGCAGAACCTTTCAGTATCTTGAACAAATATAACAAAATTCTACCAAAGAAAACCTCAAGCTATATTTCCATTAGCTATAAAGCTACAAGTGCAAATTGTGGACAATATGATGAGGTAAATAATTCATGCACCTGGAGCTATGTAGCCTTTCGGAATAAGGATAAGCAGAAGTGCACAGGTGAATAAAGTCACATTCTGCAGAGTCTCTATCCTCAAAATCACCCACTCCATGGCTGCATTAGACAAAAAGAATAGCACAGCATCTGCATCGACAAGGTGTAGACAGTTTTTAAAGAATCTCTCTACAGTTCCAAAAGCTCGTATTGTCACCACTCCAAGTGAGGTTTCCGCAGCATAATTCATCACTGGAGCTTTGGTTGTTCCATTGATCCTAATCAGCTCCCTTGCAGAGGCTAAATAGTAATCCTTTTTCCAGAGAAGAAGGCAGATATTAATAATGACCCTTCTTTGCTGCTAAAAAATAAGTAAAAACAAAATATGTACCTGAACAACTTTCGTGGCCGCTAAAGCAAGAAGAGCAATGATGATTACTTGCCATGTCACATATGTCATGACGAATAAAGCTGCAGTGAGCTCAACAGCAGGTGCTACCACAAATATGAATGCAAATGGAATGTCAAAGTCCAAGACGTTCAAATCAGATGATGCCTGCCAATGTTACATACAATTATATCATACATTGAGCTGAGTTTTGTTCATATACATGTAAGTAAAGCGATCTTACTCGGGTGAGAATGCGTCCAACTGGAGTAGAATCAAAGAAAACCATTGGGGCTTTGAAGACTGCATTTGTGAAACCAGAAAAGAAAGCTTTAGAAGCTTTAAGCCCAAGATGGGCAGTTGTAACTGATCTCGCGTATACAAAACCAGCACTAAGTGCTGAGATTATGCTATAGACTCCAATAAGCATTGTAGCAGTCAGTTTAGGGATCCCAATGCCATAAGCCAGCCAATATGTTGATGCAGCCTGAAAAACTACAAAACCAACTTGACCCAATACGCTTGACCAAAGAAGAAACCATCCTCGGGAGACACGGAAATAGTCTAAGAAAGGTTTCAGCCCAACATGACCTGTCTCTTTTTCTTCTTCTTGTGTAAGTTGGGTCCCTGAAATATTCGTTGCTTCGATCTGTTTTTCGATTGTTTTGACAACCTCGATGCTTTCTATCTCTCTGTCTCCACCCACTTTCCTAAGATCTCCTAAGCTTTCATTACTAGCTAAAGGTAACACAGTTACTGCATCATTATGAGCATTCACCAGCTGTTTGAATGCAGTCCCCATCATTAAGAGCTCCTCATACTTTCCTAACTGAGTGATTTTTCCTTCCTTCATAACCTGATCAATCATTAATTAATTAAACGGGTAGGACATAAACAGTCTCCTTTTCTATCTGCTGCTACTCAAATTTTACCAGAATTTGATCAACTTCTGAGAGAAACTCGACTTGGTGAGTGACCAGGATGACAGTTTTCTCCCTCAGTGAGTCTTCAACACATTTCTGCAGCCATATATTTAAACATATTAAGAAGCAGTCTTTCAGAAAAGTTCTTCAAAAGCAATGTTCTCACTTACATGAAAAAGAAATCCAGCTGTATGTGCATCCACAGCACTAAAAGGATCGTCAAGGAGGTAAACATCAGCATCTGCATAGACAGCACGGGCCAGCTGAATCCTTTGCTTTTGTCCTCCACTCAAGTTAAGCCCTCGTTGTCCTATCTCTGTGAGGTCACCATGTCCAAAATCATTTATGTCCTTATCCAACGCACATGCTTTAATAGCAGCATTGTATCGTCTAGTTTCCATGGGCTTTCCATAGAGGATGTTGTCTCTGATGGTGCCACTTTGGATCCAAGAGGTCTGAGAAACATAAGCGATGGACCCAGAGACCTTTACCTGTTTCAATTGGACAGCATAAAAGAAAACATTATTGAACAAACATATATACATATATATGAAATGGACAAAGAGAAAGTCTTGGTGTCTGCTTTACTTACAGTTCCAGAAACTTTAGGTATTTCTCCGAGTACTGCATGCAACAGCGATGACTTTCCAGCCCCAACTGGTCCACAAACGGCAACTTTTTGCCCATTCTTGATTTCCAAATTTAGATTCCTAAGAGTTAGAATCTTAGTTTCTGGATCCCAACTGAAGTTGCCTGCTTGTATATCAACTGCTGTTCCTGATTTCTCAAGACCACTTCTTTCAATTTTGTCAATCTTGAGCTCGTCGTCAAGCAAAAAGTTGTTTATCCTATCAAAAGAGACAGTGACTTGAATGATAGCAGAAATTGCTTCAGGTATAATTCTAACTGGCTCTGACATAACTCTTAGTGTAGCTAAAACCGTAAAGATGGTGCTTGCGTTCAGTGGTGCGCTCTTAAATAGAGCACATCCAACAAAAATCACTGAAGAAACTATTGTTGGAGACATCCAATACAAAAAAGTACCAAAGGCCTTTGTCAGCTGAGCCTTAGCCAACCATTTGAACTCTTCAGCACGAAAAGATTCTATCTGTTTCTTGAACTCCTCTTCCCATGATTGCAACTTAATGACTTTCATACTGTTCAGAATCTCCGAGGTGGCCCTTAATCGTTTATCTTGCGCAATCATGAACTGAGTCTGGCAGTTCTGCAGCATCTTTGCAAATGGCAGATTAAGGAAACCACAGAGGAGAAGAAGAATTAAACCTGGAATAGCTCCTGCTCCAACCACTCCGAAAAGTACAGCTGTAGAAAGCAAAAGCTGCAGCGCAAGGCTCCATCCCGAGTGGAACCACCACAAGAATTCTCCCATACGATATGCATCCACCGCGATGTAATTCACAATCTCTCCAGATGAATGCCTTTTCCTCCCTAAGCTTGATAGCTTTAGCTGCTTTCTGTATGAAGCGACCATTAGCGCTGATCTAATCCTCATCCCTGATCTTCTTGCTGCAAAATACCAATGTCTCATTGACAAGGATTCAACTAGCTTCAGCATTACTAGACAAGCTAAGTTGAAGAAACCAATGAGGAGATCCCGGTGGTCACTGTTTGCGTAGTCCACAAAGACATATAGCATTAGTGGAAGAGATACGACAGCAATTGTTCTGAAAAGTGCACAAACAGCTATGGATATGTTTTCCTTGAAGTAAACTCTTGCAATGGCTCTAAACACCAAGTTTCTTTCTTTCGTTGAGCTTCCCTCTAACAGAAGAGCTCCCCATGCTTGAGAAAATTTGGTGTAAGCTAATTCAGCCTCATCCTCCGGGACTACACTTGGGATATCTTCTGGGGATAATGGTTTCTTGAAGCCCAACGAGAGTAAAGGATTCATCCAAGAGAACGATAGAAAGCTGAAAAATCCAGCTGTTGCTAACCTCGCCGAGCTTTTCCTAGGATTTTCAGCTAATAGAGGGTCAGAAAGGCCTGTTTTGCTGTAATCTTGAGCTGCTGCAGAAGATCTCAAATTCATCCAGGAGCAAAGGAGAAGCAAAAGGCTTATCGGCCAGGTTATGATGTCAAACATTCTGATGCTTTCCCCCTGCGAAAGTATATCGATCTTTGATGCTGAATCCAGCAAAGCAAAAGACACCCACCAAACAGATGCGAGGATCTTGATCCACTTGGAGCCATTAACAAGCAGCGAAACCGTAAATGAGATCCAAATGATCCCTTCAACAAAGCAAGCAGCCCACGAGAGTTCACTGACGTCATTAGCACCATCAATCAGATTTTTCAATCCAGCACCAAAAGAAATGATGCTAGCAACGGCACAGCATGTAGCTGAAGCCACAAAGATCCAGACTTTCTTACGGCGCCTGACAATAAAGTGCTCGGAAACACAACCAGCTACCAAGAGAAAGCAGAAGATGCAGAGGAACAATAGGTTTATGAGATCTATGGCGGTTCTTTGGAAGCATTTAGAGCCCAGATTCAGTTCAACGTCACACCATGGAAGCCCCCCTGCATCATTAAAAAACCAATCACAAATAGATACTTTTAAAATAAGCAAATCACTAACACCTTATGCATAATATAGTAGTTTATTTAGTCGTTTTTCTGTCTTTCGAGGAACACAAGAAGCCAAAGATGGTGAATATCAAAGATCCCCCACCATATATAGTATCAATAATTGTGCACGTAGAGATTATTTTAACCAAGAACCTCCCCACACACACAACCCAAGAATGCCACAAACGTGAAAACTAAGCATTGGAACATGAAACCCGAGGAATGAAGAAAGCAATGGAGTGACTTAAAATAAAAAAGGTAAAATCGTACCAATCGAGACCGCCATTGTAGAAGCAGCAACAGAAGAGCAGAATCAACTTAGACAAAAGATAAAAGAAAGTAAAAAAAAAAAAAAAGGCAATGCTTTTTTATCGAACGTGAGGTCGATGTTCACTAAAGATTATCAATCTTTGTCGAGCAAATGATTGACAGCTTTCTTTTTCTACCTTTAGTCTTTTCGAAACAGCCGTTCGAATACCAACTTTCTTGCTTAAGCTCTCTCTCTGAGTTGAATAAAGATGAGTAAATTGCTTACGTAATTACACAATCATGAATCCGCATGTTATCACCTCATTGTTGCATCTAACACGAGTAAGACACGAGATTCACGGATCTCTTTCATTTATGAAGGAGAGAAGAAAGAAAGGAGAACAAATAGAAACTCTTTAAGGTTTTTTCACTTATATTTTAAGTTTTTTTCTTCGTTTTGTCGTCAGAGAAAAAGACAAAGCTGTGAGTCTGTGACTCGAGTAAGAACAAAACCTTTGCTTCTGGAGGTGTCGCAGTCTCCTCGAGCCGTGTAAACTTCCCGGCCGTCCGATTTTATTCTTAGTATTTTATCACCAAATATATGATTGCATTTTTCTGTGCGTCTTTTGATTTAGATTTTATAAAAGAGCAATGTACTCACATTTTGATTTTTTTTGTCACAAAAGCAGCATAAAAAAGTGAAATTGACAAAAATAACATTCATTTAATTCATTACATGGTTTAAAGACAATTAAACTAAAGAATTTGAGTTTATAAGTCATTAATTATAGTTTAAATTTTGGGGTTTAGGGTTACTTGTAACAAGATTGAGAATAAACAAATGAAAATAAAGATATAATAGTATTTTCATATTTAATTAGTGCTATTTTGTCATTTCTATCTTGATATGTTATTTTGTGACAAAAACATGAAAGTGTGTTATTTTTGAGAATTGTCTAATATAAAAAGGATAAAAAGTTTTTTTTTTCTATACCATGCAATACGTTGGACATGAAGACTAGAGAATGGTAGAAACTTTTCATTGAGGTGCATTATCATACTTGGTTTGCTAATAAAACTCTTGTTGTAATTGGATTTGAAGTGGTTAAACTTAATAATCTTTACGTAGACGAATGGTTAACATAAATTTGGACGTTTATTCGTCTGATATTTGTATAAACAAAGAGAAGACAAGTTTGATTAGTCCATCTTTTCGGCGACTAAATCAACTTTTTGACAATAATTTTTTTGTGTAATCGTTAAGCTCCAACTTTAGTACTATAATAAAAAAGAAATCTTTTAAACCTACAATTTATTTTGATTATCTTTAGATAGGCGAAATCCAATTTAAACAATTGACCCTGTTTGTAAAAAAAATATTTTCTTTTACATATTAATCTCGATGATGATAAGAACGCCATCTCGCGATCGACGACCAAAGAATGAGAAAATGTGCATGATGCCAACACACGTGATACCCTCCACCAGTAATCAACCAACCAACAACATGGCAGCCTGCCAATAGTTACGAAATGATTGAGCTAAATCACATAAAATATCCATTTTACAGATATTTGACGGATCTTTGTTTAACTGACTAATCGTCAACAAATACGCCGAACTCAAACAAACTTACATTCAATAAACTGGAGGATTATAATTGGAGATGGGCCATTCAATCTCATTTTTTTAAAAAAAAAAATCTAAATTAAGATCGGCCCAAGTTAACTCATCCAGAAAGGAAACATATTATCAAAGAGACTATTTTTAAATAGATTAAAGCTGAATTTAATAATATATATCAACCGAGAGAAAAAAAAAACATATTGTCAACCTAAACTGAAAATGTGAACATATTGTTATGAATTAAATTTTTAGAATGAAATATTATGTTATCAAATATCAATATATAATAGTTATCCTTGTATATATTTGCATCATGATAAGTAACTTTAAAAAGAAAGTGTTAACGCCACCGGAAAATAAAAACCCATATGTAGTAATGGGCTCCGATTAAAACCCACATCAACAGATTGGACCACTAATGTAGTAATGGGCTCATATTTTCTTACTATTTTTAAAACCTTCAGATATTTGCGAGACAATTATCAGTTATGAATGGACTATTGAACCTACAACAATACCACGACGTCTGATCATAGTTTACATATCAAAGATTTTTTAACTTTTAACTTGCAAACTAAATTTTTTATACTTTATTCCTGAGCTAACCAATAAGGCAGTGAATGATTTCGTCTCATTATTGGTTAAGTTAAATGTTGTTATCGTGTGTGTGATGATGTTTAATGGGAATTAGATTCTAACTTTCTAGTTAGATCTTCACTCAACTAGCTAGGTTTTATTCTTAATTAAATGGAGTAATAATTTTTAGTTTACGAGAGGGGATTGGTGGATTTTATGTACTATCACAAAAAGTAAATGGAATCAAACTGCGTGATTAACACTGGTTATGTGCATGCGTGAGCATATATATATACACCAGTATACATGTTCCATACAAACTCATGTACGTACCAAAAAGGAAATTATCATTGCGTGCGTAATTAAGCAGTTAGATTAATAACTCATTGAAAGAAAATTTGATAAAAACTCATTAGAAAAGTGATGCTACAAGTTAGACTTTGTGTAACAACCAAAACCTATACCCTTAAGTCCTTTCCTTCGGTTCTCTTACTCACGTTGACTTTAGTTTGTGCACTTCGTATAACTCCTACCGCAACAAAAATAAATAGATAAATAAAAATCAAACTAATCACACAATACATGTAAAAAAAAAAAATAATAATAAAAAAATAACACAATACTATATATCAGCCCGGCCACTAAAAAACAAAAACAATTAATTCTTACCAAAATAGAATGGAGTTGGCCTAGAAGTGGAATGAGCAATGAAATTAAACTTCTTATATCATCTTGAACCATGTCGTAACTCTCATCTTTCCCCGCAAGCACATTGATGAATGTGTTGTTGTTTGGTACCAGCTTAAGAGCCACCTTAAGACAAACATAAACACACAAAAAAACTTTTAATTAAGAATATTTTTTGTTTTTTTGGGTTTATAGTCTGTTTTTCTACTCGATTTATAATCATATGAGCATTAATATATAAGAATACCTTGAAAGCAGCACAAGAGATCCATCCATGCCATGGTTTTATAGTCAAATTATAACTTTCTTCGACGGCTTGTTCCATGTTTTGTGACATGTCTTTGACCAGGCGTTGCAATAGCGCCAATGTAAAATCCATCGCTCTAAAATATTTTTGGGAAACGAACATTTGTTGGCTCATATTTGATATGGTCCTAAACCAAAACCGGTTTGGATTAAATTTAAATGCAACAAAATGATGCGTACCTGGTTAGCCACAGAGCAGCTCTGCTACAGCTTTTAGGCTTCTTAGAGGATCCTTCCTTCGCTTCTTTTCTCAGTATCTCAACCAAATTTGAGTACACAATAGGATCAGTCTCCCATATCTTCTCTAATCTCTACACCAACTCAATAAACAGAACAGGTTAAATAACCTGATATAATCACTAACATATGAGAAAAACGAGGATGGAGGAAAAAATGAGGTCCATTCATTCGAGAGAGAGTGTGACGAAAATGACCATGAAAGCAACGTAAAGGAGAGACGGGTCCACGTGTCGAAAGAGATGAAAGTTTCTTGGGCATCGAGTCGAAACATCAGTTTTATTTTTTTAATCATGCTAACTAATTATACGTTCAATTTTCCATGGTAAAACAAGGGAAAAATAATAGTAACGAAAATAACAAAATGCATATTTCTAAACTGGTTACGCAAGTGATTACGAGCATTGAAAATGATGCGTGTATATATTAATATTATTAGTATTAAACAAAAAAGACAAAATTAATTACTTGAATATTTTGATCAATGTCTTGTCGGAGAACAGCCATTGTCGGGCCAATCTTATCTGCAATCAATCAACAAAGCTTTTAGAACAACCATTGGAGGAGCTCGTTATTCTTTGGTTTAAGAAAACCAAACAGTACAGTGAGCTAGATTCGGAAGAACATAACTCTTTAACGTCTTAACTAAATATATATATTCACCAAAAGTATATGAATAGAAACCCAAACTGCATAATATATAGTAATACTGTATCTATTTTTGATTTGATAAAAATATCTAGATTTTTGAAAAAAAAATATATATATATATACCAAGAACTTGGATGATTAATTTGGAGAAAGCGAGGAGAGGCTTCAATGGTAAATTGATGATGGTAGTGGCTTCTGTTTCGCTGGTAGCTATTGTGGTCTGGGCTATGGATAGAACAGAGAGTTCTTCAATGGCGGATCCAATCTCTGTCATCTTCTTCTTGGTCGTTGCCTCTTCCATCTCACATCTCTTTCGTTTCATCTTTTGATAAAAAATTTCTTGCCTTCTCGAGTATGTGCGCGTGTGTCTGTGTGTATGCCTCTGCTAAACCAACATCAGGGAATTCGGCTATTTATAATTGGGCTATTGAGTCTTTCTTTTTTTTTTTCTTTTTTTTGTTGTGTGTGTGTGTTTGATTCCAGAACATTTGTTAATTATATAACATTGTAAAACAGTAGTATGTACTTAATAGATTATCTAAAGAGATGATAATTCTTTATAGTTTCTCTCTTTGAGATGATGGTTATTACTGATTGGCAACCCCTATGTTTGACCTAGCTATCGTTATTAATTAGCTCTCGATTTTAACTAGTTTTTGTTTATAGTATTTGTTTATTTAAATTGTCTACTTTTATAAAAGATAAAATAATATGGTTATTTTGTCTTAAAAAATCCTAAGTTAGCTACAAATATATGCTTCGAGGGAAATAATCGAAAAAAAAAAAAACAGAGGATAGTGTTCGTTCTCTAAACAGAATAATGAGCAGCTTAGAGATTTAGCCTTTTACAATATGATATTAACTTCTTTTTTTCGGAATGTAAAAAGCACACAAGTACATGTGTCGTTATCAAAACCAGTTTTAATAAATGATCTATTTCTGGTGGAATCTCACAAGATTGAAAGTATGGATCTCACAGAATTTAACTAATAATTAGTTTGGCTATGAAGAATCCGTATGATAGAATAAACGTGATAGTATTGATATCGATTTATACATTTGTAAATTACAATGTCGTAACTGTTCTTTTAATGGCTTCGTTTATGGACGTATAAATTCAGTAGCGTTCTCGTAGGTATATGTGTGAATGCATTCTAAGTTCTAAAAATAGTCTTAGATTTTGGTTTTGTTAAGATTTTTTTCTTTCTTACATTCAATATGATTTTGTTTACGCATTGCGATAAAATTTGAAAATTTATACTTTTTATATTTTTTTCTTATATATGTCAACAACACCACATACATTGTTAATTATCCACACCACTAATCAAATCTGAGATAACGAAACTTAGGAATAATAGTAATTGACAAAAAAGTTAAGTACTTCTGCGAATGAGTGTCTAGAAGCTTGGTAGGACCTTCAGAAGTCCAAATGATAGTCTGGCTGGTAGATAAGATTGCAAATTTATGCACAGTTTTGGAGAAATGATAAACAATTTACATACATACATCATCGAATACAATTATTCACATATACACGAACCTATATATATACAGAGATACACGGTCGGCATGTCGTTTTGTGTGCAAAATGTACATGGAGAGAGTGGGGCAGTTAAGGAGTTTAATTTGTGGGTCAAATGTCGTAATTAAATATTTTACTTACTCTTCTTAAGATTATCTTTATTTAGTTAGGTTTCTGCTGCTAGCTAGTTAGCATGTTAATTGATTTTCTTTGGCACATATCTGATGTCACCAAGTTGATTAATTAACCTAATTAGCATTAGAATGTAGAAATAGCCTAAATGGTGGATATTAGTAGCATAACAAAGAAAGCTGTGCCCACATCTCAAATCAAAATCCATATAAGAGATAGAGGGCCATATAGAGGACATAAATGTTATCTGGTTGTACACAATAACAATATTATGACACAAATTGAACGGTCTCTTTGCTAAATGAATTGTAATTGTCCTGAATCTATCGAACATGCTGGTGGGTAAGGCACTCCAATTATTTGCTTTTGTATTAATTTATTTATAGAATAAATACATTTTCGAATTTAAGTATATGGTCTGCATAATTTCAACTCCCTCTGATCACATCACGATTTATGAATAAGGACCAACTAATTATAATCCTTTTGCACAATATTGAACATGGCTAAGCCCAGCACGCCGTTTATAAAAATTTTAATCTATTATTCAGCAGATGATTTAACACTTGATAGTTTTAACTACAATTATTATTTGGTGGTATAGATTAGAATTAAGAGAATTATTTAAATACTTTTAGCCGTAATACTTATATAGTACAGCGTACCAATTACCAAGTTCTCTGAATAGGGTCCGTTTTAGTTCTTATCCAGCATCCAGACCTTAGGGTGACCAATCACGATGTAGATTCTAAAAGTAGAATAATATTACTACTTTGATAATGATCTTTATTTTGTCGTACTTACTGATGATAATTAATATCGTCTATAAACTATACATATTAATCGTCATGTTATTAATGGTATAAAAACCGTTACTACGTACTATTAATGGTATAAAAGATGTTATTAATTAATGGTATATATATATATATATATCTCTCTCTATTATATTTTTTTTTTTGAAAGAGATCTTTATTATATTTTAGAGTTGTTTATTTAATCCCATATGAGTTTTGTCATGCCCTGCGTACGAAGTAGCTCTCTTTACGTGGATTTACCTCCTTTAATTTGTTTTTTGTGTTTAATGAAGTTTAAGTTGACAAACAGACAAAGTACTTATTAACTGCGGCAAAACTTAACAGTGGATCCGTATAATAGGCGGGAAATTTCCTAAAATGGAGCAAAACACGTGAAAATATTAAGACATCGGTATAGATAATAGATGTATCAATATATCATCTTATATATAATTAGTCAAACTCTTTCCTCACTTTGCAACACCTAATGCTACATAGCGTCTTTATTTTGATCAAAAAAAGAGAGAAAATAATGTGTGGTGGGCTCGAACTCGGATACAGAGAGTATTAATCATACTTATAGCCATCAGACCATGTTGTTTCATTGACAATGTTTACCAAAACAAATATATAAATAATATTATAGTAAAAATATCTTAAAATTCTTCTCTCATTAATCTCCGAGAAATTTTCGACTTTTTTGGTAACTCGCTAGGCCCAAACCCACCGCCCGACTAACGTCTAGCGAGTTCCGGAACCTGGGTTAACACTAACAAAAATACATTTTTACGTTAAACAAGTTGATGAGAAGTGAATAAAGAATTTGAGCAATAATACAATCCGATAACACTAACAAAAAAACTATTTGATTACAAATCATGGTCTACTTTAATTTTAGATTTAGCAACTTTTTTTATATATAAAATACAATAAGTGGATAGTATTAAATAATGAGACTTTAATCTGAATAAAAAGATAGAATTGATCCATTTTAAACTGATTAAAATGTCATACAAGAAAAATTATAATATCCAGAGATTTTCAATAGAGAAGCACTTCCATCAAGAGACAATTCATGAGTTTTTTTTATATATATAAAAAGAGACAATTCATGAGATCGTCTATGTCACATAAACAATTTCAATATTTGAATGTAAAATATAGTTTTTATGAGTAAAATTTGCAATAAAAAGTTTTATGAGATATAGTTCTAGCCATGAAGAAGTAAAAAACTATATCTTGCAATCCTCAGCAATTTATCTTATATTAACATAAAAACGTGGAAGAGTTAAAAAAAGGAAAAAGAATATCATTAGATAAATAAAATAAAATCAAAGAAAAAATAATATTATTATATTGAAACATAAACACATAAAATAACAATAATTATTACCTAACTATATAAATTAGATTACATATTCAACACACAAAAAAATAACACAAACATATAACCCGTGCAAAGAGGAAGAAAAGAGAAGTCATTATTGTTAGACATCATCTAGGTTCTGAGAGGTGTTCGAATACTGGATAAAGAACTATCATCTACAGATTACAAATAAGATAATGAGATATCAACACGAAAGAGTAACGCGTAACCAATGGGTGCAAAAATACAAAAGAAGGTAAAGAGAATATCAAAGATTAATTCACTGGTTTGTCTGAGAGAAATAACCAGGTTCTACTAGTGTATTTAATTACATCTATGATCTATCCAACAACGCTCAACTTAAAGTTTGATCAACAAACAAACAAAAAAAGAAAGTACAAACTCAATTTTGATGGTAGAACTTGGTCCAAAACAAAAGAAATAAAATCACAGTAATAAAAAAAAAACTGATCTTTTTTAACACGTACATGAAAAAAATCTCTGAAGGTTTATTTTTTATATTTATAGTTGAGTTGATCTTATCAATTTCTCGGGCAGGAAACGAGATAGTATAAGAATTAGCCAACTTGAAGCAAAATTTATGATATGTTACTATATATACAGGAGGGAAAAGTAAATTTTCGTCCTTTGCGTTGAGGTGAAAACGATTGTTTTGGGTCTTTCAGCTGTGAACTGGACCATTTAGCCGGGGTAATTAATTAGTCAATCTAAGCCACTTTGGAGGACAGCCTGGTCTCACAAATACAAGCTTCGGTGGCCTTTCCTTGTATTGTTAGAGTTTTTGTCAGGCTTAGATTTTTTTTTTAGGATCAGTTAGAAATTAAGGTTTAACATATGCTGCGCTAACACCTACTAATTAATCCATAAATAATCTATCATGTTATTTACAGTTTCTCTCCACCGTCATCTTCAGGTTATTATTTTTATATCTCCTAGAGGAAGGGAGTACTAAGACAATTAGAGAATTAAGATAAGTTAAGAAGTAGTTCGAACAGATCAAGAAATTATTTAACTTTCGAATATTGCCAGATATATTCCACAAGCTTCCCATGCCGTTTCTAATTTTATATAGTGTGAATACTCAAGATTCTTTACATTTAATTTGTAGTTTTGTTTTTTAAACTTTGGATCGTTTACCAACATTTAACAACAATATGTTAACAGTGAAGCATCAGCAGCAGGGGCGGATCTATTTGATGATTGGGTGGGGCAGCTGCCACCCCTAAATTTTTGGATTTAGTGTACTTTTCTTTAAGGTTTTAATTCTGCCCCTCAAAAAAAAATAATTTATGCCCCTTTTATTTTTTTTGTTTGTTCAAATGCTCATTTATTGTCTTTTAATGCATTTTTCTTTTGGATTTTAATCTTCATTTGTGAGATATTATTATTTTTTAAAAAATTCTTTAATACTTTTAGGTGGAGAATTTTTTTGTTGTCGAAGAAATTTTTTTTAATATCTTAATATTTTTGCCCCCGTTAAAGTTACGTTCTGGATCCGCCACTGATCAGCAGGCTGTAATGACACGTATCCAACTCCTATTGAGTCATTTTATCAAAAAAAACGACATATCTCACTCACATATATCGATCCAACATATATTAACTAACTTACCAATGCCCTGTAACACATTTCTGGAATATAAAAAGCATCCAAATTATACATATAAGGCTATCTTATTGGTATTCAAAATGCATACATGCATAGGCATATCCATTTACCCCTTTTCATCCATCTGTATTATAGTTTCTTTTATATGACTTCTCTTGATAGCTTATGTAAAATTAATTCCATTTAAGTATATAAATATAGTCATCTAATCTAATGACCTACACGAATATTATTCATGCAAAAGATTCGGATCGTTATCAAGGAAAATAGGTAAATGAAGTTTTAGGGTTTGTAATGTAGTTTTAGAGTATAATTTGGATGAACTTTTAGAGCATATATACATATATAGATCTCATGTCCAATTTAAAATGCCTTTTAAAAAAAAATTGGTTCATATCAACAAGTCAAGCCGGCTATACAAAATTTAGATTTTACGAAATTATTAATTAAGTACTAGTTGAAACAACTAGTTAATTATTTAAAAGTGATGATAGAAAAAATTGTTCTAGGGTTCGCTTGATGTACTTGGTAGGTCGGTAAGGCATGCAAGGATGACCAAAGGAATCTCCCCACTTTCTTCATTAATCGAACACACCTATTAGAACATATATATATATATATATATTATATATATATATATATATATATATATATTCTTATATGTCAGCGTACATTATCCATACATACATCATCACATATAGTTATAGATAATACACATATATATATATTAATATGCATAATTAATTCTTTTAACGATACAACATAACTAGCCTATTAGAGTTGGAGAGTAATAGATTTTCTAAATACCAAGTTATTAGTTGATTCAAAAAAACACGCGCATTATATACTCATTTGCAGCTATGCGCCTTTGCTAAAACTGGAGTAGAAATTGGCCTAGATCCTTACCCAAGGCCCGGCAAGTCTGATGTTCATCCGCAAGTGCTTATTAATTATGTACAAGGTCGCTCGTAACCGTACTACTTAATATGCGAGAGGTTCAAATAGAACGTGGCATTAAGCATCGAATTGTTCTATACTTTTTTTATTAATACATCTCACTGATGTCAACCATGTCGAACTACTAACAAACCAATGCCCCGTAACACATGAGGGGCACATGTCCATCTAAATTAATGTAGTAGCTCTATTAATCAAGTAGACAAACACATACAAAAACATATATATATATATCTTGATATCCATTTACCTCTTTTTCATCCAGATAACTAATAGTCTAATATCATGATATCCATTGACAAAAAAATTATGAGGAACAGGCTGAGTTCAATTCGAGCAATGGGTAATCAAGCATATGAGGAAAAATTTCATTGCATGGTTCGAAAACACAATCATATGAAAAACATGTCATTCATTGTTTAGAGAGTAGTATATTTTCATTCTTTTCAAGTAGGATGCACTTGATTTAACACCAATTTTAACTGTATAATAATTACATTCAATTCAAAAAAGAAAAAAAAATATTCATATGAATCTCATGGTAGTTTATTATGGAACTAAAAATCTACATGATCATCTAATATATTGACTCATAAGATTGTGGTTGCAAATGAAATGGCTTCTGTAAGTGAACAGCTCTCAGATATTGAGAATAAACAGTCACGACTGATAGATCAGCTACAGGTCAGTGAATTTTCTGTCACATATCTATTGTCTTTACCCCAGTGTGCAAATTTATGGATGCTCTAGTCAACCTTTGTATCTTCAGGTCGCAAGTTCTCAATAACTCAGCATGATTTCTGAACTTTCTTACACAATAAGTGCAAATTGATATTTTTTTTTCTTTCTCTAGGTCTTTTCAACAGGAATAATGAACAACTTTTCGGCTCTTCAATCCAAGGTGTTAAGCTTAGAATATGCGGTGGAGGGGATAGCTCAAAACTTTGTCTTGCATTCAGGTATATCAAACTTCAATTTTGTGAAGCAAAACCAAGGTAGTACTGTGTCACACACACACGTGACTTTTCTTGTGTATAGTCGTGTAGAACTTTTTTGTTTGTTTTCGGAAAAAAAGAGCAATAAATACAATTTTTTCGTGTAATATATAGCTAATAGAAGAAGTAAAAATAGAGAAAATTCTGATTGTATCGTACGGGTACGGAATTTGGGCTCCACTCAGAATTTACTACATATGTCATCAAAACACCAAAATAATATGTTGTACTATTCACTATATTATATGAAATTCAAACCGAAGTAATTATTTGATAACATATTTCTCCCACTTGAAATTGTCTTTTTCTAATTTTTTTTTTTTTCTTACTGGTTTCTTATGTAAGCCTTCAAAACCCCAAGAAAACATTAGCATATACTTAGCAAAACTCCTAAGCCTCATCATCGCTTCCTTCCGGTCCATGAAGGTTCCTCCTGCATTTGATTTTTGGGTTGTATTAATGAAACCACTCCTCACGATCACATATAGAGGATTTAACAAAGAAAAATATTCACATTACCTCTGAACCCAGTAAGTATATTGCTCCACACCAAACAGGGCTCTCTGTGATAAAGAAACCTCAAAATCATGATCACACACAAGTCGACAAAGTTTAAGAATTGAGTTTGCTTTGGTGGAATTGAGTCTTTTCTTACGTTATAATGGCCGATAGAAGTGGAACAACCGACACAAAAGATAGCAATTACTACAGAAGGCTGAATATTGCATGGACCCAAAAACGTATTGTAGCTGCCACCAAAATTAAGGATTTTTTTTTTTATAATTAAGAGTAAAGAAAACAATACCCCATGAGAAATATCCCAACCATACTTACAATCTACTGAACTCATATACCAGTTTTGGCGTGTCAGGAGCTCCCTGAATAAAGAAAATAATAAAAGGTAAGAGATGAAGTCAGGTGTGCATGTCAAATTCATGAATGTGTAAGTAAGTAGAAAATGTTAGATAATTCTTGCTTTTCGATATATAGACCATATGTCCCACTTCTTCAAATTCCTTTACCTCTAGAGCCATCTTACAGATGATATCATTGGGAACTGCCAGATGTGTTTGTCTTTGCATTTGTAGACCGGTCCCTCGAGTTCTATCACAAATGGTCTTCCCATTTCGATCAAATCCACCAACCTGGAGGGAGATTACTGTAGGAAGTGAGAGATTTCAGAGAAACTTTATATTTTGCAAAGGGTTTTTCAATTCATTTTCACTTTCTTACAAGGTTTTGGAGTTTCTATTTATACAAGAATCATGAAACCCTAACAGTAGTAGACAGGTGTCAGCATCCAGAGAAGAGTGGAGAATCAAGGGCTTGAAAGCTGTTCGACAATGTGATCGCATTTGTCGCATTTCTTTTTCACATATGCTAAACAAAAGGGAAGAAATGGGAAATGCTAATTTTAACCAGACAAGTACAAATATAATATAGATCTATGAAATTTAAGTTCAATATTGCATACAATAATTGAAAATTAGCTCTTCTTTAACCAACAAAAAAAGGGACTTTAGTACTTTTCATACAATAATTGAAAAGCACTTTTCTAAGTACGAAGCACGTTAGTATATTATTGGTTAGTGTTTGTTAGCGTAAGCTAGATGTTAGTATGTGTTATGTTGGTTAGTGTTGGTCAGTGTTTTTTTTTTTTTTTTGACTAAATGGTCAGTGTGCTTTATAATCGTTAGAGTAAATCTTGCTGTTGAAAACTTTTATTAGATGGTTAGTGTTTTCTTTAAAACAAAGAGTAAACCTAAATTAACAAACGTTTGGTGCAAAGACAGATTCTATCTTTTTCTAAATGTGATCCTATGTTATTTTTGGAGAAATAACTATCTTATATTTTAATGTATTTGCAATAGTGTTTAGGTTTAGGCAATCTCCTTTATTCGACATGAAGTTTTGCTGATCTCATCATCTTATCTGAAAGATTCTGCATTTTTTTAAGAGATCAAGCAGCTTAAGACAGAGAATGCATACTACAGCCGAGAATTTTACTTGTTGTAGAAATTTTTGCAATAAATTTTTTTCTGATTTTCCTACCCAAACAAAAGAATAGTTGTTTTTGTTCCACTTCAATTTTGTTGTATATTTTAGTTTTTAACTTTTGTTTAATAGTAAAATTTAAAATTTCTTTTTATTAAATGTTATAATTTTAAATCTATTTAATTAGAAGAAATACAAACATTTCATTGGAAAATTATTGGAAACAGTGTATAAATTTTTCGTTGGAATGTCGATGGAAATAATCCATTGGTAGTCTGTTAGAAATCAGTCGTTGGAATCTCGTTGAAAATAATCATTGGAAAACCGTTGAAAATAAATCGTTAGAAATCTGTTGGAAATCCGTCGGCAATTTCCAACGAATTTCAAACGACTTTCAATTAGCAAACATCTCAATACAACGAACAATTTTTGTTGGAAATTCGTTGGAAATATCCATTTCTAACAGATTTGGCCGTTGGAAACAGCTTATTTTCTTGTACTGTGAATTTATATTGTCTCCTCAAAGATTATTTTGGATGATTGATCCTATTGTTAGATGCACGAATGTCACTGTATTTATTGTCATCAACTTATGACCAATGTTGTTGTATTTGTTGGTCAAACAAGGCAACTAGAAAGAATATGAAGCGTACGAACGTGTATGGAAGGTTTGTGTCTAAGAACAACATTATTAGAGCTTCTAGAAGTGAGTTTTTTAAAAAAATTATAACATAAACTATTATATAATTTTTGTTTATTATATGAGAGTCTCTAAAATTTTGGAATACTCAAAGAAAAAATCTAATCATAGAGACTCTCAGTATTCCAAGATTTTAGAGACTCTCATCTAATAAAAAAACATTATATAATAGTTTATGTTATAATTTTTATAGAGATTCTCTTCTCAAACCTCCAATAATGATGCTCTAAGTACATTTGTAAATTAGTATACTATAAAGCCATTCTTTGAAAACACGACCATTCAGTCGCCAGTAGAGCGTTTCGCATTTCGAAGCTATGGCGATTTAAGCTTATATATTCAATCAATTAATCTAAATTTTAAATTGTTCAGTTTTCTATATATTTTAAAGTCAAATTGATACTGTGTTATAAATTTGTTATCTTTAGATAAAATCCATAGAATTAACAAGTAAATATGACTATATGGTGAAGAAAAAACAAAACAAAAGTTAGGTTAGAATAATCACAGAGTTTGAGGTTGAATATGAGAACATATCTGTTATTTCACATTCATTAAAGATAAAACGAAAAAAATGACTAAAATATGATTTTTTAGATCCAAACTGTACATCTATGAGACTGAATTGAAATTGAAACTACTAAATCAAAACAATCATTATGTTTATGTCACTAATATGCAAATATATATATATAGGTGTTTGTTGATAAATTTTTTTTTTTTGAAAATCGATTAATTTTCATATAATTTTCGATTAAATGACTCGGCACTAGATTCGGATCAAGCACATTCGTTAAGTTTAGCTCAATCCCGAACAAAGGATTAAACCAATACTTGTATTTCTTTTCTTCCTTTTTTTGGTTCAAGACGTCGGTTAGCCTCGGTCTAGTGCTTTATAAGATTGCTCATCGACAAGTCAAGCGGCCTGAATAAAATTTATATTTGACACGAAATTATTAATTAAGTACTAGTTGAAATTTGAAAACAACTACTAGTTAATTAAAAATGATGATAAAAGAATTATTCTAGGGTTCCACTTTGATGTACTTTGTAGGTCATAAGGCATGATGAACTAACAATAAGGAACCTTCTCATTTTCTTCATCAATCGACCAACCTTTTGTCTAGTTAAAGCCGAAGAAAACGTGGTAATGCAATTGCAAATGGATGGATGGTTCAAGCGTATGGTAAGTTTGAGTACTGGTTTTTATTGGTATTACTAATTCTGCCATCATTAAACCACATTAAGAATTTATGGGCTCTTTAAAACACATGGGCTATGGGCATTAGGAGAACTTTGATTGGACGGAGAAATTGAAATGCTTAGTGGCTTTTTGGAAATAACCGACCCATAGGATTCACAACCTCGGAAGTGAGATCGAATTCCGAACCGACGGGAGAGATACTCTTTCCTCATTGGGGAGGTCTTGTAGGAGAGTATACAAAAAAAAAAAAAACATTAAAATAAATCAAAACAAATAGTAAAAAGTAAATTTTCTTGAAATGCTGTAAAGCCACCACAGAGATGCAGCCTGTCAAGCCTCCACAGAGAGATAAGAAACAAGTGTAAGAACAAAGCTATTTCATTTATTGCTTCGTGAGTTCTGAAAACCTCAAATCATTTATTTTTCTTGCGTTTTTTCTGCATTTGGAAAGAGTTAACATAAGAAACACGTGTAAAAAAAGAGTGTCTTGGAACCAAAGTTTGCACGCAAATTCTCATGAAGATTAGAAGTAATCTACTAAAATGCATCGAAGAGCTTACTTTACTTGGTTACTGAGATACGTCACATTACACAACGAAATCTGTTGCTGCAGAGCAAAACAGAGAGGAAGATCTGTGAAAGCAAAATCAAAAGACCAATCAGAAGAAAAGGATTAAAGGGACCATGCTTGACAATTTATAGGATTTTTAATTCTAATAGTTTCATTCCCCAGATATGATCTCCAGAGGCTTTGTGATAACCTTTGTAGGCTTCCAAAAAAATGCCATAAGAAACAGAAAACAACATATGATGAAAAGTACATGAACAGATTAACAAATCGCTTTCGTAAAATCAAAAGATAAAGCAGAAGAAAAGGATTAAAGCGAATATACCTGGTGATTAAAGATGAACTGATCGGAGATTGCGTCCTCCTTGGGCCTCTGAGACTTCTTTGAAGAGCAAGCTGTTGGAACACATGCAAAAAGCTAAGCAACTAAGCATGCATCTATTCAAGTTAAGTAAGCAAGTAAGAGATAAGAAAAGAATCAATGAAGAAAGCAAGTAAGGAAGTTAAGTAAGAAATAAGAAAAGACTTCGCTGAATCTAGTACGAAAGCAAGCAAGAATTAGCAAATAACCAATGAAGCAAGCAAGTAAGAAGTTTAACTAAGAAATAAGCAAAGACTTCACTGAAGCAAGTAAGCAGGAATCAAAGAAAAGAACAAGGAAGCAAGCAAGAAAATAATAAAGGAATCAATGAAGTAAGTAAGGAACCAAGAAAAACTAAAAAAAAAAGCAAACAAGCAGGAAAGGAAGCAAAGAAGTAAACAAGAAATCAAGTAAGCAGGAAATCAAAGAAAAGAACAAGAAAGCAAGCAAGAATGTATTAAAGGAATCAATGAAGCAAGTAACAAAACCACACAGCTAAGAAGGAAAGGAACCAAGGAAAATTAAGAAAGCAAACAAAAAGGTAAGGAAGCAAAGAAGTAAACAACAAATCAAGAAAGCAAGTAGATAAGGGAGCAAGTAAGATAACAAACAGCAAAGATACAAGGAAGCAAGCAGTATATATGCATATATTGATGAATATAGATGTATGAATCTAAATATGCCTTCTTCAAGTGATTGAGGAGAACCCATATAACATTATTTGGTTTCTGAGATACGTCACATTAGACAATGAAAAATCTGTTGCTGCAGAGGAAAACAGAGACGAAGATCAAATGGTTAAAGCAAAATCAAGAGACCAATCAGAAGAAAAGGATCGAAGGGACCATACTTAACAACAATTTGATAAGTCACTGTAGTAAAATCAAAAGATAAAGCAGAAGAAAAGGATCGAAGAGAACATACCTGGTGATGTAAAGATGAAACGATCGGAGATCGTCTCCTCCTTGGGCCTCTGAGCCTTCCTTGAAGATCAAGCCATTGGATGAAACATTCAGACGAATCTAATAGATTGCCCAAGTCTGCATATTAGATTTTAAGGTAAGCATGAGTCAGTGAATCATATCTTGTGTCTGTGATCGAAGAAAGGAGTAACGAATTGGGAATTTGCAAAACTCTAAAATAATCAAAAGAAAACTCCAAAACAAATTCAATCCAAATTCAAAACAAACCCAGAATAATTCAATTCAATTGCTTTTCTCCGTAAATTCCTGTTTTCAAAGCTACATACAGAGTTCCAAAAGCAGCATACAAACGAAGGGATTTATCTACCTCTACCTGGATATGAAATATTGATATCCAACAATTTCCACTATTTGTGACTGTTCCATTGGCCAAAAAATGAATGATAAGTATATTTGAGTATAGCAAGGGATGATAGATCACTTGGCGTACAGTTTCTCAATGGAATTAAGAGATTGAATATTGTCAAAACCTTCTAGACTTAAAACATCGCAAGTTTCGCTGAACCAACGTTAAAATTATAACATCAGCACAGACACATATAAGCAAACCAGACTATGCAATAGTAATCACAGACCTGAACTCATCTTGCTTTTGTTTCAGTTTAGCAAGCTGCTCTACTCTGCCATTATAAGCTTCCTGAAATCAAAATAGAAAATGACCGTATCAAGCATAAAAGATGCAATAAAGCCATCTCTCATAGTAAAATCCACACGTACATGTGGATGCATAGGCAAATCCATTTGGCTGTTCTACAATTGTCTAAGTCAACGTGATCTTTCTCTTGAAGCTTTCTGATCATGAGAATGAGCACAGCCTTTGGAGCATGTACATAAAAAATGTATTAGGAGCATGCACAGCAGAATCAGAACCGATTGAGTCTGTGAACCAAAAAAACTTAACCACCATCATGAACCGAATCAATATAAAGTAACGTCGCATCAAGGTTAACTAAATTATCTTACAACCTAAACTCTATAGCGTCAAATTCTACAAACGTACCAATATAGTGAAAAGATACAAGAAATCAGAATCGTGAAAGTTGGTATCCAAATAAGCATATCGAAAGATGCTACCTCTGCGCTGAATCCGAGAAAAGTTTTGATTTTATGTTTTTCTTAATAAGCACACACATCCTTCATATGGATTTTTTTCAGAAATGACCTCACTCACCATCATAGCCTCCAGTCGTTTTCTATTCAGTTACCTTGTCCACAAATTTGTTTCTTGCTCCGGCTCTTTGCCTTTCTCTGTGGCTTTATACATATGTCCTTTTCTCCAGTGCTTTAAGCTGCAAATCATACAGCAACGTACCAATGTATGCAAAGGACACATGAATATTGATGTTACGAGACATTAACTGACGAGTTATCAGGTGTATTTAATATTGACTTGAATTCAATAAGATGACAACTTAGCAGTGGTTTGCAATGATTTAGCGCGTGCCCTCAACAGTTCTCTCTCTCTCTCTCTCCCACTGGTTACAGTAGAAAATGAATGATAAAATTAAGAACTCTGTTTATTTCAATACAAGTTTAAACGATAATACCAGCTTGCTTAATTAAACTGAAAAATGACCATTCAGCATTGGTGCACATGATCACTTCTAAGGGATTTAAGTAGAGCATGTACTTGTCCAATGACTGATGAGATAACTTACTGATAGTACCGTCTAAGTTACTGATAAGTGGGTAGACTTGTGAACATCTTCAACTAAGCACACAAAAAAAAAAAATCAAAAAGTCAGAATCGTGAAGAAAACCGAAAGAGTGTAATTTCCTTCTTTTTTTTCTTTCTTTGAAATTTCAAAGGAAGCACAAATTCCAATTTTTAGCTTTCTTTTTATGTATTCATTTTCATTTATAAATTTATTTTGAAAGAGTGTAATTCCATTCACAATCTGTTGTAGATATCAAATGATATTATATTGATTTTATAAATATTTTGATACATATTTAAAAATCATATATCTGAAATGAGAAATGAGAAATTTTTAAAAATCTGATATATTCTAAATTTTTAGTGGAGTTGATTTCAAATTATACAACCAATAACCTTCTTTCAAGAATGTTATGCATTCAGACATTGTTGGTGATGATTTGTTTATTTGTTTATGAAATTAAAGATTCTTCAAGAATCCATACCAATGAAACTGTATTGAAATATTTTAATAAAAAATGCACAATTTTTGAACTTGTTTAAGACATTCCAAAACGTTGCACCGACAATGGAGGAAGATACTGAAGCCAAGAAGAAGAAGACAATAGTAACAGACTAAGCAGATTTTGGGTTTAATAGATTAAGTAGATTTAGGGTTTAAGCTGCTTAATCGACAGCTGTTTTTTTTTTTTGATTTTGATTCCCGACCCTCTCCGTTCAACGGCGAAATGTCAGACTATGTTTGGCCGGTAATGTAGATTTCTCTCTTTCTTTTTCTTCTTTCTTTTTTGTTTATCAGACTGTTCAATCGATTAGGATTTAGGGTTTCATAGATTAAGTGGATTTAGGGTTTAAGCTGCTTAATCGACTGCTGTTTTTTTTGTATTTTGAAGGGCAATAGTAACAGAAATAAGATGTGGTACTTGGAAAACAATCCAATTCCCAGGGGTCTAAAGTTGGAGTATGTGTATGAAAGACTCAAGTTTAGCTTAGCATTGAAGGGTTTAGAGGGATCTCTAGAAGTTAGAGCATTTGTTGCAAACTCTAAGTACTGGAAACCAATTACTGGTGTGGAGATTGTGGGCTTGGGTCTGTCCACAAAGAAAAAGAATGCATCTGACAATGCTATTATCGAAGATATGATCAAATTTCTGAACAGGAAGAACGAGCCAAAGATAAATCACCTTGTTGGATCTTAATTAATGTTTATATGAAGAAATTAGAAAATTAGATACGTTATAACCTTTCAGTATCCGAGTTTTCTTCTCTTCTTCTGTCTTTTTTAAAGCTTTCCTTGCAACGTGTCATGGTAAAGCAACGTCAGCCAAAACCTACTAGCAAATTAGTTTTGTTGGATATTGGATGTTAATATGTGTACACAAATCATGTGCCAACGCATTTGGCATTACTATAGCTTGGGGTTGTTCTGATTGAAGTTCCTACAATGTTTCTGCAGACTAGGCAAATCGCTATATTCTCTACCACCCAGACCTCTAAGGTATTTTTCTGTCAACGGTGGTGTTTTCATTATTAATATTGGCTGTTACTTAGTTATGCTTTCTCTTTGTGAATCGCTATCTCTACAGGTTCAAGATTTTGCTCGGGTGTCATTGACGTCTCCTGTTCTTGTTAATGTTGATGATGGTAGACGCTGTTAAGTTCTATGGGCTTCCAACTCAAAACCAATTGGCAATGAGTGGATTGGCCCATATCCCTTATATACTAGTTAAGATCCCTTCCAACTTCCGATGTGGGACATTATGTCCTTATACGCCCCCTCGAGATGATGGCTCTTTGGCCATTAATCTCGGAATATTCGGGCATGGATCGACGGCACCGGTTACGGGCCTGGCTTGTCGATAGTTGGACCAACTATGGGTCGGATCGGGTTGGATAGTGTGGATCGGGCTCTGATACCATGTTAAGTTCTATGGGCTTCCAACTCAAAACCAATTGGCAATGAGTGGATTGGCCCATATCCCTTATATACTAGTTAAGATCCCTTCCAACTTCCGATGTGGGACATTATGTCTTTATACGCAGGTAAGAATAAAAAGAAACATTATGTTAATGAAAATTTAAGGAACATTCCATGGAGATATTACCTAATGAGTTTTCGAAACTTTTAGGTGACAAATGAAGGATTGAGCAAGGCTATTTTGTCGTTCCGAGCGAAAAAAGACGTCTCCTTCTAATTTCTTTTCTGAAGAAGAACTTAAACAAAAAGATAGGTTCTTCTCTACGTGCAAGTCGGTACAATTTCATGCTGAAATCATGAAACTAATCAAAGTGGATAGCTGTGACATCGATGGAGGACTGGATCAGAACCGGAGGACAAAGACATTTTTCGACTTTATGAAAGCAGAAAAAGGTATTCTGTTGTGCTCTGATGTGGCTGCTCGTGGTCTAGAATACGAGGTTTCTCATTGATAATTAAAGCTTTTATACACTCAAATAGTATTACTGAAATCATAATGTGCTAAATCTTATCATGATTTCATTAAACCACGTTAAGAATTTGTCATCACTAAACCACGTTAAGAATTTGTGGGCTCTTTACAAGACATGGGCTATGGGCATTAGGAGAATTTTGATTGGACGGAGAAATTGAATGCTTAATGGATTTTTGGACTCGAGGAAATAACCAACCCATAGGATTCACAACCTCGAAAGTGAGATCGAACTCCGAACCGACAAGAGGGAAGAGATACTCTGAGCTCCAGTGGTTTAGTCAATCTTGATGACCCTATCATTCTTAATACACCTCTTTGGGTTAATTTTTTTTTTTTTGAAAAAACCTTAAAAAACCTTTTTGGGTTAATTTCAAATCAATATACAAAAGAAAACATAATATATGATTACTTGTGTATGTCGAACATGTAAACTCGATCGGCTAATATGTTAAATAGTCCGTTTTAGAGTAAGAGAGTGTATTTGAGATGATTTGATTTTTAATGAATTTTTAGATGATTTTGGGTGAATTAGAAAAGTTGTTATGATTTTAATTAAAAAACTATGGAATTCCATCTAAAATCATGAGATTTGGGGTTTTATATTTTTAACTAAGAAATTATAGTACAACACTTTGCTCTTCTAAAATACACTACTCAAAATATTTTCAATAACATCAGATTTCAAAGTATATTTTAAAATTATAAATTCAATAACACTGAATTTTACAATAAGTTTTAAAATTCATGTTCGAATAACCGTAGATTTGTCATTTCAATGCAAATCACTCAAAATCTCTTCAAATCATAAATTCAATACACTCCTGTAAATGATTAAATTCACACAGTTTATTTTCGGATTCATTTTAAATGTTTCATACTAATTAAAAATGAGTGCGAGTTATATAGTAGGTGATCATTATCTAATTTTTTGATGTAAGTTGTTGAATTGATATTATAACTTATGTTAATAATAAATCTTGTAAATTTTGATTTTTTTTTCTTAGAAATTGTTTAGTCATCTATTTCTTAGTATTTCTAAATTGTGATAAGTAATAACTGACTAGCAACAATATTAGCGAGGAAAATTATTTCCTCTTATTTATACTTTTCTTTTTTTCTTGTTTATTTCCTCTTTTTCTAATTACTCTAGACTTTTTTTCCTCTTATTTCCTCTAGACTCTTTTTCTTAATTACTCTTGGTTTATTTCCTCTTCTTCTTGTTTATTTCGTCTTTTTCTTTTAGTTACTCTAGACTTCTAACTTCTAAACCAATCACCGATTATCTCCACGACACATTTTGCTTTATACTTTTTTTTGTTTACTTTCCCTTCCACACGCTTTCGAACACGATCTATATGATTATAATTACATAAATCCTATAACTTTGACATATAAGCAAAGTCACAAACAACATCGCCTAGAGTCAATTACACAGTCCAATACTAGTTAATAAACTTTGACAAAGCTCCACGTCACCGCATGTGACTCTAACATAGACTTCCGAACTCGTGTAAAAACGAAAAAGCCAACGGTAAGAGTCAATTTTGCTCGGTCGTTTATTTCTTCGAAATCCCAAGTTTGCCCTTCCACAAAATAGATACCAAAATGTAAAAAAAAAATGTAATATGTCGAGAGAAAAGAGAGAGAGAGAGAGTGTGGATTTTTTTTTTTTTTTTGTCCGTCGAAATCTGGGAATCTTCTGATACTGATTGATCGAATGCTTCTCCTATAGAGAGGAAGGAGAAGAAACACATCTACGAAGCTCTAATGGAAAATCTCACGAATTTCCTGATCTCTGATTCTTTCTGATTGCTGATTGCTCCGTTGATTCGTTTTTAGATTATTATCCGAGGGAAGAGAGTGTCTGAGAGCGATATTGAGTGAGAAAAATGAACGGTGGTGATGATGTCATAGCTTCGTCGCCTTTGGACTGGAGATTCTCTCAGGTATTCGGTGAACGCAGCGCTGGTGAAGAAGTTCAAGAGGGTATGCAATCGTCGATTCACTTTTCTGTATTGTTCCATGCATCTGTGCTTCTGCTTTAGCTCGCCCATTGGATCTAATCCGCCTGATTTGAGAGTAGGGTTTTAATCCGTGCGTGTAGATCTGTTAAGCTTCTCGGATTGCAAGGCGGATTACGTTTTTTTTAAAATATTTTGTGTAAAGTTTTGGTTTTTATGATCGAAATTTGTAGGTTTCTGTCTCGGCTTCTCCTAGATGTTTAGTGGGTTTTGTCTGATTGTTTAGTTAGTAGTTATAAAGATACACAAGAGGGTTTGGTTAAGTTCTGTTTGCATGTTATATGCTCTGTGAATACATAGTTGAGTTTTACTAGGTGAGGTGAAGTTGGATGTCGTATTTTGAAGTTTCATGAGCTGCAGTTTGTGTTTGCATAAGCTCTTTCATTGATCACATTATGAAAAGGAATCCTTTTTTATTTTTTTTATTATCTAAAATTGAATTGAAATTCTTAAACTGTAGCTGCTGTTTCCTCTGCAGTTGATATAATTTCAGCGATTGAGTTTGATAAATCCGGTGACCATCTTGCTACTGGGGACCGTGGGGGCCGTGTTGTTCTTTTTGAGAGAACAGATTCCAAAAATGTATGCCCTCGCTTTATTGCATCACTTTATCTCCTAAATGCAAGATGAGATTGTTATGTTGTCTTGATGTTTTGCTCTACGCTGCTAATTACAGACCAGTGGATCCAGAAGAGATCTCGAAGGAACAGACTATCCACTGAGACACCCGGAGTTTCGTTATAAAACTGAGTTTCAAAGTCATGAACCTGAGGTACGTCTTTCACTTTCTTTGTTCCTTCCTACAACATAGTTTATTATACCTTGTCTTGGCTCTTCATGCTCGGATCCTTGTCTGCCAGTTTGATTACCTCAAGAGTTTGGAGATAGAGGAGAAAATCAACAAAATTAGATGGTCTCAAACAGCGAATGGTGCTCTTTTTCTCCTCTCAACAAATGATAAGACCATCAAGTTTTGGAAGGTGAGAGATTCCTTTATTTCGTGTGTTGGCCTCTTAGTGACATAATGATTTGATAGGAGCTGTGGTTTAGACTGCATTGTGTTTTTGTCTGGGTATTTATGGTGTATTGTATAACTGTTCCTTCCATGAACATCTTTAGAATATTGAAAATTAAAACCTTCTGGGCAACGATATTTTTGGTTGAACTTCTTTTCATATCGAAATGCGTATACATCCTGAATGTATTGATTAGATGGATATATGTTAATTCATCTGAGAGGTCAATGCATCTAGGTTAAGTTTCTATGATTTTCTCATTAGATCTTGTTTATTAATTACCTTTTAAGCTGAATATCTAAGCACAATTCTTTTCTTTTCTTATGTGGGATTTAAACAGGTTCAAGAGAAAAAGATCAAGAAAATTTGCGACATAAATACAGATTCTTCCAGATCTCTAGGAAATGGAAGTGTTGCAAGCTCAAGTAATTCAAACATTACAAACTCATGCCTTACTAATGGAGGATTACCTGACAAAGTAAACAACTATTTAAGTAATGACTACTCATTTCCGCCAGGAGGCATCCCATCGCTGCAATTACCTGCGGTAGTTGGCTCTGCACGACCTTTTGTTCTCTTTTAGTTGTTTGTGGTTTGTCTAGATCTTAGTTTCAATAAGAAGAACATCGACCTGAATGAATGATACCTAAGCAAGGAACTCAAAGCCTGTTAAAGCTTCGGGTTGGTGCTATTCTTTGACTCACTTGCAGGGTCAAAGTTTGAGTGAGCTGATATAATATGAAGCACTGGCCTGTAGTTATCCCTCAAATAATATCATTCACATCAACTTAGGTTTTTGGTTCTGAAGATTCAACTACCTTGAGTTTCTTAGTCCTAGTTTCATGTGGTTTTTCCCTTTCCATGTTCTTATCTACGTTTGATTAGGGAAATCTGTAGTATTTCTTATGTGGAACTATTATTTTACTCGAGTGTAGACTAATAGCTCATTTACAACCTACAGGTAACTACTAGCCCTGAGACTAGCCCTGTAGCTAGATGTCGAAGAGTGTACACTCATGCTCATGATTATCACATCAACTCAATCTCAAACAATAGGTAGGTTATCGTCCATTGGTCACATAGTTGCTTTCCTTCCTCGTACTTGCATTGATCATGTTCGTCTCTCGGTGATTTTGCTACCAATATTCAAGTGACGGCGAGACATTTATTTCTGCTGATGATTTGCGAATAAATCTTTGGAACCTGGAGATAAGCAATCAAAGTTTTAACATTGTTGATGTCAAGCCTGCGAATATGGAAGATCTAACTGGTAAGATGCATTTTTTCTTTTGAAATGCTACAAAAATAACCTGTTGAGACGGGATTATCAAACTTGGCTATTACCTTTCTGTCATTTCTCTTTGATGTTCCTTCAGTGATGGACTGGTCCTTTTTGAAGCATGCAGCATCCAAATGTCATTTGGATACTATAGCCTGGTCAATAAATTGTGTTCCATTAAAATGTTAAGCTCGTGTATATTTAGTTGCATTCTTCTTGCCTTCTCTCTACCCACATGTTTGATTTGCTTATTAAGTAAACTTTTGAGCTGCGGGGGGAGTTAATTAGAGCTGCAGTATTTACCCTCTTCGTTGTTGCAGAGGTGATCACATCAGCCGAATTTCATCCTACCCATTGCAATACGTTAGCGTATAGCAGTTCGAAAGGCTCAATTCGCCTGATTGATCTGCGACAATCAGCTTTATGTGACTCACATTCCAAATTGTAAGTCTTTGAGACTGGTAGACCTACTAAGGTTCTCAGTAATGGAATTTATAGAAAGGAGGATCCAGATATGTATAAACATCTGAATTACTCTGTCAAAATGTAACTGTTATCATCTCTCGTACCAACACAATAGGTTAAGGTGTATCATCTGAGTAACACTACTTCAACTACTTTAGGAATAATGTCTGGAGTAGCACTTTTAAAATAAAGTGAATGCTGTTTAACTACTGATGTTTAGGATACCATAGTTGTATGGCAAACACAAAAGAAACCTTGCAGTGTTTTATGACTTGTTGCAACAACGTAAGTCTAACATTGCTTGTTTTTGCAGGTTTGAGGATACAGAGACACCAACTTCTAGATCATTTTTCACGGAGATAATTGCTTCAATTTCAGACATCAAATTCGCAAAAGGAGGAAGATATATACTTAGCCGTGACTATATGACGCTTAAGGTCCATACATCTTCGAATATACCCGGTGCATTATGTCTCATTAAATCGAGAGAGTTGCATTTTGGCGACATTTGTTATTATTGCCAATTTGCCATTGGTTATGTGTCATGCTCTTGCAGTTATTAGTGAATGGTTTCAAACTAACTATATAAGTAAAACTGAACTCATGGTTATGTTTTACATGTCAGTTATGGGACATCAACATGGACTCGGGTCCGGTATCAACTTTCCAGGTCCACGAATATTTAAGACCAAAGGTCAGTTTCCTCTATTTTGAGAGAGAGAGTTGCATCAGCAGACTCGGTGCACAACTGATGATGCCTACCTTTTTTATGACCATTTCTAGCTGTGTGATTTATATGAAAACGATTCCATCTTCGATAAGTTCGAGTGTTGTCTAAGTGGGGACGGATTGCGAGTGGCTACAGGTTCTTACAGGTATGCCTCTAACATATATCGTCTTCTTTTGGTCTTGTGGTATCTATATTTCGACTTTGATTCTTTTGGAACAAACATACCCTGCTTTAACTTTGTCTCCAGCAATCTCTTCCGTGTGTTTGGTGTTTCCCCGGGAAGTACTGAAACTACAACCTTGGAAGCAAGCAAAAACCCAATGAGGTAACAAACTGGTGCCAGCAACATGAATCTTTTCTCTCATATATCCTTAGTCCAAGTATTGATCAGATCGAATGTCTTTAATCTTATAGGAGACAAGTCACAACTCCCGCGAGGCCATCAAGACCATCTCTAAGCAGTATAACGCGCGTGGTTAGAAGAGGTCAGTGAGTTCTATCCCTGTGTCTTTACAATAAGTCCCTCTAGGGAGTTAATTGAGCATAGAGGTAAATGAATACTTGTACGAAAATTGGAAAACAGGAGCAGAGAGTCCCGGAGGCGATGGGAATGGTAATTCTTTTGACCATACATCCAAGTTACTGCATCTCGCATGGCATCCAACAGATAACTCAATAGCTTGCGCCGCTGCAAACAGTTTGTACATGTACTATGCCTGAAAAAACATACTCAAATGGAGAAGAAGCTTGGCTACTTGTGAAACTGAGAAGGATCAGAGATGCTTATATAACATCATCAGCATCTTCATATCACAACTGAAAACTGGCTCCTTTATATGCTCTCTTTGTTTGTATCATCCTTGACCTTTTTTTTTATTGAGGAAATGGCTGCAAAATAGCAATCACTGGTAATGATTTTCTTTTCTTCATTACACACAACAGCTAAAGGAAGTCCGCCATTTTCTCTTTAAATTTTTTTCTTTTAGAAGCTTTTACTTGTGTTCTGTCTGGATAAGTTAAAATGTTGGACAAGAACCAGAAAAAGGAAATCCGATTAGAAGAAAAATCGTGATTGTAGTTTTCTCTCACATAACTTTTTGTGAGAGTTGTTACTTTGGATATATTCTTGGAACTATTTTTAAGATTAAGATTTAGTTTCATATACAGTATCTCCATGTTTTATTTATTGAAGTTTGTTTGTTATTTTTGGGTCAACCTTTCTTCTTGACTTCTTGTTTGTAGTTTCTGACTTTTGAAACAAATAAATACATTCCAACACAGATTGATCTTATCCTACGTATTATTCCTCCTTTTGGTTTCTTATATTTCTGTTGATACATTCCTTCAAACACACAAAATCAAAGGCTCCAAATCAATTAGCAACGAGTATGTTTAACGCTTTTCTTATTATGATATCTCAACGAGTACGTGTGACCTGACAAATTTCGAAAATTTAGTAAGTCGATTTAGCTACTAATTAAGTAATTAACATGTGTCTTCTCAATGTTCTCATCACTCTCTCCAATCTCCAAATATGACTTGGTTGTAAATATTCGAAAGGGCCACGTTTAATCTAAGCCGTCCAAGCGTCAAGGCGCAGCCACAAATCGTAGCCGTAGAAATGACGCGATGATGGGGAATCAAGAAGGGAAGTGGAGTGTTTGTCCCACGTGTTGGCAAAACAGAACACACGAACGCCAAATGGTCAGCTCTTACGGCAGCTTAACGCGACGACAATATCCTTAATCTGTTTCCTTGACACGCGGACGGCTCTGATCTATTAATCCATACAATGCGAGAATCAACGGCTGCTATTCGACTTTTGAGTGTAATGATCTCTCTCTCTCATCGAGTGCACACATACTTGCTTCACAAGAACGCTAACTTACCTATTGTCTCCTGATTCTTGAGCCAGAGTGGGTTTTAGAAATTATGGCAGTGAATGATGTGATCATTGGTTTTTCTTTTTAAATCTTTTTATTTAGCCAACTATATTAATCTTGGATCGATGCTAATCACGTCTGATTTATTGCTAATTGGATTAGTTAGTTTACTTATAATTTTCTATAACGCTTTATAGCAAAAAGAAGTTGAGGTGTACCTGTAAGGCCTGTGCATGGATGCGAAAACTCATGGGACAGTGAGCGGGAGAGAACAACTGTTTTTGTTGTCTTTTGTTTGACGTCTTCTTGATTATGTTAAAATCAAGAGTTTAAGTTAAATAAGAATTCTCTTATAAGTAAAAGGTATTGAGATCGACGTGAAGAAGTATAGATTTATATAGAGAAATGGTTACGTACTCTTCGTTAACATGTAAAAATATGACAACATTTTTTTTCTAGATTAGTACTGATCGCCGCTTTTTGTAATATTTTTGTACCAAAAACGTAATTGATCGCCGATTTTTCAAAGGCAAAATTAAGTGTTAATAACATTTTATTTTGTGCGGAAATGAGAGCAAAGACTCATTAGCAAGAGTCTCCAACGAATCCACCATAGATTAAGCGTTCCTAGAACCAAAGTGAACAAATATTTAAACGTGAATGGTTCAACAAATCGGACATTTTCTGTGAGTGAAATTGCAACGATGTAATTAGGTGAAAATTAAGATATATAAAGACAAAACTTCAATTTTTTTTTGTGAACTAGAAGTTAATAAAACACTTCGACTTACCTAAAAAAAAAAGAACAATTCGACTATCCAAGATTTTGGTTTTTATCGGTTTTAATATTCTTCTCTATGAGAGTCTGAATTATAAGAAAACAAGATGATAAAATTTCTTCAGATAAAGATCAGAAAATAGAAAAAAAAAAGGAGTAGAGAGACTTTTAGCCATTAAAAAGGAAAAGGCATTTGTGTTTGTTTTTGAGGTAAAGCAAAGAACATATATAAGAAAACAAAAAGATACGTAGAATCGATATTGTCTAAACATATGAAGCCAAACAACCATCTTGGCACCAAGACAGGCGTATCCAAATATGTTGGAAAAAGTTATTACCCCCTCGATTTATACAAAACCTTTTTTAACATTATTTTCCTCTACAAATCAAATTCACAATATTTACAACTTTGAATTTTCTAGATTTGTAGAGTTTATTTATAACTAAAAGATATCACAATGTGCAAAGGTTACTGATCCTGTTAATGTAGGAAATTTCATATTAACAAAAAAAGGAGAAATTGCATTGTATATAATTTTTTTTACAAAATTGAAGATACAGACATGTACTGTATAATTTTGTTTAATACGAAAATACGTCCTCTTTCTCCTTCTACTTTCTTCTTCTCTCTTTCTCCTTCTTCTCTACGACCTCTTTTTCCTTTTTCTTCTCCACTTTCTTTCTCCTTCTTCTTCTCTCTTTTCCGCGATAATCCATTAATCATCTCAACAACTTTGAGTTTAATAGTTCAATTGCTCTGCACAAGAGAAAAGTAATGCTCAATCCTTCTCTTTCTTCTCTTGTTCTCGTCTTCTAGAATCAAACTGAAAATCGTTGGATACTAACATTATTAACCGGTTAACACCATCTTTTTCACACCAATGATTCTCTATGTCGCTTAATTACAAAAAGTTTCTCCGTATCGCCTAATTTAAAAAGTTCCTATATATATACAGCAAATTGTCCCTAAAAAAAATGAGCTAAAAAACTCTTTTTAATCCCTCCGACAAAATGACATCAAACAAAAACAACTCTATGATGGTTAGCTAAAGAAGTCAACAAGTCAATGAAAAAGTTCAACACCCACGCTCTTGTCTTCTAAGTTCTAATTATTATAAAAGTAATTACAAATTTAATAATTAACATAATCTTTTTGTAAAAATAATCTAATGAAAAGGAAGAAGATTACGGAAGCACTAATCTTTGTAAATGGGTTGCCCTATAAGACTGGTCACACACACCACAGCTCACAAAAGCTTGTCTTGTCGTTTAGACTTTAGCCCCCAACACTCTTCTCTTCTTCACCTCTTCCTCCTCTCTGCTCTGCTCCACTTCTCTCTCATCTCTCTAGAGAGAGAAAGTGCTAAATTTGTCTTATTTATGCGTCAAGAACCACTTCCTCTCTCTCTCTCTATAAAAACTTCAAAATCCCTCCCTCTCTGATCTCTCTCTCTCTCTTCTCTAACAATCTAAACCATCTCCAAGATTCCATCTTTTGTTACTTACCAAAAGATTTCTACTTTTGAGGAAAAGACTCTGTTTTTTTCTTTCGAATTTGATAAAATCTTGCGGGAAAAGGAAAAAAAGAAGTGATTTTGATTCGTACAAAAGAAGAAATGCAGGATCCAGCAGCTTATTACCAGTCGATGATGGCGAAACAGCATCACCAGCAACAGCAGCAACAACAACAACCGCAGTTTCCGGAGCAAGAACAGCTAAAGTGTCCTCGGTGCGACTCACCAAACACGAAATTCTGTTACTACAACAACTACAACCTGTCGCAGCCTCGTCACTTCTGCAAAAGCTGCCGTCGTTACTGGACCAAAGGCGGAGCTCTCCGTAACGTTCCCGTCGGCGGCGGCTCACGCAAGAACGCTAAACGATCGACCTCTTCGTCTTCTCCTTCCAACGCCCTCAAGAAGAAGACCAAAAACCCGGATCCGGATCCTAACTCACAGAGCGGAGCCAACACGGATACGGATCCGACCCGGATGCTTTACGGGTTTCCGATCGGTGACCAAGACGTGAAAGGTATGGAGATGGGTGGTGGGAGTTTCAGCTCGCTGCTGGCGTCGAATATGCAGCTTGGTCTTGGTGGGATCATGCTAGACGGGTCGGGTTGGGATCCGGGTATGGGTTTGGGTATGGGTTTGAGGAGGAGCGAAGCGAGTAACGGAGGTGGTGGTAGCCCCTGGACCGATCTGGCTATGAACAGAGTGGAGAAAAACTGAAGAGGATGAATAAGACAGAGAGGGGTATTTTGGTAAATTAATATGAAACTGATTTTAGGTGACTTGAGTCATCACGTAGACAATGAACAGTTTCGATGCTATGTCATTTTGGTAATATATATTCCTCCTAATACTCCCTTTTTTTCATTGATATTGATAAATCGGTTTGTTAAAAGTATTATTATTAGTCTTATGTAATAGAAGGAGATTTTCAGTTTATTTCCTGCGCTCTCATTTGAGATACCCAACATTTTTTTTTTCTTTTTTATAAAAATGCATTAGTCAGAGACAAGAATCGTTCGTATAATTATATGAAAAGACTTGCATTCTAGAACAAGACTCTCACAAAACTCATGACGTGGAATGAATTTTTGGCCACTGCATTATTATTATTTTTTGTGAGGTATTTCGCCGACGATTCCATATGTCACTATTAGTTGTTTGATAAGTAAGTTTGTATACTAATATATAAACTGAAACCCTTTTACACTACATATGCGCAGAATAGGTTCGTATAACCGAATATTAGAATATAATAATTGTGCATGAACCGACATAGATCAGCAACATTCTTACGGCATGTGACCTTCGATCGTATTTTTAATTATGCATGTTTAGTTACTTTAAGACCCTAATTCCTCTAGAACCATGATATTGACTCGCTACGTACTAGCAGCCGCCGGTTTTTCTTGAATTGGGTGGCGTTTATCATGTCATAAAAGTTTGATCTGCTAAGTTATTTGGACAAAGAAGATGGAAGTGTATGTCGTTAAGAAAATAACAAATTGATAGAGATTTTAAGACATGTTTTAAAGAGGTGGAAAAAAAATTAGTTACTCCGGCCGCAATATTTTATTCGTAAGAACTTATGATGTTTTTGAATTAATTAATTCGTTGGTCTTCTAATTAGACTTTGGAACAACCTTTGTTATTTACTTCCTAGCATCGGCATGCATTTACAAGTCGCAACAGGAGTGGTTAATGCTATGGTCTTTGAAGAACATCAAAGTGACTATAGTCGACATCGCAATATTTTAGGTGATTATCCAAGTAAAGTGTTCAAGCGGAAGTTTTTTGAGTTGGTTCCATCGGAGGCCAGATTAGTTCCGAATTTGTATTGAGAAATGCCAAATGACTGATTCATAAAATAAGATACGTGTTCATTTTTCTTTGTAGAACACTTTGGATTCGAGTCTGAGACTAACTGTATGCACGACTCTTGTTCTACACTAGATTAAATGTAAACACCAGCATTGTACATTATGTACTGATTGCGTTTTCTCATCATATTAGTTGATTACATGTAACATCTTGTTACTACTTACTAATACGCCTAATTTCTCAAAGTGCTATTGACAATTATGCAATGCACCTCATTCTCTTATTCATATCTATAAAAAATGAATTATTTCACCTAGCTCATCAACCTTTTTGGATTTTAGTGGTTCGATAAATTTGTTTTGGAAACGGGAAGATAGATATACGAGAGATCCAATGCAGTTACAAAAATTTGTTCTTCCTATTTGAGATATTTTGTATTTGACCGGGGGGACAAATCACAACAAGTTGCATTTTTTTCGTTAGTTATTTTTTCGTTTTGTTTTACCTTTTGCCTTCTTTTTTTTTTTGATAAAATTTGAGTTAATTTTTTTTTGTTTTTTTTCTTTCTAAAATTGTTGAATGGAATGCATCACAGGTGTGATTGCATGCAATGTCCAATCAAACTCTATGATGAAATGCACCAAGGCATGATTCGCTTACCATGTCCAATCAAACATTCAAACTCTAATAAGACTAAAACTTAGGCGCTGATTAGTTAGGTTTAAGACGTCCAATCAAACTCTTAAGATTAAAAGAGTAGTTATCTTTCTTTAATTTAAAAACACATGAATGATACTAGAATATTATTTTATGTTGAATTTAGAAAAGTCAAATTCCATATTTTCAAACAAACATTATATGTAGTTAATGTATTGGAATAGGAAAGACCAAATACTAATCTAGTGCCTACATGTAATAAAAGATGTAGATGGCTCTACCCATACCATGAAACAAGTTTTGAATAGAGATTATTTTGATGATAACGAAATAATAATTAAAAACAAAGTCAAAATGAAAAGGGCTGGCAAATTAAATGGTGGTCCATGTGGCTATAGATACTAGATAGCGCTAAGACAACCGAATTTTGATAACGGTCCACTTCTTAAGAACTAATTAGGGCAAAAAAATGAAATGAAGAATTAATATTAGTTTAAAGTTGAATTGACAGTGTTTAACTAATTGTGTTAAAGCTATCATTTCTGAAATTCCTCTTATGATGGGCTCACTGTTTCTTAACTTGGATGACTGTTTTTGGTAAATGGTCCACTTTTAATTAACCAAACTTCACATGTCTTGTGTGGGGCTGTTTTGCTCAATTCATGTTCTGCTTATTATACCATTGTTTCTGAAAGTTTTAGTTAGTATTGTTAATGAGAAAAAATACGAAGGTAATTTATCAAAGTATATTTACATTGGAGTTAAGTGTTTTTTTTATAAAATTGTTCTTTATTGACCTTGATCCGTGATTGACCCACAGAATAGGACCAATAGGTATCAGTTTGAATAATTATGTACTGATAAATTACTACAAGTGCAACGACTGCTATTCATCTAACTGTTCTACATGTGACATCCCTATCAGTCCAATTTATTCTTATCATTATTGTTCTCTCTTTGAAATAAACTCATAAGATATTTATTGGTGGATGGATTCACGGTATCCAAATTGGGACCTCTAAAGGAAACCTTGAAAACACACATACACGTTTTTTTGAGTTTTCTAGTCTTATGACATTGTAAATGTCAAAATTTCCACGCATGAAAATTCAGATAAAGAGGATCATGAAGGTGGTCTGTATATAAAAAAAAAAAAGCTTAAACAATCTTAAATGTTTCAAGAAGTGAGATCAAGAAAAGAGAAGAGTTTACACGAGCCTTGTAGATTATGATGTATGCCATATGCCAATCACCTCCTCCAGAGAGTTTAGTGGTATCCTCTTCGCCGTGTTATCATCGTCGTATTGAACCCACTTGCCTGTTAAACATGTGTTAATAAGTTTGAAATAACACAAATGTGTGAGCTTAGAGATATAATCAAGTTTTGGGCTTTCTTGGGTGTGTATGTGTTATTAATGGAACTGACCACTCTCTTGCTTGACCCATGCAACATAATGCCCAGAGTCTGCGCTCCTGCCTTTATGGGGTCAACACCGAGACTAGATCATAAATTCCGGTCATGTGAGACGAAGCACTTAACATAGGCAATGGTCCAGATAAAGTAAGAAGATAGAAACAGAGAGTTTCACAACAATCACCAGAGAATCCGCTAGCTAGCAGTAGCAAATATCCACGTTGCCTACTACCTACCATTGATTAGGCAAGTACCCATCTAAAAATTGCTCCTTTGTTTAAATTACTCACAAGTAAGCTTTGCACAATAAATATAACCATACCAGACCAGAAAGATGTTGAGAAGGGGTTCTTTTAGAGAATATACTTGTTGGTCGGCTGTGCATGGATGATTCGCCACTTCCACTTGATGAATATCCCTGTATAGGAAAAGATTTGCACCTCAGCATCTGTCATTTTCACATCGTTACTCTTTGAACTGAATTGTAGATCAAGCTTTTGACCTTCGATATCTCTAAGTTTCTGAAAGACACAGCATGTCAGTTGATTTGGCTAACAACCTCAGATAACAAGACCACAAAAAGAAACTGGCCGTGTAGACCTGGCGAGGAGCTTCCATTCTCTTTCGAAGATCCTCAGAACAAAGGTCTAATATATCCAACTCCAACGGATAATCCAGTTTCTTTAAAAATTAACAACGAAGAGACAATCGTCATAGTGTTGTGCATCCAAATTCTCTTTGAATTACAAAGGAGAAAGCTTCCATACCCGGATAATCCTTTGCTTTCTGATTACTCTACCTTTTCCAGAAGAATCTCACAAACTGAACAGGCAAGTACCTTCAAGATCAGTAAGAAGACTTTCACAAAAATTCTTGTCAGAGGAAAAAAAGAGATTAGAAGTAGCACTGAGTTCAAGTTTTTCCTCTGGAATATGTTGGTTGAAGAGCCTATCGAAAAAGGATTGAAGTGGACCAAGTAGTGCAGAACAGGGCACAAATAATAAGCACCAGACTAATCAATCACCTTGGCAAGGAATCTGTAAGAGACTCCTTAATGTAAACCGCAGTACGACTCAGAGTAGGAGATGTTTTTTCAAGTTCTCCTATCGGTCCCTACACCAAGGGAGAAGAATTTTGACTAACCATCCAGAACGGCATAAGTGCAACAGCCTTGACACTTTTATCAAGCTCACTAAATAGCTCACGTGTTGCAACCGTACGTGAGCATGTGAGAAGTCTAATCCACATCCTTGGTTCGAGCAGACTGGTAACTAATGAAAAATAGACAAAATAAAAACCGATTTTGGTTACATGAGATAGCAGCAATGCAAAACACAAGAGAGATATATGGACAATTTAGTTAGAACAGAAAAGAAGAAGATATACTGACTTGGAATAATTCAGATTTCAACTCCGGGACAGATTTTAAACACTGCAACGTTGGAATTCATGTAAGCAGGTGTTGCCAAGATTGACTAGGCCACAGCACTGTAACCCTGAAACCAATTTGTAATGTTCGTTAACCCATAAAAGATTAGAAAACAAGCCAGCAATATTCACAATGTATAAAAATATAGTGCAGTACTATCCAAGCTATAACTTGTCAGAAACTACTAAACCGCAGGAAACATTATGCTCTTATAATTCAGATTAATCAAAAGAAACATGTTGTAAAATCATCATGAACAAACAAATTGAGGAATGCATTAGTGTAAAATCAAGAGACAATTACATCACCTTTCATAGTATATCAATCTCGAGACTTTCAAACACCTCTTCTTCTGCCACTTCACGCTTACTAAAGATAAATATATAACAAAAGGCAATAAGAGAATATCACCTCCATCTAATCACACAAGAACAAAAGAGAGAATCTAACTCACAGACTTGAGAAGTGAAGGTTACTCCATTTACATTGAACTTCACTCTAAACTACTACATACACTCTGTAAATCTCAGTAAAATGAAAAAAAGGCTTTTTTCTCACAGAGAAGAAGACAAGATCGAATTACAAAGCAAACTCTCAGAGGACCAAATTCAAAATGCTGACACCAGAGAATCTTAACAAAAGTGGAATCAATGAAGAAATGAGCGGAAACAAATACATAATGGAGAAGTTTTTTCACCTGTTAACATGTTTTGATGCTGAAAGAGAGCGAAATTGATTTCTTTCTTCAAGACAAGGCCAACGGAAATATATACTTTTCCTTCCTTTTTCTACTTGATGACCCGTGTTAAGCTGGGTGGGCTCGAGCCGGACGGTTCGGGTGGAGTTTTTTTTCACCGCTCGCTCCAGAGACCTAAAACGGCAGCGTTTATTTTTTTTTTTTTTGTTTTAAAGAAAAAGGGAAGAAGAAGAGAAGAGAAGAAGAACAGAAGCCCCCTTGGGTCCCTCTCTCTCTTCTAATCATCGTCTCTCTCTCTTCTCTTCTCTTCGCTCGCGCGTCTCAATCAGTTAAATCTATACGTACACGTATATGCTTATACATGGTTGTAAGGAAATTGCAGTGACGACGGCGCAATAATGTACGGAGGATCGTCGAAACTCGGTCGCGGTAGGGGTGGAGGCGGTGGCGGTGGAGGTGGAGGTGGACCGGGCCGAAACCGCAATTCTTTCCCACCTCCGACGAACCGACATCCTTCTCCCGGCGGGAGGATGTCCACCGGAGGCGGTGGCTCCTCCGCCGCCTCACGACAGAGGAATACTACCAGCGTCAAGGCGGCCGCCGCGTCGTCTCGGACGGTTGAGGAAACCTTTAGCCTAGTTCGGAAGGAGAGTCCTTCGGCTTTTGGAATGATCATACGTTTGGCTCCTGACTTGGTGGAGGAGATCAAGCGTGTGGAGGCAGAGGGTGGAGCCGCCAAGATCAAGTTCGATGCGTTTCCTAACAATAGCACTGGGAATGTGAGTCTCGTTGCTCAATTTTTTTTCAAATTCAGATAACCCTAGAATTGCTTTCAGCTAGTTGCCCTACACTCTTTCGTTGAGTTGAATTGTACTTCTATTGCTTTTGTGCCATCGAATATTTTGACAATTCATGGTCAGTGAAGGTACCCTAGATTAGTGAATTTGGGGGAAAACCGCTATTGTAGAAAGTAGATTGTAATGTAACATTGGACGAGGAGCTGGTTTACTTTTGCGTAATAAGTGAATAGTTTATGGCATCTCTGTAGTTGTTACCATCCTGTGGTCAACCTTTTTAAGCTTTTGTAAATTATGGCCGTGGAGAAGAATACATATGTTGCTTAGATTTGTTGGCGAAGATTACAATTGTATCACATTAACTCCTTGGTCGATTCTGGGTAGACATTGACTAGCTTATTGGCTGAGAGTGTATTGTATGGTTAGTTGCTACTCATTCAATTGCTGCTTTTATGGTCTCTTTAGCCGTGGTTCTGCCACTAGTAGTGGTTGTCAGTTGGCTACACTAACCTTTTTGTCATTTATCTACCGCTGCATTGTTGGCCTTTAATATTAACGGTTTTAGTTTTGATCTTGAATTTGAACAGATTATTAATGTCGGTGGAAAGGAGTTCAAATTTACCTGGTCTAGGGAGCGTGGTGATTTATGTGATATATATGAGGAACACCAAAGTGGTGAAGATGGAGATGGCTTGCTGATTGAGGCTGGATGTGCTTGGCGAAAATTGAATGTCCAGCGAACTCTAGATGAGTCAACCACAAGCCATATGAAGATGCGCTCAGTTGAAGCTGAACAGAGAACCAAATCACGCAAGTACATGTTCTGACCTAACATATTGGTTGCATCTCAATATTTGTAACTTCTTTTTCAGCATAGTCTGTCCTTTGCTGCAAGGTGTCTGCGCTCTTAGTTTTTCTAGTTTTTCAGTCTTCTGTCGGTAGGGTCGTTGGCACGATAACATATAACCTTTAGTGGAGCTATGAACAAAGAATCGGTACACGCATTGTTCATCTTATTGCAGTTAGGCTGCTTGTGGGTTTCAGCCTCTACTTTCATGGATTCTGAGTTTAGTACGGCTTAACTGGGTTCTTCTTTTAGCATACTCATGTAGCTGTTTTTGTGACAATGAGTCTCAGAGTGTTTCTCACTGTGCGTAACAAATTGCGTACTTTTGTGTCCATGTTTAACTTTTAATCTCATCAAAGTGCTTATGCCTGAAATACCTTACATTTTTGGTCATGTCAGGGCAATTGTTTTGGATCCTGGGAATCCATCATTAACGAAGCAGTTAGCTCTTGCTGAAGGTAACTTTTTCCTTCCATTATCTGGTGTCCTTTCGAACAGCTTCTATCTATCTCTTTGGAAGTTTGGGCTGCTAACATGAGATTTCTGTTTAAACCTTGTTTGTACCTCCCACATTTTCTCATTTCTTTTTACAGTCGGTCGTTTAAGAACTTTAGCGTGAGCGGAGATAGTCACATTTGTTTAAAAATGAAACCCATGCTCCAAATTTTACTGTGTAGTCAGGTTTTGTTGTCTCTTGGGGTTCAAAACCTTTGAATATCTAGCATGTGATTATGTTTGGGTACAACCAGTAATATTCTAACATCTTCCCTGTGCTTTCAGCAAGTCCATGGAGAATGTCAAATAAACAGAAGAAGGAACCTCCGCCTAAGAAGCGGAAAGTTGATCCACCTTTAGGTATATAGGAAAAAACTTTTGCTACGAGCCTGTGGTAACACATTAGGTTTCAAAGACTCTTAGGTGCCATTAATTTCGTTGCTGTTTTGTCAATTCTAAAATTTTCACTTGTGGTTTACTGTAGTTCCAATCGGAGGTCCAAAGGCTTCTTTTAGACCAGGGGCTTCAACCAATTCTGTGAAAAATAGGCTATCAGCTTCACCGGGACCGTCTCCTTCTAATCAATACAATACCCCTCCTTCACATGGGATTGGGAATATTGCTATAACTCATGCAGCCAACGAGATTGTCACACAAGTCAAGACAAAGGGCAGAGAGAGCATGGTTGCTACTGAAAAAGATTTATCATCCTGGGAAAATAATGCGTTAAGGGACACATCTGGGCGCCAAGCAACCAATGTTATTAAAGAAATTGATTTGCAGACACTGCTGGTTGATCTCCTAAACGAGGCTCCAATGAGCTTGAAGGTAATATATAGATCAAACGCCAGGTATATAGCTATTTTCATATCCACTATGTGTATCCACCACGATTGATGCCACTCTCTCTGTTTCTCTCTAGGCATTAGAGAAAGCTGTTGGAGATAGAATCCCTAACGCGGCAAAGAAGATTGAACCAATTCTGAAAAAAGTAAGTCATGAAATCTTTGGTGTGGTTTTATGAGGTGCAGTATGTATTATTGTGTCCCTAATTGTTGTTGATAACCAGATTGCAAATTTCCAAGCTCCAAGGTATTTCTTAAAACCAGAAGCAGATTTGGAAAGCCATAAAAAGCATTCACCTGATCGCAGAAGGTACGTATATTCGAATGATAGTTTTAAATTGTCATTGCAGAATATGGCACTTTAGGAAGTAGGATCGGCATATTTGTACAGATAATGCATGTGATGTATAATATCAAGTAGGTCTATTATAGGAAAAGAATATCAAGCAACAGCAAAGGTGATTGTTTAGTGCAGATGAACTCCAATTGAATAATTGTTATTATCCAACTTAGTGTAGAAATGAATTGAGAAGCAATAAACTATAACACATGCATCGTCGATGCTTTTACTTATATGTCCTTTTCCCTTGTATTGCCGTATCTAGTTTTAGTAAAACTTTTTATTTTTCAGCTCACCTGATCACCAGCAATTGCTACCAATCACTGAGTGCAGTCGCGATCAGTTACCTGTTCCAGGGGGCAGCAACATGGAGAACTTTTCTGTGTGCGAGCGGAACGGAGAAGGTTTACAAGACTGTTTGCCTGTGCATCTAGGAGAGCAACTGAGTGCGCAAGAAAACGTTGACATTGAGCATCATTCACCTGGTATTCTTCATGAGGAAAAGCGATCTGACAATAGAGATGGTCAGGCTCGTAGCTCTAGTGATAGCGACAGTGATAGTGATAATAGTGACAGTGGGAGTGATAGCGGGAGCAGCAGTGATAGCGAGGGTTCTTCTAACAGCAAGGAAGGTTCTGATGAGGATGTGGATATAATGAGCGATGGTGAAAAAGTGCCTGGACAGACATTTCAGTCAGCTGAGCGGGATGCTATTGAGCTCCCCGGTCATGGTTCTGATGCAGTTGACATCGAGGGTAATGATTCTGATGCTGTCGACATCGATGGTCATGATTCTGATGCAGTCGACATCGATGGTCATGATTCTGATGCAGTTGACATCGATGGTCATGGGTCTGATGCAGTTGATGTCGAGGGGAACAGTTCGGATGAAGGTCATGGTTCTGAAGCTGACCGAAAAAAATTCTCTGATACTAACTGGGAAATGGAAGCAACAACTGGTACTTGTCCCACTGCAAATGAAGAAGTTGGTATTTCAGGGCAGGAGGAACAGTTTGCTTCTGGTCACGACCAGCTACGAGAGCGCCAAAATTTTATTGGACAGTTGTTTGATGACACAGAGAATACAACGAAGGATAGCTTAAAAAATGACCAGCCTGGCATCTCTGAGAGGGTGGCCAAAGACCAAAACCAAATGGCCCCTGCTTTGGACCCTTACAGTCAGCAATCATCACGGGTGAATAACATAAAATCCCAGCCTTCAGATCGCAAGTATAGTGCAGAACATCTCAACCCTTCTGCCAGTCAAATGATAGATCCACTGAAAGGACCTCAGAAGTCATCTATCGAAAAGTTGAATAGACACGGTCAAGTGAAGCCTGTTGATAGTTCAGGTAAATCAAGCAAACATTCTGATGCCTTGGGTAATGCTCGTAAATCTGACGCAGGGGACCAGTTTCCGCATGAAACGCTTTCTAGTCGGTCAGGAAGGCCCTTCAGGGACAACCATAGGGATGATGTTCATTTGAAAAACAAGTTTCCAAGGAATAAAAGAGATGGTGAGTCAGCCACTCGACCTTCTGACACATCCAATAGAAAACACGGTGAACCGGATGGAAGTGAGAAGGATCCCAAGAATGTTTCAGGCTTGGGAATGGGTTCCTCTCCATTGGATAGCCAGAGAGCATATTCGGCGAAATTACCAAAGGGAAATGGACCTCTGCTCCAAAAACAAGTTTCGGAATTGGAGTTGGGTGAACTCCCTGAACCATTGGGCGTAGATACAGCATTGAAGCAACTCGAAGAGAAAACTTCGTTTAGGCAGTCAAATTTAAAACCAAGCACTTCAGAAAACATGGGTATTGACTCGGATAAGCGAAGGTCTAAAAAATCTGTCTCAAAAAAGCCAGCTCTTACACATGCCAGCAATGGTATAAAAGAATTACCCCAACACGTAGTTGAAGATTCAGAAAGATCCCAAAAGTGGCCTTTGCAGTCGCATGGGCAGAACCTTACAGGGACAGATACTGAAAATGATGCAGCTTATAAATCAAGACAAAAAGATAGTAGAGGAAGAGTAGGAAACAGTGTGGAAGGTTATGGAGAGACTAACAAAAAAACGCCCGTTATAAAGCAGGGCTCCAAACGAGCATCCACTTCACGCTCATCAAGGGAAGGTAAAAGACATGCGTCTGGAAAAATTGCAAATTCTATCAATGGACACAAAGATGCAACTTCAATACCAGGGGACAGTGTCGTCCGGGAGAAGCGAATAGCATCTTTTGATGAAGAAGACTCTTGTTATTTGAAATACGAGAAAGCCTCTCCTGACCTTAAGGGACCTATTACTGATCATTTGCAGTAAGTAAACTGAAACTATAATGTATGGAAAACTAATTGCTTAGTATTTATGGTTCGAAATAGACTGACATTTGTTTCCTTCTGTTTCAGGTATAAAGCATATATGCAGGAATATTTGGATAAATATGATGGTTACTGCTCCATTAACAAGATATTAGAGAGCTACAGGTAGCTAGATGAACTCTTTTGTTTATATAAATCTCGGGGTCATATGCGTTGTCTAGTTTACACAGCTTTCTTGAATTATATATTTCCATTATTCGCAGAAATGACTTTCAAAAGATAGGGGAAGATCTTAAGTTTGCAAAAGGAAGGGACATAGAGAGGTATAACAAAATTGTGGAGCACTTGCAGGAATCTTATTGCAAATATGGGGAGGTAATCTTCTATCTCTAACCACTTTATACATATTAATCTCTCATGGACAACCTTTTTTAACATGACCTTGAAGATTGAACTCAAGTTTTGTACGCATCAGATAAATTTCCATCTTAATTATCTAGATTTTAGATATAGAGTGAAATCTGGGGACAGACTTATCATTTGAAGAGGATGATGAATGATAATTTGCTTGGTTGTGTACGCTCTGAAAGACATGAAGATCTGAATTTTATCGCATTATGTAATGAGTTAAAGTGAAGTAAAAATAGCTCCACTTAGTGGCTAGATTGATGATCTTCATGATACAAGAGTAGCTGTAATTCTAAACAAGAGGAAAAAGTAAAGCGTGACGATATATTGAGAGAGAGGGCATCTCTCAGCTCAATAATGCGAAGTTTTTTATATCGCCATATTTGCTGTTGACTCATATACGAAAATTTTCCATTTCAATTCCACATTATACTTGATGATGACTTTCTTATATATATGCTAATCTGCAGAGGCACAAACGTTTGAAGAAAGTGTTTGTTGTTCTCCATGCAGAATTGAAGGTGAATTACAATACAAAGCTCCCCCTAAAAACCACAGTTTTGGTTTTTCATTTTCCTCTGTTAGCTATTTTGCTATAACAATGAATGCTCTTGCAGGAACTGAAACAAAGAATGAAAGACTATGCATCATCTCACGGAAAAGATTGATGATGACCGAAACTCTCTAGCTCAGAGGTGAAAAGAGGGAGAGGGTTCGATACTCCTCTTTTGGAGTCGAGTCATCTTGTTGTTGAAAGATTAGCTGTTTTTTTTCTTCTTCTTGTGAAATTAGAAATGATTCATAGGCCCAATTTTGTGTGAGTTGTATACATAGGGGAGACCATTCGTAGATTTTTATGGCTTATTTCAGTTGGTGATCTTTGGAGCAGTCGATTACTAATGTGTACATGTGTTTCAAAATCAATGTAGATTCTTCTGGCTCTTCTTTATTTAAGAGATTTATTTGCATAAACTGTGGATTCTTCGCAACTGTTTCTTGGTTGGTAAGAAACCATAATGGAGATGCTCTGTTTCACAGCCGGAGGTCATTCTCGCGAATCTCTTCTAGTTGTTGGGTTTCTATTGGGCAATAGATCGTCTCAGAACTGTGAAGATGAAACGAGATATCTTAAAAATCTTCTTGTGTTTAAAATACTTTTTTCGATTTTTAATGTAACACGATCTTTTATTACGATAGAATGTAGAAAGCGTGGACAATTATCAGTACAAATAAGATTGAGAAATGACATGTAATGAGTAATGACTTTCTTAGGTAAACATATTTGCGTACATGTTGTATTCACAATGTTGAACTGTGAACTTCACAAAAGGAAACAAACTCCATCAAACTATTGATGATATCGACATAGTGTTGAAGTTGTAGATTCACAATATGGCAATTGATAATGCTTTGACCAAAAAAAAAAAGGCAATTGATAATGCGGTTAGCGTTTAAGTTGTCCCTTCAATATCCAAGTATCTAAATAGATTTGCATCGTCCACAACAATGACAAACATTGTACTTCCTCTATTGAAGATTGTCCTTAATTTATCCATTCGACAGACAGAACAGTCAAGAGTAATTGTCCTTAATATTTATCCATCCTAGACCTAACTCACTATCTCTCCGAACACATAAGAACTCTTAAAGTATTTGTAATAATAAAAGTACTTGTAATAAAAGTACTCTAAAGTATTTGTCTACCATCTTCACATGATCCAAATCGGAAGAAACCGATGAAGCTCATGCTTTTCCTAAGATCTCGAATCCAATATATTCTCGAATATATTTTTGTCCATTCAGGAAAAAAAAAACCGAACTTTTTTTTTTAAGTCTTACTTACGATTTCATTTGAAGAATTTGTTTGTCTGATAATATCTGGAAATAGAAATCACAATCGCCTCGTGCCCTAAAGTCATCAACAAAGAAAAAAAAACAAATTCTTTTTCTTCTTCTTCTTCTCCTCACTTTCTCTGCGTTTCTTCTCCAAGCCGGAGGAGGGCAAAACCCTTTTGAGTCCGAAAACAGCGGTTTTCGCTGCTGTTGATTGATTGAAAAAAATTGACTGGAGAAAAGCTTCAAACAAAAGTTGATCTCTTGTTTTCCGGTTTTCTCCCTTTTTTTTTTTGTTGTGGCAGATCTTCCTCTCGGTAGATAAAACTCTCTCATAATCAGTCTCACATCTTTCCACAAGCGTTTACAGCTTCTGGGTTTCGATTTTTTTCATATTGGGTCTCAAAAGGTTACAGTTTTCAGGGAGAGGCATGCCTCTGTTTTAACTTCATCCCGATGAGCCTCTCTTTGAATCTGTAGAATCAATTTGTGCTTTCTTTCTGGGTTTTTGTGGATTTGGGGGTTGGTGTGTTGGGTGTTTCCACTGTGATGGGGAGTAGTGATGAGCGAAACAGTAAGGCAATTGATGCGTCTGTAGGAGGTTTGGTTTGGGTCCGACGCCGTAACGGGTCGTGGTGGCCGGGTCGGATCATGGCTCATCACGAGGTTCCTGACAGTACTATCGTTTCTCCCAAATCTGGCACACCCATTAAGCTTCTAGGTCGTGACGATGCTAGCGTGTAAGTAACTCTTTATCTTACTGTCTTCCCACCTTTTTTTTAATCAGTCTCTCTACTTTTTGAAGCTCATTGCCTTTGGGTTGTGTGATTGGTTGATTCAGTCTCCTCCTTTTTGTTCTCTCTTTGAGCACTCTTGTTTTGAATCTTTTGATAGTTAACTTTTTTAATATGATTGATGCTTTATCTTTACAGGGATTGGTATAATCTTGAAAAGTCCAAGAGGGTGAAGGCTTTTCGTTGTGGGGAGTATGATGCTTGTATTGAGACGGCAAAGGCTACTGCAACGGGCTCTAGTAAGAAGGCTGTCAAGTATGCTCGACGAGAAGATGCCATTGTCCATGCTCTCGAGATTGAGAATGCACACCTTGCCAGAGATAAACCAGAGCTCTTTATGGGAAAAGAAGATCCGTGTGTCGACAAGGCAAGTACATCTTCTGAGTCGACTGATGTGGCAAAGACAAAAGGTGCATTGCAGTCTAGTATGTCTTGCAAAAAGCACAATAATGGCAAAGCTTCTAAAGTGCAGCCTTTGTTAGAAAAGAGGAGAAGGACACCAAATGACTCGGAAGATGATGGGGCTGAAGGAAACAAACGAATGAGAGGGCTTGAGGATATTGAAATCGGTATAGGATCGAAAGAAAATTTGCAGGAAAATGGATTGATAAGTGATGTAAATATCAATGGTTCCATGCCGAATGGGATTCTTGCCAATGGTACTAGCAGGGATAGCTCTCCGTCAATGGAAGGAAAAAGGTCACCAGTTGTAAATGCTAATGAGTACTCTAAAAAGAAAAACAAAAGACGGCCACTGACAAAAGTGTTAGAGCGTACAGCTATGGTGTCTGTTCCTGTTACCTGCGACGAACATGTCAATTCTGATTGTTCGCCTCCTCCAGGGTTCTCTGGAAGCAAAGTTTCTGCTGTTATCAACAATAATAACTCGGAGAGTGTTGATGTTTCATTACATGCTTCTGAAAATGTTGCTGAAGTGATCCATAACAAGGCAAAAAAGAGTGAATTCTCCAGCATATCAGTTTTGGCAAAGGCTTACTCGTCCAGTGAATTGTTTGATGTGCCGCTACTTGGAGAAGAAAAATACTCTGCAGGTATAAATGGATAAACCTTTTTTTTTTTATTCTGCTAATTGAATGGTCCCTTTTGATCTGCGGGACATTTTCAGTCTGTGTTTGTTCGCACTTCTGTTACTCTTAGTTGGAAAAATCTGAATGTCTCCACTTTTAGGAAGAGAGGAAATAGACTAGCATGGAAAAATCATCAATTGGATTTGTCACATGATGTCTCTGGACAAATCGTCCGGGACAGAATACTAGCGACTCTTTTGTTTGGGCAATGAATGCTTATTGTTAATCCTGTATATAATTCAGTGACTAATTCTTAGAGATGCTTCCTACTTTTTTTTGTCTATGGCTAATTGGTTCTGCGTGTTGCTGGTCTTGGCTTAAGATAGTTATCTGATATCATAACTTTTTATGCCTGTTTGGATCAAACACTCTATCAGTTGGATCGGCTTTGGCAGCTTCTTGTTCTGGTTTCTGTAGCATGACTTAAACTGATATGCATTGTTGTTCCAGGTACTTCGACGGCAGGTTTTACATCTTCACCCACGAAGGCTCTGGCTCTTGTTTCTGGACCAGCGAGGCAATGTGGTCAGAATAGCCATGATGATTTGGTGAAAATCGAAGGATGTAATGGTTCTGCTTATGCAAGTCAAGTACCTACGCTTATCAATGGGATTGAGAGTAGCACTTCAAAGTGGCAGCTAAAAGGGAAAAGGAATTCAAGGCAGATGAGTAAAAAACAAGAAGAAAGAAGAATTGCTTACGCTGAAGAAGCCAACAACAATTCTCTGCCTCGTTGTTCTCTCTCTGATCAAAATCCACACGGTCACTTCAGCGTTGGCACTCAGGCTATGGGAAGAAGTTCTCAACTTTATGACGTGAAGATCGAGGAAAAAGCCAACTATAAACCCCGAAATGTCCCACTGATTTCCCTTATGAGCAAACTGAACGGCGAAGCTATTATCGGCCACCCTTTAACGGTTGAAGTGCTTGAAGATGGATCATGTGACCGCGTTTTGTGTAGTCATATCAAGTCACTTGTTGTTCCAATGGTTGATAGCGATGTGAAGCCAAAACCGTCATGGAAGAATAAATCCAAGAAAAAGAAACCACACATTCCTCCACATAAGTCATCAAAGTCAAAGAAATCTTCGCCTCTATCCATAAAGACAAGGTGCCTCTCTGCTCTAAGTGGCCAGAAGCTGACAGTAAGTAGCAAGAAGAAAGTGATGATAGAGAAGACGAAAGAGCGGATTGTATCTTGCATCCCTCTGAAAGTAGTCTTCAGTAGGATAAACGAAGCAGTGAAGGGATCATCGAGACAAGTGCATAGAGCATTACCATCTGCAGGCAACAATACATGACGAGATGAGTTTGGTCTCTGGTTTGTTTTCGCCTCTAATTATTGCCATTTTTTTTTTTTTTTCTAGCCTTGGTTGAAGATGAAACTAGCCCGGTTTTAGTGAGTGCTGGATGGTTTATTCTGTATAGTACAGAGATATCTTAGTCCTTGTGAAACAGAACGAGAGAAAAGAATCTGGAAGTGAAAGTGTATATGTAAATATTAGCAAATAGCAATTAGTGGTGGGAGGTGTAAAATTAGAGGGGAAAAAAAAACTCAGATTAGATGGAAGAAGACACTGCTGTCATTTACTCATTTTGCATTTTCCAGATAAACTCAAATTGTTTGTTGTAACTCTTAAAAAGTTTGTCAAACTCAGATGGAGAGAAGAAACTCTTTATAGCTCTTTGGTTCCCTTTTTCTGCATTATGTTCACACACAGCAACTCTGTTTGATATAATAAGTTTCTTATGGCTGATTTTGCCAATTGTGAAACCTTCACAAGGCACAAGAGTGTACATAGCGACACACCAAACGCTATCCTCAATTGTGTTTGGTCAATGGTTTTGCAAAAACTGATCAAAGAAAAGTCATATTACAAGTTTTTAATTGGACCAGAGAGAATCAAAAACATATATATAGATTCCATTTGGGAAGTTACGAGATGAGAAGAATATGCGTTGACAAAGTCAAACATCAACGAAACCAATATGCTACTTCGCTTACACGTCTTTTACCTGAACCCATCGTATGTCTAAATAACTTGTAAGACCATCTTTCTTTTGTCTGCGCCTCGCTCTGTTATAAAGTCTCTTCAGAACTAAACAAAAACATCAATTCTTAGCTTTTCATTTGGTGATCTCTGACATGTCTGTGAAGAAACAGGCTTCAGAGAGAAAGAACAATGGAAGCCACAACAAGTCGAGTTATTATCGATGCTTGTCATTCTCGTTCATGGAGTCATCAACGGATGGGAAGAAGAAACCATCGTCGTTGAATCGTATGGATTCTAAGAAGCTCAAGGCAGATATTGTGAAGTGGGCAAAGCGTGTCGCGGCTTACGCTCGTCAACTTAGCTCGAGGAAACGAGACTAAGACATAGAAGATGAAAGCTTTTTAGAAGATGCACTCGTGTTACAATGATTTAGCATCTTTTATTTTTTGGCACGTTGATCATTTTCTTGTTGAAGTTGTTTTTTCGTTGCAAATACATCTTATTGGAATAATTCTTCAAGTCAAATTCATCAAAGGGACGTGGTGTCACCTTGATGGAATTTGTCTTTTTTCACTTCCGTAAAAAAGGTCTATGTAAATCTGCGAATGCTATTAGAGACTTGTTGACCCAAAGAAAAGGCTTAAATAGACTCAACTCTAATGGAAAATCAAAAGCTCCCTCGAGCTAAAAATAGAACTCTGTTTTCATTTGTTTTCTCATCAGATTAGAGACCAAATGAAGCAGCCATGGTCGCAAGGGCTCAAGAAAGCTCAAGCAAGCAGACACATTCAATGTGAGGAGTATGAGGGAACATATCCACTGGCTGCACGCTCATCAGTTTGTAGCAACCCTTTATATTCTTCTCCTCCTACGTTTCAAAACCACCAAGTTTTATTGATTACCTTTACCAAGTTATATAAAGAGTAAAGATTAAGAGTGGAGAATTAGATACTAACCACGCCATGACACAGGTAATCGAGATCCCTAGCACATGTTGCAGGATTACATGAAACATATATGATCCGTGGAGATTTAAGGTTTAGCAGAAACTTGATCAACTTCATGTGCATACCAGGTCGATTGGGATCTGTAAAAAACACTTCTCTGATGATTAAGCAAGAAAAATCTGGTAGACTGCTAAGTATTAGAATCAAGATGAAATGCAACTATGTGAAAGAAGATTGATTATAACCAGAAATAACGATATCAGGCTTAGGAAAATTGCTCCCAAAATCCTCTCCTATTTTATTTAGATCCCCTTGGATGAATGTTGCATTCTCTATGCCGTTTATTTGAGCATTCTTGTGTGCATCTGTTATTGCCTGTGGAACTACTTCGTAACCATACACATGCTTCGCCCTAGAAGGAGAAGAATCAGACTGAAAAATTCAGCAACGATCAAAACTGCTAATGCTTTATTATTCTTTAGCAGTATTTTAAACTCATGTTTCTACCTTCTGGCAAGTGTAAGACCTATGGTGCCAGTTCCACAGAAAAGATCAAGCACAACTTCTGAGCCATCTCCTTTAAGTCCAGCACATTCCTCAATTAGCTTGTATAAAACTTCAGCCTGCACAGTGCACGCCATTTTAGTTTCCCACAAGTATTGGTTTAATGTTTGGCATGAAAAGGAATCAAGTTGGTTAACTGTTCATATACCTGATGAGTGTTAGTCTGAAAGAAAGAGTTGGCTGAAATTTGAAATGTAAGACCTCTTAAGACCTCTGCGATTGTTTCTTTCCCGTAAAGAGTATATTCCTGTTCCCCAACCGACGTATTTCCAACAGAGGAATTTACATTATTCATGATGCTTACCTGCATTTTCATGAGCCAAAGAAAAGTATGCAAATCTTAAAATACAAAGCAGGAAAAAAAAAGCGTGATCAATCTATTGACCAATTAAGGGCTGTAGGAATGAAGCAAATAAGATTCATTACTAACCACTTGAGGAATTGATGAAATTCTATCAACCAGGGGCTTCAATAGCTCTGGCTTATAAGACGATGTCACAAAATTGACCATGAGTTCTTGTGAATCAGTCTCCACATTCCTATGGTCAAGTTTGAACATAAGAAATATTAGAGACAACGAAAGAAGAACCATAGCTAAAGCACATACGCCAAAAAACAATATAATGTTTTACTTCCATTTCCCAATTCCCTGTTACTAGTCTTATATTACGAAACCAAGTTGCTTATTAAATTGACATTTTAGTTCAAGTACCTTCAATACCTTCCAGTTCTCAGCATCAAATGTTTAAGGAACCCGGCGTGTGAACGGGCATTATATGGTGAAAGACTTAATTCAGGATCTCTCCAACAATCTTGAACAGCAGCAAGAACCTATTTGGATTATAAATAAACTGTTACTAGTGATACTGACAAAAGAGCTCTAAGCAGATACTAATTTTGAATAAACTGCTTTCACCATACCATGTTTGCAGGCTCGCTCTGTAATAAGCACTTATCGACATTTAGAACCTTGTCAAAAAATCCAGGTGCGTGTAGTCCCAACGCAAAGCTCTTAGGTCCATCTTCTCTCTCGTGCAGCATTTCAACCGGAAGCCACCTTTGTGGACCAAATGAAAATTCCATCTACATTCAAAATTGGAAATAACATAACTCAGCCAATCTCAAACCACATCAACCATACGCACGCTTTAACAACAGAAACAAAAAGTCAAACCTTGTTACGATAATTGAATTGGATATCGCAGGCAACAATAGGCTTCAAGACAGTGTCAAGGCCTGGATTGTTATCAGAAAACCTTCCAACATGCCTGATAAGCTCATGGACTTGTTCTTCTTTAGCTCTAAGCTGAGCTTCATAAGAGAGATTTTGAGCTTTGCAACCACCACAGTAGGAAGCATACTCACATGGAGCTTCTACTAAGTCCCGGTGTGGAGATATCGTCTTGATCTTTGTCACCTAAACAACAATGAGCAAATACGAAAACACAATAAAAATCGGAACTTTATAACAAATCCGTCGATTTGGAACGTACTTCTGATCAGTAAAACGCAGAAGATTGTCAGAAATCATAATATGAAGCAAAATGGGGAGATTTTTATGAAACCTCGGCGTAGCTGCCTTTGCGGCGAGTGACGCGGCCGAGAAAACGCTCGCCGGGGAGAGCTCGGTCGCACATGACGACGAAGCCAGTTCCATCGACCTTACAGATTCCTTTTCCCTTAAACCCCAAACTCTCGCAGACAAGCTCCAGTGTCTGGCCTCGTTTCGGGTAATACGGCGCCGTTTTCTTCCCGGAGGCATCACTGTTCCCTTCGTTCACCTTCAGTGTGTTACCGTCGGAGAATTCAGAAGCAGAGAGATGAGCTAGAGACGACGCGGAGGAGGAGCATCGGAACTTATGAAGCCACGAGCGCGTTGGAACCACGTACCTGAGCCTGAGAGCGTGAGCAGGCGTGGTGGCTAACATTGAAAATGGGGTTTTCACTGAGAGCTCGAAGAGGCAAAAAAGGCGATTCCTTCGGGCTTCAAAGGAAGCTAATTTGCAGAATTTGTGATAAAAAGGCGATCTTTGTTTGATCAACGTTTAAAACGACAGCGTTTTCTCGCCTGGTCAGAAACTTATCTTCTTCGTCGTTAGCTTAAAGCTTAATTCTTAAACCCTCAAGTCATAAACCCTATCCTTTAGTTATTGCTCCTTCGTGTAAATAGAGAAACAAAAGATATATCTCATTTTCTTTTGTTTCCCTGTCTCAGCTTAATTAATGTGCACTCATCGCCGAAGTTAATTTTGCATATAAACCGGTGGTTAGCCTAAGTTATGGACCCTAACTCTTGACAGAGAGAAAAGAGAGATTCAAAACTCAATAAGCATGATACATTTGAGTTTCTTTCAAACAGTTTAGGAATATTTTTGGTCCTACTACTTCCTTCTCTTTAACTTTTGGTGGATTTAGTTATCTTTGGTGTTGAATAGAATCGTACTTACTATAGAACCAATCTTGCAATATTCACTTCTAAAAGCTCAGTTCAAACTACAAGATTTGAACCACAAAAGAAAAAACTTTCATATTCCGACAATTTTGGTGTATGTCTCTTTTACTTTTTCTTTTGATATCAACTTTGGAAAAGCAAACAAAATTGTTTTCTGTTTTTTTTTTCCCAAAATGATTCTGAATTCTTGAAACGGCAACATGAATATTATCGTTGAGCTCAATTACTGGCTCTGAAACTCATTTTGGGCCCAACTTTATTACATACTAGGGATATTCGCTCATAGTTGTTAACTCGCTAGGCCCAAACCCACCGTCCGATTAACGCCTAGCGAATTCCCGAACCTGGGTTACTAACAAAAATACATTTTTACGTTAAACAAGTTGATGAGAAGTCAATAAAGAATTCGAGCAATAATACATTCCGATAACACTAACAAAAAATTATTCGATTACAAATCATGATTTACTTTAATTTTAGATTTATCAATTTTTTATATATGAAATACAATAAATGCATAGTATTAAATAATGAGACTTTAATCCGAATAAAAAGATAGAATTGATCCATTTTAAACTGATTAAAATGTCATACAAAAAAAATTATAATATTCAGAGGTTTTCAATTGAGAAATACCTTCCATCAAGAGACAATTCATGAGTTTTTTTTATTTATAAAAATAGACAATTCATGAGATCGTCTATTGTCACATAAACAGTTTCAATATTTGAATTTAAAATATAGTTTTTATGAGTAAAATTTGCAATAAAAATCTTTATGAGATATAGTTCTAGCCATGAAGAAGTGACAAACTATATCTTGCAATCCTCAGCAATTTATCTTATATTAACATAAAAATGTGGAAGAATTAAAAAAAACGAAAAAGAATATTATTAGATAAATAACATCAGAGAAAAATTGATATTATTATATTGATACAAATAAACACATAAAATAACAATAATTATTAGCTAACTATATAAATTAGATTATATATTCAACAAAAAAAGAAAAAAAGAGAAACAGATACCACATGCAAAGAGGAAGAAAAGAAAAACCATTATGGTTAGACATCATCTAGATTCTGATAGGTGTTCGAATACTAGATAAAAAACTATCACCTACATATTACAAATAAGATAATGAGATATCAACACAAAAAATGATGCGTAACCAATGGGTGTGAAAACGCAAAAGAAGGTAAAGAGAATATCAAACCTTAATTCGCCGGTTTGTCTGGGACAAATAATGTATTCTTAAAATATACTTAAACAGACATATAAATATTAAAATATTATGGGTTGCGTAATTTTATAGGAACTAAATATAATACGAAGGAAATAAATATATAACCAACGGAACACCACCCCGCGCATGCGCGGTGTTAGCAGCTGTACTAGTTATATATAATTTTGTCAACTTAATTTATTAGATCGTTGGGACAAATACAAGGGCGTTCGGTTTTTTTGGTTTTCTATTTTTCGGTTATAGAGATTTAGTAACCATTCGGTTAATTATAAAATTCGGTTCGGTTTCGGTTTCGATTCGGGTTTTTTCGGTTTCGGTTCGGTAATATCCGGAAAAAATTCGAGTCTAATTTGGTTCATGTTCGATTACAGGTTTTTTATATTTTCGGGTAATTTGGATAAAAATACGGATAATTCAGATAAAATATTGGGTAGATAATATAGGATATTTTGGATAAATTTTTTGGATAATTTGATGTAATTCTGTTTTTAGTAATATTTGGTTAATTTAAAATTATTTAGTTACTTTAAATATAATATAAATAATATTTTTAAGTATATAGATCATGTTTCGGTTATCGCTTATCCGTCGATTTTCGGTTTGGTTTAGGTATCCGTAAATTCTCAATTCAATATCCAATAGGTGTTTCACAGGTTCGGTTTCAGTTTCGGTTCGGTATTTCGGTTTCGGTTAAAATGCCTAGACTACATGGAATTATAAAAAACAACTAATGAAGATTTGACAAAGTTGGGGTTGGGACTTGGGACTTGGGATTCACAATTTCAATTTCAAGCGGCATTGTTACGCACGTGTCGACTTCTGATTGCTTATTGCTTCACCGCCTTAGATTTCGGCTTATACTTTTCTATAAATAAAACCCTAAAGACTTGGTTCTCCTTCACACAAATTCAGCTCTCCAAAATCGAAAAACAATATTCGCAATTCTCTCTCAATCGCGACTTACGATCAAGGTAAATTTCTGATTTCTTCTTCTTCGATTAGTTGTTTCGTTCGATCGTAATTGGTTCCTCTTTCTATTCTTTGAATTTGATTCGTTTATAGAAGGATTATTATATTCGAGTTTCACGGATCGATCTCCGCTTGAATTCTGGTTAGGGTTCGTAATATTCATGCCTCGATCTGTGACTTTCTTCCATTATCAGGATCCTTTTAGTGTTTGTGCGATCAGATTTTAGTATATCGATAGTGATTTCTTTAATTGCCGATCTGTTTTTTTTTGGTAAGCAGAGTTTTGACCTTAGTGTTTATCTTTTGGGTGAAATTCAGATGCAGATCTTCGTGAAGACTCTCACCGGGAAGACAATCACCCTCGAGGTGGAAAGTTCTGACACGATCGACAACGTTAAAGCCAAGATTCAGGACAAGGAAGGCATTCCTCCGGATCAGCAGAGGCTCATCTTCGCCGGAAAGCAATTGGAAGACGGCCGCACGTTGGCTGATTACAATATCCAGAAGGAGTCGACCCTTCATCTTGTTCTCAGGCTCCGTGGTGGTATGCAGATTTTTGTTAAGACGTTGACTGGAAAGACCATTACTTTGGAGGTTGAAAGCTCCGACACCATTGACAACGTCAAAGCCAAGATTCAAGACAAGGAGGGTATCCCACCGGACCAGCAGAGGTTGATCTTCGCCGGCAAGCAGCTTGAAGACGGCCGAACTCTCGCTGACTACAACATTCAGAAGGAGTCTACTCTCCATCTCGTCCTCAGGCTCCGTGGGGGTATGCAAATCTTTGTAAAGACTTTGACCGGCAAGACCATTACTTTGGAGGTTGAAAGCTCTGACACCATCGACAATGTAAAGGCAAAGATTCAGGACAAGGAAGGCATCCCTCCGGACCAGCAGAGGTTGATCTTCGCAGGCAAGCAGCTTGAGGATGGTCGCACCTTGGCGGATTACAATATCCAGAAGGAGTCTACCCTTCACTTGGTCTTGCGTCTACGTGGGGGTATGCAGATCTTTGTGAAGACTTTGACCGGTAAGACCATCACTCTAGAGGTGGAGAGCTCTGACACCATTGACAACGTTAAAACCAAAATCCAAGACAAGGAAGGCATCCCTCCGGACCAGCAGCGTCTCATCTTCGCTGGAAAGCAGCTTGAGGATGGTCGCACCTTGGCTGACTACAACATCCAGAAGGAATCGACCCTTCACTTGGTCTTGCGTTTACGTGGAGGTATGCAGATCTTTGTCAAGACTTTGACCGGTAAGACAATCACTCTAGAGGTGGAGAGCTCCGACACCATTGACAACGTCAAAGCCAAAATCCAAGACAAGGAAGGCATCCCCCCGGACCAGCAGCGTCTCATCTTCGCTGGAAAGCAGCTTGAGGATGGTCGCACTTTGGCTGACTACAACATTCAGAAGGAATCGACCCTTCACTTGGTCCTCCGTCTCCGTGGTGGTTTCTAAAACTCTTGTCCTGTGTCTGAGATCAGAAGTCAATGTCTCTGTTTACTCGTTTCGTTTTCAATAAAACTTCTCATGGTTTGTGTTTTGGGGCCCTGTAAAGCCCCTGGGTGAACCATTGATGAACTCTGTTTGCGTCCTTATTTCTCTTTTCGTTCTAAGACAAATCGGATCTCTCTATATTGGAATATATCGTCGTTGTTCTTTATTGTTGTGTCTCTACAATTATGTGCTTTGTTTGTTTGTAAATGTTTCGCCTTTTGGCTTTTGCTAGTTAGTAGAGTATGGTTCCACCTAACTTTGTCAGGTGACAAAGTGGTTTCATCGACCACTTTCTTTGTTTCATTCTCTAGTCTTGACTATTAGCACCAAAGAAAAAAAGAGATACGTTGAGAATGTATTAACTGCATTAAGCATATGTTTCAGAATTGTTTAGTACAATCGTAATCAAACCATAATACGTTTTGTAGTGTAATAAATGTCTCTAACTGAGATCGTCAGTTACAGAGAGAGACCAGAAGATACCAATGTACTTAGGTTTTAGTGCTTTATATTATGTTCTTCCTCTGAGTTTCTGACACAAAACCTCTCTGTTTCCAAAAGTGAATACCGAAATCAGATGAGAGTTTCAGAGAACATCCCCGAACTGCGATCATGAGATAAGACTGAAGCTCCATTAACACGTCCTCCGTGCTTAAGGACAGACATATGGACGAATCCGACAGCTGAACCAAATGCGTGACTGAGAAGATCCAAATCCTAATTTTTTTCTAATTTCTGGTGCGTTTCGTATTCAAAGTTTCGATTTTTTTTCTTCTTCTAATCAATAACACGTGAATTCGCCATACCCTCTCTCAAATCTTTGTTTTAGATTTTAATATCAAGTTTTTTTTACTCATACTACCACATCAATTGTTTGTCGGGTTTCTCTGTTCTTCCGAGACGAACAGGAACTAGGTTTGGAATTTGGAACTTCTCGTACGTTTTGGCTTGTCTGCGATTCTTGAAAAAACCCATTTGGTAAAATCTTAATCTTGTTGAGATTTTGGGGATTGTTTTTATGGAACTTTAATCTAAATTGTGTTTTTAAACCTTAAGAAAACTTGTTTCCCTTCTTGTGTAGGTAACATATATTTTCTTAGTCCCAAAGTGTTGTATCTCTGTGTGCGCTTAGTGATAAACTCAGTTCATAAAAAAAAAAAAAAAAAAACTGGTCTTGTTCATCAAAAAGTTGAGGCTGATGGGGAAAGAGGAAGGACTTAATGATACACCAGCTTCCATTTTAAGACCGACAAACCAATGCAGGACTCTTTTAACGATGCGGGTGCTTCAGGTTTTGTTGATGTTCGTTGTTTTGGCTCTTGGAATCTCAGTCGTTAGTATGCACATGATCAAGTACTTGAAGATTCAAACTTTGGCTCCACCCACATTGATCTCTACGTGTGATGAGAGAACTACATTGGAAAGCTTTATCAAGCCTCCACCGAGTGTTTGGCACTCCATGAATGACAGCGAGCTTCTTTGGCGTGCATCGATGGAGCCACGGAGATATGACTATCCGTTTAAAAGGGTTCCTAAAATGGCATTCATGTTTCTTACCAAAGGCCCTTTGCCATTTGCACCGCTTTGGGAAATGTTTTTCAAAGGGCATGAGGGGTTTTACTCAATCTACGTTCACACGTTGCCAGATTATACGTCAGATTTCCCAAGCTCATCTGTTTTTTACAGAAGACAGATCCCAAGTCAGGTACTTCCATTGATCTTCTGACTGAGCAAAACTTCATTTTAGTAATGTTGCTTTTTGTGTCTTCATTTAGTTTCACACTTGTTTTGTGTAGCCTGTGGCTTGGGGAGAGATGAGTATGTGTGAAGCTGAAAGGAGGCTTTTGGCTAATGCCTTGCTCGATATCTCTAATGAATGGTTTGTTCTGCTCTCTGAAGCTTGCGTTCCTCTTCGCGGTTTCGACTTCATCTACAATTATGTCTCCAGATCAAGATATAGTTTCATGGGCTCTGCTGACGTGGACGGGCCTTACGGGAGAGGCAGGTACAGTTACGCAATGGGACCGGAAGTCAATCTAAGCCAGTGGAGAAAAGGGTCTCAGTGGTTTGAAATCAACCGGAAACTCGCTCTTTACATTGTTGAAGACATCATTTACTATCGCAAATTCAAAGAGTTTTGTAGACCTCCTTGTTATGTGGATGAACACTACTTCCCAACAATGCTCTCTATTCGATACCCTCATTTGCTGGCGAAGCGGACATTAACTTGGACAGATTGGTCAAGAGGTGGTGCTCATCCAGCTACTTTTGGGAAGTCTGACATAACAGAGAGGTTTCTCAAGATGATTCCGGAAGCTCAATCCTGCTTATACAATGATCAGCCATCTCAAGTGTGTTATCTCTTTGCAAGAAAGTTTGCTCCAAGCGCATTGGAGCCTTTACTCAAACTTGCACCAAAGGTTCTTGGTTTCTAACGGATGTTCTTTTTTTTTTTGGTTCTTGGTTTTTATTCTGAAATTTTCTTGCATGCTTTTTGAGTGTAACTTTGTATTAGCATGGACACAACTGATCATTGTTGTCCCCTTCCACATTGATATATAGATACTTCAATGGCTAATGAAATTTGACTTTACAGATGAATGAATAAAGAGGATTAATACATATTCAGTTCCAAGGAGCATCTATCTTGTTTTAGAGTTTTGGCATTTCCATAACCCTTCAAAACTGGAATGTTATTAATGGAACAAAAAATCTATCTTTTATTTGCTGTTTGTCAAATACAATATCAATATAAGATGTGTGTATGTGTGTGTGTATGTTTTATGTATAGTGACAGTATTTATTTACATCTTCATATGAAGAGTAAATAACTGAAAATCTAAACTAGATGAGGAAGCAATTATAGAGCAAAAGAATGTGGAATGTGGAAAGAAAAAAAAAAAACTAACTAATCATCATATGATCCGAGTCCCTCCTTTCTTCCTGAATGGAACGGAAAATTCTTGCAGCAGATTCAGAGGCAGATGTTGAATTATGAGGAATGGCTTTAATGGCACGACGCAGCGGTTGATGTTTCTGCTCGTACTCATCAGTGTGATGAGTAGGCTCTGTAGGGAAAAGAGGAAGCACGTCGAATTTATGCTTCTCTGGTGGACTTGAAGCTGTACTTCCATGTACCTCACTGTCATTAGATTCCTGAGACTTCTTTAAGGAAAATGGAATCGCTTGAGTCATGTGGCTCGATGTGCTGGACCATCTTTGAAGCTGACCAAATGGGTTTGTCTGGTCAAGTGTTGTCCTCGCGTTAGGCGGTGGGAAGTAGTTGTGGCTAAACTGAGTAGAAACAGGGGACCTGAATGCTGTGTCGAGCGACTCTTGTCCATAAACTGGAAACATGAAAGCTGAAGAAGGAGGAGGGCATGGTCCTGCGTATGGTTTATAGACCAGTCCTTCTGAAGGAGACATTACAGGAACTAACCATTGGTTTCCAGGAGGAGGAAGTAGCTGTTGTGGCCAAATCGGGGTCATGAGCTCTTTGCTTATGGAAGGTAGAGGAAGCTTTGGTTTCATATGCTCTGGATATTCTTCGGTTACACGTTTGTGATTCTCGTTGTTTGTTTTTTTAACCTTTGAAGCCGCCATAGTACCACGTCTTACGCCATTACGCTTACTTTCAAGAACCAAGTTTGGGGATTTTGCAACCATCTTTTGAACCTGTATCATGTTAAGGTTCATGGTCAGATCACATGAAAAGCTTAAAAGCATAGGAAGCAAATTATATTCATTGAAACAATCTGCAGCTTACCATTATCAGTCTATGCAGCTCAAAGACTTGCGCCGCGAACATCTTCTGCTGACTGAATATATCAGCAAGAAAAAAAGGTAAGAAACACAGCAACGTATTGTGAACCAGGAATCATAACAAAAGAGATTGACATAGTAAGTGAGAGGATCCATACTTGATCATATAAGTTCTCATCTTCCAAAACTTCTTGTCACCTATCTCTCTGGCGACATCAATAGAAGATGCACTCATACCAGACAAAGAGTCTATTGCAGAGCAGTCTGAGACATCTTGTTCACGTAGAGGCAGAGTTTTAGGCTTCTTTTGAGTTTCAACGTTAGATCCATCAAGGGCTCTTCTTCTATGCAACTGCGTTTTCATCACATCAAGAGACCCATTCTGGCTTTCATCGTCCAAACATTCTGGCAAAAGTAACTCTCGAATATTGTTCAGGGCAGCCTTGGAACCAGGACCGTCTCCTCCAGCTTTGCTGCTAATGCTATTACAAAACTGGAGCGACAAATCTGTGTTTGCTTGTGGATCTTTTTCCGAGCGTCTAACAACAGGAACCTTAAGGGAATCCAAGCCGGTAAGGTTCTTGAAATGGTACTCATTTGGTTTTATTGAACTAGGCTTAGTATAAGTAACTGAAGATCCTGTAGGACTTGGATAATTCATGCATTGTTTATTCACCTTCCCCTCAAACTTTGATGCTGGAGAAGAGTTGCAGATTGGTGAAACTTGGTTCTTTTCAGGTCGATCAGTCTGTTCAAAACATGGAAGTATTCGACAACAGGTCACAAAGTGATATCCGAAGACTGCATTGTCGATTCTACTTTGATCAAACAACACACAAAATCAAGAACCTGAAGATATAAAAATGGGGATTAAAGAGCAAAGAACTCACGAGACATTGATTTGCCATCAAATCAGAGATCTTGTTGGTCGTAGAAGGAAGAGTGGAACGTTTATAAAGAGGCATTGATTTGCCATCAAATGGCTGAGACAACCCTCCTCTTCCTGTATCATTCACATGAACCCTTGGGAACAATGGAGGAAATGTTATCCTCTTCGCCTCATCTTTCATTCCTCCCATTCTTCTTCTTATTCTTCTTCTCCCTACACATACAATCAACCCCTATTAATTCCTTCCCCAACACGTAATCTCAAAGAAAGAAAGATTGGAGATTCTTACCTTCTGAAATCAAGTGCCAAAATCCTTCAAGATCAAACAATTAGATCAATCCCAAATATATAAACTTTTTTCTTTTCTTTCTTTTGTATATAGATGGGGAGCTAAATCCACCTAGAGAACAAATCTTGTGACAGAAGATCGAGAAGAAGAGAAGCAAAAGAAGAGATTTTGTTTGTGTCGCCCCACAATGGATTCCATACGAGGGGACGACAAAACTTCTCAAGGCTTGGGTGTGTGTATGTGTGTGTGACTCTGCGGTCATGTCTGGTTCCTTCAAGTAAAGATCCCTAACTCACGGGAACTCGGATTACAGATGACGTGGCGGGTTTTCGTTGGTTAGGTCCGAGTGGTAAGAGAATGGCGTGAGGGAGAAGATGTTCGGGTGACTCGGTCTCTTTACACAACACAGCCACATGTTTTCAATCTCCCTCGTGGCTAACTTAAACTTCATCATCTCCAAAGATTTCCTAATTTGGGATTATCTTTAACGAAATATCTGTTTCTGATCGCAATCATCTGACACAAAAGTGGAGAGCAGAAGCGTGTTCGGTCGGAATATGCCTATTTCCCGGTTTATCCAGACCGGAAAGGAAGGTTTTAGTAGAAAACCAAATGGGCCATGCATTTCCACGCGCCGAAACGCGTGTAGGTCGACATCTCGTGGTTAACGTGTGTGAGTTACGTGGGCTTGAGCCCACTAAAATTCTTATACTGAGGTTGTTTTTGGGCCCTTGTAATATTAATAACATTGTTTGGACAAAAAGAATTTAGTTCGAGTGATAGTGTTTCAAACGTGAGATTGTTTGGACATTGTTTGGTGTATACGTGTGACGCGTGTGAGTTATTTCTCTGAATGATGAAAATAGGAAATTGCTATCATGATTTTTGGATTGGGACACTTTTTTAGAGTTATATTCTCAAAAATACCACACTTTCATGTTTTTGTGACAAAAAATACTACACCAAGGTGAAAATGACAAAAATGGCATTTTTAAGAGAAAAAAGACTATTATATATTTATTTTCATATGTTTCTTCCCAATCTCTTAAACCTAAACCCTAAAACCCAAAATCTAAATCCTAATTAATGACTTCTGAACTCAAATTTATCAATTTAATTATCTTTAAACCATTAAATAAATATTATTTTGATCATTTTCACTTTGATGTGGTATTTCTGTCACAAAAAACATGAAAGTGTGGTATTTGAGGGTATTTCTCTTATCATCTTTATATATTTTAATGTCTATATTTTAATTTAACATACAATCCTTATCTTTTTTTATTGGTGTGAAGCTAACATTTCTTATCTTTTCATTCTCCTTTTTCTACTTAATATCATTTCTTATCTCTCTTTTTTGTAATTAGAAAAACTAGATGAGTTAATAATAATATGTATGAATAAATTCTTATATGTTAATAGAATGAAAAATAGTCAATTAAGTTTAATCTAGGTAAATGGCGGTGAATGAGAAACTTCGACACAACAAAATAGTTTAAAAATACCTGAAAATAAAATTTATACACAATTTTAGTTTTAATTTCAATTCCATAAATTGAGATTTTTATTTAAAAATGAAACCCTAGCTGAATTATTGTTATAATATATGGAATTACAAGTATGGTTATATATGTGTGTGTCAGTGTGTTTCTCAAGATACAAATATAATTGAAGCTCATATCCTTGTCCAGATTCATTTATTCCTACAGGATAATATTGAAATTCATTAACGGGGGAGTTTTTTTTTTTTTTTGAGGGTGATGTTACAAACTTAGAATAAATATTATATACATAAGAAAAAAATAGAGTTAAAAGGGGGAAAACAAAAATAAGTAAATACAAAAACGAAAAAAAAAAAAACCTTGGGGTCCCTACATTATGACGCCATGCTGATTTCTCACGTGGGACGACTATCCTCCAAGATCATAACCAATTAAATAGGGCCACGTGCATGTGGAGAACGTTGTGTTCACGTGTGAACCATCAATAATGGAAGAGTGAAGAAGAGTCAAGTGCTTTAGCTTCGCTTAGTGTACAGGTCCGGTCTGGACCATTTAAACCGAACCGAGCCAAAGTAGCAGAAAGGGAAAGAATGTAATCGTTTTGCTCTTGATTCGGAGAAGATGTTTCATATTTTGACATATATAAGACAATGGACCACCTAGCTTGATCTCTCAATCATGGGCGCAGAATCATGGACATACCCCCGACAAAACCTTGAATTCTGTTTCTACACTAATCTCTTACATTTCAGTAGAAAGAAGCATAGAGAGCTAGCTCAAATCTATCGTCTCTTTGTAAAACTGTAGAATCTACAATCTCCATTCGGTTATGTACGTACGTACGAGGTCCGGTCTACTACACATTAATTTGTTTTCATGAACATACTTGTTGTTTAAAAAAAAAAAAAAATCACAATTACACTCCAGTTGACTTTAGTAAACCGACGCGGTCGATTTTAATTCTGGTACATTGGATGGGAATTGGGATGCATGCCCCGTGGGAGAAGTCAAATTCGTGAATTAAAAGTGAGAAGTTGTTCTCGACCGACATTTTTGGTTCCCGCTTGAGGTGTGAGAATAATTAATATTGATTTGAGAATTTTTGTTTTTTATGGGTCTCTCAATTAATTTATGTTTTGGTATTACTCAAAAATTAAAATTTTGATATGATTCAAAACTAAAATTGCGTTCACATGTATGGACAATGCAAGGTCTCTTTCGTTGTGAGTATCCTAAGGATGTCAACAACTGCGAATGTGATGTTGATCTTCATTTACCTTACCATGCATCTATGGTTATATATAAATATATTTATTTTTTTACATTATGCATAACTAATTATTAACTTTCTTACTTCTTTAAAAAAAAATTATTAACTTTCTTACTTTATTTAACCTACACAGTGGACATGTCAAGAAAGAATCCATTTAAATAATTTACCATTCCAGAAGATATATACATTTTGCCCCAATTATTTATTTATTTTTATCAGTCAGACCTATATTGTAGAACATTACGTATATTGGTAAAACACATTTTTTAAAAAATACGTGTACATAGTATATATATTTAACAAAATTTGGTTCATTTTAATCAACACGGTTGTAGAAATTTAAATTGAGGAATAGGATCTCGGCAAAAAAAATTGTGATTTTGAGTCAAAACCAGTTATAGTGTGTTTAGGGTCTTAGAAAAAAAAATTAAGCTTATTGTTCCTGTACTGCAACCAATATCTACTGTAATATTTCTATAAAACTTGTATATATATATATATATATATATATACTATGTTTTGCTGAAAATAAATTGAATTTGACTGTGTTGTCAGATATCTAGTCTAAAATAGAACAATTATCAAACGCATGAAAGACGATTTGGTAGATGAATGACGTTTTTGTACTAGTATTTTCAACACATCGATCCATAATATGTAATTGTTTCACCCACTGTTTGTTCTGTTGGTTTTTTTCTCTTCTTGTTCTTGTAGACATGCGAGAAAAATGGGTCGTTATAAATTAAGTTTTGCAAGCGTGATCAGGGGAGCTCGACAGTAACATCCTACTATGAAAATCATTAAATCCACCAACATTTTTGTTTATCTGGTGGCAGAAAGTACAGATGGTAAGTGGTAAACATGAAGTGGGAGAGTGGAAACAAAACCAGTGAGAAAAATTAACAAAGTTGACAATTATAAAAGATAAAAAAAAAAAAATTGAATGCGCTGTGGGATTATGGAAGACATGTGGTTGGGCAGAGAGGTCATGTCGCCTTCTTTGCTCTCTTTCTCACCGTTCTACAGATTGCGATGTTTTGTATAATTAACCCTAACTAAAACCAGAGGTCTTTTATGCCCCACTGATGTTGCTATATATCTTCTTATCCCCACCAAAATTAACATACTACTTTGTTCTCAACTCAAAATATAGAAATCCCCAAGTTTTTGTTTTTCATTTTTTCATGAGGACTTAAATGTATGTATATTTAGGTGTACTAATTTGATATATGTTTTAATTATATAAACCAGTTGTTTACTTTTCTATTGGTATATGGCTAAAATCATATCCGAATCGATTATAACATTGTAAGAAAATATATACATGACCGGACAAAGAATTGGAATAAAGGAAAGGATTTTTAAAAAAGATTTTGGTATAACCTATTATTCAGTATTACGTTCTGAACAATGTTATTTTAATCTTCTTTTACATAAAGTGTTACAAGGTAGATCGAGATGTAGATATTGATCATTATTGACTGATGATGATAACGAAAAGGTAAATTAAACTAACACATAGGAGAAGAAAAATGATATAAAACTATGAGTTGCTTTTTGCAGCTTGAACACGATATTAAAACTATTGATTAAATATAATATAAAATACAATTAACATTAATCTTTTATTCACAAAAAAAAATTCAAACCCTAAAACCCAACTTCGTTTCTATCTTTCCCGTAAACTTTTCAGTTCGCACGATGCTAAAAGGATGTCAGTCCTTTTTCTCTGCTCAAGCACTCGTAGATTTTAAATTACATATCCCTTTTCCATCATCAAGTGCATAATCATATACTCTATGATCTTATCGATTATTATATATATTTTCTAGGGTTGCAAAAAAGATGCTCGTCGAATGCAGAAACTATCTATTATTCATACCATTACCAACAACATATATATATATAATCTTAATGTATTATTTTAGATAATTTTATTACTCTCCATTTAGTAATCTCAATTTCTCTTACGCGTATGACATTATTTGAATCACATAGTCACGACTCACGAATATATAAATAAAAAGTTGATCAAGTAACTTGTTCAGAATTTTATTGTACACTTGTTCTAAAGTCTAACATTAATTTAGTTTCGGTAGTGATTTGAATTTTAATATTCGTTTGTTCAACGATCTTACTCTACTGTAACTGATTTGGTGGATCATTATTAACTAATAACCATTTATAAATATTTGTTCTTTTGTTGTTTGATATATTTTACATGTAAAAAAAATCATTACACATACAAATTTGATCGTAGTAGAATCCATATCATTACCGAAAACATGCAGGTTACTAAATTCTACTCTTTCTGTTTTCAGGTAATATATATTTAGTTTTCAAACTTTGACTATTAATTAAATATATTACTTTTTTCTTAACAATTTTTAATTAATAATAATTAAATAAATTCAATTGTGTTTCAAGCTTACAATTGATTGCTAATATGTAGTAATAAAAATGCATAAAATTTTCAAATTCCTTTTTTAAATTATCGAAAACAAAAGAAATATTAGTTAATATCATCATTACAAATTGTACATTTTAACTGTAAAATTTAGTTATCAATTTTATTCTGTGAGTTCCAACAAGATAGCACTTTGATCGATATGAAAAATAAAAGAAGCAGAGCCGTCTATAAATTTTTGATTGAAGAAGCTAATGAAAAATATTTTGGAATTGTATATCTATGTTTGTTTTCTTTAGGGTTTGTGCCCTGCATTATATATAGTCATTTTTCATTGTATGAAAGCCAGATGGCGCAAAAGAGAGAAAAAAACTAATATAATAACTCTCGCATTTTAGTGTTATTATAAAAATGGTGTCATTTTAGTTTCTTGTTTAATTCATTTTTAAGAGTCGCATAGTATATTTCTGAATTTAAATCCACATGATATATGTAAGATGTTAACAACATCAAAAATATTCGTCACAGTCGCATCCATAGATCATGACGTTATTATAACTTTGATAAAGAGGATACCTCAGGCTCAGAGTAAATGCAAGATTAATCTTAGTTAAGCGATCAATTGCTTAATGCTCGTATATATAGATAAGTTGTTTTTTACATTTTTTGACGGCGCTCATATAGATAATTTCTTAATAAAAATGGGTTTATTTAAAACAGACCTTTGGTACTTATCCTAATTCTTAAATTAACCATCCATACCAATCTACAGAACTAGTGCTTGATACAGAGGAACAGTTGATCTCATTGAAAAGTGGGACCTTTAATTAAATAATAACTTTAATAATATATAAATATGTATATACCTATTTTTCTTATATAAATATGTAGATCTTTCATATATATATGTATGTGTGCGCATAATAACAAAACTGGGTATGCATAGAGGTGTATAGGCTTTCAAGTCCTTTCTTTATAACAAAACATCTATAACTCTTAGCAGAGCTCATTATAGAACAGAAACAGAGCTTTCTACGGCAAAGAAATAAATTCATTACAGACTGTTTTCTTTTTTTAGACAGCCTGCTTCACTTTCTTTCCCTTTTGAGCACTTCTTCTTTCTGTTTCTTTCCTTTTTCGGTTTTTTTTTTTTCTCTTCAAAGCAGAAACGTTATCAGTTTCCTGTGCACTCATCTGTTTGTCCTCTTCTTCCGATTTTAAGTTTTCATGCGCGGCCGTTAATATAAGAAGGTTGGTTATAGCTCAGTTTTTTTTTTTTTTTTCTGTATGAAACTGGAAGAATCAAGAATCCAAAGTTTCATTTCTGTTTGCAAAACTTGGGTCTGTTTCTCACATTGGTTTTGTTTGCTTTCTTGGTTTTCTCAGGAGCTGTATTTGATCCAATGGAAGGATTAGAATCGGTTTACGCGCAAGCTATGTACGGTATGACTCGAGAGAGCAAAATCATGGAGCATCACGGATCAGATTTGATCTGGGGAGGAAATGAGCTAATGGCTCGAGAACTCTGTTCTTCTTCTTTTTCTCACCAACTCAGTAATCCGAATCTTAGCAGCTGTTTCATGTCCGATCTTGGAGTCATCGGCGAGATTCAACATCATCAGCATGTTGGAAACAGAGCTACTTCGTTAGATCCATCATCGCTCGATTGTTTGTTATCAGCGACGACGAACAGCAACAACACGTCGACGGAAGACGACGAAGGAATCTCTGTACTTTTCTCAGATTGTCAGACTCTTTGGAGCTTTGGTGGAGTCTCATCTGCAGAGTCTGAGAACAGAGAGATCACTACGGAGACAACAACAACAACAAAGCCTAAGTCTTTGAAGAGAAACAGAGGAAATGGCGACGAGATAGGAAGTCACTTCCGTCTTGTTCATCATCCTCAAGATGATTCGGAGAAGGGAAATTTCAAGCTCATATACGATGAGAATCAACCGAAGTCGAAGAAAACAAGAACAGAGAAAGAACGAGGCGGTTCTTCAAATATCAGTTTCCAACATTCAACTTCTTTGTCTGATAACGTTGAGCCCGATGCAGAGGCAATTGCGCAGATGAAAGAGATGATATACAGAGCGGCTGCGTTTAGACCGGTGAATTTCGGATTGGAGATTGTTGAGAAGCCTAAGAGGAAGAACGTGAAGATATCGACGGATCCTCAAACGGTAGCAGCGAGGCAGAGGAGAGAGAGGATAAGCGAGAAGATTAGGGTTTTACAGACGTTGGTTCCAGGTGGAACGAAGATGGATACTGCTTCGATGCTCGACGAGGCTGCTAATTATCTCAAGTTCCTTAGAGCACAAGTAAAGGCTTTAGAAAACTTGAGACCCAAGCTTGACCCAACCAATATCTCTTTCTCCTCTCCTTCTGCTTCGTTTCCGTTATTCCATCCATCTTTTCTTCCCTTGCAAAACCCTAATCAGATCCATCATCACCCAGAGTATTGAACAGTTACAAAATCTGGATCGTAAAAAGATTCAGAGCCCGCGATTGATTGACAGGATTCTAAACATATCGGTTCATCATTATCATCATCATCAACAGAATCATAGCGTCTTGATCGTTTTAGCAGTTCTCAAGAAAAGGCACTTCTGTGTTAAGAATGGTGTGTTGGGCAGTGTTGTTTCTACTTTCCAGTCTTTGTTTTTGCATTTCTTTTTATACAAAGTTTTTCTCTCTTTTTGTAGTATCTGTGGAATTTCGAGGGTTGAAATTGTGAAAAACAGAGCCCTAAAGAGGCTAATTTTTTAAAAAAAAAAAAAAAAAAGAGGCTAATTTACTGTCTCTGCAACGTTTTCACCCTTTTATTACTTTAGAGAAAAGAAATCGTAAGATAATTGCAATTATGAAGCGATGATTATTAGCAAAAGTGTTTAGAAAGTAGCTCTCTCTCTCTCTCTCTATTTTTTTTTTTTTATAACTTCTTTTTTAGTTTCGTTAAAAAGTTTTAGCTTTTCCTGGAGACCTCTTTTGGAATAATAATAAGAGACAATTGGGTAGATGATAAGATTTTGTATCCAAATTAGTTTTTTGATAAAATATTTTTTGGGCCCAAACAATGAAAATATTTTGCCAACTGTTTGGCCTAAAATACCCTCACGCGCAGGACCTAAACCAACTGAATCTGATCTTCAACATTCTCTATTTTCTTCTTCATTTAATACATCACATCTCTCTCTCTCTCTCTTCATGCCATTATCATTCTCTCTCACGTTCCCATCTAATCCTAGATACCAAACCCAATTCAAGAGTTTTCATACGCTTTCTCCTCTTGATTCTCTTTTTTTTTCTCTATTGTCCTCTTCCATTAAAGTACCTCTTCATATATCTCATGCTTTCTCCTCTGGATTCTTTTTTTTTTCTATTGTCCTCTTCCATTAAAGTACCTCTTCATATATCTTATTTTGTCTCATGGGATTTCTTTGACACAATTTTTTACCAGAACTATTTACTCTTGACCCATTTTTTTTTTTTTTCTCCTGAAATACAGAGCATAAGAAGAGAATTTTCTCAGTGGAGTGGCACATCGATTTGCTTCCTCAACTCAGCCAGAACATATGTGGTAAGAATTTCTACATGTTTCCATGCTATGTGTTTTCTTACTCATCTAACAAATTAATTAGTGAAGCACGTGTATATCTGCATGTTTATTTAGTTATTTTTGTACACCTTATTGCTTTGCATTACTATTTATTTAGTTTACATGTTATGTGATTTCTTACACGTGTGACAAATTAAGAAGTGAGATATGAGTATATTTATTTGCATGCTACGTGTTTTCTTATACATCTAACAAATTAATTAGTGAACTACAAATATATTTACATCTTATAAAATAATAAATCAATTGCATAATTCAGGTTTGTGTTATAACTAGTTTAAGTTATTTTTTTTCCAACTTGAGTTGCTTTGCTGATAACAAGGTCAAACACTCGATTTGTTGTGTGAGAAAAATGGAATATGAATTTGATGCTAGAACTGTGAGACTTAATTGTCATTTTTTCTTTGATTTGTTTATCAGGATATAGAAACTCCTGCACTGCATTCACGTATTTTTGCAGACGGTGAAGAACATGTTGGGGAGAGAGCGAATTCTTATTTTAGGTTGAACACAAATAGAGTTGTTCTAAAGGCCCTCCAACCTGATGAGTTAGAAGTCATACGTAGCATGCAACTTAGCATGCTAATATATATAATTAGTCGCCCATACCTATTTACGTAGCATGCAACTTAGCATCATAACACGTAACATAATCGTTTACTATGTATTAATCTTAACACCTAATATTATCGTTACGTAGCATACAACTTTATATAATCTGCCCATACCTAGTTACGTATCATGCAACTTAAAATCATAACACATAATATAGCCTGCCCATACCTATTTACGTAACATTAATTACACGATATAAAACAATGTACTTATGTATAAATTAATATAACACAATAGCGTAGCATGCTAACATATAATTTTCTTTAATTTGCTTATCAGGATATGGAAACTCCTGCACTGCCTTCACGTAATTTTGCAGACGGTGAAGAACCTGTTGGTGAGAGAACCAATTCTAATTTCACAGTATATAATATTAATTATACACACCGTCATTCTCTTCGTCGTCGAATATAGGTGCGATGTCTCTGGCGAATGCTGCTGATGGTGGCAGATCATCAACGTGTCCTCAGAGAACCTGCTGATGGTGGTAGATCATCAACGTGTCCTCCAGACCGAAAACCTTCTCGTCATAGCCATTTCCCCTTATTGACGCTTGTAGAAAGAAGCTTAAATACAGCTGGCTCAGCTTGCGCTGCTCACACAATCAGCAAACATTAATTACACGATATAAAACAATGTACTTATGTATAAATTAATATAACACATCAGTGTAGCCAGCTGAGTGTAGCATGCAACTTAACATGTTAATATATATAATTAGTAGCCCATACATATTTACGTATCATGCAATCTAGCATCATAACACGTAATATAATCGTTTATTATGTATTAATCTTAACATGTAATGTTATCGTTACGTAGCAACTTTATATAATCTGCCCATACATATTTACGTAGCATGCAACTTAAAATCATAACACGTAATATAACATGCACATACCCGTAACATTAATTACACGATATAAAACAATGTACTTATGTATAAATTAATATAACACATCAGTGTAGCATGCTAATATATATAATTAATCGTCCATACCTATTTACGTAGCATGCAACTTAACATCATAACACGTAACATAATCGTTTACTACGTATTAATTGTAAAATCTCATCATAACTTCCTATTCTCATTAACTCAATTTCGCCTGAAGCAAATTAATTAAATATCTTGTGCGGCTATCGGTCAAATCTCATCAATGTATTTACTTTCCATTTGTGAATATTTACCCACTTGCACAAGTGCGTGATTTCACCACAGAGACTTGACAACGTGTTATTAACCGGTACCCTTATACCGATTTCTCACAATTTTTTTTCTCTTTGTTGTTTTACTAATTTGTATTACAATTCTTATTTTATAGCAAATTGTCCCTAATAATAAATTAAATATTCATCCTCTTTCTTGTATTCAATAAACTGTCTGTCTCTGGAACTTTATATAAACATCAATATCTATATCTTGCAAGGTTATTGAATTCCTGTCTATTATATACCTTATTTATAGTTGTAGTTGGGAACATTGATCCATATCAGAAACTGATTTCAGATCCGTTTTTTTTTCCCCAAGATAAATAATAACCAAAAATCAGTATGTATATATGCAGATATGTATCAAATTTTATTTATTATGTATCAAATTTTATTTTTTCACAGAATTGTTTCTTTTGTTTTCTGTTTTCTTAATTAAAAACAGAAATTTAAAACATTGTTTGGAGATTAGTAAGAGTTAAGAATGTTGAAGGCGTGCGCCTTGAGAATATAACTCCCACCTGACTCAAACACCCTAAAATGCTCACCACATGCTTCTCTCTATCTTCCTCTCTTTTTATTCTTCTTTTTTGTCTTTTGGTTTTTGTCTTATTTCCTCTACTAATATCTCCTTAAACACCATCTTCCTCGCTTAATAGTTCTTTATGTCGTTCTTTTAATGGATGTATTTTCTTTTCGTTTTTTACTTGCGTGTATTTTATTAGATTTTTTCAGTGTCATATACTGAATATCAAATCGGTTACTTTGTAATAATCGTACGATATATAATGGTTTGTAACGTGGTCTGATTCGACCAGTTGGACCGGTAAACCCGCAACACCATGCACGAGTCCGGTTTGGCTGCACTTGAATACTGGAACTTTTCTTTTATCTTTTAAATCCAGGAAACTCCAAAGAGAAATCGTAACGTGTTATGAAAAATGAAACTAAACTCTCTGCATGTGTTAATTTATAACTTGTACAAAAATGTGTTCGATCGATTGTTAACAAAAGCACTGATGTATACATGCACAGTCACATAGACTACATAAAAAATAAAAGACTACGACATGCAACTTGCGGTTTCAATTAGTGTCTTGATTGTATCAAATAATTAGTTGGGTTTTAACCCAAAAAAAAAAAATTAGTTGGGTTCAAATCTGCAGAGTATATTATTGAGAAACACAAATATGAAAACACAGACGGTCTAATTACAGTACAACAAGTTTACGTACATTTGATAAAGTCTCGTAAGTAAGGCCTATTGCAACCCGGCTATCGGATAGAATTAAAGTCCATCGTGTAATGGTGAATGCAATTATATATTCTGTTGAATTAGTCGTCAAAGTAATGTACAATTTGAGATGCAACCGACTAGGTTTGGTATTTTGTTGTGAAGAAAGGCTCATCTATTACGACAAACAGTTGAAGTCAAATATATAAATTGGATGATCTGGTAAATAAAATATAATCCTTTATTCCTTTATTTAATATCATAAAATCATATACTGATCAAGTTGAATCCCAACAAACGGAAAATTCTAAGAAAACAATCATATTTATAACAGCTTAACTATATAATAATCAAAAGAAAAGTCAGGATTCTATATATGGAGGTTTGCAAGCTGGGGAGATAAGAGAGATCGATCATGCTTGTTGACTTTTTGATTGAACGGTTATGGTTTTTTTGTTTGTTTCCTTGTAGCGTTTTAGACAAAGATGTCCTGTCAAGCAACCTATTTATGGAAAGTTTAACATAACCTCAAGTACTCTTTGTATCTTAATAATGAGTCCGAGATTTGGTCCTACTAATCATTAGAATTCTAAGAGAAAATCCTCAAAAATTATGGTACAAAAGAAAAACCTGGTCACATCAAACAAAACAACCTTATGAGTACATATGTCCATTTATTATTTGCAGTACTAAAATCATAGTTATAGGAAATAAAATAAAATCAAGAACAAAGTATCTTTTCAAATCAGAGGATACACATTTGATGACGAAAGCTGAATATTTGTTTACTTTATCAATTTGGCAACTTCTTAGCTTATAATTAAGAAAAACAGCATCCAGTTGTCCACAAGCATCAACCGATATGATACACCTCTCCATTATCATCCTTTCTATTTCAATAATTATACCTCAACTTGTTCATCTTTCAGAAAATCCATTTGAACTCTTTTTTTCTTTCAAAGTAATAGAGTTTATAATCTTTTATATCGAACTAATGTACATGTGCATTTAATTTATATTTTTTTTTGTAAAAGTTTAGTAAAATATTTGAGCCGTTATAATTATTAAAAAAATTCTTATAAATAATTGAGACAATTAGAAATAAGACCAATGTTTTTTGATGAAGTAAATCATAACTAGTTGATATTTATTAACAATTTTATCTCACGACAATTGTTTATCTGGAAGCCCATACTGGAAAATTGTAAGGAGTATGAGAATATATTTGTTTGGCTGGTAATGAGTATTCTTTGTATTATTTCGGCTCATTGAAATGAAACGTACAGAACCATGAAGGGGAGTTGAATTAGACAGCCGGAAAAAAAAACCAGATTTGTCGTAAGTTTTTTGACCAATGCGATCCTTGTAAACTTGACACCGAGATTGGATTAGAGCTAAAAACTAAGATAGCAACAATTGAACGATTTTAAAGAAAATAAAGGGTTACATATCCGTTTGACGGTATTCTTGTTGGAATGCTCTTCTCTTGGGACGTGCACGCACATTTTTTCTATAATGTTTTTCGCATCGTTGGCTTACATGCAAGAAGTATAGTTAACCATTTTCCTCTTAAGACTCCTCCACCGACATTATTATCTTCTTCTTTTTCTTACAGTAGATAGATGGGAGTATTTGCTGCTTATCTTTCTTGCAATATAAATCACATTCATCAATGATATAAATTCATTACAAAAGTTCAAACTTCTTTAAAATAACGAAAATTCACTCAGAACAAAAATATAAGATGATTTTTTGCAGCCTAGCGAGCATCAGGGGTAGTTCCAATATCAAAGTTCATGCTCACTTCTATAGAACTCTCTGAGTTCATGTTCTGACTCGTTCCTCCCCTTGAATTTTCATATGCCAAGCACTCGTTTAATTCAATAATAACTTGAGACATGGTTGGTCTTCTAGTTGAAGAAGGATTTAGACATGACATTGCTAGTTCAACTGCTCTCCAAACAGAACCAGTGTCATAATCTCCATAGAGTTTTGGATCCATAATGTTTTTGATGTCTCCTTTTGTAAGCATCAACCCAACCCATTCTGCTATATGTGCCTTTTCACGACTTTGATTGATGACGGGCTGATTTGTGATCATCTCTAATAGCACAATTCCGAAACTATAAACATCACTTTTTTCGTTCAACCAATTTGTTCGATAATATCTGCAAAAATGTTGCTTTATGCCATTAGAGAAGATGAAAATATGCAAAAATTGGTAATCAACCACCGCATTATACTTACTCCGGATCAAGGTATCCAGGAGTACCAGCAACAACTGTTGACACATGAGTTTCTCCTTCAATCGGAAAAGATCTCGAAAGCCCAAAGTCAGCTATCTTGGCCTGAAAGTGTTCATTCAACAATATATTTGTGGTTTTGACATCCCTATGAACCATTGGGGGTTTGCATCCATTATGCAAGTATTCCAACCCTATGCAACAAGTTTCATTTTCAGAAAGGTTTAAGATAATATATAATAAAACAAGAAACTAATAACTTATATCAAACCTTGCGCAGATTCGACTACTATTTTTAGTCTAGTTTCCCAATTCAGGATAGATCCACCTCGTTTTCCTACATTGGAACCAATGTATGAATACGTGAAAAAAACCTAAACAAATATGGTCCAATCTGTAGCAATTCATTATACTTACCTGACATATGTTCCCTCAGGTCTCCGTTAGCCATGTACTCATATATGAGAGCCAAATTTTCTCCTTCATCACAATATCCAACAAGGGCAACCAAGTTTTTATGGTGAACTCTGAGAAGAAGTTCCACCTAGAAAATTAGAAGAACCATGAAATGTGAAGAACATTAAATGTTTTCTGAAATGATTTAGTAAAGAACTTTGCTAAATATTACGTACCTCTGCTTTGAATTCTTTATACCCTTGAGAAGATGAGTGTGAGAGCATTTTAACGGCTACTTGTTCAGTACCATTTACAATTCCATGATAGACCATTCCAAATCCTCCTTTACCAAGGACTCTTTCAAAGCTATTTGTCATCGTCACAACCTCTGAATACGTAAATCTTCTGTTTTTCGTCATTATTGCCGGTTCTGAAGATCCAGTTGTTCTAGGATCTGATACTTGTGTATATGATGATGGACCTAATGTTACGATACATTAGTATAATATGACTTTGCACACATGTATTATGAATACATTGCAGTCTTTATGCCAATTTAAAAGGTTTTTTTGTTTGTGTACCTGCACTGTTTGATGTCTTTTTCTCTCGGAATACAAAAAAGAAAACCAATGCAGATCCAAGAAGAACCACGAACACGGCCGATACAGCAACCGGTACTACAACATTCTTTTTCTTGGAACCAGCTGACTTGTTTCCACATAATTTATCCCCACACATAAGATCCGGGTTCCCATCAGGACTGTGAGTTAATTACCAGTGGTGTTTAGTTAGAATAATTAAACACATCAAAGGGTGTAATATATTCATGAAGAAAAAATGATATATGATAAAACATTACTTTAGTTTTAGTCCTTTCTTCTGTAGAAGGGCTTGAGGAACAGAGCCATTAAGATTGTTCCCACTTAAATTTCTATTAATATAGACACAGAGTTAGGAACATTAACAATTTTGTAGTGACGAAAGCTAACAGGCAAAAAGCAAAAAAATGGTAGCCACCAAAGCTACTCACATGACCAAGAGTGATTTCATGTCAGCAAGAAACTCAGGTATTCCTCCCGTCAAATTGTTATTTGACAAGTCTCTGATTAAAGAATTAAATTGTAAATATGATATATGTTATATGTATGTGTTGTTTTTATTACGCTCAGTGCAAAAATTCGAGATACTTACAATTCCTTTAGGTTGGTTAGATTCTGAATGCTAGGCGAGATGATCCCCGTCAACTGACTTGATGATAAGTTTCTATAGACATATCCACGAACACATTTTACGTAAAAATGAAAAAAATCTGTGAGACAACCAGCACAAATATACAATTTAAAGACTGATCTTACAAAGAAGTGACTATAGGTGGCATTGAAATATCTGAGTTGTCGCAGTTTAAACCATCCCACAAGAACTGTTTAGGAACACATGGATCTCCTTGCCAGCTAATCCTACTCAATCCGTAAGTATCTTGGATACTCTTGATAGCAAGAACTGTCATAAAATTCTTGTTACATCAATTATAACCAACCCATGCATTAAAAATGGGTTGAGTCATATAGAGCAATTGACATACCATCATCTTGGTTTGTTTCCGATTGCGGAAAATCAATCACAGTGTAGATCTCGAAAGCGTTCATGAGAGGAGGAAGAGTAGAATTTGACGTTCTTAATAGCTCTACGATGCATTTCCCCGCTTCACATTGTTGCGGTTTGGAGAAGAATATAGTTTCAACGGCAAACTTTTTAGGACTATAGCGTTCATACGCAGGTTTACCATTCACCAATACGCTGAACTCTCGGGTTTCGTTGGCCTGTAGGGTTTTAATCTCGGCGAAGTGCATGTATATATAAAACTGGGTCGTGGAAGGAGACAAGAACCAGGTGAAATTCCACGGCGCAAAAGCACTTATAGGCGTTGAGGCTGACGCCATCACAACTTGTGGTGGGTTATAATCATTAGAAGTGTCCACCTCCAGATCGGTAGTTACTTGTGTCCATTCTTTCTCATCGAAAGTTGGTAACCATAGACGATCATTGACATCATTAGGGTACCTAACAAAAATATTTTAATAATGTATTAGAGACTATAAATTGGGATGAACATAAATTAAAACTGAAGCAAACCGAATTTTAATTGTATATAATACACCAAATATAATAAAATGTACAAACTTAATAAAACATAATTATTTGTTTGTATTTTGTTTTGTTTGATGACAATTACCTAAAACCAAACCGAACACAAATAACCAAACTGAAAATTTTAAAGCCAAACAGAACCAAATTTGGTTCTAGTTGGGAGCGTTTTCCCATAATCCAAAAAACTCGAAGCGAACGAGAAAACCAAATATCAAAAGGGCATGGTTAGTACCGTACGCTGCTGCTTGCAGTGCTGAAATAATCCCGGCGTAAAAACCGTAGCGAGCCGCTTTGAGTATTATAAGTATTGTTGTGAAGTGGTCGTAGCTCTAAGCTAGTAATCATAGGAGTACTTGTTCCTGTCTTAACTAGACAGACCTGGAGAGACTTAAATATGGTCTTGTGGATGATCTCCTGGAAAGTGCCATTTGTCCATACACTCATATCAATCGTTTCCCAAAAATTTGGACCGAGGTGGAGGTCGAAACTCGGGTACTTGTTAAGACCATCGTAATTACCGTACACGAATAGAGCTGTTATAAGATAGTTTGTGCCTTGCGTGACGTTCAAGGTATAGCAGTTTCTGATTCCATCTGGGAAGTACCTAAGCGTCAAGTATGGTTTACGGTACAACGGCTCGAACTCCTTTTGGACTTTTCCGATTTTTCCAGTTTGCACAAAACCGTCGTCCGTTGAGAATGTTAATCCGGTTTTAGGATCGTTGTAAGGAGGCTCGTTAGGCGGTAACCCACAATCCAAGCTGATGAATCCTAATAACACATACAAGCAAAATGTATTGGAAACAAGTATATAAGAACAATCTTTAGACAAAAATGTAGTAAAGAAATAATAGAAACGTGTATGTAGAAACCTTTTTGGTCCTGAGCTTGAACGAGATGTAAAAGGGAAGTGATGCATATCAACGCACATAACCGAAATGCTTGAGGATGTTTCTCCATTATTCTTCTAGGGTGCAAAGGAGACAGACATTTACAAAAAGAAAACACAGAAAAAGCTTTTCAGATATCTCCGCAATAATGGAAATTGTTGAAAGTAATTGAGCACGATGTCATTACCAAAAAAAGAAAAGAAAAAAGATGTAGGTCAACTTATGAAACAAATACATAAAAAGAGTCAGCTGTCTGCAACCAAATAAAATTAATCTATTAAGTATGAATGTATGATTCGATTTACATTCTCTATAGAATATAAAACTCAACGATCCAATATTTCCCCCTTGATCTTCCAGGACCGGCTGGTTTACGCCAATATTACCTTTTTCTTTTACGTTGTATTCGAATCGTATGTACTAATATCTCAAATTCAAATTTCATTAATGTTTAATTAGCGGTTAAACTGAATTGGTTATTCTACAACGTGGACGAGTGATATTACACCAGTTTATAAGATCGCAAAGACTAGGAAGATCGAAATGGTCCCAAATTTACAACAAATTAACTTAAACAGAATAACTACAAATGTAGCAACTGGCTTCGCTGTTCCAGAGAGGAGACGTGCATGCAACTCACAAAACATTCTTCTGATTCGAATGGTCGTTGACTTTGACCTTTGTGTTTAGTTCTATTCGATGGTTATTTGATCTGTCTTTGTTTATGTTTCCTTCTAATAAATTAGGTCATCATCGGACTAGAGTTTCAATAGTTGAAACGTAATGTCAACATCCATCGTTTATCTATTTGTTTTGGTTAAGAACATTGCATTTACGTGGATGCTCTTCACGAACACAAACTTCACATTAAACAATCGAAATCATAATCTAGCTCTCTACTGGTTCTAAACTCTAATTTGGGACATCAATTTCTTACAAATATGTTATGATACTCAAGAACACTCTGTACAACACATACATCATACTGTGATCGAGATTAAAAAGGGAAAACGAAGACGAAAAAAGAGTTGGGTACTCATAAACGAACTCTGTTTCCAAACCGGAACTTAACCACGCCTTCTAATTCAATTGGCACTTAACCAGTCCAAATTCCGGTTCGACTAACTTATCCAATACACAAAATCTCAATCAATTAAAAAATCTGAATCCTTTATTTTGGGCCGATACAAAATGGGCCGAAACATTTACTCTCTCTCTCTCTCAGTAAGTAGAGAGGCCCACAGTTTCTCTCCGTCTTTTCTCTCTCTCTTACGGCGGAGCGAAGTGACTCACTTCCATGGACGCCTCTCTGCTCTCCGCGACTACGGCCGATACCTTTAACGGTAATGCGGCGGAGCAGATTGCTCCTCCGCTGCAGCCTCCGGGCACGGATATGACTGGTATTTGCTTCAGGGATCAGCTCTGGATCAATTCTTACCCTCTTGATCGAAACTACGTCTTCGACTACTTCGCTTTGTCTCCCTTCTACGACATCACCTGCAACAACGAGATTCTTCGTAGGAGATCCGTTCATCCTCTCGACCACTCTCAACTCTCGTAAGCTTCTCGATCACTCTCAACTCTCGTAAGCTCCTTACTGGCTTCTATTTCGATTTCGATTTTCAAAACCTTGATTTTTAGGGTTTTGGTCTCTGTTTGCTTCTGGGATAATGTTGGGAAATCAAAGGAGATGAATTTAGCTTCGTTATAGTCAAAAGGTTAACTTTTGGACAATTCAGTTACAATGTTTGGTTTTTAAGACATTGGTCATACGTTCCTCTGCAGGAAGATGACAGGACTAGAGTATGTGATCAGTGATGCTACAGAACCAAACCTGTTCGTCTTTCGTAAGCAAAAGAGGGATGGTCCCGAGAAAGTCACTCCGATCCTAACTTATTATATCTTGGACGGTACTATATACCAAGCTCCGCAGCTTTGTAGTGTCTTCGGAGCTCGAGTTGTAAGTTTCTTCACCTTCTTCTTTAGATACTAAATGGAAGTTGTCTGCCTTTTAGTTGCTGAAGCGTTTTTTTTGTTTTTCGTCTCTTTCTCCTTTTGGATGTTTAAACCAGGGTCGAGCAGTTTATAATACGAAATTGGAGACCATTAGGCAGGGTAAGTTTCAAAGTTTTCTGCACTAAGTCCATAAGACTGAACTGTGATATATATGTATATATATGTTCTTTGGATTAACTGCTTGTACTTAGTTGGAACAGCCGGATACTTTAGTTCATTATCAAGCTCATAGCCACTGCTTAGCAATTTTCATTGGCACTTGTGTATCAATTGCTCTTTGTTGTGCTTTGAGATGACGTAACTTCATCAATCTTGTGATGTGATTTATGGATTTCAGTTGATGCTAAAAGCCAGAACGAACCTTCCGAGTCAAAGCCTGCTATTGAGACGGTTGATCTCAAGGAAGTGAAGCGAGTCGATTCCATTCTTAAGTCGCTATATAGCAAGGTACATTTGTGTAACTCGGAGAAAATTTACTTGCGTGAATGTGTTCTGGCTTTACCTTTATTCTGATTGTGAAAGTTGCTTTTTTGTGTTGTTGCGTTGTGCAGTTACCCCCAGCACCTCCACCACCACCGTTCCCTGAAGGCTATGTTAGCCAGGAAGCAGTAGGAGAAAAGGAAGAAGAGCTTGGAACACAGGGAGGAGAGTCACAACAGCCTCAAATTGATCCTATTATCGATCAAGGTCCTGCTAAAAGAATGAAGTTCTAAAGCTCGTAAAGATTGTTTCTTCATCTTCGCATGTCAGAAAATAGAGTAATCTTAGGTATTAGCAACAAACAGTATAGGAAGAAAAATTAACATTTATCCTTGCAAACATGAATATATCGCTGAACTTGTTTCGCTATAGAAAAAGTCATTTCACTGCAACTACCTCAGTGTCAACTATTTGCAATAATGGTAGAATGTATTTATTTCGGTGTCTATCACAGTCCTGGTCTATCATGTAGATGATTTAGGAAATTAACAAGTATTATGTCATCAAAAGATAGTTGCATCATCAAAACGAATGGCTTATGTTGGTCAATGGTAACTAATTTGATCTCTCGATTATTTATTTGTAACTCTTCTTCTTTCCTCTCTACCTTGCAAAGACTTACTTTGGAAGAGAGTGTCTCTCATCTGGGAAGCATCTACGGATTTCACCAGCCAGAGCCATCTGGAAGAAGCTGGCCGGAGCTTAGATGATGCGATAATGATTGTGAGATATTGCCACTGAATCTGCTTGCACTATCCATAGTGAACCAGAAGATGAAGAAGTTTGAAACAGGTGAAAACTAGAACGGTCTATTCCAGCTTTTCCTTCTCCTAAACCAAATCGGTGAAATAAAAGAAAACCAAACTATTTGTATCTTTGTAAGGTTCTAGACGATATCAAGGCTATCACTGTTTCATAACATAAGCAACACGTCCTTGTAAGATACTGATTTTTTAGCAGGTAATGTTTTACTTTATAGAAAGCATCCAAAAATGGATTTTGAGAAATGTTTTAAGTTCGAAACATAACAGCCAAACCAGATACGTGCATATGAGAAACAATGCCACATAGTTCTTCTAGAGTCGGTTCGATGATCAAAGTGTAAAATACAGTAAACTACTAAATTAGTTGATGTTACGTTTATTTATCCACTCTACTCTTCCTTCTGCACCTACCCAGGGCCCACTTAGAGGACAAGTAGGTGAAGCAGCCACTTGGGGGCAGCCATTTTTGTAGGAGCATATATTTTATAATTTTTTTTAATTATAATATATATATATATATAACATATTAATATAGATAAATTTTAGTTTGTAGGTCTTCTTAAGTAAGAATAATATTAGTTGAATTTTTTAGATAAAATAATTGTTAGAAGACTTCTTAATAATTGTTAAATTTTATTTTAGAAAACAATTTAATTAATCCTAAAGAAGATGAATAGTCGAGACTCTCTCGTTAAAAATCTCCTCTTGCTTTTGGCCTTTTTCTACAGATTATTCTTTTACCATCTCTTCTTCAGAGCTTTTAGTTACAGAATTCAACTCCTTTTTAGTTCATTCGACAAATTCATCAATTATCAATTGATCATCTTCAAGTTGTCGTAAAAAGGTATGTCAGTATGTGCAGACCTACCTCAAGGTCAACTAAATGCAATAAATGTAGAATGTATTTATTTCGGTGTCTATCATGTAAATAATTAAGGATATTGACAAGTACAATGTGAACTCCAAAGATAGTCGCATCATCAAAACGAAGAGCTTTAAGCTTATGTTTGTCAATGGCAAACTAGATTTGATCTCAATTATTTTATTGCTAAGTCCTCTTGTTGGCCAACTTGTTGCAGTCTACTTCCTCTCTCTACCCTGCTATATAAACATATTCTCACCGTGTTTTCAAGTTTCAACAGAAAATTCAATAACATATCCACCAATTCACATCAGAAAGCCGCGATGCGAACCAAGTCATCCAAAACCGACGTCCTCCTATACGTTCTTGTTCTTGCGCTGGTCTTGTCTCCAATACTCACGTGTGAAGCGGCTAGTGTGCATCTAGGAGGTAAGCTAATTAATCTCTAAATTTCCCCATTATCTATGTTACTCTCTGTTAAGGTTTTTCTTAGGGAGAGAAAATTGTGTTTTAATGGAAAGGTGGAGGGCGCAAGCTGATGGCACCGTCACCACCAATCCGCATGTGTCCACAGTGTGTGTGTTGCGCACCGGCTCCACCTGGCTATTGCTGCCCATGTCGCTGTCCCGGTGGTCCCTAAAGATTGTGACTTCTGTGTAATATTTGTATGTGTGAATAAGTAAACAAGAAGTGTACTCTTTGTGTTTCTAATAAGAAAACTTTTGGGTTCCACTGATCATGAGTTTCAAAAGTCTATAAGATGGTTTGATCGAATGTCCTTTCTCCTTGGATATAATGAAGAATCATAAAAACATTGAAAGCCTGGTTTATTGAGTTCACAACAAATGTTGAAATCTTTTCGAAGTAAAAAATAAAAAACTTAGAAGGAAATTGCTAAAGGTTACCCCAACAACGTTGAATCACTGATCCTAATAACAATATAAAACTTTCACTATTTAAATTTTCTTAAATTATTTTCTATTGAATAATTTGTAGCAAAATTTATGATTATATAACCAATATATAGATTTATACAGTGGCGGAGCTAGAATTTTTTTTCACTGGGGTCAATAATAGATTAATCATTAAATATCAAATAACATTATAATTTTTTTTAAACATTTAAGTTATTATGTATAATTTAAATAGCTAAAGACATTTTAATTGTTATATATACTTTTAAAACTGTACAAAGAATTTTCTATTTTAATATATAAATTTAAAGTTGAAAGTCAAATATTTTAATTAATTTCACCTTAATATCATTTAGTGATTTCTATATAAATTATGTTATTGACCATTTTTTTACTTAGTGTAATATAAAATTAGTTGATATTTATTTTAGTAGAGAATGTTGAAAAGGTATATAATATTTTGTAACATCTCAAACCCCACCACCTCTCCTCCACCATCATCACCCCCTTTTCTTTTCCTTCCATCTTTCCCCCACCCATATTTCCCCCTTCCTTCATCCCATCTTGAGCAAGATAGAGAGAGAGAGAGAGAGAGAGAGGGAGGGAGAGAGAGAGAGAGAGAGGAGGAAGAAGGAGAATTGCCTCGGCAGCCACCGTAATCCGCCTCAGCCATCCCGGTAAACTGTTTTTCCGATCTGTCTCTTTTTGGCCGTTTAGTAAATCGATCGTATCTTTCTAACCGTTCCGAATCTCACAAATCTGAGGCCATCACCGGATTCATCTCGACGAGACGAGTCAGTAGACACCAAAATCGTGCCAAACCGCCGCCGGACGCGCCGCAATCGCCGTTGGAAACTCTGTGCGTGTTGTCCACGCGCCGCCGTTGACCGCCGCCGCCGCCGTTGACCGCCGCCGCCGCCATTGACCCGGTGACTCGCTCGAGTTGACTCGGTGACTCGCTCGAGTTGACTCAGTGACTCACTGGGTTGACTCGGTTGGGTTAACGGGTCGGGTTATCGGATCCGGGTTGGGTAACCGGGTCGGGTTATCGGGTCGGGTTATCGGATCCGGGTTGGGTAACCGGGTCGGGTTATCGGATCCGGGTTGGGTGACCGGGTCGGGTCAGGTCCGGTTGACCGTTGACTGGTTTGACCATTGACCGTTGACCGTTGACCGTTGACCGTTGACTTTGACCGTGTTGACCTGTTAACCGTTTTTCGCCGTTCGAAAGCCGTTCTGACTCGAAATTTCGTTCTGATTTCAGATTCAGTGTCCGTTTTAGCATCCGGAGTTCATAAACCGCAGTAATCATCCATTTTTGCTAAGGTGAGGGCTTTCCGCAGATTATCGAACTTTTCATCAAAAAAAAACGCCGTAGATAGGATTTATTACTAAATGTGTTCCGTTTCTATGCTAGAGTCTTTTTAGGATTGTTTGTAATGGACTTAGGAATAATAGATGATTCAACCCATTGATTGTGCATTAAATTGTTAACTGATTCTTTTATACATGCTAGAACTAGGATTAGTTGACCATGTGGGTCGGTAGGGTTGCGGGGGTACAGAGACGTGACTTCTGTACTTGCGTCGCGTGTTGTTTGAGGAGATGGTGCTGGGCAGATTAGTCGACCTGTTGTCCAGTACCTTCGTAGGTCGATAATCGTCTACGGGCGGTGTGTTGGGCACTATCCCATCAGTTTGGCCAGGGGCCTAGGACATTGTGGTTCTTTGGGTACTTTAGGTACCGTGATTGTGCATGTTTAGTCTATTTCCTATGTATGGCGTGCTATGGTCAGATTTACGTTTTCTGTGATTAGCATCCCATACCTCACTGAGTGACTCCCCTGTTACTCACCCCTCCTTCTTCCCTTTCCAGTTTTTCAGGTGAGACGGACAAGTATTTTATGCTTTGACGATACGGTGCTTCTTTGAGATTTTTTTTTTATGTTTTCCTCGTATTTTTATCATGTACATATAGCATTGAGGTAGTTGGGTTATGAGACACTGTAGAGTGGGGTATTTGATGTATGTGACGTGGTTAGTGGCACGCCGTTCTCGAGTGTCGAGGGGACGGGTGTTACATTTTGGTATCAGAGCGTAGGTTATGTCGTCTCGGTTCTGACCCGGGAGACGGGTAGTAGGAAGCATGATTGCATATTCGGTTTTAAACGATTTAAAAAAAAAAAAAAAATATTCCCGGGACTTGTGTATTTAAAAAAAAAAAAAAAAAAAAGACAAAGGAGCACCCATTCTGTCAAGTATTAATCTATTCTAAGTTTGTCTCATTTCAACCTCAGTGTAAAACAGGTTTGAGTTGCCATCAAGGAAGGTCATTGTTTCGCGCCGGATTGTCAGCTCGTTGTTCAACAGGTTATGCCAAAGAGATCAGTGTTCAACAGATTAATCAGGATGTCATCAGTCAGACCGCTCAGAGACCGTTAGATAAGTTTCTCAGGAGTTCATGCAGCAGTTGCATAAAAGGCCGCTCGGATAGCAACGCAGGAAGCTGATCTGATAATTGTACCACTGATTGATCACCAGTTCACCCTTCAAGCAGAGTAAGCATCCGCACGTTCCGCCGTCACCACCGTACGCACCATCGGTTAAGGCTCAGGGAGCAGAGCCGCCGCCAGTATCCGGCAGAGACAGAGAGGGACCCACGTAAAGGAAGCTAATGAGAAAGATGCAGGACAACAGTTTGGATCAGATTGGAAAGACAGTGGATACTGTCACCGCAGACAATAAAGGAAGAAGTTAAATCGTAACTTGGAGCATAATAAGTGTACCACAGAGTTTTAATTGGTTTTGACTACTTAATTATGATGGATGACACCCTTCTCCGGGAAGAAGGACTTGTTGAGAGTGGTCGTGACTGCTATGAGTTAAAATACAATCGCTCTAGAGGGAGTTCAACAGGACGTTCCTTCCTCGTGAAGCCACGCACAGGAATGCCAAAGCTTTTAAACCCTCTCCTCGAGGCACTAGGAATATCAAGGAGTGCGAGCAAGAGTTGGCCGGCTTTGCAGATTTTCTGGGGAATCATAGCGAATGAAGATTTAATCAGCAGGTTCTTGAATGGCAACAAGTGGATAATTGTAACCGTGATGTCGTACGGGTTTACACCGGTCCAATCAATTGGTTGAGAAGACTTTTTGTTCACGAGGCAGAGATAGAGCAGAAGCAATACTTCTTCAGGGTGGTTCAGTCAAGCTTGATAAGACTTATTTAAGATATAACAATGTGTCGCAGCTGTCGGGATATCCACCGTGTTGTTTTCGTTATTACTGTCAGCATGTTGGGAGAGTGTGTTCAGTGTTTTCATGCAGATGGTTGGATATGTCATAAGTTACTACCAGTCTATGTACGTGGATGCGTCGTTTGTCAGTTATATTGCAGCATCAGCGGTTAGACCGAGTTGTTCAGTTGTGGTTAGCATGTTCTCATTTTCAGGGATTTTTCGCAGTGAGTTCAGGGTTGTTTCTGCCACCACCCAAGCGCCAAGCTATTGTCGCGAGTATTTATTGTTGGTGACCACGGGATAGTTGAGACGGTTCTTTTCGACGTTCTGGATTTGAGATTGTGGATTTGAGTTTGTGTTCGAGTATGTCGTTTATGTGGAAACTATTGATTTAATACTTGTGTTGGTCGATTGTCGCTTGGGGTGGGCAGCTTATACCCGATTGGTTATTAGAGCTATTTATAGTTTCGTATGGTGGGCCTAGTCGATTATTGGTCACCCAGGATGTGTTCGAGCCGGAGAGTAGACAGAGTTAGGCAGTCGATTTTAACAGGGAGCTTGAAGCATTCATCGAGTGGTATTTGTTGTACTCAGGGGAGTTAATATTATCAGAGACTTAGTAGTGATGAAGCTAAAACCACTATGATGTGACTTTAAGGATGGGTCGGTTACCATGGCATTGAGTATAGTTTGGGAACGAGAGTGCATATCCCAGGAGCCGAAAGGGTTATTATTTCTCAGGATATTCAAAACAACAGGAGGAATCTTCGTTAAATTTGTGTTGCATTCAGGAAGATCGTTATAAGGTCAGCGCTGTTTTCACCAACAGTCGCAAAGTAAAAAGAATCTACAATTAGCCAACTAGTGACGGTTCCAGGGCATCAAAGAAACAAAATTTTAGGAGATGAGACTCGATGGTAAGAGTCTGTTGAGGGAAGAAGAAATTAAGGAGGACGTATGTGAGACTGAGACTTTGTTGATGAAGGAGATCTCAAGCAGGCGCATCATTCTCAGTTCTCCATTCATCCAGGAGGTAAAAGATGTATCAGGATATTAAGTGATATTATCACTGGACCGACATGAAGAGGGATGTGGCTACCTTCGTGTCGTGTTGTCAGACTTGCCAATTGGTTAAGGCAAGGCATCAATTATCGAGTGGATTACTGCAGAATCTTCCATTACCCGAGTGGGAAAGGGACATGGTGACTATGGACTTCATCACCGGATTATCGAGGACAGTTGGCGGAAAGAATGCCAACTGGGTTATTGTTGATCGACTCACCAAGTCAGCTCACTTCTTAGAGATTAAGAAAACGGACGGAGCAGAGCAGCTAGCACAGAGATACATTGCTGAGATTGTGAGATCGCATGGGATACCAGTTAGTATAGTTTCGGATCGTGATCTGAAATTCACATCGACGTTTTGCAAAGCTTTTCAGAGGGCATTGGGGACTAAGGTCCGTATGAGTACGACTTATCATTCGTAGATAGATGGTCAGTCTGAGAGGACTATTCAGACACTCGAGGATATGTTCATGGCTTGTGTTATGGACTGGGAAGGATGTTGGGTTAAGTACCTACCACTAGCGGAGTTTGCCTACAATAACAGTTTTCATTCGAGCATTGAGATGACACCGTATGAGGCTCTTTATGGTAGACTGTGCCATACCCCACTTCGTTGAACAGAGTTGGGAGAGCGCCGAGGTATAGCACCAGCATTTGTTCAGGAGACAGTTGAGCAAATGGAAATGCTCAAGAGACAGCTTAAGGAAACTCATGATCGCCAGATGTGTGATACAGATAAACGTCGGAGAGATCTAGAGTTTGAGTTAGGCGACCTGGTATATCGTAAGATAAGAGGAAATTTCAGGGAGGTTCCGAGACCCGAAGCTGAGGAAGTTTAAACCGAGATATATGGGTATGTATCCTATCACTGAGCGGATTGGGACAGTAGCATACCGCTTCGCGCTATAAGCAGAGTTGGTTGGGTTTCACAATGTGTTTCATGTGTCAGTTCTGAGGAAAGTCGTCCGGGAGCCAGAGCTCATCCTTCAGCAATCGCCTAGTGACATCAAGAGAGATTTGACTGCAATTAGCCAACCAGTGTCAGTCCTAGAGCGCCAAGATAGAGTTGTTCAGGGGGAAGTGCTACCGGTGGTCAGAGTTAGTTGGGAGAGAAACGGCATTCAGAAGGAGACTTGGGAGTTAGAGTCTCATATTACGTCTGAATTTCCTGAGTTTTTTTTTTTTTAAGGATGAAGAGCAATTGACTCAGGACTAGAATTCGAGGACGAATTCCTCGTTAGTGGGGAAGAATTGTAACATCCCAAACCCCACCACCTCTCCTCCACCATCATCACCCCCTTTTCTTTTCCTTTCATCTTTCCCCCACCCATATTTCCCCCTTCCTTCATCCCATCTTGAGCAAGATAGAGAGAGAGAGAGAGAGAGAGAGAGAGGGAGGGAGAGAGAGAGAGAGGAGGAAGAAGGAGAATTGCCTCGGCAGCCACCGTAATCCGCCTCAGCCATCCCGGTAAACTGTTTTTCCGATCTGTCTCTTTTTGGCCGTTTAGTAAATCGATCGTATCTTTCTAACCGTTCCGAATCTCACAAATCTGAGGCCATCACCGGATTCATCTCGACGAGACGAGTCAGTAGACACCAAAATCGTGCCAAACCGCCGCCGGACGCGCCCGCAATCGCCGTTGGAAACTCTGTGCGTGTTGTCCACGCGCCGCCGTTGACCGCCGCCGCCGTTGACCGTCGCCGCCGTTGACCGCCGCCGCCGCCATTGACCCGGTGACTCGCTCGAGTTGACTCGGTGACTCGCTCGAGTGACTCAGTGACTCACTGGGTTGACTCGGTTGGGTTAACGGGTCGGGTTATCGGGTCGGGTTATCGGATCCGGGTTGGGTAACCGGTCGGGTTATCGGGGGGTTATCGGATCCGGGTTGGGTAACCGGGTCGGGTTATCGGGTCGGGTTATCGGATCCGGGTTGGGTGACCGGGTCGGGTCAGGTCCGGTTGACCGTTGACTGGTTTGACCATTGACCGTTGACCGTTGACCGTTGACTTTGACCGTGTTGACCTGTTAACCGTTTTTCGCCGTTCGAAAGCCGTTCTGACTCGAAATTTCGTTCTGATTTCAGATTCAGTGTCCGTTTTAGCATCCGGAGTTCATAAACCGCAGTAATCATCCATTTTTGCTAAGGTGAGGGCTTTCCGCAGATTATCGAACTTTTCATCAAAAAAAAAAAACGCCGTAGATAGGATTTATTACTAAATGTGTTCCGTTTCTATGCTAGAGTCTTTTTAGGATTGTTTGTAATTGGACTTAGGAATAATAGATGATTCAACCCATTGATTGTGCATTAAATTGTTAACTGATTCTTTTATACATGCTAGAACTAGGATTAGTTGACCATGTGGGTCGGTAGGGTTGCGGGGGTACAGAGACGTGACTTCTGTACTTGCGTCGCGTGTTGTTTGAGGAGATGGTGCTGGGCAGATTAGTCGACCTGTTGTCCAGTACCTTCGTAGGTCGATAATCGTCTACGGGCGGTGTGTGGGCACTATCCCATCAGTTTGGCCAGGGGCCTAGGACATTGTGGTTCTTTGGGTACTTTAGGTATCGTGATTGTGCATGTTTAGTCTATTCCTATGTATGGCGTGCTATGGTCAGATTTACGTTTCTGTGATTAGCATCCCATACCTCACTGAGTGACTCCCCTGTTACTCACCCCTCCTTCTCCCTTTCCAGTTTTTCAGGTGAGACGGACAAGTATTTTATGCTTTGACGATACGGTGCTTCTTTGAGATTTTTTTTTTATGCTTTCCTCGTATTTTTATCATGTACATATAGCATTGAGGTAGTTGGGTTATGAGACACTGTAGAGTGGGGTATTTGATGTATGTGACGTGGTTAGTGGCACGCCGTTCTCGAGTGTCGAGGGGACGGGTGTTACAATTTTATCCAAAATTATATAATAGGAATATAACAAATGAAGAAAGATAACTATTTTTTTTTTTTTTGATTATAAAAAGTCAGCAATGTCTTAAACTTTTTTGTATGGTCGGAAATTATTATATGGGATTTGTAACAACAAGAAAAGCTTTCTAGTTTCTATATATGATATGACACAAATACATGGTTTTTAGTTAAATTATAGCCCTATTTTATTATATAAATGACTAAAATGGATTTGGACTAAATTTGAAATGATCAAATACATATTTTCAGTTTAAAGTAAAGTTGGGCTTCAAATATACTGGGGTCAGTAGAAAATTTTGACTGGGGTCAATATTAAAAATAATTTAAAAACAATAAAGATAATTAAAATTCACTGGGGTCATGTGACCCCCTATCATGTGCATGCCTCCGCCCCTGGATTTATATACCACAAATTGACGTATTTTTTAAAATACATAATTGCTTAGTATGCAAAATGACAATGAATTTGGTAATTATTTCCCAAACCATTCAATTCATTATGTGCCTTGACGTCTTGTTGGTTAAATTAATGAATAAGAGGATGGAAACTTTAGGCAAAAAAGAAAAAAGATATGATGGAATCACCTAGTAGTTTTGGAGGAGAAAAGTCAACTATTTTCCTGTGTGACAAAAAGTCAACTATTATTCATGCATGCAACTTTGACTAATAGTTAAGTAAATATAATTTGGTTCAGAATTCTACGGGTAACTAGTTGGATGCAATATTATCTACCATCTAAAAAGTCGACATTGTGTCACATGACACGACGATAAGTATTTAATAGTATCTCGATAACATACTTCAAACCTTCAATTACTACAGAGGAAAAGTAATTTTAAAAGTATCGTACCCTTTGAATTCAAACATCCCTGTAAAAAACGTATTGACGAAGTCTGCATATTGTCAAGCGTTGTTTAAGTTTCCATGCACAGAAGGTTTAGATACATTATCTGCAACCAAAGCTCCTCCCTCCACCAGGAACTTGTTGCCGCCGCTGTTAAGCTTAAGATTAATGTCCTTGTGAACCTAATTAAGTATACCTTTTTTTTTACCAAGCCTAATTAAGTTTGTTAATTTTCTATATCTATATAATGTTGTATATTCTAGCATAAGGCAAATTAGTGTATTCCGAGCATATTCGATAGATGTTTTGAGATGATAAAATAGAGAAACATAAGAGCATCATTATTGCAGGTTCAAGAAGAGAAGTGTAAAGAGGTTTTGTGTAATCATTATCAGAGTTTTAGAACCTCATACAAATAAACAAATGATATACATTATTTTAAATTATTATTTTTTTGTATCATTACCCAAGTTTTAGAATTTCTTACAAATAAACAAATAATATGTATTATTTTAAATTATCTTTTTTTTTAATCATTACCCAAGTTTCAGAATTTCTTACAAATAAACAAATAATATGTATTATTTTAAATTATTTTTTTTCTTTAGAGACTCTACGAATAACCTCCAATAATATTGCTCTAACATAACATAATATCGAGGACACATGGACAAACTGATAGTGACACGAACGAACTGTCCAGTAACAGATTTTTGCAAGAACAAAGCGTGAAAAGAAAATACTGAAATAATTAAAAATTGAGAAAATTAGTAAAAAAAGAAAAAGAAAATGGCGGAATCGTTTGTGGAAACTCGAATCCCACAGCAAAAGCATTACGAATCGAAGCCTTTCCCGGCGGTGATTTCTCCGTCACCGGCGATTCCTGTTCCTGCTCCGTCTCTCCCTCTGTTCACTCAATCTATCAGTACACACAAACCCTACCTCGACTCCCTCCTGCACGAATCCGGAGCCGTGCTCTTCAGGGGGTTCCCGGTGAATTCCGCCGGCGAATTCAACGACGTCGTCGAAGCTTTCGGTTTCGATGAGCTTCCTTACGTCGGAGGCGCCGCGCCACGCACTAGCGTCGTCGGTCGTGTCTTCACTGCCAACGAGTCTCCTCCTGATCAGAAGATCCCTTTTCACCACGAGATGGCTCAGGTCTGTTAAGAAAAGGAACGATTTTTAAATTTACCCATCAGATTTTGAGCCAAAGTGAATATAGAAATAGGATCTAAGATGTTTTGTTATGTTGTTGGGTGGTGTTAGGTTCCTGAGTTTCCATCAAAGTTGTTCTTTTACTGCGAGATAGAGCCTAAGTCTGGAGGAGAGACACCAATTGTGCTGAGTCATGTTGTGTACGAGAGAATGAAGGAAAAGCATCCAGAGTTTGTTCAGAGGCTGGAGGAACATGGTTTGCTCTATGTTAGAGTTTTAGGGGAAGATGATGATCCATCTTCACCAATTGGCCGTGGCTGGAAGTCCACCTTCTTGACCCACGACAAGAGCGTCGCTGAGGAAAGGTACGTACTTCTCTCTATTTGAGTCTCAGAGGAACAGAAAAATGGCAAATAGGTTTTGATCATTGTAGAATCATGGAGATGGTTTGTTGAGTTTTAAACTGAACAGGGCGGCTAAACTGGGGATGAAACTGGAATGGACAGAAGACGGAGCCAAGACTGTAATGGGTCCAATCCCGGCGATCAAATACGACGAGTCGAGAAACCGTAAAGTGTGGTTCAACAGCATGGTGGCTGCTTACACAGGCTGGGAGGATAAGCGGAACGATCCAAGAAAGGCTGTGACTTTTGGAGACGGAAAGCCTTTACCTGCAGATATAGTCCACGACTGTCTCAGGATCCTCGAAGAGGAATGTGTTGCTGTCCCGTGGCAGAGAGGTGATGTTCTGCTTCTCGACAACTGGGCGGTTCTTCACTCACGAAGACCGTTTGATCCTCCTCGCCGAGTTCTTGCATCGCTCTGCAAGTAGATTATCTTGTCTTGTTCAACGCACAATGAAAGAACAAGGGTTTGGATTTTGGAATTAGAGCAAACTTATGTACATATTGGGCATATACATATTTGGGTATAGCAAACCCATATTTCTTTATTGAAGACACCTTTTGGTTACACTGCACCAGAAACTAAACATCATAAGAAGAACCTGAACACAAAACTAATCCTTATTTTATTGTCCCACGTGACTGAAGGAAATAAGAAACCTTGCAGAGAACTCGAGTTTAGAGGTCCTCTCTGAGCTTCGACTTGGGCTCGTATCTCAAGCCGCCTCTTCCATTTTTTCTTCTTCTTCTTCACTTGTCCAAACCAAAAGGAAAAAATCTCCAGACACTAGTTTTAGTTTTGGGGCAAAGAAGAATATGATGAAATTTCTTGCACTGGTCCTCCTACCATTACACCTTTTCACCCTTTCAGTTTCAGGTCGAATTGTTTTGATTGGTCCCGACTTTACCCGCACTTTCCAGCGTGTTGAACCAAACATCCGTGAGTTTTTATGCTTCTTTCGTTTCTCGATATAGTTTTGAGACTAACATGAGGGATGGAATATACATGAACATGAGATATGTTTCATTAGTAGAATGTTCATTGCATTACATTACATTCCACTCCATTCATCATAAATGGTTAGATTTTAGTCAAATTTTGTTGATCTTAGTATATTGGAACAAAGAGAGAGAATCAATCATAATTCCACTTGATTCAATATCAATACAAAGTGTTGCCGAGCAACTTACATACTTAAGGAGAGAGTAGATAATTACTCTCTTATAATTACTAACCACTTGTACTAACCCTCCTTAACCCTTACAGGCTACTAACAACTCCCATTATCTTCACTTAACAACTAGCTTAGATATATGATATATCCTACAAGCAAAGTTACCCTTTTTAACAACTGCACTGTTTCATCAACTCTTTTAACTCCATCATTTAGCTTAACTTCTTAGTTATGGTTTTAGTTACAAAATAGCATTACTCAACATATTTTGATGAATGCTTCTTCATCCACCACATTTTATCCCTCTGTCATTTGCAACTTTGTCTCTAAGAAGATGAGATTTGTTCTTCTTTTTCAGTTTCCCTTAAAAGATAAAGGTCTTGGTTGAATTTCAATGATTGGTTACTTGTTAAAATTTGACGACACTGCCTTGTTTCATCCAGCTGATACGGTGGAAATCAGAGTCTATCACGCAGCTGAAATCGGAGTGGTTTACATGGCTGAGGCACTGCACATATACGAAATTTCGAGCAGTAAAAATGGGCAGACTGAGGAAGGTGGTGACTCCAAAATTATTAGTTCCTTCTCTTTGACAAAAGAAAGTGCACAAGAACTAATCAAGTACACTTGTCAGACTGATTTGAAAATCATGGATCGCCCAAGTGACCATAGCTCTCTCTTCTTGGATAGCTACATCACGCTTGTTCTTTTACTCACTTGTCACTCGTGGATCAGCATTGAAGCAAGCGCACCCTGTGAGTCACGAAGTTTCTCGTGCGTCCAAAACTAGCCATAAGTATGGACCCAACAAGCAGTGTCGGTGCGACGTTTTATAATACTCTAACAAATTTCTAAACTATACCTTTATCATATCATACAGTTTATATAATTTCGCAAATAATTCATACTAGTAGTGACCTATGTCTGCACAGGATGACTTCAAATAAAAACTTTAATTTTAAATCAATAGAAAAATCACTTCCAACAGGATTCACTAGAACTAAGAAAAACTTCACAAACACTGAAACTAAATGAAGAGATATCTAACAATATCGTTTATCTACTAAACAAAAATTATGAAAGATTTTAGTAGATAAAAACATTAATGAAGATTGTATGTCACTTAGTTTTGTATTCTGAAAATAAATTAATACAATTAAATTATCTAAAACTAAAACAAAACAAAAAACATGTAAAAGCTACTAAGAAAATAGATTTGTTTCTTAATGCAATGGTATAGTGAGGAGAAATTGTTCATTATAAGATATTTCTCTTAGCTTGCTCTGAAGGTTTTGAAGTAAATTTGAAAATCTTTCACTTAAATCTTTTTAAATTTGGAGAGAAATCCGAATAATTTAAAATTGGAAATCTTTTAAAAAATCTTCTCATTAATATAATATTTGAATATCCATAATTATTTTGTTTTTTTTTTTTTTTTTATACGTAACGCTTATGCTGTTGAAAATTATTAATAATAAGATAACAAATGAATATATTTTAATACATTTTTATAAATTAAAAGAAAAAGAAAAGAAATACCTTTTTTACTAATTTATCATCACCGAGAGAGATTATTTTAGGAAGTTTTAAATTTTGTTTTATTTTCAAATTCTTATTTGACAAATAAAAATTTCCTAAACTAAATCTTAACAATAATTTATTTTGAAAGCATATAGTTCATTGTTTATCTAAATTCATGGGATTTTACAGTTATTTGTTTGGATTTTCTGATTTTTTAAAAGTAATTACTCCTTGATATTCCCAATACAACAATGACAAAAAAAATGACCATAAATAAGATTGGAATAAGAGTAATCTAATTTTGTACCAATAAAATAAGGGGACAAACTAATTAATTTATCTTTTAAAGTTTTAACTATCTTATAAAATAGATTTTTATTAGTAACTAGGGATAGTTTCTTCTATATACGAAAAAGGACCTACAATAACTCTAAGATTTCGAGAAAGGAGAGCAATAGTTGGTGGTCTTCCTGTTTTTAAAACTCTGTTAGACCTTTTTGAAGAGAGAGTAGTTACTGTAAAACAATCGTTGCATACATCTAAAGAAGATAATGGTGTCTGATTCTTACGTGTACGTTTGTTTGTAGTTTACCCTCTCATTTCTGAAGACTGTGCTAAACTTGCTAAACCTCTGGAACTTCTCCGGCATTCCATTTAAGGTTTTGAAATTCCAGTTGCTATCTCTCAATTCTCTTTAGTAAAAATTCCTATGTCCTGATGTATTGTGATGCTGTCATCGTTGGTACTATCTCTTAGCAGTTAAGGCATTGTAAACATGGGGAATATCACAGTCCATTGGTTGTGTTGAGACCTTGCTCCTTGTTATGCGTCGACTCACACAAGAAGAAAGTAGTTTCGGCAGGAGAAACGAGATGATAACAAACAGAAACAAAGTTTGTGATGCAGGTAACGTGTAATGAAGAAGATGAAGAACAAGAACAAAGTAAGAGGAGCACACACGCAAACTTTACCCAGTTCACCACTGTTAACAAAGTGGTTACGTCTGGCCGAGTCGGTAACTCGGAATTCACTAGATCAAGGTATATATTTAGTGTGTTTACAGACAAGAAATCACAAGTATCCCATACCAATGCCCTTCACTAGCACTTGGTATATACTCTGTCGATTTCTCTCTCAGCCTAGGCAATGAAGATGACACTTACAAGCCTAACTCTCACACTAATACAAAACACTCTTACGATATGTTTAATACAAAACACTCTTATGATATGTTTTCAACCTTTTTCTTCTCGTATGTCTCTCTTTACCCTCAAGCACCTATAAATACTAATGGTGACTTGTTAGTGCTTCTATTATTTATTCTAGTGCTTCTTTGTGCTTCTTTGTGCATTTGTAAGTGGACAAATAAACAAACTTGCACGCTCCAAAAGTCTTCACACCACCAGCGATAATGCCTAATTTGCTGTCTGCATTAAAGTGGTCCCTCCCATAAAACAAACTTAACTCTTGTTTGATTTACATCCTTCCTCGGTTAAGCTTGAGTTACCAGTTTGGTAGATATTTGAACTTGCTTGGTCATCAAGATAACAAGCTCCACAAATCTCCACCTGTTGACTTGATGAAAGAAGCTGATAGTATAAAAGCACATAACTTGTAAAGAGAGATATATATAACCTTGATCTAGTATACTGAATTCCCCGACTCGGATTTCCTGATTACTCATCCTTAACCTGTAGCAAGTCCAATGCGGATTTAAACTTGCTTACAGCTAAAACCTTTGTGAAGATATCTGCGGGATTAGTCTCGGTTGAAATCTTCACCACTTCCACTGCTCCTTCTGCAATGATCTTACGGATGTAATGATACTTCACATCGATGTGTTTTGTTCTCTCATGATGAACATTGTTCTTAGAGAGGGCAATGGCACTTTGGGAGTCACAATATATCTCCACGCTTCCCTGATCATACCCAAACTCCTTAAGTAGACCTTTGAGCCAAACCGCTTCTTTGACAGCTTCTGTTAGCGACATGTACTCAGACTCAGTGGTTGAAAGAGCAACTACTCTTTGAAGCCCTGACTTCCAGCTGATCGTGTTGCCTCCAATGGTGAATACCAGGCCAGTAATAGATCTTCTTTTATCAGGATCAGCTGCAAAATCGGCGTCACAGTACCCAACAATTCTGAACTCTGAGCTTCGCTTGTAGTACAGCCTTGTTTTGAGCGAGCCTTTGATGTATCGCAAAACCCACTTAACTCCCATCCAATGTTCTTTGATGGGCTGACTCATATAACGACTGATGATCCCCACGGGATATGCAAGATCAGGTCGTGTGCCAATCATGGCATACATAACGCTCCCTACAGCATTAGAATAGGGAATGGACTTCATAAACTCTTCATCCTGAGCCAACTTCTCTTCTGTTGCAGCTCGTAACTTCAGGTGAGCTCCGAGTGGTGTCACCGTATGCTTTGCGTTGGACATGTTGTATTTCTCTAGAACTCGGTTTAAGTAGCCTTCTTGTGACAGCCACAAGGCACCTTCAGCTCTGTTTCTTGTGATTTCCATTCCCAATATCTTCTTGGCTGCTCCAAGATCTTTCATTTCGAACTTCTGACTAAGCTCCTTCTTTAATTGATTGATAGCTTCCATGTTCTTCGAGGCCACAAGCATATCATCAACATAAATCAGCAAATACATCATCGTACCATCTTGAAGAACTTTGATGTATGCACAGCTATCATATTCGCTTCTTACAAAGCCAATATCAGTGATGTAGCTGTCGAATTTCTCATTCCATTGTCTTGGGGCTTGTTTGAGTCCATACAAAGCCTTGTTGAGCAAGCAAATCTCATTCTCCTTGAACATAGACTCATAACCTTCTGGTGGCATCATGTAGATCTTCTCTTTTAACTCTCCATTCAGAAATGCTGTTTTGACATCTAATTGCTCTAGCTCCAAGTCTTCTTGAGCCACAATAGACAGCAGAATTCTGATGGATACATGTTTAACAACTGGAGCAAAGATCTCATGATAATCAACCCCTTCTCTTTGAGCATATCCCTTAGCCACCAATCTTGCCTTGAATCGTGGCTCTTCAACTCCAGGAATCCCAAGCTTATACTTGTAAATCCATTTGCTTCCAATGATCCTTTGATACTTTGGCATAGAGACAACAGTCCATGTGTTGTTCTTTATCTGAGATTCCATCTCCTCATCCATGGCTTCCTTCCACTTACTCCAGTTGGAATCTCTTTTGGCCTCTTCATAATTTTCTGGTTCATTTGCCGTCCCATCCTCTGTAGTGTACAGAGCTTCAGAGAAATAATCTTCATCATCAAACCTCCGTGGTGCTCTTATTTCCCTCCTTCCTCTGTCACGCACCAAGTGATAGCTTAGAGGAGTATCACTTTCAGCATTTTCTTCTGAATCACTAATTGCTGGGATCAAAGTATCAATGTTTCCCGGTTCAGTGGAAGCTTCTCCATGCTCGAATTCTCCACCTGAGGTGATAACCTCCTCTGACTCAAGATCCAAATCAAGATATGATCTGGTTTGATCACCTCCTTCATGCTGAGCCGGTTCCTTTCCTTTTAGAAGATCTTTGTAAGCTGCATTCTCTTGGAAGATCACGTTTCTACTTACAACACACTTCCTTTCTTCTACTAACCAAACTTTGTATCCTTTAACGCCAGTTGGATACCCAATCATAACACCTTTCTTCGCTCTTGGACTGAGCTTTCCATCATCAGTGTGCACAAATGCCACACACCCAAACCTCCTTAAGTAACTGTAAACAGGAGCCTTTCCATACCATCGTTTGTCTGGAATATCGAAGTTGAGAGCTGAAGATGGTGTCTTGTTGATGAGAATAACCGCCGTCTGAGTAGCCTCTGCCCAGAAACTCTTTGGAAGCCCTGAATCACTGAGCATGCTCCTCACTTTCTCCATAATTGTGCGGTTCATTCGTTCTGCAACACCGTTTTGCTGAGGGGTATATGCACATGTTCGGTGTCTTTGGATGCCATTTTCCTCGCAAAAATCATCAAAATACCGGTTACAAAACTCAAGCCCATTATCAGTTCTCAATGTCTTAACCTTTTTCTCACTAAGGTTTTCTACAAGCTTAATCCATTCCACAAACTTAGTAAATGCTTCATCTTTAGTTTTAAGGAAATAGACCCATACCTTGCGTGTATAGTCGTCTATGAATGAGATGAAGTATTGACATTTGCCTAGAGACAAAGGCACTGATGGTGCTCCCCATAGGTCGGAATGTATGTACTCAAGCTTCTCTTTGGTGTCATGTTGAGCAAGATTGAACCCAACTCTCTTGGCACGTCCATAGATACAATCTTCACAAGTCTCCAATACTGAAACCTTCTTTCGATCCAGGAGACCCTTTCTGACTAGAAGATTCATATTCTTCTGGCTCATATGACACAGCCTCTTGTGCCATAACTCTGTATCATCCTTCCTCTTCACAATCGAAAGTGATTCACTGGTCACCGTTCCCAGTTGAGTAGATACAGAGTATCAAACCTCCTTCCAGACAATAAGATTTGAACTCCACTTTTGATATTCAACATCCCATTTTCTGATTCAAACTTATAACCAGCCTTCTCAAAAGTACCAAGTGACAGGAGGTTTCTATCCATTTCTGGTATGTACCTCACATTTGAGAGAACCACCGTTTCACCATTTCCGTTTTTGAGCTTGATGGTGCCAACTCCTTTAACCTTTGACACGGTCTTGTTTCCCATTCTGACAGTGCCACCAGCATCCTTATCAAAATAGTCGAACCATTCTCTCCGATGCGTCATATGGTAGCTGCAACCAGTATCCATTATCCACTCGTCTTCAAGGTGGATATCTGTCGATGAGAGAGCTTCTGAGACATATAACCCGGTAGCTTCAGCAAGGTTTCCTTTTCCTCCGGAAGTCTCTCCTCTGTTGCTTCCTTGGTCACGTGGTTTTGAATGCTGCTTGTTCTTGTTTGGACAAGAGTTCTTGAAGTGACCATCTTCTCCACATATCCAACAACCACGTTTGCTTCTGGACTTTGACCTGGAGCGAGAAGACTTGTTTCCCTTCTTGCGACTCTCACTCCTTCCTCTGCTCTCGTTCTCGTCTTTGGCGTGAAGTCCCTCTGCTTGGCCTTTTATACTCTTCTTAGTGGAGCCAAACTCCAGCTCTTTTGAATAAATGGCTCCAATGACTTCATCGAGAGAGAGAGTGGTCCTTCCTGAGCCGTACTTGAGTGTGTCTCTTAGTTGGTCAAACGGCTTTGGCAGAGACATGAGGAGCAAGATAGCTTGGTCCTCATCTGAGATTTGAACGTTAGTGTTTTCCAAATCTGCTATGATATGAAGAAACTCGTCAATGTTGCTTTCGATTGAGAGATTCTCCAACATCTTGAAGCTATAAAGCTTCTGCTTCAGATAGATGCGGTTTGGGAGAGCTTTTGACATGTACAGTTTGTCTAGAGCACTTATCATAGAAGCTGCAGTCTTCTCTTTCTTGATTTTCCGCAACACTCTATCTGTGACGCTCAAAACAATGGTGCTTCGAGCCTTCCTCTTCTTTTCTTCTAAAGCTTCACGTTTTTTCTTCACCTCTTTGTCATCTTCATCAGGGTCAGAGGAATCAAAGCTGACCTCTTCTTCCTCTACTAAAGCAGCACTTAGGCCCAGAATGTCAAAGTGAGCCAAAAGCTTCTCTTTCCACATAGTGTAATCCCCACGCCCATCAAACTTCTCCACCTCTATTCTCGCCGAGGACATGGTTCAGCGTTTGAGCTTCTTCAGAACCACAAACAACGAGCCTAAGCTCTGATACCAATCTGTTGAGACCTTGCTCCTTGTTATGCGTCGACTCACACAAGAAGAAAGTAGTTTCGGCAGGAGAAACGAGATGATAACAAACAGAAACAAAATTTGTGATGCAGGTAACGTGTAATGAAGAAGATGAAGAACAAGAACAAAGTAAGAGGAGCACACACGCAAACTTTACCCAGTTCACCACTGTTAACAAAGTGGTTACGTCTGGCCGAGTCGGTAACTCGGAATTCACTAGATCAAGGTATATATTTAGTGTGTTTACAGACAAGAAATCACAAGTATCCCATACCAATGCCCTTCACTAGCACTTGGTATATACTCTGTCGATTTCTCTCTCAGCCTAGGCAATGAAGATGACACTTACAAGCCTAACTCTCACACTAATACAAAACACTCTTACGATATGTTTAATACAAAACACTCTTATGATATGTTTTCAACCTTTTTCTTCTCGTATGTCTCTCTTTACCCTCAAGCACCTATAAATACTAATGGTGACTTGTTAGTGCTTCTATTATTTATTCTAGTGCTTCTTTGTGCTTCTTTGTGCATTTGTAAGTGGACAAATAAACAAACTTGCACGCTCCAAAAGTCTTCACACCACCAGCGATAATGCCTAATTTGCTGTCTGCATTAAAGTGGTCCCTCCCATAAAACAAACTTAACTCTTGTTTGATTTACATCCTTCCTCGGTTAAGCTTGAGTTACCAGTTTGGTAGATATTTGAACTTGCTTGGTCATCAAGATAACAAGCTCCACAGGTTGATCTTGGCTAAGCAGATTTTTTGGCACTAAAGAAATATTGGATGATTTTGGCTTGTGAATAGATTCGTACATAGAAGAAATGTCATTTTAAATTAGAGTTCAAGTACTGTAAACAATGGGTGTTGATGTACCTTTTTCAAGCAAGACATACCTGTTCTTTTCTTTTCCTAATCATAAAACGACAACTAACACCCTTTATCAAAATTTATAAATCACACTTGTCCGAATTAAATTGAAAAGAATGCCATTTTACAGCCAGTTATACAACGACAGAAAGAATATCTGCGCAGAATTGGAAATTCTTATAGTCGGATTCATCAAACGAAGAAGGTAAATATTTAGTAGTGATCATGGATCCTCCTCCTCAAAGTAAACAAATCCTCAAAACAAACCAAATCCAGAATTGTAACAGCCGGGCACAGATGCAGAAATAGTAGAATATTTCTAAAGAAGAGCTTCGATGTCGATCTCCACGAAAGAACATGGATCACTGATGTTAAAGTTGTTCAAAATCTGGAGCATAATTAACAAAGCCAAAACGACTTCTAAGGACTTGTTGGAATCTACATTTTGCGTTTATCTTTCACGTTTCTTCTTCGTTTGCATACACTTTGCTAAGTTTGTGCCCTTTGGAATCACTTACAAACTTCAAATGCATCAATACCATACTCACAGGGTATTCAAGTTTGTCAGCATGCCTATCATTTCACTGATGTATCCTTTGGGTCCTTTGTTTGCAAGGTCACTGAAAAGAAGGACAAAAACAATGACTTAGATTACAATTCTGTGCACAACTGATATTTGCATACAACACTTACATATTGGATACAACAAGGCCACATGGTAGAGTATTTGGATGGCATGAGACTCCTTCCCAGATAGAAGGAGTACAAGGATCCCATTTCCAAGCCAATATATCAGGAACACCTAGAGAATCTTTCAATGCTTTCATAGCAGACACTGAGAAAGCAGAGCAAATTTAGTTAGCATTTGAGAACTGTACATTCTTCTTAGCAATGTAATTAACCAAACAGTGGCAAAGTGGACATATCAGCATCAACATTGGAGCAATTCTCATGGCCTATTGGTGCTCTGAAATTTCAAGACTTTCAGGTTAAAGAATGTAAAGGAACAAGTACATTTGCAAACACCAATGAATGCAATGGAGGAAAGACACCAATCTCTTCTCACAAAACGAGATTAAAGAGGCACTGTGGTGCTATCGCAAACACTGTGTAATATAAGAAGAACTTAACCGGACATTGAATCCAATTTTGGCATGTATGATCTAACCATATTCAAAAAACTCTCTCAAAATCCAGTTTACTTTATCTAAACGAGTATAACCAATTTGTGAATATAAACAAATATGCATACGTACAAGAGGAATCGTTTTTACTTTCACAATCGATTCAAGTTCTATATGAATGAATGAAAAAATCTACAGATGACAAAGTGAGAGTGATAAGCATTAGCGAGGAACCCGATGAACAGAGTGAGAGGTCACCGCATCAATAATATCCTAAATCATAAGAGATATCGAGTATATTATGATATAAGATAATAGAACTTTTGCCAAACAAAGAAAAAAAGAAAGTAATAAGAGTATTTGTTTGTGCGACCTTTTTGTGGTTAAATCATAAACAGGTAACGACACAACTGATTGTATACTTGTTTGAGCTCCTGATTCCATTTTGTAATAATCTTATATCATAATATACTCGATATCTCTTATGATTTAGGATATATTCCTTATTTGTTAGGGAGTTTTATCTGTTTTCCTTATCTCTTATCTCTTAGGTTTAGCCCTGAGCTCTTGTAATATAATTATCTCTCGTTTGATTAATAAGAAAGCAAACTTTTCTATCAATCTTGACATGGTATATGAGCAAAATCCTCGCCTGAGTAATATAATATTAAATATCTGTTTAGATTTAGAGCAACTTATGTACATATTGGCATACACATATTTGGTTATAGCAACCCATATTTCTGTATTGAAAAGCAAGAGAAAGAGAGAGAGAAAAGAAAATAAAATAAAAACTCAATCCTGGTTCGGCTATCAACAATGTAATGTAACGGCTGTTTTCAAAGAATCATGGCTTGATGAAAAATAAATAAAGCTTTGTACTACACAGTTTTACATTATTGCTCAGACAAAGAAGAAAAATTCAAAGTCATATCTGGTTCTGTGTTACACATTGACGCACAAAACTTTCTAAATGAACAAACAGAGCCTTTACCTTTATTCATATCGTTTCTTCTGCTTATCGGTAACCTCTGGTGGCAAAGACAAGAACTGAGTGATTTTCTGGACTTGGGAGACGTCAATCCTGTAGTTTTTAGCTATCTCATTCACACTCATTGGACCCTTGTGATCCTGAGCCTTGCCCTGATAGAGAAGCATGATGTGCCGGACTTGTGCCACGTTCAATGTTCCTTGAGGCACCGGTTTTTCCTCATACCTTGTTGATTCAGGAGTTGTGTTCCGGAGCTTCGGGAGTGGCCTTTTCGATGTTTCCACTACCGATGCCTATATCAATCACAAAGTCTGAACTTTGTTTATATACAGACAAAAATAAGTCCTGGATTTATGCCAGAAAGACCAAAACCCGTAACAGATACAACCCACTCATAATGTTTATTCACAAAAGTCATACTCTCGACTTTTGCATCATCTATATTCTCACATTCTCAACTCAATCTACACCAGCAACCATATTCAGCGCTAAGATCAACAGCAGAAAATAGGACACAAATCTGTTTACTTCTTCCTTACTTCTGCCACTAATTTTGTATCGAAGGTTTTGTGTTGGGGCTACACGACAGATAACAGTTACTCATGCTGGTAAATTGATGTTCAACGAAATATAATACTCTTAGAGTGTAGGGGACACCGACACCGTCTGTGTGAATGCAACTATCCCCTTAAATAAGGTAACAAGCCAGCATTGTTCATGAAACCTTCATCCAACTATCACCTTAAAATCAAACAGCTACAATTACATGACTAATGGAAAACAAAAGCCACACAAGTTGCGACTAAAAGACAAAACAAAGGCTTCCAAGACCGTTCTCAGATACAACTGCATAGTTTAAAAACCCTGAAACTACAGTCAAGAATTAACGTTTATGTACTAGGATGGACATTAACTATAATCAACGCAGCCAATCATACGGATCAATATGAAAGTGCAAAATCACAGACTTGTCTTGAATTGATGGATCCGTAAACAAAAAAAGACAACAGTAGACACTACTAACCTCTCCCATCTCAGCTTTGCCTCCTGGTTTAGCTTTTATTCTCCCAACCATTTGGTTCAACATTGTATCGTATTGTGGGTCTCGTTCTTCTAAAACAGTATCACCACTGGCTCTTCCACCTTCATCTAGCAGACAACACCCAAATTTTCAGATTTACAAAAACGAACATTTATAAAAACAATCCAAGATTCATCAACAAAATCATGTTCATAAGAAAGGTGAAAACTTTCGAATACCCAAAAGCTGGGATGATGAAAGCATTCCTTTTTAGGGTAGTTTTACCAGGAACATCATTAACGGTGGCGGTAGACGGAGATTTTCCGGCGCTGAGCTCTTCCTTTGGGAGTGATCTCCGATCGACGGCGACCCTCGATGTAGAAGATGGAAATCTCTCAACTTCTTTGACTTTCCCAACGGCTCGACGCAGTTGCTGACCCATCACCCCACTCTTATAACTCGCAGTCTTATAGATTACAACCGCAAATATCGAATTATAGGTTTGCTTTGCCGCATTCCGATGGCTACAATGAGAGAGGAGAATACGGATTAAACGGTGATGGAAGCAGCTCCAGTTGCGTTCTTCATATTAGTTTCGAAGGAGGCACAGAGTGAAGAACTAAGAAGGAAGCGAAGGAAAGGAACGTGTTCACGTTGAAGGGTTTACACGCGCCTGCCCTGACAGATAGGCCTGGGCGCGGGGCGGGTACCCGGACTTTTCGGAGTACTTGCGACCCGCCTTGCCCCGTTCAATTTTCACAAATTTCGCCTTGCGACTTGCCTTGCGACTTGCGAGTACTTGCGATGACGAGTACTTGCCAAAAATTGGCCGACTTGCAAGCTACTTGCCTTGCGACTTGCCTTGCTACTTGCGACTTGCGACTTGCTAATTTATTAGAAAACTACTCAAACAAAATAACATAAATACTTAACAAGTTTGTTACAATCTCAAAATACAAATTATCAAGTTTCAAAACATCCAAAATAACATAAATACTTGAAGATAGAATTTAAAATACTTAAAAACAACATAACTTTGCTTCTTTCTCATGAAGTTTTTTATTCTTCTTAAGTCCTTTTGTTCCTATAAAATAATGTAGATCACAATAAAACAAACACTCAAATTATTAGAGATCACATACTTCTAAATCATAAATGTGCACAGATGAAATAATTTTTTTAATATAACATAGCGGGGCAAGTTCGAACGGGGCGAGTTTCGGAAAAAAAACCGTGACTTGATACTTGCCCCGTACTTGCGAGTAATAAAAAAATTCGACTTGTTACCCGACTTGCGCGAGGCGGGTACTTGTCCTGACGAGGCGGGTACGGGGCGAGTCACGAGTAATGAGCGAGTAACGGGTACTTGTGCCCAGGCGACAGACACAAGACAAAACATTGCTTTTTCTTCTTTTTGTTTTGCCCACGAGGGGTTCGAACTCACACACAGAACCTCAAAAGCCTTTGTTGGCTTTTTTTGTTTTGTCGATATTTTTTGTAAGCCCAACGTGTTATGGATCAAAGCCCATAATATTTTCGGCCCAGAGATCAGAGCATGTAACTAGAATTATCTCATCATGGATATTCATATTCGGGAATTCCAAAGTATATTATTGTCTTGTATGTATCGTATTGAAAGTTTCTTGAGATTCATTTATCGTACTGGAAGTTTAAACAAAAATTTTAGTTTATAATAAAAACAAACATCACAAAAGAACTTGGAAAGTTTGATTCAGTTTACAATCCCCTATGTTGGAACCGGAACAAGACTTGGAAGATATGCATAGCCGGAGACAAAAGGCCAACTAAAACCTAGTCTATGTTGTTCTATCTTTTGTTTTGTTATCTCACCCTCTCCAATAAGATAGATGTTGACACTTACGTTCTTTTCGTCTACTAACACTTCCTCACAACATACTACAATCCTATTATTCTTATCAATAAAATGCACCGGACTAGCAATATTCTCAAAAGCAAGCAATATCGGGAGATCAGGTCTCGTCACATTAAAGAACTTGGTCCACGACATGTTCACTCCGTTCTTGGCCTTGTTTGTAACCCATACTTCGATCTTCTCAGTTTCTTTGCTTTGGTGTAACAAAGAAAGATTATCTCCTCTGAAAGATGATAAGTTTACAACATCAGATGCACCATACTCAAAAGGAAGAGAGCACAAGGGCTCGAATGTCTCCCTAGAGAAGTTAAAACTTTGGATGAAGAAGTCGGATTTACGATTCCATTGAGCAATCCAATACATGCTTCCTTTGAGTGACACTCCTCTACAAGGCGAAACCACATGCCAATCCAAAGAAACTTTAAAAGTTTTCCAAGACTTGGAGTTTAGGTCGTAGATATCAACCACTGGATCGTAAGATCCCGTGTTTGCGTACTTGTTTTTAGTGAAAGCGCCGTTCACAAACCTCAAGATCTTGTAGGCATCCCGAGATAAATAGTTGTATCCAATGCCGGCGTAGAAACAACTAACCGGATAAGAATTCTCGGGCGTGATCCATCTAACTTGGTTGAAACATGGATTCCAAAATGCGATGGCAGACGATTCTAAGATGCATAACAATAATCCATCGCAGTGAATCATAGTATGAATATCAGATTTAGCTTGAAACTCGTCTGGAAGTGATAAAGATGAGCAAGCTCCGGTCGTCGGATCGATGATCTTAACCTTATGATCGTTGGTCCGTATGAACTGCTCCTCGATGAGAGCCACGTGCTTGTTGATGAATCTCTTGTCATTGAACAGAGCGAGCCACCGCTTGCATGTTAGCTTGAATCGTATAAGAGATTTAGTTGGCACCCTACAAAGTATTTCCTCACATAATTCGAAAGGTAACAATGAACACTCTTTCGAATCCATGACCACAGATATTGCTTCAGAATATTTTTGAATTATGCATGTATGAGTGGCTTAATTAAAAATGTTGGGATACAACATCTTAATTATAAAGACTTTTTTTTTATGTTTAAGTGATAGAACTTATGGATGTTTGGAAATAAGATGGCATGGACCAACCATTTTCAACTTATATAATTTCTCAAAACTAAAACAGATGACTACTAAAGCAATTTAAGTAATTAGTAAGGTAAAGAAAAAAATGAAATATATATATTTTCCCTCAAAAGTTCCATTCAATTGCCCATAGTTTAGATATTCATTCCTTTAAAACTTATATTAAGGTGCAATGTAATTATTATGTTGAAATCAGTTTCTTAATATATTTGAAATATATAAAACTTTCATAAAAAAAAAATAGTAACACCAGATTTCTTACTATCTTAAGAATTGATTTTTACAGATGGCGTGGACTATCATTTTTCAGATTTTCTAATTTTAGAAAGAGAAAAAAAACAAATATGATGAATATATGTTACCTAAAAAGTTCTAGTCAATTTTATACAAATTTTAATTTATTAACTTTTAACTAATACTTAATCAAAGGTATTGCTCAGAATTTTTAGTTTTTACCAGTGTTTTTTCAGCTTGGCCAAATCAATTGTTAATGGGTCTAGACATTTTACAATTGGACCGTGTGTTTCGGCCCGTTCCTTGACCTCTATTTATTGCGAGAGACCCACAGCTGAAGTTAGGCTTTTGTTATCTATGTTTTGGTTCCTTATGCCTTGGCTTGGTTTCTCCTCACCAGCTCACTCACAGATCAAAAACCCTAAACCCTAAGGAGTGTTTCTTCTAGGGTAAAACCAGGATCGGAGGATAAATGGGGACAGAGTAATTAATTTATGACAAAGAGTATGTTGTCCCTGTTTCCTTTGTATTTTCAGACATATATACCATATAAATTTTCAACTTTTGGACAGGATGTTCCATTTTTTTGTTTTATATCGAGTCTCTGGCTCTGAGAATTGGATTTCTTAGAGATTCGATATACAGATGAGATTGAAGTCCTGTTGAAAAAGGTGAAGATTTCGATGGTTTACTTCCTCTGAAAATACAAGAGGATAATTAAAAGCGTTCACATGTCAAAGGACTCCACAACGTATCATGAATGATAAATGCTTTTTGAGTTTTTATTTTTAGTGGAAATGCATATATCGGGAATGAAAATGATAAAGCCACCTCGTTCCTATTTTGTGTTTACATTATGGATTTTTTGAAGCTTTGAAGGAATCATAACCAAATTTAATGGACTCCACCATTTGCTGATTGGTTCCTAAGTCTTGATACGTTATCACTTTCATAGTTTTAGTTCCCTTTTAATACTTGGTCGAGTTAGCATTTTTTTCTGTCAACAACTTAGTTGTACACTCTGGATTGGATTCCATATAAGTTATAACTTGACGTTTGTGCAGAATTGATCATTGGCATATCTGCAGTGATCATCTTGCTCTTGGTGGTTTCATCATTCATCACTACCATTGAAACAAACCAGGATGATAATAACACAATCTTGCGGCAGCACTAGATAACAAGTGGAGATAACAATTTTCAGGTGCGAAAACTTTAGCTATAGGTATGCTGTAACTAGCCTAGCTAGGACTGAGTCTAGCAGATTATAGCTGTTGTGAGTTGGTTAGAGAACATTTACGGAGGGATGGATGTTAGATATAAAGATGTCTCGGGAAATTTTGGAAAGATTTTCTTGGTTTCGTTGAGAGTTGAGACACCCTTATTAGGTCTCCTTGGTTTGATGAAATTGGAATACGAATAGCAGTTTCATAGCTTTACTTTTATCTTATCTAAGCAGTTTGATATTTTGGAGTAACGCCTTTGTACGTGTGATATGTTGCCAGACACGGTGGTTATGTTGCATAGAATATTGGCTCTAAGTATCTACCGTTGGCTCAATATGGCAATGTTTCTAATACACTTGTAGTTTTAGTTCCAGTTTGTGTCTTGTACTCATCTTGTTGTTCTTGTTGTGCTGTGCATATCATGGTTTAGTAGAGATCAGACTCCTATTCTTTTGTTATAGAGAATAGTTTATAGAACCTTGTGAGATTTTCTGAGACAGAACTCGTAAGATATTATGGTACTACTGGTACATGGGATTGTGTGTAGCACAGTATGAGATCCCTTCTTATTGCCTAACTTTTTCATTCCTTTTCTTCTTGTGCCACGTAAACTGATGGTACTTTTCTGTTCCTTACTACAGAGAAAAGAAATGAAGACAAAGATCTCACACCACAGAGTCTTGACTGTGTTTCTACAGGTAGCTTTAGTTTATTTGATGTGACTTCGTTAATACATTTGGTTGATGTTGCATTAATAGATAGTCTCTAAGTTTTTAACTCTCGGTGGCTCAGAATGTTTACTGTTCACTCTTGAATAAAGGATGTGGAGCACTACAATTAAGATTCACAAAAGAACATACATAGTTTCATTAAGTGTTTATCATCTTTCTTATAATTTGGATATTTTGTCGATCGACATAATAATGATAGCGAAACAGACATATTCCTCTTTATTCGGAAAAACCTTTTTTTCCCTCCCACACATTGTTAACCTTTATGGTCAAGTTGTAATGAATAAGATTCCTCTAAACATTTCGTCAAAAAGCAAAGAAAAAAAAGATTCCTCTGATTTTTATGTTTTTTCACTGCACTTCTACATTGTCTCTGGACTAAACACTCTCATGTTAAGTTTGAGTTTTTGGTTGGTGAGTCAAATGTTACACAATGTGATTCTACGTTAAATAAATATGAAATGTACTAAATAAAAATAGATAGCAATAAAAGAAAAAGTGATAAAAGAAAGAAAAGAGAGAGAAGGCGCACAATGTGGGAAGAAAGTGCGACGGGAAGATCACTAGATTTGGTCGGCACATTCACTTTCCCTCTGAAACTCATAAACACACAAAAACTTTGGCCCCTACCTTAACGTACCCACTTTCTTCTTTTTCAACCCGACGATTTTTAATATCTTCAAACTCACCCTCTCCACATTTAGTGTGTTCTTTCCCTTTTTCTTTTCCCTTTTATGAAAACAAATTTTTCTAATATATTTTTTACTCTTTTTTTTCTCTAATTGGGTTCCAAGTCTACTTTGATCTTACAATCTTCGTGGTTGACAGGTCGAGAGAGAAAGAGACGTACAAGTTTCAAAATGTGAGCAATTATTTAGTTAAGAACACCGAACGTATATGAGATAAAGACTCCCAAATTAAGACATTTGTTTGCAAGTTGAAATTCATTCACCACTAATATATCATGCACACTTTTAGTGACACAAGCAATGGGATTTATATAGCTAATGATGGCATATTTGATACTCCAAACATACATATATATGTGCTGGGGATCTCAAATACTAGCATACAACATTGATTAAAGACTTTTAATATATAAAAGGTAGATCAATATCTGTTTACCTGTCAATTGATTTTTTGAGTTGGAAGTTCGTATTAAGTTAATAATAGCCAAACATACATATATCGATCCGACCTCAACTAATTCTATAATGAGATTTTGTCTTTAGATGTATTGGTAGCTCGATAAGAACCATTGATCATACATCGGAAATATCACATACAGTAACTTGAGTCTATTGATTAGCTAATTGGCATGTGGTTAGGTAAATTTCAACTTTAATTGGTCTACATTTGCTTTTGGTTTTTGGAGAAAAGGAAAAAAGCAAACTTTAGGAAAACTGAATTTTCATGAAACTTGACTTTAGGTTTGTAAGCATTGTCTCGTTCTGTAAAACGTCAACAAAGTAAACATAACGAATCTCTCTCTTTTTTTGCTAGATTTTTCTTAAAACACTGATCCTAAGACGGTAAGACTTCCTTCACATGTTTATTATTTTCTTAATGTAATAAAAGTAAGAAAAACATACATAACATATGTTCAATATACAGTGCATACAGTGAAAAAAAAAACACATAATATATGTGTTTCATTTTTTTATTTAGGTTTTAGTTTCTCCCAACAAACTTCGTATAACTGCATCTTTAAATTATCGTATTCACATACACACACACACACACAATACATATAGAGGCTAAAGTAGGGATCCAAAATCACCTCTCGTTTCGTCTCATTCACTTTCCGTTCATTGCTTTTACCAATTAATAAAAACATTATCATTTAATAATACATATAAATTAACGATTGAATTTACTATTTTCCTAATCACATATACGCTCTTCATCTAATGATACTCTCGATTCAACCGTTGGGTCTCGATTCAAATGATCATTAATGGACTCAGATCAAGTTTGATGATTGCATGGTATAACCCATTTACCCCCGCCCCACGGTTTTATTTTTTAACTTCTCGGGTCTACTGATCGAAGTAACGAACGCACATGCAAACTCATGAATATTTGGCATTCGAGTGCGTAATTAATATATGTAATGACTTTATATAGTTTAAGCTATTTGTAAAGTATACTAGTTTTATTTATACATATATACATAGGATATGTGGAAAATGTTTACCATTGTTTGCATACATATCTTCTTCTTCTTTTTTCTTTTTTTCTTTTTATTTAGAAACGTATTTTATTTTATTTTTTGTAACTGCATTTTTATAGCATTATGTTGACATGATATAAATAAAAGACTCAGTTTTTGAATTTGGCCCAAGGCTCAGCATGCAGTCGTCATTCGTCAGAATACAAACAACATTAATTCACAGAATCTAATTAAGCCAAAATACATTATGCATTTGGGACAAAAAAAAAATATCAACAAATGCATTAATGTATATCACTAGACTACATGTCATGGACAATCATTTTGGAAAATAATTAAATATAAGGTTTTGGGCATGACTCAATTCACTTAAAGGGGTCAAAAGCCTAAGCAAAAATACACATGCAAGAGAACAAAACAAATATTACAGTAGGTCACCTACAAATAAATAAATGAAAAACTGGATGCAAATGAGTTTTGTGTATATTCACAGACTCGCAGTGCCTAAAATACAAAAGGGAAAAATAAAGCTCTATAATAAAATAAAAAAACGTTCACAACAGTTATCTTAGTTATATGAACACTAATTAAACTTAGAAATTTATTATATTAGAAATCATAGTGCATGTTAGTTGAGATGTCAGGAAAAAAAAATGTTAGTGGCCCAATTTCAAAAACATTAACATTTCTCTTCTGAAAATGATGGTAAATCATTTCATACTAAATTTTGTGATCACTTATTGTAAATCTCCATTAGTCACTTAGGGAAAAAAAAATATGGCGGTCGAGAGGGACCCAGATCATCCGCAAGTACCCGTCGTTGACATAAGCCACGGCGACGAAGAGGTCGTGGCGGTTGCGGTGGTTAAGGCGAGTGAAGAGTATGGGATTTTTCAAATGGTTAATCATGGGATCCCGATGGAACTGATACAACGGTTGCAAGAGGCGGCAAAGCGGTTTTTCGAGCTTCCCGAACCGGAAAAGGAAAAAGTTGGGAAGCCATTGAACTCTACGAACACACAAGGATACGCTAAGAAGTCCCAGCAAGATCTTCAAGGTAGAAAGGCTTTAGTTGATCATATCTTCCACAATCTCTGGCCAACTTCTTGTGTGGACTATAGCTATTGGCCAACGAATCCACCTAATTATAGGTAAGGATCCCAAGTAATGTTTGTTTTGTTTTTCAAACTAATCTCTTGCAAAGATCTAAACCCTTTTATCAGGGAAGTGTGAATGAGGAGTATGCAAGGCACGTTGAGAAGCTATTGGAGAAGATTCTAAGATGGTTATCTGAGGGTTTAGGGTTACAACATGAGGCGTTGAGGGAAGGTCTCGGCGGAGACACAATGGAATATATGATGAAGGTCAACTACTATCCACCGTGTCCACATGAGACAGATTTGGTCGTGGGACTACAAGCGCATACCGACATTAATGGACTCACACTCCTTGTCCCTAATGATATTCCGGGACTCCAAGTGTTGAAAGATGGCCACTGGTTAGATGTCGAGTATACCCCTTCCGCGGTTATTGTCATCATCGGTGATCAGATCATGGTTTGAATGTGTTCTCTATCCGGTTTCAAGTCTGGCAAGATTCATATATCTGAAATAATATGAGGCCTAAAATAATATATATTACAAATATGAGATCATTCATTTGCTGCTGATTGGGTTTTGAGTTGTTAATTTATAAAGTTGAAAAATCTTCATTTTTATTAAATAGAATTTGGGTTTGGAAATGCTAGCTATACTAATTAAATGTTTGGATGGTTTATACTAAGATTGATTTTGAGATTATGTTTTTACAGAGGCTAAGCAATGGGAGGTACAAGAACGTGTGGCACAGAGCGAAGGTAGATAAAGAGGAGACGAGAATGTCGTGGGCCGCTCTCTTGAAGCCTAGCCATGATATGGTCATTGGATCGTTGCCGGAGCTTACCACCGGCGATGACAATCCCAAGTTCAAGCCTTTAGCCTACGAGGATTACAAACACCGCAAGCTACACAAGCTTCCTTTGGACTGAAGAAATCTCGAAATGCAAAAAAAAAATTAAGAAAAAATAAATGTATCATGAATTTGGTTGTTGAAATATTGAGTTTTTTTTCTCTTAATTATTGTATTTCTTATTATCGTTTGTGATGACTTGGAAGCTTGTAAGTAATTAAATGATACTTTGTAATAATAATCTCTGTGCAAAGTTAATTATATTTTTTTGAATAATATAATGAAATAACAAAAGTTGACTTTCTGGAAAAAGAAATGTTGACTTTTGACTTATATTTACGGAAATGGAAATCAACTACAGTAACAATTCTGTTTTCTAGAAACTAAATCACAAATTTCTCTCTTGTAAATATATAAACTAAGTATCGACTTCTTAATTAATTTATACAAAAAGTTCCTTGTAAAACCTATATAATAATCCTATTATCATAACGTCTATATGTTAATTGTTTACCAACAAGGCAACAACCATAACTATTCCCCCCAAAATGTCTATATGTTCATTGTTTACCAACCATACTAATAAAAAATCCTAATAAAATACGAGGGTCACGTTTTTGTTTCTTAATTGCAACTGTTTATTATCTTTGATGAGTATCCGGTGCTTCCAAGATTTTCAAACTTTTGTGAATTTGGTCTGTTCGTTTTAGGTGTGACAGGACTTTTTGGCTGAATAAGAATTTTTGTTTCTTCATAATTTATGAGTATACTCACATGAGAGTTTCAGTCCAATATCGAATCATAGTCGCTCCCCATCCGTTTCCTTTTTCCCCATAAACATCAATACAATAGAGAAACATGAGAATGAATTTAACCTTTCAATACACTGCAACGTTTTGGAAATTGTTGTTATTGAAAAGAAGAGGTAAATATATACATATAGATTAACGAATCGTCGAGTACATAACTTATGATATATATATATATACAATAAATTTGAAAAATAATATTCGAACCCTCAGTATCGTGAATGAAAATGGGAGACACACGACAAGAGACAATAGTAATTTGCTACCCAAATTTTGGATATACTTGTTGGAAAATAAATTAACTTTAATATAGTTTCCAAAGTGACCTTGTTTTACTAAAAAAAATATTTGAGATGTTAAGATGTAACTGGTAATTTGAGGGGTTTCGATAAGTTAGATAAAATAAAAATTATTTTTATATATTGAGGTTGATGGGTATATAATTTGAGGGTTATTTCAAGATTTTTTTAAAATGATTAATTATGGTCAACAAAATGAACGTACGAGGATTTTTGGAAAAACTAATAATTATTTTATGTAATTCAATTTGAACTTATATATGCCATGACACTAAATTCTGTTACCAAAAAAGAAAGTAAGAAAGAATTGCGAAAGTGCACAAAATGGACCCCCCACTCCACAAAACCTGCAACACTCAATTATACCCACAACATGCAAACAATAATAAACATCACTGAGCTCCAAGTATTTCTTCTATAAATGTAGACTCTCTCACGAGTCATATAGCAACGAGCCCACTTGTTTTGGCAAAATTCCAAAAAAAACAGAAAATAAATCAAATCTAAATCTCTTTCTGGGTTTGCTTGCTTCAATATGTCTCCTCTACCCATTTCTTCGATTAGAGTTGGGAAAATAGAGGATGTTCAAGAACTAATAAAATCAAAACCAAACAAAGTTCCAGAGAGATTTATACGAGAAGCCAATGAGAGAGGAGTCCTAGTGTCACATAAGACTCACCTTCATCATCATATTCCTGTTATTGATCTCTCTAAACTGTCTAAACCTCACACTCATGATGATTTTCTCTTTGAGATTCTTAAGCTCTCACAAGCTTGTGAAGACTGGGGATTTTTCCAGGTAAATTTTTGATATTTTAATTCTTTCAAAAAGTTCTCTGTTAGTCAAATTCATGTCTAATAATCTAATTTCCACAATTATATTCTTAATTTATATAATTGGGTTCATTAGGCCAACTTTTGACCTTTAACATGTTCGACCATATAAATATATATATATGAATTTTATTGCATTTGATTGAACTAAGGGTTAGAACTATATGAATCTCATCGCTGATTCTTCTACTATATATAACATATAGGTTATAAATCATGGGATCGAAGTGGACGTGGTGGAAGATATAGAGAAAGTGGCTAAGGACTTCTTCGAGATGCCATTGGAGGAGAAGAAGAAGTATCCAATGGAGCCAGGGACCGTACAAGGTTACGGTCAAGCTTTCATCTTCTCCGAAGATCAGAAGCTTGATTGGTGCAACATGTTTGCTCTTGGTGTTCATCCTCCTTCTATTCGTAACCCCAAACTCTGGCCTTCTAAACCGGCCCGGTTCAGGTTCTCCACAAAACACCCCGTGTTTTTCCTTAACACAATCATTTAATCTTCTGAAGTATCTTTAATTGTTACAATTTTCATGATCATCATTTTCTGTAGAGTAATTAATTAGTGACCATGTATATGGCGCGTAAATTCAAATAGGTTTTTACTGAAAAATGTCATGTCCACTGTATCCATGTTCGAAATCATGATTCAAAATTTAAAGCTTCTAGTGGATCATGTGATAATTAAAATATTATATCGCATAGCTTAGGGAGATATATTTCAATTATTTAATTCATTTTTTCTAAAATATATTTGATTAAATAATTACCTTTTTTAACAGTGAAAGTCTTGAAGGTTACTCAAAAGAGATAAGGAAACTATGCAAGAGGTTGTTGAAGCACATAGCAACAAGCTTGGAACTAAAGGAAGATAGATTTGAGGAAATGTTTGGGGAAGCAGTGCAAGCCGTGAGGATGAACTATTACCCACCATGTTCAAGTCCTGATCTTGTCTTGGGACTTAGCCCACATTCTGATGGAAGTGCTCTCACTGTTCTTCAACAGAGCAAGAACAGTTGTGTTGGGCTTCAGATCCTCAAGGACAACACTTGGGTCCCTGTACGACCTCTACCCAATGCCCTTGTCATCAACATTGGTGATACAATTGAGGTATTCTTTCACATAGATTTCAACCAGAGTTAATTTATTGCTATATCATTCACCAAAAATGATTAAATTACATGAATTTTTGTAAATGTGCGTGTAGGTGCTAACTAATGGGAAGTACAAGAGTGTGGAGCATAGAGCAGTGACAAACAGAGAAAGGGAGAGGCTTACAATAGTAACATTCTATGCACCAAACTACGAGGTTAAAATAGAACCAATGGGTGAGTTGGTTGATGATGAAACCAACCCATGCAAGTATAGAAGCTACAATCATGGTGACTATAGTTATCACTATGTCTCCAACAAGCTCCAAGGCAAGAAGTCCCTTGATTTTGCCAAGATTCTCAATTAACTAATATTATTTTCACCCTCCATTAACTAGTTACCACTTAATTGGTTTTCTTTTTCTTAGAATTTAATTAGTTGTGGAACTTTTGTGTGTATAATGTGTAGGAATGTTCCCCACTTAGGGGTTTTAATGTCATGATTAAATTCCCCAATGTAACTACAACTTGTAATATATTATATGTGTGTGTGGGTGGAGTTGGGTGTGTTTATGTGTTTATATCTATGTCGAGAAGAAACAAAAAGAATAACATCCGATCCATGTTAATTTATGTTGATTATATGTGTGCATACAGTGTATTTCTCGTTAGTTTGTATCCTAAGCATATATAATCCTTATTTCAAAAAAAAAAGCATATATAATCCAAAAGCAATTTTCCTGTGTTGGCAAAAGAAAAATAAAATCTTCCGAAGTGGTTAATCTAAGAGAAACATAGCTACGATTTAAGTGTGGTCAAGAGTACTTGGTCGCAATTTTTTTTGTTTCTCTCTTCACGGGATGTGAAATATCATGCTCAAAGATTTATTTGAACGATTTGGAAGATAAAATTCAGAAGAAACAAGACAAATAAAGACAAAAGGCTCCATTATTAGTTTACTTGTTTCACCAAACGACAAAAGACCCCATTATCTGACAAAGAACAAAAATAGAGAAACTCCTTTTTTACACAAATAGAGAAACTCAATTTTTTTTATTATTAGTTAATAATGGCTCAATAATAATTACATATTGTCGGTTCTTATTTATTTGTCGTTATTCTTGCTTCTACTAAATAGTAGGAAAAAATCTGCAGACCAACGGAAAAAAAAGTAGGAAAGACACTAGAAGAGCAAAAGAGAATGGACGGAGGATGATGTGGTTAACACGTCAGCATAATGGTGGGAACCATAACAATAACAAAATATCATATCAAAATGATTTAACCTAAGATTACGACTTAATCATTCTCGTATAGAATCAAAATGTTCACTTTGTTAGAATTAGAATAGTCACACACCACAAAAAATATCATACCAAGTATGTAGCACCTGCACCCAAATACCAAAATTATTAACCATTTTACTTTTACGGCAATTGTACTTTTTGTGTCAATGAATACAAAAATCCAAAGTTGGACCCCAAAAATAAGACTAGGCCAATTCATTACCACACCAGATCGGAAATCAGACTGAGCCAAACCAAACATCTTCTATCCGAATTGGGACGCAATGGGGCCTGGCTGGACCAATCGACATATCTACACACTGCTCTGTTTGCAGTCCAGACAAAACTAATTTTAAGCAAATATTTCCCCTTAAAAAAAGTTAAACAACTCCAAATATAAAAAAACAAGAAATTGTGGAAACGTTTAAAGATTAAAAAAACAATGTTTAAACTTCAAAGAGATGAAGAGGATAGTAAACATAATGAAAAAAAAAGTATTGATTTTAAAAGGATGGGATTGAAACTAATTTAGTACATTATAAGACATGCAATGACAATAGACCGCAATGCCTTAATTTAAAAATAGTTGATATATATATTGGGTACAAAAAAACATAGTTAAAAAAATTAAACAAAATTGTAAGAACTTGAGAAGAAAATTATACGACAGGTTTTTTGTTGTTATTGATTTCAATTCTATTGTAAAAATCAAATGACATCATATTGATTGCTGGCTTTACAAATAAGCTGCTAGGTATTTCAAAAGTTTATAAAAGGGGACTGTAAAATGAATCAAAAATTTAGAATCTGGTCTACTTAAATCTAGTGAAGCTTGACATAAACTCAATACATTCAAGAACACTCTTTTTAAGCTTAACTCTTCCTCTTAATAATTGATGGGTTACATATTATATATATATATGAAATGGAGGAAGTTTCGCAAGTCAAGGCACTCCAAATAAATGAGGTGTATATAAAGAGATTTTCTACAAACGGAATATCGATTTTACAGGAGAAACAAGCATCACGAAGAGACAAAGAGGGTTAAGTAAGTCTTTGGCTTTAGGAAGGTACGAGAGCTAGAATCTGGTTTCTAATGATTCCCATGCACTTCTGTATCTCTGTATAAATAGGAAGGTTCTGTGAGCAGCATGGCTGTAAACTCGCCACCGCCGAGTCTAGAACCTGAGCCACCTCACTCGGTGGGAATTGCCTCTCTGTACATCTCTGCATCGTCGAAAACAAGAGCAACGGCTTAACTTTCTCTAATATCTCAAACTGTATGAAGAGAGAGAACACTCGGGACTAATAATGTCAATTGTGTTAACGTTTCACCTGAATCATGAGCAATGTAGCCATACAGCGTGAAACAAGTTCAGACGGAACTTGCAGGTCATTGTGGTCAAGTGGGTTTACGTGGGAATCGTCGGCATGATGAGTTGAGCTAGGTGGGTTTGGTGTAGAGGGAAGACGCTGATCCTGTGCAGCTTGCGTTTGCTGGACTGATGATCCTTCTGTTTCATCTACTGAGAGCTGATTATTAACAAAATCAATGGCTTCTTCAATATTTACAACATTATTTTCGTCTTTCCTTAGTAACGCCAATGCCTGCAACAGATACAGAGACGAGATCGTTAAGTTGGTTAGACCTTTAAAGGCGCAACATATGTAGATCCCGAACATAAACAACTCGTTATACGCACGCACCTGTATTGCTCTGTATACCATTTTCCGTGCTTTTACTCTAGAACTGTCAACTATCTCAGAGACGTGGAATCCATTAGTATCAGATGCATAATTGTCTAAGTACGTCGACTGGCCATCAGGTTCCCCTGATTTGCTCGTGTCTGTTATTGAAGTATATGGTACATCCTGGTAAGTGTTCCGTTGCCTCAAGCGAAGAAGTGCCAACGAAACCTGTACATATTGAGACATAGAATGCGAAACTTCAGGAACCGTATGTAGTAAAGACAACAAGATGACTCGTATGTTCCCTACATAAACTCTTGCCTGCTCATTGATTTCGCTTAGCTGAAAGAGAACTGCTGCATATTGTTTCTTAAAAGATTCAGAATCCTTTAGAGCATTATGTCCATCTTTCTCACTTTCCACAACCTCGTTGTTCATGTACTTTAGCTCCCTCAAAACTAGCTCCTGCAGTGTTGTAGATTAATTACCATTTTGAATGTCGAAAGAGATAAACAAACATGGAAGACGTGGAAGAAACAATATAAAATGGCGGGAATCGAAGAGTAACAAATCGAACTCAAAAAGTTTGTCCTTCAAAGCTTATTAGTAATTTTTATGATTTCACAGTTCCTTATTAGTCAATTAGAAACTATTATTCTATCAAATCTCATCCTCTTGCAATCTCTACTTATAATGTGAAGGAAACGAGAAGTTTAATGCTAGCAAGACTGAAGCAATATCATGAAAAATGTAAAGAGACAGAAAAGCAAACCGACCGTAGAAAAGTGTTATGTGGAAAAAGATTAAGAACAAACACACCACAAATATATAGAAAGGCTGAGAATTAACCACTGGCCGAACCTTCTTGTCAAGCGCACGTGTTAGTTCAGAAAGAGCTTGGACATCAGCTTCCCTCGCATGGATAAGCCCAATACTTGAAGGCTGATAATTAACCAATTGTAAATCAAGCGCCTCATCGACTCCATTTTGAGCTTGTGGATCCGAACATGAGATATCTACCTGTAAAAGTAAGGCAAACTTGATATAGTTCAAATACATCTGTCGTGGTTTTATTAAGGTGTAGCTAAGATCGAGGGTGGTTTAATTCCAAACAAGGCATTGCAAGAGAAAGTGGATGCAAGTAAGGAGGAGGCATACCATTAGCTACAGACTCAACGAGAATTGTGATAGAACATGCACATTATTTTTGAACAAGATTGGTAAGAGATTTGAATTATCTAAAGACTTTTCTAGGGTAGACTGATCCTAGGTATAATTATTGGTCAAAGACTTCAGACAGAGAAACCCCAAGAGACGCTAGATGGAAACCCATTTGTATCTAAGAAAGCAGTAAACCACAGAACGCCTTAAACTCCTACATGTGTATGATACTTATCAGTTCTTCCAGGTATGCAGAAAAATGAACGTCCACAAAAGAATATAGCATGTAGAAAAGCAGAATATGAGGCCTGGCATGATGGTCAGAAAATACCTACCTTTTCCTGCTTTAGTGAATTGTTAATGTTATAATCTGGTGAGGATAAGGGATGGCCTGTCTCGCACGTAAGTTTAGGATATCCTTCAGGCATGCTTTCCTTTACCTGCTCATGCATTTTCTCCTCACTGGAATTTTGACTGTGATGATTCGAGAAAACATAGTGCTTTGCAAGTGATGCTGGCATGTTTTCTAGAGGATTTAGTGGCATGCATTCAGTATCCTTCACGAAAAGAGAGATTTGAATGTTATCATAATGTTATCAACATTTTAAACTCGTTCTCACTCACAAGTCATACATACTTAATATTGCTTCTTAGTGCTTTTGCAAGGAACACCGTGAAGCATGCACCAGATAAGTTGATCAACTATTAAGTGCTAAATTACAGTTTAAGGAATTCAGTAGCGATCCTATTTACCAATTTTATTTGAGACTTCGGTCATATTCACAAATCACAAATGTACAGTCACATGCGAGGATTAATTTCTCTTCTTTTTTTTTTTTCAGTTGTCGGTGGTTATTCCATATTCACAAGGTGATTCTTCATGTCAGATAATCTAGATTCTACAAATTCCAGAAAAAGCTGCAGTGCCAGGAAGAGTACCTTAACAAATTCCACCCCTAATTCAGGGTGGTCAAACTGAATCCGGTACCTACAGTGATCAACGGTTAGGACACTGCCGTCATGAATCTCTCTTGACTTTGGATGCACGGAAATGACTCTCTGTGAAACATTTAGAGGCCGAGCCAGATCCATCGGAAGTCCTTCCCTCATACCGGTGTTTAGTTCATCATAATGTTTTCTTACGGAATCCCTGTATAGGTATAGTTTTTCTTTTTCCTCCTTCAGAAACTGTTCAGAAAAACGCCTTGGTTTCCCAAGCGAACTGCACCAGCAAAGAATGATTAAGAAAACAGACATACACACAGAAAAGTAGAAAGTTAACTGCATTTTAGTAGTGATAACCTTCTTATGACACCCCATTCAACGCGAGTTAGCCTAGGAACATGACCCAACCCTACATGATCCAAGTACTCAACAAACTCTTGTCTGGCAAACCATGGGTAGTCAATTGCGCTATAGAACCACTCAAAAAGACACCATCGTCGTGCTCGGAAACTAGATATGCAATGCGAAAACTTCTCCTGTATATAATAGAGCATATAATCAGGGAACTTAACAAACTAAACTCCACAAAAATTAACGATTTTAAGATTAACTGATATCATTGGTGATTCTTTATCATTTAGCAATGAAGTCTTATCTCAGAAATTTCACTTACTAGAATGTCTGATTTCTTCACGTCATCAATAGTCAGAGGTTTCTCAGTTACTATCTTTCTTCTGCTTCTAACTTTAGTTGGCAAGTTAACTTCTTTTTTTGTGGCTGCAGTTGATGGAGCTGACTCATCTTCTTCTACCATGTTGTTACTTGAGGAAGTACGATCCTGGGGTTTAACAGGCTTCTTTTCATGTGAGTTTCGAATACTTGCGGACCGTTTACCTTTCCCAACAGACTTATTTTCCTCACCTATTCCCTACAACATTACCATCAGGCCTCAGATATATGCTACAAACGAAATTCCAGAAAGAAAAACAAACCTAGCTGTCAAAGATATAATACATTCCAAAGTGTACACAGATAAGTACATTCCAAAGATACGCAAGATTGGCTAATTAGAAGAGTTGTGTTCTAAAGCAGACACGTACCTTGTTTTTAGGAGGCTCAATAACTTGTGAAATTGCAGCACGCTCATCTTTAGGAACCTGCAGGAAGAAAACAGCTTCAAATGGTCATGAATTCTGACAACAGAACAGTAACAGCAAGCCTGTCTTTGTTAAATAGATAGCTTCTCTTACTTTAGCTGGTGATGCTTTCTGCCGTCCCTTTCGGATTACAGAGCTACTTGGACTCTTTCTCTCGGCTTCAGTATTACAAAGATCATTGCTATCGGATCTTCTCTGTTTGGAGTTTCTAACAGAGCCCCTTTTTGACATGGATGCTGGTTCAGTCTCTTTATAATCTGACACAAAAGCCTTTCCAGCTCTCTTTTCCTCAGCTTGAACAGATGACTCTGAAATCAAACAAAAATTCAGATTGAGAAAGTTCATAAACAACTCAATCGCGTATCAGTGCAATTACGTTAGCCAGCTTAAGACAGTAGGTTTAATGTACAACGCTCATAGGTCAAACATATGTATCCCACCCGTGTCCGTGGCAGTTTCCGGCATCATAAGCGATAGATCTGCCAGCGTCTGGAGAGCATCACATGCTGTGTCTTCATCTGCAGAGAGAATTTACAGAAGAAAGGAGTTGAAGTGCAGGTATAAAATTGAAACACGGCAACATTACCAAGCATACATGCAAAGAATGACAGTAATTATTAGTTCAAACGTATGTAAACATGAGTTGAATTCCCAAAAAACGTAAAGCAGCTTCTTAAGTTTGTCATAGAGAAGAAGAATGACTCCATAAACCTCATTATGAATTTGATCAAATTTAAATTCCAAGCTCAGTAGCCAGCTCATATTAGATTACCAGAAACAAGCAGTTGTTACTCCCAAAGTTTATCCAGACAAACAGAAATTGTCAATGACATAACCAGAATTTTGAATTTCAAAGTTGAGAAACGCAAGATAGAGTGACCACCAAAACAGTAAGTCAATTTATGATTTTCCAATATACTTCCATCTAATAAGAGTATCAGCTGCTTCACATGAAGTCTTATTTTTTTCATGGATTGGTGTTTCCCTAAAGTCTACCAGGCATGTGCTCACCTGGTTTTACAAGGGTACTTTGAATAACAGAGAACTGAGGATTCTATTATTTCTTTATCTCCTAACTCAGTGTGCAATGCAGATAGGTAAACTTAACAGAGAAGTGAGAGACAAAAACACACCTGCTGTAAAGAGACTTTTATTACTTTTTCTCCTTGAACTTCTATACGTGAATTTCAAAAACTTCCCATCCCCTTCTAGTTTAAACTTCTCGTCGAGAGTGCCTACGCTTTGTGCTTCGTCTGTACCACTGCAGGCTTCTTTTGCATCATCTTCTTTAATGCCTAATCTCCTCCTATAGTATTTTTTTCCTTTTTGTTGCAGTTCCATGGCACTAGAACCTTCTCCATGCGTCAACTCATTTCTACCTCCTGAGTTATCCACATTTTCAGCTTCAGTACTTCCTAAGCTTGGCTCACAACGGGCATCTTCCATATCAGTGGAACGAAGCTTGGCAATCGCCAAGTCAATATCAGCACGCTGAATACCAAAATCTATCAGTCCATATTTCTATAAAACAGTTCTTATTTAAGCAAAACGGTATATTTCCTTCTATTAATTGAATTTTCAAAAGCACTATGTTTAGTGAAACAGAGATATAATTTCCTTAAAACTTCTTCCTATAGTGTATACAAACAGTTCAAATGTTGAGGACCACAAGCTTCCTGAAGTAAATACATGAATTTTTCCTGAAGTAAATACATGAATTTTTCCTGAAGTAAATACATGAATTTTTCCTGAAGTAAACACATGAATTATAAGCAGCAGTAAAGAAACTTACCATTCTTTCACCCTTCTTATCAGGGGAGTACGTCTTTGTTTTTCTATTTGGTGTGTAGGGGTTTTTGGTAGAACCACCTCGTTGTGAAGCCTCAGTCAATGCTAATGCAATCTCATGTTCCATATCATCATCAGTATCATCCCCCTTCTGACTTAGACACCTCTTAACAGGTGATAAATATCTTTCCCTAGTATCCTTCTCAGGGGTATATGAGACAGGAATTCTAGGTGTCCTTTTTCCAACAGCACGTGGCACAGTCTCTTGGCACATGCAGGTTATGATTATAAGAAAAGTTAGCAAACAACAGATCTTTTCCATATGAGGGATAGCTAATGAGCAATGAAATTTGGGGAAGATAAATCTTTTTTGCCACTCCATACAATAGTAATTTGGTACTAACTTAGGTTGCATCTCCTCAAGTTACTTTTTCTAGTGTACATTATCGACGCTAGTAAAAAAAAAAGGAATGAGCAGTTCTAACTAAACTGATTCTCCAGGGAATTCAACAACATGGTATGACATCATGAGGACTGCAATAATTGAGAGGGAAAAAGTTTTTGCCCCAAGCAGAGAACACTACCAAGCAAAGACTCATGTATATACAGAATTGTGTGCGTGCACGCAAAACTCATGCTTGCGAATGGGTGAACAGATTTTGAGGCAAAGAGAAGCAGAGAACACTACCAGTACGTCTCTTCTTCAGTGATGGCAAGTAGCCTGCAGAGGACCTGAACTGCAAGCGGTCAGACAGACCCTCTAATCCCATCGAGGGATGCTCTGAAGATTTCACTCTAGAGCGCTTAGATGCTGACCTCAGAGTTTCATTTTTTTCCTGCTCACTGTCACTTCCTCCATGCTGCAGAAGAGATGGACTCTTTATATAATAACATAAAGCAAACCAACTCCATAATACCAAACTATATTCCTTTGAGACAGATTGGAATTACTTTATCAACGCATAATGCGTAGTACCAAAGAAAGACCCAGCCAAAGAATGTAAGAATTTGTCTTTCATGAGCTAACCTATGTTTCAAGTGTCAAAATCTGAACAGACGAGAGGGCCAAACCCCTAGGTTGGCAAATGTTCCATAGGAACGGGTGTCAGACATGTTAATTATTTTAAGTTTACAAATTGAAATTAGTATCCTAAAGTGGACCAAATGTGTGTAAGTTAGCAATAACCAAGATACTGAAATGAAATAACTATATGAACGGTTTAAAGCTCTTACCAAAACAGAGTAGTGATCAGTCATCATAGCAGTTAGGCCAACCACAGAAGCAGTGCCTTCCGGAAGAGACAAGTAAGCCTAAAGTACAGATGGCATTGTAGAATTTGAAAAATGTTTAGAAAAATATCAAAAGACAAACATATAAGGAGGAGAGCATGCTAACCTTATTCATAGTGTATAAAGCCTCTACCATTTCTGCAGAACGACTATGTACAAATGTAGCGACCTACAAACCGTAGAGGAGAAAACACTATAATTCTTGCTGATTTACAAACCAAAGAGATTATACAAATGACATTACCATCCCGGTAACATTTATCCGAAACTGTGGCAGAAGTTTATTACCCTTCTTCGCACTACACCTCATACGCCAAAACTTATTTCTTGTACATTTTGCTAATTGAACTAACCTTTTTCCATTCTTTTCCGAATTTGCGGTATCCTTCATAAAAGCGCTCTAACTCTTCCTTGCTCCACTGAGGACCTAACATATCCGACAACTTCCTCTTCTGCATGTAAAATAAGATATGCTTGGACACTGGCTGATACAATTTGTCATGGAATAATAACAAAAAATCGCTAGCCCATCGGAGACAAGTGTAAAACAATGTCTCCTCCTTGAAATAAGAATGGAACAGAAACAACAACTTACAAGAGAACATTTGAGTAAGAATGCCGAAACCAAACTAATAATGATAATAAAGTACTTGAGGTCAACCCTGAAAAGCCTACCAGACATCTAGGTACGTGTTAAAGATCGGTATCCTTCTGCAGCCTAACTATACACAATTAAATTCTCGGGCTGAGCATACAAGTATGAAAAATCATATAAACTAAAGTTGAGGAGGTCACCCACATGAATATTAAGAAGAGAAAAAACAGCTTACCCGTTGTTTGGTTTTGCTCATACTTTCTTCTTCTTTGTGAGGAGAAACAGCTTTACCACGCGGAGTTTTCTTGTACTTGGATTTCTTTGACCTTGAAGGCGCCATTAGCTAAGCCTCTTCAATTACCTGAAACCTTCCCAAACCATGTTTAGTTTTACACAACATGCACTATACATCATAAAAGCTCAATCCTTGATTGATACATCTACAAAGTAAATTAATCATCTCCAAAGAAAATGACTACACACACGAAACTAAATTCTACATGCAACAAAAACAAAAATTAAAACAGTTGATACTATAATTGCTTCATCATCAGTTTCAACAGCTCAATAGAGTAAGTAACCCAGAAAACAAAAAATACTAAGAAAAATTGGAAAATTAATCTCTCTCTTTAAGCAACTCCAGGTTAGTTATATCACTGTTTCGTATCACCGAGCGACTTCGAATCACAAGACCTGGCAAACAATTCGATTTCGAGCTTCGAATTTCAAAATCGGAAAAGCTAAGAAAAACCCAGTGCGGATAACGAATTTCAAAACTTACAACTTCGCACCTAAATTCAAAGAATTTCGTCCTCAACAGAAACCCGAAATATTCAAATTTGAAAAAAATTCATCAGGAAAAACAGAATCAGATGTCGAAAGAGGGGAAAAACGAAGATTGCAATAGCTTTACCTATAAGAATCCAAAATCACTTTGAAGACATCGACGCGACTTCGGTAGATTGATAAAGAGAGAAATTGAGGAAAACCGGTGAGAGATCGGAATGAATAGATCAGATAGGTTACTGGATTCTCCGATTCGATTAGATTGAAAGGAAGAGAATATGGAAGATGAAGAAGCAGCAGAGAAGAGATGGAGAAAGCAAAATTTTTTTTTTTTTTTTTGGGATATATAACCGCGAAAACTTTAAAATAAAAATAAAAATAGAAATCTGATTAATGTGAATTCGTTACAGTTTGTTCGAGTTTCCGATGTTTTGCAGAGTTCTCACGAACTCTATATATGTATGTATATAATTCGCGTTCGATGCAAATCATACAAAAATTGGATTTCGGGTCAACCCGGTTCAATCCGAATAATACTAACCGATTTGGTATAACCGGTTCGAATCGGGATAAGAGGATCCGATGACTGTCTCTATGTGGGAACCTCACACATGATGACAAGTTTTTCAGATTTTATTGGAAATCGCAGAAATTTATTGTTCGTCGAAATCTTTTACAAGGTTTTGAGATTTAACTGATGATAACAAACAGGAAAGTAAAAAAAAAAGAGTTCTGTTTCACTCGTTTATTGTGAAGAGCTCGCTTCCAAGAGTGAGCCTGGTAAAACATTCTTCACGGGTGAAACCGTTCAGGTTAATCTTCTCGAGCTCCGTCACGACCTCCTCCATCTTTGGTCGGTTTATCGCCGGAAAACTCAAACATTTCCGTATTATCTCTTCAACACTGTTCATTGCTTCGCTTGTGAATGTTCCATTCATTCTCTCGTCCACAAGTGTGTCTGCCAAAACTCGAGGACCTAACTACACATCACAAATACGTTTCAAACGATTTAAGTAGACATAAAGAAAGTTAAAAGTTGCGATCTTTATATAAGAGTTTTTTTGGTTTGTTTTTTTTTTTTGCATTACCCATTCTCTCAGTTCATCGCGTGATGTTAACCCTTCAGTTTCTTCACCGGATATAAGCTCTAGAAGGAACAAACCAAAGCTGTAGACATCATTACTCTCGTTGAAACTCTCTTGGTTAACAAAACCAACCCTATAAAACATAACACAAATGTTAGTACGTAGTACGTATGATGAAACTTATCAAAAGATGAATAAAGTGATTAGTACTCTAGATCATGATCATCATTAGCTTCTTCGTTTCTCGTCTCAAGCAGTCTTGACAATCCCACATCCGAAACTTTCGCGTTGTAGTTGGCATCAAGAAAAACATTAGCCGCCTTGAATCTGTTGTGTGTCAATGGAGGGGTTAAGCTATGCAAGTGTAGCAACCCTGCATTGGTGGAAAAGAGAGAGGCTTAAATTTAAAAATCTATAAACAAATCATCCATTGATGTGCTTTGGATTTTACCTCTCGCGGCTCCAATTGCTACAGATATCCTTTTCTTGAACTTTAAGTCAATAGAGTCTATTCAATGATACCAAGAGATTAAAGCATACAAATGATCTACCGACCAAAATGTAACAAAAAGGTCTGTTGTAATGCACTTACGTACGGTACCACGTAGATAATTTCGCATGTTACCGTTATAATACTCATAAACGAGCATTTGCTGCTCGTTTTCACAGCAGTAACCCACAAGATTAACCACATTGCAATGTTGAATGCTAGACAGATAAATAACCTGAGACGCAAAACTCACATAACATATATGCATTAATTCTCATTTAACAACACACACAGAAATGAAATTGAAAACCAACAAGATTTGTGTTGTGTACTTGTGTGTACCTCATCCAAGAATCTAGGATGAAGAGAACCTGCCAGCATTTTGACAGCTACGAAGGTGTCTTGGAGAAGCCCAACATAAACTGGGCCGAAACTTCCGGACCCAATATGATTATTTTCCGCAAAATTGTTCGTTGCTTCCTTTAAGTCCTTTACCGAGTACTCAATAATGCCTTCTGACATAGTCCCTTGTATAGTTGCAGTGAATAACATGTGAATCAAAATGCGTTATGTTACACGTTAATTTATATGTTATATTAATGGAAAAGACCGAAAAGAACTTAACTACTACATCTTTTCTTCCTCTACAGATCATACATTTTAAAACTTCTAATTTGTTTATATAAAAAATTTACAATTATGAATCTGTTCTACAACTACAATCAACCAGACATTAAATATAAAATACTGTGTGGTTATCAATATCAACTGAAGATTAGATTTACCAAGTCTTGTCATGAGGGAACTGGTGTCACCAACTGGATTTTTGCAAAGTGTTCGGTAGATCAAGAACAACATGATCATAATCGCTATGATTGCAAATACAGCTGCATGAATGTATGCAGGTATCAAGGCAATATGCTTCAAAATCCATGCTTTCATTGAGCTCCACATACTAACTGACATATCAAACTGCACGACGATGACAAAATTTCAGTGAAGTCAAAATCAAACACACTATTTTTTTTTCCAAAGAGAAAATAATTTGGATTTACATGATTATATCATTATTCATCATAAAACATTATTTTCTTAAAAGAAAACAAAAAAAAGTTTTGCACCTTTTCACTGGATAATTTAAATTGTACAGTAGCAACATTAGTACAAACTACAAATCACAATCATATAAAATTACTAAGTCGGAGATAAAGTCATCACATACCTTTTTTCATATAGGTTTAGAAACAGAGTGTTTTATGGTTATATCGGAAACAGCTTTTTAGGATAAGAAAATAGATATGACAGAGATTTTTAATGGTTTTTAGTTGTTCTAGTGTTCTCGTATATATATAAATATTTTTTTCTGAAATTTTGTTAAAAATGGGAAATAAACTGTACCAAACATGTTTTATTATATTTACTGGAAAACGTAACTGGAAAAATTAGCTGGACCAATTAGAGTAAGTCATATCTTATCTAAATAATATTTGCGGTGTAAAATATATTATATGCCATATGTGAATGTGTCTCCATTTTTTTGTAGAGAAACTGAACTTCACCGGCTATCAAAGCCAGTGGCGGAGCTACTTGTATTAAGGGATGGGCACTTGCCCCCCATGAAATTTCCAAATTCTTTACAATATCTTAAAACTTTAGCTATGTGCCTCTATTCAAAATCATTTTCTACTTCCATTTTCCATGTTAATATCTTGTTTGCCCCCCATGAAAATAATTCTTGCATCCGCCACTGATCAAAGCAGTCGTAGCTCCAATTTTTCTTCTCTTTTATAAAAATAATTCTAAACATAACATAGAGTTTCTATAATTCATAAGTTTTATTTTGGATGTTGCAGACAATATCCGATCACAACAATTTGATGAGTTTCAGATTTTATTAAAAGATGCAAAATTATTGTTCTTCAAAATCTTTTAAAGGATTTTGAGGCTCTGTAAAAATAAAAATAAAATAAAAACTCTCACTAAGTTCAGAGTAAATCATTCTTCAACGGTAAAATAGTTCAGGTAAATCTTCTCGAGGTCTGTCACGATCTTCTCCATCTTTGGCCGTTCCATAACCGAAAACGCCAAGCATTTCATCATTATCTCCTTAACACTGTCCAACGCTTCTCTTGTGAATGTTCCATTCAATCTCTGATCCGAAAATGTGTCTAAATAAACTCGAGGAACTATCTACACATCACAAGTAAATTTCAAACCAATCGATTTAAGTACATAAAAAAGAAAATAAAAAAGCTTGGAGCTTTATATGGAGAAACAGAGATCGTTAATTTCTTTATTCTTTTGCATTACCCATTGATCCATTTCGAAGTGTGATCTTAAGCCTCCAGGATCTTCACCGGTTATAAGCTCCACAAGGAACAAACCAAAAGTATAGACATCGCTGGTCCTATTGAAACACTCCTGGTTATGGAAATTAAACCTATAGGCAAAAGATGAACCAAATCCATAAAAGAGCATAATAAATGTAACATATATGTTAGGACTTAGTGCTAAAACTTATCAAAAGATGAATAAAGTGAGTCAATACTCTATATCATAATCATCCTTAGCGTTTTCATATCTCTTTTCAAGCAGCCTTGACAATCCCACATCCGAAACTTTCGCGTTGAGGTCGACATCAAGTAAAACATTAGCCGTATGGAATCGATTGTGTTCTAATGGAGGGGTTAAGCTACGCAAGTGTAGCAACCCTGCATTAAAAAAGAGAGAGAATACATTTTAAAATCTATAAACAAGTAATATGGTTTTAGGATCATCCATTGATGTTCTTTCGATTTACCTCTCGCGGCTCCAAGAGCTATGTATAGCCTTCTCTCGAAGTCTAAGTCAATGGAGCCTATTCAATTAATGATCAAGAGATTATAGCATATAAGTGATATACGAACCAAACTATAAACAAAATGTCCGTTGTAATGCACCTACGTACCACGTAGATAATCTCTCAGGTTACCATTAGCCATATACTCATAGACAAGTATTTGCTCCTTGTTTTCGCAGCAGTACCCCAAAAGATTAACCAGATTAAAGTGTCGAATGTTAGACATATGAATAACCTGAGACGCAAAACTCACATAACAACAGAGACATTAGTTTCCATTTAACAACACACAAATGAAACGAACAGGTTTTGTGTTGTGCGTACCTCATCCAAGAATCTAGGATGAAGAGGACCCGCCAGCCTTTTGATCGCTACGAACGTGTCTTGGAGAAGTCCAATATAAGTTTGGCCCAAACTTCCGGATCCAATACGATTATACTCCCCAAAATTGTTCGTTGCTTGCCTTAAGTCCTCCACTGAGTATTCTCTCATGCCTTGTGACGTACCTTATGTAGTTGCAAATTGCAGTGAATTACATGAGAACTAAAGTTGTTACATTTTATACATTTAAGTAATATATTATTATATTGCTGAACTAGCGCAACAGGACGTAACTACTACATCTTTGGTTGTGCTTGTGTATTTTTTTCTCTCTCTACACATAAGTTTTTTTTTTTTTTTTTAGATTGTTCATTTTTTATAACATTTACAAAAATTAAACTGCTGTAACTCGTCTTAAAAGCTACAATTATAATCTGTTCAACAACTACAATCAACCAGGCATCAAACGTGAAACATGAAGTGTGATTATGATTTAAAAATTAGACTTACCAAGTCTTGTCACGAGAGAGTTGCTGTCACAAACTGGATTTTTGCTAAGTGTTTTGAGGATCACAAACAACACGATTAAAATTGCTATGATTGCAAATGCGGCCGCGATAGATATAGGCATCACGGCGTTAAGCTTCAAGATCCAGGCTTTCATTGAGCTCCACATACTAAATGACAATCAAACTGCACGACAATTGACAAAATTCCAATGAAGTCAAAACCAAATACAAAAAAAATATTTTGGATTTACATGATTATATAATCATCCTTCATCAAACATTATCTAGTTTCTGAAGAATAAACAAACAATCTACACCCTTTCACTGCAAATTTTTGAATTTTACGGCAGCAACATTAGTTTAAACTACAAATCACAATCATACAGAATCATCAAGTTGGAGATAAGTTATCACACACCTTTTTCATATACGTTCAGAAACAGATTTTTTTTTTATGGTTATGGCGCATAATTTTTTTTAGGATAAAATAAAAGATATAAAAGAGATTTAATGGGTTTTTTTGTTTCAGCGTTCTCATATATATATATATAAATAATACTGTTTGGAAATTTTGTTCAAAATGGGAAACTAAAATATACCAACCAATGATTTACAACACTTATACAAAACGTAAATGTAAAATCAGCTCGACCAATTAGAGTGAGTCGGATCTTATCTAAATAATATTTGCGGTGTAAAATTCTATATATTGTTTTTGGAATGTATTTAACTTGTAAATTACAAATATATCCTTATGATATTTTTTGTTAATCTAATTCATGTTTGGAATGGTTGACTATTATATATATTGGATAACTATATAATATTACGAATTTATTTATATTATTAAGCATGTAGTTAATTTGTTTTAAACAAAACACTTATGCATTTGTCAGGTAACTTTAATATATATTCAACACATTTGTATTATTGACTTATATACGTTGTGATAGAGTTGATTTTAAGTCTTAATTGGAGTATAATTTGAATAATTTGTTTTATCATAACATGATAATTATTTAAGAAACAGATTATAACGCAGCATGCTGAACTGGATAACTTGCAAAATTTTATAGTATTTTTTCACTAACCTGTAAAATGTCTGGATAGTCATGAGAATTTTTTTAAAATGACGACAAAAAGAATGACAATATTGTTATGAATGGTGAATGTCTGAAAGAGCAACAAGTATTACTGCCATTTATTTACTTATACATTTTCAGATAAAGGTCGAATTCCCTTTTCCTCCCTAGTTATTTTTTAACTTCTCACAAAAATTGTCAAAGCTACCTTGTATAAATTCTCATGTTTTATTTTCTCTTAAATTCGAAAAGTCACCCTCATCTACTCCCACGGAAATTCATTGGGTACACTATATTTTAGCTTCTTATAAAGTTATAATTATCATTTAAACGTAACCATCATTTTCGCTTACTCTAGTTTTACCATATAACTTGCAAGGAATGGGAAATAAAGCAGAGATTCTATCAAAGGTCATATATATAGTTAATCATTAAACCAACCTCCACAAAAACATTAGACATGCAAATTAGTTCTTCACATATGCTTTAATTAAACGTGCATATAAAGTGAAGAAACTTTCAAAGGTCAAAGCAAAGATATATTTAAAACTCTCAAGAACACATGAGACGAACTCAACTACTAAAGTCTAAAGCCACAAAGCACCAGCTTCCTTGAGCAACCTTTTCAATGACCCATCGAGATGAAGAGTCATGACGGTGTTGGCCGTTCCTACGAACTTCCCTCCGACAAAAACCGTGGGAACCGGAGGGCTGCATCCTAAGCGGGCCAAGGCCCGCTCGATATCTTTACCGTACATGTCCTGATCGATCTCGACAATCGCGGGGCTCACGCCTTGCTCATAAAACAGCCGTTTAATTGCATGAGACATGCAGCACGTACTCTTGGTGAATATCACCACTGCACTTTGTGACGCTAATCTTGCTACCACATCCATTTGTATAGTAATACTCTTTTACTATATATGTATATACTCTTGGAGATTTTGTGTTGATGGTCTGTTTTGGAGAGGTGAGTCTTGGAACTCTTTATATACACGACCCAACATATAGAGGTATCATGGATTAATGATGGGGCGACGCTAAATGGAGAATCTTGTTTTTGGGAAGTTGGATTGTGGATATATAAGAGAAGCAGATGATACGATGCTCCAGAGTTGACATATCTGAGTAAGATAGTGTACATTAGTACAGAGCTAGATATGCATATTGTAACTTGTGATGATGCATGAAGAGAAAAATTCCAATATTACGTGTTAAGGGAATGTCAACTTTGCATTGATTCTCATCGATAACTACTTTCATGCCGCAGGGCGATCACGTAGCCACTCATGTTAAGCTATGAGCCACAAAAGCAGCATCCATAGGACCATAACCGCACAAAGGCTAATTAAATAATCCCAAATGGTGACCTGGTTATATACTTTCCTTTAACTCTTGATGAACTACAGAGCAGCACCAAACCTTTGTTTAATTAGGATCATGTGTCAATGCCAAACTACATTCTTCTTATGTATTATACTCCAAGCCATGGATTCTCTATAAAACTAAATCTCTTTTTTCACTCGAAAATGATCGGATTTCTCTGTCTCGCGCGTACTTCAGAGCTGGAGACTCTCAATAAGGTCATACAACTAAAAGAAAAAGAAAAAAACATATATAGAGTGAATTTCTCAAAAGCATAGGTTTAAGAACAAAATATTGTACATGTAATTAAGACCCCTTTGAGACATGTAAACCCCCATTAAAAACCATCATATAATAATATATTAAAAATTTAATATTATATTTAACAAAAAATTCAGATTTTTTTTTCAGTATTAAAGATGTTCGTACTAATCTAGGACGATTTTATTAAGTCTTTATATTTCATAGTGTCTACTTTCGAATGCAATAACTGGTGAATGAAATATAAGACCATCCTCAACGCGGTCTCTTAAGACAAATTCTTAGCAATAATAAGAATTAAAATAAATAAAAATTGGTTAATAAGTAAAGAGCCGTCTCTTAAATAAGAGATTTAAGAACCGTGTCCTAATGACCACGTGTCGATTGCGTGAAGTTTTGAGAAGACAAAACGCTCATTCTTCAATTTCGGCTTGCAATTCGAATTTTGGATTCTTCATCTGATTTCATCTCTTTTGATTGCTCAATTTCTTAGATCGACTTCGTTTTTTCTTCTTCGATCTCTGAATTCTTTTTTTCTCTCCGATCACGTTTCATTCCGATTGCGCTTTGTTTCCTTCCGATCGATTCATCATAAGTTCATAACCGATCATGTTTCTCTTTCCGATTGATTCTTCTTCGATCGCGCATCATCCGATCATCTTTGATGTCAGTTGTGTCTCGTTCCGATCTTCTCCAGCTGCCTACTTATCTTCCCCAGCTGTTGTTCTTCACTTTCCGAGCAGAGTTGATCGCGTTTTATCATAGTCTGTGTTGGCTATTTCTTCTGGATCAGTGTTAATCCATTACTGCAATTTCACTGCTTTGGTATGTACGTGTTCTCAACCCATGCTCTCTAGAAATGTAGAATCTAGAACACTGGTATATGTTGATGGTGTTGAGTTGCGGAAATAGTTGGTCAGTTGGTTTGTTCATAGAGAGGGGGAGTTTTGTTTAAGAACTAACATAATCAGGTTGTTTTTCTATGTCAAATTTTCTGTAGTTTTTAAAATGCCGGCACAAACCTGTAAGAAGGATAGCTTTTCTGTGTGTCAATGTCAAACCAGATAATAGTCATGTTGTTTTGATGTTCATTCATGTGTGTAAATAGAAGTAATTCTTGATGGATTTTGGTTGAACAATAAGTGGTGTGATTGAGGTTAATCGTGGGTTGCTTAAGGAGCTTGAAGTCTGAAGATAAGGGATTGTCAATGGCCAGAGCAGCTTGGGCTCTGCATCACTCTGGTATGTATAAAACCACTTCAAATTACAATCCCAGATTCATGTCATGGATCAACCATGTTTAGCTTCTCTTCAAGTCCAGGCAACTCTGGTCTTAAAACAGCTGTAAACTGGATCGTAGACCATGAGAATGATTGCAGTTTGACAAAAAGCCTTTGGTATGTCTTCATCTTCATTTATTTTTCATTGATTACATAGAAACTTTGATCAATGGTGGTCTTTTGCAGGAGGAATTAACATTGAGATTGAGTCTCCAAACCCACATGATGATACGACAGAATTAATTGCTCAGGCAAGAGCAAATGAATTAAAGTTAGTTAGTCTCCCATTTCATGCATATTTTCTTAAGCTTCATCCTCAACATAGGCACATGACTTGTTTTGTATTCCTCAGGGAACGAGCTCGTAAGTGAAGAGAAGAGGAAGAAGAAACTAAACATGAAATGGATCTTGTTTTTACATTCTTGATTTTTTTAAGAACCCGATTAGGGGTTATACCATTGAAGTAGATGAAACAAAATTATATTGACAAAAGTTCTTAAAACAATTTTTATAGTTAAATAATAAATATTAGGCAAGAGCCTCATAAGAGTTTTTTTGCGTTGATGATGCTCTAGGAATCCGTCCGCTGGAGAGAAGAGTGTTCTTTATTGGAAATTGACTACGCAATTTATCTGAGAAAAGAATCTTCTCTTTTCTCATACACGTAATAAAAATGCTGGATCTTCTAGGAAGGAAATGTTTTCTTCCCGAAATATTCTTTCACAAATATATCATTTCATGCTTTGCCTCCAAGCTTCTTTTTATCTCGTCATGAAAATTCGCATGGACCTTAAATAAGTAGTGCATATAATAATTATGAAATATATAATATACGATTTTAATATAAAGATTGTAATATTATATGTTAAGTTTATAATTATGGGTATTTAGTTTGTAAAATTATGTTTTATTTTGTAGGAGGTTTATAATTTAGAATTAGACAATTTTCACAACTATAATATAAAAATTAGAATTTTCATAATTTTCTCCTATTTTTGCGTTTTTATTATAAAATTTCAGAATCTCACTTTCATCCATTTTCTTACAGTTTCTTATTTTGGCACTTACAAATCATTTTTAAACATTATATTTTACAAATTAGCAGTAAAGCGAAAAAACAGCAGAGTAAATAAACTAAAAATTGCCATTTAAGCCTAATTAAAAGAAATTAGCGTGTTAGGAGTTTACAGTAGAGATTTATTCCAAATTGGGTTATTGTTCATCATTAAATCTACGTAGAGTAGTTCTTCACATATGCCTAAATTAACGTACATAAAGTGAAGACGTACACTTTCAAAGATCAAAGTAAAGATCATTACATAAATTGCTCAAGAACACATCCATTAAGTACTATAGCCACAAAGCGCCAGCTTCTTTAAGCAACCTTTTCAATGACCCGTTGAGATGAAGAGTCATGACGGTATTGGCCGTTCCTACGAATTTCCCTCCGACAAAAACAGCCGGAACGGGAGGGCTGCAACCTAACCGGGCCAAGGCCCACTCGATATCTTTACCGTACATTTCCTGATCGATCTCTACAATGGCCGGGCTCACGCCTTGCTCGTAGAACAGCCGTTTAATTGCATGAGACATACAACACGTACTCTTGCTGAATATCACCACTGCTCTTTGCGACGCCAATGTTGCTACCACATCCATTTGTAGAGTAATTCTCTTTAAATATGTATGTAAGTCTTTTCTATGAGTCGCTTTGAGATTTGTGTTGATGAGTTTGTTTTGGTGAGGTGAGTGTTGGAACTCTATATATACACACACGTACTCACATGTAATCTTTATTAACATATAGAAGTATCTTGAACTAATGATGGGGGCAACTTAACGCAGTCACGCTAAAAAGGAAGAATCTTATTTTTTGGGAAGTTAGATTGTGGATAAGAGAAGCAGATTATATGATGCTCCAGAGTTGACATAGTGACTAGTGAGCTATAGAGATTGATATGCATATAGTGTAAGTTGTGATCTTGATGATGCATGAAGAGAAAAATTCCAGTATCATGGGGATCAATATTACGTGTTAATGGAATGTCAACTTTGCATCTATTCTCATCGATCATCACTTTCTTGCCGCAGGAGGCTTTACGTCGTCATTCATGATTTATGATAAATCATAAATGATAAAAGCAGGCCATAGCTATTAGTATTTCGAAAGGTTCATTGAATAATCCCCGACAAAAGGTGATCAAGTTTGTAATTGCATCTATACATTTTTACTTTTATACGTAGATAGAGTTTTTCGAGAAAGAACCCAAATGGTTGCTTCTTCGTTTTAAAAAAAAGAGTAAACTCAAATGGAGCATGAGTTCACACTCCAAGCAGGCTTTAGTTATGTCAATCTTTTTAGCTTTGTAATTGCAATTATTTTTGTTCTTTGAAGTTTTTGCTTCTTCTTTTTTTTTTTTTTCCTTTTTTTACGTTTAAGTTTTGTAATTGCATGTTGGTTTATATATTCACTAATTAGATTTTATGCTCGTAAAGATTAACTACTTACTCTTAATAAAACAGTTTTATAGTCTTAACAATAATATGATGAGGCACAAATATTCGCTGCGACTCTTGAGATATCAATGGAGCCAGATCCAAAATAAGGAACCGCACGGCGATGCAAGTGGCGACACGACCGTTGTACTTAAGGCATAACCACGTCATCTGCAAAATTCCTCAAGTAGCTAGAAACTATTGGTTTAGCATGCCACAATCACTCTCGGTAAATAGTAATATTCGAGTTCATCATTATTGTATAATTTAATCTCCCTTTGAATACGACCGCAACAATTGGTGATCAATTGGGTAAGTTGAGTGAATTTGCAATCTATAATGTCCCAACCATCCGCTTTATTGCAATTTTTTTAAAAAAAAACAATAATACTGACAGTTCAGATTTATCTTCAAATTTAACAATGGAACTTAGATTTATCAGCGACATTTCATTAAGCAACAGAAAAAATAGCCTTGCAAGTATGTGTGTTGCTAATCATGCTTAATTAGCAATGAGTTGCAAATTTTTTTAGCCATGAGAATTTCAGTTGCTAATTAATGATGATATATTTCTTGTTAGGCCCACAGGTCATCTAACACAGTTAACTACAAAATTTATTTAGCTTAATTATTGTCTAGACAAACACACTTCACTACATATTTTACAATTAAACAGTCTATGTTTTGCTTATGTAGAAATCAAATGGTTACTTTTTGTACTACAATACTATTTCTTGGAAATCGAAGTACTACACGTTCTAACTTTGATTCGAGCTGAACTTGTAATCTGAATCGGATACTAACTTGGATGTAACGATCTATATTGATGATTAATAGGCTCAAAAGACTAAACAATATATTCTTTTTCTCATCCTTTGATTCGAAACTAAAGCTGATGCAACCACTAAATCGGATGTAACCGAAACCGTTGATGATTAGTAATATTCTAATAGGATCAGTCTAGGTAATAGCGTTATAAAACTAGTGGGCGAACTTTGGGACCTCCTCAAGCATATTATATCGTCATATACATTCATCTCTATATAATATATTCTTTTTCTCTTTACACGCCCATTTTGCCTGTCCTCCTTGCGTGATTTTACATATATTCCTTTAAATATAGGAAAGAGCTTACTCAAATGTTCACGTACTCGAAAATTCTCTTTTCAGAAAATTAAAATTATAATTTCAGAGTTGACATTTTTGAAATTCACTAGTCTCGGGACCAATATTTTATATAGAAAATCACGGGAAAATGATATTTTAAAATTTTTTAATAAATAAAAAACATTTGACCGGGGTCATTATAGATGAACACGTCGTCGGTAGTCCTTTTATTCTAACATAGGAAACAATTGTTGTTAAGGATTTTATACAGTCTTTTACGTTCTTACACAATCCATATCATTGTCTTGAATAGCTCCAAATTGTTCCACACAAGTGATCAATGACGCATATCCAGCAATTTATTGCATTTAACCCATTTATATGAAAGAAATGCAATAAGGGATGACACATATATTCCTGGATTCTATATGTTGGAAATAATAGGATGAAGCGTGACCATTCGTGAATGGGCCATTGGATATAAAGCGATCGATTCTCCCAAAGATAAACACAGATCACCACTTGTTACAATCTTATTACCGTTTTGCCGCCCCTAAAACCAAACTCAATTTTTGTTTCTGTTTACTAAATAATAGTTTTTTTTTGTCCAAAAAAAGGCTTTTTAAAAAAAAATAATAGTAGCTTTTTGTTTACAATTCTTTTTAGTTTATTCAGCTTACGATTTTTTTTTTCATTTTAATAATTATGTGATTCATGACTCGGCTATTTTCTCTCTCGATGACATGTAGCAGCCAAGCCCAGTATACTACCTTACTGTTTTTTTTTTTCAATAGAAAAATACATAAAAGTTGCTCTCATCTGTTTTCCTTTACCAACTTACTGTTGCCTTTTTGGCTTATTTAATTTTTAAGAATTTACATCGTAACAAAAAGAAGTTTGACAATTAAGTGGATAGCCAAAAAAAAAAAAAAACACTACTATGTATATTATGTATAAATCTCATGCATCAGAGAATATATGCATGAATACGTTTGTACTATAAAGCAATTTTGTCAAATGGAAATCGAAATTGTTACTTCATATATTTCCAAATTTAGATGGCTATAAACTTAATATTGGGTTCAGTAACCTTTTAATTTACTTTTCCATTCTTCTTGTAAATAACAATATGTTTTTTTCTGTTGAGCAAATAAATTTGAAATTTCAACAATAAAAATGCTTTAAAGTTTGGACGTTCGCTTGATGTTAAATTCTTGCACCTGAAAAGACCTAGTTGCTGAGAGAAACATGTGCCGAAAGAAATCATCCATTTTGTTAAGGTTTTCTTGCGTTATCCATATCGTCTCTTTTTCCATGTCCGTCCCTTCGTGATGCTTGAGAAATAAATATTCACATAAGAGAAGTAATAAACTTTAATTTAGCAGAAGTTAAACTAGAAGTTGTCGCTTGGTGATGCAGAAGCCTTTTTTTTCTGTAGTACCCAAAAAGGGAATGACCAATACCTATGGGGTGTTTTATGCAAATACTATTTTTAGTGGGTAAAAAACATAAACCCTAAATCTTGCGTCACTGCTGTTCTTCCACACTGACGAAGTTGATTCAATTCGATAACCCGGCTCGACTCAGAGGCTACGGATCCAAAGTCATGCAGTATCTATCGAGCTCTCGCAGAGTCGCTCTGGCTCTGAAACCACTGGTTCTCTTCGAGGCTGACGCGAGATTTGTTTCTCATGCTTCTCATGTTGTTGACTCTATCCAATGGCCGAACCATCGATCTCCTTCCGTTTCTGCATCTCCAGGTACCCACCCATCTCTTCATTTCACGCATTTTTTCCCGATGATTGCCTAGTTTGTATGTCTCGTTGTTGAAAGCTTTGAAAAATGGGAACTTTCGTAAGATTTTGTTTACCTCGTTAGGATTTTGCTATTCTGAAAGAGGACGAAATGTTGAGACTTTATTCGCATTTTCCTTGGATTTAGAGTTGTATCGGTTTAGGTACTACAACGGATTCTAAAGGCTTGGCCTTTTGAAATTTGGCGAGTTATTCAGATGACAATGTTTTGTAGGGATGGATCCTTGCAGCCAGTTCCACACTCAATCACACATGACGGGGTTGATGATGTTGAGATCGAAATTTTGCACCGAAGCAGCAAAACATGTCGAAGATCCTACAGGTTTTGCTAATTTTTGAAGCTTTGTTTTAGGAATGGCTCTTGGGATCACCAGAGTGTTTCCTGATCAAATTTTATCTGTATGCAGAGGCTGTCAAGGAACTACATGGTAAGATAATTGATTCTGTAAATGTCAAGAGATCGATGCCTCCAAATGCTTGGTTGTGGTCACTGATTGAGAATTGCCGGAAGGAGGATGACATTAGTTTTCTCTTTGACGCTCTCCAGAATCTCCGGAGATTTGTGAGTAGTTTACTTCCCCCTTCTGTGTTCCTTGTTCTGTTATACCTATTTCTCTCTGAGATTGTGTTTGCTTCTGGATTGTAGAGATTGTCCAATCTCCGTATTCATGACAACTTTAACTGCAACCTATGCCGCCAAGTTGCTAAGACTTGTGCACGTGTGGGAGCAATAAACCATGGTAACCCCAAATCTTTTATCTTTGGGACTTACTTTTACTGTTACGAGAATCTGTCAACGCTAATATAGCTCTTACTATTTGGACCGCAGGTAAACGAGCTCTTTGGAAACATAATCTCCACGGTTTGACTCCTAGCGTTGCATCTGCTCACCATTTACTGGTATTTGCAAGTCTATAACTTATTTAGTTGTTTCTTTGCCGCCTCGGATTTTGAAGGATGTTTTCTTGTTTATGCAGTCATATGCGTTAGAGCACAAGAACGCCAACCTCATGGACGAAGTCATGAAACTCCTGAAGGCGAACGACCTGCCTCTACAACCCGGGACAGCGGATTTAGTTTTCAGGTGTGTAAACTACTTTGTTGCTCACTTTTTTACGTTTTTCTTTTGAAAGAGTAGGTGACAAATCTCCGTTTTCTATGGCTCGCTATTTCGATGACCTTCATTATCATGAAATGAACTTCAACTGAATGTTTGCAGGATCTGTCATGATACAGATAGCTGGGATCTATTAGCTAAGTACTCGAAAAAATTCTGCAAAGCTGGAGTCAAGTTAAGGAAGACCACATTTGATGTGTGGATGGAGTTTGCTGCTAAAAGAGGTATGTTTGGTGTAGTTTGGTTTCCTGTGCCGTTCTTGCATCGGTTTCTTTTTCTATAGAGTATGTCACAACCGTTCCATAACCTGAACTTGAAGTGGTCTTGAGATGTCGTAAACATCAGACTAATGACATTTTATCATATGCCTTACTTTGGTTGGAATATCTATAGGTATTGGAAAAAAGGATATAAATCGGTAGCCAATTTGGCAAAACGGACGCAGAAGTATGGTTTCTTTTGTTTTTTACTAATCTCGTATATGGCTTGCTACATTAATAGTGCTTGAAGTAGAATAACATACAAAACTGAGGATGTGGGAGATAGAACTAAGTTATAGCATTGTTAGAGATTTTCCTGTACTACTTAGATGCCAACTCCTTACTGTGTTATCGTTTATCAGGAGACACAGAGTCGCTGTGGAATGTTGATAAGCTGAGATCTGAGACCTACACCCAACACACACTTTCCGCAGCTTTTTCATGTGCAAAGGTAAAACATTTCTTTGTAGCATGTTATGGGCATCACCACACCTATTCATGTTTTCTAGAATCAAATGACGGATTATCCTTTGATACGTTGCTCTCTTCCAGGGTTTTCTTCTAGAACATAAACCTGAAGAAGCTGCTGCTGTCATCCAAATTATCTGCCAGGTGTGAGCCACAATCTGGTTAATATTCTTTTTTCATTGTCATGATTCCTTGGATCATAACATTTTCTAAAACATGTTCCTTATATTCTTCACAGGCATATCCTGATGAGAAGAAGTCAGCAATTGAGGCTGAATTCAAGAAGCTGGTAAACGAGTGGCCTGCGGATGTTCTCAAGCACCAAAACGAAGAAGATAAGAAGGTACCACTTTCTCTGAATCAATTCACTTTACGTTTACTGGAAACCAAAAGCTTATAACCAAACCAATTTTTTTTTTTTTTTAAAACAGGCTGTAGCAGCTTCACTGAAGTCTGACATCCCTGCAATGATCAATGCTTTGGCGAAGTCGGGTTTAAGAGTGAGTGTGGATTTAGATGAGTTAAACAAGAATGAAGCTCTTCTCAGCTGATGATTTGGATCCATTTTACTGCAACTACAAGATCTGTTCAAGATGTATCCGCCAAATAATATTCAAATCGACAAGTGAGAGAATACTGTAGCAGGGGAAACACATTCTACTACGGCAACTCTTTCTCGTTCTTTAGGGATTGTCTTTGGACACACTGTCGCAAACTGACAAGAGTTGCCATTTTGTAGCTTTACTCAAATAACGAAATTTAAAAAACAGGAATTTTGAGTCCCGAGAAGTCTTTGTAATCTGATCAAATAGCAAATTCTCATTACCATGAAACCGTAAAAGTTCAGCGTTTGGTTGTGATGGAAACTAATCTTCTTGGAAAGAAAAAGTCAAACTTTAATAGAACTATCAGATTCGAGGTTAAATATCTTGTTAGCCGTAGTAGTCCCTCTAGACAAAATATTACTACAAGACTAGCGAAGAGTTTTTGGTTTGGTCATGAATCTAGAGTACCATTTATCTTTAGGTGAGTTTCATGTGTCGAATCTTATAAGAAACCATATCTCTAGAGGATCACCGAGACAAGCTCTGCTTTTGTACGAAAGAATCCGCCGCAAAGGAGTGTTTTTTCCGAGATGTATTCCTTTGCTTTTGAAAGCGTGTGTTTGCATTCCACGCGTTGATTTTGGGAAGCTGTTGCATTCTGAATCGATCAAGTTCGGTATTTTCTCCGACGTTATGGTGGGAAGCTCTCTGATCAACATGTATGGCAAATGGGGATGTATAGTTTCTGCTCGTAAGGTGTTTGACGAAATGCCTGAGAGAAACGTTGCTACTTGGAACGCTATGATTGGCGGGTATATGGGCAATGGTGATGCAGTGTCGGCTACTAGATTGTTCGAACAGATTACAAGTAGTAGAGATACGGTGACTTGGATCGAGATGATGAAAGGGTACGGGAAGAGAAACGAGACTGAGAAAGCTAGAGGCTTGTTTGAGAACATGCCTCTCGAGCTGAAGAATGTGAAGTCTTGGTCGGTGATGCTTGGAGCGTACGTTAGTAATCGAGAAATGGAGGCTGCTAGGAAGTTTTTCGAGGTTGTACCGGAGAAGAACTCCTTTGTATGGTCATTGATGATCTCTGGGTATTTTAGGATAGGTGATGTGCATGAGGCTACAGCTATTTTTCACCGTGTAAATGTTCGTGATTCGGTGGTTTGGAACACTTTGATCACTGGTTATGCGCAGAATGGGTACTCTGATGATGCTATTGATGCTTTCCATAATATGCAAGGAGAAAGGTTCGAACCGGATGCAGTAACGGCTTCGAGTGTTTTATCTGCTTGTGCTCAATCAGGTCGTCTTGATGTTGGCAGAGAAGTTCACTCTCTGATTAACCGTAAAGGAATTGAGCTTAATCAGTTTGTTTCAAATGCATTGATCGATATGTATGCTAAATGTGGGGATCTAGACAATGCGACATCCGTGTTTGAGTCGTTAAGTGTGAGAAGTGTAGCTTGTTGGAACTCTATGATCTCGTGTCTTGCCATTCATGGGAAAGGCAAAGAAGCTCTAGAGATGTTCAGAACGATGGAGACATCAGATACAAACCCCGACGAGATCACTTATCTGGGGATTCTCACTGCTTGTGTTCATGGAGGCTTTCTAGTGGAAGGTCTAAAGATATTCTTGGAGATGAAGACAAAAGGTGTGAAACCGAATGTGAAGCATTTTGGATGTTTGATTCATCTCTTGGGAGGCTCAGGGAGACTGAAAGAGGCTTATGGGTTGGTGAGAGAAATGCCTGTGAAACCAAACGATACAGTTTTGGGAGCTTTACTTGGTGCCTGCAAACTTCATATGGATACAGACATGGCCGAACAAGTGATGAAGATGATCGATACAAACGGTGACAGTGAAAATCATCTTGTGTTGATATCGAACTTGTATGCACACGCCGAGAGATGGCAAACAGCTGAAACGTCCAGAGTGGAAATGGAGAGAAGGGGTCTTCAGAAATCCACAGGAGTAAGCTCACTAGTTTTGACCTGAGTCTACACGACCTAGCTGTTCCATCATCAAAGAACTAAAGACACCTGATGATGATGAAACAAGAACATTATCCTCGTCGCTTGTAGAAAGGTTAAGAGGATTGCAAGTAAGATGTAATCATCAAAGGATGCAAAAGCTTTGTTCCTTTCATTTCCATACCAACAGGTAAACAATTGGAAGGCGAAGAGAGGAGAATTGGTGAACATTGCAGCACAAGTGGTTTATAGTTCTTCCAAGAGTTTGATTGCATCGCTGGTATGTTTGATATGGAAACGGCAATCTGATGAGTTCCACGAAGATGGTTTCAGTCAAGTGAGAGAAACGAGTGACAAGCTCTGGGTTGCATATTTTAATCAAAGGAACCCTCACTGACTATAAAGTTCAAACTACCTTTTTGCCTCCCTGATGTATCTGATACATTTGAAGAAAATTGACAACAAAACAAGTCTGATTCTGTGGAAGGCTTCTAATATTATTGGATTAAGATAACGTGAATACATAAGTCTCTTGTATCCTTCTGTCTAGACTGTTAATGCAAATTACAACAGCACATATTCAACATGTTGTTGTTTCTGTCTGAATAAAGGGACTTTTCGTTGTTGTCTTGTCTGTGCCTAATGAATAGTGAAGCTAAAAACGTTATCCAATTCATATTGGGAATTAAAAAAAAAAAGGGGCATTCCGAGAATTGAACTCGGGACCTCTCGCACCCTAAGCGAGAATCATACCACTAGACCAAATGCCCTTTTTTGAGAAATGATGCTATCAAAACATTACTTTCTTTTTCTCTGGATTTGTTATTGATCATATACACATATATTATGTTATATATTAGTCCTGAAACTCAGTCACATTGTCACTTTTTCATTTTTCTAGATACACTTATCAAGCTCAAGATAAATAATGTTCTTCAAGACTATTTTACTTATCGTTCTGTCATTATTGTCACTTTTTCATTTTTCTATTGAGACAAGCCAAAATCATGGTATAATTACTCAATCACATGTGCATAATGTAAAAGGTTTGTGTGGAAAACTAAGTCACATACACATATATTGTGTTATGTTAGTTCTGAAACTCAGTCACATGTGCATAATATATGTATAAAATAAGAATGCATACCAGATTCACATTTAAGCATGAAGCTCTACCACATCCTCATTTCAGTCTTAGTCACATTGTCCCCCTGCAGGCGAAATTCCATGGAATGATTGTTATAATGTTAATCTGCCCACCAGCTCATACACATATATCATTTTATATGTTAGTTCTGAAACTCGGTCAGATTGTGCATACTAAACGCCCTAGAATATATTGCAAAATAAATTATTGCATACTAAACTCGGTCAAACATATTGCAAAATAAATTATTAAATTTTTTTAAAATAGAAAGGGGCGTTCCGAGAATTGAACTCGGGACCTCTCGCACCCTAAGCGAGAATCATACCACTAGACCAAACGCCCTTACATGTTCATCTAATTTTAGTTTATAAATATATAAGAACATTACTTTATTTCCCTCCATATTTGTTGTTATTCACGCTCCCCGCGAACCCTAACGAGACGCTTTACTCTCTTTGCGCGCCTAAACACTGCCTTTTCGCTGCTCTTCTTCTCACTTTTGGATCTCGCCGAAATTCTCAATTCTCCCTCAAATTCTCCTCTAATTTCCCGTACATAACTTCGTCGTGAGAAGTCAATCCCGTCGAATCGAATAAGAAAGGAGGTTGCTCTTGTCGGAGATTCTTTGGTGGATGAATCGAAATGGCTGAAGTAAATAACAACTTTTCCGAGAATCAAGAGACCCAACCGATTGACTCTCTTCCCTCTTCGCCTTCTGATTCTGGTAATTACTACTTAACGACCTCTTCTTCGTCATAAAGCTCTGATTTTTTTTTTTTTTGCCTTTTCCTCGATCTGGTCTCTCAACATCAACATAAGTTAAAGTTGAGTTCTTTTCAACTGTTAAAGTCTTCTCTGATAGTGATTTTCCTTTTTCCCGTTTCAAAAATCCTGACTTTGATGTGTGATTAAACGTATTTTCCGAATTTGAGTACTTCGGGAATTTCAAGTGGCTTCCTTGGTACTTCGCTGGAATTGCGTTTACTGTTTTTAGTTGACGTTGTTTGTTGCGTATGTTAGGTAAAGATAAAGATTGTTGGATTGGGAACTGCGGCGATGAGTTTATGCAGGACACTGTACCTTTCGAGGACGATGCTTGGATCAATGATGAATATATGGAGACTCAGGTCATAGACAATGGATGTGATAACGATGACTTTCTTCTTTGTCGTGAAACTCAAGCTGTGGATTTGGAATTTGAAACGCAAGAAGAACCACTTGTAGACGGGGAACAGTTACTCCAAACTTCTGATGGCTTGGCTACACAGGTGCTGGATTGTTTTGATGAAGAAGTTGTTGCGAATAGTGATGATGATGTTACTGTTTTCTTGGTGGACAATAGCGAGATCTCTGACTGTGGTGACTCGCATAGTAGAGGAGGAAATCTGGTGCCGAGTGAAGATAGCAGAGAGCATGCTAATGGAAACATTAAACCAACGGGTGTCCTTGATGCTCGGTTGAATGGAAATGGAATCTCTGGTGAGTTTATGAAAACTGAATTGTTGTTGTCCTTTTCTTGCATCAAGTTCTCGTTTTGCTTCTGGTTTAAAATAGAAGTTGGCTACTAGGTCATGTTTCTTGGGTCAAAATTGCCTCGAATCTTCATTAGTTGGTCGGAAATCACCAGTCTCCAAGTCTGAGAAGTATTCTTCTTCAAAATTTGGGAAAAAGCATGTTTTCATACTTTAGTTTTGGAACCCATTGTATCTCTTCGTCGTGATGAAGCTCTTAATATGGTAAGATAGTCATGTTTTCGTGATTCTAATGAATTATTGATGCATGGAGATTTTTTAGTCAATGTATGTCATCTTGCTGCTTCCCAAGTATAAATTATTTTTCTGTATGTTTTCGTTAACACTTTTATAGAGTTTGAAGCTCCCTCTTTTATTTGTGTCTTTGTTCACTGAAATTTTCTTCTTATAACAGGAAAGGTGGCTAGGTTCGCTTCAGTTCGTTCATCAGCTTTTCGTGCTTCTGCTGCAGTTGCTCGTGTTGCAGCCCAAACACATAATTCTCTTCTAGAACAAAATGTTGGAGAATTGGGGAATCAGAAATGTCCTCCCAATATGTCTGTCGGAAAGAAAAATGAAGGGAACAGAACAGCGAGGAAGCTTTTTATTGACGATGATTCGCCTGAAGAAATTTTCCCTTCTCCTGGTTTGAGTTATATAGACTCTCAAGAGCCTGGTGAGGCATCACAGGCTAGTGCTCTTAAATTTGTTGATAAACTCATTAGCGAGTCATGTCTAAAGTTTGATGTTGAAGTTGAAGCTGACTGTGGAAGGAGAACAGAAGAAAACTTTAAAAAAATTCCGAGTGTTAAAGGTCCACAAGAATTAGCAAAGAAAGTTAGTTACAAAGCGAGAGCTGTTGGAAATAGTATTTTCGACTGGGATGATAATCGTGAGGATGAAGGAGGGGGTGATATTTGTCGTCGAAGAAACGAAGAATTTTTCGGGGTTGCAAGTAAAGCACGGAAATCTTCTACCTTGCCTAGAGAACAGAAAAGAGAATTGGTACATGAAAATCATAGAGGACTTGGAGTTGCAGTGGATAAGAGAAAGGCTCATTCTGATTCCAGGCTGTTGCAGCGTAGTGTGACTAGGAGCCGAAATATGATCCAAGCCACTAAAAAGAATCTAGGCAAAGAGTTAGATGCAGTTTCCGAGGACAGTAATAAGAAAATATCTGATATCCGAGAACTGGTAGCTTTAGGGTATGATACACAAGTGGCTGCTGAAGCTATTGATGCTGTGTGCTCTGGAGACCGCAGCAAAGTTGATGCTAAGGCTAGTTGTCTTACCGGAAAGGAAATGTCACCGGGAGAAGAGAGAGGGTTTTCTAATGGTGGAATCATTACTAGACAATCCAAGGGAACTAAGAGGATTCATGCTATGGGTAAAGATGAATTGTTGAAAAGAAGGATGAAGAAGGCTAGTCCTAGTCCTGCTAAAGCTTGCGGGAGGAGTGTTGAAAGGTCTTCAAAAGGTGACCAGCTTGATAAGGAAGGTTCAGGCTGCTGGAAGAGAAGGAAGGTCCATACTACTTCACGAGAGAGCAAAAAGAATCTTGTTGGTAAGTTGGATAAAGTTTCCAAGGAAAGTAATACAAGAATGTTTGATAGGCGTGAAGAGGTAGAAGTAGGCCCTGATACGCAAATGGCTGCCGAAGCGATCAATGCTCTGCAGTCTGGAGACGGAAGGAAAATTGAGTCTGAGCCTAATTGTCCTTTAGGTAAGAAATCTCCACAAGAAGAAGGATGCATTTCCAGTGGTGGAGTTGTTACCAGGAAATCCAAGAGACTTAAGGGGATTCAGGCTTTGGATGATGATGTTGAATCCTTGAAACCAAAAACCAAGAAGGCTAAGGCAATTCCTGCCAAGGCTTCTGAGAAGAATGTGGATAGCAATTCAAAGAATGAGAAACTTGATATGCCAGATGGAGTTGTTGTGTCATGTACAGAGAAGAGAGAGGGAGAATTAACAAACAAACATTGCACGTCTAAGCTACTTAAGCAATCAAGTGGAGGTGAAGCAGAGGTGTTGACTTATCCCAAGCGGAGAAGATCAGCTCGTATTTCGCAAGATCAAGTTAATGAGGCAGGGAGGAGTTCAGATCCTGCATTTGATACTCCAGTTAAGTCTAAGGCGCCTTCAAAGAATGTATCGCCTATATGCATGGGCGATGAGTATCATAGACTTTCTTGCAAAGATTCACGTACATCAAACACTACAAGGGAATTCCGTAACTTGACATCATCATTAGTGGAACCTATTCCTGAGACAAAGAGTACAAGAAAGAGAAGAGATTTGGGTAGTGTACGTGTCTTGTTCAGCCAGCATCTTGATGAAGATGTGACCAAGCATCAGAAGAAGGTATAATTTGGGTTTCTAACTATTTACTTAAGTTATCTTTGACTTTGTGACCTCCTTACCTTGTCTTTTTTATATTCTCGGTTGGTCGTTAAGTTTCAGTTGTACACAAATGTATACTTCTAACGATCTGGCATTTGCTTAACAGATTCTGGCCAGGTTTAATATCTCGGAAGCTTCCTCCATGATGGAAGCAACACACTTTGTAGCCGATAGCTTTATGCGCACAAGGAACATGCTGGAAGCAATCGCTTCAGGGAAGCCAGTGGTGACAACACAATGGCTCGAAAGCATCGATCAAGTGAATATTTATGTTGACGAGGATCTCTACTTACTCAGAGACTCAAAGAAAGAGAAGGAGTTGGGTTTCAACATGGGGGTTTCTTTGGCTCGTGCACGACAGAATCCGCTACTAAAGGTATCTCACGATCTTTTGGTTTCAAATTCCTTTTCTTTTAGCTTGTTTGTTATCCTGTTTGGGCTCATTACTTTTACACTACTTCAGGGGAGAAGAGTCTTTATCACCCCAAATACAAAGCCTGGTTTAAACACAATCACGACTTTGGTTAATGCAGTTCATGGACAGGTACCGATTCCTAGTCTTCTTTACACTTTCATGTGGATAAAACCCAAAAGGGTCTTGATAGCGTTTTCTTCACCAAACTGATTCATACTGATAACGAATTGCAGCCTGTAGAAAGACTGGGAAGATCTGTCCTAAGCGACGATAAGGTCCCAGAGAATCTTCTAGTTTTATCATGTGAAGAGGATCGGGATATCAGCATACCATTTCTAGAAAGAGGTGAATTACACTTTGATCTATGAGTTATTGTATGTTGTAGATTTCACGGGAAATTCAACGTTTTGTTATTTTTCTTTATTCTCTTCAGGGGCTGAGGTCTATAGCTCTGAGTTGGTGCTGAATGGGATAGTTACTCAAAAACTAGAATACGAGAGGTTGGTACTGTTATCCGACAAGAAATTCTTATATCTTTCAAACAAAAGCTGTTGTCTTGTCTCAGACTCTCATGCATATCTCCTTCTGAATCTTGTACTTTCTCAGGTACCGTCTCTTCACAGATTATGTTAGGAGAACTCGGTCAACGATATGGATCAGAGACGGCAAGGGTAAGTTCCAACGCCGTAGAGGGTAAAAGAGGAAATGTGATCAAACTATTCCTTTATGGAAGCTCTGTTTTTAGATGCACTACATTAGATTGGTTAGAAAGTGGTTGTATATGTAATATGTTGTTTTCTTTGGCTTCAACTCTTGTAATTATATACTGCTTGGAGTTTCCTAAAGTCGTTGAGACTTCTATCATTTTCATTTTATTAGAAGAGTTAGATTTTGAGTGTTTATAACGTGTCCTTATTGTTAAAGGTTTGAAAAGATAAACGACAGAGAGCGTTAAACAAATTAGTTGGTTGGATTCTCAAAACTAACACAAGTCTTTAATCTAACAGTGATTATTAACGAGCACATTTACAGTGATTTACCACAAAATGATGAGTAAATAATTATCTTACAAACAATAAGCGACATAAAAAAGAAGGTTTAATTATCTTATTTTTATTATTTAATTACTTAAATACTCACCAAAAGTTCTGCCGATGGAAATGCTCTTACACACGTTACATAATAAAAAGGTTTAATTCATAGTGGTTTTTACATAAAATTTTGCTGATTTATCGGTAAATGCTTTAATGATCAAATAAATAGAATATTATTAGCCATCTCAAAAAAAAAAAAAAAAAAAAACCGAACCAGATTAACCGTCAATAACTGCTACATAAAATCTGAACCGCCATTACCTTAAAGATTCAAAACCTATATCATTAACCTTTTGAGGCGGAAACATCTTTTGTCGCTTCGACATAGAATCACACCCTGAACTTAAATAATCCGCTCTTCTTCGATTTACCAATGACGAAAGTGAATAAAAAGGATAATGCCAGAGTAAGATCATACTTAATTACACCATCGTTTATGTTAATTTCTCTACCTCAATTGCTCTCTCATGAGAGATACTTCACTTTGTTTCCAATTTTCGTCGATATCTTGTGTAGTACATGGATGTCGAATTCAACGTATCGATGCATTGCAACGAATGCGAGAGAAAAATCGTCCGGGTTATTTCCAAATTTAAAGGTAATAAGCAAAGTAATGTTTCCTTCTAATTTCGTTTAATTTTCTAGATATATTTTACATATATTTCCAAGAGTTTATAATATGAATTATGAATAGGTGTTGAAACGTTTACGACGGATATGAATAGTCACAAGGTTGTGGTCACGGGAAAGATTGATCCGAAGAAGTTGTTGAAGAAACTCAAGAAGAAGACAGGCAAGAGAGTGAAGATTGTAGTGAAGGAAGAGAAAGATGAAGAATCTACTAAGGACGAAAGTGTTCTCGTGATTGATATGGAACAGATTGGTTCAGGGGATGAGTCGGTTTTTGGGTATAATAATAGGGAGTTACAGAAATTTATGTGGTTTAGCGATGAGAATCCAAAATCCATATGTTGCATCTCTTAAGCGTAGATAAAACTAGACAGAATCACACACAAAAACCTTCTTGAATGTGAATGAATAGTTTTAAAGAAGTGAAAGTTCTTGAACATGAACATTTTACTTCTTTGTTAGGATGTAACAAACCGGTCTAGTCTAAGTTCGATCCTATTTTCAGGCTTCAAGAAGATGCTCAAGTTCTATCTACTCAGAAAGGCGAGAGATTTTCAAAAACAAGAGGATCTTACTTCATTTATATTGTAAGATAACTATAAAAAAACAAGTAAAATCTAACTACAATAACTAAAATTATTTAAACTGCCGATATTTATTATCAGAATCATTGTGTGTACAAGCCACCTATTGGATATCTCATTACTCCCAAAACAAGGCTTCTTTAGGTGTCCCGATTAAGTTAAGTGCAGTGGCTGCAATGTGAGAAGCTGTGAGGCCAGCTTCAGCTAGTTGATCCAGTGTTGATCCATGCTCGATATATCGGTCAGGTAATACCATTGGTCTCCACTAATTTCAAAAAAGACATAGTTTCAAGAAATTAGAAACCACACGAGTTCAAACATTAAGAGATTACAATGAAATAGAAGATGTGCAAAGTGTAATATACCTTGAGCTTTCCATCAAGAAGGCCATCGAGAGCAAGAAACTGTACCACATGTGATCCAAACCCTCCAATAGAACCTTCTTCAACTGTGATAAGAACCTCATGCGATTTAGCTAATCTCCGAATGAGAGCAACATCTAACGGCTTGCAAAATCTTGCATCCGCCACAGTTATTTTTACTCCATGTTTATCGAGTATAGAAGAAGCTTCTAAACAATTTTGAACAGCTGATCCATATCCCAAGAGTGCCACCCTCTCACCTTCCCTTAATATCCTACCTTTTCCAATCTATATAATAAAAAACCAGAAAAACAAATTAAAACTTGTATGCTCATACAAAAATATTTGGAATTCATAGTATTTTTTTTTACTAAAACATACCTGAAGAATGACACCTTTGTTTCCAGGAGGAAGTGAGACGCCAATACCATTTCCTCTAGGATATCGAAAGCAAGAAGGACAATCATCTATAGCAGCAGCGGTTGCAACCATATTAAAAAGCTCTGCTTCATCAGACGGAGCCATCACTATCATGTTTGGAAGGCAAGCCATAAACGTCACATCGAATGCTCCACAATGTGTTGGACCATCTGCTCCCACAAGTCCTGCTCTGTCCATCGCGAATCTCACAGGTAGTTTCTGTAGATCAACATCGTGTAAAACCTACACAAACCGTCATTACAAAACAAAACATAATCCTTTGAGTTCCGAGCAAACATTTTTGTTAATAGCTACCAAATAGATATGTTGTGTGAGTTTACTTGGTCATAAGCTCGTTGCATGAAAGACGAGTATATAGCACAAAATGGCTTAAGACCTTCACAGGCAAGACCAGCAGCAAAAGTAACTGCGTGTTGTTCTGCTATACCGACATCAAAACATCTTGTAGGGAAGCGGCGTTGGAAGAGATTCAAACCAGTCCCACCTCCCATGGCTGCATGAATGGCAACAACATCTTTGTCTGCCTCTGCTTCCGCAATCAAAGCCTCAGCAAAATAGGTCGTGTAAGACTGAGTCTCAGCAATGTTTTTGAATTGTTTACCAGTTGCTGGATCAAATTTCACTACTCCTAGAACAAAATAAAAAGATATTGGATTAGTCAAATAATGCATTGTCAAGAAGAAGAAAAAAACATGTTATCTATGCGAATTAATTTTACCGTGATACTTGTCATCAGCTTTCTCTGCATAAGGATATCCGCGACCTTTCTCAGTCACGACGTGAATAAGAACCGGTCCTAATGTTCTTTTGCTCTTTACTTCCTTAAGAATAGAGACCAGATCATCTATGTTATGTCCATCAACTGGACCAATATAGTAAAGACCAAGTTCTTCAAAAAAATTTGAACCAGTCCCACTGATCATTCCACGAGCATAGTCATCTACCTTTGAAGCTAACTGATGCATTGATCCCCCGATTTGCTTTGTCATCCCCTGTAAATAACATATTAAACTTTTAAATTTTCACAAAATTTGATTTCACAATTCCTTACACATGCAAAACAACAATACTAACCTTTGCAGCTTCTCTCAATTTCCTGAGAGGACGATTAGGCTGTAACTTACTAAGAGCTCTGCTCAAAGCTCCAACAGGTTGTGCTGGTCCATCCAAGTTAGCAGTAGGCAAAGAGACTTGCTTGTTGTCATTGAGAATCACAATCATGTCAGAATCCAAATACCCAGCATTGTTCATGGCTTCATAAGCCTGTCCAGCTGTCATTGCTCCATCACCTATAACTGCAACCACGTTGTTGTTCCTACCCTTCAAGTCCCTTCCCACAGCCATCCCTAATTCACAAGTAAGATCATAAATATTCCTCATTTTGAATCACTTGTTTTCTTTTTACTATTTTGTCACAAAACAAAAAAAACGTTACCCAAGCCTGCAGATATTGTGGTTGAACTATGCCCAGTGCCAAAAGAATCATGCTCACTCTCTCCTCGCTTGGTGAAACCAGACAGGCCATTGGTTTGTCTCAATGTCTTCATCTTTCTTCTTCTCCCTGTTAGAATCTTGTGAGGATAAGACTGTTAAAGAAAAAGAAGAAAAAACAAAATCAGAATTTGAGGAACTTAAGATGACATATAACATCACAAACAAAATAAACTAACTTGATGACCAATATCCCAAAGGATCTTATCTTGAGGAGTATTGAAGATGTAATGAAGAGCCACTGTCAGCTCAACAACACCGAGATTAGAACCTAAATGTCCTCCGGTTTTTGAAACATTAAAGATAACATCAGACCTCAACTCGTCCGAAAGAACTTTGAGTTCCTACATCATGCCCAATTCCAGATAGCATAATCATTTATTATATTTTTCGATTTTGAGACAAAACAAAATGTAGAGAGTAAATAGCTAGATTAAAGTATAGGGTTAAGAATTATACTTTGATGGACAAGTTTTTCATGTGGATTGGATGGTTGATTGTGTCCAATACAGGAGTTGGTGGTCTAGTGGAATAATATACACTCTTCTCTACAAGTGAGTCATATACTGTTGTCTTTATTTTTGACTGAACAAACAAAAAAAATGGTTTTATCATTTTCTATAATAAATTTCGAATATATTTTGAATTTTAGGATCCGAAACCAAAAAAAAGTACGAAGTCAATTTAAACAACTCATTTTAAACTTGACCAGTAAAAAAAAAAAGCTTAGAGATTTTCAAACTAAAAACCAGTATTTCTTTACACAAATTAACTACATGATTACTATAAAATTCCCACAAAGCTTACAGTTTCATGACCCAAAAGTCAAAACATTTTTTCACATTTTTGAAATGAACAAACGAAACAAAACCGTAGAACCCATGTGGTTTCTTAATGATAATTTGCAGGATTTCCATTAAACGCAAGCTCGTATAATAACCAACACGTAAAGAAGAGGAAGAATAAAATTCTTACAAGAGAAATGGTGCTTCTGGGGCATATTGATGGAAGATAGGTAGCTAAAGATCGAGAAGAAGACAAAGAAGTAGATTTGCGATAATCTGTTGAAGTTTCTCTACATAAGTAAGATGGAAACCCAAATGCAGAGAGAGCCATTTGAAGAATTATCCTCAAGAGTCAACAAGACACACGAGAAGAGCAAAAGGTGAAGCCTATAACTTTTTGTTATTTAAGTTATCACCCAATTTATAGGAACAGATATTCGTATCAAGATACATGACACACGGCTCAAAATGGCAGTAAAATATTAAATATTTTTTTATTATTGGCTAGATATGTTTTTTTTTTTTTGCTAGACATGTTACATATCACTAGGCCTCGGTATTCGGGTATTCGGTTCGGTTCCGGGTAAGAACCATTCGGTTCCGGTTCTTTCGGGTAGAGGAGTTTTAGATCCAATGGGTACTTATAAAATTTCGGTTCGGTTCCGGTTCGGATCCTCCCGGTTCCGGGTTGGTTCGGTTCTTAATTTTGAGAACCGTTAAGTACCCAAAACTTTTCGGTTCCTATTCGGTTCCGGTTCGGTTTGGATATTATGATCCAAAATACTTAAAATATATCCAAAAACCCAAAAATATACTAAAAAAATCTGAACTTATTCACCAAAATCTAATAAAAACAAAAAAAATATCTCAAAATACTAAACTATACACTAAAACCTGAAGAACTAAAAATAGTAAATAACAGAAATACTTAAAATATACATATAATCTGTGTTCGAAAACGCGGGCTGGGCGGGCGTTTAATCGCCGGCGAGGCGCTCCGCGGTTGCCCACCGCCGCGACTGGGCCAAACTCGGCCAAAAAATCGGGACTTAAAAAAAGTTCACAGTTTTCTTCGATTTTCAGTTAGATATTGATAATTAGATAGTGGATTTGTTATATTTTTCTATAAAACAATAAGAAAAGCATGTTAGAATGAAGAAATCGTTGCAAAGAATGAAGAGCGGCCGCTTAGGGTTTCAGGGATCGAATTTGGAAGGTTGAAGATAAGGGTAAAATTGTCTTTTTATGTTTGGTTAAAAAAAATCGGATAAAATGACCACAAAACACGCGGTCTGGTCATTGAACCCGAGTGCTTTGGCAAAGTGGAAGGAACAATTACCACTGTGCCACGATAATATGTCTGTTACCGTACTCCAACAATAATATATAAACATACTTATACGTAAAAGAAAAAAATTCCGCCCCGCGTAATTTCCGATTAATCCCCGATTTTCTCTCTAGACGCTAGGCGGTACCCGGCCGCCCGACTAGCGCCTAGCGTATTTCCGAACACAGCATATAATACTAAAAAAATAATTAATACCTTCAATATTTTCGGGTATTCGGTACCCGATTGGATATCGGTTCGGTTTCGGGTATTACCCGATATCCACAGGTATCAACAAATAGGAACCATCGGGTATTTTAGAGTTTTTCGGATCGGTTTCGGATCCACTTTTTCGGTTCGATTTCGGTTCGGATTTTCGGTTCCGGATTTTTTGCCCAGGGCTACATATCACGATGGTGATTAATGGTGGTGGATCCGGCCCTGGCAACACTGGTGGATAATAGATGACGTCAATAGAGAAGGAAGAGGATTAAAAAGACTAGAAAGCTAATTTCGTAAGACTTTTGGCGTAAAATTTTAGCCACAGATTTAATTAGTTAATTTTAATTATGTTATTATGATTAGAACAAAAACAAAATGAAATAGAGTTTGAAAACGACAAATCACAGTCTTTACAGATTTCGTACATTGTACTACTTGTTCCATTTTTTGCGTAATGTTTCATGTCAAGTTAATAGCCAATGAAAGCACTACCATACACGAACGTACAGTCTCCAAATTAGGATTTTACCTTCTCCAATAATGCGATAAGCGATTAAATTTTTTGAAAAACATACGATACAATTTACAGAATTATTAAAAATCTATATCTTTATATATATATATATATATATATATATATATTCTTTGAAAGGCTGCTGCGAAATTTCTCATCTTTTTCTTTTGACTTATGTACTTTGTTTTTTTATTGGTCTATGGATTTTCTAGCTAAACTTGCTTATTCTTTTCCTCACCTCAATTCTCTTGTAATTGTTTTGGTCCGGAGTGGATCACAACACTACCACCTCAAGTTTGAAAAAAAGAATATTTTTTTTATTTGCAAAAAAAAATAATACAAAATCACTAATCCATATCTTAAAATGAATATAATTATAATATATCAATTCATTTTTAAACTTCATAACCTTAAACTATACTAAACTCATTAATTATAAGTTTATAACCCATTTAAAATCTGCTTATATTGTTAATATATTTGTGAACCCACTCAAAATTTAGATATATGTAGAAACTTAATTTTCTATTCATTCGTAACTAGAATTATTAAAAAGATATCAAGTTTGACTATAGACTATCCAATATATCTAAAGGTTTATGTTAGAAGATTTTGAGTCTATAAAAGATCGGACACAAACACTACAAGAAAAACTGCATATAGCTACGGATTAGCTACAACATTTTCCGTGGCTGCAATTTATAGCCACGACTGGCCACAACCAAGCTACGGTTTAAAAAAACTAAAATTTGTGGCTTTTGCGTTGCTTTTTTGTGGCTACATAGCAACGAACTGCACTTCGTAGCTATTCGAAGAAAAATAAGCCACGATTAACCACAACTAATTCGTGGAAACTGAAATCCACTATTAGCAACAAAAAAATCGTGGAAATATGTAGACATAATATAATCCGTAGCTATTCGAAGACAATGGAGCCATGAATAGCCACAAAAAAATTGTGGAAGTGTATAGACACAATTTTTTTTGTAGCTATTCCTAGACAATTTAACCCCTAAACATACCCTAAACCTTGAATATTAATCATTTGACTCTAAATCTTAAATTATAAACACTTAAAGATAAACATCATATATTTTACCAAAAAAAAGATTCAAAACTTTTCACAAACTTTTCAAAAATTATAATATAATTATTTTTTATCTCAAAGTTTAAACCCTAAACATAACATATATATGGAATATATATCCAAGATCCAACACTTATGGTTTTTCAAAAAAAAATTTATAAATCATAAATCATAAATCCTAAATATAAATTTCTTTAATTAAACTAAATCCCAAACACAAAATAATGAATTATAGCTCTTAATTAAATTTTACACTTAAATATAAAATTTAAATCAAAAACTCTAAACCAAACAACATATAATGGTTATATATACCAAAAAAAACAATATAACACTCATACAAACTTTCAAGAAAACTAAAATCTAACCATACTCTAAAAAAGTTTGATCAAATGATAAATTCCCAATCCCAAATCTAAAAACTTATTACTAAATCCTAATATAACACTAACCCTTTAATTTTATATTCAAATATATAAATTAAATAAAAACTACAATATTAAAATAGAATCAATATAATTATAGTTGCAATATTATATATGTGAAATGGTTTTGCAAGTAATATTTCAGATTATAAATATTTTACAATTAAAATAAAATTCTTATAGTCATGAATAGTAACAATGTATTCTGTTGCTATACATAAATCAAAATTTTCACATGAAATTTTGAATTCGCGGCATAATATTCGCGCACACTTTGGCCAATTTACTTTGGCAAATTTTAGTTCGCGTTTATAATTTAGTTTACTCATTAAATCCAGACCACAGCTTTGTTTACTCCGAAACCCTCCATCTCCTGTGTACCCTTTGTCTCTCTTCTTCTTCTTCTCTGTGTCACTCTATTCTCTTTTCTGCTTCTCTGTCGATTCTCTCTTCTCTTTTATCTGTCTTTGTAGATTCTCGTTTCATCTCTCTCACTCGACTCCTTCGTCGTCTCTCTTAGTCGATTCTCTTCTCTGTCTCACTCATCTCTCTTTACTCACTCGATTTTCTCAGTCAGTTCTCTCTTGCGAATCCGCCGTCGTTGATAGTAAGTTTGTCTCTCTCTCTCTCATCTTAATTGTAGATCTGTAGATCCAGTTTTCTTAAAACTTTTTCTCTGTATGTGTCTGACACTCTCTTCTCTACTGCAGATGAATCTCTGTACGTCTTCATCAGCGAGATCTACCTGGATGCGTCAAACTCATCTTCCTCCTAGATCTACGGGACCAGCTACTTACACCGCTTCTCGTCATCCATTTCCGAGCTTAGCGGCTGTAATGAGTACACCGGAGAGACATAACATGTCCCTTCTCCATCCACAAAGGCTTAACGGAGGTTTACGGTAAGTGTTTCTCAAACCTATTTGTTCTTATCTTTTCATATTGTGAATGAGTGTTCATGAATAAGATATGGAAATTATCTACACGATTAGTATTAGTACAAAGAAATTGTGAATGCCATCTCTGCAGTTGTTGTTTTGAGCTTGTATGTCTAATTTACTTCAAGCTATGGTTTTGCAAATTAAGTTACTTGCAACAGAAAAGCACTTGTATTTGTTCTCTGTGAACGCAGTAGTTATAATCTTTTAAATTCGTACCAAAATGCCATGAGAAGTACTTCTGTTTCATTTGATTTGAGTAGTGTAACTCTACATAGATTGCAGTGCTTTCTTAAGATTAAGATTTTGTTTCAAAACATATGCCAGTCAATGGAAAAAGATGTCGGCAGCTTCTTGTCTCGCATCGTGCTGTGCTGCTTGTGCATGTGATGCTTGTCGTACAGTGGTTTCTAGTATCAGCAGGCGTTCTGCAAGAATTGATTAATGTGGTCTCTTTGCACTTTCCTTGATTGTTTCATGGATTCTCCGTGAGGTTGGTGCTCCTCTCATTGAGAAGCTCCCTTGTAATTTTCGTTTTTTATTCTCTCTCTCTATCTAACGTCCTTCTATCATTTTCAACTGCTTTTAGTTTAGGGAGCTAGTGCTTGACGTTGTGCAGGGATTAACCATTTTCACAAACCACCTGATTGGGAGCGGTTTGAGACTGATGTTGCGTTGCTTCGTTCCCAATGAAATCATCAGCTTTTATGGTAAACGCCATTTATAGTTGCTCATATTAATGCTTATATGCTCATGAAGAAGTGATTAACTTAGAACTTACGAGGATAAATTTAACATCTTGCAGAGTCAATGTCAAAGTTTGGTGCTGGAGTTTTTCTCCTTGTTTAAGTTGTGCTTCTTTTGGATTTCGTTCATGGATGGAATGACATGTGGGTTGGCTACGACGAGCAGTTCTGGTTAGTATATATATCTGCAATCATATGTGATTTCATTCTCCTATTGCTAATCTAAGCACGATGCGAGACAAGAAGCTGCCCACATCTTTTTCCACCTTTTTTTCTTTCTAACTAGTAAAGTTATGCTTTCTACCTAATAGATTTGCTTTGATAACATAATCAATTCACTTTCTAACTTCCAAAGTTTTGCTTCCTTTTGTTGCAGTAAAAGTGTTATTGGGAGCTTATCCAACGTGAGAGTGATGCTTCTGTTCCAAGTCCACAATCAGAGGCAAGCCAGCAACTTCATTAGAACTCTCACAACTCAGACCACCAACAAGTGTAACTCTCCCTTACCGATTAGACTGGTTGTTTAGGTTGCTAGTGTCTGCTTTAGATGGTAGTGTCCGTTGTAACTATAGAAAACACTAACATCTTCAGATGTTTTTTTGTAACTCTATATGATTAGATGTTTTGTAAATGAAGAACATCATCATGATGCTTCTTCATCTTAAAACTCATGTATTCACCTTTTCTAATTTATTTTATGATCTCATTTGGTTTGTGGTTTCATTTGCTTTCAGTTTTGCTTTCAGTTTTGCAATGCAAAAATCAATTTGTAAATTGGTGGTAAAACAAAATCACCAATATGTGTCTTTATAGCTATTCATTTGTTGCAAATTGCGTCGTCAATAGCTACAAAAAATCTGTGGCTATAGCACAGCGAGCTACAAACAGTTTTGTGTGTAGTTATGGAAATAATTGCCACAAAAACTTTTGTGGCAAATCGTGTCTCTAAAGGCCACGACTATGACCGTGGCTATCCATTGACTAAGACACAAACAAACTTGTGGCTAATTGTGGCACCATTAGCCACAACATTGGTTTCTTGATATCCGTGGATGTGAGCCAGAAATGACGTTGTGGCTTGGTCGTGGATGATATAGTCACGAATAGCTACAAATAGCCACTATTGACGGATATCCACAAGCTCATAGCTACAGATTTTTTTTGTGGCTAATATCGAAATAGCCACGAAAATTGGACGATAGCCACAAGAAATGCCGTGGCTATGAGCGGGTTTTCTTGTAGTGAAAATATTATATTTAGTGATAGTCTGATGAATTGAAAAGCAGGTATACATTAGATTTGAAATTCAATTACGTGGTTATCGTGTAGGTTTTGAATGCTTTGAGAGTTATGTACCTCTCTATCGCTCAAATAAGAAAGATTTTTTTTTAATTGTAGATTCGTATAAATCAGATTTTTATTCGGTTGGATCAGGTGGTATTCAATTAGTTGTAGAGTATTAGATGATTAGATGTATGATGCTTTATATGAATGTGATTTAACGGTAATAACTTTGACAAAGTTTTTTTTTATTTTTAGACACAGTTAAATTTTCTTTTAACTATACTACTAAATAAAAATATCAAATTTCGTGCTTATGTGTATACTACATCTTCAATTGATGACCTATATAGAGGAAAAAAAAAAGAAAAGAAACGTGATGCTTCTCAAAATTTACACCATCTAAAAAAAATTAAATTTTAAAATTCAGATACATATTTTTTCCTTTTCATCTCTAAATATTATTTTCAGAGGAAATATAGAACAATTATTTTCCTCATCATAATTGAAGAGAAACAGGGAAGAAAAAGCTTAATTCATTTTAAAATAATAGTTTAAAATAATTTTCAAGTATTTACACGTTCTATAATTATTTTTTAAATATCATTTCAATATTATTTATTTAATTTTTAAATATAATTTCATCTTAATAATCACAAATTGCTCTAAATTTTTATTCAGAGAAACTTTCATTTCATTTCTCAAAATTCATTTATTTAATTCTTCTGTAACATCCCGATTTATAGTATAGATAGAAACATATGTAGAATATGTTAAAATAATTAATTTGGCTACCTATGTCACCAAAGTGTACTTACATTTTCGGTTAACCATCCAGAAAGAACTCTAGGGTTAAACGTGCTTGTGATGGAGTAGTGGAAGGATGGGTGACCTACCGCGAAGTCATTCGCGGTACCATGTGAGTTAGGAAAAAACACGGGGAACGATCATGTAGTGATTGCAGGGATAGTATATTATGACTTTCGAGCCTGCCGAATAATGCACCGACTATCGGACATGGATGGGGCCCACGAACCCGATATAGGGATGGGTGACTAACCTAGTGGTTGGAGCGTTATATCTTCTTTTTTTCCTTTTATTCATTTTTCTATTCATTATATTATTCATTTTAATACTCGCCAATCGAAGCCTACAAATTAAAAACAACTAGAGAACCCAGTGTCAAATCCACCATTGATGTTGTCAATGTTATGTCCTCCTACGTAATACATCATGTTGATCCCTCCTCCATTAGCATCCAGGTGAATCTGATCTTCGAATCCGAGATAGAGATCTTGAAAAAGAACGATTGAGGAATTGCTTGAAGCAGCTACGAAATCCACACAGGCCATTTGGAAGTGAGAAAGAGTGATATTCTGATCGGATATAAGCAGGAGCGCAGAGATGAAGATGAATTTTGGTGAGTGAGGGTTGTGAATTTTCTGTCACAATTTATAAAAAAAATTCTGGAACGGTGAAGGAAAGGCTTCGGTTGCATAGTAAAGAGAATTGAAGAGGTGAGATCAGTTAATGGAGTGGCAGAGGAACAGGCGAGACAGTTTTCAGTGTTACAGGAAGGCGAAGGAGCTAAGCTTGGCGACTGTATGGACTGCCTCGTAACAATCGAGAAGATGGGTAGAGAAAATATCTGGAATGAGCTTCTTTGGGCCAGGGCAAGAAACAACCCGGGAGTCCAAAACGTTTTCTGAACAAAACACAAAAATAGGACACGTGGCATGTTGAAAATGCATTAGAAGGAAAGTGACTCTCTAATTATATATAAATAATAATAAAGCAGCACATAAATATATAATAAGATTTTTTAGGTACTATAATTTGTTTTATATTGATTGATAACCTTCAAAAGAGTATGATCTTAATCAATATGGTAAAGAATTATGAATCAAACCTTGCAAAACTATTAAATACAAAATATTAAATATAAGTCACAAGATATTTCTTCCTTGATAGTATTTTTATTTTTGTTTATATTTCATGTTAATTATTTTAATTTATAAAAATCAGAATTTGGTTTACTTCATATTTAAAGTATAAATTCCAGCTTTTACATAAACAAAAATACAAACTTCGATTTTACATGTTTATATAGATCAAACACAACTACAATTTGGTATGTAGTATTGGAACAACTTCATAATTTTTTTAATTTTTATATTAAAAAAGAGCCCAACGCTTCCTTCTTTGCCTGATTCGAGGGAGTTCCATTGAACTGCTAATAATCAGAACAATTTTTTTTTCTCCCAGACGCTGATATCGTGGTACCTCATCTCTCACCGCATTTCGACGCCGGTGGAGCTTTAGTTCGCCGGCGTCGCCCCACCTTCCCTCTTTCGTCTTTCCTCTCTTCAAGTCTGCTGTGTTTTCAATTGTCTCCCCTTTTGGTTCTGTTTCACCAACCTCCAACACCACTTATTGGCCTTCGTCTGTGTTGGAATCAGCCAGACTTCACCTACCCTCGACCGGATCTGTTACTTTTGTATTCTGGAGAGACGCTTGTCACCTCCTCCCAGCTTTTAGGTATCACCGGTTCGAAACCGTTTATCACCATGAGCCGCTGTTATGCCTCACCAACTGTTATTAACTGGCATACCGCTTCTTATGCCACCGGGAACTACAAAGGCTCTTATCATATCAACCTTTCTCGGTGTTCAAAGCATATTGTGTCGCGGCCAGCCTCCGTAGCTTTACCTTTGAACCACACCTCCGCTGGACGTTTCTCCGGCATATTTTACCACGGTGTTGTCTGCGCCTGCGCCGCCAAGAGCCCCTCTCAAGCTCAGGAGGAAGACCCAAACCCTAGATCTGCAACCATTAAGTTAATGGGTCTGGCCCAATATGATATTAAAGTGGGCTTCGTCACAATATCTGGCCCAATATTATCCAGGTTTGTATCCCTCAGCCCATCATTATCCATTAACCCTTGCTCGTTCTCTTCTCAACCACCGACCCCGTCTCCCCTCCTCGACTGCGTCTTCCGTTCAGAATTGTTGAGGAATCATGCTCCTTCCCAGTCGTCTCTCTCATCCAGTGCAACGTCGATCAAAAGTTTGCTAGCTTCATCGGAGTACCTCCAAGTATTACCCCGGTCATCCTCAACGCTTGCTTCAATGTTTTGCCAACCAAGCCTTGTGAAGGTGTACCTTCCGCTTACCGACCATCCTACTTCAAGCGTTCCCGCCGATGATTCAAGACCTCCGGTATTCATAATCACTGATATCAGCTTGCTGCTCTTTTTCAATAATTATCATTTGGGTCTGAGAATTAGAATATATTAAGGGGAATTTATACCTATACTTTGCCCTCCTTTTGGAATAAGGGGCCCTGATACCACCGGAGTTTGCTTAAAAACTCTCGGCAAAATCTTCTCTGTTCGAGAGGAGATCCTCCTCCTATTTGGAGCGAGCTCTTCAAAGATCTGCATTGGCTATAGCCGAAAGAGCATCATGTGACCTTTATCTGGTCTTGGGTATAAAGAAAGTTGTTTTCAAGTTTACCTCTCAACAAAATTCAGCTATGCAAAGTCTCGTGGACTGGGACCTGCTTGCTGAACTCTTGGCGATTGATGGTGTCATGGATTCAGTTTTGGACGAGTTCCTAATCTCCTCAAATGTGTTTTCGGGTAGTCTCGGACTTGCCTCCCTATCTATTCCAAAGGAAGCTATAACTGTCGCTTGTAATTCTTTGAATATATCATGTTTTTATCTATTGTCTGCCTTAGCTTTGATGTGGTTGTTTGTAATCTTGAATCCAACTCCTTTGATTTGGAGCAATGTCTCCTTAAGGGAGTGTAACCACCTTGATTTATGAATGACTCGTTGTGCACAAAAAAAAAAAAAACAGAACAATTTTTATCGTGTTTTTGAAAAATGATCTTAATTAGATTATTATGTTATGGACATATGGTATTTATTATTAAAGTTTCAAAGATAGAATAACAGGGATCCCCACTCCAATCCAAATTGTTCAAAATAGTCTTTTCTTTCAACAATGTATTTGTCATTCGAGCAAAGTTTATGGCTAACCGATATGGCACATCATCATCTAGCTATCGCAATTCTTTTCCCCGTTTTTAGGTAATTATTTTCAAAAAATGATTAATATTTGTTCTATTATGTTAGTAATAATAGAACAATTCGATTTAGGGGTATTTCTACCTTTCAACGATAGATAATAAGATACTATAGATATGACCTTTTTAACTTGTTTTATTTGAAAAATGTATATATACCACCATACATTTAAATACAGCTGTCAAAAATATAAAAAAAATTACCCTTTTATTATTAATATAAACACATTTGTCCTTCACATACAAGCAAAAAAGCCATTCGTTCTATAGTACTATTTGCAATGGAGGTGTTGAAAAATAAAAAAAGGTAGATTAAATTGTGTTTAATTCTTTCAAGATGTTGAAAAAATAAAAACGTCTCACCAACGTTGTGTTATATTTCTATTGGCTATCGTGATTTTTGATACTTTTTTTTATATCCCAATTTGTTTAGATTAATTATTTCATTGTAAATTAATTTTTAATTATAATTTGTATCAAAATTCATAATTTTTATATTCTATAAATAGAGACTTTCTTTATTGATTTGGATATAAGAAAATCATATTTTTAAAATGTTGAATTTGACTAAGAAAAATATTATAGAAAATAAAAGTTGAATGAGTGTTGAATTATTAGATAGAAAAAAAATTGATGTGAAAAAAGTAGAAAAAATAGGGTATTGGATATGTCTAACAACTCAACTTGTAATATCTAGATCTATTCGCATGACGTCACATGCAGCACAACTCTACAATTCTACATGTTAGTTATCTAAATAATAAAAAGTCGTCTCATTCGATATATCAAGATATTATGGAAAAAAATATTTCTGCCTGACCCATCATATAAGATGTCATTCCAATAATTTTGGCCACTAGTATTCACATTCACAACCAACCAGTTTGTCCTAATTAGATGAGAAATATATTTAATACATATAAATATGGGCAATTCTAAAAAATAGCACACTTTGATGTTTTTATTCCAAAAATAGCACATCAAAATAAAAATGTCAAAATAGCATTAATTAAAAAGGAAAAAGACTATTATACCCTTTCTTCTCATTCGTTTTTTCTTAATTTTGTAACCCTAAACCCTTAATCTTTAAATCAAAACCCTAATTAGTGATTTGTGAACCCGAACTCACTAGTGTAATACACTTAAAATAATTAAATTATGCTATTATTGTCATTTTTACTCTACTGTGCTATTTTTGGAACACAAACATCAAAGTATGCTATTTAAAGATATTTCTCTATAAATATTCAAACGGATATCATAAAATTGTTCAGGTTAGCCTTACAAACATCTAAAAACATATGAGAAATTTTTATTATAAAATAACACCAAAACTCTTCTGCCATTACAAAAAATATATAACCAAACCAACCAATTTTTCAACAAAAAAAATATTTCGTCAAAAATATATAGCAAATAATTCCAACAATTTTTCATCAGAATAGTAGACTTAGTAATTATTAAAAATCCGTAAAAAATTATAACCAATTTATTTCCATTAGTAATCTGTAAAATAATAAGTTAGATTTCAGACGGATTTCCGTCAAACAAACACGATCATAAATTTTCAACGAATTTTTGATGATTTTGAAAAATATTCGTTGAAAATTAGTCGGAAATCCGTTGATTTTTTTTGGAAATCCATTAAAAATATCCTAAAGTCTCATTAAAAATATATTTGTATCCTCATTCAAATCATTTCAAGCGAAAATATAATAATAAAATATATTATATGTCTTCAGTCTTCTGTACATCTTATTGATTAATTTTGTTTTCGAATGGGTAGACAACACGATCTAAGGAGGGGTCAGGCACGAGAATTGTAAGCACGTGTGCATGTTTCACATACCTTCTCGAACTGTTAATTAGAAAGGTCAACCACGAGAGTTTGTGAGCAACTTGCTCAGAAGCTCAGAGAAATCCTAACTGTAAGATACATTTGTATATGAAAATATTTTTGTTCTAAAACTCGTCCACGTAATTCGATTATTTGGGTGAGTACTCATTATTGGAAAGTTCACTGTGGTGAATTAATGCTACTCGATAATATTATACTCTATTATATAGTTATCCGAGTTTCGTCATCGTCCATATAATAAAAGAAATCAGCGATTTAATTTTAAAAACCGCATTATCTCCAAAAATATTCAAATTCATAAAAAAATCATGGTCCGAAGAAAAGTTCCGGAGAGACCTATTCCAGTCGTCTCTGCTGAAAAAGACTAACCGAGAATTAGAGAATTTGCATATTAAAGAATCTTTTCATATGAGTTTTTAATGATCTTACATGAGTTAGGTTTTTAATTATAGTCAGCATAATCAAATGAATAACATGATTTGAGTTTTTCAAAGTAAATTTAAGTATATGTATAATGAAAATGTTGGTTTATTAAATGATCAATCATTAAAAAATAAAATGAAACATAAAAAATATTTAAAAAACATTAACTAATTAAAATAATCAAAAACTTTACTCCCCGATTTTTTTCTGATTTTCTGTTAATTTGTTAAGCTCGGATCAGCTGCACACGTCGCATCTAGCAAAATTCAGAACAAAGGGAAAATACATTCTACTTTCACATCTAAACAAACATATATGTAATGTCACCTACGTAACGAAACGCAACGCAGCTCTACATGTACACCACACATCACGCATATGTGTTTCATGAGTGTTGACTCGTTGTTATTTAGTTAGGACCTGTGTTTGGAAATATGTTAGGTGCTAGTCGGACGGTCGACTTGAATCTAACGTGTTAACGAAAAATCGGACATCAATTGGAGAATATTCGGGAACTAATGTTTTATATAATTTAATGTATTAATAACATATTTAACATATTTATATAATTTTATTGAATATATAATATATATATATATATAGTGTATAGAAATACAATGAAGAATGGTTTAGTTCAGTGGTTAAATCTATCCAAGTTGCTTTCACAACCCATGTTTTAGGCTCAATCTTCTCATTTTAACCATTTCTTACAATTTTTTTAGTAAGAGGTAAATTGTTTTTTAGATACCATCTTTTTCTGAGCCAAAAACAGATCTGTAACCTTAAAAAATTGGCCGCCGATTTTTCTTTCATCATTTCCATCAATTTCACTCGATTTTCTTTCAGTTTCATCTGATAAATCACATATTTATGGGAAAATATTCGATTTTTCAACGAAAATGAATATAAAACTAGGATTTTTTTTAAACTTCCATTTTGTTAAGTCGATTTGAACGAAATCACAGCGGTTCATGGTTTCCAAACGCCTACTCGCCGACTAAGCAGCTGCGGAGGCCGCGTTTTCGGACACCATGATGAAATATCTCAACTTTAACAACATGAACAAAATTAAAAATAAGAGAAAGAATGAAATAGAATTCACAAATAAATTTGCCATAAGAATCTCTTAAGAAATTATAAATTTATGCATATAATTTAAAGTGGTTGAATTTTCCTTCTAATATTAAAATTTACTTACATAATTCAAAAAAATCTTATATTGTATTAGTTTTTAGAATCCCACTAGTAAAAGTGATCTTCGGAAAGTCTCTCGGTCATCGTCAACCCCTCGTACGTGCCTTTATTGGGACATCTTGTTATATACTCATACATGTGCCTATAAATTTAGCAAAACACGGTTAAGATATTTATACGTGTTTTGAACAGAAAAATACGTATCCAAAGTTCATTTTTATTGGGATACAATAAAATAAAAATAACATGTAGTTTATGGTATTGCAAACCAAGAAATAATTTAAAAGTCTGCAGTATATATAATATACTATTCTTGAATTTTTTAATTAATCTAAGAAAAATAAGAATAAAATATCACTATTTACTGTAAGAAATCATAATCAATAACAATAATAAACTGGAGGAAGAAAATGTTTGCATAATTAATAACAAGAGGTTAAAATCATTGAAAATGTGCAGCGGAAAGTAAATTGAAAAAATAATAGGTTCAGTTGAAAACCAGATTAAAAAGGAATCCTACATGAAAAGGAACTAGTAAAGTTACTTAAGAATAAACGATGAAGAAAACTAATTAATACTCTATGTGTTTCTCAATATAAGTTGTTTAAAAAGTTTTTTTGTTTTAAAATATAAGTTGTTTCACATTTCAATACAACTTTTACATTTATTGAATATTGTTCGATCAATTACTCTCTCCAATTTTGATAAGTTGTCGTTTTAGACATCTCTTGTTTTAAATTAGTTGAGGTTTTCAAATTTCAATGCAAAATTTAATGATTGTTAATGATTTATAATTATTTTTATTCTGCAGAATGTTATACTATTGGTTGAATTGTGTTTAAGTATATAGGTAATTGTGTTTTTGTTTTGGAAAACTAACAAATTAAAATTTCCTTAATCTATATGCATCATTCTAAAATGATAAATATTCAAAACCAGAGGGAATATATTTTAAAACATTTTTTTATAATTATTTGAATTATATTCCATCTACATATTAAATGCTGTATTTATAGAAAATTGGTTTTCTCAATTTTTGTGCTTAATTAAAACAATTTATACTCTAGCATATAAGAAAACAGAGGCAGTAAGAAAATACTGAAGTTGAAGGTTTAAAAGAAGAAAAAACAGAAAGAAAAGTCTAGCAAAAGAAGAAACGTCAACCAAAATATGTCAAACCCGAGGTTCTTGGAGGCATGCATGATATTATTATTTTTTCTTGGTCGACGGCAGGTTATAGGTCTGTGTTACGAAATTAATAGGGTCCGAATGGTGACAGCGGTTTTGGTACAAAAAGCGGTGCGAAATTGAAATACGGTATGGTACACTGCGGTTCATGCGGTTTGCGGGACAAGTGCGGATTTGCTAGAAAAAGATAGTGAGGTTTTGAAAAAAGATAGTGCGGTTTTGATTAAAAATAGTGTAAAACAAACATACTAATATTGTTAGAAATTATTTTATTTGCTTAGTTAAATTTATTTGCTTAGTGATAATGTCATAATTTTTTTAATAATTTTAAATATTCAAATTATTTTAAAATAAAAAATTATTATAAAATATTGTAAGTAAAGTGTTAAATAACAAATTTGATTTATGTAGTAAAATTGAGAAATAACAAAATTATTTGTATGTATGCATAATTCAGATCATATGTAAAAAAATATAAAAGATATTTTTCAATATTTTTTTGGATATATAAATATATTTGTACAAATTAGTCTATTAAATCTATAAGTTGAATATCAAATTTGAAAAAAAAACAATTTGATATCAACATAATTTTACTAAAAAAAAAATCATTAGACTTTAATGCTATATTCACATAGCAGTAGAGTTGTATGTCTTAAGTATATTAACATATATGATTTGTTTAAAAATTTCTGGATATTTTAAATTAAATAAAAATAATAACTAACATTAACACAGAAAACACTGCTGGACCACACCATAATTGGAGATGTTGAACAATAGGTGCGGTTTCTTATTAAACAGAACAAAAAAAACCAAAAAAAATATTTGAGCAAGTGCGTTATTTAGTAGAAAAACGCACTGTGAATTAGCCCTGGGCAAAAAATCCGGAACCGAAAATCTGAACCGGAATCGAACCGAAAAAGTGGATCCGAAACCGATCCGAAAAAACTCAAAAATACCCGATGGTTCCTATTTGTTGATACCCGTGGATATCGGGTAATACCCGGAACCGAACCGATATCCAATCGGGTACCCGAATATCCGAAAATATTGAAGGTATTAATTATTTTTTTTAGTATTATATGTATATTTTAAGTATTTCTGTGATTTACTATTTTTAGTTCTTCAGGTTTTAGTGTATAATTTAGTATTTTGAGAATTTTTTTTTTGTTTTTATTAGATTTTGGTGAATAAGTTCGGATTTTATTGGTATATTTTTATGTTTTTGGATATATTTTAAGTATTTTGGATAATAATATCTAAACCGATCCGGAACCGTATAGGAACCGAAAAGTTTGGGTACTTAACGATTCTCAAATTTAAGAATCGAACCGATCCGATCCGGAACCGGAAGGAACTGAACCGGAACCGAACCAAAATTTTATAAGTACCTATTGGATCCAAAACTCTTCTACCCGAAAGATCCAGAACCGAATGGTTCTTTTCTGAAACCGAACCGAATACCCGAATGCCCAGACCTACCGTGAATTATAATTTGTCTTGATTGGTGACAATTGACGTTTTTTACAACAGTGCTGCAAAACCGTCCCGTCTTCCTGTCCCCATTGTGTCGTTTTTAACGTTCTCTCACATAAAAACAAACCCGCTCAATGATCTTTGATTGAAATTTTTCTTCTTTTATTTTGTTATAAAAACACGTTTCCATTTCTGGGACATTTAATTTCATCCGTCTCATATGTATATCTTAATTTTCCGTCTCATCTCGTCTGAGAAATTGTTTTATGTTCCCACAGTATACGAATGGGTTAAGCATATGAATGTCACTTAGGACTAAAGTTCGAAGTCTATCTTTAAAAATTATTGGATTTGGACTTAAATACAGATAGTTTAAGGAATAACAAAAAAAATCTATAATTTTAAAACTAACCATTTTCTCCTTTTTGCTCTCTCTATTTCTTCCTATCTCTCTCTACTCCCTTTTGTTAGTTTGTTAATTTTTGGTTTTTATGGTTATATCACAAATTCACCCACTTAAATATACAAATTAAAAAAACCAGTATAAAGGTTATACTGTGCTTCCTAATTACAGTTTTTAGCAATTTATTATACGTAAAACATCAAAAAGAATATGCACTCACCCACATCTCCAAGCATTTTAACAAAAGAAAATCATTAGCCATTAGCCAAAATAATATTTAAAATGTATAAAGCTAATATTATGTTTTTCACCAATTTATAATATTTCATATATTCTAAAATATAAAATGTTTAAAGAAATTTTTTGCTTTATTTTTAAGATATTTTACAACATTTTATGCAAAAACTAAACTAATTTTATTGATTTGTATGGCTATTTATATTTTGGAGTATTATTGTGATTGATTAAAATTTTTTAGTTAAATACATTACCAATTAGAATTTTTAATGCATAAAGTAGAATAAAATATAATTATTTTTTTTCAAAAATTTTGCATTTTTTAGTTAAAAGATTTTATATAATAAAAATAGAGAAAGTATTATTTGGGTAAATGTCTTAAAATTTGGGAAGTTGACAATCATTCGAAAAGAAAAGTTAGAAATGTTGACCGAAAAATTAATTATAAATTATTGATGTTTATTCCCAATAGAAGATATTTATACTTTATCAGTTTCAATATATTTGATGTTGTAGAGAATTTTTGTTATTTCAAAATATATGATTTTTAGGTTAGTTTTAACTTTATCAAAAACTGTGTAATCAATTGTATTTGACTAGTTTAATTTATATTTTTAATATTACTTTTTTGAAAATGCAGATTTCTTAATTGGTGTGTTTTTATGTCTTATGGGTCATTTGACTCATTTCCTATTATTTTGGGCTACTGAATATCATATAGCCCATTTGTGATCTTTTCGTTTTGCTGCAAATGAGTTTCAAAATTAGGGTCCGGTGGTTTGTGGATTGTGGTAAATACGACAGAACTGGCCTTTGTTCACTTTTTCTCTTTAAAAGTGAACAAAGGAATTTAGAAAAAAATGTACAATATATATAATGATCATTATACACACAAATCACATCAGTTTTTCTTTTTTGTTTTATGGGTTATGTAATGAACTAGTATATAATATTTTTATGCTATAATTACTAATTTCTCTTAAAATAAGTTGTTGTGACTTGTGATGACACTAATCTAATTCAGATAATTATCCCGAATATATAAATTATCTAAATTTAACATTAAAATAAATTTTAAATTTCCTTATTAGAATCACTCAAATTTATCTAAAGTTACATATAATGACCCCGATTTGAATTTGATCCGTACTGTCTGAGTAATAATTCTACGTACCCGAATTACACGTATCCTACATGCTACTCACATTATCGAATCTATTTCTTAAAAGACACATTTTCAGATAATAATTTTATGTATTCATACTATCACTACAATTCCAACTTTTATATCCGAAATGAGAAAAGCCTAGTTATGAATATATATAACAATGATTATAGTTGGCATTTTATTATACAAAAGTAGGATTTAATTAGGTGTGGATTAAGATGATGTTTAGTGTTTCACTCATCCAACAGCACAAGGAAGATGTTCCGACAAGAACAACTTTTTTTGGATAGTAACAACAACAAGAAGAGAGCTCCACCAAATTAGAATAACCATATAAGGTGATTGTGACGAATCCACTCAAAATCCGAGTTCCATTGCTGGGATCATCCCACCAGAAGCTACAATCTGTTGCTCCAGCTGCGTATAATAGATTCGATCATGAAAACATCAATAAAGTTCCAAATGTTGATCACAAATGGCAAAATACAATAAGAACAATTTTATACATTCCTCCTCACCTTGAACAGAGTCTCTAATCTGTTCTTCACAAGGTAGTACTCTTGCTTCACTTGTTGCAAACATCTATGACATCTGAAATTGTCATCCATATTTTTCTAATCAGATATTGAAATCGAACGAAAAAAAAAAATGGACCAATCAACATATTCGATCGAACTCACGCTTCAACATTTTGTTGCTCGCAGAAGCTGCGGAAAACAACACAAGCATTCTTCACTCTCTGAGCTCCTATACTGTTTTTTGGACAACATCACACACTCAAAGGCTTAATCTCTTACACATCTCAAGATCTCAAAGTGCACATATACATGTGCATAAATGAGTCAGGGATCATTATGGATAAGGATCTGATCTAAGTTCAAAGTAGCTAATTTTGTTTTGTTTTTGTTTCTTACCTGGAGCTGCTACCTTTGAGTTGATGAACATGAGGATCAACTTTTTTGAAGTCTACGACTTGTTGATCTCTGCAGAACCATAAGAACAGTGTGAACATAAACTCTGGAAAGTAAGAGTAGAAGAAGATGATTATAGAGAGTGTTTAAAATGAATTTAATTACAGGGAAAGTGTGAGATCATTGAGGATCCTGTCAGAATCTTGGAAAAAGAGAGAGACAACTTGTGAAACAAAATCTGGATTGCTTTCATCTTGTAGTTGTTGCAGCTGCAAGAACTGGCTGTCCAAAATCCCCTTTTTTTTGTGTACCAAAAAACAAAGTCAGAAACTAATTTTACATAATCAAACCTAAACTCATGAATTAGATTCCCAAAGAAACTACAAAAGGTTTCATATACTAATTTCAAGAAAACCATACATTCTAAACCATAAAACCACCCTTTCAAATTAGTTTCTGACTGTTTCTCAGTTCAAGTGACATAAATTAACTTACTTCCAAGAAGAGTGATTTAGTGTAATCTTGCAAACTCTTCTGCATCTGAACCAACTCCATCTTCTATGTTTTAATTATTTTTTTTTGTTCTCTGTTCCTCTCTGCCAATAATGGAGGATGAAAGAGTCTACCAAATCCTCAGTACTTACAAGATGAGAACAAAATCCTCCGTATCAAAAAAAAAATATATATTTTTAAAAAACTTAGAAAAAAATGTATTTTATTGTTACAGTTTTAGTTTGGATGTGAGAGAAGAATCCAGAAAAGAAATCATGGAAGTTGGTCGTGCTGTCAACTGTCTAACCATTCGCGCCACTTTTTACCCTTATTTTCAGCTTCTCCTCGTTTTTTCTTTCGCAGATGTGATAAAGACATAAGATGCATTGATACTTCTCTCTTTGTCCTTTTTTGTTTCTCTTAATATTTTAAAATACCTTTTTTGTATCGAATTTATAATTACTGTACATCTGATGAAAGCATATATTATGCACTGCCTGCGTTCAATGTATCTTTCAAATAGCATCTCTTTGGGCGAATTTATTATATATATATTAATTTGATTGATCTTCGGTGATTTTGTCCCGTTAGTATTTGTTTATTAGAATAAAACATTGATTGGTTAGTTTGTTTACAATGGTGTCTCACAAAATCGTAACGTAATGAGTTTATAAAAGTGCATTTGTGACTTTGAACTCCATAGGCCTAACATTTTGTAATGTTGTCCACAGCTAAACAAAATGCAATATCTAATTTCTATAGCCTATCTCATCCAATCATGTGGCGGAGATGAGTGCTCCTTGAAATGCAATTTATTTCCTTGTATCCTCTTTTTATCTTTTTTTCTTTATAAGGTATATATCATACCAGTTTATTTTCCATCTCATTTCGCCATTTTGTAAGATTTTCTTGTTTTCCTTCGATTTAATTGTTATTTAAGTTTTAAACCGTAAGAAAATCCAATAAATACTGTGATCATTAAAGTCTAATCTCGGTTACGTGATGAAATTAGTTCGGGATTGGTCGAGTAGGCTATAGGCTATAGCAAATGGAAATTAGTACTTCTCACAAGTCAATTATTTGATTTTTTTCAGAATTTTATGTGTCTAGATTTCTTCCTGCTCTCTAGCTCTTTTACTTCTCTCAGGTATGTAGGGACAAAGATAAGTTAAAAAAACCTTAAAATTAAAAAGAATAGGTAATGGGTTTAGTGGAATCTTTTCCTAACTATTAGATAACCAAACCGGTTTGGTATGTTGCCAAATCATATGGCCACATCATAGAAACGAACCAAGCCCATAAAACCTACACGAGCTCTTTTTGTTTTCAAGATTAAATGTATTTCTATTTCAAAACCAACTAACGATAAATGGAGTACTTTTCATATGAGACTTTATTAGATTTTGGTATATTCTAAGCACACAATCTCATATTTCGCAATTACTACTACTTCATTTGTCACATTTCTCTAGTTTTCCCTCCCTCTAAATACTTTCACACCATTCTTATCTATTTTCCCATGCATAGTAAATGTTGTATTCTTCCTTAAATAATTTGTATTTTCAATTACACTTCCAACACGTCAAGCCATATCTAATAATAGTATATTAGTATCACTCTGTTTCTGTACATTTAATTGGGTAAAGATCTCCATTTTGACACGCCTCACAAGATGAATGCGACATGCAAGAACATACTATTAAATTTAAACCAATGGTAGAAAACTTATTATACTAACTAATCAAGATTATTAGTTGATCTTTCTTGATAATGGGTCCATCGTCTAAGAGGGCTGCTCCATCACTAATGGACCTTTAAGATCTTATTATGAGTTTGCTATCTTACATTATCTCCGTATAAAAGTTAAACTGTGCTTCCTAATTACTTTTTAAGCAATTATACGTAAAAAGTCAACAAAGAATATGCACTCACCCATATCTCCAAGCAATTTAATAAAAGAACTTAAATCATTAGTCTAATAAAAGAATAGGATTGAACCAGCTTATATCGAATGAAAGAATTTTTGTTTTTAATTGATTACCAGGAGATTCTAGGCCAAAACTCATAATTCATCTAAACCTAAAACGATAATATATTAAATTAGTTTCATCTCAAACGTCACTCGAACGAGTAACTTGAACGAGTAACTTCTAACTCATTACTTTAATATTAGCCAATAGCCAAATTAATATTGAAATTGTATAAAACTAATTTACATGTCGCTGTTGAAGATAGCAGCCAATTATGATTTCTTTTTAATCCGAAATAAATACTTGCATGTTGAGATAGTCCATTTGTTGGTTCAAAGCCAATTTCAGACTAAGTTTAATTTGCACAAGTAAAATGAATGAGCTGTTGATTGATTCTATCTTGTGTATGTGCTTAGGAGTTTGATTAATTTAAAGGCCAAAAAGGCGTTTTAGATGTTAAAATGTTATTTAATTATATCAACAACACATATAATAATATTGTGATCAAAGCAATCCTTTTGACCTCTAAGCGCAGACACAGAATCGAAACTTGAAACTATTTATTATATTTACGTTTCACATTTGCGTTTGATATATATAGAAAAAGAAATAATTTCCTGTTATCATGGTAAATTGAAATATTTTGAATTTAAAGGCGCGCAAGCGGTATAAGTCTTGAATGTAATGCAAAAACCACAAAATTTAACATACATACAGTTAGGGGTGGGCATGATACCCGTCCCGACCCGTCTCGTTCCATCCCGTACCCGTTCCCGAATTTCCGTCCCATATATATCCTGTATTTTTATATGGAATAAGTTTTTAACGGGACGGAACGGGGACAGGAATTCCCGTAATTCCCGAAATCCCGTTTAAGATAAATATAAATATGTAGTTTATATATATTATATGCATATGTTATGTAAAATAAAATCATATCTTATCTATATAATAATATAATATATTACAAAAGCTTTTCTTTAATTGTTTAAAAGTTAAACCTAATTATAAAGTTGAACAAGAATACAATCACCAAAATTTCAAACTTTTAATTTATATGAAATATTCTTTAATGTATTTTTCATAATTTAAAGTTAAAAACATATATGTTGTGATAATAAATAAAAAGAATACGATAAATATATTTAAATTATAAGTTTTTTATTAAATGGAAATTCCTGTTCCCATCCCATTCCCGTCCCGTCCTATCCCGTTTCCGTCCCGAATGTTAAACGGGATATAAACGGGATGAGTTTTTGTGTTCCCGAAATTTCCGTTCTTGTCCCGTTCCCGACAAATCCCATCCCGAATTCCTGAACGCCCACCTCTACATACAGTGGCGAAGCCACAACTTTTACAAGGGTCAAAAAAAAAAAAAATTTTACTAGGGTCAATTTAATTTCGACCATATGTTACCGGAGTCAATAAGTTAGTTTTGTAACGTTTGACGAGATTATTTTGTCAAAATACAAATAGAATGGAATTTCTTTTAATCCACATGGGTCAAATGACCCTTCTTCCAACCTGCTAGCTTCGCCACTGCATACATAAACATATATGATAAACTCAACTAGCCAATATCTACCGATTTGCGTTTCGCATTTATGAATAATGTTTATAACGAAAAACTAAAATCATGCATAACTGAAAGTAAATTTTGTAACCAGAAGAACTAAATATTTGAAAAAAAAAAAAATCTATGTCGTACATTAGGTTATGGCTTTTTCATAACCGTGTTAAGTCGTCGAGCTCAAGTTATAACTTATAACCCGAAAGTCTATACAAACTTTTCGAAAGAAAGTTCTATTTAGATTCAGTCAAGATTCATTGCCAAACTTCCTTCAACACCTTCGAAATTTAGGTCCAAAACTTAAATACTTTTGCTTCTACTTTTCTTATAGAGGAAATAATAATCAACTATTCCAACATTATTGCGTCTTCATGTGTAGACTTATAAACGAGTAATAATTTGACTTGGTCAAGTTCGTTACTAGTTTTTTTTTCTGCGGTGTTAAACGCAACACCTCGGACCGAATCAATGGGTTATCGTCTCTAGTTCTTCTATAAATACGCATCAAAAATATTAAGAACACACTTAAAATTTATACACCTAACTCGAAGTTCGAGCCCATGTCCGACGCTTCTTCTTTGCTAATACCAAAAACAAACCCTCCAGTTTCATCGAAATCACCAATGGCAAACAAATCCCTCACAGGCCTCGAAAGTCTCATAAAGCTTCTCCCAACAGGAACACTCTTCATCTACCTCTTACTCAACCCTGTCCTGACAAACGACGGTGAATGTTCCACATCTAACAAGGTCATGTCAAGCATCCTGGTCGCTCTTTGCAGCTTCTCATGCGTGTTTTCATGCTTCACCGATAGTTTCAAAGGCACGGACGGAACAAGAAAGTATGGTATAGTCACCAAGAAGGGTCTTTGGACCTACGCAGATCCAGGATCCGTGGATTTGTCCAAGTATAAGCTTAGGATTGCGGATTTCGTTCACGCAGTTTTCGTGGTGGCTGTGTTTGGGACACTGGTCTTACTTGACGCTAATACCGCAAGCTGCTTTTATCCGGGGTTTAGGGAAACGCAAAAGACTTTGGTCATGGCTTTGCCTCCGGCTGTGGGCGTTGCCGCCGCCGCTATCTTCGCTATATTTCCGAGCAAACGGAATGGCCTCGGGTACGCTCCAGCTGGTGAGGAGGAGGAGGAGGAGGCCAAGAAGGATTCTGGCCCTGCATGAGACGTGTTGCTTCTGTTGTTTCTAAGTTCTTGTGATCTTTGGTCAAGATTTATTGTAGGATATAAAAGAAAACGATTGTATGCCTAAAACATTTATTTTGTTCTTTGTAATGACTGTATATTGTGTGGCAACTTTATAGTGTTTCAGAATAAAACGTTACCATGTAACACAAAAGAGTTCCTTAATTGGTGTGTGTCTATATAAGTTCATTAGCCAAACTTTATGAAGACCTAAGGTTTCGTAATTTACAAGTATCTTCCGACATCAAATTAGCTTTTATCCGGATGATCTTCTGCTTTGCTTTCTTGCGAGAATGTCTGAAGCTACCACGAGATCGATCTTTGGTAATAACTAAATCGACTTTGACAATATGGTGATCAGAAGTACCCTTGGAAGAAACAACTGAATATGAGCCAGGAACAAACTCGTAAGGTGACTCAGGAGATGCCAGAATGTAGTCGACTCGTGTCCCATACTTGCATGTTCCTTGTACATCTGCATGAGATCAAGAATTTCACATTACTATGATTTTGTATAATAATGGAAGAACAAAACTTCGGAAGTTCAAAACGAAGAAACTAACTTTGGCCTTTGGCAATAATGACTACAGGTTCACATTCTCCTGCGAATTCTTTTGAATCCAAATATCCTTTTCCCTTGAGGAATCTCATCACTTCAACTCTTGGCGTCGGCTTTCCAGAATCCTCATAATACTGTTTTGGTCATTTATGAAAATCATGACCGATTTAAGATCTTATCTACTTGTGATGATCTTACAAGTTTTTTACCTTTACAATGTGGTTCCATCTTGCTGTGGAATAATCAGAGCCATCAAGAGAATTCAAGCCTCCCAACAAAATGTGGGGAGATTCGTCTCCTCTAGTAATTGCCTCGATTTGCTTCATCCGCCAGTTCTCATCTAGATGGTCAAGTTGCGTACAATACACGTTTACTTCTCCAGCCCATGGGACCTCTATAGTCACCTTCAAAACATTCCTACACAAACACACACACAGCAACTGTTGACCACAAGCAAATGTGTTTCACAACAGAAAACAAAAACATTTGCACTTCCATAACTCCTATAGCCCGAACCTTATTTGGCTTTTCTTCAAATTTAAAACACAATAGGAAACAGAACAAGCACTACCTAAGTGTAATGAGCTTACAGTTAAAATCTACTAAGTGTTAAGAATTTTCTATCACCTGAAATCATCTGCATCGGCGATTCTCTGAACTCTCCACTTCTTTATGGGCCATTTTGACAGTATGGCATTGCCATATTCCGGCGCCCAACTTTCTGCAAACACGTACTTCATACCTAAGGAGGAAGCCAAATCCGATAATGGCTTCATAAGTTTCTCTTCCTCTGCTTTCACGTCTTGCAAAGCCAAGATGTCTGCATTCAACTCTCCTAGCAACTCAGCTATGCTTCTTCTGCTACTGTATCCGTTAAAGCTTTCATGGTCCCACCAACAAGAAGGAAGACACACGGGAGATCTCATCGACACACTTCCTCTGTTTTCCTTCCCGTCGTTACCCTCTTTCTCACGCTCTACCATGCTAAGGAACCTGTAGCTCTGTGATAATGAAATCTCATTGTCTGGGAGATTAAAGTATACCTTTGGTTTCTTTACCGCAGAAGGATGTAACGGAGACGGCTTCAGAATCCCTTTGGGAGAGGCACTTATGATGTTGTCACTATCTAGATGACCAAGCAGAGTTGCTTCCTCTATGTTTTGCACGACAGGCGCAAGTGAGAACATTGCCACGTTAAACGTTGCAACCCGAATATGTCTTCTTGAGTTTGAGCTCAGATGGACAGAAGAAGTTTCTGTTTCCGGGCTCTCTTGTCCCCGAGATCTCCGTCTTGCTTTCCTGAACCTCCTGAGGATAACTCTGGCTCTCACCCGTTTCTTGATGACCCATCGAAGTCTTGTGAAAAGGCAACGAAGCTTCCTTCTGAACACACACAGCATGTAATCTCTCTGTCTTCTGCTTCAAGCAAGAAAAAAAAAAAAAACAGCTACACACGATCAACACTTTTCTAGAGATTTTCCTAACAAAAGATACAAACTTGTCAAGACACAAGAGAATTTAAAATTTAATACTATGATATCCGATCAAGAAGAGATGAGATATTTATGTATTTATGAAGATAAGCCATGAGCTCAACTGCTCCAAATTTGGTGGAGAAAGGATAATATTCACTCAATTCTGTTGAGCGTCTCATTTCTTAATGTCAAACAATGCAAACCTGCTACAAGAAAAGAACCAAAACTCACCAGTTCATCAACCTTCTCCCAAGTAGGTTAAGCAGAAAACTGACAAAAATATATATTATAGTCTATACAACAAGACTTCTATGTAACTGTGGGCTTACTTTTAGAGTTTAGATTGTCTTTGTGTATACACGTGTCATCACATTTTGTGTATAAAAAACTATGTTTAAACAGACTTTTGTTTTGTTTTGTTTGAACACAAGTTTAAACAGACTATTAGTTGACTTTATCAAACAAATTACCAACCCTGGGACCAAATTAGAATAAACAGGCTATTAGTTTGACTGATTTTGTCACGCATACCATAAGTTAAAAGTGTTTAAATTTTTCTCTTCTGGAGCTTGTCGTCTCTGAAAAATTAAAAATTACACAGTAAGAGAAGCATATTTACATCCAAACTTAAAAGAAGCATGAAGAAAAATGAGAACAAGTTATCGAAAACATGACGAGACTATCGAAACGTGTATTGTGTATAAGTATGCTTTATGCATTAGATGGAGCAAAGAGAAAGACCTTAAAGGTAAGCGCGACCGATAAGGATCAGCTCCGAAACTGACTCCAAACATCTTGCTCCAACGTTGTAACTCTCGAATCCCACCATCTTGGAACCACCCCTCGCCGTCTCCGTCCCTGACGTTTGACACACTTTTCCAAGACCCGGTTGGTTTAGTAATAATGGAGCTAAATCAAACCCCATCGGTTTAATCTGTTTGGACACAAAAATTTCCTGAATTCACCGATCGCTCCCTACTTTTACGAAATTTACATTTTGACCCTTTGATATATGGATCGCTCATCACGTATACACAACCGGATGATTGGAGCCATTTTGCAGAGACGACGAAATGATTAGTAGTAATTTAATGATGGGAAAAAGGGAAAAAGATATGTTGAAGACACATTCTTATGGCAAGTTATACATATAGCCACACTGTGAAGTAGACACGTTTTATACCACCTCTCTATAGTCTATACTGCCCCCAAAAGATCTTGTTTGTTGACGTAAGGAGAAGGGTGTTATATATTTAAGGACCCTACCATCATTTATTATACGATGTTTTTATTCTTTACGGAGTATCTATTTTTGATTAACATAAAGTAACTTTTTTATATTCTGTAATACTTTTCAATGTTTTTATATTTATTTTACTAGTTGTTTGTATTTATAAACATTCGTGTAATACTTTTCAATGTTTTTATATTTATTTTACTAGTTGTTTGTATTTATAAACATTCGTGTGATGGTAAGTTAACGTGATTTAAAGAACTAGTCCATTGAGGGATGAGGGACAGGGAGAGTGGAGAGATGAATCAGATCTAAAATGATCACCTCAATAGGTTTAATTATTACACAAATGGTCCACATCATTCTCCAGGTAACACATCTATATCTCCTAAGGTCACATTCTTTTTAAGGCAAAATGGTAGTATTAATTAAAAAGTCTTACAATTTGAAAATGGCCTTAAAACATCAAATTTATTTACAAATAACAACTTACCCGAAAAGTGTGTCACCAAAAAATAATACAAGCAAAGTTGGATTGAATTAGTTATTTTGTAAAGTATCATTCTTTCTAATAGAGAAGAAAGGATCCTGTCCTGTCTTTTAATTTCTTATGCTTCTTTTTCCTCATTTTCTCCATTTTTGTATGTTTTCGTGATGCCAAACGTTTTGTTTGTTTTACAACCTCATTTGTTTTTTTTTGTAGAGTACGGGTTAGTTAGTTTGATATCCGTTAGGGTCGGGTTGAATAACAAATATCCCAAAATTCAAGAATATCCTATTCGTATCTAAAAATATATCGATTAAAAGTATTTTACTATATGGGTATTACAGAGTAAAAAGAAATCCTTAAAAAAATATATATATATTTTAAAAAATGAGAATTTTATGGAAAACTCATAAAAACACGTGTTTCTCTATAAATGGTGTAATATTAGTTTTTAATTGAAGCTTAAATATATACATTATATTAAAATATTAATATCATTTCTGTCTTCAGAACTCTAAACAAAGGAAATGTTCTAATCGAAGTTAAAGAAACAAAATTGAAATATTCTAATTAAGCAGTACAACATATCTCTCCTTTGGATCGGCCGCATCAACGGACCAGACCTTTGCTATAATAACCACTAAAACTGTTTCCACTGTTGTGTCTCGGAATCCCAAACTCTCAAGAACTTGTCCTTACATGAATTACCAGCTGAATCGAAGCTGAGCAATAATTAAAAAAAAAAAAAATCAAACCCTTTAGATTAGATATAAAAGATATAATATCAGTCAGAGAATATAATCAAGATTTCAAAATGTTATGATATACTCTTAATCTCATTTTCTATGTTCTTTCTTCTAGAATTATTTTCTTGTCATCCGCACTTCTTTTTCCTAACTATTCTTTTAAAATAAAAGTAGATTTAGAAGAATTGTGTGTATGTATGTCTTTTAATTCCGAGGCATCTGTTACTTTCAAATTTCAATGATGTTGCCATGCTGATTCACTAATAGACCAAAAAAGATTAAGATTTTAAGATAAGTAGTTACTTTTGATTTATCAACAAACATTTGGAAAAAAATCCTTTACAAAAGAAGAAACAGACACACAACACATGATAAATCACCAAACATAAAAATTAAATCACAAGAAAATTATTTGTTTTTAAAGCATTACAATGACCATTGATGCATTATGCATAACTTACACAACCTTAATATTTGCCATCTCACGAGTAGTTACATTTCATTTCATTTTATGATGCACATATATGTATAGTGGAAATCATATATATCATTTCTCGATCTCGGAAGCATTGTCGTCATTGTTCTCCGACGGATTCCCAATTCCGTGACGTCTACTAGGGAACACCGTGAAGACAACTCCGGAGATAACTCCGATCACCGGAGGCAAAACCATTAGAAAAATCTTCCCAGTGGAACCAAAGCCAGGATAGAAGCAGTTAACAGTATTGGCATCCAACAAAGAAATAACGCTGAAAACGATAAGAGAGAAGAAAGCGTGAACGAAATCTCCAACTCTAAGCCGATACGAAGACAAATCCTTTGAAGAAGAATCTGGCCAGAGACCCTTCATGGTGGCGACTCCATAGTGAATGTAACCGTCCCTTGTTCGGTAACTATCGGTGAAGCAAGTGAAGCAGCAAGAGAAGGCGCATATAACGATGAGAGCTCCGGTTAAGTATTTGTTGATTAGGAGGCAATGTCCATTGTTGGTTAAGACAGGGTTTAAGAACTGGAACAAGAAGACGGTTCCTGTAGGGAGGAGCCTGATGAGGTCTCCTACGCCTGAATATGTCCGGTCTCTTATGGCTTTGAATGTTGTCGACATTTTGATATTCTTCTTGTTCTGGTAAATTAGGTTTCAAGGTGTTGGTTATTCTTGAATATGTTCTCATGAAAGTATGGTTCTCCCGAGTGTTTATAGATGTGTGTGTGAGAGAGAGAGAGATTGCTTCTACGTAAAAAAGGGTTTGGTGTTGCTTATACTCTTTCAAAAAGTTGGGGAATGTTTCAATTATGATTATTTTTATTTTTTTGCTTTTGTTGCCCTTATTAGTATTTTCGGGTTACTAGAAAACGTGGCTTTGAGGATTAGATTCGTTATATTCCTCTTTGTATTAGAGTGTCCCACTTAGATGCATAAATGATAGGCTCAAATTAACCCTTTGAACTACTCTCTCAAATTAAGAGATCAGTTGTAATACTTAGGGGTCGAATTCCACAGAGATTCAAGATTCACACAATAGAGTAAAGGTTTTCGAATTAAGCTAAACGAGAAATAATGAAATTAAAAGACAGCAAACGAAATCAAACAAGTTTGTAGATTGATGGAGAAAGCGCTAGACTTAGGGAAATTCTTTCGGTGATTCAGAATTGCAAACCAGACAGGATGTTAAAGGTTTAATGAAGAATCGTTCTAGAACTCGAAACACAATAATCAAATCAATCAACTCTCGTCGCAGAGATTTCTATGTCTAGATCCTAGAATTCCAAATCTCTTTGCAAACTCAAAGGCTCAGACATGCATTAAAATCAAGTTCGATAAGTTCACAAAATACCTAAACCAAATCTCTTTGCGAATAGCTATTTTGCTCATCTAAGATTATTTTCAGGAAATCAATAACACTTTCGTGTCTACTAATTATCTAAGATCTAAATTCCAGGTGATCAATCCAGAACAAGCATTAGATTCAATCTAGATGAAGAAACCATATGATAACCCTAACAATTCTATCAAATTCAACAATTCATCATCAACCTAGAAAAACCCTAAATCTAACAAGTAGATTACTCAGACATGGTTGATGAAACACAAATCATAATCTGAATAATTTGCATTAAGATATTAAAAAGAGTATTAAGGGAGTTCGAAATCTTCTCTCTAACAAGGTGAGTTCTGATTTGTCTCTCCAAAGCTCTCTTGCCAAAATCTCAAAGCACAAAGTAAAAACTAAGATGATAACTTACAAAAGACTTTTAGAAACCTAAATATAGTCTAAAACCCGAAAAGGACTTGTTTGCAAATAATAGAAACTTTTGGGCAATTTCCTTTCTTCAAAACTCGTCGGTTTGTCAAATCCCGATCGGTGTCGATCGACACCCATAAGTGGTGTCGATCGACACCAGGCTTAAAAGTAGTCTCCGACTTGCTCTCTTCAGATGCTTCAAACTAAATGCTCCAAAATGCTCCAATATCTTCAATCAATCCTAATATGTACCTGAACCTGCAAAAGACTCGAAAAGACTCCAAAAACAAATAAAAGACTCTATAAACATGCTTATATCATGGCTGAAAAACCGGAAAAACCATGATATATCAACTCCCCCAGACTTAGCTTTTTGCTTGCCCTCAAGCAAAACAGAAAACTGAACCTGTGAAAGAGGTTTGAAAACATAGGAACTCACTTAATCTTTAGAACACTGAATCAACCAAAACCAGAGTAAAGCCACATCAAACAGTACCAACTTAAGTTAAGACCTCTAGTAATTTTCCGCAGACTTACTAACCATCCAAATTCCAAACCACAACAAAAAAAAGTAATCTAGAATCCCCATTGCTGACCTTATTCAAGTTAAAAGTGCAGTCTCATCGAGGGAATATCGATCTAAGGACACATGGACTCTTACTTACCTAAGTACTGATTTATTGAACAATCTGCTTCTAGTTTCCTTTCTCCCTCTTTTCTCGCTTCCAATCAGTCGATTTTTCCCTACTAGGGTATCATTTTATTTTATTTATCGACTGATTGTTCTCTTTCTTTCTTTTTTTTTTTTTTTTTTAGAAGTATCGAATGATTCAACTTCTCAAATTTAATCTATTCAAAGTATGACTCTTTTCATTCTTTTTTTTTTAGAGACTATGAAGGGAAGAGAGAGGGAAACCATAATCACAGACTAATCTTATCAGACCTAAGCAAGGAATCCGATTCTAAGTATACCAAGCCCCAGGATGAGAAAAATTAAGTTCATTATATCTAGGACAGCTCCGGATCATCTAGACACTCAAATAGTGAGGGGATAATGGAAGATCAATTTACCTTTGGAGTTTCCTGTTGGTAGAAACTGCTGTCAATGGCTGTAAGAATGGTCACTAAAAAAGTAGCTAAGACAGTTTGTTCCAAGGAAAGCTCATAGTTCCCAACTAAGTTTTGACTCAATAAAAACAACTTTTTGACACAAAAGACTCACAAAAGAAAAAGAAAACCAAATTAGTAACCACCTCCCCCAGACTTGAATAACACTGTCCCCAGTGTTAACAGGCCTGAGATTGGTAAAAGAAAGCAAATGGAACAATGTTAGAGTTAGAATTATGGTTGTTTACCTGCAGTCACGTAGGGTGTCGATCGACACTCTTTTGGTGTCGATCGACACCACCTCCGATTTCAGACAGTAACTTTGTGGAACTTGTGTTTATCCCCTAAGTTAGAAATCCAATGGTGATTCCTATGGTTGGTAGCACTGTTAGAACACTGAAAACACAAGTAATAATAAAGGTCAAACATACCATAATATCCTAATCCAACAGAGTTCAAAATAAAAATAAAAAGAACAGACTGACTCAAACAAAAACAGAAAAATGACTCAAATGCAGGAAAAGATAATAAAAGAAATGATAGAAAGATAAAACCGCAGAAAGAAGACTAATCGTCATCGGACTCGTCGGCGGCAGGAGATGGTGGTGAACGAGAGCGGGAGCGATGGCGGCGAACTGGTGAAGTAGCCTGAACTCCGCTGCAGCGAGGATGGGTGATCGCGTCCCACACGCTCTGAAAAGCGGCGATCACATACTTCTGGAAAGTCGCCGTGTCTGCAGGAACAGCAGGTGGCGGAGGAAGAGACGGAAATGGACGATCCCCAGCAGGATCCGGGACGACGTCGTTTTATTGCTCCACTCCATTCGATGTCACGCATATCGTCAGGTCGTCGAATGATATGGTAGTCCAAAACGTATTTTGAGTTTGACTATTGAGTGTGTGTGGAAAACACAAGGTTTGGTTATAATTACCGAACCAAAAATTATATATTGTTCTCTTCTTCTGTGAACCATATAGAAATTATTTTTATTTACCTTATTTTTGATGGCATACTAGGCTATATAAATCCAAATCTGTCCGAAATAAATTTCTTTTTTTAAAAAAGAATTATATATAACCAATATTTCAATATATAAGTATTTTATATGAGATATATCTAATTAAATATATAATATATTATTTTCACTATCTTTCATTAGAATTTAATCTACTATATATATAGTCTATATAAAAAAATCTTATTATTTTCTTCTTCAAATGTTAAAAGTTGGTCAGCTTTCTAAAATGGCAACACCATGAAGTTTTGGCTCCCAAAGTGACATCATAAAGAGAATTATTTTCTTTTTTAATAAAGAGAATTTTATTCAAGTGGCAGGGTAAGTGACTAAGTGTTACCACATAAAAACTTTACATTACATAAAAACCATAATAGAAATATTAAAGAGTGAAGAGCTGAAAATGTAATCGAAAACGAAATTAAAGACAAAGTAGAAGTAAGTCCAAGAAGGCAAGAACCAAAGCTTCAAAAGCCACATAAAAATGCTGGAGACCGCTTATTGGAACCAAGCAAGGACGGCGGCTAAAAGATTGCCATGGCGGTGATAACCACCTTCAACAAACTCAAGATCGACTTAGTCGAATCAGCCTGAAGACTGGCGAAAGATCAAACTTGGAACCGAGACAGTCCTATGAATCCTCTCTTGATCAAAGTTGTGACCACGACACAGAACTAAGGTAAGAGAGAACAACCAGCAAAAGATTATTCTGGTGGAGAATTTGTTTCTTTTGGATTTTTTATACAATATGTATATATATACTATTGTTTATTTTTAAAATTACAGAAAATTAAATCCACTTCGATCACGAGATTATAAATCTACATGATTGATCATGGCTGGCCAATTTTCTACTTTTGTGTATGAAAAGACTAAACATACAAATTGGAAAGAAGACGAAATTTTCTTAGCTTTATGTGTTAATGTGAGAGATTCACATGTAGCTAAGTGTTCAGAACTCTGCTACCAAATGGTTATAAAAGAGAGCTAATTCGAGCAGAGGCATGTGATTTGTGAGTGGCAACGTAAAAATCATCATATTCAGCCTTTTTTGACATCCGTGACTTAAAATTCCAACGATGTCTAGAGACAATAAGGAGTGACACTTCTATTCTCCTTCGTCATCGACAAGAAAACAAAAATATTTACAAAAGCAAACATATTGATTGAATCCACTGAGCGGATTCCACTCGTATCGGTACTTGTACACATTGAAGTTTGTCCCATTAATTCTATTTAAACCAGACTATTTTCTTTTCCAAGATATGGTTGCAACACACCCGATATTAACATACATTTTTCATATCTTCCCAAATAAAATTTCATTGTAAACTACATAGAATTAAATATATAAACGAATTATGTGAGTATGTCTGTCTACATACTAGTAATATATACTATAATTTTGAAAATAACTTTTGTATTGTTGAATATACAGTTAAAGTGTTATGTCAATCATGAATCATATATAGAGTGATTGAATGGAGGTTATGTCAACCAATCGTGAATAAATGTCATTATGGCGCTCCGAGAACACAAAAAACATCAGAGTTGCCATTCAACAAATGAACACTTTTTTCTTTCAAAAAACAAATGAACACTTTTGCGACCGTTTGCTATCTAACAAAATAATTGAATACTTCCTCAGTTTCAAAAATAATATCAGAGTTTTATTTTTGTTTCATTGTCGTTTTCAATTTTAAATGATTTTTATGTTTTTAATTATTTATATTATATAGTTTGTTTTATGATTGGTTAATGATGTTTTTGTTTTAGAAAATTAACAAATCATATATTTTTTTAATCTATATGCATATTCTTAAAATGACATTTTTTGTGAAACAGAAAAAGTATTAAGTGTTTATTTTGGGAGCAATCATTATTTTATTTTATTTTTCTTTACAAGAAACAAATTTCAGTTTTTTGAAATGTTTAAAACGATAGTTAAAATCGATGATTATTGTACCACAAGTGGTACCACTTAGTTTTTTTTTTGCATTGGTTTTACATTATTTAAATTAATTTGTTCTAAGCCAACCACATCTTTTCTGCTCCATTTCAATCGTTGTCACATGTTTATACTCCTATCATCTGGATCCATATATTATCACAGCAACTACAAAAAAATATTTCCATTACAACTTGTGAAAGAAAACTACATGCATGTGACGCTAAAAGGCAGTCAAGAACAAAACTCATTTATGGTTTTACGGTCTGTAGTAGTACAGTAGAATTGGAACTGCTGGGTGTACATGAAACTCGGCCACGTATTAGGTAACCAAGGGAATAATAACACGTCACCTTTTTAATTTCGTGGAAGTAATTACTAGTAGTCTCCGAGATTTCCATGATTTTCCCAACATAGGAAAAAAAGAAAAGAAATTGTATATACACATATTAAGTAGAGGTATTTAATTTGGCCACGCGGTCTCTAACTATCTTTTTGTTACTTCCCGTTTAATAATAATGTCCATTAACAGAATACTACTGTCCAAAAGTATTTAAAATTAGTCAACTAGGGTCAAACTTCACTATCGCTGGTTAGAAAGTAGGTACTACTATTTTGGATGTTGCTAAGACTTGAATTTGAACACGGTGTCGGTACTTATGTTTTGGTGAATGGTGGTTATGCATTTTACTCTTATCTGGCAATATACTCGTATGTCGTATCTAACCCGAAAGCGTATAACTTTTTTTTTTTTTTGGTTTTAAAAGCGTATAACTTTGTAGATATCGGAAAAAATTCCATTATATCAGACCACCAAAAAAATATTACAGTACCTGTTATCATTAGTTAAATTTAGAATTACTTACAGTGTATTGACCGCCTCCTTTGGATTTTATTTTATTATATTTAACTTTATATCTACTAGTAATTATTAATCTCTTAATTTTAAAATGATAAACTAACTTTTTAAAGATTAGATAATTTTTTTATGTTTACATGTATTTTTCTATTAGTTAGTAATAACAAATTTTGATTTTCAAAAAATAGTTGTTGGAAATATTTATATTTCTTGAATTATAGTTTACAATCATAGAAAAATGAAATTGTTCAATTTAATAAAATTATAAATTTATGATTAAAAAGTAACTGTTTTCAATATGTGTGAAAACTTTATAAAACATTTTATTAGCAGAGAATTTTTTTATTTTTTTGTATTAAATAAATTGAATATAACCAACATCCCATTGTTGTGTTAGAAAAAAAAAAAACCAACATCCCATAGTCACAAACTGATGATATATGCCGACTTAATTGAAATCAAAAACAAAATGGGAAAACCGGATACAAACCAAAGAATACTTTGAGATCCTATTCCTAATAATAACGATCACACAAGACCATGGCCGGTTAAATTAAAGCGCTGCAAGAATCAATGCCAGTACAGAACTACTACCGATGGTGTTAGTTGAAACATCATACCTCTTACTCAAACTTTCACCACTTGCACGAATTCGAAATAGATCAAAAATTTTCCACAGTAAAACGTTATAGATTGCAAAAAAAAAGATGCAATGTTATGGATTACATGACATGAAGTACATCATTTGGATCAATCATACATATATAATGTTTGCATGTATATATATCAAGTTATACGTGTTGCTTAGATGTTATCCGATTCAAATCCAAACTCGATAAACTTTTAAAAATTCTATCCAAATGGCTATTTATCTCCTAAGTAAAAGTTAAAACTATCTTATTTTATTTTGATTCGGATCAGTTTCAATTGGCTCAGATTAACTCGATTAAAAACCTATCCCACTTTACCTGAGGCACTTCATTTGGATCAAAATTAGACACTGCAACTAATATTACATCGAATATCGCCAAATTCAAATACGATCGATATATATATTCTTTTATTTTACATATTTTTATTTGTATTTGTTGTGGTAGGACCGTAGGATGAAGGTTAAATCTTTTGGACCTAAATGTGAAGAACGAATCATCATCGAATGTTCCCTCAAAATACATGAAATACAGAGGTAATTAACTTTGTATTAGGGCTTGACTCTCTTCTTCGGCTTATAACAAAACAAATAAATACAATATATTTTTTTTTCTTTCATAAATAATCGGGAAATTAATAAGTGAGGTGTAAACCGACGCATTCAATAAAATTGAATAAGACTAGTGTGGACAAAATGCGACAGTAGAAATTGTGATCTCCCTAATTATTCACCTTCTTTGTCCTGTATTTAAGCACATCCTCCCTTCTGTCTTCCAACATGTCACATACTTGAGAAAAAAGAAAAAACAGAGCACATAAAAAGAGAACTCAATTTTTTTTTTGTTTGAAGGATGGAACTATCATCTTCTCCTTTACCTCCTCATGTGATGCTTGTATCTTTCCCAGGGCAAGGCCACGTTAATCCACTTCTTCGTCTTGGCAAGCTCTTAGCTTCAAAGGGTTTACTCATCACATTCGTCACCACAGAATCATGGGGCAAAAAGATGCGAGTCGCCAACAAAATCCAAGACCGCGTCCTCAAACCGATCGGTAAAGGCTATCTCCGGTTCGATTTCTTCGACGACGGTCTCCCTGAAGACGACGACGCGAGCAGAACCGACTTCACCATCCTCCGACCACAGCTCGAGCTGGTCGGACAACGAGAGATCAAAAACCTCGTAAAACGTTACGAGGAAGTGACGAAACAGCCAGTGACGTGTTTCATCAACAACCCTTTCGTCTCTTGGGTCTGTGACGTAGCGGAAGATCTTCAAATCCCTTGTGCTGTTCTCTGGGTCCAGTCTTGCGCTTGCTTAGCTTCTTATTACTATTACCACCACAAGCTAGTTGATTTCCCGACCAAAACACATCCCGAAACCGATGTCCAAATCCCTTGCATGCCTCTCTTGAAACACGACGAGATTCCTTCTTTCATTCATCCTTCTTCTCCTTATTCCGCTTTGAGAGAAGTGATCATAGATCAGATCAAACGTCTTCATAAGCCTTTCGCTGTTCTCATCGATACTTTCTACTCCTTGGAGCAAGAAATCATCGACCACATGACAAATCTCTCTCTCCCTGGCGTTGTCCGACCGCTCGGACCGCTTTACAAAATGGCGAAAACGTTAATTTGTGATGACATCAAAGGAGATATGTCTGAGACAACGGATCATTGCATTGAGTGGTTGGACTCACAGCCTGTTTCCTCCGTTGTTTACATCTCGTTCGGAACCGTCGCTTACGTGAAACAAGAGCAGATCAACGAGATTGCGTTCGGTGTGTTAAACGCCGGCGTTTCGTTCTTGTGGGTGATTAGACAACAAGAATTGGGTATCAACAAAGAGCGACATGTTTTGCCTGAAGAAGTCAAAGGGAAAGGTAAGATCGTTGAATGGTGTTCACAAGAAAAAGTCTTGGCTCATCCTTCTGTGGTTTGTTTCGTGACTCATTGTGGATGGAACTCGACGATGGAAGCTTTGTCTAGTGGAGTCCCAACGGTCTGTTTTCCTCAGTGGGGAGATCAAGTCACCGACGCTGTTTACATGATCGACGTTTTGAAGACGGGAGTGAGGCTCGGACGTGGAGAGACGGAGGAGAGGGTGGTGCCTAGGGAGGAAGTTGCGGAGAGGCTGAGAGAAGTTACGAAAGGAGAGAAAGCTATGGAGCTAAAGAAGAATGCTTTGAAATGGAAGGAGGAGGCGGAAGCGGCGGTGGCTCGCGGTGGCTCGTCGGATCGGAATCTTGAGGAGTTTGTGGAGAAGTTGGGAGCGAAACCAGTGGCTAAACAGAACGGAAGTCTTGATCAAAACGGAAGTATTCAAGGACTTTTGTTGGAAAAGTCATAAATGTGTTTTGTTTTTTGTGCTCTTTGTTTCTGCAAATCCTTAGTTGTGCTTGTATGAATGCTCCACGTCGTTCTTTGTTTATGGTTTTTTTTTTGTATGGGTCTAGGAGACTCATTATCCTTCTTGAATAATGTTAGATCACAATTATGTTACAATTTTTTTTCCGAATTTGTATATGATTTATGTGTGACTTTGGTGGTTGTATGTGACGTGTTGTAATCTGTACCATGCACACTAAAAGAAGACTAGGTGCTTTTTTCTTTTTTTGGGAAATTAAAAGCAAAAATAACAGTTAATTAGGAGGACACGTCCAATCCTAAGAGTGAGGAATTTTCAAAAATTATAAAATAAAAACTAATCATATAATATTTTATTTGTAGAAATTATTGGGCTAGAATTCTCGAAATTTAAAATACACTACTATATTAATAATTATTTTTTATTTTAAACTTTTTGAAAACTCCCTCTATATAGATATTTTGTTTGGGATGGAGATGCATGCTTTTGGAGTGTACGTAGTACTCAACAACAGTCGGCACTAATATCCGTTTCTCGAAAGAAAACGATTTAGTAAGCAAAATGAAAAATTGTAAGGTGACACTATTATATCTGTTTTATGAACAATCAGATTGGAGAGTGGCATAAAAATTGAAAAATTACGAACATTGATAAAGCAAGAAAAGAAACAAATACTGGTTTTGCTTATTATATATTTCAATCAATATATTGCTTTGACAATTCGCAACTTTGAAACCTCAGAATCTCAGATAACCAGGGTTACCAGTGTATCCTCATCGTCTCGAGTCTAACGACGTTAACAACACAGACAGACAGAAACACGTGGCCGGTAGCATCTGCATGGGGTTAAAAGTATATTTTGCCTGATTGCGGACGTCACGTTTCTCACAACATAAAGACAACACAAACTCGTCTGTAGCTGGATTGTTAAGTTTGACTAATAACGACTAATAAAACTTTCTTACATGCATGTATGAAACATTTGTATCAATAGATTATACAGTGCAAGTCCGTAATAGGTTCGTAACTCGTTAAATAAACTAAAGTGTACACAGCTTTTTAGAAGTCAGAAAGAAAAAAAAATCGAGGATTCCACATCCACCAATAGATTATAGATAGCTTTCAATGTGGATAGGAGAAGATAGAACACTTAATTACAAAGTCTCGTCGTATATTAATAAATTCACTGCAGGAGTATAATACAGGTATTAAGACCCATTATCTATCAACATGGGGGCCTCTATTACATTTATTGCTGTAACAGTTGAATCTTTGCATTTGCATTGTTCGTTCGCTACAACGCAAAGGAATGATATGTGTCTCCGTTGAGTTAACCATATGGTTCTAGGCTTCTAGCTAGTGTCATTGTGCATTTAGTACTGTTCTGATATATATTGCATTATTGCCTCAAAAATATCAGTTAATCTCTATTGGTAAACCAAACGGTTCAAATCGGAATCATAATGAGAGAGATATCCAAGAGGGGATGTGGTGTGGTAAGTAAGATGTGTGGCAGAAAAAAAGTGTGGTAGGTACGTAGGCGAAACTTTAAGTCATATGCAACTTCTAGAATGATTCATTTTATAAGTAGGATGTGTGGCGGAAAACGATGTGGTAGGTTGGGAAACATTAGTAATCAGGGACCTGGGGTGGAAACAATATAGAAATTAGGAACCAACATTTTATATTATAAAATCTTAATTAAAATTATAATGCAGGATCATGAAGGAAAAAAATGTGCAAGAGTGAAAAAGAAGAAAAAGATAATTGTTAAAAAAAAGTTTTGGATTTTGTTGTATATAGGGTTTTATAAAATCTGGGGGCTCAAGACCTATTGTTTCAACCAGCATGGTCCAGAACCGGCTCTGGTCATAATCTATTTCTTAAATTACATACATCTCCTACTAAAGAACTTACGTCAATTATTGGTAGATGAATTTATACAGATTTTCCGAACAATTAGATTATGTTTTTACTGTTTTAGTAATTATGGGTTATGACAATTTTTAGGAAGATTTATTATGATTGTAAAATTTTATTGAAAATTAACTTTTATTTAAGAAGTTTGATTTTACTGAATATATAATTTCACATTTATCATAAATGTACTATAAGTTTATTATAAAATGTAATTTTTAAATATTATTTTTGAACCAATTTCACATCTTTCAATTAAGACACACTTAAAAAAAATACTAATCCAAAGCAGGAAGTTAAAGCTACTATAACATTGCTTATATTCTTGTAAAGAAAGCAAAAAACTGAGAGAAAGATGTCCACTATGATGCCCCAATATTAAAGTTGTGTTGCAAAAATAAGAGCAACATTATTGGAATGTTCTAAACTAGAATCTCTAGAAAAAGAAAATAACATAAAATAATATAAAATATTTTTTATTTATTTTGAGAGATTCTAAACTTTGTGTAATGATTACACAAGGTTTAGAGCCTCTCACAATACAAAAATACTTTATTTTATTTTATGTTATCTTTTTTTTTCTAAAGAGACTCTAGTGTAGAACCTACCAATGATGTTGCTCTAAACCTTCAACATCAAAGTTATATAGTAAAAACATTCATTTTTATGTACATCATCTGATGAACTTTTAACTATCGAATAGTAACAATCGGTAAATATATATACAAAAAAATAGACTTTTTTTTTATAATTGAGACGAAAGTCTTTCTGGTATTTTCCAACATGCTTTCTCTAAAATTAACGAGTTCTCATTTTGTAGTTCTCATTTTTGGGGTATTGGTTTTGCCTCTGATTAATTTATCTCTTATTTTCCAAATGTCTCGACCAAAATAAAGAATTCTTTTTAGCATATCAGAATGTTCCCCACTTATAGATGCAAAGTTTGTTTGAGGATTGTCAAAAACAGATCTCTGAATTATGTTCAGACTCGTTGGTTCGAAATTTCAGTATAGTTCCTACGTTGTCGAAACAATACAACATTGAAATAGACAATGTCACAGCTGCTTCTCTGCTCTAAATTATTTATCCAAATTTAGCTAAGAATAATCATAACATTTTCCCCTACACCTTTTTTTTTTTTTTTTTTTTTTCACAATTTTTCCCCTACACCTGGCTTAAACTAATAAGTTATTAGACGACAAAAAGTAGTATTTCTTTTTACGTTTTATCCATATTTGTAATTAATTAGCATTTGGACCCCGAAAATATCATTTTTAAATTTCCATCTTACACGAAGAACTGAAAAGTCAGCTAATATTTAACATTTATTTCTAAATTTGGCCCCGTACTTTTTATACGATCTTTCAGATCCACCCCTTTCTTAAACAAAATATTAAAAGGAAGGACGGATTTGATTAAAAAAGAGTAACGGAGACGATTCCGAGATTTATATATTTATGAACCGTTAATTAGCTGACGTTCCCGTCAAGTTTCCCGCGTTAATCCGATTTCTCAAAACTCCAGCCGGAGAAGTCGCCGGAGATCCTGAGACGCCGAGTCATCCACGGAAACAACAACGACCTGGCTTTTCGCATTCCTCCTCGAGAACGACGGCAGAGGCAGCGAGCTCGGCGCCGGAGAAACAAGGAAAATAGACGATCCGGCGTAAACATCGTCGTCGTAGACCTCCGGTGGATTCTTCCCTGAAGATCTCCGAGGTCTGACGTTCGAAATGGAATCGAAAGACTCTCCTCTCCTCCAAACGACGTCCTTCGCCGTCGTTCTGAACTCGTCGGAGCCGAACCGTCTCCTGTAGTCAGGTCGGAGAGGCGGTCTCCGGTGAAAATGGTTCCTCCGGGGGTGAAAAATTGTTGCCGGAGAATCTCTCACCCGGTCAACCAAACAATCCTGAGGCCGGATAAGTTCAGTTCCCATCGTTATAATACGGCTAAAAAGGGAGAGTCTTGAATTAATTGGCCCGAAGGAAGAAGAAATCTTCGGGGGCCACAAAAAAGAACTAAAGAATCAATCGAGGTGGTGGGAAATGAAAGAGAGGAAGAAGAAAAGGGTAAAACGGTCCTTTTCTTCAGTTCCTGCTCAGGGTTCTTTTTTTTTCTTTTGTGAAAATAAATTGTTTTTGTTGTCTGAAATGGAAAATTAGGGTATAAATAGAAGAAGGAAAGAAGAAGAAGAGATGATAAAAATGGTGAGAAGAGGGAGAAAATGTTTGGCTTCTCTGTCAGACCTTCGTTTCCTCGTAACGACGCATTTGGAACCTCGAAGCATCCAACTTTTTATTTTCTTCTTCTAATTTTTCTAATTTAAATTTGGTTACAAGTTTTGTCTGTCAGTTTTTTTCGTTTGAGTTCCTTTTGTGACTGTGTTAAATTTTCGGAAATTGATCTGTTTTAATTTTGTGGTTCAATCTAGGTTCGGGTTTTGTGGTTAACATAGAAAAGAAAAACTACAAATTTATATAGAATAAAGTATTATTGAAAGATATACACTTCAATATAAAAAAAAACATATTAAGATGGGAATCTTATTATATAAAGTTGTAAGGAGGAGATATTAATTGGGGAGGAAGATATTAGATGTTTAATGTTTTTTGGAGATATTACTTGGGGAGGAAGATAATAGATGTTTAATGTTTTTCGGAAAAAATAATAATCAGGTGAAGCAACCAGTGATTATATCAGACAAAGAAGTATTCGGACAAGAGTGCGGTTGAGATTACACCGATTAAACACAAAACTGACGCAAAATCTGCGAGCTTATTTGATGAGCCTGAGAAAAAGTAGATCTTGTGGCTACTGCTCTCTCCTCTGAAGCCTCTAACAATCATAGCCTGCACATAAACAGAGAGTTCCTATTTGAGGTTTCAAAAAAAACTTGGACAAAGATGATCAACGAGAAGAGGTAACAACAGAAACCTAATTTTCACCTGAGATATTTGCTCGGCATGGCGGAATATATTCTTGAAGATCCGGCGTATGAAAGAAGCGAAAACTACACAAGAAGTCACATGTAGTAAGATGAGTTCTGGTCTCAGCTTCAGATAAAACAAGAGAGACGAAACTTAGATTTTCTTACTATCAAGCGTCTCCAGAACAGTAAGCTGCTTCCAGTCTACTCTTCGGGATACAATTCCCAGCGCAACACTTCGGACCTTAATGGTAAGTAACATCCGCACAACATACCATTATGTGGTCAGGGAATGCGAAGCCAGGATATGTATATAATAAGACAAAAAAGTGAAAAAGTCTTCTTCACCTCATCGAAAACCAAGTTAATGAATCTAAGTGAAAGCAGGAGCGTGAGGATAATTTCACCGACTGGAACACCAATATATGTCAACGGGAACAAGAACCAACGCAGAGCCAACGCAAGTTGCTCTGGTGTTGTGGTTGCAAGGCAGATACTAGCACTTTGGAAGATCTGTCAGAGAAAAACCAAATGTTTACTCATTAGGAGATCTAACAAAAGACAGAGAAAGATGGAAAAAAAAACCGAGGAAGTAGAGTACCGACTTACGATAAAGGTTAAGCATGCAGCTGTGCTTCCAACAGACAAACCTTTCCTTGTGAACTGCAAAGGCCCGAGCTTCAGTAACATGTACGAGTAACCGCTCAGAGACATGGGAAGACTCGGCAAGCCTGTGACTGTAGATGGTGGGGTTCTTGATTGAAGCATTGGGGGTGCACCATCTGAACCTAGCCCCAGAGTTACGAAGAGGATACCCGAAAGGAGTGACACTCTCGCCAATTGATCCTTACATGGAGAAAGTTAAGAAACTCAGCGGAGAAGATAGATCACAACACAGCAACATGTACTTACACAAAAAAAATTGGCAACGCATTGTATACTTTACAGATGACAATTTTCACATCTCATTGCAACATTCCAGTCATCAGAAGCCAAAAGCGAATTGGAGAATCAGAAAGTGGAAGAAACAGCCTTGTGAGAGAGAGATAAAGAACTCACCATCCACACTTGTCTTGGGAGAACAGAGATTGACAAAAGAGCTGTACATAGAACAAGTCCCAAACGCACAACTATACTTGCTCTTGCTGGAAGAACTACCAGAGTTAATAGCCATACCTGGACATATATGCAAATACCAAAGGGAACAGCTTTATACATAAGACTATGAATGAGGAATGCATTATGCATATATCACAAAAGAACCTGACTTTCTAAGAGGTTCAGAAGCACATGTATTACAAACAAACAGTCCTCGAATCAAACAACAAATCCAACAAACAAGAAGTCTAATAACAAATATCTAAACTATGCTAGTTGCAAGCTCACTCAATGTGAAGACTCAATGTCCCCAACTACTTTCATTGTGCTAGTAGACTTCACAAACGCATTTGTACATCAGAAAGTAATCAAATTTGACTGAACCAACGAGCTATACTTGGGGTGATAAAATTAACAAAGAAAGCTTGAATCTTTATCTAAAAACTGATTAGTAGACACCAGTTTGCTAGCAAAAGCCAGAGTTAGGTAAGAAGTTTGACAAAAAAGCAAGAATTTTTCATTTACCAATTTGATTCTTGGATCCACGGAATGCAGGAAAGTCACAGGGGGCGAAATGAACTGTCCGATGGGACTTCCGGTCGCGCTCGAGATCAACCTGAAGACGTTTTCGGCTCCGAGTCCTTGAATCGGTAACCGGTTCACCCAATTCCCGGTTTTTCCTCCATCTCCGTCGACTGTGGCTCTAACCCGGAAAACCCTTTTCGCGGCGAGACGAGCCGGAGACGGGACCGGAAAGAGAAGCCTTCGGTCTGCATAGCACCGCCTGAGAATTGGATGTTTGGGGATTAAGACAACGGGGAGGGAGAGCTTCGGAGTTGTGAAACTTGAGTGATTCATAGAGAAAAGTGTTGTCAAGTTGAGATTGAGTCAGATATAAACGTCCTAAATATTTCTCGCCTACAAATAGTACTTTGTGTTGTGACAGTTTTTATTTTATTTTAATTTAAGAAGCTATTGATACTAAATAATATAATTAAATTTGGATTTTGATCATTTTGATTATCATTTGTTTGAATATGAGGTAAAAAAAAAATTGTGAGTTTGATGTTAAAAAGATCGATATTTTATAAAATTTTGAAGTAATTTATGGGATCAAGTTCGTCCTTGGAAGTTGGAACAATGACCGAGAATTTTTTTTTTAAAAAAGGGTTAAACGAGGCGCATAGAGGCCCCAGGCGACAGGTGAGAAATTGGAGTGACTTTGTTTCCAGGAGGGATCGAAGCCTGAAATGGGATCTCCATCCACAAGCCTTAAACCACTGGACCACTACCAACTTCTCGATGACCGAGAATTAAAGAAAGCAAAGTACTGATTTATGTAAAACAATGAAAGAATTTGGGTGAAGTATATTCAGTTGGGAGAAAAATACAAGGATTAACAAATGTACAACATCTCAGTTCGGAATGAAGATACATAAAAAAAAAAGTGTTTATAATGTTGGTGGCTACTTGGAATCCAAAAAAAAAGGAAAAATTTCATTGAAAATTTTAATTATTAAACATAGAAAGATATAAAGTTGAATCTAAAACCGAATAAATGAGAAACTGCAAATAGAAAAAAACACAAATAGACGATTAACAAGAACAAAGAACTATGGTCGAAAATCTAAACTTATACGTATTTCTTTAGTGGCCTATGTGTATTTCTTTCCAATTAATATAAGTTGTGATAAATATTACACACTCTCACCAAAGTAAATACATAATTTAATGGAACATACGGTTATGGAGATGAAATTCGGTTTTGCAATTAAAATAAGTAAACATATCACTGCCTCGGAGCATATTTGGAAATTTCTGATGTGATAGAAAAAGATGGATCAAGAGCTTTTTGAATATTCCACGCGGTTCGTCCCAAGCTGCCGGTTGTTTCTAGCACTTTTCCGGTAGTTTTCCCGGCATTCTCTCCAAAACTGTGGCGATCCTCAAAAAAATGTAGAATCGTGTTACATCCAACTCAAGTAAATAAAACCACTAAACAAACGAATACATAATTCAATCTCAAAATTTCAGGATCATAAAGTCAAATACACACCTCTTACTAACAAGTTTAGTAGCAGCCATGGATGTAGCAGATTGAGTTTGTGTCTCTGCAGCTTCAGCAGCACCGAGTATTTTATCTATTGATCGCATCAAACATTAAACAGTACATATGTTTAATCAGTTAAGATTTTGACCCCCAAAAAGTTAATGAAGAGGAGTAGAGAGTGGCAATTAATGGAGCTATTCTATGAAACTTACTAAAAGAATCAAGTGAAGCCAAGAGAACCTCTCCTGGGGCAGTGGAGAACAACGCCTTCCCTAACTTCGATGTAAGCACAGGAGCCATCATTGAACCGCTAATCATTTCTCCACCATCTAACACCGTGGCTCCTATCATCTCGCTCGCCTTCCACAGCTTCTCCACTCTATATAGGGACCATTGTTAGGTTCATAAAAATGAGACAAGAACCAAACCTTTATTGTTTGATATAATATTTATATAGTTTTGCCGGTTTTAGAAGAAAAGGAAACAACAAAATGTGAATACCTTTGAATATTTGTGTTGATTATATTTTTGTTAGCAGTTCTTTTGTTGTCACCTACATTTATTTGTGATTCATTACCACTCTTTTCCTCACTCTCTTTTGTGATAGGTATTTCATTTCCTCCCTTTTGAACCTGTTTTATCAGAATATTAATTATTATAAGTTTATAACTATATAAGATCTCCATGTTCACATATACATATGTTAGAAATCCCATATTAAAAATGAGAAGGGACAAGTATATAAGGACAATCCATAGCTATTTCCATAATTAATACACATTTTTTCGTGTTTTTACAAAAATACGTGAATTGTTGTTTATCTGTTATAATATAATACACACTTTAAAGATCATAAGCCTTTCAATTAATTGGTTTTTGAGTTAAAATTTCATAATTCTTCACAACAACAACCAGTTGGATTCATCTTTACATAAGCATCATGGGAAGTAATTATGTGTATGAGAGAGAAATTAGACCTTTTTAGAGTAAGAATTGCTACAAATGAAGATTCCTTTGATGATGTGACCTGTTCCTTCGGCTATGGCCTTGGCCACAACGCTTTTGTATTCTTCAGTTTTCGGAGCAAACTCTTTCCAATCAATTTCATTGTTGTTCGTACTCAAAGATGACAAACAAGAATTATCCCTCAAGAACTCTTCAAGAAACTCAAGATTGTTTAAGACGTCTCCGTCTTCGCCAGAGAAAGTGACTCCGTACCCAAGTGGATCACCGTCTTTAACCGGAAGCGTGAAGAGGTAGTCACGAGCGTTGACTTTCACCACCGGCTCTTCTTTAACCACCGGCCATTGAAAGTCATGTCCGACTCTGACGAGCATAGGTAGAGTCACGTTGACGTCTGATGAAACTTTTACAAGCTTGAACTCCCCGGAGGCGAGCTCTAACGGTTCGGATGCATTGACGAGATGGACTATGCAACCAGGAATCTGCAACAAGACTTCTTCTTTCATGTTTTGGGGAGATGGATTTTGTTGAATTGATGAGGACATCTTGTCTTATTCTTATTGCAATAGTACTTAAGTGTGGTTTCTATGCGAGGCTCGTTTGAAATATGTTGGAAGATTGAAGGTGATGACTTGAAACCTTCAGATTTGATCTTACATATTAATGGCCATTAGACTATAGATTATGATCTTATAGTTTGATAACGGAGAATAAGTATAGTAGGAACTATTCCATTTATGTTAATGTTGTAGTAGCCTAGTAGGAACTATAAAAATTGTTTTGAAGTTGTCCCTCTTAACAACAGTTTTATAAAGATCTTGAAGTTTCTACTTAAAATTACTGTCTTTTTCATTGACCGTATCTTGTTTTCACAAACATGCAAGTTCTAATTTCCAAATGTTGATAAATTTTTTTTTAAAAGAGTTTTCATCTACTATATATAAGATAATATTGCAATTAATAATCCTTTTCTTAAGATGTTAGCTAAAAAGATCAGTAAAAAAATGTTAGCAAGCAAGAAAGAACTAAACTAAATTTATCAAATAATTATTATCGGAACTGACCATTTATTTCATATTCAACATACATGTCCACGTGCATTTATTTGAGTATCATTTCCAATCTAGTTTGGTTAACTGAACCGTTGACGAAGGCGGGTCAGCCCATGGTGTGATTTGACATTTGAACATTCCAAGATTTCATCGGTTGCTTATTTTTCTTTAGCCATACTATTCTTGTGGGGATTACAATGGTGATATTATGCTCCTAGTGTATGTAAACACAATTATTAAGTTTCTCGTGATATCTCCACCATTGAATTTGATGCGTTTTGTTACAAGATACTGAACTTATATAATGTAGTAGAGTAACACATAATAAGTATAGCTGATGAGTCTTCTTCATGCTTGGTTTATGTTTTGCATCGTACATAAGAAAATAAAAGTAACTGAAAACCCATTGTGATCATCTTCTTGGTGCATTTTTCACGATCCCTGATTTGAGAGCAGATGAAGGATAAAAAGTCTTGCGGATCTTGAGAACATTCCATGCTGTCCCAGCCGCGTGTCCCGCGGTAGCTAGTACGTCCTCGGTCGCCTCCCCTGCGTTCTCTCCAAACCTGCTTTGCCAAAACGTCATTATCAATTTATTATCAATTTATCACCTTAACTTGTATAATAACTAGTGACATATCATGAACACTAAACATTATGGTAGCATGACGTTAAGCGTCTCAAATTTGAAGATTATAACTAAGGTGAATTTTTTTACCTCTCACTGACCATTCTGGTAGCAGCCCTGGATGTAGCAGATAGAGCTTGTCTCTCTGCTGCTTCGGTTGCATCTAGTATTTTATCTATTTGATCAAACCAAACATTATTTACATCTGATCAAGCTTTTTTTCACCCCATAACTTCTATTTGTTTGAGCGTTTGACCACAGAAGAAAACATTTCATTTCATTGTATTTATAGTTATTCTCATCTCTCTGTAACTTACTAAGGGCATCAAGGGAAGCCAAGAGGACCTCCCCTGGAACCATGGAGAAGAAGGCCTTCCCTGGTTTCGACTTCATCATAGGAACCATCACAGAGCCGCTCACAACTCCCGCACCATTCAACATCGTCTTGCTCAGCTGCTCAGTCGCCTGTGAAAGCTTCCTTACTCTAAATATATATTACATATCCATCCAACAAAGCAGCCACGATATCAATAGAATCAAGAACGAAAGATACATGTCTCAATTATTTGTTTTGGTTTGCTTTGACGTTTATATTTATTAAATTTATTGTGTACTTTTTCCAAATGAATCCGCATGTAGAACCTTAACAAAATTTTGTGTTACTTGTAACTTTAAACACCAAATATAAAACGAAGGTTACAAATAAAATACCGTTGAAGGTTTGTATTGATTCCATTTTTCTTCTCATTACTGAAGTTTCCACTGCTGTAACCTCCATTTCTGTGGGAGGCACCACTCTTCTCCTCAGCCTTTGTAATCATTATTTCACCTCCCTTGTGAACCTGTTCGATCATGAAACTCACAAATCATATCAGTCATATACACATAACAATCTCTCATTAACAGCAAGAAAATTCATGCTTTCATATAATATAAGTGTGATTAAAACCTGGTTGGTGTAAGCATTGCTGCAACTGAAGATTCCTCTAATGATATGTCCTGTTCCTCCAGCAATAGCCTTAGCAACAACGTTGTTGTAATCTTCAATCCTCGGCGCGAACTCTTCCCAGTCGATTCCTTTGTTAACTTTACTCGAAGCCGAATACGAGAAACAAGAATTCTCCTTCAAGAACTCATCAAGCAACTTCAGGCTGTTCACGAGGGCTACATCTCTGTCGTCACCGGAGAAAGTGACCCCATAGCTAAGTGGGTCACCGTCTTTAACCGGAAGCGTGAAGAGGTAGTCACGTGCGTCGAGTTTCACCACCGGCTCGTCTCTTATCACCGGCCACTGAAGGTCATCCCCGATTCTCACGATCATCGCGAGGGTCACGCCGTTGTCTGAGACTTTAACGAGTTTGAAATCACCGGAGGCGAGCTCCACCGCCTCGGATTCGTCGATGAGATGGACTCTACATCTCGGAATCTGTAACAGAACTTCTTCGACTCGCAAGGTTTGGTGTTGAGGTCTAGGAGGTGGATTTTGTCGGGTCGTGTCTCGTTCTTGGTTTCTTGCTTTCGAAGTTTTTGATGGTCCGAAACATCCCATCTTCTTGTCTGCTTTTTTCTTCCTTCGGCTTTCCACGGTGACGCTCACTTAAGAGGTTTTGTAATCGTGAAACAGAAGATGAGATTATTAAGAAATAACTAACTTCTTTACTGGCTTTTGTTGGAATATATATATCATATTTGTAACTTTAATTCATATCTTCTCTCGAGTGAGTGAATAAATTCTTGCTTCCACAGTTTTCCTCACTTTCGGTGGATATGGGAACAATACTTTACGACGTTACACACATGTACACGTACAGTACACGTATACACACATACACGTACACGTGTGCTTTTATGCAAGTTCTGTGGAGCCTACTTAACTGAACATACGTCTGTCTTATCAGTGTTTCAATTCAAGATTGGTCACCGAAACTTCATAGCTTATAAAATAGTCTTAATGTCCTGATCTTGAAACTAATTTGGAACTCGTTGTTCTTCTTTAAAAGACTTTGGATACATGCGAATTATGAACATATGGGGATTTTATTTCAAGAGTTGTAGCTTTCAGAACAAGACAACGACCAGTGTGAACCTCAGCATCGTGGTCCTTAGAGCATATACATTCCAGATATTTACTGGATCTTAATAAGATTTTCAGTATTAAATATAATGAAAAAAATAGAGGGAGAGAAGAAAAGAATAGAAACGCTTACTATATAGGATGTTTTAGAAACGGATGCTATAAGACACGTGTCTTGAGGAGAAAAATATTCATGTGACGGAAAAAGAAGAAGCTGATTTTGGTCTCATCTCTCTGCCGATTTCAACAATAGATATGAAATTCAACACAGAGAGAAGAGAGATTTCAGTCTCAACTTCAGAAATTTCATCCTGGGATTTGTCAGACACGGAGAGAAGAGAGAGATGGGTAATTCCGACGAAGGTGATCGTTTTACTCCATCTTCTTCCGACGAAATCTCGAGCTTTCTCCGATAGATTCTGTCACGTACTCCGACGAAATCTCGAGCTTTCTCCGGCAGATCGTTTTACTTAACCTTCGTCCCCACCAAAGAGAATCGTTTCCTCCGTTGAGCTGTTCGACCAGAGGAGGAGCAAGATCAACGAGAAAATGAAAGCTTTGCAGAAACTGATACCCAATTCCAACAAGGTAAATATATAGTTCAAATTTTTATTCTTCAGAACTTCAATCGTGAGAAGAGAAACATTGTTCTGTTTTTTGTTTTTGTTTGCTGTCTGTATTGTTTCTAGTTTGTGTTGTGTGTATCAGTTTTCAATTTCAATCAAAGTGCTGATAACTTGATTCGAATTTTGGATTGTAACAGCGAATCAGATGGCTAAATGCACCATCAAAATGCTTAAATGGTACGTACTTTGATCAATGACTACTGTATATAAACTCGATTAGTGTTCAACTTGACCAATGTATCTGTTTTCTCCTTCTTGTTTATACTTATAATTGTGATCCGATATTCAACCATTCTGTGCATCACTTTACTAATAATGGTGATCTGTGATATTTTGGGCGCAGCTGATACAATATGCTAAATCAAAGTCAGATATTTTGGGCGCAGCTGATACAATATGCAAGCAGGAAGTTTGGTGCTTGTGGTGGTACTCTAGTTGCAATGACAATGGAAACGGAAGAGAAGAAGAAAACTCCACAGATTTTTAAGACAGATAACGGCACTAAAACTTGTAAGATTCTCCTCCTTAGAAGCACCAGAGTTTGGATTGAAGAAGCTAAAAATTTGGATCTTTCTTGAACACCATCTTTTGGTTTCATCTCATCGCTTTGTGTTTGCTCGTTTTCCAGGCTGAGAAGTGGGTTGCCAACATGACGACGCCTGCAGAAGATGATCCTATTGAGGCTGAACAAGAAGAAGCTCGACCACACAGGTGAAGCATATCTATTGTTACATGTTAATTTGCATTTCATTTGCGTATACCAAGTTGAGTACAAGTATACCAGTACAAGTAAAAAAAAAATTTTTTTTAAGAATCTCTAGTAAATTTCTCTAATGGAGGTGAAAAAACAATTTTTTCTTATTCTAAGGTTTTTAACTTAAAACTAATATTAAACATCAAATAAGAACCTGAAGTCAGGTTTTGGAATGCACATGCTCTTAGCGAGAAGCCGACTCTACTAAATTGACAACTTTGTCCCTTTTCGTATAAAAATCCCAAAAGTTGTCAATGTTTATCCAAATGTGACATCATATCAACTTTTTAAACAACCAGAGAGACACCTAACAGGCTTGCATTTTCACTGGACAGTCTAAAAGAGAGTTTAAATCAATAGACACTAAAGGCAAAAGCAGAAGGTGAAATATAGAATTTGAATCTGATTCCACATTGCTCTGCCACAGTCAATTAAAGAACTGTTAGGCTGACTCATAAGGATCAATACCCTGATATATATTTTTTTATCAATAATGGTAAAGATATTTTTGAAACACAGACAGTATGGCCAAACTGTTTATTCAAGGGTAGTAAGTAGGAAGAGAAAAATAAAGATGATATTATAGAGATTAGAGAAGGAATAGCTTAAAACAATGACGACAAGACTCAGATCACTTCACTTAAGGACATGTCTCTAACTATGAATCTATATATATTACACAGATTTAACAATTTCCATTTACTTCCAATAATCTACCCTCAGCTTGATCGCTGATGAATCTATGATTTCAAAAGAATTTTGGATTCGTTGTTGCGTAGAGACTAGCTTGTGCTCCTCATCAAATAAGCTACCACGCATCCTAAAACGCCTCCTGCTGCAACCTGCAAATTCAGTCTCATAACTTAGGTATATGATCTTAACATTAACAAGAGAACTTTGGTTGTTGACACAAGGCGAATATGGGTAAATCTGATTCTAACATTGCTATGAGACACAGTCATTAAGGGAAAATACCCAATTTTTAACCGGTTCGACTGACTCAGACACTAGGATCAATAGCTTGATCTTCTCTATCAATACTGGTAAGTTTGTTTTAAAAATCAGGACAGAAGTCTACGAAGGCAATAAAATAGCCATGAGTTCAGCAAACCTGGATAGGAGTGTGGCCGAGCAGTTCACGCAAGGGTCTAACTGTGGATAACGGATGCTCCGGAGGAAACTCACAAACAATTTGATTCAGCAGCTGAAATTTGCATTCATATGAAAAATCTTTTGGCTTTAGGAAGCATGGAACAATCCGACAACAGAACTTTCAGGGAAAGAGAATAAAAACAGAGAGAAAGGGATTACTAAGTTTTCTATGGCTTTACCTCAGCTTGACGACCAGCATGAAGCCTGACCCCAGAGGCATCATACATTACCTGCAACCCATTTTACAAACATACCAAAGATAGAGGTAAGATTGAGTAATCAAAATGTAAGAGTGGTTTGGTTTTGATAGGTAATCAAATAGAAGTAAGATTGAGTAATCAAAATGTATGATAAAACTGAATTGCTAGTTGAGCAAAGTCTCCTTTTGCTACACTAAATGAAACAAGCTCTTACTATATGCATGTTCAATACATGTAAAATTAAGCCAAGCAAGGAGGCTCAAAAGTTTTCAGAATCTAATAGCCAAAGAAGAAACTTTTGAACCAAATAGTTCAAGGAATGGCACAAGGACACATTGTAATAGTCTAATAGACATTCAAAGCAGAAAAAAGAAAAAACACGAGAGAAGAAAAAACTTACAACGCATGCTAAGACAACAGCGATAGCAAAAGCCGGTGCTCCAACACCTTCTTCAAGGCCTATGGCAACAGCTAAGGCAGTCACAGTAGCAGAGTGGGAGGAAGGCATTCCACCAGAACTAATCATCCGTTTAGAGTCCCATCTCTTTTCTTTGTACCTGAACATCTAACATACATCACCAAACAACTGAGAATTCACTTCTGATATCCATTATCTCCATCTTAAGACTCTCTTGAGCTCTATAGAGAGACCTAAGTATCTTCACTGAAACATACATATTAGCTACACAAAAAGCCAACTTTCAAAGCTCTGTAACAAAATCAAATTGGCTAATTACAAAACCACAAAGAGGGTAAGCAAAAAGTTCTTCAATTTCAAACAATCCAATCGAAAGCCAAAACCAAACAATACGAAAGTTGTCAACTTGGGAGCAAACAGTCACTAGAATTTCTCAGTAATTAGAATTCGTCTCCACAGAGAATTGAAACAGAAAGCCAATCTTAGCAGATCGGACAAAAGCGAGGAGGGTACGGACCAATTAGTGAAGACTTTGAGGAACTGAGCAAGAGCGAACGCAAGAAAAGCGGAGAAGATCGGAAGATTGTGAGGGAACAGATTCTGCGACGGAGGAGATCCGTACAACGCCCTATTTCCGCCGGCGTCCGCCACGGTCATCACCTCGTCCATTGCGCTCGCTACCTCTTCACCGGCAAAAATCCCGATCTCCTCTGCTGCTTCGATCAATCAGAAAACTGCGAAAATATCAAATATCCACGAAAATATTAGAAAACCTTTTTTATTTATTATTAAAAAGCTTTCGTCTTTTTTGTTATTCCGTAATTAATTAAAATTTTGTTTTTTGTTTCCTCTTTTTATATAGATAAATTCTTGTGACAAAACAGAAAAAAAAAATATATATATATAGAAATTTTAGAACTCTGTCTATATAAGTTATTTTGAACATTGACCACAAACTTCACACCAAAAAAAAAAAAACATTGACCACAAACATCATATAATTTGAGCTTTATTTATCTCAGAAAATATTTACCATCATCATTTTTGTTGTTGTTGTTGCTCTGTGATCAATTAACTCTCATTGATATGATATAAAATAAATTTGGAAAATTTCTTCCATCCTATAAAAGATCATTCGTGAAACGGTGAAAGAACCTTTAAAATATTCTCAAGAAACAACTTCTCACTAAGTAAAGGTTTCAAGAGAGTCACTATTATGTCTCTTTGAGCTGCGTTTAGTAGCCACTAGATCCGGCGTCCGATTAGGCGCCGGCTCCTCCACAACCATCTCATGTCCTAGATTATCCGCCGCCTTAAACACCGGATGTACATACGCGTTTTGAAGAAACGTTTTCAAGTTTAAATTCGGTTCTTTCGTGCGTTCCAACGTATCTTTAACCATTGCATCCTGTTGCAAAAAGAGGAAGAGATCATTAAGATTTAAGACCAAAACATAAAGGAGACTCGTTATAGGGAAGAGACACTAACTTGTAAAGGGTATCTGACAAAGACTGGTTCGTAACGTCCTTTGCAGAATATGTGGAACGCAATGGTCAACACAGGAAGTATAAAAAGCAATGGAGTCGAACGAGAAGCTCGTTTCGTGCTAAGTAAACCCAACAAAAGAAGCTGTGATACGATCAAAGCAATCACTACACGTCTATGAACATCAGGCCAGAACGCTCCAGCACTCTCATACTCTTGGTTATACACGTTTATAATCTGCAAACAACAAACGAAGAAGATGAGAAGACCTGGTTAGAGCTTGGAGTAGAGTTACAAAGCAGAGATTTCTTGAATTCTGGAACTGACCTGGTGACGGTAAACAACATAAGCTAAGGCGAAGAAGACGAGGATGAAAGGAAGGAGAATGGGGCTAACAGCAGCGTAAACAAGACCGAGGATGAAGTAGAGTTGAATCTGCGGTTCACCGGTGTTGAAACCTATGGTTCCAGGATCCATTGCTTCTTCTCTATCTTTCTCTGTTTTCACAAGGAAGAAGTTCTTGAGATGATAGATTATCAACGGCTTCAACCTCAGTATCTCTCCAGCAACACCGGCCCATCCATCAACCATTATGTAGGTTATAAAGAAAGTGGCTTTCATCGGTATCGACACACCGATCGTCTTTGGTATTTCGGTTGCAGATTGGTTTAAGAAGCTGTTAAGCTGTTGAAGCGCCGTACCGGCGATGATGCTACAGAGGAACACGTTGATGAACTGGAACATGTAGTACCTGCTCGCGCATCTTCTCTCTAACGATGACTTGCTTATAAAGCCTTCGAATTTAGACATTAGCATCAGTATGCTTGGGAGGACAATGAGGAATATCTTCAGTGCGATACCTGGAAGGAAACCTTGTATGAACGACTTCACTGTTTTCCTGTCCACAAACACAAAAGAGTTTCAGAGAAACACAAAGAGAACATAGAGTTAAGGTTTGAGGTTATTATACATTTCGATGAGAGGTTTCAAGAATGGTGCAGCCTTTTCAATGCCTTCAATGTTGGCGAGTGTCTGGACGAAAGCTATAGGGATCATGAAGAAGAAAGTGAGGAAGAAGAAAGCGACGGCTATGACTAGTCTTCGGATAGTGAGGTGGACATAAGGTAATGCTAGATTGTCCCAGTAGATGTCTCGTGGCTCTGGAGCCCACTCGGTAAGCCACTCTGTCGGGTTTCTTGACTGTTGAGTTTGAGCGCAAACAACTGCTCCCCAACGCCTTTTGAAGGATACAAAAGCTGCGGGAACAAGAGATTTCGTGCTGTTCATTACCGTCTCTTTCTCCACATTTATCTGAAACAACCAAAGTAAAGTTTGAGTTAAGAGGCAGACAAAGAAGGTAGTCAAACACAAAATGTTCGGACTTGAGGCCTTTACTTTTCTCGTTAGTCCCTCGATTTTTTCCGTGCAGTGATCGATTGCATCAACTTTTTCACCCCAACAGCCAAGAAAACCCACCTGGCTCAGAAAAGTAGAAAGATTATATCAAGATTCAACAAAAGAGCTTTGTAAAGGAAGAAACCAATGTTGTAGTTACCTTGATTAGAGGCCTTTTAGATGGATTCCTAGAGTGTTTGTTTTGATAGTAATCAAGCCAATTCTGGCATTTTTTCCTCTTCTGAACCAATTCAGACAGTTTGTTTGCATTGTAGACGGCCTGTTTTGTTAAACCAGAAGATGAATCAACCCGGTTTGTAAACCGAAATCTCCCAGTCAGACAACCAAAGATGTTACCTGGTAAGTGAGGTAGTAGTCTGGATGGTTGACTTTAAAGAAATGCTCAACAAGTTCACTGACTGATTCATCAGGATCTGGAGGAATGTTCCTCACCAAAACCTAGATAAATCCAAAAAAAAAAAAAGAGACAATTACTTATGACATTCAATCTTACAAACTAAAACTGAGAAGACCAAGTGATTGAGAATCTTCTATTAACTGTAAACTGGTCAGGTCTCCTTTGAAAAGAAGCAAGAAACTGTAGCCTCATGGAACCAATAATCTTGTACTCTCGTTTCAAGACAAAGCATGTCCAGAAGGTAATCACATAGGCCATACACAGATGCACCCAAAATCTGTACAAGTATGAGCATAGAATAGAATCAAGGACGACATATATAGGCAACACATTATCGACAAATCAAAACCATAACTCGTCCTATTACCTCGATGATCCATTTGGTATATTTGATATAGAGAGTTTATCAATGTCACTAAAAGTTAGATTCTGCAACTTATCCAACGTCGTGTTGGTCCAATTCACCGGCACCATAACCGTGAAAGCAAGACATGCTATTGGGAAAAAGATCTTCAACCTGCATTTCAAATCTTGAACTGTCGAGCAGAATTTCAAGAAAAGAAAAAAGGGTTTTACGGATATGTATGTATGTATATATCTACCCGAGTAAGTAAATCCTCAAGTAGACGACAGAATCCAATCCAGCATGATCGACGAGCTCAGGCTCTGGCATTCTCAGTGCTTGAGGCATCCAATTCAAGAATCTAATGTAAGATCGAAAATCCAAATTGACAAACTTGCTAGCAAAGCCACCTGCTTTAATGGGGCTACTCCTTAAACCCTTGAGATACCATTTCGGGAAATAGACTCTGTCGTTAACAGGTTGAAGCCTAAGGATCGCAAAGGCGATGAAGAAAGCGAATGCAGTTAGAATGTTGATCGCTGCTGCAACTCCGATGTCGCTCAGTGTAGCCATGGACTCTCAAGAAAGAACAATCTTCCTGAACATTAGAGAAGCAACGAAGAGGTTAAGAGCTTAGCTAGGGTACCTTGCAAGCCAAGGATTGATACATAAAAGAGCAATTACAAAAATAATCCTAATTGCGAAATTTCATATTTTATACAACGGGAGACAAAATCAAGAATCATGTTTACACTATCTAATAAATCTAAAGATCCTTAATGGAGAAATTTTTTCGAATATTTTTCTCCATTTTTTCTTTTTCGATTTTACCTAAGAACCGGAATCTACGGGTCCTAGTCGTAATATTTTCAAATTCCGTCAAATCCAATGAACACTGAATCAAATGAAAATAATTAATTGAGATTAAATTCAGTTACCTTTCTCAAGAGCTTAGATTGTTTGTACCGGTGTGAAGTGAGTGAAGTCAAACAAAGTTTGGACGATGGAGACGAAACTGCAGATTCTGCAGCTGAAGAAGAAGAAGGAACTCGGATCAGAGGAAGAAGGAATATCATTAATTAAAAGAATTAAAACTGACAGATTATTATCTATATGGGGTTTTTATTTTTATTTTAGGAAAATCGATCCAAGATTCAACTGAAGTGAGATTTCAGCTGATTCATACGTTTTAAGTGTTATGAATTAATTAATAATAAATATTTTTTAATTAAGAACATTAATTTAGTAGTATGGCACCTGGCAAAAGTTATTTTTGTTAAATGAGATTAATACTAGTATTAATTTAAAGGAAAGGAAAATTAAATGTTTTGTAGTAGATTGGCATTGACCGTTATTGTTTCTTTTTCAGTTTCTTAAAAAAAAAAAATACAATTTTCAAGAATGGTTATAAATAAATTATAAGGCTTAGTTATAGGTCAGGGTGCGTTCGCATGTTCATAACGGCTATAATAAATATACTTTTTCCCTTTTTTCTGACGTCGGCTCTTGTTTAACGTCTTTCAACATTTAATTATTCCCCGATTTCTAAAGTTTAGAGACAAAAAATGTCAAAAAAGTTTCAAGGACGATCTACCCTTGGAAGAAAGAAAAGGATTTGATATAATATAATATATTTCGATTTAACGTAACCTCTTGCTTTTAATTTGTTAATCGTTACAAACATATCTGGCCATGTTTTCCATATATATGTTGCTGAATAGAAAGAAAACAGAAAATCCCAATTTCGTAGATATGATGGCAGACTTGTTCTAAGCTTCGAGAGAATATCCATCACAATGTCAAGATTTTAATACTTGTGTTTTGGAAAGGGAAATAACAATATTCTGATTCATTTTCAGTTTAATCATTGGCGTAAAAGATGCTGAGATTGTCGACGTCGAAGTTGAATAATTGATTATAGAAAACTATACAAAAGTCAACAGGTGACGTGCATATAGGGAATATACATCTTCACAAAATCAATTTTAAGTTAAAACACACAAAAACAGGAAACCGTAAACTCTACCGGCCGGACATAAGGCTGACAAGATCATCGTTTTGGAAGTTTCCGACGTCCCAGTTTCCGGTTGAAGAAAACAGAGTGGATAAAGCAACCACAACGTATCTCATACTTGGACGTAGCTGCGCGTTCTCTTGCGTACATGCTTTCCCTAACTCCGCCATCTAAACCACACAAAGCCCACAAAACATAAATCACATCCATTGGTTTGGTTTAGCTCTAACCAGGGGAACCGTAAGAGATTGAGTACCTTGTAAACTGAATCAAACGGATAGTTATCCCCAAGCCTCGGGTCTATAATCTTGCGTAGTGCTTCTTCTTTGTCGCTCTCCTTGAATACTTCTTCGAACTGCATTGTAAAGAAAGAAAGCAAAATGTAAAGTGACTGTACATGTCATAGAATAAGGAAAGACGAAATGTTGAAGAAGCAATAGTACTAACCACACCAACGAGGCCTCTGAATTCACCACTGGCTTGGTTCAACTTGACAACCGCGGCTTTCGCGGAAATCAACTCGTAAAGGACAACTCCAAATGCATATACATCTACTTTCGCTGACACTTCTCCATAAACAATCCTGCAGTTACATTGTTTATAACACCTCACTATAACGATGTAACAACCATATACAATTTCTATGATAATATGTAGAGATAGATAAAATCGAGTTGCTTACTCTGGTGCCATGTAACCAAATGTACCCATCGCACCACGTGTCGCTGAGCTTCCGACTTCTGTCAGTTTTGTTAAACCGAAATCAGCGACCTGTAATGCGGAAGTGACTCAGTGCCATGACAAAGCAAACATAAAACAGTTTCAGTATATACGCCTTTGATTGGCAATGAGAAATTGAGGAAGGACCTTTGCTCGGAAGCTCTGGTCTATCAATATATTAGCAGATTTGATGTCCCTGTGAACATAAACTGGAACAGTGTGCTCGTGTATGTATTCTAAACCTCTAGCTGAATCTAGCGCAATCTGCACTCTCTTAGTCCATGGTAATGGATCTCGTCCTGGTTTACATATAAACTCCTTAGTTTTTTTTTATCATTGATCGCAAGTTTCAACTCAAGTTAGTACTTGAAAAAGTGATTCTCTGTTTTTGAGGACATTATATTTGTGTACCTGAACCATGTAAATGTTGTCCAAGGTTGCCATTCTCAACATATTCATAGATCAAGAAAAGAGACCCCTCAACACAATAACCGATCAGACGAACCTACAGGGACAAAAACTATGTCTTGTTATCTGTATCTCAGGTAGGTTCTTGAGAGAACACATAAAGAGCTTTACTTTACCAGGTTGACATGATGAACACGTGTCAAGACTTTTAGTTCAGCCAAGAACTGTTTCGATGCCTCCATGTCCATCTTCTTGATCGCAGCTTTCTATACATCAACGGATACGCATTAAATAAATGTGTCGCTTCAAAGAAAAAATCTACACCAAAGATTAAAAAGAAATATCTCTGCTTACTTCTCCTCTCAGCTCTGCATAGTAAACAGCACCAAAACCACCTTGCCCGATCTTAAAAGACAGATTGAAATTATCAGTAGCCTTTGCGAGCTCCTCCAACGTAAACTCAACAGACTTGTCCACGCTTATGGCAGCAATGCCAGGAGAGACTCCTGTACCAACCAAGTCGCCACTTTGGAGGCTAGCTGCAGAACCTAAAAAGCAGATTGATAAACTTAGTAAACAAACTCCAGCACAAAACAGGAACAGTTAAAGCAAAGAGATGAATGATCATGACGAAACATTTACCTCCAGACAACGGGATAGAAGATAAAAGCGAGTTTTTCTTGGACTTGCTCTTTCGGTAAGAATAATAGATCACAAAGGAGATTAACAACAGAGCCACCAACACTCCTATACATATACCAGCAATAACTCCAGCACCAAGACCTGCTTATGCAAAAACATCAAAAACATTTTTCTCAACCTCTCCCCAAGTTTCTTCTTGCTAACCATCAAGAGCTCAGATATAGACAGAAGAACCAACCTTTGTTACTACAAAAGAACATAAGAGGAGGAGACTACATCAGTAATAGAAACCAAAAAGAGCGACAGACGAAATGAAAACGATGTAAAGTACCTTGATTTGTAACGTGGAAATGTACCGTTTGGATCTGCAAACAAGAAAAAACAGAAGAACAGATCAAGAAACTTTTACAATCAATCCGTAAACTTCAAAAAAAGTGATGAAAGGTCTTACCTTTCCCCGGAACAAAGACAATCCCATTCCCTGATCCGAAATCAACGCCGGGGTTATACCTCTGGAGAATCTCCGCCGGTACACCGGACGAGCTCGCGATCGAGTTGAGGCTTTCTCCAGGACGAAGCGGGTACGTAACGAACAAACCATAGTCCTTGGAGACACTCTCGTCTCCGCAAGAGCAATTCACAAACACTCTAAGCGTCGCGGAAGGCGGGATGTTAGTCGCCGGAAAAGTGTTCGTCCTCTCCAAGAAATCCGTCGTCGTCAAGTTCGCGTAATGCTCTCTCGCCACTTCGTCATAAGTATCTCCCGACCGGACAGGGTAACTGAACACGTGTGCTAAGAAATCGCCCGGTTGACACTCGCAAGGGAAAGGCACAAGAACCCTCGTACCCATCTGGATCGTATCTTTGTTTCGAATGTTCGGGTTGTACCTGAGGATCGGGTCGAAGTTGATTTGGTCGTAAGGCGCCTCCGAGGAATTGAGGTTCTGGTTGATGACGGAGAGGGTTGTCCCGTTCTCGAGGTAGTAAGAGGCCAAAGCTAAGTCGCAGCTTCCCCTGCATTTAGATTCGACGGTGGTGAACAGAAAAAACAGGGAGAACAGAAGAAGAAGAAGAAGAAGAGTAGTAATTCGAATCCGTAGCTTCATCGCCGGCGAGAGATGAAAAGTCGGAAGCTTCTTGATTCGAAAGAGGTCTCTGTCTTTTGCCGTGTGCTCTGAGAAAGAAAGGAAGAGAGATTCAATTCAAAGAGAGGAGAAAGGTTGACTAATTCGACGTTGACTATTTTCAACTCAGAGAATGGTGATTAGATATTAATCATAATCGGCTTTGTTAAATTTTGGAAAAGTTCTTTCATTTTTAATACTAAGATCAATTAAAGCAACTTAATTAGCAGCTGGAAGTTGGAAGTCTTTGGTCATGATGAAGACAAAGACCGCCATTTTTGTCCAAGGAAGATAATGTGAACGCATCATCAGTTCGGTTTTAGTATTTAAATGGTTTTTCCTTAATTTGTAAGAATTTTATTGGTTTGACTTTTCTGTCTTTTTGATATTATATCATTTCCTAACATAATTGTACCAAAGCCTTTAGTAATAATGGTTCGAACAAATTGTGACGATTGGAGATCAAATTATTCTGAAGCTGTAGCGAAAGAAAAATAGATCAAAATATTCTCAATTTGATCCAAAAGATTAAATAAAATAATTAATTATACATTCTTCGTCTCTCAAGAACCAAACCTATATAGTTTTTTCTTACAGTACATATGTTGCCAAAGTCCTCTTTATGAACTGATAGAAGTAGAAGATCAAAAGCAACTAACAAGTAAACCCAGAAACCATACAAAAAAAAAAATTGTTAAGAAAAGTATTCACTGATGAGAGAATTGAGATACTTTCTTCACCCTCCTCTCTCCGTTGATCACTTTCGAAATATCTTCTGGGTTGCCTCAAGAGAACCGATTCAGATTGCTCCAAACAACTCAATTCCCGTACCAATCTGCATCGTTATCATTTTTGAAGTATAAGCTGATGAAACAGAGCAGAGTCCACTGCACCTAACCTGTGGACTCAGTGCTGCTTGCAAGATTCACTGAGGACACAAATCTTGTGACCAGCACTGCCTCGTTGCTCTTTGAAGCCGCCAAATCTTCTAACCGCTTCCATGTTTTTTCCCGGTTTGCTTTAACCTCTGTTTTACTCTCTTCTTCCACTTGGAATTTGGCTAAACAGTCGTCGAAGAGAGCTTGGTCCATGTCGCAGAAGACTTTCCTCACGTTTAGAGTCAGACTCTGAACAGCTTGGTTCCAATGTCCACTCGTGTTTCTCTCTAGAGCTGGGAAGACTATAGGCATTATCACTTTATGGTTCTGAGTGATTAAGTTTCTTATGTGATCGTTGTTCCATAGAAACAATGCTCTCTCAGCAACCTAACAAACGAAAGTACAGCTTACTTAATAGGTAACAAGACTTTCTGTCAAGACAGTAAATACGAAATCCAAAGAGTCGAACCTGAAAATGTGAACTGTTGAGGCATCGTGCTATTTGTCGGAATAAAGGAACCATACAGCGTTGAAACTCAGCGGCTTGAGTTGCTTCCAAGACTTCTTCTAACTCTCCAAGAAACATTACTTCCTTTGAGCTGTTAGTCACAGGCCAGTATTTTAGTAGGCCTCTGATAACGGTATCAGCGAGCTTGAAGTCTTTCTCTACAAACTGAACTATGCAATAAGAAAGCTGTTGGTGATAGGCCGATGCGCATTTAGGCTTGTGGAGGGGAATCAAAGCTCGGACAAGGAAGAGCTTGTGCTCTTCTTTTAAAGGCAAAGCAAACCCATTGATAATACTCCCAAGAATCTCTAGCAACTCTGCAATGCCATTATGCTTTTCAGTCTCGGAGACGAATCTGTAGAAGATGTTGTTTATCGCCTTTCTGATATAAGGCCGATGCACCATGAACTTCCCGTAAACGCGATGCAGGATGGTTTTTAGATATTCCCTCTCTCTTTGATCTTCAGAATCAAACAAGTCTAACAGCTTCAAGACGAATGAATGGTCAATGTATCTCTTTGCAAGCTTGGCGTCAGTCATGGGAGAAGCCACGAATCTGAGGAGAATCTCATACACGACTTGAATATGAGGCCAAGCTGGCTCCAACGAAGGCTCCTCGTCCTCCATATCATGCATCTCCAGGATTTTAGTCTCGTGATTCGCGGAAGGAAACGTTCTAAACAGATTCACAGCAACCATCTTCGTGAGCTCTTGAATCGCAGCTTCATTAAACTTCACACCAACTGATGCGACATAGTCAACTAGCTCGAGCAGTGTCTGCCGCTTAATCTCTTTCTCTTTAACATTCTTTGAAGGGTCGCTAAAGTCGAAGACAACACAGCACATACTCAACTTCCCGATGAAGAGATTCGGTCTCTCCGAGACAGGAACATCTCTAAAGCTAGGCAAAGCCTCGTATACACCAGAAGGCGGAAGCGGTCCAGCTTGAATCTTCCCTTGAGTGTTGTTCCTGTTAGAGCTCAACGAGTTAGGAGCGAGAGTACCATTTGGTACACGTGTACCCGAAGCTGATGGCTTCGAAGACGTTGAAGAAGGTTTCGAAATGCCGGTACTAGGATTCGGGGCGTAGTAAGAGTTAACAGCTCCTTCACCATTCGAGTCATTGTGCAATGATTTCGAAGGCTTTCTAGGCAATTTCCCAAATATCTGTTTGATCATATCTAAAACTATGGCAGACCAAAACCCTTTTCCGCTTACTCGCTCAACAAGGAACCAAAGCTCCAGAGTAGGTCAAAAAGTCCAGAACTTTATTGTTCTAAGCATGACCAGATTCAGCTTCAGAATGAAACCCTAATTTTCATTGAAAGAGCTTGAACCCTGAACCCAAATCACACGCGAAACACACGACGGATAAAAAACAATATCAGAATAAGATCAAGCAAGCGAATCGAGATAAAGAGATGAATTTCAGAGGAGAAAAAAAAAGCTTACATTTTTCGCAGATGAGTAAAAGAGAGATCTAAGCAAACCAGTGGAAGGAAATTAATGAAACCCTATAAAGATACAAGCTTTAAGCAAGAAGGATCCGGTGATAAACCCTGTAAGAGAAGACTCGCTCCTATCTCGCCCAAATTGAATCGAGCGAGAGAGAGAGAGAGAGAGAGAGAGAGAGAGAGAGAGAGAGAGAGAGCAGAAGGTAGGAGAAGAAATGGGGAAAAAGGAAAACGAAATCCCGACAGACAAAAAAAAATCTGTAAGAAAAAAGAAAAAAAGAGAAGAAACAATTTTTAAGACAGATTTTAAGGTTGTAATGAACAAAAATAGAAGACGCAAAAAAGACACTAATCGTCGTCCCTCTTTATCCCACTCCACGGATTTTTGTTTACAGTAAAATCCATTTACACTTATCAGACGAGATCGAATAACAACCTGAACATCCAGATATTTTTAATATATATCACAGAAAAAAAAAAAGAGAACAGAGAGAACAAAATCAAATAACATGGACACGCACGGTTTTGACAGAATGGGCAGGTGAGTCAATAAACTTACCGATATAACCCCAAAGTAAAAGGAGCGCTAATTGGTCAAATTCCTAAAAGGATCCAAAAAGAAATTTTTTTTTTGTTATACACAATTGACGATTGAAACTTATATATACACACTCAGCGAGTATATATAAGTCTACAAATTGTACTTTGAAAAGCTGTTTAATAAATCAATCTTGACCATGATCCGAGTCAAAGTTGAGGGTCAAACACTTCAAGACTTGGCCTAGATAAAGAAAAAAAAATGTCAAATAAAAAATGTTGTAGTGATATTTACCAAATGTAACTAAAGAATTGATCTTATGTACTAAAAACAAAGCGAGTATTTCTAGATGTGGACAGAGTTGGACATGACAGCATCATCGATAGTCTAGATTGGTATTCTTTGTAGCCATTTGGTCTAGACGCGTCTATGAAGCCTCGGACGTCCTTAACGACATGGTGAGTGTTGAACCGAGAGAGACAACGCATGAATCAAAGTTATATTGGCGATACAGAATCTAGCACTAGGCTCATTGATTGTCTAAAGTCTAAACAGAGAACTATTATTGTTGTCTAAAATTTTCTTGCTTTTCTAGTTCAAATGACAGAAAAAAATGATTATTGTTATGAATGATATATGTGATGTCCATTAGGAGCCCATAAGGCCCATTAGGTTTTACCTAATTACCTATCTACTTGTACTCCTATATAAAGGTTTCTACCTATTGGAATAAGACAACACCAATTCCCCTCTTCTTCTCCTCCGTTTATAACACGTTATCAGCACGCTCTAAACCCTAACCGTCTGAGCAAAGAAAGAAAAAAAAAAAAAAAAAACTATAGCCGTCTAAACAAAACTCAAAACCCTAATCGATGTGTCCATTCTCCACGTCTCTGACTTTACCTTGTTTCCAAATCAAATCGATGAGGTCTCCGTCGTAACTCGTCTCGGGAGATAAGTAAACTCGTTATGATTAATTGATTCATGATTTATTGGTTCATTGCTTTGGTCGGTATGCTATCGATCCGCTTTGTTATTGCTTCACGGCAAATATGTTTATATGTTGATCCGCTTTGTGATTCATGATTTATATTTCATACTTGGTTTGGTTATTATTGGTTTAGTATGGGAATCTTGGTTTAAACTTGGTTTGTTTAGTCAAAATTTGCTGCTACATGTATGAATATATGAACGCCTAGATTTTAGGCCTTATAGTGTATATTGTAAGAGTAATTAATTGTCGTAGTGGAGTAATGAAAATCACATATTGGCATGCAGATCATATTTTATTATCGATTTATGTTCTATTGCTTTAGCTGAATTGTCAACTGCATATCGATATATGTTCTATTGCTTTATGCTGAATACATAGATTTCTCCCCCGCATATCATCTTCGTCTCCTTACTGTCAACGTAAGTGTAATCATATTGTTTTACCATGTGTCCATAGTATTTATGTGCAATGTTGATTATATGTGAGATTGAATATTCATGCTCGATGTCTATAATTGGTCGCTCATCTGATTGTTTATAATAATACTTACCATTTAGTTGATTTGATAAGATCGTCATTTTTAATGGGTTATGAATGATTAATTAGAAATAAAAATCTGTTTGTTTCGTTTGGTCAAAGTTATCTAAATTATATTAGATTAATTTTCGATAAGCATAAACAATGAACCACTGTTCATTTTGATGACTAATGTTGTGTAAAAGCCATGTTTTCATGAGCAAAATTTTGAAAGTCCAGGGTCATTTGATACAAAAGATGAGATTTGATACAAAATTTTAACCAGCAGCTGAGAAACATGAAGTATTTCTCATACCATTTCGATATCAGATCTTCATTATCCGGTATACTTCTTCTATTTTGAGATAAGTATTTTTATTTATTATGCTTTATATCAATACATGGCCAATAAGAGTTTCATAAGAAAAAAAAAATTAGCATGAAAATTAGCACATGTGATTTGATTTTTGTTTAGTGAATTGAGTGATTGGTTAAAAATCCTATCTAATGGTTAATACTAAAGAATTAGTCCATGTGATGAGTTTGTAGAAATATAAACTTGATAAGATAAAATGATTTGCATGCAAATTGGCACATGTAATCTGACTTATGTTAGATGATATTGATTGATTGGTTAAAAACCTAGTTCAATGGCATGATAATAATGAATTAGTGAATGATGTTTATTGATCAAGTTACGTTTTTTTTATAGCATGTGTAGTTTGCTCATAAGTTAATGATCACATTGTTTAGTATTACTTTCAAGAGGCTTTTGATATTGAGGACTTGATGTAAAATATCCACATGTTCTTTGGAACAATATAAAAGAAAGATATGATTATCAAAATGTGGTATTGTGGTATAGCCTGAAAGCTCATTTTGATTGGTTAAGATTACATGACTTTAAGTCTGTAATGAGTACTGATATATATATAGATGTTAGAGAAAACATGTTCTCTTTTTTCATACGAATATTGTAGTCATGGTGACACAATACTGTGAAATGTGAATTAAGAAGTACTCTGAGCTTATATTTTGTCTCATTGTGGCTGAGCAAAAGAGAAGGCAATGGATAAAATAAGGAATCACGTCTACTTGATTATGCTCCATTCACATAAATGAATGTGACATTTTGTATTTAGAAAGGAAATACCACATTATTGCCCGAGGAAATGGCTGAAAATCTGGTCGTAGACGTGAATGTGGATATGGATATTTTCAAGGTCGAGCCTAATGAGTTTCTTTCAAAGAAAATATCACAAGAAGTGAGGAAATAAGAGATATTTCTCTTATGTGAGGAGGAAAGAAACTAGTGTGAGTACAATGTCTTGTAGTATCAAGATAATTGGAAGCTCTAGAAGAGCAGATACATGTTTGCCTATGGGAACGCAATTCGAAATCATGTATGCGTTATATTCTCCCAAGTCTCAAAGGTTGAAAAGAATATAAGATATAACACATGACCTAAGTTGGGTATGTTGTTGATTCTTAAGTGTGGTTCAAGTCGAGATAGATGAACATAGAGTGTCATTATCTCGAGGGGGAGAATAAGAGAATCCCACATCCCTAATAAGTGGAACATCCAGAAATATGTCCACACTGGAAATAGACTTAAGAAGTCATTTATAAAGAAAATTCATGGGATTTAGAATCTAATCATGTTGAGACAATAACTAAAGGGAAATTTTGAATACCTTCAGTCAAGAGTATTTCCCAAGGCATTAAATGTATGTTAGAGAAACTACATGCATTCTCTATTTGATTGTACTACACATAGTAAAATGGAGATAAATGTGATAGTAAACCAGAAGTTTACTGAAAGTTCAATGTTTGGCCAACCGGTTATGCCATCCCGGTTTAGTAATGATGCGACATTCGTTGAAGAACCAGAGATTCTTACGAATGATTTTATATATGCTGCTTGCTCACAAGGCAACTAAGAATGCGATTTTCACCAGTTTAATAGATTTGGAATCTATTTATACAAGGAGATGTTTGTGGGCTTGATCACCCACTGGTGGACTGATCATCCACCATATGCATCGATAAGATGGTCGTATGTATCTTTGTTATAGATCCGCAACCTGGTGTTTGCGAGACTAATTGATAATACTGGTGAACTTACAAGCCTTTTATGACTATTGTAAATCTATTGAGATTTTCGTTGAACATCATGTAGGCAATGTTCATACGTAAAATGCAGCAGCATTAATTCGCATAATGCCAAAGAGTAATTAATAACTCTCCCCATGTAATTGGTTTTGGGTCAGGAACCAAAAGATCCCCATCTAGAAAATTTGGATAAGTGCTTGCTCCAGCACACCGCTAAAAGATGGGAACCTCAGAGGAGGTTGTGAACAAATGTTGGATGTAAATCTCCATTAACTGACAACCTTCAAGTTATTAAATAGGTTGAGTCAGTTTATCCAACATCAGGGGAGAAAATAAACAGCTGGAAAAGAAAATGACTTTGAAATGAATTATCATTGATCCTCGGACTAAAGAGCGTGAATAAAAGTCCAAAATGAAAGAGAATGTATGGAGATAATTCTATTATAGAGAATAGTATATGAGTTGCCAGACTCCTTTACTGACCCTAAGAAAGTGATTAAGTCACATGTACCAGCTGTAATTGCTCCAGTTATATTGAATGTCCCAGAAGGACAATATCAAACTGCTAATGAGTCTAAAGAGCGCATGAAGCGTGATAGACCGGTTCCATAGATAAAGAATCCTCGGAAAAGAAAAGGAGCATGAATGAGAATGGCAGGAACGAGGAATGAAATATTAAAGATCTCGAGAAGAGATGATAAACATGACAAGAAAGAGGTTCAGGTACCTGAGAATAAAGAGATCTCAAATAGTTATGTCATGTATGGAACAATGTGGAACCGATATCAAATCGACGTCGTAAATACTTATGCATGCAATGTAGCAGTTGATGGGAATGAGGATCATAAGCCATCTATTGAAAAGTGTACACAAACTGATGATTGGCCAAAAGGGAAAGAAACAATAGATGCGAGATAAAATCTCTTAGAAAGAGAAGAGTATTCGGACCAGTAGTCCGTACACCCAAAGGTGTAATACCAGTGGCGCATAAATATGTTTTTATGCAAGAGATATAAATAGGTCTTTATGTGTAAGAATTGATGACATGATGAAATTGTGAGGTGCAAAGCAGTAGTTGCACAAGGGTTCTCACAAAGACCTAGAATGGATTATAAAGAAACACATCATCATGTGGTGGAAGCATCAACTTTAAAGTTTCTTTAGTCTGGCAACAAAGAAAAAGAATTGAGAACCACTGGAACATATTATTTGTATGAAAGTCTCAAAAAGATTTGGACTGCAAGATGCAGATCTAGTTCTCGAGAACATCATTGAGCATATACATGGAATAATTTTTGGTCTTGGAGTACCATATGAAATGATATACGAGAAATATGATGATGGCGTGGTTGTACTCTTTTTACTTACATGGTTTTTATCCCATTGGGTTTTCCATGTTAAGGTTTTAACGAGGCAACAAAGAACACGCAAATGATTGATACATAAAGAGACATATCATCAATCTTCCAAAACATTTTCGAGATTGATATGTGTAGAAGAGAATGATCAAGATCAATCATACTTGAAAAAGAATCAAGGCATGAACACATTCCATTCGCGAGACATAATAGAAGGTCGAAAGTTTTTCAACTAAAGGAGACCTTCCTGATGGAATTAAAATATGATCTTGGTATCTGGAGAAAGACCTTTAAGTCTACTTTCATCATCAATTCGAATCAAGCCATTCCAGATGACATAACTCAAGATATGGCTATTTTCGTGGGATATGTACAAGCTGTCTCAGAATACCCAATTTCGACTGGTATCCCAAATATCGCTCGATATTCCCATCTTACCAGAGCAAGACCGGTGCCAAAAGATAGATATGGATGTTAGCTTCAATTTCCAAGTGGTTTGAAGTCATTCCGTGATACGGTCATCAAGATGTTCAAGTTTCAGTGAAGAGTGTTAAATCTGCCAAAAGAAGTGGACCGGTCCAAGCCAATAACTAAGCAAGTCAAGTGAAGATTGATTACTTTATTCACCATGGCGCTTCAACCTTCCACTTTCAAGAGATCGGTTCATCACATGATATTATATCGTCTCCGAGATTTCTAGTTATGTTTTCATGAGGGGGAGTAGATGCGCGCTGCACTCTTTTTCCCTTAACTATGGTTTTTCCTATTGGGTTTTCCTGGTAAGGTTTTTAATGAGGCAGCATCATAAGCGCTTTAGGAGATATTTTGTTCAATGGACATCAAGGGGGAGTGTTATGAATGATATATGTGATGTCCATTAGGAGCCCATAAGGCCCATTAGGTTTTACCTAATTACCTATCTACTTGTACTCCTATATAAAGGTTTCTACCTATTGGAATAAGACAACACCAATTCCCCTCTTCTTCTCCTCCGTTTATAACAATTATTGATTAAACATGTACAATGCTAAATCTCTGGCTGACGATAGAATTGCAGATGCCAGCCCTCTCGATGGTTTTGTCAAAGTTAAGCAGTGCTTTAGTAGAATACCCCACGTGTAACTGGTAATCTTTGGAGCCACCTGGTCTTAACGCGTCTACGAAGTCTCGGATGTCTCTAACGGTTTGGTGAATATTAAACTGGTGGGGAACGTGTGTGCCGTCTGCTAAATAGAGCTGGATCCAGGTCGTCGGCGCTGGGGGATCTACCACTACGCTCATTGATGGTTGCGGTGTAGTGGTCAGTGACTCGGATGAAGCTGGTGGCTCAGTGGCTGCAGACTTTGATTCTAGAGTCAAAGTATTCGGGTTTGGTGACTCCTGCTGTTTAAGATATATGTAAGAACGAGAGCTTTAAACTTGACCGCCTCGTTACACAAAAACATTAGATAAAGAAAGAGGAAGGAGACATATATATATACATTGAAGTCTTCTTCCTGACGCCTGATGAGTTTGACACGAAGACGGACCTGGTTGTCCTGTGGATTGAGAACACGTGGGGACTCCAACCCTTTTATGAACTAGCAATATTAGACATGAAACATATATACGTTAGCCAAGTGAATCAAATAAAGAGATGTAAACACACAAGCTGAAGATGAGCAAGAAGATATTGACATTGGTAGTAACCTCAATAAAGATTGCATTTTGCGGGCTATCCAGCGTATGTAACGGACCATTATCGACAGTAAAACCATTCCTCCACATAGTTATAATGAACTTGATGCGCGCTTGTGACCCAGCTGAAACAATTCTTGGTGATGATCGTACAGGTCTTTCCACATCTGACTCCTTATCTTTGTCATCAACATCGTCTGACTGCTTATGATATATGTAAGAACAAGAGCTTTAAAATTGCTCGTCTGAAACACAAAAACATTAATAAATAAAGAGGAAGGAGACATATATATACATTGAAGTCTTTGTCTTGACGCCTGATGATTTTTACACGATGACGGATCTGGTTGTCCTCTGTATTGAGATCACATGGGGACTCCAACCCTTGTAGGGTCTAGCATTAGACATGAAACATACATACGTTAACCAAGTGAATCAAGTAAAGAGATGTAACCACACAAGTTGAAGATGAGCAAGAAGATATTGAAATTGGTAGTAACCTGTATAAATCTTGCAATTCTCGTATGTAACGGACCACCATCGACAGTGTAACCATTCCTCCACATAGTTATGATGTACGTGATGACCGCTTGTGGCTCAGCTGAAACAATTCTTGATGATGATTGTACAGGTCTTTCCACACCGTGACCTTCCTCAGTTTCTTGCACCGTCTCACTATACATAAAACGCCATTCCTATTCAAAAACTTGGTTATCTAAAACGAACAGACTCTTCTCTACATATCAAGGCTATTAAGCAAGTTTAAGTTCTTTAAGACTTGTAAAACACTCATCATAAACCCTAATCTTATGCTATATCCAAGATCGCTGCAATATTACTGCGATGCTAAACAGAAACTGTTTAAAGATAATGAAGCTTGAAGAAGAGACAAATAACCTTTGCTCTCCTCCGTCGTAATCATTACTTCCGCCGAGCGTAGGTTTGTTCCCGGCGAGTTGACGGCGTTTAATCCTCTCGCTCTCACACGGTGTATCAGCCGCACGCTTTGAACTGAAAGGTTTGAAAGATTAGCTTGAGACGGTGGCCGTAACCATATCCCCGACTGTGGGGTAGACTTTGGTCAACTCAGCATCTGGGCCTTGTAATGGGCCTACGACAACAAGAAAAGAGAACATGAAGGATTGGGCTTAATAATATTATGTACAATAACGTTAGTTGCAAATGACGTTATACGGTGGTATTATATATTATGCTCAATGTAATCTAGATTAGAAGGTTGTTAAGTTTACGGCTGCTTCTTGTAATCTTCAAGGGTTTTGTATCTTTCTCATCATAGTGGATCTTGAGGGACAAGAGTTTCCCTCCCCAGACGTACCGGTTCGAGGCCGGGAACTGGGTTAACAAGTTGTGCGTGTTCTTTTTGTTCCCAGTTTCGGTTTGTCTTGAGTCGCAGGGAGGTTAAAAACCTTACAAGTGGTATCAGAGCATCCAGGTTTTGGGTTGCAGATTAAGAAACCGATGGGAGGAAGTGAAGGATCGCACCGCATCGAAAGATTCGATGGTACAGATTATGCATTCTGGAGGATGCAGATCGAAGATTATCTGTATGGTAAGAAGCTTCATCTACCGCTGGACAAGAAGCCAGAAAAGATGGATCAGGAAGAATGGGATCTACTTGACAGACAGGTTTTGGGAGTTATTAGGTTATCACTCTCAAAGAACGTTGCCCATAATGTCGCAAAGCAGAAGACGACTGCAGGGTTGATGAAAGAGCTCTCTGATATGTATGAGAAACCTTCGGCAAATAATAAGGTATTTCTCATGAAGAAACTCTTCCACTTGAAGATGGAAGAAGGAGGTTCAGTTGCAACGCACACGAACGAGTTCAACACCGTTGTCAACCAGCTGTCATCGGTTGAACTCGAGTTCGATGACGAAGTGCGAGCACTGATTTTATTGGCATCCTTGCCAAACAGTTGGGAACCAATGAGAGCAGCATTGAGTAATTCTGTGGGTAATCAGAAGCTGAAATTTAATGATGTTCGAGATCGTATCCTTAGTGAGGAAATTCGCAGGATAGATTCTGGTGAAACATCGAGGGACTCTACATTCAGGGATTCTGCTTTAAGCGTGGAAAGCAGAGGCAGAAACCAACACAGAACAAGTCAAAACAGTGGCAGAGGAAAGTCAAAGCAACGGTCAGATCAGAAGAACAATAGTTGTTTTATCTGTGGAGATGAAGGGCATTGGAAAAGAGAATGTCCTCGAAAAAGGAAGAATGCAAATTCTGCAAACATGGCAGCAGATTTTCAGGAACCTATGGTGTTAACTATCAGCACTCACGATTCGAAGAAAAAATGGGTTATGGACTCAGGTTGTTCATACCATAGTACATCAGACAAAGAAGTCTTGTTTGACTTCAAGGAGTTCGATGGTGGTAGAGTTTTGATGGCTAATAACACCTATGGTAACATCAAGGGAATTGGGAAAATCAGAATTCATAATCCAAATGGTTCTGAGGTAATACTCACGGGTGTCAGATACATACCAGAGGTGAGTAGAAATCTGATTTCCTATGGGATGTTAGAAAAATCAGGTTGCAGGTATGAAGGAGGTAACTTCAAGGTTCAGTTCTACAAAGGCAGGAAGAAGGTAATATCTGGAAAATACCAAGACGGGTTGTATTATCTTCAAGGTAGAGTTGCTAAAAGTGAAGCGAATCTGACAAGAGCTAGAGCTGAGAAAGAAGTTAAAAAGAAGAACTCAAAGAGGGTGAGTTTCAGCGTGAATCTGATTCAAGGACCAACACCTTCTGTTTCTGAAACAGGAAGCATATCAGCTCAAGGTGGAGACTCTTCTTCATCAGAGAAATCTGAAAGTTTAGAAGAAATTGAGTCTAAGGAGAGCAAGGAAGAATCTGAGACAGAATCTTCACTAGGTGAAGAGGAGACTTTAAACAAAGGGCCTAAGATGGAAGACTTGGGTAAGGTTTCACAGATATTGGGAATGGGGATTTTCGGAGATAGAGCTAAGGAAGATGCAACACTATCTAAGGTCCACCCAAGTTTCATTCCAACAGGTTGTGTAACTAAAGCAGTACCTGAAAAGGCTTGCTGCAAGCTTCTCAACGTCGCCTGAGAAGGGATTCAGCTCCAGGTAACTCCACTATCGACATGGTATACTCTCGCAGGAAGAAGAACATAGAAACGAGTCAGTTTCGGAAATGTTCTTATGTCGATAAATTAAAATCAGGTTGATTAATGGGTTAAGGGAGTTACCTGGAGGCGGCTGGAATTGCAGTAAGGGAATACTGGTTCCAGGTGGAGCAGCTGCAAAAGAGATTCAAAAGAGAAGCAAGTCAACACGGCAAGTTTCAGTTTTTTGAATCACAAAAGCAAGTCGAGAGTAAGGTTCTTAAGAAGGGTTAATACCTGAGAACAAAAGGAGCTGTAGATGAGTTAAGGACTTCACGTCATTTTATATCACACAGCTGAGGTGTTATATTTCACGGCTGGTGAAGAGCGATCTGAAATGATCATTAAGGTCACCGAAAGTAAAAGGAGACATCAGGTGAGCTGTCACGATTCATATCAAAGGATTGAGAAAAAGAATCCAAAGATTGAAGTGAAGCAAGAGTACCTGATTTTCAGGGTAAAGGCGTTGAGCACGGTGGAGCTCAATCACAAGGAAGCTGAGACCAAACACAATACGAATTGAAAAGGTCCAGCTGCTACGGGAAAGGAAATAAATCAGGAGTCAAGCATGCTTAGGTTCTCTACACTAATCAGCGACTTAACAGTCTAAGATTAAAAGGAACTTTCAGTACCTGAACTCGCAGAAGCAATGTTGAGCAAGAAGGAGCTCATCCATGGAAGCCGAGTTCGAAGCTTGAGGACATGTCCATCCGAGGAAATGTCACCGGAAAAGGGAAAGGATACCAAGGTCAGTGTTCCTCATCCAAATCGAGAAAGGGTACAATAACTCGTATGTTTGGAAAGAAAGAAGGATTTACCTGAACTCTTGGGAGAAGTCGGAAGCTAAGATTAAACATCGAAGACTAGGGTCTTCACCAACAACAAGGAGACAACGGCGAAACTCGCCGGAATCTGGGCCTTGTCGACGGAGGAGACGTTCGCCGGTGTCGCCGCATGATATCGGAAATAAAAAAAAAAAAAAAAAAAAAAAAGGAAAACGGTGGGTCACGATTTGTCAAGATTAATTGAAGATTAAAGGAATCTAAGAAATTAATGTGAATTGAGGCTACCTGAAGTTTCAGAGGAACGGGGAGCTTGGCGTAGCTCTTCCATGGAAGTCACGACACCAAATTGTGACTGAAGATTTTCGAAGCTTCTGGGTTTCGGTCATGGAGCATCTCAAGGTAGAGAGGATGAACCGAAAACGCAGATTCGATCGAAGATGGGGAAACGATTTGCTGGAGCAAGTCGACGGCGTGTGCAGAGAAGATCAAGCGAAGGTGATCTAACGGGATTTGCATGCTATTTTGTCAAGAGTGAGAAAGGAAGAAGATGAAGATCGGTGGTGTCGTTTTTGAGTCGACCATAGTCTACGGTGGAGTTTTGTGGGGTAGACTTTGGTCAACTCAGCATCTGGGCCTTGTAATGGGCCTACGACAACAAGAAAAGAGAACATGAAGGATTGGGCTTAATAATATTATGTACAATAACGTTAGTTGCAAATGACGTTATACGGTGGTATTATATATTATGCTCAATGTAATCTAGATTAGAAGGTTGTTAAGTTTACGGCTGCTTCTTGTAATCTTCAAGGGTTTTGTATCTTTCTCATCATAGTGGATCTTGAGGGACAAGAGTTTCCCTCCCCAGACGTACCGGTTCGAGGCCGGGAACTGGGTTAACAAGTTGTGCGTGTTCTTTTTGTTCCCAGTTTCGGTTTGTCTTGAGTCGCAGGGAGGTTAAAAACCTTACACCGACGGAGACGGAATGTAATAATCGGAGGAGTTCGACGTAAAATGAGATGAAACAGAGATATCGATTCGAAGATTCGTATACCGAGATAGAGCAGCGACGGCTGAGATGAGCTGTGTATCGGTAGGTCTTAAGAAATTTGACTTGGCGGCGGCGTCAGAGACGTTGTTCTTAGTGAAGGCCGAGACGGCGGCGTTGAAGTTCCATTGATGAGTTTCAAGAAAGGATTTAGCTTCTTCTCTCGACGAAGATGTGGTCTTCATAAAGGAGCTGATCAGTTTCTCGTTTATCTCCGTCGCCGGCGAAGGTAAGTTATCGTCGTTCATAGCAAGAGACGTTTCTTCCCGAATCTTTACTTTCTTTCGTTGTTTTCTTCTGTTACATTACCGGTAAAACTTCCTTTTATATAATACCTCTAAAGAGATCGAAACGCGTCGTTTTATGGATGTTTGAAAGAGCCAAAACAAAAAGAGATCGAACAGTATAATTAAACATACAAAAAGGAAGTTTATGTAGAGATGCTTGTATTTGATACACACAGTATACCATTTTTTGTCGAACAAAAAAAAAATAAGTATTAATTTCTAGATGAGGACAGAGTTGGACATGACATCATCATCGATAGTCTGGTCTAAGTTAAAGTCAGCCAGCGGTTTGAGAGGGAACCCATGATGAGTAATTTGTAGCCATTTGGTCTACACGCGTCTATGAAGTCTCGGACGTCTCTAACGGTATGGTGACCATTAAACGGGGAGACAATGTGTGTGTGATAAGAACACTGCAATATTATCTGAACAAGTTCAATGCCCAATCGAATCCTTTACAACTTTCTGAATGAATCTAACTATCACTCTTGGATCCTCTTATATAGTGAGGCCCAAATACAATAGTGAGACCCAATCCAATCCTTTACAACTTTCTGAATGAATCCAATTACAATCTGAGACACTAACAAATTTAACTACTCATCTGCCTTCTCTTCTTCTTCTTCTACCGCCAAGCTCTTATTCTCTCTCCTACGATCAGTGTGCCGTCTGCTAATCTGAGGTTGTTGGCGCTGCGGTATCTTTATCTACCACTAGGTTCATTGATGGTTGCGGTGTAGTCGTCAGTGACTCGGATGAAGCTGGTGGCTCGGTGGCTGCAGAGTCTTTTTCGGCTGTAGTTCTTCCAACGCCTTGAAATGGAGTCAGAGTATTCGGGTTTGGTGACTCCTGTTGTTTAAGATATATGTAAGAACAAGAGCTTTAAATCGTTTGAATAAGAGAACACAAAAACATTAATAAAGAAAGACGAAGGAGACATATATACATTGAAGTCTTCCTCTTGACGCCTGATGAGTTTGATACGAAAACCGATTCCGCCGTCCGGTGGATTGAATTCACGTGGGGACTCCAACCTTTCTACGATCTAGCATTCGACATGAAACATATATGTGTCAACCAACTGAATCAAGTAAAGAGATGTAACCACACAAGTTCAAAGGTTAGCAGGAAGATATTGAAATCAGTAGTAACCTCAATAAATGTTGCATCGTGCGGTTTATCCAGCGTCTTTAACGGACCATCATCAAAAGTGAAACCATTCCTCCACATAGTTACAATGAACGTGACGACCTTGTGTGGCTCAGCTGAAACAATTCTTGCTGAACGTTGTACAGGTCTTTCCACATCTGACTCCTTATCTTTGTCATCAACATGATCGTCTGACTGCTTAAGATATATGTAAGAACTACTTAAGATATATGTAAGAACAAAAGCTTTAAACTTGACCGGTGCATTTGAACAAGAGAACACAAAAACATTAATAAAAAAAAGAGGAAGGAGACATATATATACATTGAAGTCTTCGTCTTGACGCCAGATGAGTTTGACAAGATGACGGATCTGGTTGTCCTCTGGATTGAGATCACGTGGGGACTCCAACCCTTCTATGAACTAAGCATTAGACATGAAACCAAGTGAAATAAAGTAAAGAGATGTAACCACACAAGTTGAAGAAGAGCAAGAAGATATTGAAATTGGTAGTAACCTGAATAAAGGCTGCATCTTCCAGGTTATTGAACGTATGTAACAGACCATCATTATCGATAGTGTAACCATTCCTCCACATAGTTATGACATACGTGATGACCACTTGTGGCTCAGCTGAAACAGTTCTTGATGATGATTGTACAGATCTTTCCACATCTGACTCCGTATCTTTGTCATCAACATCGTCACCTTCCTCAGGTTCTTGAACGATCGTCGTCTCACTATACAGTAAACAGAGTCCTATTCAAAACCAATTCGTCATCTAAACGAACAGAGTCTTCTCTACATTACAAGGCTATTAAGCAAGATTAAGTCTTTTAAGACTTGTAAAACACTCATCATAATCCCTAATCTTATGCCATATCCAAGATCGTTGCAATATTACTGTGATGCTAAACAGAAATGTTTAAAGATAATGGAGCTTGAAGAAGAGACAGTAACCTTTGCTCGCCTCCGTCGTAATCATCGGAACCGCTATCATTTCTTCCCCCAGAGATTTCAGCGGGCGTAGGTTTGTTCCCGGCGAGTTCACGGCGTTTAATCATCTCGCTCTCACATGGTGTATCAGCCGCACGCTTTCTGCTGAAAGGGTTTCTATCACGAGAAAGAGTCGCTTGAGACAGTGCCCGTAACCATATCCCCGACGGAGACGGAATGTAATAGTTGGAGGAGATCGAATGAGATGGAACAGGAATATCGATTCGAAGATTCGAATACCGAGATAGAGACGTTGACTCGGCGGTGGCGTCAGAGACGTTGTTCTCAGTGAAGGCCGAGACGGCGGCGTCGAAGTCCCATTGATGAGTTTCAAGAAAGGATTTAGCTTCTTCTCTCGACGAAGATGTGTCCTTCATAAAGGAGCTGATCAGTTTCTCGTTTATCTCCATCGCCGGCGAAGGCAAGTTGTCGTCGTTCATAGCAAGAGACGTTTCTTCCCGAATCTTTTCTTTCTTTCGACGTTTTCTTCTGAAATATTACCGGTAAAACTTCCGTTTATATAAAGCCTCTAAAGAGATCGAAACGCGTCGTTTTATTGATGTTTGAAAGAGCCAAACAAAAAAAATCAACCATTATATAGTGGTAACTAATATTTTTCAAATTTTACAAAATTACAATCCAAACTTTTCATACACGTACAATATCCTTAAGCATACAAAACGAAAATCTTCAAAGCAACAACAAAGCAAGTGTTCAAGAAAATGGAAGAAAAGGTTCTAGTAACACAACTTTTTGGTTTTACGGGATGTCCTTAAGCTCAAACTCTGATTTTTCTTTCTTATCCTTCTCCTCACCTGAATCATCAATCTCTAACTTTATTGTCTAACCATAACCAGAATCAGCTGTAGAGTGAAAAGGTTCTTATATATACACACACTTGTGAACAAAAAAAAAAAAATATATATATATATATACACACACTCAGCAAGTATAAGTCTATAAATTGTACTTTGAAAACTGTTTAATAAATCAATCTTGACCATGATCCGAGTCAAAGTTGAGGGTCCAACACTTCAAGACTTAGCCTAGACAAAAGAAAAAAGGTCAAAAACAAATTCTAGTGATAATTACCAAATATAACTAAAGAATTGATCTTACTTATGTACTAAAAACAAAAACAAAAAAGTGAGTATTTCTAGATGAGAACAGAGTTGGACATGACATCATCAGCGGTTTAGGAGGGAACCCCCACGAGTAATTTGTAGCCATTTGGTCTAGACGCGTCTATGAAGCCTCGGACGTCTCGGTTAGTGTTGAACCGAGAGACACCGCATGTACCGTCTGCTTATTAGAGCCGAATCTAAGTTTTATTAACAATACAGAATCTATCACTAAGCTCATTGATTGTCTAGAGAAGAGAGAATTATCATTATTGTCTAAAATGACACAAAAAGTGATTATTCATAATATCTCTGGATGAGGGTAGAGTCGGAGATGCCAGCCTCCTCTATGGTTTGGTCAAAGTCAAGCAGAGGTTTAGGAGGAAACCCCATGAGTAACTGGTAATCGTTGGAGCCATTTGGTCTAGACGCGTCAATGAAGCCTCGGATGTCTCTAACGGTATGGTGACTATTAAACCGGGAGACAATGTGTGTGCCGTCTGCTAATCTGAGCTGGATCGAAGTTGTTGGCGCTGCGGGATCTACCACTAGGCTTATTGATGGTTGCTGTGCCGTCAGTGACTCGGATGAAGCTGGTGGCTCGGTGGCTGCAGAGTCTTTTTCGCCTGTAGTTCTTCCAACGCCTTGAAATGGAATCAGAGTATTCGGGTTTGGAGCCTCCTGTTGTTTCAGATATATGTGAGAACAAGAGCTCGTTTGAATAAGAGATTAATAAAGAAAGAGGAAGGAGACATATATATACATTGAAGTCTTCGTCTTGACGCCTGATGAGTTTGATACGAAAACGGGTCCCGTCGTCCTGTGGATTGAGATCACGTGGGGATCCTAACCTTTCTACGATCTAGCATTCAATATGAAACATATATATGTCAACTAACTGAACCAAGTAAAGAGATGAAACCACACAAGTTTGAAGGTGAGCAAGAAGATATTGAAATTGGTAGTAACCTCAATAAAGGTTGCATCTTGCGGGTTATCCAGTGTCTTTAAGGGACCATCTTCAAAAGTGAAACCATTCCTCCACATAATTACAGTGAACGTGACGACCTCGTGTGGCTCAGCTGAAACAATTCTTGCTGAATATTGTACAGGTCTTTCCACATCTGACTCCTTATCTTCGTCATCAACATCGTCTGACTGCTTAAGATACATGTAAGAACAAGAGCTTTAAACTTGACCGGCTCATCTGAATAAGAGAACACAAAAAAATTAATAAAGAAAGAGGAAGGAGACATATAGTATACATTGAAGTCTTCGTCTTGACGCCTGATGATTATGACACGATGACGGATCTGGTTGTCCTCTGGATTGAGATCACATGGGGACTCCAATCCTTGTATGATCTAGCATTAGACATGAAACATACATACGTTAACCAAGTGAATAAAGTAAAGAGATGTAACCACACAAGTTGAAGATATTGAAATTGGTAGTAACCTCAATAAAGGCTACATCTTCCGGGGTATCCAGCGTATGTAACGGACCACCATCGACAGTGAAACCATTCCTCCACATAGTTATGATGAACGTGATGACCACTAGTGGCTCAGCTTCCTCATCTGACTCCTCATCTTTGTCATCAACATCGTCACCTTCCTCAGGTTCTTGCACGATCGTCGTCTCACTATACAGTAAACAGAGTCCTATTCAAAACCTTCGTTATCTAAACGAACAGACTCTTCTCTACATTACAAGGCTATTAAGCAAGTTTAAGTCCTTTAAGACTTGTAAAACACTCATCATAATCTTTAATCTTATGCTATATCCAAGATCGTTGCAATATTGCTGTGATGCTAAACAGATATGTATAAAGAAAATGAAGCTTGAAGAAGAGACAATAACCTTTGCTCTCCTCCGTCGTAATCATCACTTCCGCCGAGCGTAGGTTTGTTCCCGGCGAGTTCACGGCGTTTAATCGTCTCGCTCTCACACGGTATATCAGCCGCACGCTTTGAACTGAAAGGGTTTCTATCACGAGAAAGATTAGCTTGAGACGGAGGAGGTCGACGTAGAATGAGATGAAACAGGGATATCGATTCGAAGATTCGTATACCGAGATAGAGCAACGACGGCTGAGATGAGCTGGGTGTCGCTAGGTTTTAAGACATTTGACTCGGCGGCGGCGTCCGAGAAGTTGTTCTCAGTGAAGGCGGAGACGGCGGCGTCAGAGACGTTGTGCTCGGTGAAGTCCGAGACGGCGGCGTAGATGTCCCATTGATGAGTTTCAAGAAAGGATTTAGCTTCTTCTCTCGACGAAGATGTTTCCTTCATAAAGGAGCTAATCATTTTCTCTCTTATCTCCGGCACCGTTAACGGTAATTTATCGTCATCCATCGCAAGAGTCGTTTCTTCCCGAATCTTTTCTTTCTCTCGTCGTTCTCTTCTGAAGCATTTTACCGGTAAAACTTCCGTTTATATAGAACCTCTAAAGAGAACGAAACGCGTCGTTTTATTGATGTTTGAAAGAGCCAAAAAAAAAAAAAAAAAAAAACAAGCATTATATGGTGGTAACTAATATTTTTCAAATTTTACAAAATTACAATCCAAACTTTATGTAGAAATGCTTGTATTTCATACACACAATATACTTAAACATACAAAAACGATAATCTTCAATGCAACAACAAAGCAAGTGTTCAAGAAAATGGAAGAAAAGCTTCTAGTAAGACAAATCTCTGGTTTTATGGAATGTCCTTAAGCTCAAACTCTGATTTTTCTTTCTCGTAATTATCCTTCTCCTTCTCACCTGAATCATCAATCTCGACACTAATCATATCGGCTTTATACTGATGCCTCATCGCAAACAGAAGAAAAACCAAGAAATTCAATGCTCCCAAGACAACAAGTAACCAGTAGAAGTAGTTCAGTCTCGCTTTGTTAAGGTTACTTCTAAGCCAGCTCCTGTGTGTGACCTTATCCACAAGCGAAACAAGCAAGCTGCTCACAAAGAATCCCATCGAAATCGTGCTTAGAAACAACCCCGTGCTCATCGATTTCATCCTCTCAGGTGCTTCTCTTATGAAGAACTCAAGCTGTCCAACGTAAGCAAACGCTTCACCCGCACCGACCAAGAAATACTGTGGAATCAACCAAAACGCGCTTATCTTTCTACCGCTGGTGACCTCTGCCTCGCGTCTAGCGTTCTCTATAACCGCTGCTACCGCCATTGCAGCCATTGACAACACAAGCCCTACTCCGATTCTCTGAAGGCTTGTGATTCCTTGAGGTTTCTTTGTGAGCATTCTTGTCAGAGGCACAAAGACTCTCTCGTTAAGGGAAGTGAAGAGGAGAATCGTGAGGATGAGGAAAGCAGAGTAGGAGCCTGAAGGAACGGTGAAAGACCCGAGTCTACGTTCCATAAACGTGGCTTGCTCCACCGTGAAAGTCGTCATTTGGGAGTAAATCGTCCAGAAGAGAATGTTTGTTGCCCAAATTGGAATCAATTTCACAACTAGTTTCACTTCTTCGACCTGTGTAACCGTCGATACCATCCACGGATCCTTCTCTTTGAACTCCTTCGTACTAGGAGAGCTCTCTTCTATGACAAGCGCTGCTTTGTCTAAACACTTTAGCCTCTCTGTGTGAGGAACCGTTGTGTTGTCATAACCGTTTAAAAGACTCGGATGTGAAGGGTAACTGTGGTTTCTTTTCTTCCACGCCAAGAAACCGACCCTCCATATAACAGTAAAAGGGCTTCCTTTAGGTTTCTTATAACGGTAAAGTTTCGTTCCGCAGAGCAAAATCACGGCGGCAATCACCATAGTCCCCGCCGAGATCCCGTAACCCCAGCCTCTTCCGACGTTGTCCTGGACGTAAACCAGAGCAACCAAGGCGAAGAGAGATCCGAGGCTGATGGAGAAATAGAATCTGTTGAAGAAGAAAATCATCTGTTTCTGTTCTTTCGGATCACTCGTGTCGAATTGGTCAGACCCGAAACCAGAGACGTTGGATTTGATTCCTCCTCCGCCTAGAGCTATGGTGTAGAGAGCGACGTAGAGAAGCGCTAACTGATGACTGTTTGCTTCTACGCACTGATGGTGAAGTCTCCTGAAATCATCGCATGGTGGTGGTCTCATGCTTGGGATGGTTGTAGCCACTGTCAATAGCAACACTCCCTGTTTTCACAGAAATCAAGAATCAGAGGTAGAAATTTCTCGAGCTACAACGATACGGTTTAGGGCTTTACCAAAGCTGTGACACAGGCTGAGATTGCGACCATCTTGTAGCGACCGAGTTTAGCGTCAGCCAAGAAACCACCAAGAAGTCCTAAGAGGTTGAGAGTTCCCATGAAATTTGTGACTATGGTCGCTGATTTTGCTGATGAGATGTGTAAATCTCCGACAAGGTACGTCACTAAGTTCATTGATATGCCCATCACGCATATTCTCTCCGATAGCTCACTTCCTTCACATTTAGTTAAAAGAAACAAAACAGGGAAGCTTAGAAACAGAGCGTATTTTTTAGTTAGAAGAAGAAAAAAAAAAACAGAGTAAATTTTAGTCTTTTGTGACATGGAGACTAGAGATTGTACCTAGGATCAAACCGGCGCCTAACCATCCACCGGTTTTGGACTTATCCGGTGGGTTACCTCTGTAGTCGAAGGCTTCTTCCGAGCCATCTTTCGCTCCATGCGATGATACATGAACCTTTAGAGACAAGCAAAACTATTAAGACGGAGAAAACAGGGCCAACGAGAAAAACAGAGACAAAGAACTAAAACTCACCATTGCTTATTGTACACTTAGAGATTGAGAGAGAGAGAAGAAAGAGTAGTAGAGTGGTTTATAAGGAGAGATGATGAAGATGGTGGAGATTGTGGCGATAAGGGTTTTGACACTTTTGTGTGTCCTTTGATTTTATCTAACTCCAACAAAACAAAAGAAGAAAGGAGAGGAGAGGAGATTCGATGCAATGGGCATGTGAAGAGAGATGGGGATTGATTGGGTCTTTTTGAAAATGTGGCTTTGCTTTATGTGCGGTTCTTCATCGATGATCAGATCTAAACAAACACAGACGTAAGAGACAACAGTGTGATTTCATTATCTTGTGACAATGACATATGTTTATTTCATGTGGTTGCAAGGTTTTCAGCTTCTTTGTTATTCCCCATGTCGACCCCTCAATTACTCTATTTTGTCCGTTTATACCCTTTTCTTGTGGTTGCAAGGTTTTTACCTTATGTTGTAGTTCCAACAAATCTCTTACTCACAAAACCATATGTTCATACTTCATACAAGTAACTAACCATTCAAATTGATTTTACTTTACAAGATCTTACACTTGGAGACATATCAATCTGTTATTTATATGTGTAACAAATGGTTGTAATCGATTGATCGGTCACCTGATGTTTTTTTCTTGAATGCGCACACCAGGTGTCAAGACTAGTCTGCATGTTCTCTAGTATTTGGACCATTGTGACTTGTTAAGCATTATAGTTTGTACTATCGTTTCAATATCACATGGTTCAAAAACTTTCCCGTGTCCAATGATTAGTGGGTATTCTTCCTTGATTTGACTAGAGATGTTGTAGTGGACCAAATCTCATGAACCAATTTGTACTTGACTTACAAATAACTACGGCCAATATAATGTCTTAGCTGCGAGAACCAAACGTCCAATCTTAACCCAATAATTCAATGTTATTTATGTTTGGCAGCTCGATCTGCGCAACAAATGACAAGCAAAACATTGTTAAGTCAGGTTCGGACACAATAAATCAACTGATCACAATGTCCATAACTAGCGCTCTTTTGTTTAATATAACAAAGTGTTGAATCATTACTCTTACTTGGCATCCAGTGGACTTGATTTTCAGTTTCTACTTTCTAGTGTTTGTGTTGAGTCCTCTGTCTCAAGGTGTCGACTCCCTCAGACAAAAGACGCAGCGGATTAAGACTAAAAGACGATGCTTGTGTCGCAAGAAAACAGAACAAGATACAGAGGATAGTGAATGTGTTTGAGAGATGATTCGAACAAGGAAGAAAAGATGAGCACACACACACGTTTACCCAGTTCACGCCCGTTAATGAGGGTCGCTACGTCTGGCCGAGCCGGTAACTCGGAATTCACTAGATCAATAGCGTTTACACCACTTAGAATCACAAGTGTTCACACCAATGCCCTTCACTAGCACTTGATGCACACTCTGTATCCTAAGATTAAAGAGAACTAGCAGAAACAAGTTTACACTCAGCTATTTTCTCTTACGCTATCACACAAAACACTCTTACAAATGATTTGTTATTTGCTTATTCATTCTCTCTTTACGTAAACCTCATATATACTAACAAGTAGTGAGGTTTTCTTTGTGCATGCTGACTCCCCAAGAAAGGATGAGACCACGTATGAATCCTCAAAGCTCCACTAGTGCTGCTGAGACAAAACGTTAAACAATCTTTTTGCACGCTTATGAATAACAAAATAAGCACCTAATCGTTTATACGATCATGCCTTATTGCTTTGTGGTCCCAAAACAGCATTTACTTGCCATGGTTTTAACTCCACCATAATTAAGCAAGTGTAGTCTGAGCTGGCAAATTCAAACCTTGTTTCTTTATCAAGTCAATACTACTTCACAAATCTCCACCTATTGACCTGATGAAGATACCACGAATTGCACAATTTAGAAAGAGAGAATAAAATACCTTTGATCTAGTTTTCTTGAATTCCACGGCTCGGATCCCTGAGTTTTATTACTCAGACTTGACATTTAACAAGCTCAAAGCGGACTGAAACTTGTTAATTGCCAATACTTTGGTGAAGATATCCGCAGGGTTTCTTTCGGTTGATATCTTCAGCACTTCCACGGTTCCTTCCGCGATGACATCTCGAATGTAATGGTACTTTACATCGATATGCTTAGTCCTTTCATGGTGAACATTATTCTTCGACAGAGCAATGGCGCTCTGAGAGTCACAGTAGATCTCCACTTGATTCTGATCATAACCAAACTCAGCCATTAATCCTTTCAACCACACGGCTTCTTTTACTGCCTCGGTTAATGCCATATACTCCAACTCAGTGGTGGATAACGCCACAACTCTCTGCAGTCCAGACTTCCAGCTTATTGTGTTGCCTCCCAAGGTGAACACTAACCCAGTAATGGACCTTCTTCTATCTGGATCTGCAGCAAAATCCGCATCACAGTAACCCACGATCTTGAAGTCTTGATTTCTCTTGTAACACAATCGAGTTTGCAGGGTTCCTCTGATGTAGCGAAGCACCCATTTAACTGCTAACCAATGCTCTTTAACTGGTTTACTCATGTACCGACTAATAACGCCAACTGGATAGGCCAAATCAGGTCGAGTTCCAACCATTGCATACATTATACTTCCCACAGCGTTGGCATAAGGAACAGACTTCATATATTCCTCATCTTTGTCAAGCTGCTCCGCTGATGCAGCTTTAAGCTTGAAGTGTGCTCCTAGAGGAGTTGCGGAATGCTTACACTTCATCATGTTGTAGGTTTCCAAGACCCTACTCAAGTAACCTTCTTGGGAGAGCCACAAAGTACCAGCTTCTCTGTTTCTTGTTATTTCCATGCCTAAGATCTTTCTGGCTGCTCCCAGGTCTTTCATATCGAAACGCTGACTCAGTTCTTGCTTGAGCTGAATGATTGCTTCCATGTTGTTGGCTGCCACGAGCATATCATCCACATATATCAGTAGATATATTTTTGAACCATCTTGTAGAGACTTGATGTAAGCACAATGATCATAATAGCTTCTTTCAAACCCAATTTCAGACATGTAATTGTCAAATTTCTCATTCCATTGGCGCGGGGCTTGCTTGAGGCCATACAGAGCTTTATTGAGCAGGCATACTTCATTGTCTCTGAACATAGATTCATAACCTTCAGGAGGAGCCATAAAGATCTTCTCCTTGAGCTCTCCATGTAAGAAAGCTGTCTTGACATCTAGTTGCTCCAACTCTAGATTTTCTTGAGCCACAATATCAAGCAAGATCCTGATGGTAACTTGCTTTACTACTGGGGCAAAGATCTCATGATAATCAATGCCCTCACGCTGAGCATACCCTTTGGCTACTAATCTGGCCTTGAAACGAGGCTCTTCAACTCCTGGCGTTCCAAGTTTGTATTTGTAGATCCATCTACTACCAATGATCTTTTGCTTCTCTGGCTTCTTAACAATAGTCCATGTGTCGTTCTTGGCCTGAGAATGCATCTCTTCGTCCATAGCTTGACTCCACTTCTTCCAGTTTACATCAAGCTTTGCTTCTTGATAATTAGATGGCTCTACTGCAGTACCATCTTCATTGGTATAATGAGCTTCAGCGTAATAATCTTCATCATCAAACCTCGTTGGTGGCTTGATAGTTCTTCTAGCTCTATCTCTTATGAGATGGTAGCTTGGTGGAGACTCAGAAACATCATCTGTCGTCGTTTCTGGTTCTGCATTTCCCGGAGAAGAAATTGCAGGAGGTTCTGCAGTAGGCAAGGTCTCAGAATCTCCATTGTCTCCACCTGAGCTGGTGCTTCTCTCTGCTTCTAGGTCCAGGTCCAGATAGTTATCTTCTTGATCTTCAGGTTCCATGTTCGAGATCTCCTTTCTCTGAACAATATCTTTGTAAACAGCATTCTCCTGAAAGATCACGTTTCTACTAACCACGCATTTCCTTTCTTCCACTAGCCAGACCTTGTAACCTTTCACCCCTGTTGGATAACCAAGCATAACACCTTTCTTTGCTCTCGGACTCAATTTTCCTTCATCAGTATGAACAAAAGCAACACAGCCGAACCTTCTCAGATAACTGAATACTGGAGCTTTTCCTGACCACCTCTTGTCTGGTATATCAAAGTTCAGAGCTGACGAAGGAGTTTTGTTGATGACGACGACAGCTGTTTGAGTTGCTTCAGCCCAGAAGCGCTTTGATAAGCCTGAGTCGCAGAGCATACACCGCACCTTCTCCATGATTGTGCGGTTCATCCTTTCGGCGACACCGTTCTGTTGCGGGGTGTATGCACACGTCCTGTGCCTCTGGATCCCCTTGGTCTCACAGTACCGATCAAACAACACATTGCAATATTCAAGACCATTGTCAGTTCTCAGTGTTTTAACTCTTTTATCACTAAGATTTTCAACTAGATTAACCCATTCAACAAACTTTGGAAATGCTTCATCTTTAGACTTAAGGAAGTAGACCCATACCTTTCTTGTATAGTCGTCGATGAATGAGATGAAGTACTGGCATCTTCCAAGTGATAATGGAACTGACGGTGCACCCCAGAGATCAGAGTGAACATATTCCAGCTTTTCCTTTGTGTTGTGTTGCGTCAGATTGAACCCTACCCGCCTTGCTTTTCCGTAAATGCAGTCATCACAGGAATCAAAGGTTGAGACTTTCTTTTTATCAAGTAGCCCCTTTCTGAGTAGTATAGTCATGTTCTTCTGACTCATGTGACAGAGACGTCTATGCCAGAGCACCGTATCGTCTTCTCTTCTGATCACAGCATTCGATTCTTCAATAACAGGACTCCATTTGAGTAAGTAGAGAGTATCATACCGGTTTCCAGTCAGCATGTCTTGATCTCCAGATTTGATACTTAACTTTCCATTTCTTGACTCGAAACTGTATCCAGCCTTCTCAAATGTCCCTAAAGACAGAAGATTTCTGTCCATCTCAGGTATGTACCTTACGTTGGTGAGTTCAATGCACAGCCCATCTTCGTTCTTGAGTTTAATGGTTCCTACTCCTTTAACACGAGACACAGACTTATTTCCCATCCTTACTGAACCGCCTGCATTCTCATTTAACTCTTGGAACCATTCTCGTTTGTGGGTCATGTGATAGCTGCATCCTGAATCCATGATCCACTCATCTTCTAGATGTATATCTACTGAAGATAAAGCCTCGGACACATATAGACTTGTTGCTTCTGCAAGGTTTCCGTTGCCTCCAGATGATTCTCCTTTGTTGAAACCTTTGTCTTTGGATATGTTTTTCCCCTTGTTCTTGTTTGGACAGGAGCGCTTGAAATGGCCATCTTCTCCACAGATCCAGCACCCACGTTTGCTTTTGGATTTGGACCTTGACCGGTTCCCTTTGTTTCCTTTGTCTCTATGCTCGCTTCTCCCTCTGTTCTCTTCTTTGTCTTTGACGTATAAGCCTTCAGCTTGGCCTTTAATACTCTTCTTTATTGAGCCAAACTCTAGTTCTTTTGAGTAAATGGCTCCTATCACCTCGTCAAGAGACAGTGTTGTCCTCCCTGAGCCATACTTTAAGGTATCTCTCAGCTGGTCAAAGGGCTTTGGAAGCGACATGAGGAGCAAGATGGCTTGATCCTCATCAGACACAAGAACATTCGTGTTTTCTAGATCCGCTATTACATGAAGAAACTCATCAATGTTTCCTTCAATAGTCAGATTCTCAGACATCTTAAAGCTGTAAAGCTTTTGTTTTAGATAGATTCTGTTAGGAAGAGCCTTAGACATATAGAGCTTGTCTAAAGCATTCACCATGGAAGCTGCAGTCTTCTCCTTCTTAATCTTCCTGAGAACTCTATCCGTGACACTTAACACTATGGTGCTCCGAGCTTTTCTTTTCTTTTCTTCTAAAGCTTCACGCTTTTCCTTCACATCTTTTTCATCTTCATCAGGGTCAGAAGAATCTGATATGACCTCTTCTTCATCTACTAAAGCAGCACTTAGGCCCAAGATGTCGAGATGAGCCAAAGTTTTTCCTTCCACATAGTATAGTCTCCACGACCATCGAACTTCTCCACTTCGATTCTCGCCGAGGACATAGTTCTGAATAGCTAGCTTGAACCAGACCCAAACCCGGCGCTCTGATACCAGATGTTGAGTCCTCTGTCTCAAGGTGTCGACTCCCTCAGACAAAAGACGCAGCGGATTAAGACTAAAAGACGATGCTTGTGTCGCAAGAAAACAGAACAAGATACAGAGGATAGTGAATGTGTTTGAGAGATGATTCGAACAAGGAAGAAAAGATGAGCACACACACACGTTTACCCAGTTCACGCCCGTTAATGAGGGTCGCTACGTCTGGCCGAGCCGGTAACTCGGAATTCACTAGATCAATAGCGTTTACACCACTTAGAATCACAAGTGTTCACACCAATGCCCTTCACTAGCACTTGATGCACACTCTGTATCCTAAGATTAAAGAGAACTAGCAGAAACAAGTTTACACTCAGCTATTTTCTCTTACGCTATCACACAAAACACTCTTACAAATGATTTGTTATTTGCTTATTCATTCTCTCTTTACGTAAACCTCATATATATACTAACAAGTAGTGAGGTTTTCTTTGTGCATGCTGACTCCCCAAGAAAGGATGAGACCACGTATGAATCCTCAAAGCTCCACTAGTGCTGCTGAGACAAAACGTTAAACAATCTTTTTGCACGCTTATGAATAACAAAATAAGCACCTAATCGTTTATACGATCATGCCTTATTGCTTTGTGGTCCCAAAACAGCATTTACTTGCCATGGTTTTAACTCCACCATAATTAAGCAAGTGTAGTCTGAGCTGGCAAATTCAAACCTTGTTTCTTTATCAAGTCAATACTACTTCACAGTTTGTAAGAGTAAGATCTACAATAAGCTTATGTTCTAACTATTAAGAAAGATACAAGTTTTCAGCTTTTTTTTTTTCGGCACAAGATTTCAGGTTACACGTAAGAATTGCGCAATGAAGTTCTACAAAAGCAAAGCGAGAAGTGTTAAGTAAAAACATGTTTTCCCTTATAAGTAACAAAAGGAAAGCTATATTCGAAAGTGACTCGACAAAGGTGAATTGACAAGTTAAAAAGTCTCTGAAATGGAGGAAGATACTTTACTTAGAGAGCACTGACGAAAAAGCTGCACATGTTGATGTTGATGAGTTGATCCCTCAATGATGTTAGCAACATTAGGCAAAATACATTTAAAAGTAAAAATTAAATATAAATTTGCTCCAATGGTCAAGGTAAAGTAAAGGTCTAGGGTTCAATTCAATACACCTACAAGTTGCGTTCTCTTTGTGGACGTCATGATGATTTTTTCACCATATTCTAGGATTCTCTCTGCATAAACGTTAGCATTGGCCCTACTACATTATTAATGCATCTACATCAATACTAATGATTATCATAAGTTGAGATATAGTATAACAAAATGGGACAACTTTTACCATAGTTTTTTCATGATGAATTATTTTCTACAAACCAAAGGATTCTAGAATTCTATGGGCTATATACAAATTATTAAGATACTTTTTTCCTCGCCGCCCAGAGAGGTCAAATTCGTGAACATGAATTTGGTATTTCTAAAATAAATATTTGTTCAACCAAGTGAACTATACTTAACACTCGATACTAGAGTGAATCCTTTGTTCCATGGTCTTATCATAGATTCCGGAATTTAAAATTGTACTCTTCTATGGTTTTTTTTTTTTTTTTTGAACAAATGTACTCTTCTATGGTTATTTTGATATCCGATTCCAGTTTAATTGGGTTGGTTAAGTTACCGAGATTATTTAGGGTTTAGTCTTTCTTTCCAAACGTTTCTACACTTTCTCCAACCTTTTGGAAAAGGGGCAGTGATTCTAATCAAGATTAAGATTTGGCTAATTTATATTTTTAATGTGCAATTATTAAGGTTATGTGTGGGTCATCCCACTACTTGAATAGACAAACGATAGCCAATTCAACACGTAGTCGTATCATAGGCGGAAAAATCATATTATATGTCTCTTATATATTTGTTAGGAATTTCATATCAACAATAGGATAAAAAAATATAATTCATTATATAAGAGATATAAGTAAATTGGTTTAAATTAGAACTCCATAGGTTTAAATTTGAACTCCATAGATTATAAAAGTATTTCTAATGTACTATATAATTATTTTTTCCAAAATAAAGTTGAACTTTACTTCAATCATATTTTACTTTTTACTCATAAAAGAATAATGAATTAAAAAGTAAAGTAATCATATTTCGTATTCCATTTATTACTCTATTTTTAGAATAATGTCAGTTTTTTACCCTATTTTGGGATTAGAAATAGAATAGAGTATAATTTTTTTAATGCAACATGAATCTAAAGTGGAAAATGAAGTGGGGTTGAGATGCTCTAAAGTCTAACCTGATATAATAGTAAAGTCCAAACCAAAACTTTAATTATTATGTACGAATTCGATTTTATAGTGAAATTCTGTCAAAATGTATGATTTAGAATCATCACATCGCAAAAACACGTTTAGAATATCTGACGGTGTATATAAGATTAAGCTTTATGTGTGTGTTTGAAAGGTAAATTTACAGTTAATATCTAATATAAACATAATATTATGTCCAAAAACTTTTTATGGTTATTTGCTTTGGGCTACTTACTTAATCTTGATTGGATCTTCTGTTATTTCACCTAATTTCTCTAAAAAAATATCAGCACTCTACAAATATTTTGAAGTTCGTCAGCAAACAATTTCCATGCTTGGTTTCTACTGTATAAATGTGGTAATATGAAATTGTAGAAAAAGTTCATATGACACATAAATGCGGTAATATGACTTTTTAGAAAAAGTTGAGTGGTTTTTTACTGTATAAAATAGAAACTGAGACTCAGAGATTTCATCGCCAATTTGAGATAGAAACCAAAAAAAAAAAAAGTTTGTTTTGGGAATCTACGCAACTTTGGATGTGTCACATGTCATTCCAAAAAAAACAAATAATAAAGCCACAATAATGCGACGAGATGAAAATCTTGGATAATATTTTGCTACCACATTTGCCCCACCCTTATATCTCTATGCATGGTGATTTATCAATATTTAAAAAATCTTGCTTGGTTTCTCACAATAAACATTTCTGACTACAACATAGTCCTTCCAAATAAACATTCTCTATAACGTATTCATATTTTTCATAACCTTAAATAAACTGACATATCTTATTCTTTCTAATCCCTAGCTGCAGTTTTGACCGTCGACTAAAATTTTCTCTAAATCTATGATAAACGTACATGTACATTGCATCGGATACCAAATGCAAATTGCACCTGTCAATACACGTTAACTCTTACCTAGTATCATTTTCTTTCGAGTTATATATATGCTCCACGATATATAAATAAAAGGCGACTGAAAGTCTGAAACGATAATCCGTTTCCAAGATTATTACGTGTAGACAATTTGTTCACGCAATCTCTAAGCTTTTGCCGACCGCAACTCTTTATTGTTGAGCTTGTCTTGGCATGTGTTTGTGGGCACCGCGAAACTCCTGTTCCAGTCATATACTATATGTATTAATAGATATGTATGTGTATGTGTTCGAGATAAGATAAATTTCCAATAGGATACTGACACGTATTTTTTGCGGAAATTTTTATCATGTGTATATCTCAATTTGGTGGACCAAAAAGCATATATCTCAATTTCTATATGCATCCAAACGTTTTATACAAAAGGACTACATACATATCGGTGTAGATGCTACGTACAAATTACTTAATATGCATATTGCATATATTTATATATCTTAACGAGATCTAGCCGTTTAGGGGTTAAGTGGCTATTTTTATTTAAAAAAAAAATGGAAAACCCCTAAACGGGCCTTGACATATAAATATATTAATTGAAAATAAAAATTATGATTTTATCAATTGAAAACAAAAAGTTTTTTTTTTGGTATATTCAGTCGCTAGGGATTATATTACTTATGGGTCTACTGATAAAGCCCATTTTGTCTGCATACAAAAATGGGCCTTGCAGTTTTCTGGCTTAATCTTATCCGCTTAGAACTTTTTAAGGTTAAATGGATATGAGCCTCTGATTATATATTTGTGATCATTTCACTTTTAGGGAAAATATTATAATTTTGTTTTCAGATAAAAGAAGATTTGTCTGGCTTCATCATCCTCCTATATGTATTGTACATACATATAAAATACCGCCCTTAACTTAAACATTCATGCAATAATCATTGAGGAAAGGTGGTGAAACTCTTATGGTAACTACGTCGGATTTGAATCGACTGATAGAAAAACACTTAAAGACTTCCTTTGTACATAAAAGATTTTGATCTTTCGACCACATATATGAAATGCCACAATTCATTAACTATATAAGACGATACATGATGACATATAATAGTTAATTAGTGCTCTAACAAAAACAGAAAGCACCAAACATCCTTGGGGGAAAAACAAGAAAAAGAAAAGTAAAAAAGAAACCAATGTTTCTGAGACAACATTGGTTAAAAAGGAACAATCAAGAACAACAAAATAAACCGTCGTCTTGGAAAAGGTAAGAAAAAAATATATATAGAGAAGAAACTGGATTCTTAGTTAAATATATAGATATGATTACTTTCAATAATGATTTTCAGGAATGCTTTCTAACGTAGGCCTCCAATTTTCATCACCTTGTTCTTTTTCTTCTTCTTCTTCTTCTTCATAAGCCCTGGAGATATCTCTGCCACTATCTTTGAGAACATGAACTAAGTGTTGAATGGAATTGATACCTTTCTTGTGACCCAAGATTTGTCTAAGTTCTTCTTTTGTCACCACTACTTTAATCCTCACCACCGTAGACTCTTTTTCTGTTGACCTTTCACTTTCTCCTTCTTCACTGCTACTCATCTTACCTTCTTGAATTAACTCCACCGGGAGATTGGGTTCGAGATCGTCCTTCTCTTTTCCGGCATGGCCATTGTCGTGTCTCAGGCAGTTCCCCATTGATATGTCTTCGCTGTATTTAGTATAGATAAAAAGAGGGAGACATGAAATTATGTAGGTTTGTGTGTATATATACAATATATTGAGAAGGAGAGAGAGAGCACATGCAGAGAAGCGATTTATGCGCCGGAGCAATTGCAATGACTAAGTGTGGTCTGAGTTTTTATTTTTAATGGTGTCGTAATTATTATCTTAGATGTTCTGTCACAACACGGTATATATCTTATATAAGTACGTAAACTATATATAATCAATCGCATAGGTGGATCCTTCTTTTATCATGTGCTTTGTCTTTTCATTGTTACATTGTGTGGGGATAAAACAGTTAGTAAAATGGATTGAATGATTTAACTGGAATCAATAAAACTATACAAATGGACCTGAAGTTGTAGTTGAAAGTTCTATTCTCTTTTAATCGCACTCTTCTTTCTTTTTCTTTTTAATTTTACAACACTCGTTTGTTTATTTACATTTTCTATTTACCTCGAAATAAAGTTATAGATCGGTTTTTAAAATACATGTAGCTCCAACGTAAATTTATAGTTCACGTAGTTTTAACCTGTAGTTTTAACATAGCAATACGACTTCGATAATTTTAAATAAGTTTTCCTAATAACCAATTGGTGCGCCATGCTTGCATCAGCATAATTACTTAGCCACTTCACGAGGTTTCTTTTTGCTTCCGGTCAACTTTTTTGAAGCTAACAATGGCCCTTTAATTCCGTGGTCATCTTTTAATCCATAGGCTGTGAATTGTGAATGGTAACCATGATTCGCATTGCACCCACACTTAACAGTAACAAAAATCTTTATTTTATGGCCTCGAATGGTAACACTAAAACTGCATCCGCACCACACTCAACAGTAACAAAATTTTTTACATATACATATATCTATACATTTTTATAACTGTAAAACCGCACCGCAGCTGTCCCGCACCGCTTTACCCGCTGTTGCCATATATACCATGTATCACCGCACTACACTAAAACCGCTGGTTCCGCACCGCTCGATCCGCTGTTACCATTCGGAGCTTATAACTAGTTCAAATTCCATTTTTCCCTATCAAATTTTAAAATTATTTATCGTAGCTTAAATTATACTAGTACTGTATTATTTAGTTAATTACTTTATATATTTTTTGATATTGGTGTACTTGTAGACATGTGAACGTAGTACGGGTTAGGTAGCTCACTATTCTTTTTGAATAATTTTTTTTTCCAATTCAAGGTTTTTGGACCAAACGAAATAAATGAACATTTAAAAAATCTGTAGATTTAAATGCAATTTATAAATTGTCGTATTTGCCTTAAATAATCCAGTTGTCGAAATCCACTATCCAGACTTTGAGAATTTGAACTTTTCGACGGAAGCTGCCACTATATGAAAGGTTACGAACCTTCGATGTATATTCCATATAAATATTAGGTTAGCCACTGATAATACATATGAAGGCGTAAATCATCTCTCTCTATGTATATAACATCACAGACAAATCTAGGTCCGGCATAACTGAAGTATTGATTTGATTTCGCGCGCACTGCCCCATAAAATTGAACCCTTAGAATTGGTTAGGTTAACCATATTTGGTTTATGGTAAGTCGTCAAATGTTTTATATAGGGCGGAATAAAAAGTTTATGGTGTAAGGTCTACATCCATCAAAGATAAACAAAGCTCGTCGAATAAAATTGGATTTTCTCTAGTTTATGATTCTAAGACCAAATCAAGTCGTTTTCAAGAAAGACCAAATCAAATCCAATTCTAACGACTGATCACTTTCCATAATAGACAGTTAGACACCTCCATTTTATTAATGAATGAAATGCCATGCACTTAAAAGTATTAAATCGAATGAAAACTAACTATAGACTTGAAATACTAACAAATATCTCCATGCGCATTTGTTATAAAAAACATAAAATTATAAAGAACATTGATTGTCGACGTATATTTGATTGTTGAAAATGGGCCATGCATTGCAATACGAAGAAAGAAAAATAGAGGCCGAGACGCGGAAAAGAGCTGACAATTCGTAAAGAGTACTGTCTTCCACATGGGATTAGGTCAATTTCACAATAATATTCATGGCACTTTAGAGAGCTCATTGCATGTGAAAATAATGTACCGTACGATTTAATCTAAATTGAATAGAAAGAATTACGAATAAAGACACTTTTTAAGTTTTTAAGAAACTAACACATTTCTGCAAAAGAAGATCGGATTGATCAGACTTTTATCTATATTTGGGCCTTAAAAGTAATTTCGTCTATTTTAGGGGACTCCATGTGTCTAGAGCCAAGATGGGCTTAAGTTTTCTGTTTTGTCAACAGATGGGCTTTAAATAGATTATGTAAACGGGTTTTTCTAGGAGCCAGAATTATGCGTTTTTTTCTGTTGAAGCTTACTTAGGGCTTAGGGCTGGTTCAAACTTAGCGAGTGCGATTGCGGTTGTGGAAGTTGGTAGAAGCGGACGGTTGCGGTTATTAGAGGTATTTAGCGTTTTGTACGACTGGTGTAGCGGTTGAAAATTGTTGCGTTTGCGGGACATTTTTGACTGGTTGACAACGTGTGTAATAGCTGTTTAATATTAAAATACATAAAATATATCATTTATATAAAAACCAGAAATTATATATAAAAATATGTAAAATTAATATTTAAAGACCAAAAAGTAAATCATATAATAAATAGTTAAATAAATATTTTTAAGAGTCTAAAACAATCTGAACTTTGAACTTTGTAGTTTGTACTTTATAACTTATTTTTCAGCGTTAGTTAACCTTAAGCTGATTTTTGCAAGAAAAGAAATGAAATCCGAGCTAATTATTGGCACTTATTTACGTAAAAGCGTAGAAGAAAAAAAAGATTGTTTGTTTTAAGAAAAACAAAATTCAAATGAAGTTCTCAGAACTCGTTTGTGAGTCTCATAAATGATTAACTGCTATATCCGGTGATTGATCGACGTACCAACAGTCCACTTAAAATCACACCTTCTTGATATTTGAAAAAAAAATGTTTCGTTTACAAAAAAAAATACTTACCAAAAACTTAATGGAATTTAATCTTAGTGGGGTGTCAATTTCAAAACAAGTTACGAAAGTTTCTATGTTGTACAACACTTTTTGTTCCAACTTTGGTGCTAACAATGACTTCAACCATGATAAAGATGTATGGATTTTGGTCTAGACACATCGCTACTTTCTGAAAATATATTAGTGGGCCAGGCTTTAATTCAAAATAATAGTTTTTAGTTAGAATGATTATAAAAAAAATCTCTTTCTTTTTAATTCTCTTACCACATTAAATGTATATACATATATTATATTATAAACATTTTTAAACGACAATAAATAATTAGAAACCATATGAATATAAAATATAATTTACTGACAACTAAATTTTAATTTTCTTTTATCAGCTTAATCAATTTAGAGAGCTTAACCATAAAGAGCACGTTTGGAAGTTTCTTTGCAGATAAAGTGACCTTCGATGCAAGGGGGACAAAATGTGGTCGAAATGACTAAAAGAGCCCTTTCTCTCTCTCTCTCTTTTTCTCTGTCGCTCTCTCTCTCCGTGTCTCTCTCTTTTTCTCTCTCCCTCTCTCTCTCTCTCTCTCTTCTCTCTCTCTCTCTCTCTCTCTCTCTCTCTCTCTCTCTCTCTCTCTCTCTCTTCTCTCTCTCTCTCTCTCTCTCTCTCCGATCTGAAAATTTAGAGTCTCAAATTTGGATCTGAAAATTTGATAGAAGGGAGGAATTGCAAGTTCGTGGTCGTACACAATCGATGGGTGTTTTGTTTGACAGATACAGATCTGTATTTCAGATTCTGGAAAGAGAAAAGAAAAAAAGAAGATGATTTAATCGTGGACGGACAAAATTCTGAACACAGATTTTATGTACGAACAAACATGTGTTGAGATTAGTTTGGATCTGGAAATTTGATAGAATGGACGAATTGCAGTTTCGTGGACGTACACGACAGGAGAAGTGGGTATGGAACATGGATGAAATGAGGGTGTCGAAACAAAATGGATGAACAATGTCTTTTGATACGTATACACCAAATACCCGTAAGTGTGGACGTGGATTGACGTATGGTTTAACTGTAGAAGGATATTGTTCGAATGTGTGTGGTCGAACATTCGTACATCTGAAGTTTAAGTGTGGATGTACATTGAAAGATATGTGTGTGGTTGTAACATTAAATATAAGACGTTATCGTGGACGAACAAAGGATGTCTCTCTCAGTTAGCTTTGATGTTTTATAATTTTACGTGTTCGAACACGATAAGTCTGTATGATTACTTGTGTTTTGTTGTATTTTTCGTGTTCGAACACGATAAGTCTGTATGAGAAGTGAAATGAATAAAGCTTTTCATTTAATAAACATTGTTCGACCATGACGAAAAAAGCTTCTTCGACGTGCATCAAGAAAAAAGCAAGTTCGACGTGCATCAAGTACGATGTGGTTGTCCACCGAAATCAATAGTGTTGTACGGATCTGAAAGCTTCGTGTTCTTCCATAACCATCCTGAGTAGCTTCTTCTTCTCTATCTCTGTCCGATCTCTCTATCTCTCTCTCTCTCTCTCTCTCTCTCTCTCTTTCTCTGTCTTTCTCTGTCTCTCTCTCTCTCTCAAACCCTCGCTCTCTCTCTCTTTCTCTCTCTTTCTCTCTCTTTCTCTCTCTCTCTCTCTTCCATGACCATGCTGGGTAGCTTCTTCTTCTTCTTCGACAGATTCTTCAGATCCAAAACCTCATTTAACTCTCTCTCTCTTGTTCTCTCTCTCTCTCTCTCTCTCTCTCTCTCTATCGACAAGTCTCGATCGTTAGAGGCTGAAGTTAATTAAGGGTAAAAGAGGTATAAAATTTGGATTGTTGGTCATAAAGTCACCCTTCACACCACCAAGGTATGTTTTTTTGAAACATAAAGTTGAAAAGGTGTGCTCAAAGGTAATTATCTCATCAATTTTCATCTAATCTTATTGTTATATTGACATGACTATCATCGTTAATAATTTAATTTGATAAAAATATACAAATTATAAATTTGTTAATATTTGTATTATTCAATAATATGGTGTAACCAGGGACGGACGTCCGTTGGGGGAAGTAGGGCACGTGCCCCATACTCATTTTCAAATTTTCATGATTAGCCAGCTTATATATATACACACGTAGTATTAGATTAGCTAGTCAAAAATATCCCAGATTGAATTTATGGTCACTTGTTCTATGTTTTATGCTCCTGTATTTTATTTTATTTTTCTTGATCAAAACTCCTTTTACATTTTCTATATTGTCCATATTTCAATTTGTTTTAGTGTTATTCCATATTCTCAATTCTTTATCATGATTCTTTTTTTCTAAACGATTTGCATGTTATATTTTTTCATTTCATTGTAACATATTAAATTGTACTTTTTAACATATTAATCTAAATTCATTAAAGTAAGTAATATAATCTATAAATAAATTAGTTGATGCAGTATTTAGTAAAACTAGACAATTATATTGTTTTGTTTCAGTATATAAATATTATAAGATCTAATTAGTTTAAATAAAAACTATTTTATTTTAAAGTTCAAATATATGTAAAATTTTAAAATCACTAGAAATATTTTTTTGATAATTTTTAAAAATTATTTGAATCTCAGATTTAGAATATATTACATAACTGTTATTTAATTAATTTTATTATATCAAAAAAATATTTGTGCCCCATACAAAATCTTTTTCTGCATCTGCCCCTGTGTGTAACAAGTTATATAATTGATGTTCAATGACTTATGATTTTTCAAAGGTTATTCTGTTAAAACTTGCAAAATATTTGAAACGAATGTGAGACGGATTAAAAAGACGGATTATCCCATTTTGATAATTAAAATACTAAAAATAAATGCAAACTACTGAAATTGATTAAAAATGATGAGGTAACTCATTTCAACTATCAAAAAGTTAAAAAAAAATTAACGAATCAAATTAACTGATTATGTTATTTTGAATCTCATTAATTTGTAATTATATTTATATTAAAAATTATAAACTCTATGATGAAAATATTAAAACAAACATATAGATTACTCAATATATAACATATAATGTTCTGTAAAAAATACAAATTAAAGTTAAACTTATCTTATACTCCACTTATATAAGGATTGTTTTGTTATAAATTAAATTATCGCAAAAGTATTTTAAATATATAATTTCAGACTCTGTAATGCGAATCAGAACCCAATTTTCATTAATAATAACAATACCCTCCTATGTATCTCGTATTAACTCTCCCAGCTAGCTCTGGGCGGTCGGTTTTCGGTTCGGTTCGGTTCGGTTTTTTCGATTTTTGGTTTTTTCGGTTATACATATTTAGTAACCGTTCGGTTAATCATAAAATTCGGTTCGGTTTCGGTTCGGTCTTTTTGGTTTTCGGTTTTTTCGGTTATAGAAATTTAGTAACCGTTCGGTTACTCATAAAATTCGGTTCGGTTTCGGTTCGTTTATTTCGGTTTCGGTTCCGGTTTTCTTATATTTTTTGGATAATTTGGATAAAAAACCGGATAACTTCGGATAATTCGGATAATTTCGGATATTTTGGATAAAAACATTTGGATAATTTTGGATAATTCGATTTTTTTTACTAATATTTTGTCAATTTTAATTATTTAGTTATTTTAAATATAAATATAAATAATATTTTTAAGTATATGGATCGTATTTCGGATATCGGTTATCCATTCGGTTTTGGTTCGGTTCGGTTTCGGTTTGGTTTTTTCGGTTATAGAGATTTAGTAACCGTTCGGTTAATCATAAAATTCGGTTCGGTTCGGTTCGGTTTCGGTTATTTCGGTTCGGTTTCCGGTTTTCGGTTAAAAGGCCCAGCGCTACTCCCAGCATTGAACAAAAAAAAAAAAAAACTCTCCCAGCAAGAAGAATCCTTTACTAGCTAGGAATGGGATCTCAGCGACGAAGAACAAAGCCATAGCATTTCAAGGGTTAGGTTACACCTACTACGTTGGTTGGAATTTAATAGTTTCAGCTATATTTTTCAGTCAAATCAAGCCTGTCCACAATTCCATTCATTTTCATTTTGTGGTTGATTTATGGAAACACAACTATATATTTTATGTACGTGGTAGTTGAAGAAACAAGACTTAAATGAGGGATCCTACCTTTTCTCACAGAAGGTAACATTTTGATGACGTCGTCGAGTTTTTTTGTCTATACTTATGAAATATCTTTTTGTATCGTATAGATTAATATACATATGCTGATATGAACCAAACCAATAGTATAGTATCTAGCTTCTCCTAAATTTTTCGTTAGAAATATTATGAAATATTATTTTGTATCGTATAGATTAATATACACATGCTGATATGAACCAAACCAATATTACAGTATCTAGCTTCTCCTAATTTTTCGTTAGAAATATTGGTTTCTGAGATTTAGTTCGCGAGAATAACAGTTTTTCTGCTACTTTTAAGCAGTTGCCTTTCTTATAAGCACTCCTTGGAGATTTACCGATTTGTTATACTGTAAAGCTATTGGAGATTCACCGATTCATGTCAGGAAAAAAAAAAACTACTTTTTGTTATTTAGCTCTAACAAATTAGGTTTGTTTATTTGGTGATTAACTAATTATTTACAGCAACGGTAAAAGCATGCCGTTTTGATGGCTATCAATTCTTTGGGAACCAACTTAGGTGGCAACTACTTACAAGCCTCTATTTATTGAAGTTTTTTTTTTTTTTTGTATGAAGTTACTCTAGTTCTTTTTAGATCTAAAAGTAATTTCATCATTTTCAAAACAAGTTTCTCACGAATTTTATTCCGATAAATAAAATTCTTACTCTTTTGTATAACCAGTTAGATATTAAAAAAAAAAAGAAAAAGTGCTACTCGGCTATTCCGTTCTCAAAAATTGTTGAATTCTTAGGATTTTGCTAGTAGAACAAGCTAAGTTAGAACTTAGAATAATTCTTTTCAACATAAATTAAATTTATTAAAGATCCTATATTGCTTTCATCACCCAAACGGAAAAAGCAGAAAAAAAAAACAAATCTGGACATGTCGACTGTCGAGTCTTAATTATATGTACCTTGGGAAAAAAAAAACAGAAAAAATAATTATATGGATTGGAAAAAATAGACGTGGACTTACACAAGCACTAGAATCCTATCTCGGTACAAATATCTAATTTTTAAAAAGGAAAAAAAAAAGCATACTCAAACGAGAATCACGAGTGTACATATAGCCGCGCCACTGGCCAGCCTCCAAAAGACCTATACTAAGTTACACAGACCACACACATCCTTAAGCAGAGAAAAATCTCATGGAGTCGTCTCAAAACAATGGCGTCGACCAACCACTTCTCCAGCCTCAGCTTTCTCCGTCGCCGGAATCGAACAACGGCGAGTTAGAGAGGGTGCTTTCCGACGTTGAAACTCCCCTGTTTACCCGCCTTCGTAAGGCCACCATGATTGAGTCGAAGCTGCTCTTCAAACTTGCTGCGCCTGCCGTCATCGTCTACATGATAAACTACTTCATGTCCATGTCCACTCAAATCTTCTCCGGCCATCTCGGGAACCTAGAACTCGCTGCCGCTTCTCTCGGAAACACCGGAATACAAGTCTTCGCTTACGGTCTCATGGTAACAAAATGATCTTTTGGTTTTGTTTTGACGTTATAGGATGTTTTGTAATAATCTTGAAATTTTGAAATTGTGTAGCTAGGAATGGGGAGTGCGGTTGAGACGCTGTGTGGACAAGCGTTTGGAGGGAGAAAATACGATATGCTCGGCGTTTATCTCCAGAGATCCGCCGTATTGCTCACTCTCACCGGCGTCCTCCTCTCGTTGATCTACGTTTTCTCCGAACCCATTTTGCTTTTCATCGGCCAGTCGCCGGAAATCTCTTCCGCGGCGTCTCTCTTCGTCTACGGTCTAATCCCTCAAATCTTTGCCTACGCACTGAACTTCCCGATCCAGAAGTTTCTCCAGGCGCAGAGCATCGTTGCTCCGAGTGCTTACATTGCAACCGCAACTCTCTTCGTTCATCTTCTCCTAAGCTGGCTCGCTGTTTACAAGCTTGGTATGGGGCTTCTTGGAGCCTCGCTCGTGCTCAGTCTCTCTTGGTGGATTATAGTGGCGGCTCAGTTTGTTTACATCGTGTTTAGTGATCGGTGTCGTGAGACGTGGAGAGGGTTCAGTGTGCAAGCGTTCTCGGGGCTACCAAGTTTCCTCAAACTCTCCGCCGCCTCCGCCGTGATGCTCTGCCTTGAGACTTGGTATTTTCAGATCTTGGTTCTTCTCGCCGGGCTCCTTGAGAATCCGGAACTTGCTCTTGATTCTCTCTCCATTTGGTAAGTCTTTTTTACAAATATTTCCTTAAAATAAATATATGACTCGTTGATTTTGTTACCTATTTTAATTCACCTATTCTAGTTCTAGTTATAGATAGGAAAATAACCTGGTTGGCAAAAAAAAAGGAGAGGAAAAAAATCTATACATAAAGAAAAATTAATTTCCTCCTAAAAGCATTTTTTTGTTAAATGGGCGCTTTTATTAGAGAAAATTGACAATAATATCTGGCAAAAAAAAATTGACAATAATATTCTTTAATTTAGTCCAAGCAGACAAAAATATTCTTTCTTTTTCTTTGGTCTAGAAAGACGATCATATACTATACGTTTCTTTATTTTATTGTTTATCATAACTTAATATATTTCGTCACGTAAACGAAACCAAACAATGTTCTTATATCTCGAAATTCGACGTTTATCGTCTTATATACTTTTTGGATGAATGGTTAGTCTATAACCATACGATATGAAAAGCACAAAACAAAACTTTTGTACGAGTATAAAGCGAAGTTTTGTTGTGGATGCGAAAGTTTGCTTTAGCTAGATACGAACCATTCTTTCTACATCAACTTTCCTCGTATCTAGTACTTTTACAGTTTACACTACAGTTTCCGTGTGGGCATTTGAAAAAGTGAATATTTAATTCTTAGAATTTTTATTATGAAGTTATTTACTTGGAATCGAACAAATTAAAAACATTCTCTATCCGTCCAATAATCATCGGTTAACCGCATCTTCTGTTTTTGTTTGTGTGTATATTACAATATTCTTCCATTAATTAGATGTTTTTTACTAGTGAATCTACTGTGTTTTGGGGGAGTCGCACTAGCTTCTTTTTTTATATTTCTTTAATACTCCTGCCAAACAGAAGAAGCCATTCAATTTCCGAACTTGTATCAAATCATTTCGCATCTTTACAATATAAAATATCTCCATTTTGAAAAACTGAAAAGTTGAAATTTTATATTCTTGCACTTTAAGCAATGATATGATGATTTATAACTTTATATATATATATATATATATATATATATTAGCTCGACTTCTTACGACATTCATTTCTTTTTTTGTGTTTCAGCATGACGATTGCAGGTTGGGTGTTCATGATATCTGTTGGATTCAATGCAGCGATAAGGTATGTATTGTCCCAACGTGTTTTCTTTACTTTTAATTATATCAAATCCAGTATCTATCTAATTTATCTCCCACCTAACAAAAATACGGATTCTTATAATTTATTTACACACACTCGGATTATACTAAATCACACTGGGCTCTCGGTTTTTTTTTTTTTTTCAATTAAATTTAAGAAAATGTACAAATACAAATTGATGTTATTGATGTTGATCCAGTGTAAGAGTGAGCAATGAACTTGGAGCTGGCAACCCTAAATCAGCAGCGTTTTCTGTGATCATTGTCAACATTTATTCGTTAATCACAAGTGTGATCTTAGCCATCGTTATTTTGGTGTGCCGTGACGTTTTGAGCTATGCGTTCACTGAAGGTGAAGCAGTTTCAGCCGCGGTTTCTGATCTCTGCCCACTTTTGGCCTTTACGCTTGTCCTCAATGGAATCCAACCTGTCCTCTCCGGTAAATATACATATTTATGTTTCATACACCAAAACCAACATATATAGAAGACTTCATTTTTTTCTTACAATTGGGAGATTTTCATTAAAGGTGTGGCGGTTGGATGCGGTTGGCAAACGTTTGTGGCGAAAGTTAACGTCGGGTGTTACTACATTATCGGAATTCCTCTTGGAGCTCTCTTTGGTTTCTACTTCAACTTTGGTGCCAAGGCAAGATATACGTTCTTGCTTTTTTTTTTTTTTCATTTCAAACAGTTTGTTTATTTTGATATATATCCAAAGAAGACTAATTAAAGGTTAAGGATAACATTTAAAATTTGTTGCTGTTTTCAGGGTATATGGGGCGGAATGATTGGTGGTACGATTATACAAACGGTTATTTTAGCATGGGTCACGTTTAGAACAGACTGGACAAAAGAAGTACGCAATCTCATCCCTTTTAAGCCACCGCGATTGTGTTTGCGTTTGCGTTTACCTACGTGTCTACGACTGTCTCGATATTTCGTTTATTTGCTACACTTCACAAAATAATCGGATATTATGCTTGTTTCAGGTGGAAGAAGCTTCCAAAAGGCTGGACATATGGAGCAACAAGAAACCAGTAGTGATTTCCGAATGATGAAAGTCGATGTAATGTTTAACTTTTTAGTATTCAATAAACCAAAATATTATTTTTGCCGGAACGTATAACTTTTTTACTTATCAAACATTTAAATTTCTTATAATTTAGTGTAACTAGAATTTTCTTACATTATACGAAATACACAAGGTGTTGACTTCCTTCAGTCAAATTATACCATTTAAAACAAAATTAGGAGTGTATTCAATCTATGATTTGGAAAAAAATCAAAGTGATTTATATTAAAATGACAAATCTACTGTTATTCAAACATGAATTTTAAAAAATGTTTTAAAATTCAGTGTTGTTAAACTTAGGATTTTAAAATCTACTTCAAAATCTACTGTTATTGGAAATATTTGAAGTTGTGGATTTTAGAAGATTTGTTGTGATTTTAAGATGATTTGGTAGGATTTCTTAGTTAAAAATATAAAAATTCAAAATTCATAATTTTAGATGGGATTATAGTGAGATTAATAAAATCACAACAATTTTCCTAATTAACCTAAAATCTATAAACTTATTAAAAATCAAATCATCTCAAATTCCTTCAAATATCATATATATAATGCACCCTTAAGTGTTGTTTTGTTTAGACTGAAACAAAAAAACAGTGAATCTGCAAATAATGGATGTGTGAGAAGAAGAAAAATGACGTGAATCTGCAAATAATGGATGTGTGAGAAGAAAAAAATGACGTGATTACCATTTCTCGATAGAAACAGCATGTGATTAACAAACCCAAAATAACAAAAAGGACATAAACCTATTTGTAAAATAGCCTTTAGCCGCCACTCGCTACCCCACAAAAGATATACACTAGAGTACACAAAGCCACACACCTCCTCAGTTGATAATCCTCACTGTTAACAGAACCCAACAAAGAAAGAAAAGAGAGAGAGAGCAAATCTCCGGCTTCTTCATGGACTCGTCTCAAAACGATGTCGTATACCAACCGCTTCTCCATCCTTCGGCTGATGGAACAGCACCGCTTTCTCCATCGGCGGAATCAAGCAACGGCGAGCTAGAGAGAGTGCTTTCCGACGTTGAAACCCCGTTGTTTCGCCGCCTTCGTAAGGCCACGATGATTGAATCTAAGCTGCTCTTCAAACTTGCTGCCCCTGCCGTCATCGTCTACATGATAAACTACCTAATGTCCATGTCCACTCAGATCTTCTCCGGCCATCTCGGAAACCTAGAACTCGCCGCCGCTTCTCTCGGAAACACAGGAATACAAGTCTTTGCCTACGGTCTCATGGTAAACTAATATTCCACAACATGGACTGATCTCATCTAGATATGTCTCTATGTTCTGTTTTGCATGTGTTTGAGTTTGAGTGTTTGTGTTTTTTTTTGTCCGAACTTGAAAATCTCTAGCTAGGAATGGGTAGTGCGGTGGAGACGTTGTGTGGTCAAGCGTTTGGAGGTAGAAAATACGAGATGCTTGGCATTTATCTCCAAAGATCCACCGTATTGCTCACTCTCACCGGCGTTCTCCTAACGTTAATCTACGTCTTCTCCGAACCGATTCTGCTTTTACTCGGCGAGTCGCCGGAAATAGCTTCCGCCGCGTCTATCTTTGTATACGGTCTCATCCCGCAAATCTTTGCATACGCCGTGAACTTCCCCATCCAGAAGTTCCTCCAGTCGCAAAGCATCGTCGCGCCGAGCGCTTACATCTCGACGGCCACTCTATTCGTTCACCTTCTCTTAAGCTGGCTCGCTGTTTACAAGCTTGGGATGGGGCTTCTTGGAGCCTCGCTCGTGCTCAGTCTCTCGTGGTGGATTGTAGTGGTGGCTCAGTTTGTTTACATCGTGTTTAGTGAACGGTGCCGTGAGACGTGGAGAGGGTTTAGTGTGCAAGCGTTCTCGGGGCTACCGAGTTTCTTCAAACTCTCCGCCGCCTCCGCCGTGATGCTCTGCCTTGAGACTTGGTATTTTCAGATTCTCGTTCTACTCGCCGGACTTCTCGAGAATCCGGAGCTTGCTCTTGATTCTCTCTCCATTTGGTAAGTCTGTTCTAAAAATATGTTTCTTTAAACAAATATTTGACTCGTTAATTTCGGTGACAATGATTAATTTACATATTTTTTACAGTTCACATACAGTATTCTCTACTTACAAATTGAATATAATATATGTGTTCTAGTTATAAACTTATAAATAAAGATAAAGAAAACAAAGATTTCCTCTTAAAACAAAGAGATTGACAATAATTCCTTTTGTTTTTTCTTGTCCAAGTAGACACACACGTTTTATTTCACGTTTTATTTCGTCTCTGCAATAAAACAAAATAGTTTTAATAAATAGACAATTTTTTATTTATTTTATCTTCAGATTCGAGAAAACGTATGGTTATAGACTATTCTGGTGGACGATCACTAACATCATTCGATATCATTTCAAGTATTGTCATCCGATATGAAAAGCACAAAACAAACGAAGTTTGATTGTAGCTACGAAAGCTAAGTTAGTGGCAAACAATTTTTGACTCTGCTTCTCTCATACAGACGTATATATCTATAGCCACATCACATTTTTTCTCCTTGTGTCTTCTTCTTGTATATTAATATTTTACCTTTAAAATTTCTGTGTATGCATTTGAATATATAATTTTTTGTTTAATTTCTTAGAATTTCAGTTTTAAAGTTATATAGCGGATTCGAACGAAACATCCTTTCTCCGTCCAATTAACGGATCAAAAAACTCTGCATCATCTTCTTTATTTTGTTGAAGATATTATACAATATTATTCACTAATTAGATAGGTTGTTTAAATAATACAGCTAGTGCTTCTGGGGAGTCGTACTTGATTTCTATTTGCTTTCCTCCTAAAGTTCTGTTTTTTTTTTTCACGAGACAGATGAAGCCACCAAATTTAGGTACTTGCACCAAATCAAGATAGAATTCTCTTCCTTTATACTCTGCACTAATAGAATATATATATTGAGTTTAAAGTTATAAAAAACGAGGAATATGTTGAGTGTGTATCTATAACAATCTTAGTGAAAACTTGAAATATTTTAATGTTGTATGACGACACAAGCGACAGCTTTTTTATTACTATATATTTGCTCATTTCTTACGATATAATAAAATTTGGTTTTTGTGTTTGCTCATTTCTTACGATATAATAAAATTTGGTTTTTGTGTTTCAGCATGACGATTTCAGGATGGGTGTTCATGATATCCGTTGGATTCAATGCAGCCATAAGGTCCGCTATTCAAACAGTATAATAAATTATCACATTTTAATTTATACACTCAAATATGCTAAATCACACTGAACCATGATCTCTCTTTTGTCCATTTAAGTTTTGAGCAAGTGTGTAAAAATAGGTGTTATTGATGTTGATCCAGTGTAAGAGTGAGCAATGAACTTGGAGCTGGGAACCCTAAATCAGCAGCGTTTTCCGTAATCATTGTCAACATTTATTCGTTAATCACGTGTGTGATATTAGCCATTGTTGTTTTGGCGTTCCGTAACGTCTTGAGCTATGCGTTCACTGAGGGTGAAGCTGTCTCAGCCGCGGTCTCTGACCTCTGCCCGCTTCTTGCCTTAACGCTTGTCCTCAATGGAATCCAACCAGTACTTTCCGGTAACATCCTTCTGTTTATAACACCTTAATTTCACAAACCGAAATATAGAAAAAGTTGTTTTCTTAAAAAAGCAAGTGGGAAATTTCCATTCAAGGTGTGGCGGTTGGATGCGGTTGGCAAACGTTTGTGGCGAAAGTAAACGTCGGATGTTACTACATTATCGGAATCCCTCTTGGAGCTCTCTTTGGGTTTTACTTCAAGTTCGATGCCAAGGCAAGATAGTCTTCTTGTCCTTTCACTTTCAAATATTTACATTTGTTTTTAATCCAACGATTCTTGTGTTATTAATGAGACTAATAGCGTTTGAATTTGTTGATGTTTTAGGGTATATGGACGGGAATGATATGTGGTACCCTTATACAAACGGTTATTTTGGCTTGGGTCACGTTTAGAACAGACTGGGTAAAAGAGGTAAGTTTTAATTTTCCTACGTATCTGCATCTATATTTCATTGATTTTATATACTTCAAGAACAACCGGATGTTATGTTCGCTTCAGGTGGAAGAAGCTTCTAAGAGGTTGGACAAATGGAGCAACAAGAAACTAGAAGTGGTTCCGGAATGAACCAATTGGATTCATCAGTTTAAATGAAAAACCGATCCAAATGCTCAAGGTACTGGTGTACAAGAGGACATGGATATTAGTATATATCCCTTAAAGGTTTAAACCTCTACGATTCGATCTAAGCTTTCATTAATATATATGTGTTTGCTTAAAATAAACAACATATGGGTGATGTATCTTGTATTCAACTAGCTATGTTTAGCATCCATCACCCCCATCAATATCACTAAAATTATAGCACAACCTTGGTATACATGTCTTTTGCCTATACATTATATTTTTCCACGTATTAAATAGAAATAATACATTTACATTCATAAATTTTGCACAGATATTTATTTTTATAAAATAATGCAACTAAAGTATTTTACTATGGAAGAAATCACAGTTAGTTGACATCAATCACAATGAGAAACACGAGGTGGACTAAAACTATCTTGGTAGATATCCGATTAACAAACAAAAACAAAAAGACTTTATTGTCATTTGTTTTTTGTAACCCAAACAGATTGAATGCTTTCTTTCTTTATCAATAAGGACGAAAGAAGGTAGAAGAATAAAACATCAGAGAGAGAGAGAGAGAGAGAGAACAAAACTCTCCGGCTTCTTCATGGACTCGTCTCAAAACGACGGCGTGTACCAACCGCTTCTCCACCCTGACGGTGATGGAACGGAACCGAGCAAATGCGAACTAGAGAGAATACTGTCGGACGTAGAAACACCGCTCTTTAACCGCATCCGTAAAGCCACGATGGTTGAATCGAAGTTGCTTTTCAAGGTTGCTGCGCCTGCTGTCGTTGTCTACATGATAAACTACTTCATGTCCATGTCCACTCAAATCTTCTCCGGCCATCTCGGAAACCTAGAACTCGCCGCCGCTTCTCTCGGAAACACCGGAATCCAACTCTTCGCCTACGGTCTCATGGTATGTGTCTTAAACAACATTATCTACTGGTTTTTGTCATGTATGTATATGCGTTTTCGTTATTTAAAAAAAAAAAAATCGAAAATTTGGAAACCCGTAGCAAGGAATGGGAAGTGCGGTGGAGACGCTGTGCGGGCAAGCGTACGGAGGTGGAAAACACGATATGCTCGGCGTTTATCTCCAGAGAGCCACCGTGTTGCTCACACTCACCGGCGTCCCCCTCACGTTAATCTACGTCTTCTCCGAGCAGATTTTGCTCTTACTCGGAGAATCCCCCGAGATAGCTTCCGCAGCGTCGCTTTTTGTCTACGGTCTCATCCCTCAAATCTTCGCATACGCCGTAAACTTCCCCATCCAGAAGTTCCTCCAGTCGCAGAGCATCGTGGCTCCGAGCGCTTACATTGCAGCCGCCACTCTCTTCGTTCATCTTCTCCTAAGCTGGCTCGCTGTTTACAAGCTCGGTATGGGGCTTCTTGGAGCCTCGCTCGTGCTCAGTCTCTCGTGGTGGATTATAGTGGCGGCTCAGTTTGTTTACATCGTGACGAGCGAACGGTTTCTTGAGTCCTGGAGAGGATTTAGTGTACAAGCGTTCTCCGGTTTGCCGGGTTTCTTCAAACTCTCCGCCGCCTCCGCCGTAATGCTCTGCCTTCAAATGTGGTATTTGCAGATCCTGGTTCTCATCGCCGGGCTCCTTGACAACCCCGAACTTGCTCTCGACTCTATCTCCATTTGGTAAGTCTTTTCTTTTTTTGGTTCAAGAAAACCATAAAGAAATCCTCTGATTTTTTTTTTTTTCAGAATACTAGATTATAACCCGAACCCGGCTCGGATATTATATATTCATAAAATCATTCTATAATATATTTAAACTAAATTATTATTTATAAAACTAATAGTTAATTTATGATATAATGTTTTTAAAATATTTATATGCAATAAGGCAACTTTAATTTAAAGAAAAACAAAAATGACATCGTATTGGGGTCCAAAATTACGTAGTCAACGAAAAGTTCCGTTTTTTATAAAGTTAACAAAAGTTGGTGATTATTTTCTAGAAAGAGGAAGTTTGGGATTGTAATTATGAAATTCGAAAAGTTGAGAATATATATATCAGTTTCCCCAAATAAATTTAATAACTATGTGATATAATATATTTTATAAATGTTAAGAAGGAAATCATGGGTAAATTTCGAAACTTGTTATAAAAGCATATCATGTTTCGTGAAGATCTCAATTTTTTCCTGCAAGTATATTTAAAACTTTGAAGAGAAGCGAGAATATATTTTGTAATAAGCTAGAATCATTTTTGGTCTGCAAAAAGAGATGGAAGGAAACGGGCTACGAATTTCGAATGGGCTTCTAGTATATTATATCTCTTAATGGGCTATTAAATTTTTAATGAGTTAATAATTTTTAATGACATGGCTGAATATAATTGTTTCATTGGTTATTTTCCCCTTAAATTGCTCTCAGTGAGACACGTGTCAGAAATCTCTCTTGGTGTCTTCTCAATTAATATATAGGGATATGTTTCACTCTTTCTTTTTAAATTCTTGTTGTCTCCATCAATTTTCAGATCACAAGCATCTAATTCTTTGACCCTAAAAAATGAAGCATCTCATTGTTCTTAGAATATTAGTTGATCTTTTTTCGATCTTATACGATCTGGTTTCTCTGTTTTGACCAGCATGACGATTCAAGGTTGGATGTTTATGGTATCTGTTGGATTCAATGCAGCGATAAGGTCTCTTTTGTCCTCAACTCGTTTTCTTTTATTTTTTATACCTTATTTATTTAATAGTAATTGTCGTTTTATTAATTTTGTTTCACAACAGGTTTTGTACTCCCTGTGTATACTCTACTCATATTTAATCTTTTCATAGTTTGTGTGACAATTTTCAATTATACACTAAAGCTGTTACTTTTTCAAAAGGGATATGCTGAATAAAAGGAACAATTATGAGTAGAAAAAATAAATAAAAGGGACGATGAATGAAATGGAATAAGAAAACTATATTATTAGTCGAATGGTGAATCCTGTTTATTCATTTGGGAAATGAAATTTTACAAAGAATTTTACAAGGGATGATTTTTGGATTCTTACAATTTACACCTCCCACAAATATGATAAAATCACATTAAATAGCGAGCTCTTCTTTCCTGTAAATATAACTAAAATGTGTAAATATTTCAATGTTGTGATGTTGATCCAGTGTAAGAGTGAGCAACGAACTTGGAGCTGGGAACCCTAAATCAGCAGCATTTTCTATAATCATCGTCATCATATATTCACTAGTCGCATCTGTGATTTTAGCCACTATTATATTGGCATGCCGTGACGTTTTGAGTTATGCGTTCACTGAGGGTGAAGAAGTCTCGGCCGCAGTTTCTGATCTCTGCCCGCTTCTTGCTGTAACAGTGGTCCTCAATGGAATCCAACCTGTCCTCTCTGGTAAAAAGGCTTTTATTTTTATACACCATAGTTTTGTAAACTGAAATCGAGGAAAAGATATTCACAAACTTTTTTTTTTATGATTTAAGGTGTTGCGGTTGGATGCGGTTGGCAAACGTTTGTTGCGAAAGTTAACGTCGGGTGTTACTACATTATTGGAATTCCTACTGGGATTCTCTTTGGATTTTACTTCAAGTTTGATGCCAAGGCAAGATAAAGTTAACCATTTAATTATTTTATTGATTACTGATTCTTGTATTTAAAGATGAGACTAATTAAAGGTTAATCATGGCGTTTAAATTTGTTTGATAGGGTATATGGACAGGGATGATATGTGGTACCCTTATACAAACTGTTATTTTGGCTTGGGTCACGTTTAGAACAAACTGGGTAAAAGAGGTAAGTTTTGTTTTCCTACGTATATGCATCTATATTTCATGGGTAGTTAGCCAAAAATAACCCAAAAGATGAGTTTGTTTTCACTTTAACCTAAAAGATGAATTTGTTTGCAAAAGTATACCCCAGGGCTAAGGAAATTACCATTTCGCACTCAATGACCAAACAAAAAATCGGGTGGCTTTTTACGGTTCAATCCCTGCGAAGTCTGCAGACTTCTATAGGAGTCTACTTTGCAGACTCTTATAGAAGTCTGCAGGTTAATTATACCTTTAATTTAAATTATAAAAATAACGAAAAATAATATGATTATAGCTATTTGTATACATAATGAAGACACAAATAATTATGACACATTAAAATTAAAATTTCACAAAACAGATTAAAACTAAACAAAAAAATATAAAACATGTAATCCTTCTTATGTTTTATGATGCAGACTTCTATAGAAGTCTGCATTTTAATTATATCTTAAATTTAAATTATAAAATTTTTAAAAAATAATTTGGTTATACCTATTTCTATAGATAATGAAGATAAAAGAAAATATAATGCATGAAAATTAAAAAATTCATCAAATTGATTAAAACAAAACAGAGAAAGATAAAATAGGCAATTCTTCTAATAGATGAGGGTTTAGAGTTTGGGGTTTTGAGTTGTTTGCTATAGGTTTTAGGGAAAGATGTCCAAACATCTAGGGCTAAATTTTGAGTTTATTATTTTTTGAGTTTTCAACGTTTAATTTTCACATCAGTGCTAATCTATAAGTATACTAAACGGTTTTGGTGTTAGATTGAATAATTTATTTAGAGATTTGACAAATTATTGGAAAGCATTCGAATTAAGGATAATGTAGCACAGACTTCCATGGAAGTCTGTAACAATATGCAGACTTCCATGGAAGTCTGTTTGTGTTTAGTGGCTAGAGACTACCGTAGAAGTCTGAAATTTAAATCTTAAATTTCCCTCCATAATTTTCGTGAAAATCATAAATTTCCCTCCAAAAATATTAAATTTCCCTCCAATACTTTTTGAAAATTTAAAATTTCAGACTTCTCTAGAAGTCTGAAATTCAAATTACTGAAATAATGTTTTAACTTAAAAATTGTGTTAAGAAAAAAACTGAAATCTTAAATTTCCCTCCAATATTTCGTGAAAACATTAAATTTCCCTCCAATATTGTTTTGAAATTTCAAATTTCAGACTTCCATAGAAGTCTGCTTGAGTTTAGTGTTTTGAGACTTCTCCAGAAGTCTGCGTCTGAACCAGTATTTTAAACCTAACCAGAATATTTAACCCATTATATAAAAGGCATTTACTCATTTGGCCGACAATTAAATCCTAAATTGGTATAAAAAAAACATCTCTCCTCTTTCCTTTCTTCTTTCTCAGGTATGTCTTCTTCCTCTTCCTCATCCATGTTTATTTCACCACCTTCATCACTTTTTCATTTGTAGATCCTACCACCATCAACTTCATTTCTTTCTGAACATGTAAGTTTTCTCCAGATCTGAGTTTTATAAAAAACTGAAACTTTTTGTCAAGATTTGAGTTTCATTTTAAGGGAAATGTTAAAGCGTTCAACAAAACAAATATAGAATAAAAGCTTCACATATTTTTGGACATTTTTTTAGGCTTTATATAGCTATTGGAAACCTTCAAAAATTATTTTTGTTTGGTTACTTTTGAAGCTTTTCTCCAGATCTGAGTTTTATAAAAAACTGAAGCTGTTTGTCAAGATTTGAGTTTCATTTTAAGGGAAATGTTAAAGCTTTCAGCAAAAAATATATAGAATAAAAGCTTCACATATTTTTGGACATTTTTTAGCTTTATATAACTATTGGAAACCTTCAAAATTTATTTTTGTTTGGTTACTTTTGAAGCTTTTACGTTTTTCGTCTAGATCTGAGTTTCATTTTAACAAATTTCAAGTTTTTTTGCTTCTAGTTTCGTCCAGATCTAGTGTTTATGTTGCATTCATGTAATGAAGTCTGTGATAGAAGTCAGCGATAGAAGACTTCTGGAGAAGTCTGCGATAGAAGACTTCCATAGAAGTCTGCGATATTTCCCTCCATGTTTATTTCACCACAGTCATCACTTTCTCATTTGTTTTCTTCTTTTTGTAGATCCTACCACCATCAACTTCATCTCTTTCTGAACATGTAAGTTTTCTCCAGATCTGAGTTTTATAAAAAACTGAAGCTTTTTGTCAAGATTTGAGTTTCATTTTAAGGGAAATGTTGAAGCTTTCAACAAAAAAATATAGAATAAAAGCTTCACATATTTTTGGACATTTTTTTAGCTTTATATAACTATTGGAAACCTTCAAAATTTATTTTTGTTTGGTTACTTTTGAAGCTTTTCTCCAGATCTGAGTTTTATAAAAAACTGAAGCTTTTTGTCAAGATTTGAGTTTCATTTTAAGGGAAATGTTAAAGCTTTCAGCAAAAAATATATAGAATAAAAGCTTCACATATTTTTGGACATTTTTTAGCTTTATATAACTATTGGAAACCTTCAAAAATTATTTTTGTTTGGTTACTTTTGAAGCTTTTACGTTTTTCGTCCAGATCTGAGTTTCATTTTAACAAATTTCAAGTTTTTTTGCTTCTAGTTTCGTCTAGATCTAGTGTTTATGTTGCATTCATGTAATGAAGTCTGTGATAGAAGTCAGCGATAGAAGACTTCTGGAGAAGTCTGCGATAGAAGACTTCTGGAGAAGTCTGCGATAGAAGACTTTCATAGAAGTCTGCGATATTTCCCTCCAATATTTCATGAAAATTTTAAATTTTCCTCCAATATTTCGTGAAATTAAATTTCCCTCCGATTTTTTTTTTAAAAATTCAAATTTCAGATTTTTTACAGCTATACATGTACTTTAGAATTGTATAAAACTAACAATCTTTCTTTTTTGTGTTTATAGTTTGCATCTACCAAGGAGGTGTGTGGAGAATAAGACAGTAGCTTCAGATGCAAAAACAAGCAAGCAAGCAGATGCATAATTAAGACATGACTTCCTTTGGGCAGTAAATGCAAGGATGAAGAGAGTTATATGAAGTTTAGGCTTTTGGATGATTTGATGATTTGATGTAAACTGCTCAAGCTCTCAGATTTTACATGCTTTTTATATTGGATACAAGAGTTTAAATGTACAATTATGATTTTCTCAATTAATGTGCTCTTAGTATTTGTATTTTTTAAGACACAAGACAATCCTAAATTGAGATTCTCTTTTACCTTGCATTTTGCATAATTCAATGAATTTATCATTTGTGATATAGAGCAAACTTCACCAGTAGTATGCACAAATGAGCTGAAAACTTAATAATACATACATGAACAATTTCAGACTACTAACGAAGTCTGCATTTCAGACTACACAAGAAGTCTGCGGAAATAACAATCAATATGTCTTCATCCTTTTCAATATGTTCATGAGAAAGTGAAGACAAGTATCAGATTATTAGAACCAATCGGTGAAGAAGGATGATAAACTCGGAAGTTACTTGACTAGTAAAAGGATCATTGTAGACTTCCAGAGAAGTCTGGGCACGTGCCCCAGACTGCCAGAGAAGTCTGCGGAAGAACATGTGATTTAGCCAACTAAACTAAGGACTGAACTTGTCTATCATTTGTTACGCCCACTTTCCATAATAAACAGGTACTTGCGACATGCCTGCAAAAAGGTATACATAACACATTAGCAATCGAAAATTATAGAGTTTTTGGGACTTACAAGGAAAAATTTAAAATCAGCTAAATATCTAATTAGGTCTCAAAGAAGGATGATAAATTTTTCAGACTACCAAAGAAGTCTACTCTGATTTTTCAGATTAGACTTCTTTGGCAGTCTGCGAAAATGAGCTAAATGCCTAATCAACCAAGAAAATTAATTATGCCATAATTATAGGATATAAACATATCAAACTTATTAAGAAGCAGAAACAATGACTAAAAGACGTGCTTAACGGAAAAAATCAAAAAAATACTTCATAAATTCACTTTAAACGCATTTTTAAGAAAACATAAAATTTCAGACTGCCGAAGAAGTCTACTCTGAAAAATCAGAGTAGACTTCTTCGATAGTCTGAAATGCAGACTTCTCCGAAAATTGAGAAGTCTGGGCACGTGCCGCAGACTTCCATAGAAGTCTGCGGGGGGTTATTTTTGCAATTGAGAAAATCGTTGACTTTTAAAGTAGACTTCTCTGGCAGTCTGCGAAAAAAATAGGTTATTTTTGCAATTGACTAAAAGTCAACGTTTTAATAGCAGACTTCTCTGGCAGTCTGAAAATTGCAGCAGACTTCTCCCGAAGTCTGTAGCTAGACGACAAAAAATGACAAAAAACGGCGCCGACTTTTCAGACTGCCAGGGAAGTCTGCGGAGGTCAGTTTTGCAATTGACCAAAGTCAAAATTTGCAACGCAGACTTCTCTGGCAGTCTAGTAAAGAAGTCTGTGGAATAAGCGTTGACCAAAATTTGCCCCAAGAATAAGCAGACTTCCAGGGAAGTCTGCGGAAGTTTCAGACTGCCATAGAAGTCTGCGTAAAATATTGCAGACTTCCAGAGAAGTCTGCGTAAATTCTGCAGACTGCCAGGGAAGTCTCCGTATAATTGGACTTTCGGGCTTTGTTTGGACATTTTATTCAATTGCAAAACTAACCTTCGCAGATCTCCGCAGACTTCTCTGGCAGTCTACTTTGAAAAAGTCAACGATTGAGTAGACTTCCATGGAAGTCTGAGAATGTACAGACTTCCAAAGAAGTCTGCTATAAAAGGTTGACTTTTAGTCAATTGCAAAAGTAACCTACTTTTTTTTCAGACTCCATGAGAAGTCTGCGAGATTTTTTTTTTGTTTTCAAAGAAAATTTCGCAGACTTCTCTGGAAGTCTGCGGCACGGAACCCGAAATTCGGTCAATTGCAAAACTAACCCATGCGTTGACTAGGAGACTTCCATAGAAGTCTGAATGACTTTCAGACTTCTATAGCAGTCTGCATTCGCGAAAAAGCTGCAACTTTTGAAAAAATCAAGAAAAATTTACCTAGTTGAGGTTTGAGCACGAATTTAGTTTTTTTTCACGCCCAGATCTTCGAGTTAGCCTGATATCGAGGAAAGCCACCCGTTTTGGGTGGCCGGAATGGCCAAGGTTAAAATCTTATATTTGGAAAACGAAAATTAGAGAGTTTTTGTGATCGAAATGGAAAGGAAATGAAAGAAAATGAAGTTTTGAGTAAGAGAATGAGCATTTACATCGACGAAATAGGTGGATTTGAGCATTAAGTGTCACAATTTTGGTTGTTCATGGTGGTTGAGAAAATTGAAGAAGATGGCATTTTCGTAAATAAGTGTGTTGACAAAGGATGGTTTGGTATTTGTTTAACCAGAAAATAATAAAACTTAAATAATAATAATGGCAGTTTCGTGAATATATTGAAATCATGAGGAGAAAGAGAGAAAATCTATGGCAAAATATGGAGAGAGAAAAGGAGGGTATATATTTGCATTTGACCAAGTTGTTAGGGTCATTTTCGAAACCATCTCATATTTCATTGATTTGATACACTTCAAGAATTAATAATCGGATATCATGTTCGCTTCAGGTGGAAGAAGCTTCTAAGAGGCTTGACAAATGGAGCAACAAGAAACTAGAAGTAGTTCCCGAATGAACCAATTGGATTCATCAGTTTAAATGAAAAAACCGAACCAAATGCTCAAGTTACTGGTTTACAAGAGGACATGGATATCCCCTATATATTATTTGAGAATTTTTTTTTTAAGAGTATCATTGCCTTCATGTTATTTACATGGATGCCATGCTAAGGTGTCAACACCTCAATTATTCTCAAACCAAATTTTAAAAAGAAAATTATTTACTAGATTATTTATAGAAAATGCCATTGATATTAATTTGGTGAAAGCATAGTTTATATGAATCAATTATACTTAAATCAACATTTATGAAGATATTATTGTTCTTTCCATTTCTATCAAATGCATCAAATTAATTGCTTTTTTCTAATTCTTTACTTTCTCTCATTTTCTGGTTGAACAAAATTTTATATAAATAAATAAATTACCACATCACACATATATTAAAAAAATATACATTTTTTTAACAGCACTCATAATTTGAATTTTTAAAAACCAAATATCAATCACTAAAATGATGAAAAATATTAATATGTTTTCAAAGTCCCACATAGGTACATTTTATATTATAATAGATATTTTTAAAAAGTTGAAAATATTTATATCAAAGATATTAATTTTTTTAAAATAGTTTAACTTTGTTAAAAAAGTTAAATTTATTAAAAATATTTTTATTGTTCAAATTCAAATTGATGGATTAAAAATATCTGTGTCAAATTGATTTTATTAAAAGGATTATTGTTCTTTTACTGATGGAACATTAATTAATATACCTATATCATTAACAAATATAAGGAAATTCTACAATCACATTCCATTTCTATAAAAATCAGATGTCAAAATGATTTAATTAAGAGGTTAACTCTTCTTGTTGACAAAAAAAAAGAGGTTAACTCTTCTTTCTTTTTACTGATTGAATATAAATTGAAAAGTTAATTCTGAACAACATATAATATTTTTTTAAAAAAAAAATCATGCAATCAAATTATTTATTGTATTCTGATGGTATATTATAAATATACAAATAATAAACTATAAAAATTAATAGACTATTTGTTCTATTTTCAGAATATGGTATTATATACGTAATTGTAATTGTTTTTTCAATAATAAAAATCTTTTAAATTTAATTATTTTATATTATATTTATAAAATAATAATAATAAATTATGTTTATATATTTTACTCCGAGTATGGCGCGGATTATTACCTAGTTATCCCTTAAACGGTTAAACCTCTACGATTGGATCTAGGCTTTCATTAATTTATGAGCTTGCTTAAAATAAACAACATTAGGTGATGTATGTTGTATGTCAATTGCTTCACTATTATTATATTCAACTAGCTATGTTTAGCATCCATCTCCCCATCAATATGATCACTTTATAATCCCAAGATATTGAATATAGGCTGCAAATGGTGGTGTGCGAAAAAATTGAGAAGAATAAAATTAGTGGAAAAAAATAAGTGGAATGAATTACTTTTCCTCTGGTTTTTTCTTCTCCTATTTTATAGAGGAACAATTTTGAGCGTAACTACACATATTTTTTCAGTTTTGGTGGACCCCACTATAATTGGGAAGAACTTAAATTTTATTCAAATGGATTGTTTATAGAGAACTAACAATAGAGAACTTAGAGAAATAGTCAATTCCACTGGTTTTTATTCTTCTAATTGATTAACCATTTGAACCCATAGTTCCGCAGTAAGCCAATCCATTAAGCGGAAGATACGTGATGGTACTAGTTAAAATGAAAATGTCCCACCAATAACATTAGTTATCTCACATATTAGTTTTATGTCTCCTTTGCTCCCCATATGTAAATTATCAACTGTACAGAACATGCGGGATCCTCACTAAAATAATAGCACAACCTTTGTTTGGTACACATTCTGTTGCCCATACATATATTTTTCCACATATTAAAAAGAGATAATACATTTACATTCATAAAGCTAGCATAGATATTTATTTTTATAAAATAATGCAACTAAAGTTTTTTACTATGGAAAAAATCACAGTTAGTTGACTTCAATCACAATGAGAAACACGAGGTGGACTAAAACTATCTTGGTAGATATATAATATCCGATTAACAAACAAAAACAAAATAATTTATTGTCATTTGTTTTTTTGTGACAAAAGTCACAAAAACAGATAACTATCTTGGTAGATATATAATATCCGATTAACAAACAAAAACAAAAATAATTTATAGTCATTTGTTTTTTGTGACAAAAGTCACAAAAACAGATCGAATGCTTCTTTATCAATAAGGACGAAAGAAAGTAGAAGAATAAAACACGAGAGAGAGAGAGAGCAAATCTCCGGTTTATTCATGGACTCATCTCAAAACGACGGCGTATACCAACCGCTTCTCCACCCTCACGGTGATGGAACGGAACCGAGCAAATGCGAACTAGAGAGAATACTGTCGGACGTTGAAACTCCGCTCTTTAACCGCATCCGTAAAGCCACGATGGTTGAATCGAAGTTGCTCTTCAAGGTTGCTGCGCCTGCTGTCGTTGTCTACATGATAAACTTCTTCATGTCCATGTCCACTCAAATCTTCTCCGGCCATCTCGGGAACCTAGAACTCGCCGCCGTTTCCCTCGGAAACACCGGAATCCAACTCTTCGCCTACGGTCTCATGGTATGTGTCTTAAACGACATTATCTACTGGTTTTTGTCATGCATGTATAAGCGTTTTCGTTCTTTTTTCTTTTTTTTGAAACCCGAAAATTTGGAAACACGTAGCAAGGAATGGGAAGTGCGGTGGAGACACTGTGCGGGCAAGCGTACGGAGGTGGAAAACACGATATGCTCGGCGTTTATCTCCAAAGAGCCACCGTGTTGCTCACTCTCACCGGCGTTCCCCTCACGTTAATCTACGTCTTCTCCGAGCAGATTTTGCTCTTACTCGGAGAATCCCCGGAGATAGCTTCGGCAGCGTCGCTTTTTGTCTACGGTCTTATCCCTCAAATGTTCGCGTACGCTGCAAACTTCCCCATCCAGAAGTTCCTCCAGTCGCAGAGCATCGTGGCTCCGAGCGCTTACATTGCAGCCGCCACTCTCTTCGTTCATCTTCTCCTAAGCTGGCTCGCTGTTTACAAGCTCGGTATGGGGCTTCTTGGAGCCTCGCTCGTGCTCAGTCTCTCGTGGTGGATTATAGTGGCGGCTCAGTTTGTTTACATCGTGACGAGCGAACGGTTTCTTGAGTCGTGGAGAGGATTTAGTGTACAAGCGTTCTCCGGTTTGCCGGGTTTCTTCAAACTCTCCGCCGCCTCCGCCGTAATGCTCTGCCTTCAAATGTGGTTTTTCCAGATCCTGGTTCTCATCGCCGGGCTCCTTGACAACCCCGAACTTGCTCTCGACTCTATCTCCATTTGGTAAGTCTTTTCTTTTTTGGTTCAAGAAGACCATAAAGAAATCCTCTGATTTTTTGTTTTTTCAGAATATATGTTTCACTCTTTCTTTTTAAATTCTTGTTGTCTCCATCAATTTTCAGATCACAAGCATCTAATTCTTTGATCCTAAAAAATGAAGCACCTCATTGTTCTTAGAATATTATTTTGATCTTATTTCGATCTTGTACGATCTGGTTTCTCTGTTTTGAACAGCATGACGATTCAAGGTTGGATGTTTATGGTATCTGTTGGATTCAATGCAGCGATAAGGTCTCTTTTGTCCTCAACTCGTTTTCTTTTATTTTTTATACCTTATTTATTTAATAATAATTGTCGTTTTATTAATTTTGTTTCACAACAGGTTTTGTCTTCTATTTTTAATAAATATTTTTAAACAAAATTTAGTCTAATCCGTGTTGTTTTAACTTAGAGAGATAAAAATTTGCCATGGATAACCTTTAATATGTACTCCGTGTATACTATACTCATATTAAAGAAACTTTCAATGTGTGTACTATAGAATTTGGTCCTATATACAAAACGAGAATTTAGACATTTACATATTAAAAATTTCCATAGTTTGTGTGAAAATTTTCAAATAGACACTTAAGCTGTAACTAATTATTTTCAAAAGGGATATGCTGAATAAAAAGAATAATAAGTAGAATAAAAATAAAAGGGATGTGAATGAAATGGAATAAAAAAACTTTATTATTAGTAGAATGGTGAATTCTGTTTATTCATTGGGAAATGAAAATTTAAAAAGTATTTATTCTTTTTCCTATCTAGAAAATGGAATATGTGGAATTTTTTTTAATTGTTTTTTTCAGTGTAACTGGTTAGTTTTTGTACGAAATCTAATGGATGGAATAGTATTATACAAATATAAACGGACTAACCAATGTATCCTCCCAAAAAACTAATTGGATTCTTAAAATCGTGAGCTCTTTTTTTTCCTGTAAATTTAACAAAAATGTGTAAATGTTTCAATGTTGTGATGTTGATCCAGCGTAAGAGTGAGCAATGAACTTGGAGGTGGGAACCCTAAATCAGCAGCATTTTCTATAATCATCGTCATCATATATTCACTAGTCGCATCTGTGATTTATGCCACTGTTATATTGGCATGCCGTGACGTTTTGAGTTATGCGTTTACTGAGGGTGAAGAAGTCTCGGCTGCAGTTTCTGATCTCTGCCCGCTTCTTGCTGTAACAGTGGTCCTCAATGGAATCCAACCTGTCCTCTCTGGTAAAAATGCTTTTATAAAATTTTATACACCATAGTTTTGTAAACTGAAATCGAGGAAAAGATATTCACAAACTTTTTTTTTTATGATTTAAGGTGTTGCGGTTGGATGCGGTTGGCAAACGTTTGTTGCGAAAGTTAACGTCGGGTGTTACTACATTATTGGAATTCCTACTGGGATTCTCTTTGGATTTTACTTCAAGTTTGATGCCAAGGCAAGATAAAGTTAACCATTTAATTATTTTATTGATTACTGATTCTTGTATTTAAAGATGAGACTAATTAAAGGTTAATCATGGCGTTTAAATTTGTTTGATAGGGTATATGGACAGGGATGATATGTGGTACCCTTATACAAACTGTTATTTTGGCTTGGGTCACGTTTAGAACAAACTGGGTAAAAGAGGTAAGTTTTGTTTTCCTACGTATATGCATCTATATTTCATGGGTAGTTAGCCAAAAATAACCCAAAAGATGAGTTTGTTTTCACTTTAACCTAAAAGATGAATTTGTTTGCAAAAGTATACCCCAGGGCTAAGGAAATTACCATTTCGCACTCAATGACCAAACAAAAAATCGGGTGGCTTTTTACGGTTCAATCCCTGCGAAGTCTGCAGACTTCTATAGGAGTCTACTTTGCAGACTCTTATAGAAGTCTGCAGGTTAATTATACCTTTAATTTAAATTATAAAAATAACGAAAAATAATATGATTATAGCTATTTGTATACATAATGAAGACACAAATAATTATGACACATTAAAATTAAAATTTCACAAAACAGATTAAAACTAAACAAAAAAATATAAAACATGTAATCCTTCTTATGTTTTATGATGCAGACTTCTATAGAAGTCTGCATTTTAATTATATCTTAAATTTAAATTATAAAATTTTTAAAAAATATTTGGTTATACCTATTTCTATAGATAATGAAGATAAAAGAAAATATAATGCATGAAAATTAAAAAATTCATCAAATTGATTAAAACAAAACAGAGAAAGATAAAATAGGCAATTCTTCTAATAGATGAGGGTTTAGAGTTTGGGGTTTTGAGTTGTTTGCTATAGGTTTTAGGGAAAGATGTCCAAACATCTAGGGCTAAATTTTGAGTTTATTATTTTTTGAGTTTTCAACGTTTAATTTTCACATCAGTGCTAATCTATAAGTATACTAAACGGTTTTGGTGTTAGATTGAATAATTTATTAGAGATTTGACAAATTATTGGAAAGCATTCGAATTAAGGATAATGTAGCACAGACTTCCATGGAAGTCTGTAACAATATGCAGACTTCCATGGAAGTCTGTTTGTGTTTAGTGGCTAGAGACTACCGTAGAAGTCTGAAATTTAAATCTTAAATTTCCCTCCATAATTTTCGTGAAAATCATAAATTTCCCTCCAAAAATATTAAATTTCCCTCCAATACTTTTTGAAAATTTAAAATTTCAGACTTCTCTAGAAGTCTGAAATTCAAATTACTGAAATAATGTTTTAACTTAAAATTGTGTTAAGAAAAAAACTGAAATCTTAAATTTCCCTCCAATTTTCGTGAAAACATTAAATTTCCCTCCAATATTGTTTTGAAATTTCAAATTTCAGACTTCCATAGAAGTCTGCTTGAGTTTAGTGTTTTGAGACTTCTCCAGAAGTCTGCGTCTGAACCAGTATTTTAAACCTAACCAGAATATTTAACCCATTATATAAAAGGCATTTACTCATTTGGCCGACAATTAAATCCTAAATTGGTATAAAAAAAACATCTCTCCTCTTTCCTTTCTTCTTTCTCAGGTATGTCTTCTTCCTCTTCCTCATCCATGTTTATTTCACCACCTTCATCACTTTTTCATTTGTAGATCCTACCACCATCAACTTCATTTCTTTCTGAACATGTAAGTTTTCTCCAGATCTGAGTTTTATAAAAAACTGAAACTTTTTGTCAAGATTTGAGTTTCATTTTAAGGGAAATGTTAAAGCGTTCAACAAAACAAATATAAATAAAAGCTTCACATATTTTTGGACATTTTTTTAGGCTTTATATAGCTATTGGAAACCTTCAAAAATTATTTTTGTTTGGTTACTTTTGAAGCTTTTCTCCAGATCTGAGTTTTATAAAAAACTGAAGCTGTTTGTCAAGATTTGAGTTTCATTTTAGGGAAATGTTAAAGCTTTCAGCAAAAAATATATAGAATAAAAGCTTCACATATTTTTGGACATTTTTTAGCTTTATATAACTATTGAAACCTTCAAAATTTATTTTTGTTTGGTTACTTTTGAAGCTTTTACGTTTTTCGTCTAGATCTGAGTTTCATTTTAACAAATTTCAAGTTTTTTTGCTTCTAGTTTCGTCCAGATCTAGTGTTTATGTTGCATTCATGTAATGAAGTCTGTGATAGAAGTCAGCGATAGAAGACTTCTGGAGAAGTCTGCGATAGAAGACTTCCATAGAAGTCTGCGATATTTCCTCCATGTTTATTTCACCACAGTCATCACTTTCTCATTTGTTTTCTTCTTTTTGTAGATCCTACCACCATCAACTTCATCTCTTTCTGAACATGTAAGTTTTCTCCAGATCTGAGTTTTATAAAAAACTGAAGCTTTTTGTCAAGATTTGAGTTTCATTTTAAGGGAAATGTTGAAGCTTTCAACAAAAAAAATAGAATAAAAGCTTCACATATTTTTGGACATTTTTTTAGCTTTATATAACTATTGGAAACCTTCAAAATTTATTTTTGTTTGGTTACTTTTGAAGCTTTTCCCAGATCTGAGTTTTATAAAAAACTGAAGCTTTTTGTCAAGATTTGAGTTTCATTTTAAGGGAAATGTTAAAGCTTTCAGCAAAAAATATATAGAATAAAAGCTTCACATATTTTTGGACATTTTTTAGCTTTATATAACTATTGGAAACCTTCAAAAATTATTTTTGTTTGGTTACTTTTGAAGCTTTTACGTTTTTCGTCCAGATCTGAGTTTCATTTTAACAATTTCAAGTTTTTTTGCTTCTAGTTTCGTCTAGATCTAGTGTTTATGTTGCATTCATGTAATGAAGTCTGTGATAGAAGTCAGCGATAGAAGACTTCTGGAGAAGTCTGCGATAGAAGACTTCTGGAGAAGTCTGCGATAGAAGACTTTCATAGAAGTCTGCGATATTTCCCTCCAATATTTCATGAAAATTTTAAATTTTCCTCCAATATTTCGTGAAATTAAATTTCCCTCCGATTTTTTTTTAAAAATTCAAATTTCAGATTTTTTACAGCTATACATGTACTTTAGAATTGTATAAAACTAACAATCTTTCTTTTTTGTGTTTATAGTTTGCATCTACCAAGGAGGTGTGTGGAGAATAAGACAGTAGCTTCAGATGCAAAAACAAGCAAGCAAGCAGATGCATAATTAAGACATGACTTCCTTTGGGCAGTAAATGCAAGGATGAAGAGAGTTATATGAAGTTTAGGCTTTTGGATGATTTGATGATTTGATGTAAACTGCTCAAGCTCTCAGATTTTACATGCTTTTTATATTGGATACAAGAGTTTAAATGTACAATTATGATTTTCTCAATTAATGTGCTCTTAGTATTTGTATTTTTTAAGACACAAGACAATCCTAAATTGAGATTCTCTTTTACCTTGCATTTTGCATAATTCAATGAATTTATCATTTGTGATATAGAGCAAACTTCACCAGTAGTATGCACAAATGAGCTGAAAACTTAATAATACATACATGAACAATTTCAGACTACTAACGAAGTCTGCATTTCAGACTACACAAGAAGTCTGCGGAAATAACAATCAATATGTCTTCATCCTTTTCAATATGTTCATGAGAAAGTGAAGACAAGTATCAGATTATTAGAACCAATCGGTGAAGAAGGATGATAAACTCGGAAGTTACTTGACTAGTAAAAGGATCATTGTAGACTTCCAGAGAAGTCTGGGCACGTGCCCCAGACTGCCAGAGAAGTCTGCGGAAGAACATGTGATTTAGCCAACTAAACTAAGGACTGAACTTGTCTATCATTTGTTACGCCCACTTTCCATAATAAACAGGTACTTGCGACATGCCTGCAAAAAGGTATACATAACACATTAGCAATCGAAAATTATAGAGTTTTTGGGACTTACAAGGAAAAATTTAAAATCAGCTAAATATCTAATTAGGTCTCAAAGAAGGATGATAAATTTTTCAGACTACCAAAGAAGTCTACTCTGATTTTTCAGATTAGACTTCTTTGGCAGTCTGCGAAAATGAGCTAAATGCCTAATCAACCAAGAAAATTAATTATGCCATAATTATAGGATATAACATATCAAACTTATTAAGAAGCAGAAACAATGACTAAAAGACGTGCTTAACGGAAAAAATCAAAAAAATACTTCATAAATTCACTTTAAACGCATTTTTAAGAAAACATAAAATTTCAGACTGCCGAAGAAGTCTACTCTGAAAAATCAGAGTAGACTTCTTCGATAGTCTGAAATGCAGACTTCTCCGAAAATTGAGAAGTCTGGGCACGTGCCGCAGACTTCCATAGAAGTCTGCGGGGGGTTATTTTTGCAATTGAGAAAATCGTTGACTTTTAAAGTAGACTTCTCTGGCAGTCTGCGAAAAAAATAGGTTATTTTTGCAATTGACTAAAAGTCAACGTTTTAATAGCAGACTTCTCTGGCAGTCTGAAAATTGCAGCAGACTTCTCCCGAAGTCTGTAGCTAGACGACAAAAAATGACAAAAAACGGCGCCGACTTTTCAGACTGCCAGGGAAGTCTGCGGAGGTCAGTTTTGCAATTGACCAAAGTCAAAATTTGCAACGCAGACTTCTCTGGCAGTCTAGTAAAGAAGTCTGTGGAATAAGCGTTGACCAAAATTTGCCCCAAGAATAAGCAGACTTCCAGGAAGTCTGCGGAAGTTTCAGACTGCCATAGAAGTCTGCGTAAAATATTGCAGACTTCCAGAGAAGTCTGCGTAAATTCTGCAGACTGCCAGGGAAGTCTCCGTATAATTGGACTTTCGGGCTTTGTTTGGACATTTTATTCAATTGCAAAACTAACCTTCGCAGATCTCCGCAGACTTCTCTGGCAGTCTACTTTGAAAAAGTCAACGATTGAGTAGACTTCCATGGAAGTCTGAGAATGTACAGACTTCCAAAGAAGTCTGCTATAAAAGGTTGACTTTTAGTCAATTGCAAAAGTAACCTACTTTTTTTTCAGACTCCATGAGAAGTCTGCGAGATTTTTTTTTTGTTTTCAAAGAAAATTTCGCAGACTTCTCTGGAAGTCTGCGGCACGGAACCCGAAATTCGGTCAATTGCAAAACTAACCCATGCGTTGACTAGGAGACTTCCATAGAAGTCTGAATGACTTTCAGACTTCTATAGCAGTCTGCATTCGCGAAAAAGCTGCAACTTTTGAAAAAATCAAGAAAAATTTACCTAGTTGAGGTTTGAGCACGAATTTAGTTTTTTTTCACGCCCAGATCTTCGAGTTAGCCTGATATCGAGGAAAGCCACCCGTTTTGGGTGGCCGGAATGGCCAAGGTTAAAATCTTATATTTGGAAAACGAAAATTAGAGAGTTTTTGTGATCGAAATGGAAAGAAATGAAAGAAAATGAAGTTTTGAGTAAGAGAATGAGCATTTACATCGACGAAATAGGTGGATTTGAGCATTAAGTGTCACAATTTTGGTTGTTCATGGTGGTTGAGAAAATTGAAGAAGATGGCATTTTCGTAAATAAGTGTGTTGACAAAGGATGGTTTGGTATTTGTTTAACCAGAAAATAATAAAACTTAAATAATAATAATGGCAGTTTCGTGAATATATTGAAATCATGAGGAGAAAGAGAGAAATCTATGGCAAAATATGGAGAGAGAAAAGGAGGGTATATATTTGCATTTGACCAAGTTGTTAGGGTCATTTTCGAAACCATCTCATATTTCATTGATTTGATACACTTCAAGAATTAATAATCGGATATCATGTTCGCTTCAGGTGGAAGAAGCTTCTAAGAGGCTTGACAAATGGAGCAACAAGAAACTAGAAGTAGTTCCCGAATGAACCAATTGGATTCATCAGTTTAAATGAAAAAACCGAACCAAATGCTCAAGTTACTGGTTTACAAGAGGACATGGATATCCCCTATATATTATTTGAGAATTTTTTTTTTAAGAGTATCATTGCCTTCATGTTATTTACATGGATGCCATGCTAAGGTGTCAACACCTCAATTATTCTCAAACCAAATTTTAAAAAGAAAATTATTTACTAGATTATTTATAGAAAATGCCATTGATATAATTTGGTGAAAGCATAGTTTATATGAATCAATTATACTTAAATCAACATTTATGAAGATATTATTGTTCTTTCCATTTCTATCAAATGCATCAAATTAATTGCTTTTTTCTAATTCTTTACTTTCTCTCATTTTCTGGTTGAACAAAATTTTATATAAATAAATAAATTACCACATCACACATATATAAAAAAATATACATTTTTTTAACAGCACTCATAATTTGAATTTTTAAAAACCAAATATCAATCACTAAAATGATGAAAAATATTAATATGTTTTCAAAGTCCCACATAGGTACATTTTATATTATAATAGATATTTTTAAAAGTTGAAAATATTTATATCAAAGATATTAATTTTTTTAAAATAGTTTAACTTTGTTAAAAAAGTTAAATTTATTAAAAATATTTTATTGTTCAAATTCAAATTGATGGATTAAAATATCTGTGTCAAATTGATTTTATTAAAAGGATTATTGTTCTTTTACTGATGGAACATTAATTAATATACCTATATCATTAACAAATATAAGGAAATTCTACAATCACATTCCATTTCTATAAAAATCAGATGTCAAAATGATTTAATTAAGAGGTTAACTCTTCTGTTGACAAAAAAAAGAGGTTAACTCTTCTTTCTTTTTACTGATTGAATATAAATTGAAAAGTTAATTCTGAACAACATATAATATTTTTTTTAAAAAAAATCATGCAATCAAATTATTTATTGTATTCTGATGGTATATTATAAATATACAAATAATAAACTATAAAAATTAATAGACTATTTGTTCTATTTTCAGAATATGGTATTATATACGTAATTGTAATTGTTTTTTCAATAATAAAAATCTTTTAAATTTAATTATTTTATATTATATTTATAAAATAATAATAATAAATTATGTTTATATATTTTACTCCGAGTATGGCGCGGGTTATTACCTAGTTATCCCTTAAACGGTTAAACCTCTACGATTGGATCTAGGCTTTCATTAATTTATGAGCTTGCTTAAAATAAACAACATTAGGTGATGTATGTTGTATGTCAATTGCTTCACTATTATTATATTCAACTAGCTATGTTTAGCATCCATCTCCCCATCAATATGATCACTTTATAATCCCAAGATATTGAATATAGGCTGCAAATGGTGGTGTGCGAAAAAATTGAGAAGAATAAAATTAGTGGAAAAAAATAAGTGGGAATTACTTTTCCTCTGGCTTTTTCTTCTCCTATTTTATAGAGGAACAATTTTGAGCGTAACTACACATATTTTTTCAGTTTTGGTGGACCCCATTATAATTGGGAAGAACTAAATTTTATTCAAATGGATTGTTTATAGAGAACTAACAATAGAGAACTTAGAGAAATAGTCAATTCCACTGGTTTTTATTCTTCTAATTGATTAACCATTTGAACCCATAGTTCCGCAGTAAGCCAATCCATTAAGCGGAAGATACGTGATGGTACTAGTTAAAATGAAAATGTCCCACCAATAACATTAGTTATCTCACATATTAGTTTTATGTCTCCTTTGCTCCCCATATGTAAATTATCAACTGTACAGAACATGCGGGATCCTCACTAAAATAATAGCACAACCTTTGTTTGGTACACATTCTGTTGCCCATACATATATTTTTCCACATATTAAAAAGAGATAATACATTTACATTCATAAAGCTAGCATAGATATTTTTTTATAAAATAATGCAACTAAAGTTTTTTACTATGGAAAAAATCACAGTTAGTTGACTTCAATCACAATGAGAAACACGAGGTGGACTAAAACTATCTTGGTAGATATATAATATCCGATTAACAAACAAAAACAAAATAATTTATTGTCATTTGTTTTTTTGTGACAAAAGTCACAAAAACAGATAACTATCTTGGTAGATATATAATATCCGATTAACAAACAAAAACAAAAATAATTATAGTCATTTGTTTTTTTGTGACAAAAGTCACAAAAACAGATCGAATGCTTCTTTATCAATAAGGACGAAAGAAGTAGAAGAATAAAACACGAGAGAGAGAGAGAGCAAATCTCCGGTTTATTCATGGACTCAGGGCCGGCCCTGAGGAGAGGCTGAAGAAGCAAGCAAATTTTATCAAATTAAGGGGCATCACTTTTGAAAATTTTCCTTTAGTTCAGTGGTCGAGACCATCTAATTCTCCAAAAGTACAAGGATTCGATTCCCTCTAGGGGCATCATTTTTTAAAATGCCTTAGGCATCATTTGGGCTTGGGCCGGCCCTGCATGGACTCATCTCAAAACGACGGCGTATACCAACCGCTTCTCCACCCTCACGGTGATGGAACGGAACCGAGCAAATGCGAACTAGAGAGAATACTGTCGGACGTTGAAACTCCGCTCTTTAACCGCATCCGTAAAGCCACGATGGTTGAATCGAAGTTGCTCTTCAAGGTTGCTGCGCCTGCTGTCGTTGTCTACATGATAAACTTCTTCATGTCCATGTCCACTCAAATCTTCTCCGGCCATCTCGGGAACCTAGAACTCGCCGCCGTTTCCCTCGGAAACACCGGAATCCAACTCTTCGCCTACGGTCTCATGGTATGTGTCTTAAACGACATTATCTACTGGTTTTTGTCATGCATGTATAAGCGTTTTCGTTCTTTTTTCTTTTTTTTGAAACCCGAAAATTTGGAAACACGTAGCAAGGAATGGGAAGTGCGGTGGAGACACTGTGCGGGCAAGCGTACGGGGTGGAAAACACGATATGCTCGGCGTTTATCTCCAAAGAGCCACCGTGTTGCTCACTCTCACCGGCGTTCCCCTCACGTTAATCTACGTCTTCTCCGAGCAGATTTTGCTCTTACTCGGAGAATCCCCGGAGATAGCTTCGGCAGCGTCGCTTTTTGTCTACGGTCTTATCCCTCAAATGTTCGCGTACGCTGCAAACTTCCCCATCCAGAAGTTCCTCCAGTCGCAGAGCATCGTGGCTCCGAGCGCTTACATTGCAGCCGCCACTCTCTTCGTTCATCTTCTCCTAAGCTGGCTCGCTGTTTACAAGCTCGGTATGGGGCTTCTTGGAGCCTCGCTCGTGCTCAGTCTCTCGTGGTGGATTATAGTGGCGGCTCAGTTTGTTTACATCGTGACGAGCGAACGGTTTCTTGAGTCGTGGAGAGGATTTAGTGTACAAGCGTTCTCCGGTTTGCCGGGTTTCTTCAAACTCTCCGCCGCCTCCGCCGTAATGCTCTGCCTTCAAATGTGGTTTTTCCAGATCCTGGTTCTCATCGCCGGGCTCCTTGACAACCCCGAACTTGCTCTCGACTCTATCTCCATTTGGTAAGTCTTTTCTTTTTTGGTTCAAGAAGACCATAAAGAAATCCTCTGATTTTTGTTTTTTCAGAATATATGTTTCACTCTTTCTTTTTAATTCTTGTTGTCTCCATCAATTTTCAGATCACAAGCATCTAATTCTTTGATCCTAAAAATGAAGCACCTCATTGTTCTTAGAATATTATTTTGATCTTATTTCGATCTTGTACGATCTGGTTTCTCTGTTTTGAACAGCATGACGATTCAAGGTTGGATGTTTATGGTATCTGTTGGATTCAATGCAGCGATAAGGTCTCTTTTGTCCTCAACTCGTTTTCTTTTATTTTTATACCTTATTTATTTAATAATAATTGTCGTTTTATTAATTTTGTTTCACAACAGGTTTTGTCTTCTATTTTTAATAAATATTTTTAAACAAAATTTAGTCTAATCCGTGTTGTTTTAACTTAGAGAGATAAAAATTTGCCATGGATAACCTTTAATATGTACTCCGTGTATACTATACTCATATTAAAGAAACTTTCAATGTGTGTACTATAGAATTTGGTCCTATATACAAAACGAGAATTTAGACATTTACATATTAAAAATTTCCATAGTTTGTGTGAAAATTTTCAAATAGACACTTAAGCTGTAACTAATTATTTTCAAAAGGGATATGCTGAATAAAAAGAATAATAAGTAGAATAAAAATAAAAGGGATGTGAATGAAATGGAATAAAAAAACTTTATTATTAGTAGAATGGTGAATTCTGTTTATTCATTTGGGAAATGAAAATTTAAAAAGTATTTATTCTTTTTCCTATCTAGAAAATGGAATATGTGGAATTTTTTTTAATTGTTTTTTTCAGTGTAACTGGTTAGTTTTTGTACGAAATCTAATGGATGGAATAGTATTATACAAATATAAACGGACTAACCAATGTATCCTCCCAAAAAACTAATTGGATTCTTAAAATCGTGAGCTCTTTTTTTTCCTGTAAATTTAACAAAAATGTGTAAATGTTTCAATGTTGTGATGTTGATCCAGCGTAAGAGTGAGCAATGAACTTGGAGGTGGGAACCCTAAATCAGCAGCATTTTCTATAATCATCGTCATCATATATTCACTAGTCGCATCTGTGATTTATGCCACTGTTATATTGGCATGCCGTGACGTTTTGAGTTATGCGTTTACTGAGGGTGAAGAAGTCTCGGCTGCAGTTTCTGATCTCTGCCCGCTTCTTGCTGTAACAGTGGTCCTCAATGGAATCCAACCTGTCCTCTCTGGTAAAAATGCTTTTATAAAATTTTATACACCATAATTTTCTAAACTGAAATCGAGGAAAACATATTCACAAACTTTTTTTTTGATGATTCAAGGTGTTGCGGTTGGATGCGGTTGGCAAACGTTTGTTGCGAAAGTTAACGTCGGGTGTTACTACATTATTGGAATTCCTACTGGGATTCTCTTTGGATTTTACTTCAAGTTTGATGCCAAGGCAAGATATAGTTAACCATTTAATTATTTTATTGATTACCGATTCTTGTATTTAAAGATGAGACCAATTAAAGGTTAATCATGGCATTTAAATTTGTTTGATAGGGTATATGGACAGGGATGATATGTGGTATCCTTATACAAACTGTTATTTTGGCTTGGGTCACGTTTAGAACAAACTGGGTAAAAGAGGCAAGTGTTCTCAAACGATTTGCTACACTGCGTTTGCGTTTGTCTTCGTGTCTTCATCTATATTTCATTGATCTAAAAGTGTTGAAGAATGATTGGTTTTCAACTGTGTTGTTTTAGGTGGAACAAGCTTCCAAAAGATTGGACAAATGGAGCAACAAAAGACGAGAAGTGGTCCCAGAATAATGCAAAGTCGATGTAAATTTGGGATCCAATGACACCGATTGGATTAATTGGTTTAATGAAAACCAATGCAATTGCTAAAGTAAACCGGTGAGCTGGTAAAAAAAAGATCTGTCCAATCTAAGAATTTACGATTTTGGAGACCATATGCAAATAAAGCAATAAATTTTCTGACAACTTTTTATCTACTGATAATTTGTTTGATTGGAAGTCCTTCAATGTTTCTCTTTTTTGATTGTGCACTTTGGTCGTTTATAATTCCCATGTTCTTTGCACAAAAGAAAAAAAAAAAGAATTTTCAAGTTCTGAAATGTAAAAAAAAAATAAAAAGGAAAGAAGAAATTAGGAACTGGTTTTCCATAAAATGGGCAGGGTCAGCATTGGGCCACATGTCATGGGCCTACGAAAACTGAAATTAGGTATTGAACAAAGTACCCACATAAAATGAACCCAGCTTGTTTGCGTTGAGACAAAAATCTGGAGATGATACTTAATAGGGCTTAATAGACAAATTCTTGTTAGTTACTAGACTGAAAAAATGTCATTTTGTTTCATGAAGAAAAGATAGAAATTCTCGATTGTATTCTACTTGCTTTTCTCATGAACCTTAACAAGAACAAAAAAAAGGATTCGAACACCAAAAAATCAAAAACAGGGAAAGGATTTAAAAGATAGCTGGAGAAGCCAATAATGGCCGCCACGTTAATTTGGCGCCCTTTTTTTTGTCAACAATTACGACTTATTATTTATTTTGTTGCCTCATGACATTTTTCTTTTCTTTTTGCAGAGACTTGGACAAAGTTAGGCAACGTTTGTCAAATAAATTTAAATAATACTTATACATATGTATCAAAACAGTCGCATTGTATCGGGGTTTCAATATTTATGTCTACGTAGGGACCTATGGTAATTTACATTTTTTTACATTGTTAGACCTATTAGGAAATGCTTATCGTAATACTTTAATTGAACTCCCTATGCTATTTCAAAAATAGATCAGAAACTGAAACTTGAACTCCTTAATAGCAAGTAGCAAGCATCGAACTTTGGGCACTGATGGTGAAAGATGCAATTCTTTGATTTGGAAAGTCTAATGTAATCACCAACTTTTAGTAAATCATTCAAAAACGAAAAAGTTAGCAGCCATTGATTAGACGATAGTGCATTTAGGTTTAATAAATATAAAACAGTGGTCGGAGACATGTCTTTGAGTTGGCTATTTTGTTTATTACGTGTTTTCTATAATTCACGTGGGTCTCAATTATTAACGCAAAATATCATCATTTGAACCAACATTTCTTAAACCGAATTAAATCAACAGCATTTGATTTCTCCAATATCATATGGTTTGTTTATTAATGTTACAATATTTGATTATGTCGAGAGAATCTTGAAACTTGTTTTCTATATCACTTCAACTTGCGTTTCAATATATCGAAATGATAGGAAGAAACCCAAATTTATGTAATCATCCAAAAACATGGCTCACATGTGGTGGGTACATGAAGACACACATCATCATTGCATGCTTTGTTGCCGAATCTGAAAATTAACTCATCATGTTTTAAATTTTGATAACCTTCTTGGATAACTTTGATGATCATTTTGGATGAACTAACTGAAAAACTAACATTTTTTAAAAAAATTAGCTTTTAGCATTTTTAACTAAAATCTTTCTCTGAATTACTAGTACAATTTTTTAAAAATGTTTAAAAAATTTTTCAATAACATAAAATGTACTTTTCCAAATCACTACCTCAAGAAGCAGTTATAACACCATAAGTTATATTTGCTCATGAGAAAACTTTTTGATTTTTATCGTCAAATTCTGCATGAAAATACATATTTTATATTATAAAAAGATATTATAAAGAAAAGTAAGTACGATAAATTATACCAGATAACCATAAACAAATTATAATTCAATTTCTAACCAAAACCTTCCTATGTGGCAAAATCCTCACCATTAAATTTAGATTTCTTGGTTAGTTTCTAAATTTTTCTTTTTCTTTTGGTTATTCGAAAAATTCTCTCTTTATCAATTTGTCAAAATAGTCAGGCGAAAAAGATGTAGAAAATATCAGCAATAAGAATTTGCAAAGCACGTAAAATATGACTGATTTGATACGTCGTTTTCGTCATATTATTAAAAAGGTCAACGTAGGCCCAAAAACATGAATGTGGTGGTCGCCACATCCGAAAAATCTCCCACCTCCTTCTCCCCATCTCACCAGAAAAGTTCGTTGCCCACAAATTTTCAAATCACCCAAAATAATTAAATTAACTAAAAATTTTAATTAAAATGTTAATTACAACTATTAATTAAAATTTTTAAAAAGCTTTTAAGTTGTCGTCCCCTCCGGAAAAAAATGAGGAAACACAGAAACCTAAAAAGCTTTCACGTATAATTGCTTCTCTCTCTCTCTCCTTTCCTTTCTTTCATGGCCAAAATGGAACCAATCAGCTTCTCTCTGGCCATCATCAGATCTTCTTGAAGCTGCCTTCTCCTCCTTCTTCTTCTTCTTTTTCTCGTCTCTATTTTTTTATTTTTTTATAATAATCAATCATAAAAATGGCTCAATCCTGCCTTAAGATCGTGAGAATCAACAACCTGAGGAACAGAGTGAACCGTCGGATTTTGATTCTCCGTCGATTCACGCGGCTTCTCTGGAGCAGAATCGTCGCTTGCGCTCCCGGAAAATCGCGGAGGTACCTGTTGCTCTCACGCGCCGCCACTCCTTCTCCGACCGTCTCTCGTCCTCAGCCTCCTCCGATCCCCGACGTGGACGCATCTGGCGGCGAGTTCGTCCGCCGCGCGTCGGTGCACGAACACGATAACAGCCACCGGAGATCGGATTCTGATCTCGTCTCTCTCAAAATCAGCCTCTTAGGAGATCCCGAGATCGGAAAAACTTGCTTCCTGGTTAGTTTCTCACACAAGAAACCAAACAAAAAAAAAAAAAATCCATTTACGTCTCTTTCAACTTTGGAATTTTAAAAGTTCAAAATCATATAAATATTCACAAACAGTCTCGATTTTGAATTTGATGAGTGATTTGATTAATGCATGAAGGCGAAATATGTTGGTGAAGAGAAAGGAGTACTTGAGATGAGAGAATCGGTGGAGAAAGGGATCAATTGTACGGACAAGACGTTATCCATGGGAGGAGCTCGCATTTCCTACAGTATCTGGGAATTAGAAGGTACCATTTTAAGTAATGTTACTATTTTTAGTACCATAGTATTAGTTAGCTTAATTTAGAAAGTTAATCAAACATGTTATTTGCAGGAGCTGAGAGATCACGGGATCAGATCCCCATGGCTTGCAAGGACTCTGTAGCTATTCTCTTCATGTTCGATCTCACCAGTCGTTGCACACTTAACAGGTGCAAATTCACTGTTTTAGGCTTTTCAGAACATGAAAGTTTTTTATTTAATTATTTGCAAATTTCGGAGATTAAACTTTTGCTTATGTTTAATGCAGTGTGATTAGCTGGTATCAACAAGCTAGAAAGTCTAATCAGGTGAGGTTTTTAAAACATTACCAGTTTGGTCTCTTTATAATTTTAGTCTTGTTGAATTCAACTGAAAACCGGAACTGAACTGTTCCAATGTTTTGTGTGAGATTCAAATGTTTACTTGTTGATGAGGCAAAACACTAATAAGCTTTTGTATATGCAGACGGCGATTCCAGTTATGGTAGGAACTAAGTTTGATGAGTTTATTCAGCTTCCTATTGATCTGCAATGGACAATTGCTAGCCAGGTAACTTTTTTTTTTTATTACCAATGTGAAAGTCATTATAATCAGTTATTACAAGAGCTTATGAATCAGAAACAGATCCATATAATAAACTCACTATGAATGTGCGTGTGTGAACAGGCGAGAACCTACGCGAAGGCGTTAAACGCGACGCTCTTCTTCTCGAGTGCTTCATACAACATAAACGTAAATAAGATCTTCAAGTTTGTGACGGCGAAGCTCTTCGACTTACCATGGACGGTGGAGCGGAATCTCACCATCGGAGAACCAATCATCGACTTCTAGCATCTTCCAAAACGTATTTGTAGATGTATATTTATAAAAGAAGCGAATCCGATGATAGCGTTTTGTCTTTTTTTTTTTGTTTCATTCACCGCCTGCCCACCGCCGTGGGGTTGATCGGAGCACCGTTTCAAGCCGTCTTTAAAGCGAAATGGAGAGATGATGCGGCGGAGATTTCGCCCGCTTTCTTCATTATTTATCTGTTTCATTTTTTTAAGAAAAAAGAACAAACGAACAACAGAAAGGAAAGGAAAAAAAAAAACAGAGAAAAAATTGGTATCGAGAGAAAATTAGCAGGAAAAAAAAAGAGAGGAGATTGTGAATTTTTCTTATTCTTTTTGTAATGTTTCCGCTTTCGATCACCACTGGAGAATTTTGGTTCCAGTAAATTCTAAATAGTAAATACCATTTCGCTTTTGATTTTTTTTTTCTTACTTTTTTTTTTAACCATGGGATAGAATATTACTCGCATCTGTAGACTAGAGAGTTCCGAGCTCTCAAGTGAAGAGCTGGAAAATTTATGTCTGTTCTACTTAAGAATGTGGTTTTCTTTGACTTTGATGCATGACGTCAATATACTCGATGATGGGAGGAACTCGAAAGGAAAATTTAACAAGATAATTTCATCAAATTCAAACAAAATTACACTAAAATAAAATAAATATTATAACAGAAGGATCACATGACCACCTAATATTTCACTATCTTCACATCACTATTTCTTAAAGCATAATAATAGTTTATTCGAAGATGATAGGAATTAGGAATTTAAGATTCCTAAAGTTAAATTCCTAAACGAAAATTCAGAATTCTCAAATTTACAATAACTAAATCTAAATATCTGGAAAAGAGCTTATATATTTAAAAAGCTGTTTTATATTCATATTATTTTGTTAGCATTAACTCACAATAGATTTATTTTGGTCAAATTTATATTTTTGTTTCGTTTTTTTTTTTTTTTCATTGTATCTCTACCTTTAAATTTTAATCTTCAATTTCCTCCAAATGCATAATTATTATCTCTGCAAAAAGTTAGAGCATCTACAACAGTGAAAATTATAATATATTTTTAGAAACTAATATATTAACATTTTAATATGATTTAGTTAATATTAAATTTTATTTGTATTTTTAAATTTAATTAATACAAAGAAAACGTGTGGTTCAAATAAGAAATTTTGTAAAATACTTAAAATCTCTTATTTGGAAATCGTATCTCATTTTCTTTCATTTTCTTTTCTCTTTTTGTTTTCTTAATCATAAAAAACTTTCTAAAAATCCATTAGAAGTGCTTTTGCAAGCTATTGCACTAAATTTTTTTTTTTCTGTGAAATGTTAAATACACTCCACTAATTTACGACTAAAAATTGGTCATTACACACATTCTCCCAATAAAAGTGCTCCATTATTAGCTGACAACAATTCCCCCAAGATTTATTTCTTTTTATTACCGAGCCCTCATCGTATTCCATTTTCACGTGTTTCTGCACATCACACATCCAACAGTTTCAACTTTCAAGTGTCATCATTCTGTAACGGCTAAACGATAAAACAAAAAGGTCGCCTACTTTATTTGGCGTTGCCATTCTCACGCAACATCAAAATGGTCAAGTTCAACGAACATACCATTCCTCCTCTCCTCTTTAATAGTATACTACATTTGTTTTGTATTAGGGTTAAAAGTTAGTACGTAAAAGATACATCAAATTATTTCCCGTTTAACAATTTGGGTTTAACTATTTAATTAGTATTTGAAGTAGCAAGAAAGAAAAAGAATCAGATGGCCACATCAGGAAAATGTTTCTAGAGGACTATTTGTCACAATGATATCGGCTGTTTGAATTACTTTTCACACTGACCAACCCTTTATGGATTTGATTTTGGATTTAGAAAATTCGTTTTTGCAGTCATCGTGGTTTAGTGTTGTTTTGTCTATGTTTGATTCGATCATCATAAAATCATATTACATAATGTAGAATAGTATATACCAATACTACCATTATTATTTTCCCATTCATTTTCTTTAACTTGCATAAATGAATTTGGTGGAAAGCAATGTCTCAACTAATTATAAATAAATGCCTGCAAATCAACCATAAGTTGGGCCAAATCTCATCTAAGCTTGGGTCAAAACTATTGATAAAAGGATATCATCGAAAAGAATAAAATCATTCAAATATTGAGTTTTTTAATATCCTAATTTTGAAAGAAAGAATGTAAACGTTTTGTTTCCTACTTATACGATTTGTATTATTATCCACTTTTATCGATCGGCCCAAGAATCTAAATCCAAAAATTTGTATGCATATGCAAATATTTTCTTTCCGGAACAATAAAAATGGACTTATATATCACTTTTGCACAGAAATTATGAAATATGTTGGAACTTAAATTTAGTCCCAAAAAAAATGTTGGAACATAAATATAGGAGTATTTTCTAAAGATAGCTTAATATCACACTTCTTCAGAAGTCCGTGGTTGGGTTTTCGTTGTCCATAAATAATTTTGATCAACGCTTTGGGACCCATGTGATGACTACATCAAGATTCCGATTGTTATCTCTCCAATTAATTTTAATTCGCCTTTTTTATATACCATGAAAATTTAACGACCTCTCTAGTCTCTATATATATATATATTCCCAACGCAACCACTTAAAGAATTATTCCATTTTATTTTGGGTTATTCCTCCTTTCTTTACATGATGGATACATTCTCTTGTAATTCTTATGAACAAAATCACGCCGCTTTCGACCATCACGATGATGATGTTGATATTGATGATCACCATCGTGATCATCATGCTAGTGATCATCAAGAGGAGAGTGGATGGACAACTTATCTTGAAGATTTCTCAAATCAATACAGAACTCATCGTCAAGACAGCGATCATCAAGACAAGAGTTCTTGTTCGCTTCTTGGCGTCTCTCCTTCTCTGATCTCGGACGCCGCCACTGATGCCTTTTCCGGCCGGAGTTTTCCAGTTAATTTTCCGGCGAAGTTGAAGTTTGGTAAAGCAAGAACCAAAAAGATTTGTGAGGATGATTCTTTGGAGGACACGGCTAGCTCTCCAGTTAATAGCCCTAAGGTAACATAATCCAATTAAAACATGATCCATGGTTGAGATTTAATCCATAAATTTCTTTTATTTTTTTTCTTTCGATGCAAATCTATAAATTCTTTATAAGTTTTAATTTAGATTGTAAAATATGATTGATTATCGTGACTCAGTTACCTCAAATAATTTACATATGCCTTTTTAATTAATTTCTCTTTGTAGTATCTCTCTATATAGTAGTTAGAGCAAATGTGTAATTTTATATGAATGATATTGAACAGGTCAGTCAGTTTGAACATATTCAGACGCCTCCTAGAAAACATGAGGACTATGTCTCTTCTAGTTTCGTTATGGTAAGCTCTCCAATTTTCTTTCATACATATTAACTATATGTGTCTATCTATCCATTTGAATTTTAATTCATTTATAACCCATACTGAAAAGATAAAGAAGTTTCATTTTGCATAATAGTTTATTAAGACAGACTTGGTCCTGTATTATTAGATAAACTCAATATTTGTTTGTCTGATTATAAGGAAGGTTCAAGGATCTTTTCGTTTTTTTTTTTCTTACATTATGTTTGATGGATATAACACGTAACTATATATGTTTTCGATATGGTTTGGATAGAGAAATATGAGAGGCATGGGGGATCATCAAATCCAAATCCAAGAAGGGGATGAACAAAATATGACGATGATGAGGAATCTCAGAGAAGGAAATAACAACAACAAGAATATGGACTTGAGGAGTAGAGGATTATGCGTCGTCCCTATTTCCATGTTGGCTAACTTTAACGGTCGCTTCTGAATGATAATCAATTCTAATTAAAATATTCTTGTAAATTTGGTGGCGTTTATATATGTACCCATCTTGTATATATTTGCTTGGTGTGTGTACATCGTGGTGGGTATGTGCTTAATTACATATGTATAGTTCGTTTACATCTATATACATACATATCGGTGGGAGATATGTTAAATAACGCATGTGTTTGTAAACATTTCTAAGAGCTCTCATATAGCTTATGAAAGAAAGCTTAGTTTCGCAAACAGACACGGTTATTAATAATTCTATAAAGTTTTGAGAGAGTTTTTATTTTTTTGAAATAATTTTTGAGAGAGTTATATGTAGGTTAGTTAAGGTTATATATATACAGTATGTAGCTATGCATGCATATACGCTATGGCAGATTAATTATATGGATGTTAAGCACAACTTAAATTTCGTTTAATGTAGATATGATAAGATTATAAGAGTGGAGTTAATATCTTCACATAAAGTTGGTACAATTCCTTTTTTTAATAATTAGAAAAATCGGGGCCAGTATAGAATTCATCAATCTCACTAATTTCTTTATTGATACGCACATTATATATTCAAAATATGGTTTATTGTTTTACATATCAATTAAAAACTGACCAAATGTTTGGAACACTATATTATATGAACTCTTAGCCGTCCGGTTCAAAACGTAATAAGCTACTTGGTATACTTAATCTATTCTGACGTATATATATGTTACAGATTAACTAATAACCAGATCAGATTACATGATCCAAATTCCCTATATATTATATTATTATGTATGCATATCTCTCTATATATATATATGTATATAATATCTACCTACTTCAACTTTTATATATAGGTTAACGGCATTCTATATTTTTTCGATAAATGAATTGAGGTCAAATTCAGAGTTATCTTAATATTTTATATATTTATTCTTGCATTCGTTAGCCAAACCTTCGTGTTAGGTGAGCAATCAAGTCCTCACCAATAATAATTTCTTAATTATACAATAAACTAATCTAAAACATATGTAACCTAAAACAACATCCATATATAACAATATATGAACAAATCCATTTTAGTCTTTAATCGAAGATAATTGATGTTTTCCGTTTGGTCCCGAAACGTGTTAGATAAGAGTCTAATCCAATCTGTTAAGATTAGACGTAATATTAAATGCTGTTTAAAATGAATTTATATATTCAATTAGTTCGTTTCAATTTTGATTAAGAAGCTTTTAATCGTAGTTTTGCATGTTAAAAAAGAGCATCGGTTAAGAGATTTAACCTTTTTGGATTTTCATCTTATACAGCAAAAAAATGTTCAACGTTCAATGGACTCAATAACTTCCCAGCTCCTCAACATGGTCCAAGAGCTCGATACGATCGAAGTTTCCAAGTTGATAATACATCACTTAAAATTAGTTCTAAAATATTATTAAAGGTAAAACATCAATTATATGAGGCTGTATGATTAATTAGAGATTCCCACACTTCCAAGAAAATATTTGCAGAACTATTATTGGATAAAGCAACCTTAAATCTCATCTATAATGTCAAATCAGATCCTTTGAGAATCTCATCAACGATTCACTGATTTTTCTTTTTCTTTTGTCTTTAACGATAAAAAGATATGTTCACAATTTGGGGTTTTTTACGGGCGATATAGCTTGCTTAATTTCATGAAAATTGTATTAAAAGAACAAAATTCTATCACTAGTGTGAATCCGTATATAAATATATGTATGTATGCGAACATGTGTATATGTAGAAATTTTCAATTAAATCTTGTCACATTAGAAGGATGCATGATTCTTCGAATGAATGTCTTGGATTTTTATCCAATAACATTTGAAGAAGTTGCTTCTTGGACGCAATCTCCCTTGTCAATGACAATCGTGTTGCATCTTATTAGACACGTCATTAACTTGCCGGCTTCATGTTTAAAAATCCTTAATGTTGATTATCTACTGGATTCTTGATAGCACTGAACCCATATTATATCTCTTTGGCAAATAAGTTTCCTGTAGTACAAATGTCAGATTTGTTTTAGGTTAGGATCCCGGCGATACTATATATTAGTAATAAGTTTTCGATAATACAAATTTCAGATTTTTTTAGATTAATAAGTCAACATGTGTTTTGAACTTATTAAAAAGATATTTTAGATGAAATTTGTATGTGTATTTAAGAGTTTAATTATTGACATATTAATATGTAGATCAGTTTCTTTATCAGAGAAGGCACTTCTGTGTATTGCAAACTTGTGAGATCCTGTGAAAAAGATAGAGAACTATCCAAAGCTAGTTCATGTAAATATAGGGTATTGAAACAAACAATACTCAAATTGGATGGGATTTGGACTGAAAATGTTGAATACAGACCTAAAAGTTCACGTTCGGAACTTGATCGGTCTAAGTCTTCAAGAAATTGTTGTTTGTTCAGAGACAATTAATGCACTCTGCGTAATTATGCTTACCAAACTGACATGCGTTCACAAAAATTGGCATATGCAAAAAAAAATCTGACACTTTTCTATAACCTTTGTATCTTTGCACCCCAAATCACTTGCTTTCTTCCAAAGTGAATATCTGATTAAAAGAAAAATCAAAAATATGATTTACCTCGATAAATATATGAAACAAAGATCAAAACAAATGCTGAAAATTGATAAAACGTAACACATCATGCCTTTCGTCAGCTGAAAAAGGGTTTTTGTCAGCTCCAAATTGACTTAAGCCAAAAACCGGGTTTACCCTCAACTGGAAGCTAAATCTAGCTAATTACGACATGGGTATGCATAATTCGGTTAACCTATTATATCAACTCTAAAATACATAACATTATGAATCTATATTATGCGTAACATCCTTGGACGAATTCTCATTTGAATACAAAAAAAAAACTGCTCCTGATATCTAACATGACAACCAATATCATCTTCCTCTTTTTGAATAACCACCGATTCTAATCCCATTTCTAAATCTTTCGAAAGACATACAATTACCTTCCTGTATATCGGTTCTTGGTTGAATCCGACGAGTGATTGTGATTGTTATTACATTCGATATTTCATTAACTGAGGCAAAGTTTATGGCATACACTCTGGTACACACATTAGTATACACACATTAGTATGAGTAATACATTCTCCAGAACGAGTATGGTCAATTTTTATTTTTTGCGCAAATGAATATGGTCATCTAAGGAAATATGAACTATAAAAATAATGCTTAGGTATTATATTTGTAACATGTTACATGAGACTGAGACAAATTTGAGATCTATGAAGAAAACCTTTGTAGTTACTAGTTAGTAATAATAATTTTTATATTCCCATATATCAATTATTCCTTCATGGAGATAAACATTTTTCAAAAGTTATTACAAAAATATTAATTTTTAAATTTTCCATGTAATTTTATTAGTTTTTAACGATAAATTGTAAACTTTTTTAAAATGATTGAATTTATCGGATTATTATTAGTTTAAAACTACTAAAAATTGTTAATAAAAACTAAAAAAGAAAATTTATTTGGAAACATAATGAGGTACATACTTACAATTTCATACTTATAGATGTATGTAAATATCATAATAGATCATCATCTTCGGAATTCAGTGTTCGCCCTAATTTCGTTTTTCTCTCTGGCCCAACTATCGAGAAGCTAAATCAGCCGTCATCGTTCGACGCCGGTGGAGCGTTTGCTCGTCGGCGTCATCCTCTCTTCCCTTTAGTTTTATTTCTCATGCTCCTACCTTCTTCCTTCTTTCTTCTGCTTTTGTTTTGGTTCTCGAACTCTCCCCTAAAATCCAAAACCTCACCGCGGCGTTTATTTCTCCGGCCACAGTCTCACCAGAATCATCTCTATTGCCTTAAACCTTCTCTACCAATGAAGTGGGTGTTGCTTTTGATTGAGCTACGAATCTGTTCTGTTAAGCAACGAGGACTTGCTAGATCTGAACAGGGTCCGAAAAACTTCAGAAGTATCCCCCAATAACCTCTTCCAATCGCCGCCAAGCTACATTCTCATATTTTAAGCAGCTTGTTTCTCCCTCTTTAGACGACAGTTCTTCCCTTACCTTTATAGTGGAGTTTGCTCTTTTTCAGTCCCCATCTTCGATGAAGCCGACACCTCCAACACCTTTGAAACCCTCAGATCCGCCTCCTTTAGACGCTTATCCGCAACCACCTTCTAGCCGACACTTACCTCCGTCGTACCTTGACCCCATTTGTCGCTTTGCAACCTGGATAAGCCTCATTTTCTTTCCGGATCCGGTGTCACATACTCTGTCCGGTGTATCTCTGGCAACCGGCGATTATCTCTCCCCATATCCCGACCACGATATCTCTTTCCACCAAACAAACACTAATTGGGCCGGTGCTTTAATTTCAAATCTAGACCTTGACCCACTACATAGCCCATCAAAGAAGGTTTGTTTCTTTCCTTTTTGTTGATCAAGAACCAGCTTATTTATCCCAGCATTGGTGCCGAACTCAAATTACGTTATTCTTTTCATATGTGATGATATCTATGGGAAAATTGTGTTCATACTCTCTAATGATCTTACTATTAGATGTGTATGACACCACTTGGGTCTTATTATTATCAAATAGCCCTCAAAAACCACCTACGGGTAATGTTCTACCATGTTCCAAACCGGATTCTAACCTGCCAAGATTAGCATATTTGGACTGTTTGCTATTGGATTGTAATTTTTTCTCTTGCAGGAGGCTTCAACTTATGTTTATTGCCGCGTTCTTGGAACCATTCCCACCTTCCTTGTCTCCACGGCTGGTGTATCATTGCGATTTTGATATGCAATTATCTTGTGGATTGGAAGTGTGCACTACAGATGATTCGCTCTCTGTATCTTTTAAAAGCTCAACACTTATCAGTGCAGCCGAATTTGAGATTGTTAACCAAGCACTAGTTGGAGAAACAATCATGGGTATTAGTTCATTGTTTGTGTTCTCAATTCCCCTTTGCATCGTTCCCCTACTTAAGCTCCAATTTGTTGAGAAACGAGGACCTCTCTACACTGCGTGCTGCTTTTGTATATCGACTGCTTCTATCATCTGTTTAGTTTTATCTCTATCTCTATTTAAGTTTCTTGTTTGTAATCAAAGAGATGCTTAACTCTCTCGTTCGTTGTAACTCAAACGTTTAAGATGAGAAAGGTTGTGAAGAAAAAAAAAGATGTATGTAAATATCTACTTTCAAACTGTTATCAGTGTAAAATACAACAAAAAGTCATAAATGCGAACGGGATTCATCTTGTTCAATGAATCCTAATATAATCGGATATAAAAGTAATAAAAAAATCAGAAAAAGGAATGAAAGGAAGGAATAAAACCCGTGATTGCCGGGCGGGGAATTTAGTCGATATTACGATGGTCCAATGTATAGGATAATAGGACCCACTGCTTCACAAATTAAAATTTAAAGTTGATCGATCTCCCTAATCTTATAAATTATGTTAGTTAATACCATGTGCAAAGTGCCCAACTTCTTGCTTTATTGTCAAAGGTTGATTCCGTTTACATCTGACAAATTAATGTGTCACATATCATGCATTGAAGTTTTGATTTGATTGTTACAATTTACATAACAAAAGTTATAACAAGATGAATGAGTCGATACAACAACCGACTATATATATATATATATATCTACATCTACTTTTTATTTTTTGACGTTTAGATTTCCATAATTTAAAGCTCATCATTATTTAAATCTACCTTAAATATATAAAATTCCCGTGGACAAGATGAATTTATTTGCACCGCAATACACTACGTTAAACATCAGTCTTGTTCGGCGCATTGCGTAATTACTATGAGCGACAAGAAAAAATCGCCGCAACCGTTTGTCGTATCGTTTCCGACATTATTGTCTAAGAAAATGCTAGTCTCCTTCTACTTCATATTATTCTCACTCTATTTTTGCATGGATGTTTTACTTTGTTGACGAAACTAATGGAAAATGTTATGGTGACTAGTTCTTACTGTGTTTTCCAGGTCAAAGATTCATCTTTATGGTGACTAGACTTTATCTCACTAAAACAACTGTGGCTTATTTTTCAAGTTGATATGTCTGGAAATTCATGTAACTTAAGAAGCATGATTCTAAAATGGAAACAGTTATATTTTGGGCTTTCTAGATCAAAGATTCCTCTTCAAATAAAATTAGTTATATACTTCGACTACACTTTATCTCACTGAAAGAGCTGTCGCTTCCTTTTATTAATATCATCAAAAAATTGCGTCAACCAAGAAGGCAAGAAGCAAACAATCAATCGGTGAAAATCCTAATACGCTCTCCTTTTGTGATTCGAATGTAACCTTATTGCTTCGGCTCATTATATTTGACTCAACCATATATATAGCCTATTACGTACTATGGCCCATTATTTGAATTCGAGAACCCGAAGGTCCATATCGGTATTGTATTGTGGCAAGACATTGTGGTTGTTAGACGATCTGGTTTGACCAAAGAAAAATGGTAGTAGTAGTACCTTTCGTGCTGCAACATGCAACATAAGAGCATCCTCGATGGGGGAAACCCAATAGTGATTCTTAGGTATTATTTAACTACTAGATTTTTATTAAGAACCCTTATTAAGATAAAATTGTTTTCTGTGCTCCAATGGTGGAATCCCACTAAGGGTTCCTAAAAAAAAATTGTCGTAAGTAAAGACCATGATTTTAACTCCTCTTATGTCGTAAGAAAAGACTATAATAAGATTTTAGCTCTTCTTATGTAAACTACAATCCACAATGCCAGGTTCTGTTTTGAGGTTAAAGCTTTTAGCATACACAATTGGAGAAAACAAGCAAGACCATAGTTAATAATTGCACATAAAGAGAAGGTTACATACATCCACTAGAGTAATGATTCATCCATCCACAACCCCTTCACTAGTAGTTTCTGTTTCAACATGAGGACAAAGCAAAGTACGCAGTTTACCTCCTATGATTAGGGATGTTAATATGGGTTTTCTTAAGGGGTTTTTAATGGGTATTTACAATAAATGGGTTACCCATTTACCCCCATTTATAAATGGGTTCTATTAGGGTTTACCCATTTAAATCCATTTATAAATGGGTGTAAACGGGTTTACCCATTTACTACTAGGGTTTTAAGTTTAATTAAATGGGGACCCATTTATGTATTATATGAGCTATAAATAATATATTTCTATTTAATAATAAAATTATCAACAAATATTTGTGACTAAAATATTGACGGAAAACGCGGATCACGGTTTTGGCGGGAAAACGCGGATCACGGTTTTGGCGGGAAAACGCGGAATAATGGTTTTGGTGGGAAAACGCGGAATCACGGTTTTGGCGGGAAAACGCGGAATTACATTTTTGGCGGGAAAACACGGATTCCCGGTTTTGGCGGGAAAACACGGAAAACTACGGATTCCCGATTTTGGCGGAAAAACTCGAATTCCCGGTTTTGGCGGGAAAACGCGGATTCCCGTTTTTGGCGGAGAAACTCGGATTCCCGTTTTTAGCGGGAAAACTCGGATGTCCGGTTTTGGCGGGAAAACGCGGAATAATGGTTTTGGCGGGAAAACTCGGATTCCCGTTTTTGGCGGGAAAACACGGATTCCCGTATTTGGCGGGAAAACTCAGATTTCCGTTTTTGGCGGGAAAACACGGATTCTCGTTTTTAGCGGGAAAATTCAGATTCCCGGTTTTGGCTATTTAGATTATTTATGATTTATTTTAGGTTATTTTGAATAATAATTAAAATAAAAAGTAAAAACAATAAATTAATATAATTTAAATGGGTTTAAATGGGGTTTATATGGGGACCCTATTTTGATGGGTTTTAAATGGGTAAACCCTAATAGGTAGTAACTTAAATGGGTAAACCCTAATAGGTACTAACTTAAATGGGGTATAAATGGGTGGGGTTAAATGGGGCGGGTGTTAAATGGGTTGGTCTAAATGGGTTGGGTATACCCATTTTAACATCCCTAGTTGGGTGATTATGATTTTGTTCATTAAGGTAACGATATAAGCGTGAGCTCCTATGAAGTTTGGTTTTCATGCTTGTAGTCTTGCACAGGAATTTTCTTCGTTATCAGAATTGGCCGAGCATCTTGTTTCAGCTGTGGACATTGTTTTCCCTGTAATTCATGGTCTGTTTGGTGAAGATGGTGGCATTAGGTCCTAATATAATTTTCTATGTTAGAAGCATATATATATATTTGACATGCAATTGACACGTGTTCTCTAAAAGCCGATTCTTAAAAGTCTTATTTAAGAATCGATTTTTCACTTATTACCTATTTTTGATTTATTTTTATTTTTATTTACACTAAGAAACAGCTCCAAGAGCCTGCGTTGATGATGGCCTAACATTCCTCATCTGGTTTTACAAAGAAACTGAATCACAGATATAATAAGAATATAAATCATTACGTAATCAAAGCCAATAACACCAAATTCCAAATCTCCATGCAAAGAAGCAAACCCCATAAAATATTGCCCCAAACTTTTCAACCCAATTATTACGTACGTAGAAAAACCAAACAAAATAACAAAGATACATTTATTATCTGTCTTTTTCTTTTTCTTTTTCTTTTACTAAGTTGTCGAAAGATATACTAAAGATAGTGTGGTTCCCAAGTTTTTCTGCTAAGATGCCGAACTGCTTTTGCCGCACCACCGCAATATATAGACGTATGTCTTACATTCTCGACTTGGCGACCACAAGGCTGGTCCCTTCGCCCATTCCGGCAGCTCCCGGCCTCGTCCAGCTCTCTTTGAACTGTTCCTCAGTAACACCTATATATGTAAAAAAAAACATCATTTAAGGGGGGAAAAAAAGAGAGAAAAAGTTCGTATAGTTGGATACATAATGAAGTGAGCAGCGAACGTACGTAACTGCATGCATAAATATGATGTTATAGATGTATGTAAGAAGCCCGAATTTTTTAGGCAAATCATTTTAAGTATCTACTACAACAACTATAATTAGTGCAATAGAAAAGACTAGATCACTTGTCTCGACCAATCGGACGAATCTTCAACAACTAAATTAAAAAAAAAAAAAAAAAAAACTAAATTAACCATTATGGTTGGTTGATATAAAAAATTGTGACGTATAACTTCTTTTCATTGTTCTAATAAGTGGGGGATCTTAAGACTGAATCCAAAACTGAATTTCGTAATTTCTATGTGCCGTGTAAATTCAGCAAAAGCTATATAAATATAATTATTCCATAAAACAATCTAATTTCAATAGTGTTATTGAGTGTGTATGCAAATTAAACACAAAATAACGTTACCTTTGCCCATGGCTGCAGTGGAGGAGATTCCACCTTGGACGGTCTTAAGGTAACGATCATAGTAATTAGCACCTGACCATTTCTGATGAGCCAATGTGTCAACCCCATTGCTCCTTTCTTCTCTCTGTATCCTCTCCACATAAGCCAGCATCCCTCTCTTCGCGTAATCCTTTGCAAACGTATCGACCACAAGAGCATCCGCATGGAAACCCGCAAGGGTTATGAACTGCCAGCAATAACCGAGCCTAGCGATCCTCGGAATGAACTCCATCATCTGCTGATCCGTCATACCGGAAGCGTCCCAGTTGAATGATGGCGAGAGGTTGTAGGCAAGCATGACCTCCGGTGTCTTGGACTTGACTCCTTCCGCGAATTGTGTGCATTCGTTGAGGTCAGGGCTTGCGGTTTCCATCCAGATGATGTCAGCGATCTGTGCAAAGGCCCAGCCACGGACCACGGCCGCTGCGACCGAGCCTTGGAACCGGTAGAATCCTTCTCTCGTTCTTGGCAAGTCCCAGTCCCAAAACAGATCCGTCACGCCGAGTTTTGCTGCTAGTTCTCGGCCTTTCTCGTTTGAAAGGCAGTTCTCGTACCTGTTATTCCAACGGGTTATATACAATAGCTAGTGTGACAATGTAACAATCTACATACTTTTATATTTAACATACTTGTTCCTAATTCGGCAATTAAATAGGAATGTTTCTTGAAAAAAACCTAATAGTTAATTAGTGCGAAAATATAACATAACCCTTTCAAACCAACTGTTGCAACTAGCAGAATAAATGTTTGTTACATCTTACCAAGATTTTGTTTAAAATATGAAAAACCACTTTTATATATGTTTAATTATCATATAACTTAAACCCTGTAAAACCAAAATTAGAATTTAATTGGGTAAGAAAAAGAGTTGATTCATTTTTGTGATAAATTTTTCTAACTACCAATAGTTGACCAAAAAATTAAAAATGTATGATATTTACGGAAAATGTATTAGTACTAAAGTTCTTCTTTTATTACCTTGCATGGTTTAGCCACTCGTTCACTCTGCGGCTCTTCTCATTCTCATTGAGGTTCATGCGCTTAAGAGCCTCCACGACAGCGTCCGAGAAAGTCATGAGACGGGCCGAGCTAAGCCATTGATCCTCAATGGCTTGCAGCGCTGGTCCGTTCTTGCCGACAGCCATTCCCTCGGCTAGAAGCGAGGACAAACTCTTGCCTCGAAGGCTCGGATTAGTGACACCGAGGATGAACTGATGGTCTCTCGAGTCAATGTTCGACTGGATCAAAGTAGCCGCCACCGCATCCGTTCTAGCGACCAGAACGGTCTCTGTGCCCATCACGTCGAACTGGAGCCGAGCCGCGACAAGGCGGTTGATGTGTTCACTGACTGCAACGAGGACTTTTCCGGCCATGTGGCCACATTTCTTGGTGACGGAGGACTGGTCCTCAATGTGGACCCCAGCGGCGCCTCTCTCGACGAAGAGCTTGCACAGTTTGACGGTGGCGGTGGTGCCACCGAAGCCGGTGTCTCCGTCGGCGATGATGGGCTTCAGGTAGTCCACAAACGGAGTTTTTGTTCTTTCTTCCCTGCTCATGCTCATTCTTGCCTCCCTCTGCTTTCTGTGAGAGATACATATTGATGGTTGTAATTAGAAAATTAAGGGTTTTTATTCTAGTGTTAATTGAACATATCAAAGCATAATTAAAATGTCTCACATTATCCATAATTGGCTTTAATGGTCAAAACGTAGGAGATTAAAAATCGGATGCATGCAACATTACAAACCTACGGATGGAATTTGATCCATGATAATTGATTTACTTAAGGTCTCTAAATATATAAGTTTTGGAGGCTAAACTTTTTATTTTAATTTTGGAGTGTACTCGGATTGGTCGAAAACTAATTTTTATCTTAAAATAAAAACCTATCATTATGTTTCGGAGAATTCACGGTAGAGAACCTTATCTTAATTAGAACGTGTAGAAACTATAGTTTGACAACGATCAAATTATCTTAAGACGTGGCAACGTAAAACCTCGAACGAAGCAACTTCATGATCATCAAGAACACCGACAATAGCTATAAAATACGATTACTTTACTATTTTTTTGACACGAGGTATTCGCGACCAAAGTTGACACTATACTAAAACCCAAATTAAATAAGAAAAAAAAGGTTCACACTATTCGTCTTAGTTAAAACTTGTTTTCACAGCATGCAGCCAATATCAAGGTTGTAGTAAAAACAAAAAAAATTACCACTAGCCTTCGTATAATTGCAATTCAACGATTTATTACTAACTTAATTTACCTGTCATGGTACTGCTGAGCGAAGAAGAGATGTTCAACCTTGTTAGGAACGGTATCGTAAGGGTAGTCAGCAAGATCCGGACCAGGCTCGTTAGTGGAGGTGTGAGTAGACGAACACTGCCAACCAGAGACATAAATGGTGTCCAAATGTTTAGCCATCATGGTCACCTGAACAGGGTCCAACGCACCGAACGTGCGAGACGCCGTGCCGTTGGCTTGGTGGCTCTTGAGCGTTCTCCACAGCTTCTTAGCCATCTCGTTCGAAGCATAACCTTGCTTGAGATGGCCACGTAGAGCCACCACGTCACGGGCCGTGTAAGGACGCCTTGTTAGCTTGAACCTCTCTGAGCTCCACCAAGTCTGCACTTCCGCAACTTCCGCCTCGAATCTCCCTTCTTCTTCCATTATCTGATTTATCATTCGCATGTTAATCGTAATTAGTAATGATTTAGTCAATGTTGTAACCAACATAAGTAAATAACTGAAAAGAGATTAATGGAACATTAATGAAATGATTTAGTGTTGCTATACCATAGACGGGACAGAGAAAGATGCAGCCATGGCTTCAACTTCTGTGAATTGAAAATAATTTTGCTTTGTAAGGACTTACGAAACTAGAGAAGCTTCAAGCATGTTACTCTTCTTGCCCTTCTTCTCCTTAAATACTAATTTCTGAATTATAAAGTTATTATTTTCTGAGAATATACAAGCATAGATGAATATTTACAATAAAGTATTTGAAATATATTTTAGTGAAATTACGTCTGCTGATGTGTAATATTTTTCCCTAGTTGGCCGAATGATATTTTTTCCTCATAACTTAAATAATTGCGACACGTACGAGTGAATTATGGCAGAACCGAATTATCTTTCGACATCCTTTATTGTCTCTTTCTTTTGATCTCATTCTAGAAAAACAAATCTGATGTGAATATAGATTGGTGCGAACAACGAAGAGTTGCATGGCGTGTGATCTTGCTGCCATATAGTTAATCAGTTAAGTAACAACCACAGACTTCATCCGAGTGAATATATTTGTAGGCGAAGTGGGTGTAATTAAGAAAGAACACGAGTCTCCAACGTTATATATAGTCTTCGATAGACTTCTATAGTTCTATATATACATGCACAATTGTTCCAAACGTGTCGTCTTACCATTCTCACACGTTAGATCAATAACTTGCAAACTGTAGCATAATGTCTGCAACTATTCATAGTCATTACCAAAGACCTGGGCAATAGCATTAATGCTATTTAACCTGTTTTCGTAAACAATTACTATACATTTAACCTGTCATACGTGTTTTATTATACACACTTACTCATTGTTCATACAAAAAAAATCTTCTTCTTTTTTTTGGGTAAAATATACAAAAAAAAATCTTCGCATATTGGTAACAAAAGAAATAAGTAAGATCGGATCCGATACTAGTGGTCATTAGCGCGCTATTTCACATACAAACTATTTTTTTTTTGTAGAAAAACACTGAGCTATTTAATGGGAATGTTTAAGCTAATTCCAAAATCAAGACAGCAGAAAGAACTCTATTGTTTCTCGTGTTACACACATTATCTTATATCTTTTATGAATATCCGAAAATTCAGTATCTTAGATCCATGCACGATTTGGACTAGCCATTGCTAGTACATGTTGCTCAATATATTTGATATTGATTATTGAAAATGAACCCAAAACCTTCACGTTCGGTTAATTTCTTCTACGAGGTGATTGGTTTTTTTTCTCGATAAGTATTTGACAGTCGTATAACGGTATAAGTCGATAAAGTTCTTGAAATCGTATCTTTAACATGGGAAAAAGTTTCAAAACAAATAGTTATGTTTCCGAGGAAAATAGATAAACCCTATCTTGATTTGAATGGAATCCGCATATTGCATGCGACTTGGCAATCCTATCTTTCCATTTTGTTGTTGTCGGTTTCCTTGCTCCTAATTTTTAGTCCTTATTACATCTCCATTAACTTCTGTTCTTCTTTTTTGGTTCTTTCTTATTTTGATAACTTTGTTTTATTTTTTTTTTGTTATCTTATGGGCCCATAAAGCAAAACAATATTTCTTTTTTCTCCAAATCAATGTGCTGATACTAGTAGCCTAGTAGAGAAATTCAATTTGGATGTTGGCCTTTTCTGGTATTTTTGGTTATAATAATAATAATGGTAAAAATATAATTTGATTTTGCTTAATATTTTGAATCTGATGTTTTTAATATATACCTCCTAAGAATGATGGCTGTTAATGTTATAGTCAAATTATATGTTCGGATTTTTAGATCAACTAATTCGGGTAAAAAACCAACTACTAACTAGTAAAACAAATATTATGTCATTGGCATTGTGACATTGTAAACCATCACATCCGATATATCGGAGGCGGTAATATGTTAGAGCGATTTAAGTTTTTAGGAGAAAACGGACAAAACAGGATGCTACTTAGCACCGGTCGTTGATGAAATGAGGAAGCAACTTGGACGTGGCGGGAATTACGTCACTATAAACAGATAAATTATTCGTCAAGGGAAAATGGAATTAAATACCTGTAAACTGATGATAATACATTAATTGGATTTTATATTGAAACTTGACCTTTGGAAGGTGTGCCACAGGATGGGCTTTTACGATTAGAACTCTCAATGATGTTAGCTCAATAACACGTTCGGATTTAGCCATTCGAGGAATCTCAAGCCAACACGCATATAACATGTAGAAATCAGTTTTAATTACTTTGAATTTTTAGTTTTTTTTGCTAATATACGTTCTTACAAATTGTTGTTTTTAGACATCTATCTTTTGCAATTTTATATAATCTTTTTTACGTTGCTGCCTTTTCTTTACTTTTTTCTTGGAGATCAGAACACTTGCCTCCTCAAGATAATCTTACAATTGCAACTAGCAATATGATAATAGAGAGAGAAGAAAAAAGATAGTCATGATAAAGTAACTGGTTAATGGTGGACAAAAAAGTAACCGGTTGACTACTAACCAGAATCGAGATCGGCCAATGGCCTTCAAATTTCAACTTAACAGCTTTATCATCATGCCCACATAATATAGGCTCATTATGTCGACGTAATAGGCAACTTCCACAACGATGGGGCCTGATGGGCTATTGAATTAATGATCGTGAACCTTGTACAATTTTACATTTGGAGTTCAGATAAGTTTGATAATTCCATGTAAACCTGAAACCCATTCGTCTAGCCGGTTGTTGCCATGCCGTATCTAGTGTCCTCCTTTACCAGAGTTTAAAATTTTTGTCAGCTTTTACAAGCTTTAATATATAATGGGTATGCAGAGTTCTTCATTCGATCGCTCTGAAAACAAAACTTTAAATAAACTCGCATCCCAGGACAGTAAACTTGCAATGCAAGTATATATATTTTGTTCGACTCTTAGGATTTCATTGGCCACATGAACAAGTCTCGTTTTTACTAGGTTTCATTCTCTTTATTGGTTTTATGACTGATCTTTTAGATGGATAATCGATTAGATAGTTGAAAGTTGAAACAAACAAAGAATGAAAAAGTTTCCTTGCCTGACCTTGTTCTAGTGTTTTTAGGAAAGAAAGAATATTTCAGCTAATGTAGAGCTAGTAAAGGTGGTCTTAGAATTTTGAGGTTAGTTTCTTGCTTCTCAAGTTTAAATATAAATAAAATACAACAAGGCTTCATTAAAATAACAGCAAGTCTTGTGTGGGTTCTTGTGATAACAATTTCTTCTTTTGCTGGTGGAGAAATATCTTTGATTGCGAGCAGTCTTAATTACGCAGCGAGTGATTCACAACATATCTTAAATACCAAACTTACAATTATACAGAGAAAGTCATAGTCTGGCTCTTTCTTTCTCTAGACGCTGCATATGTGTGGTGGTCAGGTGCCAATGCTAAAATAACACACAGCAATACAGCAATAGCAAATTGCTCATCTCTAACACAAGAAATTAAGAGACACAATATATTCTATAGAAGAGTGAAACAGTACTAGACGAAGATGCAGCTCAAATCTCTCTTTTGTAAATTCAAAAGAAATCAAGAAATGATCCGCAATGCCATATCACATTGGTCCTCTTTGGGGATACTTGTCCTGAGCAAACCAATAAGTATTTCCTTATAAGACCGGGTGGGGACTGGCAATAAAGTTAAAACCCTATTGAACGGCTATGTTTGGGTCGTACGATATGACCTTTATATCTAACCAAACAACCTATTAAATGGGATGTACCTTATTGATCTGGAATGTTTTAATCTTATATTATTTTTCATTTTTTTTTTTTTTTTTTTTTTTTTTTTTTGAATGAGTTTTAAATTTTATTCATCAAAAAACCCATGTGGAACTCAAATACAGAGCGAAGTTATTGAGAACAGACCAAATAGAGGTTCCTTAACAGAATTATGTTACAGAAATTTTTAAATGCAGGATTGCATAACTATATTCTTGTCCGAAACCAAGTCATGAGAATGTCTTGAAACTTATTCTCTCCCGAGTTACGCAGGAGACTGAGACGGTTTCTAATTGTCTTGTCCACACGCTTAAGAAGGAGAATGTGTGGTGTTGGAGACTCACCATGCCGGCGCTTTTTACGCTCGGACCAGATAGCGTGAATTGTTGATTGCAGAGCATAGCGCACCGTAAACAGGGCAGTCGGCGAAAGACTTGTACCCACAATGGTTTGTTGTATCTGCGCCCAATCAGTTGTGAAATCTTGCTGCAGGATGCCTTTGGTGAGTTGATGCCAAACCTGAGAAGTATAGGAACAAGTAAAAAAGAGGTGTGAGATTGATTCCTGATCTGCGTTGCAGAAGCTGCAGTTGGAGTCAACCGCCGCATTCCATTTACACATCCGATCTCCCGTTTGAAGTCTATTATGCATTGCTAGCCAGGTAACGAATGCAAATTTGGGTGTGGCGTGTTTGAACCAGACTGCATCAGGCCAAGAAAGTGCAGGCATTTCCTCCTCCAGGATCGTGCCTGTTTCTTTTGTGGAGAAGCTGGGTTTGAACCCTGAAGCACGCTTCCAAAGAGGGATGTCCTCAGCCGTTGGTTGCCGGTTGTGCCGATGTGAGTCTATAAGATCCTCGATCTCATTGACAATGTCATACCTATGACGCCGTCGCCTGTGGTTTCGCAGAGTCTCCCCCACCGTCGAGTTAGCAGAAATGCCAAGATCAATACGTCCTCTTTCACCAAGTATGTCGTATAGTATCCCCTTGTCTGACCAGTTTTCAAACCAAAAGGAGGTGCTCTCTCCATTACCAATCTGTTTTTTGTAGAAACTTTTCGCCGTATCTCTGCGCTTTAGTATTTTTTTCCACATCCATGATCCCAGAGAACTGGTTTGCACAAAGTTCCAGAAAGAATGCTTACTTAATGTGTATTGGTGAACCCATTTACTCCACAATGAGTTGTTTGTCTGTAAACGCCATATAAGTTTCAGAGTATTTACTTTATTGATACCTTTCAACCTCCTCAAACCCAAACCGCCTGCATTTAGAGGCTGACAGACCACATCCCATGCCAGTTTTGCTTTCTTATTGTTTAAATCCGGACCAGACCAGAGGAATGCCGAGCAAAGACTGTCAATCTCTTTTAAACACACGCCCGGGAGACAATAAGCAGTTGACCAAAAGTTTGTGATACTCATCAATACCGATTTGATCAGTTGTAAACGACCTGCAAACGAGAGGAATCGAGTTGTCCAGGAGCTAATCCTTCCTCGGATCTTTTCCACCAGAGGGGCGTAATCTCTCTTTGTCATTCCTTTAGTCATCAAAGGAAGACCCAAATACCTTACTGGCAGGTCACCATTATCGAAGGGGAAGTTTTTAAGTATCGCTTCTGAAGTGGAGTCAGACATACCTGCCATATAAAGAGTGGACTTTTGCAGACTAATTTTCAATCCCGAGCTACGAGCAAATTTGTCAAAGACAGAAATGGTGCCCTCAATAGATCGTTGTGTTCCTTCCACAAACACGAGTAGATCGTCCGCAAAGCATAGATGAGTAAGAGACAACTTGTGGCATCGCGGATGGTAACCGATTTGCTTATCATGAGCTGCTTTGTTGATCTTGTGGGATAGTACATTCATGCAGATCACAAAAAGATAGGGTGAGAGAGCACAACCTTGTCTCAGCCCTCGCGCGTTTTGGAAGTATCCAGCAAGCTCACCATTCACCTGGACAGAAAAAGAAGCTGTCGTAATACATAAGCGGATCCAGTGTACAAACTCATCCGGAACCCCCATCGCAGTAAGAGTGTTGATCACGAAGGGCCACTGCACTGAATCAAAAGCCTTTGAGATGTCAATTTTCATAGCACATCGAGGAGATACAGATGGGGAATGATAATCCTTAACAAGTTCAGTAGCTAATAGCACGTTTTCCATAAGCAATCTTCCTTGTACAAACGCAGATTGGTTAGGGAGGATCATGCGAGGTAGTAGTAGCTTGAGACGATTTGCCAGAATTTTTGACACCACTTTGTAGAGAACATTGCAACATGCAATAGGCCTGTAGTCCTTCATTTCACCAGCAACCGTTGTCTTAGGTATCAAGGACAAGATAGTGGAGTTTACTCCCTTAGGTAAGAAGCCTTTGATGAAGAAAGATTGAACCGCAACCGTGAAATCACTTCCCAGAATAGGCCATGTTAGTTTGAAGAATTCGCTTGGGTAACCGTCTGGTCCAGGTGATTTGTATGATGGCATGGCAAAGAGAGTTTCACGGACTTCCTCATTAGTTATGGATCGCTTCATAGTAGCTATCTCACTATCCGTACAACTGAAGTGCAGAGTGTCCCGTAGTTCCTCAACTGTTGATCCTATAAAATCGTTTGGTTCGTGCTGCAGAAAGGTAGAGAAAAACCGAACAGCTTCGTTTTTTATATCCTCTTGAGCATTCACTGTCGAGCCGTCTTCACATTTGATTTCACGGATAGTATTCTGAGCTTCCCGGGTAGTCACTGCATTGTAGAAAGTTTTATTGTTTTGATCACCCACATGCAGCCAGTGAAGTTTAGACCGCTGCTTATAGAATTCTTCTTCCAATGCAGATATGTGAAGCCATCTGGCATGAGCCTCAGATTCCTCCAACACAGCGGCATCAGATGGAAACTGCAGAGAGGCCAACTGCTTGTCGCATAAGTTTGAATAAGATTCTTTGGCTCTCTTTGGTAAGTTCCCCAGACGTTCTTTACCCATCATACGGATTAGAGGTTTTAAATGCTTAAGCTTCTTAGAGAATCGAAACATGGCTGTCGTGGAGTGGAACAGCTTGTCCGTGGAGTTCCAATATGATTCCACCATCGGGAGAAAGTCCGGAAGAAGACCAATGGCATTTATGTATTTGAAAGGTTTTCGAGGTTTGGGCTTCTCAGCAAGAATTCTTATGCGACATCGCAGGTGATCCGAACACCCCCCTGCTTCAAACACACAGAAAGACTGAGCAAACCTCTGAAGCCAGGAAGTATTGATCAATACCCTGTCCAGTTTCTTACAAATATTTCCCTGCTGACGCTTATCCGTCCAAGTGAACAGTGGACCCTGATACCCCATATCATTCTACTGACAATGTCTAACAGTGTCTTGAAAAGCATGCATACCTGCGCAAGAGGATGGAGTAATCCCCTTGGAATGCTCCTCAGGATCGAGGATCTCATTGAAGTCACCTTTGATTATCCATGGTTTTCCCGCGAAAGAAGGAGCATCATGGTGGCTCTGCAAGTCCTGCCAAAGCGAATTTCTCTCTTGACAAGAATTAAGCGCATAGACAAAGGAGCAGAAGAACTCATCCTCTACACCTTCCATTAGAACCGAACACGTAATTAGTTGGTCACTGATGAAGACTGGAGTCATCCGTGTGGTTGATCTCCAGAGAACCCATATGCGACCACCAGAATGATAGTCATAGTTGGACATAAAGGACCAATTTTTAAAAACAGAGTTTACAATTCTGGCAGCGTTGCTCTCACCAACACGCGTCTCCAGAAGACAGCCAAACTGAAAGTCACCGTTGCTTATCCAATTTCTTATCACCGAATGTTTAGAGTCTTGATTAAAACCACGCACATTCCAACAGAAACTGGACATAAAAATTATTTGCGGGAGTTACGGTTTTTCGGTGGCACCTGGGGTGCGTCCCGATAGCTTTGAGTAGATTGTCCTTGTCCATCCTTCTGTTTCTTTTTCTTTGATTTCTGATTGTTGTATCGGTTTTTGCTTTGGTCGTCTCCCATGCTATCTTCCACATGCCGACGTTCATCAACAACTACCTGAGTACTCCTTTCCTCCAATGGAATTTCACCTTCCTCAGCCTCAATGTCCAGAACCGCAAACTTTGAAGGAGATATAATAGTTATATCAGCTGAGGTCTTTGGTTTTTTCCCCCTTTTTGTCGGAGATACATCTGACCAGTCCAATTCTGGGTTTTCCTTCTCTGTAATAATAGTAGCCTTCAACTCTGTTTCTGTTTCTAACACCGCTTCTGTGTTCTGATTTGTTTTATCATCTTTGGTCACCTCGGTCTCTGTATTCTCCAGTTGAGCCTCAGCCACCTTTACCTCAATCTCAGATTGATTTAACGGCGAAGCATCAGTAGGAGTAGCTTCTGATTTTTCCGCACCCACAATAACAGAATCAGATTGTTCCTCTTGATGCCTCTCACGCTTACAGACCTTCATTAGGTGACCCCGTTTGCTGCAATTGTTACACTTCGGTGGAAGCCACGGGTAGGAGAACTCAACCACAATTCGAAACCATTTTTTGAAAACTTTATCCTGGTTGGGAGCTCCTTTGTCATATCTCCGTGAACAAACACTTTTGCCACTTCAAAGTTTTGACATGCTTCGGTCTCCGGATGCAAACGGATCGGAGTTCCTGCCACACTTGAGATGAAGCTAAGGGCTTCCCAAGAGAACATGTGTAGTGGGACTTTTTTCAGATGAATCCAAAGCGGCATAGATGTTTTTTCAGGTTGAGCCGCTTCTGAGATCGGATCCCATTTAGAGACAACCATAGGTATGTCTGCAATGTTCCACATGCCACGACGAAGGACACGGGATCGGGTTTGAATATTGCTGATTTTGAACTTCACTACCATAGGATTGACTTGGTAGACATCGATCTTTGGAGAGTCAGGACCTTGATTCCAGATTTTGTTAACTATGACGTGGATCTTGGCAATATGCGGGCCTTCCTCCAGAAACTTTCCGACAATGAAATCCTCCCACAAAGGAGTAGGAGACTGTAAAACTTCATCAGGTATTTCTACCGACAATTGGCCATCCGATTTGGAGATTTGGACATCATATTTCTTCAACGTTTGCTTCGATTGTAGGACAGAAACCCATGACGGAGGCGGAGGTTGACTTGCCTGAGCTTTCTCCTGACCTCCCGACGATGCCGGAGACACCGGTCTGCTCCCCGCAGACATTATTTGCAGGTGCGACACCTTGAAAACCTGTAGGTTCTCTACGGGGTGCCCTTCCTCTTCTTCCCTAAAACGAAACAAAAATATTTTTCATTTTCACATAATTGTTTAAAATATTTATTTTTCATTTTCACATAACTGTTTAAAATATTTATTTATTTTTATCATAAATTGATTAAATACAATAGCTTAAAAGTTGAAGTAGAGATCTTAAGTATTGAAAACCTTATATTTCAGATTTTCTTAAATTAATTGTGTTTCAGTTTTATACAATTTCATTAATATTCTAAAATTGTAGTAATAAGCAAATGGGATCTATGCTCTATAGTTCTGAAAGTACTAAAACAACATACCACAAAGTTTGACCATTACCTTTTTATATATAACTACAAGCCACAAGTTTCCCTAAGAAAAACTATCAAATTCCAAAAGTCTAAACCAAAAGTTCGACGTCATGGAAATCGAGCTAGTAGTATTCATACCTTCACCGGGCATTTGCCATATCCGATCAACAACGGCAATGGCAAAGCTTCTTGTAGGAAAGTGACGATCGCCTTTTTGTCACTCTCATCGTCATCCCTTCACAATTCTCCGACGACACTTCTTCTTCTTACATCGCCTCCGTTTGCCGGAAGTCCGAAGACCGTCTCCGCTACTGTCTCCTCCCTGTTGGAGATCAAACGACTGAGCAAACCTTCATTTCTTACATCGAGAGCCAGAAACCACACGTCAGAGCCGCCGTGTCTGAACTCACTCAGGAGGTTTCGAAACGTTCTGGCTCGCAGCGGCGCCTCGCTGGGATTGTCTTGGACATGTTCTGCATGTCCATGATAGATGTCGCCGATGAGTTTAACCTACCGGCATATACCTTCTACACGTCGAACGTTTCTTTTCTCGGGCTGCTGTTCCAGGTTCAGTCTCTTCATGTTGAGTGTTGAGTTTTTGATTAAATCCTGCAACAAAGAAACAAGAATCAGTGAGAAGAAGAGCGAAGAAGCAAAATCAAAGAAGGAGGAGAAGAAGAAGAACGGAGACGAAGAAGAACAAAGAAGATGACGAGGGGAGTCAAAGTCAACAAGTCAACAAAAGAGTTAGACTTGAATGCTAATGGGCTATGGTTAGTTAAGCCCAAACAATTAAGTGTCTGTTAGTTAAAAGAAACTAAGTTGTGTTTTGTTGAGTGTCTAGCTAGAGAGAGTTGTTAAAGAGAGTTGTGTGTAAGCAAGCTTTTGCTTGTGTAAGGAAGTCTAGTAGTGTAAGAGAGTAGAGTAGTTAGTAGAGGTATGGTGCAAGTGTGTGTCAAAAGTAGTATAAGAATGTGTGTGTTATGTGTTGTAAGAAAACATCTAATGTTATCAATGTAGACAATTAAAGTAAAATGTGTTCTCTTGTTCTCTCTAACACAACCAAACATGTCAAGTGAGAGAGGAGTAAAACACAGAGGGAGAGTGAGAGAGCTCACGACAGCAAGAGAGAGATAAGAGTGAAAGAGTGAAGAACACAAACCTGTGTGTTCAAGAGAAGCAAAGCTTGTTCTAAAGAGATCAAGCAAGAAGTTCAACACTTCACGACGATAAGAAACTCGACGTAAGCGAGTTGAAGAACTCAGACGCTGAGTTTGACGTTCCCACTCTCACTCGGCCTTTTCCAGTGAAGTGCTTGCCTTCCGTGATGATAAGCAAAGAATGGTTTCCATCTGTTTTGGGTCGAGCTAAGAAGTTGAGAGAAACGAAGGGTATTTTGGTAAACTCATTTGCGGAGATGGAACCTCAGGCGTTCGAGTTTTTTTCCGGCGGGAAGAGTAATACTCCTCCCGTATACGCGGTGGGGCCCGTTTTGCAGTTTAAAACCGATGACGGCGATGAGGATAGAACGGAGATTTTACGTTGGCTAGGCGAGCAACCGTTGAGATCAGTGTTGTTCCTCTGCTTCGGAAGCATGGAAGGCTTCAATGAGAAACAAGTGAGAGAAATAGCCGTGGCGCTCGAGCGAAGCGGCCACCACTTCCTCTGGTCACTCCGTCACGCTTCTCATTTGGAAAACATGAATGGATCTCCTCCCGAGGATTTCAAGAACTTGGAGGAGATTCTCCCGGAAGAGTTTTTAGATAGAACGGCGAAGATAGGAAAGATCATCGGTTGGGCTCCACAAGTGGCTGTCTTGGAGAGTCATGCGATAGGAGGTTTCGTGACGCATTGTGGATGGAACTCTATTCTCGAGAGTCTTTGGTTTGGCGTTCCGACCGCTGCGTGGCCGATCTACGCTGAGCAACAGTTCAACGCGTTTCAAATGCTGGAGGAGCTTGGTTTGGCGGCGGATATTCGGAAAGAATACCGGAGAGACTCTTTGTTGGGAGAGCCGGAGATGGTGACTGCTGAGGAGATAGAGAAAGGGATCAAGTGTGTGATGGAGCAGGGTTTCGAGATGAGGAAGCGGGTCAAGGAGACCAGGGACAAGCTCCACACGGCGTTGTCGGACGGTGGATCTTCCAACGCTGCTATTCGGATGTTTGTTAAGGACGTGGTCCAAAACATTCCTCAGAATGTATGACAAGGATTCTCAATTAAATGTATGTTGTCAATGATAATGTCGTTAAAAGTTTACATGGAAGTAAAAAAATAGTTACGAATCAAGAAACATATATCCATATTCAATCGACATGTAAGTTTGGCTTGGTATGGTTCTAAGACACGGTCTCAATGCCGAAAACCAAAACCAAAGAAAAACGGACGAGACCCAGCTGGTTCTTGCTAAAACACAGAGGACTAAAACTCTCTCTACGTTTCGTGGCTCGGAATTGAATTACTGAGAGGGAAAGATAAACCTTGGGGCTTCATCTCGCAAGCGTATCTAGTGTTGTTAACAAGTGCACCGGCATGGCTACAAAGGCTCACGATAGCAGGGGCATGTCCGTAATAATTCCGCCCTTCGTTCACAAGAACCGCCGGGTCCTGTGGCCTCCGGTGCCACACGACTTTCTCAGGTACCAAATCGTTCACACCGGCTTTTTCCCAGTAATGAGTGCCCTGATAGCTCTCATATTTGAACACACCACACAGCCGAGCTTTATGACCGCTTGGTCCCACGTGAACCTCTTTGCACCGCTTGCAAACTTTTGAAGGATAAACAAGTAACAATTTCTTCACACCAGCTCTCACTTTCTCCCACGCCATCAGAGCGTTTGCGCCAACGTATTTGATATCTTCAGTGGGTATACTCCTGATCTCTTCATCCGACATTTGCGGGTTATCGTGAATTTTCGCATACTGCATGATCTCTTCGGGGTGGATGGCTCCAGCTTGACAACATAGTTCCAAGATCGCGGGAACACGGTCATAATCAAACCTCTGTTGGTGTCTGATAACACCTTGAGACATGTTGTGTAAGTGGAAGGACTCGACGGGGACAAGCACATCGTTTATGGAACCTGGAACCCATTCGTGTAGCCTGTTGTTGCCACGGCGTATGTAACTACGGCACGTTTGAATCAAATGTCCTTCTTTTCCGACAAACACTTCTGAGCAGAATCTGAAAGTTGAAGTCTTTTTTACCAAACAGAGTTCTTGATTCAATAGCTTAGAAGAAAGAATTTTTAAAAATAACTTACTTGCATGTCAAGACAGGAAACGCTTTAAGAAGCACGGTGACGTTAGTGAGTAGGTTTCGTCTGGCTTTAAGAATGTCTTTAGCCACAGGAACAATCTCTGGAATAGGATAATCTTTTGCTCGATTCTCGATTCTCCTTTGGATCATTGGCCGGATTCTTCTAAGGTCGTTGAGCATTGATTTGTTGATTCTGGAAGGCGTAGTTGAGTAACTAGCTCCCTGAACTGAGCTCAGATGTCGCCACACTTTTTGTCTCAAATTCGCCATGGCAGAAATTAATCTAGCCAGGACAACAATGGAATCAGTAATGTCATTGACAGAATCGATTTGAACAATTAAAGTGCTGAAATTTCGATAAATAAAACGAAATTATAATCACAAACATTTGAAAAACAAGCGAAACATTTCGTCGAGCACCTTGTGCTCAATTTCAAGGAGAGCCAACATGATGCAGCAACGTTCGGAAGTCATATCGGAGAAAAACAAAAAAAGGGATGAAATGTAAGCAGATTAAACTCTACATCGTACCTGATTTACCAATCCAAACGATAACTTGAAACACTATGATTCCGGGAAAAGGTTTTCCGGCAAATCGAAGCTGACAGCGACGGCGACGAAGAGGGAAACACTCGTCGGCACAGACGGATCTCGGAGACTGGCCATAAATCTGAAATACCCATTGAATCGCCATATTTGGGCCGTACACTTTGGGCCTACACTTGTGATAAAGAAGCCTGTTTAATGGGCTGGACCATCTCTCAACCGAAATATTTATTGCTATTTTTGTTCTTCAGCTTTGATGTTTCGCTTTTCTTTTTTGATTTTGCTTTGATGATTTTCCCATAATTGTTTTTCTCTGGCTCAAAATGTTTATTAGTACTAAATAGTACCATTATTGAAATATTTAAAATAGTTATTTTACCATTTATTCAATAACTTAATAATATAGATTCACTTAATTAAACACAAGTCCGTTAAGAAAAGTTTAATAAATATTTAAATTGATGATATTTAATTTCGTACAATTCATAAATTTTCTAAAAGTGTATTGAGCAGATGGGCCTACTAAATCGGGAATACTATACAGTTCTAGAAAGTCATATATAAAAAGGAAACCACAAACCTTTGATACAAGCCATAGCCATAAATTTTCTTGCGACAGAAAATATCAATACGAAAAGTCTAAAACCCAAAGTAGCTAGACCGTCACGTCATGGAACTCGAGCTGGTGTTCATACCTTCCCCTGGCGTCGGCCATATCCGATCAACGACGGCAGTAGCGAAGCTTCTCGTGGAGAGCGACGACCGCATATCCGTCACTCTCATCGTCATCCCTTCACAGTTCTCCTACGATGCTTCTTCCTCTTACCCGGAGTCCAAAGGCCGTCTCCGCTACTGCACCCTCCCTGCCGGAGATCAATCAACCGAACATACGTTCACATCTTACATCGAGAGCTATAAACCACACGTCAGAGCCGCCGTGTCCGAACTCGCCCAGCGCCGGCGGCTCGCTGGGATTGTCGTGGACATGTTTTGCACGTCGATGACAGACGTGGCCGACGAGCTCGGCCTCCCGACTTATACCTTCTACACGTCGAACGCTTCATATCTCGGACTACAGTTCCACGTTCAGTCTCCTTACGATGAGAAGAAACTTGACGACGACGCGGAGTTTGACGTTCCCACTTTGACTCGACCTTTTCCGGCAAACTGCTTGCCTTCGGCGATGTTAAACAAAGAGTGGTTTCCTTATGTTGTGCGTCGAGCTACGGCTTTGAGAGCAACAAAGGGTATCTTGGTGAATTCTGTAGCGGAGATGGAGCCTCAAGCGTTGAAGTTCTTTTCCGACAGTACTTGTATTCCTCCGGTGTACACGGTGGGACCTATTTTGGACCTCAAAACTGATGGAAACGATTCTAAAGACGAGAAGAGAACAGAGATTTTGCGCTGGTTAGATAAGCAACCGCCAAGATCGGTGGTGTTCCTCTGTTTCGGAAGCATGGGAGGCTTCAGTGAGGAACAAACGAGAGAAACCGCTGTGGCTCTTGAGCGAAGTGGACATCGGTTCCTCTGGTCGGTCCGTCGTGCTTCACCGGTGGATAATATGACGGGATCTCCTCCGGAAGATTTCAAGAATCTGGAGGAGATTCTCCCGGAGGGGTTTCTTGATCGAACAGCTGAGATTGGAAAGATCATTCGCTGGGCTCCACAAGTAGACGTGCTTAAAAGTCCTGCGGTAGGGGGGTTCGTGACGCACTGTGGATGGAACTCGATTCTTGAGAGTCTCTGGTTCGGCGTTCCCACGGCAGCTTGGCCTATCTATGCGGAACAACAGTTTAACGCGTTTCAGATGGTGGAGGAGCTTGGTTTGGCGGCCGAGATCCGTAAAGATTACCGGAGAGATTTTTTGGCGGGGGAGCCAGAGATGGTGACGGCCAAGGAGATAGAGAGCGGGATTAACAGCGTGATGGAGCAGGATAGCGAGATGAGGAAGAAGGTGAAAGAGATGAGCGATAAGCTCCACGTTGCATTGATGGATGGTGGATCTTCGAACGCCGCTATGCGGAAGTTTGTCCAAGACGTGGTCGAAAATGTTCCATAGGAGTTTTTGTCGTCTGAAGTTGATAATGGGAATTTCACTCAGAATTTAATATGAAAAGGTTGAAATATTAGAGTATGAAAGTTACCGTACCAATATACTTTCGCCTGAACTTCTCTGTTAAATGTTATTGTTAACCTCTCATTTGTGATCCGCAAAGCTAAAATTGCAGTTACATCTCGTTAATTTGTCTAAGTACAAATCTCATAGTGATCTAAAACAGTGATAGAACTTCAATCTTTCAATACTTTTGATAATCTGGAAGTGAAGGATTCTGTTTACGACTCTAGAAAAAGAGATCTTTTAATTTCGAACCCACCTCTGAATTCAATGTTGACAAGACATCATATGCCACACCCAACAAAAAAGGAAATAAAACTACACTTGGCCTTTGCCAAAAAAAAAAAAACTACACTTGGCTTTTCGTACGGACACGGTTGCTTCCTTAACCAGTAAAAATGAAAATGTGAAGTTATTAAGTCAGGTGATACGTTTTTAAGAGTTTTGGAAAATTGTGAAATTAGTTTTGCTCTATATATATTCACCTAAATAAATGATAAAAACAAGAGAGACCGTCAAGTAAAAAGAAAAATAGATATAGCAGTAGAGTTGCATCCGTTTCTTGGACGAGCTATTATGTGGACCGAGAGAAGGGTCTAGCCAATTGTCATCCCATGCTTGGTGTCTTGTCAATTGTCATCCCATGCTTGGTATTTAGAGGAACAAAAAATAATAGTGCCAAAAAAAATCAATTAATCACATGTTGGGTTGTATTTTGGTCAATGATAATGCAATCAAACTGATAAATCTACCTTGACTCTCGTAAGTACATCTAAGAAGCATATATAAGCCACTTTTTCATTTGTCGACAAAAGCAAAACCTACTTAAAGCAAAGCAAAGCTAACTAATATTGTCCAAGCGTCGTAGACCATATGGTCCATATGATTATATGGTCCATACGTCACGTGTTTGTATGCACAAGAGAGTCTTATCGCTTCAACCGTTCAACGTTATACGGTTTCAATTGAAAAACCACATAATTACACCACTTTTCGTTAAAAAACGAAAATATAAGTCAATTGAAAATAATTAAGCTTTTGGAAAAATGAAAGTGGAGCTGGTCATATCCGGTGACGGCCATATCCGGCCATTACTGGAGGTTACCAAGCTCCTTGTCGACCGTGACGACCATATCTCCGTCACAATCATCATCATCCATCAAGTGCATGGATTCAGTATCGGCAGCTCTTCCTCCTACATCACTTCTCTCTCCACCTTTAAGGTCAATGTTGAATTAAATAAGAAAAACAAAACAATAGTGTCTGCCAATTACAGAGATATTTTTTTACCTGGATTTCTCTATTCTATGGTAGCCTCTCCTTTGTGATCTTTTAAGCAAAATAATGCAGCAATAATCTTGAGCCCACCATTACGTTCAATGCTGACAAGACATCATGTGCCACAAGAAAAAAATAAGAAGAAGAAATAACTACACCATATGCGTTCTTTTACTTCTTAACAAAGAAATGAAATGCCTTTTTTTTTTCTTTTTAGTTGCACATTGTAAACAGTTTTATAATCCGAAGATTACGGTTGCTTCCTTCACCGACCAAAATAAAAATTTAAAAAGGTAATACAATATGGTGAGACATCGTATAAAAGTTTTGGAGAAATGTGTGTTTTGCTAATTTGCTATTTTCACATAAGTAACGGATAAAAAGCAAAGAGAGACCGTAGCAAAAATGGATATAGCGGAAGAGTAGTGTACGTATCTTGGACTGATGTGGACCACAAAAACGGGCCTGGTACACATTGTGTCTTGACAATTATCATAAGAATAAAAATGCAAAAAAAAAAAAAAAACTAGTAAATTTGGCCGAGCATTTTGGCTCGTTTAATTGTTCTGTTTATCGTTGACAAAAAAAAAAAAAATTGTTCTGTTTATCTATTACGTGTCATGTGACCGAGTAGTCAAAACATCAGTAAATGTCTTCATGCCACGTGTCATGTATGCACAAGACAGAGTCTTTATCATCGCCTCATCGTTAAAGGCTTGGGTGGCAAAATCCACTTAAACCATTCTTTTTGGTAAAAATATCGTTTGACATCAAAACAATTATTAATTTTTAGCAAAGAAAAATGAAACAGGAGCTGGTTTTCATACCATCACCTGGTGACGGCCACATCAGACCATTAGTGCAGGTTGCTAAGCTCCTTGTCGACCGTGATGAACATATCTCCATCACCATCCTCATCATCCCTCAGATGCATGGATTCGGTAGCGGAAGCTCTAACTCCTACATCGCTTCTCTCTCCACCGCATCTGAAGACCGCCTCCACTACAACGTTCTCTCCGTCGCCGATGAACCAAACTCTGATGACGCCAAACCCAACTTCCTCTCTCACATCAATAGCTTCAAGCCACAGGTGAAGGCCACGGTTGAGAAACTCATCACTTCCCCAGCCCGACCCGACTCGCCGCCGTCAAGACTCGCTGGAATCGTGGTGGACATGTTCTGCACGGACATGATTGATGTCGCCAACGAGTTTGACGTACCGAGTTACATGTTTTACACCTCCAACGCTACGTTTCTCGGGTTGCTAAGCCACGTTCAGCATCTTTACGATGATAAGAACTATGACGTCAGCGACTTGTTGGATTCGGAGGTTACCGAGCTGGAGATTCCGTGTTTGACATGTCCTTTGCCGGTTAAGTGTTTACCCTCTGTGATGTTAAACAAGGAGTGGCTACCGATTGCGCTTTCACAAGTGAGAAGATACAAAGAAACAAAGGGTATTTTGGTAAATACGTTTGCAGAACTGGAGCCCCAAGCTATGAAGTTTTTCTCCGGAGAAGATAACCTTCTTCCTACCGTGTATCCCGTGGGACCCATTTTGAACCTCAAAACCAACGGTCCAAATCCGGCGGACGATAAACAGTCAGAGATCTTACGGTGGTTGGACGAGCAGCCTCGTGAAACCGTTGTGTTCCTCTGTTTTGGAAGCATGGGAGGTTTCCGTGAGGATCAAGCAAAGGAAATCGCAATAGCGCTTGAGCGAAGTGGCCATCGTTTCGTTTGGTCTCTCCGCCGTGCTCGGCCAGAGGGAACTAGGGGACCTCCCGGAGAGTTTACAAACCTTGAAGAGATTCTGCCGGAGGGATTTTTAGATCGGACGGCGAAGATTGGGAAGGTTATCGGTTGGGCTCCACAGACCGCCATACTAGCAAACCCTGCTGTCCGAGGATTTGTGTCGCACTGTGGTTGGAACTCGACACTGGAGAGTCTCTGGTTCGGTGTTCCGATAGCCACGTGGCCACTCTATGCCGAGCAACAAGTTAACGCGTTCGAGATGGTGGAGGAGCTAGGGCTAGCAGTGGAAATCCGAAACTCTTTCAGGGCAGATTTCATGGCGGCGGAGTCGGAGTTGATGACGGCGGAGGAGATAGAGCGGGGGATCCGCTGTTTGATGGAGCAGGATAACGTGAGGGATAGAGTGAAGGAGATGAGTGAGAAGAGCCACGTGTCTTTAATGGAAGGTGGATCTTCGCACGCTGCTCTTCTCAAGTTCATTGAAGATGTCACTTCGAATATCTCTTGAGTTTGAGTGTTCAAAAATGTTTTAGAGAATTTTCGAATGAATACTAGCTATGGCTATAATTAATTTACCCATTTTGTTGGTTAATTTTTCATGCAAGCTGGTTTGTATCTCTTATATATAAACATTCTGTTTAAGAAACATTGCATATAGGTACATGTTTTAGGCATCATGATATATTAAATTTTTTTTTTTTTTAATTGATATATTAAAATTTTAGGGGCATCATTTGTCAAAAAATATCCCATAGTATGGTGGTTTGAGGCTGTCTTTTTGTCTATTTAAACTCTATGGGAACGAGTTCGATTCCCCTCTGCCTCATTTTAAGAGGGGCATCATATTTGTCGTGAGCTTTAGGCATCATTGTCATCAGGGCCGGCCCTGGTTATAGATGTTCACTGGTTAGTGGTTACATACATAGGATTCGAAGAAATACACGAAAGAAGTATATGTTTACGTAGTTACATGTCTTATTTTATTTTGCTACTCATATGGCCAACCTTACGTCAAATTTGGTCCCGTTCGACTTCAACTAAGACCGGCCATGAGTCTTGCGTACGAAAGCGGGTGAAGCTACTCCATATATAATTTTAGTTTTTTTTTTGGTCGCTCATTATTTAGAGATTCTTACTGGAAGAATGGTGACCGCATAAATAATAGCGAACGTGACATTATCTTGTCTTCACCATTATAAGAGCATCAGTATTGGAGAGACAGATTTAAGCTCTCAAACATATTTTATTATTAAACATTTTAGAGTTTTTTTTAGAACTGTCTCCACAACTCTTATGGAAGAGGCGATTCTATTGTGTGGAGCTGCCACCTCATTTTTTCTTTTTCTTTTTTCTTTTTTTAAAAAATTTAGAACCTTTCAACAGCTCTCCATTAAAGATGCTCTAAGTGGCTTTACGCTGGAGCCTTTAAATGTTAGAGTAGATTTACCACTAACTTTTTAGCCCACAAAAAAGATTTACCACTAACTTTGTCTACAAAAATATAAAGTCCTTTGTAGTAATCCAAGATTAGCCCTGAGCTCTTGAATCTTTCAAATATTGAGAACGTTCCCCAAAACCATCTTTTGAGTATTCTCCATTATCCATGGCTGATGGCTCGAATTGAATCACCCATCTCGATAATAAACTGTCCTTTACAAGGAAGCTAGTGTTGACACAACAATATGGCATGTCGTTCTAGATATTGGACAATTGAAACTTTGAATTCTTAAACAACTTAGCTACCCCATTTGCGTATCTGAGCTTTCAGTTTACAAATTATATTTGGAATCAGCTAGTGTGCCTAATTGATAAATCCAAATTCGATCATGATACTTAATTGCAAGTGGGCCGCCGTATAACCCAAGCCCGATCAATTCATTTGCAAGTGGGCCGCCGAGCCAAGCATTCCGGCAGCCACCTCAGCGGCTCGGCGGCAGCATTTTAAATGTACTAATTGTATCATTAGATCTGCGTTTGATATGAATGGCCTATTTGGGTTTTACCCACCAGAAAATTTGGCCTATATATGAATGGCCTTGTTTCCATATCAACTTTTACCACCTAGGTTTGCTTTTAAGTACTGCTCTGCACTCGGAATTGAAGCTAAAGCTTGGTCACTTAACTTAGACGTCTTCAATTACTAATATTATATGGAATCATGGGAACTTTTAATTTAGAATAGTCTCTCATACTTAGTGGGGAAGTTAGTAGTCTTTAGCTAGACTGATAATTGTGCACTTTTGTATTCTTTTTATATTATAAGAAGGGTGAAATGGGGCAATAACACTGGTTGACCGTTTAATTGGATTCATGACCCTGGATAAACGTAAATTGGTCCAGCCAATTTTTTGTGACCCATTTACCCCTACCGAAACTCGTCCCACCTATTTTAAAGCCTTTAAAATGTTACACTCTATATATATATCCTTTTTTGATAAAAAAAAACAAACAACTAAGATATTCGAGCCGTCGCATTAATTGCTATGTCTCCTCAATATGGTGACAGTATCAACAAAAAAATATACTCAGATTAACCAAAAAATAAAGAAAATAAGAAAAAATATTAAGGTTCATTTAATGAGCTTGGGTCCCCGATAGCAATTACCGATGTTATTTGAAAACTGACACATACGACCGCCAAAATGAAAACCGGAGAGCCACACAAAATCGACTGCGTGTTCCTGATGACGTTCTCAACGTAAATATTGTTAATTAATTTAAATAATATCGAAATTATGCTATACATATCGAACACTCCCTATTAAATGAGGGAGAGATAGTTGCCTCATAAAGATCACAATCAGTGAAGAAGAATTAAAATTGTGCGACAGCATTTACTCCGATGTGTTAAGGTAGAGCAGCGAAGTTGCAGATAAGCATTTATTCAGGTGTTTTCGGAGCACTGGACGGTTAACAGAGGCGACGCACAATTTTAAGTAGTGTTCCCAATCTAATTCCCCGACTAATTCCCGATCTAAGTAGTGTTCAACCCGGTTATATACTAACATGGTCACGGTATCTGATATCCTGTACTCTCTTGAATGTTTAATTATCTACTTATGTTTGTTAATTTGATGTGCTATAATTAAATGATTTTATGTTTTTTGTGCAATAACTTTGTTATTCAACTTCGGTTATAGTTATCTTGGAGTACAAAATTAATTACCGTAGCGTAGCTCGTTATCCATTAAGTATCCAACAAAAAGTTAGTTACAACCCATATATTTACTAATTGATACTGTGATAGAGTTAACAAATAACGAGTGAGGTTAACATATAATGAGTTAAGTTATAGAGTTAGTTACGTTGCAACAAAGTTAACATATAACATATAACCAACTACACTAGACCTTAAACAATGATAGAGTTAACAATGATAGAGTTAACGTATAACGAGTTAAGTTATAGAGTTAGTTACGTTGCAACAGAGTTAACATATAACATATAACCAACTACACTAGACCTTAAACAATGATAGAGTTAACATTTAACGATATAGTTAACAATGATAGAGTTAACGTATCACGAGTTAAGTTACGTTGCAACGGACTTAACATATTATAACCTAGTCCGATTCAATGATAGAGTTAAAATATAACGAGTTAAGTTATAGAGTTAAGTTACGTTGCAACAGAGTTAACATATAACATATAACCAACGAGGTAACATGTTGACATATAACATATAAACAAAGCCCTAGGACGGCCACATTCGCTGTTGCAAGCTGTGAGATATCCCTGCACTTAATCCAGGTAAGCATCATGTCGAAGGAACGTCTCCCCTACGAGTATGTGATGAACTCATCCAGGTTGCATGCCATTTCTGCGTTTTCTCTGTTGATATTGACTCGCGGAAAATGCATTGTCCGGAGAAGTATCCCGTCCACCAACGCTAGACATGCAAGTCGGCGGCGTGTCTGCGGATATGGGGAAGTTCTCTTACACAGCATATTTATGACTCTCTCAACAGTGACGTCTTCTTCGGTCCGACAAAGCCGCCCTAATCATCAGGATTAAGTTGAGCTTATGGTAAGTGTTGACTCGCTCCCCAAGCGGCTTCTGTCCCTCTGCAAGAATCCGTCGAGGGAGTTCCATAGTTTCCGGCGTCATCTGCAACGCAAATCCATTATTTTCAGAATCAGTGTTAGAACTTTATAGTTAGCGGGTGTTTGTATGGTCCTTTAGTATGCCATTCACGGGAAGACGTTAGAGAAATAACTTACCTTCTTTGCGAAGCTCTACTCGTTCTCCGACACAAATCTTAAGTTGCTTTATTCCGAAAATTTCTGTATACTTGGGATGGGAGAAGAATAGAACAGAAGAGATTTTCCTTTTTTTAGGGTTTAAAGTGAGGAGATAACGAACCACCGATGTTATTATATCGGTTCATGTACCAACGTACCTTTTCCGTTTTTATCGAAAAAATATTTGTTGGTATTCTCAATAAAGTATAGAAACAGAAGCATCATATCCGAGTGTTATTTGACTTTTTGTGTTTAATTATTTTTTTATATTAAAATATAAAAGATATCGTCAGATTTGTGTTGGAGAATCTTTATAATGTATATTACACCAACACATATGTCGGGCAAGAGTGAGTAGGGGCTTTTGCGTAAACTCCATTATGAACAGATGCCATTGAATAGTGTCCTGTCTGAGAAACTAATTTTCGAGTTATTGAGGTATATCCAGTGGTAATTCTCTTATAAGAAACTATGTATAGTTTAAAACGCTAATAAAGAGAACGACAGTGAATGATTAAAAGAGATGAGTCAAAAGTCTCACAAGACTCTCAAGCCAAGCAAAAGATTATTTCTACGCCAACACCCGTGAAAACTTGGTGATCGCACAGTTGAAAAGACATATTCACTTATTCAGGGATTAGATTTTAGACATTTTCATGGGTTTTTTTAATCTGACTGATGATTTCGTTCATGTTCGTGAATTACTACTGACACTGGGTCCCTTTTTATTAAATCAAATTAGATCTTAAATCAAACACATAAACTCTTGATTGTTTTGTACAAGAATCTTAAGAAGGGGTTATCCTTTTTTTTTGTTAAATTAAATTTCTAAGAATGGAGGACATTTGGTTATTCGATTCATTTCGATTTGAATTTTTTTCTATTTTGAATTTTTAAAATTCTAAAATATGTTTTATTTGGGATTATGTTTAATTTGGTTCGATTTAAGGTTTTCTACATTTTTAAGTTATATAAAGTAAAATTTATTATAAAATATTCTTCTTTGGTTTTGATAATAAATTATAATATATCTAATACCTTTAATTAAAATGTTAATCACTTAGTGAATTTTGATTATAATTTAATTTGGTTTACAAAAATTTAATTCAGTTCTAGATTGGATAACTCAATATACAAATCTTATTTGATTCAATGTTTTTATTAAGATATGAAAATTATGGTTTGGGTTCAAAAACTTTGGTTCAAGAGTCTTGTCTAATCTAATACATATTGTTTTTTGCGTGTTAAATGGTTTTTTAGTTTAAGGAAATGCTCATTTACAAAGTTTTTACTAAAAATAAAATAAACCATCTTGAGCGAAATAAACCAATTAAATTCGATGGAACTCTGTAAAGGGGACCTGCCAACAACTATCTGCCAAACAAGAACGAGAAGATATGGAGGCTTTATTTGGTATTATATTAGGTCAAATTTCTCTACCACCCTTTGAATTTTTTGATCAATCAAAACTATATAAGTCATATATAAACCACAAAATGCATATATATGTTAAGTATATAAACCATTAGGTGTCATGTCTAACATACTGCAGAACGACTTTTTATTTTCCAAGAAGTTCTATCTGTCTTAAAATAGCTCATGTTAAAGCGACTCCCAAACAATCATAGTTCGTTTTTACTGCTTTCTTGTGTACGATATGATTCAATATATTTGATTGCAATTCATCAATAATCTTCCCAGTATTTCCTTTAGTTTTTATATTTCTAAAAAACCTTCAAAATTTCTTATAAATTTGGCAATTTCAAATATAAAACAAGACAATAAATAAGAGTGACGTCAAGGTTTTGGCAATAAAACATGATAGTGAAAAGATATATGAACAGGCTATATATAGTTGTCCATACTCTCTTTTTCCAAATATAATCATGTATAATGTATTGTAACTTAGTTAATTTCTCCAGTATGTATTGCTAAACTGGAAATTCAGAACTGAATATATTACAAATATAAATGTTCGTTTGGAGGATTTAATTTACCACAAAATCTTACTATTAAATTAGTTTGTCATTCCTTAAAGCTTTTTCATCCCTGACCGTAGAAGACAAGGTGAATATCAGAATGAAACTGTATCATCCATATCCAAATCGGGTGTCCTCAACTTTTGCCGAATGAATCGATACTTCTTCCATAATTATGATACGCATGGTTCATATATTACAAATATATATATATATATATGTAGATCTTAATAATTTAATATTAAACTATGTGATATCATTTTAATAGTTCGAGATAATTTCCTCATCTGCATGCGACTTGTTTATAACATCGATTTATGGCTAAAATCTGCATGACAGCTTCGTAATGGCATCTCAGGGAGGTGAGAGAAAGAACAAAATAAATATTTTAAGACCTAATTTGTCCATGTGTCATACATATCTATTGTGTGTATAATTATTTAATTTCTGTTATATTTTTCGCTATTATAATGTTACATTAATTCGTAAACTTATTTGTGTAAGTGGAAAAAGATGCGTAAGTGGGTTTTAGGTGACTCTGCGTTGGTATCTTTCCTTTTCATTGTTCCTTCTTAGATATTTTTTCCTTTTGCCAATTCTTTTGCTCCTTCAATCAAAATGAAAAGTGACTTTGGAAATTAAAATATGAAACGGTGTTGGAAAAAAATTATTCTCATCCAATCATTTTTCTTCTTACAGCTTTTTTTTTACGCGTTCTTCATCTTACAGCTAATATAACAAAACTACATATCAAATGGGCCATAGGAGCAAGAAAAATAGGGGAAAAAAAGACCTGAAGTTGTTCCAAACCATGTGCTTAATTAACTGCTTAGCAGCACTGAGCTTCCCGGTAAGAAAAATAATTTTAGTATCGGTTTAAAAAAAATAAAATGTGAAATAATATTTATGTCATGTGCGTCGTGTCGTGGTCCTCATTGATAATTACCTTTGGAACGAAAATTAAACTTTTACCTCATCGCCAATAATATTAGTATCTAGTTCTATACTGTAAAGTCTAAACTTTGGAACGAAAATTAGTGGTTATAATTGATTTTCACGCACATATTAGATATTCAGAGAGTATGTTTGTTGATTTTATTGTTGTGCAATTTAAGACTTAAAAATACTACATGGTATTTAAACAGTACTATTAATTTAGTTTAGACGTGATTCAGTTTTATGATTGCATTGTTTTAAAATTGAAGTATGTTAAATTAAGCTTGGTAATGGTATTTACTATTAAGAAACCTTATTAATTTAACCGAGCTAGAGTTTGATTATACAGTCCGGTTTAAATTATTCGGTTCAATATAATTGAGTTAGTTTTCTGAAACTTTTTCTTTTTGCAATCAATCCTATCAAAGTTATAGGCCCCGCAAAAAAAAAAACAAGACTATTTGTTTTTGTTTTGTAACTTTGATTTAACATGTTCATCTTCTTCTAGATGAGTTATCGAACCAGGATCCGGACTCTAGAGTAATCTACAAACATGTTGGAAAAGAAGGTATTATATTTGTTCAAGATGTCCAGAATAAATAAATTTACACGAAAAAATATGACTAAAGATCTACAAAACAAAAATTTGATAGTAAAGAAAAAGTGAGAAAACTCAACTTACTATAAATTAGTTAGTTTGTTTAAACATTTACGTCCGTTGTAATTAACATACTAAAATAATATCTGTAACATTTAATATTTTCCGTTTATGATTAACTTTTCTAAAGCCATTTATGATTAACATATTACTATAGATATTTTCTTATCATATATATTATATTAACTTTTAGCAATTTCTCCTTATGTAGTTAATTTTTATATTCACTTGACTTCTTATATTTCTAGGGATTTTTCCGTATATACAACTATTGCTTATATTAAAGTCGTTAGACAACAAAACATTGGTAACATTTTCAATTGAGTGATGTAAACGACTTTACCGATTTTAGCAACGATTTTTTAAGACAAATTATCACTGGACCGCAAAGGCGACGCACAGTTATATAATGTATTATGTATATGATACCTTGATGCGTGCATGTAAAAAGCAATTAACATCTTTTTAAAAGAAATTAATTATATGATAAGTTATGTAATAGTCTTCCTTTATTTTTATTTTATTTTTGTAAATGCACTATTCACATGTGATTTTGATTTTTTAAAAACCTGGCGCTCTCTCTCTCTCCCAACACACCTTTCTCTTTATAATTTCTTTGATTCTTTCCTATCTAAATAAACTCTCTATATTTTTATCTATTTACGCAAACTAAATTCTAATACAGCTAATCACGGAGCTTATAATAAGGGTATAAATATAAACTATGGGTATCACTTCAGATTTTTCGTGTTTTCTTTTTCTTTTTGGGAATAAATCTTTGATATCAACAACTTAATTAAAAAGCACAAAATTCTATTTGTTTGTTTTCTGTTTCACTTCAATATAAGTTTTTAATATATATATATATAACATAGAATATGATTTTACATAAGTGTGTCGGTCAGTTCCTGTTTACATAAGTATATAACTTTATTACCACATAATGGACAATTGGACACTCCTATTATAAATAGACCCTCCATTATTGGTCTATATCTAATATCTTGTCTCTCTTCAGTGACACAAAACCAAAGAGTATTGAGAAACAAGATCGAGGAAGCAACTCAATGAAGACGATGAAGCGATTCAATGTTATGGTTGCAGTTGCGGTTGTAGCGACGGTACTTATGGGAATGTTTGTATCATCCGATGCTCAGCTTCAAATGAATTTCTACGCTAAAAGCTGTCCAAAAGCAGAGAAAATAATTTCAGATCATATCACAAAGCATATCCATGATGGTACTTCGTCTCTTGCAGCTCCTCTCATCAGAATGCACTTCCATGATTGCTTCGTCAGGGTATTTATTCAATTTAGTTTCATTTATTTAGATATGTTCGTATTTTCTATGTACATATATAAATTAATATCCACACACATCCAGTTCAACAGCTAGCCAAGAATGATGAGATAATCTAGAAGATGTGTTATAGTATTAAATAAAAATGGTAATCTGAAAGTAGTAAATTTGAGCTAGAGTAGAATACAAAAAGTTTATTGCATTTTATAAAAAAACATTGGCATTGATTTTGGAAAATAATAAATGAAGGGATGCGATGGATCAGTGTTGATAAACTCGACAACTGGGAACGCAGAGAGAGATGCACCACCGAATCTAACACTAAGAGGATTCGGGTTCGTGGAGGGGATCAAGACTCTTCTTGAAGCAGAGTGTCCTAAGACTGTTTCCTGCGCTGACATCATCGCTTTGACCGCTAGAGACGCAGTTGTTGCCACCGTAAGTCCACAATTTAAAAAGTTTTGCGGTTTACTTTGTAAGTTAAACAAAAGTGAACTTATAAATTATGAAAATTCTGTGCAGGGAGGTCCTTGGTGGAGTGTTCCGACCGGAAGAAGAGACGGTAGGATCTCAAATTTGACTGAGGCTGCGAACAACATTCCCCCACCAACGAGTAATTTCACGACGTTACAACGACTTTTCGCTAACCAAGGCCTTAATCTCAAAGACCTTGTCCTTCTCTCCGGTAAGTTTCAAGAACCGGAAATAACCATATTGATCAGTGCTCTTGGAACGGGTTATCCAAAACCCGATATCATGGTTATGGACATCCAATATCCAATATTGATCATCTCCATATCCAATATTATGGTTATGGACATCCGTAAAATTGTTTTTTAACCGGTTTAAATTTTGTTTTTTCGTTTTTCAGGTGCTCATACGATCGGTGTCTCGCATTGTTCATCAATGAATACTCGTCTCTACAACTTCTCGACGACAGTGAAACAAGATCCAGCCCTGGACAGCGAGTACGCAGCGAATCTAAAGGCCAACAAATGTAAGAGCCTCAACGACAACACCACCATCATAGAGATGGATCCCGGTAGTCGCAGAAGCTTCGATCTCAGTTACTACAGGCTTATCCTGAAGAGGAGAGGTCTCTTTCAGTCTGATTCTGCCTTGACGACGAACTCAGCCACGTTGAAGATGATCAACGACTTGGTCAACGGTTCTGAAGAGAAGTTTTACAAGGCTTTCGCTAAGTCGATGGAGAAGATGGGGAGAGTTAAAGTGAAGACGGGATCAGCCGGTGTGATCAGGACACGGTGTTCGGTTGCCGGAAGTTAGTTATAGCCTGGTCGGCAAGCGGTGCCATGTTCTTTTCTTTTTTAAATTGTTCATTGTTGTTGTGTTTTGACTCTTGGTGTAAAAGTACTGTTGTTAATTTGATTTTGATGTTGTTTGATTTGGGTTTATGCACCCAAAAGTTATCTGTTTGTGGTTCAATTAAAATGAGAATCATAATGAAATTTACAATAATTGCAACGGAAGTTATATAGATATCTCTTGTGAGTTAGAAACTACTTTGGTGTCTCCTTACAAGACTACCTTTTGAATCCGGCATAAAAACTTTACACGTTGTTTCACAGTCAATTTCTTGTTACTGATTAACACAATTTTGAGAACAATCTCTTACAACACAAATCCCAAAGTACAAGTATTCATGTTCTTTCAGAACACACTGACTTGAAAACACATGTTCGTTCGTCCAGTCAAGTCATATTACCCGTGATGTCTTGAATGAACTTCTGTAAAGAAATGCGCGACGACCTACCGTCCATTAAAGCTACGTGGCATTTCTCGCTCATCTCCTTCACTCTCTTCCTCACGTCACTATCGTGGTCCATCAGAACCCTGATCGATCTCTCAATTTCCTCCGCCGTCACGATTTCCATCTCCGTCCTCCCCAACAAAAGATCTCCTCGCCAGTACTTCTTGATCTCCACCGATAATCCAAGCTCCTCCACCATCTCAAAGGCGTTGAACTTCTGCTCGGCGTAAAGCGGCCAAATAGCCGTGGGAACGCCGAACCACAGACTCTCCAGGGTCGAATTCCACCCGCCGTGAGAGATGAAACATCCGATCGCTGACTTCTCCAACACGGCAACCTGTGGGGCCCATCCAATCAGCTTCCCTCTCTCCTCCGTCCGGCCAATAAACCCTTCCGGGAGAATGTCCTCCAGGTTCGAGAATTCCACGGGAGGTTCCTTCATTATATTTGGAGATGCACGGCGGAGAGACCAGAGAAACCTGTGGCCGCTTTGCTCGAGAGCTAGGGCAGTTTCTCTTGCTTGTTCCTCACTCAAGCCTCCCATGCTCCCGAAGCAGAGGAACACTACCGATCTAGCCGGTTGCTCATCGAGCCATTCTAAAATCTCCGATTGCTTAACGTCCACGGAATCACGAGCCTCGTTTTTGAGGTGCAACAATGGGCCCACGGAGTAAGCAAGAGGAGTATCATTATCACCGTTGGAGAGAAACTTCAACGCATGAGGTTCAAGCTCAGCAACAGTATTTACTAAAATGCCCTTAGTCTCTCTGAATCTTCTCGCTTGAGCTCGGAAAAACGGGAACCATTCTTTTGATTTGAATATGTAAGGAAGACATTTCAACGGATACGGAAGAATCAAACTCGGAACCACCAACTCAGCGTCCGAGTCTTCAAACTCACTCATATCATACTTATCCTCCTCCGAGTCGTACATGAACTGCATATGAAGCAAGAGTCCGAGAAATCCAGCGTTGCACGTGTAAAACAAGTAACTAGGGACCCCGAAGTCGTCGGCGACATCGATCATCGACGTGCAATACATGTCGACCACAAATCCAGCGAGACGAGGCGCGTCAGGTTGAGTCGGGTCGAGGAGTTTCGCAACCGCGTCTTTGACCAGTGGCTTCACATTTTGGACGTGTGAATCAGTCGCCTTCAGCTCGGTGGGTTGGTTTTCTCCGGAGATTACTTCGTAGCGGAGACGGTTCTTGGACGCGGCGGTGGTAAGAGAGGCGACCATAGAGGTGGTTTTAGAATTGAAAGATATGATGATTACGGTGACAGAGAGGCGGTTGTTTTCATCGATTAGTCGCTCAGCCATCTCCACGGTGGCCATGAGATGACTAATCGCCGGAGACGGAATGAATATTAGCTCAAATTTCATTTCCTTCTTTCTTTTTTGTCGGTCCTTTGTGTAACAATAGATTTTGATAAACTAATTTTCTTCGACGAACGCAAGCTTTATCAATCGCATCAAGTTTTGGTTCTTTGTGAATGTCGATTAACATGAAAAAGTCCGATCCACTACACTGATGTGTCTGTTTCATACTCTGTTCTTTTTTTTTTTTTTTGTTGTCAAGATTCGTTTCATACTCTGTTCTCAACGACAACAACGAACTACAGTAGTCCTGTCTCATGCAATGTTATCTGTATATGGGCTTTGATTGGGCTTAATAATAAAAGGCCATGTTTTAACTATTGGGCTATCTTGGAAACAAAACCCTAGACGGAAACTAAAAAAGAGGTTGTAGCCGCTAAGCGATAATGAAAACCCTAATTTTCCAAAGGCATACCCGTGTCCGTATATATATATTGTTCGTCTTGTTCAACAAAACAGAAAGCACCAGAGCTGCTTCTTACATCTTTTCTTTCTGCTTAGTTTTTTTTTTTTTTTTTGTGTGTGTAGCGAAACAATTGAATCGTTTTTTCGTTTTAGTGGTTGGGCGTGAAAAGGATATGGTGATGATACGAATATTTCGTGGACTAGAGTTTCTGATCTATTTGAAGAAACAACCCTTGGCTGTCTGAGTATCTCTTTACGCTCACCACAATCATCTTTTTTCAATTCTGTTTTTTTTTTTTTTTAATATCTTTTGATTTGTTTTGTTTTTCCTTAACTTTTTAACATAGCCTATGAGGATAAAACAATTATCTTAGCGGATTTCAGTGAGGTTTTAAATCAATGATCTGAATTGTTACACACACTGAGGCTATTATCTTTAGTTTTTTATTAAATTTTTTGGGGATTTTTTTCTGATGCGATGATGATAAAATTGCACGAAGGTGCGTGAAGGGCAGTGGACAAAACTTTGTTTTGCCGTGAGCTCTCTTAATTAAACGACTTCTCCTTCCACTGAGCATATGAGATTTCCCTTTAAATGTTTTGATATATTGAATGTGATAATGAAAAGGCGTCTTTTACCAATTCTGAAGGATAAAAAAACAGTTCCTTTAGGTATAATGGCATTGACGCAAGATTGATTAGGTTGTGGTATATCCTGATCATCTCACTTTTTCTATGTTATTTGATCCTGGAAATGCCTCACACATGATTTGTTCATTAACTTTATTTGATGAGTTTTTGTTGTTGTTGATTGATGTTTCTAGAGACACGTTTGTTGCAAGGGATTAATGATTCTCGATTTTGAATTTGATTGTGTAAAATATGAAACTAAATTAGCCTTATAAAGAATGTGCGAACCATTTAATTATTGAGCATAACTAATCTTGAATTTAGAATGGTGACTCGAATCAAATGAACCTATTTGATTAGTAATCTCTAATCTTCAGATGGAGTAATTATCTCTATACACAACACAATTTTTGGAGACGGCAGTAATTTGAACTATTGATGAGACCAGATCGGAGCAAGCAATTGAACAATAAAATATGGAAAGAGGAAGAAGATGGTGACAGAAAGGAGCAGTAGGAAAAGAAAATTTGGGCCAGAAGAAGACGATTGTAACATAAAAAGATGATAAAGCCCTTAATGTGAATTCATGTTGTTTAATTCGACTTTTTTGGTTTGAAATATATTTATGTAATATACAAATACAAGTATACAAAAACTAGAGGTCACAAGTCCTTTTTTGAAGTAGTGCTTGTTCTAATTACCTAGATAAGTATTAAGCATATTTCTCATTTTCCAATTTCCATTCTTTATTATTATAGTGGGGAAGTTATTTTTACCAAGATGAAAATAAATCCCACAACATGTTTGAAAAAGGAAATTAGCAGAGAAAATTTCTCTCATAACTGTGCGAAGATATTTGTACAACATCTTTTTCAATTTTCAAATCTCATACACCTTTGATTTCATTATTTTTCACTTTGAAATAAGAAAGAAAATGTGAAATTCTCTTCCATCTATTAAAACTAACAAAATTAAAGTATATGCATACAACATGTATGCATGTTGGCAAAAAAATACCTTAATTTATTTTGGAGTATGAACAAAAATCTCAAATGCTTCAAAAGTATGTATCTATACTTTTTATGCATTGTTTGTTAATTTTCTATGATTTGTTTCTGAATTCAACTGTCTGTTATTTTTTTCGGCAATACTGATTTAACCGAACATTTCCGTTTAAAGGCTTTTTTTTAATCGAGAAGGGTAAAATAGTAAACTCGAGCTCTGTTTTTCTGACAAAGAGAAAAACAAACGATATATATAAATACGAAGTGTCAATTAATCAAATCCCTAATTGTTTCGGAATTTTCAGTTTAACATTTCCGGGAGATTTCTCCGTTCGTCCGACTTGTCTCCCAAAGAAGGAGCTTCGAAAGAGGAACATAGAGAAAAGACAAATCTTTTGTTTTTCTTGTGTAGGGAACGAGACGCTGAGGTTGACCTTATGTGAGGTTGCTTGACTTTTGAGTTTTTGTTTTTTTGATCTGAAGAGTGATAATTTGGAGAAAAGAAAAGGATTTTGAGTAATCATGTCTGGGTCGAGTATGTATAAGACGAAGCTTTGCGTTCAGTACAAGAAGAATGGTAACTGTTCAAGGCCCAACTGCTCTTTTGCTCATGGAGCTGCTGAGCTCCGTCGCCCTGGTGAATCTTCTTCATTCACAGGTTCTAATGATCTTTCTTTATGCATAGTTCTCTTCTGAATATGGGAAAGTGGAAAAAAAATTTCGTTATCTCTTTGCACAGTATTTTCTTTGGACTTGGTTATCTTCAATCTTCATATAATATTTACCAATTTGTTTTACTGACTAGTTTTTTTTCTCTCCTGCGGAATTATTTGGGATTATGGCTGTTCCATTTGCAGAAAGATAGCAACCGAAAGGCTTTATTTTATAGTTTATCTGGGAGTGGTTTTCTTATTGATCTTGAAAAGCACATTCTTTTTGAAGATAATCATCAATCTTGGATTCTTTTGGGGGTATTTATTCGTCCACAACAGTGGTTCTCAGACATTCCCAAGATTTGGTGGCCTGTTATTAGGACGTATCAATGCCTATTGTTATGACTTCTGCCATTTTCATGCTGCCAGTTATGTTTTGGGAGTTCTTGGTTTATTTGATTCTGAGATGGATAGTTCTGGCCTCTGGGGATTCTTTGTTATTTGATTCTGAGATGGATATTCACATGATTGTTATATCTTCAATCGTCTGGGACCAAAAAGTGTGCAGTTCATGGGGGTTTTATTGTCAGAACTCAGAAGGAATTGAAATATCAAATTTTGGTGGATTGTGCTTGTGTGATTGAATGGATCTTCAAGATTGGTTGTTGTTTTCTCTCGTCCAGCATGATGCTGAAGCACTGTCAACCTATTATTATTTATCGATAAAATACAGTGACTTCCACTTTTTTAGTGCCCATTTCCATTTGTTGTGGCTTTCTCCCGGCTGCTGGTAAGCAGAGGACATTATTTTGTGGTCTCTCTGAACTGGCAAGCAAGCACCATAGCTTTTTTTCTTGATGTTACTCGTAGTCTTATCCGAGTGTTGTTGACTGGCATGATTCTGATTGTTTGAAATGGAGTTCACATCCGTATTACAAGTTATGCTTTACTGAAAAGTATGTTTCGTTTACCGCAGGAAGACGTCACAATCTCGATAGTGACTTAAGAGATAAACTTGGTAGACAGATTTCTCCAGAGCGGAGACATTCTTTGGACAGAAGTGGAAGAAGGGTACAGAGATTTAGTGGTAAGATCTGCAGCTTTGGGATTTTGGAGTTCTTTTTGGTTAGGCACAAGAACAAATCTCTGTCAACTTCTCGTTCTGGCTATCTTTCTTCTGATTGTTACCTATGGAATTCAAATTTGCAGGACATGAAAATCCCAGGTCCTTTGATAAGCGAAGGTATGCCTTCTTCTTCCCTCGGCCCTACCGCTGTAATTTGATAGTTTCTGCTTTAAACTGTGTCTTTATATCTTTATTGTCACAGAGATGAAGATTACAGGGAGAACCGTAGAAATGATGAACGAAGTAATTATGCTGGTGGTTTGAAAGCTGGAAGTAGGATTGAAGTCAGGCAAAGAGATGAAAGAAACAAGTTTCTGGGTTACAATAATGTTCTGGAAGAGCAGGTTTGAAACTTTGATATTCTTGATTGGGTGTTAGTGAAGTACATGGTCCTCTTTTTTTTTATCTTTATCTTATGTTATGTAGATAAATTTTATCTTAATCCAACTTATCTATGTTTATAGAGTATTTGTCATTAATCTAACCTTTCCTCTGGGACTATATGCAGTTAAAAGACGTAGAGCTGGATGTTAAGATACTTAAGGATGACAAATTACGATTGGAGGTAAACTTCTCCATTCCACAGTTGATTTTTTTGCATATTACTTACGAGTCAACTTGACATATACGATTGGGACATTTCTTTTGTCCAAAGGCTTGTCTTGAAAGGAAGGCACATGAAGCAGACATTCTTACTTCAAGGATCCAGGAGCTTAAGACCCAGTTGGATAGAGAGAAAGAGGACTGCAAGAGGTACTGACTATTTCCTCCTTGATGTTTGCTTGAAACTAATTCGCCTGCAATATAGATTTCCAGTAATATGATAATTTGGCAAATTCTGGACTTGATCTCCCGGTGACATCTGTTGTTCAATCCTTTTGTATGTCAGGATTACTTCAAGCACGAAGAAATTTGTGAAAGAATATAACCGTTTCTTGCGGGCACAAGATGATCTAAAGAGGCATGGCACTGTCCTTCTTCCTGACTGCTTTTGATTTAAGTACTCAAAGATTTCATTCAATAACGATGCTTTGACAAATCTGTAGGTCACAAGCTCGTCTTCAGAAGTTGGGAACCCAACTTAGTACGCATCTTCTTGGAAATGAAGGCAATGACAGGAATACAGAGATTGATATTGTGAGCGATGAGGAGAATAATGGTCGGAATCTGAGAACTAATTCTGATTCGAAGAATGAGCTGCAGAATACTTCTTCTCTGTCCAGGAAAAGGAATCATGTGGATCAATATACTAGTGAAGAACACGTTGAAGATGGTAAACTAATCTGTACTTTTATGTCTTTATTTAAACTATTTTTGGAAATTCAGTTCTTACACACGCTATGAACTTTAGGAAGCGGTAAAGAAGATAAGGTGGAGGATGTGACGAAATCTCGTTGGAATATGGTTCCTTCGAAATCATTTTCTGAAGAAGAAAGTGGAAGGCTGAACGAGGAAGACACAATTAACAAGTCCTCATCAAAGGAAAACACAATTAACAAGTCCTCATCAAAGGAAGACAATTGGAAAAGAAGAAGGTTTTCTTCTCGCACATCATCTAGCAATCAGGTACTACATCTTTTCTTGTTTCGTCTTCTTCTGCAGAATGGTTTTCGCTACTGTGGATAGAACGACACTGGGGATCAAGTTGACTCTTTAAGATGAATCTTTCACGATAAAGATGTGTTTCTCGGAATTACTTGGTTACTAGCAGAGTTAATAGACTTTGTAACGGTGCTGCAGGTTCTGTCTTCTACGAGCATGGCAGCTCGGGCATTTGATGATGCTGCAGAATTTGATGAAGAAAATCATCAAGCAGCCAAAGGCTCTCCACTCGAATCTCTTCCCCCACCCCCACCTTTCAGAGATGCCCATCTTCAGGTAAGCACGATCAGACACTTGTTGGTGAACAAATGATTCTCACTCAGTCACTCTGTTCTAAAAGAATGTTGTGTTTTTGCGTGTGTATCCAGGGAGAGGAGGATGTAAATGTCGACGGGATTGAGCAGAAGAAAGCCAATGACGTTGACTCCATCTGATCATAATCTGAATCCATAGCCGGAAAACTTTCCTTTAAGTAAATCTTTTGGGGTGTCGCTAGTGGTTTGTTCTGTGCAATATCTAACAATGATTACATCGGTAAAATGATCGTCCTTAACTATATGGGATCTTCGTTTATGAATAGAAAGTAAAATTAAATAAGACTTTTCCTCTTTAAGCACCAAATATCCATTGATTGTTCCCATGTTGCGTAAAGAAACTAGTTTAAAATTAACACTAGAGTATACATACCTGTAGCACACAAACACGTGAGTTCCTTAACCGAGAAATTTTCCCTAATCAAGGTTTTAACTTTTAAGTAGGCAAAATTGAAGATTTCTGTTCTTAAGGCTTCAAAAACATAAAGTTAGGCAACTGATGAATCTTCCTGACACTTAGGACAATTGCAGGTGAAACCGTAATCTGCAAGTAACGCCTGCCTCTCTTTGTAGGGAAGCTCCTCGTCTATATATGAAATTGTTACCTGTTTTCATATATAAACTCGATAAAATCAGCTATTGTTTAAACAAATCCACTCAATTACAAAGGTCGAGTCGTAGAGAGATGACAAGATGAGGGTACCTCTTCGTTCTTGCTGATGCGCCGTAACGCAATAATAACTGCTTGTCCGTCTCTGTCCTGCAAAACCAACCACAAGAAAAACAGATCCACATGGAGGTGAGTTCAGTCCAAAATTGTTGATAATTAGTCTTAAGAGAGAGTAGAGACATTGCAACTCCAAATCATTTGAGGTGTGTTAACCATAAAGAGGACAAAAATGTAAGAAGGTTACCTCTTCTCTTTTGAAGGCTTTCGCATTAGGGCAACATGAATGGTTCATACAGCTCTGCAGAGGGAAGAAAGCCGTTCCTGACACAAATACGGATGATGTAATGTCAAACCGCGGTTACAAGTTACTTAACTCTTTTTTTATCGCGACAATGTTCACATCATTTCTAACCTTGGCAACAGTCTGAATACTCATCACCAAGAGCATCTAGAAACGGTCTTGTGATTTCCTCAGCTTCTTCCTATGAACAAGAATAAGAAATGGTAAGATTTGGGTCAATGAACAAGAACAGTGGTTCGAAAGCGTATTCTGTCCAGACCTTTTCAGCGTCTGGAAGATCATCGATATGCAAGAAATAGTCCTCTACCGGTGATGCTACCACCAAGTCTCTGCCAACGATGTAACAGATTGGGTATCATCTCTGAGTTATATTTATTGTACTGTAAGAATGTAGAAAGGAAGTTGGTGACTCTTACAGGTTATTCAGCTCAAACATGCCGATGATATTCCCATATATTTCAAGCGAGAAAACTTTCCGGCGTCAAGGAATGACTCTCTGTAAGTAAACTACAATACAAGGAAACGATGGTATAGACTATATATCAAACTGATGAAGGCGGATACGGGCTTCACATTCTTTGTCAAATATGGCTGTCTTCAGGAGCTCCAAAGACTGAAGATAAAAGAATATAATTCAGTTGGTAAAACAGTCAGGATTCGAAGCTAATCAAACTGAGATTGTGATGTCTACATAAAACATGACAAGCAAACTCAACCTTCAAAACAATCTATACATACAAATGAAACACATACCGTACATGCAAGATCCTTTATCTGCATTCTGAAGGCACCTTCATCAGACGGATCAACATCATCTGGCAACGCGATACAGTCCCACCACCTACCGAAAAATATAATAGAGTTGTAGATAATTATATTCGGCGTAGACATATCAAAAGAGATAGACAGCAAGTCAGAAACATAGAGAAATATAAGCTTGTTATGTCTGAACATGAGACACTATATGTGATTTGGATCTCATTCAGGAACATAAGGAAGTCAATCATGTTCTTCTTCTATAGTCAAGACTATCTAATTGCAACATTAGTATACATACCTTCTTTTGTATCCAATCGATACTGGTTTCCACGCCTCCAAGAGTAGCGACTGCTTTGGAACACTCTGTTTAGCTTGTTTGTTCACATGTTCTGCTTTGAGTTTCCTGTACCTTAGTATCGTAAAGGCAATCGCCTATATCCATCCAGAATTGGTTAGTTTCTTTTTATTTTTTGTATGCAAAAGGGTATATAAAAGCAGACATAACAACTGATACAAGATATACCTTGGCAGCCAGGAGAAAAATATCATTCGTCTCTGAAAATTAACAGAGTGAAAAGATATAAACATAGTTTTCAGCAAGGCAGAGAGGCCAAGTTCGAAGAGAATAATAATGATTGTACCATTAGCATGTTTAATAAACTCTCCAAGCGCCTCTCTAGATCCTGCTTTAGACCTCTCACCAGTGCAAAGTAAAGAATGAGAACTTCCCCAATCTGCCTCTGCGCATAATTGACTACGTCATATCGAAGCAACACATTAGCAAACAGCAGACATATTTTAACACATGTAAAAACAACAACAACGAAAAACGAAAGCCAAAGACATCAAATCTCAAATACCTGCAGTAAAAAGCCTCCTGACATCCTCCGGGACACGAAAGAGGAGAAGGCAAAGGAAACTTATCAGTATGCGGCAATGCCATTTCACCGTTCATCAGAGAGCTAACAACTCCTTGTGGAAGAGTATTATGATTTGAACTGCTGCCTGCACCACATTGTTCCTCATTTCCATGGTACTTCACGCACTCATCTTCCTCGCTTTCAGATGAATCACCATCACAACAACCAGAAAGACCCATGTTCTTAAAATAGAGTTTCCTCCCGATTTGTTTTTCTATCGATCCGATGAACCGGAAACAAAAACTGCAAACCAAACAGTCCACCTGAAAATTTAGTGTGGACATAAGATGAAGAAAGCGATTTCAGACAAGTACGTGAATCAATAAAGAACACAACTTTAAACACCATAAGTCACCTTGTTGGATGAATGCTGGAGGCCAACAAGAATCTCATCTTTCAAAATGAGTTCGTCTTCCTCGAACTCTGAATTTGCGTAGACACCTAAACCAATGGAAGAAAACAGATTCTGTTACTAGAATGAAAAACCAAGATTGTAGCTTTTGAGTATCACGAGTAAAGAAACAAGCTTTTAGGACCTTTTCCAAAGCTGCCATTATGTTTTACTTCAATTCCATTGCATCTTCTACTGGTTATTAGCTCATTGAAATACTCCTGGAAAACAGAACAGGACGCAAAAACTATTTGAGAAAGCACAATAGTCGCTATGAATCTTGGTTTTGAGAAAAAAAAAAAGAAATTCTGACGGAGCAGCAGAGAGAGATTTTGCCTGAAGTTGGAGATTTGGAATCGGAGCAAGAAGAGCGGCGACTTCAGCGGCGGAACTATCGTCGATTTTGCGGAGAGAATCCATACAAGTGCCGGAGATTTTCTCAGACGACGGTGGCTTTGCTTTGCTCCACTTCTCAACTGGACGGCGCGTTTGTAATAATCCAAAGACCAGAGGTTAAATAAAAACAGAGATATTAAAGTAAAGATATTTTAGCCGTAAAAAAGAAACTAAAAATATTTGTAGTGAAAATAAAACACTACTAATTGCTGAATTCACACCAATTCTTCTTTGATATCCACTTAATTGCCTTAAAGAAAAATATGGAGGATCATATGAACAATCTTTTAGGTCACTACGTATGTAGAATTGCGATTAATATCATAGATTTGTTTTTGAAAAACTCAAGAAAAAATAATCATTTCCAGCATTACTAAGAACATGATTGTCTAGAGACTTTGTTAAAGATTGATAAATGAGAGACATATATAGACAATCACATAAATCATATTACAAAATGATAGAGAACATTACAACTTACAACAAAAATGGAAATTACAAAGGCGAGCTTAACGAGCTATGAACCATTCATGTTTGTATGAAAGGAAGATATGTCCGATGACTAATCCACAAAACACACCAGGTCCATATGCTATTGCAGCTGCTATCCAGTTCACCATTGGCTCTTCTGCTTCGGACAAAGATTCCTCGGGCTGCTGCTGCTGCAGTGTAGGAACGGGGACTTTGATTTCTCCACAAATTTTCTCGAGGCCATAGAGTCCGGGATTCCCAAGGAATGAAGAACACTCCTGAGTTTTAAACTGCGTGCTCTGTGGTACCAATCCTACTAAATGGTTGTGGGAGAAGTTGATGTGTGACAGAAACGAGAGGTTCCCGAGACCTTGAGGAATCTTGCCTGACAAGTTATTACGTGATAGGTCTAATGCCTCGAGAGTTGTAATATTCGCCAAGGATGGTGGGATATTTCCTGTGAAGGCGTTTCCCGACAAGTTGAGAAGGACCAGGCTGCTCATTAGTCCAACGGAACCAGGGATTTGTCCGGAAAACCGGTTTCCAGAAATATCAACGGCTTTGAAATCGAACCGTATCTGAACAAAATCCATGTCGATTCCTTTGTGTACCAAATCTGCCGAGTCGACATAGTCATGTAAATAATCCAACATGTACTCGCCCTTACCCATCCAAACCTCTGACATTAGAGGAAAATTGGCAAAATAGTCTTGTGGCAATGATCCAACAAAGTTGTTATTGGATATATCAATAACCCTCAGGCTTTCAAACCGTAAGGAAGGCTTATAAACTGGACCATAAAATTCATTTGACCGGAGAACAAGAACCATTAAGTACTCCAGCCAAAACGGAAACGTGTCTTTAATCTTGTTTCCTCCCACATTCAATAAATCCAACGGGCAATTGACTAAAGATCTTGGAAGCTTCCCGACCAAACTGTTGCGGCTGACATCAAGTGATCGTAACTCACTGCTGTTGAAATCTAGAAGAGCTCCAGTTAAACTGTTGTTTCGCAGGTTTAAATCTCTAAGAGAAGTGGAGTTCTTCAAACATGGAGGAATGGGACCGGTGAAATGGTTGTTGGACAAAACCAAGGCGTACAAAGACGTTAACATGCAGACCCATTGAGGAAATGGTCCTTGGAGTGAATTTGAACCAAGATCCAACACTTGTAATGATGCTCCGTCTGAAACTTGCACTGCTTCTCCGAAGCTACTGAAAGAGTTATGAGAGAGCTCGGCATTCCACAAACTAGACGATCTCCATAAAAACTGAGGTACTTCACCTTCCAGCTGATTGTAGGAGAGAAGAAGGTAACTGAGGTTGACTAGTTTTGATATAGACGTAGGGACTGTTCCTACAAAACTGTTATGGCTAAGATCTAAAGTTTGGAGATTGCCTAGTTTTGATATAGATGTAGGGATTGGTCCTTCTAAACTGTTATGGCTAAGATCTAAAGAAATTAGATCGTGTAATTTCGATATAGATTCTGTTATAAGCCCACTCAACTTGTTTACAGGAATATTTAAGGATTTAAGCTTAGAAAAAGAAGACGTGTTCCCAAAGTCTAGATGTCCTTCTAACTGGTTACGGCTTAAATCAATCCAAGTCAATGAAGAAATCATGAGCAAGGATGAGGGAAATGGTCCCACAAATGAGTTGTCATTCGCTTGGAATTCCGACAAGTTGTGGAGTCCACTTAGGTCAACAGGAAGAGACGAGTTGAAGAGGTTGTAGGAGAGGTCTATAGAAGACAAGCTGGTTAAATTTGCTATTACTAAAGCCCCACTAGTGAATTGATTTCCTCTAAGAACCAATTCAGAAAGCTTAGTGAAGTTGGCAAATGAACGAGGAATGTTACCTTCGAATCCATTACCGGTAAGATCTATGTATCTTAGTTGGTTTAGATTACCGATTGAATCAGGAAGTTGGCCTACCAAGTGATTATCAGAAAGAACAAGATATTCGAGTTGAGAAAGATTTCCAATATAAGAAGAAATTTCCCCTTGGAGGGAGCAGTCTGAAAGATCTAAGTAACGAAGATGTTGGAGTTTGAAAATAGCACTGCTAGAGTTCAAAGAGGTGTTAATGCCATAACCTCTGAGTTCTAGAGATATCACCTCTCCCAATATAGCATCACACTTGATACCCCACCAAGAACAGCAGTCGACACTCTTGTTCCATGAATCGTCGGGTGGGATCGAAAACTCCTTTTCTACTTCTAAGAGAGCATCTCTTTGGTCGTGGCGGCACAAAGACCGTGTAGGAGAAGCAAAGGTGTTTAGTAAAGGGTGAAGGAAAAAGAAGAAATATATGGTAATAGTACCACTAAAGCAATAAGATTTGCTTCGAGTCATCAGCTCTTTGTGTGTTGGATTGGAGGAAGTGATGAACGTGTCTTGCTTACGCACTACTCTTCATAAAAGAACATTTGCTGTAACTGTAAGGAGCTTGACTTGGACTTGGCAAGTCTCCCCCTAAAGATTTTTGTCAAAGATTATTTAATTATACGAGAAAAAAAGGTGAAGAGTTGTTTTTGTGGACACCAACCAAAGCTTTGAGAACCACAAACGTAAAGATAAAAAGACCCACAAGCTTGTAATGCCGTGATTTGGACTGTGGTCCTCTAGAATAACCCCAAAAGAAAAACAAAGTGTGAGATAGATAAGGGTTCTTTGCGAATTTCCTTCATTAATGAGGATTTACAACTTCACATTACAAGATCCCACTGATGGAAAAGTAAACACGAAAATGTAATGCTATAGGACTAGGGAGCAAGAAGAGATGTGGACAAGACGAGGGACTTCATTTTTGTTCCTGAAGACTCTGCTAAGTTGCTAATACAGAAATTACAAAGTTCGACACTTCCATAGAGGAACTCTCGCAGCATTCTAACTTCATAAGTATCAAACTTTTTCATTTCGAGACAATACAAAAAAAAAAAGCAGGATGTTTTAAGTTCAGTCTTAAGAGACAGTCGATGATGAGACGAGACGATTTACGCTCTGCTGCTTGCTTCTGTCAGAACAAGAAGAGGATCAAATTGAAAATTATGGGGTTGTGGTTTGTTGCTTATCTTTCACCTCTTTTTGTTGGCATCAAGCACTTCCAAAGAACTGTTCTATTGACTGTGAGGTGAACACGTTGGGAGCCGTTCGCTCTGGTTTCGCCGCAGAGACATGAAGCTGATATTTTATGAACCTCTGCGATAAGACAGCACAAAACAAAACCAAGAGATAGAAATCAATTTTTAGCTCAAAATGTGGATAAGAATGTAAATGCATAAACAAGGAAAGGACTTTACAGCTAGTTGTGTGATGATTTCTGGGTTTGTATCAATATGCCAGTCAGGTTCTAGTTGTCTAACAAAGGAAGTTCTTCCGATCTCTGTACTACAAAAGAGGACCTGCGAATTGTTCATGTCACAAAATCGTAAGTCTTCACATTGTCAAAACATAGATACCAATTGATCTTGTTTGCTTTGATAAGATTGCTGGAAAATTTTATGAGACAATTATCTCTGAGAAAGCTTTGATTGAGTACCTTCTCTTTGACCAAACCACCAGATGTGAAAACGCCTGCAGTCTCTAAAGCCTGTAGAACTTTGGCCTGCATATTAGTGCTCAAAACGTGAGTTACAGAACCACTGATAGATATTAAACCTACTTGCTTAGTCAACCGCAAAAAATATATCACAAGAATGCAAACACGTCTCAAGCATTTAGTTGCACCAACGAACTCGGCCTCTTCATCTAATAATGTAAATATATGTGCTTAAGAACCCTTCTTATCACACATAATCCATTGTTCAACTCCAATCTAGAAGGGAACATTGCATTGAAAAGAAGTTGTTACTCACTTCGCTATCGTCGTCAAGAACTCTTTCCATGAGATATAAGTCACAATACTTTGTAATCTCTAGGAGAACTTCCAGAACGGATGACCTCACTGTTACTTGTTTCTGCATAAATTTTGCGTTGGAGTCAGGTACAGACGCATAATGCAAATAGTTACATGAATAACAACAGGAAACATTATTACTTGGAGTTCTTCTGGACTTGATTCCTCAAGAATGACTCCAAGAAGACGGCATGTTACCTACAAATGCATATATTAGACAAGGGTGAACAACTCAGTGCTTCAATAAGGTGATTAACTCAAAATACATCAGAAGATGTCCATGAACACCAAGTGTATCAACCATGCAACATCAAGGGACTATATGTGCAGTTTCCAATTGATTTCAAACATGACCAAAAGACAAAATTCACAACATTATAAAATGCCGACATGCAATTTACCTTCCTTCCTTCACTTAGCTTCTGCCTAACAATCTGCCCCAATGTAGGCTGCGAAAAAAAAAAAAGGGAAGTTCATTTATAGCAGAAGAAAGTCAATACTATAGTGTAGTACAGAATTTGAAATTTTGGGTGTAGAGTAATAAAAATGCTACCTTTACAGGCTGAAAAAACTGATCAACTACATCTTGCACTCCGTTATCCTCATGAGGCGAAGAAACATCAGGAGGGATCGAAGCTAGACTCGACTGAGCAGCAGCAGCAGCACTAGAGGTTTCACCGGATTGCATCCTGCGTTTTGGCTGCCTTCTTCGAGGTTCCCCTGTCGTTCTTATCGCCCTCCATGTGAAAATCACAGCAATTGCAAAACCCGCAATAGCACCAATCGATCGTGAATCCTAATCACAAAAACAGCATTAGCACAAAAAAAGACAAATAAAACTACATGACAACAACTCTCAGCCGTATCAAAGTCCTAAAAAGTTTGTTTTTTTTTTTTTTTGTGTGTGTTCGTTCTGTCCAGGAAGCTAAAGACTTCGACTTTTTTTGTATTTACAGGAAGCTAAATCAACCTCGTGAAATAATACAACAGCTAGTTTTTGAGCTGAATCAATACAACTATTAGATGGAATCGATATACAACTGAAGAACCACTTCCCTAGAGTTCGCATTTATCAACCGAATTAGACTCCAATTCCGGAGATTCCAGATCCGATTACAGAGAACCGTGAAAAACGGCAAACGAAAATGGGGATAAAGGGAAATAGAGAGAGATCGAGAGGGAGAGAACCAGGTTGCGAATAGATGTGGAGAAGACGCTAGACATCTTGAAAGCAACGTAAGCGCTTAATCGTTTGATTAACCGAACGATCTCTTCAGTAGGCGATGGCGAAGAAGACGATTCCGCCATAGTTTTCCTCTTTTCCAAACCCCCAAAATTTATCGTTTTGACACGTAAATCGAACAAATCAGATTCTTAGCTTCGAGCTTTCGGCAAAATCCAGAAAAGGAAGGGCATTGTTTTCGAGCCCGAGAGACTTTTAGAGAAAGAGAGAGAGACAACGAGGAATTGTACTTTTTCCCGTAGAACAAACGATTTGGGAAAGTCCAGTCCAGTGAATTCGACACGTGTCTATTTTCATGCGTGGCGGTAGATAAGCATGTGTGACCACGCTTTGTACCGTGGGGTGCGATGGATCTGATCTCCAGCGATTGAGTGAATGAAAACGGTGCGTTTTTTGATCTGTTCGTCTGATGGACTGTGAGGAAAGTTGTTCATCCCATAAAACACAACACAATCCTTGGTGTAAGAAAATTTAGGAGACACGATTTGTTTTCGATTTGGCATTGTTTGTTACTTAAGCTACCACGGCGTAATATGTTACACGTGAAAGGAAGCAAACACACAGATGAATATGTGGAACAAAAACTGCATGATAAAAATGTTGGAAGACAAACCTATTTCTTTTAATTGACAATTACAGCTATCCAGATTATACCAGTTTACAAGATAAATTGTAATTCTAGTCTGCTAAACATAAATTGGTGATACTGGTTAATTTTTACAATTTAAATTCGAGATTATTTTTTTTTAAATTGAGAATTTTAGATTTATATGTAAGTTGATAAACTTTTTCTGTCAACCAAACGCGTACAATGAAAACAGAAAAACTCTCGTATACTAAACATATAGTGCTGACAAAGATGTAACCAAGACATTCTCTTGCATTGGTTGGTTATCTTGGAGAGAAGAAGCATCACCGTTTAGTAACATCTCCTTTTCAAGGTGAAAGCAGTAACTTTCAAAAGCTCTAAAATTCACTGTAACTCTAAAGTCAAGGAGGAAGAGAAGCTCCAACTCCATTTTGTTCAAGTCTGCGTTGCTCACGCCTCCAACTTTAGCATAGAACTCGTTGTTGTAGTGCCTGAAAATATGAAATTGTTTTTTTTTCTTTTGAAGACTTACATTGTCTTAATATACGTAGAAATCTCGAAATCAACAAACATGATAAAATTAGTTATAAAACTGGCATTCACTTGTGCACAAAAAAAAAAAAAAAAACTAAAACTGGCACTCACTCTATATTGGTTACTCATAAAATGTATTTTTCATTTTGAAAATTTATCAACAAACACAAATATAGTTGTATAATCGGTCTAATTCATGATATATGAAGAAATTAAAGAAAGGCTTACACGTCGTCTAGCATCTTGGAAGCAATCATGACACAAGTGACAAGGAGTCTATGAACATTCAAGGAGACAACCAAAGAACCAGGATGCTTATGAGCCAACCGATCTATGTACGCATACCCGACCACGAAGCACGCCGGGCTACATTTTGTGTACTTATATATCCTCTCAAGGTACTTTGCTATACTTATGCTCGGTGCTCTCACGCCGTGAAACGCCTCCAAACTCTTCCCGAACCCCTTGGTTTGCTTAGCTAACCACTCGTTCCGTGCGACGAGCTTCTCCATCACGTGGGAGATTATAGTCAGCACTCTTGGAGTGGCGGCTTCCGTTGGTAGATCTTGTCCCACGACGGAGTCCGGTTCATCGTCTCCGGCTGAGGCTAGCATGGTGGGTTCTCTTCCTCGTCAATGGGCCATATATGTTGTACACGTCGTTCGTTTTGTGTGCGTCTTAGCTTGTAGATTGGGTGGTGGAGATGCGATTAGTTTAAAGAGCTTACGTGGGGATGTTATCATGTTTCGTCTGACATTTGAACAGCTTTTGAGATGGATTTGACACGTGTCACTTCGTGAGAAGATAGGATTCAGAAAATTTGGTACTTTCCGGTCAATTAAGTCAGTTATCAAATAAACAACTTCATTTCTTCATTTTTTGTTTGAAAATATCAAATTACTTTTATTCCAGCTGCATATTCCTATAATATCTCGATGTAAATACTAAATTTAGTAATGTTAGATTCTTACGCGTTAAATTTTTCATATATGTACGGAATCGTACATAATTTGTTTGAAGATACTTATGTATACGCTAAAAAAGGTAATATATATAGAAGTTGTTATGGTCTAATCTATTTTTCTCTGTTTACAAATAAATAATCCGTATTTATCTATCAAATCTCTTAATCAAAACTTAAAAAATAATACAAGACCTCTTAAAATTAAGAATAACTGCGTCGTCTTCAAGTTAACTAGTTAAGAAGAATATACTGATATTAAAACTAGTTCTCAAAAATGAACGTGGCTCAATATATATTTTGAAGTAACTACGACATGTAAGACATTGCACGTTTTAAAAGATTTGAAGAAAATTTAGGAATCACAAGTAAACTTACAGTATAAACTCGAAACAACGAATTTAAAGGCCACATAGCACCTAACAAACAAGAAAGAATCGATGGGCTCGAGCTATATGAATGCAGAATGCCTATGCCTTCATGAAAAAAAAAAAATCATATGACGGCTCCTGATTAGGCCACGTGGATTTTCGTTAAATGCCTATATGCCTTCATAAAATATCGCGTGGACCTTGACCTTCATATAATGTCACGTGGCATGCCACGTGGATTTTCACGCCGATTTTCGCGGGAGCGCGTTTTCATGCCTATATGCCTGCATAAAATACCAAGTGGCATGCCACGTGGATTTTCACGTCGATTTTCGTGGGACCGCGTTTTCGCTAAGGTATAAAACAGAGCAAACAACCTTTACCTCTCTTCAAGTTTTTTTCCCACTTCTACTTGATTATGCCACGTGGATTTTAACTTTGAGTTTTTAACCACGTGGACGAACGTTTTCACACGGTATAAGAACAGAGCAACCCTACATCTCCATCTCTTTCTTTTCCCCTTTTCCACGTGATTACACCACTGTAAAAACTTCGTTCTTAGCTTTCACTAGATTCAAAAAATATAAATATATATTTCGATTTTGGGATATAATTAGTTTCTTTGTTTATTATTTTTGTCAATCCTCTGTTGAGTTTCTCGACTTTACGTGAAGGTTGTGAATCGGAATACTCGATCTCCGACATACGTAAGTGCTTCTTCCTCTATAGAAGCTTTCGAAAACACGGTCTGACATATACATTTTTTGTCCCGATTAATATTTTTAAACACAAAATCCCATCATGCATCCGAGGTGCTACGATCTGAAAGACTGAAACTCCAAAATCATCATTTTCTTTCCATGATTTGCATTTGAGCCAGCTCTAAAATGTTCACGATTATCTGTTTTGCAGGATCTTACGTGTGTTTATAAATAACAAATACACGAGATTCTACCTTCCATTAGAAACTTCACAAGTTAGGCTTTTTTTTTCTTCTTTGATTATAACAAAATCATCTATGTTCATCGTGTCTCAAAATATGGACCCGAAATGCGACCACTGTGTAACCGCAGAAGCAGTGATTTACTGCAAATCCGATTTGGCTAAGCTATGCCTAAACTGCGACGTCCATGTACACTCTGCGAATCCTCTATCTCGCAGGCACACACGCTCTTTGATCTGCGAGAAATGCTTCTCACAGCCAGGCGTAATCCGCTGTCTCGACGAGAAGGTTTCAAATTGCCAAGGATGTCACTGGCAGGGAAGTAACTGCTCTGCCTTAGGACATAGACTTCAGAGCCTGAATCCATTCTCTGGTTGTCTTTCTCCAACAGAATTTTTCAGAATGTGGTCTTCACTTCCTGAACCGGGTTTAGTCAATCCGTTCGTTGGTTCTTTGCCCTTGATTGATCCCAACAATGCCATGTTTGAGATGACGAAAATCAACGATTTAGAAGGTTTGATCGGTTCTTCGTATTCCATGATGCCACACAACATCAGTTGCACTCAGACTCTCAATGATCAATCATCTTTCTTTTCCGTGGATTCTAAGGTAATACTAATACCTAACCAAACGTGTTTCTTAAGTTCTTGATGGACAATGTTGTTCTCAACTGTGTGTGTTTCTCAGGGATGTACTGATTTGATTCTCAAACTTGAAGAAGGCGAAGAAGATCTATGCGAAGGGCTTAACTTGGACAGTGCGCCTTTAAACTTTGACGTTGGAGATGATATCATCGGATGTTCGCCACAAGAACACATAGAATCTGAACATAAGGTACCAAATTGTCTCTTGGTCTACAAGAACAACATATCCGTTACCGCCTCAAACTTTACTATAGAAAACGCTATAGAGGGTTTAGCTTCTTTTTTGTTCCTTTCGATCTGATATCAATATAACTACAATGAAGTCGGCATATTCTCTTTTCAGGCAACGTCACCAGGACAGCAAGATTGCACTAGTTATCAGCAGTCAGGTCCGTTGCAAATGAACATCAACACTGGACTTCCTCTTCATCTTCCTACATCATCTGTCTTGTTTGGACAAATCCATCCGACCATGTCGCTTACGGTCTCCAACATCACAGGTCATGAAAGCAGTGCAGCGGATTACCAGGATTGTGGTATGTCTACAGGGTTTATAATGAGTGATTCGCCATGGGAATCGAATCTTGAAGTTGGTACTCCACAAGCAAGGAACGAAGCTAAGTTGAGATACAAAGAAAAGAAACTCAAGCGCACGTGAGTATTTTTCTTGTCTTTTAAAAATCGTTACAAAACAGAGTTTAAAGAAAATTTTGATTCGAGATTAATTGTTTGAATTGTAGTTTTGGGAAGCAGATTCGATATGCATCTCGCAAAGCGAGAGCTGACACGAGAAAAAGAGTGAAAGGAAGATTTGTGAAAGCTGGCGACAATTACGACTATGACCCATCATCGCCAACGACGAATCAATGAGTTTCTTTTTTACCGAAAACAATGTATGTCTTCTTCTCATGTGATGCATCATATATGAGTGCTATACGTGGTAAAACAGTTACTTGGCGGAAAAGTAAGCAATCTCTTCATATTTTTGTGTACAGTTTTTTTTTTTTTTTTTTTGAATCGAGGAAATCAACATGTTGCGGCATAGGAACGTTGGAGAACCGCACGAAGAATCTTAGACGTAGTGAAAGACGAATAGGGTGGAAAGCCAAAATGGTGAAAATATAGTTATATTGCTTCCTTTCATTTTTTACAGAAACTCTTCTTCTTCTTTCTTTTTTTCGGATGTTTCTGGGTTTTTTCTGTAATAGGAAAAATCCTAATACTCTCTTTACAAATAAATTTTGTAGCTACTTTTTTTTTTGATAAATAAAGTAGTGGTTACAATCTTACTTCATGTCTTTCTCCAAAATTTGTTACAGATCGCTTAACGTGTCTTAGGATTATGAAGAAACTAGTTATTTTTGTTTGTAAGTTGTAACAAGAATTTTCGAGTCTTTTGCCCATAAATTAATTCTTCGGACCAAAGATCGGAACAAGTTAAATTAGTCATCTTTTTCTTTATTATAATTTATCTTTCCTCAATTTAAGTGAGTTAGCTTGAACGAAGCCATACACTAGCATTTATAGCATTGCAAGAAGAAGATGTTTCACATGTGAAAAGTTATAATTTTTTACAAGGACATATTAAGTTTGGATATTGGCAAAAATAAATAAATCAAAAATCAATGTAGAAATTAAAAATCATAAAGTGATCACATATAATGTTTTGCAAACCCATAAAACTCTGGTTGGGATGTTTTGTGTCTCTTTTATCCATTTTCTAACACATCCCTACAATCAAATGTGGAGAAAAAAATTACAGTTTTCACTTACTTTGCTTTTACACGAATTCAAATTACCATAATTTCAAAAATTTACATTTGCATTACCATCATCTCACTTTGTTTCTCTACAAAAACTGACATTATTAACTGTTATTTTTATGATATATCACAAACCAAAATCCGAACTAATATCCGAAAAATATAAGAAACAAAATACTATTACATTTCACATCAAGAAAAACATTATACTGCTATTTAAATACATACGCATTTTGCAATTATTTTCTACTAAACAAAGTTAACTTTAAAAAAATAGTAAATTATGAAGCAAATTTCCAATAATCCCCAAAACTTCAATTTCTTGTGAGGTTAAAAGAATTAATAGAGTTTATATCATGTTTATTATAAAAATATTGATATTATAGAGAATAACAAAATTGATGCATTGCAGTATAACTAAACTGACTCATGTAACATTTATATAAGAATATTATTGTTTGTTAAATGCAAATGAAGATTTTTATTTTATTTTTCATGAAAGAATAATATGTGTTTCGCTGTACATGTGAATGAAGATGACCCTGTTATTTTTGATGTAAATGCTCTTAGTAAAATCTTCAAATTTTGAAAAGTCTTCTCCTCCGAGCAATCTTTCGTCCTCATATTGGATGCACTAGTTTCAAGTTTCAAAAAAAAAAAAAAACAAAATTTTATAGTACAACTCGTTCGTTTACATCTCTCGTCACTTCATTATGACTCATTCTATTTTTTTTTTAATTATATAATGTTGTAAGCTGTAAAATTATTGCAAAATAAGATGAAGAAGAAACAATTAAAATCTTAGAACTTTAAACAGAAACACCGAAAGATATAATAATAATTTCGTTAAGAAAGATTATGAGTTTCGTTTTATAGAGACTAGAAAGCATCATCGTCATTTTTCAAAGTATAAGAGCATCTCCATTCGTTTAATACCAAAAGGATTATGTGAACAACATAAAAATAATATTTTAATATATACTTTCACTACTTAATTAAATCAAAAATATTTCAAAACATATAACCAATCACAAAACAGCAAATGAAAAAAAAGAGTATCTAAAAAGTTCTAACAATATCACAAGAGATACTATATCTCACTCTCTCTCCAGCTTTATAATCTTTTATTAATATAATTATGTGAGAACTTCCTCCTCATCCCATTGATGGAGATGGTCTAAAATAGAGAAGGTTCTAGAATTAGTCCGATTAAAATTCATTTCCTGAAACCTTATTTAATTTTTCTTTTCTGGAATTTGTGACAGGATTTGTGCAAAGTATTGTTATAAAGAAATAAATCACACTTACAGTGAAGGAAAGTGGAAGTCAGCATAAGAAACGACTAAAATTTAAGGTGATATCAATATCTTTGGGTCATTGTGTATGGTGGTTAAGCAGTCAATTTTTAATAATATATAGAAGATACTATCAAAATCATCTTTGTTCATTGATATGGAGCCAAAATGCCACCACTGTGACGCACAAGCGTGTGGCTAAACTATGCCTAAATTGCGACGTCCATGTACACTCTGCTAATCCCCTGTCTCGCAGGCACACAAGTTCTTTGACCTGCGAGAAATGTTTTTCACAGTAGTTTGGCGTAATCTCCTGTCTCGACCAGAAAGTTTTATATTGTCAAATATATCACTGGTACGTACAGCTGTTAAATTGTTCGTCCACACCTATTTAGAACTTGTGTAGATGGACCATTTGTTTTATGAGTTACATTTGATCGGTCCATAATGGACAATGTCCAAAAACGTCCACAATTAATAAAGACCATGTCCATTGACAGCCCAATTTCACATTTAAAAAAAAATAGTAATCTTTTAAACATACCATAAGACAAAAGAACATTGTATAAATGTTTCTACCAAAAATTAGTAAAATCAGAAAATTATATTAATTTGCTAAAACCGCAAATTGCGTTTCTTCTCCAAAATCGTAAAATTAAGTTTTTCCACCAAAAAAAAATTTATATTTACCCGTTAAAACCATAAAATTACTTTTATCCATCAAACCGTAAAATTAGGTTTTCTCGCAAAAACGGCAAAACTATGTTTTCTCACGCTTTAGAGGTCACTTTTGCTTTCTTTTTGTTCCTTTTGATCTAATCGAAGTATAACTACAATGAACTCGGCATATTATCTTTTCAGGCAACGTCACCAGGACAGCAAGATTGCAGTAGTTATCAGCAGTCAGGTCCGTTGCAAATGAACATCAACACTGGACTTTCTCTTCATCTTCCTACATCATCTGTCTTGTTCGGATAAATCTATCCGACCATGTCGCTTACGATCTCCAACATCACAGCCTCACAGGTCATGAAAGCAGTGCAGCGGATTACCAGGATTGTGGTATGTCTACAGGGTTTATAATGAGAGATTCTCCATGGGAATGGAATCTTGAAGTTGGTTCTCCACAAGCAAGGAATGAAAGCTAATTATATTGTGATACAAAGAGAAGAAACTCAAGCGCACGTGAGTTTTTTCTTCTTTTTAAAATCGTCACAAAACAGAGTTTTAACAAAATTTTGATTTCAAGATTCGATATGCATCTCGCAAAGCGAGTGCTGACTGCTGACACGAGAAAAAGAGTGAAAGGAAGATTTGTGAAGCTGGCGACAATTACGACTATGACCCATCATCGCCAACGACGAATCACTGAGTTTCTTTTTTACCGAAAACAATGTATGTCTTCTTCTCGTGATGATGCATCATATATGAAACAATTTCTTGGCGGAAAAGAAAGCAATCTCTTCATCTTATTTGTGTACCTTTTTTTTTTTTTTGGAATCGAGGAAATCAACATGTTGCGGCATGGGAACGTCGGAGAACTTCACGAAGAATCTTCGAGACGTAGTGAAAGTGACGAATAGGGTGTAAAGCCAAAATGGTGAAAGAATAGTAATTTTGCTTTCTTTTTTTTCTACAGAAACTCTTTTGTTTTTGACTTTTGGATGTTCCTGGGGTTTTTCTGTAATGGGAAAAATCCTAATTACTCTCTTTACAAATAATTTTTGTAGCTACTTTTTTTTTTGATAAATAAAGTAGTGGTTACAATCTTGCTTCATGTCTTTCTCCAAAAGTTGTTACAGAGAGCGCGCTTAACGTGTCTTCGCATTATGAAAGAAACTAATTAATTCTTTTTGTTTGTAAGTTGTAACAAGAATTTTCGAGTCTTTTGCCCATAATTTCTTCAGACCAAAGATCGGAACAAGTTAAATTAGTCATCTTTGTCTTATAGAATAATATATCTTTAATAAATTTAAGTGAGTTTGCTCGAACGAAGCCATACACTAACATTTAGCATTGCATGAAGATGTTTCACATGTGAAAAGTTTAGAAGTATAGGAAAATGCTAATATGGTAAGGTATGAAAGACAAAAGAAAGTTGCAAATAAACCAGCAAAAAGCCAAAACACAGACTCTATTATTCCCTTGTACCCGGAGACTGTTTGCACAGTTTGACTGATTCTTGCTTGAACTTTGAGTCTGGTGATTTTGATTTATTAATTTTGTTATAGTATAATTCTTTTCAGTTCCAAACATTGCAGAGTAGACTATAGTTTCAGATTCGAAGAATAAACCTTCTTCCTTTCCTTTTACTTGCAGAAACGTTATTTTGCTAATTTAGTCAATACCCATTCCTTTTTTTTTTTTTTGTAAGAAATACCTATTCCCTTTTAAAAACTTCTAATTATGAGCTTCATAAAGTAAATTCCCATGATTTGTTCTTAATAGAAAAATGCATTAAAAACCCTAGGAATTAATATCTTACATAAAAAAAAAGATAGAAAAAAACTAAATCAGAGAAACACAAACGGAACCTCGTGATTGCTACTATCTTGTTCACTCTGTATCGTTATATCCTCCACGGTGGCTTCTCCTGCAGTTGCCGACGGTAAAACAACGTGGTAGTTATCTCCGACGAGGCACCGGCGCGTGAGTTTCTGACATGATGTGCATAGCACGCGCCTCACGTGTCTCCAAGCAAGAAAATTAGCTCCGTGAACCCACCGGTCGCATTTCCTACAGAGAAAAGCCGAGTCCGCCTCGCAAAACACGGAGGCGTCGCCGCCACAAAGTTCACACCTAACCGGAACACTCGGTCTCGCGCAGAGACTCCGGCAACCTCCGTCGGCGCTTCTGTTCTCTCCTTCATTCACGCCTCTACACATTCTCTCTTCTCTCTTCTCTCTTCTCTCTTCTCTCTTCTCTCTTTATTCTTTCTCTCTCTTGTGATGCCTTGGGGAAAGTAAGAAAGATTTGTAAGTTGGAGAAACGTTAAACATTTATATAGGAATATTGTTGTCTGTTAAATGCAAATGAATATTTTTTATTTCTTTTTTTTTGTATGAAAGAATAATGTGTGTGTTGTGTCGTACACGTGGATGAATATGGCCCTGTTATTTTGACGTAAATGCCCTTGACAGTGTAAAATCATCAATTTTGAAAAAGATATTCTCATCCAAGCGATCTTTCCGTCCTCGTATTGGATGCATTACTTTCAAGTTTAAAAATAAACAAAACAAAACTCCATAGAGTACAACTCGTTGGTTTACATCTCCCACCACTTCATTATGAATCATTGTGTATTTTTTTTTTTTTTTTTAGGGATGAGATAAGATATGATGTTAATCGTATTATGTCGTAATCTGTAAAATGATTGCAAGTGAGATAAAAAGAAACAATTAAATCTTATAATTTTAAGCAGAAGCAGGGAAAGGTTCAACAATAATTTTGTTAAAAAAAAAGATTATGAGTTTGGTTGTATAGAGACTAGATAATTTCATTGTCATTTTTCGAGGTATACAATTTGAGAAGGTTCTAGAATTAATCAGACCAAAAATAATGTCACCAAAACCTTATTTATTTATTTTTTCTGAAATTCGTGACAGAATTTGTGTAAAGTATTAGTATAAAGAAATAAATAGGAAAGTGGGGTAAGCATAAGAAACGGCTAGAATTTAGGGTGATATCAATATCTTTGTTATTAGTTGTCTTTAGGCCATTGTGTGGTGGTTAATCAGTCAACTTTTATTTAATTATATAAGCTTACAATCAGAACAAGCAAAGAGGACTGGAGGACTTCACTTGTATGGTTCACATTTAAAGTTTTTTTTTTTGGTTTTTTTTCTTACTCGTTTATATATTTGTTTTTAATGAAAGCTACCCCACTAATTAAGAATAATATAAGTTTATTAGAAGTGCCATACATTGTGTGTGATTGCTTACTAGCTAGTAAACATAAGTAACAATGGCAATATAGTGAATTTATATCGTTTAAGCAATATCCCTTGCCATCATTCATATACATAATGGACCAGTCATACATTTTGTTAACTCAAATTCAGTAAACTAGTTCAAAAATGCGCGAGTAGAGAGATAATTATAAAGTATATAATAATCACAAATATCTTGAATAATATTTAGTATTAGTTAGATTCTTGCACAACATTAGGTTAGTTTGGAAGATTAGTTGGCCTTAATCAAACCCTTGAGATTATACAACATATATTTTGGGTAGATATTTTCAATGCTGGTTCAACCAGAGCAAGTCAAATTGGGTACATGTAACAGCCGGTTAACTTACATTTGTTTAACATTCTCCGAACTCAGATAATTCAGGCAAACCAAGACTCAATAAAACATGGATATAACTCGTGTAAAAAAAAAAGACATGGATTAGTTCACGACAGAATAATTAAGTCCACGTTAAACGAAATAATGACATATAAAATATGTAAGCTTTATTTTATTTTCATTTAGGACATACTTGTAGTTTATGTTATCGAATTAAATAAAGTTGTCTATAATCTATATCGTCTTTTTACTCATTTTTAATTATCGTCAAGCGCTTACAACCACATTTACAGTTGAAAAAGCAATACAAATGCAGCCTGACATACACGAATAAAGTAATCCAAGTTTCCAACAGTAACATAACTCTCCCTTAAACAAATAATTTTACTTATGGCGTGAACGGAGAGATCATCAGATTTTTGTCGGACAGTAGCTCAAAATAGAAAACACTCATCAGATTAAGAATAATTGGATAAAATCGTCATTTATAAAAATATACAGTTTTATGAAAACATATATATATACAGCTAGACTATTTTAAAACTTATATATAAAGAAAGCTCTCTCTCATATCGTTTTTTGTTTGTTTGCTCTCTTATATCAAATGGTAAATGCGAGGGTTTTCAAGATCACTGGACCCTTATAATAGAATAATTTAACCTGCTTTGCTCATTGGACCGAAAACACTTTTGGATTTCACATCTAATATTTGTTAATTACGCTAGAAAGAAATCATACTGCCAATTTAGAAAGAAGCCACGATATACAAAACTTAAAACGGGTGATATCTACTGATCAATAACACAAAGACTTGTTAGACCGATTGCATTAATAGTGACACGAAGAATATGACTATTATATTTTTAGTGTTTGATACGTTATGGATGAAAAAGAGACGTTGTCGTCCACAAGTTTATTCAGTGTTGATGCGTAAGTCCACCTGTGTGGATCATATTAATTCGAAATCAAAAGCTTTTTTCTTTTCTCATACTGTCCTCAGATTTTTCTGTCTGTTGTTTATTGTTTGCCTGTTGGTACGAGACCTTAGCCGTCCGTCCAATCTTCCCGAAAAGTATGTGACCATCATTTTTTTGGAGTTTTATTATTGCAATATTTTTTTGTATTCTATTTATTATATAGTTGGTACTTGGTAGGACGTAGCGTATTATATCACATTTACGCTTACGCTTAACCACGAACCTTGGCTAGTATTAAGGGAAAAATGTCATTTAAATCCCTAACTTTAAAAAAATAGTGGTTTAAATCATGAACTTTCAAAATGTCATTTAAATCACAAACTTTTTGTTGACTTCTCAATTAAATAACGAACTTTTGTTGACTTCTCATTTAAATAAAAATATTTTATTATTTAAGCCATTTGAATCTCATCAAAAATATAATTAAACAAAACTAAATAAATTATTAAGTTTTATCAAGAAAAAATTATAAATATGATAAAAAATTCAAAGAAAAATTAACACTAAAATAAAATTAAGTTTCTGATTTTTGTGAGTGCTTAAAATATTTTTATGTATATTTATATTTAACAAAAATCTAATGAAAGATCAACATATATAAAAAGCATGAATTATGATATTTAATCAAAACAATTCTTGTATACTATATTAAACACTCAAAAAATCAGAAACTTAATTTTATTTTTTATTTAATTTTTTATGAATTTTTTACCATATTTATAATTTTTTCTTGATAAAACTTAATAATTTTTTTAGTTTTGTTTAATTATATTTTTGACGGTACTCAAATAGCTTAAATAATAAAAGATGGTTATTTAAATAGAAAGTCAACAAAAGTTCATTATTTAATTGGGAAGTCAACAAAAAGTTTGAGATTTAAATGACATTTTGAAAGTTCATGATTTAAATCACCATTTTTGGAAAGTTGGGGATTTAAATGACATTTTTCCCCTAGTATTAATTATAAACTACCTATTTAATAGTTTTGATCAATGTTGAAGAAAATGTTAAAATGTTACTCGGACGGTGATAATGATGTCCTTGTCTGAAGCATTTAGTTGGATTCTAGACCATTTTCGTTAGCAAAGAAAACTAAAATTAACATATATCTCACGTATTGTAATCTTGTAATATTACTAGCCTGGGCGTTCGGTTTTCGGTTCGGTTCGGTTCGGTTTTTTCGGTTTTCGGTTTTTCGGTTATAGATATTTAGTAACCGTTCGGTTAATCATAAAATTTGGTTCGGTTTCGGTTCGGTTTTTTCGGTTTTCGGTTATAGAGATTTAGTAACCGTTCAGTTAATCATAAAATTCGGTTCGGTTTCGGTTTCGGTTTTTTTTATATTTTTGGATAATTTGGATAAAAAAAACCGGATAACTTCGGATAATATCGGATAATTCGGATAATTTCGGATATTTTGGATAAAAACATTTGGATAATTTTGGATAATTCGGTTTTTTACTAATATTTGGTTAATTTAATTATCTAGTTATTTTAAATATAAATATAAATAATATTTTTAAGTTTATGGATCGTATTTCAGATATTCGGTTATCCGTTCGGTTATCTATTCGGTTTCGGTTCGGTTTTTTCAGTTATAGAGATTTAGTAACCGTTCGGTTAATCATAAAATTCGGTTCGGTTTCGGTTTCAGTTATTTCGGTTCGGTTTCGGTTCGGTTTTCGGTTTTTGGTTAAAATGCCCAGGGCTAAATATTACAATAAAAAACTTTTCTTGAGCATGTAATTAATAGAGTTCGGATATGATACAGATGACTCAATTGATATTCAAAAAATAGAAGAGCTAAATAATATATCATAAAAAAACAACCACAACACTACAAGATTTCTTGGTTTTTTTTTTTTTTCCTTACGTAACTAAAGAAACCAGTGCGAACTTGGAAACATCATTGTTTACAAAATTAAAACAGCGTGGATGAATTAAAGATCACAATTTTGGCAGAGGAATCGATACTGTAGAAAGTGGAGAAATTACAATATTGAAAGAAAAGTCAGTTGGGTTTCATGGAAAAAAACTAAATACTATCAAATTATGGCCACAAAAAACGATGAAATGAAATTTTAATGAAAAAGGTGTCGACGGATAGTGAATCACTGACTAGTCCATTTCAAACGTCTGGTCGAAGTCTATTCCACTTGAAATAGCTGGTCGTTAAAACTTGAATGAGTGTTCTTTACGCAGTGAACATAGACGAAATCACAACATATTTTCGTACTAGATTTTTTCTGTTTGTTTTGTTCGTTGCATTGGACTAAATTACAACAAGACGTAAATGACTCTATAATGCCTAGCCTGGAGACAACAGACGTACCCTGGAGCTGTTGAAATAGTCAATCGTTTCGATATTGAATGGTTATTGTATAGTCATAACTCATAAACCAAAATAGTTTTAATTGACTCTATCAAAAATTAATGAGGGGTTATTGGGAGTTAGATTTGTAGATAATTGCTAGGATCTAGAAGTTAAGAGATTTGTTAAATTTGTAAAGAGTAATGAAGAGTTTTATATATTTAGAAAATCTTAGAAATATTCTTACAATAATGATTTTAAGAATCTTATGCATATAGATGATGATAGAGAAATACCCTCAAATACCACACTTTCATGTTTTTGTGACAAAAATACCACACCAAAGTGAAAATGACAAAATAACATTTATTTAATGGTTTAAAGATAATTTAACTAATAAATGTGGGTTCAAAGTCATTAATTAGGGTTTAGATTTTGGGTTTTAGGGTTTATGTTTAAGGGATTGAGAAAAAACATATGAAAATAAATGTATAATAGTATTTTTTTCTCTTTAAAAAATGTCATTTTTGTCATTTTCACCTTGGTGTGGTATTTTTGTCACAAAAACATGAAAGTGTGGTATTTTTGTCACAAAAACATGAAATTGTGGTATTTTTGAGAATTGTCCATGATGATATTATCAAAATTTTTGTTTAATGAGTTAAATTATTTAAAATCCAAGTTCCAATAATACCAGATTTCATGAAATCAGAGAATGTTTAAAAACCAATTTTTTTGAATAACAGTGGATTTTGGATTAGAATTAAAAAATCATCAAAAACTAATAACAGTAGATTTTAGTAAGAATATCAAAATTCATAAACCAGTAACAAAAAAATGTGAAAAGTTTAACGATCATTGAAAATCCAATTTCCGCTAACACCAAATAGTTTTCTAAAACACCGAAATAAAACCGAATATCGGTTCAATCCTTTCATTTGTCATAATCCCCCAAGTTGGCCGAGATTTTCGAATAGAGCTAATTAATCCAAGCCCGGGCCACAAGTAAAGAAGCGCATCTTTAGGCCCATGATTAACCCAAAAGAATCACCAAATCCGAAACCTTCTGAATGCTCCAGCGGGTTCTAACTACGAATCGACAGCTCGGCCGGTGACACTTTTCATTACAAGAGTTGTCGAGAAATCTAACCGTCGACGACAACGACGACGACGACGACTCACCCGAGAAAAATGAATCACACGAGTCGTAAGAGACGACCTGATTCATCTTCTCTCTCTAGAACCGACTCTTTCTCCTTGTCTCCGACTAAATCTCCGGCGATGAATCGAATTCGCGTCAGGAACCTCTTCTTGCTTCTCCTCCTCGTTTGCGTCGTCATCTACCTCTTCTTCTCCTTCACCCCACTCCGCCGCGCGCAGTTCCCTTCTCTCGTCCGCTCTCTAGGTACATCTTCCACTCGCCGCCGTCACTTACTCTTCTCCATAGCTTCCTCCCACGACTCTTGGCTCCGCCGCAGCTCCTATGTCCGCCTGTGGTACACTCCCGAGTCCACTCGCGCTTTCGTCTTCCTCGATCGAGTCCGATCCGAGTCTGATCCGAGTCTCCCTCCTTTGGTCGTCTCCGAAGATATCTCCCGGTTTCCTTACGATTTCCCCGGTGGTCTCCGGTCGGCGATCCGCGTGGCTCGCGTCGCCAAGGAAGCGGTGGATAGGGACGACAAGGATGTGCGATGGTTCGTCTTCGGAGACGACGATACCGTCTTCTTCGTGGAGAATCTCGTGACGGTTCTGTCCAAGTACGATCACCGCAAGTGGTATTACATTGGAAGCAACTCGGAGAGCTTTGATCAGAACGTGAGGTATTCGTTCGACATGGCGTTTGGTGGTGGAGGATTCGCCATTAGCGCTTCGCTTGCTAGAGCTTTAAGCAAGGTTCTGGATTCTTGTTTGATGAGATATTCTCATATGTATGGAGGCGACTCGAGGATCTTCTCTTGCTTAGCTGAGCTTGGTGTTACGTTAACTCACGAACCTGGATTTCATCAGGTAAAAAACAACAAAAAGTCTCTGCCTTTTTCAGAAATTTGGATACTTTGAAGCTGTAGATTACTTGCTTAAGTAGCTTGTGAATAGTACTCATGATCTTTTGGAAACTGAACGTAGATTGATGTACGAGGGAATCTATTTGGACTGTTATGCGCACATCCTCTATCTCCACTGTTGTCTCTGCATCACTTGGACGCTGTTGAACCGTTATTTCCAAAGATGAACCGAACAGAAGCCATTGCTCATCTTATCCGTGCTGCTAATGTGGATTCCCTGAGGATTCTGCAGCAAAGCGTGTGTTACGACTCATCAAACTCGGTGACTGTTTCTGTGGCGTGGGGTTATGCGGTTCAAGTTTACGAAGGCAATAAACTCCTCCCGGATCTTCTCTCCCTCCAGAAAACGTTTTCTACATGGAGGAGAGGGTCTGGTGTACGGAGCAATTACATGTTCAATACGAGAGAGTATCCAAGTGATCGTTGTGGTAGACCATTGGTATTTTTCCTCAACAGCGTTGGATCAGATGGAAACAGAGGGACGTGGAGTAACTATACTCGATATAGTGTGGACAATTGTCGTAGAGCTGAAGCTATTAAGAGACTAAAACAAATCAGAGTACTGTCCCATACTCTGGAACTTAATGCTGAACAGGTAAAGTATAGTTTACCTTCATACTTGTCAGAGAAGTACAGTAGCTTTAAGTCCGGAGATATTATATTTTGTAGTTACTCTTCTTTACTCTTGACATTCTCAGCTGAAGGCTCCACGTCGACAGTGCTGTGATATCTCACCATCTTATGAGGAATCAATGGTCATTAGCATAAGGCAGTGTATGGAAGATGAGCTAATCGCAATGAAAAGTTAAGCCATGAATGGCAGAGGTTTTAACTAAATTCCCGAAAGCGAAAATCCCATTGGTTCTTGCTCAAAGAGGGAATGGTGACTACAAAGGTGCTAAGACTTGGACAAATCCGGGTTGGTTCATGTTGAGAGCTGAGAACTCATGCTTTTGTCACGAGCTTCTCGTGGGATCGACCACCTGAGAGAAAACGGGTACTTCACGAGATGCTTTGATTCGAAGGTGGTTTCTCTTATTGTCTTAAGATCTTCCTAACCACTCTGTGGTGGGTATATTCAGGCTTTGATCATAACATATGGCTTCTGAGTTTTGGTTACTTCCGTCCGATCCAAGACCGTTCAGAATCTTGTGGAAGTCTATACTCTCTTGATATTCTGACAATATATCTTTCGCTTGTTATTAAGCTTTCCTCGCCAAACTGTTTCAGTTCAGCTATTCAGTGTCTCAGAATCTTGCTTTGAAAGTAATGAGCAATATTGTTTTACTTCTAATATATTAATCTTTTATTTTTATGTAGAAACATACAAAACTAACATTGATAGTAGAGAATATATAGTGCTAATTGTAGATGAAAGTGAAAGTTGGAATCTAATCATATTTTAATTTAAGAGAAAAAGAAACAAAGAATCTTGTCTCAATTCCGTCACTTGAGGTTGGCAGTGGCACCATACAAATCTTGTGGTTGTAAAAGGTTCACTGACATTTTTTTCGCCGCAAATACCAAGTCTAAGCTCTCAACTCCTCTCTCCTGTCCGTTACAAACTGTAGGAACTGAATTTATCACTCGAATTTCGTATAAGGTAACCAAAAACTTTAAATATATATATTTACAAAAAGACATCTTTCATTCAATATCCATATCCATCCGAGTCTCCTACACAATTATCACAGTCTCTACGCTTATTTTACAAAGAAGCACCTCTCTTTGGAAAAAAAAAAAGAAAAGAAGAAGAAGTAAATAAGCATCCACGACAATGTACATTTCACTGTCTGTATCAAAACGCTTCGCATTAGTTCCTATCTTGGCCGTAGTGGCCATACAACTTGTCTTTATACGAAGCGTTTCGTCCATGAACATGACCAACGCGTATCTCCACCACAATTGCTTTGTCAGTCAAGGGAAATACACGCCGGGAAGTAAGTACGAGAAAGACCTAAAATATCTCATCGAGATGGTGACTACGAGCAGTAACTGGAGCAATGGTTTCCAACTGATGAACCTTGGTAAAGATCCTAATTTCATCTCCGCCACCCTTCAGTGTCGCGGCGACACCCTCGGGCACAAATGCAGCTCTTGCTTTGCTACCGCTCACTCTGAGGTACACTTCACTATTATTTATTAGGCTGTCGCAAATATATTTGCATGTATATTCATCGCACACAGATCTTTGTGACATCCTTACATGCATGCAATGTTGTTATTGATTATTTGATTCGTGGCATCGATATTGCAAAACGTATATGACAGCTTCATAAGAGATGTCCGAGGTACAAAGGAGGAATAATATGGTACGACCAATGTTTTCTCGAGATTTCTACAAAGGATACGTTTGGGCAGCTCGATTACGACAACAACTTCTGTCTGTCCAATGCGAAGAAAATAAGCGTGGGTCGTTATTCCAACATGGGTTGGGTGACTCTCATCGACAATCTGACAACTAAAGCCATTCGTGAAGACACTTCTTCAAAAGCGTCGCTCTACGAGGTTGGGGAGAAGAGGCTCGGGAAGGAGAAGGTGTATGGAATGGTGCAATGTACGGAAGACATATCGTTAAGGGGTTGTAAGGAGTGTGTAGCAGATAATATGGTAAAGTTTAATGACTGCTTGTTTTATAAACGAGGAGCGAGAGCTCTTGGTAAAAGCTGCAACTTTAGGTATGAGTTTTACCCTTTCGCTGGTCCCAAGGCCGGTTCTAAATATTTGAAGACCTAAAGTTGCAGTTTGAGAAGAAAAAAAATTGTGGTTTTTTTTTTTTTGTAGACCTATAAATTTTATTTTCTAATGAAATATATTAATTAATTATTTTTATGTAGACAAGAATGTATGGTGTTGCTAGTTACATGAATCTCTGTTCTCCATTAAAAATACTACAGTTTTCTTGTTTTTTTGTTTTTCTTTCTAAAAGTATTTCAGAAAGTTATAGGAAATAATGAGGGAATCATAAACTAAAAGGAGAAAGAAACATTGCACTAATTTGTTTTGTTTATGTTACAATCTTCTTCATCATTCCAAATTTCCAATATTCGAACACCTTACGGAAATCAGTATTAATCATGTGTATGTATCCGGGGCTCTCTTGACATTCTGAAAGTATTTTACTTGTCGCTGGGTTTGGTCATCTTTGTATAATATGCAAGCATTATGGCTGCTCTTCTCTTCTCACTGATCTTGTTTTAGAATATTTTATTTTGTTTTTCCCCTTTTATCTAGAAACATACATTACAAACCATCATAACGCTTTTTACGGAAACTATTCCAAATTTTATTTATGATTTTACTAGTGAATTTCTGAAATTATTTTATAAAAGTGATAGAAGATGATCAAGGAAATCATAAAATTAAAAAGAAAAACATCGCATTAATAGGTTCTGATCCAATCTTCTTCAGTCCATACATTACATTGTTTCTGAAAGTGATAGAAATTGATCAAGGAAATTATAAACTAAAGATAGAAACATTGTATAAATAATTTTTGGTCCTAGTTTTGGTCAATATTATAAAGAGAAACATTGCATTAATGATCAACGATCACAAAAGTTACTTCTTCTTCAGTCCAATCCAACACCTATCAGAAGTCAGAATCTAGAGGTGGATCATGTTTAAAACCGCTCAAAACTTGAATAGTGTCTAATTATAATGACTTCTTTTCTCTTTCTCGTTGAACTGTTCAAGTTCTGCTAGTCAGTATCTTTAGGATCATGTTTTAATATCCTAAAGTACAGTAGTCTTTTTTCCTTTTAGCTTTCTTTGTTTCTTTAATTTATATAGCACATACAAACCTAACATTGATAGTAAGTTAATGTTGAGTTCTATATATACATTTTACCAATTAAATGCTAGGAATTTTGTAAAATAAATTAACAAATGAATTCCTTCATTTCAGGTTGGCACCGTACGAATCGTGTGAACTAAGTCACACCTCTGAACTTTTACACTTTCGTCGGTCCTCTTGTCGCGGCAAATAAGTCTCCACCCTCAACTCTTCTCTCCTCTCCTTACAAAGTGTAACATTTCTTCTACAAACTGAACTTTTCAAACGAATTTCATACAAGGTAACCAAAAACAGTAAACCATATCTTACATATATATACTTAGTATCCAAATCCCTCGGAGTCTCGTACATAAACATCAGTGTCAAAAATTCATATACAGATAAAAAACCCCTTCTGAGAAAAAAAAAAATTCCAAAACAATGTACTCTTCATCGTCTGTATCTAAACGCCTCATTTTTGTCCCTATCTTCGCCACGGTGGCCATACAACTTTTACTTATACGTAGTGTTTCGTCCTTGAACATGACTAATGCGTATCTCCACCACACATGCTTTGTCAGTCAAGGGAAATACAAGCCGGGAAGTGCGTACGAGAAAGACCTAAAAGATATTATCCAATCAATCCCTATGACCAGTAATTTTAGCCGTGGTTTCGAAATGATGTCCCTTGGTAAAGGCCCTAGTTTCGTCTCCGTCACCCTTCAGTGCCGTGGCGACTCCTACGGCCCCAAATGCCGCTCTTGCTATGCTACCGCCCACTCTGAGGTAACATAACTTTGCTATTATTGACTTAGTTATGTTTCAGTTTTGGTTACACCCGTGCATGCAATGTTGTTATTGATCTGTGACATTGATATGCAAAATGAATATGACAGCTTCATAGGAGATGTCCGAAGTACAAAGGAGGAATAATATGGTACGACCAATGTTTTCTCGAGATTTCTGCGATCAAATCTTTTGGGAAGATCGATTACGAAAACAATTTCTGTATGTCCAATAATGCAAAGAAGTTCAGAGTCGATCAATATTCCAACAAGGATTGGCTGACTCTCATCCACAATCTGACAACTAAAGCCATGCGTGAAGATAATCCAAAAGAAATGTACGCAGCGGGGGAGAGGAGGTTCGGGAGAGAGAAGCTATATGGAATGGTGCAGTGCACGCCAGATATACCATCAAAGGGTTGTCGGGAGTGTGTGACACGTAATCTCTTGCGTTTTGAAAAATGCTTGTTTTATAGTCGAGGAGGGAGAATTATAGGTAGGAGCTGTAACTTTAGGTATGAGTTTTACCCTTTCGTTACTACTGACGATGTTTCTAAATATTGAAGACCTAAAGCAATTTGATAAAGATTGTGGCTTTTTAGTGTTTTTTGTTCATGTGTAACCTTTAAAATTTTATTTTATATTGATATGTATGAACTTATTATTTTATTTAGACAAAAATGTATGATGTAGTTTTTAAATGAATCTCTATTCCCTGTCAAAATTAGTACTATTCTAAAAGTTTGTTTTTGAACTTTTCATGTAACTTTGTTTGTTTCCTGTAAATTACTAAAATTATATTGAAAAGTTTATAGAAATCATCAAGTAATTTGATTATGTTTGGCCATCTTCTTCTGACATTATGACAATAATTATTTTTCGATGGGTTTGGCCATCTTTGTATAACCATTATGTCATCTCTCCTCTCCTCATTAATTTGTTTTAGTATATATATTTTTTTCTTCTCTCTAGAAACATACAAACCATAACATTAACAGTAAACGAGAAAAGATTCCTTCTATTCACGCACGTTGCCATCGTACGTAGAATCGTGTGATTGTAAAAGTTGGAGCATTTGCATTTTCGTCGGCTCTCTTCTCGCCGCAAATAAGTCCCAACCTTCAAATCCTCTCCCCTTGTCTCAAAGTTCAAATATTTTTTCTACCGTCTGAATTGATTATGCAGAATTTCGTATAAGTTAACCAGAAAATAGAAATCTTACAATTAAAATCCCTCCGTCTCTCATACATAGACATCATCCTCTCGCGCGCGCTTCATCTTCAAAACAATGTATTCTTCATCGTCTGTATCTAAATATCTCAGTTTTGTCCCTCTCTTGGCCGTGGTGGCCATACAGCTGCTCCTTATACGCAGCGTTTCGTGCTTGAACATTACCAATGCGTATCTCAACCACAAATGCATGGATAGTCAAGGGAAATACAAGCCGGGAAGTGCGTACGAGAAAAACCTCAATTCAATCCTCACTTCCATTGCTTCGACAAGTAACAATACCGCCGGTTACAGCATGATGTCCATTAGTAACGGTCCTCATGGTAACGTCTCTGCCATCCTCCAGTGCCGCGGCGACTCCTACGGGTCCAAGTGCAGGGGCTGCTATGCCACAGCCCTCGCTGGGGTAACATCACTTCTGAATTATTGATTAACTGTTACATATTTATTTACATGTTCAAATCTGAGAACACACATGCAAACTTTGGTTACATTTTAACAATATCTATATAGTACATACAAATATATTTATTGTATGTAAAATAGTATGTGGAAAGTTGATATTAAATGTGGTGTTATGTGACAGCTTCGTAGGAGATGTCCAAGATACAAAGCGGGAGTAATATGGTACGACCAATGTCATCTCGACATTTCTGCGGTCGATTCTGTAGGGAAGATCCATTACGAGAACAACTTCTGTATGTCCAATGCGAAGAACGTCACCGATGAAAAAGATACGTTCGATGAGACGTGGTTTACTCTTTTCGGCAATCTGACAAGTATAGCAGTTAATTACGAAAAGAACTACAGAAACCCGGCACCGCTGTACGCGGCGGGTGAGAGGAGGTTCGAGAAAGATAAGGTGTACGGTATGGTGCAATGTACCAAAGACTTATCGCTAAGGGCTTGTCAGGAGTGTTTGACGTCTAAGCTATTGCGTTTACAAGATTGTTTGTACCAAAAACGAGGAGCAAGAGTTGTGGGTAGGAGCTGTAACTTTAGGTTTGAGTTTTACCCTTTTGTTACTACCACTCCCGGTCATAAATATTTTATAAGCTAAGTGTCACAGACTTGATCTTGTTGATCAGAACTGTACAGTCTCAGACTTTTCTGTCTCGTGTAAAAGGTGAAGTGATTAAGCCTTGCAAAATATATATTCAATTCTTAGAGAAAATAGTTTAATAAAAAGAAAAGAAAAGAAAGCAAGGGTTATTTTATTAAGAATTGATGGACGATAAGATGTTACAATTAAAAAAAAAAAAGAATCGATGGATAATTATAAATGAGTAATTCTATCTCTGTTGTTTATATGTGACAAATAACTATTATGCTAAATCTTGAGCGAAAAGAATTTGTTATATGGCAAATGACAAATACTATATAGATTTTGGTCAAAAGAAAAACTTATATATAGACACTTCTGTTGGAATCTCCTATTTTACCAATTAAATGCTAGGAATCTTGTAACAATAAATTAACAAATGAATTCCTTCATTTCAGGTTGGCACCGTACGAATCGTGTGAACTAAGCCACACCTCTGAACTTTAACATTTTCGTCGGCTCTCTTCTCGCCGCAAATAAGTCTCAACCTTCAACGCTTCTCTCCTCTCCTTACAAAGTGTAAACATTTTTTCCTACAAGCTGACTTTCTCAATCGAATTTCGTATAAGATAACCAAAAAAAAAGTAAACCATATAAATAAACATCATATATGTAATATTTGGTATCCAAATCCCTCGGAGTCTCGTACATAAACATCAGTCTAAACGATAAAAAAAGCCTTTTGAGAAAAAATCCAAAACAATGTACTCCTCATCGTCTGTATCAAAACGCCTCATTTTGGTCCTTGTCTTGGCCATACAACTACTCCTTATAAACAGCGTTTTGTCCTTGAACATGACCAATGCGTATCTCAACCACAAATGCTTAGTTAGTCAAGGTAAATACCAGCCGGGAAGTGCGTACGAGAAAAACCTCAAATCTATCATCAAATCCATCGCTACGACCAGTAACAATATCGCCGGTTACGAAATGATGTCCCTTGGTGGTCGTGATGATACTGTATCCGCTATCTTCCAGTGCCGCGGCGACTCCTACGGGACCAAGTGTCGCGACTGCTTTGCCACCGCTGTCGCCGGGGTAATGTCACTTCGGTATTATTAATTGGCTGTCACGTTTTAACATGTATATATCTGCGCGCGCACACGTCAGTTTTTGGTTACATTTTAGCGATAAGACAAGAAATTTAAAACGTACTTACTATGTGTATATTAGTCCCCGCAATCTCGTTATTGACTGTGGCCTCGATATTGAAAATGCATATGACAGCTTCGTAGGAGATGTCCGAGGTACAAGGGAGGGATAATATGGTACGACCTATGTCTTCTCGCGATTTCTACAATCGATTCTTCTATAGGGAAGATCGATTACGAAAATAATTTCTGCATGTCCAACGCGAAGAAGGTGGGCGGAGATTTTTTTGCGTACGAAGTTAGTTGGAATACTCTCATTGACAATTTGACGACTATAGCCATGAGTGTTCAAAACTACAGCGACCCAGCAGCACTGTACGGGGCGGGGGAGAGGAGATACAAGAAGACGAAGCTGTATGGAATGGTGCAGTGTACGAAAGACATATCGCCAAAAGCTTGTAAGGAGTGTTTGTTGTTTAATAACATGCATTTTCAAGATTGCTTGCAAAATAAACAAGGAGCGAGAGTTGTGGGTAGGAGCTGTAACTTTAGGTTTGAGTTGTACCCTTTTGTTACCAAAACCGGTCCTAAATATCTGCAGAGCTAAAGATTATAATTAAAATTGGCTTTTAGATTTTATTTACTAATTTTTCAAGTTTATTATTATAATGATATATATGTTGCAAATGATCCGGGACCGGACCCAAGAAGGCATTTAATACATTCGTACAAAAAAAAAAAAACAACTACATCACATCATGATCGTGTTCCTGTGACAGGAATGCGATATAACGATGATGAGACTACTTTGGTTTGTTATCCATTGGTTTAATCACCTCAGCGTGACAGCCCAATGTAACCCATATTTCACACAACAAAACAATTAACCATCCAGTTGTTCTCAAATATCCGTTTCAACATGTATATTGTATATACATAGGAGAAACCTGAACTGCAATTATCAATACTAGTTCCGAACCCGCGCTACGCCGCGGTCGTTGGATTTGGATACCTATTTGGCTGGTTCTTAGGCCTGAGACATTTATCTGAAATTGAAACTCGAACATGAACCCGATCCGAGAAACCCGAACCCAACCCAAAAAAATATATTAAAAACCCCGATCAATTACAGTTTATCCAAACCCAAAATCCGAATAAACCGAACCGAATCCGAGCCGAACCCGATAAGTAATATTAAAAAATCAGAACGGTTTCTATTTGTCTAAACCCGAAAAACCGAAACCCGAATAAACCGAACCCGAACTTAAAATATCCGAACTCAAACTCTAATACCCTATTTTCGATTTTTTCATTAATATTGGTTACTTTGGTTTTGAAAAAACCCGAAAACCCTGAACCCGAACCCGAAATAAACCGAACCGAACTCGAAGTAAAACCCGATCGGGTTTGATATGAAATCTGAAACCCGACACGAAACCGAAATAAACCGAACCAAACCCGAATGACAATTAGAAAAAAACCCGAACGGTTTCTATACGTCGAAACCCGAAAAACCGAATCATCCGACCCGAACCCGAAAAATTAACCGAAGTAACAGCCTACTGGTTACGGGCTGGACGTTTTGGTTGGCCTGCGATGGCCCTTGTTTTTTTTGTTAAGTGTTCATTTGTGACGTGGACAAAGAAAATGTTCTGATTGGTGTTGATTTGTGACGTGTCCAAACGAAATGTTCTGGTTGGCTTCTCAACTTTTTTCATTTATTGACGTGTCATCACCACATGCTGTTTCGGATCCTACGTGTCAAGTTCTGGAGAGGCACTTGTGTTATTATTGTGTTGATTTAAAAATATATATATTTACAGGTCATTATTGGTCGAAGTGCTTTACTATTTATTTAGATAAGTCTTCAGGCTCATTTCAGAGTCAATATGTTTTATGGTGTCATTTATTCCCTGTGAATCTGAATTCACTGGTTGACTTTATTTTGTACTTTTCAGTATGATAGTGTCAACCATTTTGTTTCTAAATCTTTGTTTTATTTTTTAGTGTATTTTAGTTTCTGACTCGGGATTTATTCTTATATATATATATATATATATTATTTTTTAAAAAATAAACTCATTAAAATTAAAATTAAACTCATAAAAATTAAAAATATATAAAATACAAAATTATAATAAAAAAGTCATAGGAGTACCTTTTGGTTTAACAGCACTCCATTTTTTCCCCCACGTTATAAACAACAAACGAAAATTTCGCGCAAAGCGCTAATGAGATGAAAGTGAAAGTTGGAATCTTGTAACTATATAGCTGTGTGATCAATTAATAATGCCTTCATTTTACGTCGACACCGTAGGAATCATGTGATTGTAAAAGTTAAAACTCAGTCATACCTTTGAACCTTTACTTTATGTCGCCGCAAGTTCGAAGTGCCAAAAAGGAAAAAAAAAAAAAGAAGAAGAAAGGAAAACTGGAAAAAAATTTGTTCTTCTTATCCAAATTCCTCTGAGTCGACGCAGCTTCATCTATGCAAAAAATAAAAATAAAAGATAAACAAAAAATAAAAATCCAAAACGATGTACTCTTCATCATCCTCTGTATTAAAACGCCTCGTTTTGGTCCATATCGTTGCCGTGGTGGCCATACAATTGCTCTTTACGCGCAGAGTTTTGTCATTGAACACGAACAACGTGTATCTCCACCACAAATGCATCGTAAGTCAAGGGAAATATCAGCCTGGAAGTGAATACGAGAAAAACCTCAATCAGCTCATCCATTCCATTTCGCAACGGTTACGACGAGAAGTCCCTTGGTAAGGGTCCCAATTTTGTCACCTTCATGTATCAGTGCCGTACGGCGACTCCTACGGGCTTAAGTGTCGCTCCTGCTATACTACCGCCCTCTCCGCGGTAATGTTAAGGTCACTATTTATTAGCTATCACGTATTTAGTACATAAATGTAAGAGCTTGCACACACATGTCAATTTTGGTTACATCTTAGCGAGATGATCACCCTGTTTCACAATGTTAGATGTTTACACTTTTCACATATATTAATCTATCTTTGTTTCTATCGTTAAGTACGAGTTGTTTCATTTGTTATAACTCGAATAAATCTCTGACTAAAAGTGGTACATTTTTAGCCAAAAGAAAGTAGTAACGGTACCATAGGGAATGTTAGTGTTTTGGGAAACAAATATTTTTCTAAAAGACCTAATAATTTGTGGCTGAAGGAGTACATCATAGATATATAAAACTATATATTATACGTTAATTATTCCGTGCAATGTTGTAACATGCATGTGATTGATTGTGGTGTCTATTTGCAAATTTTATACGGTAGCTTCGTAGAAGATGTCCGAGAAACAAGGGGGGTATAATATGGTACGACCAATGTCTTGTGGAGATTTCTTCCATCAGTTCGGACGGGAAGGTCGACTACGACAACAATATCTGTATGTCCAAAGCGAAGAGAGGTGATATGGAGGCATTCTTTAAAAACATGACAAGTTTCTTGACAAATCTGACTTTAAAAGCCACCAGTGAAAAAAACGTAGACGGTGACAACCAGCCGGTGCTTTACGAGACAGGGGAGGGAAGGCTTGGGACAAAGAATCTGTACGGAATGGTGCAGTGTACGAAAGACTTATCGGTTAAGGGTTGTCAAACGTGTTTGGATTGGATTGTGGTGAAGGAATCTGGATGCTGCGACATTAAACAAGGAGCGAGAGTTTTTAGTACGAGTTGTACCTTTAGGTACGAATTTCACCCTTTTATTACAACGACTGTTTGACGAGAGCTATTTCTATCTATATTCTGTATTGTGCTAGAATTTTGTTTTGAGCGGATAAAAGGTAATAACACGGGCGTTTAGAACAGCTCTACTGGTCAGATATTCAAAATGAGCACCTCACATATAAAAACTATTATTTTATATGTTTATTAACAATTAAGTTTTAATTATTTTTGAAAAGTGCTTGAAAAATTCCAAATAATAACGTCGTCATTCGAGGCCACAATATCTCAGATTCTTGCTAGATATTTGTAAGTAAAGTAGTCTATTTTTTTAACAAATTAACTTATTTTTTATTATATAGAAAAATACTACAAACCTAACATTTATAGTAGAGGGAAAGTCATATATCCTTGTATTTGTTTTAATTAATAACGTCGTCTATTTTTTCATTAATTAATTTGTTTTTATTGTATAATGCTTATAAAATGAAACCGGAAGTTGGAATCTGATCCAATTTTAGCCCAAAAAACAAAGAACCTTGTAGTAATTAATAAACTAACAATCAGTACCTTCATTTTAGGTTGCCATCGTACAAATCGTGTGACTGTAAGAGTTTGGAATTTTACTTTTTCGTCGGCCCTTTTGTCGCCGCAAATACCAAGTCCCAGCTCCTAGCTCCTCTCTCCTGTCCGTTACAAACTGTGACATTTATTCTAAAAAAATGAATTTATCAATCGAATTTCGTATAAGGTTACTAAAAACTGTAAACCATGCATATATATTATAAGTAATTTCCATTCAAGACTTTTTAATTTCTAATTCAGTATCCAAATCCCTCCGAGTCTCCTACAAAAACATCACAGTCTCAACGCGTCATCTACAAAGAAAGACACCCCTTTGAGGAAAAAAGAATCCAAAACAATGTACTCGGCATCGTTCGTATCCAAACGCCTCATTTTGGTCCCTATCTTGGCCATGCAACTGCTCCTTATACGCAGCGCTTCGTCGTTGAACATGACCAATGCATATCTCAACCATAAATGCTTCGCAAGTCAAGGGAAATACATGCCTGGAAGTGTGTACGAGAAAGGCCTCACATCTATCGTTGATTCTATCCCTTTGACCAGTAATTTTAGCAGCGGTTATGAAATGATGTCCCGTGGTAAAGGTCCTAAATACGTCTCCGCCCTCCTCCAGTGCCGCGGCGACTCATACGGGCCCAAGTGCCGCTCCTGCTATACCACTGCCCTTTCTGGGGTAACGCTTAATTACTTCAATATCATTTATTATCTGCAACACATACAATAGTATAGATAAAAAAGTAACTATATCTTATAAGTTCAGTCCGTGCAATGTTGATATTGGTTGTGCATGGCGTCAATATGCACATTGTATATGACAGCTTCGTAGGAAATGTCCGAGATTCAAAGGAGGAATAATATGGTACGACCAATGTCTTCTCGAGATTTCTGGAGTCGATACTGTAGGGAAGGTCGACTACGACAACAATATATGTATGTCCAACGCTAAGAACGTGAGTGGCGATCACGATGCAATCGAGGAGAAGTGGGTGTCTTTCCTCAACAATCTAACAGCAATAGTCATCAGTAAAGAAAACTTATACAAGGGCTACCCGGCGCTGTACGCAGCAGGGGAGACGAAGCTCGGGGCAAACAAGAAGATGTATGCAATGGTGCAGTGTACGAAAGACTTATCTATAAAGAGTTGTCAGGTGTGTGTGGGGAATCTTGCCGTGCGTTTTCAAAATTGCTGGTACGGTAAACAAGGAATGAGAGTCTTGGGTAGGAGCTGTAACTTTAGGTTTGAGCTTTACCCATTTGTTGATACCAAGGCAAGTCCTAAGTATTTGGAGATCTAAGGCAGTAATAATATGTGGGATTTTTTTCATGAACTTGTAAATTTCAATTGTCCTTGTTATGTATGGATTTATTGTGTTGTCCAGAAATGTCTCTTAGGTCACAAGGCATTGTGTTTTCTTTACTATTCTTCTTTCCATAACAAAATGTGAGTTTGGCACAAAACACAATCATAACATAATTCAACTCATCACTGACAAACTGCGCTTTTTGATCCGCCGATATTATGGTAAAACATTGGTAAATATGGATATATTTTCTCGGACCAAATATGAATAGAATCATTACAACAAAACATGAATAAATCTTAAAATTGTTGTGAAATACGTAAGAAAAGTAAACGTCTTGACATTGCTATATTTTGTTCATTCCAATTTGGTGTCAAGAACACAAAATTTTGCGCAAACCACGGATCACATACCAATTAATACTTCTAAAATGCTTATGAGATGGAAAATAAAGTTGGAATCTTATCATTTTATCCAAAAAGAAAGAATCTCGTAATTATATAACTACGTAACGAATTAACGCCTTCATTTCAGGTCGTCACCCTACTAATTGTGTGATTGTAATAGTTTGAGCTAAGTCACATTTTCGTCGGCCCTCTTCTCGCTGCAAATACCAAGTCTCAACCCTCCAACTCCTCTCTCCTGTCCGTTACAAATTGTAAACATTTATCCTAGAAACTGAATTAATAATAAATAAAAATTCGTCTAAGGTCATAAAAAACTGACAACTATACATATGAAGAAAATCATTTCCATTCAATTTCAGATTCCTCCGACTCCGAGTCTCCTTCATAACATTCTAAGCACGTTGCTTCGCCTATATCAAAAAGCATTTAAAAAAGAACAAATCGAAAATGATCTACTCTTTATCAAAAGGCCTCGTTTTGATCCATATATTTACCGTGGTGGCCATACAACTCCTACTTATACGCAGTGTTTTGTCTTTGAACGTGACCAATGAGTATCTGCACCACAAATGCATCGAAAGCCAAGGGAAATATCAGCCTGGAAGTGCGTACGAGAAAAACCTCAATGAAATCATCCGTGCCACCTCTACCGAAGATTTTCTTAGAGGTTACGCTTCCAAGACGAATGGTGAGGGTCCCAATTCCGTCACCTTCTTGTACCAGTGTCGCGGCGACTCCTACGGGCCTAAGTGCCGCTCTTGCTACGCAACAGCCCTCGCGGGGGTAACATTACTTCATTTTTATCGATATCCATATACATATATAAAAACTATATATTATACGGTGAGTTATTTTGGGATTTTGTGCAATGTTGTAATTGACTGTGGTGTTTATATGCAAATGTATACGACAGCTTCGTAAGAGATGTCCGGGAAACAAGGGGAGTATTATATGGTACGACCAATGTCTTATGGAGATTTCTCCCATCAGTACTGACGCACAGATCGATTACGACAACATTATCTGTATGGCCAACGCGAAGAACGTGAGCGGCAATCAGCAGCTTTTCAGACAGGAACTGGCGTATTTCCTGGACAAGCTGAATTTGAAAGCCACCAATAAGAAAAACATGGACCGCAATAGACAGGCAGTGCTCTACGCTGCGGGGGAGGAAAGGGTCGGGACGAAGACGATGTACGGAATGGTGCAGTGTTCGAAAGACTTGTGGTTAAAGGGTTGCGATGGGTGTTTGGAATATATTGTCATGAAGGAATCGAATTGTTGCGCAGGCAAACAAGGAGGGAGAGTTTTCAGTACTAGCTGTACCTTTAGGTATGAATTTTACCCCTTTCTTGCAAAATAGTGTTTGAGGATCTCTTTTTTTCTTTCTAGATATATTAATTGTTTTGGAGCGAATAAGATGTAATATTTTGGTTGTGGTTTGTTTTGTATAACACATGTTTAGAACGGCATTTTTGAGTTTTTATATTATAAATAAGCACCAGGAATATTTGTCAAAAAAGCGATGTATGTTAACATCCATGTATTTTTACATATTATTTGGTTTTTATGTAATAACGTTTAACCACACTCATTTTCCATTTATATGTTAAGTTAGCGATGAATATCAACATTGGTAAATAAGCGATGAAAATTGACTTTAATTATTCGAATTAATTTTCCTATATATTTTGATAATCGGTACAAAATTTAATAAAACAAAAATAAAAGCATCATACAAATTAAACTCCAAAAATATCACACAGAGTTGGAATCTTATAAAAAAAAAAAATTAAAATTAAAATCAAAGAATCTTTTATTATAATAATTTAGGAATTAAAACCTGCATCTCAGGATGGCACCGTACAAATCGTGTGATTTTAAGATTAGTCCACATTCTCCCTTAATATGTGATGTTTATAGAATTTTCATGTTTTTAATCATGTTTTCTCACCTCTTTTTGATCATTTTAGTTGCATTTAGGTTTGTTTAGGATTGCATTTGTGTACGTTGTCCCAATCAGGTTCTGGAGTAGCTGCATTGTGGAATTGGGGGGAGTCAAGAAGAGATAAGTCAAGAAAACAAAGAAAACAACTCGGAGTCACTGTAGCGACTGGATGTAGCGTGTGGATTTGGGTCGCTACAAATCAACCGTAGATAGCGACCAGATATAGCGACTTGATCCTCTCGCTACGAAATTTAAAACATTACAGCGTTATATGGCGCCTGGATATAGCGACGTGATCGAGTCGCTAAGAAGATGAAGCTCGAGAAGAAGAGTCCATAGCGACTTGTCCTAGCGACTCGATTTCGGTCGCTACAAAATCAAGAAACCATAGCGACTGGAAATAGCGCCTGGATCAAGTCGCTACGAGCATCCCACTCACTAAACAGCTGTTTTCCACTATACCAACTCCCAAAAAGTGTTCTCTCACCCTTTGAAAAGCCTGGATTTCGACCATTATGGAGAGGATGTTTTTAGATCTGAAAAACTAAGCTTTGTATTGTAGAACAACATCTAGATTCTTATCTTTGTATGAATCATTAAATCTTCTTTTTATCATCTCATATTTTCTTATGATCATGTCTTCTTTCTTGATTACTTTGAGTTTAACTTGTTCTAGTATGGAGTAGTTTCTTAATTAGATTCTGGGATGGGTTGACCAAGGATGATCTGAAGGAGTTTAGAGTTTGATTAGAGGTTTCTAAGTTATTTCTTCTCCTAGAGTGGATTGAACCATAGTTATAAGTCTTGATTGCTTAGAACTATGATCTTAGGCATCTTTGTACATCAAAAGTGTTCAAAGTGCTAGAACTGATTCTTGGAGAGTCTAGTACTCACTTAGCCAATGAGAGTTGATGCTAGGTTGCTGGATAGACTAGAAGAGACTTGATTGAATGCATATTATCTTGTAGTTTCCAATGAGAATTGAGTTTACAAACTGCTTGATAGTATAGGATTGATGTCATGAAAGTGAATCAATGCACCATTGTGTCTTAGTTTAGAAATGATCTAGTAAGGCTCTAGTTACCCTTTAGTCTCCAAAAGATCATCCAAAGTCTTAAAACCTAATCCCAGGGTCTAATGCTTTTAATATTGAATCTTAATCTTAATCTTTTGCTATTGCTCTGCTTTTCTATAAATCATTCTGTTTCTGTTTGAATCACCTTGTTTAATATTTGCAACTTATTTGTTGTTAGATTACTTGCTTTTATCTTGTTTACCTTGAGGTTACTTAGTTTCTTGTTAGTTAAATCACTAAAACCAAAATCTGATTGCACTTGGATTGAGAAATTTCCTGCATCTTTAGTGTGTTAACTTCCTAGGTGGATTGAACCTCAACACTACAATGACATGAGTGGGGTGAGTAATTGATATTTGATTGCAAAATCCTCTTATCAATTTGGCGCCGTTGCCATCCTAGGATTGTTTAGCCATTAGAGTTTGGAAATTGTTTGAGACTAAGTTTCTTCTACCTTGAACTCTAATTTTCTTGAGTTTTCTCTGTTTTGCAAGGTGCATGATCACTAGGAGCAGAGGTCCAACAGACTTAGTTCCTAGAGCTGAAGACATCAGAGCTTTAGAGAGAAACATTGCAAGAGAAAGAAGGGATCAAGAAAGAGCTGCTCATTTACAAAGGTTGGGTCACAATATGGCTAATCAACAAGAAGCTCATGGAGCTCAAGGAAGAGAGCAGCAAGACCAATTGGAGAGATAGATGCACCTAGCATCTATGGCAATAGATGTGGTATCAGACCACCCCCAATTGAGAACAACAACTTTGAAATCAAAGGGAGCCTCCTCAACATGATTCAGAGCAACAAATTTCATGGGCTACCTTTGGAGGATCCCCTAGATCATCTTGACAAGTTTGACATGCTCTGTAGCACAGTCAAGACGAATGGAGTATCTGAAGATGCATTCAAACTCAGACTCTTTCCATTCTCCCTTGGAGACAAGGCTCACCTCTGGGAAAAGAGTCTACCTGAAGGAAAGATCACCACTTGGGATCAGTGCAAGAAGGAATTCCTAGCCAAGTTCTTCTCTACTTCAAGGACAGCCAGGCTAAGGAATGAAATCTCCAGCTTTGCTCAGAAGGAGAATGAAAATTTTGGAGAGGCTTGGGAAAGATTTCATGGCTACACTTTACAGTGTCCACACCATGGATTCTCAAAAGAAAGTCTACTTACAACTCTGTATAGGGGAGTTCTCCCAAAATACAGGATGATGTTGGACACTGCTAGCAATGGAAACTTTCTAGGGCTTTCTGAAGCTGATGGTCTAAAACTTGTGGAGAATCTCTACCAAAGCAACTCAGCTTATGGGGATGATTATGACAGAACATCCAGGACAGGAGGTGATGATCAGAGGAAGCAGATTCTAGCCCTTAATGAGAAGATGGATAAGTTGCTGAAGGCAAACCAAAGAGCTGTCAACTATGTAGGTGATCATGATCCTACTCAAAGTTATCAAGTCTGCAATTTGGACATGCTCCATGATTCACAAGAAGAGCTGAACTACATTGGGAATCAAGGGTATCAAAGAGGCTTTAACAACAACTATAGGAATCACCCCAATCTGTCCTATAGAAGTAACAATGTGGAGAACCCTCAAGAGCAGAATTACCCCCAACCTAGACCCCAACCTCCCAATCAACAACAAGGAGCCTACCAACAAAAGCCTCTCTACAATAATCAGGTTTTCCAGCCCCAACATCAACAACCTAACCAACAGACGGTTTACCCTAACCAAGGGATGAACCACCAGCAACAAGTTCAGGGCAGTTCTTCCAACTCTCAAAATGATACCACTCAGTCCTTACTTAGACAGATATTGGAAGGGCAAGGCAAGTCAGCTATTGAGATCTCCACAATGAAGAATGACTTCAATGCCAAAGTGGACAGCTTGCAACAACATATCAAAACCTTGGACAATCAATTGGCTCAACTATCATCAACTTCTACAAGAACAAGTGGTCAACTTCCTGGAAAATCTGTGGTTAACCCAAAGGAGTATTGCCATGCCATATTCTCCAATGATGGAAATGAGGTAAAATCCACTCCTCCTCCCAAAGCTATGAGAGACATCAAATCTGATGAGAATGAACAAGCAATAGAGGAGATCTCCAGGCTTCTTCATGGTTCAAGTGCTGAGAATTATGTTGTTGAGAAGGCTGTGAAAGTTGAAGGGAAACTAAGGAAAGGAAAGAGGTCACAAGAACATTGAAAAGGCAGAATCTACTGAGGTTGAACCTTCTCCTTATGAGCCAAGCTTCCATTTCCAGGTAGATTCCTCACCAAGGCACAAAAAAAGTCATCTCCACATTCAGGAAGGATATGAGTGAGATTGGTATTGAGCTGCCAAATATGCCAACTATGAAAGAAGCTCATCAACAAATGCTGCTTATTAAGGATATTCTAGCAAACAAGGAGAAGGTAGAAGAGCTTATGGGAATCTCTACATTGCCCAAAGAGCCTCCAGCCAACCCCACCTCCATTCCTAAGCTTGAAGATCAAGGGAAGTTCACAATACCTTGTTCTCTTGGACCTTTAAAGCTTGATGATGCACTTGCTGATTCTGGTGCTACTGTGAATGTGATCTCTCTTGAGATGGTTCAGAGTCTAGGGATCACTGACATAAAGGCTCTCACATCTTCTATCATGCTTGGGGATGCTTCTGCTAAGTCTCCAATTGGAATCATCCAGGATTATCCTATGAAGGTTGAAGATTGCACAGTCCCAATAGATCTCACTGTTGTGGAAATGGCTGAAAATAGGAAAGTCCCTTTGATCCTTGGTAGACCATTCCTTTACACTGTTGGGGCCATTATTGACTTCCCCAACAAGAGAGCAACCCTTCATCATATCAACAACAAGGTCTCCTACCCACTACATTCTTCCACTTCTGACTATTGTGGAACAATAACCATTGGAGAGTTGGATATCAAAGCAGACAGAGCTGAAAAGGTTGAAGTTTATGAATGTGGTGAAGGATCAGTCTCCAAAAGCTGAGGGTGCAGAAAAAATTATATGGTAAATGTCTACAAGGAGAGTTTGATGAGCACATGGGATGTGCTAAAAAAGAGGAGTTGAGAAGAGCCACAAAGGCTAATCTTGAGGACAAGAAGAAGATAAAAGGACCTCAGCCTCCCTCTATTGATCCATCTCCAAACACTCTTAGCCTTCCCCTTGAAGCTTAAGGATGGATACATTGAGTACAAGACCAAGTGCAAGGGAAAGTCCAAACCATTCTCATGTGTCAAAGCCATCATCAGTCCTGAACTTCAAGGAGATCCAATCAAGCTGCAAGAGCTTCTTTCTCAAGTCCTGACCCTCACCTTTGAAGGCAGGCCAAATCCAAACCCTCACTAGCAAATGGAAGAAGAGTCAAGCTAGGGACTTTAAACAAGCTCACTTGGGAGGAAGTCCCATGGTATCCTTTGTATATATATCTCTATCCCTATCTTTTTATCTTGTTTTGTGTGTTTTTCAAGTGTTTTGAAAAAAAAACTTAGGTCAATGCTGGCAAAACCAAGTTTGGGGGAGCCTTCAAGCTTCATTCTTCTCTCACTTTCCCTCTTCAGCTAAGACAACTTCAGGTAACACTCCAAACCCTATTTGCATTAGTTTTCTTTTGTATTTAGGTCTTCTCTCTCAAGTCTACTCTCACACAAGGGACTGTGTGAAGTAAGTTTGGGGGAGAGGCCTAGTATTTGACCATGTGTTTTCTTTTGGTTTCTTCATTGAGTCTCATTTGCATTGCACATAGTTAGTTTGCTTAAAAACCCAAAAAAAAAAAATTGAAAAAAAAAAATATTGAAAAAAATATTTCAAAAATACAAAAAAATGCATTTAGATCATCATCTTTCTTTTGATTTTAGGATTGAGTTTAGCTTCATTCTAGGTTGCATTTACATATGCATAGTGGATAATGATGAGTTTGTCTTGTAAGAGTTCACATTGGAGATTGAGAATAATGCCCTTGTTAGTAGTTATAAGTTGCTTGGACTTCCTCTAAGAAAAAGGAAAATTCATTGTTAAAAATGCTTGCCTTGAAAACTCTGGCCTGAGTGAACCTTGCATGATCTTCAATTCAACCTCATGAACTATTAAACTTGAATATGGACTTAATTTCTCTTGCTCAGGGGCTTGATATACACTCTTGTGGATTTTGCTTGGGTTTCCTTTTTCCTTGCACCACTCTTGTGTTAATCCAAGCACCTCTCCCTACCTTTAAACCCTTAGCTTCCTTTCAAGCCTGCATTGTTTTGATTGAGTGAGGCATTTCTTGATAGTGTTTACATGTGCAAAATATTGAGAGTATTGGGAACGACAAGGGCTGATCCTCATTTTGGCTAGCAATAGGACATCATTTGTGCTAGCATTTAGGTTGGGAAGTGAGATGAGATGTTCTTAATGGTGTTATTTTTGGGATTTGGGAGTGTATCAAAAGGAAAGTATAAATGAACTAGGTGTGAAATGAAAAAGAAAAGAGAGTCTCTAGGGAACTAGTCTAAGAAAAGCTCTAAGTCTAAAATCATTAGAAAAGAAAGAACCCTTCCTTAGTGTTTGAAGAGAAAAAGAGAATAAAAAAAGGGAAGAGAAAGATGAAATGAGCTAAGTAAAAAGTTGAGTTAAAAGTTCTCTAGTTGACTAACAATCCAAAGGTGAAAGTTCATTTGATGAGGTTTGGTTTTGGGAAAGAGTTTGGGGTGGTGAGTGAATTAAAAAGAGTAGACATTGGTTTAGAAAAAGTTTAGTACCAAGATCATTCTAGGATTGGGTAGAACAATGAGGATCAATCTTCATATGCATGAATTGTTCCCTTTCTTAGATAAATTTTGTATAATGTCAAATGCTCCTTGTTTTGAGAGATAGCCACCACCAAAAGAAAAAGAAACCTTAAGCCACCTTAAAAAGCCACTATCCCTTAACCAAATGAGAGTGATTGATTTCCCCTTTGCAAGAATGCACTTGAAACAACTTAATGAATGTAAGAGGTTGTATTGGTTTGATTGCTTGAGTTCCAATTGGCTTAGTGGACTAGGGGTTAAGTTTTGATAGCATTGAAGTATTACAAAGTCTATGATGTCTAGTTCATGCAATTTGTAACTATTGGAAGGACCTTAGGCTGAATCTCTTGTGTGAATTTTGTGGCTCTGAGTCCCCACTTTCAAACCTCTTTCTCATAATTTTTCTTTGGCTTTGCTTGAGGGCAAGCAAAGGATAAGTTTGGGGGAGTTGATGTTTATAGAATTTTCATGTTTTTAATCATGTTTTCTCACCTCTTTTTGATCATTTTAGTTGCATTTAGGTTTGTTTAGGATTGCATTTGTGTACGTTGTCCCAATCAGGTTCTGGAGTAGCTGCATTGTGGAATTGGGGGGAGTCAAGAAGAGATAAGTCAAGAAAACAAAGAAAACAACTCGGAGTCACTGTAGCGACTGGATGTAGCGTGTGGATTTGGGTCGCTACAAATCAACCGTAGATAGCGACCAGATATAGCGACTTGATCCTCTCGCTACGAAGTTTAAAACATTACAGCGTTATATGGCGCCTGGATATAGCGACGTGATCGAGTCGCTAAGAAGATGAAGCTCGAGAAGAAGAGTCCATAGCGACTTGTCCTAGCGACTCGATTTCGGTCGCTACAAAATCAAGAACCCATAGCGACTGGAAATAGCGCCTGGATCAAGTCGCTACGAGCATCTCACTCACTAAACAGCCTGTTTTCCACTATATCAACTCCCAAAAAGTGTTCTCTCACCTTTTAAAAGCCTGGATTTCGACCATTATGAGAAGAGGATGTTTTTAGATCTGAAAAACTAAGCTTTGTATTGTAGAACAACATCTAGATTCTTATCTTTGTATGAATCATTAAATCTTCTTTTTATCATCTCATATTTTCTTATGATCATGTCTTCTTTCTTGATTACTTTGAGTTTAACTTGTTCTAGTATGGAGTAGTTTCTTAATTAGATTCTGGGATGGGTTGACCAAGGATGATCTGAAGGAGTTTAGAGTTTGATTAGAGGTTTCTAAGTTATTTCTTCTCCTAGAGTGGATTGAACCATAGTTATAAGTCTTGATTGCTTAGAACTATGATCTTAGGCATCTTTGTACATCAAAAGTGTTCAAAGTGCTAGAACTGATTCTTGGAGAGTCTAGTACTCACTTAGCCAATGAGAGTTGATGCTAGGTTGCTGGATAGACTAGAAGAGACTTGATTGAATGCATATTATCTTGTAGTTTCCAATGAGAATTGAGTTTACAAACTGCTTGATAGTATAGGATTGATGTCATGAAAGTGAATCAATGCACCATTGTGTTCTTAGTTTAGAAATGATCTAGTAAGGCTCCTAGTTACCCTTTAGTCTCCAAAAGATCATCCAAAGTCTTAAAACCTAATCCCAGGGTCTAATGCTTTTAAATATTGAATCTTAATCTTAATCTTTTGCTATTGCTCTGCTTTTCTATAAATCATTCTGTTTCTGTTTGAATCACCTTGTTTAATATTTGCAACTTATTTGATTGTTAGATTACTTGCTTTTATCTTGTTTACCTTGAGGTTACTTAGTTTCTTGTTAGTTAAATCACTAAAACCAAAATCTGATTGCACTTGGATTGAGAAATTTCCTGCATCTTTAGTGTGTTAACTTCCTAGGTGGATTGAACCTCAACACTACAATGACATGAGTGGGTTGAGTAATTGATATTTGATTGCAAAATCCTCTTATCAATATGAGTAGTAGTAAGTAGTAAACCATACACCAGACAGCCCTAGCCACATGTTTTCCTTCTACATTCTCCTTCCAAAGCTAAGCACCACAAAATGAACTGATAAGATCTAGATATCATTTTGGCAGGATGAAGCATCTGCACCAACAATTGGTATATTTTCTACAGTTAGTGAGTTCTGAAGTTATAGTCGTCCTATAAGAGATTTGTATTTACTTTAGATGGATCCATGATATGTCCCCTTTTTAGCGAGTCAGTTCTTTGAGTCTTTGTGTCTTTTGGTGCCTTTTATTTATTTTTTGACTAATTTCAAGTTCGGTTGATGGAAAAACTTAGATCCACACAAGCATTGATTGTAGACGAAGGTCTTATGAAGTTGAAAGGTTGGAACATCTTTCATATTTTCGGGGAAAAAATAATACCGTACGTATATATAAACTACGTAACCAATGTTATAGTTCACCATCGTGCAATTATAAAATATTTAACTCTGTTCTTTTCGGTGTCGATACACCAAATATAAAGGAAAGTGTAGAACTTTGTCGACTAAAAAAAGAAATTCAGACAGACATTAGAACTTTGACTTTTTTCATTGGCCCTCCTCTTCCCTCGCCGCATATTATTGGGATAAGGATAGATTTATGATCAGGGAGAGTTCATATCAGGGAGAGGATCTTCATTTATGATCTGAGAACGAAAGTTGCTAAAACGTGATTCATCAAGACCAAACAAGAACTTGTGAACCTGAGCATCCTCCCGTTCTTTTTCAATATCTGCAGCGGCCTCACATGAACAAACCCGAACTGTTTGAATGTTATGCAGTTCTTCCCACAGTTTGGAAAGACGTCCAAAGTATTCAAGCACCGATTGACCATTCTGCTTGCAATTAGTAATCTCGTCTTGCAGAAGATGTTTACGCACGCCATTATTAACCGAAAAGCGACGTTTGAGAGATTCCCAAAGCTGTGATGCGTCTCCAACATATGCAACAGTGGAGCGAATGGTTGGATCTATCGAAGTACGAATCCAACCAATCACCATTGAGTTTGCTGCCGTCCATCGTCCTAGATCCGGATCTGCAGAGGGTTTAGTAATTGTTCCATCAAGAAAACCAACTTTGCGTTTAGCTTGGAGAGAGTTGTAGAGCTCTGTCGCCCATTCTGAATAGTTATCACCACGAAGGTGAACAGGAGTAATTAACGCGCCTGGATTATCAGACGGATGTATAAAATAATGTGGAGGAAGCTGCGACTCAGATGAAGAGCCGGTAGCTGTACTTTCCGACATGATGGCGGAAGTAAAGGTTTAGAAAAGAAAGAATAGGTCAGAGTCGATTGTCTCTGATACCATGAAATACTTTGGAAAAGCTTGAGTTTCATTGAGGCTCTAAGGCCATATTTATATGAATTACAAACAGCAGATTCTTAGGAATATATTAGGAGATAAACATTAGAAAGATTTCCAATCTAAGTAGATAAATCTATCCTTATCCCAATACATATACCAAGTCTCAAATGCCTAACTCCTCTCTCGTGTCCGTTACAGACTAAAACATTTCTTCTACAAGCTGAAATGACCAATCGACTTGTATAAAGTAACCAAGTTTCAAATATATTTTCAAAAGTCATCTCCACTCAATATCAAAAATCCCTCTGAGTTTCCTGTATAAACATATCCAAAGTCCTTCACGAATCAGATACCGAAAAAAAAAAAAATCCACTCCGGAAAAAATATAAAAATAGAAAACAATGCACTCTTCATCCCCTGTATCAAAACGCCTTGTTTCAGTCCCTATCTTGGCCGTGGTGGCCACACAACTCCTCTTTGTACACAGTGTTTTGTCCATGAACCAGGCCAATGCGTTGAACCAGACCAATGCGTATCTGCACCATACATGCATCAATAGTCAGGGGTTATACAAGTTGGGGAGTCCCTATGAGAGGAACCTCAAAAGTCTCATCGATGTTATCTCTACCTCAATAACTAAATACGGGTTTGTCAACGTTGAAAATGGTGATGCTCCTAATACCGTTTTTGCCAAGCTCCAGTGTCGGGGCGATTCTGACATACCCAAGTGCCGCTCTTGCTTCACCACTGCCTCGGCCGAGGTAACATAACTTGAAATTTATTGATTAGCTGACACATATTCACTTATATAAATGCCAACATACACACACGCCAGTTTGGTTGCATCTTAGTTATATACAGGTCGTCTCAAACTATTTGCAGGTCTTTTCCAAAATTTATATTAAAGTTATATTAAGTATAATACTTCAGTTTAGACCCAAATTATATGCAACCATATTCATTTTCTCCAGTTGCACATGCTAAAAATCCTAATATTATATTTGGATGGTTTAATCAAAGATAATGCTGATTGTTATTCTAAGGCTAGTGCAAAAGAATAAAAATTAGATTAATAGATGCTATTCTGTTCTTGATTTTGGTATCGATAGATAAATTGTGTGTGACAGGTTCTTAAGAGATGTCCAAAAACCAAGAGGAAAATAATATGGTACGACAACTGTCTTCTCGAGATTTCTCCAGTCAGCACCTTATTCACGCTGGATTACCAGAACAATTTCTATTTGTACAATGCAAAGGATGTAAGCGGAAATAAAGAACTGTTCAACAAGAATACGAGGGCTCTCCTCTATGAGTTGAAGGAGAAAGCCATTAGTAAAGAAAACAATGCCGGCAAGACTCAATTCTTGTACACGACAGGTGAGAAAAGTCTGGGGACGACAAAGTTGTATGCAATGGTGCAGTGTACGAAGGACTTATCGGCTGAAAATTGCAATGTTTGTTTAAATTGGATTATTGCAAAGCTTCCCAAGTGCTGCAATGGTAAACAAGGAGGAAGAGTTTTAAGTACGAGCTGTAATTTTAGATATGAGCTTTACCCTTTTGTAAAGACCATATAACGAGAGCTTTCTACCAAAAAAAAAAAAAAAGACCATATAACGAGAGCTACTGTTGTTGTTTTGAATAAGTGTTTATCTATTTTTGATAACGGATATCCTTATTGAGTCGACCAAAAAAATGTGACAGCATTTTTTTTCTTACAATGAAACTCAATGATCAGTCAAAAAGTGAGCCCATGGGCTTTTCTTAATGGGCCTTACCCCCAATTATAGCACGTTAAGGATCACGATGTTCGATGTCGGTGTTGTAGGATGGATTTGTCATTTGTGGTTATGCCCGTTTTTTGCCAAATTGTAAATATCATATAAATATGAAAGTTTAGGTGTTACAATTAGTGATTACAAATTGTTCTACCTAAAAAGATTGGTCCCATGGCAAAAAGAATAAAAATATGGAAGCAATAATGAATCGGTACACCGTAGATATATCTGCTTTGCAGCAACATATATCAATTAGTAGCGATAAAGCACTCGAGATCTCGGAAAGAAAAAGAAACCGAGAAGGGAAAGGCAAGAGAAGCCTAAGGAGAGAAGCTAAAGGAAGCACTCACTAAGCTAATCGGAAGAGGTTTCATCAGGCAGCCCACACAAAGCATTTCAACTAAGGAGGAGAAGGGAGGCTCGAAAAAAGACTGCCCTCAATGTCTAAAAACGACGCTCACCAAACCACGCAAAGAATCAACACTAAGGAGGGACTGCACACTCAAACAAAACATAGATCACAGGCTCACTCCACCAAGTTCTCTCCCCGAAGTCGGCTGGCACAGAGACCCAGATCACAGCAAAGCAGCCTTACTAACTCCTCCGAAAGCCAAAAGAACGAGACCTAAAACCTAAATAAAAAAACCTCCCGCAAACCACACCAACACGGAACCTAGTCTACCACGAGCAAACCCGAGAGAACTAAATCCTAAACTCACAAAATGAGGAGCAGCCAAAGACGGGAGGAGAAAAGACAAACCAACACGGCAGCACAGCAAAGCAGGCCAGAATCCGAACGGCAGAAAGCCCAATCTTAACAACCCGAAGACCACAAGCCACCTCCAAGCACAGGACGGAGACCTTGCCGGAGAGAGCCAAAAACGTCGGAGAATGACGAAACAAGACCAAGATCTGGCCGGAGCAGAATCGAAGCATCGAAGCCGCCGCTAGAACACCACGATCCGCCAAACCCAACTCTAGCTTGACACCGAGCCACCAAAACAACGAGAAGGTAATCGGAGGAAAGATGCCTCCGCGAAGAGACGGAAGCTAATCACCGCCGGAGCTGCTGCCGTCCTCGAGCAGGACAGATCCGCGCTGAAGATCCACCGTCGTGAAGGGAATGTCCTGAAATCAGACTTGTATTTATTCTATTAGAGTCGTGATGTCGAGATAAGACAATCATATGATATTGGATGGTTATAATGTTTTGCTAGAAGCCGCTTATAACTTATGAGTTATGAACTCATTACCATTATCATATGATCCTATAGGGTCACACACCTAAGCAAACTGGATATTATAAATTGGGTTTTGATCATTAAAGTAATGATTATGATCAACGTATATAAGATATACGTCGATATCGACTTTCTGTGAGGGTGTCGATCGACACCAATGGTGGGTGTCGATCGACACTTGTTCGGTCACGACTTCTAGAAGTATTGACTTTTGGATGGTGTCGATCGACACCAATTAGGTTGGTGTCGATCGACACCCGTCGGCAGCTCCAGCCTATATATATGATATAGGGGCTGCTCGACAAAATATAACCAAAAACATATCAGAAGTTGTTCAGAAGTTGTTTTGAGCTTCAGAAAAACACAGAAACGAAGATAGAAACCCGAAGGCGAATCGTTCGCTCCGGCACTAGCATCCCGTCGTCCAGTTTGTGTGCGTGTGGACTTCTGTAGAGGCGCAGCACTTGAGGCGCTTGAGATCTCGATTACCTGTTCTTATTCCGCTGCAAAACCTTCAGGTATGTTCGAGATTTCATATATATTCAACATAGATTCAATTGGCACGATCCGTGGATTTAGGATTGTTGTTAGGGCTGTTTTAATATGATTAAAACCTGAACGAAATCCATCAGTGGTATCAGAGCGGTGTGTTTCTATTGAATCTGTTGAATATATGTAAATCAATCTGTTCAAAAATCGTTTTTGATGAAGAACACGTTCTGAGTTCTTCGGTGTCGATCGACACCAATTCGGTGTCGATCGACACCACTATGGTTTTCGCGTGAAAAATAGTTTTCGCGTGAAAACTTTAGTTTACGATCGGTTTAAACGGTAAATTAGTTATCGTTAATTAAACTGATTTGGTGGGTGTCGACCGACACTAAAGTAGTGTCGATCGACACCGGTCGGATATATGCAAATTGATTCGATCGGTTTAATCGGTTAAATGGTTTATCGCGATTGAACCGGATCAGAATCTGTCGGTCAACACAAAAGTTGTGTCGATCGACACTGACCTGGTGTCGATCGACACCACTTTAGAATTTGCGTAACTTGTTTAACTTAAGAAAATTTTAAAAGGTTTAAAACAAAGTTAAAATATCTAGAATATATAACTAATATAAACTAGATAAATGTTTCGTTCCTCAAACATAATATTAAGCTTTTAATATCTTCCCAATCTTGTCAACTGTCAAGGCTCGTTTCATTGTGTGATGGGTCTGCCAAAGCAGGGTGTCCGCAATTACATGAGTGAGGCAGGTTGTAATCGTTACTACGGACTTAAAAGATTGGTTTGCTTAAATGGGCTATCAAAATAGTTTTGGGCTCATAGATATAGGATTGGATTCGATATTAGATATTAATCCAAGACCAAGAATTATATATGATATAATTAGCAAAGTGTTGCTTACCTAAATAGCTAAAGTTTGGGCGATGGGCCAAAGCTCACTCAAATTTTTGTGAAATATGGATCTTGGATCATTATATTCAATTGAGGAAAATTGTTTTGAATATAATGTGAGTTTCTTAATTGTTAAGATTTCTCATTTCTTGAACATCAAAACTAAACTCTCATTTTGTGTTTTTCAGCAATGGCTAGCTCCCCTCTGATATTCATGCATTTTGATAGCTTTTGATCATGTCTTTTAGCTTCTTTTTCTTTGTTTTCCATTGCATTTAGGCATATCTAGGTTGCATTTGTGCATGTTTGTCCATATCAGGTGTTGGAGTGGCTATTTTGGAGATTTGGATGCAATTAAGCTTAAGTGGAACAAGAGATGAGATAAGAATCAAATGGCCAAAAATCGAGTAACTGAAAGATCGAGTCGAATGAAAGGCTTCCACTCCGAATTAGATTCAGCACCCTTCATCAAAGTTGAAGAGGATCGAGTTAGCTTTCCAATGGAGTTGGAATCAGGTCATTCTGATCAGCGGTTCAAAAGTTATGGCCATTTTACCACCTAGCGACCAGCCATAGGTCGCTAGCGACCTAGCGAGCGAAAATGATCAAACAACAAGGCCCTAGCGACCTGCTCTAGCGACCAAACACTGGTCTCTAGCGCCTAGCGACCTCTCCTAGCGATCAAATGCTGGTCTCTAGCGTCCAGAAGAAATGTTGACTTCCCTGAACCAAACTTTGACTTCCCGAAATTTCCTTTGTTTTTCCTGGTTTAACCCAAGATTGTTGGGTTAACTAGGGTTCTTTTTAGACTTGTATAAATAGGTTCTTTGCCTATTTTTAGAGATATCTCTTTTATACTTTTATCCTTTGTAAAAACCTAAAAACCTTTTGTGTTCTTTCTCTTTAATCAAGTACTATTGCTTAATCCTTTGATCTTTCTTTCCTTTTCTTGTTTATTTCCTTGTTTATTCTTGTTAATCTCTTGAATATGCATCTATCCTTCATGGATTTGTGTATCTTCATGGAGATTAGTGAGTAGTTTCTTAGTTAGTTTATGGATTAGGTAGACCTAGGGTGATTAAGGGGTGATCAAGGCTTAGCTAGTGTTTATCTGTTAGTTTCCTTCTCTACTGACTGTTCTTAATGCTAGATTAGAGGCAAAATCTCTGTTCCAGATGTTAGGGTTTTGCATGCCCAAAATGTGTTTGTTGAAATTCCTGAGCCAAGTCTTTAGAGAGCTTTGCATGCTAGCCAATGAGAGTTGATGCTAGGTGTTTAGTTTGCTTGATTAGACTTGTTCTTATTGCTGGCTTCCATGATTTGATCCAATGAGAATTGATGATCAAATCATGGTGGTTTAGGATCATTGCATGAGAGTGTTATGATTAGTGAAGTTGTTTATTGCATAGGAAGGTTCTTTATTGTATTTAGCTAGCCTTGGTTTCCCCCTTAGTCACTTGAAATCAATAACCTGTCTCCATAAGCCTAATGCCATTTTAGAATTTGATTTTCCCCTGTTTTTGTTATTTGCTTGCCTTGATTTCCTTGCTCTTAGTTTGATCCTTGTTTGTTTCTCTTTTATATCTTGATCTTGTTTTGTTTCTTGTTCTGTTCTGCTTTGTTTCTTGCTGCATTTTATTCTGATTTCTTGTTTGCTCTTTTGTTAGGTTGTTAGAATTATCATATCTCAACCTTGATTGCATTTAGCTTAAGTTGCTCTCTGAATCTTTGGTGTTTGTTTGATTACTTCCCAAGTGGTTTGACACTCTTTATACTACAATTGATTGATAGTGATTGAAAAATCCTGTTTATCAATTTGGCGCCGTTGCCATCTTGGGATTGTTAGTTAGACCATTAGAGATTGATAGCTTACTTGAGTCTAAATCAAATTTCTACCTGAAATCTCATTCTCTTTGTAAGTTTTCCTCTGTTTTGTAGGTGGTGCATGAACTTGCGGAGCAGAGGTCCTACAAACCTTGTTCCAATAGTGCACAACATCAGAGCTTTGGAAAGACAGCTTGCTAGGGAAAGGAGAGAGCAGGAAAGAGCAGATCACATCCAAAGACTAGGTCACAATATGGCCAACAATCAAGAAGACCAAGGAGCTCATGGCAGAGCTCAAGGAAGACCTATTGGGGAAATAGATGCACCTAGCATCTATGGCAATAGATGTGGGATCAGGCCACCTCCAATAGAAAACAACAACTTTGAGATAAAAGGGAGCCTACTCAACATGATCCAGAGCAATAAGTTTCATGGGTTACCTCTGGAGGACCCATTGGATCATCTAGACAAATTTAACATGCTCTGCAGCACTGTCAAGACAAATGGAGTTTCAGAGGATGCTTTCAAGCTGAGGCTCTTTCCATTCTCGCTTGGAGACAAGGCTCACCTCTGGGAAAAGAGTCTACCTGAAGGAAAGATCACCACTTGGGATCAGTGCAAGAAGGAATTCCTAGCCAAGTTCTTCTCTACTTCAAGGACAGCCAGGCTAAGAAATGAAATCTCCAGCTTTGCTCAGAAGGAGAATGAAAACTTTGGAGAAGCTTGGGAGAGATTCCATGGTTACACACTACAATGTCCACACCATGGATTCTCCAAGGAAAGCCTCCTCACCACTCTATATAGAGGTGTTCTTCCTAAGTACAGAATGATGTTAGACACAGCTAGCAATGGAAACTTTCTAGGCCTTTCTGAAGCTGCTGGTCTACAACTTGTGGAGAATGTCTACCAAAGCAACTCTGCTTATGGGGATGATTATGACAGAACATCCAGGACAGGAAGTGATGATCAGAGGAAGCAGATTCTGGCCCTAAATGAGAAGATGGATAAGTTGCTTAAGGCAAACCAAAGAGCTGTCAACTATGTAGGTGATCATGATCCTAATCAAAGTTATCAAGTCCGCAATTTGGACATGCTACATGATTCACAAGAAGAGCTGCACTACATTGGGAATCAAGGATATCAAAGAGGCTTCAACAACAACTATAGGAATCACCCCAATCTGTCCTATAGAAGTAACAATGTGGAGAACCCTCAAGAGCAGAACTACCCCCAACCTAGACCCCAACCTCCCAATCAACAACAAGGAGCCTATCAACAAAAGCCTTTCTACAATAACCAGGTTTTCCAGCCCCAACCTCAATACCCTAACCAACAAGGATTTTATCCTAACCATGGGAACAACCAGCAGCAAGTTCAGGGAAGTTCCTCCAATTCTCAAGAGGACACCAAGGTTTTGCTAAGACAGCTTCTAGAAGGGCAAGGAAGGCATGCTACAGAGATGAGCACTATGAAGAAAGAGTTCAATACAAGGTAGAGGGCTTGCAACAGCACATCAAAACCTTGGACAATCAGTTGGCTCAGCTACCATCTCCTTCTACAAGAACAAGTGGCCAACTTCCTGGAAAATCTGTGGTTAACCCCAAGGAGTATTGCAATGCCATCTTCTCCAATGATGGAAATGAGGTAAAATTCACTCACCCTCCCCAAGCTATAAGAGACATCCAATCTGATGAGAATGAGAGGGCAGTAGAGGAAATCTCCAGACTTCTTCATGGTTCTAGTGCTGAGAATTCTGTTGTTGAGAAGGTTGTGAAAGTTGAAGGGAAACCGAAGGAAAGGCAAGTGGTCACCAAGAAGATTGAAAAGTCAGAATCTACTGAGGTTGAACTTTCTCCTTATGAGCCCAAGCTTCCATTTCCAGGTAGAATCCTCACTAAGGCACAAAAGAAAGTCATCTCCACATTCAGGAAAGATATGAGTGAGATTGGCATTGAGCTGTCAAATATGCCAACCATGAAAGAAGCTCATCAACAAATGCTGCTCATTAAGGACATTTTAGCCAACAGAGAGAAGGTAGAAGAACTGCTGGGAATCTCTACATTACCCAAAGAGCCTCCAGCCAACCCCACCTCCATTCCCAAGCTTGAAGACCTAGGGAAGTTCACAATACCTTGTTCTCTTGGACCTTTAAAGCTTGATGATGCACTTGCTGACACTGGTGCTACTGTGAATGTGATCTCTCTTGAGATGGTTCAGAGTCTAGGGATCACTGACATAAAGGCTCTCAGATCTTCTATCATGCTTGGGGATGCTTCTGCTAAGTCTCCAATTGGAATCATCAAGGATTATCCTATGAAGGTTGAAGATTGCACAGTCCCAATAGATCTCACTGTTGTGAAAATGGCTGAAAATAGGAAAGTCCCTTTGATCCTTGGTAGACCATTCCTTTACACTGTTGGTGCAGTTATTGACTTCCCCAACAAGAGAGCAACCCTTCATCATATCAACAGCAAGGTCTCCTACCCACTGCTTTCTTCCACTTCTGACTATTGTGGAACAATAACTATTGGAGAGTTGGGAATAAAATCAGACAGAGCTGAAAAGGTTGAGGTATTGAATGAGGTGAAGGATCAGCCTCCAAAAGCTGAGTGTGCAGAAAAAGGTTTAGATGGTGAATGTCTACAAAGAGAGTTTGATGAGCACATGGGAAATGCTCAAAAAGAGAGGTTGGGTAGAGTTACAAAGGCTACTATTGAGGACAAAAAGAAGATGACAGAACCTCAGCCTCCTTACCTTGATCCAACCTCCAACACTATGAGCTTACACCCACTGAGGATCAAGGATGGATACATTCAGTATAAGGCCAAAGGAAATGGAAGGTCCAAACCATTCTCAAGTGTCAAAGCCATCATCAGTCCTGACCTTCAAGGAGATCCAATGAAGCTGCAAGAGCTTCTATCTCAAGTCCTGACCCTCACTCTTGAAGGCAGGCCAAGTCCAAATCCTCACTAGCAAGTGGAAGGAAAGTCAAGCTTAGTGACTTAAAACAAGCTCACTTGGGAGGAAGTCCCATGGTATCCTTTGTATATATCCCTATCTTTTTATATTGTTTTTGTGTGTTTTTGAAGTGTTTTGAAAAAGCTTAGGTCAATTCTGTCAAAACCAAGTTTGGGGGAGCCTTCAAGCTTCTTTCTTCTCCCACTTTCCTTCTCCAGCTAAGCCAACTTCAGGTACCACTCCATACCCTGCTTTTCATTTTTTTCTTTTGTGTTTAGGTCTTCTCTCTCAAGTCTACTCTCACACAAGAGACTGTGTGAAGTAAGTTTGGGGGAGAGGCCTAGTATTTGACTTTGTGTTTTCTTTTGTTTTCCCTTTTTGAGTCTGCATATTTGCATTGTAGATAGTTATGTTTTTCAAAAAAAATAAAAAAAATTGAAAAATTTCAAAAAATCAAAAAATGCATGTAGTTTCATATTTGTTTTTGCTTTTTAGGATTGAGTCTAGTTCATGATAGGTTGCATCTTGCATTTGCATTGGGGATAATGATGATCTTGCCTTGTTAAAGTTCATGTTAGGGATTGAAAATAGGGTCCTTTTGAGTTGTTTAAGGCTGCTAGAACTTCAATTTGGAACAAGGAAAATTCATTGTTTGAAAATTCTTGCCTTGAAAACTCTGGCCTAAGTGAACCTTGCATGATCTTCAATTCAACCTCATGAACTATGGAATTTGAACTTGGACTTGATTTCTCTTGCATAGGGGCCTGATATACACTCTTGTGGATTTTGCTTGGGTTTCCTTTCTTCTTTCACCACTCTTTTGTTGATCCAAGCACATCTCCCTACCTTTAAAGCCCTCAGCTTCCTTTCAAGCCTACATTGATTTGATTGAGTGAGGCCTTTTCCTGATAGTGTTTACATGTACAAAATCTTGAGAGTATTGGGAACGACAAGGGCTGATCCTCATTCTAGCTAGCATTGGGACATCATTTGTGCTAGCACTTAGGTTGGGAAGTGAGATGGGTTGTTCTTAGTGTTGATCTATTTGGGATTTGAGGAGTAGTTCAAAAGGAAAGTACAATGAACTAGGTGTGAAGTGAAAAAGAAAAGAGAGTCTCTAGGGAACTAGTCTAAGAAAAGCTCTAAGTCTGAAGAAAAAAAAAAAAAAGAACCCCTCCTTAGTATTTAGAAAAGATAAGCCTAAATAAAAAATAGAGGCAAAGAGAAGAGAAAGGGGGGGGGGCAAATAAAAAAAAAAGAGAGAGAGAAAGAAAGAGAAAAGAAGTTGAATAGAGCTAAGTAAAAAGTGAAATAAGAGTTCCCTAGTTGACTAGAATTCCAAGAGTGAAAGTTCATTTGGTGGGATTTGGGTTTCAAGAAAGAGCTTGGGGTGGTGAGTGATTCAAAAAGTGTAGACATTGGTTTAGGAAAGGGTTTAGTCCAAAATCATTCTAGGATTGGGTAGAACAATGAGGATCAATCTTTGTATGCATGAATTGTTCCCTTTCTTAGATAAATTTTGTATAATGTCAAATTCTCCTTGTTTTGAGAGATAACCACCACCAAAAAAAAAAAAAAAAAAAGAAACCTTAAACCACCTTAAAAAGCCATATTCCCTTGACCAAATGAGAGTGATTGATTTCCCCTTTGCAAGAATGCACTTGAAACAATTTAATGAATGTAAGAGGGTGTATTGGTTTGATTGCTTGAGTTCCAATTGGCTTAGTGGACTAGAGGTTAAGTTTTGATGACTTTGGATGGATACATGGGCTAAGTTGCAAGTTCTTGCAATCTTCAACAACTTTTTAGGACCTTAGGTTGAATCCCAATTGTGAATTTTGTGGTTTTGAATCCCCACCTTCAAGCCTCTCCTTCTCTCTTTCCTTATCTTTTCTTGAGGACAAGCAAATGATAAGTTGGGGGAGTTGATATTCATGCATTTTGATAGCTTTTGATCATGTCTTTTAGCTTCTTTTTCTTTGTTTTCCATTGCATTTAGGCATATCTAGGTTGCATTTGTGCATGTTTGTCCATATCAGGTGTTGGAGTGGCTATTTTGGAGATTTGGATGCAATTAAGCTTAAGTGGAACAAGAGATGAGATAAGAATCAAATGGCCAAAAATCGAGTAACTGAAAGATCGAGTCGAATGAAAGGCTTCCACTCCGAATTAGATTCAGCACCCTTCATCAAAGTTGAAGAGGATCGAGTTAGCTTTCCAATGGAGTTGGAATCAGGTCATTCTGATCAGCGGTTCAAAAGTTATGGCCATTTTACCACCTAGCGACCAGCCATAGGTCGCTAGCGACCTAGCGAGCGAAAATGATCAAACAACAAGGCCCTAGCGACCTGCTCTAGCGACCAAACACTGGTCTCTAGCGCCTAGCGACCTCTCCTAGCGATCAAATGCTGGTCTCTAGCGTCCAGAAGAAATGTTGACTTCCCTGAACCAAACTTTGACTTCCCGAAATTTCCTTTGTTTTTCCTGGTTTAACCCAAGATTGTTGGGTTAACTAGGGTTCTTTTTAGACTTGTATAAATAGGTTCTTTGCCTATTTTTAGAGATATCTCTTTTATACTTTTATCCTTTGTAAAAACCTAAAAACCTTTTGTGTTCTTTCTCTTTAATCAAGTACTATTGCTTAATCCTTTGATCTTTCTTTCCTTTTCTTGTTTATTTCCTTGTTTATTCTTGTTAATCTCTTGAATATGCATCTATCCTTCATGGATTTGTGTATCTTCATGGAGATTAGTGAGTAGTTTCTTAGTTAGGTTTATGGATTAGGTAGACCTAGGGTGATTAAGGGGTGATCAAGGCTTAGCTAGTGTTTATCTGTTAGTTTCCTTCTCTACTGACTGTTCTTAATGCTAGATTAGAGGCAAAATCTCTGTTCCAGATGTTAGGGTTTTGCATGCCCAAAATGTGTTTGTTGAAATTCCTGAGCCAAGTCTTTAGAGAGCTTTGCATGCTAGCCAATGAGAGTTGATGCTAGGGTGTTTAGTTTGCTTGATTAGACTTGTTCTTATTGCTGGCTTCCATGATTTGATCCAATGAGAATTGATGATCAAATCATGGTGGTTTAGGATCATTGCATGAGAGTGTTATGATTAGTGAAGTTGTTTATTGCATAGGAAGGTTCTTTATTGTATTTAGCTAGCCTTGGTTTCCCCCTTAGTCACTTGAAATCAATAACCTGTCTCCATAAGCCTAATGCCATTTTAGAATTTGATTTTCCCCTGTTTTTGTTATTTGCTTGCCTTGATTTCCTTGCTCTTAGTTTGATCCTTGTTTGTTTCTCTTTTATATCTTGATCTTGTTTTGTTTCTTGTTCTGTTCTGCTTTGTTTCTTGCTGCATTTTATTCTGATTTCTTGTTTGCTCTTTTGTTAGGTTGTTAGAATTATCATATCTCAACCTTGATTGCATTTAGCTTAAGTTGCTCTCTGAATCTTTGGTGTTTGTTTGATTACTTCCCAAGTGGTTTGACACTCTTTATACTACAATTGATTGATAGTGATTGAAAAATCCTGTTTATCACCCTCACAGAAACACATTCTCGCTTCGATCCGTCCTTGAGAAGGACAAGCTTAATGGATCGAACTTCCTTGAATGGTATCGGAACTTGAGAATTGTTCTCAAACAGGAGAAAAAGGAATATGTCCTTGAAAAGGTTCTCCCTGAGAAACCGAAGTCCAATGCCGGACACGCTGAAGGAATGCTTGGGAGAAGCATTCTAATGATGAGGTCGATGTGAGTTGTCTCATGCTGGCTACCATGAACTCGGACTTGCAGAAGCAATACGAGAACGTGGTGTCACCTGTTGAGATGATCACTAGCCTGAAAGGGATGTTTCAGGAGCAAGCACGAACTGAGAGATACCAGACGGTTAAGTCTCTCATTGAGTGCAAGCTACCAAAGGATGGTCCAGTTAGCCCACATGTCATTAAGATGATGGGTTATATTGATAACTTGGCAAAACTGGATTGTCCTCTTAGCCAAGAGTTGGCTACGGACATCATTCTGCAGTCGTTGCCATCAAGCTTTGATCAGTTTATCATGAACTATAACATGAACAACATGACAAAGACTTTGACGGAACTGCATGGCATGCTCAAAACAGCTGAGCCAAACATCAAAAAGGGCACCCCTAATGTACTCATGGTACAAGGGGGTAAAAAGTTTAAGAAACATGCTAAGGGTAAAGGAAAAGCTAAGGCATTCCCGATTGAGAATCAGGATAAGCCTGAGAATTCTTCCAAACCCAAACGCGGCCCTACTGATGCTGATAAATGCCATTACTGCAACAAGTCTGGGCATTGGAAGAGAAATTGCAAAGAGTATCTGGGAGATCTAAAGAACTCGAAGAAGACGTATGAGACGACTTCTTCAGGTATCTATGTTATAGAAGTAAATGTTACTACTTCAGGTTCTAAGTCTTGGGTATTAGATACCGGCTGTGGCGCTCATATTTGTACAAATATGCAGGGTCTAAGCAACAGTAGAACGCTGGAGAAGGGACAAGTGGACCTGCGCGTTGGGAATGGAGCAAGAGTTGCTGCATTGGCCGTAGGAACTTATCATTTGTCTTTGCCGTCAGGCTTATCTTTGGAATTGAATAATTGCTACTATGTACCTGCTATAAGCAGAAACATCATTTCTATTTCTGTTTTGGATTTAGAAGACTTTCATTTTTCGATTAAAAACAAGTGTTGTTCTTTTGATCGTAATGAAATGTTTTATGGTAGCGCTCCATTAGAGAATGGACTTTATATTCTTAACCAATCTTTGCCTGTCTATAACATAAGTACTAAACGGTTAAGAACCAATGACTCGAACCCCACGTTTCTCTGGCATTGTCGTTTGGGCCACATTAATGAGAAAAGGATTCAAAAGCTTCATAATGATGGGCTTTTAGACTCATTTAATTTTGAATCATTTGAGAAGTGTGAATCCTGCTTAATGGGCAAAATGACAAAGGCCCCTTTCAACAAATTTAATGAAAGGGCCGGTGACCTATTGGGCCTTATACATACCGATGTATGTGGTCCAATGAGTGTTAGTGCTAGAGGAAACTTTCAGTACTTCATCACGTTTACTGATGATTTCAGTAGATTTGGTTATGTCTATTTAATGAGACATAAATCGGAATCCTTTGAAAAGTTCAAGGAGTTCCAAAATGAAGTGCAGAACCAACTTGGCAAAAGTATTAAAGCTCTTCGATCAGATCGTGGAGGTGAATACTTAAGCCAAGAGTTCAGTGATCATCTGAGTAATTGTGGAATTGTTTCACAACTCACTCCTCCTGGAACACCTCAGTGGAATGGTGTATCTGAAAGGAGGAATCGGACTTTATTAGATATGGTTCGATCGATGATGAGTCAAGTAGATCTTCCATTATCCTTTTGGGGATACGCTCTAGAAACGTCTGCGTTTACGCTAAACAGAGTTCCATCAAAATCAGTCGAGAAGACGCCATATGAGATGTGGACTGGAAAAGTTCCAAGTTTGTCTTTTCTTAAAATTTGGGGTTGTGAAGCTTATGTCAAACGGTTGATATCTGATAAGCTTGAACCCAAATCTGATAAGTGCTACTTCGTTGGTTATCCTAAGGAAACCAAGGCTTACTACTTTTACAACCGTTCTGAGAACAAAGTGTTTGTTGCTAAGAACTGTGTTTTTCTTGAGAAAGAATTTCTTTCCAAGAAGAACAGTGGGAGTAAAGTACAACTCGAAGAAGTTCGAGAATCACAGGAGCCTGCTCAACCTGTCGAGGAAGAGCAGCGACTGGATCTACAAAGAGTTGTAGAGCCCGAGCTGGATCTACAAAGAGTTGTAGAGCCCGAGCCTGTGATGCCAGAAGTTCGCAGATCCGAAAGGATTCGTCAAGAGCCCGAGAGATATGGATTTCTCGTGACTAATTGTCATGATCTCTTGATCATTGACAGTGACGAACCTGCGACTTTCGAAGAAGCAATGATGGGCCCTGACTCCGAAAAGTGGTTTAAGGCCGCTGAATCCGAAATCGGTTCCATGTCACAAAACCAAGTATGGACTTTGGGTGATTTACCTGATGGTGTAAAAGCCATTGAGTGTAAATGGGTCTTCAAGAAGAAGATCGATGTGAATGGAAACGTTCAGATTTACAAAGCTAGGTTGGTGGCAAAAGGTTTCAAACAAGTTCAAGGTGTTGACTATGATGAAACCTATTCCCCAGTCGCTATGCTTAAATCTATTCGGATTCTCCTAGCAACAGCCGCTCATTATGATTATGAGATTTGGCAAATGGATGTGAAAACAGCTTTCCTTAACGGGATTCTGGAGGAGGATGTGTACATGACACAACCTCCGGGTTTCACTAATCCTGATGCTGCTGGGAAAGTATGCAAGCTTCATAAATCCATTTATGGATTGAAGCAAGCATCTCGGAGTTGGAACCTACGTTTTGATGAAGCAGTTAAAAAGTTTAACTTCATCAGAAACGAAGAGGAACCTTGCGTTTACAAGAAGACTAGTGGGAGCGCAGTTGCATTTCTCGTACTGTATGTAGATGACATACTTCTCATAGGAGATGATATTCCATTACTTCAGTCAGTAAAGGACTGGCTCGGAAGTTGTTTCTCGATGAAAGACATGGGCGAAGCCGCCTATATTCTTGGAATAAGGATCTATAGAGATAGATCAAAGAGGGTGATTGGACTGTGCCAGGACACTTATATAGATAAGGTTCTACACAGGTTCAACATGCATGATTCCAAGAAGGGCTTGCTTCCGATGTCTCATGGCATTACTCTCAGCAAGAAGCAGTGTCCTTCGACACCTGCTGAGCGAGAGCGCATGAGTAGGATTCCTTTTGCTTCTGCAGTAGGATCTATTATGTATGCCGTGCTTTGTACTCGTCCAGATGTTGCTTGTGCTTTAAGCATGACGAGTCGATACCAGTCAGATCCCGGTGAGAGTCACTGGACTGCCGTCAAGACTATCCTAAAGTATTTGAGAAATACCAAGGATAAGTTCTTGGTTTATGGAGGATGTGATGAGCTTGTAGTGAGTGGTTATACGGACGCCAGCTTTCAGACAGATAGAGACGATTTTCGATCTCAGTCTGGTTACGTCTTCTGTCTGAATGGAGGTGCAGTTAGTTGGAAGAGTTCCAAGCAGAGCACCGTGGCGGATTCGACGACCGAGGCTGAATACATCGCTGCTTCGGAAGCGGCGAAGGAGGCTGTTTGGATTAGGAAGTTCATTACTGAGCTTGGTGTGATTCCTAGCATTTCTGAGCCAGTGGCATTGTTTTGTGACAACAATGGAGCCATAGCTCAAGCTAAGGAGCCCAGATCACACCAGAAATCCAAACATATTGAGAGGAGATATCATCTAATTCGTGATATCATTGATAGAGGCGATGTCAAGATCAGCAGAGTTCCGACAGACGAGAACGTTGCTGACCCGTTGACTAAGCCACTTCCACGACCGAAGCATGAGAGTCATGCTGCTGCTATAGGCATTAGATTCCTTAAGCAGTAATCTTGTTTTTAGTGGGAGTTATCATATTTATGTTTTTGATGTTCATGTAAACATACATTTGGTTATGTTTTAATTAATGAAATTGTTTCAGTATTATTTAATGGTGTTATTAAATAACTGTCCAAAAGTAATTTATGGCATTCTTATAGATCATCAAATACGTGATTTGATCATGAAACTCTATAAGTGATAGATGACATAAATTATTTTCGTCCATAGTCGAGGTTATTAAAATTGGACATTAATAACCGCGTGAGACTAGTATGTGAGGTGACTGATGACTAAGTTTCATGGAGTCATTAATAAGAGTATTAAAGTCAATCACATAGATATGTGTTAGAGAACACATGATCGGACATGACCCGCTAATGAGAACTCTACAAGATTGTTATATGAGTGTCATAAGAGTTTCTCATTACGACTATAGAGTATAGTCCTTAGACCTGAGTTCATCATGATTTCTTACATATGAATTGGTGTGCTTTGACCTTGTCAAACGTCAGCCGTAACTGGTGGCTATAAAGGCATTGATTGGGCATATTATGAAGTGTGTAGGGAACAGGGATGGAACAAGATGGAATTTGTCCCTCCCATATAACGGGAGATAAATATCTCAGGGCCTATCGAAGATTTGATACTGGAAATGCGTGGCCGCGCTCAACGGATTGAATGTCAATCGTTTGTATTTTATCAGTATAAATCAGAGTTCGATAAACATGGTTTGGTTGATTAAGGATGACACGAGTTCTTGCCTTATGCCAGATCGAGATATAGAGACAAAGGGATTATGGGAATATTTGATTCCAGTACAAGTGGGAGATTGAAGGGAATGTCCTGAAATCAGACTTGTATTTATTCTATTAGAGTCGTGATGTCGAGATAAGACAATCATATGATATTGGATGGTTATAATGTTTTGCTAGAAGCCGCTTATAACTTATGAGTTATGAACTCATTACCATTATCATATGATCCTATAGGGTCACACACCTAAGCAAACTGGATATTATAAATTGGGTTTTGATCATTAAAGTAATGATTATGATCAACGTATATAAGATATACGTCGATATCGACTTTCTGTGAGGGTGTCGATCGACACCAATGGTGGGTGTCGATCGACACTTGTTCGGTCACGACTTCTAGAAGTATTGACTTTTGGATGGTGTCGATCGACACCAATTAGGTTGGTGTCGATCGACACCCGTCGGCAGCTCCAGCCTATATATATGATATAGGGGCTGCTCGACAAAATATAACCAAAAACATATCAGAAGTTGTTCAGAAGTTGTTTTGAGCTTCAGAAAAACACAGAAACGAAGATAGAAACCCGAAGGCGAATCGTTCGCTCCGGCACTAGCATCCCGTCGTCCAGTTTGTGTGCGTGTGGACTTCTGTAGAGGCGCAGCACTTGAGGCGCTTGAGATCTCGATTACCTGTTCTTATTCCGCTGCAAAACCTTCAGGTATGTTCGAGATTTCATATATATTCAAACATAGATTCAATTGGCACGATCCGTGGATTTAGGATTGTTGTTAGGGCTGTTTTAATATGATTAAAACCTGAACGAAATCCATCACGTCGCACCTCCACCAACCGAGAAAACGTCCGTCGCTCGCCGCCACACGAAGCAAGCTCTGTCGAAACCGAGAAGAAGAGATCTAGAAACCTTCACACGAACAAACAACAACTCCACCAACAAGAATCAAAACGACACAAAAAAAAAAAGAAGAAGAGAAGGAGCCCTCTCACAGCGACGGCAAACGCCGGCCACCGGAGAGGCGAAACGAGAACGGAGAACGGGATCGAAGTTGGCCGCTTTGATTTGAGAGAGAAAAATATCGTGCGCGTGGAAGGCACGCGCTCAACGGTTATGCCCGTTTTGTGCCCGATTAGCCTATCAATTTTCTCTTTTTATGCAGAGTTTGTTTCCGTCTAAGAATTTTTTTTTCATTGTCTTCTACGATTCCTCCTCGTTTCATCCTAATATCTTTCATTATCGTATTCATTATTGTGTCAATAACTGCGTAATCAATACTATAAGACATTCATTATCGTGCGGTTCTCAGAGATATCCGCAATGTCTGCATGGTTTCACTAAAAAATGAGCTATTTTTTGTCAGTTCGAATAATATATGGATGCTCATTAAATTATATTGTTCGAACTTCAAAGGTGACTTAAATCATAGTTTCACTAAAAGAAGATGTATATATAGTCTCAGTTTTAATGCACTGAAAAATAAATTGATGGATGCTCAATAAACAATGTTGAGGGTGATTTAAACTTGGGATTCCCAAGTTGGCAGTATACACCAATCCCTCCATTTCTAAAAGACATTTCTCTTTTTTTTTTTTTTCTTTTTTTCACAAAACTGTATTTTTATGATGCATTTTAATTAATTTAATGATAATAAATTATAACCTTTACGAAATATTGAACGAAAGAAATAATCTTACTGAGTAAAAAATAAGCATTTTTTCTTAATGTGTAAAATTTCAAAAATCTACTACTAGTTAGAAACCAAAGACATCAAAAAAAAAACTATTTGTGTCGAGTTAAGGAAGACAAGTCCTTACGAATAGTTTGAAATGTGATTATAGAATTTCAAACCCTCGAAGTTTGACTTTTTCATTGGTCCTCCTCTTCCCTCGCCGCAAATACCAAGTCTCAATCCCCCAACTCTTCTCTCCTGCCGGTTAAAATTAAAGATCAACTACATTTTTTTTCTAGAAACTGAAAATTATTAATCGAATTTAAAAAAAAAATGAAATCTGCAAACCATTCTAATAATTATCTAATAAAATAAAAATAATCTTCTCTCAGTATCAAGAATCCAAAGGCTCTCCTATATATACATCCCAGCTCCTTCATTATGCATCTAATGGTGCTCTCCTCTTCGAAGAAAGAAATCAAAATTCAAAACAATGTACTCTTCATCTTCTGTATCAAAACGCATCGTTTCCCTTCCCATATTGGCCGTGGTGGCCATGCAACTCCTCTTTATACGCAATGTTTTGTCCTTGAACCAGACCAATGCATATCTGCACCACAAATGCATCAGCAGTCAAGGGACATACACGTCGGGAAGTCCGTACGAGGATAGCCTCAACCGTGTTGTTCGTTCAATCTCTAGTGGCAATCTTCGCAGTGGTTTCGCTCACGCCTCCAATGGTGACCCTCCAAATACCGTCTTCGTAAAGCTCCAATGCCGGGGAGACTCCTACTGGTCCAAGTGCAAGTCCTGCCTCGCCACGGCATTCTCTGGGGTAACGTCACTTCAGTACTATTGATTAGCTGTCACACATTTACAAATTACATACATGAATGCACACACGTTAGTTTTGGTTTCATATATAACATATATTTGTTGATTGTAACACTCTAGCCGAACCACTTCCTCATGTTGCTTGGCATTTAACACTAATGCAACCATTTGTTATATATCAACAAATTGGCTCGGGAAATATTATTAATGATTATAATGCTGATATACATAAATATATGTGTGTATATGACAGCTTGGAAGGAGATGTCCGAGAAATAAGGGGGGAATAATATGGTATGACAACTGCCTTCTCGAGATTTCGCCGATCAATACTTTAGCCAAAATTGATTACAAGAACTACTTCTCTTTGCACAATGCGAAGGACGTGAGCGGCAATATAGAGTCGTTCAACGAGAATACAAGGGCTCTCCTCTATAAGCTGAAGGAGAAAGCCAATAGTAAAGAAAACAATGCCGGCAAGGATAACACCGTGTACGCCACTGGGGAGGAAATGCTGGGCACTATGAAGTTGTATGCAATGGTGCAATGTACGAAGGACTTATCGCCTGATGAATGCAATGTGTGTTTGAATTGGATATTATCGAAGCTTCCAAAATGTTGCAACGGTAAACAAGGAGGACGAGTTTTGAGTACGAGCTGTAACTTTAGGTATGAGCTTTACCCTTTTGTAAAGCCTTGAGACTATTTGATGAGAGCTCCATATGTATATTTTTGTTGTTTTTGAATTACTCTTTCGAGGAAATTAATAAAAGGTAATATATATACTCTCTCTTTTTCTTGCTTCGCACGAAAAAGTCTTATTCTTTTGTATAAGAAGAAATATACGAGTTCTTTTTGTTTATAGAAATGAAAAGTGTGTTTAGATTTTCTAATTTATAAATTAATAAAGAGGGGTTTTCATGTTAGTGTTAATGGATTTCTAACTAAAAATCAATTTGTAATGAATAGAACAATCCATGACACATTTATGCTAGATATATTATATCCTTTCTAATTTTCAAAGTGGACTTCCTAACGTCTACGCGCCATAACTGTATAACATACATTTCTGTAGCGGCATGATTGACTTTTTATTTTATAAAACACTGTAAAAATAGTAGTATATTGCCAAATCCCATATTTTCAACTCTTCTTCTAAATCCTGCCAAACCTCTTCTTCAACCTCTTTAAACCACACATGTAGTCGGTAATTACCTTTGCACGTCATATTAACATGTTTTCTCATGATTTTAATTTTGTTGACAAATTTGAAAATTGAAATGATATTTTCCGTTGGAAATTAGTCATTTCTGAAAACAAAAAAGATTCTTATCATTATAACTATCCAACAAAATTACTATAAAAATGTTCGTATTTATAGAACTTTTTACAAGTTAACATGTAACTAATTACTACTTTATAATACATTATATTAGTATATATAGAAAAAATAGATTAAATTAATATTAGGAAATAATGATTAGAAACGTTAAAGTACTGGGCTAACCTTTCAAAATTACAAGAGAGAAAATGCTATTTTTGGAAAAGCAAGAGGGTTTAACTGTCAAATTGACAACAAAAAAGTTAGTTTCTTCTAGCATCCATAGAATTGGTGTGGTCTACAAATTATCAACAACAAAGAAGTCATTATTCCTTATAGTTTCCCTTCTATAGTTTCGTAATAAATTATTATTGCCGTTCATTTCAGGTTGACACCGTATTATGTGGTTTAAGAAATTCAAATTGTCGAACTTTTGACTTTTTCATCAGCCCTGTCCTCTCGCCGCAAAGACCAAGTGTCAACCTCTCTCCTGTCTTACAGACTAAAACATCTCTTATATTTAGCGAAGTGATGAAAACGACTTTGTATAAGGTCACCAAAGTAGAAGAAAGAAAAAGAAAAATCAGCTCCACTTAAAATCTAAAATCGCTCATCAAAGTCACCTATATAAACATTTCCACTCCTTACCGGATCTCTAATAAATAAATAAAAAACGCTCCAACGTCGGACAAAGAACAAAGATCACAAACAATGTCTTCAATTTTTGGATCGGTCCCTATCTTGGCCGTGGTGGCCTTACAACTCCTCCTTATACGCAGCGTTTCGTCGCTCAACCTTACCAATGTGTATCTCAGCCACAAATGCAACCAAACCCAAGGGAAATACAGGCCGGGGAGTGTGTTCGAGAGAAATCTCAACCAAGTGATCAAAAACTTATCTAGGTTTGATCTACGCGACGGTTACGCCCTCGACTCTAGTATGCAAACTCCCTACAGAGATATACCTCCCAATACTGCCTTCGTTTTGGTCCAGTGCCGTGGCGACTCCTACGGTGACAAGTGTCGCTCATGCCTCGCCACAGCCCTCTCTGGGGTAACATTACTTTTGCTATTATTATATATTAGCAGTCAATTATGTGCATATATATAAATGGACATGCGCACACTTTGGTTAGTCTTAGCAAGAAACATGCATAATAGATATATGACAATCCTACAAAACAAAACTATATTATATATATATGTAATTTAGTCAATGTAATATTTTCTTGATCGTGGTGTCGATATATATATGACAGTTTCGTCAGAAATGTCCCGGAAATAAAGGGGGAATAATATGGTATGACCAATGTCTTTTGGAGATTTCTACATACAACTCCTATGACTCGAGAATCCACTACAAAAGTATGTTATGTATGCCCAATCCGAAAAACCTGAGCGGCGATCCAAAGACGTTCAGCAAGAAGAAGAATGATCTCATCCAAAAGCTAATGCTGGAAGCCGGCAAACCTGGCAAAGAAGGCAAGGGAGCGATGTACGCAGCGGGGGACACTATGATCGGGACAAAGAAGCTTTACGCAATGGTGCAGTGTACGAACGACTTATTTGAGAACGGATGCTATGTGTGTCAAGAGTGGATTACGGATAAGTATAAAGAGTGCGGCGAGGGAAAAGAAGGAGCGAGAGTTTTGGGTAGAAGCTGTAATGCAAGGTTTGAGCTTTACCCTTTTCTTAGAACTTAAGAATGTTTGATGAGAGCTTTAGCGTTATGTTTGAATAAGTGCTATATGAGCGAATAAAAAGTGTTTCCCGCTTTGTGGTTTTGTTTTCTATAACACAACAGTATGTACGGAGAGCTTCTAACTTTCTTTTATTTTCTTTTTGTGTCAACGAGCTTCTTCTAACCTAGAAATAGTCCATTTTGGATTTTTCACAAGTTCATGAGTACCAAAAAAAATCAACGGATCGAAAACATATATATATTAAAACTCCGACCAAACTTTGTTTTTCAGACATTATATAGAGCACTTCGTGTGTCAATTGGTGCATACTGAATACATTTGTCTATTACAATAAAGCAGTTGTAAAGTCATTGCTGTATATCTCTGGATTAATGAAGATCCGTAAACACAAAGACTCAACATTATCAGTGGTAATAACAGAAAACGAGCGCATAAGCATTGCATAGATATAACAACCCAAAGTTGATTCCTCATATAACATCTATTATCTTCATCTTCCAATGTCCATAATTGCATTTTTACAGAATAGGAGCTCTGTCCACAGCTAATAACTCATAAAAGGAGTTCATCAAATCTTCAGGATCCTTACCCTGTTTCAGATGACCTGACACAAGATTACCTAAATTCCTCGGCACCAAGTTTTTATTATAAATATATATGATGTTTACAACATTCTTACTAAGAATTTATACACAACCTAAGACAATCCATTAGCTCATGCCGTGAATTTCTAATCTATTAGTACACATCCATTTATCTCTCTCTGTTTTTACTCACTGATCTAGAGCTGAGTAACCTCCACTCTCTAACCTGAGAAGGTTTATCTCTACTTTTTCTCCCAAGAAAGGCTAACTCCAGCAAAGGTCCTCATTCTTTTTAGAGATAATTGGGTGGGAGTCAATAATTTGACATCTAATTAAAAAAAGAGCAAGATGATTTCAACCCCCAAGCAAGTTATGTATTTAGCCACCATTTGAGTCTACTTTGCCCTTACGCGCCTATAATAAATCCCAAAAACTAACTGTGCACTTGATTGAATTTTGACCATGCGATTCAAAATGGTTTACGTGTAACTTTTAATATCTCTTTTCTCTTGTCAACCACCTTATGTCCTTCTCCATCGTCATTCTCTCTCTCAAGAAAACCAAATCATCAGCTCAAAAACAGAGAGAAATATATCAGGGAGAAACATGGTCACTTTGGATTCCTCATTATAGGCATAAGTTTTTGAGTACGCTAGCTTCGGTGTTCTCGCTGTCATCAACAACGTCTCGACATGGATCGACCGCCTTCAATAGCTTCTGGAGGATTAGAGTCACCACTGTTGGAGACGATGTTGTTCATGGAAGTAGCTTGTTAGAGGAGTTAACCGCCTCGAATTCCGAACATGAATCTGATCATCTCGAACCGCAAGCAATGGCCGGTCCAGTGGAGGAAATGGCGCCTCGAGTGAAAGAAACGGTGGTTGCGAAAGTGGAGGTTTGGGCCGGAGTCGTTAATGTGCTGCAACGGAGTGACGAAAGAGAAGCTGAAGATGTACTATGAGGCAGACGTTGACGTAGGGAGGGGTATTAAAGGAGACGGAGAGTTAACCCCCGCCACTAACTCCGGAGGTGGTTCGGGTGATTGCGGAAAATGGTGGGAGATACATAACTGCGTTAACTATGATAATACATAACTGCCCATGAAATTGAGTAGACATGAATATTATAAAATACCCATGTATATCCCAAAGTAGATCTCTATATATTTTATGTTGGATGATATATTGGATGTTCGTAATATGATGATGCACACTAAGTTTCATGTTGCAATCTACATATACATGTAGCACACCACATGCAATAATACAAGCAACGTCATTACATGCAAGAAACATATCAACGTAAATGTTTCATATCGCACTTTACATCTACACGTAACATACCACATACAATAATATATCAATAGTAAATGTTTGATATCGCACTCTACATCTACATGTAACACACTGCATGCCATAGTACAATCATTACATTCAAGAAATATATCAACGTAAATGTTTCATATCGCACTCCAGATCTACATGCAACATACCACATGCAATAATATATTTCGATTAACATGAGTATTATACGGTAACTCTTAGCTTGTTAAGAAACTTCAAACTATTCTAAATTTCATATGTGATAATTTTCAAATTTAAATATATCAGCGTAAATATTCATGTTGCAATCTACATATTTACGTAGCACACAACATGCATAATACATGCATTAAACATATAATTACATGCAACGTCATTTCATATCATGTTATTAAAAGCATAAATACGTAAGCCATGCAAGATATGTCGTTATCTTTCCTCCAATCATCTTTCCGTAAATCCTCACCCTTTACGTCATATGCGTCATTGTCCCATTTAATTACACTTCGTTCGATTAAAAAGTGACCACATATCTTTTAACTGTTTATTTCTTCACACGTAAACTTAATCGATACCGTCTATTATTACAATCTCACATTAACTCTCCCTTACCGAAAGTCTAACTATCACATCAACGCCTCCAATTAACTTAATATCACCTGAACTTCCCCACGCGCACCACCTTGTCCGAAACCCAAAAATAGACAGACACGTATTATTATGCGGTATCCTTATACCGTTCCCCCAATTTGACTTCTGATTGTCTCCTTCTCCTAATTACATCCCATATTATTGACTCTCACCAAATTGTCCCTTCTTTTTATACATTCAAAAATATGAGTTTCCTAGGTTAGTTTTGGTCGTGTGGCTCAAGCTAAACCCACTAATACCACGTCATTAAATTATTTTTCCTTAATGATGTGTCAACTTGTTTTTCATGTTGCAACATCAACGTCTTTGATCTAACAAATCCTTCAATAGTTTTGATTTAGAACTTTTCTGGTTTTACCTCTTTTGTTGTTTGACTCAGCATATTTCTTCAGGATTTGCGTAGTTTCAAAGTCATATCTATATAATGCTACTGAGATTGAGTGTTGGAATGGAGGTAATTAATTTTGAGAATCAAGGTTTCATATAAGTCATAACTACGTAACAAATTATACACTACCACCATTTTCGTTCGAGACGTACGTATTGTGTGATTTAAATCAGACAAACATTAATTCGAACTTTGACTTTTTCATCTGCCTCCTTTCCCCTCGCCGCAAATACCAAGTCTCAACGCCAACTCCTCTCTCCTCTCTCCTCTCTTACACACAAACATTTATTTTTCTAGAAACTGAAATTATCAATCGATCGAACTTGTATAAGGTCAACAAAAAAATGAAAATTTCAGACAATTCTAATAATTATCAAACTAAAAGAAAACCACCTCCACTAAAGATCCAACATCCCTAGTCAAGTCTCCGCAAACATTTTTACTATCTAATAAAAAAAGATCACCCCCTCCGGCCAAAGATCTAAGATCTCAAACAATGTCTTCAATTTATGGAATGGTCCCTATCTTGACTGTTGTGGCCATACAACTCCTCCTTACACAAAGTGTTTCATCCCTGAACCTTACCAATGCGTATCTTCAGTTCTTCACCACAGGTGCAACAACACCGAAGGAAAATACAAGCAGGGAAGTGTCAAGTGTGTTCGAGAAAAATTTCAACGCAATACTCCATAAAGTTGTCTATAACGGTAATTTAAGCGACGGCTACCGCACCTTCCAAAAAGGTGAGGATCCTAATATCGTCTTCATCAAGTTCCAATGTCGTGGCGATTCCTACGGGTCCATGTGCCGGTCCTGCCTCACCACGGCCGTCTCTGACGTAAAATCTCAATTCAATATTATTAATTATTAGCAGTTACATATTTACATGTTCACAAACACATCTCTTTTTGTGTATTAAATCTTAGTTATATGGTTGGATATAGACATGTAAGGCTAGTACGTACACAAATACTATACATTACAAAAACTAAGCTATGCAATGCTGTTCTTGACCGTGGTGTTGATATATATATGTGCATAATGTATATATATGGCAGCTTCGTAGAAGATGTGTAGGAAACAAGGGGGCAATAATATGGTACGACCAATGTGTTTTTAAGCTATCTACGATGGATTCCCATAATAAGATCGATTACGAGAACGACTTTTATGTGTCTAACCCGAACAAAGTGAGGGGCAATCCAGAGTTGTTCAACAAGGAGATTCTGTCATTTCTGGAGAAGCTGACAAAAAAAGCCACCAATAAAAAAAATCGTAGAAGGCAGCAAGGGGTTGTTGTATGGGGCGGGGGAGATGAGGCTCGGGGAAAAGAAGCTATACGCAATGGTTCAGTGTATGCAAGACTTAGTGTATAATAGTTGCTATGCGTGCTTGGAATGGATTTTCAAGAAATTTCCAGATTGTTGTGACGGTAAGAGAGGAGGAAGAGTTTTGGGTACTAGCTGTAACTTTAGGTATGAGTTTTATCCTTTTCTTAGAAATTAAAGACTGTATGGTGAGAGATCTATATTAAATAAAAGAGGTCCACATATTGTGTTGTGTTTGGAATACGTGCTTTCAGCGAATAAATGTAATTTCCTCTTTGTAGCTTGTTTTGTCCTTTTTTTTTATTAGTTATCATTAAAAGAGGATCAATTACAAAGAAAGAATTCATTTTACAATGACAATGTTACAACGCCGGCGTCAGTGAGAAACCGGTCACCAGCCAAAAAAAAGAGATTTTTAGAGAAGGTGTGATTCAGAGAACCTTATATTTTAATATAATTCTTATGAGTTTCTTCAACAAATTAAATTTATACTTTAATATTATTTTATTCTATAATTTATTTATTTTGTTTAAAAGAACTAACCAATAATAAAATGACACATGTTAATGAGAGTATCTAATTGATTTCTAGTATCTCTTTTACTTAGAAAGAGAATATTTTAAAAGAAAATATTGTTTTAACCTTTTTTCATTTTATAAATAAAAGAACACTCGGTAGTCGGTACAAAGAGAATTTCTTCTAATGTTATTAGATGTAGCAATAAACATGTAAAACTTCATTCTATTACTTCATCAGTTTCACAAATTTTAATGTTTTATATTTTTGAAGAATCAATGTACGAATCTCCTTCGAGAGACTAAAATCCTATATTGCTCCTTGCCCGAAACTAGTGGTACACGACAAGGTTAGTAAGACATGTGAAATTTGACTTTTTCATCGGCCCTCCTTATCCGTCGCCGAAAATACCCAACTCATCTCTCTTGTGACCCAAAAAAAAAAAAAAACACATTTCTTCTACAAACTGAAATGATCCAATTCAATTATGTACAAGGTAATTAACCAGATAACAATATCGCTGTGACTGTGAGAGAACTAGTTCATCTAGTTACCAATGAAGACACAATCAGCCAAAAATCCTTTCTGAGTTGCATCTATATACAACACAATCTCAACCTGTTTAATTTACCAAAACACTCCACTCTGATTTCAAAAGATAAAAAAAAAATGTCTTCCTCGTCTTCTCTATCAAATCTCCTCCTCTCGGTCCCTTTCTTGGTAGTGATGGCCATAAACCTCCTGTATGTATGCAGCGCTTCATCCCTGAACCTGACAAATACGTATCTCCACCACACATGCCTTGTCAGTCAAGGGAAATACATAGCCGGAAGCGCGTACGAGGAAAACCTTAACTCTCTTATCCGTATGGTCTCTGAAGGAAATTTTCGCAAAGGTTTCACGCACATTACGTATGGATTAAATCCCGATTCTGTCACCATCATAAGTCAGTGTCGTGGCGACTCCTACTGGTCAAAGTGCCGCCCCTGCTTTAACGCCGCCATTTCGGGGGTAACGTCACTTACATATTATTATCACATATATTATATATAAATCCGTCCATGCAGTTATTTAACAAATATTGATATATTGATATAACATATATTGATATATTTATATGTACATAACAGCTGCGTAGGAGATGTCCTATGAGCAAAAGTGGAATAATATGGTTCGACCAATGTTTTGTCGAAATTACGGTAATTGATGTCGCCGCTCATAAAGAGGAGATCGACTACGTGAACATTTTCTCTTTGCACAACCGGAACAAGGTAAGTGGGGATGCAAGGTTGTTCAACAAGGAGACAGTGGCTCTCCTCGAAAAGCTGACGTTGAAAGCAAACGATAAAAACAACGTAGACGACAAAGCTATGTCACTTTACGCAGCGGGGGAGAAGAGGCTCGGGACGAGAACTCTGTATGCAATGGTTCAGTGCACAAGATTCATATATATGGATGAAGAGGATCAGCGGTGTAAGGTTTGTTTGCATGCGATTATCAGGATGTTTCCTAAGTGCTGCGACGGTAGACAAGGAGGGAGGGTTTTGAGTACTAGCTGTAATTTTAGGTATGAGCTTTACCCTTTTATTAGGACTGAAAAGATTATTTGATTGATGCACACATTGTCTTGACAAGTTTCCTATTTTTTTTTTTTTTTACTTTCCATTTCCTGTTTTTTAGCTTTTTACTATTTTATTTACTCTGTTTATGCTTCCTTTCCTCTGTCCTTTGTCTAGGTCCCATACTCTGTTTTTTTTTTTCACCCTTTCAATTTGATGTACCAATAAAGAGACAATAGCTACGTCTTTTCTCTTTCTTATTAAATTTTTTTTTTCTGTTGTGTATTTGAATTGGTCAAATGACCATAGATGAGAGAAAAGTCAATAAACTTTACCACCAAATGCATCTTAATAAGTAAAGTGCTTTTTTTTTTTGTCTTCTCAAATTTAAATTGATTTCTTTTATAAATTTCCCATTAATAATTTTTTTTATACTAATTATACATAGGGACAAAGACTAATTCTGTAACAATATATAACTCTAGTATGAAGTGTTCAGCTTAAGTTATTGATTTATATATACGGAGGGTATGCTAGCTAGATTGAAACCTGGTTGTAGTATGATGGAGAAAGTACTTCTGTTGTTATTGGGCGATAAAGAAGAAGAACAGAGAAAATTGTTTGTGAAAGAGATTTCTACAAAAAAAAAAAAAATAGTCACAGTAATGGCTACCGTATATTGGAAATAGAAGATATGACCTTTAAGAGAATTTTAAGAAAATGAAATAGGTGCGTTGAGATGAGAATGAAAAGAATATCTTGGCACTTAAGTGGGTGCGATTAATCTATGGCTAGATAAATATAATTTAGCTAGTTGTGGATAAAAAAATGATTTCATGAGATCGTTAAAAAGGATGGTAAAGACAAAAGCAGATGAGGGAGGAAGAACAATCTAAACGAGAAGACCAAAAAGGAGAATAAACCAGGTTAACTTGAAGTTGAAGAGAAACAAAACTCTCGAACAAAGTAAAGAAAAAGATGCAACTGAATAAATGAAGAAGATGATTTTCAATATATAACACAGTGGACACCGTTTGGTTTTGAATATCCAACCAAAAGCATGTCTGTTATATATTTTGGTCAACTTAAGACAAGTGCTATCCGTTTGGATTGCTGAATGCATAAAATGATTTCGAGCACTCATGTATTTTATTCTGTGATTTTCTATGCTAGACACATTTCAACAAAATAGGGATCTTAATTATAACAATTTTAATATAATTTTTATTTTTGATAGTTTACTCGTTAGTGTTATTTTTTTAGTAAATAGGATCATTTCTTTCTTCTTGCACATTACTTTGAACTTTTAATAAGGCAGAGAGAGTTTTCTTCTTCCTTGAATCGGCTAATGCTTCCGCTTAATCATCGCTGCCACGGAATGTTAGCCAATTGTCAGAAGGAGTCCACGTGTCCACGAATGAAACCGATTGACAAAATCATATTTGCTCCCTTGCTCGAAACTAGTGGTGCACTACACGGCTTATATCTTGTGATTTTATTTAATATTTTAACTTATAGTAAAACTATGAATTTTGACTTTTTCATTGGCTCTCCCCATCCATCGCCGAGAAAACATTTGAACTTCCGAGCATTTGCACAACATAAACATTTTCATGACAAGGTCTGTATCCTGTGATTTATTTGCTAAAAGTCTAACTTAGTAAATCATTTGAACTTTGACTTTTTCATTGGCAGTCCCCATCCGTCGCCGAAAACATACCCAACTTTCCCCTCAATCGGACTGTGTACAAGGTAACCAAAAAGAAAAAGAAAAATTGTCTTCAGATAATAATATTCAGTTATCTCGTTACTACTAAAGCCAACAATTAGCTCAAATCCTTCCGACTATATCTTATATACACATCTCAATCTCAACGCTTTATTTATCAAGAAAAAACGCCTCCCTTTGGAAAAAGATTAAGATCTAAGACAATGTATTCTTCATATTCGTTAACAAAGCGTCTCGTTTCTTTCCATATATTGGCGGCCATACAACTTTTCTTGATGCGCAGTGTTTCGTCCCTGAACCTTACCAATGCGTATCTGCATCACACATGCCTTGTCAAAGAAGGGAAATATAAGTCTGGAAGCGAGTTCGAGAAAAACCTAAACTTTCTCACTCGTCGTATTGGTGCCCACACTTTTCCGGACGGTTTCAGACACACATCTCATGGGGAGGCTCCCAATTCGGTCACCATCGTATTCCAGTGTCGTGGCGACTCCTATGGGACCAAATGCCGTTCCTGCTTTGCCACTGCGGTCGCTGGGGTAAAATTACTTCAACGTTATTAATTACATTTGCATATATACAGTATAACCTATGTATTCTTGGGTAATATTTAAGAAACCACGTATAAATCTTTTAATAACATCATAATTTAAAATAAACAAAAAATAGAAAACGGTGTTGATAAAGAGAATATAGGCAACAATAAATAAATGAATTTGATGCATTATTACCTTTTAGGCTTTTACTGAACGTTTTATCATATTTCAAAAGAAAAATATGTGAATTAGTTAAATAGCATAGTGTTGAAAAAGTTTTCAACATACATCGATTACGTTAGAACATGAATTCTATGCATAATCCGAATTTGATTGGATGATTATTTATATCGTCGATTCTTACAACTTACATATATCATTTATGTGATAATAATGATAATGATGATAATGTGACGACGACGATGATGACAAAGTATAGTGGAATCATTTGTTTTTGGAAAAGTCAAACCATTACTACGTGATATAAATTACTATTAACACAAAAGTTGCAAACAATATAGAGTTTTCTTTTCATTCATTAAAATAATTATTCTTTAAACACTCATTAAAATAATTATTCATTTACTGTAAAAATAGTTACAAAACATAAAACATATATTTTCATTAAAAGGTTATATCATTTTTTGGAATGAAACCAAATATATATGAATATGTGTATGACAGCTTCGTAGGAGATGTGAGAGATACAAAGGAGCAATAATATGGTATGACCAATGTTTTCTCAAAGTTAGTACGAGTTCCCCTCCTGATCATATCGATTATGAGAATACTTTCTCTATGTCCAACCCAAACAATGTAATCGGAGATAAAGAATCATTCAACAAGAAGATGAAGGATTTCCTCTACCAACTGGCGATAGAAGCTGATAAATCTCTGGAGAACAGCAGCAGCTTGTCATACTATGCGACAGGGGAGAAGATATTGTTGGGGACAAAGAAAGTGTATGCAATGGTACAATGTGCGCAGGACATATCTGAATGTAAGACTTGTTTGGAATGGAATATCAAACAGCTTTCCAAGTGTTGTGATGGTAAACAAGGAGCAAGAATTTTGGGTACGAGCTGTACTCTTAGATATGAGCTTTACCCTTTTATTAGGAATTGAACGCTGTTTTGGCAATGATGGAGAAAACATTCTCTTGACAACTTTCCAACTTCATTTTATTTTTGTTTACTTTCTAATTCTGTTTTCTTATATGTTTTACCAAAATGTTCGTTACTTTCTCTGTTTCACTCTCCCTTTTTGTTTGTTTAGGTCCAAGCTATAGCTATACTTAAGAATAGGGTCCAAAACTTCATTATCCCTCTCACCCTTCAACCTATTTTAAGTTATTAATAAAGAGACTATTACTTTTATTTCTGTGGTAAAGAAAGACATGAAAACAAAAAGAGAATAAACTATCTTCTCCTCTCTTCTCTTTTTAATGAAAAACTTCAGACTTCAGATTAAAATGAGCATTAGAATTAGATTTTAAATTACGTTAATTGTTAAACTGCAAACTATTCTTATTAGTGTTTTTCAAATATATATGTTACCAAAACCATTTATTATTCAGCCTCGATTCCTTTAATAAATAGGGATATAACAAGCCACACTTAATTTTTGTTTTTATTCAAAATTTTATATTATCCTAAAATCCATTAATTATCCATTGCTAAACTGGAGTATATTCAGCTTATATTATGTTGTTTAGGATTTTTTCACACAGGTTGAAAAAAAATTCATGTTCAATTCCGTCTTTATTTGACTATTGAAATTTAATAATATGTATTATTTTATTAATTCAATTTGAGGTGTAAAAGAGATATAATAATAGAAACAAATTGAAATCCTAAGTCGATATCTCTTTTCTGGTAGAAAGTTATTTCTTTTTCTCTAAAAGGATACCTAATTTGAAAAGGAGAGAATGTAGTTTATTCTAAAGAAACATTACATTTTAAAAAGTTAAAAAATGATTATTAATGAAGTGTTGCTAAACCATCCGTTAATCAACAAGTTAAAAAATTTCAAAAAAACTAGTATAAAATTAAATACTGTAATTTATGTTAGTGTTTTCGTTGTATTACTTTTTGGGAAAAATGCCAAAAAAACCCTGAACTTTTTCAATCTGGCCAAAAAAAACCTGGACTTTGCTGTTGGCCAAAAAATACCCAAACTTTACGTTGACTTTCCAAAAAATACCCAAACTTTGGGTTGACCTGGCCAAAAAAACACACCGATAACAATCCGTTTAAAATACCGTTAAAATGTTAAACGACGTCGTTTTGATAAATTGGAGAAAATGCAAAACTTGCTATAGAGGGGGTTCGAACCCAGGTCCGCATGCAATATGTAAGGGGTACGCAACCATTTTGGCAATAGCATTTAATTGGTATATGCTCTTCTTAAATGTTACTTAACCAATCCAATTCTAGTTTTATCAAAATAAAAATATGTTATACCTTGGTTCGAACTCGGTGAATTCGAAAAAATCTAAACAATTCGAAAAAATTCATAAAAGTTCAGAAAATACATAAAAATTCATAAAATTTCAAAAAAAATCTGGCCAAAAAAAAATCAAAGAAAATTCAAAAAATTCAGAAAAATTCAAAAAAATCAAACAATTCAATAAAAATTCAAAAAACTCAGAAACATTTTTTAAAAAATAAATTTTTGTAAAAAAACGCAATTGTTTTAGAATTTTTATGAATTTTTATTGAATTTTTTGAATTTTTTGAATTTTTCTGAATTTTTTGAATTTTCTTTGAATTTTTTGATTTTTTGATTTTTTTTTGGATTTTTTTGAATTTTCTGAACTTTTATGAATTTTTCTGAATTTTTTGAATTTTCTTTGATTTTTTTCGAATTGTTTAGATTTTTTTCGAATTCACCGAGTTCGAACCCAAGGTATAATATATTTTTATTTTAATAAAACTCGAATTGGATTGGTTAAGTAAAATTTAAGAAGAGCATATACCAATTAAATGTTATTGCCAAAATGGTTGCGTACCCCTTATATATTGCATGCGAACCTGGGTTCGAACCCCCTCTATAGCATGTTTTGCATTTTCTCCAATTTATCAAAACGACGTCGTTTAACACTTTAACGGTATTTTAAACGGATTGTTAACGGTGTGTTTTTTTGGCCAGGTCAACCCAAAATTTGGGTATTTTTTGGAAAGTCAACGTAAAGTTTGGGTATTTTTTGGCCAACAGCAAAGTCCAGGTTTTTTTTGGCCAGATTGAAAAAGTTCAGGGTTTTTTTGGCATTTTTCCCATTACTTTTTCAATACAAACATACTACATCTACATGCATATTATTGGGGGAAACGTATCATCTTCAAACCCTGAAAACACGTTCACGGCGAGTAAAACAGGTTTTCGCATAAATATAAGAACTTTGACTTTTCCATCGGCCATCCGCATCCCTAGCCCGAAAATACAAAACTCCTCTCTCCTGTTTGTTACAGACAAAAAAAAAGAAGAAGAAACAAACATTTCTTCGACAAACTGAAATGATCAATCGAATTTTCTATATGGTAACCAAAGTAGAACATTGTTTTGAGATCATTAGTTAATCCAGTTTCTAACGTAGGCAATCAGCTACAATCACTCCGAGTCTTCTATATAAACTTCCCAATCTCAACACTTCTCTTTTCAATAAAAAAATTCTCATAAAAAAAAGTCAATGTCTAAAACAATGTTCTCTTCTTATTCTCTATCCAAACGCTTCATTTCTGTCCATATATTGGCTATACAACTCCTCCTTATACGAAGCGTTTCATCAATGAACCTTACCAATGAATACTTGCACCACAATTGTCTCGTCAGTCAAGGCAGCTATAAGCCTGGAAGCGAGTACGAGAAAGACCTCAACAGTCTCATCGAGTCAGTCTCTCTCCGTAAACTTAATGACGGTTTCTTATCCATGTCTAAAGGCGAGGCTCCTAATACGGTTACCGTCGTAATCCAGTGCCGCGGTGACTCCTACGGTCCCAAGTGCCGCTCCTGCTATGCCACCGCCGTCGCCGGGGTAATGTCACTCTAACACTATTATTTAGCAGTCAGATATTTACATATATAAACTATGTCTTGTGCGACGATGTAAGCCTAATATTTTTTTTTAACAAAACACAAGAAAAAGAATATTGTGATTTAAAAAAGTGAATTCTTTTTATGAAAAAGTTATTATATAATAAAACTTCAACATATATACATCAAATACATAAAAACACGAATTTTTGCATAATGAGAATTAGATTTTTTTTTTTGAAGTACATATATTTTATAGATCTATTATTTATTAAAAAAATGCAAAACTATTGAATATATTAAAATTTAATGAGTGATATATCTTAGAAATTCCTCAACATGAATCACATTAAGGCGGTGTTTAAATTTGTATCATGATAGTAAGATATAGTATCATAAAGTCTTCGGAATCACTGGATTACCCCGAGTTGACACAATCCGACATTAATACTTTTATGAATAAAAGAAAAAAAAAACATAATTGATGCCATACTAACATTTGATGTATGAAACAGTCATGAATGGTATTTACAACTAATTATTGAACTTTAAATCATCATTTAAAATGAAATAAAACATATGTGAGTTTGTACATGACAGCTTCGTAAGAGATGTCCAAGAAGCAAAGCCGCAGTAATATGGTACGACCAGTGTTTCCTCCATGTTAATAAGATTGAAATCCCAATACAACCGACGGATTACAAGAATACTTTCTCTATGCACAATCCAAACGACGTGAGAGGAGACAAAGCGTCGTTCAACAAGATGACGAGCAATCTCCTTCGCGAACTGATTCCAAAAGCCCTGAGACCCGACGCTGTCAACTATGTATATTATGCCGCAGTGGAGAAGACACTGGGAGCGAACAAACTCTATGCAATGGTGCAGTGTGCTCAAAACGAAGCAGAATGTAAGGTTTGTTTGGAATCGAGCATTAGGGAGCTTTCGAAATGCTGCGGTGGTAAACAAGGAGCAAGAGTATATGTGGGTAGGAGCTGTAATGTTAGATATGAGCTATACCCTTTTCTTAGGACTGAAAAGTGAAAAGTCTGTGTGATGAACTGGTGATGATGTAGAACACACTTGACAACTTTCCCATTTTTAGTTTTATTTTTCTTTCCAGTTCTGGTTTTTACCTTAAACATTTTTTGTTTCCTTTGCTCCTTTCTGGTTTGTTTAGGTCCTAGATATACCCATGAATAGGGTACAATCCATGTAAGTTGTACGTTACATACATCACATGAATAAACATCTGGTACAACAACCACTTCCCAATGTCCAATATTTCCCCTCAATATATATAGTAACACAGTTTGAATAACTAAAATACAAATTTGAAGTGACCTCTAGTGGAACAAGGAAGAGTCATGTTAAAATCACCAATTTACGTGGATCAAGGGAGATTGATGAAAGATGAACGATAACAAAGTCAAAAGAAGAAACTTTAAGGCACGGAAAATAGATGAGAGAATAAATTCTGGCTTATTACATGTAGATGCACAGCTTGGTTCTATTTGTTAAAAAAAAAAAAAAAAAGGAAGAAGATAGGAAGTTCTTGAGCATTTGCAATATATCAATCCAAGAACAATTTATTATCCTCCATCTCAACTCTCAAGGGTCATTTTTTCTTTTAACTTCGTTCTTCAGTTCTCTTGTTTGCTGGGCAGAAAATCTTTTAACAATATTTAATTTATCTTTCTTGCACAAATGAAATTTATAATATGTATTTAGCGAGAAACAAAATAACAGGTATTTTAGTTTCTTTAATTTATCTTTCTTGCACAAATTAAATTTAACCAATACTATAAATAATGAAAAACAAAATAATAGGAATTTGAGACTTAACAAAGAGTCAAAGACAAACCTTCGGACTCTGACTTTTTCCATAGGCTCTCCTCATCCCTTGCCGAAAATACACAACTCTTCTCTCATGTCTGTTACTGACCCAAAGAAAAAGAAAAACAATTCTTCTACAAACTGATGATCAATTAAGTTTTGTATAAGGTAAAAAGAATATCGTTTTGAGTTAATTAGTTAATCTAGTTACTCAAGAAGCCAATCAGCTAAAATTCCACCAAGTCTCCTATATAAAGATCCCAATCTCGACGCTCTAGTTCTATAAAAACTCCTCTGAAAAAAAGAAAGAAAAAACGTACGTAAAACAATGTATTTTTCATATTCTCAATCGAAACGTCTTGTTTCTGTCCATATCTTGGCGATACAATTCCTCCTCGTACGCAGTGTTTTTTCCTTGAACCTTACCAACGCCTATCTGCACCACAAATGCCTCGCTAATCAAGGGACCTACAAGCCTGGAAGCAAGCACGAGAAAGAGCTCAACTTTCTCATCCGTCGCATGTCTACCGAAGATTTTCCTGATGGTTTCGAACACCTTTCTTATGATTACGAGGCTCCAAAGACAGTCACCATCAGATTCCAGTGCCGGGGTGACTCCTACGGATCCACATGCCGTTCCTGCTTTGCTACTGCCGTCGCCGGGGTAATGTCACTTCAAAACTTTTATGTAGTATATATGAATAGACTACCTATCTTGTGTGACAATGTAACCCTGGATGATATAATTTAGAAAACCTTAAAAAAATTCAATGATATGATTTTAAATATAAAAATGCTAAAAATGTTTTAATATATAATTCATTATTAATAACATTTTTCTGTGATTTTAGATGATCACATCTTGTAAGATATATTTAAAAAGTTTCAACATATGCTCAATTGCTTAAAAACATGAACATGTGCATAAATTTATTGGGGTACTGGTTTTCAAAATTTAAAACCATATATCCAAGGCAATAACTAGTAAATTTGTTAAAACAATATTGGCGAATTGTATAATAGTAACAGCTGTTGGGCCGGACCATAGCTAAAACTCGAATATATTGTGTTATCTTAATTTTGAAAATTTCAGCCTTTTTCTTTATTAAATTCACTTTCTTTTAATACTAGTATTTTATCATTTATTGTAAAAGATATTTAGGAAAAAAAAAAACAAAATATATCTTTGTATACTAAATTAAATATTCATTTACGATGATATATGTATATGACAGCTTCGTAAGAAATGTCCAACAAACAAAGGAGCAACAATATGGTACGACCAATGTTTTCTCGATGTTGGTATGGACAACTCCTCCCCAAGAAAGATTGATTATGTGAATACTTTGTTTATGCACAACCCAAACAACGTGAGAGGAGACAAAGAATCGTTCAACAAGAAAACGAGGGATTCCTTTACAAACTAATGCTGGAAGCCGATAAACCCCAAGCAAACAGCACCAACTTATTGTACTATGCGGCAGGAGAGACAAGGCTCGAGACAAAGAAATTGTATGCAATGGTGCAGTGTGCGAAAGACATAGCCGCATGCAAGGATTGTTTGAAATGGAGTATCCAAGAGCTTTCCAAATGCTGCAACGGTAAACAAGGAGCGAGAGTTTTGGGTACGAGCTGTAACCTTAGGTATGAGATATATCCTTTTCTCAGGACCATAAAGGCTATTTAGAATTTTCAAAAAAGAAAGAATAATTTTTTTTGTTTAGGATACTAAGCTTTTATGGTTTTGCCTTGTCTATTTTCGTTTTTTTTTGTGTTATAATGTTAAGGCATTTTCTATTTTTATTTTTTATGCACTACAAGAAAACAAGCAATTTCCCACGGATAAATTCCTCAGAATTCCGTCGGAATTAGGGTATTCCGACGGCAAATTGAGGAACTCTTCCGTCGGAAAAAAGTCGTCGGAATTTTGTATTTCGTCGGAATTTCCTCGGAAATTTCCGACGGAATTCCGAGGAACGAAAATTCCGAGGAAAAAGCGAGGAAGACGAGTCGTCGGAATGCTCGTCGGAAATTTCCGACGGAACCCTCCGTCGGAATATTCTGACGGAGATATCCGTCGGAAAATTCCGACGGAGACCTTCCGTCGGAAAATTCCGACGGAGACCTTCCGTCGGACCATTCCGACGGAGATGTTCCGTCGGAAAATTCCGACGGAAAACTTCCGTCGGCAATTACCGACGGAAGTTCTCCGTCGGAAATTACCGATGGAAGTCCGTCAGAATTTTCCGAGGAAGAGTTCGTCGGAAATATTTAAAAAATAATTTAAAAATAATTTTAAAAAAATTTAATTTTTTTTAAAAAAATTATTCTTAAAAGAAAAGATATTAGAAAATTAAATTTGAAAATATAAAATGAAATATATAAAATTGAAAGTCTTACAAATAAAAAAAAACATTTAAAGTTTTTGAAAAAAAAAAAACTACTGGTTTTGGGTGTTCGGGTCTTGGAAGGTCGAAAAATCGACGTTCGGGTGCAACCTCCTCATCATTTCCATCATCTGCTCGTTCAGCTTCCTCTGTGCCTCGAAGCTCGCCTGTTGGGTCGCCATCTGAGTCTCCAACGCAGAAATGCGTTGGTCCTTGTCCTGCAGCTGACCCATAAGTGCTTCGGGATCAACAAAGGGCGGGGCTGCAGCAGAAGACGCAACCGGCTGTGACGGACGAGCCAAAACCCACCATTCTGCCTTCTTCTTCGGAACCGACTGAAATAGATAATAACCAAAATGTAAATAATAATAAGATTGGAACCGATTGAAATAGAAAAATAAAAAAAAAGTAAATAATAATTAAGATGAAATGAAACTTACCTTTTGAACGATTTCGTTGATCTGATCGAGGCAATTGGAAACCCGTTGAATCTTCGTCTTCGATTGGAAGCTGAGACGATGCTTCTTCCAACTGACTGTTGATGAGGTCGACGACACCCTTCACGACAACGTCATCGATCTCGCGGTCTGCTTGTTCGTATACGCCTTCATTAGCGCGAATCATCACCGGCTCACCATCATTTGCTTCCACCTTGATATCAATATAAATATTTGTAATTAGAAGAAAAATTGGGAATTTTAAATTTCAAAAATTATAAAATTATTAAATAGAATAAAAAGCGATTGAAGTTACCATGCGATCTCTCAGAGTGGCTTGGGACTGAGCACCCAAGTTGTGCTTGTAGACGCCCTTTCCTATGCTCAATTGCTTAAAAACATGAACATGTGCATAAATTTATTGGGGTACTGGTTTTCAAAATTTAAAACCATATATCCAAGGCAATAACTAGTAAATTTGTTAAAACAATATTGGCGAATTGTATAATAGTAACAGCTGTTGGGCCGGACCATAGCTAAAACTCGAATATATTGTGTTATCTTAATTTTGAAAATTTCAGCCTTTTTCTTTATTAAATTCACTTTCTTTTAATACTAGTATTTTATCATTTATTGTAAAAGATATTTAGGAAAAAAAAAACAAAATATATCTTTGTATACTAAATTAAATATTCATTTACGATGATATATGTATATGACAGCTTCGTAAGAAATGTCCAACAAACAAAGGAGCAACAATATGGTACGACCAATGTTTTCTCGATGTTGGTATGGACAACTCCTCCCCAAGAAAGATTGATTATGTGAATACTTTGTTTATGCACAACCCAAACAACGTGAGAGGAGACAAAGAATCGTTCAACAAGAAAACGAGGGATTTCCTTTACAAACTAATGCTGGAAGCCGATAAACCCCAAGCAAACAGCACCAACTTATTGTACTATGCGGCAGGAGAGACAAGGCTCGAGACAAAGAAATTGTATGCAATGGTGCAGTGTGCGAAAGACATAGCCGCATGCAAGGATTGTTTGAAATGGAGTATCCAAGAGCTTTCCAAATGCTGCAACGGTAAACAAGGAGCGAGAGTTTTGGGTACGAGCTGTAACCTTAGGTATGAGATATATCCTTTTCTCAGGACCATAAAGGCTATTTAGAATTTTCAAAAAAGAAAGAATAATTTTTTTTGTTTAGGATACTAAGCTTTTATGGTTTTGCCTTGTCTATTTTCGTTTTTTTTTGTGTTATAATGTTAAGGCATTTTCTATTTTTATTTTTTATGCATGTATCTTTTTAATTGTCTAGGTACCTATGAATAGTGTCCAAAACATCATAATCCCTCACCCTTTTACTTGATTTGATTTGATTATTAATAAAGACTATATGAAACTATATCAAATAAATAAAATTATATGGTTTGTTTGCATGCCGCTGGGACTCTAGCAACCAGGAATGGCTAGTGGCTACTAGATGTTATTTATTTGCTCATCACAGCAATCAACGACCAAACTTAAAAATCGAAACTATGTCACAGCAATAGAAAAATAAACAGGTTAGCAAAAATTTCAAAGCATATTAACAGAGATAGCAAAATTTTCAGTAACCAAAGCGTAGTAAAAGCAATAGCCACATGAACAAATCGATGACAAGTTGCGACGGCTAATCCTATGATAATGAGACAACTAATATCTGATTGCTGACTTAGTTGGTGACATAGTTGTCAGTGCCATGCAAACGGAAGAAAAAAGACACCGGTTAAATGCAGAGGAATTCAGCTTAAGTTTTTTTGTAAGGCCGGTTGAACTAGAGGAATTTCATTGCATTTTAAACCACTCCTAGTTATACAAAACAAAAATTGATCAAATTTATTGAATGTATCCGACTTGAATCTAATTTTAATAAAAATACAGAAAATAGTTATTTTAGTTTTAAAACGTGATACCCAAACTAACCGATAAATAAAATAGAGCAAATCATGTTTTAATTTGGTTAGATTTGGTAAAGTTTTGAAGACCTGAATTATAAAACTGATCTTTTAATCGAGTTCTAATAATAGTAACTTAAATGTATATAGTCTTTTCACGTTTTTACAATTTAAAAATATGATAATGTTATCGATTTCTCTCTTTTTCTAGCTTATTTGACACTGTTTGTGAAGTTAAGTTCATTGAAAATTATTTTACATAATATACTCTTCATTTTTCATTTTGGAAACTTACCAAATTGACCCAATTAGGATACTGCATAATGTTGAAAAAAAAATTGACCAAGAACCATACGCCACATCATCCTTTTGCAATGGCGCAGTGTGCCAAAACACAAGTGGAATGTAAGGATTGTTTAGCATTAAGTATTGAAGAGCTTTCGAAATGCTGCGGTGGTAAACAAGGAGCAAGAGTATATTCGGGTAGGAGCTAGCTGTAATGTTAGGTATGAGTTAGACCCTTTTCTTAGGACTGAAAAGACTGTTTAAAGATGATGTAGAACACATGTTCTTGAAAACTTTTCAATTTTGTTTTTGTTCTGTTTTTCTTTCCAATTGTGTTTTTAACCTCTAATTAACATCTTTTTTTTTTCGTTTTCTACGTAGCTTCCAATTTTTGTTTGTTTAGGTCCTAGCTATACCTATGAATAGGGTACAATTAATGAAAGTTGTACGCTATAAACAATATTAATAAACATCCGGTACAATCCCCGTTTACAGTAAACCACTTCCTCATGTCTAATATAATTCATATTCAACAGTCTCCGGAAATCATTCGGTTCGAAGAACTGAAATACGAATTTGTAAATGACCTCTAAATAAAATAAGGAAAAGTGATGTTGAAATGAGGACTTCTACATGCATGGATCAAGGAAGATTAATGAGAGACGAACCATAACAAAGCCAAACAAAGAATTGTACAAAGCCATGCACGGAACTTAGATAAGAGAATAACTCTTTGCTTATCAATTAATGTAGATGCATACTGTGTGATTTCAAGTTTCTACTTTTTTTTAAAGGGTTATGTACGGTTTGCGTATAATCAAGATGTTCTTGAGCATTTGCAACATATACAAGCCAAAGAATAACAGTATCCATTATCGTCCATCTTAATAGACATTTTTCTTTTAATTTTGTTCTTCAAATATCTTGTTTGCTGGGAAATAAAAAGTTAACTATTAATATTTTTTCTTATATATATGTTTAAGATAAAAAAAACAAATAGATATTGTTGTTTGTTTAAACAATAGCTACGTGATCAATACTATAATGCATTTTGGCATTATTATTATTTTTTTGGGGTCAAATACACTTATAAAGTTATAATGCGTTCATTATTGTGGGATTATTAGATACAAACTTTCGAACTTTGACTTTTTCCATCGGCCCTCCCCGTCCCTCGGCGAAAAACACTTTTCTATTTACAAACTGGGCATCCAGTTTTGGATTATTTTCAGACAATTAGTTAATCTCGTTAGTAATGAAGCTAATCATGTACTCTTCAGATTTTCTATCCAAGCGCCTCGTTTCTGTCTATATCTTGGCTATACAGTTACTGTTCATAAGCAGTGTTTCATCCCTGAACCTTACCAATGAGTATCTCAACCACAAATGCCGCGTCAGTGAAGGGACATACCAGTCGGGAAGTATGTACGAGGAAAACCTCAACTATCTCATCAAAATCGTCTCCAAGAACGATTTAGAGAACGGTTTCATGCACATATCTTATGGTAAGGCTCCCAATACCGTCGCCTTCATATTCGGGTGCAGGGGCGACTCCTATGGATCCAAGTGCCATCAATGCTTTGCCACTGCCATCTCTGGGGTAATCTCACTTCAACATTATTAATTATCCCTCACATATTTACGTACAGTGGATGATACATATAAGAAAACACCCAAAAATGTAAACCAATGACACTTAGTCCAATGTAAAAATTCCCAAAACTCAGAGACAACACTCTTTGTGCTATTGCAAGCTACATGTCCTTCGAAAGCAGGCCAGGCTTTTGCTTTCAACATCTTTGTGATAATTAAACCTAAAGGCTCGACATTTCTTGTAAAATGAACATAGGAAAAGAGAAACATATCTTTGCACTGAAAAATGAGATGGATCATTTAAATGAAATAAAGCATATATATGTATGTCTATATATAACAGCTACGTAGGAGATGTGAGAAAAACAAAGGAGGGATAATATGGTACGACCAATGTTTTCTCGATGTTAGTACGACCGATCAACGAGCTCCAAGGAAGATCGATTACGAGAATACTTTCTCTTTGCACAACCCAAACAACGTGAATGGGGACACAAGATCGTTCAACAAGAATACAGAGGATTTGCTCTACAGCTTGGTCCAGAAAGGCAACCGCTTGCCAAAGGTTGGCAACGAACCTATACTTTATGCAGCAGGGGAGAAGAGGCTGGGGACGAGTAAGTTGTATGCAATGGTGCAGTGTGCGAAAGACATAGCCTTATGTAAGGTTTGTTTGGAATGGAGTATCAAAGAGCTGATATGTTGGGATTTTGACCCATACTAACCTTTTTATCTAATGACTTTTTAGAGTTTTTGAGTTTATTTCAGGAGATTTTAGGTAGCTTTGGAGCTGTTATTGGAGTTTGGAGCATTTGGAACCTTTGGAAAAGAAAAGAACAAGAATTGAAGAAAAGAAGGAAAATCCTGCAAGTTATCACCAACTTCAATCGGCGAGCACATGCTCACAAATTTCGGCCACCAAGCGAGCACATGCTCGCCGCGGAAAAATAAAAAGGAGGGTTTAACCTAATGAATTGCAGCCGACTTTTGAGAGAGCAGCCACCTCCCAGCCGCCTATGTCTCATGTTATAAATACTCCTTTTTAGTCCTAGGTTTAGATTATCCTTTTTCATATTCTATTCTCTTTGCTTTTTGGCTTTTAGCTTTCAATACCTAGGATTTCTATTGTAAGGGAGAAGATCTCTGCCACAATTCTGAGAAGATTTCTGAACCCTAATCTCTTTTTATTATCGATTTCTATGCAGTCTTTTTACCTTATTGTTTTGCTTTCTTCATTCATTATGTCTGAGTAGATTTCTTAGTTAGGTTAGGGTTTCTCAAAGGAATCCATGAGCTAGGGTTAAACACAAATAGGCAACAAAAATCGATGTCTTCACCCTTGTTAATCTTAATGCTTGAATCGATTTGATCACTTGATTCATTGATCTTAGGTTTAATTTAGACAACGACAGTTGCTAGGTTGCTAGAAGAAACATTGGTGAGCAATTTATTCATTACCTACGACAGTAGATGTATTGGAGAATTGTGAACATATCAAACCTGATCTATAATGCTTGTCTGCGATTTTCTAGGGCCAACGACAGTTAGGATTCTCTAGGTCGTTAGATAAAGTTGTTAATGCCACGACAGTGGATTGATATTATTTTCGTGTTTGAGTTCTAGACTGGTTCTTAATCTTAACCTGAATAGTTGTTTGACCCGTTGCTTGGATTGCCTGCGATTTATCCTAACCTAGCGCTTTTTATTAATTGTTTTCACAACCGATTTAGATTTACTCTTGTTAGATTCGATTTCCGACTTCATCTTGATTTATCTTAGCTTTTTATTTAGTCTTAAAAACCATAGAGTAAGCTTGGTCTTCGTGGGATCGATCCCTAAATACTACTCCGATTTGCTGTGCACTTGCAGTAGGAAGTTAGGGTTAAAACCTGTGTATCAAGTTTTTGGCGCCGTTGCCGGGGACCAAATTTTTACCTTTGGTTTACGGCTAAATTTCTAGTCTAAGAACCCAACTAAACTCGTTTTTCTCTTTTTCTTGTTTTTGTGTTTCAGGTGCATGTCCACAAGGAGCACAAGGAGCAAGAATAACGAAGACCTTGTCAGTTTATCAACGAAGAGCTAGCAAGGAGAGAACGAGAGAACAGGCAGAGACGCAACACGCCTGTTCCGGAACCAGAAACACCCGACACAGACACTTCAGAGATGGGCGACCACAACGCCATTGCAGCTCAGCTGCAGCAACTTCAGACGGCCATGGAGCAGCTTCGCTTGCAGCAAGAGCGGCAGCTCGTTCAACAACCAGCGTTCGGAGACAAAGACGCAGCACATGCTTATTACCAGGATCGATCCGCGATCGTAACTCCGACTATTCAGAGGCAAGATTATGAGATTAAACCTCAGATGATTGCACTCGTGAAGCAGCATCTTTTCCATGGCCTGCCCGCTGAAATTCCGATGGATCACATCGAGAACTTCGAAGAAATCTGCAGCACAACCGGCTCCAATGGTGTGTCTCCAGACTTCTTGAAGTGCAAGCTTTTCCCCTTCTCTCTTGCGGGAAAAGCATCACGGTGGTTAAAGTCTTTACCACCAGGGTCTTTGGCGACTTGGGCTGATGCGAGATCAGCTTTCCTGGACAAATTCTACACCAAGTCCAAGACCGCAGCTTTGAGGAACAAGATTTCCTCATTTGAGCAACATCCCGGCGAGTCATTCAATGAAGCGTGGGAGCGATTCAAAGAGTATAAGCGTGAGTGTCCTCACCACGGTTTCAGCGACGAGCAGCTGCTCAGTACCTTCTACGATGGAGTAGAATGGGATTACCGCAACGCTTTGAATGCCGCAAGTAATGGAGACTTCTATACGAAGTCAAAGGAAGGAGCTCTAGAACTGATTGAAAACCTTGCCGCAAGCTCCAGCAATAAGTCTCCTGAGTACGATAGAAAAAAGGTCAACAGCGTGGAGTCCAAGAAGATTGATGAGCTCACGGCCTTGGTCAACCTTTTGTTGAAAAAGAACCAGAAGTCAGTCCACTTTGTGGATGAGAATGGAGAAACACCTCTCGCTCAAGCTTTTGAAGAAGAAGGCGGTGATGATAGGATGGAAGTCAACTACGTCAATGGACAGGGTTTCGGACAGAACCGAGGTTTCAACAACCAGAGTTTTAACGCTCACCCGAACCTATCCTACAGAAGCACTAATGTGGAAAACCCTCAGGATCAGAACTACCCTAAGCAAGGAGCTCAACCTCAGACGGGATTTCAGAGAAGCTACACCAGCAACTATCAGAACCAGAACCGGCAGTTCACTCCAAACCAGAACCGATTCCAAGGAGGGAATCAGCCTAGGCAGCCCTTCAACAACTCGCAGCCCCAGCAGTTTCAGAACCAGCAGCCTTCATCTTCAGCAACCGGCTCCCAAGACGAGCTGAAGAACATGATGCAGCAGCTGATGGCGAGTCACCAGAAAGCGGCAGCAGAGATCAACTCCAAGGTTGACACGATGTATGTCGATCTCAATGGGAAGTATGAAGCCGTATGGACTCACATGAAGCAGTTGGATATTCAGATTGCACAGACTGCTGAGTCCATTAAAAGGACACCAGGAACTCTGCCTGGAAAAGTTGAGGCGCCTAGAAAGGAGTTTGTCAATGCCATCGAGCTAAGGAGCGGGAAAACACTGAATTCTGCAACAACATCCGGATCGGCAAAAAGAAAAGAAGCAATTTCCGAGCACGTGCTCCCACCCAGCGAGCACCTGCATCAAGGAAATCAAAGCGTGTATGAAAAAGGTGAATCGAGCAACCGTGCTACACACGCTGGAACATCAGACTCACCCTTTGAGATTTTCGAAGAGGATACGCCGACCGAGCATCCTGGTCCGTCAACCGAGCACATGCTCAGTCGAGAAACTCCAACAACTTCGGCCAGCAATCCGACAGCGAGGGTGTATAAACCCAAGGTTCCGTATCCTGTACCACCCAAGAAGTCTCGCAAGGACTTGGAGGATGCTAAATGCAGGGAGATGCTCAAGGACCTTACCGTGAAGCTGCCTCTCGCGGATGCTGTCCAGATGATACCTGCCCTGAAGAGGTACATGAAGACTCTGGTCTCTGGTAAGATCGTTGAGGAAGAGAAAGTGATGGCAGTCTCGAAAGAATGCAGTGCTGTACTGCAAAACAAGGTGTTGACAAAGAGAGGCGATCCTGGGCGATTTGTTTTATCTGTCATGATTGGTCCTATGACTTTCGCTTGCTCCCTCTGCGATCTTGGTTCTAGCGTGAACCTCATGCCATATTCAGTGGCTAAACGTTTGGGTTTCACCAAGTTCAAACCCACACGTATTTCGTTGGTATTTGCTGATAGATCCACTAAATTACCTAAGGGCGTTTTGGAGGATTTGCACGTGCGGATTGGAGACACTTTGATCCCTACCGACTTTGTGGTATTGGAGCTCGATGAAGAACCGAAAGATCCCCTCATCCTTGGCCGACCATTCCTTTGCACAGCTGGTGCACTTATTGATGTCCGGAATGGAGTGATTGATCTTCAGCTAGGCGATATGGTTATGACATTCGAGATGAACAAGCTGCTGAAGAAGCCCATGCTTGACGGCCAGACCTTCACGGTGGAAGGTGTTGATGACGTTTTTGATGAGGCAGCTGAAGAACTTCTTTGCCCGGATCCTCTTGAAACTGCCTTAACCCTAGCCGAACGAGAGCATGGTTTCATGAGTGAGGACGCCGACAGCTTCTCTAAGATGCTAGATTCCAGCCGGCGAATGGAGCAGATGGTGGCATACACAAGCTTAGAAGATGAGGAAAACTCGGCCGCAACAGAAGGAGCACCCGCTCAGATTCCGCGAGCACCTGCTCCGCCTCTTGATCCAAACGATAGCCCCTGGAGCGAGTTGAAAGCTCCTAAATTAGAGCTTAAAACTCTACCAGCCGGGCTCAGGTATGCATTCCTTGGAACAAACTCTACTTACCCTGTGATCATTAATGCTGATTTGAACAATGTAGAGGTAGCCTTGCTTTTGTGTGAACTTAGAAAGTATAGAAAGGCTATAGGGTATTCGCTAGATGACATTCCTGGAATCTCTCCTGATCTTTGCATGCATAGGATACATCTAGAAGATGAATCGATGAGCTCTATCGAACATCAGAGGAGATTAAACCCGAATCTAAAAGATGTCGTTAAGAAGGAGATAATGAAACTTCTAGAAGCTGGGGTGATTTATGCTATATCTGATAGTACTTGGGTTAGTCCTGTTCATGTAGTTCCTAAGAAAGGCGGAATCACTGTAGTCAAGAATGATAGGGATGAACTGATACCAACCAGGACAATAACCGGCCATAGGATGTGTATAGATTATCGCAAACTGAATGCTGCAACTCGCAAAGATCACTTCCCTCTACCCTTTATCGATCAGATGCTTGAAAGACTTGCTAACCATCCATACTACTGCTTTTTAGATGGTTATTCAGGTTTCTTTCAGATCCCCATTCATCCGGACGACCAGGAGAAGACGACATTCACATGTCCCTATGGCACGTTCGCTTACCGGCGCATGCCATTCGGATTGTGTAATGCTCCGGCAACCTTCCAACGTTGCATGATGTCGATCTTTACTGACCTAATCGAAGACATCATGGAGGTGTTCATGGACGACTTCTCGGTGTATGGAGACTCTTTCTCTCACTGTTTGTCTAATCTATGCAGGGTACTTCAGCGATGTGAGGAAAAGCACCTAGTTCTGAATTGGGAGAAATGCCACTTTATGGTCAGGAACGGGATTGTGCTCGGGCATCGGATTTCAGAGGATGGAATCGAAGTGGACAAAGCCAAGGTCGAGGTTATGATGAATCTGCAACCGCCAACCTCAGTCAAAGGGATCCGTAGCTTTCTGGGTCATGCCGGCTTCTACAGACGCTTCATCAAAGACTTTTCCAAAATAGCCAGGCCTCTTACACGCCTACTCTGCAAGGAGGTGAAGTTTGAGTTCGATGATGCATGCCTCGAAGCGTTCCATACGATCAAGGGAGCTCTCATCAGCGCACCCATTGTGCAACCGCCGGACTGGAGTCTTCCTTTTGAGGTGATGACTGATGCTAGTGATTATGCTGTTGGAGCAGTTCTCGGACAAAGGAAAGACAAGAAGCTTCACGTTATCTACTATGCTAGCCGCACATTGGATGAAGCTCAGTGCAAGTATGCCACAACCGAAAAGGAGCTCCTAGCGGTTGTCTTTGCCTTTGAGAAGTTTCGGTCATATCTCGTCGGATCCAAGGTTATAGTTCATACAGATCATGCAGCGCTCAAGTACCTCTTGACGAAAAAGGATGCCAAACCGCGGCTACTCCGGTGGATTCTTCTCTTACAAGAATTCGACCTCGAGATCAAGGACAAGAAAGGAATAGATAATGGAGCTGCCGACCATTTATCTAGGATGCGGATTGACGAAGAACTCCCACTCAATGACAACCTCCCGGAAGAACAGGTGTACTCGATCGGAGCATTCCAAATCAAGGAAGCACGTGCTCCCACCCAGCGAGCACCTGCTCAGCCTGAATTCTGCAACCAAATCGAAAGCGGCCAACGTCCTCAGATTCCTTGGTTTGGCGAGATTGCGAATTATCTAGCTGCTGATATGGAACCACGCGGTTTTGTAGGCAACAAAAGGAAGAAATTCCTTAAGGATATCCGGCATTACTTCTGGGATGAGCCATACCTCTACAAGCACTGCCCAGATGGCTTGTTTAGACGTTGCGTAACTGAGGAGGAGATACCAGAGATTCTGTTTCACTGTCACGGCTCTTCATATGCCGGACACTTCGCCACTTTCAAGACAGTCTCCAAGGTTCTGCAAGCTGGATATTGGTGGCCTACGATGTTCAAGGATGCTCAGCGCTTTATCTCTCGATGCGATTCATGCCAGCGACAGGGCAACATCAGCAAGCGAAATGAAATGCCGCAGAACTTCATTCTCGAAGTTGAGGTGTTTGATGTTTGGGGGATCGACTTTATGGGCCCGTTTCCTTCTTCTTTTGGGAACGAGTACATACTCGTCGCAGTGGATTACGTGTCCAAATGGGTTGAGGCTATTGCGAGTCCCACAAACGATGCAAGGGTGTGATCAAGTTGTTCAAGTCCATCATCTTCCCTAGGTTCGGAGTTCCGCGAGTAGTCATTAGCGATGGAGGCTCTCACTTCATCAACAAGATCTTTGAGACTCTGCTACGCAAGAATGGTGTGAAGCATAAGGTCGCAACTCCTTATCATCCGCAGACTAGTGGGCAAGTCGAGGTATCTAACCGCGAGATCAAGAGCATATTGCAGAAGACAGTGGGAACGACTAGGAAGGACTGGGCTTCCAAGTTGGACGATGCTCTATGGGCCTACCGGACTGCCTACAAAACGCCACTCGGGACTACTCCATTCAACCTCGTCTACGGCAAAGCTTGTCATCTCCCTGTTGAGTTGGAATTCAAAGCCGCATGGGCAGTTAAGCTGCTCAACTACGACATCAAACCAGCTTCGGAAAGGCGTATGATGCAGCTGCATGAACTCCAGGAGATTAGGCACCTCGCCTATGAGAACTCGAAGATATACAAGGAGCGCACCAAAGCCTATCATGACAAGCGCATTCTCGCTCGCCACTTCGCTCCCAATGACCAGGTTCTACTCTTTAACTCCCGGCTGAAGCTGTTTCCCGGGAAGCTACGATCACGCTGGTCAGGACCTTTTTCAATCAAGGAAGTACGACCTTATGGAGCTGTAGTATTGCTGGACGAAAAGGGGAGAGAATTCGTTGTCAATGGTCAGCGTCTGAAGCCATACCTCGCTGATTCATCTATCGCACAAGGGGAATCCTTTCCCTTAAGCGACCCTCCTCAAACCTAATTAGCTCACCAAGTCAAGCTAGTGACTTAAACCAAGCGCTGAGTGGGAGGCAACCCACTGGTAAGAATTTTTACTTTATTTTATTTTCTTTTGCTTTTGATTTTTGGTTTTGGTTTTCTTTGTTTCAGATAAAAAAAAAAAAAAAAAAAAAAAAAAACAAAACAAAACGGGCGAGCACCTGCTCCGCCATGGTGCTCTTCCTGCCGACCCAGGTAAGTTTTCTCCGACTTTTCTCTAGCTTATTCTCACACCGAGACGGTGTGAAGTAAGTCTGGGGGAGGATCGTACCTTGAGTCAGTATTTTATTGAGTCGTTTTGTTTTTCTATTTAGAGTCAGTCCATCATATGGGTCAAATCGAAACTTGTGGAGATTAGGACCAAAATCTATGATGAGTTCTTAACCACTTATGAATTTGACCCGCTTTCTAGTGAACATTGCTGCAGAATTTAGAGTACAGAGACGAGCCGACACCTTCTCACAATCGGATCCTTCCTCAGGCCAGAAATCTTCAATCCCTTTAAGGTTTATCGGATAGGCTTTAGACTCTATTTTATATGGACGTAATCTGGACTTTAATTCTTCTTGTTATTGGCACTAGGATTAGAAAACGTGTTACATAATATATTCAGGACTTCTTATCCCTTTTGCCACTCTTGCTGATCCTGAATAGCTAGCTTTTAGTTAGTACCTCACCCTCACCCTAACCATCTTTTTATACCACATGCACTTGTATTTTTATTTCACATCTATGCAGATATGTGCAAAAAGGTCGGGGAGAAAAGGACTGACGCAGCCATCTGATTCACTCTCGCTGAGGAAGATGTCAGGAGAAAGCTAGAAAAATTCACGAGCACATGCTCGCTATACTCGCTGATTTAGAGCACCTGCTCAGCGATGTCCAGAAAAGAAACAAGCCTAAAAACGACCTGCTGGGGTATAAGACGAAAAAGGATCATTTTAGCCAAAGGACACACACACAAGTAAAGTCCCCCTATCCATAAGGTAACTCTTTCAAAAAAAAAAAAAAAAAAAAAAAAAAAAAAAAAAAAAAAAAAAGAGAAAAACCGAGCTAGTAGCTCAAGGATATGGGGTGGCGAGTTAGTAACTCAAAATGTGTGTCCCGAAGCATGAGTAAATCGCAAGAAAGCAAGGGAAGAAAAAGAGGAATGAAGATAAAATCGATTAAGGAGGAGAGTGAATTAGAGGTTGTGGACATCAATGAGTCCGTTCTCCTTGCCGTTTTGTGCGATATCCTGCACTCTCTTGAAACAAGGTAGCCCTAAACACGCTTAAGCTCCATCATTAATATTAGCCTGATCTTTACCGAGCCTCGTTTTACTTAGCTAGTGTCTTTAGCAAGAAGCCCACGCCACCTCTAATTGAATGTAGAGAGTCTATTGTCTTGAACTTAGATTTTTCTAGGATTGTAAGCCATATGGTTTGAGGTTGGTGAACTTTGTTGTTGAGGTTTTCGGTAAGGCAATGTATCTCTTATTCTAAGGTATGTGGTCTGATGATATTGGTCTATTCATGGTTTCTGAGATTTTGTGAGTCTCCACCGATTTCTCTATGTCTTGACTTTAGTTTTGTTTGAGGACAAACAAAGATCTAAGTCTGGGGGAATTGATATGTTGGGATTTTGACCCATACTAACCTTTTTATCTAATGACTTTTTAGAGTTTTTGAGTTTATTTCAGGAGATTTTAGGTAGCTTTGGAGCTGTTATTGGAGTTTGGAGCATTTGGAACCTTTGAAAAGAAAAGAACAAGAATTGAAGAAAAGAAGGAAAATCCTGCAAGTTATCACCAACTTCAATCGGCGAGCACATGCTCACAAATTTCGGCCACCAAGCGAGCACATGCTCGCCGCGGAAAAATAAAAAGGAGGGTTTAACCTAATGAATTGCAGCCGACTTTTGAGAGAGCAGCCACCTCCCAGCCGCCTATGTCTCATGTTATAAATACTCCTTTTTAGTCCTAGGTTTAGATTATCCTTTTTCATATTCTATTCTCTTTGCTTTTTGGCTTTTAGCTTTCAATACCTAGGATTTCTATTGTAAGGGAGAAGATCTCTGCCACAATTCTGAGAAGATTTCTGAACCCTAATCTCTTTTTATTATCGATTTCTATGCAGTCTTTTTACCTTATTGTTTTGCTTTCTTCATTCATTATGTCTGAGTAGATTTCTTAGTTAGGTTAGGGTTTCTCAAAGGAATCCATGAGCTAGGGTTAAACACAAATAGGCAACAAAAATCGATGTCTTCACCCTTGTTAATCTTAATGCTTGAATCGATTTGATCACTTGATTCATTGATCTTAGGTTTAATTTAGACAACGACAGTTGCTAGGTTGCTAGAAGAAACATTGGTGAGCAATTTATTCATTACCTACGACAGTAGATGTATTGGAGAATTGTGAACATATCAAACCTGATCTATAATGCTTGTCTGCGATTTTCTAGGGCCAACGACAGTTAGGATTCTCTAGGTCGTTAGATAAAGTTGTTAATGCCACGACAGTGGATTGATATTATTTTCGTGTTTGAGTTCTAGACTGGTTCTTAATCTTAACCTGAATAGTTGTTTGACCCGTTGCTTTGGATTGCCTGCGATTTATCCTAACCTAGCGCTTTTTATTAATTGTTTTCACAACCGATTTAGATTTACTCTTGTTAGATTCGATTTCCGACTTCATCTTGATTTATCTTAGCTTTTTATTTAGTCTTAAAAACCATAGAGTAAGCTTGGTCTTCGTGGGATCGATCCCTAAATACTACTCCGATTTGCTGTGCACTTGCAGTAGGAAGTTAGGGTTAAAACCTGTGTATCAAGAGCTTTCTAAGTGCTGCTACGGGAAACAAGGAGCGAGAGTTTTGAGCACGACATGTAATTTGAGATATGAGCTATACCCTTTTCTTAGGACTTGAAGCCTCTTTGAAGATGACGGTCGAAACATTCGCTTGATAACTTCTCTTTTTTGGTTTTGTTTACTTTCCAATTCTGTTTTTTTTTGTTCTTCCAGCTATTACCTATTTTCCCAATTTTCTTTTTGTTTGGTTCAATTAGGTCCAGTCAATAAGGCCAAAATATTTGTTATACTTTAAATTGATTATTAATAAAGATAATAGTTTTCGTTTCCTCTCTTTTCTAGTATTTTGGATATTCTTTTAACGAATCTAAAAGTATATAGCCATTTAATAAGATATGCATTCTTCTACAAACATATGTCAAGCACAAATATTGGTTATCCAGAAAGCAAATTTAAGACGCCAACAATCTCTTTAGGATCTAATTATTTTCCCACTGATCGACACATACAAATACAACAATCACGCAAAATATTTTTTATTTCATGTCATTTTAAACATTCTAAAATCAAATATTGTATTTTCAAACGGCTGCAGTAGTGGATGAAAAATATAATATAAATAAAAATTTGAAACAAAATATATATACTAGTTCTAGATTCATCAATTTTTATTTAATATATTTTGTTTTTATATATTTTATTATGTTCATTGTTTTGATACCTGTATAATTTTAATGAGTTTATTTATTTTTAGTAAAGGAAAATAATATAAAATTGTGTGAATCAATTGAGTCATTAATATTAATTTTAGTATTTGTTTTTTTTATCTTTGTTAATATAAACACTTTAAATTTTTGAATAAAAAGAAAACTCTGTATGATTTTTGGTTTAGCAAGTTTCTACGGCTCTATATAAAATGGCCAAATAAATGAATAAAATAATTTCAACTTTATAAAAATTGGTTTCTTCAAAATCAACAATACAATTCCTCAACACAACATTATTGTCTGTCATCAATTTAGGTCGGCTCTGGAGCCTTGGAGGTATCGTGGATCTCGACAGTTACACTCAGTCAAAGCTTTGAACGTTGACTTTTTCATCGCCGCAATGCCAAGTCTTCCAACTCTTCAACTTCCTCTCTCATCTCCGTCACATTTCTATCTCCTTCTAGAATCTGATGAAGCCAATCAGCTGAATTGACTTTTGCTTCTTCTTTTTTGTTGAAAAAAAACATTTATTCTACCCCCCTCTCAATCGTACAAAACTGAACACTTCAACTATTCTAACAATTATTAAATAAATACAAAAATATAGTATATAACTTTACACCACCCAAAGGCGAAAATCATCCAGCACTATATAATCAATCCCAACCTCAACATTGCTCCTATCCAAGAAACCCCATCCCAAAAGAAAAGTATCAAAATTCCAAAAACAATGTATTTATCCTCCTCATTCAAACGCATCGTATTGGCCTTAGCCATACAACTTCTCTTTATACACGGCGTTTTGTCCCAAAGCCAGGACAATGCGTTCCTCTACCACAAGTGCTCTGACATTGAAGGGAACTTCACGTCGATGAGTCCGTACGAGTCAAATCTCAACAGTCTATTATCTCGCCTCTCTTACAGAGTTCCATCCACCGGTTTCTCCGCTTCCTCCACTGGCAACAGTCCTGATAACGTCAATGGTTTGGCCCTATGCCGTGGTGATGCCTCCTCTTCTGACTGCCGCACCTGTCTCGCAACCGCCATCCCCGAGGTACGTTTTGGTTACGTCTCAGCAACATATACAAACCGTGTAAGATATGTTAGATAGGTATAAGCATTTACGTACAAAAGATATTCTATTAAAAAAAAGACGGAACACTTTTGGTGTAACAAAAGATGTAATAGACAAAAGTATCTTAAAAATTGGAATAGAGAGAGTATTATTATACGATCGAGTTTGTGGATTTTCCTGATGTTGGTGTTATTTTTTAACAGCTACGTCAGAGATGTCCGAACAACAAGGCAGGAATTATATGGTACGACAACTGTCTAGTCAAGTATTCGTCAACCAATTTCTTCGGAAAGATTGATTACGAGAACAGGTTCTATTTGTACAATGTCAACAACGTGAGCGATCCTGCATCGTTTAACACGCAGACAAAAGCTCTTTTAACTGATTTGGCGAAGAAAGCGACTGCTGGAGGCAACCAGAAGCTGTTTGCCACAGGGGAGAAGAGTCTCGGTAAGAAGAAGCTGTACGGACTAGTGCAGTGTACGAGGGACTTGAAGAGTGAGAGTTGTGCGGCGTGTTTGGATGGGATTATTGGAGAGCTTCCTAACTGCTGCGACGGTAAAGAAGGAGGGAGAGTTGTGGGTGGGAGTTGTAACTTTCGTTATGAAATTTACCCTTTTGTTAAGATTGCTTGATTGGAGCCAAATTGAAAAGTGGTCCAGAGGCAAACACGGTCTTAAATTATTGCAATCAATTGGATACTTATGTATTGTGTTTTGCTGTTTGAATAAAGTGTTGAGCCAGTAAAATGTAGTCTTCTCTTTGTGAGTTGTTTTGTATGGATAGTTATAGTGGTTTGTTTGGCCCTTATCAATAATAAACATATAAAATTGCATGCTATAGGCTTATATCTATTCTCTATCTAGTTTTATGTGATGATTACAACTTTCAACCCACAGAAGTCAATAACTTTCCGAAGTGAGCAAGTACTATGAAGTCATAATAAGATCTTTTGCATATGGTGAAATTTTCAACTATTTCAAACGAAAATATGTTTGTCTACTAGTTGAAGTATGATTTGATATAAAACTTAAGATTCTTTTGCCAAACATTTATTTAAATTAGTACGTGGGAAAACGAAAAACAAACCTAAAACACTGTGTTAAAAAACGACACCATAGATGTATCGTATAATCTGTACATACGACCGAAATACCATTTTATTTTCTGAAGATGTAGAAGAAGTCATCTGTGTTTTCTATATCTTTACCTTTTCTTATAGCGTAACAACTTGACTTTTTTGTTATATAAAATGTAAGCTTCATAAAATATAAGAGGATATGATGAGATGCTAGTTGGTTTGTTGACTAAAAGATTTCAAACATGAATGGATAACTAGAAGATATTTACGCATGTGCTATGCTGACTCAATGGGATGAAGACAGGTCAACGAAGGTGGAGAACCACATTGCTATTCTTTTTAATTTTTTGGTTAAGTGGTCACATTGCTTTCTCCAAATCCTTTGTTTGTGCGTAAGCGGCGAATCATACGCAAAACCTTCGACCAGTTCCTGTCTAGACATACATGATACAACTGCTACTATTATTTGAATCCAAAAATTTTCCAAAAGAAAAAAATATAATTCTTTAAATTTTTTAGCTTTTATATGGTTTTTAAAAATAGTAAATTACACATAATGCAGTAAACTAAATTATAGTTTTATCACTTACAAAACTATAATTGGTTTCGTTTTGTCAGATTTCACCAAAAAATTATCAAATATATTTAATATTTTATGTACTAGTAAATCTCTTTTATAAAAGTAAACATAGCCACATTAGCATTAAATTGAAGGAAAATTTTTAAATTTATATTAACATTTTGCAGAAAACTCAAACAAAAATAAAATATACAATCCGCGCTACTATAGAAAACGGATGTCTTTGAGGGAGATTAGTGTGAGTAGGGCTGGGCAAAATATCCGAACCCGAAAATCCGAACCGAACCCCGAAAAATCCGAAAAAATAGAACCGAACCGAACCCGGAACCGATAAAATACCCGAACGGGACTTAAATTTGGGTATTTTAAAAACCCGAACCCGAACCCGGACGAACCGAAAACCGAACAGGTACCCAAAATATCCGATATATAATTATATTTCTAAAAATATTAATTATATATACACGTAAAATATCTCAAAATACTTAAAGTACAACTCATATTTCAGCTTATATTTGATTTTAGCATTTTCTCTTAGAATTATTGTTCACAATATCAGTTTTTAAGTTTAATTTTAGCCTTGTAAGTTCGATAAAATAGGTACTTTTTAGTATGAAACAAGTACTTTGGGTCCCAAAACCCGAAATAGAACCGAACATAAATTATTTCGGGTGTTACTGGATTTATATGTGTACTAAACCCGAACCGAACCCGAAAAAACCCGAACCGAGTCCGAACCGATAATTCATAATATCCGAATGGGGCTAAAATTTTGGTATTTCAAAACCCGAACCCGAATTGCCCCCGAACCGAACCCGAACGGGTACCCGAACGCCCAGGCCTAAGTGTGAGTTTGATGTCGATGTGATGGTTCTACTTACCAATTGGGAAGTTGTCTCCTTTACTCAGAACCTGTTATAACCTCACTCAAAAACGAATCAAGCTCGAAGACACTCAATCTCACAAACGCTCACGAACACAAGAAAGAAACGAACACACAAGACACACGAATTGATTACCCTGGTTTCTCTTCTCTTTTTTTTCTTTTTAAAATTATGTTTGTCCCGATTTTAGTTTCTTTTTTTTGGTAAATGGCCGGGTTAGTACCCCTTATTTTATTATAAGAAAAAATAAAACAATTACAATCGTATTTGTCTGGCAATTGCCCAACCTTCTGAATCCTCTCTTAACAAATAATCAACAAACTCAGGAACAAAATCAAAGAAATGCAAACATAATGGTAAATCAAAAGCAAGGTTGGCCAATCCGTCTGCAACACGATTAGCTTCCCTGAAAACATGACAAATACGGACTATTCAGCCCCTTGAAATTAAGCCATAGCACAAACGTACTAGGAAAGACAGGGGATGAAATTCACTAATCCCTGTCTTTAGAAACCCCACCACAATCTGCGAATCCACTTCCAATTCCTCCTGTCTAGCTCCTTTATCCCAAGCAGTGCAGAGAGACCGTAGTAAACACCACACAGTTCTGCCAACGGAGCCGAACAGACGCCAATATTCAAAGCAAAACCTCCACACCAATTTCCCGACTCATCTCGTAGCACTCCCCAGGATTGCCTCTCGAAGCCCCATCCGTATTGAGTTTGAGCCACCCCACTTCCGGTTTCATCAAACCTCACGAGGAGATTCACTAATGGCGTTAGTTATTCAGCTTCTTACCCATGGAACTTAACTATGACTCAATTTTTCTATTATACAATGCCTTTTTTTTTTGGTGAATTCTATTATACAATGCCTTTGTGATCAGGTGAAACTCTTTCAGAACTAACGTGATAATTAGACACTTTTATTATTATTTTTCTTTATGTTTATTTAACTAGCTGCATGCGACCTTCTTTGCATTTAGGACAGTGGTCTGTGGAGAGAATTATCTTCTGTGGAAATATTTATATTTGGATACGGAGTAAGATATTATTGATATTTACACTGTTATGTTTTTGTTTAGTAAAGCAATCTACTTTTTAATAGAAAATCTAATTATAGATCAAGAGGCTCTTGGTACTTTTAGCTATTTGCTTTTATGTAGATACCCAAGACTAACCCGTAGTGCTTTCTGTGTTGCTACAGCTGCTAAACTTCATGTGGCTTAATGTAACACCCGTCTCCCGACACTCGGAAACGGCGTGCCACTAACCATAATATAATAATATATATATTCAAATCATATAAATAAATCACGTTTAGATTTCCGGAAATCCATAAAATACGTCTGTCGTCTCACAATCGTATTACCGTAAATAAACTGTAAATACCAAGTCTGAAATACAATACGAAAATACGAAATAACATAAAAACCCAAAAGTAGCACCAGATCCGATAAGTGTCTACTACTCCTCATTCTCACCTGAAAGGGGAAAAAGAGGGGTGAGTAATAGGGGAGTCACTCAGTGAGGTATGGGATGCTAATCACAGAAAACGTAAATCTGACCATAGCACGCCATACATAAGAAATAGACTAAACATGCACAATCACGGTACCTAAAGTACCCAATGAACAGCCAACATCCTATTACCAGATCCAGTGACCGCGGCACCCTCCTACCCGGAGGACAACTTATGGATAGTGCCCATTACACCGCCCGTAGACGATTATCGACCTCGAGGTACTGGAACAGCAGGTCGACTAATTCTGCCCAGCACCATCTCCTCAAACAACACGCGACGCAAGTACAAAGATAACGTCTCTGTACCCCCGCAATCCCTAACGACCCACATGGTCAACTAATCCTAGCTCTAGCATGAATAAAATAATCAGTTGACAATTTAATGCACAATCAATGGGTTGAATCATCTATTATTCCTAAGTCCGGTTTACACACAACCCAAAACAAAACCATACCTAGTCACTACAACCGCACCGCAAAAACGACACATAACATAACAATACTAAGCGAAACAACTCTACTAGCGTTTATCTAAATCACCGCGCTTTTTGAAAGATACGAAAATCCGCGAAAAGCCCTCACCTTAGCTAAAACGGATGGTTACTGCGGCTTTTGAACTCCGAATGCTAAACGTCGCGAATCTGAAATCAGAACGATTTCGAGTCAGAACGGCTTCGAACGGCGAAAAACGGTTAACGGGTCAAAACGGTCAAAGTCAACGGTCAACGGTCAAAAGTCAATGGTCCGTCAACGGTCACCCGGTCAAATCAAACCGCGACTAAACCGGTTAAACCGGATGAACCAGACTAAACCGGACTCAATTGATTTAAACCAGAATTGAACCAAACCGAAATCGAATTGAATTAAACCAGCCAACCGAAATCAAACCGATCGGTTTAACCAAACCGGACTCAAACCGACGTCCGAGTTGACTCAGTGAGTCGCCGGCGATCACCGAGTCGCCGGCGAGTCACGGCGGCCGGCGGCGGCGAGTCACGGCGGCGACCACCGCGGTTACCGCGAGTCACGGCGGCAACCACCGGCGACGGCCGGCCGCGCGACGACCGCGACCCGGCGGCGACGACCGGCGACCGGCGGCGGCGACCGGCCGGCGGCGGAGAGTGACGGCGAGACTCACCGGGAAAAATCACCGGCGGCGACTGCGGCGGTGTAAGTGGCGGTGGCGCGTGGGAATCACGCGCAGCTGCTTCGGCGGCGCGTGGGCGCGTGGGAGTCACGCGCCTGTCTTCTGACGGCGCGTGGCGACGCGTGCGGTGGCGACGGAGGTTGAGCTTGGTGGCGTGGCTTCGTCTCGTCGAGCTGAATCCGATGGTGGCCTTAGATTTTCGAGAAACGCCACGGTTAGAAAGTTATGATCGATTTACCAATTGATCAAAAGAGCAAATCGGAAATGGGTTTTCCGGTTACCTGAGGAGCGGTTAACGGTGGCCGGCGAGCAGCTCCTCTTCTTCTTGTTTCTCTTCTTCCTCCTCCTCCTCTCTCTCTCTCTCTCTCTCTCTCTCTCTCTCTCTCTCTCTCTCTCTCTCTCTCTCTCTCTCTCTCTCTCTCTCTCTCGTTTACGGTGGAAGGTGATCAAGGGGGAGGGGGGATTAAATCAATCCAAGAAGGTGGGGTTGGTGAGGATGAAAAAGAAGAAGAAGGTGGTGGGGTGGTTGAGGGGTCGTGACAATTCTTCCCCACTAACGAGGAATTCGTCCTCGAATTCTAGTCCTGAGTTAACTGCTCGACATTCTCAAATAGGTCTGGATAATCGGATCTCATCTGAGACTCTAACTCCCAAGTCTCCTCCTGAATACCGTCTGTCTCCCATGTAACTCTGACCATCGGTAGCACTTCCCTTTGAATAACTCTATCTTGGCGTTCTAGGACTGACACTGGCTGGCTAACTGCAGTCAAATCTCTCCTGATGTCACTAGGTGGCTGCTGAAGGATGAGCTCTGGTTCCCGAACGACTTTCCTCAGAACCGATACGTGAAACACATCGTGAAACCCAGCCAACTCTGCTGATAACGCTAAGCGATATGCTACTGCACCAATCCGCTCGATGATAGGATAGGGACCCATATATCTCGGCTTAAGCTTCTTCAGCTTCCTGGTCTTAGAACCTCCCTGAAATGTCCTCATCTTAAGGTATACCAGGTCGCCCACCTCAAACTCTAGATCTCTCCGACGCTTATCTGCATAGCTCTTCTGACGATTATGGGCTTCCTTAAGCCGTCTCTTGAGCATTTCCACTTGCTCAACTGTCTCCTGAACCAATGCTGGTTCTAAGTCTCGGCACTCTCCCACCTCTGTCCAACAAAGTGGTGTACGACACGGTCTGCCATAAAGAGCCTCATACGGTGCCATCTCAATGCTCGAATGATAACTGTTATTGTAGGCAAACTCCGCTAGTGGTAGGTACTTAACCCAACTTCCTTCCCAGTCCAAAACACAAGCCCTGAGCATATCCTCTAATATTTGAATAGTCCTTTCTGACTGACCATCTGTCTGCGGATGGTAGGCCGTACTCATATGTACCTTAGTCCTCAATGCCTTCTGAAAGGCTTGCCAAAACGTTGACGTAAATTTCGTATCACGATCTGACACTATACTGACTGGTACTCCATGCAACCTCACAATCTCAGCAATGTATCTCTGTGCTAGCTGCTCTGCTCCGTCTGTTTTCTTAATCGCTAGGAAATAAGCTGACTTGGTGAGTCGATCCACAATGACCCAGATAGCGTTCTTTCCGCCAACTGTCTTCGGTAATCCGGTGATGAAGTCCATAGTCACCATGTCCCATTTCCACTCGGGTAGTGGAAGACTCTGCAGTAAACCACTCGGTACCTGATGCTCTGCCTTAACCAACTGACAAGTCTGACAACACGACACAAAGGTAGCCACATCCCTCTTCATGCCGGTCCAGTGATAGTATCGCTTAAGATCCCGATACATCTTATTACTTCCTGGATGAATGGAAAACTGGGAATGATGCGCCTGCTGGAGAATCTCCCTCCTCAGCTGTGCATCATCCGGTACGCACACTCGGTTCCGGTACAAAAACATCCCATTATCTGCAGTCGTATAACCAAAAATCCCTTTCTCGAGCTGATTACAAAGAGCCTCGTCCTTTCCTTGAGCAGCTCGAACCCTCCACAATAAATCGGCCTGATCCACGGCCTTAAGACCAACTGACTCATCCTCTGTCGTAACTGCACATAATCTGAGACAAGAAAGTGTCTCTGCTAGCTCTTGCACCTCCTTGGTCCCTGATACATCACTCCTACGCCTACTCAAAGCATCTGCCACCAGATTGGCCTTACCGGGGTGGTAAGTAATCTCCAGATTATAATCTGCCAGCAACTCGATCCATCTGCGCTGTCTCAAATTAAGGTCGGCCTGAGTGAAGATATACTTTAGACTCTGATGATCGGTGAGAACCTGCACCTGCTCTCCATACAAATACGCCCTCCAGATCTTCAAGGCGAAGACAACCGCTGCTAACTCCAAATCATGGGTGGGGTAATTAGCCTCATGAGGTCTCAACTGACGCGAAGCATATGCAATAACCTTGCCCTCCTGCGTCAACACGCAACCCAATCCCGATCCAGACGCATCAGTGTACACTGCATATGGTATCCCTGGCCGCGGGAGTACCAGGACTGGCGTCTGTGTCAAAAGCCTCTTAAGCTCTGCAAAACTCTGCGAACAAGCGTCTGTCCACTCGAACTTGACGTCTTTGCCTGTCAACTGTGTCATCGGCTTAGCTATGCTGGCAAACCCATTGACGAACTTCCGATAGTATCCTGCCAAACCCAGGAAACTGCGGACCTGAGTAGCATTCTTAGGCGTGGGCCACTCGGTAATAGCTGTAATCTTTTCCGTATCTACGGCGACTCCCTCTTCTGAAACCACGTGGCCTAGAAATCCAATACGCCTCTGCCAAAATCTGCACTTACTCAGCTTGGCGAAAAACTGCTGCGCCCTGAGCCTTTCCAGTACCATCCTCAAATGCTCTGCATGCTCATCTCTGGTCCGAGAATAAATCAAGATATCGTCGATGAATACAATCACGCACCGATCCAAATACTCACGAAAAACATTGTTCATGAGCTTCATAAATGCTGCTGGAGCATTCGTCAACCCAAAAGGCATCACCACGAACTCATAATGACCATAACGAGTCCGAAATGCTGTCTTACGTATATCCTCCTCAGCTATCGCAATCTGATGGTATCCAGAGACCAAATCAATCTTAGAAAACCAAGAAGCTCCCTGAAGCTGATCCAATAACTCGTCAATCCTGGGCAATGGGTACTTGTTCTTGATTGTCACCTTGTTCAATCCCCGATAATCGATGCAAAGCCTGAAACTACCATCCTTCTTCTTAACAAATAGCACTGGAGCTCCCCACGGTGAACTGCTCGGCCTGATAAATCCTTTATCTGTCAGTTCCTCCAACTGCTTCTTCAATTCGGCCATTTCAGCTGGTGCTAAGCGATACGGTGCCCGAGAAACCGGAGTCGTCCCTGGCTCCAACTGAATAGTGAAAGCATCTCCTCTAGCTGGCGGTGGTCCCGTTAGTGGTTCAAAAACATCCGCGTACTCAGCGACAACAGGTATATCCTGTAGCTCCTGCTCCCCATCACTCGGGACCATGGCTATGGTAGCCAAAAATCCCTCAGCTCCACGCTCCAATAACTCCTCAGCCTGCAACATAGAAATAATGGAGACTCCCGAATCCGTCCGTATCCCCTGAAAGATAATCATCCCCTCTGGGCCCGGAATATGTACTCTCGCCTTCCGGCACTCTAGTCTCACATCATGACGCGACAACCAGTCCATCCCCAAGATCACATCGTAGTGACTAAGTTCCATCTGAGATAGATCGCTGCTGAACTCAACTCCTCCGAGTACAACCGGCACTCCTCGATGAATGCCTGAAGTTGCTAGCTTCTCAGAACCAGCTGTCGAAACCCGCTTGAGCCTCGAATCGAATATACCATGAAAAGACCAATGCTTGGCCAAACTCGGTGAAACGAAACTACCTGAAGCTCCCGAATCGAATAAAGTGAATGCTGCATTACCTCCTACCATAACCGATCCTACACAAACACACTACTAAACGAAATGCTCCACAACAACAAGGGCTCGAAACAAAAGAACTAAGTAAAAATACACGTACCGGCTATCGGCTCGACAATCTCCTCATGGTCGACCCCGACCGCAAACACTTGTGGAGCAATCGCCTGACGTTTGGCTGGTGGCGGAGGTAATGCCGGCACTCTTCTCGGTCTCGGACACTCCCTCTGAAAATGCCCTGGCTGGTTGCAGTTAAAGCAAACCCTCGGTCCCACTGCGGGTGCCGCTGCTGGTGCTGCTGCAATCTGTCTGCCGACTGGCGCTACTGCTGGCGCTGCGATCTGTCTGGGACTGGCGCTACTGTTGGCGGTGGAATCTGTCTGATGACTGGCGCATCTACCGGCTTAGACCGGCAAAACCTGGAAATATGACCATGCTGACCACAGATGTAGCACTGAGCACACTCTCCAGTATGGTGACGACGACAACGCGAACAAAAAGGAAGTCCTGAAAAGTCTGGCGTCCTCCTCTGAGTCTCCGGAGCCCTCACAGGCTTAGGCTGAGTCGGCCTGCTGTATCTCTGCTCCTCAATTAGTCCTTTCTCTAACGCAACGGCCTTCTCCACTAAGTCGACAAGCCGCTCATAATCCCGGATCAAGCAACGGTTGCGGATATCCACTCGCAGCCCGTCCAGAAATTTCCGGATCAGATCCTCCTCAGCGATGGTGACTACTGCGAATCTGCGCAGCCGGGTGAACTCCCGTTCATACTCTCTGACCGACATCGCCCCTGCATCAGATGCTCGAACGCGGTGGCATTCTCATGCCTAGCCTCTCGGGTGAAAAACCTACGGTCAAACTCCCTCAGAAAATGCTCAAACGTGAGCACAACTCGGCCATGGTTACTCGCGACAACTGCCTCCCAAAAATGCAGAGCGTCGTCTCTAAGATACTGCGTAGCCAAGTCCAACTTAAATTCTTCTGGGCACCTTGTGAGCTCAAGGTTGCGAAGAAGCGACCTCCTCCAGTTGTCAGCGGCAGCAGCATAGGAACCTCCAATAAAGTGCTCTTGTCCCATATCTCGCATCTGCTTAGTGATCACCCAGTATGTAGGTCTCTCTGCAGCTCCACCTGGTGGCGGTGGTGGCGGTGGAAAACCTTCACCCTGAGCGTTACCCACCAATGGTACCTGGTGAGCGGCAGCGGCTGCCTTTTCCGCCTGAGCAGCAAATTGGCGAGCAACCTCTTCAGCAGCTACCCGTGCAGCCTCCTGAGCAGCTACCCGAACAGCCTCCTGAGCAGCTACCCGAGCAGCCTCCTGGGCAGCAACCCGAACTGCATCCTGAGCCACATTCCTGGCTACCTCCTCAGCGATCTGCCTCACCGCATCCTGGTTGCCATCCTGAATGACGGTCTGCGTGACCTCGACATTTCCTGCGACTCCGCTAGTCTCTGCTGTGCGGCCACATCCTCTGCCTCTGCTTCTAGTAACTCGAGTACTCTTCCTTGGCGGCATCTGAACAAGGAAGAAAACTGGTTAGAATCTGTTAAAGGACGGAACTAAGTTAAAAGAATAGTAGACTAATACCGGATAGGTGCAACTTTTTTTTTTTTTTTTTTAAATTCCCCAGATCCCAAAAATTGAAATCGTTGAAAACCGATTTTTTTTTTTTTTTAAATCCGCCTCCCGGGTCAGAACCGGAATGGCTACCTTGCTCTGATACCAAAATGTAACACCCGTCTCCCGACACTCGGGAACGGCGTGCCACTAACCATAATATAATAATATATATATTCAAATCATATAAATAAATCACGTTTAGATTTCCGGAAATCCATAAGATACGTCTGTCGTCTCACAATTGTATTACCGTAAATAAACTGTAAATACCAAGTCTGAAATACAATACGAAAATACGAAATAACATAAAAACCCAAAAGTAGCACCAAATCCGATAAGTGTCTACTACTCCTCATTCTCACCTGAAAGGGGAAAAAGAGGGGTGAGTAACAGGGGAGTCACTCAGTGAGGTATGGGATGCTAATCACAGAAAACGTAAATCTGACCATAGCACGCCATACATAAGAAATAGACTAAACATGCACAATCACGGTACCTAAAGTACCCAATGAACAGCCAACATCCTATTACCAGATCCAGTGACCGGCGGCACCCTCCTACCCGGAGGACAACTTATGGGATAGTGCCCATTACACCGCCCGTAGACGATTATCGACCTCGAAGGTACTGGAACAGCAGGTCGTCTAATTCTGCCCAGCACTATCTCCTCAAACAACACGCGACGCAAGTACAAAGATAACGTCTCTGTACCCCCGCAATCCCTAACGACCCACATGGTCAACTAATCCTAGCTCTAGCATGAATAAAATAATCAGTTGACAATTTAATGCACAATCAATGGGTTGAATCATCTATTATTCCTAAGTCCGGTTTAACCACAATCCTAAAAAGACTCTAGCATAGAAACGGAACACATTTAGTACTAAATCCTATCTACGGCGCTTTTTAGATGAAAGATACGAAAATCCGCGAAAAGCCCTCACCTTAGCTAAAACGGATGGTTAATGTGGCTTCTGAACTCCGAATGCTAAAACGGACGCTGAATCTGAAATCAGAACGAAATTTCGAGTCAGAACGGCTTTCGAACGGCGAAAAACGGTTAACGGGTCAAAACGGTCAAAGTCAACGGTCAGAAAGTCAATGGTCAACGGTCAACGGTCAACCCGGTCAAAATCAAACCGCGACTAAACCGGGTTAAACCGGATTGAACCAGACTAAACCGGACTCAATTGATTTAAACCAGAAATTGAACCAAACCGAAATCTATTATACAAGTTCTTACCCATGGAACTTAACTATGACTCAATTTTTCTATTATACAATGCCTTTTTTTTTGGTGAATTCTATTATACAATGCCTTTGTGATCAGGTGAAACTCTTTCAGAACTAACGTGATAATTAGACACTTTTATTATTATTTTTCTTTATGTTTATTTTACTAGCTGCATGCGACCTTCTTTGCATTTAGGACAGTGGTCTGTGGAGAGAATTATCTTCTGTGGAAATATTTATATTTGGATACGGAGTAAGATATTATTGATATTTACACTGTTATGTTTTTGTTTAGTAAAGCAATCTTAATAATATTATTTGAGAAGTCACTTGCATATGTGTCGCGCTCATGTTGATTCTTACAGTGGTTGATTACAAATATACCCTTAATGAGATAAAATAAAAGAAAGTCTTAATTTCTATTTTTAATAAATTTTTGAAAACGTATTCATATTTATATAAACAAAGGGAAGTTTTACTTTCTTAATTTTTAAAATTATTTTAAAGTTTTTCTTTTTAGTATGACTTCAAAAAGACTTTCCTTTTTATAATTTTCCTTTTTTATATATGCAAAAATTATTTCCCTTTATTAAATACTTTCCTTTTTGTATTTTTCGTTTTTTATATATGCAAAAATTATTTTATGTTTTAAAATTATTTCCTTTTATTAATGTGATTTTGAAAAAGGAAAATAATTAAACAAAAAAATAAACTAAAATTTTACAATAATAGCTTTACAAATCTAAGATAAAAAAAATTGAAAAAATTGAGCCAACTTTAGCCTAAACAGAACAAAAAAATAATTGTATTTCAATTCAAAAGAATATATGTCATATAATAAATATAAAAATGAATAATGGTGCCTATCTAAATTTTTATACCAAAAAATGTTTACTAAGATATATAACATCTTAAAATTATTTAAAACAATCTTCTATTAACATGAATTCATATAGTTGACAAAACAAATAAAAACTTATAAATAAATAAAAGATTATATTAACCAATAATTTTAAGTGAGTTACTTTATAAATATTCATACCCGTGCATGAGCACGGGAGAATCACCTAGTCTACTTTTTAATAGAAAATCTAATTATAGATCAAGAGGCTCTTGGTACTTTTAGCTATTTGCTCTAACTTTTATGTAGATACCCAAGACTAACCCGTAGTGCTTTCTGTGTTGCTACAGCTGCTAAACTTCATGTGGCTTAAGTTCCTTTCTTTTATAGAGATATTTCCGCTTCTGGTCTCTGGTATGCCCCTTTCTTTAAGATCCTTTGGTTTGACGAAAGTTCTGTAGTCCTAGGGTTAGTTAAAATTCGGAGCAGTATCGAAGAATAAAAGATTAAGAGGGAACAATTTTTTACGGTTCTTATATGTACGTAACATTGTAAACCATCTGCTCTTGGGTGAATGGCATTGAAACTGTTGAGCCCGGCATGCGTCGTATAATAGGTGGCTTATCAGGTGAAAATGGTTAACCCTAAACTCCTGGTTTTAACTTAAAGCGTCAGCTACAGTATTTTCTTTTGATGTCAGCTCGTAAATAGTACGTTAACAGCTTCCATTTAGGTATCTATATATTCCTCTGGGTGGATCACGAAGAAAGCTTCTGAATGTGTGGTTTGTATTGCCTTGTGGCATGATTTAGAATGGTAATCCATCGCCTTCAGATGATTCTTTTGGGTTGTATGGACTAATATTCGGTCCAACTTTCTCATGTGGTTGGTTGTCTCATTTGCAATCAGGAAGCTTCGTTTGTGGGCATGAATTAATCAGCATCCAGTGCATTTAAGGTCAGCTAAACAATAGTTGTTTACTTGTTTTATTCACTCCAAATAACTCAGGCCTTATGAGTTCCAAGTCTTTAGCATGCGATAATTTCTCGCATATTATTATGCTTAGCGATTAGGCATTGTGTCTGACTGGCAAGTAATATGTTTTGGACCACGTCCATTCTCTTGGGAGACTATTTCCATATGTCCAAATTAAGACGGCTTAAACCTCCATGGCTTCCTCTGATGTTCGAGTTCTTGTCCATGGAAACTGTAGCTAACATAGTACTGTTGTAGGTTAAGAGTACCTTTGGAGAAATGCTCCTTCGAGAACTCAAGGCGTTTTCTGGTGCCGTAGTCACAATCACATGCCTCATGGTACATAGCTTTTGCTGATTACTCATAGCCTCATTGATGATGCAAGGCGTGGATTGTAAAATAGTTGATGTAAGGCGCTACTAGTGTCACGCCGGCTGACCTAAACCATAGCTTTTCTAAACCAAAGAAACCAAACCAAGAATCGGACTAAAAAGTCTGAATTCAACAGCAAAGTTATCTGTGAGGAATGTAGTGAAAACAAGACCAAGTGATTTGACCTCCCAGGGAGAAGCCAAGAACATAGAATTTTGGTCCTAGTCCTAACCCATCAGCCAGTTCTTCTATATCCATGCTATGCTTCTGTATTTTATTTCAAAAACTAGAAGAACATGCTGATGGGTTTTTGTATAGAGAATTGGCAGCATTCATTCTTGATCATAGAAGATTTGGCAAATCAAGTTCGATGACTTGACAGAAAACTTTCCATGTGGACCTCACAAATCAAGGAGGTACTATTTAGGAACTCCAAAGATTAGGCATAAGCATTGAACATATTAAAAGAAAGAAGAGATCTTGTGCTTCGTTTCCCTCCACCTTGCACAATGCACACATTTGTTTCTCCTACATTCCACTAATCTGCAGTTCAAAGACGAGTATGTAGCGAATGATAACACATGGTTAAGTTCATGGAATAAAACATGCGACTGCTGTTCTTACTGTTTTCTCTTGTCTAAGGTCTTTTCGAGTATTTTTTTTTTTCTTCTCGTTCATGATCTTTTTTTGTTCTTCATAATTCTCAAAATTAGCTGAGGTGAGATTGTGTTTGCAAACTGTCGTATTCTTAGTTGACTAATTAGCTGCTATTCTTCAAATATCCTGTCATGTTTGATACACCTGAGTATAAGTCTATTCTAATAATCTCACTTTTTGTTTATAAAATGGCTTTGCAATTGCAGACTTTACTAGACAAAGGACATGACTTGGTGTCTGTAGGAACTGAGAAATTTTACATCACAGAATTAAATATTTTATGGGTAATAAAAATTTATTAACATTAAGTTGCATGGGCAAGAAGCTGAATAACATTAAGTTATAGATACCAAAGAGATTCCTCTTCTTCTATCATCTTCTTCTTCTATCAGTCTTCGTCAGAGAAGGTAATCTTCTTACCGCAGAAGTTTACCTCTTCTTTCCTATGCTTCGACTTTTTTGGCAAACCCAAGCCTTCTCGTCGAAGGCTGTCTTCGTACCTGGAATATATCAAAAAAAACTTGTCATCTCTCCTTCCACGTATACCAAAAACTTCATCCAAAATGTGCTTTTGATATCAAAACCCAAAAGAGGCAAATAGTTTAAATCCCTTACCAAAGCTTCTCTGCAAGGTCTGCAAGGTTGTACCTAATTACCAAAAGTAAAAGCGTTAACATTCTTCTGTAATGACATCAAAACTATAGCATTAAGTTAGGGAAACAAATCAATTTACTTGGGTCGAAAAGGGTATGGAGCAGCTGTCTCAGCCAACTTAACATAAATCGGTCCACCTCTCTTCACTTCCACCGCCTACAGTATGAATGATTTAATCAGCAATCCTACTTCCAGAAACCTACTCGTATATTTTTCAAATTGACTACTTCAATAATTTTCATCATCACTAACTACTCTGACCTTCTTTGCTTCGTTAGAAGAAGCAAACTCAACAAAGCAACAGCCCACATTCTCACCCCAGTGGTCTGCAATAAGTCGAACACCAACAATTTCTCCAACACCTTCGAAGAAATTGACGCTGTAAAAATGGACGTCAAATATACAAGTCATGAAAAAACTTGCTCCAGAAACGAAAAAAGAAATTAAAGGTGCTACTTACATATCAGTTGTGTCACAAAGACCGTCTTCATTGATCATAAAGAGATCAGTAACAAAGACCGTCTTTTCCCTTAAGGCAATAACATCCTGAATTTAATAGCGTATTAGTATGACTCTAAGGAGAAAAGGGCTTCAATTGCATAATAACAAAAAGTAGACTAATCCTCAGAATAAATCATCTTTCCACGTTGGGGCAACAGTAACTCGCTTGACATATTCTGAAAATGATAAGAAGAGGTACCTCAACAAAATCGGGAGTTTCATCAAGTCCTTCCACCACTGCATCTTCTATCAGAAAACTTTCTCGTTGAGGGTAGTCTTCGTACCTGGAATATCAAAAGCCATTGTGAACTATCCGTGTATACCAAAAACCTAACCCAATGTTCACTTGATAAAAAACTCAAGATGCAAATAGTTAAATCCCTTACCAAACCTTGTGCTCTATGCAATACCTAATTAACAAAAAAAAAATAGCGTTAGTCTTACGTCATGACATCAAAACTCAATAAGTTGCAACTTGGACAATCTCCATAACATGTTACACAAACAAATCTCCATAACATGGAAAATCAATTTACTTGGTTTGTGAAGGGTCTGCATCAGCCTTGACAACATGAAGAAAAATCTCGCGATTGTGCAAATATTCCCCTTTCTTCTTTTCCAGCGCCTACAGATTCAAATCAGTAATCATACTTCCAAGTAACTAATTATATAGTTTTCATCATAAGTATACACTACTTTTCAAATGACTACTAAAATACTTTCCATCATTAGTACAAAAACTACTCTCACCTTCTCTGCTTCGTTAGAAGAAGCAAACTCAACATAGCCAAAACCCGTCTGCCTTCCCCTATGGTCTACAATAAGTCGAACATGAACAACTTCTCCAACATCTTTGAAGAAATTGATGCTGTAAAAATGGAGGATAAACTGTTAGTCATGAGAAAACTTGCTCCAAGAACGAAAGAGGAAATTAAAAGTGCTACTTACATATCTGATATTTTAGTTCGGAGAGCGGGAAAACTAATATAGAGCGTCTTATTTCTTACAGTGGCAACTGCCTGAATTAAAGAGGCAAGTGTGTTAGCACGAATCTAAAGAGAAAAGGACTTAAATTGCATAATTTATTTTCGACTTTGTGGCAACGGTTCGCGTTGCGTCTGAGCGTGTACGTATTTTGAAGATAGTAAGAAGAGGTACCTCAGCTAAATCGGGAGTTTCATGAAATCCTTTCATCAACAAAATCTTATGATCGTGCAAATATTCACCATTCTTATATTCCCATGCCTACAGTATAAAAGATTTAATCAGCTAACATAGTTTCTAATAACTAGTTGTATACTTTTCAGAATTGCTTTAATACTTGTTTCATCATCACTAAGAAACTACTCACCCTCGTTGCTTGGTGAGCAGAAGCAAACTCAACAAAGCCATAGCCCACATGCTTACCCTCACGGTCTACAATAAGTCGAACACCAACAACATCTGCAACATCTTCGAAGAAATGGATGCTGTAAAAGTGGAGGGTAAACAATCAGTCACGAAAAACTTGCACCGAGAACGAAAGTGGAAATTTAAGGTGATACTTACATATGTGATACTCTAGTTGTTTGGGGAGAGAGATTGGCAACGAAGAGTACAGGTTCCTGAATTTAACAGCCAAGTGTGTTAGCAGCACGACTCTTAAGGAGACAATTAAAGACTTAAAAGTGCATAACAACAAAAAGTAGCATCATCCCCAAAATAAGTCACCTCGTTTATTCTGAGCCTAACATATTTTGAAGATAATAAGAACATATACCTTAACACAGTTGGGATCATCTTCTGTCGGAAAGTAGTCTTCTTCTTCTTCGTACCTGTAATACATAAAAAAAAAAAAACCCTTGTGATCTATCCATGTATACCAAAAGATGCACCCAATGTGCTCTTGATAACAAACTCAAGATGCAAATAGTAAAATCCCTTACCAAATCTTGTGATCGATGCAATACCTAATTAAAAAATAAAATAGCGTTAGTCTTGTGTAGTGGCATCAAAACTGTAGCAATTTTGTTACAAAACAAATCTCCAAAACATAAATCAATTTACTTGAGTGGAAGGCCTCGAGGCACAGACAGAAAAATCCAGCGTCTGTGCAACTGCAAACATTCATCCTTCTTCGTTTCCAGTGCCTAGAGCACAAAAGATTTTAATCAGCAATTGTATTTTTCATCACAAGTATACGTACTTTTCATCATCATTACGATACCTTATTTGCTTGGTTAGCAGAAGCAAACTCAACAAAGGCTTTGCTCACAAAACCGCCTTTGTGGTTTCGTTCAAGTTGAATACGAACAACTTGTCCAACATCTTTGAAGAAATCGATGCTGGAGGATAAAAAAAAAAAAAAAAAAAATCAGTCACGAATGAAGTAGCTGAAGGTGGAAAACGAAAGTGCGACTTACATATCTGATAATTCAGTTTCGCGCGGGATACGGTCGACAAAGACCGTCTTTTTCGGTACGACAAAGACCTCAGAAAAATCGGTCTGAGTTTCACCAAGTCCTGTCTCCTGTGTACATGAGAATCCATTGGAACACGAGTTTGAGGTATTACGAACAAAGATGCTTAATTGAACATAAATTAGCAAACTTGTCCTACACTATTATATTTAAATTTTCAAAAAAGATCGTACTTACAACACGATCGGGAGCTCCATCCACTGAGATTAAATTAGCCTCATCAGACTTTGTCTCCGAAAACTCGACAGTTGCTTCTATCCCCTTCTCCTCGGATTTTTCCGTATGTCTCCTCAGAAACGGTTCGGTCTCCAAACCATCTTCGGGCTTTCGCTTACCCAGTAAACTAGCTTTCGCGGTCGATTTTAGGCTATAACTGGGACTGACCATGGAGAATATGAATAACGGCGGCGGTTTATTTTCCGGCAAGAGTTGAGCAAATCAAAATTATAAACAAAAACCCTGAAGATATGAAGAAAATCGAAGCTAGTTACAAAACAATGATCTGTTTGGTTTGGGCTGGGCTTTTTGGTTGGCTTGTGACATGACTTTTGTGTTTTGTTCGAAAATTGAGCTCTTTTTTCTTTATCTATGTTATAATTGAGGTTATAGTTGCTTTATGAATTATGATTAACATTCTAAATGATTGAATCAAATCTCTGGTCAATTTAGCTGGAACTCGATTAGATACAATGGTGATGTACTCTTGTATGCATTCGGAAGACTTCCATGCTAGTTGTTGATCATTTAAGGTTGTGATATGAATGTGGTTTCTGCTTGTCTGAATCCTGATTTTTGATGAGCAAACATTCGAGCAAATGTAATTAAGAAAATAAATTTTTAAATTTTTTTTTGAGTAAAGTTATTCTATAAAAATTGCAAAAGAGAAAGAAAAAATAACAGCCCATTCAGGCAAGTGTTTATGGGGCACAACCCATTACATCTTAAACTAAAAACCAAATAAGTACCCCATTAAAAGAAAACTTCATCGAGGATAAATGAGTTTGATGGAATAAGTTCGAGACGCCATTAATCACAGAGATATATAAAATTGGTGAAGAAAAAGTGAGATTGAGCCGAGAGAAGAACTAGAGAGAGGGAGTGGAGAACCATACTTCAAAGATAGCAGATGCAAACGTTGGATTAGAATCACGGATTCCAGTGACTTTGTTGCGGATTGTTGCGTCGATCGAGCGGAGAAGGGAGTCTGAGGGTCTGAATTGGTTGCGGTGAATCCTGTTGTTCCTCTCTGTCCAGATTGAATAAATTGCACATTGCCAAGCCAAAAGACCCAGGTATTTCAAAGGTTTTGCTGCTTTTCGCTGTTGCATGTAGAGAAGGAGAGCATTCCATGATCGTATTGGAGGTAATTTCACTTTCGTTGCCAGTTTTTCCCATATTCCTGTACTGAAGTGACATTGGAAAAATAAATGGTTTCGGCTTTCATTTGAGGTGTTGCAGAGGACGCATGTCACATTAGTCAGTAAACCCCAACGAAGAAGACGATCTTTCGTTGGGCACCTATCCAAGACAAATAGCCAAGTGAGAAAGCATTGTTTGGGGATGCTTCTTGAAAACCAAATCACTTTGTTCCAAGGTACCAGCGCTCCTTGATTTTTGAGTTTCCTATAGACTTGGCCTGTTGAGTATCTGTTTTGTGATTTATCCTCAATAACCCATTCATAGTAGTCTTCTTTTTCAGATAGAGTAATAGTTGAAAGATAGGCATGTAATTGAACCTGGTTCTCTGATCTAGGAGTAGGTAGAGCCCAATGACCATTGATGTAGAGATCTGAGACTGTAGCCGTATGACGAATACCCAGTCTGGTGTTGCCTTGATTGCCTATGAAATCACTCATGTTTCCCAACGTAGACCAGTTGTCCCACCAAAATCGAGCACTCTTCCCATTCTCAACACGCAGCTTAATCCAACTGTAGGCATAGTTCCGGTTTCTAATTAGTTTTTTCACTAACCAGGAGTGACTTTGCTTTTCCTTTAAGACCCAGAAGCTGTTGACTGAGTTTGAAAGAAATTCTTTTGTGAACCAGGCTACCCATATTGACCCAGAACGAAAAAAGAGCAGCCATATCAAACGCAGCATTGTTGCTTTGTTCCAAATCTTCAAATCTCTTACTCCTAGCCCGCCTTCAGATTTGGACATAGTTATGCCTTCCCACGAGACCCGTGCTGAATGATGACCTTCAACCGTTCCTTTCCACAGGTAAGCTCCACAAATAGAGTTTATCTTTTTTATACATGCGCTTGGGAGGGTAAACGTAGAACACCAGAAATTTGAAATCCCTGCAATCACTGTGTTAATAAGAACTAGCCTTCCCGCAAACGATAGAGACTTAGCGCTCCAAGTAGTGACTCTCCTTTGGACTTGTTGCAATAACGGTTCACAGTTTGCAAGAGATAGTTTTTTTGTGCATAAAGGGACACCTAGGTAGCGGATAGGGAGTACTCCATTTGTTAGGCATGTGACTGATTTAATCTGATTTACTTCTTCTTGGGAGAGGCCACAGGTGAAGAATGACGTTTTTTCAATGCTAACCGCCAAACCAGAAACCCTTTCAAACTCTTGTAGCACACTTAGGACCGCTTGAATTGACACTAAAGATCCATCCGTAAAGATGAGGAGGTCATCAGAAAAGCACAGGTGTGTAAGTTTCGATTCCTTACATTTGTAGTGATACCCAAATTTTCCTTCAATAGCAGCCTGATTGAGTAAAATAGATAGGCAATTCATCGCTATTACAAATAGGTACGGAGATAAGGGGTCACCTTGCCTGAGACCTCTCCGGCTCTTGAAATAACCTTGTACCGTGCCATTGTAGCCAACTGAGAATTTGGGAGTACAGACACACGCTTTTAGCCATCTAAGGTAGATCATTGGGATTTCCATACCAGATAGACAATTGAAAATAAAGTCCCAACTTATTGTGTCGAAAGCTTTTGCAATATCCACCTTAATCACTAACCGCTTTGGCCCTTTGTTTTTATGGTAACCTTGCACCACCTCTGAAGCGAGCACTGTATTCTCCACCAGCAGCCTACCTTGAACGAACGCTGTTTGGTTTGGCAAAATCAAATCTGGTAGTAAGGGCTTTAACCGAAAAACCAGCATCTTTGAAATAAGTTTGTAGATGGTATTGCAACACGAGATAGGCCGGTAGTCGGTAATAGCTGAGGCACCCGATCTTTTAGGGACAAGAGATAAAATGGTAGCATTAGCCGCAGTAGGTAGAAATCCAGTTTGGAAGAACGTCTCGATAGAGGAGATAACCTCAGGTCCCACTATATTCAAAGAAGCTTTAAAGAACCCGGAAGTTAGACCATCTGGTCCAGGGGCTTTGTTGGAGTTGAGTCTGAACATAACCCGAGTTATTTCATCGTTGTTAGGGATCATTGCCATAGAAGCTTGTAAAGGCGGCGGACAGCGGTACGGAGAGATTCGCTGGAACCAGAAAACGGAGGAGGAGGATGATTGCAACTGTTCTGGATTAAGAACCTGCGAGAAATGTGCTATAGCAATGGCACCCATAGCAACAGGATCAGAAATCACTTCCCCCAGTGGTTGGATGAACGAGCGGATAGAATTGAATGAATTTCTTGCTTGCGCTAGACGATGGAAGAACGTTGTGTTTTGATCACCCTCTTGTAACCAGTTGATCCTAGATCTTTGACGGAAATAACATTCTTCTATAATCCGCAGAAAAGTCCATTTATCGTGAAGGTCTTTTTCCTCTTGAAAGAGTGCTGGGGAAGGATTTGCTAGCGCCTGAACATGCATGTCTAATAGCAAACGGTTAGCCTCACTAACCCTCAGTTGGATGTTTGAGAAATTATCTTTATTTAAAGTTCTCAAAGCTCCTTTTATAAGTTTGAGTTTGACACACAGATGAGTAAGAGTCGTCGCATAGCCACCGGCCTGAGTCCAAGCGTCCAATATTGTTGTGATGAAAAGGTGGTGTTTGGTTAGGTAGTTGAAAAATTTGAAGGGTCTGGTACCATGTTTGGGAAGGTCTACAGCCAGGTCAATAAGACACGGGCAGTGGTCGGAGATGGATGGAGGCAAAAAAGAAGCAACACTATAGGGAAAGGATGAAAGCCAAGGTTGATTGGTTAGCGCCCGGTCTAGTTTTTCAGCAATTGGAGAAGAAGGGTTCTTGTTACTCCAAGTGAAACGGGAGCCTTGAAATCGGAGATCAAACACTCCCAACTGAGAGATGGTATTTCTTAAGGCCAGCATGTGAGGATCATAGCTGTTAACCACTCCCCTTGAATGCTCAGAGAAATGAGCGATTTGGTTAAGATCACCACCAATTAGCCACGGACATGTCTCAAGAGAGAGAGCAAGTTGAGTGTTGATGAGGTCAACCCACAAGTTTTCTCTTTCTTCAGTAGTGTTAGATGCATATACCGCCGTAAAAATGAAGCGGATAGTACTTGTGATATTCACTTCGCATGTAAGGGCTTGGCGAGTACAATGTAGAACCCTGACAGTTGCAGGATCTTTCCAAATAATTATAATCCTTCCACTAGGATCAGAGGAGTGGTTTGAGGTAAACTTCCAATTACGACATGTTTTGTTCATAACGTGGTTCAGTTGGGGTTCTTTAATATGGGTTTCTAAAAGGGCACCTAAAATAGGTTGATGCAGAGAAAGCCAATGGCTAAAAGGCTGATGCTTATCCGGGTCATTTAGGCCTCGGACATTCCAAAAGAATAGTTTAGTACTCATAGATGAAGGGTAGAGGTTACTCCTAAAGGAAGAAGTGAACTGGTGGAAGGAGACAAAATAGTTTCGGTGCGATTAGTTTTGCTAGTGAAAGTGAAGTCTGGTGATTGGATTGAGGGGTGAGGGGTTAGTTTTAGAAGTTTATTTTTGTTTGGGTCAGAGATGGGTATGGTGTAGGTTAGAGATGGCAAAGGGGGAGGAAAAGATAACGAAATTGGCCGTTTAAGAGAATGTTTATTTTTGGATAGGGTGGTTCTACGATGAGAGGGGGGAGGGCCAGGGATAGCAACTACAAGGGCAACTTCGGCAACATTAGAGGCAAGGGTCAAGGTACCAGGGTCAGCAGAATCAGAGCTAGAGGTAGATGAAAGTGGGAGATTGCTACAACTGGTTGGGAGAGTAGATGAAGTAGTATTTGAAAAATCACCTGAACACAAAGTAACAGGGGCAGTTGCACAGGAGGGTGTAGGATCCTTTGTCGATAAATTTGAGCTTCCATTTTTCTCATAAGAGTTGTTCTCCTTTGATTTTCCTTTAGGGCATGGCGGGATAATAGGAGGCGGCTTCTCAGCTTTCATACTTGTGGCTTGGCGAGTAATTTCTGGCAGCAAACAATCTTTGATGATATGCCCTATCTGTTTGCAACGAGAACAAGAAGGTGGTGACCAAGGATAGGTGACTTCGACAGGAATGATTTCACCAGACATTCTTAGCAGCTCTAACAACTGCGGAAGAGGCTTTGTAAGGTCAGCTTCAATCTTAACATGGGCAACATGGATGTTGGTGAGGTTTTTTGTGAATTAATATGTTTCTATGGGTTCACCAATTAAACCAGCCGCAAAACTCAAACCTTCAAGGGTACGGAGATCAATAGGAAGACCTTTTAAATGAGCCCACAAAGGAATTGAGATCAACGCCGGCGAGATGGTAGAGGATTCTGAACGCCATTGTGAGACTTGAAACATAGCAGTACCAATATGCCATAGTCGTTTTTCAAGAACCTTCCTTCTTATGAAATCATTAGGAATCCGAACTAGGAATGATCTGTTGATGGGGTTAGTATGGATCTCCAATTTCGTACCTTTGCCCCATAGGTAGTTGACTACACTTTGAATAGCTTGATAAGAAGGCATTTTTGCCAAAAACGTTCCCACAATGAAATCTTTATGCAGGTCGGCTCCTCTGTGAAATACTTCATCTGGGATAGTGACTTGTGGTACTCCTGAGGCTGAAAAAGAGGGTGGAGCCATTCTTTTTAGAGATTTGTCTGCAACATATTTTGCTTTTTGTGCCCAGGATTGGGCAGTGGGGTTAGCCGGCAGGGAAGTATCTCTGGCTGGAGTATATGGTTGTGGTTTTTGGGACTGGGGAGGGGGAGGGGGAGAGTTGGAGGTTGATGGAGCGCTGTTTGTGGAGTTCTTTGAGGGTGTAAGTGGTTTACCAGCAGAGTTAGAGAAGGCAGAGGCAGTGTTGGTTTTCAACGGTGAGGTTGATTTGGGAGTGAGAACAGTAAATCCCTCAAATATGCCATGAACAGTAGATTGACGAACAGTGCTTCGCAAAGGCGAACATTGGATCCCAGATCCGGGAGATGCAGGATCTGTAGTAGTCTTTTTCCTTACAAGCAAGGGAATAGTAGAAGAATTCTTCCCAGATCCAAAAGCCTCAGTTGCAGTCCCCTTAAAAGGAGAAGTTTGCTTTGAAGGTTTTGGAGAACGGGAGGAAGAGGTAGTTGGGAGAGCAGGGAAATGGGAGAGAAAGTCGGGAGAGGCAGGGTCAGGGGGGTCAGGGGGAGGAATACTTTGGGAGCTACCGGTGGTAGCCGCCGACGGACTCAGGACGGAGGCTCGTGACGGAGAGAACCAGTGGTTCTCGCTTTTACTCATCTTTTTTTTTTTTAAAAGAAAGCCAAAGGAGGCTCAGGCAAAACACTTGTTACATCAAGGGTGCAACGGAAACACAAAGTCATCCGCGCTCAAAATGTCGGCTCTGTTTATGTCGGCTCTCCTAAATAGGAAAGTCGAACGACGACAGAATCATCATTACCCCCGCGGGACGAGTGTTAGATTTGTTCAAATTTTTTTTTTTTTTTTTTAATTTTTATTTTTAAGAATTCTATTGGGGATTTTTCCTATAGTGATGCTTTTGAGACAAAAAAAAAGAACAAAAAATTCTTAACTAATTTTTAAAAATTAACTTAATTGATAAAATAATGTTTAAGAAACCTATTAAATATTTTACCTATAATGATGTTCTAAGATGTTTTACTTTTATGTGCATGTGTTTGCTGATTTTCTTTGCTCTTTTCACCATTCATAAACATACCATATTGCTAGTTTACTGAATTCACACAAGTCTTTTTTTTTTACATATTACAAACCAAAAAGGCAAAAACACAAGCCAGTTCTCGAATAAAAATCAGCATAAAGGTTAACGGTAAATCTAAGAAAAAACCAAATATACCAAGACGAAGCCGAGGCTAAAGTAAAGCATCATTGATCTCTGTCGATTATTTTTTGTTTTCAATCTTGTCAAATCTGTTGTAGTTTTTTGAGCATTCCCTTTTAAATCAAATGTCTTCTCTCTTTAGATAAAAACCAGTAAAATAATACATTCTACATGTAAACCAGTAAAAATCAAATGTTTAATCGAAGCCATTGATCTATGCATTCTACATGGAAGTTATGGACACAAGGTAAACCCCTGACCTGAAGCCAAAAAAAAGAAAAGGACATACAATTTCCATTAATCAATGGATAATTCAGAGACCAGCACGAGCACAAGGAGTTGAGTTACCTCGTTTCCGACATAGAACTCTTCTAAGCAGATAGGACACTCGGTGCAATCGGTTGGGACAGTTTTTAACCTGAACTAGGGAAGTTGTTGAATAAGTGATTCCACTGCTTCTCTCTGCTAAACCGAAAGATTCAAGCTTTAGGTGTTTTGATTCTTTTTGACTATCTCACTAATCTTTTGGTGATTTACCTGAGCTGGGGTCAAGTAAAGGCCGGGGTGATACGTAGCAGCATCTTGGCCCATACTTGTCTCTAGTCTTGCAGCTTCGAATGCCCAGTCAACAAGAATCTGCAACACAAGGAAACACGCATTGATCACAATCTGCAGAAGTTAAGAAACAGAAGGAAAAGAAAGGATAGTGAAGTCATGAGATCCTAAAAACTTACACCAAACTCTGAAAAAGTGACAAATTTGTAAGCCAAACGCTCGTATGTGCACCACCACCGCTCGATGACGATCAAATTAGGAAAGACGCCATAAGTGAATTGGAAGAATCAGTGAGAAACTGACTTAGTCGTTGACCAGCTTTATATGAAGTTGTCAGAATCAATGTAAAGTAAAAATAAGTGAATTAGTCGTTGACCAGCTTCGCATGCACAGGAGCGGGAGTGTTGACGACGGAGCTCGGCGGATTTAACGGCGGCTATGCCGATTCCGCCGCTGGAGGTGGCGGGGGGATTGCTGTCTGCGATGCAGGTGGAGGCGGTGCGGTGGTTGTATCCGAATCCGGCGGAGGAGGTGGAAATTGCGGCGGAGGATTCAGAGTAGACGGAGGCGGAGGCGAGTTCGGGTTTACGATCGGCGCCGGTGGGTTTGGGGCGGTTGGAACAGATGGGTTTGGTGATGATGAATCGGGTGGAGCGGGCGGGGAAGATCCAAGAACAGGCGGGTTCGGGTTTGGATTCGGGTTCGGATTAGGAAACGGAGTAATGAAAGGGGAAGCAGAGGAAGAGGAAGAGGAAGAAGAAGAAGAAGAAGAATCGTCGGAAGATGAGCAATAGTCGCCGGAGCAGTGGTGTGAGTGACGACGGAGGACACCGAAGCCTACGACAAGACCAATGACGACGACAACGGTGACGATGAAAATGAAAATCTTGGTCGCTTTTCCGACATAGCAGAGCATTGTCTGAGATTTGGATATTCAGAAGATCGGAACAAAAATTCTCCGACTTTTGACTGTTTTGTTTTGATGTCGGCACTGGACGTATCTTGGATCTCGACAGTTACACTCAGTCCAAACTTTGAACGTTGACTTTTTTCATCGCCGCAATGCCAAGTCTTCTAACTCTCAACTCTCCCTCTCTCCTCTCCGTTACATTTCTCATCTTATTCTAGAATCTGACTTTTGCTTCTTCCTTTTTATTTGTTGAAAAAAACATTCATTCAAGCCCCCCTCAAACGTACAAAACTGAATACTTCAACTATTCCAACAATTATTAAATAAAAAAAATAAAATAGTATATAACTTAACACGACCCAAAGGCGAAAATCATCCAGCACTATATATAATCAATCCCAACCTCAACATTGCTTCTATCCAAGAAACCCCATCCCAAAAGAAAAGTATCAAAATTCCAAAAACAATGTATTTATCCTCATTCAAACGCATCGTATTGGCCTTAGCCATACAACTTCTCTTTATACACGGCGTTTTGTCCCAAAGCCAGGACAATGCGTTCCTCTACCACAAGTGCTCTGACATTGAAGGGAACTTCACGTCGATGAGTCCGTACGAGTCAAACCTCAACAGTCTATTATCTCGCCTCTCTTACAGAGTTCCATCCACCGGTTTCTCCGCTTCCTCCACTGGCAACAGTCCTGACAATGTCAATGGTTTGGCCCTATGCCGTGGTGATGGCTCCTCTTCTGACTGCCGCACCTGTCTCGCAACCGCCATCCCCGAGGTACGTTTTGGTTACGTCTCAGCAACATATACAAACCGTGTAAGATATGTTAGATAGGTAAGCATTTACGTACAAGAGATATTCTATTAAAAAAAGACCGAACACTTTTGGTGTAACAAAAGATGTAATAGACAAAAGTATCTTAAAAATTGGAATAGAGAGAGTATTATTATACGATCGAGTTTGTGGATTTTTCCTGATGTTGATGTTATTTTTGACAGCTACGTAAGAGATGTCCGAACAACAAGGCAGGAATAATATGGTACGACAACTGTCTAGTCAGTATTCATCAACCAATTTCTTCGGAAAGATTGATTACGAGAACAAGTTCTATTTGTACAATGTCAAGAACGTGAGCGATCCTGCGTCGTTCAACTTGCAGACGAAAGCTCTTTTAACTGATTTGGCGAAGAAAGCGACTGCTGGAGGCAACCAGAAGCTGTTTGCCACAGGGGAGAAGAGTCTCGGGAAGAAGAAGCTGTACGGACTAGTGCAGTGTACGAGGGACTTGAAGAGTGAGAGTTGTGCGGCGTGTTTGGATGGGATTATCGGAGAGCTTCCTAACTGCTGCGACGGTAAAGAAGGAGGGAGAGTTGTGGGTGGGAGTTGTAACTTTCGTTATGAAATTTACCCTTTTGTTAAGATTGCTTGATTGGAGCCAAATTGAAAAGTGGTCCAGAGGCAAACACGGTCTTGAATTATTGCAATCAATTGGATACTTATGTATTGTGTTTTGCTGTTTGAATAAAGTGTTGAGCCAGTAAAATGTAGTCTTCTCTTTGTGAGTTGTTTTGTATGGATAGTTATAGTGGTTTGTTTGGCCCTTATCAATAATAAACATATAAAATTGCATGCTATAGGCTTATATCTATTCTCTATCTAGTTTTATGTGATGATTACAACTTTCAACCCACAGAAGTCAATAATTTTCCGAAGTGAGCAAGTACTATGAAGTCTTAATAAGATCTTTTGCATATGGTGAAATTTTCAACTATTTCAAACGAAAATATGTTTGTCTACTAGTTGAAGTATGATTTGATATAAAACTTAAGATTCTTTTGCCAAACATTTATTTAAATTAGTACGTGGGAAAACGAAAAACAAACCTAAAACACTGTGTTAAAAAACGACACCATAGATGTATCGTATAATCTGTACATACGACCGAAATACCATTTTATTTTCTGAAGATGTAGAAGAAGTCATCTGTGTTTTCTATATCTTTACCTTTTCTTATAGCGTAACAACTTGACTTTTTTGTTATATAAAATGTAAGCTTCATAAAATATAAGAGGATATGATGAGATGCTAGTTGGTTTGTTGACTAAAAGATTTCAAACATGAATGGATAACTAGAAGATATTTACGCATGTGCTATGCTGACTCAATGGGATGAAGACAGGTCAACGAAGGTGGAGAACCACATTGCTATTCTTTTTAATTTTTTGGTTAAGTGGTCACATTGCTTTCTCCAAATCCTTTGTTTGTGCGTAAGCGGCGACCACCATCACCGGCCCAATCATACGCAAAACCTTCGACCAGTTCCTGTCTAGACATACATGATACAACTGCTACTATTATTTGAATCCAAAAATTTTCCAAAAGAAATATAATTCTTTAAATTTTTTAGCTTTTATATGGTTTTTAAAAATAGTAAATTACAGATAATGCAGTAAACTAAATTATAGTTTTATCACTTACAAAACTATAATTGGTTTCGTTTTGTCAGATTTCACCAAAAAATTATCAAATATATTTAATATTTTATGTACTAGTAAATCTCTTTTATAAAAGTAAACATAGCCACATTAGCATTAAATTGAAGGAAAATTTTTAAATTTATATTAACATTTTTGCAGAAAACTCAAACAAAAATAAAATATACAATCCGCGCTACTATAGAAAACGGATGTCTTTGAGGGAGATTAGTGTGAGTTTGATGTCGATGTGATGGTTCTACACTTCTACTTACCAATTGGGAAGTTGTCTCCTTTACTCAGAACCTGTTATAACCTCACTAAAAAACGAATCAAGCTCGAAGACACTCAATCTCACAAACGCTCACGAACACAAGAAAGAAACGAACACACAAGACACACGAATTGATTACCCTGGTTTCTCTTCTCTTTTTTTCTTTTTAAAATTATGTTTGTCCCGATTTTAGTTTCTTTTTTTTGGTAAATGGCCGGGTTAGTACCCCCATATTTTATTATAAGAACAAATAAAACAATTACAATCGTACTTGTCTGGCAATTGCCCAACCTTCTGAATCCTCTCTTAACAAATAATCAACAAACTCAGGAACAAAATCAAAGAAATGCAAACCTAATGGTAAATCAAAAGCAAGGTTGACCAATCCGTCTGCAACACGATTAGCTTCCCTGAAAACATGACAAATACGGACTATCCAACCCCTTGAAATTAAGCCATAGCACAAACGTACTAGGAAAGACAAGGGATGAAATTCACTAATCCCTTTCTTTAGAAACCCCACCACAATCTGCGAATCCACTTCCGATTCCTCCTGTCTAGCTCCTTTATCCCAAGCAGTGCAGAGAGACCGTAGTAAACACCACACAGTTCTGCCAACGGAGCCGAACATACGCCAATATTCAAAGCAAAACCTCCACACCAATTTCCCGACTCATCTCGTAGCACTCCCCAGGATTGCCTCTCGAAGCCTCATCCGTATTGAGTTTGAGCCACCCCACTTCCGGTTTCATCAAACCTCATGAGGAGATTCACTAATGGCGTTAGTTATTCAGCTTCTTACCCATGGAACTTAACTATGACTCAATTTTTCTATTATACAATGCCTTTTTTTTTGGTGAATTCTATTATACAATGCCTTTGTGATCAGGTGAAACTCTTTCAGAACTAACGTGATAATTAGACACTTTTATTATTATTTTTCTTTATGTTTATTTTACTAGCTGCATGCGACCTTCTTTGCATTTAGGACAGTGGTCTGTGGAGAGAATTATCTTCTGTGGAAATATTTATATTTGGATACGGAGTAAGATATTATTGATATTTACACTGTTATGTTTTTGTTTAGTAAAGCAATCTTAATAATATTATTTGAGAAGTCACTTGCATATGTGTCGCGCTCATGTTGATTCTTACAGTGGTTGATTACAAATATACCCTTAATGAGATAAAATAAAAGAAAGTCTTAATTTCTATTTTTAATAAATTTTTGAAAACGTATTCATATTTATATAAACAAAGGGAAGTTTTACTTTCTTAATTTTTAAAATTATTTTAAAGTTTTTCTTTTTAGTATGACTTCAAAAAGACTTTCCTTTTTATAATTTTCCTTTTTTATATATGCAAAAATTATTTCCCTTTATTAAATACTTTCCTTTTTGTATTTTTCGTTTTTTATATATGCAAAAATTATTTTATGTTTTAAAATTATTTCCTTTTATTAATGTGATTTTGAAAAAGGAAAATAATTAAACAAAAAAATAAACTAAAATTTTACAATAATAGCTTTACAAATCTAAGATAAAAAAAATTGAAAAAATTGAGCCAACTTTAGCCTAAACAGAACAAAAAAATAATTGTATTTCAATTCAAAAGAATATATGTCATATAATAAATATAAAAATGAATAATGGTGCCTATCTAAATTTTTATACCAAAAAATGTTTACTAAGATATATAACATCTTAAAATTATTTAAAACAATCTTCTATTAACATGAATTCATATAGTTGACAAAACAAATAAAAACTTATAAATAAATAAAAGATTATATTAACCAATAATTTTAAGTGAGTTACTTTATAAATATTCATACCCGTGCATGAGCACGGGAGAATCACCTAGTCTACTTTTTAATAGAAAATCTAATTATAGATCAAGAGGCTCTTGGTACTTTTAGCTATTTGCTCTAACTTTTATGTAGATACCCAAGACTAACCCGTAGTGCTTTCTGTGTTGCTACAGCTGCTAAACTTCATGTGGCTTAAGTTCCTTTCTTTTATAGAGATATTTCCGCTTCTGGTCTCTGGTATGCCCCTTTCTTTAAGATCCTTTGGTTTGACGAAAGTTCTGTAGTCCTAGGGTTAGTTAAAATTCGGAGCAGTATCGAAGAATAAAAGATTAAGAGGGAACAATTTTTTACGGTTCTTATATGTACGTAACATTGTAAACCATCTGCTCTTGGGTGAATGGCATTGAAACTGTTGAGCCCGGCATGCGTCGTATAATAGGTGGCTTATCAGGTGAAAATGGTTAACCCTAAACTCCTGGTTTTAACTTAAAGCGTCAGCTACAGTATTTTCTTTTGATGTCAGCTCGTAAATAGTACGTTAACAGCTTCCATTTAGGTATCTATATATTCCTCTGGGTGGATCACGAAGAAAGCTTCTGAATGTGTGGTTTGTATTGCCTTGTGGCATGATTTAGAATGGTAATCCATCGCCTTCAGATGATTCTTTTGGGTTGTATGGACTAATATTCGGTCCAACTTTCTCATGTGGTTGGTTGTCTCATTTGCAATCAGGAAGCTTCGTTTGTGGGCATGAATTAATCAGCATCCAGTGCATTTAAGGTCAGCTAAACAATAGTTGTTTACTTGTTTTATTCACTCCAAATAACTCAGGCCTTATGAGTTCCAAGTCTTTAGCATGCGATAATTTCTCGCATATTATTATGCTTAGCGATTAGGCATTGTGTCTGACTGGCAAGTAATATGTTTTGGACCACGTCCATTCTCTTGGGAGACTATTTCCATATGTCCAAATTAAGACGGCTTAAACCTCCATGGCTTCCTCTGATGTTCGAGTTCTTGTCCATGGAAACTGTAGCTAACATAGTACTGTTGTAGGTTAAGAGTACCTTTGGAGAAATGCTCCTTCGAGAACTCAAGGCGTTTTCTGGTGCCGTAGTCACAATCACATGCCTCATGGTACATAGCTTTTGCTGATTACTCATAGCCTCATTGATGATGCAAGGCGTGGATTGTAAAATAGTTGATGTAAGGCGCTACTAGTGTCACGCCGGCTGACCTAAACCATAGCTTTTCTAAACCAAAGAAACCAAACCAAGAATCGGACTAAAAAGTCTGAATTCAACAGCAAAGTTATCTGTGAGGAATGTAGTGAAAACAAGACCAAGTGATTTGACCTCCCAGGGAGAAGCCAAGAACATAGAATTTTGGTCCTAGTCCTAACCCATCAGCCAGTTCTTCTATATCCATGCTATGCTTCTGTATTTTATTTCAAAAACTAGAAGAACATGCTGATGGGTTTTTGTATAGAGAATTGGCAGCATTCATTCTTGATCATAGAAGATTTGGCAAATCAAGTTCGATGACTTGACAGAAAACTTTCCATGTGGACCTCACAAATCAAGGAGGTACTATTTAGGAACTCCAAAGATTAGGCATAAGCATTGAACATATTAAAAGAAAGAAGAGATCTTGTGCTTCGTTTCCCTCCACCTTGCACAATGCACACATTTGTTTCTCCTACATTCCACTAATCTGCAGTTCAAAGACGAGTATGTAGCGAATGATAACACATGGTTAAGTTCATGGAATAAAACATGCGACTGCTGTTCTTACTGTTTTCTCTTGTCTAAGGTCTTTTCGAGTATTTTTTTTTTTCTTCTCGTTCATGATCTTTTTTTGTTCTTCATAATTCTCAAAATTAGCTGAGGTGAGATTGTGTTTGCAAACTGTCGTATTCTTAGTTGACTAATTAGCTGCTATTCTTCAAATATCCTGTCATGTTTGATACACCTGAGTATAAGTCTATTCTAATAATCTCACTTTTTGTTTATAAAATGGCTTTGCAATTGCAGACTTTACTAGACAAAGGACATGACTTGGTGTCTGTAGGAACTGAGAAATTTTACATCACAGAATTAAATATTTTATGGGTAATAAAAATTTATTAACATTAAGTTGCATGGGCAAGAAGCTGAATAACATTAAGTTATAGATACCAAAGAGATTCCTCTTCTTCTATCATCTTCTTCTTCTATCAGTCTTCGTCAGAGAAGGTAATCTTCTTACCGCAGAAGTTTACCTCTTCTTTCCTATGCTTCGACTTTTTTGGCAAACCCAAGCCTTCTCGTCGAAGGCTGTCTTCGTACCTGGAATATATCAAAAAAAACTTGTCATCTCTCCTTCCACGTATACCAAAAACTTCATCCAAAATGTGCTTTTGATATCAAAACCCAAAAGAGGCAAATAGTTTAAATCCCTTACCAAAGCTTCTCTGCAAGGTCTGCAAGGTTGTACCTAATTACCAAAAGTAAAAGCGTTAACATTCTTCTGTAATGACATCAAAACTATAGCATTAAGTTAGGGAAACAAATCAATTTACTTGGGTCGAAAAGGGTATGGAGCAGCTGTCTCAGCCAACTTAACATAAATCGGTCCACCTCTCTTCACTTCCACCGCCTACAGTATGAATGATTTAATCAGCAATCCTACTTCCAGAAACCTACTCGTATATTTTTCAAATTGACTACTTCAATAATTTTCATCATCACTAACTACTCTGACCTTCTTTGCTTCGTTAGAAGAAGCAAACTCAACAAAGCAACAGCCCACATTCTCACCCCAGTGGTCTGCAATAAGTCGAACACCAACAATTTCTCCAACACCTTCGAAGAAATTGACGCTGTAAAAATGGACGTCAAATATACAAGTCATGAAAAAACTTGCTCCAGAAACGAAAAAAGAAATTAAAGGTGCTACTTACATATCAGTTGTGTCACAAAGACCGTCTTCATTGATCATAAAGAGATCAGTAACAAAGACCGTCTTTTCCCTTAAGGCAATAACATCCTGAATTTAATAGCGTATTAGTATGACTCTAAGGAGAAAAGGGCTTCAATTGCATAATAACAAAAAGTAGACTAATCCTCAGAATAAATCATCTTTCCACGTTGGGGCAACAGTAACTCGCTTGACATATTCTGAAAATGATAAGAAGAGGTACCTCAACAAAATCGGGAGTTTCATCAAGTCCTTCCACCACTGCATCTTCTATCAGAAAACTTTCTCGTTGAGGGTAGTCTTCGTACCTGGAATATCAAAAGCCATTGTGAACTATCCGTGTATACCAAAAACCTAACCCAATGTTCACTTGATAAAAAACTCAAGATGCAAATAGTTAAATCCCTTACCAAACCTTGTGCTCTATGCAATACCTAATTAACAAAAAAAAAATAGCGTTAGTCTTACGTCATGACATCAAAACTCAATAAGTTGCAACTTGGACAATCTCCATAACATGTTACACAAACAAATCTCCATAACATGGAAAATCAATTTACTTGGTTTGTGAAGGGTCTGCATCAGCCTTGACAACATGAAGAAAAATCTCGCGATTGTGCAAATATTCCCCTTTCTTCTTTTCCAGCGCCTACAGATTCAAATCAGTAATCATACTTCCAAGTAACTAATTATATAGTTTTCATCATAAGTATACACTACTTTTCAAATGACTACTAAAATACTTTCCATCATTAGTACAAAAACTACTCTCACCTTCTCTGCTTCGTTAGAAGAAGCAAACTCAACATAGCCAAAACCCGTCTGCCTTCCCCTATGGTCTACAATAAGTCGAACATGAACAACTTCTCCAACATCTTTGAAGAATTGATGCTGTAAAAATGGAGGATAAACTGTTAGTCATGAGAAAACTTGCTCCAAGAACGAAAGAGGAAATTAAAAGTGCTACTTACATATCTGATATTTTAGTTCGGAGAGCGGGAAAACTAATATAGAGCGTCTTATTTCTTACAGTGGCAACTGCCTGAATTAAAGAGGCAAGTGTGTTAGCACGAATCTAAAGAGAAAAGGACTTAAATTGCATAATTTATTTTCGACTTTGTGGCAACGGTTCGCGTTGCGTCTGAGCGTGTACGTATTTTGAAGATAGTAAGAAGAGGTACCTCAGCTAAATCGGGAGTTTCATGAAATCCTTTCATCAACAAAATCTTATGATCGTGCAAATATTCACCATTCTTATTTCCCATGCCTACAGTATAAAAGATTTAATCAGCTAACATAGTTTCTAATAACTAGTTGTATACTTTTCAGAATTGCTTTAATACTTGTTTCATCATCACTAAGAAACTACTCACCCTCGTTGCTTGGTGAGCAGAAGCAAACTCAACAAAGCCATAGCCCACATGCTTACCCTCACGGTCTACAATAAGTCGAACACCACAACATCTGCAACATCTTCGAAGAAATGGATGCTGTAAAAGTGGAGGGTAAACAATCAGTCACGAAAAACTTGCACCGAGAACGAAAGTGGAAATTTAAGGTGATACTTACATATGTGATACTCTAGTTGTTTGGGGAGAGAGATTGGCAACGAAGAGTACAGGTTCCTGAATTTAACAGCCAAGTGTGTTAGCAGCACGACTCTTAAGGAGACAATTAAAGACTTAAAGTGCATAACAACAAAAAGTAGCATCATCCCCAAAATAAGTCACCTCGTTTATTCTGAGCCTAACATATTTTGAAGATAATAAGAACATATACCTTAACACAGTTGGGATCATCTTCTGTCGGAAAGTAGTCTTCTTCTTCGTACCTGTAATACATAAAAAAAAAAAACCTTGTGATCTATCCATGTATACCAAAAGATGCACCCAATGTGCTCTTGATAACAAACTCAAGATGCAAATAGTAAAATCCCTTACCAAATCTTGTGATCGATGCAATACCTAATTAAAAAAAAAAAAAAAATAGCGTTAGTCTTGTGTAGTGGCATCAAAACTGTAGCAATTTTGTTACAAAACAAATCTCCAAAACATAAATCAATTTACTTGAGTGGAAGGCCTCGAGGCACAGACAGAAAAATCCAGCGTCTGTGCAACTGCAAACATTCATCCTTCTTCGTTTCCAGTGCCTAGAGCACAAAAGATTTTAATCAGCAATTGTATTTTTCATCACAAGTATACGTACTTTTCATCATCATTACGATACCTTATTTGCTTGGTTAGCAGAAGCAAACTCAACAAAGGCTTTGCTCACAAAACCGCCTTTGTGGTTTCGTTCAAGTTGAATACGAACAACTTGTCCAACATCTTTGAAGAAATCGATGCTGGAGGATAAAAAAAAAAAAAAAAAAAAATCAGTCACGAATGAAGTAGCTGAAGGTGGAAAACGAAAGTGCGACTTACATATCTGATAATTCAGTTTCGCGCGGGATACGGTTGACAAAGACCGTCTTTTTCGGTACGACAAAGACCTCAGAAAAATCGGTCTGAGTTTCACCAAGTCCTGTCTCCTGTGTACATGAGAATCCATTGGAACACGAGTTTGAGGTATTACGAACAAAGATGCTTAATTGAACATAAATTAGCAAACTTGTCCTACACTATTATATTTAAATTTTCAAAAAAGTTTGTACTTACAACACGATCGGGAGCTCCATCCACTGAGATTAAATTAGCCTCATCAGACTTTGTCTCCGAAAACTCGACAGTTGCTTCTGTCCTCTTCTCCTCGGATTTTGCAGTATGTCTCCTCAGAAACGGTTCGGTCTCCAAACCATCTTCGGGCTTTCGCTTACCCAGTAAACTAGCTTTCGCGGTCGATTTTAGGCTATAACTGGGACTGGCCATGGAGAATATGAATAACGGCGGCGGTTTATTTTCGGGCAAGAGTTGAGCAAATCAATTATAAACAAAAACCCTGAAGATATGAAGAAAATCGAAGCTAGTTACAAAACAATTATTACGATATACTCATATATTTGAATATTTTCCTATTCTTGTTAAGGAAGATATTATAATTCCTATTCTCTTATCTATTAGGATTTAACCTAATCTCTTGTATCCTATATAATGACTCAGAATCATCAATAATATTCAGCCTTTCTCTCAAGTTTAGCATGGTATCAGAGCCACCCGATGTTGGGCCACCCCGTGAATGTTGTTCCCACAATTGCCCACGCATCAAGCTAGACGGGCTTGAGCGTGAGGTGGGATGTTAATGAGATAAAGTCCCACATCGGTAAAGGGTAAGGGCCAATCCACTCATTGCCAATTGGTTTTGAGTTGGAAGTCCATGATAAGCCCGAATTTAACATGGTATCAGAGCACCTCGATGTTGGTTCTCCAAGCTCTCCACTGCTCTGCTCGGATACGGTTTCCTTCAGTGCCGAAAAGATTACTCTCTATTCACTCGGGTTCGTGGTGATACAGTTCTTCATATCCTCGTGTACGTTGATGATTTGGTCATCATTGGCAATGATTCTGCAGTCATTACTCAATTCAAGAACTATCTCAACTCCTGCTTCCACATGAAAGATCTTGGAGTTTTAAAATATTTTCTAGGAATTGAAGTTGCTCGTGGACCAGATGGCATTGTTCTCTCACAACGCAAATACTGCCTGGACATTATCACGGAATACGGTCTTATTGGTGCCCATCCATTTGACACGCCAATAGAACAAAATCACAAGCTTCAAACCGATAAAGGCCCGTTCTACCTCCATCCGTCAAAGTACAGGCGGCTTGTTGGACGTCTTGTCTATCTTGCTCTTACTCGTCCGGAACTCAGCTATTGTGTGAACATTCTCGCTCAGTTCATGCAAGCTCCTCGGACCGCCAATTGGGACGCTGCACTGAGAGTTGTTCGCTATCTGAAGGGCTGTCCAGGACAAGGCATTTTGCTCTCGTCTACTTCTGATCTCCGGTTAACTGCTTACTGTGATTCTGACTGGGTGGCGTGTCCTCGCACGCGGCGGTCTCTCAGCAGTTACATTGTCCTCCTCGGCGGGTCACCGGTCTCTTGGAAGACAAAGAAGCAAGACCGCGTATCTCTTTCTTCTGTTGAGGCCGAGTATCGATCAATGACACTCGCCGTTCAAGAACTTTTATGGATCAAAGAGCTATTTGGCACCATTGGCATCTCCCATGACGTTCCCATGAAGCTCATTTGTGACAGTAAATCTGCTCTACACATTGCAGCAAATCCAGTTTTTCATGAGCGTACGAAGCACATAGAAAAAGATTGTCATTTCATCCGTGACGAAATCACATCGGGCAATGTAGCTACTGCTCATGTCAGTACGACAGAACAGCTTGCCGATCTTTTCACCAAAGCTCTCGGAAGGCAACAGTTTACTTATCTTCTTGGCAAGTTAGGCTTTTGTAACCTCCACGCTCCAACTTGAGGGGAAGTATTAAGATATACTCATATATTTGGATATTTTCCTATTCTTGTTAAGGAAGATATTATAATTCTTATTCTCTTATCTATTAGGATTTAACCTAATCTCTTGTATCCTATATAATGACTCAGAATCATCAATAATATTCAGCTTTTCTCTCAAGTTTAGCAACAATAATCTGTTTGGTTTGGGCTGGGCTTTTTGGTTGGCTTGTGACATGACTTTTGTGTTTTGTTCGAAAATTGAGCTCTTTTTTCTTTATCGTACGATAATCTATGTTATAGTTGAGGTTATAGTTGCTTTATGAACTATGATTAACATTCTAAATGATTGAATCAAATCTCTGGTCAATTTAGCTGAAACTCGATTAGATACAATGGAGAGGTACTCTTGTATGCATTCGGAAGACTTCCATGCTAATTGTTGATCATTTAAGGTTGTGATATGAATGTGGTTTCTGTTTGTCTGAATCCTGATTTTTGATGAGCAAACATTCGAGCAAATGTAATTAAGAAAATAAATTTTTAAATTTTTATTTTTAAGAATTCCATTGGGGATTTTTCCTATAGTGATGCTTTTGAGACAAAAAAAAAAAAGAACAAAAAATTCTTAACTAATTTTTTAAAATTAACTTAATTGATAAAATAATGTTTAAGAAACCTATTAAAGATTTTACCTATAATGATGTTCTAAGATGTTTTACGTTTATGTGCATGTGTTTGCTGATTTTCTTTGCTCTTTTCACCATTCATAAACATACCATATTGCTAGCTTACTGAATTCACACAAGTCATCGTTTTTTATATATTACAAACCAAAAACACAAGCCTAATTTTCAAAAAAAAAAAAAAAAAAAAACACAAGCCAGTTCTCGAATAAAAATTCAGCATAAAGGTTAACGGTAAATCTAAGAAAAAAACAAATATACCAAGACGAAGGCGAGGCTAAAGTAAAGCATCATTGATCTGTGTCGATTATTTTTTGTTTTCAATCTTGTCAAATCTGTTGTAGTTTTTTGAGCATTCCCTTTTAAATCAAATGTCTTCTTTCTTTAAATAAAAACCAGTAAAATAATACATTCTACATGTAAACCAGTAAATATCAAATGTTTAATCGAAGCCATTGATCTATACATTCTACATGGAAGTTATGGGCACAAGGTAAACCCCTGACCTGAAGCCAAAAAAAAAGAAAAGGACATACAATTTCCATTAATCAATGGATAATTCAGAGACCAGACACGAGCACAAGGAGTTGAGTTATCTCGTTTCCGACATAGAACTCTTCTAAGCAGATAGGACATTCGGTGCAATCGGTTGGGACAGTTTTTAACCTGAACTTGGGAAGTTGTTGAATAAGTGATTCCACTGCTTCTCTCTGCTAAACCGAAAGATTCAAGCTTTAGGTGTTTTGATTCTTTTTGACTATCTCATTAATCTTTTGGTGATTTACCTGAGCTGGGGTCAAGTAAAGGCCGGGGTGATACGTAGCAGCATCTTGGCCCATACTTGTCTCTAGTCTTGCAGCTTCGAATGCCCAGTCAACAAGAATCTGCAACACAAGGAAACACGCATTGATCACAATCTGCAGAAGTTAAGAAACAGAAGGAAAAGAAAGGATCGTGAAGTCAAGAGATCCTAAAAACTTACACCAAACTCTGAAAAAGTGACAAATTTGTAAGCCAAACGACACCGTTTGAAATAAAAAGTGGATGTGCGATGCATCTTACACAGCTTACACATATGAAATGGTTTCTTCCAATATTTTTTTCTTTTCTTTTGTGTAAGCTTCTTTTCAACTCCTCTAAAAATATCAAAAACCGTTTTCATCTTTTATTTGATTCTCTCCTATGGCTACTTCTTCTACTTTATCCTTACTCGTACGTGCACCACCACCGCTCTCCAATGACATCTGGATCAGGAGGGGATAATCAAATTGATCGATGACGATCAAATTAGGAAAGACGCCATAAGTGAATTGGAAGAATCAGTGAGAAACTGACTCCGAGTTCTACTTTTTCGGTGGTGGTAATAGATCTTGGTGAAGTAACTATCAGTCTCATTCATTGATTTCAATCCCTTTTCAGTTTTGATTCCCTTTCAATCTCTGAGACCCTTGCAAAACAGTTAATGCACCAACATCAACCAGAACGTCTATGTATAATATTAATATTCAAATATTCAGGTTTCATATTAAAATACATTTGGGTGTAATATTATATAACAAAATCATATGAAAAACGTATGAAATAACCCAGCTCATTATTAATAAATATTGGAGACATCATGAAAGAGAAGTAAAGCAAACAATCAAAAGAAAACAATATTTGGTACGGAACAGAAGACAATAATTTTGCAAAGATGAAGTGGTCAAATTTAGTCAGACAAATTCCATGGGATTCTAACCCAGTGACCCACATCTTGTCTGACTGGGTTATTGCGGCGAGTTCGGGGTTACGATCCAACTGTGAATTATTGCGGCGAGTTCGGGGTTACGAGGATTCAGAGTAGACGGAGGCGGAGGCGAGTTCGGGTTTACGATCGGCGCCGGTGGATTTGGGGCGGTAGGAACAGATGGGTTTGGTGATGATGAATCGGGTGGAGCGGGAGGGGAAGATCCAAGAACAGGCGGGTTCGGGTTTGGATTCGGGTTCGGATTAGGAAACGGAGTTATGAAAGGGGAAGCAGAGGAAGAGGAAGAAGAAGGAGAAGAAGAATCATCGGAAGATGAGCATTAGTCGCCGGAGCAGTGGTGTGAGTGACGACGGAGGACACCGAAGCCTACGACAAGACCAATGACGACGACAACGGTGACGATGAAAATGAAAATCTTGGTCGCTTTTCCGACATAGCAGAGCATTGTCTGAGATTTGGATATTCAGAAGATCGGAACAAATGTTCTCCGACTTTTGACTGTTTTGTTTTGATGTCGGCACTGGACGTATCGTGGATCTCGACAGTTACACTCAGTCAAACCTTTGAACGTTGACTTTTTCATCGGCCCACCCGTCATCGCCGCAATGCCAAGTCTCCTAACTCTCAACTCTCCCTCTCTCCTCTTCGTTACATTTCTATCTTATTCTAGAATCTGACTTTTGCTTCTTCCTTTTTCTTTTTTGTTGAAAAAAACATTCATTCAAGCCCCCCCCCCCCCCCTCAAACGTACAAAACTCAAATACTTCAACTACGAGTGAAATATATAGAAAATAATTTATTATTTATAATTTTATAAATATAATATAAGAATAATTGAGTTCAAAAAAATTATGCTTGCAAAAAGAATTTTTTACATGTGTAGTATTATATTCTTAAAATAGAATAAATAGTTTATTTATTTTATAATTACTATTTGTACATTAATAACATATCATTAGAATACAATAAAACTAAATTGTAATATCATAAATTAAGTGATATATGGATGAATAAAAATGAGTCAAAGAATTAGTATGTCATAAGTTTAAACTTTCCTAATACATGAGATGAGTAGTTACTTAATATATATCCTTTAAATAGAACTGGATACTCATGATCTCCATAAATCTTGCGATATGGATCTTCTTCGATTACTTCAAGATCACCAACACAGCAACACTAAGCAAAGCTCCATAAAGATCTAATTTATATTTTGAAAACATTGTAAACTGATTAGAAAAATTAATGAAATTGTTACGAACACAGAAAAACTCTAAGCAAATATAAAATTAAATATTGAAAAATAAACATATGATATATACATATCAATACAGAACATTGGGGGAGAAAGTCCACTTAGGATGGTCTGGTAATTAACAAAACAGAAAAATGTACAATCGTTTATTGGTTGAATCTTGATAATACTTGTAGACTTTGTGAAACTAATGTGGTATCTGTTCCTGGACTTTCTCATCATTCCAGATGAGTGAGCTATTTTGAAATTGTAGATCTCAAACCAATCACCTTCATTTATATTTGTTCCAATCTCTAGTGACACATCCTCGTAGACAGTGGCTTCAATGGTTAACCCCTGTTTTATAAAATATACAGAAGATATGTTAGAAAGTAATTTAGTTAACAATCAAAACTTTTTTAGGTAAAGTTCAGTGTAATGAAATTCTTATCAAAAAACAATATAAAATACATTGCTTACCTTCTCATCACCTAAAAGCATTTCATTTTTTTGTAATCCACTGGTCCAGTTTTCGTCCTCCATTTTCTTATGAGTTTAACACGGATTGTAGGCTTGGAGGTCCATGGATTCAAGTCACACAAAAGTATATAATTAGCCATTAGAAAATATCAAGAAGAATTCACCAAAAAAAAAAAAAAGATCAAGAAGGACCGTAAGGTGCTGATATGTTTGGACTTGTGTGATAGAGTGAAGCATATATATATAGACAGACATAAATATATATGGTTTAGTATGGAGATGGATCCGTTTTCATAGAAAACATTTAATTTTCTAAATCATCATTAAACTTATAAATATAGATTAGAGTGTAGATTGGTATGAAACGTATATTGTTAGTTTATGACAAATATATTGTCCATGCTAAGTTAAGAAATTGTAGCAATCAATATTTAATACAGATTTTTGTCAAAATAATTTAGAAATCTATATTAGTAAGATCATATATAATTTAAATCTATATTAGGCAAATCATAGATAATTTGCATATTAGGATATTAGTAATCATTGTGGTTGTTATTAACTTAAATTGAATATACTTAACATATGTAGTTGCTATATATTGTAAATGTCATCTTTTAGCTAAGTTAATTTATAATAACTACCTTAAATTGTTTAATCCGAATATTTATTTACAAATTAAGATTCATATATATTTTCATATTTGTTTATTTCAGGAAATACAAATAAATTAGAAGAACATAAACCGGAAAGGTAATCATCAAATCATCAATCACCAATAATTAACATGTTATATAGTCAACATGCATGCAACATGAAATATGAAATCTAATGTAATGTATTATGCATGCAGGTTAACGTAATGTATCATGCAACGTCGTCGTTTACGTGTTACATGAGAAACCCGTATTAGTTAATAACATAAACTCCCAATATTCTCGTTATATTATGATAAGTAATTATTTATTTATATTTTATATAATTTAACATACTAATATAAACTATTTCTTATCGATATGGTTAAATACATATAATTTAAGCATTTTCTGTAATATATTGTCTTAATTATATTATAATAAGTAGTATATTTAACATATAATTTAACATACTAATATAAACTAGAGAAATACCCTAAAATAAACCACTTTTAGGTTTTTGTGACCAAAATGAACTAAGAAGGGAGAAATGACCTAAATGTTTCATTAATTAGGACAAATTGACTGTTTTATCCCTCTTTCTCACATCAAATTACACAGCAAAAGGAAAAAAAAAAACCACGACGGCGACTTTGAATTTCTCTTATCAATCTCGATCTCTCCGTCAAATCTCTCCGTCGATATCAATCTCAATCTCTCCGATGATCTTAGACTCTCTCTCCGTCGAATCTCTCTCTCTCCGCCGATCTCTCTTTCTCCGTCCATCTCTCTCTCCGTCGATTTCAACTCTGTCGATCTTAATTTCTCTATGAATCTCAATTTTGTAAGTTCATTATTTCATCAGGCATTTTCTCAGTAATTAGCACCTAAGTCGTTCAGGAAATACTAAAAATGGTATCTATGCAGCTTATCGTTTATTTCAGGCGTTTCTGAAACCAGTCTTTTCAATTCAGTTAGTTTGATGGCTTATAACATTTTCTACACCAGTGTTCATGTTCTTGTTAGCGTAATTGAAAAATATCTTAGTAAAGCATCGGGTAACGCAACACCTCAGATTTTATTCTACTGCCAAGCTGGAAGATATATGCTTTGATTATATATGTGTCTAAGTCTGCTTTGATTTCACTGAATGTGAAGCTAACTGTTCATATGTTAATGCATATATCTCTGTATATTTTTATGTTTTCTCCCAATCAAGGCTTCTTAATCCAAGCACATTTTTGGGGTGAGTTTGTTCAGCTGATAGTACTCATTACATTTACAAAGTTTGAAGAGCTAGAAGCTATTGAAGATGAGTACTCATTACATTTTCAAAGTTTGAAGAGTTAAGAGCTATTGAAGGTGAGTTTGTTACGCCTCCGTCGAGCCTTACATTCAATAACAGCCTTATAGAGGAAACACAGAGCTCATCAATCCTCCTCATGGATTCCAAAACCCAAAGCCAGGAAAAAAAAACAAATTCAATTACTCATAGTGGGGAAATTGAGGAATGATGTGAGTTAAGGTTGTTGTAACTTTTAATATTTGCTTATGATTCTTTCCTTTTGTCTGTTGGTTGAATCGTTGGAGATGATTATCATATATGTGTCATTATCTTGAAATAAGCTGAGGTTGTTGGTATGATGATTAAAATGTATGCATCTTCCTCACATTGTATTTGTCACACTTGCTTTCTACAGGGATTAGAGTTAAATTTACAAAATTATCTTACATATTTAGGAAATAATCCTACATATTTAGGAAGACCTTACTAAAATATATATAGAACACTAACTCAAATTTAGGAAGCTATCATACATATTTAGCCTTCTTGAAGCATATAAATGATTTTTTTTGTGAACTTTAATACCACTCAAATTAGATCAAATTTGTATAGAATTTTTCTTGAAGTATTTAGGAGCAATTTTACACATTTAGGAGGATCATAATAAATTGTATGTTAATTAGTACTTGATAAAAAAAAATAGGAAGCTTTTCTAAACTTTTATTACTAAAATTTTAAAAAGTTTTTCTATTGGTTTAAAAGACATTCTTAGAGACTGCAAAATACATTATAAATTTTTAGAAAGATCTTGTGAGTATTTTTAAATATCTAGAAATGTTAGTTTTCTGATTTATGAAGTTTTCTTGAATTTTTAGGAAAGATTTATATAAATTTAGGAAGACTATCCTAAATTGAATGTTAATTACTACTTGATCAAAAACGAATTTAGGAAGGTATTCCTAAATTTATTTTTTAAATTAAATTGTTTTAAACGACATTTTTAAAGATTGAAAAATACTTTAGCTATCTAGAAATGTTAGTTTTGGAATTTATGTAGCTTTCTTGAATTTTTAGGAAAGATTCATACAAATTTAGAAAGATCATCATAAATATATTTAGGAAGCTTTTCTAATTTGTTAGGAAGGCTTTCCTGAAATTTATATGAGTATTTTTAGAGATTGAGAATTCATTATAAATTTTTGTAATGATCTACTAAAACTTATATGAGTATGATTTTTTTAATGTTTTAAGCTTTTCGAAAGTTTAAAGAAATCCTTGTAATCATTTTAGTAGCATTTTAAAAAATTTAGGAATGCCTTCCTGAATGTTAGGAAACTCTTACTGAAATTTCTTATGAAGACTTTCTTTTGAATAAAATTTATTTAATATTTAAGAGACTTCTGAAGCCTTCCTAATATTTTCTATCAATCTTTTTTGACATTAAGCATTTCTAAACATCTAAAATGTCTTTCTAAGATTTTTAGAATAATCAAATACAGATTTAGTAAGTCTTTATGAACTTTTAGGAAGGCTTTCCTATATTTTTTAAAAGTTTTTCTATTGTTTTAAAATGACTCTTTTAAAGATAAAGAAGTTGTTAGAAAGATCTTACTAAAATTTGTATGAGTATTTTTAGATATCTCTAGAAATTTTAAATTTGGAACTTCAGAAGTTTTCTTAATTTTTAGGAAATGTGTATACAAATTTAGGAAAACCATCATAAACTATATGCTATTTACTAGTTGATCAAATACAAATTAATGAAACATGAACACACATGTTCTAGGTTTTGTACAACCAGATCCTATGAAAGTTGTCTGAATAACAACAGCTTTCAAGTGTTACAAAGTACACATCAAGTTTATTTATACATTTACCGAATTTAGGAAGTTATTTTATACATTTAGGAAGTCTTTCCTGAAAGTTATAAATAAAAATTGTGTGTCTAGTTCAACAATTCAAATTCAGTGTAGCAATACTGGAAAAAAGAAATCAAGTGCGAAAACATTAAAAAGATAAGCATGTCTTGCCCATTTTGTCAAATGCTGGAAATAACCACTTTTCTAAGAGATTCACTCCGTTTCCAGTCATAAACTCCTTGAACTTCATCTCTCAACTGTTTACAGAGAAATAAAATGTTAAAAGAAAACATTTGCTGCAAATATTCATCTTATTAGGTAACTAAATCATTTACAGTTACCTAATTCTACCAATAATCAATGGAGATCCATCAACTGAAATGATTAAACAAATAGCTTACCAGAATCTAAAATTTATTAACTATGGCTGAATCAATCGTGTGTCGAGGTAGGGCAAAGCAAGAAGCCAGCTTCATTATGACCCGAGATGGTGTTTCATGTTCCGTTTTGGTCTGTGCTCTTTGGGGTAATCTTAGACTTGAGTGCTAAGCTACTTATTGAGCCTTGAATGCAGAAGAACAAAATAGACTTTCCAGAAGTAACCAACAGACATATGGCATGGACAGAGTTCTATTCTCAGTGCAGCTAACCTCGGACCAAGACGTTCTATGGCTAAAGCATGGCCTCTTTGAGCATCCGGCATTTCCAAATCTACAAGAAGTAAGATACAACAAATTGAAAAACCAGAATAATTGATGTTAACATATTTCTCAAACTCTGATATGCATAAATTCAATCCATGAAGACTACAACCCAAAAATTGACTAATGAAAAAGTCTAACAATCTATTTATCCAGTCGGAAATTGAGTCAGTGTATACGTTACCATCAGAATCTTCGCCGGGGTCGAGAGGAAAATCCAGCCAAGTTTCTGGATGCATTGCTATGTTCCTCGCAAATGCGAGAACTTCGTCCGTAAGAGCAACCGCATTGATCTCTTCTCCTTCTCCTTCTCCTTCTCCTTCCAACTCCGGATCATTGCATACATCTTCTACCCCTTTTTCTTCCCGAGCCATGGTATCCGAATTCTAGCTTGTATCCCTAACTCCGGCCTCCGGCATATCACTTCCGATACACGATTGATTCAGCATATCACTTCCGACACACGATTAGATCTTTTCCCAGAAAGTGAAGAGTTTATTGATGAAGAAAATTCTAGCAGTAGCAAATCAAACAATCGATCGTCGTCGCCGTCGCCGGCAAAAGAGGAGAAGGCGTTAAGAAATTGTCGCAGAGATTGGGTCGGAGGTGAGGAGAAGGGGTTTGATTTTTAACAAGGCTAAGATTGTCTTTTTACACTGATTAATGAAACATTTTGGTCACAAATGAATCCCTGATTCATTTTGGTCAGAAAAAGTTGGAAATGGTTTATTATTGAGATTTGCCCTATAAACTATATATTATTGATATAGTTAAATATATTAACATTAGTTTTTTATAGTTAAATATATAAATAAATTAACAAATATTTAGTCCGAGGTTTAAATTATAAGCGATGAAAATTGGGTTGTTGACCAAATTACTACGTAATTGGTTTCAGTCTCTTATCCCATAATAAGTCATTTACTAATGACATAAAATCTAAAATAAGTGTAGACTATATGTGAAACCAATCTACTAATCTACTAATGGCATAAAATGTAATAACTCTAGTAAAATGAGGCTTTTTTATTTTTATCCTGAAAATGATTGTGGAGGTGACACATAAGCATGACACCAATGTAATAAACACATGATCATAAGGTTATTTATTTAAAAGGATTCTCAATTAATATATAGGGGATTCCAACAATTATTAAATAAAAAAAAATCTATATTATAATGAAGCAAGTCTCTTTCCCATTGTGCACCACCATAATGACACGTGTCTTAAATTTCGCAAGCAAAGCGAAACGAAGTCGTTCTATTTACCGTGTTGTTGGGCCTCTCTCCAAAAAGACCCATATGATTTACTCATCTTCCTCTTTACCGTGAAAACCTAACAATCGACCGCCATAGCTCCGTCTCTTCAGCCGCCTCTGAGACCAATAACCGCCGCGATTCTTCGTCTTCTACACCATTTACGTAGCTCCCCCTCTTTCATTCTTCTTAATTACCCAACCATGGATTTACTTAACCCTATAAATTTAACCACTGAAATCTCAAAAACACTTACCAATCTTCTCCTCCGTCTCTCTTAAAAGTCATTACTTTTCGATGGTATATTGCTTCAGGTGGATATGCATGTTCAGCAATTCGACCAGTATATGAAAAAATCTGATGAGGAGATGCGCCGAGGTCACTTTTGCGCTAACTTTTTATTATCATGTCTTAATTTTATTGAAGCTTGACCTCCTCTCCCTTATCTTAGCTTGATAATGTGGTTTTTATCAGAGAAAAAAGTGCTGCTGCATCAAACCTTGAGAACAGCGGAGAAGCGGGGAAGGCAAGTGAAGGTAGAAGAGGAGGGCGAAAGAAGTAGGTGGCTTTCAGCCTTATGTTTTCATATCATAACATGCTCTGCCCTCAATCTATCACATTTCCTAGACCTCAGCAACATGAGCTTGGATGCAAATGAAACCATACATTCAGCATATTGTTGTAAAATATGAGGTTATGTTGTGGCAGGACAAGGCTTGCAACAGCAGCGTCTACAGCGGCAGCAGCATCAACAGGGATAAGTTCAACTGGGATGGATTTGGATCTGCCTGTGGATCCAAACGAACCAACTTACTGCATCTGCAACCAAGCTAGCTACGGAGAGATGATTGCCTGCGATAATAATGAGGTTAAATTTGGTGAAAATTAATGTTTGGTCACATTAAGAGAGACCCTCTTTGAGGCTGATGAATGTATTCTCATTTGCAGTGCAAGATGGAGTGGTTCCATTTAGGATGTGTCGGTCTGAAAGAACAATCCAAGGGGAAATGGTACTGTTCGGATTATGGTATAGTCAAGTAGAGCAGGAAAGGCCGTTGATTTTGAATCTAAAATCAAGAAGAGCTCTTGCTTTATGACTTACCTGAGCTGTTAGCTTTGAGCTGTTCCTTACTAGAATGAGAAAAAGAGTCGCTGTAGTTTTCTTCTGATGAAGAAGAAGATAATATGATAAAGAAAGGGCTTATATAACTCAATATGACATTTAGTCGTTGATCCCTTAATACAAGCTTTCAACAATACCAAACTATACAAGTGAAAAGTAGAGTGATCCATTAGTACTAATAGCTGTTATAATGGATTAATTGGATTAACGTATGGAAGGAAAACTTTGATTCATTCTCTAATTGCAGAGTAGCAGGATAAAGAACATGAGATGGCAGAAGCTGAACAAACACAATGGAAAATCAAAATTTGAGAATTGGTAATTTTGTAATTTCTAGAATTTAAGCTGCTTATAAATTTGTATGATATATATTCTCATATATATTATAATTCTTCATATTCTAAAAAAAATACTTTTTAAACATATTATCATTAATATTACATAAGATTAATGATGATATTAAAAACATTACTCAAAGGAAAAATGTTATGAACCTTTTGGTTAATGGACTCAATATAGACCGATCCATATAGAGGTTATTAACATAACCGGTCCTTAGTATAATTAGATGTTTTCCTTTATAGACAAGGAATAGGTTTATGGAATATTTCCTTTTCTTGTTATGAGTAGTAAAAGGATAATTACCTTTTCTCTACATGGTGTAACCACTATATAAAGAGACCTTTGGTCCTCATAATAATACAACAGAACATTCAGTTCACAACACGTTATCAGCACGAAAGCTCCTAAACCCTAAAACCCTAGAGACCCTGAGTAGCTGCCGAAACTTTAAAGAGTCATATCTTTCAAACCGTGAGGAACCAGAAGGCGATCTAGATATCAAATCGAAGCGCTCCACGAGACGAATCTACCGGTGAAAACCGCTTATCGATCCGACATCGGACGCGCTCTCACGCACGCATACAGTGCACGACGACCCACCAAATAAACCAAGGAGATCCGATTTCAGCTTGTGTTTTCCGAGGTCATTAGCTCCCGGTTCATTCCAATTCAAATCTAAAAGAAAGAAAAAGGTAAAACCCTAAACTAAGAATAAAGCAAAACCGAATTGGACATTAATGAACTTGAACCCTAAAATCGGTTGCTCCCATGAACTTGCTTGATCTTATTAAAACCTTGAAACCGAACATTGACCTAAGCTATATCATGAGTTTAAAATCGGTTGTTTTGATAAACTTGTTTGATCTTATATTCAAACCCACCTTGAAATCGGACTTAAGCTTATGAAACCCTAAAATCGGATTGTTTGAATATTGCCTTGCTTGTTTGCTGAATCGATTGTGATCTTGATTGCATGTTTAAATTAGTTCATTAGCTTGCTTATTTACCTGCTTTAAAATCGCATGAGAACTTGCTTGCATCAATCACTTAAAATCGAATTTGGACTAGCATAGAAATCACATGTATCATTGATTGAAATCGGATTGTATGAGTTAGGTTGTTAGAATCGATTTGTGCATGCTTGTTTTGGCCATAGTTGAAATCGTGAAACCCTAGAGAAAAAGCTAGGTTGAAATCGATCCTAAACCTAATCCTAATCCAAATAGGAAAACCTTAATCCCTTCCTTTTAGTAAAAAGGAAAGTGTTAAGTATATCCTTTTCCCCTTTTGTTTAATTTCCTTTATTGGTTTATCCCTTAATGAATTGCCTTATGATTAATTTTGCAAAAAGGAAAATTGATTAATATTGCTAATAGCATAATAGAAAATCGGTTGCATGATTTAATTAATTGATTTGCATAATTGATTGAAACCATGAAGTATTAAAATCGGACATGCTATATGCATATATATATAAACCGGCCATTACCACTAAGGTCCGGATTTATTAAAAGCCCCTAACTGAAATTCGTTAAACGTTTTCAGATGGCTGACGTCAACTTTGATGCATATGAAAGAATGGCCAAAGTTAACAACTTTGAATACCCGGTCCTAGATCTCTCAGGAGACGAATTTATGGAATGGTCATTGAGCACGAGACTTGCTCTACAAGACAGAGGACTCGGAAGATGCATCTACAAAGATAATAATGAACTCGAAAGCCAAAAGCAAAGAGCCATAAACATTATGCGCCGTCATCTCACTGAGGATCTAAGAGATCAGTATGAAGATACTAAAGATCCAGTTGACCTCTGGACAAAGCTTGGTGAAAGATTCTCAATGAAATTATGGCTGACCTCCATGGATGGATGGAGTAGACTCAGCTTCCAGGACTATGAATCCGTGGATGAGTACAATTGTACTCTACTGAGAATCGTACATGGCTTTATGCTATGTGGCGAAGTGATAACACACAGAGATCTTTTAAATAAGACTATATCTACATTCTATCCGAGACAGATAGTGTAATCACGAAAGGCCGAAACTTTCACCAACTATAATGATCTACTATATTACCTCCTTGGTCCACAAAGGATAAAAGAAATTATCAGTAAAGCTGATGACTTCATAAAGAGGCGTAAAGAGATGACAGAACCTCAAACGTGCAATGAGGAAGAATGCTCAGACTGTGAGGGCAGTTCATACGTTGACTAGAAAAATAATTTCCGATTTTATACTTTCATGTTGTTTTCTTGTTTTGATTTGCTTTAGATTCATGTCTTTGGATTTCTATCTATGATTTAATAAAATATTTAAGGCTTTAAGACATGATTCTTGTTTTATGAAGTATGGATGTATTCCTTGTGGATAGTGGGTCAAGTCATACGATCTTGAAAGATGAAAGATACTTCATAGACCTTAAACTAAGAAAGTCAATCGTAGAGACTATAGCAGGACAGGCCAGTCTTATAAAAGGCCACGGCCAGGCCGCCGTTCTAATGCCTAAGGGCACACATAATCCGCCTAAGAGCGCACTTTCCAGACTTACCGTTAAAGTCCATCCGTATGGACAACGCGGGAGAGTTTACGTCCAGAGCGTTTGATGACTACTGTATGTCCATGGGGGTAAGTGTTGAGCACTCCGTGGCACATGTACATACACAGAACGGCTTAGCCGAGTCTCTCATCAAACGAATCCAGCTGATTGCTAGACCATTACTCATGAGGTCAAAGCTTCCAGTTTCAGCCTGGGGACACGCTGTCTTACACGCTGCAGACCTAATCCGTATCAGGCCATCTAGTGACCACAGGTTTTCCCCAATGCAATTACTAACGGGTCAAGAGCCAAACATATCCCATCTTAAGACATTTGGATGTTAAGTCTATGTGCCTATTGCTCCACCACAGAGAACTAAGATGGGACCTCAAAGGAGGATGGGGATATACGTTGGATATGATTCACCCACGATCATAAAGTATCTTGAGCCAACTACCGGTGATTTATTTAAGGCCAGATACGCGGATTGTCATTTCGATGAGTCCGTTTATCCAACTGTAGGTAGTGAAAACCGGCTGACAAAAGAACTCTCATGGAATCAAACATCCATAAATTGGCAAGATCCTCGAACCCAAGAAAGTGACTTGGAAGTTCAAAATATTATACATATGCAAAAGCTAGCTATACAACTGCCAGATTCCTTTGCTGACCCGCAGAGAGTTACTAAGTCGTATGTTCCAGCCGTGAACGCACCAATACGCATTGATGTCCAAAGTGGACCGCAAGTGGCTACAGAGTCTAAACCGCGAGTAAAGCGTGGAAGACCAATTGGTTCCAAAGATAAGACTCCTCGGAAATTAAGAAAAGGTGCTGATATTCAGGCCGAGGAGATAACTAATGGACCGGACACTTATGAGCCTAAGGAGCCGCCAAATGATGCTCGGGACGCCGAGCCTCATGGTCCTGAAGTTCCAGATAACAATGAGATCTCAATAAATTATGTTATGTCCGGAATCCAATGGAACAGAAAAGATATCGACGTCGATGATATATTTGCATGCAACGTAGCACTTGAGATTATGAATGAGGATCTAGAACCCACGTCAATAGATGAGTGCACTCAACGATCTGATTGGGCTAAATGGAAAGAAGCCATAAACGTGGAGTTAAACTCTTTAAAGAAGATAGAGGTTTTTGGTCCCATTATTCGGACACCTCGTGATATAATACCAGTTGGACATAAATGGGTCTTTGTAAGAAAGAGAAACGAACAAGGAGAGATTGTTCGACACAAAGCACGGCTTGTGGCACAAGGATTCTCTCAATGACCTGGAATCGATTATGAGGAGACATACTCCCCTGTGGTGGATGCAACGACATTCCGATTCCTTATAAGTTTGGCCATAAGAGAAAAGTTAGATCTGCGGTTAATGGATGTTGTCACCGCATACTTATATGGTCCACTGGATAATGAAATCTATATGAGATTGCCAGAGGGTATTGAGCTCAAAGATAAGAAAAGTTCTCGAGAAGAACACTGCATTAGGCTAACCAAATCCCTATACGGACTGAAACAGAGTGGGCGCATGTGGTACAATCGTTTAAGCGAGTACTTGATTAAATCCGGATATAAAAATGATCCCATCAGTCCGTGTATCTTTATAAAGAAGTTTGCAAACGGTGGATTTGTGATTATAGCAGTTTACGTGGATGATTTGAACATCGTCGGCACCTCTGGAGAAATCACCCAAACAGTTGATTTGTTAAAGGCCGAATTTGAAATGAAAGACTTAGGAAAGACTAAGTTCTGTTTGGGAATACAGCTTGAGTACGTCAAAGACGGAATCCTTGTGCATCAAATGGCGTATACTGAAAAAGTACTCAAGAGATTTAATATGGACACAGCTCACCCATTGAGTAGCCCAATGGTCGTAAGGAGCATAAGCCCGGACACAGATCCGTTTGGTCCAATAAGAAAGGATGAAGAAGTCCTTGGTCCCGAAACGCCATATCTAAGTGCCATAAGAGCGTTACTATACTTGGCTAGTCACACTAGACCAGATATTTGTTTTGCCGTGAACCTCCTATCAAGATTTAGTTCTTGTCCAACCCAAAGGCACTGGAACGGGATTAAACATTTACTTCGTTACCTTCAAGGAACGAAAGATATGAGTCTATTTTACACTAACCATAACGACAAAGGTTTAGTTGGTTTTGCTGATGCAGGTTATCTATCGGATCCACACAATGGACGATCTCAGACAGGATATGTGTTCACTCACGGAGGAACCGTAATTTCATGGCGATCCATGAAGCAGACACTCACGGCCACATCATCAAATCACGCAGAGATTTTGGCAATTCATGAAGCCAGCCGTGAATGTGTTTGGTTGAGATCGATGACTCAGCACATAAGACGAGATTGTGGGATGACAGATGGAAAGGACGAACCGACCGTACTTCATGAGGACAATGCTGCGTGCATAGCTCAACTGAAGGATGGATACATCAAGGGAGACCGGACGAAGCACATTCTGCCAAAATTCTTTTTCACTCACGATCTCCAGAAGGCTGGAGAAATACAAGTGCTTCAAGTCCGTTCAAGCGACAACTCAGCTGACTTGTTCACAAAGTCGCTCCCAACTTCCACGCTCAAGAAGCTGGTGTATCAGATCGGCATGCGCCGATTAAGGGACTTATAGGGATGTCTAAATCAGGGGGAGTAATACGTGTTGTACTCTTTCTTCACTAAGGTTTTGTCCCACTGGGTTTTTCTTTAGTGAGGTTTTAATGAGGCAGCATCCCCAAGCGTATTACAAAGATCCTTGGTTGCATCGGGTTCGGTCATTTCGTCCAAGGGGGAGTGTTATGAACCGTTTGGTTAATGGACTCAATATATACCGATCCATATAGAGGTTATTAACATAACCGGTCCTTAGTATAATTAGATGTTTTCCTTTATAGACAAGGAATAGGTTTATGGAATATTTCCTTTTCTTGTTATGAGTAGTAAAATGATAATTACCTTTTCTCTACATGGTGTAACCACTATATAAAGAGACTTTTGGTCCTCATAATAATACAACAGAACATTCAGTTCACAACAAAAACGATTAAATATCATTATATCAAACATGCGTGAATGCCATATAGGAACAGGAGAAAGAAACAGATGCCCCGCACTATTATCAAAATCATGAACATACAAACACGTAATACATAAATATTTCAACATGCTTATTAATATATAGTGTAATATGTACCAAACACTATATGCTTATTAATATATAGTGTAACATAGAATTCAAAAACAAAGCACCAAATTATTAATAAAACTACACAACGACACAAAATATCACGAGCAAACATATATAAATGAATATGACATCATAGGATACCAAAACTTATTATATCCTTCTACAAATAATACAATTAAACTGACGGTAATGGTAAAAATGCCAATCGGCAACTAAAACAGAGAAATAGACTAAAGATAAGATAAATCAATTAACGCGACAAAAAACAAAAGAGAGACAAAGATTGTAATGATAACTAGAAGGGGACAAACGGAAATAGAAAGTAAGAAGATGGGTCGTTCTGCAAGAAGGGGAGCTAAATTCATGACCACGACCAACGGGGGAAAAGTATCTTCAAATTACAGTGTTTACATGAAACATACATATTTGAATTAATAATGAAACATACATCGACACCCAATGGATGCAAAAATGCAAAGAAAAAGTAAAAAGTTATTAAATTACTAAAAAAAATTATTTGAACGCAAGGAACATAAATGTTTTTAACTAATTAATTAAACACTTCACCCAATGACCAAGATCGAACTAAAAGAATACTGCGGAGCAGAAGACAAAAACAAAAAATCAAGCTTTGCAATGTCTTCCGTTCTTAAAAACCATAAACAGATTCTTTTAAATATTTTGTTTAATATTACGGTTGGCTATTCACAAATATTATGTTCAATGGGGAATTTTGGTAGATTATTTATATAATGATGATATGTTAATTCTTAAAATATACATAAAAAACAAATAAATATTAAATATTCTGGTTTGTGTAGTTTTATTGAAACTAAATATAATACGAAGAAAATAAACATATAACCAACGGAACACCACTAACCCTGCGCAATAAACATATAACCAACGGAACACCACCCCGCGCATGCGCGGGGTTAGTAGCTTTACTAGTAGTATATAACTTAACACGACCCAAAGGCGAAAATCATCCAGCACTATATATAATCAATCCCAACCTCAAACATTGCTTCTATCCAAGAAACCCCTCCCAAAAGAAAAGTATCAAAATTCCAAAAACAATGTATTTATCCTCCTCATCAAAACGCGCCGTTTCGTTCCCTGTATTGGGCCTATTGGCCTTAGCCATGCAACTTCTCTTTATACGCGGCGTTTTGTCCCAAAGCCAGGACAATGCGTTCCTCTACCACAAGTGCTCTGACATTGAAGGGAACTTCACGTCGATGAGTCCGTACGAGTCAAGCCTCAACAGTCTATTGTCTCGCCTCTCTTACAGAGTTCCATCCACCGGTTTCTCCGCTTCCTCCACTGGCAACAGTCCTGACAACGTCAATGGTTTGGCCCTATGCCGTGGTGATGCCTCCTCTTCTGACTGCCGCACCTGTCTCGCAACCGCCATCCCCGAGGTACGTTTTGGTACATCTCAGCAACATATACAAACCAGTTTCAGTCAAAAAAAAGAAAAAAACAAATACAAATCTTTTAAGATATGTTAGATAGGTAAGCATTTACGTACGAATTAGGAAACGGTAGTTGTTTTATATTTCAATGCAACTTATTAATTAAAATTTGCCTAAAATCGGTTTCGGAAAGAGTCTTTTTGCACATTTCCTTCAAAAACATACAAATAAGCTATAGTAATATACTAATATTTAATAATATACCTCTCAACTCCAAGGTAAAGATATTTTAAAACAGAACGAACACTTTTTGTGTAACAAAAGAAGTAACAGACAAAAGTATCTTAAAAATTGGAACATAGAGAATAAATTATCCGATCGAGTTTGTGGATTTTTCCTGATGTTAATTGGTGTTATTTGTACAGCTACGTCAGAGATGTCCGAACAACAAGGCAGGAATAATATGGTACGACAACTGTCTAGTCAAGTATTCATCAACCAATTTCTTCGGAAAGATTGATTACGAGAACAGGTTCTATTTGTACAATGTCAACAACGTGAGCGATCCTGCGTCGTTTAACTCGCAGACGAAAGCTCTTTTAACTGAGTTGGCGAAGAAAGCGACTGCTGGAGGCAACCAGAAGCTGTTTGCGACAGGGGAGAAGAGTCTCGGGAAGAAGAAGCTGTACGGACTAGTGCAGTGTACGAGGGACTTGAAGAGTGAGAGTTGTGCGGCGTGTTTGGATGGGATTATCGGAGAGCTTCCTAACTGCTGCGACGGTAAAGAAGGAGGGAGAGTTGTGGGTGGGAGTTGTAACTTTCGTTATGAAATTTACCCTTTTGTTAAGATTGCTTGATTAGAGCCAGATTGAAAAGTGGTCCAGAGGCAAACACGGTCTTAAATTATTATTGCAATCAATGGGATACTAGGTGATTCTCCCGTGCTCATGCACGGGTATGAATATTTACTAAATAACTTAATTAATGTTATCTTTTATTTATTTATAAGTTTTTATTTATTTTGTCAACTATATGTATTCATGTAAATAGAAAATTGTTGTAATTAATTTTAAGATGTTATATATCTTATTAAACATATTTTGATATAAAAAATTTACATAGGTACCTTTATTCATTTTTAGATTTATTATATGGCATATATTTTTTTGAATTGAAATACAATTATTTTTTTTGTTCTATTTAGGCTAAAGTTGGGTCTTTCACCTTTGATTTGTAAAGCTATTTTTGTGAAATATGTCTATTGATATATGTTGTTTTTAATATGATTTTAAAAACACTTTCCTTTATGTAATTTTCGTTTTTTTATATATATACAAAAATTATTTCTCTTTATTAATGTGATTTTGAAAAAAAAAATATCATTAAACAAAAAATTAAATCAAAAAGTTTTAGTAATGGAAATTGTCTTAAAGTTATTTCTTATTTAATATGATTTTATAAAAGACTTTCCTTTTTTGGAATTAACGTTTTATATCTAATAAAAATATTTCTGTATTTCAATGTTATTTCCTTTTTAATATTATTTTTTAAAAAACTTTCCATTTTTATAATTTTCGTTTTTATATATACACAAAAATTATTTTATGTTTTAAGATTATTCTCTTTTATTAATGTGATTTTTTTTTAAAAAATCATTAAACAAAAAAGTATATTAAAAGGTTTCAGTAATGGCAAACTAATATAATAATTGGAATTCATTAAGGGTATCTCTGTAATCGACCTCGTGAGGATTAACATGAGCGCGACACGTAGGAAACCGACTTCTCAAATAATATTATAAAGATTTGTAGACATGTATTGTGTTTTAGTCTTCTCTTTGTGAGTTGTTTTGTATGGATAGTTATAGTGGCTTGTTTGGCCCTTATCAATAATAAACATGTAAAATTGCATACTATAGGCTTAATTATATCTATTTTTATGTGATGATTTCAACTTTCAACCCACTGAAGTCAATAACTTTTCGAAGTGAGCAAGTACAATAAAGTCTTAATAAGATTTTTTGCATATGCTGAAATTTTCAACTATTTCAAACGGAAATATGTTTGTTTACTAGTTGAAGTATGATTTGATATACAACTTATGATTCTTTTGCCAAACATTTATTTGAATTAGTAGATGGGAAAACGAAAAACAAACCTAAAACACTGTGTAAGACACCATAGATATATCGTATAATCTCTAAATACGACCGAAATACAAATTTTTTTCTGAAGATGTAGAAGAAGTCATCTGTGTTTACCTTTTCTTATAGCGTAACAAATTGACTCCAATGCTTTTTTTGTTATATAAAACGTAAGATTCATAATATATAAGAGGATATAATGAGATGCATATTCTCCGTGACTGTCCCGCAATAGCTGGGATATGGCTACGGCTTGTTCCCACAAATGAGTGTCAGGTTTTTTTCTCCCAACCTCTTTTTGTGTGGATTTTTCACAATCTTGCATCATCGAACATACATGAGAGTAACTGGGCTGTCACTTTTGCAATGACCATCTGGTGGAGTTGGAAGTGGAGGTGCGGAAACGTGTTTGGGGAGATGAGATTGTGGCGTGATCGGCTTCGTTTCATTAAGGATAAAGCAAGAGAAGTTATTCAGGCTTTCGCGGCAGATGTCAACCGAAGCCCTGTTCGTCATCGTGTTGAGCTGCAGATCAGTTGGCAACTACCGCCAGGGGGTTGGTTTAAACTCAATACCGATGGTGCATCGAGAGGTAATCCGGGTTTGTCTACAGCTGGTGGGGTGGTTCGAGATAGTGGGGGTGATTGGATTTGTGGCTTTGCATTAAACATTGGGCGTTGCTCGGCGCCTCTGGCCGAGTTATGGGGTGTTTATTACGGTCTGGTTTTCGCTTGGGATCGAAGAATCGGACGCTTGGAGATTGAGATTGACTCTGAACTGGTAGTGGGTTTTCTTAAAAATGGGATTTCTCATACTCATCCCATGTCATTCCTAGTGCATCTGTGCTATGGCTATCTATCGAGGGACTGGAGAGTCCGGATTAATCATATTTATAGGGAAGCTAATCGCCTTGCCGATGGATTAGCCAACTATGCTTTTACTTTGCCCTTAGGCTTGCATTCATTTGATTTTGTTCCTAATTGTGTTGTTTCCGTATGGCTAGAGGATATTGAAGGTCGAGCTTCTGCTCGAGAAGTTTGTTTGTAATGTTTGCTTTGTTTCTTTATAAACTTATACGGGGATCTAACCCGTACTTCCACCAAAAAAAAAAAAAAATGAGATGCAAGTTGGTTTGTTGACTAAAAGATTTCAAACATCAACGGATAACTAGAAGATATTTGCGCATGTGCTATGCTGACTCAATGGGATGAAGACAGGTCAACGAAGATGGAGAACCACATTGCTCTCTCTTTTAAATTTTTTTGTTTAAGTGGTCACATTGCTTTCTCCCAATCCTTTGTTTGTGCGTAAGCGGCGACCACCATCACCGGCCCAATCATACGCAAAATATCTTGAGTCGGGTAAAATAATACACAGAGAACAAAAAAAAGTAACAAGAAGTATACAAATATTGAAACTTTATGATAACCACAAATTTTAGATAAATTATAATTCTATCTAGATTTTAGACTTATGTTTTTAATTTTACATAAGATATATAAAAAGCTAAAGGAGTTCTCATGTTAGAAAGAAAAAAGGGAGGATTCCTCTTTAATATTTACTTGAAATAAACTAGAAAAGTTTGTTTCGTAATGCACTATTGGTCAAATCAGAGATATAAGCCGATAATTATGTTTGACTGTCTGTGTAATATATATACACTAGGTGACTCACCCGTACATATGCGCGGATATTAATTTTTAAAAATTAATTAATATTATGTTATATTTGTTTTAAACTTTTTTTTGTTTTTTTTGCAATTTTTATGTTTTAAGATTAAATAAAAAATAATGTAAATAATTTTAAGTTGTTGTTTTAATTACGACTGCTGTTCTGGTTTACTTTATTTCAAAAAAAAATTCTAATTTCATTGATCGTTTTGTTTTTAATTTATTGTTTGTTTTAAATCTAGTAAATATGGTTATTTACAGTTAGTTTGATTATTTTTTGTTATCTTGACAAATTTTTTATTTTACTGGTTAATTATATATATATGTATTTGTTTTTTGGAAATTTTTGTAAACCTACTAATCACTTTAAAATTGAATCTAAAAATTAAAGATTTGATTTAGTGGGCTTAAACCAATTAGACCCATTAAAACTGGTTCAAAGTTACATAACTATAAATTGATCTAATAATTTTTTAAAACACTATATTCAAAACCTAATTATTAAAGAATTTATCTGTTTACGTTTTTCATCGCCAATATTACCAATGTGTGAGAACATAGAAATAATTTAGTTGGATATTGTTGTTTTTCATATTTTACATGTTTTAGGTGTGTGAGTGTTTTAATTTCTACAAGATCGTTGTTATTGTCTAAAATTGCGAGTCTTTAATTGTGTTCATAATTTATATTAAAAAAACTTTATATATATATATATATATATTTAAAATGATATTTCCATTTTTATTAAAAATTTATTATGGGGAAAAAAGTAAAAACTAAAAATTTCTTTTATTTTCGTAATGACGTTTAACTTTATGGTTATAAAAACACTTATTTTTATTTAAAAAGAATTTTTAGAGATAAAAGTTTCATTTATTGCAAAATAAAAAATTAAAGATTCCCTTTTGTTGAAAGAAAAAGAAATTTTAAACCTTTCCTTTATTGCAAAACCCGAAATTGCAAAAACTTAGGAGTAAACAATTCGAAAATTAACAAAATTAAAATCAAATACCATTATCCTCTTCATTCATTGGATAATTATCAAAATATTAAAATAAAATAGCAATATATTCTTCATTGTAAAATCAATTTTTTAATAATGGCACTTGAATCTATATCTTTTCTATAAATTAAAATATGATATTTTCATTTTTAGTAAAAAATTATTTAAGCAACAAATTTTTTTATAAAATAGAACTTTCCTTTATTTTCTTAATCACGTTTTCATATAAAAAAATTATCTTTTATTTAAAAATAAAATTAAAACAAAACTTTATTTTATTGCAAAAAAATGAAATTTTAAGAATAAATATTTTAGTTTTTAACCAAATTTAATATATAAAAAAGATATTTAAGAAATTTTTTTTATAAAACTAAATGAATATACTAATTTTATTTCATTAAGGGTAGCTCTGTATTTGAATTTATAAAAAATTTATTTAAACGTTTTTTTTAAGAAAAAGTTATTTTACTGCAAAAAAAGTGTAAAATAAATATTTTCTGTTTTTTTGTAATCACGTAAATAATTTTTTAATAAATATATTAACTTCTTTTTTAAGTTTTTGAAATTTCCTTTTTCTTATTTATAAGTTTTGACCTTTTTTGCTTTTTCCTTTTTAAAAAAAAATATTTTAAACGTATTTTTTAAAATATAAATTAAAAAATAAAATTTACTTTTTTTACAAAAATTTAAAAATTGGATAGTTATCAAGAGTAATATAAAATAAATTTGTAAATAAGAAAAAGGAAACTGCAAAAACGTTTTTAAAAAGAAGTAAATATATTTATTTAAAGTTATATAAAAGAAGTAAATAAGAAAAAAGAAATTTAATAAATAAAACTTTTCTGTATTTTTCAAAACACGTTTTGAATATATAAAATTTTATTTTATAATAAAGAAATTGGAAAATAAAACTTTCCTTTATTAAAAAGAAATTAGAAAAAAATTATATCATTAAGGATATGTCTGTAATAGACAATAGTGAAAATCAACGTGAACGCGACACGTATGCAAGTGACTTCTCAAATAATATTATTAAGATAGTTTAACTTGACAACTATATAAACTATGTTCAATGATGAGGTTGCTGCCACTCCACAAATCCAAAGCATGATGATCAGTCAACGGAGTAAGTGGTTTTTTTATAAAATGTGAATCATTTAATTAAACAGAAGATCTTCGCTGAATTTAAAGCTCAATTATTCGTTTTATTCGTTCCCACACCAGAACTAGATATGCTTTAATGGGTTAGGGAATCTGAAATTAGCTCAGTCCTTCTAACCCCAAACTACATGTATACTATCATTAGGAATTCCACAGGAGAAATGATGTAACTAATTAAGGTGATCCCAAATATTTGCAAGAAGATTAATTCTAAGTGACAACCGAATTGACTCGTTAAAACCTTGTTGTGTCATGTGTGCTTTAAATTTCTGCAGTTCTGTCCTCGTTTCTATTATGGAGTTAGTGACATCAAGGTTTCCCACATTAATCACATCTTAAGCGCATTTCAGGGTAATCCTTTAATTAAAGTATTGATCTGGGCCTATTACGTACAGCCCATAAGAGTATATTTTCTTTGACGTCAAACTGGTCTAGTGGCCCGCCCGTATAGAAATATCTATTCTAAATATGGATGATAGTAATTTAGTAAAGGAAACTATAAGATCTAACATTTATCTTTCACTTATCTAAATCCATCGTTAGAATATCTAAAATAAAAAATTTAAACTAAAAAAGTAACATTTTAACAAAATTTGATTTTTTTTAATTAGATTTTAATGTTTAAAAAGAATAGCTGAAAAGTTTGGGCAGAAGATAACAAATTTTTAAGTGAAGCTGAAGAAGAAACGGTTTCTCCAAATATATGAGCTATTGTTTGGAAAATGCATTTGCTTGAATCCTTCTAAGCCCAAACCACATGAATACTTGTATCATTAGGAATTAGACTTGAGGAGGGATTATGTAGTTTAGGTCAGCCTAAATGTTTGTAAGCAGATTCGGGATCACAAATGTTACTCAACTTATATGATAAAAGTTCCAACGAGAAAAAGCGTTGATTTCGCATCTCTTGTGTTCTTTACTTTTCTGCAGTTCTGTTTTCATTTCTGCTATGGAGTTCACTTCTCTCCCACATTAACCACATCTTAGGTGCTGACTGTTTTCATATAAATTGTTTAAATTCAAGTTTTTGATCTGGGGCCATTTAGTAAAGCCCGTAATAAAATATCTTCTTTCAAATTGAACTGGCCCATATTAAAACATTCAAAACTTGGATGTCAATAATTTGGCAATTTTTTTCGTTTTATCTGCTTTTTCGTCGGCGGTAATTTAAGCATTTAAGACAGGAAAGGTCGATAAATGCTGCTTCATTTGCCGAAAATGTTGGTTAACGGCTTCGGAAACCTGCAAAACAGTTAATGCACCAACATCAACCAGACGTCTATGTATAATATTAATATCCAAAAATATTCAGGTTTCATATTAAAATAAAACTAGGTAGTAACCCGCGTCATGCGCAGAGCAAAATATTTATATAGATATTTATTAGATATAATGTTATAATCATTTATATAGATCATGTCATTTTAACATACTCAGAATCTTTTAAAAGATTGTACATACTCAGAATCTTTTAAAATTGTAAAAGATTGTATATTAGTATTTTAACATACTCAGAATCATTTTAACATAATTTTATTACTGATTGGTATCAATACAAATCAAATATTTAATGTTTGTTTATTTTAAGAATTTTGAATAATTTTTAAATACAATGAAATTTATTATAGCTGTATTTATATACTATAATAAATATATATGATAATCATGGTAAGTTGATATAAATTAGTAATATTGATTTATATATTAAAATTGCCTTTAAGTTGCTTTTTTAAGAAAATAATATATACTTTATTATTATATTATTGTTAGTCTTATAATATAATATTAATAAAGTAAAATTATTCATAAGTTTAAATATATTATAGTTTGTATTTGAAAAATAAAGCATTACAAATATATATAATATATAATTGTGAAGATAAATTACTTTGAAATGATATAACTATTATTGTTATTCATAAATATAAGTTAAAACGAATAACCATATACTGAAATATAATATATTATTTTGATGTAAAAGTTATCTAATAAACATGAAATATATATTAATATAAAATTATTTGATTATATTGATCAAGTGATTCACATACCGGAGTGTCGCCATTCTTATATATTTTATGAATTAATGAATAATATTTATTGTAATTAGAATATATATCATAGTTTGTACTATGTAATAGTGATAATGAATAAATTAATATAAGTGATAAAATGGCATTACATGTAATTTATCTAGTAAAGTAAGACTTTTTATGTTTGTGGCTTGAGAAGCTCTCTACTTTTGACAACTCAGCATGACAAACTTGAAATTAACACATGAAGATAAGATTAATATTTAATAAAGATTCTCAAATAATATATAGGATACTTTCAAGTGTAATTTTTTTTTTTTTTTGGGACAAAGCTTTAAGTGTAATATTATATAACAAATCCATATGAAAAGACTCAAAGAGTATAAAATAACCATACTCATTATTAATAAATAATGGAAACAGCAGGAAAGATGAAGTGAAGCAAACAATTGAAAAGAAAACAATACATGGTACGGAACAAAGACTATAATTTTGCAAAGATGAAGTGGTCAAAATTAGTCAGACAAATTCCATGGGATTCTTAACCCATTGACCCACCTCTTGTCTCGTGTTTTCACAGTTACACACACACATTTGAATTATTTCAATGTAAAGTAAGTATAATGTCAAAAACAATTATATAAGTTGTCAAAAGAAAAAACAGTTATATAGGAGTAGTACTATACCACCAGAAAAGGGAGACTTGACTGGTGACTGTTGAAAACAATGATACTCTCTTTTAATTAAGGGCTTTAATTAACTTAGAAGTTAAAACAAGCATATACTAGTAGTAGTATTTTTTAACTTAAAAACAAAATTAATTTTCTTTTTGTCATAAACCTATATGATAAAGATAGTTTGACAACTCACTCTCCATGAAATCAGCAAGTGTTTTAACATTCGATCAAATCACTCTTCCGATATGGTGAAGTCACACAAGATTCATGCAAAACCAGAATAATTCAACTTGATCTCAAGACTAGAAAATTTGATCTAATTAGAAAATTTTAAAAAGAAAAAAACAAATGAATCAAGTTCAAGAACTGGAAAGTGAGAACAAAAAAAAATGGCGGAATATACAATGGTATGATCTACTTTAGTCGTTGACCAGCTTCGCATGCACAGGAGCGGGAGTGTTGACGACGGAGCTCGGAGGATTTAACGGCGGCGATGCCGATTCCGCCGCTGGAGGTGGCGGGGGGATTGCTGTCTGCGATGCAGGTGGAGGCGGTACGGTGGTTGTATCCGAATCCGGCGGAGGAGGTGAAAATTGCGGCGGAGGATTCAGAGTAGACGGAGGCGGAGGCGAGTTCGGGGTTACGATCGGCGCCGGTGGATTTGGGGCGGTTGGAACAGATGGGTTTGGTGATGATGAATCGGGTGGAGCGGGAGGGGAAGATCCGAGAACAGGCGGGTTCGGGTTTGGATTCGGGTTCGGATTAGGAAACGGAGTAATGAAAGGGGAAGCAGAGGAAGAGGAAGAAGAAGAAGAAGAAGAATCGTCGGAAGATGAGCAATAGTCGCCGGAGCAGTGGTGTGAGTGACGACGGAGGACACCGAAGCCTACGACAAGACCAATGACGACGACAACGGTGACGATGAAAATGAAAATCTTGGTCGCTTTTCCGACATAGCAGAGCATTGTCTGAGATTTGGATATTGAGAAGATCGGAACAAATGTTCTCCGACTTTTGACTGTTTTGTTTTGATGTCTATTTTTTTTTTTTATGACTGAAATTTTAGATTACAAGATGAGATGGGATTCGGATCTCTCTTTCTTTCTTTATTTTCATAAAATGAGAGTTTTATTTCAGTTCTTTTTATTTATTTATTTTTGCTTTATGAGAGATTTTTGTTTTTCTTTCTTTTTTACTTCGGTTGAATCGAGAGAGATAATGAAACAGGCGATGGTGGGGGAATAAACGCTAGCTAGGATGGCCACGTGAAAGCCAACATTGGCACGTAAGTCGTAAACTATTAAATTTATTGCCCTTCCTTTGTTTTCTTGTCTATATATAACCAATATTGAATCTGTAAATCTATGCACAATAGCTGAAATACAAAAGAAAAAAAAATGCTTGGCAGAAGATATTGACTGATGCATTTTTATAAAGGAAACTTCAAACTTCCTACTATATGGCAAGATTGATTAATGATTTTAGTTCCGATATTTTACAGTATATACTATATATACTTTATAAATTTTATCATCTGCCTTTAATAATTCATCTGTGTAATAGATGCAAAATGAATGGGGATCCATTTTCTGTTTGGTGTAAAGAATAATTTGAGATATTAAGTACTTGTTGTGTTACTCTTACTGAATAACGATCAAAATGAGCCTTTAAACACAGCCCAATGAAACCTAACTTCTAAAAAAAAATTAAGAAAAATTAAATAAAAACTTCTAATAAAAAAATCCAACCTTCAACATAACCAACTTTTTATGAGTTTAACTTTTACATTTTTCTTCACTTTCATCTTAGTTTTTTTTGCCTCGCTAAAATATAAACCCTCAAATTTTATTGTCTACGGCCTTTATTATATCCCCTATCATAAGCCCTATTATTTCAGGGTCGGGGCCCTGATAACCATTTGCCTCCATCACTAGCGATCCCCTTTGTATACATCTTTAGAGCCCTATAGAATCATTTTTGAACATGTTAACACTATTAATTAGATGCATATATTATATTACTGCAACAGTAAACAAAGTTTTATTAGACTCCCTCACCATTGTCTTCCAACTATTGAAAACTTTTCTGAGCCGTAAAAGTTCTCTTCCAACTCTTTGAATTTCTTGAGAGTCTAATAAAACTTGGAATTAGGGAATTTTGTTTGAAAGAAGACGATTTCTCATTTGGTATGGGGTGGATATATAAGCAACCACGACATCAACACCAAACTCGCATTGGTCTCCCTCGAAGATATATCCGTTTTTAGGATCATGAAATTAATGTTTCAAGTGGAAGCACTCGAGACATTCCCACACACCGTTTTTAATGCAGTGAACCGCTTCACTGCGGCTATAATGCAGTGAACCGCTTCAGTGATATGCAAACACGTCAGTTAGTGGTGTGGAGTTAAGGTTTCTGCTATCGAGCTCCACATGCATTGAAATATGTATATTCCCTTCGTCTTTTGCGTTTCCTTTCGTTCTCTAGACGACGAAATTTTTGCATTCAAGACTATGTTGCTCATCCTCGATAAACACTATGGAGTCGGAAGATTGTTGATATAATATAAAGCTACAGAGAGAGGGACAATGATCTCATTAATCCCTTTAGATGATAAAAAGGGTTCATATATCCCTCACCGGTGAAAAGACAAAATTACTCTTAATGAAAGGTAATTTTCGGGTGTCAAAGGGTAAATATAATTAAACATGTAAGAATTCAACGAAAAACACGGTAGCTCAGTGGTAGCGCGCTCCACACGCACAGGCGCGCGCCCAGGGTTCGAATTCCTTTACGCGTGGTAATACTGGTAATACCGAGTAATACCGAGTAATACCGATAATACTGGTAATACTGTGGTGGGTAATACTAGTAATACTGGTAATACTAGTAATACTGGGTAATACTGGGGTGGGTAACACTGGTAGTACCGGGGTAATACTGGGTGGGTAACACTGATTGTACTGGAGTAATACTCGGGTGGGTAATACTAGTGTAATACTGGTAGGTACAACAAAGGCGTTGACTTTTTATTTAAAGTTGTTAGAGGGGTAGTTTCGTCCTTTCATTAAAGCGAGGGACAATCAGATTATTAGGAGGATAACCAGATTCAATTTCCGCCTATAGGGACTTTCCAGCCATTGTTCCCAGAGAGAGACGTTGACAAAAAGAAGAAACAAAAACAGAGACAAGAAAGAAAGACGAAACTTATTTTTTCCTAAATCCTAATAAATATCAATCTTGATCAAGATATCGTAATATTCGATATCAAGCAAAAAATCAGATGTAAGGGATATTTTATGGGGATATTCTTTTGCGGCCCACAAACCTAGGTTAAGTAGGATAGGGTTTAACTTGGTTTGTTGAAGCAACAAAATCAGCCCCTAGGCATTAAAATCGGAACTCTTCTTCATAGTTAAGATCGACTCTCTGTCTTTCTCTCTCTCATAAGCTGCTACAGAATGTCGAAAACTGAAAAGTCATGCGTTGTATCAAATTCTACCATTACGAGCAAGTTTGGAGATCGTCCTCCTTATACCTATTCCTTGAAGATCCAAAGCCTCTCTCAACTCAAGACTATCTTTCTGGTACTGAGGGATACAAATCACGTACCTTCTCTTCCGGAAATACAACTGGTAATTTAGTCTTGTAATTTGATATATACACAAAGTTCTCCTCGATCGGGAATATTGTAAACTAAACTAATGTTTTCCATCCTCGTTGTAATATCAGGAGATTGGTTATATATCCAACACTACAAGAAAACAGGTCATTAACGACCACGTTTTACGACTACATAAGTGTAGTCGTAATTTTACGACAAGTTTACGACTAATTTACGATTAAAAAATGATTGGTCGTAAGTTCGATGTAAATTTACTACTAAATCATTTAGTCGTAAAATAGTCGTAAAGTTACCTCTCAAGTACGACTAATTTTTCCCGTAGTCGTACATTAGATGTAAATGTACGACTATTTTACTTCCGCTATTAACATCTTATTAACGACTAATTTACGTGTAAATATTACATCTAATTTACGACTCACATTTACTTTAGTCGTACAATAGTCGTAAATTGACGACTAATTTACATCTGGGGAAATAACATCTAATTAACGACTATTTTACGAGCAAGATAGATGTAGTTTGGTTGTTAAGTTATGCTAAAACGTAAATTGGTCGTAAAATTGTTACAAACCAAATCGAAATTTCACTATAAATACGAGCTTCTCCTTCATTATTAAGATGCAACAAAGAAAAAAAAAAAAGGAAAAAAAAATGTCTAGAAATATTTATGAGGTTCGAAGTTGGATGTATGCGCATAAAGATGCAAGAGGAAGAGTAACAGACGAATTTCTGAACGGAGCGGAGATATTCATGTACCAGGCGGGACAGACGCCTCTCACAAAGGAAACGGGTAAAATGTTCTGTCCGTGTCGTAAATGCAATAATACGAAGTTTGCTGCTAGTGCAACTGTTTGGAAACATATAGTAAATAGAGGATTTACTCCACATTACTATATTTGGTTTAACCACGGAGAGGGTGATCATAGGAATGAAGCTAGTAGTAGTAATCATGTTGAAAATGTTCGTAACAGCAGAGATGTACCACATTTTGCTGCTTCTGAAAGTGTCATTCAAGAAGATCATATGGTAGATCATGATAGGATGCATGATATGGTTAATGATGCATTTCACGAAACATCAGTAATGGAGGAGGTCGAAAATATAGAGGAGCCTAACTTGGATGCAAAAAGATTTTATGAAATGCTAGCAGCAGCAAATGAACCAATTTATAAAGGTTGTAGAGAGGGTCTTTCTAAGTTATCATTGGCTGCTAGGATGATGAATATCAAAACTGATCATAACTTACCTGAAGTTTGTATGGATGCATGGGCTGAGTTGTTTAAAGAGTATTTGCCTGAAGATAACTTGTGTGCTGAGTCTTATTACGAGATTCAGAAACTTGTTAATGGTCTTGGCCTACCCTCGGAGATGATCGATGTATGCGAAGACAACTGTATGATATACTGGGGAAAGAATGCAGAATTGTTAGAGTGTCAATTTTGCAAGAAGCCACGATATAAACCGCAAGGACGTGGGCGGAATAGGGTGCCGTACCAGCGGATGTGGTACTTACCTATTAAGGATAGATTGAAGAGATTATATCAATCTGAGAAGACGGCATCATCGATGAGATGGCATGCGGAACACGATCAGAAGGAAGGAGAGATCAATCATCCCTCTGATGCAAAAGCGTGGAAACACTTGAATAAGGTGCACCCTGATTTTGCAAGCAACCCTCGCAATGTTTATCTTGGGCTCTGTACAGATGGCTTTAGTCCGTTTGGGATGTCTGGAAGACAGTACTCGCTTTGGCCAGTGTTCTTGACGCCATACAATCTTCCACCAGAGATGTGTATGGAAAAGGAATTGCTTTTCATGAGTATATTGATACCTGGTCCAAAGCATCCGAAGAGGTCCTTGGATATTTTTTTACAGCCTTTGATAGAAGAATTGAAAGAATTATGGTCAACTGGCGTGCAGACATATGATTGTTCAACAAGAACAAACTTTACAATGCGAGCAGTTCTTTTGTGGACCATTAGTGACTTTCCTGCGTACGGGATGTTGTCGGGTTGGACGACGCATGGGAGGCTGTCTTGTCCTTATTGTATGGGAAGCACAGACGCATTTCAGCTGAAGAATGGGAGGAAGACGTCCTGGTTTGATTGTCATCGGAGATTTCTTCCCATTAACCATCCGTACCGAAGGAACAAGAAATTGTTTCGGTCAAAAAAGGTTGTACGAGACACCGCTCCACCGTATTTATCTGGAGAGGAAATCGAGCAAGATATTGATCACTATGGTTGTGAAGCGACAGTCAACAAAGGGGGTAATTGGCATACTCCGGCAAATATGCCTGATGGTTATGGGACACAACATAATTGGCACAAGAAGAGTATATTTTGGGAACTTCCATATTGGAAAGATCTACTTCTGCGCCACAATCTTGATGTCATGCATATAGAGAAGAACTTCTTTGACAACATCATCAATACTTTGCTAAACGTCCCCGGAAAGACAAAAGATAACATGAAGTCAAGGTTGGATCTGCCTGCATTATGTTGTAGGATTGAGCTGCATATTAAAAACGATGGAAAAATCCCGGTTCCTATTTTCAGATTGTCAGCAGAAGCAAAAGCGGCATTGTTGAAGTGGGTGGCATCAGATGTGAAGTTTTCTGATGGATATGTTTCAAATCTATCAAGATGTGTTGATAATCAGGGACAAAAGTTTTCAGGGATGAAGAGTCATGACTGTCATGTTTTTATGCAACGACTTCTTCCATTTGCATTAGCAGAGTTGCTGCCAAAAAATGTTCACGAAGCACTTGCAGGTAACTTAAATATATATATAATTAAAGTTATAATTATATATTTCTTCTGGTTTTTAAGGGACTTATAATTCATTGTAAATTATTGGTAGGCATTGGAGCTTTTTTCAGAGATCTAAGCGCACGCACCTTAACTGTAGATGTCATCAGGCAGCTTGATGAGAATATCCCGATCTTGATGTGCAATTTGGAGAAAATTTTTCCTCCGTCCTTTTTTGACGTCATGGAACATCTAGTTATCCACCTTCCGCATGAGGCATTGCTTCGTGGACCTGTTCATAATGGATGGATGTATCCTTACGAGCGAGCTATGAAATATTTGAAAGGGAAAGCAAAAAATTTGGCAAGGGTTGAAGGTTCAATAGTTGCTGGAAGTTTGAATGAGGAAACATCTCACTTCACTTCCTACTACTTTGGTTCACAAGTCCGCACACGAAAAAGGACTACTAGCAGATACGATGACGGTGGTGTTGTGCCGACATATGTTGATAAGGATGTTCCAGACATATTTTGTGAGGTTGGACGTCTAGGTGGAAAACTGAAAGAAGTTTGGTGGTCGAGTTCAGAAGACGCTCACAGTGCCCACACATATATACTCCTTCAATGCGAGGAGCTTGAATTATTTGAAAGGTAATTTAATTTTTTTCTGCTGTTGATTAATAATTAGTTTTACCACACATGTACTTAATTCAATTATCATTAATTTGTTTTAAAACAGCGACTTTCTTGCCCAAGTCCAAGAAGCTATACCAGGAATATCAACTAATGATCTCAACAAAAGGAAAGACCAACACTTCGTGAAATGGTTAAAAACGCAGGTATTACATCGCAATATATATACGTCTGTACATATATATTTGACGTTTCAGGTTGATTGTGATGATCCATTTTATGTACATATATATATATTTGACGTTTCAGGTTGATTGTGATGATCCATTTTATCCTCAGTGGTTTCACGAATTGATACAAGGTCCGATCGGGAAGGTCACCACAGCATCTATGTATTTCACACGGGGATACACTTTTCATACTTACGAATATGGTAGTCAGCGAGCAACAATGAACTATGGAGTATGTGTGAAAGGAGAAGCTGATTTCTATGGAATCATACGAGAGATCCTCGAAGTGGAGTTCCCTGGCGCAGTGAAGCTGAAATGTGTTCTCTTCAAATGTGACTGGTTTGACCCCACAGTCAATAGAGGTGTTCGGTATAGCAAGTTTGGTGTTGTTGATATAAATGCTACACGGAGGTACAACAAATTTGAACCCTACATATTGGCTTCCCAAGCAGACCAAATTTGTTATATTCCATACCGAGGATCAGACAATCAGGAATTTCTTGGCTAGCCGCTATAAAAATTACACCTCGGGGCCGATCACTGACAGATGAAAAACCACCTTTACAAGAAGATGCAGCTGTAACTGAAGTAGAAGTACCCGAACAAGCTTTAGATGATATCTTACTTGTTGATCTGCGTAATCCCGGATATGAAGAACTTCCAGACGATGCAGCGGACGAAGCCAACGAAGATGAATTTGAAGAAAATGATGAAGTGGATGATGTTTCTGAAGACGAGTGATCGAGTTCCATTATTATGTTACAAAGTTTCTTGTTTTATCATTATACTCTTTGTATTGAAAAAAACTTTGTATTTTTAAGTTTTATGTTATAAAGTTTCTTGTTTTATACTATCATAAAACTTTTTCTATTGGAAAAAAAACTTTGTATTTTGATGTTTTATGTTATAAAGTTTCTTGTTAAGTATATAGGTTTGGGGAATTTGGGGTATGGGTTTTGGGGTTTGGGTTTGGGGTTTTGGGGTATGGGTTTGGGGGTTTTTTCTACTGTACGACTCAGGTTACAATTGTAGTCCTACTTGGTCGTAAATACGACTACTGTACGACTCGAGTTACAATTTAGTCCCTACTTGGTCGTCCAGTTTTCTATAAAAACAACCATCCCACACTCTCCCATTGTAGAAGACAGCAAGTAAGAAAAAAAGAGAAGTAAGATCTGGAACGACAATGGGGAGGAGACACGGTGAGACCTGCGAGTGTTTACGTTTAAACGTCCGCAGGTCTCGCTTTGTCTCTTTTCCCTCGTGGTTCCAGTATCTTTCTTCTCTTTTTTTTCCATAATTTATATAAACAGTCCCTAATTGGTCGTAAACAGTTTAGTCCCAATTTGGTCGTAAATTGCTTGTAGTCCCTAATTGGTCGTAAATATTAGTCCCTAATTGGTCGTAATAGCAACTGCCTTACGACTATTAGTCCCTCATTAGTCGTAAAGGCGGAGTCCTTAATTAGTCGTAAATGTGATTGGTCGTACTTTAGTCGTATATTTACCACCCGTTTACGACTGTTAGTCCCTAATTAGTCGTACATTTACGACTAATGTACGACACAATGTGATTTTTATATAAGGAGAGCGGAGCGAAGCCATTTGGTTGCTCATTCCCTTCTCTCTAACAACCAGATAGCCTCCTCTCTCTCTAGGTAATTTTTTTTTTCCGTTTTAGATTTAATTAGGTGGTTAGTTAGGTAATTAGATTAGGAATTTGGAATTAGTTTAGGTTTGGAATTAGTTTAGGTTCGGAATTAGTTTAGGATAATAATAAGTGGAAGATTTAGTTAGATAATATGAATTATATGAATTATATATATGAATTATAACCATTTACATTTTTTTTTTCCAGATTGTCAATATATTGTTATGGCGAGCGGTAGAAAGAGACTTCAAAACCGTCATCCCCGAACATCTTACGGGGAGACTTTTCTCGGTCAGTCGTCTGATCCATCAGCTTCTACGTCTGGGACATCATCCGGCCCACACAATGTCCCTGATAGCCAAAACCCCAGCGTTCCGTATGTCCCTCAGCCTGCTGATCATGTACCGCCATACTTTCCCCAGTATGACGCTGATCATGCATACTTTTCGTATGATGAGCAGTCGCCTCCACATCAGGCTACACAGCAGCCTCGACAGCAGCCTCCACATCAGGCTCAACAGCAGGCTCCACCGCAGCCTCCACAGCAGGCTCCACCGCAGCCTCCACAGCAGCCTCCTGCAGCTCTTCATCCAGATTTGATGGTGCCGGCGAGTGCACGGTATGCAAGATATACCGTCGAAGACATTCTCCTGATGCCGGGTCGAGAAGGTTTACCAATTCTCGATCCAGATCTACCAACCGGCACGACTTGGTAATTTAATTTTATATTATTTAAATAAAATTTATAATTTAAATTTCAAAATATAATTAAATAATTACTTATATATATTTATTGATCTAATTAAATAATTGTTCAAATTTTGTAGGTTTACTTGCGACAATAGTATCGGACAGAGCATTGGGGATATCATCAGGTCAAACTTCCGGGAAATGCATCCCAATTGGTCTCTTACACCTCCCCATGTTCGCATAACTTGGTTCAAGTGCTTTGCGGTTAGTTTATAATCTTAATTTTTTTTTTATAAAAACATTTAAATATGATTAATTAATATTTTTATGTTTTTTTTTGTAGCAAAAATGGAATTGGTCAGCCGCTATTACCGAGACGGTGAAGGCAGAGTTCAACCATAAGGCGCTGCTTCGCCTCAAGAACATTGTTGGCGACTGGAAGGAAAAGTGGAGGGTTATGGGGGATGACGCAAAAGAAACCTACCTCGACAATGATGTTTGGAATGGCCTGAAAGAATATTGGAAACAGGCAAAGGTAGAAAAAAGGTCTCTCACTTGCTCCAAGGCCCGCCTCACCCGTGATTCTGATGGCAATCTCCCAATACCTCATACTTCAGGACAGACTCCACACGCCAAAAGGGCACTGCAAATTGTAAGTTTTTTTATATTATTCAATTTTCATTACATTATATAATAATATTGAAATATTTATAAAAATTAAGCCCTAGTTTAATTCATTTTTTACTTTTTTTGCTATATATAGGCTGCCAAAGAAGGAGCACCACCATCTTTAGCCCGACTTTATAAGGAGACCCATCAGCATTCCGATGGCACTTTCTCCCATCCTCGAGCAGAGCAGATCTACAACGATGTAGAGAATCGGATTCAGGAGATCCAGACCCAGCTCACGCAAGAAAATCCGGATGGTGCACCGGTCCAACTTTCGACCATTGACCAAGACAAAATATTTGAGCAGGTAAAATATTCAAGATTTTTAATGTTTCTTTATATTTTTAATTTTACATATATATGCATATATGTAAATATAGTACTAATTAATACTCAAATCCAATCGAAGGTTGCTCCGAGGAAAAGAGGACGTATAGTTGGGATCGGGAGTGTCAACGATGTCCCCAGAGCGAGAGCTGAACACGCTGCTAGAAGGGCAGAAGAGTCCTCTATCCGGAGGGAGTTGGAAGCTGCGAACGTAGTCATAGCCGACCACAACGACAAATTTAAGGCGATGGCAAATATGATGGATATGATTCTAGAATCAACTCCAAACGTGAACCCAGCAGTTGCGGCTACGTGGCAGACTATGCGTCCAAACTTTATCCCCAACCCTACTCCGGAAGAACAGCAGGAATGGAGCGGCGTGCGGATGAGAGGAGTGCCGAGATGTTCAACGATATAAACCTAAATGCTTAGGTTTTTCGGTTTTTATTATTTTGTATTTTGAATATTTTTATATATATATATATGGATGATTAGTTTTTCGTTTTATAAAATATCGAATTTTAAATTTTTAAATTAATTTTCAAATTTTTTTAAAAAATCATATTTTAAATTATATATAAAAAAAAATTCGTAATATATATATTTAACGTAATTTCGTCGTAATATTACGACTAATGAACATCTGTGTTCGATGTAAGTTAGTCGTCAATTTACGACTAATTAACGTCTACAGTCGATGTACATTAGTCGTAAATTTACGACTAATTTACTACACATTTAGTTCCGAGTATTTACCTCGCTTTTACGACTAATATGTTTACGTCCTGTTTACGACCCCACAAGTTAGTCGTAATGTTACCTCGCTTTTACGACTAATTCATTTACGTTTAGTTTACGACGCTTTTTATTAGTCGTAACTTTACGACTTGTTTACGACTATCTTCTTTACGACTGATTTACGACTAAACACATTAGTCGTAAATTTACGACCAATTTGCTACTATCTGGGGATTACGACTAGCTGTTAACGACCAATCGCAATTAGTAGTAAGTTGGTCGTAAAGCATGTTTTACGACTAATATGCTACCAATTCTGTAGTCGCTAATTACCTGTTTTCTTGTAGTGCAAAAGGGAACGAGAAGGACAACGGGACCGGGTTTATTTCAATGTATGTTGAATTAGATAGCAAAAGCCTCGATGTCTCCACGATTTTGGCGTATCTAACCTTTTACGTCTACAACAAGAAAGAATATAAATACTTTACTATTCAAGGTTCCTGTACCTCCATACCCCCCATTTTCTCTCTCTCTCTCTATGTATATATATATATATAATATATATATTTGTGTGTGTATGTATGTTTATCGATAAATTATATATGATATGTAACACCCAGATGTTGAAGCGAAGCAGTTCAGTGCATTAAGACCGGTGCATGGGTTTCCGCAAGTGCTTCCACTTGATACATTCAATGATCCTAAAAACGGATATGTCTTTGAGGGAGATCAGTGTGAGTTTGGTGTTGATGTGATGGTTCCACTTACCAATTGGGAAGTTGTCTCCTTTACTCAGAAACCCTACGAGCCTAAGTTCTCTTGGACGGTCGACAAGTTCTCTAAGTTAAAAGGTGTCTGCGTATCAAACAAGTTCTTAATGGGAGGAAAGGATTGGTGAGTAATGATCAGTAGGTTTATATAACACTTTTGTTTCTGGAATAAGATCAACTATGTTTTAACAATGTATAATGTTTTTGTAGGGAGCTCCAGTTGTATCCTAAAGGCTACAATACTACATGTTCCAAGTGGTTATCCCTCTTTCTGCAGATAGCTGATAGAAAAACAATGAAGACAGGTGAGGAGATTTACACGAAGTGTCATCTGCGCATTCTCGACCCGTTTGGATGTAATCACGTGACAAGGAAGTGTAAGTCGTAACGTTATTTTTAACTAATTACCACCACTTAATGAGATTATATACTACGTGATGTATATTCATTAGAGATTATATTCTTCTTAAGCTGCAGTTGACAATTGGCACAATTACTCCAAGTCAGGTTTGGGTTGGAATGAATTTGTGTCTTTGGCTAAACTTGAGGGCGCTTACTTGGACAAACCAGGCTCTTTGAAAGTAGAGATTGAATTTGAAGTTGTTTCTACCACCAAATATTCCTCATGAAGACCTGCAACACACCATCACTTTTTCATTATCAGTTATTTTTTATTTTTATTTTTAATTATGTTTATCCGGATTTTAGTCTTTTTACCCAATATAAGATGTTTACTTTTCCTTTTTAATTATGTGCAACATCTATGTCTCTGTTTCCCAAGCTCTGTTTTCTAAAGGACCATCAACTAGTTTTTTATACTCTCATGTAAATAGTTTTAACAATAAATTTATTTTTTTTTTAAAAAGAAAACTGTTACATATAATATGAAAACTGATGCATATTTCTTCACATTATATTCAAAAATTGATATAGTTTTTAAACACATACAGAAAAATATAATGTGACTCGTCTTGTTTTATCATCAAATATCATATACTATAAATTAATTAAAAGTTAACATAATCAGATCATAATATAGAATTTTTATTAATTATCATAATTTTTTTAAGTTGCTAATTAAATAGAAAATTTATAAAATAAAATAAAATCTATCTTTGAAGATGATTTTTCGAGTTTAGCTTTTAGTATTGTTCAATCCAATAAAATTGACCAAATGGATCTATATCGAATTAAAATAAAAAATGTAATTAATTGTAGAGAAATACCCTCAAATAGCATACTTTGATGTTTTGTCACAAAATAGCACATTAGGGGAAAATGACAATAATAGCACACTTTGATCATTTTTAAATGTATTATACTAATGAGTTTGGGTTCACAAATTATTAATTAGGGTTTAGATTTTATGATTTAGGGTAACAGAATTGAGAAAAAATATATGAGAAGTAAATGTATAATAGTCTTTTTCTTCTTCAATAAATGTTATTTTGTCATTTTTTCCTAGTGTGCTATTTTCGTCACAAAAACCTAAAAGTGTGAATTGCCCTTATTGTATGAATGTTAATTTTAGAAACTGCACTATACGGATATGTTAATTGATGAATTGCATGGTTACATGTAACATTCAGATAGTGAAGGGAATGTTGTAGGGAAGCAGTTCAATGCATTAAGATCGGTGCATGGGTTTCCGCAAGTGCTTCCACTTGATACATTGAATGATCCTAAAAACGAATATGTCTTCAATGAAGATCAGTGTAAGTTTGGTGTTGATGTGATGGTTCCACTGAACAATTGGGAAATTGTCTCCTTTACTCAGAACCCCGACGGTCAACAAATTCTCTAAGTAAAAAAATCATCGCTACGTATCAAACAAGTTCGTAACGGGAATAGGGAATTGATGAGTAAAGAACTAAAGATCAAAAGGTTTACATAACACTTTGTCTTTGGAATAAGATCAACGATGTTTTAACAATTATAATGTCTTTTTTTTGTAGGGTGCTATTGTTGTATTATCCCAAAGGCTCCACTACAACATACTGCAAATCATTACTCTAACTGAAGTTGGCTGATAACGAAACAACAAAGGCAGGTGAGCTGATCTACATAAACAAGAGAAATATGAACTTTCGTTATTTAGGTTTGTTTTAAAACAAAAATATCATCAAGAAGACGTCTTTTATTGAGCTGTGCATTCCGTTACGTTACTTTCCTCAGGTTTCCGTTTAGTCTGGTTATTGGTTTCTATTATAATTGTTGGTTGAAAATCAGAACCGGATATTAGTATGGGTATTGGTTTAAATCATCGTTGGTTCGAAATCTGAACCGGTTCAATCAACGACATCTGGACAAATTAACAAACAAAAAATAAAATAAAAATTCACAATTTAAATACATTTATGATCTCTCTCTCTCTCTCCCTTTCTTTCTTAAGCTTCACTATTTTCTCACTTCCTTCACATTCGACTCATCGTCTCTTCTCAAACGTTTCTCTCTACAAAGTGTAACCTCTTCAAGCTTCAAAACCTCCAAAGACGATGGCGGTTCCGATTGATCTCCTCAACAACTCCGAACCATCATCCGATGAAGACTTCAGCGACTCCGAAATCTCTGATTCATGGGAAGACGAATCCATGGAAGACGAACCGTCGGAGTCGGAGATCACCATGGAAAGAGGTAACATATATCCTGAGATTTTCACCTTTTACTACTCTTATCATCAATCTCGCGCGTTCGTTAAGAATTCCTCTGGTTCTGAGAAAGGTTGCATTAAATCTGGAAAAATAATAATCTGATTCTGTGTTTTTTTTTGTGTGTGCTGATGTTAAGAAACTGAGACGAATCGTAGTGAGGAAGAGGAGTTTTGGGTTAAGTATCCTTATTTGAAGGATTTTGTGAGCACCGTTGCTGCTCAAGGTTTGATTCCTGAGTACTATGCTTACGAGAGAGCCAAGCTTATCGGAGACGAGAAGGCCAAAGAGCTGAATGAAAAAGGCAAAGCTTTGTTTCTCAAGGAGCTCGAGGTGTGCAAGGAGACGTGTGAACTCATTGTTTATGCCATCATCGCAATAAAGTCCGTTTTGTGATCTGTTTCTCAAGTCTCTCGGAACTTTTTTTATTTATGAGTTTGTCTGGTTTGCTTTTGTCCTCTGAATTCTCTTTTTGATGAAAACGTTTGATATTGGACTTACTATTGAAGATTTACGGAATAAGAAAAAAAACACAGAGCAAAAAATCATATTTCTAGCTCGTAGTAGATATCAATCAATCAATCTGTTACTATATTGCGAGAGAATATGATTGAAACCTGAAAGTCAAAAGCAATAGCTTAATTCTATAGCTAGATCAAACGTTTTGTAGCTTTCTGTGTTCATTTAGCAAAAAGAAAAAGAAAAACAGACGAAGAACGAAAATCAGAGGATGCTGTTTTTCAGTTGTTTCAGAGGAATGTGGATGATTCAGCCATCATCTTGACAGAAAGAAGCTGTTCATAAGAGAACACACAAACACCACGCGTGTAGAGCACGTTTCGCGAGCCTGGAGAATTCGCAATCACCTGAAGAATCTGTTGTCTCGTCAGAGAATTGAGCAGTTTGGTTTCTCCTCCGGGTGTGGTTGTGTAGATGGACTCGAGAGGCATCCAACGTAGAGAAGCGATCTGAGACTGGAGAAAGATGATGTACTTGTGCGTTTCCTCGAGGATCGTAGCCAAACTCATCTTCTTCTCCCACGGCATTAGTTTCTCCAGCGACCTGATCCTGTCCGAGATCTTCCTTCGCCTGTCGGAACCGTTTATCGACTGAGAGGACGACGAAGACGGCGTCGGAGATTTGGAAGAGGGAGACGGGGAGACGGTGAAGGTGCTTTTGACTCGCGACCTGACACAGCGTCGTTTCAGGTTCGCGTCGTGTTTCGCCGCCGCGAGAGAGAGAAACGGCGGCGGATTTGTGTCCTCCGCGGCGGTTGTATGTTCCAAGGATCGGAGATCTGGCAAGTGGAGAAACGGTGCGGGTACTACGTCGTGTGTGAGAAGCTTCTCGAACCGAGTCGAATCGGTGAGGAAGTCGCGAGTGAGGAGTGACAGAGACGAGTCCGCGACGTGATGGTGGAGAAGGTGGAGAGAGTCTTGGTGTGTGTCGGAGAAGGTGAAGCCGCCGTGTGGAGTGAAATCGGAGTGAGGGAACGGAGGTAAAGATTCGAGAGGAGTGATGGCGTAAGGGTAGCTTCGGGAATACTCCATTGGATCGTACACTTGTGGAAGCGGCGGTAACTCAGAGAGCGAGTCGAACTCGTATCCTGACTCCATTTTTCCGAGAGAGAACAAAGAAGGAACCAGAGAATGAGAAGGAAGCGAAGAGAGGGGAAGAAAGAACAATAAACAGAGGGAAACGAAAGAGAGGTAGCCACGTGGTTTCTGGTGATTGCGTGGGGAGAGAAATGACGAAAATACAAGAAACTGTTAAAAAGAAGGACTGACACGTGGTTTATGTTGATTGGGTGAAGAGAGAAGGCGGCGACACGAGGAACGGAGACGAATCCGTTATACGGACCTCTGAGGTTATTGTCGACTGTTTGTCTCTCTCTCTCTCTAGCCAGGCGGTTTCAGGGTTTGTTCTGATTTAATGTTGACCGTTGGATCATCTCTTCGATCAGATGATACCGATCCTGGAGACAGGATTTTTTGTTGGGTAGTGAAACAAATTCTGATTTACGGATTTGGGGATATCGTAAAGCTGTTTAGCTGCTTTACACGTGGTCATGTACATGCGTGACTAACAACTACCAAAACTTTATCGAAAATAAAATTTAAAATGTTTTTTTTTTGTCACTGTACTCGTGTGATAGCAGATTAGCAGCAAAGAAAATGATCAAAAACTAAATAAATTCCCAAAAATTAGAGTGAAAAATGTTGCTTCTGAGATCGAAGATAGGAACTATTAATATGGAAGGAAAAAATAAATTAGTTTGCAACTTATAAAATAAATATATGAGAAAAATTAGGAGAAACTACACATTATTGCAGACTATATAATATACATAAGAATATGGAGAAAATGACGTTTAACTGGTGCAAAGCCTGTTTCTTACGAAAAGAGAACCTGCTTAGCAAAAGAGAAGGTTACCATGTCGAATGATTGTTTCTTTTTAACCACTATCGAGTATATCTCTCTATCTACTGAACACTGGACTACATCGAACATGCTCGCTGCCAAATCCTCTCGGGGAATTTCTTAGAGTCAATTTGTTCTTCTTAGCCTCTTAATTTGATATATGAACTTATTTAGTAAAGAATATCTACGTGTCGTGACTTTAACAAATGTTAGATTGGCGAATATATGGAAACTTCCAATCTAGCTTCTGATTATAAAAATGATGGGAAGTCTTTAAAATCCACATTTGGTCCTAAAATACAGTCGTTTGATTATAAAGATCATGCAAGTGGATTTCCACATCAGTCAGAATTCACAGACCAACAGATCTCCTTAATTTGTAACTCAAAATATACTTTAAAACATTCCAAGCATGTCATATACTATCTTTGTATGTAGTCCAAGCAGATGAATATAATGGAAGATAAATATTCTAGAAATCGAGATTCTAACAAGGTAAATAGAGCAAATATTTCTGAGTTTTAAGTAAACAAGTGAATATTAATTATGATGAAATCTTCTAAACAGAGCTTCAAGAGGTTTAGGCGGTGGGAGACAATTTGGTTGTAGAAACAACTATAAATCCAACCTCCACATTCAAAGTGTATTTGTCCAAGTAAGACTTCCCAAGTTTGGATAATAGACACAAATTGCTCCCAACTCCACCCATGGCCTGGTTCCTTGTATGCTAACACCTCAGTTAATAATAAGAAAACGAGGTCTCCTGGAAAGGAAATAGTGTGTGAAGGAAGATGAAGCAGTCACAGAAAAAGGATACACGAACGAACGCATTGTTTTTCAGAGATGATGGCAAAAATATCATTTTCAGCCCGAATGTCATGATTGTTTTTATTTGGGCCAAGATGCCCACTAAATTAAGCAATATATCATCACGATGACAATATATCTGTATCGACATTTCACATTTGAAAAAATGTGGTTCCCTACCTGGAATTTGCCATACTAAAATTGAAAAATAAATGCAAAACCTTTGACGAAAAAGAGTTTAAAGATGTATCTAACATACTTAAACTAAGTAGAGGTTAAATAGAATGCTTTTGTACCAATGTTATTTAATATATTATAATTTATATTGATTATATATGCATTAACATCTAAGTTGGTGAGAAAGTATTTTGTAAAACTTTATGCAATTGTGTTAGCAATGATCCTCCCTACGTTTCAGTGATAAACTTTTAATATATGAAGGAGCAAAATCAGGAATCCCTCCAAGACAATTTCAAGCAAAAAATAGGAGATGAAACGACATGACCCCATGGTCCGAAACCCCAAAAATACCTATGGACCGACCTGGCCGCATAACGATCTTCTTTAGTTGTCAAGGATTCACCAGTTTAATTTACCAAAAAAAAAAAAAGGATTCACCAGTTTAACTTTTTTTTTTTTTGGTCTAATCACCAGTTTAACTTGACAGCCAAATTTGTGAAAATGATCTTCTCCTTTTCTTAATTCAATAGGTTTGTAAGATGTCAAATCTGAATTTCAGTTTGGTATATATTGCGGTAGATCTTTTTTTATATATTAAAAATGAATAATCTAGCAAAAGTGAAATTAATGTGAACTAAACCAAAAAGAAAAAAAGAGAAAATTTGGGAAAATACCTTAATAAGAGTTTTTGTTTTGAAAAATACCTTAGTTTTTTTTTTATTTTGAAAACTACACTTTTTCTGAAATGAAATGACTAAATTATCATAGAATGGAATTTATAATTAAGTTAAATAAAATGAATTTTAAATAATAAAATGTAGAAAAATCAAAAGTTTATTTTGATTTTTTTCATATAAAATGATAAAAAAAATTTATTCTTTTTTGTAAATATTAATTTCTCTTTTTTCATGAACCAAAATATTATTTATAACCTTGATTCATACATGGTGATTAATTAGATTTTATAATCTTAATATTTTTTCATCACAAAACTTTATTTCAAAATTATTGTCAATTGTTTGATGAAGTTAGATTATAAGTCGGATATTAAATTTTCTTATATAAGGTTCCAAAAATAATTCTGTTTGTTTACATATAAAATTTAAAATTGAAAATATACTAATCCATTTCAGATTTATAATTTTAAATAGTTAAGATAATTTTTTATATTGACAACAAAATAAAATATTAATCTTAACAATATTATTTTCGAATTTTATTTTTAATTTATAAGGATCTAATAATGTTTTGTTTAAATATGGTCAAAATAGTCTTTTAACATATAAAAAGTGTATTTTTCAAAATCCAAAAAACCTGGGGTATTTTTCAAATATGAATTCTTAAATAAGGCATTTTGCAAAATCTCCTAAAAAAATGGTAGTTGGATATAGCTTTCAGTTTTAAATATAGTTTTTGATCAAGTTTATCATCAACTACCAAAAAAAAGTTTTGATATTGATTAGTCTGGTTCTGGTTTGGTACAAATTCAGTTTTAATTTTTCTAAGAATAAGATAACAAATTATGCCTTGCTCTTTGGTTCGGCATTTATAAAATAAAAAACATCTAAATAAAACTCAAAATTTATTCGATTTTAGATCTCTGTCTTTCCACTTGGCTTTGTTTATCCGAATTAACATCCTAATTTGGCAATAAATCACAGACCATTTAATTTTATAGATACGTTAAGATGTGTGAGAAATAGGGCTGGGCGTTCGGGTACCCATTCAGATTCGGTTTGGGAGCAATTCGAGTTCGGGTTTTGAAATACCAAAATTTTAATCCCATTCGGGTATTATGAATTATCAGTTCGGACTCGGTTCGGGTTTTTTTGGGTTCGGATCGGGTTTAGTAACACATGTAAAACCCAGCAACACCCGAAATAATTTCTGTTTCGGTTCTATTTCGGGTTTTGGGACCCAAAATACCTGTTTTATACGGAAAGTACTTATTTTATCAAATTTACAAGACTAAAATTAAACTTAAAACTGATATTGTGAATAATTATCCTAAGAAAAATGCTAAAATCAAATTACTAAACATCAAAATGAAAGCAACATCAACATCATCTCAAAAATACAATTATAAGCTGAAATATTACTTGTATTTTGAATTATTTTAGGTATATATATAATTAATATTTTTATAAATATAACTATATATCGGATATTTTGGATACCTGTTCGGTTCTCGGTTCGGTTCCATTTTTTCGGATCGGGTTCGGTTCAGATTTTCGGGTTCGGATATTTTGCCCAGCACGAAATACTAAATGGCTAATACTATTGGGCCCTAGAATGGGCCAAGTTCGCTAATATTTGTGAATACTTTTTAATATATGAGGGGTAAAAGCGTCAGAGTGATGTCATGTGATCCCCGTTCCATGGCTTTTTTGTCCACCACGTTAGGGAGCTTCGGTGCATGAGCAGTTGAACACCTCACACAGTCCCAACTTTTGTTTATTTTCTTTCTGTTAAAAACACATCACACTTTATCTCGTCTCTTGTGGCAGTACCCTGTTTACTATTTTAAAAAATATTTTCTTATTATTTCTGAACAGTATTTTTTTTACTATTTCTGAATGCCATCTAACGTATTGTTAGGCCTAGTAATAATACATTTTTTGTATTTTTCTTAAACTGATATTATATTATATGATTTTTGATGTTACATATCTGGACGTCATAAACAGAAAGAAAACAAAATTAGATACTCAGGATTATGTATCTTTTGCTAAATTTCATCTCGATTTAGTTAAAATAATTATGATGGTGTATAACCAAAAAATGTCCTTATCATATCCAAATTGGCTTTGGTAAACATTTCAGAGTTTTGGAGCTTTTTGCCAAATGGTTTCTAAATAGGGTAAAATTCAAGAAGCTAACCATACGGCGAGGGTTTCCTGGGAGGTTGTAACGAAGCTCAAATCTCAGGGGGGACTCGGGATTAAGGATCTGGCAACTTGGAATAAGGCTTGTTGTCTGAAACTGATATGGTTACTGTTCTTTCAATCAGGTTCGATCTGGGTGGCTTGGTTTGTCAAAGAAATTCTTGGTGGCTGTCTAAATAACTTCTGGTCTATCAAGCATAAGCAATCACACTCGTGGTTGGTTAACAAGCTCATAAAGGAGAGGGATCATATTTTTACCTGGATTAAGATGAGGCCTCAGAATGGAAAATCATGTCGCTTTTGGACAGATAACTGGGCTCCTTTTGGTGGCCTCCTCAACTATCTGCCGCAAACTGGGAATCAACGTCAAGGAATACCCCTAAAAGCAACGCTTTCCTCACTCTACAGGCAAGGATTCTGGGACCTACCTGCTCCAAGGTCGGATGAATATCTGAACCTGCACATCTACCTCACAACAGTGCAACTAAATGAAGAAGAGGATTACTATGAATGGGAAATTGACGGAAAAGGATCGGATTCTTACTCCATTGGTCAAGTCTATACGAAGCTGCGAGGACCAATTGATGATGTGCAGTGGCATAAGGCGGTTTGGAACTCGACAGCGATCCCCAAGCACAGCTTCCTGGTTTGGTTATTTGCTCTTAACAGGTGTCCAACGAGAGATCGCATGATTGGGTGGGGTTTGCAGACGGACTCAACTTGCCTTCTGTGTAATGGAGCAGCTGAGACTAGAAATCATCTATTTTTCGAATGCAATTACTCATGGGCTGTTTGGTCTTCTCTTTCTGCAAGATGTAATCAGAGACAACAAAGGGACTGGGAATCTTGTCTACATCAATTAAGGAATCTACCGAGCAAAAGGAGCAAATCATTACTTACTTTTCTCTGTTGGCAAGGCACGATTTATTGGCTGTGGGCAGAGAGAAATAATAGACTTCACAGGAGCATCTTCCGATCATCTGATTCGCTAACAACAATTATCGAGCGTCAATTGAAAGAGAGGATTCTTAGTTTTCGAACTTCACATCCGGTCCGTTCCTCGGAGATGATGGAGTTATGGCATTCAACAACATTCACCAACCTTCCAGCTTCTTCGATCGCTTCCACTTAATCACATATTCGGTAATTATCAATTGGGTCTAGTAAAATCTATTCATATGAGTTTGTATATCTTCTCACCTTGGGCCCAGCCCAGTAAAACTATCCCATGGCTCTGTAATATTTTTTCTTCTTCTGCATTTTAAATATGAAAGCCTTTTTACAAAAAAAAAAAAAAAAAAAAGTTGGATTTTGCCATTTTGGTGAACAGTTTGACCACTAGCTAGAAACAAACAATGAAACAACGCAACTGGCTTTCGGAATTCTGATGCGACAATCGCAAGATTATTCGCTAATGGAGAGTCTTCTTCAGAATTTTCTCCGTATATTATGTTAAATATATAAAATGGACAATTATACGAAACTTTATTTGAAAGAATTGTACAGATTAAAAAAATGGAATTGTACAGATTAAAAAAAAAAAGAATGGTACAGATTAGAGATAAGAGCATCTACAGAGACCACGTCTCTTCGTTAGTGGGCTCTTAATCTTTCGTATAAATAGCACTTTTGCATGAAAACATCTGCTTTTCTTGTAGTTGTTAAAATATTAGATTGAAAAATACTTGCAAACAAAGTATTGTCTTAGTAAAAAGAATTCAAAGGTTTCTTATAGCATAAAGTGGAAGTAATTTAACATGATTTAATTAACTTTTGGATAAAGAAGATTACAGGTGGTTAAGGTTCGTTACTTCTTGGTTTCCAAAATATAGAAAAAGTCCATTTTTTTGACCAAAAAAAAAAAAGTCCATTTTAATTTAGCGATTGGTACACTATAGTTTGGTCTATGTCAATGAGATGCAATTATCCAAAATAAATACTCCAAGTAAACTTTAACTAGAGAGATTATCGAAGCATGATGAGAAAAGAGAGGAACATGGCCTAGAAAGCTTCACCGTTTGGCTTATAGTAATCATAATTACCTGGAAAATATAAATGATTAATTACTGATTGATCAGCTGATCAAAAGGTGAATGCGTTGTCATAATCCTTACCAACAAAGTAACAATATATCTATCTACATGAAAAAAAAAAACTACTTTATATTATTGTAACAAAATATCCCCTTTAAAAAAATTGTTTTCTAGCAAGAATGTCACGGAACAGATCTCTTCTTCTCTCTCTTCTCATTTGTTTCTTTGCATATAATATCACACAGTATACAGTATCATGAGTAGAGTGACGTTTGTTTGGACACGCCCTTGTTGCTTGGTCTCTTTTTTTTTCAGTCTAAATTTTTCTTTTCCATGAACATATAAAAAAACCCACCACTAATTTGTGGGTGCTTCACCAATTGACTTGACAGACACCAAAAGAGAGAAAGAGAGAGAGAGTCTTTGCTTATAAATCTGACAATCAGAAAACCAACAAAAGTTTCTTGCTTCTTTGCTCTTTGTCTTCTTTCTCTTCTCAGCATAAATCCACCTCTTCTCTCTATTGCTCCTCTCTCTTTTTACCACAATCTCTTCTCTTTTCCTTTTGGGGAAAAACCAAGAGAGACAGAGAGAGAATCTTGTTATCGAGGTGGGTGTTGCTTAGTTTCTTTCTCTGTTTTTAGCTATGGAAGCTTGCTCTGATCTTGAAGTGGACATCAACGGAGAAGAAACTATCTTTCTCAATAAGGTAAATAAGTCTTACTCTCTCCCTCTGTCTTCTTCCTCAACAGACTATACACAAACAAAATCAAACCCAAAAATCCAAACTTTTAACCATTTTTTTTGTTAAAATTCACTTTTTTCTTATCTGGGTCTTTCCAAATTTCCTTATAGTTATTTGTTTTCTTGCGTTGAATGTTAATTCTGTAAAAATGAAGTTCATTTGAGCTCTAAATTTATGCATCAAAAACTGTAACTTTTTATTCAGTTATAACATTACGGCTCACGTTTTGTGTGTGACTCTGCTACATTCAGCATTTAATGTTCTATCACCGAATTACCTTAAAATGAGGGCACACAAAGTTTCTTTTTTTTTTTTTCTTTCTTGTTAAGACAATAACTAATTCGAATTCTCTAACTGATTGTGTCTCGTAGAGTGATGAAGCATATGTCTCCATCACCATTTATTGCATATATTGTTCTTTACCTTTGCTCTGACTTTCTCACAATTTTCTCTGCAAATAGACAAAATTTTACCCATTAATAGGAAGATAGATCTTTTAAGAAGAGGTTAAGAGGTTTGCCCTCTTTGCAATTTGCTTGGACACTATTCACTTCCCTTTTGTTCTCACTTAGTTGTGAGTCGTGAATTATGAGATTGACATTTACTTATATGATTGAAGAGACACAGAGACCATTTTGTAGTTGATATTTAATTTCCTTCCTGTCTTGTAATAATTGTTCATAATTTTTTTTTTTTGCCTTTATTCCTTCACAAACAGTAGCGTGGCTTAAAGTTTAAACCTTTTTCTTGTGGGGCTTTCAAGATTCACTCAAATCTACAATCATAGTGACTTTTGAGTTTGGTTATTGCCTTTTTGTTTTGATTTCAGCAAATCATATGCAAGTATTCTGGAACATTGAGGAAACTGCTTGGGAAAGCTACTTGTTCCAGTGGAAATGTAAAGGTGATCTTTAATGATTTCCCCGGTGGAGCAGAAAGTTTCGAGCTTGTATCGAGATTCTGCCACAGCAATGGTCAATTAACTGTAGTGCCTTCGAATGTAGTCTTCTTGCATTGTGCTGCTAAGTTCATGGAAGTCGCTAAACTCTTGGAACAAACGGAGAAGTGTATGGAAGAGATTCGGTATTGGGCTTGGCCAGAGGTTCTTCTTGGTCTGAAACAGTGTCAAGAACTTGGAACATCGTCCGAGGCTGATTCTTTAGCCGCGAAACTGATGGATGCGCTCGTGGAGAAACTGTGTTTAGCCATTGAAGCGAGTCCCTCTAGTGCTGCTTCTGCTTGTTCACCTTCACCAGATAGCAGTTTGTTTCGGTTTTCTTGTGACAGTAAAAGCACAGAGAGTTTCAAGAATAGCTCTTCTCGGATAACATGGTGGTTCGATGAGATTCTTGTTCTAAGTCCCGGTTTGGTTGAAACGTTCTTGAAGCTGATGGTATCGAGGAAATTCGATAACCTTACCTTAACTAGGTTCTTGTTTTATTACCAGAAGGTCAAGTTCTGTTCCGCGTCTTCTAACGAGAAAAGAGAGATTCTTGAGACCACCATTGATACTCTTTACGTGTTAGATCGAAGCTGTGTTCCTTACAAGAGCCTTTTCGGGATTTTGAGGCTCGCTCTTGGATTGAACATAAACAAAACTGTTATGAACAAACTGGAGCTTATGATTGGTCACCAATTAGATCAAGCGACACTTGACAACCTTCTTGTTCCATCTCCAGTGAAATCGAGTCACTTGTACTATGTGAATCTCGTTCTTAGATTCGCAAAAGCTTTCCTCGACGAAGAAAAAAGAGGATCACAATTGAAGAAAGTGGCAAGCTTGATTGATCAGTACACAGCTGAAGTTGCACCTGATCCTTGCTTGAAACCTTCAAAGTTTCTGTCTCTCCTCACACTCATTCCAGATTCAGCAAGAGAGTCTCACGAAGATATCTACTGTGCCATCGATATGTATCTCGAGGTACGTTTCATTGTTTCAAGAATCATCTTACACTCAAGAAAGTTTTTGATCTTTATCACACGACTGACAAATTTCTTTGGCTCGTTCAGGCTCACTCAGGACTAACCAATGGCGAAAGACTCAGTTTGATAAGAACTATAAGTTATGACAAGCTTTCAAGCGGATCAAGAGCACACATTTCGCGTAACACAAAGTTTCAAGGGATTGAGACACCAGATGAAGAACAACAACAACAGAAGCAGCTCATACTCCGAGTGGAGAAGGTTGAGATTTCAGGAGACAATGAGAAGTTGAAAGATCATATAGAAGGGATTCAGTGGAGGGTAATGGAATTGGAGAGAGCGTGTCTGAAAATGCAGAATCAGATGGAAGTTATCAAGAAGAGATCCAAGAGCACGAGCAGAGGAAGCAACAGGTCGCTTCCTAAGCTATGTTCTTAATTAGTGTTGCTGGGAAACTGAAGCTGTAGCCTTTTTAGCTTACAATGATATTTGTACATAAGAGTGATAAAGAGAGCATAAGGAGTCGGATTGTAATTACAGTTTGTTTCTTATTTTCTCAAAGTGTTTAGTTTTTGTTTGCGGTCACAAAGTTGTAAGGAAAAGTGAAGATAAGTCATTATAATGGAGAGATGTTTACGTCCTTGTTAATACAAACCTTAATCTAATAAGTTTTCTTGTGAGATTCATTTACTGGAAAGATACCAAGAATGCAGAATGTAGACAAAAACCAAGAATTGTGATTATATACTTTTCTTCCTTAAACATCACTCTTTCGTAGTTCCAAGATTCTTAACGTCAAGATGGGTTTACTTAGAAAATAAAAACAGTTTTTTTGGACGAATCCAAACTTGATTCAACAGTTGAACCCGAGGAGGTCATTGCCGTTACGTTTAAAACTTTGCACGACAAGAAGAATGCTTTATATTCAAGTAATGAATTGAAGAAATTCACACTGAATAAAACGTATTTTATTCCTAGTCGTCTATGCATGTGTAAAAGATCTCTGTTTCTGCTTCGCAGATTATTCTTAACACAACGCAAATTTTCAGTTATGAAATAACATTTTCAACTCAAAGTACCTTCAGATAAAATTCTCATAACATTGTGAATTTCAAGTTTCATCGCCATTAACATCAAACTAAAAATGAAAGCCGTGAATCAGAGAACTAACAAGATAGATAAAGGAGACACATCACCAAGCAGAGATAAGACTCGGCCATAGTTTTGTGCTCAGGATGATTCAGCAGCGGGTTGAGTCACACCGTGCTTCAGCAACAGCTTGGTGAGAGAGTCAGGCGAGTGAACATGGTACTTAACACTCCCTGATGGAGTCAGAAACACCTCAGCAAGCTCAAGCTTCTCAGATGTCAAGCTCGTGCTGTCCATCGTCTTGCTAAGAACCTTCAACGCGAGCTGGACCGCCTCTTCTCTGGTTGCATCGTCCTTGTAGTCTTGTTTCAGAATAGACTGAGCCGCCTGATTGTTTGCTCCAATGGCAGCAGCTTTCCAACCACCATAGTTCCCACTCGGGTCACTCATATATAGTTGGAAGCCATAGTTCTTGTCCCATCCTGCAAAAAGAAAAGAGACTCCAAAGGGACGAAGACCACCGAACTGTGTGTAGCCTTGTTTGGTGTCACAGAGAGACTGAACGAGCTGCTCGACCGGCATGGGCTCTTGGTACATGAAGGTGTAGCGTTGCGCTTGGACTCGAGCCGTGTTGATGAGAATGTTGGCATCAGACATTATACCAGCAACGGCACAGGCAACATGGTCATCGATCTTGTACATTTTCTCGGTGGAGGTCGAGGTTTGAAGAAGCTTCGAGGTGACTTTCTTCTCACCGATCAACACGACACCGTCTTTGGATAAGATTCCAATCGCAGAACCGGCGTTTCCAATGGCCTCCATTGCGTACTCGACTTGGTAGAGACGACCTTCAGGCGAGAAGATTGTGGTACGGCTATCATATCTCCGAGACATTTTCTAACACCTAAACCAAAAAAGAAAAACAAGAAAAGCATTGGTCTTCTCTTACAAGACTGAGCTATACTCAATGGTTTCCAGAAGTTGACAACACTATCAGAAAATTTTCAATACATTTTAACAACAAAGAGAAAGCATCTCCCAAGTTCCATACACAGATTCTAAGGAAAACAAAGACTTTACGAGAGAGTAAAACTCAATCTGTGGAAAACAAAGATACATGCTTTCGGATAAACATTAAACAACAAAAACTGTGGAAAACAATAAATTGGAACATTGAGCTTAATTCATTCTCCTTTAAAAATTAGGGTTTCAAGTTTCAACATCAGAGAGACTCTCTCTTAATTCACGATTAAAACCAGGCTAATCTCGGAAACGTTTCTACAATGGAAAAAGGAACAGTTAGGTTTACCAATCTCTGTTACTTTTGAGATCGATACAAGATGCTCGAAACGAAATCAAAGGAGGGATTGTGAAAGCAATATTGGGTCTAAGAGAAAAATCAAAGAAGCTTAGCTATTAGAAAATTTAGCAGACGATTCACTTGATAATGACTATATAAGAGAACTACATCACCCAGAATCGCATCTAGCTTAGGGTTTAGCTTAGAATTTGAAAATTCCATGGAAGTATATACTGCGGAAAATACAGATCCAGCTACTCAAATTCACACGAGAAACGAGGATACTCAACATTCCGAGACCGAAACAAAAATTGGGATGTAATTAAACAGAATGACTAAAATTTTACCTGAGAATAATTGCTTTGAATCTCTTATCGGCTCTTCTTTGATTTTGCTGAGAATTTAGCTCGACGAAAAGGCGATGCGTGAGATGTGAACTTGTTTGTTCAACAAGACAGAAACGAAAAGTATTTTTTTTTTTTTGCTTTTGCGATCGGGCCTTACTGTTGCATACAGTGAAGCCCAAAGTATAAGATTAAAGCCCAATAGTAGATCATAACTCGGAGTCACGGACATCTATAATAATAAAGTTGAGTTCATTCTCTCCTTTGGGAAAAAAAGACACCTGTCCTCCTTAATCTGGGCCTTTCAGAAAATTTCTTTGTTTACACAGATTTGGGCTTAAAAACTCTTGGCCCAATCTCATACTTTACCTTTTTGCTCGCTTCGACTTCTCTTCTCCGACGAAACTCGATCTCGCAGCAGATTTGGGCTTAAAAACTCTTGGCCCAATCTCATACTTTACCTTTTTGCTCGCTTCGACTTCTCTTCTCCGACGAAACTCGATCTCGCAGACGGTGAAGAGGGACGTTACGTCGTTTCCTCTGCAACACATAACTCTTCCTTAAGTCGTGCGTCCATCACTCTTCAGCATTCAATCCGACTTCTGGAATTCCTGTACGAGCTAGAGATTTTGCTATAAATACATCCTATTAAAGGTATACCTGCTGCGCAAATTTTCCTCCCTGCGAATTTTGAATCCCTTCCATTAGCTTCCTATGGTGTGTGTATGTGATGTTTACAGATCTTATTAAGTTCTCTTCATCGATAGGTTTTGTCAGGCCAGCAAGAATTGCAGGGATCTCATTTTTTTGGACTGCAGTCCTGAGGTATTTCCTATGGCTCCAAGAAAGGTATATGTCCTCATGTTTTTTGGGGTTTGCTTAGTGAATCAGGTTGAAGTTTGAGTTTGCATCTTTCTATCAATCGTTGTATACGTTGATGGGCGACATTTTCTTTGTCGTGCTCACCGTTTTCTGATGAGTAATTTACTTATGTGTTGTTTGCCTCTGTAATATTCAGATGTGAAGAAGAGGAGCAACTTTCTAAGGAAATTTCCAAAGACTGGAATACTGGTAAGCTCATATCCTCTAGACACTTTTTCTCCCTTCTTCTTTTCTCATGTTTATCTCTACGCGGTTTCCTACCCTACGTGTTAGGGATGTCTCATATTTCTAATTTTTTCAGTCTTTGAACAGAGCATAACCACGCTTCTTACCCTACGTGTTAGGGATGTCTCATATTTCTAAGAGCATAACAACGCTTCTCACTGAGATGGTCTGTCCTTTGTCGTCGACACTCAAGTACTTCTTTCAGTCTTTGATCCCAAAGTTACTGTGAGTGACATCTTTCCCACTCTTTCAAATCTTAGATTGAAAGAAATCTGTATGATTCTGAAGTACAATCTTCTATGCAGATTAATTATCCCTTTCAGAAGGGTCCAGTGAGCCCTCGCTTCCATGGTGAACATGCTCTTCGACAATATCCCACTGGGAATGAACGCTGCATTTCTTACAAGCTGTGAGTTTTGAGAGCTAATGTTCTCTTTGTATTCATAGCTCTTGTGAGGCATCTCAGCATGATGCATACCTTTGCATTGATTTAACAAAGATTTTTAACCCATTATGCTGTGTAGACCTGCTATGCTGATATGATGCATATGGAAGTCATCATAGTGATTAGGAGTTCCTGAGTAACATTTACAGTTGACGTCGCTAGAGTTGTGTTGAAGGGCTCATATCCGCTGACAATTATCTGTTTAAAGTGGGAAGATCATATAGTATCTTAGATGGGTATGGAAGAAATTCTTGCCTCGGATTGTGATTTTAAGAGGGGTTCGTGTCTACTTCATCAGGTCTGTCCAGCTCAAGCAATCTCAATAGAAGCAGAGCAGCAGGAAGATGGAAGAGAAAAACCCAGATAGATCAATTTATTTTTTCGAATTATCTAATGTGCGATCATCAAATAATCAATCGGTCAACTTCGATTGACTCGATTTGATTTTCGGTGATCTGAATGTGCAGTGTCGTAAAGTATGTTTTTTTTCATCGTTAATCGAAGAGTTTGCGGTACCTATATACATTTCACCGGCGATCTGCTTTTCCCGACTGTGATTGGATATTTTTTCCATTGCTTGCGCATTTAGTTTAGAAACCTTGAAGTTTGTAGAAAAGGGATGATAGTGGTGTTGATTACATTACGCCTGAGCTAGGTTTGGATTTAAATTCAATCTGTTGTAGATAATTCACATTTATGACGATTTGATCGGAGATGCATTGAGTGTTCGTTGACAAGTCTGATGAGTGTAACAGGGACTACTCGATGTACGGACACGTGGAGAAATTAGCACAAGAGATTATGAAAGGTGCTGCTTCTGTTGAAGGAGTCGAAGCCAAACTCTGGCAGGTAAGTGCTTCCAGCTTTATTAGAGAGCTCCCTTTTCCTTTTTTTCTTCTAAAAGACCATATCTGAGATTCAAAGAGTTTAGAACTGACTACAGAATCTTTGAAACAGAGTAGTTGTTGGGGTTAGGAGCACCAGAGTTCTTGTGTCTGAAAGAAAGGGGTAATACATTTCTACATTTTTATTTAGCTTCCAGCATTCTTAAGCTATTTGATATCTTCTGTCTGTAAAACACTATTTCGCTGATGACGTTTACTTACGAGCTACCTTAGAACTTGCATTACCCACTTTAACATATTCTCATGTCTTTGTTTGAAATAAACAATGTGTACTTCATTGAGCACATATCATCAGAACTAAAGTTTGCTTGGCTCTCTACCCTCATCTGAAAGAAAGAAAGAAGAAGACGCTCAGTTTTGCATTCCCTTTGCACATAAAGAATATTTGTATATTTGTATTTAAAGAACTTCTTATAAACTTCATTTAATGAATAATTATTGTATCAAATCTATGAAACAAATGGAAGAAATCCTAAACATCTAATTTGTTTTTAAAAAAAATATTTTAAACATTGCTCTTGGTGCCTACATTACAATCTCAAAAAAAAATTGTTTTCAAAAACTAAAAAAAGGCACCAAACACTAAATTGAGATTTGGCTAAGGTAAGAAAAAACCTTTTATATTTCATATCATGATACATACCAATTACCAAATGTAAAAAAAAAACGTCATTCATTTAGAAAAAAAAACAAACAGAAGAACAAAATTATAATATGAAAATACTTATAAAAAAAAATCTATTACATTAAGTTACCAATCACTGCTACAAGTAATAATGTAAACTCATATATACACTATAGCCAAACAATAAAAATATATAGAGATACTAAAGATAAAACGAATAATATATAAACAGTCACCAATATTAGACAATGATTTAGAGATTTCATAATCACATAGAAGATCAAAAAAAAAAAAATCCCTGCTGTACTACAAAGACCAACCCACTATATTTATGTCTTCGGTCATCAACATTAACACATACCTTCATATATATATTAAGGAATCTTTATACAAAGATAAAATTCGCAAATAGTTTATAAATTATTTATTACAAGGTATATATACATATATTTAACTAATTAACGTATTCTACATTTTCATACAAAATAATAGAGCTAATGCAAATAATTACATGGTTTTCAAACCAGTTTTAGGAACGAGACAAATCATCAGGAATTATAAAAAACAAATCTGTCGATAGAACAATGTTTTGGTCTTCGATCAAGATCGCAACAGAATAATTATACATATTTAACTACTAATGTATGTTACATTTTCGTACAAAATAATAGAGTTAATGAAAATAATTAAAATAAATTCTGTGGTTCGTAGAAATTGGTGTTACATTGTTCTCAAACCAGTTGTGGGAACGAGATAAATTGTCATAGAAATATTGAAAAAGAAATCTACCAATACAATATTGTATTAGACTTTGATCAAGATCGTTGCAGAACAACAACAACTTATAATTTCAATGGGAATACAAAAAAGTTCAAATTCTACTTTGACAGATTCAAAAATCTTATCAGAAACTTCACTTAAAAAACCAAAAGCTTAAATACAAGATTTTACCGCGATAAAAAAAGGGTTATCAACATCAGAACAAAACAACTACAATTACACTATAATAAAACTGTTTGATACCTTTCATCGTTTAACATATATGTGGACGGTTTTTTAACATAGTAAATATGTTATTATTAAAAATAATTTAAAAGTTTGATTTTTTATTCCAATATTCTCTATCCACATAAAAATAGAGCATATATTTGCAGCCATACAAAGGTTCAATATAAAAAAAATTTAACAATAATTTTAACAATTTTTAAAGAAAAAATCAACCAATAATAAATAAGAAAAACAAAATAAAATAGTCATATAAGAAAATCCAAAAAAAAAATTACACAACCCGGGCGTAGCCCGGGGAAATCCCTAGTATATATATATATCAACTTTTGTCTTTTTCTTGTACCATAGGACCCCGGGGTCCAGTTTTCTTTTCAAAAAGAAAATTTAACTTTAGAATTAAATTATATTCAAATATTTTTATTTTGGATGTTAGGAAGCTTTTTAAAAAAAACTTAAAATTGGACATGCTCAGATATTTTAATTAGATATATACACATATATAGTAATATATATCAACAAGAATGCCTCGAATATTTTTCTTTTAAACAAGAATATACCTTAAAATGCTTGCACGGTTGCACCGTGTAGTATCAAGAACGTATAATTTACAACTACATTTTTGTTGAATTCTCGGTACATAGTGTAAATTTTCTGTATTACAGAGATACGCAGGTATTCAGTACAGTTATATCATGTTGACTTTTACTATGTATGATATATATATATATCCCTCTAGAGTTCGTTAGCCAAAAAAAAAAAAAAAAAGTTACAAGACGTTGAAGAAAAGTTAATCTCTAGAATTTACCGTCTTACTTTCCTTTAACCTTTTAACACATATATCAAATGCTTTAATCATCTGTGTGATTGAGACAGATACATACTTCGTTAAGAATTATGTATTTTATCAAAACAATTCGAGAACAGAGAAGATATATTTGTTAGCATAGATATACGTGTAGACAACGATATTTATACACATGTACTTGGTCAGTAGCTAGGCTGTAGAGCGCATATCACATGTGCATCAGTGCAATTTGCATGGCTATAAAATAACATTTCTTACTCCACAACGTACTACGTATATATGTACATAAAAACAAAATAAGCGTACACAGATACAAACTTGTTTTATATTAAAAAAAGTTATACCGTTTTACAGCTTTCGTTCGTTTTCTTCTTAAAAGTACAACATGAAAACACAAACAAACCCTTTTATTGTATCAAATAAAGCAAGTGATTAAAGGTCCCACACACGCAAATTAACCTCCCGTTACCTAAAGAGATCATCAAGCTAACAAATTCTTGAAAATAACAAAATCGAAACCTCGGAATAGAGACTCTTCATTAATCAAGCGGGACATTTGAAGCCAGGTGGTGGAGTCTTTCCACAGTCGAGAAGAAGCTCAAGAGCAATAGGGATGATGAGGTCGAGGTTGAGAAGTTTGGCTTTAATGGTTGTACATAGACAAACGGCTGCGTCTAGGTCCACTAAACCTCCCAAAACCGGACAACACTCTTCCTTAGCGTGGCTATTACCAAGCCCGATATGAACCAAACCTCCAAGAACGTCTACACAAGCGCCTAGTTTCAGTGTGTCGATTGGGCAAGTTTCTGGTTTAGGTGGAGTTGGTGTTGGTGGTGTAACAATTGGGGGAGTGGGTGTTGGCGGCATTACTACCGGAGGGGTTGGTGTTGGTGGCGTTACGACCGGTGGGGTTGGTGTTGGTGGTGTTACGACCGGTGGGGTTGGTGTTGGTGGTGTTACGATCGGCGGGGTTGGTGTTGGTGGCGTTACGACCGGTGGAGTTGGTGTTGGTGGTGTTACGATCGGCGGGGTTGGTGTTGGTGGTGTTACGATAGGAGGAGTTGGTGTAGGCGGTGTTACTACCGGTGGAGTTGGTGTGGGAGGCGTTACGACTGGTGGAGTTGGTGTCGGTGGTGTTACGACGGGTGGGGTTGGTGTTGGTGTTGGCGGTGGGCACACAACGGGTGGAGGCTTGTGGGTAGGTGGTTTAGGGGTGGACGGAGGTGGTTTGATGGTGGGCGGTTTCGTGGGGGGTTTAGGAGTGGACGGAGGTGGTTTGATGGTGGGCGGTTTCGTGGGAGGTTTAGGGGTGGACGGAGGTGGTTTGATGGTGGGCGGTTTCGTGGGAGGTTTAGGGGTGTACGGTGGTGGTTTGACGGTGGGTGGTTTGGTGGGCGGTTTCGTGGGAGGTTTAGGGGTGTACGGTGGTGGTTTGACGGTGGGTGGTTTGGTGGGCGGTTTTGGAGTTGACGGAGGTGGTTTGACGGTGGGTGGTTTCGTGGGCGGCTTAGGGATGGGGTGAGGTTTGGTGGGGGGTTTAGGGTGTGGGTGGGGTTTGACGGTGGGGGGTTTGGTGGGAGGTTTAGGGTGTGGGTGTGGTTTGACGGTGGGGGGTTTGGTGGGTGGTTTAGGTGGTTTTACTGCCGGTGGTTTTGGTGGTTTAACGGGATGTTTTGGCGGTTTGTGGGGATGCGGTGATGGTTTAGGAGGGCTACAGTCGCAAGCAAAGGAGACGGCAATGAAGCCGAGGAGGAGGAGGATAAGAAAAGAGAGGCTTTGTGTGCGAGACCCCATTTTCTGAGAATGAGGGGTTTGGGTTTCGTGTAAACGAGTTAGTAAGTAGATGATACATGAGTGTGGAGCCTTTTATAGAGAACATATTCAAAGATATTTATTTTATGTATAATATTGTAAGCACCAGGCTGTGATTAGATGATTGAAATTGGACTTTATTAAGCACGTATTAGGTCACTTGGTTCCAAAACGACAATAAAGTGTTTTGTCGCACTTTCCTAAATTGGCGTATAATTCTTGTTGTAGATTCTTATCATTTGAGGGAAATTCATTTGTGGACTCTGCGAACCTATTTGTAGTTGCCAGTTTTTTTGGTGAAAAAGTATTTGGTTACTGTGAAAGCATCAGGAAAACACGAAATCAGATATATTATCACTTTTAATCCATCAAAAAGTAACTAATTACAAAAAGATAAGAATCTAAACATCGCGAAAGTGCAGATACATGAGTCGTGGAAGGTGCGAAGAACTCAGACACTGCACTTTGCAAAGTGTCTGGCTTTCTGCAAAAATCTCTAGCCATCTCTCGCTAGTTTTGTTTCTCTTCATTTCTTTGTTTTTGGTCTTTTTATATACGGACATATATACCTTTGTTAACCTCAATTTTCATACAACTATGAATTAGCTAGTTACTGGATTTCTTCCACGGTTCGTTTAATTTTGAAAGACTCGGAGTAACTCGGATTTGCCCACCTCCTCGGAATCCAAGGATGACCTTATCCATTCTTTCATATAATTTATTTTATCTCATATATGTTCATTTGCACTATATATTATAGAAAAGTAAAATTTACTGAAAATTGTCTGAGGTTATATTCGATTATGAATGGTTGTGTTGATGTTTAAAGGTTGAGTTTATGCTTCTTCCACTTTTATGGCACAACGATCTTTATTACTGACTTAATTAAGTACGGTAACTGATTAGAAGAGTGCAATTTTTCATTTCTACATTATGTACTTCAGTTCAATCCAAGATGCTCGTGTAGAAAAGGAATATTCACACTTTGTCGTCCTCCCACCGCAAATATAAGCAAAAAGCATGATCTTTCTTGTTATAAAAATACAATAAACTTGTTGATTTGTTTGAATTTCTTGGACATGCTCATATATATATGGATAAGCCAACATATTTAACGTACGAGGGAAAATGAAGATTCTTTAGAAAAACAAAACCATCACTGTAGCTTTCGGCAGCATAAACTTTGGCATATTTATGGTCTATATATATTTTTTCGAAAGTATCAATGGCGATAGAACGATCTCCATTGTTACACGTATATTCCAAAACAATATTGCTATAGTTCGTATTTGCCTATTTGGCCAGGATATTTACCTCTTTGAAAAATGCCAATAATACCTTTTAAAGAATCATGTCTTGCACTCCATTTTTTTTCTAAATCTCATATCAAGTTGCTCTTACATATCTAAAATCAACATCTAAAAATGTCCCGAAATTGTCAAGGTTTAGTCTATTGCTATTAATGCCTAGTCTATAAGCGTTGGTTACATTATTGGCGTAAATTTTTTTAAAAAACTTGGGCATAGTCATATTTTGTAATTTGTAGGTTTAGAAAACAATGGGAGCAACCAAAGGTTTTTGTTGCGTAATGCCCAGTGGGTAGACAATTTATTAAGGGATTTTTGTCACTACTATTAGACTTAAGAGACACCTCCCATTCTCTATAGTGACAAGATATAATAAAGGACATCGTTCTCACTCTTTTTTTCTTGTTCCTTCCTTGTTAGGTCCACATTTTTTTTGTTTATGAGGATTTGAGGCAAGTTCTCTTGGTTGTTAGTTTATGTCTTTACCTATACAAATAGGAAAAAAAGAATCAGTTTTGTTTAGAATCCCAAAACTATGATAAACAGTATTAAACTATTCATATGTTATATATAGGTCGATAAATTTTGAACGAAGTTGCAAGTTATTGTGTTTCCGTTGGTCAACTAGATAAATTTGATTACATATTGATAAGTTCTCACTAATTGATGAAATATATCTAACTCCATAATAGTTTCCCAATCGAAATTATTCTCTTGGCTTGAAGTTTTATACTTTTCTTATTTTTGTTATTGACACCAACATATACCTGGTTCCGGACTTTTCGCTTTGATACATTTTCACACAACCAATCTAGGCATGTGTGATTTTTTCAAAGTTTTTCTTTTGTTTTCTTCCGTCTTACGCTTTTGAAAGGTATATTAGCTTTGTGCGCCTATTTATCGGGCCTATAAATGATTGAATATGATGCCCGTAATTGGTGATTTTCTTTTTGTAGTTTTTGTTAAGTAATATATTATAGTGCTATAGGACTACTACTCGTGATGATTCAGAATATAGGAATTCAAATATATATTGTACATAGGTCAACATTTACTAGTTCAAGAGACTAAATCTAGTGTATATATATATAATTTGTTATTTCAACATTTTACTCTGTTTGAAACAACAAAAACTGCAAATTTACTTTCTAAAAGTGGCGGTAAATGTTTTGTTGTCTGATTATTGGACATATTTATAGAATTTTAAGAAGTTCGTGATCTTTGTTGTTACTGTAACTGATATTTAAAATTAAAAATTTAAATGTCATCGATAAAATTATAATTGAACAAAAAGTTTTACCATATTCAATTTAACATCTATACATAAAATGTCACAAACCATATATAATCTGATTTCTTTCATAGTTTAACTTTTGAAATGCTGTTTAGCATTAGTAGAGTTATTAACCCAACTGATATGACAAAATCATGAAATTAAAATTGTAACTGAACAATGTCTTTTACGACATTCAAATTTAACATCTATAAGACAATATTGTAACAGAATATAATCTATTTTTATTTCATGGTTTAACTTTCAAAATACTGTTTAACATTATTGTGAGTTATTAACCCAACTGATATGATAAAAATCATGATATTAAGAGGAGTATAACTTTGTCTTTTGGATTTATTGACGGTGAAGGAAACAAAATAAAGTTATAGACGCCATTACAAGGTGGCGAGTAGGATTTGGCGGGTAGTAAAAACAGTGTAACCCGTGAAGTCGGTCACTTTTAAAATTTAATTTTTCTTTTTTAGATCAAAAAATGGAAATGGATAATGTGACGTTGTGAATGAATTTCATGCATGCACGTGACTCCACCATATTTTGATTTAAGCAGAAAAAAAAAAAAGTAAACAAACAAAGGGAATAGTCGTCTGAGTACTCATGAGTACTAGTCGTAAAGACACGTTAGTTCATCACCAGCTGGAATGAAGAAAGTAGAAACTCTGAGCACGGGAAAAAGATAATCGTGTTTTGATGATTTCTTTCACACTTCTAAAATGTTGCCAATTTTTGAAGTCTTAACAAAAGAAGAGTTATGATTAAACATTTGATCGATATTTTATTAACAAAATACGTATGTTAATCAAAACAGCTTTTTAGTTACAAAAAAACAAATCTTAAAAACGAACAAATTAACTCAGATGCATATATGTATGAAGAACTTTAATAGTACTCATAGATAATCTCTTAGCATGGGTAAGATTAGGATGGGAAAATTCGAATTCTGATCATTTAAACATACAATATGTTTCCACCAGATTTAAATAAAGCTAATAATGAGAGTAAAACAAAATATATGTTGTAACTAGAAATAGAAAAACAATTAATTTGTAAGTAGATGTACATGTACTAGTTCGTTTCCCAAACTAAACAAAACAATAAACATATCAAACTCTAATGATGAAGGTTGGTAATGTGTAAGTAAATTGTTGAGCTAAAAAGTCATTTGGTGGATGCGTTTTCCCAGACTCAAGAACTGGGCTTTGATGAGCTAAAAGCCTAAAATCATATCGGGCCGAATTTTCCAAAAAACAAGAAACTGGGCTACGCGTTTTTTGTTTCCCCAATACTGATTTTTTTTTTGTTTCCCACGTGCTAGCCGGCCGAAACGTGTTTAACAGTTGAATGGTGCCGATCATCCTTAACTCCCCACGTCCTATCACTGTGGACCGAGTTTCCGGCTGCATATTCGTCTAGATGGCTAAGACTAGAGCATGTTCAATGGGAGACACCCAATAGAGTTTCTTAAGTAATATATAATTACTAAATTTTTGCTAAGAGACTTTGTTAAAATGTTTTTGTTTTTTTTGTTCCAATGGTAAAACCCCACTAGGTGTTCTTAAGAGAAAAATTTTAACCATTTTTAAACATTTAGACTCCACATATCAGCCTACAATGTTCTGTTCCAATCAAATACTCATGTCATCACAATTCACATCGAAGCTTCTCCAACGTGGATGATATGGTTATCATGAATGAACTCCAAACCAGCTCCTGCATCAAACATTGACATGTTATTGCCAGTAAAGTCCCGATATTTAGAACTGAGAGTGATAAGTTCGTTTCAGCAAAACGGTGGTCCCGTAATGTTCAATTTGGAATTAAGAACATAGCTAGATGAAACAAGGAAACTCTTCTACAAAAGGTCATCATCATCACAACACAGGCACAATCAAGGAAGAAACACAAAACTAAACCAACAAAGTCAGACACAAATACTTAGAGAAATTCCTTAATCCAACATATACGGTGAAGAGAGTAAGTTTTTAACAGTTCATATATCTAAAACAAACATTGCAGATCAATACTGCTAACATATGTTGTGTAAGATCGCTCAGTTATAAACAAAGTAACAAGGATAACAAATCCTTTTCGTACATACATAATTGTAAAAGACAAGGAAAGAATCATAAGATGTAAACCTGAACCGTGGAGAAAAACCACTGCTTATGCTCTTAACCAAATTATGAATAGGGAATGCTTCGTTAGCATCATCTCTGGAACACAAGTAAAGACAAACTCTATCAAATACTATTCAGAAATAATGAATGATTAAGTTGTCTTCTAGTGAGTTATAGAGGCGAAACACTCACTTTGGTTCATCCGATCCCGATGAAACGTCTGCGAATGTAATTGCGTATATGGCACATGGTCTGTTGAAGCAGTACAATTCATACCAAACTTTCTTTTATCTCCTACCCATCCGGCAAAAACTAAATACTGAGCTGAGACTTTACTGTTTGGACTCCAAACAACCTGTCCAACACTTATCGATCTTGGAACTCCTTTAATATGCTCGACCTCTCCACTGCTAGCAGAAAAAGAGAGACAACAATCAGAAAATGTAAAGAGTACTTGCTCTTTTCTTATGGAGAGATTGATGAAACCTGTCAACATTGATAACAAACAGCGCAGGTCAAACATTGATAAAAAATCATAATCGGAATATACAATTCACGCCACATAGAGTTTATGTAATCGAAATTGAAAAAAACTCATGCAACAAGAGGATTAAGAAAAAAAAAAACTCACGAACAAGAGGAGAATTGAACAGAGAATCGACAATGGCCAGAGAGAAAAAAATTCATCGAGAAAAGCATCTGTTGTGACACGTGTCTCTCAAGAGACGTCTCTTATTTCCCTTAGTTAGGAGACGTATCTTCACTTTTCATCTATTTTTCATTTATTTCAATTACCTTTTCCCTTAAGAGATTGTCTTAAGAGACGGTCTTAATCATGCTCTAAGTTTCTGATCAAATGCCGAACCAGTCATTTTAAAAAGTAAGTTTAAAAAACTTTTTTTTCAAGTTGAACCACCAAAATAACTATATTAACCCTAGCGTTAAAATTTATTAAATATTTTTTTACATTTTTTACTAATTTATATTCTATTCTATGTAAAAGATATTTTATTAAATTAATCTAATTCTAAAACATAAAGTAAATCAATCTAATCTAATATTAAATTATAAATTATAAATTATAAATTTTCATGTATAACTCTCAGAAAACAAACATTTGCCTTTAAAAATAAACTCTTAACACAAAACTGTGAAGTATAATTGTTAGAACCGGTTTCGCACCAGCCTACCAGAATATCGTATGTAGAAAATAAGTACATCAATCTGTTGCAAAGAGTTAGGGTGCCACCGTTCTCAGGTATCACCAATACAACAGAAAGAAGTCAACAAGCCTCTCATGAGGTTGTTGTAAAATTTGGGCTTATCTTGGACTTCCAACTAAAACCCAATTGGAAATTAGTAGATTGGTCCTAACCCTTTTTTATATTAATGTTATTTTCTTCAAACTTCCGATGTGGGAATTGGATTGTATTCCAACAGTTGTCGCGTAAAATCTTGGATAAAAAAAATGGATGTGACAGAAAACCTAATTGGACGTTTACTCACCTTGAAGACAGAGGTAGAAGGCCAAAAACGACTAGAGAGAGTCCTTAAGGGAGATATTAATTAGGCATCCGAAGGGCATAACGGCTTCATCACGTGTAGGCATAATTCTCTAGAGATCCATCTTTGCGATAGAGATAGCGGAGCGGCGCGATCTGCGAAAAGAGCGAGAACAAGACCAACAATTCCACTCCAATTTAAGTGAACAGTGACACCAACCAGGGTCATATAGGCGTTTCCATAATGTATGAATCAGTTCTTAATATTCTGCGTGATATGTTTCAGGAGTATAGTGACAGATGGTAAAAACAGATGTGCACCCATCTTAGTCTCATTCTACTAGTTCATCGTAGTCTACTCAAGAGCAGCAAGCAAACATAATGGATTTTGGTGATGATGAGTTTGGTTACCACAAGATTTAGAAAATATACAATACCTTGCAAAAATAAACCAGAGTTAGAGAAAACAATGAGTTGGATTCATATCTCAAGGAAAATCTTGAGTTTTATGAAGTGATGATGGGAAATGATCGAACGTACTGTCTTGATAGAAATCAACAGTAACAAATATCCCATTTGTCGGAGACAGGTCAGGATTTATTTGCTATGCAAGTACACTCGGTTGCATCTGAAAGTGATTTTAAAACTAGTTGGAGGATAATAGACCCATATATATATATATATATATATATATATATATATAATGTCTGAAACACTATATGATTGAGGTTTTGATGTGTAAAAAGTAATGGATGAAACAAGACATTACTGTTGTATCAAAAATGCTTACAAATGCACAAATAGTTGCTGAAGTTGAATTTAAAGATAAGTTTATGAAATGTTTGTATCTTCGTTGTATACTGTGATTTCTTCCTTTTTAATTTGTGTTTAAATTTTTTTTCTTGTTTCTATAATCTCTGTTATTTATTTTACTAAAATTAAATTCTTTATGGAAATATAATTTCGCATCATAGCACGGATCCAAACCTAATATTTTATTAAATTATACTACATATTATATAGTTTTCATATTAAATTTTGCTAGGTATAATGTATCACTTTCACATTTTAACTCGCTGTGGAGTTACGAAGTATTTTAGCTAAAGTGCTAGGTGTATGACCTTAAAGCAACATAAGTTTTAGTAGTATGCAAACTTAATTTATAATAAATAGATAGAAAGTTGTAACGTTTTACAAGTATTTTTCATCTTAAAAATACACATAATATGAACACCAAAGAAAACTGAGATGCCAAACCCAAACAACCACTTTTATTTTATATAATGAAACAAGTAATTTAAGGCTACACACGCAAATTAACCTCTCATTATCAAAGAGATCACAAAGCCAACAAAAATTTAAAAACCGATAACTTTCAGAATCATCGAAAGACTCTTAGTCTATACATTGTTCAAGCGGGGCATTTAAAGCCAGGTGGTGGATTTTTTCCACAATTGACAAGAAGTTCAAGAGCAACAGGGATAATGAGTTTAACGTTGAGAAGTTTGGCTTTAATTGCGGTACATAGACATACGGCAGCGTCTACGTCAACTAAACCTTTCAAAACTGGACAGCACTCTTGCTTGGCGCTTTTACCAAGACCTATGTGAACCAAACCTCCAAGAACGTCCACACACGAGCCTAGCTTTAGTGTGTCGATTGGACAAGTTTCTGGTTTAGGTTTAGGTGGTACAGAAGGTGTAGGAGGTGATGATGGTGGCGGACATGATTTTGGTGGCACAGCACCAGGCGGAGATGGTTTTGGTGGCGTTATTGCAGGTGGTGATGGTGCTGGCGGTATAATAGGTGGAGTTGGCATTGGTGGTGTTGGTGCTGGCGGCATAATGATAGGTGGAGTTGGCTTTGGCGGTGCTGCTACGGGTGGAGTTGGTTTTGGCGGAGTTACAACAGGTGGGGTTGGTGATGGTGGCATTACAGGTGGGGTTGGTTTTGGTGGAGTTACAACGGGTGGAGTTGGTTTTGGCGGAGTCTCAACGGGCGGAGTTGGTTTTGGCGGAGTTTCAACGGGTGGAGTTGGTTTTGGCGGAGTTACAACGGGTGGAGTTGGTGATGGTGGCATTACAGGTGGAGTTGGTTTTGGTGGAGCTTCAACGGGCGGAGTTGGTTTTGGCGGAGTTACAACTGGTGGAGTTGGTTTTGGCGGAGTTTCAACGGGTGGAGTTGGTTTTGGCGGAGTTTCAACTGGTGGAGTTGGTTTTGGCGGAGTTACAACGGGTGGGGTTGGTGATGGTGGCATTACAGGTGGAGTTGGTTTTGGCGGAGCTTCAACAGGCGGAGTTGGTTTTGGCGGAGCTACAACTGGTGGAGTTGGTTTTGGCGGAGTTTCAACCGGTGGAGTTGGTTTTGGCGGAGTTTCAACCGGTGGAGTTGGTTTTGGCGGAGTTTCAACGGGTGGAGTTGGTTTTGGAGGAGTTACAATGGGTGGGGTTGGTGATGGTGGCATTACTGGTGGGGTAGGTTTTGGCGGAGGTACAATTGGAGGCGTTGGTTTTGGCGGAGTTTCAACGGGTGGAGTTGGTTTTGGCGGAGTTTCAACAGGTGGAGTTGGTTTCGGCGGAGTTACAACGGGTGGAGTTGGTGATGGTGGCATTACAGGTGGGGTTGGTTTTGGCGGAGTTACAACGGGTGGAGATGGTTTTGGCGGAGTTTCAACAGGAGGAGTTGGTTTTGGTGGAGTTTCAACGGGCGGAGTTGGTTTTGGAGGAGTTTCAACGGGCGGAGTTGGTTTTGGCGGAGTTACAACGGGTGGAGATGGTGATGGTGGCATTACAGGTGGGGTTGGTTTTGGCGGAGTTACAACGGGTGGAGTTGGTTTTGGAGGAGTTTCAACAGGCGGAGTTGGTTTTGGCGGAGTTACAACGGGTGGAGTAGGTGATGGTGGCATTACAGGCGGAGTTGGTTTTGGCGGAGTTTCAATAGGCGGAGTTGGTTTTGGTGGAGTTTCAACTGGCGGAGTAGGTTTTGGCGGAGTTTCAACGGGTGGAGTTGGTTTTGGCGGTGTTAAAACGGGTGGGGTTGGTGATGGTGGCATCACAGGTGGAGTTGGTTTTGGCGGAGTTATAACTGGTGGAGTTGGTTTTGGCGGAGTTTCAACGGGTGGAGTTGGTTTTGGGGGAGTTTCAACGGGTGGAGTTGGTTTCGGCGGAGTTACAACGGGTGGGGTTGGTGCTGGTGGCATTACAGGTGGAGTTGGTTTTGGTGGAGTTTCAACGGGCGGAGTAGGTTTTGGCGGAGTTTCAATGGGTGGAGTAGGTTTTGGCGGAGTTTCTACAGGGGGAGTTGGTTTTGGCGGAGTTACAACGGGTGGGGTTGGTGCAGGTGGCATTACAGGTGGAGTTGGTTTTGGCGGAGTTTCAATGGGCGGAGTAGGTTTTGGCGGAGTTTCAACGGGTGGAGTAGGTTTTGGCGGAGATACTACAGGGGGAGTTGGTTTTGGCGGAGTGACAACGGGTGGGGTTGGTGAAGGTGGCATTACAGGTGGAGTTGGTTTTGGCGGAGTTTCAATGGGTGGAGTTGGTTTTGGCGGAGTTTCAACGGGTGGAGTTGGTTTTGGCGGAGTTACAATTGGTGGAGTTGGTTTTGGCGGAGTTTCAACGGGTGGAGTTGGTTTTGGCGGAGTTACAATAGGTGGGGTTGGTGATGGTGGCATTATAGGTGGGATTGGTTTTGGCGGAGTTACAACGGGTGGAGTTGGTTTTGGCGGAGTTTCAATGGGCGGAGTTGGTTTTGGTGGAGTTTCAACGGGTGGAGTTGGTTTTGGCGGAGTTACAACTGGTGGAGTTGGTTTTGGAGGAGTTTCAGCGGGCGGAGATGGTTTTGGCGGAGTTTCAATTGGCGGAGTTGGTTTTGGCGGAGTTACAACGGGTGGAGTTGGTGATGGTGGCATTACAGGTGGAGTTGGTTTTGGCGGAGAAACGGGCGGGCGGAGTGGGTTTTGGCGGAGTTTCAATGGGTGGAGTTGGTTTTGGAGGAGTTTCCACGGGCGGAGTTGGTTTTGGCGGAGTTTCAACGGGCGGAGTTGGTTTTGGCGGAGTTACAACGGGTGGAGTTGGTGATGGTGGCATTACAGGTGGAGTTGGTTTTGGCGGAGTTTCAATGGGTGGAGTTGGTTTTGGCGGAGTTTCAACAGGAGGAGTTGGTTTTGGCGGAGTTATAACGGGTGGGGTTGGTGATGGTGGCATTACAGGTGGAGTTGGTTTTGGCGGAGTTACAACGGGTGGAGTTGGTTTTGGCGGAGTTTCAACTGGCGGAGTAGGTTTTGGCGGAGTTTCAACGGGTGGAGTTGGTTTCGGTGGAGTTACAACGGGTGGGGTTGGTGATGGTGGTATTACAGGTGGAGTTGGTTTTGGTGGAGTTTCAACGGGTGGAGTTGGTTTTGCGTGTTAAAACGGGGGGGTTGGTGATGGTGGCATCACAGGTGGAGTTGGTTTTGGCGGAGTTATAACTGTGGAGTTGGTTTTGGCGGAGTTTCAACGGGTGGAGTTGGTTTTGGGGGAGTTTCAACGGGTGGAGTGGTTTCGGCGGAGTTACAACGGGTGGGGTTGGTGCTGGTGGCATTACAGGTGGAGTTGGTTTTGGTGGAGTTTCAACGGGCGGAGTAGGTTTTGGCGGAGTTTCAATGGGTGGAGTAGGTTTTGGCGGAGTTTCTACAGGGGGAGTTGGTTTTGGCGGAGTTACAACGGGTGGGGTTGGTGCAGGTGGCATTACAGGTGGAGTTGGTTTTGGCGGAGTTTCAATGGGCGGAGTAGGTTTTGGCGGAGTTTCAACGGTGGAGTAGGTTTTGGCGGAGATACTACAGGGGGAGTTGTTTTGGCGGAGTGACAACGGGTGGGGTTGGTGAAGGTGGCATTACAGGTGGAGTTGGTTTTGGCGGAGTTTCAACGGGTGGAGTTGTTTTGGCGGAGTTTCAACGGGTGGAGTTGGTTTTGGCGGAGTTACAATTGGTGGAGTTGGTTTTGGCGGAGTTTCAACGGTGGAGTTGGTTTTGGCGGAGTTACAATAGGTGGGGTTGGTGATGGTGGCATTATAGGTGGGATTGGTTTTGGCGGAGTTACAACGGGTGGAGTTGGTTTTGGCGGAGTTTCAATGGGCGGAGTTGGTTTTGGTGGAGTTTCAACGGTGGAGTTGGTTTTGGCGGAGTTACAACTGGTGGAGTTGGTTTTGGAGGAGTTTCAGCGGGCGGAGATGGTTTTGGCGGAGTTTCAATTGGCGGAGTTGGTTTTGGCGGAGTTACAACGGGTGGAGTTGGTGATGGTGGCATTACAGGTGGAGTTGGTTTTGGCGGAGTTTCAACGGGCGGAGTGGGTTTTGGCGGAGTTTCAATGGGTGGAGTTGGTTTTGGAGGAGTTTCCACGGGCGGAGTTGGTTTTGGCGGAGTTTCAACGGGCGGAGTTGGTTTTGGCGGAGTTACAACGGGTGGAGTTGGTGATGGTGGCATTACAGGTGGAGTTGGTTTTGGCGGAGTTTCAATGGGTGGAGTTGGTTTTGGCGGAGTTTCAACAGGAGGAGTTGGTTTTGGCGGAGTTATAACGGGTGGGTTGGTGATGGTGGCATTACAGGTGGAGTTGGTTTTGGCGGAGTTACAACGGGTGGAGTTGGTTTTGGCGGAGTTTCAACTGGCGGAGTAGGTTTTGGCGGAGTTTCAACGGGTGGAGTTGGTTTCGGTGGAGTTACAACGGGTGGGGTTGGTGATGGTGGTATTACAGGTGGAGTTGGTTTTGGTGGAGTTTCAACGGGTGGAGTTGGTTTTGGCGGAGTTTCAACGGGTGGAGTTGGTTTTGGTGGTGTTACTACCGGCGGTGTTGGTATTGGTGGAGTTACAACGGGTGGGGTTGGTGATGGTGGCATTACAGGTGGGGTTGGTTTTGGCGGAGTTTCAACGGGTGGAGTTGGTTTCGGTGGTGTTACTACTGGCGGTGTTGGTATTGGCGGAGTTTCAATGGGTGGAGTTGGTTTTGGAGGAGTTTCAATGGGTGGTGTTGGTTTTGGCGGAGTTTCAACGGGCGGAGTTGGTTTCGGTGGTGTTACTACTGGCGGTGTTGGTATTGGCGGAGTTACAACTGGTGGAGTTGGTGATGGCGGCATCACAGGTGGGGTTGGTTTTGGCGGAGTTTCAACGGGCGGAGTTGGTTTTGGCGGAGTTTCAATTGGTGGAGTTGGTTTAGGCGGAGTTTCAACTGGTGGAGTTGGTTTTGGTGGTGTTACTATTGGCGGTGTTGGTATTGGTGGAGTTGGTTTTGGCGGGGTAAGAACGGGAGGTGTTGGTGATGGTGGCATTACAGGTGGTGTTGGTTTTGGCGGTGTTACAACCGGTGGTGTTGGCTTAGGTGGTGTTACAATAGGAGGAGTTGGTGTTGGCGGCATCACAATAGGCGGACTTGGCTTTGGAGGTGTTTTTACCGGTGGAGCTGGTATTGTAGGTGGTTTTGGTGGAGGCTTGGTTGTAGGCGGTTTTGATGGAGGTGGTTTTACGGTAGGTGGTTTCGGGTGGGGATGAGGTTTAGGGTGGGGGTGTGGTTTTGGGTGGGGGTGTGGTTTTTTTGGTGGTTTGACAGGATGCTTTGGCGGTTTGTGTGGATGTGGTGATGGTTTTGGAGGAGGGCTAGGACTACAGTGACGAGCGTAGGTGACGGTAAGTAAGCCGAAGAGGAGGAGAACAAGAAAGGCAAGGTTTTGCGTGCTAAACCCCATCTTTGAAAAAGTGGGTTTGGGTTTGTGACGGAGTGAGATTCAGTAAGTAAGAACATGGGTGTGTTCCCTTTTATAGTCAATTTATCCAAAGATATTATTTGTATATCTTAATGTACGCGCAATTGTGATTTTGGCGATTGGAAACGAATTTGATTAAAGCACAGCCACTTAGTTACAAAAAGATGATAAAGAATTTCGTCAAACTTTCCTAAATTGGCCTATACATATTTTTTTTCTTTTTGAAAGAAATTGGCCTATACATATTCGTAGCTCTAGATTCTTTTACTTTTAAGATAACATTATGAAATAGCTACCAATAATTAATAATTACACGTTTGCAGATTTTATAAATCTATTAGCCTCAGATCCTCGATTATGCCGGTATTTTAGTTAAAAATATAACTATTATAAATTATTTTCTATTTGATATACTTGACATAGAAGAACTATAAAGATTGCGAAGTTATTTTATAGAAAAAACTAGGCTAGTTTTGTTAGAGGAAATAATGATGTGTTATTATTTTAATTATATTTTCAAAATCGGATTGTAAAAAAAATTGCAAAAAATTATGAAAACTATGTTATACTTATACTATCTTACGTACAAGAGTAAAACAATGTTGTCGGATTATTTAATATTCTAGATATTTGATGGATCTTGCTTGATCTAGGTTCATTTATGCTCTTGCGTTTCCCTTTTCTTAACTAATTTTTTTTTGTAAATAGGTTAAGTTCTTTTGTATTCAAGTTCATCGATGAAACATAACTGCAAGGTTATACCCAAAAAATAAAAATCAAAACTAAAAAGGCTAGATATTTAAATAAGGTTAAAGTCTTGTAGATAAATTAGTGGTTTGGTGATGGACGTAGAAAATGGAGGAGTTCTTGAGGATATTTTATTTTTGAACCCGTAAGCTTTCTCTATGACGCATTGGAGTTCACAACATTTCCATTTAACATAATATGTTTATCATTAGTAGAAATAACTATTAGCCAAAGCAGAGGCTATTTGGATTTTCATATTATTTCAATATATACATATTCTTGTAAATATTTAAAGTTCAACATATTCATACATTTTTATCAGAGTAAGAATTTCCCTTTTTATTTTGTTAAGAATTTCCCTTTTTATTTTGTTTATTAAGTTTATGGTACCTTATTTTGCACAGTTTCCAGCTTATTATAAAGTGGCAAATTCGTTTGTTATATATATATATATATATATATCAAGACAAAAATGTACGTCAGTATTTCACATAATACACCAGTGTTGTATTTTGGCACAAATAGATATATATATATATATATATTTGGTCTCGATAATTAATATACCGACATACCAATTTTGTTTTCTTATAATTTTTTGTAAGGTTATATATGATTTTTTTTTTCTTTTTGAGCTATTTTTTCTCTTGCCGACTTATGTTATTGTCTAATATTTTATGAAATATTTTTTTTTTCAAAACTTTGGGAATCATGTCTACCTTATATTTTAAAATTCCGGATATCTAACAACATAGTAAAATGAAACCATTAAATAAAAAAAAAATGTCCCAGTATTCTCAAAGCTCTACTCTATTAACCTTAATTAGAGGGTGTCTAGCTTTACTAGCTAGTCTATACAAATTTTAGAAGTCATAGTCTATACAAATTTTAGAAGTCACTAAATTGGCCTTTGGTATATTATAGACATAAATTTTTTTAAAAAAAAAATTGACGTAGTAATATTTTGTAATTATTGGGTGAAAACGATGGGAGCAACCAGAGGTTTTTGTAGTGTCATGGGCAGTGGGACAATAATATGAAATAATATTGCATTATTACTTGACTTTAGAGGCACCTCCCTCCTTGTGACAAAAAAAAAAAGAAGAAGGGCACCTCCCTCCCACTGTCTATTTTCTACAGTCACAAGATATAAGTAGAGACATCCTTTTCTCTCATTTTTGTTGATCCTTCCGTGCTAGGTCCACTTTTTTTAATAATGATTTTAGGTAAATTCTAGCTTCTGGGTGTTAGTTTATGTCTCTACCTGTAGAGATGGAGAATCAAATTTTTCGCAGAATCACAAATCCACGAAATGGTCCATACGCTCATGTAGCTAATATTTTCATATTTATCTTATATATATATATATATATATATATATAATATATATATATATATATATATATCATGCAGTGATGGTTGTTCATATCGTATTCAGGATAGGAGCTGAAGTATAATGTAAAATGATCAACATCTATTGTTTTTCTATGTTTTATCTTAGTCAAGTGGTATTACACTACATTTTCCCCCTCACTATGTGAAGGTCCGAACCCTGTTATATATCGATCAGTATTATTGACGTAGACAATCTGGCCCTTGGACCATGCAACTCCCGTTTCCGATTTAATATCGTTTTATGATTGTTTTTTTTTCTTTCAAACTGAGTGTCATTTTAATTTTTCAACGTAGAATTCTAAATAAAGTTTTAATTTAATCGCAATATATAATCTGACTTATCTTTTTATTCAGTTTAAAATACTGCTCAAAACCAATATTAGAGCTATATGAACCCATTTTGTATGATAGAATCATGAAATTAAAAGTATCAACATTATGTCCTTCCGTATTATTTACGGTGAATAAAACGACATAGAGTTATGGGTTACAGGTTGGCGGGTTGTACGTAGAAATAGTGTAACCCGAGAGGCACTTCACTATTGCATAGAGAGAAATGGATTGTTATGGACGGATCTCGTGCTTAAGCCAAATAATGGACATCTTTGCATGCATGTTACTCCACCATTCGATTATTTGTTTCTTCTCACAAGTCACAACTGCAATAATAATAAAAAAAAAAAAAAAAAAATAATGGTCGTCTGAGTACTCGAGTACTATTCCCTAAGGACACGTTGATGGTCCATCACCAGCAGAAAAGACCAGGAAAATAGGACAAGAAAACGATAATGGTTTGGATAGTTTCTACACGTCGGTCCATAGCCAACAGAAAAGAGAATAAAATTGGGACATAAGAAAACGATTATCGTTTTGACATTTTCTTCACGTCGGTCAATTAGCAACAGAAACCAGCAAAACATTGGATCAGAAAACGATAATCGCTTAGATATTTTTCTTCTCACTTCTAAAATATTGCTGTTTTGATAGTGTTACCAAAAAATGAGTTATGATTTATAAATTCTGATCTTTTATCCATTTTAGACTATTTTGGTAAGACGGAAATTGACTAGCGGTGGCTTCCGTTTTCAGTGTTATAAATGACATCTTATCAAGGTTCTAACTTTCATATAAACATCAGAAGATAGATAGTATAAGGATTAAATATAATCCGCAATGTGAAGATATGGCTCTATGGAAACATAAGATCGTTAAATACAAATCAAAGTTGTCAACTAATACAACGTGCATGCATGGGGGTTTATACGAGAGGAGGGTATGCATTGCTGCTGGTTGAAATTTTTATGGTTTACTTATATATGCTATTTCCATATGTTCTTTTCTCCATTGGATTGCAATGCATAATCGTCGAACCACATGAGATATGTAGAATGATGAAATCAAGTCTGAACATCATCCCTCATATGTCAAGATTTTTGGGAGACTCATAATTATTTATTTTTCGAGCGCCTATTTTTTGCTCAATTTTGGAACACATTAGCCAAAGTATCCATCCATACAAGTTCACTATGGATTGGAACACGATTGTCAATCTCATCACTTCTCAAACACAAGAAAGCACCTTCCAATTTATGTTAAAGTATGTATTTCAAGCCACAGTTTACTCAACTTAGAGAGAAATGAATTTTCGAAGACATGGTGAGGTGCAATCTCCACCGCTACGACTCATGAAGATCATAATGAGAAACAAAATCCTATCCATCCGCATTATGAGAGACAAGAACCATCAGAACACTCTTATTTATTGGTTTAACGATAAATAAAGGAAATAATGATTCTTTAATTGTTTGATTCTTTCTCTACTTCCACAACAGATATATTGCGCATCACAATTATTTTTTCATTGAAATTCAACTTTTTTTTTGTTATTAATAAACAATCTGATATAACTTGCCAAATGAATTATTTTATTCTAAGAAGACATTTCAATTTTTATAATAATGCCCAAAAAATTTTAAAATCTAACTTTATAAAAAATTAGACATATGACTCCATGAAAAGATTATTCATATCTTTATTAGAATACATCTATTATGTATTTTGATTTTACAGTTTACTTTCTAGTTTTTGTAAAACTAGGTTTTGCACCCACGCTACGCGTGGGGATTTTGAAAATATTATTTTATATTTGTAATAGTATAATAAGATATATTTAATAAAAAAATAAAATATTTTACAAACCCATCATAACTTTTTTTAAAACAGAATAATGCAATTTAGGTTTTTTGAATTTTGATGTTTGAAAAAGTGATATTTAATATTTACTGTAAATTATTAACTTCATAGAAATTTTTAATTTCAAGAATAAATTCAATCATGTTGACAAACTATAAATTAGAGAAATTACTAATATTTATTAGTAGATCATATAACACTTACTGCAAACGCTCTGAAACATGGTCCTATAATTCATTCTTGTGTTTATATCATGTCATATTTTATTTCTCTGAATCTCTAAATGAACTCTAATTATTTTTTTTCTTTCAAAAATCCATCAAATCTCTTAACAAATATCATAAACTCAATATATTATTTTCTTGGTTAAGCGGCTCTAAAGTCTAATGTTAAAGTTATCATCATTTTAGACTCAATTCAAGTCATTATATTCATTTTTTAGATTCATCATTATGCTTGTCTTATAACTTATTATATTAAGTTACCAATAGTATCTATTTTATAATAAATCGAAAATTACAAAAGATTATCAAAAAGCAAAAACTAAATATTTTAAATTTTATTATTTTATTTAATCTTATATTAAATGAAAGAAACTATGACTAAAACAGGTTGAGATGCATTTGAAAAGCAAGTGAATTGAATGAACAGATTTATTCATTAGTTTAACAGTTAATTACAATACTGCATAATCAATTATATAAAAATATATTAAAAATAATAAAAGCGTAATATATATATATTTGTTTTAACATAATCTCATATCCATTATATTCAAATACTTTAAAAATTAATGTATGATAGTTAGATTCAAATTATAAAAAATGAAAATTAATTAAATCTCTGAAAGTATAAATTTTATATTTTTGATATATATATTTTCTTTTCAAAATTACAATCCCATATCAATTAACGATTTTTTTTTTATATCCATTTTCATGTGTATAATATTGTTTCAGGGTTTAAAAAAATATACAAAAATATAATTAACTTAAGATGATAATTTAGAATAATTAGTTGGTTATTTAAAAGCTAATATTGAACATTTTAAAAGCAGATAATGACAATTGTATTAGTATAATATTAATTGGCTAATGTAGTAAGTTTAAAAGGTATATAAAGTCAATCTAATTAGTATAAGATTCAATTAAAACCATTATTTTAACTAAAAAATAATCATATACGAACAGTTTTTTTATTATTATATTTGATATATATTTTTTGGTCACCAATACTTATTCTAAGCTATATATGGTTAATTATATAATTCAGACAATTATCTTAGATTATAAAAAAATTGTAATAAAATTTTAAGTTAACTTTTAATTAATATAAATTTATGGATATGTTTCTTACTTTCTCTATTTGTTTTTAGTATTATTATATGTAGTTTTTTATTAAATTTATTCTAATTGTTTTGGGTCACCATTGTAGGTTATATATAGTTAATTATACAAATAAGATAAATATTTTAAATCAAAAAGTTTATTAATATAATATTAAGTTGATCTTTTTACATGTTAAAAGTTTATAGATAATTTTCTTATCTTATTTTTAAATTAGAATTTTTTAATCTAATATTAAGTTAATTTGTTGTTTAATATAAATTTATAGATAATTTCCTTATTTTTTATATTTTCTATAATTATTTTGAAGCAAAAAGTTTCTTAATCTAATATTAAATTGATCTTTTTATATAATAAAAGTTGATAGATAATTTCCTTATTTTATATTTTAAATTAGAAAGTTTTTTAGTCTAATATTAAGTTAACTTTTTGTTTAATATTAATTTATAAATAATTTCCTTATTATGTATTTTTCTAGTATTGTAAAATTTAGAAAAATTTCTTCAATTTAAACAGTAATGTGGAATGATACTATTTGTTATTTTAAAATTAAAATCCTATGTGGACAGCCTTAGAGCACTATAGCTTCAACTTTTATATATTAATAGATACCAATGTATCATAAATTAATAGTATAAATAATAATATTTTTGTATTGTATTAGTTCCTAGTTCCTACTATTACGTTTCTAGTTATTTTTTGTCTTATATTATAGTATTATTGATTTTCGAAACGTCTATTCTGTAAGACCTCCCAAAAACATTATTTTCTTATAATGGCAGGCTTGCAGCACATCACTGAAGATGCCAAAAAATCACCATACTGGGAATATCAGAACTCTATTATTTTGTGACACGATTGTAGATAAAAAAAAATATCGATTATGTCTTGTCATTTTTTTGTTTAAATATCCTTTGATATCTTGGTATATTTTGTCTGAATCTGAATTTTCGTTTGGAGATAACAGATACACTGACGCACGTTTTAAAAATATGCCAGCTATTTCGTGAATACATTTTCAGCCCAAACAAAAAAAAATATGAATGTGTATAAAGCGGTGTTCAATGGAAAAAAAAATGCATTTGTCTTCGGCCTCCTTCATATTAGGCAAAAATTTTTTGACCAATATTACGGAAACTTTGGGGCCCCAATTTGCTTACAATTTTATTTGTATAGTGATGACATATGTATTTTTAGTAGTTTTTTTTTTAATTTATATTTTTATTTCACTAAATATTAAAAAATAATTTTCAGTCTAAATTTTATTTAAAAAAAATTATATTAGCTTTTTCCCCCTTTCATTTGCCTTCAGCCTCTTACACCGCATGTGTTTGAAGCTATGAACCATATACATGACAAAATTAATATGCAGTGTTCCCTGACCCAAAAAAAGAAAATGGTACGGAGATCAGAGATGTTCACACATATCCACTACAATTTTGGAGGGTTTTGGATTTGGGTTTGTCCCACATGAATATATATTACTATTGCAGCTTGGGTCGACTCACCGTAATCAAAGCAAGTTAGAGCCCATTACTATTGCACTATATGGTCCAATATGTAAACCATCCTTATGCCCAATATATATTTAGAAATAGAGCTGCTTGTTTGTCTTGTAAAAATTATCCATTTTCAAAACAAAAACAAATAAATATCTGAAAGACAAAATATATGAGAATCAAAACGTCTATTAATTGTAAAAACAAGAATAATTTTTAAAAATAAATATACAAGCATTTTTGTGAAAAAGCTTTTGGTATTATTTACAAATATTTTTGAGCTATTATTTTAGTAATTTTAAAATTCATTAAAAATTGAGTCAAAAATTTAACTTATATGTTAATTTTCTTTAAAAAGTAGTATAGACAAGACCAAAATAAAAATAAATCACCAATAAGTTGTCAAAAATCCAAAATTTTAAAGCTAAATCAAAAACTAAAATTTTTGAAATCCAAAATCGGAAAACATAAAATCAAAAACATAAAAACCAAACCTCTCAAACTTGGCCTAGTTAGTAGTTTCTTCGAATGCAGATATAAAACTTCGTATAAAAAGAAGACACGTGTACAATGTTATATCTCGGCAAAAATCATATTTTTCGGAATAGGAGAAGATTTTGTAGGGTGAGATGAAAAAGAAAAAGTCAAAAAACTAACAAAACAAACTCTTATCACTGAGTCTCCAAAGATGATAATAACATAAAGAGAACAGAGAGTAAAATAAAAGGCTCTTCTTTTCTTTTCTTCTTCATCTTCTGCTTCATCGTCTCCTTCACAATGGCCGGATCAGCTCTGCCTCTTCCACCGCCACCGCCGCTTTCGTTACATTCTCCGCCGAAAAATCAATCCCGCCATTCTTCTACCTTTGCCCCACCAAACCACACTCCCCAAACACCTTCCATCCGTTCCCGCCTCAGCAGAATCTGTCAAGATGGAAACCCACAACTCGCACGCCAACTGTTCGACGCAATTCCCAAACCAACCACCGTTCTATGGAACACCATCATCATCGGCTTCATTTGCAATAATCTGCCACACGAGGCTCTCCTTTTCTACTCCCGGATGAAAAAGACGGCGCCTTTCACCAAATGTGACCCTTACACTTACTCTTCAACACTCAAGGCTTGTGCTGAGACCAAGAACTTGAAAGCTGGTAAAGCCGTGCATTGCCATTTGATCCGTTGTTTACAGAACTCAAGCAGGGTTGTTCATAACTCTCTGATGAATATGTATGTCTCGTGCTTGAACGCTCCTGGAAGTGAATTGGATTCTTCGGAGTACGATGTGGTGCGTAAAGTTTTCGATAACATGCGTAGGAAGAACGTTGTGGCGTGGAACACACTGATTTCTTGGTATGTGAAAACAGAGAGAAACGCAGAAGCGTGTAGGCAGTTCGCGATAATGATGAGAATGGAGATCAAACCGAGCCCGGTTAGCTTTGTCAATGTTTTTCCCGCGGTGGCGACTTCGAGAAGCATTAAGAAAGCTAACGTCTTTTATGGTTTGATGCTTAAATTGGGAGATGAATATGTGAAGGACTTGTTTGTGGTGAGTTCGGCTATTTCTATGTATGCAGAGCTTGGCGATATTGAATCATCACGGAGAGTATTCGATTCTTGTGTCGAGAGAAACATCGAGGTGTGGAATACAATGATAGGCGTATATGTACAGAACGATTACCTGGTTGAAAGTATCGATCTTTTTCTCGAAGCAATAGTATCACAAGAGATTGTGTCTGACGAAGTAACATTCCTCTTGGCAGCGAGTGCTGTATCAGCTCTGCAGCAAGTTGAACTCGGCAGGCAGTTTCATGGTTTTGTGAGCAAGAACTTTCAAGAGCTGCCGATTGTGATATTTAACTCGTTGATGGTGATGTACTCGAGGTGTGGCGCTGTGCACGAGTCATTTGGAGTCTTTGACACAATGCGAGAGAGAGATGTTGTATCATGGAACACTATGATTTCTGCGTTTGTCCAAAATGGCTTAGATGATGAAGGATTGATGTTGCTGTATGAGATGCAGAAGCAGGGGTTTAATATTGATTACATAACTGTGACAGCTTTGCTTTCGGCTGCGTCGAATCTTAGAAACAAGGAAATCGGGAAGCAGACTCATGGTTTCCTTATCAGGCAGGGGATTCAGTTCGAGGGAATGAACAGTTACCTTATCGACATGTATGCTAAGTCAGGTCTTATTAGGATCTCACAGAAGCTCTTTGAGAGAAGTGGCTATGCTGAAAGAGATCAAGCTACTTGGAATTCTATGATTTCCGGGTACACGCAGAATGGACACACAGAGGAAACGTTTGTTGTGTTCAGGAAAATGTTAGAACAGAATATCCGACCCAATGCTGTAACTGTGGCATCGATTCTCCCTGCGTGTAGCCAAATAGGTAGTATCGACTTAGGTAAACAGCTCCATGGATTCTCTATCCGGCAGTACTTGGATCAGAATGTATTTGTCACTTCTGCTTTAGTTGATATGTATTCAAAGTCAGGAGCGATAAAGTACGCAGAAAACATGTTTTCTCAAACAAAAGAGAGAAACTCTGTCACATACACTACGATGATACTGGGGTATGGTCAACATGGAATGGGCGAGAGAGCTATCTCGCTGTTTCGTTCAATGGAAGAGTCAGGAATCAAGCCTGATGCCATCACCTTTGTTGCAGTGCTATCAGCTTGCAGTTATTCCGGTCTAGTGGATGAAGGTCTCAAAATATTCGAGGAAATGAGTGAAGTTCATAACATCCAGCCTTCGAATGAGCACTACTGCTGCATTACAGACATGTTAGGGAGAGTTGGACGCGTTGGTGAAGCCTACGACTTTGTTACAGGACTTGGTGAAGAAGGAAATGTAGCTGAGCTATGGGGTTCAATACTTGGGGCATGTAGACTACACGGTGAGCTTGAGCTGGCTGAAACTGTTTCAGAGAAGTTAGCTAAAGTAGATAAAGGAAAGAACTTTTCAGGGTATCAAGTTTTGCTCTCGAATATGTATGCCGAGGAACAAAATTGGACGAGCGTTGATAGGTTGAGGAGAGGAATGAGAGAAAAGGGTTTAAGGAAAGAAGTTGGTCGTAGTGGGATTGAGGTTGCAGGTTATGTAAATTGTTTTGTGTCTAGAGATCAAGAGCATCCTCAGTCTGATGAGATATATGATGTTATTGACGGCTTGGCTAAAGATATGAGGGGTGATTCGTATCTGACAACATTCCCAATTGTTACTCCAAGTTTGGAACTGGAGGAGTGAAGTAGAATGCGAGTAACGCTTTAGCTCTCACAGAATAAGGAGCCAAGATGTGAGGAAAAGTGAGATGATTCACGGCCGTAAAAGTCGGTAAGCGCGTAAAAACTCTCGTTCTTTTGCTTTCTGAAGCTCTTTGTTGGTGACATTGAAGCAGATCTCTATGGTCATAAACACTCTTTGTTCATCATTGTCTTCAGCAATTGTTGGGATCCACCAGTTCCTGGGAAACTTTACCTAACCAGTCATAAGTCAGGAGATGGAGGTCTTAAACCAGTGGCAGGCAACTCAAGTGAGATTCTAAAACCATTATTTGCCTCACATTGTGCAGTTTGATCTTTGTTTACAGTACAGTAGTACAAGCTGATCATGAAGAAGTCAACGAAGAAACTGGAAAATAGAAATGGATATAAATAATGAAAAAGACACCATTTTAGTTTCCTTATCTTCACTAGGCACCTTCTCTTGTAAACTTTAATTTTATAATTATTTTTATCTTTCATAATTTAAAATAAATGATGAATGGAACTGAATTAGACCTGGAATTTCATGTAGTCTTTTAAAGATATAAACATAATAAGTTTACTTGCTTTGATTTAATAAAATAGTTATAAAAAATAAATTACAAACAACAAAACATTGGCCAAACTTTTAACTATTATGAAATTTTTTAAAATAAAATTTCATTTCTGTATGTTTTTTTTTATGAGAGTTTTTTTTAGTTTCTATATATGAGAGTTACTTTATATATTAAAAATACCATGTGCTTGTAGTCTGAAATTTACATGACCATCTAGAAGAAAAAAAACAACTTAACCACTAACTAGTCCATCACTCATAAGATATATATTTAAAAAAAAAATACATTTTTCAATATTACTAAAAACTGTTAGGTGAGAGAATATCAGAAAGTTTGCTAATATTAGAAAGTTTGTTCCAATTCAATGCTTCCATGTGTTTTTAAATCACCTTTTTAGTCTAGCTTTTTTTAGAACATTAGATCATTATCTAATAGAATAGATTATCTCATTTATCTAAATATTACAGAACTAATGAAACCATATCTACTGTGAATAGACATAATTTAATCATAGATAACAATAGAATCTATCAAAATATAGATTGAGAGTGTGTAGATGTTTCTATAAAAAAATTTTGTGTAATTGTATAGTATATCGTAATTGGTGACTGAACCCAAAATGCATATTGATAATGATATTAAGAAAAGACGAGTGCAATTTCACATAAGGTTAATGGGACCCACAATGTGTTCAGATGCATCCCCTCTTCCCAACCTATTTCTCACTCAGTTTTGTCATTTCTTCTACATATTTTTTGCTTTTAAAATTCTTCAATGTTGTTTCCTTTTATATTATTTTATTTGTCAAATAAAAACACGTCTGCGTTATGATAGAAATATTCCCTCTCATTAATTTATGGATTTATCGTAGGAATCTAAAATCTAAAAAAAAATGGAGAAGACAAGATTAAAAATCTAAACACATTCTATAAGAATAGAGTTTGGCTTTGGATATATTGGCCAAACTCTAAGTTTAACATCGATCTACGTCAAAGACCAATCTCACTCTCAGTCTAAATCATAATTATAGTTATAATCATAATTAATATTGATCGCGAATGAATTAAAAGAAAAAAATACAAACGATAACGTAAGAATCTAGGCATGTTCATGTTGGTAGCCTACGTTCACCAAAAAGCTTCCCCTGTTTCCGAACGAAAGGCAACTTTGATTTCTATATGATCCAATCAATAGTCTCGTATCTCTATATTTTATTGTTAAAAGATTATTCTGGTCTTTACGAAAAGTTTTCTTCAATATATTTCAATAATCTTAAAAGTTAATGATTAAAGAGAAAGAAAAAAGCAATTAAAACTGTGAAAAAGAAAAAGGCTAATCACTGTTTACCGTCTACAAGTCATATGATAATATATATATATATATATGAAACTAACGAACAGAAAATTATAAAGATAGACTCATATCCATATTCTCTCTTTATCGTTCGCGCTAATTTGGTAAAGCTACATTCACATTAAGCTCATGTTTGAGGAAATAATGTCTACAATCCAATATAAAACCTAAAGTTGGATCTAAGCTATTTGCCTCGTAAAACTCACACTCATATTCTCTAATCTATTTTATGGATCTAATTTGGTAAAACAGCAAAAGCTACATTCACATTAATTTCAAGTAAAAAGTCATATTATATGGAACTAACAAATTTCTTTTTTTTTTGAAGTTATGACTTATATGCATATTCTCTCTTTATCGATCGTGCTAATTTGGTAAAGCTACATTCACATTATGATCATGTTTGAGAAAATGTCGACAATCGAATAAAAATTGGATGTAAGCTACAGTATATATTTGCCTCGTAAAACCTACACTATATACATATATGCTAATATGAACATTTTATAAAAAAAAAAAAGTTATAACTAATTATACTCATATTCTCTATTCTATCGATCTAATTTGGTAAAACAGCAAAAGCTACATTCACATTGATTTCAAGTTTGAGTTTCTACAATCCAATAAGAATACAAACAATGGATGTAAGCTATTTGCCTCATATTTCCTCCATTATGTTCACGTTATATTTGTATTTCTTTGACTGATATTTGAGAACTACAACTTTTCACATGCAATTGAGAACTTCACGTGAAATTTATTCTTTTTATATTGATATATTAGTGTTCGGGGACATTGTTTTATTTTAACTAAGTGTCATAAAAATATGGACTCTATAATTAATACGAATGATACTTTACTCTCGTAAAAATTATATAGAATTATTTGGAATACACTATCGTATATTTCTTATTACCAATTTGCAATTTTGAATGCAAGCAAGTGTGCAACTTCAGTCATTTAATATTTGCCTATGACCATGATTTTTTTTTTTTTTTTTTGCAACATTTAGGACCATGATATAAGGCTATAACTCATGCTAAAAGCCTAAAACAAAGATGAAAAAAAGCTTAAATATGAAAACGAAAAAAAAACTTAGATATACAAAAGTCAAAGTTTTCATTCTATGACAAAGAAAGTCAGTACCTAACATTTCTGCCTTTATGCGAAAAAAAAAATATTCAAAAAAGAATCCAATCGTTTTCTCATTGCATCCTCGAAGACGATGTATTACTATTCGTCGCTTCCCTGGACGACGGAGCAGAACCTCCTCCAGCACCATCCGCCGTCCCAAAAACACCGGGAACCATCGTATTAGGGTTGCTCATGTTACCATAACCAACGACGGGATTCACGTTGTTTAACGAGAACATATAAGGCCGTTGCGGTGGAGGCGGCGCGTGAGGCTGGTAATTATATTGCCAAGGAACTTGTTGAGAAGATCCGGCGGATGGATCCGAAGACGAGGTGAGGCTAAAACCAGAAGTGGTATTACCGGACCCGAAAGCCATAGCTGATGGACCGCCCGTGAACTGCTGAACCATGGCGCGGAAGTTGGATGTGTCGGTGTTAAGAAGTGTTGTTGGTGTTCGACGTGAGGCTCTTGATCTTCTACGTGCCGGTTTGGTTACACGGCCGGTTTCTGGACTCAGGCGAGAGTCCATGGATGAGGTGGCTTCACCGGAGGGAGACGCAGTGGTGGTGGTCGTGACGGCGGTTGAAGTGATGGTGGAAGTTGTGAAGAAGGTCTGGTTGTTGTTGTAGAGCTGAGGCCATTCGTTTGGGTTAGCCATTTTTGTGTCGTGTCTAAAGACTGTGTGAGATTGTAAGAAAGAAAAAAGCATTTGCCTACATTACTTCTTTATTTATTTGGGTTTAGTGATTCGACTTGGTCAAAGGAAAGACTATTCTAAATCAATCATGACCGTTGATTTTAGGAAACATGTTCATTTACACAGATTCTTTGGCTTTGCATTTCTTCCCTAACCGAAAAAATAAATTATTCTTATACTTCTTTATTAATATGTTTTAATCTGATTCGATATTATCATGATTTAGGAAAAATCATAAAATAATGGACATTTCGAAGTTACAATTAGTTGAGTTTTACAAATAAACTAGAAGGATTAACTTAATCCGATTAAGTTTGGTATTGGCTACTTTTTTTTTTTTTTTTCTCAACTAAGGTATTGGCTACTTTCCCAACAAGTTGACGAAATTGGCCCCTTTCACTGTGTGTATATTCTTTTATTAAATAGTAAATAAGTCCCTCACTTTATATGATCGTCACAAAGCTGAGGACATATTTCCTGAACGTTCTTCCTAACCAAAACGTTAATATATATATAGTATACTCATATCACGTCGCCTGCTTAGTGCAGTAGCCGTATTATATAGCACGAATGAATAACGACGGATGTACGATAATAATAACAATGATGAGATTTGTTAATATACTAGTACTACATGCATGTATATCATTTTAAAAATATTAGACGTACTAGAATATAATACACCGACAATTTTGTTCAAAACCCATAGCATAATGAGAAGCTTGTAGGCTGTTTTAATCAGCGAAAACGATTAGTCGATTATCCATTTAAAAAAGAACAACTAAAGAAAGAAATAGCTTTCGTGTATGATACTTGGACATTATAAGGTCAAGAAGACTATTGATTGTTTAAGATTATGATAACTAAAATCCACTGTGGTAATAAACTAAGGAAATATAAGTTTACCACTAGTATTTTGATAATTGGTAGGTACTTATTATTTACGCAGTTGATTAAGATATAAGTGTACGACATAGATTAATTGACGGGGTAGGTGACTTTGAATGAATGTAAGTAACGTTAAACAAGTTGCGACCAAAGATTGAAACAGGAAACTAGTGAGAATTTTCAAAGAAAACCATAAGCTGATCCAGACGTGTGATACGTAATAGGCAACTACATCATCGTTCTCTTTTGTTAGAATTTTTGCGTCAATCACATATATAATATATAGTTTTGGAAGAGATCACATCTCTTTTCCAAATTTGTTATGAAATTAAGTTTTGACAGATTTGAAAAAGATAAGGTTGGGATCAAAGAACAAACCATATACTATTTTGTATGTGGTTCAAGATAAGGAATAATCTGATACAAATTTAAGAAACTTGATCAAAAGAATTAACAAGAGTTTACAAATAGAGAATATCCTCTAAACACTGTTTCTCCTTCCTCTAAATTCGAACAGTAAATGATGAAAAGCTTGGGGATCATCAAGAACTAATACAAACACAAACGATATTAACAGAAGGGAAACAATACAACGTCCTATTTAACACTTGAGCCGATAAAACAGAGCTTTTGCTCTCGGTTCTGTTCCAAAAACCTGATCCTGAAGTGAGCTTCCATCTTTCCAGCGCTTGTTGGCTTCTGGTCTACAGAGATTTGAATCTTTCATCAACAGACTCTTTAAGGATTTGAACCGTGGTTAGGTTTTTAGTCTGCTTTTAAGTGTGTCTAGACGCGTCCTCATGCAACTGTGTAGTCCTCACATTAGGATCATCCTGTACAGTAATGAAAATGCATGTTTCCATGAACAAAGATGGCCAGTAGATAGTAACAGGAAGATATTACGACTAAAAGTTTACCCGGATATCGTATGGAAAATTGGGAGGACGGAAGAAATCTACTCCCTGGAAAGAACAAAGTAAGATTGATCATCGAACTGATCTTGAAGTCTTGAACAAAATTTGACAGTGCTCATGAAAGCTCTGAGAATAAGGTACCTGTCCATGGATGCCTTGCTGAGCAGTGTAGTAACTGTCGTAGCTTGGTGCTATTGAGTTCAACTGTCGCTACAGAAAACCAGCCGGGGATTTTTTTTTTTTATCCAAAGTTAATGAAAGAAAAACAGCGGAAGCTACTTTTACAGAGAGGTTTCATGGTCGATGTTCATACCAATCCTTGAATCGTTTGTTGATTCCCATAGAAACTATCGCGATTTGGCGCCATTAAGTTCAGCTGGACCTGTAGAAACACATATCAGACCACATTACTTACAAAAATCTCAATCTATAAGAGAATAACATGCAAGTATTTTGTGCTTAGTTACCATATTCTGTACGCTCTGCTGTGTTCCATAGTAACTTTCTATACCAACTGTCCTTGGGCTCAGCTTATCCTGCAATTATCAAACTCAGATGTCAAATATTTAGGGGGCTCTTGTTTAATAGAGGCTTGCTACGACATATCAACAAAGACAGACCATCTGTTGCAAGCTTTCTGGCGCTGCAACTGGCATAACCTCCTGCTCTGAGTTCACCTGCAATTAGTATATGGAATCATCAGACTTGCAATAAGAAAAACTTTAAGTTGTATGCAAAAAGAGATCGTAAACAAGAAGTTACTTTTCTTTTCTTGGTTGGATTCTTTTTCTTGCTCGTCTTGCTTGCATTTCTGCTTTGGTTATCCTCCTCCACGGAGATCAGACCTTGAGTTGGTGACGTGACCACATCTGGAAGACTTCTCCCGGAAGTATTAACACCAGCACAGTTTCCCAAAGCTTCTTCAATAGCAAGGAAGGCAATATTGTAACTCTCTTGAGAGAAGGATGCCTCTTCACTCAGCTTTAAAGCTCGCTGGCACAAATCGTTATACCTCTGGAGCCTCGTCTGCAACTGCTGAGGTTCCCCTGAAAAATGCCGGCTTTTTGCATCTTTCGTCCACCGTTTCAATATGTACTGCGAGGGGATGGAAGAAAGATGACAACACTGAAGAACGTTAAGCGTGTGTCTGCAGAGATAGCCTTTATACTCAAATAGCCGACAGATGCACGAGACTTCAGCCTTTGCTTGGTTCCATGTTACCACAAAGTCCTGGTTGTTTTCAAAATCCTGAACTCTAAAAGTAGAACATGTTGCATCTCGGTTCTCCTCCCTGGGAGAACACGCGATTGCACCCAAAACTTCACACTGGAATCTTTTGAATACAGCAGGAGTATAGACTTCAGAAACACTCTTCTCAAATGGCGACGGAGACTTCATTGCTGGCGGCTTGTTCCACGTTTCAGAATCAGCTTTCGCTTCTTCTTCACATCTATCTTGCAAAATTGTATCGTATAGTTTCACGAATTCTTGTACACTAGTCTTCTTATGCAAGTACTTGTCGAAGAAAGCATTAATACTATCAGCTCTCTGAGATGTAGACATCCCTGCCAAGAGAACATCAGTCATGTAGGTAGGTGCCCATTTCCTGCGGTCTTCATATAACGACTGCATCCATTGATCGTCCTTGAGACCGAATCTAGAAAGAATCTTCCACCATCTCCTCGCAAAGTCTTCCTCCTTCCATGACTTATAAATGCACTTCTCGAACTTTGGTGTAAAATCTTCCTGTTGCTTAACAACTTGACCAAGGTTCTCAGAGAGCTTGAGCAATACATGCCAAAGAAAAAGGCAATGTTGGGTATTGGGGAAGACCTCGGGGACAATTGTATTCATTACGACATCTTGCTCAGTGATCAAAACCTTCGGAGCTTGTCCCCCCATCGCTTTCAGCCAGGTCTCCATCAACCAAGAGAATGTAGCTGCGCTCTCGTCGGACAGTAAAGCACACCCAAGGACCATATATTGGTAATGCTGGTTCACACCAACAAAAACAGCAAGCGGCATCTTGTACTTGTTTCTCACGTAGGTAGTATCAAGAGAAACAACATCACAAAAACTACCATAGTTGTGCCTGCTCTTCGCATCTACCCAAAACACATTCTTGATTCGCTGATCATCACCAAGATCCACCGCGTAAAAAAAGTTGGAATTCAAAATCTGCATCCGTGACAAGAAGTCAAGCAGAACTTTGAAATCCCCCGTCTCCACTGACAAACTCCGACCTTTCTCGAAAGAACTTTTCGAATCGGTTTTCAAGCTGATAACAGTCTTGTACTCAGCAAACTGCTTAGCCATCGCAGCGTAAATCTTCCTCGTCTGTTCACTCACAGCCTGTGCAGGCAAAAGCTCGTGATTATGCTCCCTCACAAAGCTGTGAATCACCCATTTCCCATCAGGCCTTCTCTTAACATGCATGCTAGCTTTACAGTCAGTCTTCGCACACGTTCTACGTCCAGCCATATTCTCAGGGTCTTGCTTAGTTTGTCTAGCTCGCGGCCTATTGAAAGACTTGTCATACTCTCTTTTAGTACCATACCTAGAGCAAGCGAACTTCGCATCGATAAACTCCCTCGTCGTCTTCGACCTACGACTGTTCTGTATCGCAGTGTTGAACCCAATGGCTCGTGAATACTCTTGGTAAAACGAATACGCTTCACCGTGTGAGTCGAACTCCATACCGTTGAGCGGTTCAAGATTCATACTTCCCGTGTACTCAACCAATTCTCCCGCCGTCGGAGCAACCATCCCTGCACTGTCGTCGGTGTGTACCTCGACGGTGACATCCTCGATTTTGCCAATGTCTATATCTTCATCGAGCTTGTGCTCGTTCTGCAACACATTATCTTCCTCACCTTCTTTGCAGATGTCACCTGAATGTAGCCGAAGATCTATATCCATGACCTAATTAGCACACTTCCTCCTGCAAAAAAGCAAAAAAGAAGAAACATTTCATTGGAATTTAAGGTCAAAAACAATGAACCAAACAACACAAAAAGAGAATTCAGTTCGCTTTGGATTATTTATTATGCATTTGTTGTTATAATTCGTGTCGAATCGAATTTGGAATTGATCAAAGACTAATCCTTTGTTAATTTTGTGGAATTACCTCAAAGGCGAATCGAAAGCACCAATCTGTAATCTCGACGCGAGGAAGGAAGGAAGGGAGAAGAAGGACGCACGCACGCGCCAATCGGTGCGAGTTGGCGTTTCGATCTGCGGAAAGGGAAGAAGATGGATGATGATAGAGAGGAGAGAAGAGAGAAAAATGGTGTCTGATGTTCACGCGATCTGAGGGAGCGAGTGGGCGGAGGAGGCACGATTCTTCTTTTTTTGCTTTGGTTTCTAGGGTTTCTCTCTCTCTGTCTAAAACGCAGCACCATATGTAGATAGATATATTATCGTATGTATCTCTTTCTCTCCAATTAAAAAAAAAAAAGAATAAAAACATTTTTTTGTTCTTGTCTGAGTTCCATATTTTACCCCGCTGCGCACGCGTTGCGCGTGCGAATACTTGCTTGGTAATTAGAGGAAGCGTGAGTAATGGCATTATTAAGACACTATAGTCTTATAGAGGTGTCTACGAGACTTTAGGCTTTTAAATGGTTGGTCCACGAACGATTAAGATTGTACTTTTTTCCAAAATTTAGCTTATGCTTTTTTTTTTCTTTCCAAAATATATATTTATTTGGTTTCTATATTTAGGTTGTCTTGCTTTATGACTGTATAAAACATTTTAAACTAAAAATATATTTCCAAGTTTTAACTCTTGTTTCAGGTTCAAGAGTAACCGTAGAATTTTAGACCGAAACTCATGCATTTTAAAACATCATTATTGGAGGTTTTTCAGTAGAGATTCTAAAAAAAATATATAACATAAAAAATAAATAATATTTATTTATTGTTTGAGGCTCTAAAACTTGTGTAATCATTATCTAAAAACTTGTTTTTAACCTCTCACAATAAAAAAACTACTATATATTATTTTATGTTATTTTTTTTTGAACTTGTATTGAAAAACCTCCAATAATAGTGCTCTTAGACCAAAACATTTAAATAATATTTATTTATTGAGGCTCTAAAATTTGTGTAATCATTACCAAAAACTTGTTTTTGAACCTTTCACAATAAAAAAAATACTATATATATTATTTTATGTTATTTTTTTTTAGAACTTCTATTGAAAAACCTCCAATAATGGTGCTCTTAGACCAAAACATTTGTGTTTTTCTCCCAAGCGGAAATCAAAATAGAAGTTCAAAAACTCACAATTTTGGTAAGAAATTAAGAATCCTACACTAACCTGTAATTAATCCGCTATTTACAGTAGTGAGAAATTACTATAAAAAACTTCAAAATAAAATTTCTAATATTCTTTCAAGTGTGTATGTGTAATTTTGAAATGTGAAAAAAAAAAGAATTTGAAATGTGAATTACTACAATTTCATTTTTGAAAAACAAACTGAAAATGAACAAAGACAGCAGATATCATTCGCTAATTTTGTATATTAAAAAAAAATCCACGAGAGTAGTCCTAATGTAATATACTTTAGTCAAACTATTTCGACTTGATTAAGACTTAAACCTGTCATAGTCAGAGTCAGAGAGAGACGGACGACATTTTCTCAGTCGCTTTCTTTTTCTTCCGTCTTACAAGTTACAGCTACTCCCCTTTCCACGATCAACTACTCTCCACTTGATCATCGCGGCGGTGGCAACGTGGCGGAGACGTTGTCGAGACTAGTCGGCTTAGCTAGTGTTGTCTCTGCTTGGTGGTGTAGCTATGGTGAGGAAACACGGTTGGCAACTTCCCGCTCACACATGTCAGGTAATCTCAAGTTAAACCTTTCTCCATCCCCATTAACTCGAACTCATTTCCGCGTGATTCGATCGATGGAAAGTCACGAAAAGAATTGTTTGTCAGGTGATTGCGATTACGGTGTTTTGCTTGTTGGTGGTCGCTTACTACGCTTTCTTCGCTCCGTTCGTCGGAGGACGCATGTGGGAATACATTTTGATCGGCGTTTACTCTCCGGTGGTATGTTCGATGCTTCTTCAAGCTATTGTGTTTACTTGATGGATGTTGTTAGAATCATATGTGACAGCCACAGCCTCCTTCGTGTATCATGTGTTTTGCAGGCTCTTCTTGTTTTCGTTCTGTATGTTCGGTGTACTGCGATCAATCCTGCGGATCCAAGAATCATGTCGATATTTGGTACAGGCATTAACAGAGCTGACGTGGCTCATGTCTTATCGAGCAGAGATATCTCTAGAAAGTCTGATGAAGCTGGCAGTGAGTTGCAGTCTTCTTCTCCTTCAGTTGTTTCCATGAGTTCTACCTTAGCAGCAAACTCTAGTGTGAAAGGTTCTGTAGGAGATGCTCAAAGAGTGGAGGACTCTGTTCCTAGAAAGTCTTGTTATAATCCTCTGGCTATCTTCTGTTGCGTGTTTGTTCTTGAAGACTGCTGGAAACAGGAAGAGACGGCTGAACAACAGGGAAACAATGAAGAGGCTTTATATTGCACAGTGTGCAATTTTGAGGTATAGTAGTAACACAGTTCCAAGATTCAGTGTATGCCTTTTAGTTCTGAAGTCTGTATGCTTCACAGGTACACAAGTTCAGCAAGCATTGTCGGAGCTGTGATAAATGTATTGGTGGTTTTGATCATCATTGCAAGGTAAGCTTTCTGATGTTTTAAATGTTTTTCATGCAATCAGCTACCATTTTTTGGATATTTGACTGGATCTTAATGGGTTTTGTAATAAAAATGCTACAGTGGCTTAACAATTGCGTCGGTCGCAAAAACTACATGTCTTTTGTCTCTTTGATGACTGCCAGCCTTCTTTGGGTATATATGTATCTGCCTCCTTGTATGTGCTTTTCTTGAAATTATTCTTACTTAACCACTAAGAGGTTAAGTTTCTCTACCTCAGCTCATTATTGAAGCAGCAGTTGGAGTTGCGGTTATCGTGCGTGTATTTGTTAATAAGAAGAGCATGGAAACAGAAATTGTCAATAGACTCGGAAATAGCTTCTCTCGAGCTCCTCTTGCGGCAGTTGTCGTAAGTATTCTTGATGTTGTGTCGTTGCTTTGAGGTGAGCTCCTGTTTGCTAATGTCGTATCTGCAAATTATGTAAGGGTCTTTGCACTGCTCTTTCCATTCTGCCATGTTATCATTTGGGTGAACTTCTCTTTTTCCATATGCTGCTCATCAAAAAGGTCAGTATGATATCGTGCCAAGACTATTTTAGATAGAAGTTAGTAGACTCTATATAGTAAGAAGTTAGCCATTCTCCCAAACTCCTTTCCCAATATAGAAGCTCTAACTACGTTATTTAACTTATCTCTACAACTTTGTTTAACTTGCTGATGGCATGTTCCAATATAAGCAATGTGAGCTTGTCTTCTGCTTAATAACGGCAGGGAATCACAACATATGAGTATGTTGTGGCTATGAGAGACATGAGCGAGGCTGAAGCATCTGTTGACGAGGAAACTCAGAATGTGATCTATTCTCCCACCGGTTCTGCCACAACCGGTTTTAGTGGTGGAAGCTCTCTCGGTCTACCATACAAAAATGGAGTCTGGTGCACTCCACCTAGAGTGTTCGATAATCAGGTACCTTTTTTTTGTAAAACAAAATATGTAATTGTTCTTTTTCGTCGCATGATCTACTCTCTTGTGAAACTCTAAAGAGTTTTGATTGCAGTAGGTGGGATCAGTCCCTATATGTAACCCTGAAAGCTGAGGCTTTTGTGAAATGTGTTGATTGTTGCATACATGTTCTGCTTGAACAGAGATGATGTTCATGTATTCAATACTATTTATTTCTATTGCAGGATGAAGTCATTCCGCATTTAGACCCTCACATGGTCTTATCGACCGTAGATCCAGATGCAGCAGAGAGAGGCATCAAGGCTCCGAAAAGACCCGTCAAGCGTAATGCATGGAAGCTAGCGAAGTTGGATGCAAATGAAGCTGCAAAGGCAGCAGCTAGAGCCAGAGCATCCTCATCTGTCCTAAGACCAATAGTTAATCGCCATATACCTGATAATGAACTTAGTTCAATTGGTACGGTTAGTATCATCAGTAGTGTAAGCACAGATGCAAATGTGGCTGCAAGTGAAGAGACACGGAACAATGATCTAAGGTCATCTCTTTCAAGAAACTCGTTTGCTCCAAGCCAAAGTAGCCGGGATGAGTATGACACTGGGAGCAATGGTGTGAGCAATTTCAGCAGTCCAAGCCATGTTCACGAGTCTGTCACACTTGCTCCTCTCCCTCAAAATCCTACAGTAATTGGCCATCGTATCACTGCAACAACACATCACATGCACTCGACGTTTGATAAACAAGTGGTCGACAGAGGAAACAACTCGGATCCACTGTTCCTCTCTGCTCCTGCATCTTCTCGTCTGAGAGATGTGAGAAAGACATCAGTTGTTTGGGATCCTGAAGCTGGGAGATACGTATCAGCTCCTGTAACGACAATGCCTGAAGTCCGCAACAGATTGCCAAATCCTAGCTCACGAGCAGCCAACACTAAGAATCCAAGACCCATTCTTCCACCTCAAGTTTTATCTTCTGGATCATCAGCGCTTAAGGCTCCTCTTCCTCTGCAGCAAGCCGAAAGAAGACTGACATATACAGGTGACTCTATCTTCTTTGGAGGACCTCTGGTTAATATCCCGACTAGAAATAAGCCGAGAAGTGAAGGGAGCTTAGTAAGAGAGAGACAAGACAGATTAACATCAACACTTCACCGAGATGCAAGATTGAAAAGGGATACAACCTCACACCAGCTTCCTGTATTTGCCCCTGGAAGTCACGGGACAAACTTTCAACCTGGTTTTAGCATCAAGTAGATAAACCAACAGTATTTCTTAAAAGGCTCTAATCTTCTACAAAACGCATTCCCAATTCTTGGAGAGGCTCAAAACATCAATGGAACTGTTCCACCAACAGGTTATGCGCTGTGTTGAAGTACCTCCGAGAATTGAGTTACTGAAATTTCCGTGAAGCTTGCCATCATTTTTCAGCGTTAACTTTGAGGATTGTTTTTCTTCAAATTGGACCATTGCAAAACAGAAATGTCATAACTTTTGATTCTTCAGAGAAGCATAGACGTCTTCTTTCATGCATCTCTTCGCTTCTTAACATTTTCTTCCCTGCACTTTAATGAATCACTTTGCCGTTTCCACAAGCTGATAAGCCAAGTGATACATAATTTTGATAATAATATTATCACACTTAAAAGTAAAACGTATACAAAAACAACGTACTATATATATCACATTGGGAAGGCCATGAACAGCAGTTCTCCCAGCAAAATCTGTTTCGCAAAATATACCCCAAACACCTTGAATAATAACACTACTTACCAATCCATAAAGAATCCACAGAGAATCATGGACAAAAAGGATGGTATATATAAATAACGACAACAATGAAGGCAGAAAGACGCCAACACGATGGTGATGGTGTTCTCTTCTTGATCGATGTACCAAGCAACTCTCTCAAGTCTGATACCCGTTGTGTTCTCCCATGATTTTTTTTTTTTTGTTTTTTCATTCCTTCTATCAGAAGCTGTGTATGTACAGGAACGATGGGAGAGGGGTTTTGAGCTGACTATCCTCAGAGCTACACACTTTAGCAGGGCTATGCAAGCCTCTGCTTTATTGGGTCGGAGTTGCGTCTTCTCTGGTTCTGGGCAGATTTGGCTTTAGCTGACTGAGATCCTAAGGATTTTCCTGCTCAAGAATGTTCACAATTTAGACTTATAAAAAAACAAAAGGTCAAAAGACAGCCTAAATGTTTCAAAGATCCAAATGTATTGCTTCTTAGTTAGATGTGACTTGTTCCATGTCTAATTGCTGATGTATTCACATTGATTTGAGGCTTGGTCCCACTGACATATTAGATCAGATTTGTGGGTTGTACTACTACAACTTAGCGATCCTAATATTATTTGTGGTCTTTATCTTTATGACCAATGCAAAACTAATTATCTTACCACTATCACCATGATGATAAGACTATTCTCTCAATCTTAAAAAGGGAAAATAAAAGAGGAATGCTAGGGGTAGAGAAAGAGATCTGACCACTGTTTGGAAGAGATAACCGTTCCTTTGAAGATCTATCTAGCTGTCTTGATCTTTCTTTTGGATTGCTGTGCGATCTTGGACCAGCACCAGGTCTTGAGTTAACTTCTACAGCAAGATCATCTTTAGCAGGCTTTGACCTAGCCTTGGACACCACAGGCATGCTTGAAGATATTCCAGGGGAAGACGAGCTACCATCTGACAGAGATGGTCCAGTTGCCTTTTGACTTGAAACACCGGATACAAAAATTGAAGTGATTGGCATCTTGTTTGCAATTTTCATCTGAGTTTTATGCATATTCTCAGACTGCTCCATATTGTTTTCACCTAGTTTCGCATCCTCCCTGAGGTTACTGTCAAGAAACCGGTTCTCCCATGGACGAACAGCCATCCATCTTTCCAGCCAGTTCCATCCCCAGTTGTTTTTGTCAGGTTGAAAGCCACTGTGCGCAAACTGCCGAGTTCCTGCTTGCCACTACAAGAGAGCAATTTATATGTAAGAGAAAAGAAGATCCTTTAATAGCTACACAGAAACAACAGCACCAGAAACTATTTAACGGGACTGAGATGAGGCCAATAACATAGGCAAAACGATACACTTTAATGGAAAAAAGATATGACCAAATTGATCCGGCAGAAAAAAGGTTACTCATTAACAGAGAGCTGCAGGGAGAAGGTGAGAATAAATATATAACAGCTAAGTTTTGCAAGTCACAGTGTTTGGTTAAAGATTGGTCCTCTGGAAGAGAACCCATGACTATCAGATAGACTATTTAGGGAATGTTACGATTTAAACAAAGTGAGCAAATTCAAACGATTACTTCTTAACAAGCATAGTGTGGTTATGAGTAACCTGGTGAGTCAACGCATATGCCATAGCCCTCTCACGCTTAGCTGCAGCTTCCTGCCTCTTAAGCAGCTTGGCTTGAATTTGTTCAACAGATCCAATGCTATCGCACCAACCTTCCTGAGAAATGATAGCACATCGTCAACATGACTGTAATAGAAAATTAAAGGCCAACTACAAGATAAACAGAAAATAATTGAATGTCACCTCAATTTCTCGAACTCGGGATTCATCAGCTAGCTGTTGCTGAAGCATCTGCTGACCCGTTTCACTTTCCAAGGCGAGACGAACACGTCTTGCGCGTACACGAGCCTGGACTCTTACTAACGCTTGCATGCATCGAAGCGTTACAGCTGCTTGTTTTCTCACAGCGTGTCCTCTGACAAGGGCTTGAAGTCTAACCAATCCCTTCAACGCTCGTAAAGCCCTTCTTGCCTGGAAAATGTATTATCTTTCTCTCAGTCCAGTCAAAATCATAGAGTAGAGGGTGAAAACGATAATAGAAAATCACAACACAGCAGATTGTAAGAAAGCATACATATTATCAGAATCTTGTACATTTTTCGTCTCGGGGACATTATTAATGTGTATCTCATTCAACACAAACAAGAGAAACCATAGAGTAAAGCATACAATAGATATATAAGACTATCATAAGAATAATTAATCAACTTAGCAAGGCGAAATTGATACCAGAAATCCTCGATAAGCCGTTTGGATTCGCGTTGCAGCCCGATGTTCCTTCGTTTGTTCTTCATAAGCTGCACCATATGATTGTATCGAAGTTGAAGTAGAGACCCCATTATCTATCATGCTATGCGCATTGGAATCTCCAAATCCATCTTGAAACTTTTCAGCATCAAAATCAACTGAATGCTTTCTCCCAAACCGGCTCTTGGTTGCAATCTTCACCTTCATTGAACAAACATATTATGCAAATACCCCAAAAAGATGACCACCATTAGCATAATAATTAGATAAAGAGAAACTCTAGTAATCAAATAGCATAGACTACTTACATTATCATCCTTTTTTGAAGACTTTGACTTATCAGATTTGGTGAAACCAACCAATGCTTTAATCCATCTCCCCGAAGCACCCATTGTATCAAAAATATCAACGATCACCAAGTTAACAACAAGCTGCAGGATTTCATTTTAGCAGCTGAATTATTCAAAAAGAAACAAACTTTCTCTTTTTGGATTGAAGCAACAGATACCCAAATAAGGAAACTCAATTGAGTAATTAAAATTCTTCGGACAATGTTAGCATCCCAAAATTAAAACCAAAGAATTTAGTGACGAGCATTTGGTCAACTTTGCAATAAACTTTCAAATTAAGAGTGAGGACAATTGAGAAACGAGCAGACGTAAAAAACTTAAGATAAAACAGAATAAAGCAAAGTTAGAAACTTTACCGGCGGCGAAGGAAAGATCGGCCGATGGAGATCTCTTGAAAGGGTGTGAGAGTGAGTGATATTTTCAGTCAGTGACCGTCTTTCTTGCCTACTTTTTCTCTCTCTCCAAAAAGTCCATATTTTTCTCTCTTTCTCTCTCTAAATTTGTGAAGATTACAGATAGGACTCTCCTTGCTAAAAAATTGATTTTTATCGTTTCGTTTCCCTCTACTCAGATACGAATGAATGATTGGATAGATTGCACGCCGTGTAACCTGAACTTCTCAGCGTTTATTGAGTTGTAAAACGGCAAGCAGTCTAGTTTCTGATATTTCATATTGTTTTTTTTTTTTTTGTCGGCTTAAAATTTCATTATAAACCTTGTTTGTCTGATATTTCATATTGTTATGTTTAAATGCATGCATTTATACTATATAAGTTTTTAAATAATAATATTTGAATGAGAAAGACAATTTTTTTTTATCTTATGTGACGTCTTGTCAATGTCATGTGGATGATATGATGCGACTGATTTGTAATGTTTGGAATTTTAACGCGATCGTTTTTCTCTATTGTTCTCTAATGATTTGTGACTTTTGTGTTAGTATCGTTGTGTTACTTGCGACTCCGATTCAAATCCACATGTGTTTCTTTTTTTTTTTCATCTGAAAGTAAGATTAAGATACCAAATCCACATGTGTTTCATGTTATTAAATAGAAAAACAAAATGGACATGTTAATAAAAAAAAAAACAAAATGGATATATCAATAGAAAATATCTATCTTGATGAAAAGTAAGTAATGGTTTCATGATCCGTAATCTTTTGCCTCAATGGTAAAAGAAGTATGTTTACCAAAAAAGAAAAGAAGTATTTAATGGTAACAGTGCCGTGCCAGCCCTATCAGGGGATTGAGGCAAGTTTTAAAAAGTGGTTTAATATTTTTTAAACAATAATCATAATATAATTTTAAGTGATATAAAATATTTAGAAACATCTAAAACAATAATAATTGCATCTGTGGGTTTCTTTTTTTTTTCCTTTTTCTGTTTATGAATCATATATATTTATAGAGAAACTTTTGTGAATATTTTTTTTAACAAATTCAGTAAAAAATAAAATAATAATCAATATTCATATAGTAAGAGAAGAACAAGTATGATGTTTCATATATGTCATAAATAAAATCTAATTTTAGTATGTAGATCAACATTCATACCATTAACATGAAAAGAACTAATTACTAAAGTCAATTATAAGAAAATTTTGTGGAAACAAATTTGAGAAAACAAAAATAACTAAATCTTTAGAACTTGAATAAATAAAATAGATAGTGAAATTTTCTATTTTCTTGTTAATGCTTAGTTTTGAACACAAGTGAAAAGCATAGATTGAAGTATTCTTAAACCATTACCATTAAGAAATTATTTTTTTTAGAAATTGGGGCTCTGAATATTATGTGGGGCCTGAGGCTAATGCCTCTTTTCTAACACTATAGGCACCGCTCCTGATGGTAACCAATCAATAAAGGGAAAAATATTAGCAGTACTGGAAATGATTCCATCATCTATTTCTTATCACCATATATTTTAAAATTATTATGCTATTTTTTTATTATATCTTATGAAATTGTGTCACCAAGACATAATTATTTCTTTGGTACTAACACCAAGACATAATTATTTCTTTGGTACTAACTTCAATTTAATACGTAACTAACTTTGGAAATTTTTTTCCTTACTAGTTGGCTAGTTGGTGTGATTATTAATATGGTAAGGATTAAGGAATTTGCTAAATATGGCTGCCAAAATGAATTTTAATCAATAGAAAAACTAAAAAATTATTTTAAATAAAGTGACTCAGTGACACGTCATTGTTCAAAATCAAATGGAACTCGAAGAGATAGATTTTTTTTTTTTTTTTTTATCAAAGAAGAGATATATTAAAAAGGTATATTCACATAATCACATCCTCTGTTTTTAAAAAACCAATCTCAACACTCTCAAATCTTCTTTTGATCATCTCTCTTTCTCTCTAGGTTCGAGATTCATACTTTACGCAGAAATGGCAGTCATCAACAGCCTCCGTCGATTGGCGCGCACCACTCAGGTCTCTTCTTACTCGCTTCTTTCGTTGGTCTTTATCATCATCACAACCTAAAGCAAAGTTTTTTTTTCACGAATTCAAACCATAGTCATAAGTGTTCTCTCGTCTTCACTCGTCACGCTTTAGTAGATCAGGATTCAGCTCTGAATGTTGAAAATGCCAAATTTTTTTATCTTTTAAATCGAATCACCAAATTGATATTCCCCAGAATCATTGACCTGGATCATGATGAAAAAAGCAAGGCGTCTTTTTTACTTTTTGGGGATTCTCCAGTAATCAAGGAACAATTTTGTTTATTTAATTATATAATAATAATAACCCAAATAGTGATTTTGAATATAACTCAAATAGTGTTTGCATCCTTTTTAATTAGTGCTAATGTAATCTCTCGTCTCTCATATGGCAGGTTAATTTGCAGAGCAGGTATGCTGTTTCATCGTCTGGCTCGAGGATCTTCACTACAGAGGCATCACCGGAGAAGCAAACCCCAGTTGGGTAAGTTTCACACAGTGATGATCTTCTGATTGCTTCTGTAATGTACTAAAAGGCTTCATGGTTCTGTTTGCTAGCGTTGTCAACGTGACGATGACTAGTGGCAAATGAGTTTTCTTTAAGAGAGATAACATGGAATTTTTCTGAGCAGGTCTAAAGGGCATGACATGCTTGCACCTTTTACAGCTGGGTGGCAGAGTGCTGATTTAGATCCTTTGATCATAGCAAAATCCGAGGTGGCTCTTCTTTTTGTATAGATGATGATAATACATTTGTCACAAACAAGTGACATTTTTTTCTCGTTTCATTCTTCTTACAGGGAAGTTATGTGTATGATGACCATGGGAATAAGTATCTTGATTCTCTTGCTGGTCTATGGTGTACAGCCTTAGGTATTGTTCCTTCTATTAGTATACTTGATGTTTCTCTTTTTTTTTTTTTTTTTGCATTCTGGTCTTCTTGGATATTTGTGAAAGTGTTGGCATTGATACCCAAAATATTGCAGGAGGAAATGAGCCACGGCTTGTTTCTGCTGCCGTGGAGCAGTTGAAAACTTTGCCGTTTTATCACTCCTTTTGGAACCGTACTACTAAACCTTCTCTGGTACTAAGACTTTTTTCTTCTGGTGTCATTATTGTTATGTTTTTTGGACAGTTTGCTGCTGCTTTCTGTGTTATCTTAAGGCTCAGTGCAGTATACTTAATGTGTAATCAAAGAGAATTTGATCATTGTATGTTTTTTTTTCCTGCAAAACAGGATCTTGCTAAGGATCTTTTAGACATGTTCACGGCCAAAAAGATGACTAAAGCATTTTTTACAAACAGTGGATCAGAGGCCAATGATACACAGGTTTGAGGTTTCCATAACTGATGACCTCCTATTTTCGAAGATGTCGACCTATAAGAGTTGTTTGTAATCTCCTGTATGTATATTTGCAGGTCAAGCTGGTTTGGTATTACAATAACGCACTTGGAAGGCCGGAGAAGAAAAAGTTTATCGCGAGAAAGAAATCGTGAGAAAAGGATATTTTCTTGTCATTTTTTTGTTTGCCTGTTTCATAAAATCTAAAAGTGTTAATTAGTGTGGTGTTATGCTTTCAGGTACCATGGTTCCACTCTGATATCAGCAAGTTTGTCTGGGTAAGATTGAAGATTTAGTGCCTCATATATTCTTTATAAAAGTGCCAATGATTCTTTTATTCGTAACAAATTTAATCCTTTTTTCCTAGCCTTCCAGCACTGCACCAAAATTTTGATTTACCCGCACCATTTGTGCTGCACACAGATTGCCCTCACTATTGGCGTTTTCATCTTCCAGGTATGAATGATTATCACGTCCATTTTGAAAAAGTAAGTGTAATCTTTGTTTTAAACCATGGAATTGCTTGTCCAGGTGAAACGGAAGAGGAGTTCTCAACCAGACTAGCCAAAAATTTAGAGGATCTAATCATTAAAGAGGGACCAGAAACTGTAAGCATTCTAAATATACTTACGCAAATTGCGATCTTTATGCACTAAAGATGATTTTGACATCTCAACTGAATACAAATGTCTTCTTACTCTTACTAGATTGGTGCTTTTATCGCCGAGCCAGTCATGGGTGCTGGGGGTGTGATACCTCCACCTGCTACCTACTTTGAAAAGGTCATTCTCCAAAAACTTTGTTGGTACTAACTACCATTACATGCTTATGTAGTTTAGTGCTCTTTTTTCCTGTTTCATCTTGTTTATCATGGTGTTTTCTTCTCTTTCTGTGCTGTAGATTCAAGCTGTTGTGAAAAAGTATGATATCTTATTCATTGCTGATGAGGTATGTGCATATATAACTGAACCATGTTTACTATTAGTCTACTTACAGGATCATGACCCCAAAATCGATCAAGGAAAAAGATATCACTATCTATTTTTATTTTGTTGGCCTTTAAGGTGATATGTGCATTTGGAAGGCTCGGGACAATGTTTGGCTGTGACAAATACAACATCAAGCCAGATCTTGTGTCCTTAGCTAAGGTGAGAATTTTCAGAATGATTAGTAGCCTTTTAGCTCTGTTGACAAATTTCCCTGGACGATTCGTAAATGGTTAAATATATATGCAGGCACTGTCTTCAGCATATATGCCGATTGGAGCCATTCTTATGAGTCAAGAAGTAGCAGATGTTATTTATTCTCAAAGCAACAAGCTAGGTACGTTTTTAGTTATCTTCAACGCGGTAATCCAATGTTCTGATCTTAGAATTCTGTTAAAAATCATTTTCTCTTGTCTCTCAGGTGCTTTCTCGCATGGATTTACTTACTCTGGTCATCCAGTTTCATGTGCTGTAGCAATTGAAGCGTTAAAGATATACAAGTAAGTTTGTCACGTTCCTCGTTTATGCAAGTGAGCCGAGTTTTTAAATTGTAATTTGCCATAAACTCAAAACCTGTCTCACTTTTTTTTTTTTGACGTTCATATTCATATTACAGGGAGAGGAAGATACCAGAGCATGTCGCCAGAGTTTCCCCAAGGTTTCAAGATGGTCTTAAAGCTTTCTCCAAGAGTAGTCCTATTATTGGAGAGGTATCATTTCTCCTGGTTAATTACTCACCAATTTTTCTTTTGAAGTATTTGACTGAACATTTAGGAATTTTGTGATGGTTTTCAGATAAGAGGAACGGGTATGATTCTCGGGACTGAGTTTACAGACAACAAATCACCAAACGAACCGTTTCCACCAGAATGGGGTAAAGTCTCTCTCTTATGACCAAACAAGAATAAGTTAAGTCCCTCTCCTATACTCGTTACATTCCTAAGATCCCTACACCATTTTCAATTGATGTTTACAGGTGTTGGCGCATACTTTGGAGCCGAGTGCCAGAAGCGCGGTATGTTAGTCCGTGTTGCAGGTGATAGCATTATGATGTCTCCACCGCTCATTATCTCAACTGAAGAGATCGATGAGGTAAATTACAATTCTTCAGATTCAGACATTTGTCTGCCAAAGTACCTGTGACTAATTCCATTTAAAACTCTGTGTTTTCTCTCACTTTCCCTCGTTGGGTTTCTATCATTTTTGCAGTTGATTGCTATCTACGGGAAAGCATTGAAAGCTACGGAAGAGAGGGTAAAAGAACTCAAGGCTCAGCAAAAGAAATGAGAAGCAAAGTTGTGATATCGTCGGGCAAAAAGTGGTGTAGATTCTCCTATCTCTCTCCTTGAATTGTTTTCCATTTGCTTTGCACAATTGACAATTTCAGTTATATGCATAATAATAAAGCATAAATTACCTTTTTCACGAGCTCTTCACCACATGACAATCTATGCAAAATGGTCATAACGGTAAACGAGAGAACCATAATTAGTAGTGCAAAGTAAGTCCGAATAAGTGCATTACATGAGATGAGGAATAAACAACAACGGGACATCTCACGATGTGATCAAAATCATATGAGCGAACCTAAGATGCAGAGACATGACCCATGTTTGCTTGCAATGCCACTTCCTGAATATGATTGAGTTCTCCCGAATCGTTGATTTCTTATCGTAAATTAAATGGTAACGTGGGTCAATCATTAAATTATTCTCAAACAAACTTAGTGATTCTTTCTAACATATCGAAATGAATGGAATGAATTAGTGATTTTTCTCTGAAACAAAATTGTATTTGACTGATTGTATAAACTTAGCTTTTTTTCGGGACTATTGTTAAGATATTAAAAATGAGATATAGAAAACGCACTCATACGGTGTCATACGCCCATCAAATGTGTAGGATGTGAACGAAGAAGCCATTTTCCATATATGTTACTGTACACTTGTCGACTCTAATTCAAAAGCAAAGTCAAGATATAAGACATAAGTATGTGACGACAAAAGAAAAATCAAGCACGTAAATCAACTCCGTAAATTTTTCAATTATAGTTGTGGTGACGTGGTGGTAGAAGATCGACTTTTATCAATAACAACAAACTATTGCTAGTGCAATCACTAGTCATTGAGATTGACACATCATTGTTGAATATGAAATGTAACTGTTGACAAAGATAACGTGAAATCTTGTTTCATAAGACCTTCCTCTGTCTATAACAACCAATCTCAAGAACTACTCTATATCTCTCACAGAATCCACTCGCTTCTTCTTTCATCTTCTCTAATACTCTCTTTCTCTGTTTCTTCGTTCCGGTCTGAGATTCAACTTACGAGAAATGGCCGTGATCAACAGCCTCCGACGCTTGGCGCGTACCACTCAGGTTCTTACTAGCTTCTCTCCTTTTTCAGAAGAACGTTGAAAATTTGAGAAATTGTGTGGTGAATGACTTTTTATAACACGGAGATAAATTGAAGGTCTAATTATTTTACTAATGTGAACCGGAGTAGAGGTTTGAGTTTAACATGTTATTATGTACTCCGAGGAGATTATGGACTTAAGGTCCAGTAATTTATTTATTTTTTTGTTTATCGAAAGAAAAAATTAATGATGTGATTCATAGCTCAACCTCTCACTGTGCTGATATATCTCCTCTCGTATGGCAGTTTAATTTGCAGAGTAGGTATGCTGCTTCTTCTCAATACATGTCTGGCTCGAGGATCTTCACTACTGAAGCATCTCCTGAAAAGGAAACCCCAGTTGGGTAAGTTTCATAGTGATGATTTTAATGAAAGTGGGTGAAATGAACATAAAATGGTCTTTATAATTATAATCATATCAAACAAAATAAACTAAAGTAAATAACCACTAGACACGATGGTCAAACACCATAGCGTCTTCGCATCGTGCATTAAAATAATAGATTATCGAAGGGTAAATTGCCAAACAAATACCAAACTTTATCAAGTTCCAACTTTTGTCAACAAAATACTCGCACTATCTCATAAAGAATTTTATACAAAACTCTCTAAAAGGTACGCGAAAATATATTTGCGGTCACCGTTAGTGAAAATATCTGTAACCTGTAATTTCCTGTTAATTTGTTTTAAGTATTAGATTAAAACAAATTAACCAGCAGTTTCTCTCTAACTCAAATTCTCAATCAAATTCACATAGACCAAACTAATCATTTCCTTTATTTCGAAAAAACAATAATCATTTTCTCAATTATGTCACTTCGTCTATGGTGCTAGCCATGCATTATAAATTACACAAATTCATGTCATATATACAAAGTAGTAGATCACTGATTAGAAGGAGTTTCCACAATATGCTTTAGCCTTTAGAAGTTTATTATTGATATTTTGAAACTGTTTTGTTACAGGTGCAAAGGTCATAGAATGCTAGCACCTTTTACCGCTGGGTGGCAGAGTGCTGATTTAGATCCGATGATCATAGCAAAATCCGAGGTGACCCATTTTTGTGATACGCGCGAGTGTGACATTTTTTCTTTCATTCTTCTTATTAATTTTTTTTTTTAAAAATTTTTTTTCAGGGGAGTTACGTGTATGATGCCCATGGAAAGAAGTATCTTGATTCTCTTGCTGGTCTATGGTGTACCGCCTTAGGTTAGGTTATTCCTTTTATATAGTAGACATGACTTGATGTGCAAGTTATGTGATTGATATATATATATACCCCTCAAACTCTTGCAGGAGGAAATGAGGCACGGCTTGTTTCTGCTGCGGTTGCGCAGCTGAACACCTTGCCGTTTTACCACTCCTTTTGGAACTTTACTACTAAACCTTCTCTGGTACTCAGAGACTCAAGAGTTTTCCCTCTCTGGTATCATTCTTCTAATTTGTTTCAACGTACAATTTGATCATTGTCATGTTTTTTTCATGCATTAACAGGATCTTGCTGAGGATCTTTTAGACATGTTCACGGCCAACAAAATGGCCAAAGCATTTTTTACAAACAGTGGATCAGAGGCTAATGATACCCAGGTTTTCCATAACTCTATTCTAATTAAACTGTTAGTCCTTGAAGCATTTAAAGATATGTTTCATTCACAAAAATTACTTTTCTTCTTGGTTTGATTAATTACTCGTCTCTTTTACCTCCTCAAATGATATTTGTAAATCTAATTTTACGTATAATGCAGGTCAAGCTGGTTTGGTATTACAATAACGCACTTGGAAGGCCGAAAAAGAAAAAAATTATCGCAAGAAGCACCTCGTGAGAAAACATAATTTTATTTGTGCCTTCAAAGTTGAATCGAATCGACGTTTCTTGCGGGTCAAGTTAGTTTAGGCCTGAACTAGGATTATATATATATATTCGTATAATCCTTTTCGTCTCTACTGAATTCTGAAACATTCTGCCTTCAGACTTCCAGTAATAGTATCAAACTGGTGAATGTAGCCAAAGTCACATAAACCTACGTTTGTTCTTTGCGTTTCTACTCGTTTTCTCGCATCCGTAGTAACAGTTTTGTGTGTTTCCATTAGATCTCAAAGTCTTTATTAGTGTTTTGTTATGTTTTCAGGTACCATGGCTCCACTCTAGTATCTGCAAGTTTGTCTGGGTAAGATAGATAAAGTTCTAAGCTTTCATAACAAAGAAGAATCTTTTAATAAGTGTTAAAACAAGGCAAACTTTTTCTAACAAATTTAGTCCACTGTTCCAGCATCCCCGGGATGCATCAAGATTTTGACTTACCTTCATCATTTATGCGATACACGGACTGTCCTCATTATTGGCGTTATCATCTACCAGGTATGAGTGATTTGCACTTCCGTTGTTTAGAAATTAATGTAAACTTGTGTTTCTTGACTTCCAATTTTTTTGTGCAGGCGAAACTGAAGAGGAGTTCTCAACCAGATTAGCTAAGAATTTAGAAGATCTTATTCTGAAAGAAGGACCAGAAACTGTACACATTCTGTAGATTACTTTACGAAAATTTCGGTATTTATGCATAAATTTGGCATCTAGATCGTCTAATACAAAAAATGTATTGTCTCCAGATTGGTGCTTTTATAGCTGAACCACTCATGGGTGCTGGGGGTGTGATACCTCCACCTGATACCTACTTTGAAAAGGTCATTTCCCGTTGTTTCTTCTTTTTCTTCTTTGTTCTTGTTTATAAGAGTGTTCTTTTGCTCTTTATGTGCTATAGGTCCAAGCAGTTATTAAGAAATATGATATCTTGTTCATTGCTGATGAGGTAGAGGCGTAATCAATATTACTATCAGTCCACACACAAGATCATCATAAACTCCAAAAAATACCAAGAAGAAAAGATATCATTAACCGTTTTGTATTTTGTTTGGACTTTCTTTTAAGGTGATATGTGCATTTGGAAGGCTCGGGACAATGTTTGGCTCTGACAAATACAACATCAAACCAGATCTTGTGTCCTTAGCCAAGGTGTGATTTTCCGAGCTGATTAGTAGATTTACAAAATTCCTCTTGGGACATGTCATAACTGTTAATAATATGCAGGCATTGTCTTCAGCATATGTGCCGATTGGAGCCGTTCTTGTGAGTCAAGAAGTGGCAGATGTCATTTATTCTCAAAGCAACAAGATAGGTACTTTTTAGTGTTATTTCACCAAGGAGTAGTACATGTTATTTTCACCAAGGAGTTATATCCAAAATGATGATTTTTTTTTTTTCTCAGGTATATTTGCGCATGGTTTTACTTACTCTGGTCATCCAGTTTCATGTGCTGTAGCAATTGAAGCGTTAAAGATCTACAAGTAAGTTCAACTGTATTTTTGTCAAAAATTAAAACTCACAATCTATCACACATTCTTTACGGTTTACGTTAGAATATCAAACCTTGCAGCATACAATGGCATGGGGGACGAGATCTAGGGATTAGTATTTCATAGCAGTACTGTTTACGATCTAACTTATCTGTAATTTCTTGACGATCTATTCACATTGCAGGGAGAGGAACATACCAGAGCATGTAGACAGAGTTTCCCCAAGGTTTCAAGGTCTTAAAGCTTTCTCCACTAGTCCTATTATTGGAGAGGTACAATTTATTTTCCTCACTACTTACAACTACGAGTTTCCTTTACTTCTGAAGTATATATGACTAAGCACTTGGACATTTTGTGATGGTTTTCAGATCAGAGGAACGGGTTTGATTCTCGCGACTGAGTTTACAGAAAATAATTCGCCTAACGAATCATTTCCACCAGAATGGGGTAAAGTCTCACTCATGACCAAACTGAAAAAAAAAGATTTGCTCTTAAACCGTCTCAAACTATTTGAAGGCCGTGTCGGAATGTTCTAGTTGCACATGCTAAAAGACGGCCTCGATGGCCTCTTTTCATCTGATGCTTACAGGTGTTGGCGAATACTTTGCAGCCGAATGCCAGAAGCACGGGATGATAGTCCGTGTTGCAGGTGATATTATAATGATGTGTCCACCGCTCATTATCTCACCTGAAGAGATTAATGAGGTACATTACCAATCTTGATAAGTTTTTTCTGCTAGAGTGTATCCAATTCCCTAAAAGTCTCCTTTATTTTTCTATCTTTCTCTTTGGGTTCTTATCATTTTTGCAGTTGGTTGCTATCTACGGGAAAGCATTGAAGGCAACGGAAGAGAGGGTAAAAGAACTCAAGACTCAGAAAAAGAAGTGAGAAGCAGAGTCACATTTCAGTTATATGCATAATAAGACAACCATATCTGGTGCAATGTAACTTTATTTATCAAAGATTTTGATATTTTCTTTTGAATACACAAGTCTAGTTTACGTAATGCATTCTACTCGGTGGAACTGGAATAGACAACGATAGGACTTCTCACTATGTGATCATAACCATCTGACCAAACCAAAGATGCAGAGACATGAGTCACCTGATCTAGTTTGTTTGTGAAACCATTTCCTGAGATAGTGACTTTGAAAGACTTCTTCTCACCCAATGATTTAAAAGACAGCTTCTCGGGCTCTACCTTGATGTTTAGCTTAGGATTATCCTTGGTCACTTGTGCCTCGTACGTCGAGTTTGGTGTCCCGACGTTTGTGACGGTTCTTGAGAAAGAGATATTAAAAGGATGTGATGGTGAAGAAACGTGGGCTGCCATTGAAGGGTAATTCAGATTTCTCAACTTTAACTTTGATCCTCTTTCAGAACAAGAAATGTTCTCCTCTCCCGTGATTTTTCTAATAATATCGACGCTGTAATTCATAGCGCAGAACATATTCAAGTAATCTTCCATAGTTGTTTCATACACAAGTCCCGGATCAACCGCCTTTTTCGGGTTAACATGTCCAGATCCATATGCGAACTCTGCTCCTTTGTTGCTAGAAGCATTCATCACCCAAGCTGTATTAAACAAGAAAGCTGATATAGTCGTTTCATATAACATTCTCCAAAAACGATAATAAGAAGAGTGACATTATTTTGTATTAACAGTAGTCATGAGAGCGGATTTGATGGCAGAAGGTGACCAATCTCGGTGCAATGTCTTGATATAGGCAGCTGCACCAGTGACATGAGGACACGCCATGGATGTTCCAGACATAATAGTGTAATTTGACCTTCGTTTATCTTCAGAATCATCACCCAGTACACTTATAGGTGAATATGCTGCTAATATATTCACACCAGGGGCTGTTATATCAGGCTGTCACATAATAATAGTAAACAACATGATTTAGCTTATATAGGATACAATCTAAATTTGACTCAAATACAAAGATTTTCACCTTCAAAATGTCACCAAGAATGATGTTTGGACCACGAGAAGAGAAAGAGACACAAGAGGAGCACTTTTATCTTTAATAGTCTCAGTTTTAAGTATTGTTCCAAATGGGTTTCTGCAAAATGTAATAGTATTAGATTTTTAACTCAAAAGATGGACTGATAATCTTAAAAAACAAAAAAAGTAGGAATGAATCTTTACTGTGTTGAGTTTAAGTAAGACTCAAAATATTCGAAGTCAGAATCAGACAAGCTGGATTGAGGAACAGAAGAGATTTCTGGATCGTCGGTATCATCACGATATATGACTCCAATGAGACGATGTGAAATAGACGGCGAGAGTAAACCATCCTCCCTATCATTACACACTGCAATCTTCCCTTTCAACGAGATCTCGTTGGGAATAAGAAAGCATGCAAAGTCACAACTCCTGGAGAGCAAGACACATAGATTTTAAAAGTTTTGAGTAGACAATATATAAGATATGAGCACTTTCTTGAGTTGGAAACGTTTTGTGTGTAGAAGCTCTTACTTAGCTTTTTCCTCACTGCACAAAGTTGAAAGTGTTTTTCCAAATGCAAAAGGATACTTTGTCCCATTTAATTTGAAAGTATCTATTGATCTTCCCTGTTCACATCAAGGTTTGGTTTACTAATCACCTCAAAACTAAGAATAAACTTACCACGTGAAGTAAAATTCATAGACATAAGGATGATGAAACTAACAACTAGTGTCTTGCCGTTTCCAAGAACAATCTTGGTGATGAACGCCCTGTCAGTGCTACTGGCTGCAACAGACATCAGCCAAGGAGCGACACTTGCAGTCGAAAAAGCATATTCTCCGGAGTTTCCAGCGGAATTAACTGTTAAAATGCCTTTCTCCATGGCATGAAAAGCTCCAATTGCAATAGGATCTCGGTCAATAGGCGTTGGAAGACCTCCAAGTGAGAGTGATATAATGTCGACTCCATCAGCAATAGCATCATCAAAAGCAGCTAAGACAGCATCAGAGGCACATCCTCCGCTATTACACACTTTGTATACAGAAATTCTAGCTGAAGGGACCTCCTCGAACTGTCCCTTGTGCTAAGTTGAAGAAACTTATGTTTTCTACTCTGTTTCCTGCAGCTGTGGACGCCGTGTGCGACCCGTGACCCTCGGGATCTCTTGCGTTCTTGTCAACATAGTATCTTGCTCCAATAACTTTCCTGAGGGAGAGATTTCACACGAACCTATAAGTTACATATTAGAGAATATCAATGTAGAGAAAGATTGATCTTAACTTGTTACAAGTGAAGTTAGAGCCTCCATTGCAAGTCCCTTTCCATTTTTGAGGTGGTGGGCCAAAACCTTTGTCTGTGAAGCTTGGAATCTCAGGCCAGATTCCACCGTCCAAGACACCAACTATGAGATCACTCTCAACTTCAGGTATATGTTTGCTTCCTTCTCCGAGTCCAATGAAATCCCATGAATGAGTTGTGTGAAGTTTAACTACTCTTGTTGGGAACACTGATACAACTTCCTTCATCTTAACAAGTCTCTCTCTTTCGGATTCTGTGAGATTTGCTGCGAAGCCGTTTAAACTTCTTCCATAGCTTCTGATCATGAAATCTTTAGCAGAACTAAAGAAAAGATTGGGTCATAAGAGGAAACAGAACATTAAGAGAATAAGGGTTTGTATGTATAGAAACATGTGAAATACCTTAAACCGGTAACTTGTTGGAGAAGATTTTGATGATGAGACAAGGGCGAGTAGTTGTTTTCTGAAGGAAGAGCTCCCATGTAGACAATGTACACCTTCATATTTTTTTATAAAAACAATGAATCTTTATACATAATAATGATACTAGAGAGACATTATTATAATCACAGTGTTTAAAACATTGTCAAATTGAAATAATATTCGTTTGCCTTTCTTTCGTCCTCAATGGCTTCAGATGTAATGGTAAAACTTGCGAGAAGAACATAAAGTAGAATAAAAACTTTTGGAAAGATGAGGCTAAGGGAAGCCATTGTTGTTAATGTTGAGATGTTACACGCGCGCACACACACACAAAAAAAACTGAGTAATCAAGTTGGTGTTATATAGAGAAAGCTGTATTGTAGTGTTGATATATAATTGTCTTTCTTTTATTTTTAGTCTGTGTATCTAATTAAAATTAAAATATTTATTTAAATGTTAAAAGAAAAAGAAAAAAGTCAAGATTTTTTAACTATTTATTTATGAAAGAAATAAAATGTGTTTATGCACTTAAATGCATACATTAATTTTTCTCTAAATATTTTATTTTGTAGTTACTTTTTATAGATTTTAAATTTTAATCTCCATTAGAAATATACATATGAGATCTCGTACGACAGATTTTGATAAATGAATAAAATTATAAGTACATTTTACTGTCGTAAATTTAACATTGACAATATAACTTGTTGGTTGTGCACAAATCCCATCTCTGGCTAAACAAGCGACGCTATAGACCGATGTCACCGATCTATACGGGTCGGTACGGAGCTGACCAACCCACGGACCGGAATGACTCATATGGAGTTTATTACACTTGCTTGAAAACCCAGGAAAGAAAAAGAGAGATACATAGACCACTGAATCAGAGATTTGTGACTAGAGAACATCTATTTGGGCGCACTCCATTATTATGGTATGGAACACGAACCATCATATCATCACCCTATAGATATTGGAATTTTCAAGAACGAGGACGTTTTTTATTTGCTTCTCTTTTCAATCTTCTCTCTCTCGAACTAAGTGAAGTCTTGAATCCTCCGTCTCCATTCTCCGAGTCGTACAAATCTTTAAACGATTTCTGCACATTCGATGTATAAATTTTTCTTAACCATACATAAAAAACAAAGAAGTCAATGATCCATCACTAACTGAATAACTTTCAGACAACAATGCCAAAGACACGAACAAGATTGTCTTGATGAGCTGTTTTCTACTCAGAAGATTGAAATGAAGAGTTGTCTTGGAAACGACTAACCTCTCTGATCTCGGCGAAGCTAACGGCGTAGAAAGTGACGACGGAGACTGCGAGAATTCCCAGAACAGGGAGACCGATATGGCTAAGCCCATCCATGTCTTTCTTCTCTCAACAGAACAGTAACCAAACTTTTCTTCTCTCTTTGAGGATCTTTGAGGATAAGACTCTTTATATAATATGCGTTCTTGAGAACCACACAACCTTAAACCATACATTATTAACCAACTAATGACTAATTGTAAACCAGATTACAGAACCAACCTTCTAGTGTCTGAATCTAAACTCTTTTTTTTTTTCTGTTTCACTTATCCTTTACTAGAATTAAGATTTGCTTATACCCAAACAAAATTCGATCATGCTATATAATCAAACTTTATTTGGACAATAGAGGAACCAAACGAAAGGTAATTAGTGGAGAAAAATGCCTATTTCAACCTGAACTAAGGCAGTCGTGTTTTTTCAGACATAAACAATCAACCAGTGCGTATTTCAACCCAAACTGTTATAAAATTTAAATTTCCTACCCGAATTTACTATTTCGGGCCAAAATCTACCTTGAATAACGGATCGTTAGTCAAACATTAAACAATATCAGACCTGTGACGAGAAAGTGCCTTTTTAGACCCGAACTAGCTCTAACGTACATTTTCATACCTGTACATTTGAGTAGTGCCTATTTCTCCTCAAACCTAAATAAAATTCAAATTTTCTACCCATAAAGCCAATGATTTGTACAACTAAACGTGTGTTCGCCCTAATATACTCTCAGGCCCGACTATCGAGACTCGGATTTGGCCCGCCTCCCTCCGACGCCGGTATAGCTTTAGCTTGCCGGCGTTGGGATCGTTTGCTGTTATTGCTTCTCCTCTACCATTCTCTCTCTCTTTTACCATCGTTTCCCAAGTGTTCGCCGGCGAGTTTACCCGTAAAATCCAAATCTTCTCATTCACATTACTCACTTGGTCTCAACCTCTCCGGGACTCCCTCTGTGTGTTTCAACCCCAGCCTCCGGACGATGTGGATGATCTCTGTGCTCGAGCTTTTGGTCTTTTCTATCTTGCATCGAAGACATGCCAGATCTGGAAAAAAGAAAGATAGCTTCAGAGATATCACTCCTATAGTCTCTCCCATTCTCCGCCATTCTGCAGCCGCACCCTGCAAGTGCTCTGCTTCTCCCTCCATTGATGACCACTCTTCCCTTACCTCTGTAATGAGGCTCATTCTCCCTCAGAGCATAACATTGAACCTGATGTCAGGTATAATATGTTTACGGCTTTGGTTGGTCTGGAAAAGGGCTAGAAGTAGTTTAGTTTCCACAGACCGGAACAGTAATTGTTGCTCCCTTAAATTACCTCGGATTGAGGCGGTTTGTTTCTTACCTCAGTATGAGGCGGTTTGTTTCTTACCTCAGTATGAGGATGTTTGTTTCTTACCTCAGTATGAGGATGTTCTTGGGCAAATCTCTTCTAGAGAGTGTCTAGTTAGTTTGCTTGTTGTAGCTTTGGTACCAGCACCTTATGCTAGAAAGTTTGGAGATGAACTCCCCCTAACCTTCCCTTAGATCTTTGTTATCGTTTGTGGTAGTTAGGATTGGGAGTTCTCTGTTGTCCCAGCTTCTAAGCTCTGTTCTAAAATCTGTTGTTAAGCTGCCCCTTATGCTGCCTGCGAGTGTTGTTGTGGCTGTCTCGTTAATTGAATATCTAAGTGTTTACATGGAAGCCAATAACCTCTACTCCCCTCCCCATGCCATGTCGCCTTTCAAATTCCCGGTTGTTCCTTGTCACTCGAGATTGGTACTCTCTTCTTCTTGCTTGAGGACTGCAATGAAGGGAGTTACCTCTCAAGTACTTGTGAGACCAGTGAATGTTTTTCTCCTATCTCCTAACTTATACCTGAAGCCCCCTGCTCGTCTGCCTCCGGTTGCTTCTTCCTCTGCTTTATGCAGGTCTCACGAAGAAATGCGATTTGTTTTGGTCTATCATGACTTTAACCTCGCCTCTATGGAGTCTTTTCTCCTCCCTAATCAACCACCTATTTTGGTCGGTTTTGAGACCGGGAGTGAGCTACTGAAGTTGTCGCTGCTAACCGCAATCGCCACCTTTCAACCCGTCAATCGTTCAGCTACCTATGAAGCTGTTTTACTGGCCATTTTGGCCTTGGAGGCATGTTTGTCTCGCGGTGATATCGTTTGGAACTGTCAAAGTGTTATGGAAGCTACCTTCTTCTATAGTTGTCTTTCTATGGCGTTGTTGATCATGTTTCTCTTTTCACCTCTATCCAGTCTTTCTATGTTCAGTTATTCTCTGGGCTTAATCAGTTGGTTGGTTAATACTTTGTTCGTTTTGGCTTCTTATAGTCTGTTTGTATACTCCTTTTTTGGAGGGTAACCTTGTTTAGCTTAATGAAATCTCTTGACAAAAAAAAAAAAAGCCAATGATTTAAAAATCATAATTTTAAAATCTTTTTGCCAATATATAATTTTTTTTTGCCAATATATATATATACATATATAGTTTTAAAATATTTTTGCCAACATATATAATGCACATATACCTATATATTGACAAAATAGTCAAAAACATATGTATATATTATATTATTCTAGTTTATAGTTGATCAACAAATTGAAAAACTTTAACTTCAAATAAAGATTGTTTGATTAAATTTATATTCATAGAATATATATTGAGTTTGGAATGAATAGAAAAAAATTGTGATGAGCTAATAGATATATACTAGATTATAACCCGAGCCCGGCTCGGGTATTATATATTCATAATATAATCTACTTAATATTTTTGTTCAAGAAAAAAAAATCTAATTAAAATTAATTTTTTTTTACAAAAAAAAACCAATATAGTTGTTTTGATAGTATAAAATTTAAAAAATATATATATATATATATATATCCAAAATACACTAATTATTAACATATTACATATTCTTTATTTTCAAAATGAAAAGGGTTCCGAATTTTAAATGACCTATATGGGATCCAGATCTGTAGGTTTGGAAATATTATTCAGGATCCGGATCCGTATCCGGGATCCGTATCCGGGATCCGCTCCGTATCCAATCTTAATATCCGGATATTCGGAGGGCCGGATCCGGATAATAAAACCTAGGATTCCAATATCTGATTTTTTAAGTCCGGATATCCGGAGCCAGATCTGGATCCTTTAAATATACTATATTAATCTATTTTATTAATAAATTTTTAAATATATTAAGAATTATACATAAAAATGACTTAAAAATTATTTATATAATATTCTTTTTTTATTTTTTGCTAATAGTATATTATATTTTATTATTAATATTATTTTATATATTTTAATATATATTTTACGCATCCGGTAGCAGATATCTTGATTTTTAGGCGGATATACAAAATCCAGAAGCCCCGGATCCGGATCTATATCCAGATATGAATACCTAAAAAATCTGGATATCTGGCTTTGCTCCAGTCTTTATAGCTAATGGGCTATTAATGGGCTACTAAATTTTTAATTAGTTAAATAGTTAGTGATGACATGGCTAAATAAAAATATTTCATTGGTTCAATTTTCCTTAAATTGCTCTCAGTGAGACACGTGGCAGAAATCTCTCTTGGTGTCTTCTCTATTAATATATAGGGGATATATATATATATATATATATATATATATATATATATACCAATTGACTAGCAAAATATCCAAAATAAATAATTTATATTGAATTGTGATGTTTAAAAAAAAGACTTTTGATTATAGAAACCAAAATTGGGTTATTAAATTGACTAGAATCGACATGTTTCCATTTTTCTACCGTGATTTAGGGGTGTTTTGGGTTAATTATAATTTTTGGATTTTTAGTAAAACCAAACTGGATTGGCACCGGTTCGCGGTTCAACCCGTCGAACCAACCGGTGCAGACCAGTTTCTAAATCATTGGTTTTCTGGGTAGAAAATTTGAATTTTATTTAGGTTTAGGGAGAAATAAGTACTACTCAAATGTACAGGCATGAAAAGGCACGTTAAAGCTAGTTCGGGTCTAAAAAGGCACTTTTTCTGTCACATGTCTGATACTGTTTAACGTTTGACTAACAGATCGTTAGTCAAAGTAGGTTTTGGCCCTAAATGATAAGTTCAGATAGAAAATTTAAATTTTTTAACGGTTTGGATTAAAATACGCGTTGATTGATTGTTTAGGTCTGAAAGCACGACTGCCTTAGGTTGAAATAGACACTTTACAAAGTCAACAATAATTAGTGTGAAACAAATCAACAATACTTGGTCCTCTACTTCACAAAGTCAAAGTTACTCGCTTTTCCCTATAAAGAAATTGTGAGACTCTTTTTTCAATGGCTTCTTCTTGTTTCCTTGGTTCGATTCTCTTCTCTTCCCCCACCAATCTCCCATCTCGATCGGAGTCTCTCTCAGCTTTCTTCCCGAAGAATCTAACTTGGTCTCCTCCTTCAACCGCGTCTCGTTTCGAGTCGTTATCGGTTTCTTCGATCGGAAGTGGATCTACCAGGGGATTGTCTGATAGTCAGAGAAAGGTGTCGGAGGTGAGGAGCATGGCTACGACGGCGTGGGAAATTGGGAAAGATGAGAAGAAGAGAGTGGAGATTTATGATCTCGAGGAGAATTTGGCTGTCGATTTAGCCAAATTCACAGCCCATCTCTCCGATAAGTTCTGCAAGGAGAGAGGCGCTTTCACCGTCGTTGTCTCTGGCGGCTCCCTTATCAAATCGCTCCGGAAATTAGTAGAACCCCCTTACGTTGATTCAATCGATTGGTCAAGGTGGCATTTTTTCTGGGTCGACGAGAGGGTTGTTCCCAAGAATCACGACGACAGCAACTACAAACTCGCTTATGATAGTTTCCTTTCCAAGGTTCAGATTCCTCCTGGAAACGTATATGCAATCAACGAATCCCTCTCCGCAGAGGCAGCAGCGGATGATTACGAGACATGCCTCAAACACTTGGTCAAGACCAACATCCTCCGTGTATCTGAATCAACCGGCTTCCCCAAGTTCGATCTCATGCTTCTCGGTATGGGCCCTGATGGCCACGTGGCATCTCTATTCCCAGGACACGGTCTCTGCAACGAGGACAAGAAGTGGGTCACTTCCATCACCGACTCTCCAAAACCTCCATCTGAGAGAATCACCTTCACTTTCCCGGTTATCAACTCCTCTGCGCATGTAGCTCTTGTCGTCTGCGGTTCTGGGAAAGCCGAAGCAGTGCAGGCAGCTCTGAAGAAGACTGGGAATGTACCTGCGGGTTCTGTTTCTGCTGAAGACGAGCTTGTCTGGTTTCTTGATAAACCAGCCTGTTCCAAGCTCTAAACCGGTGTTATGCTTCCAATCTTTTTTTGTAACTTATCAATGTGAGTAGACTGCTACTCTCTCTGGTTAACTCGCCGGTTCTCTCCATTTCTGTTCTGGGAGAGAGAGTGAGAGTGTTGTAATAAAAGCAATGAAAATGAGAGTACAATTTGTGTTGAAGGCAAAAAAAAAAAAAAATCAACAATACTTCTGGAGACTGGACTGAACTTTGAAAATAAATAACAATCAACATCTCTGAATTGTTTTGGACATCACTAACATATAGAGAAAAGCAAGCTGAGTTACTAGTTTCTGGGATACAGCTTAAATTGGTGACTTGTATAAACTCTATAGAATACACACCAAGCCCTACAGGAAATCACAAACTTTTCTCTAGATCAAACCCTATGATTACAGAAAGAGATCTTCTTTAGTGAGTTCACGTGAACAGCTTGTCCGATATGTTTGCGTAATAACCTTCATCACCCACTTCTTTTTCTCCCTTGAATATCTCAGCATCGTCAAAACCTGTTCACATTTCATTAAAAAAGCCTATAACAACTTCTCACACCATCATACGATCTCCAGAACACTAGATTCTGTGAAAGCTTATTACCTGACCCCAAGTCTTCTGTTTCATCGACAACCGCTACTTCTTCTGTCCTCTTAATGGACTCGAGTGACTTCCAGTCTGAGCTTCCATTTCCTTCTATACACACTTGGTTTCTTGAGACCCAGTCTTCAAGAAGTCCCATGTTGCTGTGTGATAACGGGTCTACATTGTCATCTCCGCTTTCAACGCCCCTGAAGAAGACAGAGAACCCTTTTAGTTCTGTCTTGGAAAATCATTTGTGTTGTGATTGAGAAGAAGCAAAAGATTCCAAACTTACAGTCTTCTGAGGCGTATGTTGTACTGTACAAATACAAGATCGCTGAGACGTTGTCGCTCAATGGAGTTCTTCGACTCATATACTTGCTCGATTGGTGTCAGGTATCTCCCAGAGCCAATCATTGAGCTGCATGTCTGACTCAGAAGGCGTATGGCAAATCGTGACAGGTTCAAGCAGCTTTCTCCATATGTAGACCACCATTCAGCTAAAAACAACCAAACATGTTTTTAACTACTTACAAAACACTTCATGAGATCCAATTATAAAACAGTAAGAAAAAAAATTGGCGTACCAGGAAGCATTGTGTCTCGAGCTCTGATTGCTAAGTTCCTTCCGAAAATCCCAACAGCATTCTTGTATGAGTTTATGTCCTTGGCGATTATATCTTGAATGTTGTCTTCAGGGACCAACTTCTCTATGCAATCAACCACCGCTAAATGGATCTCGCTACGCATCTCTTCGTCGATGTTATAGAAGAACTTGGGGTTCAGATAGAAACCAGCAGCATGCAAAGGAAGACGATGTTGTTGCAACCACCACCTATCTATAATTTTCCAGTATATTGTGTAATCCTCTCTGTGAACCAGATGCGTCTTAATCGCTTCCTTTGCTCTGTACAGTGCCGCATAGACATACCCCATTGCAGGCCTTCTTGCAGAACAAACTATCCTCAAAACACGTAAAAGAGGAACCGTTATATTGTTCGCCAACGTTAACGCCTTCCAGAAACTCTCGTCGTTGATAGTCTCAGTCATTGCTAAACCACCTGCTTCTTTCGAATACGAACAGTCGTTCCACTCGGATGAAGTAACCATGGACTGTAAATGAGGTTTAAGTTCCGCGATTCTCGCCATTGTTGCGAAGTTCGTGGCGGAACTGGTGAACGCTGGCTGCAAGATATCATTGCCAAAAGTGAATTTCCTCATCAGATTCAGGACACCACTGTGATTGTAGATGATCCTTGTGACGGTTCGAGCTTGTTCGATGATTTCGCTTATCCAGTCCATCTTCCCGAACTCTTCGAGCATCTTGTCTATGCAGTGTGCAGCACAAGGAACCCAGTACAGAGAAGGATACGCTGTCATCAACTTTTTCCCTGCAGAGACGTAATGATCTTCACATTTGGTAATAACTTGAACAACATTGGTGTCACCGATCTCTTCAACCACCTGCTTAAGTAACTCAAACAATTGATCATCATCAGAAGCTAATATCTCTGATGCATCGACGGATCTCAGAAACGCTACTTTCTCCGGACAATAAACCAAAAAGTTCAGGACTTTAGGGCCTTTGTCTGAGTTCGATTCCTGTACTAAAACAGAACAGCCTGTCCTCTTCCACAGCGGTCTGCATTCATCAATATCTTTCTTCATTTCCTCAACGCAACCCTTCAAAATCCAACCTTTGAGGTCTTCATTTGCAGGCAGAGAAACACCAAACCCTCCAGAGACAATCGCATCGACCAACGGCTGGAAATTAACAGAACTCACAGCGTCAAAGTCAGCTCCGATGTCAAACAAAAACCTTCCGATCGCCATGTGAACCGTTTTCTCACGGTCTTTCGAGGAAGGATGCACAATGTTCTTCACGCTACTAATCGCCACAGGGATCAAATTATCCATGTCTCGACCAATCAAGTCGCTGATATCGTTCGCATCACCAACCTCAACATTAGCCAAATCACTTCTCTCAAAAGCATTACTATTACTACTGTTCTTCCTACTCCTGTAAGTCCTCTGCTTCGTCCTCCCCGTGCTTTGACCAGCTGCTACCCCATCACCTGAGCTCGGAGATTTGAATCCGTTGTCCACGTCAGAAGCTTCAACGACCTGAGTCTCTACTTCACAAGGAGGGAAATAAGCTATAGGCAACGGTTCAGGGCTCGACTTTCGCCTCTTCCTCTGACGTCTCACAGTGCCATCGATACACTGCTGCAAGAAGAGACGAACCTCTTCAGGAACTTGGTCACAGATCGTGCCTTGTCCTTTCTTACCAGCAAGATGTTCTTTGACTCTTGTAATGCCACCTCCTTTAAACATCTTCTTACAGTAGAGACATCTCATCTGAACTCGGTCTCCGTATTTGTAGACTTCACAGTGCTTCCACGCACTGTCTTGTTTCTGTGGTGTGAGAGCTACAGGCTCCAAATCTGAGTCCATTCTCTTCAGCTTTTGATAATCCTACAAAAGAAAGAATCAAAATTTATACATTGCTGATTCGAAACAACCACTGAAACCCTAGATCCTTCAATTGAGGTTACATGATCATCAAATCAGCTCTCGAAAGTTGCAGCAAAGATTCAAAATTCGGTTAGTTTCGAAAACGGATCGGATAAATATGGATCGCTTAAACCCAGGTGTGTGCACCAAATTCTCAACCGATTTTACAAAACCGGTAAATTTCTCCGATTTGTAATGTTATCGTAAGAACAAAGACGAGAAGAAGAATTAAACGAACCTTTTTGGTTTGCAGGTTGTGACCGGGTTGGTTGGTTACGGAGAGAATCGGTTCGGTAAAAAAACTTGATTTAAATTACGGTATGAGGACTTCGGTTCCGGGGAAGACGCAGGGGGAATCAGAGGGAGGAGAAGAGTTCGAAGAACGGCGGTGAAGAATCTGAGGGTGTCGGAGAGATGCAATGTCTGGGAAATTTTTGAGATGACCCGGGTTGTTTAGGGTTCGAGAGGAAGAAAGGTTCGGCAGCTTTTTTTCTGGTTTATAAAAACGACAATTTTTTGTTTCTTTTTTTTTTGGTGACGTCTTCTTAATTAATCCTTTTTTTGGTTAAATTTGTTCTTTTTTCGTAGCTGAATCGGTGTTAATTAGAATAAAGTCTAAGGTCTGATATGCTAGTAAGTGATTTTTTGTGGAGCATCTTCTAATTTTTCTATAAATAATGATGAGAATTACCACTGGATATACCTACTCGAAAATTAGTTTCTCAGACAGGACACTATTCAATGGCATCTGTTCATAGTGGAGTTTACGCAAAAGCCCCTACTCACTCTTGCCTGACATATGTGTTGGTGTAATATACATTATAAAGATTCTCCAACACAAATCTGACGATATCTTTTATATTTTAATATAAAAAATATAATTAAACACAAAAAGTCAAATAACACTCGGATATGATGCTTCTGCTTCTATACTTTATTGAGAATACCAACAAATATTTTTTCGATAAAAACGGAAAAGGTATGTTGGTACATGAACCGATATAATAACATCGGTGGTTTGTTATCTCCTCACTTTAAACCCTAAAAAAAAGGAAAATCTCTTCTGTTCTATTCTTCTCCCATCCCAAGTATACAGAAATTGTCGGAATAAAGCAACTTAAGATTTGTGTCGGAGAACGAGTAGAGCTTCGCAAAGAAGGTAAGTTATTTCTCTAACGTCTTCCCGTGAATGGCATACTAAAGGACCATACAAACACCCGCTAACTATAAAGTTCTAACACTGATTCTGAAAATAATGGATTTGCGTTGCAGATGACGCCGGAAACTATGGAACTCCCTCGACGGATTCTTGCAGAGGGACAGAAGCCGCTTGGGGAGCGAGTCAACACTTACCATAAGCTCAACTTAATCCTGATGATTAGGGCGGCTTTGTCGGACCGAAGAAGACGTCACTGTTGAGAGAGTCATAAATATGCTGTGTAAGAGAAATTCCCCAGATCCGCAGACACGCCGCCGACTTGCATGTCTAGCGTTGGTGGACGGGATACTTCTCCGGACAATGCATTTTCCGCGAGTCAATATCAACAGAGAAAACGCAGAAATGGCATGCAACCTGGATGAGTTCATCACATACTCGTAGGGGAGACGTTCCTTCGACATGATGCTTACCTGGATTAAGTGCAGGGATATCTCACAGCTTGCAACAGCGAATGTGGCCGTCCTAGGGCTTTGTTTATATGTTATATGTCAACATGTTACCTCGTTGGTTATATGTTATATGTTAACTCTGTTGCAACGTAACTTAACTCTATAACTTAACTCGTTATATTTTAACTCTATCATTGAATCGGACTAGGTTATAATATGTTAAGTCCGTTGCAACGTAACTTAACTCGTGATACGTTAACTCTATCATTGTTAACTATATCGTTAAATGTTAACTCTATCATTGTTTAAGGTCTAGTGTAGTTGGTTATATGTTATATGTTAACTCTGTTGCAACGTAACTAACTCTATAACTTAACTCGTTATACGTTAACTCTATCATTGTTAACTCTATCATTGTTTAAGGTCTAGTGTAGTTGGTTATATGTTATATGTTAACTTTGTTGCAACGTAACTAACTCTATAACTTAACTCATTATATGTTAACCTCACTCGTTATTTGTTAACTCTATCACAGTATCAATTAGTAAATATATGGGTTGTAACTAACTTTTTGTTGGATACTTAATGGATAACGAGCTACGCTACGGTAATTAATTTTGTACTCCAAGATAACTATAACCGAAGTTGAATAACAAAGTTATTGCACAAAAAACATAAAATCATTTAATTATAGCACATCAAATTAACAAACATAAGTAGATAATTAAACATTCAAGAGAGTACAGGATATCAGATAGTACAGGATATCAGATACCGTGACCATGTTAGTATATAACCGGGTTGAACACTACTTAGATCGGGAATTAGTCCGGGAATTAGATTGGGAACACTACTTAAAATTGTGCGTCGCCTCTGTTAACCGTCCAGTGCTCCGAAAACACCTAAATAAATGCTTATCTGCAACTTCGCTGCTCTACCTTAACACATCGGAGTAAATGCTGTCGCACAATTTTAATTCTTCTTCACTGATTGTGATCTTTATGAGGCAACTATCTCTCCCTCATTTAATAGGGAGTGTTCGATATGTATAGCATAATTTCGATATTATTTAAATTAATTAACAATATTTACGTTGAGAACGTCATCAGGAACACGCAGTCGATTTTGTGTGGCTCTCCGGTTTTCATTTTGGCGGTCGTATGTGTCAGTTTTCAAATAACATCGGTAATTGCTATCAGGGACCCAAGCTCATTAAATGAACCTTAATATTTTTCTTATTTTCTTTATTTTTGGTTAATCTGAGTATATTTTTTTGTTGATACTGTCACCATATTGAGGAGACATAACAATTAATGCGACGGCTCGAATATCTTAGTTGTTTGTTTTTTTTATCAAAAAAGGATATATATAGGGTGTAACATTTTAAAGGCTTTAAAATAGGTGGGACGAGTTTCGGTAGGGGTAAATGGGTCACAAAAATTGGCTGGGCCAATTTACGTTTATCCAGGGTCATGAATCCAATTAAACGGTCAACCAGTGTTATTGCCCCATTTCACCCAATAATGATTTGGGTAAAGGATTACAGACAACATTGGATGATTTGAACAATTTTATTAATTATAAATTATCTGAAGAATCTAGAGAAAATTTATTCTTGTTCAGATCTCTTAAACTAATTAAAGTAAGATTGCTGGAAAATTACATTACCATTGACCCCAAAAAAATATCACTGTTAAAAACCATTCTTATGAATATGTCATGATAACCATTTGTTAATTAGACTTTTATTAACTGGTTTAATTATTTTCACTTTGGTAATTAGCTTTACATTGTTAATTAAACTTGTAAAGTATGGCGGTATTATTAAACTTTGGTTTTGTAGAAATATTATTAGATTTTGTAATTTTTAATTCAATTATGATCTTTATTTATGTAGCTTTTTATTCATTATTTTTTCGGTAAATGAACATTGAGAACATTTGTATTTGCTCTAGATCTTAACAGATACGTTTGCTTTCTTCCCTGACTTCTCTTATTACTGGGCCTAGCTTAAGTTATTTCAGTTGAATTTAATAAAGCCCATTTCATTGGCCCAATTTCGAATGCAGCTATGCTTCTTTATTCTTTTATCTTCTCGAACATCAGAAGTTCCATGTAAGGGAAAGGTTACCAAACGTTAATGCAAATTACCTCAGAAACGACCTAACGAGAAGTTCTTCTGCGTCTATGATTATTGAAGTCGAAAAACCTTGAAGAACCAATGCGGTTTGTAGAAAAAGATGAAGTGTTCAATGGTCAATCCAAGCATGATACCAGGTCCGAAACTTATGGCAGCTGCAACCCAGCTCAATACTTCTTCGTCCTCCTCCACTTGCTGTGAAAGCGACAGGTCTTCAGGGCCAACTCCACACTCATCTAGAGGAGCACCACATAGTCCAACGTTATCTTCAAAACCAGAAGCGTTCTGCGTTTGAAACTGTGTGCTTTGCGGAATCATGCCCACGAGCATGTTGTGTGAAACCCTTATGGTAGATATACTTGTGAGGCGCGCCAGAGCAGGAGGAATTTGGCCTGAAAGCTTGTTATGCGATAAGTCTAGTGACTCGAGCTGCGTCAGGTTTGCCAAAGATGAAGGGATGTTGCCAATGAAACCGTTGCTTGATAGATTTAGCACAATAAGATCTTTCACTCGACCAATGGATTCAGGAATTTCTCCCGGATTTTGTTCCCTGAGACATCAATTGCTGTTAAGAGCGTAAGGATCCTGGTGTAATTCATTTCCACTCCTTTATTCATCAAGACCATCGAGTCGTTGTAATAGGTGTTATCTCCAATGTACTTCAATTGTGAATGATCTCTCTCCGAGTACGTAGTAGTCCAATACATGAAGAAATCAGACGGTAAGGTTCCGGTGAACTCATTATGTGATATGTCAATGATTCGCAGCTGAGGAAAGAAAGAAGAAGCAACCTTTGGGTGATATTGTAATGACCATGAAACTCATTAGAGTGGAGGATCAGTACTTGGAAGTTTTTTAAAGAGTTTAACCAGAATGGAAAAGTATCGTTGAATCTGTTGTGACGTAGGTTTAGAACCTCTAAATAAGAGCAATCCGACAAAGATCTTGGAAGTTTCCCGACCAATTTGTTGTGACCAACACTGAGTGACCTTAGGTTGCTCCCCTTGAAACATAAGTCTGGCAGTTTTCCACTGAGATGATTGTCACCGAGGCTTAATACTGAAAGTGAGCTCTGTACGAGAATATCGAAGCACTGAGGAACAGATCCGTTCAAGTTGTTGCTTGATAGATCAACGACTTGTAGAGAGGTCATATCACATATTGATCTGGGGATCTCTCCGGAGAAGTTGTTCTTCCTCAGATTAATCACCTCCATTCTTGAGAGATGTTTTGGGAATTGACCTGAGACACCTACGGCCACCGGTAATCGGAATAGTCCTTTAGGGATGGACCCGTTTAGGAGATTCTGGCCCAGTCGGATCTGGGTCAGAGATTCGCATTTGCCCAGAGAATCAGGGATTGAACCAAAGAGGAAGTTTTCTGAAGTGTCTAGGTATTCAAGATTGTTACCGGAGCACATGTTGGGCGGTAAAGTGCCGGTGAGTTTGTTGATACCGTTTTCCCCCAGTTTCTGCGGGATGCTTCCGGTGAAATTGTTTTCCCAAAGCTGCAACACTTCCAGCTTCGGTAATTCTCCGATGAACTCCGGTATCTCGCCGTGGAGTTTGTTTCTGAAGAGTTGCAAGAGCGTGAGGTTCTTCAGCTCTGCGAAACTCGCTGGAATCTCCCCGGTGAACATGTTTTCCGCCAAAACCATTGATTTCAAGCTCGAAAGTTTCCCCAGCTCCCAAGCTAACGGCCCGGAGAATACATTCTGGTACAGGAAAAGGGTATCGAGTTTCTGCAGCCTCCCAATCTCGGGCGGGATTTCTCCGGTTAACCCGCAATTTACTGCGTCGAACCGGACTAGCTCCGATAGATTCCCGATCTCTGGTGGAAGTCCGTCTTCGAAAACGTTGAAGTAACCGATATAGAGTTCCTGGAGAGTCGTTAGGTTTCCGATCTCTGGAGGGATTTTCCGGCGAGATTGTTGGCGGAAACAGCCAAATACTCGATAACTGGCCAGCTTCCGTAAGAAGACGGAATCTGGCCGGAGAAATAGTTCCCGCTGAGAGAAAGATGTTGGAGATGAGTTAAATTGGTGACCCGCGGCAAATCTCCGGTCAAGTTGTTGTTGTAGACGTCGAGAACGCGAAGATTCACTGATCCAGATGAAATCTCGTCGGGGAACGAACCGTTGAATAAGTTGTTTGAGAGATTCAAGTGACGAAGCCCAGAGAGCTTCGATATCTCCGGCGGGATCGCACCGGAGATATGATTTTCAGCGAGCGACAGACTCTGGAGGAGACGTAAGTGAGATACGTCTGGAGAGAGAGTACCGGAGAGATTTAGGCGGGAGAGGTCAAGAGAGGTCACGTGCCGGCGAGAGACATCGCACGTGACACCAGCCCATGCGCAGAAACTGGTGGAGGCTTTCCAGGAGGCGAGAGGCGTGTTCGAGCCATCTCCGACGCCGGTCAGAGAGGATTTAACTGAGATAAGGGCACGGAGCTCGGAGATTGGTCGGCCGGCAGTTAAGGAATGAGAAATGTGGAGGAGAAATAAAAGAAGAAGAAGCTTCATCGTTTGTCTCTCTCTGTTCCTTCTCTGTGAGAGATTATGAACTTATGACATGGTGTGAGTGTGGTGGGGGTACGTGAAGAAGAAGAATATGAGTAGGGAGTCATTTGCATGAGAAATTCAGTAATGGGACAGCGACATGATGGTAGTGGTTAGTGACTTGGGATGCCAAATTGAAGTGGGCCATGGTGTTGAAATAGGAAAGATAAAGTTGCACAAGGTTGACTAGTTTGGATAGGGGTCTAGGGATTTGGTCTGCGAAATTGTTTTGGGAAAAAAGATCTAACTTCTAGAAGTTAAAGATATATTATTCTCAAGAGCGCTATTTAGTTACTAAAGAATTGCCATTGTACTCTCTGTCATTGATTCTATGGAAGCATATGCTTAAGTTGTTACTCGCCATTTCTTGATTGATCTAACGGTGTTTTTGAGATAGAAGGTAACCCACCAACTGCACTACAATATCTATTGAAGAGATTCAAGTTGCAAAAGAGTTGGTGGTCTCTGGAATTGTGCGTATTATTCTGCTGTTACAATTTCAATTCAAATTTCCTTTTGCTCAGATCTTATTAAAGTTAGGAGATGTTACGGATCTGTGTAAATGCGATTTATGTAGAGAAGTAATTGTCTGAAACTAAAGTTGATCCAAATCTCACTCGACAAACTTCTGGTACTTGTATAAACACTCTTGGAGAAATAATCTCATTTCATTTGTTTTGTTTGTTTATTCGATGGAATGGTATGTTTTTCAAAAGGTAAAATAATTATTGTGCTTCTCTTCTCGATATACTCTATGACAAAACAGAAAAGAAAACAAAAACATGAGGAAAACTTTTTATGATTTTCTTAAAGACTAAAAGTAATGGCAAAGTAAAAATCAAATTAGTCACTGAAAATGACTTTATGTCAATCACATCCAAATATAGAGATGCAAAATTGTATTGCATCTTCCCAAATTTTACGACATAAGAACACAAAACACGAGGAGACTCTTCTTGTTCTCACGCTGTTCCATATGAGTATGACAGTTTGCACAGATGCCCTCGTCAACACTGATGACTTAATATCTTCCTCTTGAATGATGATTCTTTACCAAAAAATGCATACTCGTCCGGAAACATTGTTTCAAACAGTTTAAGTTGATATTACTTTGGCTTTTTGTTTAATAGGGAACAACTTTTGAATGTTTCTAACAAACAACCAAAAACCTTTTTGTAAAAAATGTCATCAACCGCTGCAGAATGTGTTCATACTATAGGAACAATGCGTGTCGTTTATGTATAAGTAGAGATCAAGGTCACATAACCTTCTCCACCACACTCACACCATCTTATGAGAGAGAGACAAACGACAAGCGATGAAGCTTCTTCTTCTTCTTTTATTTCTCCTCCACATTTCTCGTTCCTTAAACGGGTCCATCCCTAAAGGACTATTCGGATTACCCAAACTAACTCAAGTGGAGCTCCAAGATAATTACCTCACTGGCGAATTACCCAAGACCGGAGGTGGTGTCTTGTCAAACAACCAGCACTCAGGTCAGTTCCCAAAACATGTCTCAAGAACGCAGATAGTGTTGATAAATCTGAGCAAAAACAACTTCTCCGGAGAGATCCCCAGATCAATATGTGATATGACCTCTCTACAAGTCGTTGATCTATCAAGCAACAACTTGAACGGATCTGTTCCTCAGTGCTTCGATATTCTCGTACAGAGGTCACTTACAGTTTTAAAACTCGGTGACAATCACCTCAGTGGAAAACTACCTGACATATGTGGTATGACCTCTCTAAACGTCGTAGATTTATCAAACAACAATTTGAGCGGATCTGTACCACAATGCTTCGATATTCTCATGAAGGGGTTACTTACAGTTTTAAACCTCGGTAACAATCACCTCCATGGCAACTACCTGACTTATGTCTCAAGGGCAGCAACCTAAGGTCACTCAATGTTGGTCACAACAGATTGGTTGGGAAGCTTCCAAGATCTCTGTCGGATTGCTCTTCTTTGGAGGTTCTAGACCTAGGTTACAACAGATTCAACGATACTTTCCCCTTCTGGTTAATGTCTTTGCAAAATCTACAAGTACTGATCCTCCACTCTAATGAGTTTCATGGGTCATTACAATATCACCCCAAGGTCGCTTCTTTCTTTCCTCAGCTGCGAATCATTGACATATCACATAATGAGTTCACCGGAACCTTACCGTCTGATTTCTTCATGTATTGGACTGCTATGCAATCACAAGGAAACCGTTCAGAATCGGAGTACATTGGAGGCAACACCTATTACAAAGACTCAATTGTCTTGATGAATAAAGGAGTGGAGATGAAATACACCATGATCCTTACGCTCTTAACAGCAATTGATATCTCAGGGAACAGGCTCCGAGGAGAAATCCCTGAATCCATTGGTCGAGTGAAAGATCTTATTGTGCTAAATCTATCAAGCAACGGTTTCGTTGGCAACATCCCTTCATCTTTGGCGAACCTCACTCAGCTCGAGTCACTAGACTTATCGCATAACAAGCTCACAGGCCAGATTCCGCGTGATCTCGCGCACCTCACAAGTCTATCTACCATAAGGGTTTCACACAACAAGCTCGTGGGCATGATTCCGCAAAGCACACAGTTTCAAACGCAGAACGTTTCGGGTTTTGAAGGTAACATTGGACTATGTGGTGCTCCTCTAGACGAGTGTGGAGTTGGCCACGACGACCTGTCGCTTTCACGACAAGTGGAGGACGAAGAAGAAGAAGACGTCTTGAGCTGGATTGCAGCTGCCATAAGCTTCGCACCTGGTATCGTGCTTGGATTCACCATTGCACACTTCATCCTTTTCTACAAACCGCATTGGTTTTTCAAGGTGTTCGTCATCAATGACAATAGACGAAGGAGAACTACTCGTTAGCTCGTTTCTAAGGTTTCTGAGTCCATGTCAAAAGGTAATACGCTTTCTTATTCGATTCAAGGTCTGTACACCAGATGTATATATACACAAATATATGATTGTGTTAACCGTAAACTTTAATCGCACCCACACAAGCCCAAAAGGTTAGAATACGGTACAATACTTCCCCTCAAGTTAACAATTCGCATTTTGCAACTTTGACAGAAATTGTTGATGATCAAGTACCTTATTAGCAAATTTTGACGAACATTTGTATATCAGGTCTCTCCAAATAATATTCCACAGAATTATGAATTATATTAGGACTACTTTTAACTGAAAATAGATGAAAACTCTTTTAAAATTCTTTTCACAACTTTTCTTTATACAATGTTGTTAGAATTTGAGGATTGCAAAACTTGAAAGCTTAGAAAGATTCTAACGTTGTAAAGCTCTAACGTTGTAAGATCTCTCTAACAATATTGTATATGTTGACCCAAAAAAAAAAAAACAATATTGTATATAATCTCTAACAACAATGTATAAAATTCTGGTCAAGTGTTGGCCGCGCGTTAGGCGGTGGGAATATGTCATCTTGTATTTGCAAATGCAACCAATTATTAGTTCTCTATTACTCCAGCTTATAATATAGAGAGATGAGCAAAAGAAATCGAAACTGTAAACAGCAGAATAATACGCGCAAATACCCAAATTCCAAATACAACAAACTCTGTTTTTTCTTCGCAATATAAAAGAAAAAGATTCGAATCTCTTCAGTAGCTAATGTAGTGTAGTTGGTGGGTTCACTTCTATCTCTAAAACACCATTAGATAAATCGAGAAATGGCGAGTAACAACATAAGCATATGATTTCATAGAATCAATGACAATACTCTAGTAACGCTCATAATATGCAGAACCAATTTCTAAATTCATTTTGTAACAAAAGCCTCATACCAATTAATGACCACAAAGAAAACTGGAAATCAGGTTTGATCAATTGGGTTTTCACACATCAAAGCTTATTGAACTATTCAACCAGTGACGATAAATTTCAGCAAGACCGGCTGCGGACAACGGGTGTTTTAGAGACCCCGATCTTAAGGTACATCACCTGATTGACCCCGACACTAAGCAATGGAATATAGCTCTCCTTCAGGCTTTCATTGCGCCAGCTGATATCCCGAGAATTCTAAGCCTGAGACCAAGCAGGTATGGCCGGCGAGACAACTATTGTTGGGCTTTCTCACCATCAGGACAATATACAGTCCGGACGGGGTATAGGATAGCCGAAGGCATGAATCCTCCCCAGGAGGCTTTCCTCATATCAGAACCAAGCACAACGAGTCTTAAAAAGCAGGTATGAAAGCTTAAAATCACAAGGAAGATCAAGCACTTTCTATGGCAGGCCTTGTCGGGTTGCGTAGCAACGACAAGCAAACTAGCGGATCATCATTGTGGTACTGATAGAGGATGTCCGCGCTGTGGTGCGGTGGAAGAATCGATTAATCATTTGTTATTCGAATGCCCACCAGCAATGCAGTGTTTGGGCCATGTCCTCTATCCCATCTTCTCCGGGCTCATTCCCGTGTAGCTCCCTGTTCACAAATCTTGACTACCTATTCTGGAGGGCAAAAGAGAGCGGTGTACAAGAGACAGCCTTAAGTATGTTCCCGTGGCTGATATGGTATATCTGGAAGGCCAGAAATGAGAAAACCTTCAATGGAAAGGAAATTTCCCCGCTTGATACGGTCCAACTTGCGTCACAGGAAGCAGAGAGTTGGAGACTGGCTCAGATTCTTGAGGAGGACATAGAAGACTTAAATGCCTTCCTGGAACCGATGGTACAGCTCCTATCAGGTCCTTTTCCAGCTGTGCCTACAAACCTTGTCCGTTGCCAAGTAGACGCGTCTTGGGGACGAGACGCATTGCTTGTGGGCCTAGGTTTTGTAGTCACAAAAGGCTGTGACGCCATGGATTGTGCGCGAAAAACAACAACTCATCCCCACTCCACGCAGAGCTAGAAGTAGGCCTGGGCACAAGTACCCGTTACTCGCTCATTACTCGTAACTCGCTCCGTACCCGCCTCGTCCGGACAAGTACCCGCCTCGCGCAAGTCGGGTAACAAGTCGAAATTTTTTATTACTCGCAAGTACGGGACAAGTATCAAGTCAAGGTTTTTTTCCGAAACTCGCCCTGTTCGAACTTGCCCCGCTATGTTATATTAAAAAAATTATTTCATCTGTGCACATTTATGATTTAGAAGTATGTGATCTCTAATAATTTGAGTGTTTGTTTTATTGTGATCTATATTATTTTATAGGAACAAAAGGACTTAAGAAGAATAAAAAGCTTCATGAGAAAGAAGCAAAGTTATGTTGTTTTTAAGTATTTCAAATTCTATCTTCAAGTATTTATGTTATTTTGGATGTTTTGAAACTTGATAATTTGTATTTTGAGATTGTAACAAACTTGTTAAGTATTTATGTTATTTTGTTTGAGTAGTTTTCTAATAAATTAGCAAGTCGCAAGTCGCAAGTAGCAAGGCAAGTCGCAAGGCAAGTAGCTTGCAAGTCGGTCAATTTTTGGCAAGTACTCATCATCGCAAGTACTCGCAAGTCGCAAGGCAAGTCGCAAGGCGAAATTTGTGAAAATTGAACGGGGCAAGGCGGGTCGCAAGTACTCCGAAAAGTTCGGGTACCTGCCCCGCGCCCAGGCCTAGCTAGAAGGACTGATATGGGCGATGCAAATGATGATCCGTCTTAGGAACTTTGCAGTACACTTTGAATCTGATTGTCTACAGATGATAAAGCTTATTCATGATGATGAATCATGGCCCTTATATGAGACAGAACTGGAAGATTTCCATGAAGCTAGACGAATGTTTGAGAATTTTTCGATTGCATATATTCTGCGGCAGAAGAATGCCCGAGCTGATTGGCTTGCCAAAGGCGCAAGATACCGCGAGTCACCTTTCTCCGTCGTCAGCCAGCTGGTTCCGCATTGGCTAGGACCTTGTCCGAACCTAATTGTGTTAGCATAGTATTCGTATGAAACCAACTCGATGTCAAAACAAAAAAAACCAGTGACGATAAATATATAAAAACACCAATATAGCAAATGATTAAGACAAAACTTCCAAACTTCAAACCATAAGTCTTAAACCATCCAAAGACATGATCCACATTTCATTCTAGAAACTACATAAGTAGACTGTAAAATTCCATTAAAAAGACAGATAAATGAAAACGGAAACGGACAAAAAGGTTCTCAGAACCTGAGCTTGGTGAAGAACCACCTGTTCTTTCCGGTCTTGAAACGTTCCTCGAGCTTAGCCTTGGCTTCCTTAAGAGCCGCCACCTTCTTGTCTTTGGACTGAAGAGCGTCGAGGGTCGCAACCTCCTTCAGATCTACGTCGAGTGTGTAACGAGTAGGCATCAGGTGCTGGTAATTCACAAGCTTGATGAAGCACTTGACTCTCGACTTCTTCGCCGTCTTCTTGGCTGAGTCCTTTCGGATGACCTTGCTCGGGTACTTCTTCAGTCCGGCGACGAGTGAGTGTCCATAAGGACGCTCGCGGTTTCCGTCGTCGAAGGAACGGATGATCACTGCCTTCTTACCGGCATAACGGCCTTGAAGGAGGATCACCGCTTTGTTCTGCTTCAGGAACTTAACCATGGCTTCTCTCCCAACCTCCTCTTGCGGCGATAACGCTTAATTGCAGAGACAAACGACGGAGAAGATTAGGTTTTTGCCTTTTGGTCTTTATATAGTGTGTGTGCTAAGATCCTGCTTCTTTCTTCTTTCATCTTCTCGAACGTCTGAAGTTCGATGTAAAGAAGTTCTTCTGCGTCTATGATTATTAAAGTCGAACACCTTGAAGAGACAATGCGGTTTGTAGAAAATGATGAAGTGTCCAATAGTGAATCCAAGCACGATACCAGGTGCGAAGCTAATGGCAGCTGCAATCCAGCTCAAGACTTCTTCTTCTTCTTCTTCTTCTTCTTCCTCTTGTTGTGAAAGCGGCGGGTCGTCATGGCCAACTCCACACTCATCGAGAGGAGCACCACAGAGTCCAACGTTACCTTCAAAACCCGAAACGTTCTGCGTTTGAAACTGTGTGCTTTGCGGAATCATGCCCACGAGCTTGTTGTGTGAAACCCTTATGGTAGATATACTTGTGAGGCGTGCGAGATTAAGAGGAATTTTGCCTGAAAGCTTGTTATGCGATAAGTCTAGTGACTCGAGCTGAGTGAGATTCGCAAAAGATGAAGGGATGTTGCCAACAAAACCGTTTCTTGATAGATTTAGCACAATAAGATCTTTCACTCGACCAATGGAATCAGGGATTTCTCCTTGGAGTCTGTTCCCTGAGATATCAATTGCTGTTAAGAGAGTAATGATCATGGTGTATTTCATCTCCACTCCTTTATTCATCAAGACCATTGAGTCTTTGTAATAGGTGTTGCCTCCAATGTACTCCAATTCTGAACGGTTTCCTTGTGATTGCATAGCAGTCCAATACATGGAGAAATCAGACGGTAAAGTTCCGGTGATATCATTATGTGATATGTCAATGATTTGCAGCTGAGGAAAGAAAGAAGCAACCCTGGGGTGATATTGTAATGACCCATGAAACTCGTAAGAGTGGAGGATCAGTACTTGTAAATTTTGCAAAGATTTTAACCAGAATGGAAAAGTATTTGAATCTGTTGTGGCCTAGGTTTCGTACCTCCAAAGAAGAGCAATCCGACAGAGATCTTGGAAGTTTTCCCAACCAATCTGTTGTGACCAACATTGAGTGACCTTAGGTTGCTGCCCTTGAGACATAGGTGTGGCAGTTCTCCACTGAGATGATTGTCAGCGAGGTTTAAAACTGAAAGCGAGCTCTTGTTGTTAACATCCGTTCAAGTTGTTGCTTGATAGATCAACGATTTGTAGAGAGGTTATATCACATATTGATAAGGGAATCTCTCCGGAGAAGTTATTAAATATTAATACAGGAAAGCGTGGAGGATTCGTCCTGAGCTGGGAAAGTAGACTAAGAATAGTTGTGGATGCAGCATTAGGTACACCCTAATGTATTTATTAAAATTTAAGACATTTATTCAGCAGAGAAAGATATCTATTGTATTAGTTTTGCGTATAGTGAAGGAACCTTACATAACCATATGGTGCAAATGAGTTTATCGTAAGATTTCTTTGATGAAACGTAACATTTTGTTTGATGATACATCTGCCAAAACGTTAAATTTTTATTTTGTAGGATTGGAGTATTTACACACTGGATGCAAGCCACCAATAGTTCATAGGGACATAAAATGTACAAACATACTTCTAGACGAACGGTTCCGAGCAAAGCTAGCTGATTTTGGGCTTTCCAGATCTTTTCCCATCGGAAATGAAACTTATGTATCAACTGTTGTTGCTGGTACTCCTGACTATCTTGATCCTGAGTGAGTATTTAAAGAAAAGTGATATCTATAGTTTTGGAATTGTACTATTGGAGATCATCACAAACCGTCGTATAATTGATCAATCACGTGAAAAGCCTCATGTAGTTGAATAGGTGGAGGATATTATAAGAAAGAGAGATATTGGAAATATTATAGATCCAAGCCTCCACCGAGATTTTATTGAGCTAGCAATGTCATGCGTGAATCTTTCTTCTGCAAGAAGGCCAAGCATGTCCCAAATTGTTAACGATCTAAAAGAGTGTCTTTTTTTTTAACGCTGATACAAATTATGAGAACTATTACAAGGACAATTATACAACGGACAACTTTACCCATTCCACTAGGATCCACGATCACGATGAACGGCTCCGCTTGCACCACGCTGAAAATCTCCTTATAAGCTTGCCTCCATAAATCTGCAGAAATTACTTCCTCGGGGATAAGAACCCAAGACCTCTTGGTGTAGAAGCATTAATGAATCCTTAGTCAACCACTGGACTGAGGGGGCTTCCACAATCTAAAAGAGTGTCTAATATCCTAAAATTCAAGGACAGGGGAGAGTCGAGAAATGAATTCAATGAGTTCTATCGAACTCAGCGTGGATATTGATACGCAGGTGATACCTAGAGCACGCTAGTTTGTCAAAATGAATACATCATATTGTTGGACATGTAAGAATATTTATATTCTTATATGTGACCTATGTGTTTTTTCGGTTTAATATAAAGATCAAGTTCATATTAAAGCTAAGAATTCTAATATAAAAGACGATACCGTTGATGGATCGGTTTCGATTAATGTCATTAGAATTCGGGTGTATTGATAACCCTCCTTCTTTACCTTATTATGTTTATAAATGTCTTTCTCTATTGTTTGCATATGTGTATTGCATCTATAGTTAATAATTAATTAGTTAATTATTATTACATAAGGATGATGCTATATATATGCATAAGTGGTGATTACGGCAGTTACGTACGTATCTTATTAATAATTGTGATGAACCATCACAACTACTCCTATCAGACATGTATAACGACCACATTGTTTTATTGTAACATAACATAATTGAAAACCAGAAAAGAGAGAGAGATTTGTGATTCCTTCTCCATCGAAAGGAATCGTAAGCGTGAAAGGTTAAAGTGGAGAAGTCAAATTGAAGACTTGAATCCGTAAGGAAAACAAAAGCATGGATCAAGGTTAGTATCTGACTTTCTTCTTCTCTAAGAAACCTGTTTAGGATTGAATTACCCCAAATCAAGATCCTGAGAATTATAGTTTACAGGACATTGGTGAATCTTCAATTATGCATCTCAAGGGTTTACAACCAATTGATTATTGGCTTTAATGCGATATTAAGATTACTTTGTTGTACTTTGATGTAGGTTGTTTGTGTAAAACTTTTATTTAGTCCATTGTATGTTGATCAGCCATTAAATGGCATCTTTACTATTACTACAACCAATGAGATGCTATTTTTCACTGTGCGTGTGGATATAAAATTGGAAAGTAAAAACTCAATGTTCTTCATGTTTCTTTATTCCTCTTTAAATTCTCTCGTTTATAAAACACACACACATATTATAACAGATTCTTGACTCCTTTGAAAGCTGGAGTCTTACCCATGTCTTACCCTCGAGAAATCGGGTTGCTATGGAGATTGCTCTAAGTGTTACTACTGACGGTCGTTCACAATCTTATGTTGCTTTGAATGGACCTCGCTGGTTGGACCATCTCTTGACTTTGGAGGCGGCTTAATCTCCTTCGCTTCTCATTTAGCTTTCTGCCTTCATACTTATATTTGGCTTTATGATACCTGGTGGTATCTGCTTTGCTTTGTTGTTCTTCGTACCTATTTTCTTGTGTTTCTTATTTCCATTACTCACGATCAATACAAGCGTTAAAAAAAAAAAAAAAAAACACACACACATATAAGATTCAAAGATAAAAACACCATAATCTTAGCTCCCTACTGATTTGGATGTCTTGCAAATGATCACGACTCTCCTATTTATAAAACACACACACACATATAAGATTCAAAGATAAAAAGACCACAACATTAGCTCCGTACTTTGTCTTCCACTTTCTTCCATAGTTTTTTACGTCATTTCAATGATTATTCCTTTCACTTTGCAAATGGATCATCATGTCTTCATCCTCCACTTGGTAACTCGTGTTGAACTGCAGATACTAAAACATTCGTGCATGCGATTTGGTATTCTTCAGTATACATCATTCATACAGTAATAATATATCCCATACATAATTAAGTACCTTGCGTTGCCCTCGTCTTTTTGAAAAAAAAAAAAGAAAGAGAATCAAAACAGCGCTACAGTAATGACCACAGAAGCTGCGGATGCAACAACTGGTAGAATGTACTTTTGGTTGTCATTGTTGCATGACGAATCAGCCAAAAGCTTTGGGTTTCCTTGGATCCTTGAAAAAGCAAAAGTTGTTGGATAATTATTAGTATTTTCATATTATTATAAACGTCGTTTTACAATTTTCCACACGTATAAAAAGTGGTTAAGTTTCTACTATACCATTCATTAATACATTTATAAATTTAATTTTGTAATTACATAATTTATTCCTCATGCCTTCTGTTGCCTTGATTAGTTGTTTATAGTTTTTTAAACAGTTTTTGGTTAATTTTTTTTTTCAAAAACAATTTATTATCTAACAAGATTTTTGAAAACTATTTTTCTTAAAAAAAACTACCCATTTATAAACAAAAACCAAAATTCATGTTTTATTACTTTTATTCCAATAGTTGATGATGACTTTTACAGTTTTTTTTTTCCATTACAAATATTTCTATTTAATATGTATTAATATAGTTCAAAAATGAAAAAGAGAGAATTTTAAAATAACAACGACTCACATTATTAAGTGTCAATAAAATAAATTTTTTGACATCCAAAATATAATATAAAAATTAAGAAGATAACTCATATTAATACAATATTTTTAAACTTATCAAGAAGATAACAGCTTTACTGGAGTTTAGAAAATAACAGCTTTACTTAAAATGTAAAAGTGATGTTCTTAATAAGTCATCTTCTTAATAAGAATGAAGAATATTGTTCACAATAAAAATGTAAATGTAAAAAAACTGAGAAGGATATGAAAATAAGAAAATACCTCATGATACAATAGGACGGAACAATAAAAATAAAATAAAAAGTCAAACCCAGAAATAAATTGGATAATGCTGTGAATTTCAAGGACATATTCCACGTCGTTGAATCAATCCATTCTACGGTTAAGATCGTTGAATAAATTAATTTAGGACGTTTTTTAAAACCGGTCAATTTTTTTCAAAAACTCTCCAGTATTCAGAGTTGTGTGTGGTGATGTGTGCGGGAAAGCTGAGATTTGAAATTTGAACCTTTTTTTTTCCGTTGAGCCTTTCAGTTTGGGTTTTTTTTTTCCATTTGTTTCAAATACTCGATACAATGGAGAGGGCATTGTCATTTTTGCAAAGCCAACGGAAAATAAAAAAAGTTGCTCTGTGAAACGTCGTCTTCTTCTTCTCTTCCTCCGTGAATGGTAACACTTCTGAATCCAAATTCTCTTTTCGGAGTTTCTTTTAAGCGATCTTCTTCTGAATCCAAATTCTCTTCTATGGGTCACGGAATCATTTTTAATTAAATCTCAACGGGTTTGAATTCTGGTGTAGATCAAAATTTTGGAGACGGAGATGTTATGCGAACTTGGACGATAAAAACACCATCGCCAGAAAAATCTTCAAAATCGATTTGTTTGAAGAAAGATCGCTTCCACGAAATCGGAAACTAAACCCCGACGCTCTCTGTTTGATCGCTACATTTTCTCTGCCGGTAAGTTCCTAATCTTCCATCTTCGTTCCTAATCGCGGTTTCATGATTCGATTCGTGTATATATGTGTAATGTGTTTTATGCATGATTCGTCGGTAGAAATTTGGATCGTCTTTGTTTTACGTTTTAGGGATTGATTCGTTGAATCCTTGCGAGGTCGATCGATTTTTTTGTTAGTTCTGTTAATTGTCATTTGAGAACTTATATGTGTGGATCCTTGACTTTGGGTTGATATTGCGCTCGAAGCTGTTTGTTTAGTTTAAGATTTGTTTCCATTGACGCAGAAGAGTATCTCCTTTGGAAGGAGGTTAAGCAGATTCTTCTGGTTGTTTTAATGTACTAATCTTCACTCTCTGGCTGTTTCTATTTTCAGACAATTTAATTCGGAGGAGACGAGGTTTCAAACACCTGCTGTGCTTCACTGACTGGAAGAAGGAAGTGGCTGTAGCGCAGAATATTGCTGGGAAGCAGATTGATAAAACGTTTTTGTTCGACAAGGTTAACTTCTTTTAAAAAGTTTTGGTTTTATCTTTATGGCTTTTTATAATTTTGCTCCCGTAAATGCTTTATTTGCTTGCTTCTTTGCCTTCTGGTTCATCTATTTAGTGCATTGTTTGCTTCTTGATTTCGCAGTTTATTTCATATTCTGATTGTTTGATTCTCTGATTCTCTGATTCTCTGATTCTTACATTCTCTGATGCATTCTCTGATTCTCTGTTTCTCTGATTCTCTGATTCTCTGATTCTCTGATTCTCTGATTCTCTGATTCTCTGATTCTCTGATACATTCTCTGATTCTCTGATACATTCTCTGATTCTCTGATTTCTCTGATTCTCTGATTTCTTTGATTCTCTGATTTCTATGATTCCTCTGATTGGTACATGGTTTACTTCGTGCTTCTTTACTTTTGAGTTTCTCTGTTTAGTACATTGTTTGATTCTCTATTGAAATTGTTTATTCTCAGTTTCTGTGTTTTCTCTTTTTACTTCATTGATTTTCTGCTTCTCTGATATCTCATTGCTTGCTTCTTTATTATTTGATTTTGTTAATGAGTATAAACACCGAGGAGACGAGGTTACAAACACCTGCCAAGGAGACGAGGCCTTTTGTGCTTACATGCAATGACCGGAAAAAGGAAGTGGATGTAGCGCAGAATATTGCTGGGAAGCAGATTGATAAAACGTTTTTGTTGGACAGGTTTACTTCAATTTCATTACTTTAACTTCTTTTAAAAGTTTTGGTTGAATCTTCAAGGCTTTTTAGAAGTTTGTGGTTAAAAAATGGTAGAAGCATCGGTTGCTAACAAGTTCATGGGTTCTGATAGGTTTTGGGCCAACATCGCAACAAAAAGGACCTGTATCATCAAGCAGTTTCTCCCATTGTGTTTGAGGTTCTTGATGGGTATATGACTGCACCATCTTTGCTTACACGATGGAAGGAGAAGCAAGGAAAAAGGTAAGCCAACCAAATTCAAGCGCATCATTTTGAAGCATCTTCACTGATGTTAACTGAATCTTCGTTTTGATGGAACTTATTTCTTGTCAGAATGGTGAAATCCCGAGTGATGCAGGTTTAGTTTACTTGATCTTCAAGCTTGTGGCGCAATAATTCATAGGAAAATCCAGCGGAAGCGTCGTTTTTCAAGTAGAGTTGAAGAAGTATACGACCTTCACTTTTACTCATACAGCATCTCGATTAATCGATTGTCATTTATCTTTGTGTCTAAATACAAAGCCCGACCTTTGTTTTGAATTTGATACATTAGGTCTGTGACTTCCTGGAAGAAAATGCAGTGACATCTGCAGACAGTAGTAGTAGCTCCGAGCCTTGTGTTACGTTATCATCTCCTTTTGCCTAGAGAAAGAAGAGATCCTTTGTTATGGACTAAGGTATGGTGTCTTGATCCAAGTCTGTTCCTTCTCTAACAATTTGGACAGATACCATGTTTCTAACTGAATCTCAATGTTTATTTCCATCTCTCATATTCCTTTTATGTTGGATCCTGAGATGGTTCTTTATATCCCTTATTGATGTATAGGTTGAGGAGTTAATACAAGAGGATTCACGTATAGATAGATATCCTTGTTACTTTCTTGGTTTCTTGCTTATTTTCTTTGATTTCCTGCTGCTTTATCATTTTCTTACATTCTTCCTCGCTTTTTACTTCTCTACTTCTGAATTTGTTTTCCTTTCTTTACTCCTTACTCCTAACTAACCCTCGAGCTTACTATCTTTAGATAGTTCTCGGCTACTATTTGAAGATTGTACAAATAGAGACTCTTAAGCGTATATCAAGGAAAAGTCCTTGTCTTCACCAACACTGCTTCCACATGGTTTATTATTATTCTGCTCTCGCTAGACGCTAGTAAGAGATGTAGGATCTTTTACGTTTACGATGATTTTTAAATTATATAGTTGGAAGCTTTTGATGTGCTGTCAAATCAAACTTACATAATGTATACGCTTATTGGCAGGTCCACCGCTAAAATAGTAAAGTGTATGTGAGACCACCTCTAGAGTTCCAATTTCAAGTCCCAGGTTTTGACTTTTATAGTTGTAAATTATATTCTCTTTTCATTTGATACAGCAGCGCATTCAATAGTCTATGTGACAATGTGAAACCTATCTTAGAAACCAAAATGTTCTGTATGGCAGAAAATTGTTTTGAAGTAACCGTTTGCTTTTCAGTTTTCTGCCTGTTTCTTTCTGTTGCAGGAAAATGAGTCCCATGCCAGAACTAGACGGAGAAATCAAAACTCCTTTCAATGTTACAGTAAACTTAAGTCTCTTTTTATCGTTTTTTATTAATTACTGCAAAAGTGAGATTCTACTTGAAATTTTGGGGGTATTTTTCTGTATTTTACCATTGTGGGATGAAATATAATACTCATGGGTATAATATTCATGTTATATCTGTTTCACCCTCATGAAAAATAGAGCTCTATAATGGCTAAGAGACAACCTCTAGACTTAAATTACTCTGCCAGGTATGTGTCTTCTTTTTGAGCGCGGTTGCAGATTATGTTTGAATCTACATTCTTATTATTGATTATGTTGATTCCTCCGAAAACTCCAAAAATGATTCTTATCTTTTAGGTATGCCATCACTTTAGAAGGCTATTTTTGATGAGAAAGTATTTGATCTTACTTTGCTCGAGAGATGTGAAGTTTGAGGTGAAAACATTGCAAAAGCAAGTTTAATCCTTTTTTCCAGGTATTTTTGCTCAATATTTTCTATTTAGTCTATTGTTTTTATTTTTAAAGATTTAAGTTAGATTCTCATTTCTTTTTATACGCCAGTCAAAAGCATATTCAATTATCTGATTTCTGGTATCTGGGTTTGTCTTTTCAAGGAGATTTGTACGTGTGGATTTGTTATGGAAGATGTTCACGGAATTGCATGAATATTTTGTCTATCCACTTAATCAGTAACCTTGGGTTTAGTTTTGTAAGGTAATTTCGTTATTTATATTAGACATTCTACTTAAGTTTTGCGATCCTCAAAACTGATCACCATTTATCTTTTCAATCAATCTTATATTCTTTTTAGGTGAAAGAAGTAGAAAGACATACTCAGTACCAGACGTGCCACAGGTGATGTGTTGGCATTGACGAGAACATTGTTCACAGTCAAAGTTACACATACCAAGACGAATAAGGTATTACAACTTGTTTACGCTTCTTTGCTTTCATGCTTAACCTGTTTATGTGCTTCCTCCTTTGCTTATTCTTGTTAAGGTTAATTGTCTGAATTGTGGTTTTTTTGGATTGTTGATAGATATCGTTTGAGGTCCAAAGTGGATATTGAAAACGTTGCAAAGGAGTTCTCGTGTTGGCAGCGTTACAGTAGGAATCTTTCTGGATCTTCGTTGGGGTGGTGGCGTTGATCGTGCCTGTGAATCTACCGCTAGTGGTAATAAGTACGAGGATCTAAGGTTGGATTCTCTCGGTTACAGAAGCATTTTTCCTTCGGATGCAATCCATAAGTTTATAAATCGAATCGAAGCTATTTTGTATCTTGAGCTTTGAATACTGATTGTATAAGGCTTACAAAAGTTGCGACTTTGCTTTTGTTTCATTTTGTTTTGCAGCGCCTTTAGTTGAGGCAGATATAGAAACAGATGAAAGCAATTACCTTTTATAGAGATTAGAGCATAGAGTTGCAGAAGGACCAGCTGAAGTTCCTAAAGCTATGATCTTTTTCTTTTTCTTTGTAACTCATCGATTTCTCTTCTTCTCTGCAAAACATTTATATGCTTTGTGGCATTTACAGGTGAAGCAATTCCTCTTGGATAAAACTTCGTTGGTCTTAACGCGATAAGCTTTGAAAAAGGCTGCTATGTTGAGTAAAGTGTATGTGAGACCAGCTCTAGAGTTCCAATCAAGTCCCAGGTTTTGCATTTTGTATTCTCTTTTCCTTTGATATACCACCGCATTTAATAGTCTATACGATAATGTGAAACCTATCTTAGAAACCAAAATGTTCTATATGGCAGAAAACTGTTTTGAACTAACAGTTTGCTATTTAGTTTTCTGTTGGAGGAAAATGAGTCCCATGCCAGATCCTAGACGGAAAAATCAAAACTCCTTTCAATTTTACAGTAAAGTTAAGTCTTTTTTATTGTTTGTTACTAATTACTGCAGAAGTGAGAGTCTACTTGAAATTTTGGGGGTATTTTTCTGTATTTTACCATTGTGGGACGATGAAATATAATACTCATGGGTATATTAATCATAGATCTATTTCACCCTCATGAAAAATAGAGCTCTATAATGGCTAAGAGACTTAAATCACTCTGCCAGGTATGTGTCTTCTTTTTATGCGGTTGCAGATTATGTTTGAAATTATTTGAATGTACAATCTTATTATTGATTATGTTGATTCCTCTGAAAACTCATTAAAATGATTCTTATCTTTTAGGTATGCCATCACTTTAGAAGGCTATTTTTTATGAGAAAGTATTTGATCTTACTTTGGTTGAGAAATGTGAAGTTTGAGGTAAAAACATTGCAAAATCAAGATGAGAATATGATTACTTGTGGCAGAAGTCATATTTAGGTAAGTAGAGAATTCTTCGGTTGTTTATATCAGTCATTCGATAAGTTGATATGTTCTCAAATTGTAAGCAGATAATATATCCGTATCTACGCAGGTTCTCCACAATAGAACTCTAAAATGTATGAGAGACAACATCTTGAGCTCCATCTTCAAGTTTAATCCTTCTTCCAGGTATTTCTGTTCAATATTTCTTCTATTTAGACTATTGTTTTGGCTTTTATAGATTTAAGTTAGATTCTCATTTCTTTTTATACGCCAGTCAAAAGCATATTCAATTATCTGATTTCTGGTATCTGGGTTTGTCTTTTCAAGGAGATTTGTACGTATTGGTTTGTTATGGAAGATGTTCACGGAATTGCATGAATATTTGGTCTATCCACTTAATCAGTAAGCTAATTTCGTTATTTATATCAGACATCTACTTAATTTTTGCAATCCTCAAAACTGATGACCATGTATCTTTTTAATTAATCTTATATTTTTTTAGGTGAAAGAAGTAGAAAGATGTACTCAACTCAGTAGCAGACGTGCCACCGATGATATGTTGGCATTGACGACAACTTTGTTTACAGTCAAAGTTACACATACCAAAACCAATAAGGTATCACAACTTGTTTACGCTTCTTTGATTACGTGATTAACGTGTTTATGTGCTTCCTTCTTTGCTTATTTTGTTTACTTCATTGTTGGCTTTTTTGCTCAACTTGTTTTCTTACTTCCTTGTTTCCTTGATCGCCCCTGTAAATGCTTTATTTGCTTGGTTCTTTGACTTTTGGTTCATCTCTTCTCTGATTTCTCAGTTTATTTCATATTCTGATTCTCTGATTTCTCTGATTCTCTGATTCTTTGATTTCTCTGATTAGTTCATTGATTATTTTCTTAACTTGTTTCTCTGATTTCTCTGATTTTCTGGTTCTCTGATTCTCTGATTCTCTGACTTCTCTGATTCTCTGACTTCTCTGATTCTCTGATTCTCTGATTTCTCTGATTTCTCTGATTAGTTCATTGATTATTTTCTTAACTTGTGTTTCTCTGCTTCATTGCTTCTTTGCTAACTAAGTAGCTGTCTAACATGATTTTGTAAGTCATCTCGTTCAACAGGTGTAATTTAAGTATTTATTACATTAATTTTAGTTCATTTATTAATTTACTTTTACGATTAACATTATTTATCTGCTAATTTATACCTTTTGTTCCTTTCATTCATTCATAAATTGACTTGACAATTGTTTCAAATATTTAAAAGTAAATAATAATTAAAATCAGACTTGAAAATTGTTTCAAATATCTCGTAGTTTAAAAAACCATATTTTAAATATACTTTTCGTTTATTATTTTCTTTTAGTAATTTAAATTTGTGGTACATTTGTATAATATTACAATAATATATTTTATAACTAGTTTGCAACGTGACTTTGTCACCCCAAAGCAGCCACGTTATTGGTTCTCTCCACTATTTCATAAAGCAAATGATGATGATGCTTTGAAACAAATGTGCTTTTAAGAAAGACAAAGTTGAAAATGATTCAATCTTTATTTTATAATTTTTGGCGCTATGACGATGATGTATTAAGATAGTCACATTGTAAAATTGGATGTATCGGTAATTGAACTGCCATGTTATCGAAGCCGAATTGTTTCTCTAAACATGCAGTGAACATTCAAGCAAATTCATTTTGACAAATTTCTGGTACATAATATTATTTGTTTAACGATCGTTATTATATAAATGACAGGTCTTTAAAATTAAGAATTCTACCATCGAGATTCTAGTACAAGCGCTACAACATGGAAAAAAAAAATTGTAATCTTAATTTGCTACAAAGAAGTTTTGGACTTGATGGTTATTGGACAAATTTTTTTTATTTTTGGTAGTTTAGTTCATTCTAAAATCGAACGGAGTAACTTGGTCCAAAACGAAAAGAAAATAGCAAGTAATAATTTCACTATGTCTTAATTTATTTTGTATTTTTCTCTTTCTAACATAATTCTTATATATTTATCAATTTTATTAGTTTAAGTTATAATTCTATCAATTTTATGAATATAAGTTATGAATTTTTTTTCTATTTTTTTTCTTAGATATTAATAATTAAAATATTAATTTATGTTAGGCAAATATAGATCTTAAAAAAAAAAAAGAGTAGTAATTAATCTATAAAAAATAATGATAAACTAATATAGAATTAGATAAATGTTTTAATTACGATAGAGAGATCATAAAGCTTTTCTAAATATGAATATTTTTAGAAAAGGTAAAAAGTAAATTTTTTTTTTTTGTTTGACAGCCACATTTAGTAGATTTATAAAAAAAACAAATAAAGAAGTAGTGAAAAATGAAAAATGGTTTTAAGGGTTTTAAAAAGAATTAATCTAAAAGAATCTGATTAGAGGAAAAATGGCTGTGAAACCTTTGAAATTTTCTAAAGCTTTAACAGTCTTGATATCAATCACTACCGTGGTGGTTTCAAGATCTTTTCTCACTGGAAATGAAGTTTATGCGTCGATGGTTGTTGCTGGCACTCCTGGATTTCTTGATCCGGAGTAAGTATGGTTTCACTTCATATGTTATTAACTTGTTAGTATATAAAACACTGTTCCTTTTAATCATCACAATATTTTTTATGTTTCATCTTCTATGCCATGCTTTTCAGGTATTACGAAACAAATAAACAACTTTGCTGATAGAAAAGAATGATATATATAGTTTCGGAATTGTATTGTTGGAGATCATTACAAATCGTCATATAATTCAGAAATTGATGTAGCGTGTTCTACAAGCTTGGGTTTCTTTCCTTTTTTTTCTTTAGTCTTTATCTTTGGGTTTTATAAAACTATTAAATCTTTTAGATATTCGTTTTTAAGGAAATTAGGTCGAATCTCATTAGAGATAGGTCTCCACCTTTCATATAAGTACACGTTCTCTTGGTTTGTGAGAGTTACGTTTTGATTTCTATTCATTAATCTAAGAAACAGAGTTTTCTTAAACCCTTGTTCTCGGCTAGATTTCCAATCTCAACGAGCTCAAGTCGTGTGAATCGTTTGGGAATTCTCAGACTAAACATTCGATTCCGCAACCTTTATCGGTTACTTCATCAGTTGGTATCAGAGCTCGGCAAGTTTTAGCTTCTCAGCTACTACTCGATCCTTGTTTCACCATGGCTCCCCGGAAAAGTGGACAAGACGATAATCAGGAGGATCTCCGACAAACTCTGGAAACCTTCACGTTAGGGCTCCAAGATGCGTTACAAACGGCGGTGGAAAACGCCTTAACAACAGTTCTTCAACGACAGCAAGAGTTCCAGAACGATGGTCGTGGAGGTCAGCAACATGGCGGAGCTCGCACTGACAGTTCTGACGAAGAGGAGATGGTGGATAATCTGTTCGCTCATGCTCGTGATCAACGCCGTGAAGACAATCGCGAGTTTCGTCGTGTAGAACAGGTGCTTGATCGGGCACAACCACGTTGGGATTCAGGTTTTCGTCATGATATTCCTGAATTCACGGGTTCGCTCGCAGCAGAGGAATTCATTGATTGGCTTAACATGGTGGAAGAAATTTTGGAGTTTAAGAAAGTTCCTGATGAGATGCGCGTTCCCTTGGTGGCCACTCGTTTTAAGAGTCGCGCGTCGGCTTGGTGGACGCAATTAAAAGAGTCTCGTCGTCATTCCGGCAAGTCTCGCATTGATTCATGGGAACGACTGAAGAAACACATGCGTAAGGGCTTTCTCCCGTATAATTATGAGAGAACTCTGTACAACAAGTTGCAGAATCTTCGTCAAGGAACTCGTTCCGTTGATGACTATGCAACAGATTTTTTCAGATGACTGCTCGCACCCCTGCGCTTGAAACAGAGGATCAACTTATCTCGCGTTTCATCGGTGGTCTTCGTGGTCAACTTCAGGTTGCTCTGCAACAGTTTAATCCTACGACAGTGTCCGAAGCTCACCAACGTGCAATTAGCTTGGAGCAACAATTCCGTAACACTTGGTCTTCCAATGCTCGTGCGCGTCTTCCATCGACATCACAGTCCACTGCGGCACAGCCTGAGGAACGGAATGATCTTACAGGAACTGACAAGGCTTCAGCTCCAGGTGATATTGCCGCATCGCGTCAACCACGGACTTCGGCACTTCGTTGTTATAGTTGTGGTGAATCCGGCCACCGCCAGACGGCTTGCCCGAAACAGGGAAGGCGAGGTTTGTTTATTCAAGATCAGCCTCTTGACGGTGACGCACGGTTTGATGAGTACGAACAGGACCCTGATCATGAAGAGGAAGGTATTGCAGGCGACACTGGCCCTCGTTCTCAGGTTTTGGTCTTACGCCGAAGCTGTTTGACTCCCCGTGCCGCGTCGGAATCTTGGTTGCGTACTACTCTGTTTCGCTCCACGTGCACAATTAAAGGAAAAATTTGCAAACTCATTATTGACTCCGGGAGTTGTACGAATGTGTTGTCGGAGGAGGCGATCCTTAAGCTCGGGATTCCTACTACGCCTCATCCTCACCCTTACCCACTGGCTTGGTTAAACGAGTCTTCTGAATTGCGAGTTTCTAAACAGGCTGTCGTGGACTTTTCCATTGGATCGTACCATGATTTTGTTGAGTGTGACGTTGCTCCTATGGATGCTTGCCATCTTCTGTTGGGTCGACCATGGGAGTTTGATCGTGATGTCTTGCACAAAGGGAAGGCTAATACTACACCTTTCTCATGGATGGGCGGACAATTACGTTGTTACCTTCTCCGGAGCGTATCACCACTTCCCCACCTAAGCCTGTGTCACCAGCGTCCAAGGCAAACTCTACCCCACGATCTTCACACTCATTGCTTATTGTAACACACAAGGAGTTTGAAGCACAGTTACAACATAGCGACAACGTTTGGGCTTGATCGCGTCTCCTACTAGTGTTTCATCACCACCCTCGGCGCCAGTAGCTTTTCAGGGACTGCTTCAGTCTTTTGCGGACGTCTTTCCATCGGATCTTCCGCTTGGGTTACCTCCGCTACGTGATATTCAACATCACATTGATTTGGTGCCTAATGCCACCTTACCCAATCGCCCACATTACCGCATGAGTCCTCAGGAGCATGATGAACTGCGTCGTCAAGTGGAAGACCTATTACGTAAGGGTCATGTGCGTGAGAGCTTAAGTCCTACCGCCGTTCCAGCTCTTCTTATTCCAAAGAAGGACGGCTCTTGGCGTATGTGTGTGGACAGCAGGGCAATCAACAAGATCACAGTACGTTATCGTTTTCCTATTCCCCGTTTGGATGATTTATTAGATCAGATTGGTCGCTCCTCTGTTTTCTCCAAATTGGATTTGAAGAGTGGGTACCACCAAATCCGTATTCGCCCCGGCGATGAATGGAAGACAGCTTTTAAACGACGGGGAGGGTCTTTTGAGTGGCTAGTAATGCCTTTCGGGTTATCTAACGCCCCAAGTACCTTTATGCGCGTAATGAATCAGGCTTTACGCCCATTCATTGGCAAGTTCGTGGTGGTGTACTTCGACGACATCCTTATTTTCAGTCACGATTTGGAAAGTCATTTGACTCATTTGGAGGAAGTTTTACTGGTCCTACGTCGGGAAAAGTTCTATGCGGCTAAGCAAAAGTGTGTTTTTGGGTCCGATCAGGTACTCTTCTTGGGTTATATTGTTTCATGCCGTGGTCTTGAAGTGGATCCTAGCAAAGTGGAGGCAATCAAATCGTGGCCGACACCAAAGTCCATTAGTGATGTACGGAGTTTTCATGGCTTAGCGTCTTTCTATCGTCGTTTTGTCCATCACTTTAGCAACATCACGGCCCCTTTAACAGATTGCATGAAGGGGACGACTTTTCTGTGGACTGATGCTGCTAACACCGCATTTGAAACAATCAAGGACAAGTTGACGTCTGCTCAGATTTTGGCTTTGCCCGATTTTTCTTTACCCTTTGAGCTGCATTGTGACGCTTGCAAACTAGGGATCGGTGCCGTATTAAGCCAACAAGGCCGCCCTGTAGCGTTTTTCAGTGAGAAGATTGCAGGCTCCCGTGCACGCTATAGCACATATGACGTTGAGTTTTATGCAATTGTTCAGGCAATAAAGCATTGGAGGCATTATCTGTTCCATCAGGAATTTATTCTTTTTACAGATCATGTCGCGTTAAAACACTTGGGCAGTCAAGACAAGATTTCGTCTCGCCATGCTTCCTGGGTTGCGTTCTTGCAGCAATTCACGTTTGTCATTAAACACCAATCCGGTCGCACTAATAAAGTGGCTGATGCATTGAGCCGCCGCCATTCTCTTTTGGCCACTTTACAAGTCTCTGTGTCGGGGTTTACTACATTTGCCGACCTATATGCTACTGATCCTTTTTTTGGTCGCATTTGGTCTGATGTGTCTATTGGGGTTTCTTCGGATTATCTCATTCTGGATGGGTTTTTGTTTCGCGACAATCGCTTATGTATTCCGGAGTGTAGTTGGCGTTTACGCATCATAAAGGAGCTTCATGAAGAGGGTCATGTTGGACGGGATCGAACGCTGCAGCTCGTTTCATCGTCGTATTTTTGGCCGTCTCTGCGTCGCGATGTTGCTCGCTTTGTGGAGCGTTGTGTCATTTGTCAACGGTCCAAGGGTCATGCGTCTAACAGTGGCTTGTATATGCCCCTTCCGATCCCGACTCAACCATGGACTGACATTAGTATGGACTTTGTCTTGGGTTTGCCTCGTACTCAGCGTGGTCATGACTCCATTTTCGTCGTGGTGGATCGCTTTTCGAAGATGGCGCATTTCATTCCCTGTAAAAAGACGACTGATGCGGTTCAGTTGCTCTGTTGTTTTTTCGTGATATTTATCGGCTTCATGGTCTACCTCTCTCCATTGTTTCCGATAGAGACTCACGCTTTTTGAGCCACTTTTGGCGCTCTTTGTGGCGTCTGTTGCGTACCAGTCTCGACATGAGTACTGCATATCACCCCCAATCTGATGGCCAGACAGAGGTCACAATAGATCCTTGGGCGATCTGTTACGTTGTTTGGTGGAGGGTAATATTCGTTCTTGGGATTCTGTATTGTGTCAAGCGGAGTTTGCGCATAACCATGCCGTTAATCGCAGTACGAAGTTCAGCCCATTTCGAGTGGTTTATGGTGTCGTTCCACGTGGTCCGATTGATCTCAGTGTTGCCCCCGATGTTACCCGTGATCATGGTCAAGCGATCGATTTTGTTGGTGATCTCTCTCTCATTCATTCTCAAGTGCATGATAATCTGCAGGTGACGTCTGCTAAATACAAATCGGATGCGGATAGGTTTCGGCGTGATCTCCAGTTCAACGTGGGGGATTTGGTGTGGGCTGTTCTAACCCGTGACCGTTTTCCACCTGGTGAATACAATAAACTCAAGGCGCGCAAGATTGGTCCTTTGCCCATTTTGGAGAAGATTAACGCAAATGCATATCGTGTTCAGCTTCCTCCGGAGCTTCGTTGTGCTGACGTGTTCAATGTAAAACATCTTACTCCGTTTGTGGCGCAGGATGAGGTTGCTGATTCGAGGACGAATCTTCTCTACCCCGGGTGACCTGATGTAGCGTGTTCTACAAGCTTTGGTGTTCTTTTCCTTTTTTTTCTTTAGTCTTTATCTTTGGGTTTTAATAACTATTAAATATCTTTTAGATATTCGTTTTTAAGGAAATTAGGTCGAATCTCATTAGAGATAGGTCTCCACCTTTCATATAAGTACACGTTCTCTTGGTTTGTGAGAGTTACGTTTTGATTTCTATTCATTAATCTAAGAAACAGAGTTTTCTTAAACCTTGTTCTCGGCTAGATTTCCAATCTCAACGAGCTCAAGTCGTGTGAATCGTTTGGAATTCTCAGACTAAACATTCGATTCCGCAACCTTTATCGGTTACTTCATCAGAAATCCAGTGAAAAGCCTCACTTAGTAGAATGAGTCAGTTTTATGATAGCAAAATGAGATATCGGAAATATTATAGATCCAAACCTCCGTCGAAACTATGACATTGGTTCTGTCTGGAAGGCCACTGAAATAAGCCTGAGTCCGTCATCCACATGAAGATCAATCATGTCTCGAGTTATTAAAGATCTAAAAAAATGGGTGAAAGTAATTAAACCAAAAAATTCTATGGATTACAGCAAGGACATGTATACTGAGGTGATTCCTGAAGCTCGTTAGCTCGCCAAATATATCCTTGCTAGTTTAAATTTTTCATCAATCTTTTTTTGTATTTTTCAATGAATCTTAGGACTTTTTTCGCAAATAACATGTGTTACTGAAATTGAGTTGTTGTCGCTTGATGATATGTGGTGAATTATATATATGGTGAAGTTTTTAAAATTTCTGTATATGATTTCACTACAAGAAATAAATGATGTAACAGTATAGAACAACATATGGATAATTTCATCTCTAATTTAGGGACCTTAAAGTCGGGACGTAATTATACAAGTTAGCAACGTCGTTGTTTTTTATTTTCTTTAAATTTATTCTGGCTCTGCCAAATTGAAAGCCTAGAATTTTTTAAAACGGACTTTGCTTTCATGAATCTCCACCAGGTACTCGTTGCCCAATGCCTTTTTATTCATATAATTCTGTTTAATTGATTTATTTGTTTTCTATATATTTTTTGCTCAATTTATAAAGAATCAACCTGTGGAGAAAACCTGCAACTCCAAAGACGTCTCCTTGTGATTGCAACCAAGGTTTCACACACACACCAAGAGAAAAAACGATTCAGACACACACACACACGCTTTAGAACAGACGAGAAAACAGAGTAAGTAACGAAAAGAACACTGAGAGCACACAACCGATTGTTAACCCAGTTCACCTCTGTTAACAAAGAGGTTACGTCTGGGCCGGGATCTCACTCCCGGAATCCACTAGATCACAGAGGTTACAAAGATTAATCCCAAGTCCCTTTTACAAGATTCTTGGTTCCCCGTTCTAAGTAATACCCCTGTTTTCCAAGAACAATTATACAAGCTTATACTTTGATGAATTGTTCTCTCTATCACTCTCAACAACTCTCAGTAAAACAGTGCACAGCTATATATACAAAGGACCACGAGTAAACCTAGTTTCCTTGATGCTGTGATAAGCCGCCAACCTTGTACGGTAAGAGCACTCGACCTTATCTTCTCGTTATCAGATCCCGACAGAGAGCAGATTACTTTTGCTTTTCAGTACCGGTACAAACGGCTACACAAAGTGGTCCAGCACCAATGACGTGTCCTCATATTTTGGCTCTATTGCTTTTCCCTCCAAAACTCCTCATTTGTTTGAACTTGCTTCTTCATTGATATACTTAACAAAACTCCACCTATAGCAATGACAGATCAATCAGTAGACAAATGAATTTGGTACCTGAGAGTGTTAACAATGACGATCTAGAAATTGGATTCCGATCCCGGTTTCTCCGAGTTTACTACTCGGACTTTACCCGGAGCAAGTTCAGTGCTGCTTGAAACTTGCTAACCGGTATGACCTTAGTGAAGATATCAGCAGGATTATGCAGTGTTGATATCTTTAGCACTTGAACCAGGCCATCTTCAATGACGTCTCGTATCTTATGAAACTTGACATCCACGTGTTTGGTCCTTTCATGATGGACATTATTCTTCAACAGTGAGATTGCGCTTTGGGAGTCACAGAAGATTTCAACTCTTCCTTGCTCATATCCGAACTCCTTCAGTATCCCTTTGAGCCACAAGGCTTCTTTAACAGCTTCTGTCAAAGACATGTACTCTGCTTCTGTTGTCGATAATGCCACCACTTTCTGTAATGCAGATCTCCAACTGATAGTGTTCCCCCCAAGCGTGAAAACCATTCCACTTATTGATCTTCTGCGATCAACATCAGCTGCGTAATCTGAATCACAGTATCCTCTCAACACGAATTCAGAACTCCTTTCATAGCACATCTTGGTTTTGAGCGAGCCTTTGATGTACCTCAGTAACCACTTGACTCCTAACCAATGATCCCTTATAGGACAGCTCATGTATCTGCTAACTATCCCAATTGCATAGGATAGGTCTGGTCTGCTTCCAATCATAGCATACATTATGCTTCCTACAGCATTTGAGTAAGGAATTGACTTCATAAACTCCCTTTCTTCTCGTATTTGTTGTTCTGTAGCAGCACGAAACTTTAAGTGAGCTCCAAGTGGGGTTATCACTTCTTTAGCTTGTCCCATCTTGTACACTTCTAGAACTTTTTCCAAATATCCTTCCTGAGATAACCATAGCTTCCCTGCGGCACGATCTCGTGTGATTTCCATTCCAAGAATTTTCTTTGCAGGCCCCAAGTCTTTCATTTCGAATTTCTCACCCAGCTTCTGTTTCAGTTCTGAAACAAACGACTTGTTCTTGGCTGCAATCAGCATATCATCAACATAGATGAGTAAATAAGTCTTGGTTTTGTCTGAGTTTTCTTTGATGTATGCGCAGCTGTCACGCAAACTCCTTTTGAAACCAATTTCTTTCATAAACCCATCAAACTTTTGATTCCACTTTCTTGGTGCTTGTTTGAGTCCGTACAAGGGCTTGTTTAGGAGACAGACTTCGTCTGGTTTGAACCTGTCCTCAAAACCTTCAGGTGCTTCCATGTAGATCTTCTCATCTAAATCACCATGTAAGAAGGCTGTCTTGACGTCTAACTGCTCAAGTTCCATATCTTCTTCTGCAACGATAGTAAGCAAGATTCTTATGGATACATGCCTAACTACCGGTGCAAAGATGTCTGTATAGTCAATTCCTTCTCTTTTGTGCGTAGCCTTTTGCTACAAGCCTGGCCTTAAATCTTGGCATTTCAACTCCAGGGATTCCAGGTTTGCGTTTATTGATCCATTTGCAACCTATAACTCTATGTCCCTGTGGTCGTTTAACAACAGTCCAAGTATAGTTCTTGTCCAACGAATTCATTTCCTCTCCCATACCACCTTTCCAGAATTCCCAGTCTCTATCTCTTCGAGCTTCTCTGTAATCTGCAGGTTCCAGAGGATCGCCATCAACTGTTGTTATCAGTACTTCAGCGTCAAAGATTTCTTCTTCTTCATCATCTGTTTCTTCACTGAAGTAACCTTCAATGTCAAACCTTCTTGTTGGTCTGACTTCTCTTCTAGCTCTGTCTCTTATAAGACGGTAGCTATTTGGTGAGTCTCCACCACTGTCCTCTGACTCGATTTCCTGATCCGGTTCTGCTTCTTCTGGTTGTTCTGAGGCTTGGTCTTCCGTGTGATCATTCAGGGATCCTGTTTCTTCCGAATGATCTCCACCAAAACTCGTATCACCTTCCTCTTCCAGATCAATATCGAATACAGATTCTGAATGCTCCTCTTCATTCTGAACTTCCTTTCCTCTCTGTATAACATCTCGATAAACTGCATTCTCCTGAAACAGCACATTTCTGCTAATCACACACTTACGTTCTTCAATCAGCCAAGCTTTGTATCCTTTAATTCCAGGAGGATATCCCAGCATGATTCCTTTCTTTGCCCTTGGCATAAGCTTTCCGTCATCTGCATGAACAAAACAAACGCAGCCAAATCTTCTCAAATAGTTATAAGTTGGAGCTTTACCTGACCACTTCTTGTCTGGTATTTCGAATTTGATTGCTGAAGATGGCGTTTTGTTGATCAGAATGACTGCAGTGTGAGTTGCTTCAGCCCAGAAACTTTGTGGTAGACCTGAATCACTTAACATGCTTCTGACCTTTTCCATGATGGTGCGGTTCATCCGCTCTGCAACCCCATTTTGTTGGGGGGTATAAGCACACGTTCTGTGCCTTACAATGCCTTTCTCTTTGCAGAAATTGTTGAATCTCTGATTACAGAACTCAAGACCGTTGTCTGTCCTTAAGATCTTTATCTTTCTCTCAGTCTGATTCTCAACCATTACACACCATTCCACAAAACTTTCGTAGGCTTCGTCTTTATGTTTCAGAAAATATACCCAAGTCTTCCTCGAGAAATCATCTATAAACTAGATGAAGTATTGACATTTTCCTAGGGAAAACGGCACAGATGGAGCTCCCCATAGGTCTGAATGGACATAGTCCAGTCTGTCCTTTGTGTCATGTGTTGCGACTGAAAAACTGACTTTCTTAGCTCTTCCATACACGCAGCCTTCACAGGTATCGAAAGCAGAAATCCTTTTTCTGTCTAAGAGTCCTTTATTTACCATCAAGTCCAAATTCTTTTGGCTCATGTGTCCCAGTCTGCGATGCCATAGAAGAGTATCATCATTTCTGTTTTCTGCAACTAAAACATGATCGCATTCTGCCCTTCCTTGCAGTAAGTACAGCTTGTCGTGCCTTCTTGCAGACAAGAGATTTGTGTTACCATCTGTAACCTTTAGAATCCCATTCTTGGATCCATACTCATATCCCTTTTCTTCTAGAGCACCAAGAGAAATAAGGTTCCTGTCCATATCCGGAGTAAACCATACTTGAGTCAACAGAAAAGATGTACCATCTTCATTCTTTATCCTGATGTCACCGACTCCTCTGACCTTTGATGTAGACTTGTTCCCCATCCGAACAGATCCTCCAGCATCTTCTTTCAGATTCTCAAACCATTCTCTTTTGTGCGTTAGGTGTTGAGTACAACTCGTATCCAAGATCCACTCATTTTCCAAGTTTATGCCTGTCAAATGAAGTGCTTCCGAGACATATAGACCAGAGGCGTCATCTTTACTGTCTCTTGAAGAGCTAGCTTCTCCTCTGTTGTTGTTCGACTGTTTCTTTGATTTGCCTGACGACTTTCCTTTTCTTGGACAGTCAGTCTTGAAGTGTCCTTCCTCACCACAAATCCAACAACCTGTTCTGCTCTTAGACTTGCTTCGCCCTCTACCCTTCTTTGAGTTGTCTCTTCCTTCAGATCTTCCTCTTTGTTCTCCTTTGTCTTTTGCATAAAGACTTTCTGCAGACTGTCCTTTGTCCCTTGTTATGGCACCGTAGTCCAACTCCTTTCGGTATATCGATGCGATAACTTCATCCAGGACAAGAGTTGTTCTTCCCGAACTAAACTCAGAACATCACGGAGGTGATCAAACTGCCTTGGTAAAGACATGAGCAGAAGGATTGCTTGATCCTCATCTGAGATCTGAACATCTATGTTCTCTAGATCTGTAATGAGCTGGAGAAAATCATCCACGCTCTGCTCAATAGATGCTTTCTCAGGCATCCTGTAACCAAATAGTTTCTGTTTCAGGTGAAACCTATTTGGAAGGGCTTTAGCAAGATATAGCTTGTCCAAAGCTTGTATCATCCCCACAGCCGTCGTTTCTTTCCGGATCTTTCTCAATATCCTGTTCGTGACGCTGAGTACTATCAAGCTTCTAGCTTTCTTCATCTTTTCATCTAAAGCCTCCTCCTTTTCGTCTTCTTCTTTCCTTTTCTCAGGCGTCTCATCAGGGTCTCGCGTTCTGGCTGCTTTTCCGGACTCCACCAGAGCTTTACTTAGTCCCTTGAGATCGATCTGAGCTAGTAGCTTGTCCTTCCATAAAGCGTAATCACCATGTCCATCGAACTTCTCAAGCTCCACCTTTGTGGACGACATGATTCTTCTTTCAGTAAGAAAACCACTGAGAATCAGTACCAGTAACCTGTCTCTGATACCAATATGTGGAGAAAACCTGCAACTCCAAAGATGTCTCCTTGTGATTGCAACCAAGGTTTCACACACACACCAAGAGAAAAAACGATTCAGACACACACACACACGCTTTAGAACAGACGAGAAAACAGAGTAAGTAACGAAAAGAACACTGAGAGCACACAACCGATTGTTAACCCAGTTCACCTCTGTTAACAAAGAGGTTACGTCTGGGCCGGGATCTCACTCCCGGAATCCACTAGATCACAGAGGTTACAAAGATTAATCCCAAGTCCCTTTTACAAGATTCTTGGTTCCCCGTTCTAAGTAATACCCCTGTTTTCCAAGAACAATTATACAAGCTTATACTTTGATGAATTGTTCTCTCTATCACTCTCAACAACTCTCAGTAAAACAGTGCACAGCTATATATACAAAGGACCACGAGTAAACCTAGTTTCCTTGATGCTGTGATAAGCCGCCAACCTTGTACGGTAAGAGCACTCGACCTTATCTTCTCGTTATCAGATCCCGACAGAGAGCAGATTACTTTTGATTTTCAGTACCGGTACAAACGGCTACACAAAGTGGTCCAGCACCAATGACGTGTCCTCATATTTTGGCTCTATTGCTTTTCCCTCCAAAACTCCTCATTTGTTTGAACTTGCTTCATGATCTTCATTGATATACTTAACACAACCAATTTTATTTTTGTTGGTCTTATAGCTCTATTCGATTCTCAGAGAGCCTTTATGTGATATTACTCTATACTAGAAACGCTGCTAACCCCGCGCATGCGCGGAGTGTGTTCCTTTTGGTAAATATTTTCTTTTAGTTGCCTCTCATATTTAGTTTAAGTTAAGAAGCAATGGTAACAATATTGGAATATTTTCTGTGTGCTTGTAAGTATTTTTTTAGTAATATGGTCACAATACGTTTGATATTTGTGAGAATCTAATTGTGCCATTACGATTTAATCGAAAGAGTAAACATAATAAGTCGAACAAAGTGTTTATGGTTTGTAAGAAAGTAAGGCATTACAAATTTTTTCATTCGTTCTTCTGCTCTTTTGTTCAACGCTTGTCGTTGTGTTAGAACGCTGTCCCTATGTAAATTGTGTAATATCTCTGTTAGTTTTATAATTATTTTGACTCGGGTTAGTAGATGATATGAATATTCCTTATGGAGGACATGTAATAGTCTCCTTTGTCACGTTTAATTTAAATGCAATCATAGTTTTTCAAAAAAAAAACAGTTTGTGTAAGTGTAAACGTGGAAGTTAATCTTATATTTTGTAGCTGGCGGCATCCCAAAACAGTAACCGATCCGTATATGGCCCAATAGAAATTCAGATGGTGACAATTATTTCTGTGGTTAAGAACGGTGTCGTTTGGTATATCTAATATTGTTTAAGAATAGGATTCTTTATTTTCTGGTCTTGTAAAATATAATAACTCTTTCGTTTACATTTTTTAAGGTTTTATTTATATTTATATTTTCGAATGACTTCGCTTTTGGGAGAATGTAGAGAGTCATATTGATTGCACCATTAATACTGAGGGTTTTAATACTTTATTTTCTTTATATTATTCTGTTCTTTTACAATAGTTACTTATTTGTTAATTTAGTATGCAATAGGAATTACTTTTTTAATAATTTTCTTTCTGTAAAGTCTTATTCGAGTGGATTCCTCTGTAAATGTATACCAATCTTTGTTAATCTATCTCCCTTTAAGATTAGTGATATTCTAGTTTTTATATGGAAGTATATTGACTAATGCAATACATTTCTAAAATGGTCCTAATTCTCTTTTGTAATTGCTATTGGGTTTTACCCTGGCCTTGTTTCTTACGGATTACATTGTAGTTTTTAAAATATCCCTTCTGTTGAGTTTGTCATAGTTGCTGTATTATGTATGCCGTCTCCCTATTTTCAATCTCTCTGAATTATATATTGTTCAGTAGCACAAACATAAGTCCATTGATAAAGTGGTAAAGGAAGTGTTAGTAGCCTTGGTCAGTTCATTATTTAGTTATGCCTCTTCTTCTCCAATATATATACTTACCACTGAGAAAATCATACAAATAAAGTCCATAAAATTTTAACTCCAATGAATGTGTTTTTAAACACATAAATTTACCTAACTATGGTTTAAGTCAATTTCTGGAACTTTGCTTTTGACAAAGAATCTTTTTTTCCTCTGTTTTTCTTTTGCTTCTTATCCAAAAATACTGAGTTGAGGAACATATGCTCTTTATTTTTTTATATACTTTATATATGTTCAATGATATTGTTATTTATTTTAAGTTTTGGGATTGGGGTGAATTATCCTATGTATTTTAGTCTTCACTTCTGCACAAAACGATGGTGGAAAAGAAAGTTCTGCTGCAAAAATCAGCAGAAAAATAATGATGACGAGGCTCAAAGTAAGGATAGAGTTTTAAAACCAAATCAATCAAACGTTTGGCAAAAGCGAATATAATATAATTTCCTGACGGGGATGCAAAAAGTTCTTAAACCTCTGGACGTTTGCAGGAAAAAACGTGTTACTTACTCTGTACAATGGTGGAACATTCGTGTCGGATAAGTGTAAAAATGCACGCAATATAACGGAAAGAATAACCCAGGAAGACCAAATATTTTCAGCTGAATCGTAACCTTGGCCACTAAGTACTTCAGGAGCAATGTAGTTTGGAGTTCCACGGCTTGTGGGCAGAAGTTCTACTCCCTGATTCAGAGTATATGACAAATGAAAGTAGTACGTAAAGAGAATTCAAATAAACAATGAGCATTGGCTCCTGAAGCGGAAATGTGAGAACTTACATGCTGACGCAATTCACTGAGTCTGAAATCCGAGACCTTCATTTTTTTTTCTAAGGAACCAGAAAAAAGGGATGCACTTTTAGGTGACGGTGGTAAACACCGTGATAGTAACAATGAGCAATAGCATCCAGTAGCTGTTGAAAGTATTTGCGAGGGTCGCCAAAGCGAATAACGCCACGAACATGGAAATCGACATAAACCCTTTTGTCGACCTGCAATAACCACACACACATTGTTACAACAATACCATAAGCTAATCAACGGTTGAAGGCACAAATAAGACACCATATTCTTGTTTGAACAGATACGCAACTCCAGTTCTCTTGTACTGAATAAGTGGCAAAATCATAACAGAAAAAAATTCTAACCGAAATCACCTGATATAGTCTGTAATCCAAATTGAAAGCAGAAACACATTGATATTGTATGTAAGGTAATCACTAATCACCTGCATCAAACCGGGTATCGATGGCTGTTGAAGAGAAAAATCACAGGTAGCTACAAAGAGAGAAAATAAAAAGAATTAGCTACGTGTATATTTAAGTATATGACAGAGTTCATTTGTGTGTCCAAACTCCAAGGCATGACTCAGAAGAAGATTCCCAAAAAGGTTAAACCAAAAGACTTAGAACATACAAACTAAATGTGATTTTAAGGCATGCTAATTTACACTTACATTGTTGTGGACAATCTGATATATTGTAGAAGCGCAAAACCAACACTTGACCAATCTCATTTTGTCTCTTTCGCTACAAGAACACAAAGGAATCATAAAAAGGAGACCATCAGTCGAGGAATCAAACATCAAACTGAACCCACAAAATCAAACTGAACACAAAGCACATGATTGTACTAAAAATGTAGAGATGTAAAGAAAAACTGGACTTTAAATCGATTTCAGTATAACAAACATCAGTTACCCATAAGGCTGTTCAAATTTGTGTATTCATTTGAATCAACGGGCATGGAATCAAACCAACTAATACCTGTAGAAACCCATATGTATCAGCCCAGAGAGCTTGAAACTCTTTTCTAAGATCTGTAAGTTTCAAGCCGGCTCTGCTAGTCTCGTAACTTGTTGCTCTCCACCAGTCCTCCTGGTTTGGTTACGCCGCTAACTTCATACAGATAACACCCAAAGCGAAAAAGTACTATTCAGCAAAAAAACTCAAACTAATTCAGTAGCTTCTGATTTTGTAGCTTCTTAGAAGACGGATATGGGGACGAGATTTTGCGAAAGGGAGCCGTTAATTCATCGGATTTCAGAGAGAGATGGATCTTTTATATACAGCGGAACGGAATTGCTTCGTTTTTTCCAGATAGAGATGGATCTTTCATATTAGAATCGGAATTGTCGGGGGAAGGGAAAATAGCAGAGGCGGAGTTGATGGGCCGTTTTGGATCGTTTTTTTCCAGATAGGCGGAGTTGGGAGGAAGATGAAATTTGGTGAGTGAGGTTTGAGATTTTGCTTGCACATTTATAGGAGGTTCTCTTGAATGGTGAAGGAAAGCCATAGGTTGGACAGTAAAGAGGATTGAAAGAGGAGGAAGGACTTTAATGGAGTGGTAGAGGAAGAGGCGCGGCTGTTACCGGCGTTACAGGGAGGTGGAGGAGGAAAGATTCGGCGACGGTTGCTAAACGTTTGCAGAAAAAAACGTGTTACTTACTCTGTACAATGGTGGAACATTCGTGTCGGATAAGTGTAAAAATGCACGCAATATAACGGAAAGAATAACCCCGGAAGACCAAATATTTTCTGCTGAACCATCGTAACCTTGGCCACTAAGTACTTCAGGCGCTCTATTTAACATCGAGGGCTGTGAAATTGAAGAGTCTCCCTTTACTGTGCTCTTAACGGAACCAATAAATTGATGGTAAGGTGGGACGACTGGGTTTGTAACGATCTTGTTACGAAACGGAAGACTCTGAAGATCACCGGAACGACGCTAGAAAGAAGAGGAAAGAAGAGGAAAGAAGACGGGGATTGAAAAATTTGGTCTTCACTGTGGGCCCAAATTGGACCCCTATCGTTTCTCACTGTTAGTGGGCTCAAGATGTTGAGTTTAGTTTCTGGCCCAAACAAATTTACCCGAATTGTTTAGCTGAAAGGAAAGGTTTATATTGGTTAGTTGAAAGAATAGTTCTAATTGGCTCTCAATTAATTAGGTGGCATGCTGAGCTGGGATTCTATCCCTTTTATATATATGTGATGTGAATTCGATACTACTGTAATTTACTATGCATTTACAGTATTTTCTATGGCTAAAAACTGGTTTAAGACGAGTTAAGTCAAAAATTTCCTTTCAGTTTGTTACTAACCTATCTTTTTTTTTTCTCCTTGTGTGGTTCATGTGCAAGACCAGAAACCAAGTTCCGGTACAAAAGTATCGGGATGGATTGATAAATATTAATGAACTTGTGATCATTGCTAGTTTTTTTTTTTTTTTTTACACTGAAAGTCTGAAAGATTCCATTTCATATCAGAAGACCAAGTAATGACTGAGAAAAGTGATATCTATAGCTTGGAATTGTACTATTGGAAATCATTACAAACCGTCGTATAATTGATCAATCCCGTGAAAAACCTCATACAGTTGAATCGGTGGGGGATATTATAAGAAAGGGAGATATTGGAAATATTATAATATGTTCAGTCTCTACCAAGATTACGATATTGGTTCAGTCTGGAAGGCTATTGAGCAAGCAATGTCTTTCTTCTGCAAGAAAGCCAAGCATGTCCCAAGTTGTTAGCGATCTTAAAGAGTGTCTAATTTACGAAAACTCAAGGACATGGGAGAATGGAGAAATGAACTCAATGAGTTCTATCGAACTCAGCGTGGCTATTGATACCCAGGTGATCCCTAAATCCCGCTAGTTTGTCAAAAATAACATCATATTGTTGGACATTGACGAATCTTTAATTATGCATCTCAAGGGTTTACAACCAATTGATTATTGGCTTTAATGCGATATTAAGATCACTTTGTTGTACTTTGATGTAGGTTGTTTGTGTAAAACTTTTGTTTAGTCCATTGTACGGTGAATGTACTATTATTTGTAGAATCAGCCATTAAATGGGATCTTTACTATGAGACTAGTATTAATACAACAAATGAGGTGCTATTTTTCACGGTGCATGTGGATATAAAATTGAAAAGTAAGAACTCAGTGCTCTTCGTGTTTTTTTTTTCTTCCTTTTTAAATTCTTTCGTTCCATTTTTTTGGAAACAAGATGTATAATTGCAAAAGCTCGTGATAGTTTCTTCTTGCGCAAGAATGAGAAGGAAAAAAAACTTGAAATAAAAGTTTCTTCCCCAGAAAGTAATAGAAATTAATGAAGAACAAAATAAAAAGAGAAAGCTAGGAGAAAATGTCATTGAACTGATTCTGGGATGTCTTACAAATGATCACGACTCTCCTATTTATAAAACACACACACACATATAAGATTCAAAGATAAAAAGACCACAACATTAACTCCATACTTTGTCTTCCACTTTCTTCCATAGTTTTTTACGTCATTTCAATGATTACTAGGGATAGTGAGCGCTACGCGGGATTGTGTATACCAAATTTTAACTATGTTTTACTTTTTATGTTTCTCATGGTTGTGTAGATTCTTGAAATTTTAAGAATATACAGATGATCACATGCAGGAGGGAGTATCAACAAAATACAGATGATCACATCACTACAAGAAAACGTTGAAATTCCGAGGAAATTCCGAGGGAAAATGATTTCCTCGGAACATTCCGACGAAAAACCGAGGAAACTCCGAGAAGAGGGTTTTCCTCGGAATTTTGTCGGAAATTTCCGAGGACATCATGTTTCCTCGGAATTTTCCGAGGAATTTCCGAGGAAACGAAGTCCGTGGGAAATTTCCGACGGAAAATTGTAAAATACCGAGGAAAGTTTGGAGCCGTTAGAGACCCGTTTGGAGAGCCGTTGGGTGATTTCAAGAATTCCGAGGAAATTCCGAGGAATCGTCGGTATTTCCTCAGAATTTCCTCAGTATGTCGGAGCCGTTAGAGACCCGTTGGGGGAGCCATTGTGGGATTTCAATAATTCCGAGGAAATACCGAGGAACGGTGGTTTGTCCTCGGAATTTCCTTGAATTTCGTCAGTATTGTCGGCAGGATTTCATCTACAAATACACCCACCCCTCTTCCTCTTCATTCACTCCATTTCTTCTTCTCTCCTCCCACTATCTTTACACACGATTTTCCTTTAAAAAAAACATGTCTTCTTCAAATTATTATCGTTCTTGGATGGATCGACCTCATTTGGATCCGAACACGAAATTGCTTACGAAAGAATACGAACGAGGTCTAAAGGAATTCATGGGGTTAGTCAAACGACAATCGGAAGCCGAAACAGGTAAGTTAATATGTCCTTGCTCTAATTGTAAAAATAGAAAGGTTATTAAAGAGTTGGATGTTTGGACACATATTTTTTTAAATGGGTTTACACGAAGTTACAAAATTTGGTATCATCACGGGGAAACAGGATATGAACCTGGTAGTACTAGCGAACCTCGGCCGGCGGTTAGATTAGAAGAACCAATTAGAACGGATTTAGACTATGGTGTAGGTATTGAGCAGATGGTAAATGATCATTTTAGAGGGGAAGATTTACCCAATGCAGAAGCTAGGAGATTTTATGATATGTTGGATGCTGGAAAGCAACCTTTGTATGAAGGTTGCAGAGATGGTCATTCAGCTTTATCATATGCTACAAGACTGATGTCCATTAAAACAGATTATAACTTGGCTGAAGACTGTGTGGATGCGATAGCTGAATTTGTAAAAGGTATTCTACCTGAGGATAACGTAGCTCCAGGTTCATACTACGAGGTTCAGAAACTTGTATCTGGTGTTAGTTTACCGTATGAGGTAATAGATGTATGCAGCGATAACTGCATGATTTATTGGAGGGCGGATGACCAGCGGATTACATGCAAATTTTGTGGGAAGCCTCGTTACAAAGATACGAGTGGAAGAGTTAGAGTGCCATATAAAAGGATGTGGTATTTGCCTTTGAAGGAAAGGTTGCAGAGGTTGTATCTTTCGGAACGGACAGCGCAACGAATGAGATGGCATGCGGAGCACTCAACAGATGGTGAGATTAGACATCCTTCAGATGCAAAAGCGTGGAAGCATTTCCAATCAAAGTATCCCGACTTTGCATATGAGAGAAGAAATGTCTACCTTGGATTATGTACCGATGGTTTCAGCCCGTATGGGAAGAGTGGAAGACAATATTCTCTATGGCCAGTCATTGTTACACCATATAACTTACCCCCAAACTTGTGCTTGCGACGAGAGTTTTTGTTTCTCTCCATTCTCGTTCCCGGACCAGAGCATCCTAAGAGATCGCTTGATGTGTTTCTTCAGCCACTAATATATGAGTTGCAACAGCTATGGGGTGAAGGTGCTGAAACATACGACATTTCGTGTAAAGAAAACTTTCAAATGCGGGCAGTACTAATGTGGACAATAAGTGATTTTCCAGCATATGGTATGTTATCTGGATGGACAACGCATGGGAGGCTATCATGTCCATATTGTCAAGATGACACAGATGCTTTCCAACTAAAGAACGGAAGAAAAACGTGTTGGTTTGACTGTCACAGACGATTCCTACCACATGATCATCCATACCGTCGGAGTAAGAATTTCTTTAGGAAGAACAAACAGGTGTTTGATGGTCCACCTGAGGAAGTTAGTGGGAAAGTTTTGAAGACACAATTAAGAGATTTTGGTGCAGAAAGGACGCCAGACGTCGGTGGACATGAGCATTTTCCTGTAGATGCTGTTGGAGAACTACATAACTGGCACAAGAAAAGTATTTTCTTTGATTTGCCATACTGGGAGGATCATCTCCTAAGGCATAATTTAGATGTCATGCATATTGAGAAGAACTTTTTTGACAATCTCATGAACACGATCCTTAACGTTAAAGGTAAAACAAAGGATAATTTGAAGTCAAGACTGGATTTAGTCGATATATGTGCTCGTCCAGAACTTCATGTTGATGAGAATGGTAGGGCTCCTTTTCCCATATACGGCTTGATACAGAGGGGAAAAATGCGTTCTTTGATTGGATTTCAAACGATGTGGAGTTTCCAGATGGTTACGCATCTAATTTGCGAAACTGTATAGACAGAAAGGAAGGAAAGTTTATTGGCTTGAAAAGTCACGATTGCCATGTGATGATGCAGCGCCTCCTTCCGTTTGCCTTCAAGGAACTATTACCACGAAAAGTTCATGAAGCTGTTGCAGGGATAAGTGCTTTTTTCCGCGATTTATGCAGCAGATCAGTGACTCTTGAAGGTATTACAAATTTGAAGACTAACATTGCCGTGATTCAGTGCAACCTTGAGAAGATATTTCCTCCATCATTTTTTGATGTTATGGAGCATCTTGCTATTCACCTTGCAAGAGAATTGGAACTTGGTGGTCCTGTGCAGTATAGATGGATGTATCTGTATGAGCGGTATATGTTCCATTTGAAGAAGAAGGTGGAAAATTTAAGTAGGGTGGAAGGTTCTATAGTCGCACAGATGATCAATGAAGAAATTTCAAACTTTGCGGAGCACTACTTTCCAGCAGAAGTTCAGACCAAAAACAGAAGATCTGCTCGGCATGATGATAGAGGTGAACGGGAACATATCATGTTAAGGTTCCAGACATTTTCACAGATGTTGGACGACTTAGCGGAAAACCAAAGACCGTCGACTTACTGAGCACGAGCGAAGTCATTTGCAGACATATTTGCTGACGAACTGCGAAGACGTTCTTCCATATGAGAGGTAAGTTTATTATCTTACAAAATTCTATTTTAACAAATTGACATTTTAATCTAATTAATTCATATGTACAGGATATTCATGGAAGCGAAGCGGTCCGAATATAGATACGCCATAGAGGCGGAACTAGAAGAAATGAAGCAGAGAGAATTTGCCGGATGGATGTTTACCTATGTGAGTGCATTAAACAAATTTAAATTAAATTTACCATATATTTTTACTAATTCATATTTATTGATATAACCTACATATGTGAAATTAATAGGTGTCTTCTGGTTTGGCCAGAGGTGAAAAATTTGACGATTGGATACGCGAGATGGTGGTTGGCCCAATCTGTGTTGTAAAGTCATATCCGAGATTTTGTACTCGAGGATATGCATTCGCAACTGAAAAGAGGAGACATTCGCGTACGACCTATGATGCTGGCGTTTGTTCTGCATCAGGAGAAGATGTATACTACGGACACATACATGAGATTTTGGAAATCAAGTATTGGGCTTGCTTGGATTGCGCTGTACTGTTTTCTATTGTGATTGGCACGACAACACTCCAGATCGTGGTGTGAGAACAGATGCATTTGGTGTTACATCAGTACATTCGAGGCGAAAGCTGCAATATTATGATCTTTCATTCTTGCTTCTCAGGCCGATCAGTAAGTAATGTTGTACGAATTCATAATGATTGATCATAATTCATACTTTTACTAATATTTTTTAAATGTTACAGGTTTCTTATATCAAGTACCCACGGTTAAGGAACAGAGATGATCCATGGGTTACGGTTACAAGAGTCAACCCGAGAGGCCGAGTTCAGGGAACTTCAGAGCTGGAAGACCCACTACAACCAATTACATCCGGCAACTTAAGTGCAGCAGAAGATGTAGCGGAAGGTGGCCTTGTAGTCGATTTGACCGACTTCGCAGAGGACGCCATCGTTTACACAGAAGATGAACCCGTTATTGGAGAGTTTCACCAAGATCCAGATTCTGATTCATCTGGTGATGATGATTCAGAGTCAGAGTAGAGTTTTTTTTTTTAAAAAAAAAACAAGAAATTCCGACGAATTTCCGAGGGAATTTAGGGTATCATCAGAATCCGTCGCAAATCAAATAATCGATTAAAGTATTTTGATTAATAATGATTTTCCTCGGAATTTCCTCAGAATGTCCTCGGAAATTTCCGACGGCATTCCGAGAAGATGGGGTTTTTAAACCGATATCGATGTTTTGCGGATCGAATAACACATAAATAACCTTCATTGAGTTTCTTACCAACATTATGAACTCAAACCTCAGTGTTTTACACAATAATTAGAATTTGTACGATGCAAACGTTTTTCAAACTACAAATAATTCCTCAGGGATCGCATGGTAATTTACTATTTTACTATTTTCCTCAAGGGATCGCATGGTAATTTACTATTTTACTATTTTAAAGGGACTCTCGTTTTTACTATTTTATAAATCGTTTTTCTGATATAAAAACTATTTTTGTAATATTAAAACTATTTTAATAAGTATTAAAACATTTTTTTATTTTAAAACACATGTATATGATTTTTAAAAACGTTTTTTTTTTTAAAAAAACGTTTTCAATGATTTTTAACAAGGTTTAACTATTTTAAAATGCGTTTTTCTGATATAAAAACTATTTTTGTAATATTAAAACTATTTTTATAAGTATTAAAACATTTTTTTATTTTAAAAAACATGTATATGATTTTTAAAAACGTTTTTTTTTAAAAAAAAACGTTTTTAAATGATTTTTAAAAAGGTTTTACTATATCAAAAAGTAATTTTTTTACAGAAGGTTTTTACTATTTTAAAAAACTTTTTTATATGATTTTACAGAAGGTTTTTACTATTTTAAAAAACTTTTTCTGATATTATAACGTTTTTTGATTTTTACAATCGTTTTTCAATGATTTTTAAAAAGATTTTCACTATTTTTAAAATCGTTTCTCAAGTTTCCAGGAACAATAAAACATATTTAATAAATTTTAAAAATATTTATAAACCTTTTTGTATAATATAATCATGTATACTAACAAATTATTATTATTTTTTGAATTTTTATATATTTAAACTACAGGTCTTACGCTGATCAGACCCCGCCTGCTCGACAGCGTCGTGTTCGTGGCTCGGGAAACGACTCCTTTCAGGGTTCCCCATCGCCCCGCAGCTCCCACCAGACATCTCCCTCTCCATTTCCCGAAGCTCCTTCTGGCTCCGGTGCTGCACCCACTATTCCTCCGAACTTTCAGGGTCCTCCGGAACTGATGAGGGTTGCGGAGTTTGTTCGACAGCCGAGTCGTCACCATCTTCCGTTTCTCACTCCCTATCCATCTGGACCGGGTCATACATGGTTCGATCGATCCTCGAACGGGATCAGCGCATGGATCAACCGTATGATGTATCATGTTTTGGACGCGGGACATCCGACTTTCACCGACTTCCCAAGAGCCAAACAAGTTCTATGGTTGAACAGTTTGCGGTAAAAATTCTTATTTTTTTTAATTTATTTTTTAATATAAATTTTATACTAATTGTGTTTTATTTTTTCAGCAAGAATTCAACTGGAATCCTGATTATACGGTGTTTGTCTATTACCACTTCGTGCACAAACTTATGACCAACTATGGGTATCAAATTTACGAGTGGAAGCAGAAGTGGCTAAAGAACAAGGTTTGCTTTTTTATTTTTAAAACAATTTTTAAATTTATTAAATTATTTTTTAATTCATCTAACAATTTTTTTTTTAAAGATCCCAAAGTCGATGAACCTCGACGTCTGGCAGCAGTTGATTGTGCATTGGAGTAAGGAAGATACGAAATCGACTTCTACCACCAACTCCACCAACCGCAAGAGCGAACGTAAGGGAAGGGCGTCTACAAGCACAACTTGGGTGCTCAGTCCCAAGCCACTCTGAGGGATCGCATGGTAATTTCAGTCCCTTTTTATTCTATTTTAAATTTTTAAATTTTTTAAACTATCATTATTTCTTCTAACTACTAATTTTTATATTGATATAAAGGTGGAAGCAAATGATGGTGAGCCGGTTGATGATTTCACCTTAATGAAGATGGCGTATACGAACAAGAAGACCGGCCAGATTGATGTGTGTGTGGCGGGTGTCGTCGACCTCATCCACAGTCAGGTGGAAGAAGCAGCGTCTCAGCTGCAAACCGAAGACGAAGATTCAACGGGTTCCCAATTGCCTCGGGATCAGATCAACGAAATCGTTGCAAAGGTAAGTTTTTTTAAAAAAAAATTCATTTCATCTTAATTATTATTTACATTTTCATTTTTATATTTCAGTCGGTTCCAAAGAAGAAGGGCCGAATGTTGGGTTTGGCTCGTCGGTCCTGGTCGGTTACGTCTTCTTCTGCAGCCCCTCCTTTTGTTGATCCAGAAGCACTTATGGGTCAGTTGCAGGACAAGGACCAACGCATATCTGCGTTGGAGACTCAAATGGCAACTCAACAGGCGAGCTTCGAGGCACAACAGGCGAGCTTCGAGGCACAGAGGAAGATGAACGAGCAGATGATGGAAATGATGAGGAGGTTGCACCCGAACGTCGATTTCCCGACTATGCAAGATCCCAACACACAAAACCCTTAGCTTTTTATTTTTCTTAAAAACATTGAATGTTTTTTTTTTATTTGTACGACTTTCAATTTTAAATTTATTTTTTCGAAATTAAATTTCTAAATTTTATTTTTTAATTTTCGATTTTAGTTTTAATTTTATATTTTCGATTTTAAATTTCTAATTTTTAAAAAAATTTAATTTTTTATAAAATTATATTTCTTATAATTCCGAGGAAATCGTCCCTCGGAAATTCCGAGGAACGGTTCCTCGGAAATTTCCGAGGGCGGCGTCGTCGGAATATTCCGAGGGATGACTTCCTCGAAATTTTTCGACGGACATGTTCCTCAGAATATTCCGAGGGATTATTTCCCTCGGAATATTCATACAAATTCCGACAATTTGGATAGTCGGAATCTTCCTCGGTTTTTCGACGAATATCCGTCGGTTTTTTCCGACGACCTCTCCGACGAATACTCGTCCTCGCTATGTCCTCGGAATGTGTGGTTTCTCGGATTTCCGTCGGAAATTTCCGAGGAAATTCCGAGGACCTACAAAATTCCGAGGAAATTTTTCCGAGGGAAAAAATACTCGGTTTTCGTCGGAATAACGTTATTTCCGAGGAAATTCCGAGGACCTACAAAATTCCGAGGAAATTTTTCCGAGGGAAAAAATACTCGGTATTTCGTCGGAATAACGTTATTCCGACGGAATACCGAGGATTTCGTCCCTCGGTATTCACTTGTTTTCTTGTAGTGCATATACTCCAATATCAAAAAATTTAAAAAATTTGTGATCACATATACAGATGATCACATATACTCCAATATCAACAAAAGAAATATCTTAAAATCCTGATTCAAAAATATGAAGCATACTTATTTTTTCTCATGTGGAAGAACATAGCAAAGTATGCTTCATAAGAACCACACACATCACTTGTTTTATCTATATTCGTGGTGAAGAAAATATCATACTTAAAATCTTTTAATGGAAAATTATAAATTTTATAAGGAAAAAAATGCAATGGTTCTAAGACCATCTCGAATGTAAATCTCCACTTTTTTAACTTCAAAATGGAGTTAAGTTTCTCTCCAATCTATTATTCTATTTTTTACTCACAAATAGAATATTCTAAATATATTCATTTTCTATTTTGTTATTAACACATTTTAATTATAGAATTTATAAATTGGCCTTTTTAAGTAAAAAGCTTTCATAAATTATGAAATTATTTAAATTAAAAATTGATTAAATATAAAAGTTACAATATATCATAAAAATAAAAATAAAAATAAAAATAGTAACTTTCTTATTTAAGATTAATCACCATTAGTATATTGTTTACACAAATGATCAAGTAATATAATAGTTACACTGAAAAAATGAATATTGTTGTACTTTTACTACTATGTGTAGCGTTAATAGAAGGAACGATCAACTTCACTGCAATGCTAGCATAATTTTGTATGACTTGGACAACAACTATTAATCTTTGTATGACTTGGATAATTGTCTAACTTTGAAGTTGGTACCATCCTTATTCTTGTAAGCAGTTTCACACATATATTAAGATAATTTGTTGTTTTTTACTTCTGAAAACATATTAATTAACTTAATCTATTTCTTTGTTTATTTAAAATGTAAAAATATTCTTTAGTAAGTTTGTATATGTTTCGAAAACCAAAACAAAAGTTGTATATGTTTTCTCCTCTATTGCGAGATGAGCGTTTTTTATGGTGTGGTTGCATATGTTATTTTTTTCCCAAGTTTTTTGTGTTTATGTTTTTATTTTTTCTTTCATTTTTTTGGTTTATGGTTTTCTTCTGGACTTTTGATGTTTGAATTTATATTTATATAAATTGTGCTTTATTTTTGGAATGTAGTTATTTCTTTTGAGTGAATTATTCTGGGATGATCTATATCATTGTTGGGTTATTCTGTAATAGGCTGTACAGTTATTTACAATAACCATGATTCAATTTGATTATAGATTTAGTATTCACTAAGGTTCTTGAAACCGATTAACCTGTTTATGTATTATTTGTCTTTGGTAAATTGGCTGGATTTGTTATACACATTGGTTCAGTCGACTGAAGAGATTAAAGTAAACAGTTGAATCATATATATTTCATAGACCGTTCATGCTTTCTTCTAAAGCTTATTATAGAAGTTTCTTATATTAGGGACTTAAAAACAGGGTAAACCACAGTTTGGTGAAGCCTTCAGGAAATGGCAGGAAAATCCAGCAGACTTCAAAACATCAATGGGCAGTATCTGGTTTGAGAGTTATAGTAGCTACTGGACCGGTATACTTGAATAATGCTTTTAAACCCAGCTGTTGTGGCAACATCAAGTGGTACTCCTTTTCTTCCCTCAGCAAGGGTCCGGTTGTTCATTAAGCTCCACAAAGCCTTCCTACAGCAAAACACCCAGAATTAGATATTCATCAAGCATATATTAATAGATCAGTTGGATACTTATCATCGAGAAGTGAATGTGATGAGTTTAAAATAATAAATTCAATCCACCTCTGCCGCTAGAAGCAAGCTGCTCAACTCATCAACATCAGGCAAGATATCGCCAAAAGTGATCTTCTCGATCAAAAGAGAATAACAAAAGACGCTAGCTTGAGATTCCAATCTATCTGTAATGTCCAAACACATAATTGCATTAGCATCTATCTAAAACTGAAACAATTGAAAGGAAATTTGTAAAGATGAGAGCTTTTTCTTTTACAGAACAAAACCCCAAATTTGATAAGAGTCACAAGTAGTTTCTTGTTATTGTAGGCCAGATCTAGCATAGAAACCCCAAAATGCATAATAGTTGATGAGTTTGCATGATATAAGAGGGCAAAAACTCCACCTTTCAGTCTATTATCTCTCCCAGTAAAAGCAAACTGCAATTGAGAAGATAGTGAGAAGCAAAACACAGTGAAAAAGAGTGGCACCTGCTTCGGCCAGCAGACAATCCTGAATCTGTCGTCGTGCATATAAAAAGCTCCACCTGTGGGCACCGCAGAGGATTGCTTCTCCTTCTATTCCTCTCCGTCTACATGAACTGCCGCATCTTCTGGTGGCTCTCTTGTCATCATCGACTTCACCTTCCCTATACCCATCACCTTCTTCCTCCTCGTAACTATAGTCTCTATTATCATACTTCACAGTACCACCCTCTTCATCAGATTGCTCGGAATCGGAACCGATCTCAGCCCTGTGATGTTTAACCCCTTCATGGTCATCGTCATCGTCATCGTCATCACTCGCTTCTCTCCTCCTCGTAGCCAAGGAGCGCCTTCAGCTCCTCGGGATCATTCTCATACTCCGGTTCTCCTGCGTCAGCTGGCGCCATAACTCTCTCTCTCTCTCTAGAAACCTGAAAAGGAGAGCAGACTCGTAAACCCAAACCCTAGATGAAGAAATTTCACCGAGAAATCGAGGAATCGCGATGAACAAAAGCGTTTCACTGACCTTAACCCTATTTTACCTTCGGAGGCGTGTCCTTCTTGTGCGCTTTTGGGCGTTTTCCCAATAAAATTTGAACGCTGGCTGCAAGATATCATTGCCAAAAGTGAATTTCCTCATCAGATTCAGGACACCACTGTGATTGTAGATGATCCTTGTGACGGTTCGAGCTTGTTCGATGATTTCGCTTATCCAGTCCATCTTCCCGAACTCTTCGAGCATCTTGTCTATGCAGTGTGCAGCACAAGGAACCCAGTACAGAGAAGGATACGCTGTCATCAACTTTTTCCCTGCAGAGACGTAATGGTCTTCACATTTGGTAATAACTTGAACGACATTGGTGTCACCGATCTCTTCAACCACTTCCTTAAGTAACTCAAACAATTGATCATCATCAGAAGCTAATATCTCCGATGCATCGACGGATCTCAGAAACACTACTTTCTCCGGACAATAAACCAAAAAGTTCAGGACTTTCGGGCCTTTGTCTGAGTTCGATTCCTGTACTAAAACAGAACACCCTGTCCTCTTCCACAGCGGTCTGCAGTCGTCGATATCTCTCTTCATTTCCTCAACGCAACCCTTCAAAATCCAACCTTTGAGGTCTTCATTTGCAGGCAGAGAAACACCAAACCCTCCAGAGACAATCGCATCGACCAACGGCTGGAAATTAACAGAACTCACCGCGTCAAAGTCAGCTCCGATGTCAAACAAGAACCTTCCGATCGCCATGTGAACCGTTTTCTCACGGTCTTTCGAGGAAGGATGCACAATGTTCTTCACGCTACTAATCGCCACAGGGATCAAGTTATCCATGTCTCGACCAATCAACTCGCTGATATCGTTCGCATCACCGACCTCAACATTAGCCAAATCACTTCTCTCAAAAGCATTACTATTATTACTGTTCTTCCTACTCCTGTAAGTCCTCTGCTTCGTCCTCCCCGTGCTTTGACCAGCTGCTACCACATCACCCGAGCTCGGAGATTTGAATCCGTTGTCCACATCAGAAGCTTCAACGACCTGAGTCTCTACTTCACAAGGAGGGAAATAAGCTATAGGCAACGGTTCAGGGCTCGATTTTCGCCTCTTCCTCTGACGTCTCACAGTGCCATCGATACACTGCTGCAAGAAGAGACGAACTTCTTCAGGAACTTGGTCACAGATCGTGCCTTGTCCTTTCTTACCAGCAAGATGTTCTTTCACTCTTGTAATGCCACCTCCTTTAAACATCTTCTTACAGTAGAGACATCTCATCTGAACTCGGTCTCCGTATTTGTAGACCTCACAGTGTTTCCACGCATTCTCTTCAACTTTTGATAAGCCTACAAAGGAAAGAATCAAAATTTCTACATTGCTGATTCGAAACAACCACTGAAACCCTAGATCCTTCAATTGAGGTTTACATGATCATCAAATCAGCTCTCGAAATTTGCAGCAAAGATTCAAAATTCGGTTAGTTTCGAAAACGGATCGGATAAATATGGATCGCTTAAACTCAGGTGTGTGCACCAAATTCTCAACCGATTTAAGAAAACCGGTAAATTTCTCCGATTTGTAATGTTATCGTAAGAACAAAGACGAGAAGAAGAATTAAACGAACCTTTTTGGTTTGCAGGTTGTGACCGGGTTGGTTGGTTACGGAGAGAATCGGTTCGGTAAAAAACTTGATTTAAATTACGGTATGAGGACTTCGGTTCCGGGGAAGACGCAGGTGGAATCAGACGGAGGAGAAGAGTTTGGGGGACGGCGGAGAAGAATCTGAGGGTGTCGGAGAGATGCAATGTCTGGGAAATTTTTGAGATGACCCGGCTCGTTTAGGGTTCGAGAGGAAGAAAGGTTCGGCAGCTTTTTTTCTGGTTTATAAAAACGACTTTTTTGTGACGTCTTTTTAATTAATCCTTTTTTGGTTAGATTTGTTTTTTTTTTCATAGCTGAATCGGTTTTCAAGTCGAGGACTGGATTGTTAATTAGAATAAAGTCTAAGGTCTTATATGCTAATAAGTGAATTTTTGTGGACCATCTTCTAGTTTTTCTATAAATAATGATTTGGGTAAAGGACTACAAGGGACAACATTGGATGATTTGAACAATTTTATTAATCAACTATTTTGAAGAATCTAGAGAAAATTTATTGTTATTCAGATCTCTTAAACTAATTAAAGTAAGGTTGCTGGAAAATTACATTACCATTGACCCAAAAACAAATGTTACTATTAAAATAAAAACCATTCTTATGAATATGATAACCATTTGTTGGTTAGAATTTTATTAACTGGTTTAATTATTTTTACTTTCGTTATTAGCTTTACATTGTTACTTAAACTTTGTAAAAGTATGGCGGTATTATAAAACTTTGGTTTGTAGAAATATTATTAGATTTTGAATTTAATCCCTGACTTCTCTTATTACTGGGCCTAACTTAAGTTATTTCACTTGAATTTAATCAAGCCCATCATTGCCCAATTCTGGATGCAGTAAACGATCTTGCTTCTTTCTTCTTTCATCTTCTCGAACGTCTGAAGTTCGATGTAAGGGAAAGGCTACCAAACGTTAATGGACATTACCTCAGAAACGACCTAACGAGAAGTTCTTCTGCGTCTATGATTATTGAAGTCCAACACCTTGAAGAGCCAATGCGGTTTGTAGAAAATGATGAAGTGTCCAATGGTCAATCCAAGCACGATACCAGGTACGAAGCTAATGGCAGCTGCAATCCAGCTCAAGACTTCTTCTTCTTCTTCTTCTTCGACCTCTTGTTGTGAAAGCGGCGGGTCGTCATGGCCAACACCACACTCATTGAGAGGAGCACCACAGAGTCCAACGTTACCTTCAAAACCCGAAACTTTCTGCGTTTGAAACTGTGTGCTTTGCGGAATCATGCCCACGAGCTTGTTGTGTGAAACCCTTATGGTAGATAGACTTATGAGGCGCGCGAGAGGAGGAGGAATCTGGCCTGAAAGCTTGTTATGCGATAAGTCTAGTGACTCGAGCTGAGTGAGATTCGCTAAAGATGAAGGGATGTTGCCAACGAAACCGTTGCTTGATAGATTTAGCACAATAAGATCTTTCACTCGACCAATGGATTCAGAGATTTCTCCTCGGAGTCTGTTCCCTGAGAGATCAATTGCTGTTAAGAGTGTAAAGATCCTGGTGTAGTTCATCTCCACTCCTTTATTCATCAAGACCATTGAGTCGTGGTAATAGGTGTTATCTCCAATGTACTTCAACTCTGAATGATCTCTATCCTCCAAGTGCATAGCAGTCCAATACATGAAGAAATCAGACGGTAAAGTTCCGGTGAACTCATTATGTGATATGTCAATGATTCGCAGCTGAGGAAAGAAAGAAGCAGCCTTGGGGTGAAATTGTAATGACCCATGAAACTCATTAGAGTGGAGGATCAGTACTTTTAGATTTTGTAAAGATTTTAACCAGAATGGGAAAGTATCGTTGAATCTGTTGTAACCTAGGTCTAGAACCTCCAAAGAAGAGCAATCCGACAGAGATCTTGGAAGCTTCCCGATCAATCTGTTGTGACCTACATTGAGTGACCTTAGATTGCTGCTGCCCTTGAGACATAAGTCTGGCAGTTTTCCACTGAGCTGATTGTCACGGAGGTTTAAAACTGAAAGCGAGCTCTTGTTGGCAATATTGAAGCATTGAGGTACAGATCCGTTCAAATTGTTGTTTGATATACATAACTGACGTAGACTGACTGCGACACCTAGGGCCATGGTTAATTCGCCGGTGAGGTAATTATTTTGGAGCTCCACTTGAGTTAGTTTGGGTAATCCGAATAGTCCTTTAGGGATGGACCCGTTTAGGAAATTTTGGCCCATTCGGATCCGGGTCAGAGACTCGCATTTGGCCAGAGAATCAGGGATTGAACCAAAGATGAAGTTTCCTGAAGTGTCTAGGTATTCTAAATTGTTACCGGAGCACATGTTCGGCGGTAAAGTGCCGGTGAGTTTGTTGTCGGAGAGATCGATCTGGTTGAGTTTACCGTTTTCCCCCAGTTTCTGCGGGATGCTTCCGGTGAAATTGTTTTCCCAAACCTGCAACACTTGCAGCTCCGGTAATTCTCCGATGAACTCCGGTACCTCGCCGTGGAGTTTGTTGTTGAAGAGACTCAAGAACGTAAGGTTCTTCAGCTCTGCAAAACTCGCTGGAATCTCTCCGGTGAACATGTTGCTCGACAAATCCATTGATTTCAAGCTCGAAAGCTTCCCCAGATCCCAAGTTAGCGGCCCGGAGAATCCATTCCCGCCCAGCAAAAGGGCCTCGAGTTTCTGAAGCCTCCCAATCTCCGGCGGGATTTCGCCGGTTAATCCGCAAATAGCGGCGTCGAACACGAGGAGCTCCGATAGATTTCCGATCTCTGGTGGAAGACCGTCTTCGAAAACGTTGAAGGCGGCGATATCGAGTTGCCGGAGAGTCGTTAAGTTTCCGATCTCAGGAGGGATTTTCCCGACGAGCTCGTTGCCCGTAAACGCCAAATACTCGATCACTGGCCATTTTCCGTAAGAAGACGGGATTTGGCCGGAGAAATAGTTCCCGCCGAGATCAAGATGCCGGAGCTGAGTTAGATTGGTGACGGAGAGCGGCAAATCTCCGGTCAAGTTGTTTCTGTAGACGTCGAGGACGCGGAGATTCACTAGTGTTGAAATCTCGTCGGGGAACGAACCGTTGAAGAAGTTGAATGAGAGATTAAGGTGACGAAGCCCAGAGAGATTCGATATCTCCGGCGGGATCGGACCGGAGATATAATAATTTTCAGCAAGCGATAGATTCTGGAGGAGAGGTAAGTGAGATACGTCTGGAGAGAGAGTACCGACGAGACTCGTGTTTTGTGTTGTTCTTCTTTCATATAATTTGGGGAAGATACAACGTTTGGATGTGATTGACATAAGTCATATTCTCAATGAGTAATTTGATCTTTACTTTGCCATTACTTTTATCATAAAACGTTTTCCTCATGTTTTTGTTTTCTTGTGTTTTTTTCTTCTTTTCTGTTTTGTCAAATCAAGAAGAGAAGCACAATAATTAATTTACCTTTTGAACAGCATACCATATCCATCGATAAACAAAAAAAAACAAATGAAATGAGATTATTTCTCCAAGTGTTATACAAGTACCATAAGTTTGTCGAGTGAGATTTGGATCAACTTTAGTTTCAGACAATTACCTCTCTACATAAATCGCATTTACACAGCACACTATCCGTAACATCTCCTAACTTTAATAAGGTCTGAGCAAAAGAAATTGTCTTGAAATTGTAACAGCAGAATAATACGCACAATTCCAGAGACCACCAACTCTGTGTTTTGTCTTTGCAATTTGAATCTCTTTAATAGCTATTGTGGTGTAGTTGGTGGGTTCACTTTTATCTCTACCATTAGATCAATCAAGAAATGGCGAAGCTAACAACTTAAGCATATACTTTCACAGAATCAATGACAGAAACTACAATGGCAATACTTTAGTAACGCTCATATTATACAGAACCAATTTATAAATTCTTGTAACAAAAGCCTCATACCAATTGATGATCAAGAAGAAAAACGAATCCAGAGAAACCCATTTTAATATCACTTGAAGTCAGATTTGATCAAATTGGGTTTTCACACATCAACGCTTATTGGACTATTAAACAAGTGACTATATATAAATAAAATCACCAATATAGCAAATGATTATAACTAAATAAAAGACAAAACTTCCAAATATCAAACCGTAAGTCTTAAACCAGCCAAAGACACGATCCACGTTTCATTCTAGAAACTACATAAGTAGACTGTAAATTCCATTAAAAAGAAAGATAAAAAAACGGAAACGGACAAAAGGGTTCTCAGAACCTGAGCTTGGTGAAGAACCACCTGTTCTTTCCGGTCTTGAAACGCTCCTCGAGCTTAGCCTTGGCTTCCTTAAGAGCCGCCACCTTCTTGTCTTTGGACTGAAGAGCGTCGAGGGTCGCAACTTCCTTCAGATCTACGTCGAGTGTGTAACGAGTAGGCATCAGATGCTGGTAATTCACGAGCTAATGGCAGCTGCAATCCAGCTCAAGACTTCTTCTTCTTCTTCTTTTTCGTCGTCCTCTTGTTGTGAAAGCGGCGGGTCGTCATGGCCAACACCACACCCATCAAGAGGAGCACCACAGAGTCCAACGTTACCTTCAAAACCCGAAACGTTCTGCGTTTGAAACTGTGTGCTTTGCGGAATCATGCCCACGAGCTTGTTGTGTGAAACCCTTATGGTAGATAGACTTGTGAGGTGCGCGAGATCACGCGGAATCTGGCCTGTGAGTCTGTTATGCGATAAGTCTAGTGACTCGAGCTGAGTGAGGTTCGCCAAAGATGAAGGGATGTTGACAACGAAATCGTTGAAATCGAGGACGCGGAGATTGACTAGTGTTGAAATCTTGTCGGGGAACGAACCGTTGAAGAAGTTGTGTGAGAGATTCAAGTGACGAAGCCCAGAGAGATTGGATATCTCTGGTGGGATCGGACCGGAGATATGATTTTCAGCAAGCGACAGACTCTGGAGGAGACGTAAATGAGATACGTCTGGAGAGAGTGTACCGGAGAGATTTAGGCCGGAGAGTTCAAGAGAGGTCACGTGTCGGCCAGAGACGTCGCACGTGACACCAGTCCACGTGCAGAAACTGGTGGAGGCTTTCCAGGAGGCGAGTTTGAGCCATCTCCGGCGCCGGTGAGAGAGGATTTAACTGAGATAAGGGTACGGAGCTCGGAGATTGATCGGTAGGCGGTGAAGGAATGAGAAATGTGGAGGAGAGATAAAAGAAGAAGAAGCTTCGTCGTTTGTGACTCTCTCTTCTCTGTGAGAGATTAGGAACTTATGAGATGGTGTGAGTGAAGAAGAAGAAGAAGATGAGGAGAAAGTCATTTGCATGAGAAATTCAATAAAATATTCAAAGTGATGGTAGTGGTTTGTGACTTGAGATACCAAAGTGAAGTGGGTCATGGGTGTTGAAATAGGTAAGATCAGGTCGTACAAGGTTGACTAATTTGGATATGGATGCGATTGGCTCTCTGAAGTTTGTTCGGGGAGAAATGCTAGTGGTTAGGTAGTGAATGAGAAAATGAGTATTGAATTGCACATATTAATTTTTCAAATTTGATCAATATTGATTTCTTCTGAGTTTAATTTTACAAAATCAACGAGTTAACGTTTTCTTGTTTGTGAGTTTTGTGGTTAGTGGTGATATTGTTCTCTGACCTTGATCCCTACGTATACATAAATGACACGCATTGTTCATTTAGTATGAACAGTATGAACACATTCTGCAGCGGTTGATGACATTTTATACAAAAAGGTTTTGATTATTTGTTAGAAACATTTAAAAGTTGTCCGCTATTTTCACAAAAAGCTAAAGCAGTATTAACTTTAATCGCTAAATACAACGTAAAGAATCAATCATTCAAGGGAACGATATTCTAAAGTTATCAAAGACCACGAGGGCATTTGTTAAGATTGCAAACTGTCATATGGAACAGAGTGGGAACAAGAAGAGACTCGTCGTGTTTTGTGCCGTTCTTATCCACATGCGGTTTGTAGAAAATGATGAAGTGTCCAATGGTGAATCCAAGCACGATACCAGGTGCGAAGCTTATGGCAGCTGCAAATGCAATCCAGCTCAAGACTTCTTCTTCTTCTTCTTCTTCTTCGTACTCTTGTTGTGAAAGCTGGGGGTCCACATGGCCAACTCCACACTCGTCTAGAGGAGCACCACAGAGTCCAACGTTACCATTAAAACCTGAAGCGTTCTGCGTTTGAAATTGTGTGCTTTGCGGAACCATGCCCACGAGCTTGTTGTGTGAAACACTTATGGTAGATAAACTTGTGAGGCGCGCGAGAGGAGGAGGAATTTGGCCTGAAAGCTTGTTATGCGACAAGTCTAGTGACTCGAGCTGAGTGAGATTCGCCAAAGATGAAGGGATGTTGCCAACGAAACCATTTCTTGATAGATTTAACACAATAAGATCTTTCACTTGACCAATCGATTCAGGGATTTCTCCTCGGAGTCTGTTCCCTGAGAGATCAATTGCTATTAAGAGCGTAAGGATCCTGGTGTATGTCATCTCCACTCCTTTATTCATCAAGACCATTGAGTCGTGGTAATAGGTGTTATCTCCAATGTCCTTCAATTCTGAATGATCTCTATCCTCCGAGTGCATAGCAGTCCAATATGTGAAGAAATCAGACGGTAAGGTTCCGGTGAACTCTTTATCTGATATGTCAATGATTCGCAGCTGAGGAAAGAAAGAAGCAACCTTGGGGTGATATTGTAATGACCCATGAAACTCATTAGAGTGGAGGATCAGTACTTGGAAGTTTTTTAAAGAGTTTAACCAGAATGGAAAAGTATCGTTGAATCTGTTGTGACCTAAGTTTAGAACCTCTAAAGAAGAGCAATCCGACAGAGATCTTGGAAGTTTCCCGACCATTCTGTTGTGACCAACATTGAGTGACCTTAGATTGCTGCCGTTGAGACACAAGTCCGGCAGTTTTCCACTGAGACGATTGTCACCGAGGCTTAATACTGAAAGTGAGCTCTTGTTGAAGCATTGAGGTACAGATCCGTTCAAATTGTTGTTTGATAAATCTACGACTCGTAGAGAGGTCATATCACATATTGATCTGGGGATCTCTCCGGATAAGTTGTTTTTGCTCAGATTTATCACCTCCATTCTTGAGACATGTTTTGGGAATTGACCTGAGACACCTACGGCCACCGGGAATCCGAATAGTCCTTTAGGGATGGACCCGTTTAGGAAATTCTGGCCCAGTCGGATCTGGGTCAGAGATTCGCATTTGCCCAGAGAATCAGGGATTGAACCAAAGAGGAAGTTTTCTGAAGTGTCTAGGTATTCAAGATTGTTACCGGAGCACATGTTCGGCGGTAAAGTGCCGGTGAGTTTGTTGTCGGAGAGATCGATGAGTTTGAGTTTACCGTTTTCCCCCAGTTTCTGCGGGATGCTTCCGGTGAAATTGTTTTCCCAAAGCTGCAACACTTGCAGCTCCTGTAATTCTCCGATGAACTCCGGTATCTCGCCGTGGAGTTTGTTTCTGAAGAGATGCAAGAGCGTGAGGTTCTTCAGCTCTGCGAAACTCGCTGGAATCTCTCCGGTGAACATGTTGGTCGACAAATCCATTGATTTCAAGCTCGAAAGCCTCCCCAGCTCCCAAGCTAACGACCCGGAGAATATATTCCGGTGCAGGAAAAGGGCATAAAGTTTCTGAAGCCTCCCGATCTCCGGCGGGATTTTTCCGGTTAATCCGCAATTAGCGGCGTCGAACACGACGAGCTCCGATAGATTTCCGATCTCTGGTGGAAGACCGTCTTCGAAAGCGTTGAAGTAGCCGATATAGAGTTCTCGGAGAGTCGTTAGGTTTCCGATCTCTGGAGGGATTTTCCCGACGAGGTCGTTGCCGTTAACCGCCAAATACTCGATAACTGGCCACCTTCCGTAAGAAGACGGGATCTGGCCGGAGAAATAGTTCCCGCCGAGATGAAGATGCCGGAGCTGAGTTAGATTGGTGACGGAGAGCGGCAAATCTCCGGTCAAGTTGTTGTTGTAGACATCAAGGACGCGGAGATTCACTAGTGTTGAAATCTCGTCGGGGAACGAACCGTTGAAGAAGTTGTGTGAGAGATTCAAGTGACGAAGCCCTGAGAGCTTCGATATCTCCGATGGGATGGGACCGGAGATATAATTATCAGCAAGCAACAGACTCTGGAGGAGACGTAAGTGAGATACGTCTGGAGAGAGAGCGCCTGACAGATTTAGACCGGAGAGGTTAAGAGACGTCACGTGTTGGCGAGAGATGTCGCACGTGACACCAGTCCACGTGCAGAAACTGGTGGAGGCTTTCCAGGAGGCGAGAGGCGAGTTGGAGCCATCTCCGGCGCCGGTGAGAGAGGAATTAACTGAGATAAGGGCGTGGAACTCGGAGAGTGGTTGGCCAGCGGTGAAGGAATGAGAAATGTGGAGGAGAAATAAAAGAAGAAGAAGCTTCATCGCCTCTCTCTCTCTCTCTCTCTCTCTTCCTTCTCTGTGGGAGATTTTGAACTTATGAGATGGTGTGAGTGTGGTGAGGTAAGTGAAGAAGAAGATGATGAGGGATTTGCATGAGAAGTTCAGTTAAAATATTTGAAAGTGATGAAGGAATTGGTTAGTGACTTGAGATGCCAAAGTGAAGTGGGCCATGGGTGTTGAAATAGGTAAGATCAAGTGCAGTCGTACAAGGTCGACTAATTTGGATATGGATGCGATTGGCTCTCCCAAATTGTTTTGGGGAAAAAGTTCTAAGAGAAATGCTAGTGGTAGGTAGCGAATGGGAAAATGAGTATTGAATTCCAAAAATGCAAAGATTAAGCTACATATACATAAATGACACGCATGTATTTAGTATGAACAGTATGAACACATTCTGCAGCGGCTGATGACATTTTATACAAAAAGGTTTTGATTATTTTTTAGAAACATTTAAAAGTTGTCCGCTATTTTTAACAAAAAGCTAAAGCAGTATTAACTTTAATCGCTCAATACAATGTAAAGAATCATCATCATTCAAGAGAACAATATTCTAAGTTATCAATGTCGACGTCGACGAGGGCATTTGTTAAGATCCAAACTGTCATATGGAACAGAGTGGGAACAAGGAGACACTCGTCGTGTTTTGTCTTGTTCTTATTTCCTAATAATTTGGGGAAAATACAATGGCTGCCTCTCTACATTTGGATGTTATTCACATTACGTCTTTCTAAATGACTAAATTGATCTTTACCATGCCATTAACATTATTAATATTATCATAAAACGTTTTCCTCGTGTTTTTCTTTTCTTTTCTGTTTTGTCATGCAGTGTATCGAGAAAACAAGTTAATCTTTTAACTATTACAATATTAATTTTACCTTTTGAAAAACAAAACAGCTTCAATCTATAAACTGAAAAAAAAAAAAAAAGACAAATGAAACGAGACTAATTCCCCCAAGTGTTTGTAAAAGTACCATAAGTTTGTCGAATGAGATTTGGATCACCTTTAGTGTCAGACAATTACTTCTCTACATACATGGCAATTACACAGCACACTAATCTCTAACATCTAACTTCAATAATAGGTAGAGCAAAAGACATTGTATTGAAATTTTAACAGCAGAATAATACGCGCAATTCCAGAGACAACCAACTCAGTTTTCTTCTCTTTGCAATTTAAAAGAGAAAGATTCGAATCTCTTCAATAGAGATTGTATTGCAGTTGGTGGGTTATCTTTTATCTCTAAAACACCGTTAGATCAATCAAGAAATCGCGAGTGACAACTTAAACATATACTTTCATAGAATCAATGACAGAGACTACAATGGCAATACTCTAGCAAAGCTCATAATATACCGAACCAATTTCTAAATTCATTTTGTAACAAAAGCCTCGTAACAATTGATGATCAAGAGGAAAAACGTATCCAGAGTAACCCATTTCAGTAAATCCAGAGAAACCCATTTCGATAAAGCTAGAAATTAAATTTGATCAATTGCGTTTTCAAAGCTAATTGAAGTATTAAACCAGTGACGATATATAAATAAAATCGCCAATATAGCGAATGATTTATAACTAAATAGAAGACAAAACTTCCAATTATCAAACCATAAGTCTTAAACCATCCAAAACATGATCCACATTTCATTCTAGAAACTACATAAGTAGACTGTAAATTCCATTAAAAAGACAGATAAAATAAAAACCGGAAACGGACAAAAGCGTTCTCAGAACCTGAGCTTGGTGAAGAACCACCTGTTCTTCCCGGTCTTGAAACGCTCCTCGAGCTTAGCCTTGGCTTCCTTAAGAGCCGCCACCTTCTTGTCTTTCGACTGAAGAGCGTCGAGGGTCGCAACTTCCTTCAGATCCACGTCGAGTGTGTAACGAGTAGGCATCAGATGCTGGTAATTCACGAGCTTGATGAAGCACTTGACTCTCGACTTCTTCGCCGTCTTCTTGGCCGAGTCCTTGCGGATGACTTTGCTCGGGTACTTCTTCAGTCCGGCGACGAGGCAGTGTCCGTAAGGACGCTCGCGGTTTCCGTCGTCGAAGGAACGGATGATCACTGCTTTCTTACCGGCATAACGGCCTTGAAGGAGGATCACCGCTTTGTTCTGCTTCAGGAACTTAACCATGGCTTCTCTCCCAACCTCCTCTTCCGGCGATAACCCTTAATTGCAGAGACAAACGACGGAGAAGTTTAGGTTTTTGGTCTTTATATAGTGTATGCGCTAAGAAACCCTAATGGCATGACAATGGATCTGGTCCGGCCCATAAGAAAAAACGGGCTGGGCCTACAAAAACCCGATATTTTTCTCACAACTAAAAAAAAAAGTTTTGTTTTGCAAAATGAAGGTCCGAAACCGAAACATTAAAATTCAAAAAAAACAAAAAAAATCAAAAATACTATACTTTATAATTGATGTAGTGTTTGTGCATGTTTTTCCTTTTTTTATGACCAGATAAGTGTTTGAACGAACTTTCTACCGGTTCAAAAAAAAAACAAAAAACAAAAGAAAAAAAAAACTTTAACCGGTTCGGATAGTTCTAAGAATTGAAAGTTTTATTGATGAATAGCAAGTCGAGTAACGCGGCTCTGAATTACTATATGTATTGAATATTTGAATGTGTCAGTTTTATTCAGTTGATGATGAAGGATATTATAGAGATTTGGACGTCGCTTGTCGTCGGATATCTTGTCTTTTGGAAATTAAATACGGTTGCTGTGAATGAACTGAATAACGGAACATGTTTCTCTAACATACACAAACATAATACGTGAAACATTTTGATAGTTGAAAAATGAAAATATATCAGCTTGAAATTTACTGTGATCATCAGCTATTATGAATCATTGTACATATATATGTATGTGCATAAACATATAAAGCTTTATGGAGTATAACAACTCGCATGTATGGTTCAAAACAAGTGGATATGAAGTAATGAAAAAATAGAAAAGCAGTATTACTTAGTTGAAAAAAAAGAGAATATTTTCCCACTATCTTCTTCTTGTGTTGATTGGTCATTAAACAACAAAAAGAAAACATTTCCCACCTACTTATTCTATTTGGGTTAACCAGTCACAATCACAATCCTCGTCGTCGTCGTTAACATTTGCGTGAGGAACTGATCGAATCATATCCATTAATTTGGTATTAACTCGACAAACCAAATTACTTAACTATATATAATATGATAACAGTGTTAAACATAATAACAACAACCATCCGCAGAGTATATTCCGCATAGAGCTAGAGTAATCAAAGTAACACAACTATCATCAAATATTTTCTTTTATTACAACAATAATTTGCATGAAATCGTTAACTCCGAAGCCTCAGAAGCATGCATCCAGGACACAACAGCAGCATATGGCGGCGCAACTGCCATAGACAAGACCACACTTAGATTAATTGTAAGTCTTTCTTTCTTTGCAAATTTTATGTAGGGAATACGAGTTTGAAATATTTTGTAAAGTAACAAATTTTCGGATAAAAGTATTAGAAACTAACAGAGAAAATTTCTTTTAGCAACGTACGTAACATTCAATGGTTTGATTTCTTTTGGTTGTTCGTTCCGAAAAAGAAAGAATTTTGAGCTGAAAACTCTGAAGTCGGATTTTTAATTATTACGAATAAGAAAAACTGTAAGTTGGTGAATTTAAACAAAGTTTTTGCAAGAAAACACCGGTGTAGAATAATCTCAACTAAAATGTTGAAAAAAATACTCTCATCTGAAGTTTTGACCTTTTTTAATCCAAGCACTTGACTTGACAGATTGTAATATTTCGACTCTAGCTAGTTTGTAAATACCCCCACGAATATTTTTAAAATAAGCTGAAATCTTCTCTTTTTTTTAAGTCTGATGAGTTAAAAATCAAAAACTAAATCCAGCAAAATGGAGAAAACACATAAAATCTACACAAACGGATCATTAAAAAAAAGGCGCTGTATGAATATATTTTAAAAAGCAATTAATTTAGAAATATTAAATATATAAAGAAACTATTTTTTTGTATACGAATGAAGAACGTAAATCGAAAGAAATATATATACCATCCTTTCCAAAACCCATCACCCTTGGACTTCGTCTCCACTGCGGCTACCGGAGGATCACCAACCACCGCATCTCTGGTCGGATAACCAATCGGCGGTGGACTTGTGTATGGCCCCTGTGAAGGTTTTTCCACTACGGCTAAGAAAAAGAAGATGAATATTAGATTATATAGCCAATTGGTGTTTAGGGAATATATAATTGTTGGATATATACGGATATCGATCTTGCACTAAAAAATTAAAGCATCAACTGAAGAATCAGGAGGATTACCTGAAGATTGATTCATTATGACTCAATGATAAGTGAGGAGCTTAGAATTATGAAGAGGAGAGAGCGTTGTGGTTTTAATTTAAAGAAGACGAATATTACGAAGTTTTATATATAAAAAATACTATCAAGGGTTGGTGATGTACGTATATATAAATAGCTAGAGGTTATGAAGATGCGAACGAGAAAAGCAGGTATGGACTTCTTAAGATTATTGGAGTGGTTGAGTTCAAATAAGTACTATAGAATCTTAGAATATTTTCCAAAGTTTTTAAGTTTTATCAAAATATAGTTAGTTTCGTTAGTGAATGCTTTGCATATATGATCGAATTTAGTTAAATTAAATTGCTAAGAATAGTCTCTTAAATCAAATCAAATATCAATATCGTATGTCTTTGACATTAGAGCATCCTCATAAAAACTGGACGAAAGATGTCGTGTTTGAACAATAAACATCTAACTCATTTATCAACTTTTGTTACGGTCCTTAAAATTACGCGTCAACTGATTTGAAAATGTCTAAAGTAAAGAAAATTCGGGTTTCACTTATAAATATGTTAAGTTATATCCACTAAAACATTAATTATAATCTTGAATGCTACGTACTATAGAACTCAAATTCGATTTCGCGATCAGATTATGTAGGTTATCATTCATCAAGGTGGTTGAGATGTAATTGTAGCCTGTAGGTATACAGTTAATATTTTTCCTATTAACATTTAATTTGTCTAAAAGCCCTTTAAATAATTGTGTATTAGACTATTAATAGTTAAGCATCGAAGATGGCGTGTGCTTAAAGGATAGCGAACGCAAACCATTTCTTAAAATAGTATTTTCGATTTCAAAATAAGTTTTACGTACGTATTATATTATATATATGATGTAATATCATTTTAGCTTATATACGATTGGACCTCTCTAAGGCACTGTATTGAAGATTCGCGTTTTCTTTGCACTTTTGGTGCCGTCGATGTGATCCTTGACTTATATGTAAACATGTTCTAAATTTCCTTTGCGTTCATTCTAAAATTGTAGTTGTAATCTAATTCACAGTTCATTTCATTACGGATATATTGATAACAATATATAGAGAAAACAACAAACAGACGCATCATCGTTTCTTTATGTTTGTGTATAACGCTCCGTCCATCTCCACCGGTGAGTCATCTATCTTTTTATCGGATCCGTGGACCTTATTCCTATCCGACGGTCGGTACGTTATTCAGAAATTTCGAAAATCATGATATATTGATCCTGCAATCACCACATGACCGTTCCCCGTGTTTTTTCATAATTTACACGGTATCGCGAATGACTTTTCAATAGGTTACCCGTTCTTCCACTGTTCTACCTCGAACACACTTAATCTTGGAATTCTTTTCAGATATGTGACCGAAAATGTTCATTTTGGTGACATAGTTAATCAAATCAATTTTTTAACATTTTCATATATATTTTTATATATACCATAAATCAGAATCTTATATTGTGAATGTTAGTACGAGTAACAGAAGAATTAATTATCTCAAGACTAGAGTATTAGAGCAGTTTGAATGCACGAAACTCAGATGCAATATATATACTAGTTTTATTAGAATACATGATCGGAGTTCTTATATTAGATATTGGTATGGATCTTGTATGGGCGGCAAACGCCATATATAGGAGTGAGTTTGTTCTGATCTCTCGGATGCACTACAAGAAAACGTTCAAATTCCGAGGGAAATTCCGAGGGAAAATGATTTCCTCGGAAATTTCCGACGAAAAACCGAGGAAACTCCGAGAAGAGGGTATTCCTCGGAATATCGTCGGAAAATTCCGAGGACATCATGTCTCCTCGGAATTTTCCGAGGAATTTCCGAGGCACGGCAGTCCGTGGGAAATTTCCGACGGATAATTGTAAGATACCGAGGAAAGTTTGGAGCCGTTAGAGACCCGTTTGGAGAGCCGTTGAGTGATTTCAAGAATTCCGAGGAAATTCCGAGGAATTCTCGGTATTTCCTCAGAATTTCCTCAGTAAGTCGGAGCCGTTAGAGACCCGTTGGGGGAGCCGTTGTGCGTTTTCAAAAATTCCGAGGAAATACCTAGGAAAAGTTGTTTTTCCTCAGAATTTCCTCGGAATTTCCTCAGTATGTCGGAAGGATTTCATCTACAAATACAACCACCCCTCTTCCTCTTCATTCACTCCATTTCTTCTTCTTTCCTCCCACTAACAAACGATTTTTCTTTTAAAAAAAACATGTCTTCTTCAAATTATTATCGTTCTTGGATGGATCGACCTCATTTGGATCCGAACACGAAAGTGCTTACGAAAGAATACGAAAGAGGTCTAAAGGAATTCATGGGGTTAGTTAAACGACAACCGGAAGCCGAAACAGGTAAGTTAAGATGTCCTTGCTCGAATTGTAAAAATAGAAAGGTTATTAAAGAGTTGGATGTTTGGACACATATTTTTTTAAATGGGTTTACACGGAGTTACAAAATTTGGTATCATCACGGGGAAACAGGATATGAACCTGGTAGTACTAGCGAACCTCGGCCGGCGGTTAGATTAGAAGAACCAATTAGAACGGATTTAGATTATGGTGTAGGTATTGAGCAGATGGTAAATGATCATTTTAGAGGTGAAGATTTACCCAATGCAGAAGCAAAGAGATTTTATGATATGTTGGATGCTGGAAAGAAACTTTTGTATAAAGGTTGCAGAGATGGTCATTCAGCTTTATCATACGCTACAAGACTGATGGGCATTAAAACAGATTATAACTTGGCTGAAGACTGTGTGGATGCGATAGCTGATTTTGTAAAAAGTATTCTACCTGAGGATAATGTAGCTCCAGGTTCATACTACGAGGTTCAGAAACTCGTATCTGGTGTTAGTTTACCGTATGAGGTAATAGATGTATGCAGCGATAACTGCATGATTTATTGGAGGGCGGATGACCAGCGGATTACATGCAAATTTTGTGGGAAGCCTCGTTACAAAGATACGAGTGGAAGAGTTCGAGTGCCATATAAAAAGATGTGGTATTTGCCTTTGAAGGAAAGATTGCAGAGGTTGTATCTTCAGATGCAAAAGCGTGGAAGCATTTCCAATCAAAGTATCCCGACTTTGCATATGAGAGAAGAAATGTCTACCTTGGATTATGTACCGATGGTTTCAGCCCGTATGGGAAGAGTGGAAGACAATATTCTCTATGGCCAGTCATTGTTACACCATATAACTTACCCCCAAACTTGTGCTTGCGACGAGAGTTTTTGTTTCTCTCCATTCTCGTTCCCGGACCAGAGCATCCTAAGAGATCACTTGATGTGTTTCTTCAGCCACTAATATATGAGTTGCAACAACTATGGGCTGAAGGGGCTGAAACATACGACATTTCGTGTAAAGAAAATTTTCAAATGCGGGCAGTACTAATGTGGACAATAAGTGATTTTCCAGCATATGGTATGTTATCTGGATGGACAACGCATGGGAGGCTATCATGTCCATATTGTCAAGATGACACAGATGCTTTCCAACTAAAGAACGGAAGAAAAACGTGTTGGTTTGACTGTCACAGACGATTCCTACCACATGATCATCCATACCGTCGGAGTAAGAATTTCTTTAGGAAGAACAAACAGGTGTTTGATGGTCCACCTGAGGAAGTTAGTGGGAAAGTTTTGAAGACACAACTAAGAGATTTTGGTGCAGAAAGGACGCCAGACATCGGTGGACATGAGCATTTTCCTGTAGATGCTGTTGGAGAACTACATAACTGGCACAAGAGAAGTATTTTCTTTGATTTGCCATACTGGGAGGATCATCTGCTAAGGCATAATTTAGATGTCATGCATATTGAGAAGAACTTTTTTGACAATCTCATGAACACGATCCTTAACGTTAAAGGTAAAACAAAGGATAATTTGAAGTCAAGACTGGATTTAGTCGATATATGTGCTCGTCCAGAACTTCATGTTGATGAGAATGGTAGGGCTCCTTTTCCCGTATACCGACTTGATGCAGAGGGGAAAAACGCGTTCTTTGATTGGATTTCAAACGATGTGGAGTTTCCAGATGGTTACGCATCTAATTTGCGAAACTGTATTGACAGAAAGGAAGGAAAGTTTATTGGCTTGAAAAGTCACGATTGCCATGTGATGATGCAGCGCCTCCTTCCGTTTGCCTTCAAGGAACTATTACCACGAAAAGTTCATGAAGCTGTTGCAGGGATAAGTGCTTTCTTCCGCGATTTATGCAGCAGATCAGTGACTCTTGAAGGTATTACAAATTTGAAGACTAACATAGCCGTGATTCAGTGCAACCTTGAGAAGATATTTCCTCCCTCATTTTTTGATGTTATGGAGCATCTTGCTATTCACCTTGCACGAGAATTGGAACTTGGTGGTCCTGTGCAGTATAGATGGATGTATCTGTATGAGCGGGTATGTTCCATTTGAAGAAGAAGGTGAAAAATTTAAGTAGGGTGGAAGGTTCTATAGTCGCACAGATGATCAATGAAGAAATTTCCAACTTTGCGGAGCACTACTTTCCAGCAGACGTTCAGACCAAAAACAGAAGATCTGCTCGGCATGATGATAGAGGTGAACGGGCAACATATCATGTTAAGGTTCCAGACATTTTCACAGATGTAGGACGACTTAGCGGAAAACCAAAAGACCGTCGACTTACAGAGCACGAGCGAAGCCATTTGCAGACATATTTGCTCACCAACTGCGAAGATGTTCTTCCATATGAGAGGTAAGTTTATTATCCTACAAAATTCTATTTTAACAAATTGACATTTAAATCTAATTACTTATATTATTTTCATCATATGTACAGGATTTTCATGGCAGCAAAGCGGTTTGAATATAGATACGCCACAGAGACGGAACTAGAAGAATTAAGCAGAGAGAATTTGCTGGATGGATGTTTACCTATGTGAGTGCCTTAAAGAAATTAAAATTACATTTACCATATATTATACGAATTCATATTTATTGATATAACCTGCATATGTGCTATTAATAGGTGTCTGCTGGGTTGGCCAGAGGTGAAACATTTGACGATTGGATACGCGAGATGGTGGTTGGCCCTAACTGTGTTGTAAAGTCATATCCGAGATTCTGTACTCGAGGATATGCATTCAACTGAAAAGAGGAGACATTCGCGTACGACCTATGATGCTGGCGTTTGTTCTGCATCAGGAGATGATGTATACTACGGACACATACATGAGATTTTGGAAATCAAGTATCTGGGCTTGCTTGGATTGCGCTGTACTGTTTTCTATTGTGATTGGCACGACAACACTCCAGATCGAGGTGTGAGAATAGATGCATTTGGTGTTACATCAGTACATTCGAGGCGAAAGCTGCAATATTATGATCCTTTCATTCTTGCTTCTCAGGCCGATCAGGTAAGTTAATGTTGTAAGAATTCAGATTGATTGATCACAATTCATACTTTTTCTAATATTTTTTAAAATGTTACAGGTTTCTTATATCAAGTACCCACGGGTAAGGAACAGAGATGATCCATGGGTTACAGTTACAAGAGTCAACCCGAGAGGTCGAGTTCAGGGAACTTCAGAGCTGGAAGACCCGCTGCAACCAATCACATCCGGCAACTTAAGTGCAGCTGAAGATGTAGCAGAAGGTGGCCTTGTAGTCGATTTGACCGACTTCGCAGAGGACGCATCGTTTACGCAGAAGATGAACCAGTTATTGGAGAGTTTCACCAAGATCCAGATTCCGATTCATCTGGTGACGATGACACGGAATTAGAGTAGAACTTTTTTTTTTTTTTAACAAAAAATTCCGAGGGAATTCCAAGGGATTTCCAAGGGAATTTAGGGTTTCCTCGGAATTTCCTCGGATTTCGACTTTAGGGATTTTATTAATAGTGCTATTCCTCGTTCTAGTTTATAAATCCACCTTTATTTCCGAGAAAATTCCGAGGAATGAGATGAATTTTTTAACTTCCTCGGAATTTCCTCGGAAATTTCCGAGGAAATTCCGAGGAAAAGGGGTTTTTTTAACCGAGAACGACGTTTTGTGGATCGAATAACACATATATAACCTTCATTGAGTGTCTTAACTAGATTATGAAGTCATACCTAGTGTTTTACACAATAACAAACACTTTTACGATTGCTGGAACAAAAATCACACAACATAAGATAAACACCTATACACTTTAACAAACGATAAACGAAATACTTACAATTGTTTTTGAAATTTTTTATTTTATGGTTTATGATCATCCACACAAACTTTCCTCAATGGAATGAATTGCATTTGTACTAAAAATGAAAAACCGGAAAAAAAATTGGAATTTGAAACCCTAAACCATGTTTCCTCGGTATTTCCTCGGAAATTCCGAGGAAAAGTGTACTTTTCCTCGGTATTGCCTCGGAAATTTCCGAGGAAATACCGAGGAAACTCGTTTCCGTCAGAAAGTCCTTACCGGGAAAACCAAAACGTTGAATTAATTCGAGAACCGCGTTATTTTATTTTATCCGACAGAATTCCGACGAACCACTCCGTCGGAATTACTGAATATAATAAACCTAACTCTTTCTTCTTCTTCTCCGCCGCTTAGAACATATCGCTCCTCTCTCTCTCCTCTCGATCCTCTCTCTCCTGTCGATCCTTGCCGCCGGTTCTCTGTCATCTCGCCGCCGGTTCTCTGTCATCCTTTCTTCTTCTTCCAAGGGCACATCAATAATCATGTAAGAATCAACAAAACTTAACATTTTTCTGTTTCTAATCGGATTTTAGGTTGTTAGAAGCAAAAATCGGATTTTAGGTTGTTAGATGGATAGTTTAGGATTGAATTTCGGATTCTAGGTTATTGTTTTAGTTTTCTATGGAATTATTTGTAGTTATAAAAACGTTTTCGTTTTTTTAAAACGTTTTTGATTTTTAAAAACTTTTTATGATTTTTACAAAAGGTTTTTGATTTATATAAACAGATTATGATTTTTAAAAACATTTTTTGATTTTTTATAACCTTTTCTGATTTTAAAAAACGTTTTTCAATGAAGTCAAAAAAGGTTTTTACTCTTTTATAAATCGTTTTTCTGATATAAAAACAATTTTTTTATTATAAAGTATTTATATAAGTATTAAAACATTTTTTGATTTTAAAAAACTTGTATATGATTTTAAAAAAAGTTTTTTTCTATTTTAAAAAACGTTTATCAAGTTTCAAAAACGTTTTTTCTGATATTAAAACTATTTTTATAAGTATTAAAACATTTTTTGATTTGTAAAAACGTGTATATGATTCAAAAAAACTTTTTTACTATTTATAAAATAGTTTTTCATGTTTCCACAAACAATAAAACATACTCACAAATTATAATTTTTTTTTGGATTTTTATATCTTTAAACTACAGGTCTTACGATGATCAGACTCCGCCTCCTAGACAGCGTCGTGGTCGTCGTTCGGGTAGCCACTCGGTTCAGGATTCCCGCAGCTCCGACCATACATCTCCCTCTCCATATCCTGAGGCTCCTTCTGGCTCTGGTGCTGCACCCATTATTCCTCCGAACTATCAGGGTCCTCGAGAACTGGCGAGGATAGCAGAGTTTATTCGACAGCCGGGTCGTCACCATCTTCCGTTTCTCACTCCCTATCCATCTGGACCGGGTCAGACATGGTTTGATCGATCCTCGAACGGGATCAGCGCATGGATCAACCGTATGATGTATCTGGCTTTGGACGTGGGACATCCGACTTTCACAGACTTTCCTAGAGCCAAACAAATTCTGTGGTTTGAACAGTTGCGGTAAATATTTTTTTTTAATTTAAATTTTTTCAATATAAATTTTCTACTAATTGTTTTCTTTTTCAGCAAGAATTCAACTGGAATCCCGATTATACGGCGTTTGTCTATTACCACTTCGTCCACAAAGTTATGACCAACTATGGTTATCAAATTTACGAGTGGAAGAAGAAGTGGCAAAATGGCAAGGTTTGGTTTTTTTAAAAAAACCTTTTTTAAATTTATTAAATTATATTTTAATTTATCTAACAATTTTTTTTTTACAAAAGGTTCCAAAGTTGATGAACCTCGAGGTCTGGGCACAGTTGATTGTCCATTGGAGTAAAGACGAGACGAAATCGACTTCTTCCACCAACTCCACCAACCGCAAGAGCGATCGTAAAGGAAAGGGCGTCTACAAGCACAACTTGGGTGCTCAGTCCCAAGCCACTCTGAGAGATCGCATGGTAACTTCAGTCGCTTTTTATTCTATTTTATAATTTTATAATTTTTGAAATTTTAGATTCTCATTTTTTCTTCTAATTGCTAATATTTATATTGATATCAAGGTGGAAGCAAATGATGGTGAGCCGGTTGATGATTTCGAGCTAATGAAGAAGGCGTATACGAACAAGCAGACCGGCGAGATTGATGACGGTGTTGTGAAGGGTGTCGTCGACCTCATCAGCAGTTAGGTGGAAGAAGCAGCGTCTCAGCTTCAAATCGAAGACGAAGATTCAACGGGTTCCCAATTGCCTCGGGATCAGATCAACGAAATCGTTGAAAAGGTAAGTTTTTAAAATTAAAATTTCATTTCATCTTAATTATTATTTACATTTTTTTAATTTTCTATTTCAGTCGGTTCCAATCTTAATTATTATTTACATTTTGGTTATTTTCTATTTCAGTCGGTTCCAAAGAAGAAGGGCCGAATGTTGGGTTTGGCTCGTCGGTCACGGTCCGTTACGTCTTCTGCTGCAGCCCCGCCCTTTGTTGATCCCGAAGCACTTATGGGTCAGTTGCAGGACAAGGACCAACGCATTTCTGCGTTGGAGACTCAGATGGCGACCCAACAGGCGAGCTTCGAGGCACAGAGGAAGCTAAACGAGCAGATGCTGGCCATGATAAGGACGTTGCACCCGGACATCAATTTCCCGACCCAGCAAGACCCAAACACCCAAAACCCGTAGCTTTTTTTTTTCAAAAACTTGGATTCTTTCTTTTTCTTTGTACTGAATTTAAATTTTATATATTCGAAATAAAATTTCTGAATTTCATTTTATATTTTCAAATTTAATTTTCTAATATTAATTTTTTTCAATTATATTTTTCGAAAATTTTTTGTTTTTTAAATTAATTTTAAAATAATTCCGACGACTTGAGTCGTCGGAAATTTCCGACGGAAACCTTTCCTCGGAATATTCTGACGGATGACTCCGTCGGAAAGTTTCGACGGATAACTTCCATCGGAAAATTCCGACGGAATGCTTCCCTCGGAAAATTCCGGCGGACGGCTTCCGTCGGAATTTTCCGACGGAACATTCCCTCGGAATTTTCCGAGGACCTGCCCGACGAACGGCCTTCCTCGATAATTCCTCGGAATTTGTTTTCCTCAGAATTCCGTCGGAAATTTCCGAGGAAATTCCGACGAAATACAAAATTCCGACGAGTTTTTTCCGACGGAAAAATTCCTCGGTATCCCGTCGGAATACCTTAATTCCGACGGAATTTTGAGGAATTATTCCGTAGGAAATTGCTTGTTTTCTTGTAGTGATGTTTCCAAACACATTGGTTTCGTGTTTCGTACCAAACACTTTTTGATTCGTTCACATGTACAAATTATATATTAAGGTATTAGCAATATATATTTTATTTTTCAGTGGAAACCTTTTCTTGGTTTTTCATTCATCGAATATACGAAGCAGATTCATATAAATATAAATCGAGATATGGATCGGTCTTTAAAACCCACCGCGTGAGTTCTTTAAAGATTTCAGAAATCAAGAATCAATAGGGCCAAGTATTGATCCTGCAGTACTGTAGATCTCCTTATTCAACGGCTTTCGATCTCTTAATCCAGCTAATCAACTATTAATATTAGTACTTTAAATTACTAGAATAACCATTTTTATCATTTAACTGCAGAATATTAATTAGTTTTGCTTAGTGGCCTAACATCTGCCTTTTAAGTTTTAAGTCATGCATGGCATGCTAATATACGTAACCATATCCCCATGCACGGTTGTCTTCTATCATGTGCGATTAAAGCATTCAGGACTTTGAATTATATATGTGTGTGTGTGTGTTATAGAAATCCTACATATATCAGAAATGAAATGAGACATATATAGACTTGGTTTTAAGTTCGCAATCTATAAAACATAACAAAATACCAAAATTCCAACTCACACCATCCAGTGTGATTCAAAGTAATTAAGTCCGATCGGATATCGCGAACCAATCGGGATATTGTCGAGATAAATGGTTAAAATATCCATCGTCTGCCTATTGTTAACTGATTTGAAGTCATAAAACTTAATGCTTTGTCTGTTTTTTTTCCAAATTTTAAGTAATTTGTTGACATATCAACATAATTTTAGTACAAAAGTTAGAGGATGCAAATAATTTGAGACTGAATTCTGGCTCATACCATACATATGTACAGTAAAATTTTGTTAGTTTCTATAAGATGTAACTAAATAGTTTAGTTAAAGTAAATTAGTAAGGAAGATTCAATATATACATTGAGATCTTTTTGGATCGCTGGTGTCAACAATGATCATGCCCCTACTTCTCGATGTTTATCAATGATTGTTGACTTTGATCATTCGACTATTGACCTGACTTAATGTTTTCTAATCGATTTATTGCATGGTTTCCATTTCATACAAATATGTTTTATTTTAATGCAGCCACCGTATTTTTTTAATTCGTTTTGGCAGCTGCAGCCACCGTAACAATATACAACAAATTACCAGTTCACATTTCTTTTCTCAACTACCAATTCGCATTATATTTGCGTGTGTAGTATTTATGTATATATATCGTAGAAAAATATATATGTGACCAAAACGGTGGTCCATACCGGAAACATGTCGATAAAGGTATAAATCATATGTATATTAAGTTGTTATCTAAAATGATCACTGCACAAGTAACGGCCCAACAACTAGGATATAAAGGTTTCTTTTACAAAATTATTGTGGTCGAGTCGTCCTTTCTAAATAGTTACATATATAATACATAAACTATGAGAACACACATTCAATTTATGGGAAGTGGACTGATATATTTTTACACGCAAAGTACAGATTGGTCGAGTCAATATAGCACATGCATGATGTGCAAATAAAATAAAATTAATAATCTTCTATATAGCCTTTCATGTTCCTTGTTATAATAACCGAATGCACTATCAATTACCAAAACTAAAAAATATATTCGGAAAAAAAGATCAAAATTCGAAGGAAAAAAAAATGAAAGTAATACAAAAGCCAAAGATAATATTCATCCCTTACCCGGCGCAAGGCCACGTCACCCCGATGCTCCACCTCGCGTCGGCCTTTCTCAGCCGTGGATTCTCCCCAGTCGTTATGACTCCCGAGTCTATCCACCGTAGGATCTCGATGACTAACGAGGATCTTGGGATCACGTTCTTGGCCTTATCAGACGGTCAAGAACGTCCGGACGCACCTCCCTCGGACTTCTTCTCCATAGAGAAGTCGATGGAGAACATCATGCCGTCTCAACTCGAACGATTCCTACTAGAAGAAGACGTGGGTGTAGCTTGTGTTGTGGTTGACTTGCTGGCTTCGTGGGCTATAAGAGTGGCTGATCAGTGTGGTGTTCCAGTCGCCGGATTCTGGCCGGTAATGTTCGCTGCTTACCGTATGATCGAAGCCATACCGGAGCTCGTACGGACGGGCATAGTTTGCCGAAAAGGTGATATGTAAGAATTAGTTTAATACAATATATACGTAGTTCTTTTTTGAGATATATGCCCAAAACTAGTTAATCACTTATATATGTATACTAGTTTTACTTTGACATAAAATATAATATATAACTATATACAAATCACACGAACACTATCGAATTTGAACCTTGATATACAACCGCCGAATTAGTACAAAGCATGGTATCAAATTTGGTAAATTCGAAAACCATTTATTCATACATTTGTTTGTTATAAAAAATGATATTATGGTAATTGGTTTTGCAACTATTGTTGACGTTCAATATAGGTTAATTTTTAAAACAGAATTTTGAAATTAATAACTACCTGCTTATATGATTACCTAAAAAATCCAATCATTGGATGCGACAACGAAATTAAAAATCAAACAAAAAACTAAAGCGAAAGTCTTACGAATTTGGTTTTACTATTGAATCACCACTTATATTCACATGAGATCTAGCGCCTAAGACGCAGCGTTGTCGAATAATAATGACCATCTGCATATATAAGGATTAAGGAGTCAAATGAATATGCAGAACAGTAGAACATGTAGGTGCGTTCCAATGACGAATATACATAACTTGAAACATAAATGCATTTGAGTAATAGCACATGTTGTACAGAGGTACGTCTAAATGAAAGAATGTACGTACTACAGCATGTACTATAACTTATACATAAACAATATTGTGCCAAAGAAAGCCTATCAAATTACTACGTGCGTATACAAATCAACTACGTAAAGCATGTGTATATATATTTTTATAATTTCTTATATATAGAGTATGTATAGTTGACGTAATTAATAAAATAACATACCTAATGTTTTGCATTGAATTCCCACCAAGTGGACCAAATAATTAATGTTTATCTAGTAGCATTGTCATGTTGATTGAACTCAACATCATAATATATATATATATATATATATATGAGCTACATCGTTGTTTGGATAGAGCATATTTGTTTTGTTGATTTCAAAAATATATTTCCAAGTTGGAAAGTTGAACTTAAGATGGTAGAACAGATAGACTGTAAAAGACGTACAAACCAATTATAAAAGAACGATACCGATAATTAATAGGTGTGATCTTCAGTCGATATTACGTCTAGTATCTAGGTTGCTTTCTAATTGATTATTAGTGTATATTAAACACGTCAGACATGATGTACAATTTGTTTCACCCCTTCTTGGTAACTGAATGATTGCATAGTACTAATTTATATAGTTGTAACATTTTTGTGCAGGCTGTCCTCGTCAACTAGAAAAACCATTACTCCTGCCAGAGCAACCGCTCCTAGCCGCCGGAGATCTACTGTGGCTGATCGGAACTCCGGCAGCTCGAAAAGGACGATTCAAATTCTGGCAAAGAACCCTAGAACGATCAAAAAGTCTCCGCTGGATCTTGGTAAACTCCTTCAAAGACGAATACGAAGGTGAATTCAATAAAGAATATAACGACCGAAACCCTCAAATCTTTTACGTTGGTCCATTACACAACCAACAAGCAACAACTGATAAAACTTTAACCAAGAACCCTAGTTTCTGGGAAGAAGACAGATCTTGTCTTGGTTGGCTCCAAGAACAGAAGCCAAACTCAGTCATTTACATCTCATTTGGAAGCTGGGTTTCTCCAATAGGAGAATCAAAGATTAAAACGTTGGCACTGGCGTTAGAAGCGTCAGGCAGACCTTTCATTTGGGCGCTAAACCGGGCTTGGCAGGAGGGATTGCCACCAGGGTTCATCCGTAGAGTCACCATAGCCAAGAACCAAGGAAGGATCGTGCCATGGGCCCCGCAGATTGAAGTTCTTAAAAACGACTCAGTGGGTTGTTACGTGACTCATTGTGGCTGGAACTCGACCATGGAGGTACATAAAACCTAAATTTCCATGAATGTCTATTATATATTCTATGATAGATTTATCTCCGAGACAATGTAATTAACAAAACCAACTAATAACTGAAACTTGGAGCGCCGTTCCAAAATATTGATCAATGTATATTTAACATAGTAAACTAGTTAAACATACATATATATATATATATTTATATATAGGCCACATACATATACAACGACGTATGTAGCATGCATGCATACACAACGTTTTTAATTTTGAGTCACTAATTGCTAATAGGCGGTGGCAAGTTCTCGGAGGCTAGTGTGTTATCCCGTAGCCGGAGATCAGTTTGTGAACTGTAGATACATCGTGGATGTGTGGAAGATCGGGGTGAGGATGAGTGGTTTCGGAGAGAAAGAGGTTGAAGATGGGTTGAGGAAAGTTATGGAGGATCAAGAGATGGGAGAGAGATTGAAGAAGTTGAGAGAGAAAGCAATGGGGCATGAAGCTCGTTTGTGTTTGGATAAAAGTTTCACACTTTTTAAAGATGAAATCAGATAAGAAGATCAAGATATACAAGAGCATGCATTTGATTATTGTTTTGAATATTGATTCGTCCATTACATTTTCTTTCACTTTTTAAGATAATTTGGTAAAAAACATATTTATATGAGCTTTACATATAATATATATATCACACTTTTTTTCTCCTCTTAAAATGTTCACATCACCAATAATTGTGGACCCTTACAATAAATATTTCAAAGAATTTTTTTTTTTTGTATTATATACTTTGACAAAAAATAATTGTTTAGGTATTCAATCCATAATTTTCTACTTCTAGTCTAAAATGGAATATTAATATAAAAAAAAAAGAGTAACTGAAAATTACGGTGTCAAACAAAAAATAATAATTAAATGAAAGGTGGCGACACGGGACACGCGCGTTACACGTACCGTACGACTCAGCCCAAATCAGAAGAGAGAGAGGCTGACGTATCCTTTGACCGCCAAAGAAGGCGAAAACGAGTCTCTGAGGAAATCACGAAGAAGAAGAAGAAGAAGAAAACCCGTGTGAGAGAGAGAGAGAGGACGAACGAATCCTCATTTTTTATTTGGTCAGCATCAATGGCGGACCCAGAAATTTTCTAAACAGGGGTCAATAAATAAATTTATTATTATTAAAATTTATTTCATAAAAATATAAAACCGTCTACAAAACTATTATACGATCTTTCATGTCCTGAAATCTTTTTATCATAATCTCATTTGAAATAGTCTCAAATATATTTTTTCAATATAACAAACCAAATATTCATTCAAAAACTCATCTCTAATCCGATTGTGTCAATCTGTCTTTACGATCTTCATTGCTGAAAAGCATCTATCTACAGTCGCAGTAGCAACAGGCAAAATCAGAAGAGAAACTCTGTTTTGCTTCAAAAAAACAGAGGTTTGAGATTTGAAAGAATACATTTTTTTGCAAAACTCGATTTAAAATTGACAACTTTTTATTAATTCAATTCAGGGTGTTTTGATTATATCCCTTAGAAATCTATATATAGCGAAGTAAAACTCTACGTTTAGGAAATAATTTAAAGAAATGGAAATTTTTTTAAAAAGGAACGAACGTTAAAAGACAAAAACCCATAAAAAATAGAAAACCCAAATACTTGCGTAAGAAAGAAAGATGCTTCTTTCGCAAACGTGAGTCACGTGAGTTGAAATTGGCAACAAAAGTTTTTTTATGGGTCAACAATCTGAATTTTGGTTAATGGGCTTCACAATGGGTCAAATATTAGTTTTTACCAGGTTCAATCAAAATTTTACCTATTATATATTTAAAAAAAAAAAAATTGGGGGTGTCAAGTGACCCACCCTTTTTCTGCGTGGGTCCGCCTTTGGTCAGCATAGAATCTTCTTTGTCTTCTTCTCCTTCTCTCGTCGTCCTTTTTTCCTTGTCGATTTCTTTCCTTCCACGATTTGTCTTCCTTTAGCTGATCGAATTTGGGAAATTGAGCTTCTCAAGTCAAGCAAACGGGCCGTGTGTATCTTTTTGCCTTAGGTCTCTGTTTTTGGAAATTATCTGGATTTTTGTTGATTTCGTTTGCTGATTCGGTCGACATCGTATCAATTTTCAAGGGGTTTTCAATCTTCGGCCAATTCCATTTCTGGTAGTGTTGAACATTCCAAGATCGCTGCTGGAATATTGAGATTTTTTTGTTTTAGTTTGAATTTGGGGTGATCGAATTAGTGTGATATTTGGATTTGGTTGGTTAATCGTTTGGATTGTTGCTTTATCTTTTTAATTTATTCGTTTTGGTGGGTTTGGATTTAGATCCATAAGGAAGCTTATGAGCTCTTAAAGATATGTTTTTGTTACGGAATTCGAAAGCTTTAAGCTATTTCCAACTGATGGGAGATACTCTTTGTCTTGCCTCCTAGGTTGTATTTTTAGTGTAGAATCCAAATACTACTATGGATGAACACAGTCGGAATCCATTTGCAAGTGCGAGTGCGAGTGCAAGTGGAAGAGCAGGGGGTAGTACAAGTGCGAGCTCAAACTCGAGTTTTAGTAGCAGTGTGGCGGATACAGATGATGATCAAACCATTGCACGTATATTAGCAGAAGACGAGAGCTTGAGAAGAGAGGGAAAGCTTGGGAAGAGACTGTCTCATTTAGATTCTATCCCTGTATGATAAGCTTCTTTTATCTTCTAATACTTCATCTAATAAGCTTGAATGTGTTGGTTAGCTATTCGTAGTTTTTGTTAGTCTCTATTACTGACTTATTCTTTAAATGCCCTACTCCTACACTTGAGTGACCTTTTGCTTTTGTACTGGTTTGGATTTCGTGTTTGGCAGCACACTCCACGGATTAACAGGGAAATACCTGATATTAATGATGCAACATTAGACCATGAGCTGCTCTCTGGGAGGTTCTTATTCTTCTTATCAACGTTCTTCTAGTGCTTTCATCTCCCTTGAATGCATTCTTTTGTCTGATGCTGATTTTCTTAACACCTTAGATGAAAAGACTAGTTGCCCTGAATCTCGGTTTTGTAACTTTTCGCCTGAATCATGTTTGATGGTCTATCCTTTTTGTTCAGGTTGGCTACATATGGTTTAGCTGAATTACAAATGGAGGGGGATGGCAATTGCCAGGTACGTTGGAAGGAACATCCATATAGTCTATATGATATATATCTTGTTTGGAATCTTCATGAAAATTTTGTATTGATTTGATCTATCGTATGGTATACTTGTTTGCCAGTTCCGAGCACTAGCAGACCAGCTTTTCCGCAATCCAGATTACCATAAGCACGTTAGGAAGCATATTGTAAAGCAGGTACTATCTGAGAACCATAGTGAAACTCTGTTTCGTAGAGTCAGTGCCTTCAGGGATGAATGTGTAGTTGTATGCATAGCAAGTGCCTTCAGGGATGAATGTTTAGTTGTATGTATGGTCAGTGCCTCCAGGGATGAATGTTTTATTGGCATTACTCGTAGACTCTTGCTTCTTCATTCCTCAAGCTGTGTTTTCCTCTCTCTGTTGACTTGGTTTTCAAAATCTCAGTTGAAACAGCAACGCAAGTTATACGAAGAATATGTGCCAATGAAATACAGACACTATACCAGGAAGATGAAAAAGTGAGTCATCTTTGTTTTTGCTTTTATTTTTGTAATCAGTAAGAGATTAAATTTCTTATATCTGATTCATTCTTTTTTGCCAATAAATTTTGGATGCGACTAGACCGGGTGAATGGGGAGATCACGTTACTCTTCAAGCAGCTGCAGATCGTGTAAGTACTTTAAAAAAGAAATATCGTCTTTTGAGATCACTATAAGACTACAGCAGTTTATAAAATACACCTCAGAGATTCTGTCTTTCTCTTGAGCAACTGCTTCCTGAGGAATCATTGCAAATTTCAGCTTTTACTTTCTCACATTTTGTTCTTTTTTCTACTTGAATGATTGGCTGCTGACTCAGCATTACTGTAGTTCGAAGCCAAGATCTGCTTAGTCACATCCTTCCGGGAACAATCTTACATCGAGATACTTCCCCATAACAAGAACCCTCTTAGAGGTACAAATCCACTCTTGCTGCCTTAAAGCTCTCTTAGCCAACGTACTCGGGCTCTAACAGTCTCGAATCCTTTTACTGTTCTGCAGAGGCTTGGCTTAGCTTCTGGAGCGAAGTGCATTACAATTCGCTATACTCTAGTGGAGGTAATAAAACTTGGTCTCTTCTATCAACTCTGCGATTTTTTAGTCATTTATCATCATCCTACATTATCTTTCATGGCTTCTTTGAATCTCATATCTCCAATTTTCTGAATTAGAAGTTCTTACTCTTCCAGATGTTCCCACAAGAAAACAGAGGAAGAAGCATTGGCTCTTCTAGGATTGGATTCAGATTCATATATCCATATATGTATGTATAGTATCTTCTTCCTCAGATTGTGCGTGAACTTTGTAATAATAACCTCACTCTGTTACATGCGTTATTATTGGTTCCCTCTCTCAATACTTGCATTGTAAAAGAACGAGTAAACATAGAGATATATTACAAATGTAATCATTTATATTGACATATTTTTTTTCCCAAGTTTACTTGGAATATTCTGTCATAACGAAAATACAACTAACTAACAGCAGATGGTTCAATTGTTTTAATAAGTGGACCATGATGAGATCAATTTGAACGGACCGGATGAAGTACATTCACATGGACCAACAAATAACGTGTCGTAGAGCTATATAATTTGACACATATATATGCATATACTATGCATTCAATAATTTAATTTTTCCTTTTTATATTTGGTTGAGTTTCAAACAAGTAAAGCAATGGCTCTTAACTCACAAGAATAAAAGAATCAGTGGGATCGGACAGAAAGCATCATTTGCATTGACTCATAGAAGCATCATTTAGACAGAACCAAAGTGATATGTGCTCTATATTAGTAATCGTCGAGTTGGTTCCAGATATAAATGCAATTACAAGTTTTCTTCAGAGGTTCTAGTCTGCTAAACTATTGAGTGCTCTCGTCTTTTGAAAATCAAGTATAAATCTGTAAAAAAATTATTTACTGGAAATATGGTTAACTAATAGATCATCATGAGCTGTAGCACTGAGCCTTTTAACCGAAAACCGAACCGAAACCGAACCGAAATAACCGAAACCGAACCAAACCGAATTTTATGATTAACCGAACGGTTACTAAATCTCTATAACCGAAAAAACCGAACCAAACCGAAACCGAATGGATAACCGAACGGATAACCGAATATCCGAAATACGATCCATATACTTAAAAATATTATTTATATTTATATTTAAAATAACTAAATAATTAAAATTAACCAAATATTAGTAAAAAATCGAATTATCCAAAATTATCCAAATGTTTTTATCCAAAATATCCGAAATTATCCGAATTATCCAATATTATCCGAAGTTATCCGGTTTTTTATCCAAATTATCCAGAAAATATAAGAAAAACCGGAACCGAAACCGAAATAACCGAACCGAAACCGAACCGAAACCGAACCGAATTTTATGAGTAACCGAACGGTTACTAAATCTCTATAACCAAAAAAACCGAAAACCGAAAAACCGAACCGAAACCAAACCGAATTTTATGATTAACCAAACGATTACTAAATATCTATAACCGAAAAAACCGAAAACCGAAAAACCGAACCGAACCGAAAACCAAACGCCCAGGGCTAATGAGCTGTATTCATCAATATATGGAAATCAAAATTAAAACCCTTGAGATATGTTTAAATAACAACACAAATATGATGCAGTTTAGCTACTTCTAGAATTTAGAGTCCAATAAAATCTCTTTAATATTTTTTTGTCCTACTAATAAATACTATTAGTTTGCCTATAATTAGATATGTTGGATTTTTGGTTCTTTTGTACCATTTAATGATTTTCTTCAACAACCATTTACTGATTTTAAGACTTATTATAACAATTAACAGAATTTGGGAAGTGAAAGAAAATGTTATTAAAACAAAAAAAAAAAAGAGTGTGGTTTTGCTTTGGCGAGGTCATGTGTCGATGTAACACACGGCGAAGGAAACAGAACATCATCAACAACAACAACGAAAAGAAAGGCCATTGCTTTCTTCTTCTTCATTCCTCTCTTCTCTCTCTCTCTTTTTATCGCGCAGAGAGATTTTCTTTCCAACTTCACTTGTGTTTATCCCTTCAAATTGAAAACCCTAGCAATCTCAGCTGTACTCTTTTTTTCTTTTTCAGCTCAAACCCTTTTTTCTTTTCCCTCTTTAATTCTGTTTTTCTGTCATCTCTCTCTCTCTCTCTCTCGCTGAGAAGCCACCCGTCTGAAGATTAGGAAAACCATAGCGGGAAAATAAAAAAGGGAGGAGAGAGGATTCTCTTATGTCCTCTTGTCTTTCTTCCTTCTGTCGTTTCCTCTGATTTCTAAAGTTTCGCTTTTTCGAAACCTCTTCTTGTCTAATTTTCGATCATGGAGAGATCCGATTCCAGGGATTTGTACAACTTTGTTCTCTCTTCCTCAGGTCACTTCCCCGTCCTTTTCTCTGTTATCTCATTGATTGTGTCTTCTCTTTGTCATAGTAGCTGATTCTGGATCCGGTTTTGTGTACTGCTTGGTTCGTTTGCGAGTGAGGAAAACACAGTAAGAGACGAGATTTATGCTAATTTTGTGCTGTGTGGTTTAGGTCACTGAGCTTATAGCGTCTTTGGTTGATTTTGTGTCTTGTTTCTCTAGAAATTATGTGTGTGTGGGATCTGGTGTTTTCTTGGTACTGGATTACGCGTTTGTGTAGTTGTTGTTCTTGTGCTCCAATTGCATGAATCATATAACCAATTTGAATACTAAAAAGCTTGTCTTGAGAGACTTGAGACATTCTTGTTATCCCTTTGATTGTTATGGTCGGTAAGGCAGAACTTTAACTCATGTGTTTGTAACATTGGTTGCTGAAGTGGATACGTTTGGGTCTGCAGATCAAAAGAGTTCGCTCTTTGATGCATCTCAGTATGAGTTCTTTGGGAAAAATCTGGACGAAATGTCATTGGGAGGTATTGACGATGATGAAGTGATCGCTCCTGTTCTTGGACAAGCTGATGATGATGAGTATCACTTGTTTGATAAAGGAGAGGTAGTGCGTTTTCTCTGTTGAAAGCTAACACGTGTAGTAAAATGGTTGAAGATTTTTTTTACTAATACATACATGTTGATGATTGCAGGGTGCATGTTTAGGGTCACTATCTGACATGGACGATCTTGCGACAACTTTTGCAAAGGTTCGCATAATTTGTATTTGCAAACACTATGATACTGATCTTAATATCTTAACTACCATGTCATGGTCATGCATATACCTGTTGTTTTCTGCAGTCTATTCTTTTAGTTTTGAACTGTTGTCGGTGATTAAAATCACTACCTTTTATCTTTTGTGTAGCTAAACAGAGTTGTTGCCGGACCCAAACACCCTGGAGTCATTGGTGACAGAGGATCAGGTTCCTTTTCAAGAGAGAGTAAGTTGAATTCTTAACTTGTTTACTACTATATACCTGCAAAAGGGTTTCTTTTTAGCCTAGCATATATATTTTTTCTTTAGTTTTTCATTCTCTCTGCCCGTTTTGCGCCAAAGTCGGCAGCTCAGATTGAAATATTAGTAGCTTTTTTACTCATAAAGTTACTATTAAATCCTTTTTGTGTCCAGATATTGTGACCTGGTCCCTTTTTATTTGTGTTGTGGTTGTTTTAAGTTGCAAATTCAGTATTCGTTTGTCCGAAACATCAGATTACCTGTTTCTAGCAACTCTTTCCCCGATTAGCTTTTCTGACATTACTTTTATCTCTAGGTTCTTCTGCCACCGATTGGACAAACGATACCGAGCTCACAAGCTGGTTGGACGAACAAGATCAAGAGGCTAATAGATGGTCCTCACAGCCACAATCATCTGCTCATTCAAAGCCTTTGTACAGGACATCCTCTTATCCTCAGCAGCCACCACAGCTGCAGCACTACAATAGTGAACCGATAATTGTACCAGAATCTATTTTTACCTCCTTTCCTCCGCCTGGTAGCAGATCTCAGCAGACTTCACCCGGAAGTCTCAATCGCGCTCCTTCTCTTCCTGGTGGCACTCAGTTGAATTTTACTGCACCTTCCCCGCTGGCAAATTCTAGCTTTCATCTTTCAGGACTGTCGCACGGGCCCCACTATGGTGGTAATTTGGCTAGATATGCCTCGTGTGGTCCTACGCTTGGTAACATGGTGCAACCTCATTGGGTCACTGATCCTGGTCTTCTGCACGGAGATCATTCTGGTTTGTTACATAGTCTGGTGCAACAACAGCATCAACAGTTGCCTCCTCGAAATGGTCTTATGTCGCAACATATGATGGCCCTCCAGCAGAGACAATCGTATGCTCAACTTGCGGCACTACAGTCCCAACTGTATAGTTCCTATCCTTCACCATCGCGTAAAGTCCCTTTTGGGGGTGGTGAAGTTAGAGAACACAAACATAAGTCATCTCATAGAAGTCGAAAGAACAGAGGTATCTCCCAACAGGCATCAGACGCAGCTAGTCAGAAAAGTGAAAGCGGATTGCAGTTTAGATCAAAGTACATGACTTCAGAAGAAATAGAGAGTATACTCAAGATGCAGCACTCTAATTCACACAGCAATGATCCCTATGTCAATGACTATTACCACCAAGCTCGGCTTGCCAAGAAGACTGCCGGATCTAGAGCAGTCTCTCACTTTTACCCTTCTCAGTTGAAGGACCACCAGCCTCGGTCGCGTAATAGCTCTGAACAGCATCCACAAGTTCATGTAGATGCTCTTGGAAAGATTATACTTCCTTATATTCGCAGGCCACGTGCCTTGCTCGAGGTTGACTCTTCTCCTGGTTTTAATGATGGAAGCGGGGATCATAAGGGCTCAGGAAAACATTTGGAGCAGGAACCTCTGGTCGCAGCTAGGGTTACAATTGAAGATGCTCTTGGAGTTCTTATTGATGTAGTTGACATTGACAGGACTCTCCAATCCACGAGGCCCCAGGACGGAGGTGCTCAAGTCAAGAGAAAGCGGCAGATCCTGCTAGAAGGATTAGCGACAGCACTTCAACTCGCTGATCCGTTCAGCAAAACTGGTCAGAAGTCCGGGTTGACTGCTAAGGACGATGTTGTCTTTCTGCGTATAGCGACGCTTCCCAAGGGTCGGAAAATGCTTACAAAGTATATACAGCTTCTAGTTCCAGGTACTGAGATTGCTCGAGTTGTATGTATGGCTATATTCCGTCACTTGAGGTTTCTATTCGGCGGCCTGCCTTCAGATACCCTTGCAGCAGAGACGATTGCTAATCTTGCCAAAGCAGTCACGGTCTGCGTTCAAGCCATGGACCTCCGAGCACTGAGTGCTTGCCTTGCAGCTGTAGTTTGTTCTTCAGAGCAGCCACCTCTGCGTCCTATTGGAAGTTCTGCTGGGGATGGTGCTTCAGTTGTCTTGATATCTCTTCTTGAGAGAGCTGCTGAAGTAGTGGTGGTTCCTCGAGTCATCCATGGGAGCTCTAATGATGGTCTGTGGAGAGCCTCATTTGATGAATTCTTCAACCTTCTTACAAAATACTGCAGGAGCAAGTATGAGACGATCCGAAATCAGAACCAAGGGAGTGCAGCGGATGTTTTGGAGCTGGCGATAAAGAGGGAAATGCCGGCTGAGCTTTTACGTGCGAGCCTCCGTCACACCAATGACGACCAGAGGAACTATTTGTTAAACTTTGGTCGTAAACCATCGGCTATTAGTGAGTCAGCGTTGCATGCAAGGGGTGGTCAGATCAACTCTGAATCTGTGAGGGGTTAATCAAAAAGAGGGAGGGAGAGAAGCGTGAAACCAATGGGACTTGGAGGATTTACAGTTCTTGGTTTTGTGGGCTGTGGATCAAACAAACAGTCAAGGGGTGTGTGGGTGGACTCAGAAGCCAAACTTGTAAGTAACTTGGTGGTGTAGGAATCTTTTCACAAGGGTTTTAGGTGATAAGCGCTTTTAGATTCTGCTCTTCTTCTTCTTCTTCCTTTTTTTTTTTTTTTTTACTTTGAACTCCTTTGCTTATTATAATGGTGGACAAATGCAAACTCTGCTTGGTTGTGTATCAATGAAGAATGTGAAACATGGAGTAGGTTATCGGAAGAAGATATGTCTTCTCCGAGGGGAGCCATATTTAGGTGCTCTTATGTTCAAAACTCCATCGTTAGGGAACAAAAAAGGGGAAACTAGGAGTTTGGGAAGGATATTAGTGTTTGTATACAGAATGATGATGAACCCTTTATCCGGAGAATAGTGAGATTGGAGCTAGAGCGTGATTAGGCGCTAGTCCTCTTCGATTAACAGGTTTAGGTTCTGGAAGCAGCTGGGATTGTTACATGACATGTTTCTTTTGTCGTGTAATAGAATAGTAATCGAAACACACAAAACCCTCTTGAAGACTCTTGGATCCATCTCTTTCTATCTTGTATACCTCTTGCCTCTGTCGTTGGTTGTTTCAAGATTTCAATATCTGGGCTCTTCTCCTATCTTTCTTTTTTTGTGATGGAGTTGAGACTACAACACTATATACAGATCTGGTTTAATAGTTCCTATAGTAGATTCGTTGGTTTTACTAATGTTTGTTTGGTATAGACAAAATCTCGAAACTACTATCTTACTGCAATTGATTTTCTCGTTTTAATACAATACTACAAATTTTCTGTAGTGAATGACTAAGCGCCGATGAAGAACGACGTGTTATCTACAACTTAACAATGATAGTGACATAATGTGTTCACTAGTGCTAATCGTTGGTGTATCCACCAAGTTTCATGTTTGCATTTTCTTATTATTGTCTATTAAAGAGTGCATATCTTATTTTGTTAAATGACTTATATGAGGTACATCTAACTTTCGAATAAACGAATGCGAGACTTAACACATGAGAGATATCATAGGGAAGAAACTAGTACAAGCTATCCAAATGATCCGAAATTAATTATACAAACAAAACATCTTGATGTAAAAACAAAGAAAAAACTCGAAGTTCATCGTCGAGTATACGGAAAAATGACAGAAGAAAAATACGAGCTAGATCTTTCTTAACCCATATTTTTTTAAAAAAAGAATAGATTCTTTCTTTCTTCTTGGTAGATAAACATGAGAAAAACGTTTCAAAATGTAAATTAATTCGTATGGGTGTTAAAAATTATGCGAAGAGGAGGACGACGTGGAGGTGTAAGTGTAACTGTTAGGTGTAACAGACTTGCTTCTTTTCTTCCTCTTCTTCAGAAACCTTTCCACAGATCTCTTCACCGAAAACCCTAACGGCGATTCATGTCTCACCGGCGCTAACTTAAACGCCGTTAGTTCACGCTCCTTGCTCGCCATCTCTATTATTGCCCTTATCTTCGTTTATACGACATCATTGTATTTATAAGTCATTAACTACGCAAAAAGAAAAACTCAAGAACATGCATGAATACAAAAGAGCAAATAGAGATTTATCTACCTGGATCTCTACGAGATCGTATTCTCGTACTCTCCCATAAGATCTTATGGCTGAAGATTGATTAAACCTGTATATAGCCATGCATTTTTCAAAACGAATTAAAAAAGGTTTAAATTTGAAAGTGCATGGGGTTGAGTGTGATAAATAAAAAGGTGATTAACGACTGATGAGGTTGGGCTCTGAATAAGAAAAACTCACTTCGAATCTCGGCGACAAGATTGAAGCGAAGAGGTCATTGGAGATAGGCAAAGATCTAAGCTACAATTCTTCATGTTTCTCTCTGCGTAAAGATTCTTTGCTTTGGTCAGTTGATGAAAGTCAAGGTATAGATATACTTGCATATAAAGTATAAATAAGAACGTGCTATAACCTTTTTTGTTGCGGAAAAAAAAAATATCTGCAAATTTGGTCACGTGCTTCATGTTTTCAATACGAAGGAAAATGTATATAAAAGAAAAAGGGGCAAAAAATCGTTAAGAATACACATATCAATCAAAGTGTCTGAGGAAGTATCTTGAGTAACGCAAATGTAATAACTTTGTGATTTGATCGTCTGTGCTGTGTTTCGATCAGTGTTTATAATTTTTATACGTAAGGGAATTATACCTGTTATATGCAATCTCTTGCAGAATGTAAATTCAGCTATATATAGATTGGATTGAATATATATATATATATATATCTATAGTTCTGTGTATACAATAAATTAATACTTTTTTCTTTGTTGATCGTTAGGTTTGTATGTATTAATATTGTGTGCTGCGAATTAAATTTATATATGTTATTATTACTTATTAGGCTTGTTAAATATATACATGTTTATTCTTTTATATATACAATTATGATTTAATATAGTTTGTATATATTAACATGCATAGCAGATACAAATCAGTGTTGTGTTTATCGAATTAAATTGATGCGTTTGAAATTATCAGTATAGAATTATCAAAAAGAATTCAAGGTAAAATTAGGAACTTGACTTTTAGGTTTGTGGAAAGATTGGCCCACATGCAGTGGTTTGTACAATTGTACCATGTGGAGTTTTGGAGCCGTTTGCCTTAATATACTTCCCATAAATAGAAAGTCGATTCCTAAATCAGGCTGGTGAGTTCCTTGATTTTTGTTTTTGTTTTGTTTATTGCTGCATTACGGAATTTATCTCTTGATATTTGTTCACCTATCTATTTTGATAACCGGAAATTATTGACTAATATATGTTTATTACTGTACCAAATAACTAAATTACCACCCAAAAATCTATATATAACATATTTAATCTTTGTATGTAGTTCGTACGTAGTTCATACAACTAACAATAGTCTTCGTATATTACACTTACACATGAGACGAACTTCGTTTGGTTTAATAGAAAACTGGCAAGCAATAAACAAAAATTAAATTATAAATCGATCGATGAATCAAGTTTGAGTGAATTTAGTTAAAGATAAACAATATACACGCATTTATTGGGTGAATAAAACATAATTTATCGCAAAAGTGTAATCAAAACCATCGAAATGAAAGCAAATATATGTCATAACTGAATGCAAAGTGAGATTGAAGTGGGAAAGCAAGATTAAAGTTAAAGGTAGCTAGGTACAGAGAAGTTGGGCATTAGTGGATAGATTAAGTTAAGACACGTGAATCATGTTTTGGAAACTCTTCGCAACTCACACAAGTCACGTGTTCTACATTTTCTTTATTTTCTCAATTAAGAATAATAAAGCAAAGATAGAGGCAGAGCCGGGCCAAGGTAAATTGTTGCCGTAGGCCATGGAAAAAAAAACTCAACTCATAGAAAACAAAAATGTCTACAATAATTAAAATCAACAAAAAAAAAAAATGTTCACACATAAATCCTGCGTGTTACAAAAAAAAACTAAAAAACCAAATACCAAAAGCTTAAAAGGTGATTTTTCTTCCTTTCTTCCCCACGAACTCATTAACCAACTTTTCAAAGTCGACTTCTCTAACCAAACCTCTTTCAATAGATAAGATAGCCAAACCACTCAATCTTTCTTGTGACATACTTGAACGAAGGTAAGATTTGATCAATTTCAACTTTGAAAAACTTCTTTCGGCAGATGCAACTGAGACTGGAATTGTCAACAATATCCGATAAGCAATCCATGAGTGGGGATAAAAATCCTCAACTTTCTTCAAAAAGTTTTAACACTTCAATAGGCTTTGTAACTTCTTTCGGTAAAGATTCTCTTAAAAGTTTAAGTTCAGAAAAAAGATCATTACCAATAACATCTGAATGCTCTCCATGGGTTAGTGAATTTTCAAGGTTGATACAAGATGCCAGCAAACTTTCATCACTCGCTGACTGCAGCTTTTTCAAATCGAACAAAAATCCAAATATTTGTTCATACTTCTCGAACTGTTCAAATCTTGTCTGAAGCGAGTATAAAGCCTGATCCATGATTTGGATGAAGTAGTCAACTCTAAAACTCTCCTCCGAGGATAATATCACACTTCCTTCAACGTTTTCTGATTCTTCACCATGATGCATTTTTCTTTTAATGACTCGCTTTGCTTTTTTAGGAAACACAGCCTCAATTTCCATAGATTCTGCTATCTCTTTAGCTTCTAATTTTGCTTTCTCAAAGCCAGAATCTCTTTACTTTTGGAAATAAGAAACCAATCCTTTTAATTGAGCAATAACTACATCAATGTCCATGTCTTCAGACTGCAAACTCTTACTAACAATGTTAACTGCAGATAGGAGATTATACCAAATAACCATAGAAACCAAGAACTCAAAACTTCCGATCCCATGGGTTTCACTTGTTGCAAGGCATTCAGCGTCACTCTGCTCCTGCGGATCTTCACTATTTTCAGCAATATAAACCAAAGCATCCATGATTTTAGGAGCTTGAAATCTTATTGCTTTAACACTTTCAATATGACTCTCCCAACAAGTGTTTGACAACGGCTTAAGTGTCAGACCACTCACATGGTCTTCAAATATTTTCCATCTCTTGATTGAAGATGAGAAAAAGCAATAAGTACGCTGAATAATCCCAAAAAACGAGATTGCCTTTGAAGAAGTGGTTGCCATATCACACAATGCAAGATTAAGACTGTGACAACTACATGGTGTATAAAACGCCCTTGGATTCACTTCTAGAAACTTTTTCTATACTCCTTTATGCTTTCCCTTCATGTTAGCACCATTATCATAACCTTGTCCCCTCACATCATCAATTTTCAAATCAAAAGCAGCCAAAACATTTTGAAGCTCGCGAAAAAGTCCTGCTCCAGATGTATCATCAACTTTCAAAAATGTTACGAAAAACTCTTCGACCTTAGCTGAAGTTGTTGAAACATCTACACAACGAATGATAACAGTCATTTGTTCATGATGACTGATATCTGGTGTGCAATCAAGAATGACAGAAAAGAATTTTGCACCTTCAATTTTCTTAATAATCATCACCTTTATCTCATTAGCTAATAAAGCTATCAACTCATTCTGAATTTTGTTGCTGAGATAATGAGAACGAGATTGACCTTCTCTGTATCTTCTAAGATGTTCTATCATAACCAGATCAAAATCAGCGATCATCTCGATAAAACTTAAAAAATTTCCACAACCTTCTTCACCAATATTCTCATTGCTTCCACGGAATGCTAAATTTTGCTTAGCAAGAGTTTTTACCACATAAATAATTCTAAGCAATACCTGCCTCCAATGATCTGATCTCCTTATTGATTTCATCTTGAGCATACTTATCAATAGTCTGATTTTTCTTCAATCTGAGTTCTAATTCCATCCACTTCTTCATGCACACAATATGATGACGGTTAGATTTATGCTCTCTAAGTCTTTTCAAAATATTTTTCCAATCGCTGAATCCTGTGGATGCCAATTGACTTTTGTCATTTTGGTTGAATAACTTACAGCAAAAACAAAAGATCTTGTTTGTTGCTTTCGAATACACTAGCCAGCGACGATCTTGTTTTTGTCCATCACTGATCTCTCTTGTATAATACACATGAGAGAAGTGTCTCTTAACACCATCTTTTGGAAAATTATAATCAACTGGCAGTCTTTTTGGAGGACCTTGCACAACCATAAAATCTCTCCATTCATTCCATCCTTTTCCTATGCTTTCCCAATTTCCAGGATCGTACATATCAAAAACTCCACAATGTTCTATGTGATCTTCGCTTTTTTTGAATCTATTCTCGTTCCTAGCATCCTCTTCATTCATATCCTCCTCATTCACTGTATTAACATTCTCTGGCTCAAGAATTTCTTCTTCTCTACGACATTCAGTCGTATTTTCATTCATTCCATCATCCTCAATAACAGGCGGCACATCATTATTTCTAACAGGTTCATCAGAAATTCCAGGTATTTTTTAAATACCTGTGAATAGCATTAGCTTGAGACTTTGTTAACTCTTCTTCTCTTCTTCTCCTTTTTTTCTTCTCTCCTCCTGACGGTTGAATCCTAATATTGTTTGGAGGCATCTGTGAAAAGCTGCAGTAATAAAAATTAAGAACTAAGTAACGACAGAGAAACAAAATAATTTCAATAGATACAAAACAAAGAAAGAGAATAGAACTTACTTTGGAAAATTATGATACTTCACAACACACAAACAATCGACCCTAGTTATTTAAATCTTTTGATCTGTTTTTTTTTAACTCTGAGTATTAATCCAAATGAATAAAGGGGATCAGATAGACTGATCAAAGTTGACACAAGAAACAAACCAAAACACAAAAAACAAAAAGAGATGGGAAAACAAGAGCAAAGAGATAACGAAAGTAAAAAGAGATGAGAAAACAGATCTTTTGATCTCTTTTGTTCTGCGTTCCTTTTCTTCTAGGTGTTTCTATTTTAATTTTTCAATTTTTATATTAACTTTTCAAAGTAAAGTAGATTAAAGATAAATTGTAACTGGGTTTCTTAACTCTTAAGCAAATTTTTTCAAAATTTTGAGGCCGTAGGCCCATGTTTCTTAGAAATACAAACAGGCACGGCTCTGGATAGAGGAAAATAACATGATTATGAACTTGGAAGTGGACACATGGGAAATTAATGTGACTTTGATCGAAAATATGTAAGTGAGAAGATGTGCGAAGTGTTTTGATGTTTAGTCTACTTTAGCATTTACGACACTGACCATTTGGCCCACGACATTACGGCATTACCTTACGAGCAAGTACACAACACTAATTCATGCATAACAAAGTATGGTTTGAACACTTTTTTTATTATACTATTTCTTACTTATCCAAGAATCACCATTTTACAAAAGGTACTTATTAACCCATAAATTTAACTGGAAGGCTGTAAACATGACTGGTAATTAGCATGCACGAGTTTATTTGTATGTAATATTAGTCTGCTTACTCTCAGCTAGATTAATTAACATCTTCTAATCTTTACGAACTTGAGTATGTATATCTGCTTTTGGGGATGAACCAATGCAATTAAATCATATCCACCAATCTATATGTTATCTTGTCTGGAAATATGTAAAACGTGAAAGTTGCATTGTATAACAAAGCATCCTTTTTGGGTGTTAATTTATGGCGGGAAGTTTGTGTTTGGGCCTATGGGTCCCAATTGCTTAAATCAAATGGCGTTAATAACACGGCCCAATCAGTTTTTTTTTTTTTTGTGTTGTTCTTGTCAGCCTCAATCTTTGGAAATTACATACATTTATCATGATTGATGTTAGCAGGAGCAAAATATTAGTACTATGGTCTATGATGTGTTTGTATTTAATACTAGCTTTGACGTTTCGGTTAAAGCTGGTCCACTTTTTATTACTTGCACATATATTAAACCACTAGGGAGCGAATTTAAGCCGGTCGCTAAATAGGCTCTGATCGGTAGGCACAGCTCGAAGAATCAAAGCGAAAATATTTTGACTGTCCCAAAAGAATCACTTTTGAGAGTACGAGGGTTTTAATGTAAATAAGAAGATTATGTATGGTAAAGTGATATTTTAAATAAGTTGAGGGTGTAATTTATAAAATTTCAGAAACGGAAAAAGAGAGACGCCGTTCAAACATCGAAGGAACCCGAGAGAGCGAGAGAGAAGAGGGCCTTTTGTTTGTCTCTCCGGACCCGAAGATCTCTCTTTCTTCCATATACTTTCTCTCGGCGCGCGCTTCATCTTCATCAGCTTCGATTCAAGTACGATCTTCAAAAATTGGGTTTTGTTTTTTAATTATTTTCCTTGTGATTATCGTAGATTCATGCCATTGTGATGCCATTCTTCGCATAAATCTCTTTCATCCGCTTCAAAAGAGGGGAATTTTCACATCTAGGGCCGGTGAAGATCATACTGGATGATTTTCAATTAAGTAGTTGTGGCTGTTCGAGCTTAATTTTGCGAAAAGCTATCCCCTTGAATCTCACGCTGCATCTGCTGGGTTGTAGGTGTTGGTTTTGAGCTAGGATCTTTAGATAATCCTCCATTGAAGCTTTCTGCTTGTCTAGATCTAGAAATATAGAGAAAAAGTTAAGAGAATTGGGTAGGAAGGAAAAGTATTTGACGATTGATTTAGTCTATTTAGTGCCAAATTGTGGAGGGGAAATGCATGAATTTGGCAATTTGGAGAAACTTTTGTATATCTGATGTCGGTTTTGTAGTTTGGTAGGTCCTTGGAACTCGAGTCGTTAACGTTTCAAAGTATTTATTTCGGGGGAAGCTGCAAGGATGGGTGTGAAGCAGGCTCTAAGGAGCATCGATGCGTTCCCACGAGCAGAGGATCATTTGTTGCAGAAGACGCAATCTGGTGCAGTAGGTAATGGATTTTCTCTTTGCGCTTGTTCTCGTTTATTTGAGAATCACCTTTTGAGTGCGTGATGTGTGTGTATTTGCTTATTTAACTTTGTAAATTTTTGTTCGTTATTGTAGTGTCGATTGTTGGACTCCTTATAATGGCTACTTTGTTCTTGCACGAGCTGAGTTACTATCTTAACACACTTACAGTGCATCAGGTATGTGATTAGTTCGATCAGAACCTGGTGCTTTTTCTGTTTATTACTCTGACTCTAGCCTTCAAACTGCTACGAACATTTCTGTAAACTTCTACGAATAGTTCTTAACATGGTGTCTTCTGTTTCGTGTGTCTAATGGAACTCGATAGATAGATGCTGTGAAATAGTATTCTTCCATCTGATATCTTTGAAATTCATTGATGCCACTCTTTGGTTGATTAGTCGAGACTAAGTGAAAGTCTGGCATTGCCTCATTGACCTTGTTATAGTCAGAAACTATATATTTTTTTTTTTAGGTATCATAACTTGAACGAGGTATGCAAAATGATTCGAGTGTCCGAATTGAATTTCCATAGTGAAATTTATCATTAGGGAAATATGGATCTTTGAAGTCTCTTTGTAGATTTTACTTCCTTGATCTCATAGTCGTTCTCTATCCATTTGATTGGCTCGTAGGGGTTTCTCACCTTTTGTATTTATGTAACGAGCGTAATCAAAATGAAATCTGTATCAATTTTTTTAGATGTCAGTCGACTTAAAGCGTGGAGAAACTCTTCCAATTCATGTAAATATGACGTTTCCATCTTTGCCTTGTGATGGTAAGTGGAATCCATTGATCACATAGTTCTTTTCTCCATACCTTCTGGATGCTAGTCGTTGTAAACTTTATCATTTGATCTTTATTTGTTTTGTAGTATTGAGCGTCGATGCTATCGACATGTCAGGGAAGCATGAAGTGGATCTTGATACAAACATTTGGAAGGTAAGATGAATCCAGACGCGAATGCAAATCACAAGTCTTTTCACATGTTTCCTCTTCCACTTAATGAATTACTGAGACTAAATTTGTTAGATTACACCTGAAACATGTTTAAGTTAAACCTACTGTCGAAGAGAAATATTTGGATATCTCTATTAGCATCTTTATCTCTCACTTTCATGGCATTTTCTCTTGTGTACTGGTTTAGAATCGAGTTAATTGCTCACTAACTGCGAGTATATGCAGCTCCGTCTCAACAGTCATGGTGATGTAATTGGCACAGAATATATATCTGATCTTGTTGAAAAGGAGCATGATCACTCATCTCACAAGCATGGTAACATTCTTTACTTAATGAGCATTCTCCGAGTTTGTACCTTCTCTGACGAGTTTCATTTCCCTTAAGTATCGTTTGAATGTCTTTATCTCGGATCTTTTGGAAGAACTGCATGTGCATGTTGGTTCTATGACATGTCAAAACTTGTATTAACCATTGTCGATATGTAAGAGTAACATGCGTTCCTTTCTCAAATATGTTGAATTTGGACTGAATTACACAATTTTTTTTTGCTTCCAATCGAATATTAATAGTTGAATTGAGGCTCGCTTATTATCAAAGGTGAAACATATATAAGAGAGTCCCAGAAATATTTTTGTATGGTAGCTAACCTTTCTGTTGGTAGAATAGAGACTTATTCATGTACACACTTTAATTTGATATCTTTTGTGCATCTGAAGATGGCAAAGAAGAACACAAGAATGAGACCGAAGCATTAAATTTTCTTGGCTTTGATCAAGCTGCTGAGACAATGATTAAAAAGGTGAAGCAAGCATTGGCAGATGGAGAAGGATGTCGGGTATTAACCTCTGCCCTTTTTCTACATTGCCTTGTTGGCATTTAAGAAAACGGAGACTAATATTTGTAGCTGCTTTCCAGGTTTATGGTGTCCTAGATGTACAACGTGTTGCTGGAAACTTCCATATTTCAGTTCACGGGCTGAACATCTATGTTGCTCAGATGGTTGGTATCATTATCTCGCTTTATAAATCATCTTGTTACGAAGACTTAAGTGCAATAGTATCTTAAACCACAAACTAAGACATACTTTAAACTCAAGAGTCGTTAGTTTTAGTTTGATTAAGTACCATGTGATCATTATTGACGGTCCATTTCATTGACATTCCAACAGAAAAAAGTATAAATTCTGACTTTTGCATTGAAAGATTTCATGGCCGCTAAATTACTCCCATCATTTGCATTTGCACCTCATTCGCTGACTTATTATTTGATATCCCATACTAGTGTAGTATATTACTAATCCCTGTACTCTCTGAACAGATATTTGGTGGGTCCAAAAACGTAAACGTAAGCCATATGATTCATGATCTATCATTTGGGCCGAAATACCCTGGAATTCACAATCCCCTTGATGACACCAACCGAATTCTGCATGATACCAGTGGAACATTCAAATACTATATTAAGGTGTTTATCTAAATTTGTCACTTGTTCTTTTGATTTATGTTTTCCCTGCTGGCTGTATACTTTGTATCGTTAGAATGTAATTTTATGAACATTATTTGTAGTTTAGGTCCACTTATGTCTTTCTGGTATGGTGCAGATTGTTCCCACAGAGTATAGATATCTTTCAAAGGACATACTGTCGACAAATCAGTACTCTGTAACGGAATATTACACACCGATGAACGAATTCGACCGGACATGGCCAGGTTAGTCGGAAAAGTTTCATTTCCAGTATGCACATGGGTTCGTTTTGCTCTCTTGATGATATCTTTTGCACTGCTTTTTTTCATTTTCAGCTGTCTACTTTCTATATGATCTTTCGCCTATCACTGTCACCATCAAAGAAGAACGCCGTAGTTTTCTCCACTTGATCACCCGGCTTTGCGCTGTACTAGGCGGTACCTTTGCTTTGACAGGTTCGTCATATCTCGATCTCATCTCAGTAGTCATCTTCCAAAACCTTTGGCTAACTAGTGTTATGTCATGGTCTTAAACAGGAATGCTGGATCGTTGGATGTTCCGCTTGATTGAGTCATTCACCAAGAAGCCTGGCACCAGAAGCATACACAAGTGAAACAGAGAAACACAATGGGAAAAAAGGAAGGAAGGAGGAAGAATCTCTCAAACCCCAAAACTCGTATCTACCTTCTGAAACAACCCACCAGAGATCAAAAGAAGCTAGCTCCAGGGGATTGATACATTTGCAAGATCCAAACTCAGAACAATAGCATGTTCTCAGTCTTTTTGAGCTTTTCCTCTCTTATGTAATTTACTCTGATTCTCACTGGTCATCTAGTAGAATTAATTAATTGTAATTTTATAACACCATGCATCTTGGCTTTTAGCATCATCCTTTTAACTTCACCGAGAAAATAAATATTTGCAAAGAAAGAAACAGATTATGTATGCTTATTACACGTGTCGGTCGTGCAGGTGAAAAATATACACTCGTCGCAGGCGATCCAACCCTTGCAGTTCTTCTCTGTGTTTTTTCTTGTGTGTTTCGCTTAGTTCTTGCCTGAAAAACCCTAATCGTGGGGACAAAAGACTTCTTACTATTCCTTCTTCCATCTCTTTCGTCGTCGAATCTGAAATGATCGCCGGAGTACTCCGCAGAGCTTCCTTGCCGTCGAGGCAGACTTTCCCCGCCACGCTTACCTCTTTCGAGTCGGGTCTTTCCAACCATTTCACTTCAGCCGCCACCGGAGCCTCCGTCGGAAATGGATCTGCTCTCTCCTCCGGCTTCATCCCTCGATCCGCATCCACATTGTCTCTGAACTCGTTCGGTATCAGATCTGAGCCGTCGATGGTTTCTCCCGTTGGGATCGCGTTTCAAGGTTACGCCAGTGTTTCTAAGATCAAAATGTCTCCAGAGAAAGTCAAACCATTGAGTAAGAAGGTATGTGTTTTTGTTCTCATTCAAAATTTCAGTTTTTCTCGTTAAATGTTGTTTTGAAATTAATTGGAACTGTTGATCGTGTGTTGTGGTTTTGAGTAGAAGAAAGGAGGAGAAGAGAGCACATCAAAGATCAAAGGAACGAGGATCTGCATAGCGATTCGGTCATTCGATAACCCGGAAAAGCAAGCTTGGTGTCTTCCTCCTCACTCTCGTTACGCTGCCATGCCCGACACTCGGACTTTATACACGGTGCTACGTTCCCCTCACGTCGATAAGAAGTCGAGGGAGCAGTTCGAGATGAGGTTCAAGAAACGGTTCCTTGTCATCAAAGCTCAGAGTCACGAGCTGAGCAAGAAGCTGTTTTGGTTGAAGCGTTACCGTATCCTCGGAGCTCAGTACGAGCTTCAGTTCCATTGCAAGACCCGTTTGGACATGGCTCCCGTGTTAGCCAACATCAATGGCTCCACAATTGGTCAATGAGACACACATTTCTGACAAGTTTATAGGAAAAGCTACCAGTTTAGATTCAATAAAGAAGACATCAAAAGCCTGTAGCTTTTCTTCTTGTTTAGTAGTAAACATTTTTTTGTTTTGTTTGGGGGGACTATTTTCAGATACATGATTTCGTGTTTCTGTGGCAGAATACAATACTTCCAGTTTATTATGCCAATTCATTAGGCGAATTTTAATTCATTGTATGGGTTTCGTTATGATATATTAGTTGTATATAATCTCGCTAATGATTTGAGACACAAAAAATATTAGATTTTGATGGATCTGAACCAACAGTCAGCAATATGTATCTGATGACTAGGAGGGTTTATTCCTATATGCTTAAATACATACTCCAAAGTTGCAGAGAGTGTTTCAGAAGCTGAATCCTATTACAAGTGTCTAAATGGAGGAATTATATATGAATCAGTTTGCCTTGTCTTCCTAACACAAACTCTTGCTCTTTTTGGATTGGCAGTTTTCAAGAGTGTGACAACTTGTCATCAACCAAAATCATCATCTCAAGGCACCATACAGCTGATGACCATATCATATCTTGTCTTCTTTTTTTTATGACTCTGCTCAACTGTATGTAGTCAGTGACCAGTTGACGACTATCTCATATGTTGTTAGCTTCCCTTAGACATAGTCGCAGGTGCAGAAGTATTACCGTACACTCACCCGCAGGTGATTAGAATAAAATATGATTTAGGTAGATTCGATTCTTTCGTCTTCAACAAAAAGCTCTCTAAAACCCTTGCCGTCTTCTCTACAACCCTCACATTTGGGTTTTCTCAACATTTTCTTTCTCACCTAAAAATCCCTGACTCTCCCTCTGGATCTGAAAAATGATCAGCACATTTCTCCGCCGATCTGTCCTCGGTGCGTCAAGGCGGACTCAGACTCTCTCCGCCTCTCTGACCTCCATTAACGCCGCTCTATTCCACCACCTAACTCCAGCCGCCGCTACAGCCGCAAATGACAAACCTAGCGTCGCTCTCCCTCAGACTTGGAACCCATTCGGTATTAAAGCGAGGGACTTTCATATCCAATCTGGACCGTCCGAGTTCAGAGGATTCGCGGAGACTAGCGACGGAGTGGATTCGGAGAGTGTTGGTAGCAGCAGCAGCAGCGGAGGTGATGGGTTAGCGATATCTGAGCTTGGGATATCTCCGGAGATTGTCAAAGCTTTGAGTGGTAGAGGAATCGATAAACTCTTTCCTATTCAGGTATCTTCTTCTCTTTCCTTTTTTTTTTTTTATCGAATTTCTGCATCTGAATTCAATTGAAATCTCTCTGCTTTTACTGAGTTTTGTTTATGTTTGTTTGTTGAATAGAAAGCTGTGCTTGAGCCAGCGATGCAAGGTCGGGACATGATCGGTCGTGCTAGGACAGGAACAGGAAAGACTCTTGCTTTTGGGATTCCAATCATGGACAAAATCATCAAATTCAACGCTAAGCATGGGTTTGTGAATCCCTGGATTGTAATTTTCGTTTAGAGACTACTGTTTTCTTTTGGTTCTTATGTTCCCTTTTGATGTGACAGACGCGGGAGGAATCCTCTTTGCTTGGTTTTGGCCCCAACAAGGGAGCTTGCTCGCCAGGTTGAGAAAGAGTTTCGAGAGTCTGCTCCAAGCTTGGATACCATTTGTGTTTATGGAGGTACACCCATTGGGCAGCAAATGAGGCAGCTTGACTATGGTGTTGATGTGGCCGTTGGAACACCAGGTCGTATCATTGATCTCATCAAGCGAGGAGCTCTGAATCTATCCGAGGTTCAGTTTGTGGTTCTCGATGAAGCTGATCAGATGCTTCAGGTTGGATTTGCTGAGGATGTCGAGATAATATTGGAAAGGTTGCCAGAGAAACGTCAGAGCATGATGTTTTCCGCAACCATGCCGAGTTGGATCAGATCACTCACCAAAAAGTACCTGAATGATCCTTTGACCATTGATCTTGTGAGTAGTCTCATACCTGCTTGTGTTTATGCATGAAATTGCTCAGAAGCCTTAATGATTCTTGGGTTTAGCAGAGTTGTTAATTAGGTGACATTTCTTTATTGAAATATATACTTCTTATATTATCTAAGCTAAGCTAACTGTGATGTGTTATATAGGTTGGAGATTCTGATCAGAAGCTGGCAGATGGAATTACGACTTATTCTATCATAGCAGATTCGTATAACAGAGCATCCATTATTGGTCCTCTTGTAACGGTATGCTTTCTTTACTTCGGTTTCAACTGATATGAGATAGATCAGTATTATTCGATAACAGAGTAGTTTTTTTCTCTCTTAATTCTCGGTTATGTATGGCAAGAGTTTATAATATAGTTTCTTTTGCAGGAGCATGCTAAAGGAGGAAAATGCATTGTTTTTACTCAAACGAAACGTGATGCTGATCGCCTTTCGTATGGATTGGCAAGAACCTTCAAATGTGAAGCATTACACGGTGATATATCTCAGAGTCAGAGGGAAAGAACACTTGCTGGTTTCCGTGATGGGCATTTCAATATTCTTGTTGCGACTGATGTTGCTGCCCGTGGACTTGATGTTCCCAATGTCGATTTGGTGAGTCAAAACTACACTATTCAATGCTCTAAACGAGTTATACTGTCATCTTATTAAAATGCATATCTTGCCTTGTGACTGTGAATAGATAATTCATTATGAGCTTCCGAATAACACGGAGACATTTGTTCACCGGACGGGGAGAACAGGCCGTGCTGGAAAGAAAGGAAGTGCTATTCTCATCTACAGTCACGACCAATCCAGGGCTGTAAAAATTATTGAGAGAGAAGTCGGAAGCCGATTCACTGAGGTTATATTATAATCTTTGAATCTTTTGCATGCTTTGTTTCTTTTGTTGGATGCTTGGAATAACTGTTAGTTTCTTGTTGGGTTTTGAATGCAGCTTCCTAGCATTGCTGTGGAACGTGAAAGTGGAAGCATGTATGAAGGAATTGGTGGTCGATCTGGTGGATCCTTTGGAGGAGGCATGAGGGATCGCAGTTCAAGCTTTGGTGGCCGTTCAGGTGGTGGTGGTTATGGTGGTTACGGTAGCAGCAGTGGCCGTTCAGGCGGATCAAGCAGCCGTTACTCTGGTGGTTCAGACCGTTCTGGTTTCGGGAGCTTTGGTTCAGACCGGTCCTCTGGTTTCGGGGGCTTTGGTTCGGATCGTTCTTCTCAGTCAAGCGGAAGGGGCGGCTTTGGTGGTCGTTCAGATGATTATGGTAGCAGTGGTGGCCGTTCAGGCGGTTCTAGCAACCGTTATTCCGGTGGTTCAGACCGTTCTTCTGGTTTTGGGGGCTTTGGTTCAGATCGTTCTTCTCAGTCAGGTGGAAGGAGCAGCTTTGGTGGCTTTGGCTCAAACGATGGTAAAAGGTCTTACTGAGAATGTTCCAGGAAAAAAGTGTTGGGTTATGTCTAGATCCGACCCGCCAATAATTGGTTGACTTAGGAGGATTCGGTTACTCGGCTTAGTGTAGTTAAAGCCTTAAAGGGATACAAGATGGTCCAGATATATATATATATATAAATATGTAGTTATGTAATTAAACATACTTTTTTTGAAGTCATCTCATCTTTGTTTCATTCGTGCTGTGTATCTGCGATACGTTGCAGGGTTTTTTTTTCCATATATTTCTTTGATATTAACATATTCATTCTACACCTTTGATTAAATTTATGAAGAAATAGCGTTTGTTGCGGATTGGTTTGTAAATGTCTTCTATTCGTGTGCTACAAGTCTTTTAGTCAAAACAGTAGACGATCTTATCGTTTTGCAATATACTAGACTTCCGTAATTGTCGTTTCAGAGTGTTTGTGATTGAATACGATGAACTTGATACCAAGAGAAGACCAAGCAGAAAACATCATTGCCTGTAGCACTTTCAAAAAGCAAAAAAAACAACTTTGTGCAATCGGAATCATGGTTCCATCGGCTACATCAACCATACCCTTGTTGCAGACACCGTGTAAACCGATGCAAAACATAATACATGATCTTTTGTATGTTTGCGTTGCTTAGGTTATTCGCCTTTTAAAAAAAAACAATTAAAATGAATTCTATAATTGTTTTTTTTCAATTGAAAATTTAGCAATGAAATGTCACAACCATTTTTCTAATATTCTCGTATGTGCGTGTCCGTCCTTGTTCGGTAATTTTCAGTATTGGTGAATGGTGATGGTGAGCTCTCATGTGTTTGAGGAAATGTGTTGTTTTAGAAAATAGTTTCAAGGGAATTTTAGGACTTGGGAGCGTGAAGCAACTATGTCATCTTGAGTATTTTATATAAGAATTGAATGAATGTGGAAATAGTTCGATGCAAACGCTCAGAACGATTGAGAAAGGTTTTACCATTTCCAATGAAGGCAAGACTTAGCTGATAAATAATGATTGATGATGATATATTCGTCCATAGTTCCACCACAAGGCGATCCACACCTACATTTGTCTTTCTCCTTCTCCTTCTTCTTCTTCTTATTCTTCCTATTCCTCTTCCTCCCAGCTCCGTATAGAGAAATTCGGAGCTGAATATAAGGGCAGAAACAAGGAGGAATGCTCGGTAGCCAATAGCCGCAAACCCTTGATAAGTAAATTCTGGATCACTGAAGGTTTTGCCAAAGGCATCGAATAAAACGTAGGCATCGAAAGCCATCTACCAATGAATATGGTAATTGCATAACACAATAAACAAAACTCTTCACTCCAGTGTATGGGTCGAGGACAAGGAGGTTGATCCGTCCAATGATCCATTCAAGCACCAGACTCAATTAGTCGAACATCTTTAATTGAGTTTTGAAATACTCCTCCTCAGATCCAAAACTTGTTTGTTGCTCTTTATTTTCTCTTTGACCCATTCCCAAATTTCTCTCGTACAAACGTATTAAAAATATACTGACGGTTCCGTTAATGTTAGTATTTGTAAGAGCGGGTGAATGATTAATTAAGGAAAAACTTTTCATTGTTTAACTAATTATTGTATGGTTTGGTTCATCTAGTTGGGCTATTTTATTTACTTTTGTTTTCGATTTTGAGTTTTTGTTTTTTTGTCGTCAACCATTTCATCTTTTCATTATAACAAATTACAATCGGTAGATTGAAATTGTTAAGGTAGATCATAGGACACGTGGTTAACAATTTAGATGAATCGAACACAACATATATATGATATACAACTAAGGATAGTTTGACCAAAACAAAAGAAGACAACAATGTCTCCATTCTCTGTTGCAGTGACAATTTTATACATAATTCATTTCGTATTGAACTTGATAATGTTTTCTCAACGAGAAATCATTATTTTTATTTTTTTTGGTCTTGACGAGAAATAATTAATTAATTTTCTATATATATATCAATATAATCTACAGAAAAGAACTCGGGTACTAGCCTGAAAGAGGATAGCTCATAGCTGTTGTAAAACGTAAAAGCACCAAACTTGTGGACATAAATTCAACAAACTAAAATTGTCTTCGATTTAACAATTCTGTGTTTACTCTCTTTTTTTTCTTGACAATGCAAAAGTTTATAACTGGACAATACTCCTCTGGAAAATGTAGTAAAAAACAAAAAAGACGAAGTGGAAACAGTTGTTTACTGAAGAAATACTGAGTTACTCTCTTCATCAAAATGCACCAAGCCATTGGTGAAGGAAAGGAAGAAGCCGAAACTCCAACAGTAGTTTGGTTTGGACAATCCTGTTAAAGCATTCGTCAATATTGAATTGCTAGAAGCATTTGAATTCTTAATTTGGTAATTTTACCTTATAGCAAGTGTTATGTCGTCTCAGATTCTAGGAGATCGAAACGATTGCTTGTGCTTGTGCTTGGTGCGAAAGTTGCTCCACCAACACCACTGTCTTGGTGTGGAGTGGGGTTCCTATGGTCCATTTGTGCTGTTTCTCTGTTTACACCCTTCATGAAACCAAATTCTGAATCTAAGAGCCTCGCCACAAAATCAGTATCTCTTCCCTACGAGCATTAAAGAATTATAGTCAAAATACTAAGATAGTGAACCAAGGCATAATAAACACAAGTAAAGGTATAGATGATATACTATCGTTAAATTTTTTGACACTATGGCTCCGTCGTCAAGATAGATTTCAAGCGCTTCCAAAAAACACCTTTTGGAGAGTAGCAAAACCTTACTTGTCTCATAGGCTAGAAGAGTATTAGGAAGAAGGACACCGAGAATGAGTGAATCTAATCCAAAAATTCCTGTAGGTAATATATGCTCTGCCTGTGAACGTTGAATGAATGAGATATTCAAGTGGGTATCTAAACAATGAGGTTACTCTTATAAAACTTTAAGATATTTTTTCTATATTGTTATTATTTCATGATCTTTAATAAAAATGCACAATTTTTTAACTTGCTTAAGGCAGTTCTAAAACGTTGCACCGGCACTGACCAAAATATATGGACTATATATTTCTGCAATTTGCGGTTTTGGTCTAAGAGAGTCATTGGATACTGAAGAGCATGATAGCTGTAAAAGTAAAATGTGTATTCCCGTCAAAACCGCATATTTTCAATGATAACTACAAAATATTAATTAATAAAAATAATAAACATAAGTTTAATAAAAATATTTTAGTCTTTTTGTTTTTGAGATGCAAATGCAACATTCAAACTCTACTTTTTTCAGCATCTCACATATCGAGATTTTTGAGATTTTGCCTCTACATGCCATATCCAGATATTAATTTTAATATGGAAAAACGAACAACATCCAGATGCATGCTGCCAGATATTGCATCTGGTTAAAGAAACGAACAAACCCTTAAAGAAAAGAGTGAATTTTTACATGTTTTTCGAATTTGTTAACTAGTCATTAATTAAAATTCAACTATTTTTACACTGACTGATGGTAATTTACAAATTTATACAAGTATTATTACAAAAAGAAAATATCCTACACATTGTTGTTCCTACGAGGATCGAGTACCCACATATATAATGCTCTATCATAGTTTAAATTATATCTCCATATGATTAGGGTATACTAAATTGTTCGGATGTCTCAGATCTCTTAAACGAGAAAGAAAAGCGTAAGTAGCATTTCCTAATAATCTCTGTGAGCCGCCTAAGTGAAACAGAGGAAGCTGACCGGCCATAGACTGTGTAAACACCAAGTGGAGCATTTGGCGGGCATCAACCATATCAGTGAATTGTTGACTCTCCAATATGTGTAGACTCATGTGTACATATGAATGACACGTGCCCATGACTCTATGCCGAGTACCCTCCACATCTGAAAAAAAAAAAAGAAAAAAAAAACAACAATGTTATAAACTCTCAATTAAAACAAAATTCCGGTAGGTAATATATGCTCTTCCTGAAAAGATTGCTTAATTGCTGATTAAGCAAAACCTTACTTGTCTCATAGGCTCGAAAAGTATTAGGAAGAAGGACACCGAGAATGAGTGAATCTAATCCAAAAATTCTGGTATGTAATATATGCTCTGCATGTGGATGTTGAATGAATGAGATACTTAAATGAGTATCTAAACAATGATGTTTCTCTTATAAAACTTTAAGATATTTTTTCTATATTGTTATTATTTCATGATCTTTAACAAAAATGCACAATTTTTGAACTTGCTTAAGGCAGTTCTAAAACGTTGCACATGCACTGACCAAAATATAGGGATACTATATATTTCTGCATATGAACTTGAAAATAAATTCTATAATTGTTTTTTTCAATTGAAAAAATTTAGCAATGAAATGTCACAACCATTTTTCTAATATTCTTTTATGTGTGTGTCCGTCCTTGTTCGGTAATTTTCATTATTGGTGAAGGGTGATGGTGAGCTCTCATGTGTTTGAGGAAATGTGCTGTTTTAGAAAATAGTTTCATAGGGAATTTTAGGACTTGGGAGCGTGACGCAACTCATGTCATCGAGTATTTTATATAAGAATTGAATGAATGTGGAAATAGTTCAATGCAAACGCTCAGAACGATTGAGAAAGGTTTTACCATTTCCAATGAACGGCAAGACTTAGCTGATAGATAATGATTGATGATGCATTTGAAGATGATATATATATTCGTCCATAGTTCCACAATTTTTCTTCAATCAAACAATTCAATGGAATTAATATTTTAATTTGCTTACTTAAACCATTTCGTAATAGAAATATCCAAGACATTTTTATCTTTTCATGATTTTTAGTCAAATTTTTTGATTTCTTGTTGATGATTCTTAGAATGCAACCAAGAGAACAAAACTAGAAGATGCCTTTTTTTTTTTTTTTTTTTGTTGTTGCTAACTTTCCCTTTTTGTTTATTTCTTCTACCACCCTTTTAGCTTTTGAGACCCGTACATTTTAGTTTTAACTTCTATATACCTGATGCCTTTTCTTGAAGTTTTGAACAGTAAAACTTGTTCATATATCTCAAAGCCAATAATACCAAGATGAACTAAAACCTAGGAGCTGGTATTTCTCAATATTAGTTCAAACTGAGCCAAATATAAAAGATGAGATTTGTATATCACATGGATTCTTGATATGAACTTAAAAATTATCGCTGATAAACTCATTTCGGCAATTGATTAGTCCTCGTCTAATTGATTCTCAATCTCACAATATGTTGTATGCATTATGAATAATTCAACAACTCTGAATGTGAATTAACTAGACCAACATTTCTCATCACTCAGAACAACTTTGAATTTAGAAAGCTCAAGAATAGTATTTTAGCTCTCTATCAAATTGATAGAAAATTAAATATTAATAATCAAAGTGAAAGATACATGCCGTAAAGTGCATGAGAAGGGCATGTCGGACATTGTATACTCTTCAAAAGCCAAAACCTATGAGTGCTTACAAACTCTCAGCCTTACAATATTACCAAAACCTATGTTGAGCCTTCCGAGACATATTGGACAAGTCTCTGAATTCCCCTTCTTCTCCACCACAAGGCGATCCACACCTATATTTGTCTTTCTTTGAATTCTCCTTCTCCTTCTTCGTCTTCTTCTTATTCTTCCTATTCCTCTTCCTCCCAGCTCCGTATAGAGAAATTCGGCCGTGAAAAGGGTGAAGAAGCTGAATATGAGGGCAGAAACAAGGAGGAATGCTCGGTAGCGAACAGCTGCAAACCCTTGATAAGTAAATTCTGGATCACTCAAGGTTTTGCCAAAGGTATCGAATAAAACGTAGGCATCGAAAGCCATCGCTATGAGTACGGTAATTGCATAACCAGGGGCGGATGCACTTGCATCATGTGGGGGGCAGCTGCACCCTATAAAAAATTGCCACCTAGTGTTAATCTTAAAGAATAAAAATTGTTGCACCCCTTAAATTAATTTCTTTGCACCCGTGGCTTTTTTCCTCTCACACTGTTTTTTCTTTTTAAACGTGTTCATAATTATTGGGCTTCATTTCTACTAAGCTCACAAGATGAACTTACTCATATTATTGTTGGTAAGAAAATACAAAATATTATACCCAATCCATATACTATTATAACAAGAAAAGTAACGTTTAGAAATATTTAGTTAGATTTTCATAATTCAATTTTAAAAATACTTTAGAATTAACTTTAGACTTGATGAGATAACACTATAATTTTTTAATTTTCGTTCCAGTTTAAAAATTCTATTTTTCGATATTGTTTATTAATATAACATGAGACACCTCATCTAAAACCATCACTACAAAAATTGTATGAAACTTAATTAAACTAATTTTATAACATGTTATAAGTATGTTACTATATTTATAACTATTTCATATTATTTATCAATGTGTTTTTTACATAATAACAATTAAAAACAGCGATAAGTTAACAAACTTTATTTGTTTAGTTTTCTCAATTTAAAAAAAAAAATATTTTGAGTTTGTTAACCAAATAAAGAAGTCATTTGATTTTTTTTTCTTAAGGCATACATTAAGAAAAAGTTCTAAAATACAAACACGATTAAAGTATTTTTATAACGTTCCAAAATATATTTGTAAGGTCCATGTTATCTATCTTGCATGTTGATATAGTATTCTTAAATATTTTCAAGAATTTTCTAAAATTTTGCACCCCATAAAAATTATGTCTAGATCCGCCACTGTGCATAACACAATAAACAAAACTCTTCACTCCAGTGTCTGGGTCGAGGACAAGGAGGTTGATCCGTCCAATGATCCATTCAAGCACCAGACTCAATTAGTCGAACATCTTTAATTGAGTTTTGAAATACTCCTCCTCAGATCCAAAACTTGTTTGTTGCTCTTTATTTTCTCTTTGACCCATTCCCAAATTTCTCTCGTACAAACGTATTAAAAATATACTGACGGTTCCGTTAATGTTAGTATTTGTAAGAGCGGGTGAATGATTAATTAAGGAAAAACTTTTCATTGTTTAACTAATTATTGTATGGTTTGGTTCATCTAGTTGGGCTATTTTATTTACTTTTGTTTTCGATTTTGAGTTTTTGTTTTTTTGTCGTCAACCATTTCATCTTTTCATTATAACAAATTACAATCGGTAGATTGAAATTGTTAAGGTAGATCATAGGACACGTGGTTAACAATTTAGATGAATCGAACACAACATCCCCTATATATTAATAGAGAAGACACCAAGAGAGTTTTCAGCCAGGTGTCTCACTGAGAGAAATTTCAGGGAAAGCTAACCAATGAGATCATTCTATTTAGACATGTCAACATAAAACTAATACACTCGTTAAAAATTAAAAACGTAGCCCATTACACAAACATTTTACGACAGCCCATTCAATACTTTGGTCAGCCCATTCAATAATCTACATTTTACGACAGCCCACTCATTAATATTTTTACATCTTTTTAAAAAATGATATCCTTAACATCTTTTTTAAAAAATATACTTATTCAACAAGCTAATCTTTTCAAAAAAGGATATACTTATTCAACAAGCTAATTTTTAATATCGAAACAAGCTGAATATTCCAATAAAGTAATATATCTTCCGGCAATCAAAGACGCTAAATATTTGATAACAGAAATATATCCTTTTCAAACAAACAAAATATCTTTGCATGCCAAACAATATTTCTGTTCTTGTAGCCCATTTAATCTCATTAAAGCACTATATTCATATAAGATCGTTATCTAATATCTTTGACTAAAATAGCACTATATTCCTAAACTCGGATCTAATATCTTTCCAAATCTACTAAGTTTTAAAACGAAAAAGATATTGTAATATTTTGAAAATCTAAATATTTCTTCAATATCGTAACCATAAGTACGACTATCTACCTTTATTCGACTATAAATACTCTTCCGCCAATAGAGATTTCCTCATCGCTAGCAACGCACTTTATTTTTGTCATCTAAACAGAGCACTCAAAAATGGCCACTTTTGATCAGATTTGTGACCTAAAGCCCTATAAAATACCTGGAGAATCCGTGTGAAAATACTCAAGGTGTGGAAACAGTCATCGAGCTTTGGTGAGACATTGGAGGTTATCTTCTGCAATTCAAAGGTATGTTACCCACACAAACCTGACGAAATCAACAAATAATTTTGTTGTTAGTGTTAATACTTTCTCTGATAATAACTAAATATTTCATGTATAGGGAGACAAAATCAGCGCATGCGTGAAGAAGCAGAACATTGCTAAGTTCAAGCCTCTACTTTCTGAAGGAGAAACAAAAATCGTTGCTAACTTTTCTTAAACCCTCTTATGTACAGACAACTTCACTATATACTAGCCTGAACCATCTTGGCCAGTTGTTTTGTCTTTCTCCTTAACAGCTTTCGCCTCAGAATTCCATTCCCTTTTACTTCAAGTTGCTCACAAACAAATAATACAAATACATATGGTTAGTATTTGACATTCTGTTTGAGAAGAGATTTTCAAAAAAGCAAGTTCAGTTGCTTACGCGGATTCATGCATGTAGAAAATGTTTGCATAGACGAATAACAACACTCCCTTCTCTGCAAAATTTAAACGACGGTATTAAACAAATGGTCTAGCTAGCACAGTCATGTATACATATAAGAGGACAAAATAATAAAAGTTCCTTAAAAAGCAAACAAGAAAGAAATTATCTAGGCCATTGTACGCACAGAAAAGAGGGAAAAAGATTGTGGTCACACTTCGTAAGTTATTTCACCACATGACTAACCAATGTTGTTCTAAGATGACTCGGAAATGGATTTTTTTTTATAAAAAACTACAGAGTTCCACGACATTAAGGAATTCTCTGTACACATCTTAAACCAATTCACCAGCCACTACAAGAAAACAAGAATTTTCCTACGGAATAATTCCTCAGAATTCCGTCGGAATTAGGGTATTCCCACGGAATACCGAGGAATTCATCCGTCGGAAAAAACTCGTCAGAATTTTTTAATTCGTCGGCATTTCCTCGGAAATTTCCGACGGAATTCCGAGGGACACAAATTCCGAGGAAATATCGAGGAAGGCCATTCGTCGGAGAGGTCGTCTGCCGTCGGAATTTTCCGAGGACGGTTCCATCGGAAACTTCCGACGGAAACTTCCGATGGAAGCTGTCCCTCGGAATTTTCCGATGGAAGCTGTCCCTCGGAATTTTCCGATGGAAGCTGTCCCTCGGAATTTTCCGATGGAAGCTGTCCGTCGGAAAATTCCGATGGAAGCCGTCCGTCGGAATTTTCCGAAGGAAGCTGTCCGTCGGAATTTTCCGATGGAAGCTGTCCGTCGGAATTTTCCGATGGAAGCTGTCCGTCGGAATTTTCCGACGGAAGAATCCGTCAGAAGTTTTCGAGGAAGTGGTTCCTCGGAAATTTCCGAGGGAATGTTTCCGTCGGAATTAATTAAAAATTATTAATTTAAAAAAAATTAATTTTTTAAAAATGTAATTTTTAAAAAAATATAAATTAGAAAATTAAATTTGAAAATATAAAATGAAATTCAGAAATTTATTTCGAATCTATAAAAATAAAATTCAGTACAAAGAAAAAGAAAGAATCCAAGTTTTTGAAAGAAAAAAAGCTACGGGTTTTGGGTGTTTGGGTCTTGCTGGGTCGGGAAATTGATGTCCGGGTGCAACGTCCTCATCATGGCCAGCATCTGCTCGTTCAGCTTCCTCTGTGCCTCGAAGCTCGCCTGTTGGGTATCTGAGTCTCAACGCAGAAATGCGTTGGTCCTTGTCCTGCAACTGACCCATAAGTACTTCGGGATCAACAAGGGCGGGGCTGCAGCAGAAGACGTAACCGACCGTGAACGACGAGCCAAACCCAACATTCGGCCTTCTTCTTTGGAACCGACTGAAATAGAAAATACCAAAATGTAAATAATAATTAAGATTGGAACCGACTGAAATAGAGAATTAAAAAAATGTAAATAATAATTAAGATGAAATGAAATCTAATTTAAAAACATACCTTTTCAACGATTTCGTTGATCTGATCCGAGGCAATTGGGAACCCGTTGAATCTTCGTCTTCGATTTGAAGCTGAGACGCTGCTTCTTCCACCTGACTGTTGATGAGGTCGACGACACCCTTCACAACACCGTCATCAATCTCGCCGGTCTGCTTGTTCGTATACGCCTTCTTCATTAGCGTGAAATCATCAACCGGCTCACCATCATTTGCTTCACCTTGATATCAATATAAATATTAGTAATTAGAAGAAAAAATCAGATTTAAAATTTCAAAAATTCAAAAATTATAAAATAGAAAAAAAGTTATTGTAGTTACCATGCGATCTCTCAGAGTGGCTTGGGACTGAGCACCCAAGTTGTGCTTGTAGACGCCCTTTCCTTTACGATCGCTCTTGCGGTGGTGGAGTTGGTGGAAGAAGTCGCGATTCGTCGTCTTTACTCCAATGGACAATCAACTGTTCCCAGACCTCGAGGTTCATCATCTTTGGAATCTTTTTGAAAAAAAAATGTTAGATGAATAAAAAAATATAATGTAATAAATTTAAAAAGGTTTAAAATAAAAAAACAAACCTTGCCCTTTTGCCACTTCTTCTTCCACTCGTAAATTTGATAACCATAGTTGGTCATAACTTTGTGGACGAAGTGGTAATAGACAAACGCCGTATAATCGGGATTCCAGTTGAATTCTTGCTGAAAAAAAAACAATTAGTAGAAAATTTATATTGAAAAAATTTAAAAAAAAAAAAAAAGAATATTTACCGTAAACTGTTCAAACCATAGAACTTGTTTGGCTCTAGGAAAGTCCGTGAAAGTCGGATGTCCCACGTCTAAACACTGATACATCATCCGGTTGATCCAAGCGCTGATCCCGTTCGAGGATCGATCAAACCATGTCTGACCCGGTCCAGATGGATAGGGAGTGAGAAACGGAAGATGATGACGACCCGGCTGCGAACAAACTCTGCAACCCTAACCAGTTCCCGAGGACCCTGATAGTTCGGAGGAATAGTGGGTGCAGCACCGGAGCCAGAAGGAGCCTCCGGATATGGAGAGGAGATGTATGCTGGGAGCTGCGGGAATCCTGAACGGAGTGGCTCCCCGAGCCACGACCACGACGCAGTCGAGGAGGCGGAGTCTGATCATCGTAAGACATGTAGTTTAAGATAAAAAAATCCAAAAAAAAAATTATAATTTGTTAGTATACATGATTTATAATATAGAAAAAGGTTTCTAAATATGTTTTAAATTTTTTAAATATGTTTTATTGTTCAAGAAAACTTGAATCACTATTTAAAAATTTGATAACCTTTTTTAAATCATATACACCTTTTTTAAATCATATACATGTTTTTTAAATCAAAAAACCTTTTTTAAAATCAGTGATTTTAGTTTTAATACTTAAAAAATAGTTTTAAAATCATATACACGTTTTAAAAATCAAAAATTATTTTAATACTTATAAAAATAGTTTTAATATCAGAAAAAAATATTTAGAAACTTGATAGACGTTTTTAAAAATAGAAAAAACCTTTTTGGACTTCATTTAAAAACGTTTTTAAAATCAGAAAAGGTTTTAAAAAATAAAAAAACGTTTTTAAAAATCAAAAAAAGTTTTTAAAAATCAAAAACGTTTTAAAAATTGTTTTTATTATCAGAAAAACGATTTATAAAAGAGTAAAAACCTTTTTTGACTTCATTGAAAAACGTTTTTTAAAATCAGAAAAGGTTTTAAAAAATAAAAAAACGTTTTTAAAAATAATAAAAAGTTTTTAAAAATCAAAAACGTTTTAAAAAATCGAAAAACGTTATTAAAACTACAAATAATTCCATAGAAAACTAAAACAAGAACCTAAAATCCGAAATTCAATCCTAAACTATCCATCTAATAACCTAAAATCCGATTTTTGCTTCTAACAACCTAAAATCCGAGATGACAGAGAACCGGCGCGATATGAAGTTGTGTTGATTCTTACATGATTAGTGATGTGCCCTTGGAATTCCGGCGGCGAGATGACAGAGAACCGGCGGCGCAGATGGGAGAGAGGATCGAGAGGAGATAGAGAGGATCGAGAGTAGAGAGAGAGGATCGAGAGTAGAGAGAGATGAGCGATATGTTCTAAGCGGCGGAGAAGAAGAAGAAAGACTTAGGTTTATTATATTTACTAATTCCGACGGACGGTTTCGTCGGAATTCCGTCGGATAAAATAAATATCATACCTAACACGCGGTTCTCGAATTAATTCAACGTTTTGGTTTTCCCGGTAATGACTTTCCGACGGAAACGTGGTTTAGGGTTTCAAATTCCAATATTTTTTCCGGTATTTCATTTTTAGTACAAATGCAATTCATTCCATTGAGGAATGTTTGTGTGGATGATCATAAACCATAAAATAAAAAATTTCAAAAATAATTGTAAGTATTTCGTTTATCGTTTGTTAAAGTGTTTAAGTGTTTATCTTATGTTGTGTGATTTTTGTTCGAGCAATCGTAAAAGTGTTTGTTATTGTGTAAAACAGTAGGTATGACTTCATAATCTAGTTAAGACACTCAATGAAGGTTATATATGTGTTATTCGATCCGCAAAACGACGTTATCGGTTATAAAACTCTGATTCCTCGGAATTTCCTCAGAATTTTCCGAGGAAATTCCGAGGGAATTGCGAAAATCAACAATTTCCTCGGAATTTCCTCGAGAATTTCCGAGGAAATTCCGAGGAACATCCATAAAAAACATACATCGTCGGAATTCCGAGGCATTGCACTATTAGTTAAATCCCTAAATAGAGTCGTATAATTCCGAGGAAATTCCGAGGAAACCCTAAATTCCCTCGGAATTCCGTCGGAATTTCTTGTTAAAAAAAAAAAAAAAAATTAAAAAACCTTTTTTTAAATCATATACACCTTTTTTAAATCATATACACGTTTTTACAAATCAAAAAACCTTTTTTAAAATCAGTGATTGTAGTTTTAATACTTATAAAAATAGTTTTAAAATCATATACATGTTTTTAAAAATCAAAAATTATTTTAATACTTATAAAAATAGTTTTAATATCAGAAAAAAACATTTTAATAGTTTTAATACCTAAATTCCCTCGGAATTCCGTCGAAATTTCTTGTTAAAAGAAAAAAAAAAATTTACTCTCATTCCGAGTCATCGTCACCAGATGAATCGGAATCTGGATCTTGGTGAAACTCTCCAATAACTGGTTCATCTTCTGCGTAAACGACGGCGTCCTCTGCGAAGTCGGTAAAATCGACTACAGGTCACCTTCCGCTACATCTTCAGCTGCACTTAAGTTGCCGGATGTGATTGGTTGCAGCGGGTCTTCCAGCTCTGAAGTTCCCTGAACTCGGCCTCTCGGGTTGACTCTTGTAACCGTAACCCATGGATCATCTCTGTTCCTTACCCGTGGGTACTTGATATAACAAACCTGTAACATTTAAAAAAATATTAGTAAAGTATGAATTGTGATCAATCATTCTGAATTCTTACAACATTAACTTACCTGATCGGCCTGAGAAGCAAGAATGAAAGGATCATAATATTGCAGCTTTCGCCTCGAATGTACTGATGTAACACCAATGCATCTGTTCTCACACCTCGATCTGGAGTGTTGTCGTGCCAATCACAATAGAAAACAGTACATCGCAATCCAATCAAGCCCAGATACTTGATTTCCAAAATCTCATGTATGTGTTCGTAGTATACATCATCTCCTGATGCAGAACAAACGCCAGCATCATAGGTCGTACGCGAATGTCTCCTCTTTTCAGTTGCGAATGCATATCCTCGAGTACAGAATCTCGGATATGACTTTACAACACAGTTTGGGCCAACCACCATCTCGCGTATCCAATCGTCAAATGTTTCACCTCTGGCCAAACCATCAGACACCTATTAATAGCACATATGTAGGTTATATCAATAAATATGAATTAGTATAAATATATGGTAAATGTAATTTTAATTTGTTTAAGGCACTCACATAGGTAAACATCCATCCAGCAAATTCTCTCAGCTTAATTTCTTCTAGTTCCGCCTCTGTTGCGTATCTATATTCAAACCGCTTTGCTGCCATGAAAATCCTGTACATATGATGAAAATAATATAGTAATTAGATTAAATGTCAATTTGTTAAAATAAAATTTTGTAAGATAATAAACTTACCTCTCTATGGAAGAACATCTTCGCATGTTGGTGAGCAAATATGTCTGCAAATGGCTTCGCTCGTGATCTGTAAGTCGACGGTCTTTTGGTTTCCCGCTAAGTCGTCCGACATCTGTGAAAATTTCTGGAACCTTAACATGATATGTTGCCCGTTCACCTCTATCATCATGCCGAGCAGATCTTCTGTTTTTCGTCTGAACGTCTGATGGAAAGTAGTGCTCCGCAAAGTTCGAAATTTCTTCATTGATCATCTGTGCGACTATAGAACCTTCCACCCTACTTAAATTTTTCACCTTCTTCTTCAAATGGAACATATACCGCTCATACAGATACATCCATCTATACTGCACAGGACCACCAAGTTCCAATTCTCTTGCAAGGTGAATAACAAGATGCTCCATAACATCAAAAAATGAGGGAGGAAATATCTTCTCAAGGTTGCACTGAATCACGGCTATGTTAGTCTTCAATTTGTAATACCTTCAAGAGTCACTGATCTGCTGCATAAATCGCGGAAGAAAGCACTTATCCCTGCAACAGCTTCATGAACTTTTCGTGGTAATAGTTCCTTCAAGGCAAACGGAAGGAGGCGCTGCATCATCACATGGCAATCGTGACTTTTCAAGCCAATAAACTTTCCTTCCTTTCTGTCAATACAGTTTCGCAAATTAGATGCGTAACCATCTGGAAACTCCACATCGTTGAAATCCAATCAAAGAACGCATTTTTCCCCTCTCCATCAAGTCGGTATATCGGAAAAGGAGCCCTACCATTCTCATCAACATGAAGTTCTGGACGAGCACATATATCGACTAAATCTAGTCTTGACTTCAAATTATCCTTTGTTTTACCTTTACGTTAAGGATCGTGTTCATGAGATTGTCAAAAAAGTTCTTCTCAATATGCATGACATCTAAATTATGCCTTAGCAGATGATCCTCCCAGTATGGCAAATCAAAGAAAATACTTTTCTTGTGCCAGTTATGTAGTTCTCCAACACCATCTACAGGAAAATGCTCATGTCCGCCGACGTCTGGCGTCCTTTCTGCACCAAAATCTCTAGTTGTGTCTTCAAAACTTTCCCACTAACTTCCTCAGGTGGACCATCAACACCTGTTTGTTCTTCCTAAAGAAATTCTTACTCCGACGGTATGGATGATCATGTGGTAGGAATCGTCTGTGACAGTCAAACCAACACGTTTTTCTTCCGTTCTTTAGTTGGAAAGCATCTGTGTCATCTTGACAATATGGACATGATAGCCTCCCATGCGTTGTCCATCCAGATAACATACCATATGCTGGAAAATCACTTATTGTCCACATTAGTACTGCCCGCATTTGAAAATTTTGTTTACACGAAATGTCGTATGTTTCAGCACCTTCAGCCCATAGTTGTTGCAACTCATATATTAGTGGCTGAAGAAACACATCAAGTGATCTCTTAGGATGCTCTGGTCTGGGAACGAGAATGGAGAGAAACAAAAACTCTCGTCGCAAGCACAAGTTTGGGGGTAAGTTATATGGTGTAACAATGACTGGCCATAGAGAATATTGTCTTCCACTCTTCCCATACGGGCTGAAACCATCGGTACATAATCCAAGGTAGACATTTCTTCTCTCATATGCAAAGTCGGGATACTTTGATTGGAAATGCTTCCACGCTTTTGCATCTGAAGGATGCCTAATGTCACCATCTGTTGAGTGCTCCGCATGCCATCTCATTCGTTGCGCTGTGCGTTCCGAAAGATACAACCTCTGCAACCTTTCCTTCAAAGGCAAATACCACATCCTTTTATATGGCACTCGAACTCTTCCACTCGTATCTTTGTAACGAGGCTTCCCACAAAATTTGCATGTAATCCGCTGGTCATCCGCCCTCCAATAAATCATGCAGTTATCGCTGCATACATCTATTACCTCATACGGTAAACTAACACCAGATACGAGTTTCTGAACCTCGTAGTATGAACCTGGAGCTACATTATCCTCAGGTAGAATACTTTTACAAAATCAGCTATCGCATCCACACAGTCTTCAGCCAAGTTATAATCTGTTTTAATGCCCATCAGTCTTGTAGCGTATGATAAAGCTGAATGACCATCTCTGCAACCTTTATACAAAGGTTTTTTCCAGCATCCAACATATCATAAAATCTCTTTGCTTCTGCATTGGGTAAATCTTCACCTCTAAAATGATCATTTACCATCTGCTCAATACCTACACCATAATCTAAATCCGTTCTAATTGTTCTTCTAATCTAACCGCCGGCCGAGTTCGCTAGTACAACCAGGTTCATATCCTGTTTCCCCGTGATGATACCAATTTGTAACTCCGTGTAAACCCATTTAAAAAAATATGTGTCCAAACATCCAACTCTTTAATAACCTTTCTATTTTTACAATTAGAGCAAGGACATCTTAACTTACCTGTTTCAGCTTCCGGTTGTCGTTTTACTAACCCCATGAATTCCTTTAGACCTCTTTCGTATCCTTTCGTAAGCAATTTCGTGTTCGGATCCAATGAGGTCGATCCATCCAAGAACGATAATAATTTGAAGAAGACATGTTTTTTTTTAAAGAAAAATCGTTTTTAAATATAGTGGAGGAAAGAAGAAGAAATGGAGTGAATGAAGAGGAAGAGGGGTGTTGTATTTGTAGATGAAATCCTTCCGACATACTGAGGAAATTCCGAGGAAATTCTGAGGAAAAACAAATTTTCCTCGGTATTTCCTCGGAATTTTTGAAAACGCACAACGGCTCCCCCAACGGTCTCTAACGGCTCCGACATACTGAGGAAATTCTGAGGAAATACCGAGGAATCCTCGGTATTTCCTCAGAATTATTGAAATCACCCAACGGCTCTCCAAACGGGTCTCTAACGGCTCCAAACTTTCCTCGGTATCTTACAATTATCCGTCGGAAATTTCCCACGGACCGCGTTTCCTCGGAAATTCCTCGGAAATTTCCGAGGAAACGTGATGTCCTCGGAAATTTCCGACGAAATTCCGAGGAAGACCCTCTTCTCGGAGTTTCCTCGGTTTTTCGTCGGAAATTTCCGAGGAAATCATTTTCCCTCGGAATTTCCCTCGGAATTTGAACGTTTTCTTGTAGTGAGCTTTCCCAGAGCATTTACGTCCAGTGAGACTAAGGCAGTTCTATGGTCACAGTGTTTAGATTACTCTAACCTTACTTGATGAAGATGCTGTCGAGGAATTGTGCAGCAGCAGTGTCAAAATTCAGGTGTCCTATATCCTGTGGCAGCATGTAGACAAAACTCAAGCCCTTATCAGTACACTGAAACTTATGTATAGACAGCGAGAGTTCATAGAAAGGACACCTAATTGGGATTCTTCACATTCTTATGTAAATATGAGGCCTAAATCTCAAAACAACATCTCTTGCAACCTGGTGATATGAGAAAATAACATCAATTCTTATGAACTGAAATCAGTTGGAGTGAGCTTACGAAAATTTACCTTAGCCTTGGACTGCCCAGCATGTGAACGACGGAATAAAGTATCGACTATTGGGGTTACTGACTTCAGTAGTGTCCATGTCAATCTGTAACACAAGCGAGTAATTGGCTTAAACAGCACAGGAGATTGTAATTGCTTGACGGTTCGTCTTTGGTACAGAATCTCAAAATTTGAAAAAAAAAAAAAAGCACGAAGAAGAAATCACAAACTTATGAATTAACGAGAAAATGCAGAAACAAATTGACAAACTTACGATATGAATGTCTTCGAATCTAGAAAGGGCAAGAGTCTTGAGTAACTCGCAGCCAATCCCACAAGCTCCGACCATAATCAATTTTGCCTGATAATACCCAAAACGAGGACATTCAAAAGACTTCGATCCGATCAAATAAAACCAAAAAAGAGTAGATTTTGGGTATCTTCAGAGCTTACTTTAATGGCAAATTTTTTCTGATGCGTATCCATGGAGGAGAGAAGTGACAGACACGGAGCAAGACCCTAAGCGACGTTTCAGAGCAGAAGACGAAGAAATGTGGGATTAGAATGGCAAACAATCTTTTGCCCGCTAATGTTTTCAAATCCAAAGGAGTTAGTAAGTAAGAGAAAGTGAGAGGACCGGATTTTGATTTCTAGGGTTTATGTTGAGAGATTTGAGAAATTTCGAAGAGACAGCTCTCTTTCTATTGGGAGAAGAAGAAGAAGAAGAAGAAGAAGAAGAAGAAGAAAAGACTCATATTCGGCAATAATGATGCATACGAAAACGATTTTTCTTGATTTGTAATGTATATATCTATTAGGTGCTCGATCGCACTTACCCAGACGGAGAAGAATGAAAAGAAAGAAAAAGAAGAAGAAGAAGAGACAGCTTTTACGGATAAAACAAGAAACTAACAAATTAATTATTTCTCTATGCTTTGACGGAGAAAACAATAAACTAAAAATTAAAATATGTATTATCTTAAGATGGAATGTTTGGACAAATTTTATGGCATTACGTATATGCTTGGGTGTTTGCAATTTTTCACTTTCTGTTTTTAGTTTTTTTTTTATCAAAAAATCTGTTTTGTTCTCTTTTTTTATCTGTGCAAATAGGTTTTCTTGTCTTTAATTCCTAACTTCCTTTTTTTTGAGTAAATTAGATTTAAAAAACAAATTGCTGCAATTATACAAACCAACAACAAGTATTTGTTGTATTTGGTTTTGTCTTTGTTTTTTTTTATAATTTGTACCAGCAACTTTTTGTCAGATTTTTAATTAGTTTTTTATATGAATTTGGTTTTTTTTACACACACCATAATATAATTTATTCTGTCTAAAAATAATTTAGAACAATCGCGAATGTTTATGTCTTTTTAATATATATAATTTTTATATTATCAGATGAATTACATAATTACTTAAATATCATATGGGATTTATATTATACATATATATATATATATATTACTGAACAAAACTAATTAAATTGTGTTAAGAAAATATTATACCCGCACAGGGTGCGGGTTATCATCTAGTATGATATACAACTAAGTATAGTTGACCTCAAAACAAAACAAGACAGCAATGTTTCCATTCTCTGTTGCAGTGACAATTTTATACATAATTCATTTCGTATTGAACTTGATAATGTTTTCTCAACGAGAAATAATATTTTTATTTTTTTTGGTCTTGACGAGAAATAATTAATTAATTTTCTATATATATATCAATATAATCTAGAGAAAAGAACTCGGGTACTAGCCTGAAAGAGGATAGCTCATAGCTGTTGTAAAACGTAAAAGCACCAAACTTGTGGACATAAATTCAACAAACTAAAATTGTCTTCGATTTAACAATTCTGTGTTTACTCTCTTTTTTTTCTTGACAATGCAAAAGTTTATAACTGGACACTAGTCCTCTGGAAAATGTAGTAAAAAACAAAAAAGACGAAGTGGAAACAGTTGTTTACTGAAGAAATACTGAGTTACTCTCTTCATCAAAATGCACCAAGCCATTGGTGACGGAAAGGAAGAAGCCAAATCTCCAACACTAGTTTGGTTTGGACAATCCTGTTAAAGCATTCGTCAATATTGAATTCCTAGAAGCATTTGAATTCTTAATTTGGTAAATTTACCTTATAGCAAGTGTTATGTCGTCTCAGATTCTAGGAGATCGAAACGATTGCTTGTGCTTGTGCTTGGTGTGAAAGTTTCTCCACCAACACCACTGTCTTGGTGTGGAGTGGGGTTCCTATGGTCCATTTGTGCTGTTCTCTGTTTACACCCATCATGAAACCAAATTCTGAACCTAAGAGCCTCGCCACAAAATCAGTATCTCTTCCCTACGAGCATTAAAGAATTATAGTCAAAATACTAAGACAGTGAGCCAAGGCATAATAAACACCAGTAAAGGTATAGATGATATACCATCGTTAAATTTTTTGACACTATGGCTCCGTCGTCAAGATAGATTTCAAGCGCTTCCAAAAAATACCTTTTGGAGAGTAGCAAAACCTTACTTGTCTCATAGGCTCGAAGAGTATTAGGAAGAAGGACACCGAGAATGAGTGAATCTAATCCAAAAATTCCAGTAGGTAATATATGCTCTGCCTGTGGACGTTGATTTTGTCCTTGCCATTGTTCCTGCAAAAGAAAAGTAACGTTATATTTTCAAACAAAACTTGAAGAGCGACCAACGATCATACATGAAGATAAATTTATATTATCATCTGCAAGTAAGTAAGATATTCATTGTAGCATCAAAAATTTACCAATGTTCCGGAAAATAAGATGTAAAGTTGATTCACAAAGCTTCCCTCTTCTAAGAGTGTCTCTCCTTGGAAGTAAGATTCCTCCTGAAACTCACTAGCCTGATGAGAGACATCAATTAGTTTCTAACAATATATACAATAAGGAAAAAATAGAACACAACTCTTTGACAAGTTAGCAAACGGCTCACTAGATGTTGTATAAATTTAGATGAGCATCCACTGAAAAGAGAAACACTCCTAATAATGCTTGTCTTGAAAATACGAGCTGTTTGCAGTTAGAAAAACAAAGAAACAAAGACGTTTAATATTTTCAGAAACTAAAAACCTTGTCTTAACGAAAGTAAAACAGTACCTTGGTTCGGATAGAGGCTGGAAGATCTTCAAGGAATCCATTGTCGTTGTCATCATTGTATATCTGATCTCTCAAATGCTTAACCAATGCCTCGTTGGTATTGTCATTTCTCAAGCGCTTCAGATTCTTTAACCATTTCTCTCTAGCTATACGGGCTCTTGATATTATCCCAAACATGTTCGTGTATTTGACACCCAAATAAGTCCACATGATCAGACGAAATATATTCAGACATATCACATCTACCATCTCCTTCACATTAACTGCACTTATCCCACAAAAGAGTTTTGATAACTCGGTGCAACGTTTTGGACTATCGTAAGCGCGTTCAAAAATTGTACATTTTTGTTAAAGATCATAAAATGATGATAATATAGAAAAAAGTATGTTAAAGTTTCATAAGATAATTCAACTCCATAAAATGTTTAAAAAATGTTAATAAAAAACAATTTATTATTGAAATATAACTTTTTGACTTTTTCATGCAATATCAGCTATTAAACTCGAATAATCAACTTTTTCAACCATAGTTGTCTCAATTGAAAACAAAACCAACTCATTTACTATCTCTGTGATAAGATAGATCGCAACTAATTTTTATTAGTTTCAACCTTGAAAACTTTTTTCAGCTTGGCGACTGATACTGAAATAATTAACAATATTCGATAAACAACTTATGTGTTCTAATAACAATCTTCCTTAATTTTCAAAAAATCAAGCATTTCAATAGAGTTTCATTGGTATTAATTTCATATACAAATCATCACTAACAATATCTAAATGCATACAATTCTTAAAAGAAGCTTATAAGTTCAAACATGATACACTCAAAGTATCCTTACTTGCGGCTGCTAGTTTTTTAAAATCATACAAAAACTCTAAAGTTTATTCATACCTTTAAAATCAATATATATATATAACTTATTTTTATATAAAATCGATGCCCCTATAAAATGGATGCCCTAAACTTTTGCTTCACATGCTTGTCTTATAAGTCGGGCCTGCCTGTTGCCTTCCTTTGAGTAGCTTCCAATCCATGAATCGAACACAACATATATGATATACAACTAAGGATAGTTTGACCAAAACAAAAGAAGACAACAATGTCTCCATTCTCTGTTGCAGTGACAATTTTATACATAATTCATTTCGTATTGAACTTGATAATGTTTTCTCAACGAGAAATAATATTTTTATTTTTTTTGGTCTTGACGAGAAATAATTAATTAATTTTCTATATATATATCAATATAATCTAGAGAAAAGAACTCGGGTACTAGCCTGAAAGAGGATAGCTCATAGCTGTTGTAAAACGTAAAAGCACCAAACTTGTGGACATAAATTCAACAAACTAAAATTGTCTTCGATTTAACAATTCTGTGTTTACTCTCTTTTTTTTCTTGACAATGCAAAAGTTTATAACTGGACACTAGTCCTCTGGAAAATGTAGTAAAAAACAAAAAAGACGAAGTGGAAACAGTTGTTTACTGAAGAATACTGAGTTACTCTCTTCATCAAAATGCACCAAGCCATTGGTGACGGAAAGGAAGAAGCCAAATCTCCAACACTAGTTTGGTTTGGACAATCCTGTTAAAGCATTCGTCAATATTGAATTCCTAGAAGCATTTGAATTCTTAATTTGGTAAATTTACCTTATAGCAAGTGTTATGTCGTCTCAGATTCTAGGAGATCGAAACGATTGCTTGTGCTTGTGCTTGGTGTGAAAGTTTCTCCACCAACACCACTGTCTTGGTGTGGAGTGGGGTTCCTATGGTCCATTTGTGCTGTTTCTCTGTTTACACCCATCATGAAACCAAATTCTGAACCTAAGAGCCTCGCCACAAAATCAGTATCTCTTCCCTACGAGCATTAAAGAATTATAGTCAAAATACTAAGACAGTGAGCCAAGGCATAATAAACACCAGTAAAGGTATAGATGATATACCATCGTTAAATTTTTTGACACTATGGCTCCGTCGTCAAGATAGATTTCAAGCGCTTCCAAAAAATACCTTTTGGAGAGTAGCAAAACCTTACTTGTCTCATAGGCTCGAAGAGTATTAGGAAGAAGGACACCGAGAATGAGTGAATCTAATCCAAAAATTCCAGTAGGTAATATATGCTCTGCCTGTGGACGTTGATTTTGTCCTTGCCATTGTTCCTGCAAAAGAAAAGTAACGTTATATTTTCAAACAAAACTCTGAAGAGCGACCAACGATCATATACATGAAGATAAATTTATATTATCATCTGCAAGTAAGTAAGATATTCATTGTAGCATCAAAAATTTACCAATGTTCCGGAAAATAAGATGTAAAGTTGATTCACAAAGCTTCCCTCTTCTAAGAGTGTCTCTCCTTGGAAGTAAGATTCCTCCTGAAACTCACTAGCCTGATGAGAGACATCAATTAGTTTCTAACAATATATACAATAAGGAAAAAATAGAACACAACTCTTTGACAAGTTAGCAAACGGCTCACTAGATGTTGTATAAATTTAGATGAGCATCCACTGAAAAGAGAAACACTCCTAATAATGCTTGTCTTGAAAATACGAGCTGTTTGCAGTTAGAAAAACAAAGAAACAAAGACGTTTAATATTTTCAGAAACTAAAAACCTTGTCTTAACGAAAGTAAAACAGTACCTTGGTTCGGATAGAGGCTGGAAGATCTTCAAGGAATCCATTGTCGTTGTCATCATTGTATATCTGATCTCTCAAATGCTTAACCAATGCCTCGTTGGTATTGTCATTTCTCAAGCGCTTCAGATTCTTTAACCATTTCTCTCTAGCTATACGGGCTCTTGATATTATCCCAAACATGTTCGTGTATTTGACACCCAAATAAGTCCACATGATCAGACGAAATATATTCAGACATATCACATCTACCATCTCCTTCACATTAACTGCACTTATCCCACAAAAGAGTTTTGATAACTCGGTGCAACGTTTTGGACTATCGTAAGCGCGTTCAAAAATTGTACATTTTTGTTAAAGATCATAAAATGATGATAATATAGAAAAAAGTATGTTAAAGTTTCATAAGATAATTCAACTCCATAAAATGTTTAAAAAATGTTAATAAAAAACAATTTATTATTGAAATATAACTTTTTGACTTTTTCATGCAATATCAGCTATTAAACTCGAATAATCAACTTTTTCAACCATAGTTGTCTCAATTGAAAACAAAACCAACTCATTTACTATCTCTTGTGATAAGATAGATCGCAACTAATTTTTATTAGTTTCAACCTTGAAAACTTTTTTCAGCTTGGCGACTGATACTGAAATAATTAACAATATTCGATAAACAACTTATGTGTTCTAATAACAATCTTCCTTAATTTTCAAAAAATCAAGCATTTCAATAGAGTTTCATTGGTATTAATTTCATATACAAATCATCACTAACAATATCTAAATGCATACAATTCTTAAAAGAAGCTTATAAGTTCAAACATGATACACTCAAAGTATCCTTACTTGCGGCTGCTAGTTTTTTAAAATCATACAAAAACTCTAAAGTTTATTCATACCTTTAAAATCAATATATATATAACTTATTTTTATATAAAATCGATGCCCCTATAAAATGGATGCCCTAAACTTTTGCTTCACATGCTTGTCTTATAAGTCGGGCCTGCCTGTTGCCTTCCTTTGAGTAGCTTCCAATCCATGAATCGAACACAACATATATATGATATACAACTAAGGATAGTTTGACCAAAACAAAAGAAGACAACAATGTCTCCATTCTCTGTTGCAGTGACAATTTTATACATAATTCATTTCGTATTGAACTTGATAATGTTTTCTCAACGAGAAATAATATTTTTATTTTTTTTGGTCTTGACGAGAAATAATTAATTAATTTTCTATATATATATCAATATAATCTAGAGAAAAGAACTCGGGTACTAGCCTGAAAGAGGATAGCTCATAGCTGTTGTAAAACGTAAAAGCACCAAACTTGTGGACATAAATTCAACAAACTAAAATTGTCTTCGATTTAACAATTCTGTGTTTACTCTCTTTTTTTTCTTGACAATGCAAAAGTTTATAACTGGACACTAGTCCTCTGGAAAATGTAGTAAAAAACAAAAAAGACGAAGTGGAAACAGTTGTTTACTGAAGAAATACTGAGTTACTCTCTTCATCAAAATGCACCAAGCCATTGGTGACGGAAAGGAAGAAGCCAAATCTCCAACACTAGTTTGGTTTGGACAATCCTGTTAAAGCATTCGTCAATATTGAATTCCTAGAAGCATTTGAATTCTTAATTTGGTAAATTTACCTTATAGCAAGTGTTATGTCGTCTCAGATTCTAGGAGATCGAAACGATTGCTTGTGCTTGTGCTTGGTGTGAAAGTTTCTCCACCAACACCACTGTCTTGGTGTGGAGTGGGGTTCCTATGGTCCATTTGTGCTGTTTCTCTGTTTACACCCATCATGAAACCAAATTCTGAACCTAAGAGCCTCGCCACAAAATCAGTATCTCTTCCCTACGAGCATTAAAGAATTATAGTCAAAATACTAAGACAGTGAGCCAAGGCATAATAAACACCAGTAAAGGTATAGATGATATACCATCGTTAAATTTTTTGACACTATGGCTCCGTCGTCAAGATAGATTTCAAGCGCTTCCAAAAAATACCTTTTGGAGAGTAGCAAAACCTTACTTGTCTCATAGGCTCGAAGAGTATTAGGAAGAAGGACACCGAGAATGAGTGAATCTAATCCAAAAATTCCAGTAGGTAATATATGCTCTGCCTGTGGACGTTGATTTTGTCCTTGCCATTGTTCCTGCAAAAGAAAAGTAACGTTATATTTTCAAACAAAACTCTGAAGAGCGACCAACGATCATATACATGAAGATAAATTTATATTATCATCTGCAAGTAAGTAAGATATTCATTGTAGCATCAAAAATTTACCAATGTTCCGGAAAATAAGATGTAAAGTTGATTCACAAAGCTTCCCTCTTCTAAGAGTGTCTCTCCTTGGAAGTAAGATTCCTCCTGAAACTCACTAGCCTGATGAGAGACATCAATTAGTTTCTAACAATATATACAATAAGGAAAAAATAGAACACAACTCTTTGACAAGTTAGCAAACGGCTCACTAGATGTTGTATAAATTTAGATGAGCATCCACTGAAAAGAGAAACACTCCTAATAATGCTTGTCTTGAAAATACGAGCTGTTTGCAGTTAGAAAAACAAAGAAACAAAGACGTTTAATATTTTCAGAAACTAAAAACCTTGTCTTAACGAAAGTAAAACAGTACCTTGGTTCGGATAGAGGCTGGAAGATCTTCAAGGAATCCATTGTCGTTGTCATCATTGTATATCTGATCTCTCAAATGCTTAACCAATGCCTCGTTGGTATTGTCATTTCTCAAGCGCTTCAGATTCTTTAACCATTTCTCTCTAGCTATACGGGCTCTTGATATTATCCCAAACATGTTCGTGTATTTGACACCCAAATAAGTCCACATGATCAGACGAAATATATTCAGACATATCACATCTACCATCTCCTTCACATTAACTGCACTTATCCCACAAAAGAGTTTTGATAACTCGGTGCAACGTTTTGGACTATCGTAAGCGCGTTCAAAAATTGTACATTTTTGTTAAAGATCATAAAATGATGATAATATAGAAAAAAGTATGTTAAAGTTTCATAAGATAATTCAACTCCATAAAATGTTTAAAAAATGTTAATAAAAAACAATTTATTATTGAAATATAACTTTTTGACTTTTTCATGCAATATCAGCTATTAAACTCGAATAATCAACTTTTTCAACCATAGTTGTCTCAATTGAAAACAAAACCAACTCATTTACTATCTCTTGTGATAAGATAGATCGCAACTAATTTTTTATTAGTTTCAACCTTGAAAACTTTTTTCAGCTTGGCGACTGATACTGAAATAATTAACAATATTCGATAAACAACTTATGTGTTCTAATAACAATCTTCCTTAATTTTCAAAAAATCAAGCATTTCAATAGAGTTTCATTGGTATTAATTTCATATACAAATCATCACTAACAATATCTAAATGCATACAATTCTTAAAAGAAGCTTATAAGTTCAAACATGATACACTCAAAGTATCCTTACTTGCGGCTGCTAGTTTTTTAAAATCATACAAAAACTCTAAAGTTTATTCATACCTTTAAAATCAATATATTATATATAACTTATTTTTATATAAAATCGATGCCCCTATAAAATGGATGCCCTAAACTTTTGCTTCACATGCTTGTCTTATAAGTCGGGCCTGCCTGTTGCCTTCCTTTGAGTAGCTTCCAATCCATTCAACCACACCGCTGCCATTAGCTATGTTGTTTCAATTTCTTCTATTTCTTCCTCTTCCTCTGAGATTAGCATCATCAGCTATAGTCAACCTTACATCTGAAGCAGAAGAAGAATGGAGTTGGCGGTGGTGTACTACCGAACCGTCACTGCGAGGTGCGACAGGAGGTGCGGCCGGATTAGCTTGACGACGATCATAAAGTTGTCCAGTAGGAATGTCGGAGTAAATGTCGGTCGACGCCGTGGTGGCATCGTAAGGAGAGAGTGTCCAGTAGGCGTTGTTTTTTTTGGATTTATGCTTTTACATGCAAAAGGAATGCATTGGGGAAAATGGGAGAAAGCAGAAAGACAAAAGATCCTTTATATAACAAATATGTATCATGACAATTTCGATATTAGTCTCATTAAATTTATTTATTGAACTTAGTTCGGTAGCTAAACTTGATAATAAAATGTTCTCTGAGAAGCTAAAACATAAGTGCATGTATCCCAGGTGCTGTGTCTTGGACATTGTTAAAGAAATTGTTCTTGCGTAGTTGGGATCTCTCCGATAAATCGACGGCTAATATTCTATCTGGTTGTCCAGTTCTCGATAGCTTAACATTGTATCACTCCAGTGAACTAAGAGTTCTTAATCTCAGCCACTCACTCCGTCCGAGAACATCATAAGTGGACGGTACATTTAGGTTCCAAGCCTAACGCATATTGTGGTTGTGGCACCACATATCCACTGTCTAAGTACATTTAGGTTCCAAGCCTAACGCATATTGTGGTTGTGGCACCACATATCCACTGTCTAAGCGCAACGAAAAACTATCACTTCTACTTAATTGATATCTAATCTTTAGCCTAAGTATTGAACATCGAGGATGGTTTTCTTCAACTTGGTTTTTACTCTTTACACACTCAACATGTGATTATGGACAAGTTTTCATTGCGCTTTAAATTTCTACATAGTTTAAGAATGTTTAAATCAATGTTATATGAATGGTACTTTAAAAACGTTTAAATTAAACGTTTGTATGCTATTCCTGGTGGTATAGAAAGGAAGTTACAAAAACTCACCTGATTTATAGAAGCTAACAGTTCACACAATACTGCAACACCAGTATACATGTCATGGAGTGTGAATAATCAACACAACACCATTTTGCGTTGAGTTGGAATGGATTATAATCGAATTATATTAAATTTTGTGTTTATACTTTAGGCCTAGTTTTTTTTTCAAATACAAGCCCAGACACTTGAGATTGAAATGAAACAAAGTTGAATTATACCCAAAAACGAAGCCCATTGCACAGAGTTAGAATGTTCTTCATTATCATTTTTCACAGTCGAGATTCGAGCAGTAAGTAAGACAATACATTGGTTCAAAAAAAAAAAAAAGTAAGACAATACACATTAGACGAATTTATTAGACTTTTTTTTTTTGTCAACGACGAATCTATTAAACTTAACAGTACTTAAAAATAACTAGACTCGTACCCGCGCGTCGGCGCGCGGGATATAAATAATCTTTTTTCAATTAAATATATAAATTTATGAATTTATAATTTTTTTTGATATAATTATAATTTATAAAACTATTAAAAGTAAACAATTACATAAAGTTGTGGTGTGAATTATTTTGTGAGTTTTTTTTATGGCTTGATTAAAAATTTAGAGAAAGAAAGTAGGTTCGACATCTAACAACGGTGGTTCAAGTCCGTTCTCAAGTCCAACCACTTGGACGTATCAACGTCGATTATCATTTCGACTATCTATTGCTCTTTAGATCATCTGCTTTCGGCATACGGGTGAAGTTTCTCTATGAGTTTCTTTACGCTGCTGAGCAAGTCTCGCCCTTTAATGCGTCTATCTTTTATGTTATTGTACTGTTGTTCTTTACTCGTCTAGCCGTTGAGCATGACTCCGGTTGTATCTTCCCAAGTCCATTGGACGCTTAGTTTCTAGTATAATCTGTTGTCCAAAAAAAAAAGTAGGTTTACAATGTGAAATAGATAAAAAGCAAAAAATGAATAATTATATGTAATGTTTGCTTGCTGAAATAGAATTGCTTTTGTTTTCCGGAAACATATAAATTATAATTATATAGTTTTATAATTTAGAAAACTATTTTTAGTATCACAAACATATAATTTAATTTAATAGTAAGTTAATCAATTATTATGTCTTTATGTTTACACAAATTTGTATATTCTTTAATGCGATTTTTTTCTAATTTAGAAAGAATATAATTTTATAGATTAAAATATAATTAGTTAACTAAATCGTTTCTAATATTTTTTTTTGTATTGTGGTTGATGAAATTATTTTCATAATATTGATATCTAATCAATAAATTTGATTTAACTACAGAACCTCTGATATTAAATATATTGTAATCAGATATTTTTGTAAAGTTCTGTTATGGAAATCAGAATATAATTAATATAATTATTTTTTAAAATTTGTTTCGAATATTGTTTTTTGAATTGTAAATATTTAATATAGTTTTAATATATGCTAAGAGCGGATAATATCTATTGTTGATTTTTGTTTTTATATTTTCTATTTTGGATAAAGATATATTTGTGTAAGTCATAATTTGAGAAGTGTTGCTAATTTTATTTTGAATTGACTATAATAATATATAATTTATATTAATTTCATATTTATAGTATGATTATATAATATATCATCGATTTTTATATATATATATAGTTTTAATTACTTTGATATATGAATATTATAGTTTGAAAAAATTGACAGACCATTATATATATATTTGAATGTAATTTCATATTTATAAAAAAATATATGCTAATCCGTTAATTTATTAGCTATTTTTAATGTCATAGAAGATCAATTAAATATCTTAACCCATATAATTGTTATTTATATATTTTAATAATAGAAACTATGAAAACCCTGTAATTATATATTTAAAAAAAAATAACTTGTCTCACTATATAATTTAATAATATAATATATATATACACTTAGTTTTAATATTTTCATTTTATCAAGTTAAAATATATCAATCTAATTTAATAATTTTAATTTTCCAAGTTAAAAGTTTATATTTTATAAACTATATTTTATTAATAATATATTTGAATTATTTATGTATGTTTTATTTATTAATAATTGAAGTATGTTCAAAAACATATTTATTTATTTTGATTTTGTAATTTATAAAAACAATTGATGTGTTATATTATTTACTTATATTTATTATTTGATTTAATAATTTAATATGTATGATTTTATTTTATTTTCGTTTTTAATTAATAAGGAAAGTGGGACCCATTATTTTATATTGTTTGGATACATATTTAATAGAGATACTCTGATTTTATCATTACCAAAAAAAAAGTTTTAATGATGAATGTTTATCTCAACTTCTAATCTAAGCCGTTTATCTCAACTTCTAATCCTAACCGTACATTATAAATGATATCATAATGACAATTATACCCTTAATGAAAATCTTTAAAAATCAAAGAAACACAATGGCACATATCGTAATATAACACATGACTAAAGGTTAGTTCCAAAAAAGGTTCATGTTTTAATATAGTAGATTAGTTCAATTATACTAGAAGAGTAAACCATTTCAACACGCAATAATCAACACAATAATAACACAAGTGTCTCTCCAAAACTTGACACGTAGGATCCCAAACAGCTTGTGGTGATGACACGTCAATAAATGAAAAAAGTTGAGAAGCCAACCAGAACATTTCGTTTGGACACGTCACAAATCAACATCAATCAGAACATTTTCTTTGTCCACGTCACAAATGAACACTTAACAAAAAACAACAAGGGCCATCGCAGGCCCAACCAAAACGTCCAGCCCGTAACCAGTAGGCCTTAGGCCTGGACGTTCGGGTACCCATTCGGGTTCGGTTCGGGTTCGGTTCGGTTCCGGGTTTTTAAATACTCAAATTTAGGACCCATTCGGGTATTTGAGAATTTCGGTTCGGATTCGGATTCGGTTCGGTTCTATTCGGGTTTGGTTCAGGTACCCGAAAATTTATAAAAAGAAAATAAAAATTTGTTAAATTTAAATCTAATTGAAATAAATTTGACAAATATAGCTAAAAATTTCATATATTCTATTTATTTTTGATATTTTAGTTATTTTGGTGTTAAAATAATTCATATATTTGGATTTATAATTATAATTTAGGATAAATAAGCTATATCAAATCTAAATATTATTAATATTTTACATATATAATTGTATTTCGGTTATTTCGGGTACCCATTCGGTTTCCGGTTCGGGTCGGGTTCGGGTTTTCGAATACTGAAATTTAAGACCCGTTCGGGTATTTTATGAATTTCGGTTCGGGTTCGGTTCTATTTTTTCGGTTCGGGTTCGGTTCGGTTTTTAGGGTTCGGGTTTTATGCCCAGGCCTAGACTAGGCCTAGGACTTCGGTTAATTTTTCGGGTTCGGGTCGGGTGATTCGATTTTCCGGGTTTCGACGTATAGAAACCTTTCGCGTTTTTTCTAATTGTCATTCGGGTTCGTGTCGGGTTTCGGATTTCATATCAAACCCGATCGGGTTTTACTTCGAGTTCGGTTCGGTTTATTTCGGGTTCGGATTCGGATTTTCAGGTTTTTTCAAAACCAAAGTAACCAATATAATGAAAAAATCGAAAATAGGGTATTTAGAGTTTGAGTTTGGATATTTCAAGTTCGGGTTCGGATTATTCTGGTTTCGTTTTTTTGGGTTTAGACAAATAAAAACCGTACGGGTTTTTTAAGTTTACTTATCGGGTTCGGCTCGGGTTCGGTTTGGTTTATTCGGATTTCGGGTTTGGATAAATTGTAATCGATCGGGGTTTTAATATATTTTTCGGGTTTTTCGGGTCGGGTTTGGGTTCGAGTTTCGGTTTCGGATAAATGTCTCAGGCATAAGAACCAGCCAACCAGATATCCAAACCCAACAACCGCGGCGTAGCGCGGGTTCGGAACTAGTTCACAATAAAGTACATACCTTTGGGCTCAAGAAAAAAAATTAACCATCTTCCCTTAAACATAGTCGCAGGTACAGAAATATTTCCATACACTCACCCGCAGGTGATTAGAATAAAAATATAATTTATACCCTTTAGGTAGATTCGATTCTTTCACAAAGCTCTCTAAAACCCTTGCCGTCTTCTCTCTAAAACCCTAACTCTCTCTTCACATTTGGGTTTTCTCAACATTTTCTTTCTCACCTGAACCCCTGACTCTCCCTCTGGATCTGAAAAATGATCAGCACAGTTCTCCGCCGATCTGTCCTTGGTGCGTCAAGGCGGACTCAGACTCTCTCCGCCTCTCTGACCTCCATTAACGCCGCTCTATTCCACCACCTCGCTCCAGCCGCAGATGTCAAACCTAGTGTCGCTCTCCCTCAGACTTGGAACCCATTTGGTATGAAAGCGAGGGACTTTCATTTCCAATCTGGACCGTCCGAGTTCAGAGCGTCGATGGTTTCTCCCGCGGGATTCGCGGCTCAGAATTACGCACCTTCTTATGAGAGTAGCGACGGAGTGGATTCGGAGAGTGTTGGTAGCAGCAGCAGTAGCGGAGGTGATGGGTTAGCGATATCTGAGCTTGGGATATCTCCGGAGATTGTCAAAGCTTTGAGTGGTAGAGGAATCGATAAACTCTTTCCTATTCAGGTATCTTCTTCTCTTTCCTTTTTTTTTGTTTATACAGATATTATCGAATTTCTGCATCTGAATTCAATTGAAATCTCTCTGCTTTTACTGAGTTTTGGTGTTTGTTGGTTGAATAGAAAGCTGTGCTTGAGCCAGCGATGCAAGGTCGGGATATGATTGGTCGTGCTAGGACAGGAACAGGAAAGACTCTTGCTTTTGGGATTCCCGTCATAGACAAAATCATCAAATTCAACGCTAAACACGGGTTTGTGGATTCCTGGATTGTAATTTGTGTTTACAGTCTCTGACGGTTCCTTGAGATTTCAGAGATTTACATTTTCTTTGCTTCTTATGTGGACTTTGATGTGTGACAGGCGTGGGAAGAACCCTCTTTGTTTGGTTTTGGCTCCGACAAGAGAACTTGCTCGTCAGGTTGAGAAGGAGTTCAGAGAATCTGCTCCAAGCTTGGATACTATCTGTCTCTATGGAGGTACACCGATCGGACAGCAGATGAGGGAGCTTAACTATGGTGTTGATGTAGCGGTTGGAACTCCCGGTCGTATCATTGACTTGATGAAAAGGGGAGCTTTGAATCTATCAGAGGTTCAGTTTGTGGTTCTTGATGAAGCTGATCAGATGCTTCAGGTCGGATTTGCCGAGGATGTCGAAGTCATATTGGAAAAGTTGCCTGAGAAACGTCAGAGCATGATGTTTTCTGCAACTATGCCGAGCTGGATCAGATCTCTCACCAAAAAATACCTGAATAATCCTTTGACGATTGATCTTGTGAGTAATTTCATACCTACTTACAATCCATAAATTGCAACCATACACTGCAAATATTGATCTTTGCTTTAGCAAAATTGTTAATGAGGTGATAATTGTGTTGTAGGTTGGAGATTCTGATCAGAAACTTGCCGATGGAATTACTATGTACTCTATCTCAGCAGATTCTTATGGTAAAGCTAGCATTATTGGTCCTCTTGTAGAGGTATGCTTTGCTTTTAAAACCCCCATTATATGTATCTTGCTGTGATATTTGGTTTTAGTTCTCAGTCATGTATGGCAAGTTTTTATGGTACCTTTTTCCTTTGCAGGCGCACGGTAAAGGAGGAAAATGCATTGTTTTTACACAAACGAAACGTGATGCTGATCGCCTTTCATATGGATTGGCGAAAACCTTCAAATGCGAAGCTTTACACGGGGACATATCCCAGAGCCAGAGAGAAAGAACACTTGCTGGTTTCAGAGATGGCAATTTCAATATCCTTGTTGCAACTGATGTTGCTGCTCGTGGACTTGATGTACCTAATGTCGACTTGGTGAGTCAAAACTACACACTTTCTTGTTCTTAACGAGTTTCAGTTTCTTATCTTATTAACTCATCTTTTGATTGTGTGAATAGGTAATTCATTATGAGCTTCCTAATAACACTGAGACGTTTGTTCACCGAACGGGGAGAACAGGTCGTGCTGGAAAGAAAGGAAATGCGATTCTCATCCACGGTCCAGAGCAATCGAGGGCTGTAAAGATGATTGAGAAAGAAGTCGGAAGCAGATTCACCGAGGTGTGAATCTATGACTTATTTACCATCTTTTTTTTTGTTTCTTGTGTTTAGACTAAACTTTGGTATCGGGGTTAACGCAGCTTCCTAGCATTCCTGTGGAGCGTGGAAGCGGAAACATGTTTGAAGGAATAGGTGGACGATCTGGTGGATCCTATGGAGGAGGATTCGGTGGTGGTCGTTCAGGTGGATACGGTGGTAGTGGTGGTGGAGGTTACGGTGGTGGTCGTTCAGGTGGATACGGTGGTAGTGGTGGTGGTGGTGGAGGATACGGTAGTGGTCGTTCAGGCGGATCAAGCAACCGTTCTTCTGGTTACGGGGGCTTTGGTTCAGGAGGTTCAGACCGTTCTTCAGGTTACGGGGGCTTTGGTTCAGATCGTTCTTCACAATCAAGTGGAAGGAGCAGCTTTGGTGGGTTTGGATTGAAGGATCCTAACAGATCGTACTGAGAAGTGTTGGGTGGGTTTTAACCCGACCGGCAATAATGTTGGACTTGGTGACTCGAGTAGAGCTTAGTTACACAAGGAGTCAAAGCTATATATAAATCTGTAGCTCCTTCTTGCCTTATAAACAAACATTTTTTTTAAGTTATGTCATATTCTCTAATTTATTTTTATTTTCTACATCGGTAGAAAAATTGTTCCTTTTTTTGTAATCTGGCTACTTCCATAAACATAAACGTTTACTCGTCCATCAGAAAGCAAAAGAGGTGTATGAATAAAAGCAACACTTTTATCTGCTTGAATTGGTTTTGTTATAGTAATTTTCTCATTCGTTAAACTATGTATCTGTATTTGTATGATGCTTCTCAAACCTTAGAATCGTAAGGTTCTCAATTCTCTTACATCTAACAAATAACATTGTCATCATCAGTTGGGTACAAAAGCAATCCTCTTATGTTTCACAACTCTTGAGTGGTTCCACTTTCAATCTCAAAAGCATTTTGCTTATACAACATAACGATAGGTAACATAACGACCAGCGGTTTCACTCGGACGTATGATCTTCACGACCTGGCCACGTTTTAGTCCAAAGTATCTTGCGATTGGATCAGTCACTTGGATCCTTGGAAGCTACACATCCACAAGTTTCAAACTTTAATTACACAGAACTAAAAGCTCATCACCAAGAACAATGATACTACAAAAAGAAGAAGTACTAACCTGTGTCTCCTTCACTGTGTATCTCTCCAGTAAAGTTTTCTTTTCTTCAGTGGTAAGAACTTGGTGCTCCGGAACAAGAACATGCTCTTTAATGTTCACAAGCATTTCCGCCTCCTGCACTAACCACAACATGGTTAAGGATTGTGGTGTTGACACAACCACCAAGAGACCAAAGACCACCCGACCCACAAAGTGTGTTTATTACCTGGAAAACTTCCAAATGAAATTTTGAGGAGATCTCGCTTATGCAAGTTCGGGCAAAAGGAGTCAAGTTCTGTTGCACCACCAAGATTGCTCTAAAAACATTTTCTGATTTCATCCGGTTTGTGTACACCTTCATCGTCTTAACACCAACTTTCGCTTCATCAGGGAAGAAGATGTAGAGCTAACAACAGGAGGAGCATGAATCAGATATTAAGACAAAGAAAACAAACACGTAAAAGCAATCTTGCTCTATGCTTTGGCAGTTATTCTATGCAAATGGCAACAAACAGAATTATGTACAAACACCATCCCCACAGTTTCTTACAGACTAAGAGTAAGAGAGAGCTATCTATCTTTTCTTCAAAATCTAGTTTTCTGCAACGCTTCATGTCTACTTGCAAAGTGAACGTTTCTCTAAAAGTAAGACCCCTGAGCTTTTCGTTAAACAATTACATGTTGTCTCATAATCAATCTTACAGCTTCAATGACTTTTAGAAACTGTAACACCAATAAGATAAGCAATGATGTCTCTCAGCCCAAGAACACTAAACGGAGAGTGTACATACTACACATTGAGACCCCATACCTGATCATTGCTATCATTCCTCTTAGCTTTGAGAGTAACAAGATCCTCCCTTTTCATGTTGTCGCCATATTTCCTAACAAACTGTGATAGGTTCATCGTAATTTCAGAATCCGCGATAAAGTAGCCACGGTCCTTGAGCATCTGCATCAACGTCTTCTGGATTCTGTACAGCTTTCTGATTTCTTCTTCCGTTAGACCCATCTCTTCACCCGACAAAACTGCAGATACATATATGAACACGCATCTCATGAATTAGGGAAACTTTAGCACAGGGCTCCCGAAACAAGAAGCCGGAGCCAGCTCGACCCAGCGATTCCATAAAAAGTTTTCATCTTTTTTACTAATCGAGGGAACAATTTAGGTTTTATCAATCTCTTTACTTTGAGATACGATACAAAGGTAGGCTATGTAATTGGAAAGTTAAAAACTTTTAATAAAAACAAATACACCAAACTTACGTTGAAAGATATAATCGCGGGAGAACGATTGAAGAAGAGATTTACAGAGAGAGACGGCACCACAAAGCGAGGAGGAAGAAGAAGCGGCGTTCAAGCTTTCCGAAGCTCAAACCCTTCCTCAATTCTATTAAATAGTTTATTTATAGCATAATGAAGCCCCAACTTATACGAAATTTCTGTTTTCATCCCCGAATTTTATTTTTTGAGTTTTTAACTTCAAGGCCCAATTAGGCCATATGGGCCTGTACGCGCTGGGTATAATTCGGGAGACCCGACCCGGGATACCAACTCTAAACCCTTGAAACCGCACTTTTCTTGTTAAAAAGATCTATAAACCCTTTCTCTCTCTAAAATCCTAATTATGAATTTTTGGGTTTTTTTTTTTTTTTGAGAGAAATGAATTTTTGGGTCTCTACACCTTCGATCAAATTTAATTATAAATTTGAGATGGTGCAAGCGATAGTTTCTGCGCATAACCCAAGAGATAACGATTGTTGCGGATTAGTTTGTAGATGTCTTCTTTCCGTGTGCTACAAGTCTTTTAGTCAAAACTGTAGACGATTTTATCGTTTTGCATGCACTAGACTTCCGTGATTGATTGCTATAAATAGACAGCATTTGATGAGTTATAAAATGCCAAAAATCAAAGCACTTTGATTAATCAATTTTAATTGTTCGTCTTTGATCTGCACCTAAGTAATGGCAATGGCAGGACCGAGGCTCTTCTCTTCCGGCGCCATATCCTGTCGTGCAGTGTGTCCCAACCATCTTCTGAAGTTTAGGGTTCCTCTCGCCGTAGCAGATGCAAGGATTCCGGCGATGGGAGGCCTGAGATATTTGAGCAAGATGACATTTGAGAAGAAGAAAACGGAAGATAAACAAACGGAGAAAGGCTCGAGCGAAGGCAAGGCTGATCAAGGGAACAAAGGGGAGCAATTAATCGTTAGCTATTGGGGTGTGAAGCCTATGAAGATCACCAAAGATGACGGAACTGAATGGAAATGGAGTTGCTTTCGGGTAATTTTACGAAACAAAAGTATTTTGCTTTGTTTTTTCTGTCGATTTATGTGTGCGATTTTGATTAATTTTGTGGAATAATGGAATTAGCCATGGGAGACGTATAAAGCAGATCTGACGATTGATTTGAAGAAGCACCATGTTCCATCGACTTTAGCTGACAAATTAGCTTATTGGACGGTTAAATCTCTTCGATGGCCTACCGATTTGTTCTTCCAGGTCTCGTTCCTTGTCAACCACGTTTTAGGTACTATTGTTTAAAACAAAGCACAAGAAATATTTGTTCATTTTGGAGCCTTTGTACGTTTTTAATGCAGAGGCGGTACGGATGCCGAGCGATGATGCTGGAAACGGTAGCAGCGGTTCCAGGAATGGTTGGAGGAATGTTAGTGCACTGCAAATCGCTGAGGCGGTTTGAACAAAGCGGCGGTTGGATCAAAGCACTTCTTGAAGAAGCGGAGAACGAGAGAATGCACTTGATGACATTCATGGAAGTCGCAAAACCGAATTGGTACGAACGCGCCCTCGTGATCGCAGTCCAAGGCGTTTTCTTCAACGCATATTTCCTCGGATACATAATCTCACCCAAGTTCGCTCACCGTATGGTTGGATACCTTGAGGAAGAAGCAATCCACTCTTACACTGAATTCCTCAAGGAACTCGACAACGGTAACATCGAAAACGTTCCTGCACCAGCCATAGCCATTGATTACTGGAGGCTCGATGCAGACGCAACGCTTCGTGATGTTGTCATGGTTGTTCGTGCTGATGAAGCGCATCACCGTGACGTTAACCATTATGCATCCGTAAGTATTTATATTTTTGATCAATCATGATCATCTCTACTCTATATGTAATGGTACAATACTTATGAATTTTAAACCTATGGTTGTTTGTTTGAAACAGGATATTCACTATCAAGGTCGTGAGCTGAAGGAAGCTCCCGCCCCGATTGGGTATCACTGAAGCAGTATATTCTTTTTCTTGTTCTTTTTTTTTTTGTTGACATCTGGCTCCTCCTACAAGGGATTTGGTTTAAAATTGTAGGCCAGTGAGTAAGCAAGTTTTTGTTTGTAACTTCATAAATGATGTTTTATTTTTATTTTTGTCACGGCTTCATAAATAACTTTAATTTCTCAAAGAAAAACATTTTTTTGGCGATAGAAAAAGTAGATAATTTGCTGAATAACCATAAAAAAAAACATATTTAAGAAACTAACCAAAACCCCTTACGTGGCTAAATCCTGATCACTGGATATAGTTTTTTTGGTTAGTTTCTTAAATATATACTGTGTTTTTTATAGTTATTCAGCAAATTAATTAACCCAAAAGAGTACCAGAGTATTTCCAACTCCACTTTACTTTTCACTCCAAATTCCAAAATATAATAAAAAGAATTATTCCAAATATAGAGTAATTAGATTTTATATTATAGCTTCTTCACTCTCGCATGTTTATAAATGAATGTTTTCAAGATTACACAGAAAATTAGAAATGTAGGTAATATACCAATAAACATAAATTATGTTACGAATCTCATCACAATCAATATGATTTTTTTTCTCTTTCGGTCTCAAATCTCAAATCCGAAAACTCATATACTTCTCTCCTCTCTTATCTAGTGCCTTATCATCAATCAGTCTACTAAGAAATTCTCAGGTTTATTATGATTATTAATGTATAAATTATATAGCATGTTGGTCTGATGCAATATACTCGTTGTTGGTCTGATGCAATATACTCGTTGTTGGCCAATTATAGTGGCAGCTAAAGCTAATTACCTCATACTCCCACCGTTGTAGAATCGTTCTCCTTGTCAAAGTAATCTTCGACATCACCTAAAAGTTAAAACACATGAATTAATCAAACATAAGACTATTAAGACTAAGACAATTGTGTTATTATTTAATATCTCTACCTTCTAGCTCCACGAAGCCACGTAACCAATTCCGAGTGCACAGTAGTGCTTGGACATTCTTCGGGAGGAGGCGGTTTCTAAACGGACTCAAGACTCGACCTCCAACACTGAATGCTGACTCTGATGCGACGGTAGTGATAGGAATTGAAAGCAAATCGGCTGCTAAAGATGCTAAATCACCATATCGCTGGCCAGTGCTCTTCAGTAGTTTAAACCTCTACATCCGTAAAAGCCTTTGCCTCTAATCTTGGATCGTCCAAGTAGAGCTCCAGATTTGACTTGGCATTTTCTTCGGTTGATTGGATGGTCTTCTCAAGTTCGTGAAGTTCCTACATAAGAGAGAACATAAGAGAGTTAAAACACTTACAAAGTTCAAATCATAAGAGAATTAAAAACATTTACAAAGTTCAAATCATCTTCTAAGGGTGATTCGGTAGGAGCTCCAATGGAGTTGTTGTTGTTGAGAAGTTAGAAGAAGTAGAAGTCCAAGACTTTGTCCTATGTTCGTCATACATCAACTTCAAGTTTTTCTTGACGATCTCAACCTTCTTCTCTGCGGTTCGAGGATCCAACTTGGAATAAGCTGATCTGAGGATTTGCAGCTTCAACCTCGGGTCTAAAACAGCTGCAATGGCCAAAACAATACTGTATTCATCCCAGTATTTTGTAAACTTAGTCTGCATTCTCCTAGCCATCTCTTCAATTCCTTCATCACCACAACTCAAAAACTTCTTCAATAACATTCAATCTTCCACACGTGAAGAAAATATGCATTGGCCGTAGGGTAATTAACTCCTGAGAACAAAGTAGTGATGGCGCTAAAAGGCTTCAGCAATTCGCAGATTTTCTGTCCTCTATCCCATTCTTCCTCCGTAGGCAATGATTTATAATTCCTATCACACTCCTTAAACCTAACAAATGCCTCACGGAACTGTAGAGCTCTTGCTATCATGTCATAGGTGGAATTCCATCTTGTGGGAACATCTAAAGACAGCCCAGCACTAGTCTTAATCCCAACACTAGCAGCACATGCGGCAAAGGCATCAATCCTAGACCCACTAGCTTTCACAAACTGACACTTTCTCGAACATTTTCCACAAGACTATGAGCTAGGCCCAATCCAATTTGCATAATGAGATTCAAAATATGAGCAGAGCATCTAACATGAAAAAACCTCCCTTCACACAGCAATCCATTACCATTAATCATCAGAAGACAATGCTTGAGAATGCTTTGCATATTGTCATTGTTGTTAGCATTGTCGAGAGTCAATGAGAAGACTTTTTTCTCTATACGCCAATCCTTCAAGACACTCAGAACCTTATTAGCTAGTTCTTGACCTGAATGTGGATGCTTTACATCACAGAAAGCTAGAATTTATTGTGCAGTCTCCAAATTTCATCTACGAAATGAGCAGTCAAACACATATATCCTTGCATGGTATGTTTAGCAGTCCACATATCTGCTGTTAGAGATATTCGTCCTTTGTATTCTGATAATACATGTTTCACCTTTTCCTTCTCCAACAGAAACCTTTTATACACATCAGCTCCAGCAGTTTTTTACATATGTGCTCACAACTGGGATTCAAGTATTTGTCCCTAGCTCGGACCTTTTCATATCAACATATCGAAAAGGCTGATCATGATAGATTATAATCTCAGAAATCATCTCACGGTCTACTTTAGGATCATACAGCTGCCTATTTTGACTAAACTCTGGAGGCCTATTTGGACAAGTCTCTAAATGCGTATCAAAGCTGTTGTTCCCCCACCTAATTCACTAACCAGCTTCTTACTACAATGCATGCACTTACTCCTTCTTTTTCCATCATTTTCTACTCCGAGAGGTCTAAATTCATTCCAAACAAATGACCTTTTTTCGTTTGTTAGAAGTGGTTACCGTTTGAGTAGCTTCAGTAGCTTGAGTTGCTTGAGTAGTTGATGCTTCCCGAGACACTGTTTCATCTTCCTCATCCATTGCTTCTGTCTGTTCCTCGGCTCTTCTATACTCTTCCTCGGCTCTTAAATTTCCAATAATGATATTGACTGTTGATCCAATTCTACACGTATATCAAAATTATATCAGAGAAAATGAAGGCAATCCAATACAAACCGTAATAAGCTTTCAACAGCTAAACAGATGAAAACGAGTTGCAACTAGAAACCTCTCCAACACAAATTCTAAGATGCCTAAACAAGATCGTCCCAATTTCCAGAACGAGATCACAGAAGAAGACGAAATTAGATCACAGAAGCGCAAGTGGTTCACCAACTGATGGGTACAGAATAACCCTTACTTTCTTCGAGCTTCGAGTTCGCGTTGTGGTCACCAATGATGGGTCGCGGCTCAGTGACGTCGCTCGCTCCTGGGTTTCGTTTCCACCCTTCGCTACTACCTGAAGCGCAAGGTCTGCAACAAGCCCTTTAAGTTCGATGCTATATCCGTTACCGATATATACAAATCCGAGCCGTGGGATCTACCAGGTTACTTTCCCCATCTCTTCTTCTTTTTCTGCTTTTCTCGATCGGATTGGGTACTCAATTATGATGATTTAGAATTCTGTTTCATTCGATTGATTTTCTCTCTTTGATATAGACAAGTCGAAGCTGAAAAGCAGAGATTGAAATCAGTCGCAGTGAGGAAGAAGAAGATTGAGTTTGTAACAAAGCGACGAACTCTGTTTTTTTTTATAACGACGTCGTTTACAACTTTTAACTATTAAAAAAAAAACCACGGGTACCCTATACCCTAAAGGGTAAACTCGTTAGGGTAATTTAATAAGGGTATCCGTCCAATAAATACCCATGTTTATTTTGGTTAACAGGGTAGGGTATGGGTACAGAATATTGATAAGGTTTTAGGGTACCCTACAGGTAAATACCCGTTATCCCACCCCTAGTCTGATGCAATATACTCGTTATACTATCTCGCTCTCATATCTCATATACGAAATTAAACAACTTGAATTGATCGGCTAGGAAATTCTTCGACGTCTCTTTCTTCTCTAAGATCTCATATCTCATCTTTTGTCTAGTAATTTTAATTATCAGTCAACTAAAAAAAATCGATAAGGTTTTAGGGTACCCTACACGTCTCTTTTTTGATAAGGTTTTAGGGTACCCTACAGGTAAATACCCGTTATCCCACCCCTAGTCTGATGCAATATACTCGTTATACTATCTCGCTCTCATATCTCATAAACAACTTGAATTGATCGGCTAGGAAATTCTTCGACGTCTCTTTCTTCTCTAAGATGTCATATCTCATCTTTTGTCTAGTAATTTTAATTATCAGTCAACTAAAAAAAATCGACATTTCTCTCTCACTCTAACATCTCAGATGTGAAAATTTAGGTTCATTCAAATGAATGTATGGATCATGTAGCATGTGGTATCACGTTGCTCTGAAGTAATATCTTTTTGATGTAGTGTTTTCAATGTTCTCTCGCCTTCAAATTTGAAAATAGCTTGAATCGATTGACTAGTAGCATCAATTTCTTCTTCTACATTTCTCTCTTGCTTTTAGAATCGAGATCTGAAAAGTCAGATACTTCTTTCCTCTGTTATCTAGATACTTTCGAACTGACCGAAACAATATAGATCCAGTGTGAACTATTCTATAATTGAGTGTGTATTAATTTGTATAGTTATATAACACTACAAGTATATAAATTTAGATAACATAAACAAGTATGTAAATACAATTGGCATTAATAAGATTCACTTTCAAAAGCTAACACAAAATCAAATCCAAGTAACCTTAATCCTCAATTCCTCACAAAACCCAACATATCTGCAAATTATGCAGGGTCTTTGCACTGTTGTGACCATTCCGGCATGTTCATGGTCTTTCTTATGGTTAGACCATCTCCAATGGTTTACTCCATTTTAGAGTGAAAAATGGAGTAACTCCAAAATGGAATTGTGTTTTCTTCCAATGGATTACTCCATTTTTTACTCCAAAAAAAGAATATTCTATATAGATATAAACATCTTTTGTTTATAAAATTTACAAATTGGCCCTCTATTTTTTATAACTTTCAAAAAATTATGAAATAACTTTTATTAAAAATTTATTAAATAAATATATTACATTAAATCATAAAAATAAAAATAAAAATATAGTAATTTATTTAAGAATTGTCATTAGTGTACTTTTCCCACCAATGATCAACCAATGCATTTTAAAGAGAAGCGATTACTGCATTATTAAACTGCTAGTAATTGTTGTGTTAAATTTGCTAGTGTTGCTTATTTTTAATTTAATTATTTGTTATCTATCTTAAGTTTACATTAATTTGCAATCTCTTAAAATAAAAATTAGTATTTGATTATTTATAAATTAGTTTCATGAATAAAATTTCAAATATAAATTTTATATAATGTGATATATGAAAAAATAATATTTTATCTAATAAATGAGATATTGTAATTAATATAATAGTTTAAATAATATTTTAATATTATAATTAAAGTAATACATTATAATAGTTATTTTTATAAAGAAAGTGATAAATTTAAGTAAATTAGTATTCAAATGACTTTAGTTCCACTCCAAAATAAATTGGAAAATAGAGTACCATTGGAAGAAAAATTACTGGAAGAAAATGTGGAAAATGTAGTACAATTGGAGATGTTAGAGATCGTCGTGCTAGGACATTTTAAGATAGAAGTGAGTCGCACAAAAGGAAGCTCATGTGCTATTTTTCCTTTCCAAATACGTCCTGAAATAAATTGAAAAACAACAAAAAAATTCCAGAAAAAAAGAAAGAAATTTCTTTGGCGGAGAAAGTGATAATAAACCACCACAAGGCCAAATAATACCCACACGATAACATTAAATACGACCAATGAGATTCAAGCTCTTGGCCACCACGCAAGTACCTTCCAGCCTCCCAAACATCTTGGTCTCCAAGAAAAAATCTACACCGCCTTGTGAATTTACATAAATACCCTCAGTCAAAGCAAAGTACAACCCAAAGTCCAGAAAACTGTTACAGCTCGACTGACACGTGGCCTGATCTCCTTAGCTATACGTCAAGGATTTCAATCGCAGACCGTTCGTTTTTCTATTTTATATATAAACCGTGCTAAAGACCCTTCTTCATAAAAAGCGTGTGAATAAGACGACAAAAGTAAACACACACAAAAAAAAGTTTCTCCTACAATCTTCCTATATTCTTGGATTGCTTGATTTTTCTCTGTTTCCGATCTGTATAATGATGATGAGTCGCGGTGGAGCCAAGGTGGCCTCGTCGCTGTTGAAGTCTGCTAGACCGCGGTTGCTCTCTACGTCTACGATCCGATCCATGTCTCACGAGACGAGCCGTCTTTTGAATCCTGCGGCGGCCGAGTTAGCTTCTCCGTTCGGCACGAGCGGTTGGATCTTGAACTCCAGAGCTCCGTCGGCGATTGGAGGCGTGCGCTTCGCCAGTACGGTTACCTTGGGAGGAAAAGCCCCGACTCAGGAGACGGAGTCGTCGTCGAATCCGAAAAAGTCGACGGAGAACGAATCCACCGGTGGAAACGCCGGAGGTAACAAAGGAGAGAAAGGAATCGCTAGCTATTGGGGCGTTGAACCGAATAAGATCACCAAAGAAGACGGTACTGACTGGAAGTGGAACTGTTTCAGGGTATGTTATATGTATACTCATTCATATCAATCTATGATCGTCTTCGTGTTTTTTTTTTTAATTTGAAATTTCTTCGCAGCCATGGGAGACGTATCAAGCTGACTTGACTATAGATCTGTCGAAGCATCACGTTCCGACGACGTTTCTCGACAGATTAGCTTATTGGACTGTTAAATCTCTCCGATGGCCTACCGATCTCTTCTTCCAGGTACAGATTCTTCTTCCACTTTCCCTGTTTTTTAAAAAAAATGGAAAACATCCAAATCTTGATGTCGTCATTGATTGCGTATAAACCTCATATATTTTATTTGATTCTCTTTATGGCAACTTTCTCTTTCTGCAAATTTCCAGTAATATTATATTGTTCACTCTGTTAGTGCGTGTGCTTAGAAATCTTTGATTATATTGACGCAGAGGCGATACGGATGCAGAGCAATGATGCTGGAGACGGTAGCAGCAGTGCCCGGAATGGTCGGAGGAATGTTACTCCACTGCAAATCGCTCCGGAGGTTTGAGCAAAGCGGAGGATGGATCAAAGCTCTTCTCGAGGAAGCGGAGAACGAGAGGATGCATCTCATGACGTTCATGGAAGTCGCTAAACCCAAATGGTACGAGAGAGCTCTTGTGATCACTGTTCAAGGAGTCTTCTTCAACGCTTATTTCCTCGGTTACTTGATCTCCCCGAAATTCGCTCACCGTATGGTCGGGTACCTTGAGGAAGAAGCAATACACTCGTACACTGAGTTCCTCAAGGAGCTTGACAAAGGTAACATCAAGAACGTTCCTGCTCCGGCTATCGCCATTGATTACTGGAGGCTCCCTGCTGATGCGACGCTTCGTGACGTTGTCATGGTTGTCCGTGCCGATGAGGCTCATCACCGTGACGTTAACCATTTTGCATCTGTAAGTGTACTTTTTGTCTTCTTCCATGTTGAAACCTTTATCTATCGTCTGTGTCTGATGAACATTGTTTACTTTTGCAGGATATTCACTACCAAGGTCGTGAGTTGAAGGAAGCTCCAGCTCCAATCGGATATCATTGATTTTTTAGCTATATGTATCTTGTTGAACAAGGAAGAGTTTGTTTTCTCAAGTTTTAAACTTTGTTCTAAAGAAATTTAAGAGAACAGTTATGCCTCTTCATCTTCTTTCACTTGTACATAAAGATCACCTCTACTACTTTGGAATCGGCTTCCTTGAATGTTATATTTGCTATGAATATTCTGTTTTTTTTTTTCTCTTGAAAGCAATATGTACTTTGAGTTTTGTTCTCTTTCTATGGGCTTTTGGGCTCTATATAATTTCTCGGCCTGCGTTATGATTAATAGGAGAAAAGCTGCTAGTAACATGATGCTTTGTCATAATCCTGATCGCCATTTTTCTATTATTAAACCCACAAATGGAGTAACTGATTACAAGTGGGATCGAATCCAGCCCATTATCCAATTAATAAAATATAAAGCAACAAGATAAGGAGGGACATCATCTCAGATGCTCCTCTACAAAAAAAAGTGATCAACAAAACTCTCCTTCAATCTATCCTACTCTTGTTAATGTTGTCTGACCTTTTTACCCTTAATGAATTGACTTTGACCCAGCTTCTCCCCCTTTGACCTTGACCTTCTCTCTCTTCTCTCTCTCCTCTCTACTCTCTCTCCTCTTCTCTCTCTTTCCTCTCTTTCCCTCCCCGACGAGAGACAACCGACGAGCTCCGTCGACCTCTGTTCGCCGCCGTTTCACCGCCGGAGCTTCGTGGAGGTCCGAAATTGAGGTATGTGTTAATTTTTTTTAGGTTTGGTGGTTTTTGGGTTTTAGGGATTTGAAATTGAAAAAGTAGGAGAAATTTGGATTTGATGCATTGGTGTGTAACGAATGTTTCTGGGTTGAATATGACTCTACATTGGCTACAAATGCAATACGGTGGCTGAATCGTGGTGAATTATAAGTTTTTGAAATCTCGATTGGATCTGAGAACCTGGATCTCTGCGAAAATAGTATAACTAGTAATACTAGAAACAATGGGAAACGATGTATAACTAGTAAAACTAGTATTTAACTGGGAACAAGTAGTGTATAACTTAGAAAAACTAGGGTATTACTGTCAACAAAAAACAGTATTGATCGAGATTTTGTGGGATTTTTTTTAGTTTTTGGCAGGTTAAAATGAGCAATAACATGGCCATACATTATAAATGTGAAGGTCTCATCAATGGTCTAATGTTCAAGACATCATTTGAGGAGATAACTATGCCGATGATCAGGGCCGGCCCTGAGGAGAGGCTGAAGAAGCATATGCTTTAGGCAGCAAAATTTTATCAAATTAAAGGGGCATCACTTTTGAAAATTTTCCTTTAGTTCAGTTGGTCGAGACCATCTAATTCTCCAAAAGTACAAGGGTTGATTCCCTCTAGGGGCATCATTTTTTAAAATGCCTTAGGCATCATTTGGGCTTGGGCCGGCCCTGCCGATGATCGAAGCTAGGTTATACAAGAAGCTTGGGTTAGATGAAAGTAAGATTAGATTGCAATTGAGTTACATTGCTAGATTGGGTGGATGTGAGCAAATGTCATATATTTGTGATGATGAGGATCTCTTGGTATATTTAACGCATTTGATAGTGAGAACCATAGATGTGTGTTGCTAGTGAAGTTGCTTAGTACACCGGAACAGCCCGTGCAACAATCGAGAGCCGGAACAAGCTCTTATGGTAAGAATTATAAGCGTGTTGATGATGAAAGCGTAGTAATAGGACCTAATGCCATAACGCTGCATGTTGACAACAGAGGTGGAAATGAAGAAGAAGAAGAAAAGAAGAAGAAGAAGAAGAGGAGGTTGATGATTCTGATAGTGATTCTGATAGTGATTCGTGGAATGTACCGGATTACATCAAGGAGGGTTGCTTTTTGGAGAAAACTTCAATTTATGATTTTGTATTGTCTTTTTGTAATACTGGTAAAACTATGAATTTGTGTTTGAGTTGACTTTTCAACGTTTGATTTATGTAATTTAATATCATTAGGCTATAAATTGGGTTATTTTATTGTTTTCTGTATAATAGTTGTAATACTATCAATATTGTGTTTCATTTGACTTTTCAAAGCAAATAATTGTTAGAACTATAAATTATATGGCAAACAAACATAATAATTGAAAAAAATAACTGATTGTCGAGATGGATTAGTTTTTAGTGTTAAAATTAAAATTCATATGGCAAACAAACATAATAATTAACCATCAACTTATTTTCAAAGAAACTTCAACTTACATGGTTTTTCCAAGAAACTTCCTTATACTTTAACAAACTCTTCATAAGGAGAACCAATTTGTTTAGTGAAAAGTACAATAATATCATTTTCGATCATATTATTGCACAGGACTATGATATTCTCATGGAAAACAATGTACTTGAACTGTAATACTAAAAATTATAACTTCTAGTTGGTGTAATACTAGGATAAGGTGGTGAAATTTTTGGGTCAAATTTTTCGAAATTTGGTATAACTAAGAACTTGGTATTACTACGTGTATTTTCCAATGGGGTAACTTTAAAATAGAGGCGGAAAATAAAAAATATAGGCGGGAAATTATAATTTTTAGGAGGGAAAGTGATTTTTTTAGGCGAAAAATACAATTCTTCTCTCTTTCCCACCTCTCACTTTTGTCATTCCAACCTCTCACTTTCTCTCTCTGCACAAATCTTTCTTCTCTCTTTCTTCTCTCTTTCATCTCTGGTTCTCTCTCTTTCATCCATCGTTCTCTCTCTTTCATCCATTGTTTTCTCTCTTTCATCCATCTTTCTCTCAAATCTCTCATCTCTCCTTCATCTCTCAGATTACAAGGTACAATATCCGCAATCTCAGATCTGGGTTTTTTGTGTCCTTTTTGGTGAGTAAAATCTTCAATTTCATATCTGTTCGTTTTTTATGTAGGATAATGGACTCCACTATCGCTAGCCATGAGTTTTTGGAGTTGAAGAAGAGATCCAGAAAGTTGGAAATACAGTTGAGGAGATGGAAAAGCAGCTTTATTATTGAAGACTTATCTGCAATTTCCGTGTTATTGACGACTTAGTATTCACTTTTGATACTCTGTTGTAGTATCACTTAGTATTTCTAATGTTATATAGTTGTACTAAGTTTCACTTTTGTTACTCGTATCACTTAGTATTTCTAATGTTAGATAGTTGTACTAAGTTTCACTTTTGTTACTCTGTCGTAGTATCATTTAGTATTTCTAATGTTATATAATTGTTCTTCGTATTTACAATGTTAAAACATAATCCCAACATAAATATGAAAATGATACATAATCTCGTAACACTTGGTATTTCTAATGTTACTTTGTAACACTGGGTATTTCTAATGTTACTTCGTAACACTATGTTAAACAAAGGTTCCAAAACAAAAGTTTCAAATTAAACAAAGGTTCCAAAACAAAGGTTCAAAATTAACGCATGCTCGTGGGTAGTTTAATGCCCTTGCAATATACATCCGGCTTCAAGAATAACTCTGGTCGCATCAAACCCTGCAACATACAAAGTTCAATATAACAAAATATTAGAAAATTTCAGTAGTTTTACCCGGTTTTCTTAGTTTTACCATCAAGCTAGTATTACCAAATAATACTACAAATTTCCTGCAAACCTGTTGCTTCATCCTCTTCTTCTGCCTCCCCCGTCGGGTCAGCCTTTGTGGGGACATGGTTCGGCGGGTCAGTATTCGGTGGGTCACCGTCTGTCGGGTCATCTTTTGCCGGCGGCGGTGGCTTCTCACTCGGGTTCGGGTTCTTCTTCCGCATATTTCTCGTCCTTGGTGCCATCTTTTGCTTGCCGTGAAACAGTCTCCGTCGCTGTTAGGGTTGGGAAGAAAGTGGTGGTTTTGGGGGAATTTCGGTTTCGTGAGAGAGAGAGACGGGATGGGACGTTTGAGTTTGTAAGGAAGAGAAGAGAGAGAGTTCGGGAAGGGAAGAGAGAACTTGAAGAAATTCTTCCAATTTTTTAATATCTGGCCCAAGTTCAAGAAAACTCATTTCAGGCCCAAGGTCAAATTGTAAATCTTATGTATTTCATCTGGTTTTATGGTCATTTCCATTGTTTAACAAAAAAAAAATTATAACGAGAGCATCTGAGGTTATTTGGTCACTTGCGAGAGTATCTGAGCCATTTTCCCAGATAAGGATGATGCAAAACAAACACGGCTCTGAACCCTCGCCGACGTTTTTCTCCACCGGCGATAACCACCGCCAAGCCAAATCTGGAAGCACATCTTCGACACCACTTGATAATTAGTATCTTCATCTAAACACCGGAAACTGAGACCAACGAGGAAAGAGCCGAGGCACAAAGAAAGGAAAGGAGAAGACAAAACTAAAAACTAAACAGAATCACACAAAGATCCGAACAAAGTCGGAAATTTTTATCCGATTAAACGGAAGAAGAGATCCGAGCATAGTCGGAGACCATGCAGACCAACTTGAATCTGATCTGTACCCGTGAGTCATGTACGTCGTTCCTTTGATTTCACCATCTAGCGAAAGAGAGCTCTGCGTGAAGAGCTTGCCGTTTGGTGTTTCGAAGTAGGATTTGCTGTTGCGCACACCTTGACAAGTGTAATACTCTCACTCACTTTTGGATCGGCCGTGCAGGCCCGTGCTTGGTATGTAATTTTAGCTTTACGTTTTTATTTATTTTTGCTATAACTGTAACAGTTTTGCATATTTTTATGAGAAGATTAAATGTCAGTTTTTAATTATAATTTAAATTGATAAAAGTAAAGAGATCTCTTTTTCTATATTGTCGACAAATATTAGGAAGTTTTAAATTGCCTGCTACAACTTTTCTTTTTCTCTGTTTACACATGAAAAAAGAATAGAGAAAGAGAACCCAGTGGATCTTTTAGTTAGAAGGGTATGTGTCCTTTTTTTTTTCGGGCCCCCAAACCTTTCAAATATAAAGCAAAAAGACATTACTACTACTAAAAAACATTATGAAAACAGTCAAATAAAAGTAATTCTTATCAAATATTTTGGGTGATTATGTGCACTTAACCAATTTTTTTCTCAAATACTAAGAGTCTCTCTCTCTAATGCCACCAAATTAATTATACATAATTGTGTGCATTAAAATAAGGGTATCTATCATGGCTATTCTTTTCATTTTACCATGGCCAGTTTAGGTCAAAATAATAGCAAACGCAATTACCAATAACTTTAATTATTATTATTTTTTTTCTCCATCAGCAAAATGGTAGAGGAAAAGCAAAAGGGCCTCCACATACCTCTTCCCTCATCAATTATTAAACACACAAATAAAATATTATATCTAACACTATATGTTGGTATAAAATATTTTCATATTTTGACTTTTCTCATCTAAAGAGGGAATTATATGTATAACAAAAAAAAATACAAATACAAATACGTCCTAATCAGCTGCCTATCCCCTATCTATCAACTGTTTCTATTATAAAGTAATGTTTTATACTTTCAACGATTAATCTAGTTTCATAGTATAATTTATTATTATTTGTGGCATTGTGTACTTTCCTGCATTTTCTAGATTTGAATGATATATATGATTATAATATAGAAGAAACAGTCATGGTGCCATGTTCGCTGTATATTATTTTAAAAGCCTCTATCACTATGATCCAATAATATTTTAAACAAACGATACGATTCAATTACCAATATTATATGGTTCAAGTATAAAATAATTATAATACAAAGAGCTCGCAGATTTCGATATGCCTTAGTGCGTCAATGAAGGGATTTTTTTTTTTACATATATCTAAGTATCTTCGCATACGACAAATCATATAAAATATACTCCATTAATATACGAAAATCAATATGCATAGTGTGTTTCTTTTTATTATAAACCATACGAATTTTAACCTAAAGAAATAATCGCTTTATGTAAATGGTTAATGCATGGTCTGATGGAGAAATTTCCCTCTGACGGCTAGGGTTAAGCGAACGATCAAAATAGTTGCCACGTAGGCAAAAAGCAATAACTCCAAAGTCACCACGTGTTATCTAAACTTGTCAATATTAGTAAGTAGTATTTTCTATCTGATATTTTTATTTTCTTTCTTCAATGAGTTTATCTCTTTTGGTTCCTTCATCGACGAGTTATTTATTTATTTTATTTTTTTTGCATAAGAGAAAAAGCAATCGAAAGAATCCCGACAAATTCATTTGGCGGGACTCATTACTCCGACGTGGCATTTTCAGTGCTTTATATTATTTAAATATTTTCAGTTCAAGGAGATTTACGTGACCGCTCATCCACGAGATAACGTAATCTCACCACTCTTAACATGCCACATAAGCACTTAACGCGGCTGTCATGCTTACCATCCGCGAACGACCGTGAGATTAGCTTTTTTCTTTTAACTATGTCGTTGATTGTATATTTGTATGTATTATAGTATCTACAGAGAGATATTAAAGGAGTAGCATCGACAGAAACAAGATCCAAGCCGACGAATTAAGAGAGAGCCATCTTTCACGTGTCATGACAATAATCAGCCACGTGTAATCAGTTTGAAACCACGTGGATAATCTTCGGATTTGCTATGCACGCGCTCCATAGCGCGTATTGTTTTGCTATTTAAAGTATGTGAAATTTACTGTTTTAGTCTAGTTACTCCACTGTTATTAATTTCGAGTTATGTATCCTGACCATTGACCCAAAAAAAACTTGCTTGTGTTTTAATTACAAAATCTAATATTTTTACGTGGGCCCCGATACACGTCACATTCATTCATCATATATTAAAAAATCAAATTCGATCGCTAAATTTAATACTCCTAATAAGTCATTAAAAATAGATATTCTAAACATTTGAAAATCACGTTATTGGATTGTCAAGTTAAAAGTAGAAACCTTTCCAAATTTCTAGTCTTTTTTTCCCCACGGACGATTTGCTGTACTTGTATATCTTAGGAGACGACGTTTTCGACCATGTCAAATTTTGAAAATAATGGAATAACTAAAATCTAAATTATCACACACCAAATAATTTTTGTTTGGGGTCAGATAATAATTTAGTATACTAAAGAAAAATACAATATCGTTTCACATCAAAATATCAGTGTTCAATAAAAATTGCTTGTTGTTATTCTTATTTTTTCATTTTAAAGTACTTTTTCATTTTGTTACTTTGTTAGGCATATATGCCATATATAATAGTATCAAATCCAGTTACAAAATATATATCATACTTTAATATTCTAAATACTTAAATCCTGATTATTAAAATCCAATCTAAGATTTTCGGTGTTTTTGTATATGTATATTTATAATAGAATTTTATATTTGTATTTAAGGAAACATACAAAACTTTTAGTGAACAGTATTTTTAGAACAGGACAAAAGAGGGAGAAAAATGGAGAGTAGCGGTGAAACAAATTAAAAAAAAATTGTGAGAAAAAAAATACTGAACTGTATAAAATAAGAAGGAGAGGAGCAATTCCACATTGGCAGCTAACTGTGGGGCCCACACTTCTCGGAAGTTCCGTGACCGCGACTTGAGTGAAGAAGGTCCCACATACTTTTCCCTCTCTTCTCATCTGAACCGTTGAGTATTGCATCACTGAACGTCTCAGATCAACCGGTCGGGTGCCAACTCAACACCTTTTTTAGTTTTTTTTTACGGGATGACGCTTTCTGCCAAGTCAGATTATTAAAACTGATAAATCTAACGGCTGAGTAAGAACTTCGCTCTTAGCAGCAAATGGTCTCAGCCGTTGATCCGTATATAATGAGTTGAATTATATTTTAGATTGTGGTGGACCCAGCTTTGTTACTTTATAGGTTTATTTGTTTAGCTCTCCCTCCCTAATAGAATTTAAAAAAATCAGAGACTATTATATCGTTTATTCAATTATAGAAATTTGCAGTTATGTCAATTTGACTAATTTTTACATCTAACCTAGGAATGATCAATATAAGATTTTATCTTTCCCAATTGCAATTGATATGATTGAAAATTAAGGCTTTTAAGTTTTCTGAGTAGTTAAAAATGAGATATACGCTGGTATAATTTATTTTGATATTCTTCCTTTTACTATGAGCTTCTAAGGATCTAAAAGTTCAAAAGATAAAAACTTAAAAGTAATAACTTTTTCAATCCCATCTTTGACATCCATTATGGTTTGGTATATTTTATTACTCTGAGGAGAAATAAATACAGAATACGTAAGTCAATAAATTAAGTATTTAGAAAAAGTAAATATCTAACCATTTATTTACTGCAGGGCCAATAGAAATATTTATTTACTGCCACCAAAAAAAAAAAATACTAGCCATTTGATTCAGTTAAAGGGCAACAAATGGAGAAGAGAGGTTGAGAAGTGGAACCTGATATGATTAATTTTACCGGTTGGATCGGTGTGTGTGGACCGTGCGGTGGTCACAAAGATTCCATTCTGATAGTAAGATTGCCTTTACCAAGGTCTTTAATTACCGGTAGTAGCCGGTGATACATCTTCTCAAGACACATTTTGAATTAAAATAATATCATCTTTGTGCGTGTATATGTCAGTATTTTTGTTTTCTTTTTTCACACGAGTCATCGCGATTAGTGGACAACAGTACACTACCCCAGGAGCCTTTTAAGAAATATTTTATTGCATTATTATATTATAATTATTTTAATTTAATATTATTATCTTCTTGTTCGAGACTTTCAATATATTTATTGTTTCTTTTCATTTTTGATTTTAATTTCTCGACACAACAAAGTCAATAAAAAATTGGTAGCGATAACATACACGGAAGCGTGTGATGTCAAACACATGACACGTGGCAGCTTAATGCTTAATAACTTGGTAACAGTCCAAATAATTTTTCACATGAATCCGACTCGGAAAGAGTATTACGAATATCGAAATTAAATGATACTAATAAACAAAACAATACAATTATTAAAAAATAATTTATGTTTTTTAATATTTTATGTGTGGGTCCCACGTCGGATGCTGACTATTAAAATAATAAAAGAATACGTTTTTGCTAGTAATAAAATAATAAAAAGAAAATTTCGGTGGTAAAAAAAAAACAATAAAAGAGGAAATATCGGTTATTGATATGAGATCTCTTTAATGGAGGGCCAAGATGTTGTCACGCTGGTATATATCGAATGGAGACCGTTGGATGCGTACACACCGACGGTGAAGATTAGGAAAAGGTTTTACGGCAGGAGATATGAGCCGTGGATTTATTCGCTACTGCTTTTATTATGAGGAGCACGAATAAAGGAGATAATGGGAAGCAAGTAGAGAGATAGAAGAAAAAGAGAGATAGAAGAAGGTGAGAGAGAGAGAGAGAGAGAGAGAGGTGAGATTAGGGGGAAAAAGAGAAGGAACCGGAAGCAAATAGAGAGAAGGAGATGGATAGAAATAGAGAAGCTAGAAGAGTACCCATGGCGGCTGCCGGAAATGGCTTGTCACGGCGGAGGCATAGAGCCGGGAGTTTCAGAGATTCTCCAGGTTTTTTATTTTGATTTATTCATTTTCTTCAGATCTGAGACAGACCGTTTGATTCTGATGTTTTTGTATTTCTGGGTTTTTTTTTTCTCAGAGGAGGACGGTCCGGTGGAGTTACCGGAGGCGGCGAGGCTGAGAGATCGAGGAGGGAGTGCGAAGAAGGAACGAGATCGAGAACGTGATAGAGACAGGGAGAGGGAAAGAGAACGCGATAACCGGGAGAGAGATCGGTTAAATAGCCGGAGCAAAAGGAGAAGAGGAGAACGGTTAATGATGGTTCACGGTAATTTAGACGACGGTGGCGACGACAGCTCGGAAGAGAGTGTCAACGACGACGAAGAATATGACGACGGCGGAGGCGGCGTAGGACCACCGTCCTCGTTGAAGATGCTTCCTCCGTCGAGCAATATCTCCGCCGCTTCGTTTTCATCGTCTCTTTCGAATCACCACAACGGCAGCGGCAATATTCACCATCACCACCACCACAGCCACAACCACCAGAGGAAAAACTTCCCGCCAACATCGAAGATTTTCAGATCGCCTCCTTCTCCGGCGCCGGTGTCCCCTCTCGTCTCGTCGTGGAAGGCCGCCGATGAGATGATCGGCGTCTCGGTTCCTCGAAAAGCTCGGTCAGGTAGAGAGGTGGAAATTACGATATGTTTATACCCTTCGCAGATCAAACCTCTTTTCATTTGTATATCTAATTCGTTTTCTGGTTTCAGCTTGTACAAAGAGACCGCATGAATCATGGGCTTCAAGTGCTACCGGCGGTGGTGTATTTGCTTCCGGGGAGCAAATCCACCGGCAAGTATCGACGTCTCCTGCTAGAGCTAGTCCGGCTTCCATTTTAGCTTCTCCGTCTCCTCCTGCTCCAACATCTCCTTCTTCATCCAGCGTTTCCGTCCGGAAAAAGATGGTTAGTCTCTCTCTCTCTCAGGATTCACTCAAATCTCTCCTTCCTCTCAAATCTCCGATTTTATTGACTAAAGAATTTTATTTCTTCTGAAGCCGTCGGGGACAAAGCAAAAGCCACTCCCGCCGAAGTCATCATCATCGTGCAAGCTATCATCTCCGGTGGCCGTTCAAGACGAGATCGAGATCGAGATCGCAGAGGTGTTGTACGGAATGATGAGGATGCCTTTAGCTACGTCGAAGCAAGAATCCGCCGGTAACGATTTGGGAGAGGCCGGAGCAAAAGCAACTGTAGATGTCAAATCCAGAGTATCTTCACCGATCTCAAATTCACAAACTGTTCTCCAGTCTTCCATAACTCTAGCTGCAAATTCGAGCTCGTCTAATATTTCTGCCATTGGTAAGTCTTCTTCATTCACACCAATCTGTTCTGTTTTGTTCTTTTTATTATTATTTTTTGCTCATTGTTTGTTTTGGTTTCAGCTCCGAAAAGAAAGAAGCCGAGGCATGTCAAGTATGACGACGAGAACAGTTCTAGTTTACCATCACGAGCCATCAAGTCCGAAGCTGAAGCTCCATCTAAAAGTCAAGTTCCGTTCGGTGATCAGCTGAAGAGATCAGGATCCGGCGAAGAAAACAGCTCAGTATTGGATTCGACCAATCCTCAACCCAGAGAAAGTAACGCGGCGTTAGATTCGAGATCAGCCGAGAAAAAAGAAAATAATCCGTCGAAAGAGGAAACTGTATCGCCGAAAGTGGAATCTTCTTCAGGATTTAGATCCGATGGTGATGGGGCTACCATTTTAGGAGTCAAACCGTAAGTAAACAATCTACACATTTTTTTGGAATTTTTTTTTCCTAATTCTTGCGCTCAGAGAAGTTACTCTTTAATCATGCAGAAGTTCGCCGGAAAAAGAGAAGTTTGAGATAGATCTGATGGTAAGTTTCAGTTTTTTTCTTTTTCTTTTTGTTTTACTTACAATATTTTTTCTGTTTTTTTTTGTAAAAAAATTATCCTAATTTTTATAAACCGGTTTAGGCGCCACCGCCGGTTAGATCTACATCGGAGAGAGGCGGTGAGATGGAATGTGTGGCAGCAGAAGCGAAACCTAAAGTCACGGAAGTGGAAACGGTGAGTGGGACCTACTTTTGTTTATGATAATTGGGGATATCCATCATTACTTTTCCATTTCTTTTAATTTGGCTCTCTTTTCTTATCTTGTTCCCTTTTACCCCCTTTTTTTAATTCTGTCCGGGGTCACTTCTGCATGATGAAGCAGGAAGCAAAACCTCTGCTAAAGGAAGATGGAGGTAATGCGACGATTAATGAGTCTGAGGAGAAGAAGCGACCTAGAGCGGTGGCTGAAGTGGAGCCTCATAAGTCAGAGAGGAATTGTGACCTCAAACTCGACTTGGATAAATCTGATCACGTGGGTGTAATAAACAAGCATCATGTTCAGAAGCAGACACCACCGCAACAACAACAACAACAACTATCTGTTCCGGATAAAACAGGTAAAGAAGCCTCTTTCACTTTTTTTTTGAGTTTTTTCTTACTCTTGCGTAAGTTTTGGTTTCTTTAATTCAATCTTTCTCTGAATTTTCCAGCTCAAGCTACTCCTATGCCTCTGCATATGTCAATGCCTGGCTGGCCTGGTGGTCTTCCTACAATGGGGTAACTTTAGCAAGTGAAACATTGTAGAAGTCTCTTTTTTGTTTCACCTGTATTAATAACAAACTCTGTGATTATTAAACAGATACATGCCGCCTACACAAGGAGTTGTGCCTACGGATACTAGTTCCTTGTCATCGGCGGCATTGCAGGTAATTTTGATAGCTTTCTGATTCATTCGAAGAATCCCCTCATACCTTTCATTACTGATTTAAAATTTTCTCTTGCAGCCTCCTCCGCATCTACTTTTTAATCAGCCGAGGCCTAAGAGATGTGCAACACACTGCTATATCGCTCGCAATATTCAATCACATCAGCAATTCACAAAGATGAATCCTTTCTGGCCTGCAGCAGCAGGTTCAGCTCCATTGTACGGGACCAAGGCCTGCAATCTCAGTCTCATGCCTCCCACTGAACTGCAAGGGACTGTTTTGGGAAGAAGTTCCAACCCTGTTCCAGATAAGAACTCTCAGTCTACGTCCAAAAGCTCAGATACAGCTCAGAGAAATCAAATATTGCTCCAACAAGCTCTGCCTCCAGGAGCAGCTAACAGCATGATGGTTAGTCATTTTTTTTGGTTGTCCATCTAAGCATGCTTCTCATACCATGTTTTGGTCATCCTTCTTGCAAGCTGATTGTTCTTGTTTCTTTTATTGTAGCATGGCCCGACATTCATTTTCCCAGTGGGCCAACAGCCTCATGCAGCTGCTACAATAGCTGCCGCATCTGTCAGACCTCCTAATAGTGGCAACACAGCTTCTTCTGGCGCGACAGCTACTGCAAACTCCATGAATGGTTCTGCATCAGCTACTCCAGCTGGTGCCCCAACAATGACCTTCAGTTATCCGGGCATGCCAGGCAATGAAACGCAGTACCTAGCCATCTTGCAGAACAATGGCTATCCATTTCCAGTCCCAGCACATGTTGGTGCACCACCTGCGTATAGAGGAGCTCCTGGGCAGCCGATACCATTTTTTAATGGTTCATTCTACTCCTCCCAAATGATCCAGCCTCCGTTTTCTCAGCCACAGAAGCAGCAACAGCAACCGCAGCAGCAGCAAGCTGGCCAAATGCTCCAGAGCCATGCTCCGAGCAACCAGAATGGAAGTGTATCCACTGGTTCCTCAGCAGCACAGAAGCATCTGCAGAACCAACAGCTGAGGCCACCAACAAATCACGGGAACTCCCAAGGATTTCCAACTCATAAAGTCCAATCTCAGCCTTTGAGTTTCCAGCAGAGGCAGCAACCTAGAGACAATGCGACTCAACATAGCGAGACTGTGGGAGAAGATAGCCCATCAACCGCTGATAGCCGGTCTTCTCGTTCCAATGTTGCCTACGGCCAGAACTATGGCATGCAGATGCAGCCAACTAACTTGGGTTTGATGAGTTCAGCTGCCCCAGGCGGAGTGGTCGTATCTTCGAGCAATCATGGTGAAAAGAAATCACAGCAGCAGAGTTCAAAGGCCGGTGTGGAATCGTTTCAGTCCCAGGGTTATGCTATGACCTTTGCGACATTCAATGGGGCGAATAGTGCTCCTTCCCTGAACATGTCATCAATTGCTCAGAATCACGCTATGTTCCACAGTATTCCGGAAGCAGCGAGGCAAGGCTATCAGATGATTGCAGCGAATGTTGCTGCTCAAGCAGCCCAGCAGAAGATGAACTACAGTGCTCCTTCAGATGACGGGAAATCTGGGTCTAATGCTTCTGCTAATGCGATGGAAGAACAAAGGAAGACAGGGGGAGGAGCAACAGGGAAAGCGAGCGGTGTGAATAGTGGGCAGTCTATTGCTTTCTCTAACAAACACGACTTGGGTGATGCATCTGTTTCTGCTGTGACGAGTGGTAGCATCGTCGATACATCCCGTTTGCTCAACCTTGGTTCTGCTATGCCACAGAGTTCCAGCTCTATGCCGACGTCTCATCATCAACAACAACAGCAGCAGCAGCAGCTTATGCAACAGCAGCAGCATATGCAACGGAATCAATCGCAGCAGCCTTATACCACCATGTATCTCCAGAAGCAACAACGGTATGCAACTTCAGTGGCTGCTTCAGCTGCTAGAACCAAAGGGTCCGTGGCGAGTAACGGGAGTGGTTTCCCTGATCACAACATCACTGTATCACCCGCGGGAACCGCTAAGTATCCAAATGCCAACTCAGGGTTTCCTCAGAACCTTGTCCAGTCGAGCAACAGTCAGGTGCAGTCTCCTCAATGGAAAAACAATTCACCAAGGGCAACGAACTCTACCCAAGCCCAAGCTCACTCTCCTTCCATACTGTCGCCATCATCTTCTGCTGCCGCTGCGTCGTCCCTAAGAAACGTCTCTCATAAACAGCAAAGCCGTCCCCAGCAGTCGCAGATATCTTTTGCAGCGAACTCAAAGCCTATGGCTTCTGGTTCACCAATGCAGCAGATGCAAGGAGGTACCAACAACCAAGCTCCGTCTCCACCAATGTTAGTTGGGTCGCCTTCCACATCTTCCGTCTCTAAAAACGCCAGCGGGAGCCCGAGAACAACTGCTTCCGCTTCCTCAGCGGCGAACAAAGCTGGACAAGCTTCCTCTATTACTCACTCATCATCTCAGCCGTCCAAGAGCTTACAGTCTGCATCCGTGGCGTCATCTACTGGTGGAAGGAACAATGGTCCATCTGTTCTCGGAAACCCGACCGCGAGCTCCGGATCCAAGTCCCAACAACAACAGCAACAGTTGCCAAAGCACGGGTTGCAGCAGCAAGCCCAGCTTTTCTTTTCTAATCCTTACATGCAATCTCAACACCAACAGCAGCAGATCACTATGTCTCCTTCTGGTGGTTATTACATTCAAAGACATCAGCAACAACCAGGTTCCGCAGCCACTGCTGGCGCCACGTGTCCTCCAGTCACCCTCTCAGGCTGCACGACGGGTGCCGTGACGGCCACTTCAGATCCAGCGAAAGCCATCGCAGCTGCAGCAGCAGCCGCCAATAACATGAAAGGAGGAGGAGGTGGTATGGGGAAGACGCAGCAACACCAGCTCGTGCCTCCGGGGTTCCCGTATGTTCACGCGGTTCCCTCTGCGGTTCAGGTTAAACCCGTAGATCAGAAGCAACAAGCGGGTGAGTGAAAGTACCCCCTTGAAACCATTTTAACGTAAAAAAAAAGAAAAAGACTCTGAATGGTTGGGAAGTTCCGGTTTATAGCTTGTGCTGGCGAGACGAAAGAGAAAGACGTTGGAGTTGGAAGAAAGAAGCAGACGGAACAGACCACTCACAAGGGATGACACATTTTTTTTGGAGTTGGGGAGGTGCTTTAAAAAGCATTGTGTACAATTAGTGTTTATATTATTCTGACAGGAACCTACGGTTTCAATTCCAAAACCCAAAAAAAAAAAAAAAAAGGAAAACCACTGAAGTTCTAATTTTTTCTAAAAAATTTATTCATTCTTCTCGTGGAGGTTTGAGTTTTTTTTTTTTGGTGGTGATTTTTAGTTAGAAAAGGAAAAATAACAAGAGCTAGCGAACGTATACTGATATGTTCTTGTGTTGGCCTGTTTGGTCAGATCATCAGTTAGTGGATCATGTAGTTGGAGTTTGTTTAGTTGGAATTTATAGGGAAAACGACATATTTCCACCTCGGAACTATCATATAGTAACAGAACCACACAAAGTTTAGGCCTCTGCGTATTTCCCCCTAATTTTAAAGTTCGAAACCTTTATCCCCACCATTCCGTAGTTCGAAACTTTTTTACCCACAATAACTGGTTTTAATGGTTTTCAACATAAACCGAGCAACGAAAGACGTTAACCGTAAACCAAACCGAATTAAAAACCCGCCCAGTCACACTAACCCGATCCATTAACCCGAGATACAAACCCATACCCTGAAACCCCCAAATCGATTTTTTTTTTTCCAAATCGATTTTTAAAATCTGAAGAACCCTAATTAATTAATTGTGTTCTGATTTTTGCTTCTGATTTTTGAAATAGATTGTGAGGTTGTATAAGGACGAAAGCCACAACACGCAGAAAATTTAAAGTTTACAATCAAACAAGATCAAAAGGAATCAAACTGAACCTAACTGAAGCTAAAGCACTCTCTTTCTCTCTTAAGAGATTCAATTTTAATAACTAGAAAAGTTGTAAAGATCCCACAATAATTCAACATCCAACCCGCGCAACCACCTTCGGCGGTCTTCCACGTCCTCTACGCTCGCCCGTCGACTGAGCTTCCGGCGCCGGCGAAGCCGCATCTGCAACAGTCTCCGAACAGGCTCTCGGTCTCTTCTTGTCGGGACGATCTCAGTACCTCAGAGCCGCGAGATCTAGGCGGATCTGTGGAGACGACGGTGGCAGAAGCGCCGGGGTATGTTCTTGTCGGGACGATCTCAGTACCTCAGAGCTTGTCCAAACTCAGCTCTACAACTGCATAATATATCAAAATGAGAGGCGCAGAGATTCAAATTAAAAAAAAAAAAAATTGCTAAAGATAAGTTTCACATTTCAACAATTAATACAATCTCGAGGCGCGAAATCAAAACCAAGAGAATCTATACAATCTGATTCAAATACAGAGGATCAATCACTGGTCTTACGAGAAAGAGGAGGATCAAACCAGAGCTTTGCGTCTGAGACCGCGAAATCGTAAATCCAGACACGCGTTTGAAAACTTCAAAAGTCACTGATCGGAACAAAACGCAGCACGAATCAGAGAGAAACAAAATTCCATAAATAATAAGCAAATAGCAGATGAGAAGCAGAAGCAAATGGAGATTTTTGGAGAGTTAGGGTTCTAAGAGATTTTTGAGATTTTTTTTTTAGGGTTTAGTTTCAATTTTGGGATTAAAATCGCAATTGGTTTGTAATTTTCGGTTTGCCCATTTATTCGGATCCTAATCGGATCCTAATTCGGTCTAATCTCTTCTATTTGGTTACCATTAATTCTGAAAATACACTAAACCGCGATTTATTACGGTTTGTGTAGGGGTTAGTTTCGATCTTTGGTATTGTGGGTAAAAAAGTTTCGAACTACGGAATGGTGGGGATAAAGGTTTCGAACTTTAAAATTAGGGGGAAATACGCAGAGGCCTAAACTTTGTGTGGTTCTGTTACTATATGATAGTTCCGAGGTGGAAATAGGTCGTTTTCCCGAATTTATATGAAGCGTAACGCAGTAAGTATGTTGAATTTATGATTCGTTCTTATGTATCTCTACTTTGTTTTGGGTCAGAATCAGACGCAGTAGCAAAAAGTAATAAATGATTGCCACAGAGTTTTTTTTTTTTTAAATTGTGAAACTGGAATTTATCTTCAGACATATGGAAATGGTGGAAGGAAGCAAAGGCCCCACGCGTGCAAACTTTCTTGAAAAAACGTTACAACCTTTGCTAAATTAGCACCTCTAAACTTTGTCCATTTCTTTGAAAACAAAAGTTAACGGTGGATTCAAATCTACCACTCATAATGAGGATTTGGCATTTTTAGGAAGCGGTATATAAAATTAGGCAAGTTCGATGAAGAAGCGGTGGAAAATTTAGTCAAAGCAAAAGACAACACGATTTGGGATTCGATTTCTTACTGTGTACGATGATATATTTAATATGATTGTGTGTGTATCTATTATCAGTGACTTTTTTTAATCAAACCAATAAATTGGTGAAAGAGAATCTCCAGTGTTGATTGCTTTGATGACGTAAGGCTGAGTCTAATTCCACTCTCAAATTCTTGATTATTAGATCTCTTGCCTTGGTGATTGCATCTTTCACTTCGCTAGAGCCTCCATTATCAGAGGAGAGCTTACAAAACGAGTGGATTGTGAAAACATTTTCCATAGAAACATTACACCGGTAAGGCTTTTAAAACATTTTCCATAGTAACAGTTTTAATTTTAATTATTGAATCATGAAGTTAAACCTATATACAATTATTAGAAATGTCTAACGCAACCAATCATTAGTTTTTTTCCTTAACCATCTCTCAAGAATTTGGATTATGTGCTCTCAAACACTCATATTGTCAAAACTTTACAACTTGTTTTCTCTTTTCCTTTTCTTTCGATCCTTGCTGTTTTTTTCTCTTTTAATTTATTTTGTTTGAACTCTATGACGACGAGCCACTCAATCGAAAGTGTGGGTCCCTTAGCTAATAATTAAAAACGTATAGGGTTCAACTTCGAAATCTTGAAAATGTAGGGGACCCCACTTGGCAAACTCCAAATGAGCCAGCGGTCCACTATTAAACTTTTGTGGGCTCAGACTTAACTAACATTTGTCTCGTGGTTTCTGGCCCGGTTACAGTATACCGAATGTACCTACATATTTTAATGTATATTTTTTTTTTTTTGTCAATTAATGTACATTTTTATTTCTATGGCAACATATCTATCTATCTCCAGTGACAAATATCTTTATGTGAAGCCAATAGCAGCAGGTCAGCAACAATTATTTCCTCCAATAAGGCAAGATAATATTATTGTTTTCCTGCCATTACACTACCAAATAAAAAAAAAGAATTATTTTGTTGAAAAAAACAATAATTATTTAGTTGAAAAAAACAATAATTATTTTATTGACTTTAACATATAACTAAGTTCTGTGAAAATTAGTTTCCTTGGTGGTTTGATTACCAGTGTAAACATTCTAGGTGGTAGGGTTGAAGTTTTAAAGATTTTAACATATTTTTTTTCTGATGACTCAATGTAAAAGCAGATATCCAAATAATGACAATGCTCTTTCTTACCTTTTCCAAAACACAGTAACATGTTTGATCTTAAACTACCATTCATCCGGTTTCAAGAAAAGACAATTTTGTCGTTGTGGAAATAAGATGAGTCCCACATGAATGGCTCAATCTCCAAGGTTATATTTGCGATCAAATTCAGTGATTGCAATCAGTGCCGGTCCGTAGTCTTTTGACGCCTAAAGCCCAAACAAAATTTTTTTAGCCCATTCTTAAAAAATAAAATTTCAAATTTCCCCTATTGTAGATCGAACTCATCACATCTAAACCAAAATAGCACCACTAAACCACTCTACCACAAGCACTATTCTGCTCAATGACGCCCCTAAATATGTAATATAATTTTGGCGCCTAAAGCTTCAGCTTTACCAGCTTTAGGTCAGGGCCGGCCCTGATTGCAATCATAAAGTTTTTTATTAGAGTTTTGCGTTGTTTTTTTTTTTTATAGATTTTTTTGCGTTGTTCTGTTAGCAATACTTCTTTCTGGAGACTCCTCATATCCGAGAAAGTAGACCAGTCGAAGATGTGACACCAATTGCTATCCAATACAAACCATATCGGACATACTCTGATCTGTTAAGATATCACAATTTGTGTTAACATCTCAACACAACACATTTTTATATATCATACTCATGAAAAAATTGGACACGGGCTTTGAAAATCCCCATAGTTGTTGGGTTTCATGCTTCTCTCGCAGAGAGCTTCAAAAGAAACATTGGATGTTCTGGTTGAGAGGTAAATTTAAACTTTAAAAGCTTACGAAAATGATACGAAAATCTAATTATCTTTCATCGATATTGGCTTGCGTTTGAGCAATGAGTAAACAGTCCCTAAATGCGCATTGTAAGAGAAACTATCTCTAGAGCTATGATTAGTTCTACATCACATGTAACACATCATCGTCAAGCCTAATTGAATCTGTGAACATACAATACGAAGGTCCATAAACAAACTGAGATGGTGAAGCCTTAATAGGAAGAGTCTCTAATGGATATTGGAACATGGGTCGAAACAGATTTTGGCTTAATTCGACCAAAAAAAAAAAAAGAACGAAGTTAACATAATCGTGCTGTTTTACGTGATGTGCGGGATGATTGTATTTGATTATTGATAGTGCACCAGTGCGGAAATAAACCAAGAGAAACACATAACCCATGGGTAAAAAAACCGAACTGTAACGAAAGAAACAAATATAACAAAATATACGTTACAGATGTACTTTTTCACTACCACCAATCTTTTTAAAATAAGAAAGCATAAAATTCTAAATTTTAGAAATAGTCTTAAAAATTAATATCAATTCTACTTCCCTCTATTCTACATCAGATAGATAACTTTGACTCATTTCTATGTCTGCAAAATTACCTAAAAAATACTTACTTCTAAACCAAATTTTCATTTATCTAAATTCTTAATGTTTTCACAAAGTAAAATGTACTCTTACATTGTTCAAAAAGTATTGTAGTCTAACCACACAAAAAAAAATGTGATAAATAAAGAAAGTAATAATACAGATAACTAATTCAAAACCACTAATCTCTATGAAAACGCATGTGATTCATATTTCACTTGAATTTTCATTTAATGAATAGGCCATTAAAAAAAAAAAAGCAACTTTCTATTGATTTGATCATACCTAAAATTTGCACGATAATTGAAGTCTTTTCTTGTCTTTTCATCGTTGCTAATCCATTACAATCAGATTTTCTTAATAACACCTCTCTGGAGAAAAAAAAAAATTTAGCATCAGCTAAAATCTTTTTGGATTTTCTTTATTTATATATTGGACTTTTCAAACGTGTTGTGGGTATCTTGATTCCAAACACCGTTAACAAGTAAAAGTATCTCTAATGAAGAAGGAAGACTAATATTTAATGGATATATTCTGCAGGAAGGAAGATTAAGCTATGAATGAAAATCAGGGAAGTTTTCAATATTATCAGTATATTGATTTATTCGTTTGAGATAATATAAAGAATAGATCAGTTTGTCAAAAAAGAAAAAGATAATATAAATAGAAACTTTGAATTCGGATCGTTTAGTAAGTTCTCTCTCGATCAATTTTTGTTGTCTTGTATTCTTCTTATGCTTTTAGTTTCATAGACGTGGGCTTTTGTCTGCGGCGTCCAATTTCATTTTTTTTTTCGTTTCTTCTAACTTTCTCACGAATTCATTTATATTTTTATTGATTGTTTCATATTATTATGTTGGATTCTCTTTCCTTCAACATTAGTTTTGCTCATATATGACTATGTTTGTTTCATTTCCTACTTTGATATTAAAAAAAAGAAGTCGTTTTCTTCAGTCATTGTTTTCTTCGTGAAGAGATTTAAGAAGCTATCCAACAATTTGAAGTAGTTTCTTTTGGTTTTTCCTACACGACTAATATGGAGTGATTGAAAGGATTGAAGATGTTGCAGACTTGCAGTGATGGTTTTTCCTACGCGACTTGATATGGAGTGATTGAAAGGATTGCAGATGTTGCAGTGATGCTCGTAACTTTTGCAGAATGTTTTTTGATAACCAAAATCCAAAATCCTTACGAGAAACACAACCAAACATGATTCTAACATAATTCTTCTTTTTTTGTGTCAACATAATTGTGTTTTATTTGTGATGTTCTTGATTTTTCATAGTTTTTATCATGTCTTTTTAAACTCTTTTTGATATTTTCCATTGCATTTAGGCATATCTAGGTTGCATTTGTGCATGTTTGTCCATATCAGGTGTTGGAGTGGCTATTTTGGAGATTTGGATGCAATTGAGCTTGAGTGGAGCAAGTGATGAGATAAGAATCAAAGGACCAAGAATCAAGTGACTGAAAGATCTGATCAAATGAAGAGCTTCCATTCCGAATTAGCTTCGGCATTCTTCATCAAAGTTGAAGAGGATCGAGTTAGCTTTCCAATGGAGTTGGAATCAGGTCATTCCGATCAGCGGTTCAAAAGTTATAGCCATTTTAGTACCGAGCGGTCAGGCCCAGCGACCAGACAAAGGTCGCTAGCGACCAGACATAGGTCGCTAGCGACCCAGCGAGCCAAAAAAACATCCCCAGCGACCTCTCCTAGCGACCAAACGCTGGTCTCTAGCTACCACCACCAGCTGGACGATTTTTTTTACTTATAAATAGCCAAAAAACCTATTTTGATGTATCTTCTCTTGTTCTTAAACACAAAAACGCCCCCTTGTGGTTTTGAGAGGATTTGGAAGACTTCTTTTGAGTTTTATGCAATTTCAAGTTTTCCTTTCTTAATCTTTCATCATCTTCTTCTCTAATCATGCTTACTAACATTTCTTTCATGAGATTTGTTGGGTTAGCTATGATTAGTGAGTAGGGTTTTTAGGATCTAAGGATGAGGTAGATTAGGGTGATTTGAGAGTTGGTCTTTGATGTTTAGGGCTTGAAATGTTTATATCCTTTCATATTTAGTGTGCTTAATGCTTGATTAGCCTTGTTTAGGTTGGTTTAGATCTTAGGGAATTTCTCACCCACAAGGTGTTTGATGAAATTCCCCAAAGAACTAAATATGAGATTTACATGCTTAGCTCATGAGAATGATTGTCTAAGGTGTTTATTGGTAGATTGGAACTGAATCTTAATGCTTGTTGATTATATTTTCACAAATGAGAATTTGTTCTTGATTAGGTAATTAGCAAAGTGATTAGTGCCATGAGAATGGATTAGTCTTGTTTAGAGTTCTAAACCTAATGATTAGCATTTGTTTAATTGTTTGAACATCATAGATTAGCTCTAAAGTCACCCAAAGTCATTGACCTCATCCTTGGATTCATTTTTAGTATTTGTTAACCTTGATCATTTCTTAAGTTATTTGTTTTTTTGGTTAATTAGTGTTTATCTCTTAATTTATTAGTGTTTGTCTTGGTTTGAATGATGTCTTTCTTTGGTTTATAGGTTGTTAGACAAAACAACCCCTTGATTAAGCTTAGATTAGATAGTTTCATATAATCTTGGTGTGTTAATCTTAACCCCTTTGGATTGAACCTCAACACTACAATGATATGAGTGGGTTGAGTAATTGAAAGTTGATTGCAAAATCCTCTTATCAATTTGGCGCCGTTGCCATTGGGGTTTAGCATTAGCCATTAGGATTTTGAATTTATTTGAGACTAAGCTGTTATTTTACCTTGTGCTTTCTCATCTCTTATAAAGATGATGAATTCACTCTTCTTTATAGCTACTAACTTGTGTTCCTTGATTCTCTTGTGCTTTCAAAGGTACCAAACCAAAAAGAAGAGAAATGGGAAGACAAAATCACTTGAGGTGTTGGAGATGGACATCCAAAGAAGCATTCTTAAAGCTGCCCAACCTCAAGAATTGGTATCCACTCTTCTTAAAGCTCCACAACCTCCAGAATTGGTCTCAACTCCTACCCAACCTCAAGAGAACAAGCCAACAATTGGGAGCTTTGATACACCTCACTATCATGGGCTAAGTTATGGAATCCATCCTCCTCCAATAGAAGCAACTGCCTATGAGATCAAGCCAAGCCTTATAAGGTTGATTCAATGTTCTAAGTTTTTGGGGTTAGGAATGGAAAATCCTTATGATCATTTGGATTCTTTTGAGAGGCTGTGCAACACATTTAGGATTGGAGGTGTCCCCCAAGATAGTATCAAGCTCATTTTGTTTCCATTCTCACTTGGAGAAAAGGCACACCAATGGGAGAGAGCTGTACCATCTCATATGGTCAAATCTTGGGATGATTGCAAGAGAGTCTTCCTTCTAAAGTTCTATCCCATACAAAAAACAGTCCAGATGAGGAGAGACATCTTAAGCTTCAAACAAGACATCCATGAGACATTTCATGAGGCATGGGAGAGACTTAGAGGATACACTCAAGATTGTCCACATCATGGGTTCAAGAAAGAAGCTATCCTTAGCATTTTCTATTGGGGAGTTGATAAGAAGCACAAATGGACATTGGATGTTGCTAGCAAAGGGAGTTTTCTAAGCCTCACCATGGAACAAGGACAGCTACTTGTTGAGAATTTGGCTAAGAGTGATGCAAGCTACAATGAAAGGCATGATCCAACATCCCTAAAAGGATCATGTGAAGACTCCACATGGACAGACTTGCAACTTAAATTGGAGAGTTTGGAAAAGCTCATAAGTGTGCAGCAAAAAAGAGTTAGCTTGGTTCATGAGCAACACCAAGATGAGGAGCAAAAGAAGGTTCTCCATCAAATTTTGGAAGGCCAACAAATGCATGATACTAATTTTGGCAAGATGATGGGAGAAATGGATGATAGGACTGTAGGTTTGCATGATGAGTTAAGACTTAAATTTAAGCAATTATCCTCACATTTGGAAACCATGGAGTCCAAATTGGTTCAGCTCTCTTTGCCTTCCATGCCACCAAAAGATTCAAGCTCTGTGAGTTCACTAATTCTTGATGCTGAAGTTGATAAGGAAAGGAAACTCAAGCAAGAAGAGGAGGCTAAAGATGTCAGCACAACTTTGAAAAATGGTTTAGCTTCCATTCAGTGGGTTCATGAAGAAAAATGTGTTTATGAGGAGAATGAAGGAGATGCATTTGCTCTCAATGGAAAATGTATAAGCTCTTTCTTCTTTCCCTTATTGGAGATTAAGGAGGAGATGAGTAATTGTGAGAACAAGGATTCAGCTTCACCCCCAAAAGCTCTTAAGAAGAAGAAATATTCTCATGAAGAGAATGCATTGGGTTATGGTAATGTTGAAGAAGCTTTAGCCTTGGATGGATCTTGCTTGAAAGCTCTTTTCTCTACCAAATTTGATTATGATAATGGGAATAGAAAGAAGAAAAAGAAGGGTAAAAGCAACAAGAAGCCAAAAGAATGCACCCCTCCCACCCTTGCCACATCTTCTCCCATCATGCACTTACATCCTTTAAGACTCATTGATGGAGCCATTGAGTACAAGGTCAAGTGTAAAGGTATCTCTAAACCATTTGCACAATTAAAAGCCATTCTCCATCCCACAATGAAGGAGAAGGACCCAGCAAGGGTTGAAGAGCTACTTTCCACAGTTCTTAAAGTGCACCTCACAAATGGCACAAGCTCACCTACCTCCCTCTCCACTCATCTCTCCTTCAAAGGTTCAACAAAGAGTTCCACTACTCCTTTTCTCCAACTCCCTAAGGTTCCAGGCTAGGGCCAAGGTATGGTTCTACTCCATTCATTGTATATACCATTTATTTATTTTTGCTTTTTTTTTTTGTTCTTGTGGTCTCTCTTGAACTTTTATTACACAAGGGACTGTGTAATTTAAGTTTGGGGGAGAGGTTGAGAGATTGATGCTGTCTTTTGTTTTCTTATTTTCTCCTGTGCATACTTTGAGTCTCATATCTTCATATTTTGCATTGTGAATAGTTATGTTTTACAAAAACCAAAAAAAAAAAAAAAAAAAAAAAAAAAAAGCATTTAGGATCATATTCTCTTTCTTTTTAGGATTGAGTCTAGTCCCTTATCATTTAGCTTTGCATTTGCATCCATATGCATTGGGAGCAATGATATAACTTCCTTGTAGGGTGTTGTCATTTGAGATGAATTTAGTGCTCTAGTTAGTGGTTCTTTGATGCTTTTGATGCTGGTTAGAAAGTAAGGATGCACCATGTTTGGATCAATTGTCTGGATTTCCTTGGTTTAGCTGAAGCAAGTATGAATTGCATTTCATCCTATCAATTTGAACCTTAATCTTGACATTGAATTATCATACTTGTGCATTCTTGTTTGAGCTCATGGATACCACATACATATTTGGGCTATCTTTCTCCTTTTTGCCACTCTCTTGTTAGCCCAAATAGCTGACCACACCATAAACTAAACCTTCTTTCAAGCCAAATTTCTTGTGTGCATGTGAGGTCTTATCTTTTGATTGAACTTAGCATAAAGTGTTAGGTTTAGAACGACAATTCTTGGCTTTCATGTAGAACTAGCTCTCACATCATTGAGTTAGACATAGGCTTAGGATTGGTTAAGTTGGGAATGAGACTTTTTGCTTAAAAAGAAGAGATGATTGTGAGCATTGCAAGAGTTAGTGGAAAGTGGAAAGAAAAGAGGGTTTAAGAGAAAAATATGGGAAGTCTAGTTTGAAATGGTTGGCAAGCAAGTGTTGAGAAGAAAGCTCCTAGTGCAATAGATGGGTAGATCTCTAAGTTTGAAAAAGAAACAAAGAAAAGAGCCTAAAAAGGGCCAAAAAAAAGAAAAAGAAAGGGATCTATCTAGAAAAAAAAAAAAAAGAAGAGCTAAGTAAGATGAAGTTTCAAAGGCCATACCAAGGACTAAAAGGAGTTTCCCTTAAGAGTTTAGAAATGTGTGTGAAGTGGGATGATCATGTGGGAATGCAAGGCAAGAAAGAAGCCTTGAAGAAAGGGTAGAATTAAAGGGACTTTGATTGGGATTAGAGATTTAGGTTGATTACAAGATGGGGCATTTGGGTAGATGAAAGTCTAGACTTGTATGCATCACTTGTTCTTTACCTTTAGCATTATGTCAAAGTTCAATCCTTCTTGAGAGATCCTTTGCTTGAATTAAAGCCATATGATTGAGGTCATCCTTACCTCAAAACCTTGCCCCTTAAGCCAAATGAGTTCATTCAAGTTTGCATAAGTGTGATCCATGGTTTGGAACTTAATGAATGTTAAAGGATGAATGCTTGTAGTGCTTGTGTTAGGTTGAGCCTTGGATTGAATTTCATATTGTGATGAGCATGGCTAACTCTTTTGGAGTAGGTTAGCATCAATTGCATCTTAGAATCAAGAACTAGAACATCAATTTGATCTCTTTTGGTGATACTCTTGGATCTGAGTTCCCACCTTTAAACCTCTCTCCCTTTCTTTCTTTAACTTTTCTTGAGGACAAGCAAAGGATAAGTTTGGGGGAGTTGATGTTCTTGATTTTTCATAGTTTTTATCATGTCTTTTTAAACTCTTTTTGATATTTTCCATTGCATTTAGGCATATCTAGGTTGCATTTGTGCATGTTTGTCCATATCAGGTGTTGGAGTGGCTATTTTGGAGATTTGGATGCAATTGAGCTTGAGTGGAGCAAGTGATGAGATAAGAATCAAAGGACCAAGAATCAAGTGACTGAAAGATCTGATCAAATGAAGAGCTTCCATTCCGAATTAGCTTCGGCATTCTTCATCAAAGTTGAAGAGGATCGAGTTAGCTTTCCAATGGAGTTGGAATCAGGTCATTCCGATCAGCGGTTCAAAAGTTATAGCCATTTTAGTACCGAGCGGTCAGGCCCAGCGACCAGACAAAGGTCGCTAGCGACCAGACATAGGTCGCTAGCGACCCAGCGAGCCAAAAAAACATCCCCAGCGACCTCTCCTAGCGACCAAACGCTGGTCTCTAGCTACCACCACCAGCTGGACGATTTTTTTTACTTATAAATAGCCAAAAAACCTATTTTGATGTATCTTCTCTTGTTCTTAAACACAAAAACGCCCCCTTGTGGTTTTGAGAGGATTTGGAAGACTTCTTTTGAGTTTTATGCAATTTCAAGTTTTCCTTTCTTAATCTTTCATCATCTTCTTCTCTAATCATGCTTACTAACATTTCTTTCATGAGATTTGTTGGGTTAGCTATGATTAGTGAGTAGGGTTTTTAGGATCTAAGGATGAGGTAGATTAGGGTGATTTGAGAGTTGGTCTTTGATGTTTAGGGCTTGAAATGTTTATATCCTTTCATATTTAGTGTGCTTAATGCTTGATTAGCCTTGTTTAGGTTGGTTTAGATCTTAGGGAATTTCTCACCCACAAGGTGTTTGATGAAATTCCCCAAAGAACTAAATATGAGATTTACATGCTTAGCTCATGAGAATGATTGTCTAAGGTGTTTATTGGTAGATTGGAACTGAATCTTAATGCTTGTTGATTATATTTTCACAAATGAGAATTTGTTCTTGATTAGGTAATTAGCAAAGTGATTAGTGCCATGAGAATGGATTAGTCTTGTTTAGAGTTCTAAACCTAATGATTAGCATTTGTTTAATTGTTTGAACATCATAGATTAGCTCTAAAGTCACCCAAAGTCATTGACCTCATCCTTGGATTCATTTTTAGTATTTGTTAACCTTGATCATTTCTTAAGTTATTTGTTTTTTTGGTTAATTAGTGTTTATCTCTTAATTTATTAGTGTTTGTCTTGGTTTGAATGATGTCTTTCTTTGGTTTATAGGTTGTTAGACAAAACAAACCCCTTGATTAAGCTTAGATTAGATAGTTTCATATAATCTTGGTGTGTTAATCTTAACCCCTTTGGATTGAACCTCAACACTACAATGATATGAGTGGGTTGAGTAATTGAAAGTTGATTGCAAAATCCTCTTATCAATTTGTCGATGAAAAATGAACAGTTTAAATGTATCAAAGAATACAACCTTTAAACTTTGTATTTTAGTTGTTGAAGTATATATAGGCATTGTCTAAGTTTCAAATAATATATGTACATTATGTTTTGTATTCATTGTATTCTTTTGTGATAATTTAAGATAAATATTTATATTAAAATAGTATATGTGAATTTTCTTTCCAAAATAGTTCGCGTACTTTAAAATTACAACTTGTTTTTGTAGTATTTTAAGATATATTTGTTATATTAATAAACAAATTGATCATTGATTCTTTCTTTCTTGTTTTATTTTTTCTTTAAATTTATTTGGTCATGCTTTGAAGCTGCGTTTAGATGTTACATGCATCTTTAATTAATGAATTACTACATAAAACAATACAAACGTACACGTAAAAGCAAAAGAAACAAAGAAATAGAGAAACAAATTATAGTCTATACTTTTTTAATTAGTTGAAAATAATATATAGCACATATTTACTTTTGACAGCTTTGATAGAATATATAGTAAAAGTAATAATGTGTAATTACTTTTAATAAGCACCTAACCAAGACATGGTTTAAAGTTTAAACATCACACTAAAGTGAAACCACCACATTCCACAGTGCAATGGTCCCGTTCATCACCATTCTTGTTCTTTTTTCACTCGAATTATACTAGATGATCTGGAAAGGACTACGATACAGATGAGAAGCAATGACGAAATCATAAAGAGATTACAATGATCTTTCCCTAACTTGCACATCGATGGGATTTTTTCGGTGACACATTGCTAATATCATTCTCAGGGTTGTTAACTTGTTATACGAGTCTTTCAAGAAACCGCCAAAAGAAATTCCCGCACAACTAAGTTTGAAGACTACTAACATTCTTACAATTTTTGTTCAAGTTAATGTTTGTATTGATTTAAAAGTAAGTACTAATAATAATAATTTTTATATAACAGAAAAGTAAAACGTGTGATAACCCTTATAATTTTGCGATTGACTAAAGGATAACTAATGTTTTTGCACTAAAAGTATCTCTGTCAATGAGTACTCAAAAAGAATTTTTCATCAATATAATATTATCATCTCAACATTAATTAATCAAATAATTAAGTATTATGTTAAAAAGAAAAACCATTTATAAATTAACAAATCGAAGGGAAGTATCTCATAAATAATATCTATGTTCTCATTTGAGATACTTTTTCCATTTTTCTTTCTTATTTTTCATTTTTTTTCCTTTTAGTTAATGTTGAAATACTCCATAAATACTTCCTCTAAATTGTTTAAGAAGCTTGAGATTTAATTTCAATATCCCTTTTATGATCTATTATTATAATTTATAGGAAACTGATTATATTGTAGAATTGTCATCACGTCGTGAGAGAAGATTGGGGGGATGGCTGTTTCATTTTCTGCCAAGCTAACCTATCTTATGAAGAAAGTAGGTAGACAAGTCAAAGTGAGAAAAGAAAATACTTTCTTAAAGACCTTGACTTAGGAAAAGGACATCCAATCTTCACAGGTAAGAAGATAACAGTAATACTAAAAGAAAAGACTATTTGTTTGATTGATATTAAGGAGAGGAAGCTGCTAAGCTATTTCGCTCCATACGGATCATGTCCTTCTAGATAATGTATGTTATGTTACATGTATATACCTGCATGCAATAATTGATTCCAAAGCCAATAGTTATTTATACGCGTGTTTCTCATGTGAAATTATTGTGGAAATTTATTATTTGTAATTTGTTTTGTATTAAACTACAGTTACCAATTGATGGTAACAAAAAATTGGAAAATTAATAAACAGTAAAGTAAATATTTTGACAGTTACTCTCTTATTATACATAATTATTTTTGAATATCAATATTACATTAATTTGATACAAGTGTTAAATAATTTTATTAGTACATTAATTATTTAATTAATATTATTGGTAATATGTAAAACATTATTAGTATTTATATTATCTTACCATGATGGTATAAATATTATTTTGATATTAACTATGTTACCAATTTATAAGTATCATAATACAAATATTAGATATTACTGCTAGCACATTAATATTTTATATAATATTTTAATTTTAGTTCTGTATATTTTTTAATACAATAACTTGATGGCAGAAAATTGACGCATTATTTTAGTACATTAATATAAGTATTATAACGAAATAATCATAACCCAAAAACGATGCACACAGACATATATATTATATACAAACAAAATCACATAATCTCAAGTAAATCTAAACATTTTGGTATATATTATTAGACCCCCATTTTTTTTTTTGAATAAGATTAGACCCCCATTTTTGCCTCTTGTTTAGATCAAGTTTTAATATAATATCACACATTCACATCAAATTTGTGTTATTATACTTATATATGCATAGGACTGTAGGAGTTAAAAAGAACATTCTATAATCACACATCTCTCTATCTCCATTCTCCATTCTCCAAGCATAGAATCTCTCTCTCTCTCTCTCTCTCCCTTTTCTTGATTCCCACTCAGAGAAAATTCTGCAATATATATCGCCATGATCCACACCGACATCGCAGAGATCTTATGCGTCAAACCCAAGACGAAAAAGAAGACAAAGACGATGGAGGAAGACGCGAAGAAGAGTAAGATCAAGAAGACGATGAAGATAGAAGGAGAAGTGGTTGTCATGAAGAAGAACCTTCTCGATTTCAAAGACGCCATGGCTTCTCTTCTCGACCGAGTTCATGAGCTTCTCGGCCGTCGCGTCTCTCTCCACCTCGTCAGCTCTCTCCAACCCGACCCGGGTATTCATTCTCTTGACCCGACCCGTTTTACATTTGTACTTCAGATCCATCTTTGCAAGTAGCTCTTTTGTTTTCGTGAAACTCGATTCTCATCACTGAAGTCTGCATTTTTCATTCATGAAACAGAGGATATAACTCTGTTTTCTTTCTTTAAATCTTTGGTCTTGATTCTGTTATTACTCAGATAAAACCAAATCATGGATTTTCAAAGCTTGTAGCTTCGAGTAATATCAATCAAATTAGAGCAAGCAACTAATAGTCACTGTTGTTTCTGAATGGACAATTAATAATATAATCCTACCAAGTTTTTTTCTGTGTCCCTTTATTTTAACGAAAGTAATGTTTTTTTTGTGTGTAATATAAATCAGCCAATGAGAAGAGAGGAAGACTTGGAAAAGCAGCACATCTGGAGAAATGGGTGACAAAAATAAAAACGTCAGTAACCGCAGAGGAAACCGCGTTTGCGGTGACATTTGATTGGGACGTGTCAATGGGACCACCGGCTGCGTTTGTGATCAAGAACCACCACCGTAGCCAATTCTACCTTAAGTCCCTCACTCTCCGCAACTTCCCCGGCGGTGAAGGCGTTCCGATACACTTCGTTTGCAATTCTTGGATCTATCCTTCCCATCGCTACCGCTCCGACCGCGTTTTCTTCTCCAACAAGGTAAGATGACATAAACTAATCTGGGACAAGTGGGATAGTGATAATAATAATAATGTAACGCACTGATTTGACCAAGATACTAATTAATGGGTTTTAATATTCTGCTTTGGCATTTTATATAATGTTATCTAACTAATCTGGATTGCTGGGATTGTCCATGTGCAAAAGTTGTCAAAAATGTTCTTTGGCCCCAGGTCATTCTTAAATCTTTTTAATTTTGAGATTTTGAGAATTTTGTTTGTTTTGGATTTATTATTTTTAGTGATAGGTAGAGGGGACTAATTAGTGATCAATTGGTATAATTTAATCGGTACTAATCAGTGGTTAAAGTATAGGAAACATAATCGTAATCCATATGACATAATAATCTTTAGAGATATATTTGTTTTCAGTTTGATTGAAAATTAGTTTTGGAATATTCGTGTGCGTGTGTAACACATTGTCCCAAAAAATGAAACTGGACCTCAGGGTCTTATCTTTATTACAATTATTTTTCTAATTAAGAGAATCTTTTTATGACTTGATAGGGACAACTATTAAAGTTATTAACATTCTTTAATATGGTTACTCTTTTCTATTTACTTTTACAACAACTTTAATTTACTACACTATACATTAGGTACGACCGTCTACTAAAGTCAAAACTCAAAAAGCATATATGCCTTAAAACATCTCTTTTTTTAGTACCTAACCCAAATTGCAAACCTTGATTAGTTAATGTCTATACAGTGATTATTTACTAACTTTCTTATTCTTTTTCTTATGTAAATGCAAAAGGCATATCTTCCAAGCGAAACACCGGATCTAATCAAAGAGCTAAGAGAAGAGGAGCTAAAGAATTTAAGAGGCAATGGAAAGGGAGGAGGAGAAGAACTCAAAGAATGGGACAGAGTTTACGACTATGCTTATTACAATGACTTAGGTGCTCCGGACAAAGATCCTGACTCAGCTCGTCCGGTTCTCGGCGGTTCACATGAATTCCCATATCCTCGCCGTGGAAAAACCGGCCGTAAACCCACCAAATCCGGTTAGTCAACTCAATATTCAAAACCATCACTTACATTGCAAAGCTCAATGGTTACTTGACATATACGTCACCGTGTCTATATCAGACCCTAAGTCCGAGAGCAGGCTGGCATTACTAAACCTGAACATATACGTGCCGAGGGATGAGCGGTTTAGCCATGTGAAGTTCTCTGATTTCCTCGCTTACGCGCTCAAGTCGGTGACTCAAGTGCTAGTCCCTGAAATAGCCTCTGTTTGCGACAAGACCATCAACGAGTTTGATTCGTTCGAAGACGTTTTTCACCTCTATGACGGTAGTATTAAGCTCGCCAATGGTCACACCATTTCTAAGCTACGCGATATCATCCCATGGGAGATGTTTCGTGAGCTCGTTCGCAATGATGGAGAACGGTTCTTGAAGTTCCCCTTGCCTGACGTCCTCAAAGGTAATTTAAACAGTATAATTAAATAAACATGCAATTAGATAAAAGCGATTCGGATTAAAAATTCATATAGATTTTGATATAGATGATCGTATGTTGTTACAGAGAGTAGATCGGCTTGGAGAACCGACGAAGAATTTGCTAGAGAAATGCTGGCTGGACTCAATCCAGTGGTGATAAGTCGTCTACAGGTTTAATACTCATCAAATCATTCAATCATTTTTTGTTTCAAATGCATAAAATGGTCGAAATTATATCTTTCTATGACTGTAATAATGTGAATATGTAAAAAAAAAATTGCAGGAGTTTCCTCCGAAGAGCAATCTTGACTCTGCAAGGTATGGAAACCAACACAGTTTTATACGAGAAGAGCACATAGAACCGCACATGAATGGTCTCAGTGTCCAAAATGTAAGTATCACATACGTTTCTTGGTTAACAAGTAACAGCTTCGTCGTCATATTTTAATTATTATTGGTTTCGTTATTTTGTGAAAAAGGCTTTGGAACAGAACAAGTTATACATATTGGATCACCACGACGCGTTGATGCCTTACTTGGGACGGATAAACTCAACAAACACTAAAACCTATGCGACCCGAACGCTTCTGTTGCTTCAAGAAGACGGAACACTAAAGCCTCTGGCCATAGAGCTGAGTCTTCCGCACGCACAAGGGGAATCACACGGATCGGTGAGCAAAATTTTCACACCAGCAGAAAAAGGCGTCGAGGGATCGGTTTGGCAGCTTGCGAAGGCTTATGCGGCGGTTAATGATTCCGGTTATCACCAGCTTATAAGCCACTGGTAAGAAACGGCGACATTGTGAAGCAGTTAGCGTCTGGTTTCATTAGGACTGAGACTTGATTTTGGTTATTTTCTTGCTGCTACAGGTTGCAGACGCATGCGGTGATTGAACCGTTCATAATCGCGTCGAACAGGCAACTCAGTGTGGTCCATCCGATATATAAGCTACTTCATCCTCATTTCCGTGACACAATGAACATCAACGCATTGGCGCGGCATGTCCTCATAAACTCGGACGGTGTCTTGGAGAGAACGGTCTTCCCTGGTCGATACGCCATGGAAATGTCTTCTTCAATCTACAAGAGTTGGGTTTTCACGGATCAGGCTCTCCCCAAAGATCTCCTCAAACGGTATGCATATCAAGCCTCTTTCTTTAGTTCTTGCTGCACAAGTAACCTTTAGGCATTCTTGTGGAACAAGTTTCGTTTAAACCCCATGTTTTCGCAGTGGAGTTGCCGTTGAAGATCCGACCAGCGAGAACGGCGTTAAGCTTCTAATCGAGGACTACCCGTTCGCAGTTGATGGTTTAGAGATTTGGTCAGCGATTAAGACGTGGGTTACAGAGTACTGCTCATTCTACTACAAGAATGACAAAGCCGTCCAAACCGATACAGAGATCCAATCATGGTGGACCGAGCTTCGAACCGAAGGTCACGGCGATTTACAACACGAGTCATGGTGGCCGTCGATGCAAACCTGCGACGACCTCATCGAAACCTGCACCATCATCATTTGGGTCGCCTCTGCTCTTCATGCAGCAGTCAACTTCGGGCAATACCCTTACGCCGGTTTTCTCCCAAACCGGCCTACCGTCAGCCGTCGGTTCATGCCTGAACCGGGTACGAAAGAGTACACTGAGCTGGAAGAAGACGAGGATGTGGCGTTCTTGAAGACGATCACGCCGCAGTTACAGACTCTGCTTGGTATCTCCATCATAGAGATTTTGTCTATGCATTCGACGGACGAGATTTACTTAGGGCAGAGAGACTCACCGAATTGGACGGCGGATGATGAGCCATTAGAGGCGTTCAGGCGGTTCGGGAAGAGTTTGGAGCTGATAGAGAACAATATTATGCGGAGAAACAACGATAAGAGGTTCAAGAACCGGACCGGACCGGTTAACATACCATACACTCTCTTGTACCCGAATACTACGGATTACACGAGAGAAGGTGGACTTACTGGTAAAGGGATCCCAAACAGTGTCTCTATCTAGAGATAGATTCTCTTCTTCTTTTTCCCCTTACGTCACAATTATGTGATTATGTCTCCCTTTTGTTTTTGGATTTGCATCATTTTCTGATTTTATGTTATTGTCCATTGTCCATATGTCATACCATTCATTCACCTGGTCGCTCAACGATGTTATTTTTATAATTGATCAAGTATAATACATCACTTGTCAGTTTTGGTTGAAGGGTATAAAACTTGACATTGAAACTCATTTGGAATTACAATTCCCCAACAACACAATACACAATAAATCTCTTTCATCGTCGGTAATTCTTAGTATTTCACAGAGGGTGAAAGTACTTGCAAAAAACTTGATTCGGTAGATTCTGTTTTTTATTTTTCGATTTTGGAAGAACCATAAACATTCGCAGTTATATCATGTACTAATTGATATCATCATTTCATACGTAAAACGTCTAAAGAATTAAGTAAAAATATCCAATGTCTCTCTTCTACATATCTTGATTCTATTCAAAGATCATTAGTTATTATGTTTTGCATTAATAGTACTGAAGTTATATATTCTTTTACATATATCAGTTTGCCTCGTTGTAGTATTAATTGCATGTTCGACAGGTTCTTTTGGAACAATGTAGATGTCGATGTCGATTTGTTTTGTGTGCTTGTGGTAACGTGGTATGCAGGATATTCGTATAAATGTAACAAATTTTGAATTTCACTGTATTAATATAAAATATTATCCAAAAAAAGTTAAAGGTGTTATCGTGTAGTATGATAGTATCATCACCGAATAAAATCTCTCAAGGTAAGATTTAAAAGCTACATTAACGAATCTCTAGTAAAGTTTGATAAAGTTTCTATTTTCGAGATGATTTAAATTGTTTTTTTTTTTGTTGCTTCCTCTACACTTTTAAAACTTATGCCTAAGGTTTTAATTTCGAAATGACATATATATATATGAGCAGGCCCGGCACTATATCATCACCAAATAAAGTTTTGTTTCATGGATTTACAAGTACCTTTTCCACGGCTTGTGAAATGAATTTTATTGGGCCAAACCTCTCTTTAAACCAAACAGAACGAACAAAAATACGTTAGAAGAGTTTTACAACAACCAACCTAATCGAACTTTACAAAATAAGTACACGAATCAGTAATATAAATTACAAAATGTTGTACAAGTTTATAAAATATAGTGTATACTATGGATCTATGGCAATAGGTTTACAAGTATTTAATAGGTTCGTAATATATTGAACATATTTTTCATTCAATGTCGGTGATTGAAAGCATATTAGTTATTGTCTTTTTTAATAAATGCAAAGTGCATTTAACTCAAGAACGATACTGTTAATTTTTAATACTCCTAATATAGATTATAGAGGCTTCTAGCCAATTTTCACCAAAGGGAATATAAATATTGTTCGATAAGTTGTTCAACGTCACGACCACGCTGTCTTAAAATGTAACAATTGACTTCGAATTCCAACAAACGTCGCACGTGCATCTTTAGGTTTTGTTTTTCAAGTTGGGATTCTACATGAAGTTAATGATCCTTGGGACAAGAATTTGATCTCTACAAAAGGGTCCTTTTTATTTTATTTTCCCTCTTTAATTACTCAATAACCGCTTTGTCAAAATCAAGTCAGGTAGAATGAAATAAGTAGCTTCCGTATGTCTTTTAATCGGTTGATAATTTTTAGTGCATATAAATTTAACTACTCGGAATATTCAAACATACATCATTGACGCAAGTGTCGCATCAAGCATTTAAGAAAAATACGAAAACAAGGTCATTATACATCATGGGGCCATGTAGATGTAATTTGCGAATTTCCAATGGTAGCAAATTAGCTAGTAAATAAATGGCCGATCGAGTCCTACGTACGAACGGATCAAAATGAGATTTTAATATGTCATTTGTAAATTGTAATTTCGTTGGGCGGAACTAGGGCTGATTATAAAGTCTTACGTTTCATTAAAGTCGAGATATGCGTGCATGTGTTTACCATATATATGTGACTCCCATAATTGTTTTGCTAAGCGATTGCATTACCAAATTTCAAATGGGACCAATTTCAAATAGCTTAATATTCGACTCTATTCGTGGATTTGACACGGGTTGGTGGTCTTGCTGCGTCAAGTTACATATTTGGATATGAAAAAACAAAAAAATAACAAAAGGATGCATGAATTTATTAGAGAAAAAAAGGAGAGAATGTTAAGCATCATGATGATCTCAATATTTGTTTTTTTTGGGGAAATTTTTTTGCTAAAGTTGTAGCTTATACTAGTAGTGTATTTTTGTTTTCTGACTCAAATATTAGTGACAAAAAAAATCATACAAAATCTCATTGAATAGTAATAATAATAATATCAGCGTAATAGAACTGCTAATCTATAAAAGAGTGGTTGGAACAGATTAATGTATTCCTTTTTCCAATTATTTAGTATATACTTTTGTTCCCAAAACTCAGTCTTTTTAGCGTCATAGCTAGAACCGTTGAGATAAAGACACGTGGCGACATCTTCTGTGCGAAGACACCACTGACACAAATCCACGTGGACCCCGCAGCTTAGACCTATACGCCGTCTCATCGTACGGTCTCCGGTAAAACTTCAGATACGGTACGAACGCTTCACGTGATGATGACTTCTCGCCTCCGCCGACATTCTTCTCCCCGCGGAAAAACATCGCCGGAGACTGAAAAAAAGACGGACGTGGAGTTTTCCGGTGCGAAACCGTCCTCGTCTTCTCCGGCAACGGCGTCGAAGGAAACAAACTCTTTCTGCATGCCGCTGGTCTCGCGTCTCTCAAGCCACGCGCCGCCGGAGACGCGAAAGACAGAGACCGCGCGCTGAGGGGAGAAACTTTAGAGACGTTGGAGTCGACGGCGGCGTTAAACGGTGACGTGTCGACGAAGGAAAGGTACCACGGCTTCAACGAGTTGTGAGATACGGTGAAGGCGAATCTTGAAGAAGCTGAACCGATCGTGGCCGTTGATTTGATCGACGATGCATCGTAACGTAAGGAAGCGGATCTAGGACATGACGAGGATGACACGTGGCGGCTATCTAGCTGTTCGTCGTAGTCCAGCGACGAGATTAAGATCGTGGCCGTAGATCGCTCCACGAAAGGACGTACACCCTGCAAATTATTACGAATCTCGAGCTTATTCATCTAAATACAATTAGGATGATTATTAAGGTAAACGAGTTTAATTATAGAATTATTATTACCTTCCAAATGTAAGAGAAAAAAGAGGGAGGGTCGATGATAAAGGCCTTGTAAAGTCGGCATGGGTAATTATCAGCGATAATTTTTAGGGTTGCCAAAAGCAGATTTGCAAAGGCAGAGGATGATCTGAAAAAGCCTGTTTATAGCATTAACAGGAAAAAAACAAACAAAGAGAATATTAATCAAGTGGTACTAATTATTAATTGATTAATCGGTTTGAAAAAAAGTTTAAAGATGTGTATTTGCAGAGGATAAATTGTACTACTTCATTTTCTTTCAAAAGAATGAAAATCGAGAAGGTGGAATTTTAATAAACTTTTGTGCAGGTAAAAAAAAAAAAAGCAGAAATCTTTATAAGCGTGAAGCCAAAAAAAAATTAGTTGTTTGTTCGTAAAAGTATACACTAATTATTTATATTGTAAAAGTATTGGTCTTTGTAAACTAAGGTATACGTCTATTTTCAAAAAAAAAGTACGTACTTTAGTAAGTTTTTAAACAACATGAGCTAAAAGGTCGATAAGTTTTTATAATCAGAGTGAGTTTTTTCAATTATAAGAAATAAAAATTCAGGAATTTTCTGTCAAGGTAAATTACTAAAAAAAAAAAAAAGATATTTAAATTCTTTATTATTGCTAAAAAAAAGCTTAACTCAAATTGTTTTTCAAACAAAAAAATTGGTGAGTGGTCGTAATTGCCACACGATTAACACTTCGTGGGTTAATTTACAAAGGAAGCTGACGTTGACACATAAAAGGGACAATTCGGACATCAAATTAAATGCAAATACATGTCCGAAAATCCGGTCCCCGACATTGCCTCAATCCAAAAAAAAAAAAAAAAAATCAAAAAACCAGACCGGACAAAACACAAAATTCGGCCAGTAAATTACGGATTAGTACAGACTCCACTCACGGATATTTGGAAGGTTACGAGGGGTACAAATGTAAATTCGAGGAAATAGTTTACTTACTCGCATCGAAGAGAAGAACAACGCTCTGTTCCGCGTTTCTGGACATGCTCGAGATCGCAGTCTCCATCGTGAACGCCACCAAACGCGTAAATCTTCAAAACAAAACACAAACTTCAACATTAGAAAAAAGTCCATAGAGATATATTTATATTTCAGTAAGAAAAGCTCAAAATATATAAAAGACTATCATAGACTAATTTGAATTAAATGATCAGCACTTACTGTTTCTGGGTACGCAACTTCTGATAATCATGCTTGAAACGGAAAATCTGTAGTAACAACCTCATTTTGTTATTATTAATTTAACATTAACACTTTGTATAAGTGAAAACAAGATGGATAACAAATGAGTCATGAAGAAATTACGATAACGGGTCTGGATTCTCCGTCGTGGCCGGCGATGTAAGCTACGCCGTCGGTTAGCTCCGTCGAGAACTCCTCTGCCCCCATTCGCTCTTAAAATTATAACAACAAACAAAAATAAATACCTAAAGAAAAGTTTTGGATGTAACAAAACAAACAAACATATATACAAAACTATCTAACAGATTTTGAAAGTAAAAAAATATCCGGAAATGATATACCAATATCAAAGTCTTGTCTCCAAGAAAGGCATGAGATCAGTTGCTTCGTAGCTTTTTTCACATTATCTCCTTTCACTTTCAAGAATCTCTCCACGCACTCTCTGTTACAGAACTTCTCCTAAACGTATAAAAAGTTGGAAACTTTAGTCGTCATGAATATACAATAAACATGCAGATGTTTGTGTTTGTCAAGAGAGAGAGAGAGATTAAGTAGACGTACTTGTTTAAGAGTGAGTGGAGATTGTTTCCTGAGTAAACGAAGAACAGCTTCGGCTTTCTCATCTTTCTTGCCCATTTCTTTATGAATGATCTCTTATGTTCTGGTTTTCAAGAACGAAACAGAGGATTCTGATGTCGAAGAAGAGAAACGAAAGATTGGAACTTTGGGAGAGAAAGAAGAAGCTGACAATGATTGTGAATATGTGTGTGTGTGTACCGCAAGTTTTCTCTCTTCGAGCAGAAACCTTTGCATCTGTCTCTCTCTCTCTCTCTCTCTCTATAAAGAGGAAAAAACAGAGAGTGTATGTGTTGTGGTATGGGAACGGTTTCTGCCAAAACCTTACAAATGTCGGGTGATGTATTAGCTGATGACGCCGTTATGTCGTTTTGCGGGACGTTCATGTGTTAAAAACCGTTGCCCACACCAGCGACGGTATCTAACGCCGTTAAATGGCTCCGGTTGTATAAATTAACTTCTTTTAACTTCAAAAAAATAATATATAATGCATTGGCAAGTCAAATGTTTGTTTATGTTCCATTTAATAGTAACAAAAAAAATGATCATGTTAAATCTTTCGAACAAAAAAAAAAACAGGTTAAATTTTTAGAAAACTGTAAAGAATTTTATTAGAGTACTGATAAAATAAATCTCTTGTAATTAACAAGTTGAGTACTTACTAACCAGTTTATTCAGTGTCTCCTTTCAGATATTTCTTTAAATCGAATTTGATTGAAGTTACATGAATCAGTCGGTTTCTCTAGCCTTGATCCATCGTAATGAATTGAGCTGGTAGATTACTATAAATATTAATAATATATAATACCTAGACCTTATATAGTCAACGTCTATATATAACCTAGCTCACGTACTTACAATGATCGACAGTGACGTTAGCCAATTAAATGCGTTTGCCGCAATATGAATTCTGATCAGATATTCTAAAATGAACCGTTATTAGTGATTAACTGGTTTCATATTGACGATTACACACTTACGATTTCCATAACTCGGTAAGAAGAATGACATAACAAATTGTCAAATTCCATAAAAAAAAAAGAATTTGTGTGCACGAATCCCCTCTATCTAATTTTGAAAATCTAACATGTGTTACAGAAACTGTTGATGTGACTAATTGTTACTATTGTTTTTACTCTTACGTCATCGTAGGAGCAATGTATAGTTGCAGTTTTACACTGTTGTACCCATGTCTTCCATCCCGTAAAAAATAAAAATAATCTGTTTCTTCTATACTAACAATCAACCAGGTTAAGTTAATTACTTTTGGTGGTGGTTTAAGAAAAGCAGAAACACTCGTGATCTCACCAGGGGCGAAGGTAGTGTATAAGCTGGGGATGCACTTGCACCCATAATAATTTAAAAATTTAATAAGCATTTTTACTAAACTTTTTATATGCACCCATAGTAATTATAATCTTGCACCCACTAAAGACAAAGTCAAAAAAATAAACAAACCTAATCCAATCAGCAAAATAAGTTGTAAAAACTTTAGTTCATTTAAAAAACAAAACAACTTCAATTATAAAGCTGATTCATGTCTTCTAAATAATTGATTTATCAAAGCCCCTAATTCATCTCCTTCTAACTACAAAAAACAAAAAACAAAAAGCTTTGTTTCTTATTTCTTTCTTAATCAGTTTCACATTTTCTGTGGGCAAATTATCACAGATTCTGGTAATTGTTCTACATATTGTCTATTCTACATAATTTAATTTCTTAAGTGATTATTTTATTTTATTGAAAAAGAGTTACTCACAAATGAAGCAGTGGTGAAGTAATTTCAAGCAATGAATGAACTAGAACTCATTTGTAAAATTTTTTTTTTTTGGTATGAAACGTTTTTTTGGTACGAAAAACATTATTTTTTAGTATACATATTTTAAAATATTTATTAATTTAATATTTGTGCACCCGGTAAAAAAAGTTTCTGGATTCGCCCCTGGATCTCACAGAGGCAAAAAAACCATTGATACTTTTAAAAAAAATTATTCATATTAGTATTGATTACGACACCATTATTTTAGTCCCCCACTCAAACGTGTAACTTTTTTAGTTTATTCTATCCGTACAACAGCAGTTGAATTTATTACTTTAACCACCTTATTGTTTAGTTCTACTAATCCATTTTTATAACTATATAAACTCTAGTGTTAATGGTCAAAAAAAAAATTACTGAGAATATATATTTTTGGGGAAAAAGAGACCGTTGTCGTCACGGCGGCGACTAGCTCGTATCTTACGTGGTGAGTGGTAGTGAAATTACAGAAGTATCCAGTAATACGTATCCATGTGTCGAAAAGCAAATATAACGCAAAAGCGAGTTCACGTGCTCGTTTATAATGCTTTATGTCCAATGTCCACATACCGACAAATAAAGTCAAATGGATAATCGATGATCTCTTCTGTATTAACAACAAATGTCATGTAGATTGCACAAGAAATCGTTAAGGAATGTGACGAATAAAACAAGTTTACTTGGACAGCTAGATTAGTTATAAAGATCAAATAGACGACAATATAGATTGATAGTTTTAGTCTATATAGCTTCTGAAAAAAAATAGATTTAATATTCCTTGTATTCTCTGATATATGTCTCTATAGCAGATTAAGTTTATTAATTCTTACTGCATTTTACTTTTATATATTATGACGTGTCTGTTTTGAACTCGTCGATAATAATAATGGCGAGCAACAATCAATGAAGTTATTAGTAGTACTGTAGTAGTGTAGTTAATCATATATTTGTATTACAATTGTCTACAATAACAAAAGATTTTAGTGATTCACAGCTAGATCAAACATTTTAAACCCTAAAAGTAAGAGAAACTCTAAATTTCTTTATAAATTAACAACTTTTAAGATTAATTGGAGGCGATATACAATTTAATTCCACGGCTTAATACATTTTTGGAAATTATATTTTAAAAGTCGTTTATTAAGATGGAAATTTCACCTACATTTCAAAATTCAAAATCTAAATATCTAATTGTATTGCATCGATGGTCCTCACTATCCCATATACAGTGTGGAAGTGGTGGGGATAAAGCAAAGTGATTATGTAATTATGATGCCTAATCATTAAGGAGAATTTGGGTGGATGGTTCGTTTTAACAAGTTAACAAGGTGATATAATTTCGGGAGAAACAGAAAACCAATGTTTATAAATCTGGTCCGGATTAGCATTGTATTAAATCAAAATCGATAACATACCCGATCCAGACTTTAGATAAAAATTGGAATGCTGCTCGATCAATAAAATCTGATAAAATCAGCTAAAAACTGGTGATCTGGATAAATACAGAATCGATTCGTTACAATTTCAAAATTTTACGCGAACAATGAAATTTTATAATTTCTTTTAAGAAGATGTATAAAAATAATAATAAAATAGAGTTAAACAAATGGAAAGAAAAAATATTCGTAACAATTTTTAAAAGCATCAAATAAATTTTTAGTTTTAGATTTTTTTTAAAATGATATTTTGTTTTATATAATAATTAAATATCTTCAATCATAATATATTTACATGTATATTTTAATAATTAAACGATCTGAAATTTGATTCAATGATCCTCAGTCCGACTGAAAAGCCCAAAAAAAACATTTTGGATTAATATATGGGTTGGGTTTATAAACATTGGGAAAAATCTGTATATTGATATTTGGAAAGGTGAAAAATAAATATATGTACTATTTTAAGAAACAATTTGAGCTAACAATTCAGAACTGATTTAGAAGCAATTTGATGACTTGTCAGTCTTTTGGTAACTTTAGTTTCATTGAGTTTCATCTCAAATATATACGACGAGATAAACAAAACAAATTTTAACTTCTGTTATATATTGATCACACAAACAACATTATTGTTTTTTTTTTTTTTTTTAACTGAACACAAACAACATTATTGTTGTAACACACCGGCCATTTCTGCGTATTTTCACATCCCTGCAATCATGCATTCATATCCTAAAATCTAAAAGGGAAAGAAAAACTAATAATAAAATATATGTGTGTATATATATATATATCTGTACATAAAATAGGCCAATTTGTACAAAGAAAATAAGAAAAAAAAACAAATAAGCAAAAACACGAAGGTACAAAAAAAACGACAGTCAAGTGCCTTATGGCAAAGTTGCCATCTCTGCGAGTCCTGAGCATGTTGGAAGGAGAAGATGTATCATTAAACTAGTGACTACACCACAATATTTCTTAACATAATGCAGATAATGTGTTCTACCATTTATAGAAACTTCTGTCATGAGTTATGTTACGTATAAAGGGTATTGCTCCGTATGTAAACGTCTATCATGAACATAAATTTCTTCGATTCAAATTCATACCAAAGTTTTCTTTTTGGTTATACCAGGTTTTCGGATGCCGAGGAACCTGTCATGAACAGATCCGAACGGATATCCGACCATTCCTAGAACTCAAGGGCCATGTTAAATCTCTAGTGGCCAAGGTTATTTGAACCTAGCTAAGTTGGTAAGAGACTATTAGCACATCATTTACCACTGATTCATACCAAAGTTGTACATACACATTGTGTATATTATTTATCTATCAAATAAAAGTCGATCGAAATTAATACTGGCCAATGTATAAGTAAATGGTTAATTAGCAATTTAGCAACATAAATTATAATTTTCGAAGAAGAGAGTCCCGCATAAAGTACGATGGTGAGCTGTAAACTTTTTTGATCGATTTTATACAGATCAGGCTATAAAGTACATAAACTAACAAAAATCTAATTCATGCTTTCTCACAGACGAGACAATTTAACTTGGTTAGGCCTTTTAACGGGCCGGTTTTGTAGAATCTGCTTGTTAGAATCTTGATCCCAAAAAAACACTAGTTCAACTTGGCTCATACTATACAAAACATGTTCTTCTGGGCCAAGACACGCACATAAAGATTTACTCCACTATATATTCTGGAATATTTTTGATCGATTTTAACTAAGTTATTTTATTCTATATTAACATACTAACGAATCCCAAAGTAATTTTGATGAAAGTTTTAGTTAGAGTACAACGAGTCAGCAATAACAAATTAGTTAGTATGTTTTTATCTGACTTTATTGTTTTGGGAAAGATAATCTAATATTTTTTTCCAAAATAATTCGCAATGTTAAAAAGAAAAAGACGCATATATCAATCTAATCAATTCTAGGTTCAGTACTCCTAACTCCTAAGAATGAAAGAAGAGAGGAAGGATACTGAAACTAATGATTATGCAAAAAGTGTGTTATTTTCAGATTATGAAAAATTATCTATATTAATTATCTATATTCGTGTATGTATCTGTGTATAAATTAGAAATTGTGATATTGGTGAGATTGATTTTGAAGGAAGGAAAGAAAAAGCAGACTGACGACTTCTAAGGCACCCTAACATAGCCACATCTGTCTCTCTACATATGTCATTTGCTTCCAATTCCATATTTACTCTTTCTTTATTTTTGTTTCAATTTTCTCCCAAGTAAAATATAATCATCATGTTAAGCGGATTTTGAGCGGTGCGGAACTAACGGTATAAGTGCGGTGCGGTTTTTACAGTTATAAAATTGTATAGATACATGGTATATATAGAAATTTTTGTTACTGTTAAATGCGGGTACGTTAGAATTCGACGTTACCATTCATAGTCTTACGGGTTGGTCCAAATTGGTGACTCGACGTTACCTTTAATAGGAATCTATAGTTTTTTTAGTTTGCTTACTGAGATTGGCTCACGCACTTCTTTTGCGGGGCCGAAGACCATATTAAATAGAATAAATACATTTGATTATCATGTTTCGTTGACCATTATTATCGAATTTATTATACTCTAAATATTTTTTTATCTTAAAGAGACAATTTAATAGATAATCATTACATATTATTATATATAATAAAAACGCAAAATGTAGTACTACTATTTTTTTCAACAATTTGGTAATAATTGTATTGTTTTCTGTATTGAAAGTGAATTTGATTTGACAATTTCATTGTTTAAAAAGATATATTAAAACACTGGTGGCAAATTACATGTTCACAATAATAGATCATGCACTTGAATAGACGTCTAGATGAATAAAAATAAATGATTTTATAACTATAAATACACCTTTACAAAAATATGTTCTCAGTTAACTACATTCAAATACATGCAACTACACATCAAATATAACAAGTATTTTTCCTCTGTCTTGAGCTATATACTTGTGTATATATATATATATGCAATTAATATAGAATTAAAACCAAAGCACTTGCATTAGTAAATTAATTAGGATTTCTTTAATACATTTTTGAGCACATGCGAAAGTACTCGTTTTTCTTTATATGTAAGTATGTAACCAGATATACGTATTGTAATTGAATACTCTCTTTGGTAACATAATTTCTATGATATGGTGGTGTCGGATATCTTTGATCGTACGTAACTCAACAAGAAAAGAAAAAAAAAAAAACAAGGACAAGAAGAGCATACGTATATGTAATTCAAATGGTCCATCCCATTAGTAGATCCATATATAATTAAAAACCAAGAGAAAATATATATTCATTCACCATATGCACAATATATAAACAATTCTTTCCTTGACACAAACTCTGATAGCCGTGTAACATTTTAAGACATTCGATAAATTTTATAATTATTAATATGCATAAACTGCATTTTTAAGTTCGATATCTAACTGTAAATTTAATGTAAATATCTGATTGCTTTCTTAAAAATACATTATGATAAATTAGAATTATATTTCTCTAAGAACATTCCAAGTTCAATATACATATGAAATGTATAACCCAAAAAGTTACAGAAAATAATTGTTCTTCTCGAATTAACTGGTATGAATCTCATCATATACTTAAGTAGTATTATAAAATTGGGAGAAATCAACCCCACTTTATTTTTTAGTTTTGGTCGGCCAACACTTGGTTAGTTACTTAAGCAAAGTAAATAAATAATCTATAAAAGAGAAACATATATGGATATATTCACTAAAAGAAAAAAAAAAACTGGTACTCAAAATCTCAAGAGAAAATAAAATTATACTTTTGCTAATACGTTTTAATATTGGACATGCATGAGTATAAATAACAAAGACGCTTAATTAATTCAAGGAGAAAATACCAAGGTGGCATATTCATTCATGTTAAAGTATATATATAAAGAAGAAGTGTGAGGAGAAAAACTGATAGGTGAAATGGGATTGTTCTTGAGGCACAAGTGATCGCTTCAGAAAAGATAGAAAGAGAAAGATGTTTGACAAACACCTAATACCAAAGAGACCCCATTACAATAAAACATTAAGTCACAGTTTCATCATTCTTCCTCGATATTGCGTTATACTTCATCAAAACTCATGAACAGAAATCTATTAAACTACTATATTTTATGAAGCTGGGATCCATGTGTCACGGTTAAAAGTATTGTGCAGCTTATTTAATAATATATTTGTATGGTGAAAAAAAAGAAGAAAAAAGAAAGAAAGATGGAGATGGTGGCTTGGGCCATACTTAAAAAAAAGAACATATAAAACACGTTGATGTGGCTGCCTTCATTCTATATTATCCAAGGTGGAGCACTGTGATTGGATGGATTCTTGATTTGGGTCCATATATGTTATATATACATCTTTCTATATAACTATATATATAAAGATGGTGTAATTAGTATTTCATATTTGGAAGAGCCTCAGGCCCTGTATGAGAAATGGGGTGGCTCAATTCCTTCTTCTCTCCCTTGAAGAAACTATGGTTTCGCGTCAATTCTGCTCAAAAGAAGAGTATGTTCTCTAATTCCCTCTCTCTCTCTACACATTCTATATCTATTTTCCAGCATTATGTATCCACATATACGTGTCTATGTATTTAATGACCGATCATATACACTTTTTGGGGTTTTAAGGATCATATACTATCCCTCTGAAAGAAACTGTGAAAATGAGTTTTATTTGCAATATGAACATATGTGTGTGTGTGTGTGTGTGTGTTAGCCTCTGTGCATTGTGTTAACGTAGAAAGATGGATAATGTGCAGGAAGAGGGATATACATATTATACGAGGACGTGAAGTCGTGTCCATACGAAGATGTGCATGTATTGTGGTCTATACTCGTGGAGTCTCACCCACACACTTTGCAACCCAAACAATAAAACCTCCATTTCATTATTGATGCATAACTCTCGTTTTGGTTCAGAGAGTTCACATATGGAATGCTCATGCACAACAAAGGAGAAACTTGTTAACGACATCATTCATATATATGTTTTCTCTCTCACTTGTACATAACATTATAAATACACAGAGATTCTCTTTCCGATAAGGTTTATACATATTCTCTCTAATTGCGACTATCTATATGTATGTACGGTTCTCTTGAGGTCGTATATATATACTTTAATATCAGTATATAGATTGCATGATTAGGAAAAATAATATAGATATGAGCATTATTGTGCTATATATGATATGTCTGCGTACCAAAAAAGCAAGTAAAGATGTACCATATGTTGTTTATAATTGGTAGACATGAAAAGTTAAAGGTTGATGGGGAAAGGAGAGTGAATAGAAGTTGAATTGTCGTGGAGATTGATGGCTTGTGTCGGTTGACGTTAGTTGGACTTTGGAAATTTGCGGTTGATTTTATTTTGCGTTTCGTATTCGTTTAGACATATAAGCTGAAAGTTGAACTAGCATTCTTTAGAGAAAATTTTTTGAAGGACAATCCAAAAAAAGAATGTTATGATTTGGACATGATGTATATACATTTTTTGTTTGGTTGATAACCAAATGAAGCCAGACCACTCTTCTGGCATAAAGACCATCACATTAATGTCGAAGGTATGGATTACATCAAAAACATTCATTCTGGTGGCTAAATTGTCTATGATTCGAGATAAAATTTAAGTGAGACTTAATCTATGGTCAGGGATAAGTTTTGGCAAATTGAAATTCAAAAAGAACTTCGTAGGATAATTTAGTTTTCGTGATTGCACCAAAAACGAGCATGCTTTGGCAGGATGCGTTTAAATTTTCTTGCTTACTTGTACTTCGAAGTAAAAAATTGTGAGGTTATATTAGAACATAAAGATTCTACAGAAACATTAGTTGAACATGTTGTGGAAAATGTGAAACACGAAACGAAGCCTCGGCAAGTAAAAGAAATGTTTCTTGAAGATGAATATACCCACATCAATCATGAGATTATCTATGGAGACACAAGCCGGTGCATCTTTAACATAAGAAATGATAGCGTAAAAGAAAAAAATATAGGTCGATCCAAAGTTGAAACAGTATATTGAGGAGCGTTGCCGACAAACATTTTTTTTTCTTTTATAACAGTAACATGAAGATAGTCGCTAAAAGAGATCGAAGTTTGGTCGCCACTGGCCAGTGAACATTATTTTAACTATACATCTTCTAAACCTCTTTTTTAATCTTTAAAAAACGAAAAATTCGTTTTAATACTAACATTTACAAGGGACCAAATTTGAGATTCATAAAGCTCTTTGGTAAAAAGAAAATATAAAAAGTTTATATATATATATCTATATATATATATAAAAGTGAAATACGGAGTCGGTTCAAGAAAATTACTCCACAGTCCACATGCCACTAGTTGATCTTCTTGCTGGATGTAGACCAATCTTCAGAAGGAAAATGAGATATGATGAGTCCATAGCATTATGTATGTTTCGACCAAAGTGAAAATTTTATGTATATCGACATCTTTAAATTTTATTTAAAAATAGAAGACATCAGCAAAAAATTTAGAACCATGAAATAGTCAATTTTTTATTTTTTTTTCATTTCTATGGCACTGTCGGTTGGTCCCTTGCTTTATAGATAGTCAACAATTTACGAAAATCAATTAGGAGATCTTCTGCGATATAATCAATTCTTTTTATTTAAAAATGAATATCTAGTTATATTTTGATATTATTATTTTCAGATTTTAATTTCATCATCTTATCTTATTAATAGCTACCGCTGAAAAACAATTTTAACTTAAAACGAACTTGCACTCTATATATATAAAGTAAAATAATATCTCTTCTCTTCAAGCCACCTCATCAACATCTCTCTTACAATTGTGAGACATCATTACTTCATTTTAATAATTCATAATTATTACCTTGATTTATTTGAACAAAAAACCATTTATTTGATTTATTATAAGAAGGAATTGTGTCATATGGGTCATTTTGAAACTTTAATATTTATAATAACTACCATCATTAAATATAAAAATTTCTTTTGTACAAAAATAAAATAAAATTTAAATTGTGTATCTGAATTTTATATAACCAAAAATCATAAAATAAGAAATTAGAAAAGAGCACTATATACAATTTGTTTTAGAAAATTAAAATTATAGTTTTAGCATCTAATATATTATTATTCAATTACTGATTTCTGGTGGTGTTATTCAATACTTGATTGCAAATTAATTCTATAGATTTTACAATCCATGGTTATTCAATTACTGATTTTAAATTCCTTATTAAAATCTGATGTTACTGGTTATTATATTTAAAATATATGTATTAAGAGATTTTAAAATTCAATATAAAGTTTGAGTTTTCTTTTTGGGTGTACAATAGAAATGACTTTTGAAATTCTTTTTAAAACTGTTTATATTTAAATTTTGTATATTGATTTTTCTATTTTCTAATTTTATGACTTTAGTTAAATAAAATCCAGATATAAAGTTTGAGTTTTATTTTTGGGTGTACAATAGAAATGACTTTTGAAATTCTTTTAAAAACTGTTTATATTCAAATATGATAGTTATTATGAGTATTAGAGTATAGATAGCACAATTATAATTAATCATGTAAATAGTTTTTATTTAAATAAATCAAATAATAATTATAGATTAATAAAATGAATTAGTGATGTGTAAATTTTTTAGAAAAGAGCACTATATACAATTTGTTTTAGATCTGGCTCAACTTAATTATAATTTCGACCTTGTGCTATTGATTTTTTTTTTCAAACGTTGTTGATATATATTATAAATTTGAAAATATGGACCGTGACTATTTATATACAAGGTTACAAAAACTAGCTTTTTTTAAGCTACAAAATATGAAAAGAACACCTGGGTCCAATGTAAATGTAATGTGGACTGCTGGTCCTGAATTTTCGAAGACTGCAAGTAAGATAAAATTAAATCCATGTTAAACACAACTGTGAGCATTTAAAAAACAGGAAACTAATACATGATTTTTTTTCATTTATTTATAATTTTGCTGACAAGAAGAAAAAAATGAAAATTTTCACATTTTCTTGTACCTTGAGATAAGCCACTACAAGCAAATGAACAACACCATTAGACCAAAAGAGCATCTGAATTTGGCGGTTGGAGGTTCATGGCTGATTGGTTTGGCCTCCGGCTCTGTGTGGACACAGCCATGAAACCGGGCCTGCTCAGTGTTTGGCCATTTCCCTCGGCTTAAGGTTATGATTGGGCATTCTTAAGAAAATACTATTGTTAGTGTGACCTTCAGAAAGAATAAAAAGGGTTATCCTCCTAAGACATACGTTGACGTTATAAAAACAACGTAATTAGTTGGAATACCGAATATATAGAAACGACTTAACCTATTGGTTGCCAATTTAGAGCACTGATCATTTCTGTTTTTGTTGTTGTCTTGACTAACCTTATTAACAATTACAAAAAGATGAGTTTTCACTTAAATATATAACATATATACATGAATGTTAAATTTACTTTTTTTTTTTTTTGGGGGGGGGGGGGGGGGTTATTCTCCCAAAAACCCACGCTTAAATAATAACATAACTAGTCGAAAGACCGAATATTAAGATGAATATACGTCTGGTCAAGATGTGATCATCGGTGGATCAATTTAGTGTTTTGCTAGATTTGAAGAGGTTCAAGAATGAGAGATCGATGTGTTTCCAGAGTGTATTAATTGAAATTCCTCAAAAGAAGAATCCGGTTGGACATAAAAAAATACGCCCGTCAAGAACGTGTGTGTGGCATGAAGTCGTCCATAATCTGTTGTAAAACACTCGTAGAATTTGGTAGTACATGTATTTCTTCGCTAGACTTGTAGCCGTACCTAATCTTGATTACTTTGGTAAGACAACTCTACAATCAATGGTACAGACTACGACATCTAAAAATGGAACAACCAACAAGCTACGACTAATAATTCATAAGCTTTTCAATCCATCTAGTTCCATAAATTGATAATTACAAAAATATATTATTTGCAGAATTTTTTTTTCTTTGTCAATGCTTCTACAATATATCACTATAAACTTAGAAGAGAGGGAGAGAAAAAAAAAAGAATTATGACGTAAAAAAGATTAGGAGCATGTTACGTGAATGTGAAAAAATTTAAAAGATATGTAATACAAAAAGTATAGGTTATGATTGGTCCAAATGTGTCTTACTGTCTTGAACCAAAAAGGAGACTTCTCTGTGTTGCCGTGACTCACACTCCCATGTGCCTTCTTCTCTTTCCCCTTTCTCACAACCCGTGACGTTGAACTGCTCTGCTATACGACAAAAACCCTTTACACACAAGTGTCAATAAATAAACCAACGACTTGACTTGTTATTTTTTGTGGCAATTTCCTTCCGGTTATTAACATACCGTACCGGTTCTTCAACTTTGGAATGTAGCTGACCCAACCAGTCACCGCTTTGTGAGGAACGCAAAGGTTTATTATTATATGGTGTTAAATCCTCTGTGAAGATTCTTTTGTTCACACCACTCAAGTTGTATAATCTTCCCATTGTCAAACAAAAAAATCTGAGTTTGTCTTCTCTCTGTCAAAAAAGATTTAAAATTCTGCGGAATATTTATACTGAATTGACGAATTTTGCATAGTTCGTACAAATGTTAGTTGAATGCTGTTTTCATAGAATTCTACGATAGTACGATTTGGTACTTATCAGGTTGGTTGAAACGAAACGTGAACCGAACAAACCCGGTTCTGTAAAACGTAAACCGACGCGTGGTATTGGTTAAAGGTGATTGGGTGAGAAGCCTAACCTGTTGTCGTTGCTGTGTCACTAGGTGGGCATCTAAAGGAAAAAAAAACCACTTGATTATATTCTTCTTTAAAAATTTAATCTTTCTCTTCTTCTTCTACCATCTCCACAAACTCCAACATCTCTCGTTTAAGAATAAAACCCAGAAAACTAAATTTATTTGCGGAACAAGAAGAAGAGGCAGCATGAATGGCGAAGAAAGTTTCGTAGAAGATTGCACTGAGTTTGTTGAAATTGACCCTTCTGGAAGATATGGAAGAGTATGATTCTTCTGAACTTAAAATGTTCATTCTTCGTTGGTATCGAATTGATTTTTTTTCTTTAGGATTTTGATTTTGTTTATTTGTGTTTTCTTTTTTTGGGTTTGGACAGTACGATGAAGTACTTGGCAAAGGCGCTTCGAAGACAGTGTAATCGCATTCATCTTCTCTCTTTGTCTTTCTTTCAAATTAAACTTTTTTGTTTTTTGGTCGAAAACGTTCTCTCGTAACGTCACAACTTTATAAAAATGATTTTTTATTGCTTAATTAATTATTTTGTATCATGGAGGATTTGGTTGGTTAATCCAAAAACACTGTACTTCTTTTTGGCGTTTTGGTCAATTTTTTTTTTTTTTTCAGATACAGAGCGTTTGATGAATACGAAGGGATAGAAGTGGCATGGAACCAAGTGAAGCTTCGGGACTTCACGAGGAATCCTGAGGAATTGGAGAAATTCTTTAGAGAGATTCATCTGCTCAAGACCTTGAATCATCAAAACATCATGAAGTTCTACACTTCTTGGGTTGACACCAACAATCTGTCAATCAATTTTGTCACTGAACTCTTCACCTCTGGTACTCTCAGACAGTAAGCACTTCTCCCACTTTGGTTTGTTGGTTTTCCCTCAGATTTATGTCTTTGTTACTTCTTTATCCAAAAACCTGAAATGGGTTCTTCAAAGTTGAAGTCTTTAGATTTTACATTTGCCTTAAGAATATGATGTCTTTGGTGATTGTAGGTACAGGTTGAGACATAGAAGAGTGAACATTAAAGCAGTGAAGCAATGGTGCAAGCAGATTCTAAAAGGGCTTCTCTATCTTCACAGCTGTTCTCCTCCAATCATCCATAGAGATCTCAAATGTGACAACATCTTTATCAATGGAAACCAAGGTGAAGTCAAGATAGGGGACCTCGGACTCGCTGCGATTCTTCGTAAATCACATGCCGTTCGTTGCGTTGGTACTTTTATAACTTTCATTATTGGATTGAATTTTTTTAAAAACTTCAATAATAATGTCTTGAAACACAATTGGACCTACCCTACGTTGTGTGTGTTTAAAGGAACCCCTGAGTTCATGGCTCCAGAAGTGTACGATGAGGAATACAATGAGCTGGTTGATGTGTATGCTTTTGGAATGTGCGTATTAGAGATGGTCACTTTCGATTATCCTTACAGCGAGTGCACTCACCCTGCGCAAATCTACAAGAAAGTTACCTCGGTAAATGATCTTGAACATACGGATTTGTGAAATCATGTCTTGTTTTTTACTATTTAACTTTCTTCATTGTTATTATTCAGGGGAAAAAGCCTGAAGCTTTTTACTTAGTGAAGGACCCTGAGGTTCGTGAGTTCGTTGAGAAGTGTTTAGCTACTGTGACGTGTAGGCTCACGGCCTTGGAGCTTTTACAAGACCCTTTCTTGCAAGATGATGTCGACGGATTCGATATGAGACCCGTTGGTTACTACAATGGTTATGATGAAACTGGTGTGTTCCTTAGACAACCTCTCATCGATGCTCCTCTTTACCATGATGATCAGTTTGAGTCACAGATATGTGAGATCGATCTTTTCGCTCAAGACGATGAGGAAGAGTCCGACCATGTCGACATTTCGATTAAAGGGAAGAGAAACGGTAGCGACGGGATATTCTTGAGGCTAAGAATCTCTGATGCAGAAGGTATTTTGATTCAATTTCAAAAGCAAAGTTTCGATTTTTTTTTCGAAAAAACCGAAAAAGCTTTACACTTTATGTATTTACAGGACGTATAAGGAACATTTACTTCCCGTTCGAGACAGCTATTGACACAGCGTGGAGTGTAGCAGCAGAGATGGTGTCTGAGCTCGACATAACGAATCAAGATGTTGCGAAAATCGCAGAGATGATCGATGCAGAGATTGCTGCATTGGTCCCTGATTGGAAAATTCATCACAACGTTACAGAAAGTGAATCAAATGTGAACAACAACAGCAACAACGCAGGATTCTGCGGGAACTGTGCTTCGAATGGGTATATACAAGAGACGGTATCATCAAACAGCGAAGTCGCCGGAGAAAAATCTCGTCATCATCGTCATCAGTTCGATTGTTCTGACGAAAGAAGCTGTTCTTCAGTTCACGGTAGGTTCGAGGAGATTAGTTACCAAGTGGAAGGACAAGAACAACATGTAGGTAGTGATGTTCTTGTCTCTGGAGAAGGTACTAATAACAATGGGATTCATTACGCGGATATTTGGGGTTTGAGAGATTCGCGTTCTGACGATGGAGAAGAAGAAGAAGAGAGCTTGGACATGAACGGGAGGAGGAAAGTGAAAGGTGAGTGGTGGTCGGAGAATGAGATCAGGAGAGAGTTGAGATGGCTTAAGGCAAGGCATAAGATTCAGTTAACGAGAGTTAGAGATCAGAGCATCTGTGAGAAACCGATGGAGATCTCGGTTACGGATGGGTTTGGGATCAGAACTTCAGCTTCGCCGCCTCTTCTTTATAGGGCCATCTCGCTTCCCGTCGACGCCGTGGATATTTGAGATTCTGTATTATTATATTTTTCAACACCTTAACTTTTTTTTTTTTGTAAACAATTAAACATGCAACACTTTGTTATTAATGATTAATAACATTTTGTTAAAGCCACTTATTAATACGTTTATAAATCAGCCTAAACTAGGATTACTAGAGCAATAGTACCCTTGAATTTTCGATTATCCGACAAAAACAGATACTAATGTACCGGTTTGGTTAATTAATAATTAAATATAAAAACTCCGCGAATTGGCTCAAAGGGGAGTCGAAGCGGCGTCGTTTGACTGATTCGAACAAGAGAAAGGCATACATACAATTACAAAGTGGTCTTCTTGTTCCTTCCGCTGCCAACAAATGGAACTGTCGTCTGCTTCCGCCATGTTTGGTCAATCCTCCGCTCAGATTCTGAGACCTAAGCTCGGGTTTATGGTTTCGCTTCCTCGGAGAGCGTCGATCGTTTCTTATTCGCTTCCCGGATTTTTGCGGATGGAATCTCAATCTCAATCTCAGCCTCGCCAATCTATCTCCTGCGCTTCTTCACAAAATAATAACGTTTCTCAGGAGACTTCTTCTTCTTCTTCTTCAATCGAATCAGGTCAGCTTTGAGATGGAAGCTCATTTCTTCATTGATTCTTCCTGATGATGGTCAAGTTTTGTTTTTGTTTTTTGTCACTAAAAATCGTCTTTTTATTTATGTGATTTGGTTTTGGGTGATGGAGATCAGCTCGAATTGGAGAAGTGAAGAGAGTAACAAAGGAGACGAATGTGTCAGTGAAGATAAATTTGGATGGCACTGGAGTTGCAGATAGTTCTACTGGAATCCCTTTCCTTGACCATATGTTGGATGTAAGTGTTTGACTCTTTTCCTTGGTTTCATTCGGTCCTGATTTGTTCAATGTCAGCCATTCCCTCTGGAAGAGAGCTTAGCACGACAGTTTTAGTGAAAGGTCTTGTTTGCTTCATTATTAGAATTTTGATTAATGTTTGTGTTTCACCTCTCCTTGTCTTTCTTGGTCAGCAACTTGCTTCACATGGCTTGTTTGATGTGCACGTAAGAGCTACTGGTGATGTTCACATCGATGACCACCACACAAACGAAGATATAGCTCTTGCCATTGGAACAGTAAGTGTTTTCGTTTTGTGATATTCGTTTCCCTGATTTAACACTTATCTGCCTTTCTCACGGCTCTTTATTAGACCTATGAGCAACAGTATGTTGTTTTTCTCTAAGGGAAGTTGTGTGCTGTATTGAAATCTCTAGGCTCTGTTAAAGGCCCTTGGTGAGCGTAAAGGGATTAATCGGTTTGGTGACTTTACAGCTCCTCTAGATGAAGCGCTTATACATGTTTCCCTGGTAAAAAAAATTGTGAAACTTTCGGTTGCACATCTGTGTTTATTCTCTCATTACTTGATATCTCCAAAACTTGTTTACTTCTTATAACGAAACAAAAAACCTCTTTGCAGGACTTGTCTGGTAGGCCATATCTTGGTTACAACTTGGAGATTCCAACCCAGAGAGTTGGAAATTATGACACTCAGGTTCTTCATTCCTCGAGTTTTTCCTCTATAAAGTTATCTTTTAGGGGTTTATTTGTTGTTTAGTTGTCACTTGCAAGTCGGCTAAGAGCTGTAAATCTTTACATTTGTAGTTGGTGGAGCACTTTTTCCAGTCATTGGTGAATACATCCGGTATGACACTTCACATCCGTCAGGTACTGTGTTTCCAAATTTTCCAATGGCAGACAAAATCGTACTGAACTGCTTCTGTAATTTGCTTGACAACCTTTTATGAAGACAGTGTTTAATAATCGCTTATTACAACAGCTTGCTGGTGAAAACTCGCATCACATAATAGAGGCGACTTTTAAGGCCTTTGCTAGGGCTTTACGACAAGCAACGGAGAATGATCCTCGCCGTGGTGGGACAATACCAAGGTTTGACTTATCTTCTTATCCCCCACCACATTCTAGTTTTTACACACACACACACACACTTAGCTAGGATAAATATCACAGAGAGCATACAAGATTCATGACGTCGAAAGAAGAGAAACTTTTGTACGTGAAAAGAGGACAAGCTATCTATTCATATCTCGGTTTAAAAGCATATATCATTAGAAAATGCGTTTAAGTTGTGATTGCTTGTCGTGATTTGCAGTTCAAAAGGAGTCTTGTCACGGTCTTGAGAGCTGAGCAGTCACACAAGGAAGCTCCCGGATTCACTCTTTATCATCGAGTTGATGAGTTGGATATTCACTCTGTTCGTTTGCTGAAGCGTCAAGAACACAAAAGTGTATAGAGTGAAAGACTCACATTTAAGAAGATGATGGATTCATCTCTATTATATTAATCTTATCTCTGCATTTGGAAAAATCTCTTACCACTGCTGTATCAAACTCAGAAACATACTGCAACCTAAAAGCAGTGAGTAATTTGCTAGAAAAGTCAAATACCTCGAAACGACAGCGTTTTTAAGCCCTATAGGTTAGTCAACGGCTGTGAAATAACGGCAACCGTCACAGTTAAATCGAGAGGATGTTTCCATGATTCCTTCTATCTTTCTCCGCTTCAGAAATTCACAGAGAAAACCTAAACCCTAATTCAATCTCGATTCCATCACGATTCTTCCATAGCAGATCACGAAGATCGAAACCTCTTCCACGGCCATTGAAGATGGTCGGAGGCAATAATAACGCCAAGTCAACGAATCATAAGCCACCAGCGTCCTCCGCTCCCACCGCTGCTGCTGCTTCTTCTTCCCACGACCGGAAATCTCGCTGGGCTTCGAGCAACAACGATGGTGGAAGCAGTAAGAACAACACCAACAACAATAACAATAACAAGCCGACGACGGGTGGTGGCCAGAAGATCGCCGATAAGAAACTTCCGAAACCGAATCCTTCTCCTAAGCTAGCTTCGATGCCGACGCAATCTCATCCGAATCATCCCTCATCTTCACGTCCCGCTCCTAATTCCGCTTTCCCCGCTGCTCAATTTCGTTTCCCGGATTCGTCGGCGGCGGTTGGTGCTCCTCCTGCGCCGACTTACGGGTTCCATATGCTGGAGCGTCGCACAATCGTTCTCGTTGACGGGAGTGTCCGATCATACTTCGCTCTCCCTCCTAATTACAATGACTTTCCTCCGCAGAGCCGTCTCGCTGATCCGTCTGCTGCTAATAGACTTATGCGACCGGAATTCGGCAGATTCCCTCCGTTTCATCCGGAGGAGTTCAGAGACCAGCGGAATCACTGGGATCGCCCGGAAGGGTCGATGAAACGGAAATATCCAGGTGAAGAGGAGATCGATAGGATGGACGAGAGAGGTGAGATGCTGAGACAAAGACAGCAGTTTATGCAGTATGCGAATCCTAATGATCACTCACTTATGGCGGCGGGGACGAGTAGTCCTTTCCGCAGAGATGCTGGAGATGATGCTAGAGCAGCTAAGCATATGCGGATAGGATCAAATAGGGATGAGAATGGAGGTCAGGGGCTTAAGCATCTTCAGGTTGATCAGGTTGCGTTAAAGAAATCTTTTTTGGAGTTTGTGAAGCGGATTTACGAGGACCCGTCGGAGAAGAAGAGCTACTTGGAGAACGGGAAGAAAAGGAGGCTTCAGTGTCTCGTCTGCGGCAGGTTTGATGGGTTTCAGTCTTTCTCTTGTGTTTGTTTTTTGGTTTGGTACAGTTTGCTTTTGTTGGAGACTCTTATTGCCTTGTTCTTGATGGTTGATTTAATTGGTCAGTTGTGTCGTAGATGGCTAAACGAATATGAAGAAAGTAAGAGAGAACACTAAAATAGCTGGAATACTTTTGTTATACTTCTGTTTGATTAGTATGGTAAAACGTGTTCACATTTGCACTTATTTTGACGTGGTTTAATGGTTGTGAGGCTAAATGTGTAGTATACCTGATTAGCTTAACGTTGTTTGCTTCCCGTTTATTTGTTCCTGGTTTACTATGTATATAATGTAATGCTTGCTTTAATAATTCGCTAACTTGCATATATTGATTAGTCATAGTCTCATATACGATGATTTGGGTTTATTCCCTATTGAAGTGCCTCTTAGATTATTCAAGTGGGCTATTTTTCTTTGATGTTGGTTATTGTTCAACTTAGTTGTTATCTCCGTCGTATCTACTGCTCCCTTGACTGCTCTTTTGCATCTCATTTGTTGATATATCTGTTCCACATCATATTAATTGTTTATGGGTGTCTATCGACTCAAGTTATTAGTTCTTGCCATTTTGCAGGCTTATTATTTTTATAAATACAGTATAATTATAGTTTTTTGCAGCTGTTTAAAATCAGGGTGCTGATATGTCGATGCTAATTTGTTTTTCCATCTTCACGCGCCTTACTGATTATTCTTCTCAGGATTATTTATATTTTAAGTGAGGTATCAAATATGCTGCTCTTTTTGGTAGTGTCCCTTAAATCAGCGTTCTGTTATCAGTAGTGAATGTGTTTAGCATTCTTTACTCTCCCTCACTGCTGTGTTTGTGATTGGTGATTCATGAATCCATCATGTTAAGTTGTCCGACTTCATATTTAGGTGATGTAGATATTGTAAGTCTCAATATTTTTGTGTGACTATACGCACTTCCATCTAAATCTGTTCTAGCTTGATTACTAGATGGAGGTTGTCAACTAGTTTAGCATGATCAATAAATGGTCGCTTAGATGGCCATTCCAATGTGTGTCAAGGATGCTAGATTAGTAGACTATAATAGCAACTCATCTATTTTGAATGCTGTTTCGTGTCACATAATAAGCTTCTTTGGATGTAAAAGCTTAGGATGAAGTTCTTTAAAGCCGTTCTTGCTATCTTTAATATTATATAACCCTTCTCCTATGTTGTGATGGTACTCCACATAATTGCGCAGAGGTTGATGTGTTTTTTCTGTGTGTTATGTGTTTTCCTTGGATCACTTATAACCCTAGTCTGTAGCTTAGGTTTTTAATAAACTGATTTGTGGATATTGCTTTACACATTTAATCATTAAAGTGCATATTCAATATCTTAGACTATTGTACGGGGAATTTGTGCGGTGAATCTGAATGATGTTTCCAATTCGACTTGTGCATAAACACAGGTCTCCTAAAGACGTCCAGGATACACATAGTTTAGTAATGCACGCATACTGTTCTGATGATGCTAGCTCACGTGTGCGTCACTTAGGCCTACACAAAGCTCTATGTGTATTGATGGGATGGAATTTCTCAAAGCCTCCTGATAATTCGAAGGCATACCAGAATCTACCGGCGGAAGTGGCAGCAATCAATCAAGACCATCTGATTATATGGCCACCTCACATTATTGTTCACAATACGAGTACAGGGAAGGGTAAAGATGGTCGTATGGAAGGTCTTGGAAGCAAAAGAATGGATGACAGAATCAGAGGTACAACATGCGACAAAGTTCATGAATCTTACATTGGCTAATTTGCACCTAAGGATTCTTTTCGCTTTTGCTCTCCTTCATTTTACGTAAAGTAGGTTATCTCCATCGATTGGACTTAGAACCAGAGCCTTATATATGACTCCCGTACCCTTAATGATTTGGCATCTGTTTGTTATCCAAGATCTGTGCCACAAAAATCATTTCCATGATCTTTCAGAAGAAAGTTCGAGGTTCAAATCCCTCTCTTTGTTATGCTAACACTAGAAGGTTGCCCCAAAAGGTGTTCTTAAGTAAGAGTCTTGCATCTAACAATATTTTATTATCATCTGACATATTCCTTCTCAGGAACATTCTTCCTTCGGTTTTTTTGGATCCCTGCCCATTCTTTCCTATGTTTCTCTGTGGTTTTGTGAATTGGAAACTGTTATTAATTTTCCGTAGAATAATGTCAAACTCTGGTCTGTACTTTCTCTCACTACCTTCCAATATCAAAATCTAGTAAATGGTGATCTAAGAAGTATATAAGCTTCTTCAATAGAACTTTGTTGCGTCACCATTTTCCCTATAGCCTTTTCTATAGGACTCAGAGCTTCTAGTTTCGGAACTTTTGCTGTGTTACATTAGGTTCCAAAATGTGCAGTGTGATTAGGCCAATAATTGGTGTGCACATACTAGTTTCTAGCTATTGGCCTATTCGATGACACATTTCTACTAGCTTGGTTTTTGATGTCTATCTATATGTACAGAACTACAATTCACCGTTGGGAAATCAAGGGCACTGTATGGAAGAGACGGCCATTTGGGAATTACCCTCTTCAAGTTTGCGGGAGATGATTCAGGGCTCAGGGAAGCTTTGAGAATGGCAGAATACTTTGAGAAGACGAACCGTGGGCGCAAAAGTTGGACCGGGTTACAACCATTCACTCCAAGCAAAGATGATGAGAAAAACCCTAGTCTTGTCGAAGTTGATGCTAGGACAAATGAGAAAAGGAGGGTCCTTTATGGCTATCTCGCGACCATAAAAGACTTGGACAAAGTCGATGTGGAGACAAAGAAGAAAACCACAATTGAGAGCCTTAGAGAACTCACAGGATCAAAGTGAATTACAGTTTTCTCCCACAAGGTACACTTTAATTTCGAGGTATTTATTGCCTATTGAATCTGTATGTTTTAGTCATAAGCCCAAAAACTCGAAAGGAGAAAGCGAAGCTTGTAGTCTTCTTTTTTTTTTTTTTTTTTCTAGATGAATGAATTTCTTGGTTTTCTTGATCCTTTTACTCAGTGATCACGTTGCATATAGACTAATATGGGTGTGGGCTGATACATACATACGAGCTTCTGTGTAACCACATCCCGTGAAGCACTAGCTTGATGCTTTTGATGTCACTGTTGATTCTTTTATTTTCTTTCTTCTTTCCCTTTTGTTTGTCTTCATCTTGTTCTTTAGGCGCTAGCCAGCTAATAAAAAGTAATACCATTTGCTTACCTTTTCTCTGCTAAAATGGAGAAGGGAAGACACAAAACACCTATCAAATATGAGTATTGAACCAAACAATGGTGTCTTATGCCCTTTATCTATGACATTCAGTTAGAGTTATTATCCTGCTTTATCTATTGGTACTTTAGATTGGCGAGAACAATTGTGGTGCCTAGCTAGGTAATAACTTCTTTGTGTTCAAATTTTATGAACTGAGATGAAAATTGAATATCAGATACGAAACATTGTATCATGTGGGTGGTTTTGGCCACTACACTATGAAGCAATGTTTCTCTTGTTCACTTTACTTATGTCTCTGTTTAATTCGACAAGTTAGGTGTAAAGGGGTTAATAATTTTTACTCTACTTTTGTGTGTTAACTTCATATAATCTGTTGAATCATAAGTGCCTCTTTACCAAACTTTCTTTCCTGTATTCATTTGTCTACTCCAATTACATTATTTCCCGTTATTAGAAAGGCATCTCTACTCTATCATCTGCTAATTTTTAGTTTTGTGCCTCACATATAAAAAAATGAGTGTTTTTTTTTTTTAAATATATGTTATCCGGGTATATAGAAGATTTCTCTTCTGTACTCGTATATCGATGACAGATATATATATATATATATATCAATAACATTATTAAACCAAAAAACGTATAGGTGAATATTTAATTTTCAACATTTAATTGTTTTATTTTAAGGTTGCCGATAATGATCATAAATGTTATTAACGTACATAGGATCATAGTGTGCCCACTGCCCACCATCATAACAATTAGCCGGATATGATTTTATAAATGTACAATATATAGGACAAAGTACTTTGTATAGTGGGTAAGAGTTAAATGCATATAATAATTTAACATTCTAACGAAAACATATATATAAAAAAAAGACTCGAGATTGTGCAATGTCTTAATCATGTTACTATAAGACTAGCTAGACTAATGTCTATTCAGTGCATGGATTTAAATCATTATCCCTTTTGAATTCGATTTCTCCCTTAAAAACATTTTCAAATTTCTCTCCTTGCTTTTTCTGTAAAGTGTGAACAGTAAACGGCGGTTAATTTGTAGCCGTCCATTGCGGACCCATAACAGTTTTATATTTCGTCTCATTCTAATTGTGATTTGTCTATGTAATTTGTATGATTAAAGTGATATAATATATTACCAAGAGGACGAATATAGTAAGTAGGCCTAACAGTAAGGATGTTTCAATAGTGGGTTATATGTCATTGTCCCGTTTTACATTTTGTACATATCCACAGAAAAAAAAGTTATTTTAGCATATGTCAATTCTAATGATGGACAAAAAAATCGAAGTAGCTTTAATAATTCAAATTCAAAATTTTTGTTTTTTCTATTTTCTCTTTGATATCACAAGATATTAAGAGGTAGTACGAAGATTAGCCAAACTAATAAAGAAATATTAGTGTAAAAATGTGTAATGAGTCTCTTTGTGGCTTGCTTAATTATCACGTTATAGAACACACAAATATTCGGTCCAAATATTGTCACGCGTGACTGATTCATTACAGGCTTTTAAAGATCATCTTGATATACACATGTGTTCTTCTTACATTATACTACAAAAAACTTAATTATATTTTCTCGAAACTTTATAGTTTATCAATTTTACATTAAATATTTTAACCGGCAATGCTTCACTGGTTTCCGACTCAACGCATGTGGTGGTCAGTGGGCCTGGCCCACTTATCTCTTTCACCTTTTTTTTTTTGTTTCTTTAAGCAGCGATCTAACTTCGGTATACGATAAAGCGGAGCTTAGTATACTTATTACCACCATTCCAAACACGCCCTTATCTTACGTCATCACCACCCAAACTCTCTTATCGTACGCATCTTCCGTTCACGATAGCACACCAAATCGGCAGTATAGATGGGGGCTCTTCATTATTATCGCGCCTTTAATCAGACTCCACTGAGACGTGTCGCTCTTGTGACTTGTCCACGTCACAGTTCTTGTCTCTTATCTTCGTCTCTTAAAACTTTTTTTTGCCATTTCTAGGTTTTCTGCAATTTCACTCCAAACACTTTTCTATCTACTGTTTTGAGATTGTTTTTTCTTAATCTCGCCGTATCGAAATCGACTGAGTTTGAAGTTTATACGCCGACGATGGGGTCGGTCCCCGATCCAGGCGAGTTGACCGAGTTAGCTCAGCCGAGTTTCGAGGAGTTTGAGAGGCAGACGTCGTTGATGACGAGCTGCACTCTTCTGTGGAAGGAGCTCTCCGATCACTTCACTTCGCTTGAGCAGAACCTCATGAAGAAATCGGAGGCGTTGAAGCAGATGATTGAAACCCTAGATAGCCAGACTCAGACCTCTCTCGAGTCACTCAAGCGTAGGGAGGTCACTATCGACCACAGCGTCGAGATCGTCGCTGGGAAAGTTGAGGAGCGCGCTAGAGCTGCTCTGGAGTCGCTTGAGAAAGCTAGAGACGGTGGTTCCGGTGGAGATGACGCCGGCGAGGTCGACGATGACGAAGGGCTTCTCTCCGCACTGAAATCTCTCTGTTTGAAGATGGACGCTAGAGGGTTCTGGGATTTCGTGACGGCGAGGAAGAAGGAACTGGAGAATCTCCGGTCGCAGATTCCGGCTGCGCTCGTGGATTGTGTGGATCCGGCGATGTTGGTGCTTGAGGCGATATCTGAGGTTTTTCCGGTGGATAAAAGAGCCTCTGGGGAGAAAATGACGAACGATTTCGGATGGGCTTGTGTGGTGATTCTGGAGAGTTTAGCACCTGTGATGGTCGATCCGGTGATTGGGAGGTCTCGGCTGCTTGTTACCCCGAGCGTGAAGGAGAAGGCTAAGGAGATCGCGGAGACGTGGAAGGCGAGTTTGGAGGAGAGAGGAAGGATAGAGAACGTGAAGACTCCTGATGTGCACACGTTTCTGCAGCATCTCGTGACGTTTGGAATTTTCTCAAGGGAAGATCTTGCTCTGTACAGAAAGCTTGTTGTTGGTTCCGCGTGGCGCAAACAGATGCCGAAGCTCGCTGTTTCTGTTGGTTTGGGTGATCAAATGCCTGGTAAGCCGAAAGCTCGTACCTTCTAGTCTTCCCTTTTCTTATGATCCTGCCATGCTTAATGTCAAGTACATTGCGAGTTTCTCCCATTGAAACTAGCTTCTTCTACTGTGGAGAGTATTGATAAAGAATGCTACTTGATTACCCCGTCCAGATAGCTTAGTTTACAAATTAGTTAACGGCTTGTTCAATCTCATTTGGTGGGTGCTTTGTCTTGCGTTGGAAGAAGTCGTTTCTGGTTAACACTTGCGCCATTCCAAATGTAGGGCTTCGTCTTTTTATTCAGTTCTTCATTGTCCCGAGATGGCATTCTCGCAAAATATATTGTCCAGGGTCGTTCTGGCTAACATTATATATCACATAACTTGTGGCGAAGTCTGAGGCATTAGTGACACAAGGTGTAATTTTGTATGTCAGGGAGATTATAACTTACCATAGGCTGTGTGAAGTTAATTTTTTTTCTCTGTAGCTTATGAATAATGGCTTGAGTTGTTATGTTTCCACAGACATGATCGAAGAGTTGATCAGCAGGGGACAACAGCTTGATGCTGTTCATTTTACTTATGAAGTTGGCCTTGTGGATAAGTTCCCTCCTGTTCCTCTGCTCAAAGCCTATCTCAGGGACGCAAAGAAGACAGCAGCTTCTATCATGGAAGACTCCAGCAACACTGGCCGAGCTTCGGTATCTACTCGTCATTTATCTTACAGCTGAACACTTATATTCGCAAGTTAAAATTTAATTATCTTTGTAACTCCATCTAACTAAACCGTCATGTTGTCTTCTCCTAAGAACCTCGTGGCGCGCAAGGAGCAATCAGCTCTCAGGGCGGTCTTGAAATGCATAGAAGAGTACAAACTCGAGGAAGAGTTCCCACCAGAGAACCTCAAGAAGCGGTTGGATCAGCTAGAGAAGACCAAAACCGAGAAGAGAAAACCAGCAGCTGTTCCCGCGAACAAGAGAACCAGAGCAAGCTACAACGGTCCAATGCCACCAGCGAAAGCCGGTCGTATCACAAACGCATACGTCTCTTCCTTCCCGTTCATCAGATCACCGTCTCACTCTCCTCAGTACGCTTCACCAGCAGCTTACGCATCCCCACCTGCTACTGTCTACAGCAACAGGAGCCCGCCTTATCCATACTCGCCTGAGCTCATCCCCGCCTCATACCAAGGCTCACCTATCGGTTACCCAGCGTACAACGGTTATTGCAACGGTCCGGTCCCGGTTCCTGCTCCAGCTCCTCCGGTTTACCACCCGCACTACCATCAGCACCACCAACACACCCACCATCAGCAAGCTTACTACTGAATTAGACATGATAATCAAGGAAGGAAGGATGGTAATAACCAACAACCACTGATACTGTGACAAACTACTCTGGTCTACTCTCTGTATCTGCATCTTCGTCTGTCTACCTTGTCGTTTTGTCTGTAATATTTTCGCAGCCTAACTCTTTTTTAGTAAGTTAGCTATCCTCTTCTGGTGTGTGTTTATTAGTTTATATATATATATAAAAAAAACAAAACTCCCTTCTTTCGTCTCTGATTCTTATCAGAAGCTTTTGTAATGTCAGCAAACTTATTTTTCAGTTAATTATATGACAACTTCTCTTTGTCACTTCCTCCTCTTATATTCATATCTGATTATACAGAAATCCAAAAGAGGGCTCACATTGAAACCAAATTTGTTCTTTTGAAAGATCTTTGCTTTGAATCTATTTGTTGAACAAGTCGGTGTCCCTATTTTACAGAGCAGCAAGACCTATCAGTGTTCTAACTCTGAGGCTCGATTTCGTTACAAGGTGCGAGAGAATCTCTCCCAAGCCCAACCTTGCACACAACGTGTTCGACGATTTGTCTCTGTGAAACCTTGCCGTACGTTCAAAGTAGTCAATAGTTTCGACGATGCTCAGAAGAAGCTGTCTCCGTCTGCCGAATCTCATCTCCCGTTTTCGAGTAGCATCTCATTGTTTGTCGTCGAGATTTTCCAGCAGCGAAACTGGAAATGATTCAACCGCTGAAAACGCTCTTGCTTTAAGTGGTTGTGGTATAGAAACTGTGGATGATGATGCTTGGAATGTCTCATCATCTATATCACAAGCCTGGAGAGAATTTCAAGCAGACATTGCAAAAAACTCTTCCTTTACGACTCAAGGGAGAGAAACAATCGATCCTGATCTTGATCACGATGAAATCGACAATATGAGAATCCGTGGTGATCTTTTCTACAAGCTTGATCGAGGGTCAAAAGAGTTCGAGGAGTACAACTATGACTTCCACCGCAAGAATCATCACAAGAAAACCAGGAAAGAGCAAGACAATCAAGAAGACACGAAGACGAAGAACAAGAAGGAAACAGCAAAGAGTCATCAAGAAGTTCGTGAGGAATACAAGAAGAGAGATGAGATAAAGGTTAACACTTTTACTGGTGAAGTGGATAACCTTAATGCAGATGTAAAGAAGAGAGAGCGAACGCTTACGTTTAACCAGATCACAGCTCCTTATCACTACCCGTTTTGCTTGGACATCTACATCTCGAAGGCCTCGGTTCGAGCTTGTGTGATTCACAGGGTGACTAGTAAAGTCGTTACTGTGGCTCATTCTATTTCGAAAGACATGAAGTTCGATCTTGGTTCGACTAGGAACGCAGTGGCTTGCGCTGCGGTTGGGACAGTCCTTGCGCAAAGAAGTTTGGAAGATGACATACATGACGTTATATATACTCCAAGGAAAGGAGATAAAGTGGAAGGTAAGCTTCAGGTTGTGCTTCAAGCGATCATTGATAATGGTGTTAATGTTAAAGTGAAGCTTAAGCAGAGGAAACTCAAGAAGAAGACTAGTCATCTAACAATGCCTTATATGTAAGATCTTTGCTATTTTTCTTTTATCTTTCTTTATGCTATTTTTCCAAGACAGAAGCATGTTGTGTGTTAATTTTCTAATAAGGTCACACTTCAGAAGATATATGGGAAAAATTGAAAAGAGAAATCAAGAAACCAAAGATTAATTTAACACTTCACTAGTGAAATGGATAATCTTCATGCAGCTCTGAAGAAGAGAGAAAGGACGCCTACGTTTAACGAAGAACAAGAAGGAAAGACTTTATAATCAATCAGGACCAACAATTTAGTTCTGTTTAATAATAATACTATATGTTTTGCATACTATCTTCACTGACTTCATGATATCAGTCAACATACGAAGGTTTCATCAAGGACACAGCAGAACTACACTCGCAGGAAGAGCTACACTTGCATACCTAAGGCTACCTTGTTACGACTTCACTCCAGTCACTAGCCTTGCCTTCGGCACCCCCCTATCTGGATAATACACATTCCAGTTGACCGAGCCTAATTCTAATTGTTTTGTTCCCACCTCTTTCTTTTGTCGAACCATGCTAAGCAAAGATGAACACAATTTGCCAAGGGTTGGTTGTGACTAGTAGAAGTGGTAGAATTATTCCAAGTATTTCAGCTGGAACTTTTGCAGTCCATTGGGAATGCATTTCGAAAGCATCTTTTCGGATAAATCTTTCTCTTCTTAATAGATCTCTTCCTGTTCCTCAATCTTCGGTAATTGGATAAGTTATTAGGAATGTTAGCCCTTTACTTGAAACATTCCATCGGTCCAGCCAGGGCAGCGAAGCTGCCTTGCTGGTTAGTAAGCATGTACTGCTAACTCGATTAGGACTGCCTTTTAGCATTAGCTGGCAGGGAACTCTCCTCGAGTGCCAGCCGCAGAGATGAATGCCATCAACTAGAGCGCTATTGGCCACTAACCACTCGCTCGCCAGCATCCGAAAGGCTTTCATTCGTATCATCAATAAGTCCAACATCTAAATGACATTTAACCAATTGAAATTGGTCTTATCCCAAGCCATAAGCAACTCGAGCCAGACAAAAACATTTGTATTAACTGTTGTTGGGCCGACCCAAGAGCAGGACCCTCGAAAAACAGGCGTATGCCACTTAAGAGTGGAGAGTACACGGTATTCTTTAGTAAAAGGCGAAAGAATAGTTCGCTTTGTACTCTCTGTTTAATAATAATACTATATGTTTTGCATACTATCTTCACTAACTTACCCAATATCAGTCAACATAGGACGGTTTCATCAAGGATTCAGCAGAACAACACTTCAATGCTTAAATGGGCATTTAACCAATTGAAATTGGTCTCTTATCGCAAGCAAAAACATTATATATAACCAACTCGAGCCAGACAAAAACATTTGTACTAAAATATGTTGGGTCCACTCGAAAGCAGAGCCCTCCAAAAATAGGCGTATGCCACTTAGTGCGGAGAGCACACGGTATTCTTTAGTAAAAGGCGAAAGAATAGTTCGCTTTGTGCTCACCACATGGCTGCGTGGATCGTAATGAAGGAACGATACCTGTATTTAGAAGGCAACTTATGTCGCTAATTACTCTCAGTTTTCCGACGTGGGACTCTCATGCGTAGGAGCAAGAAGGCGTTCGCTACTCTGACTGATTTAAAACTCATGGTGGGCTTTTAAATAAGATCGAGCTTTAAAATAAATGCTTTTTTTATTCCAACTTAAAAGCTCTTCTCAATACAAGTTCAAGTCAAGAAGTTCTGTGGAATACAAGAAGAGAGATGAGCCAAAGATTAACACATTTTAACTTGTGAAAGGGACAAACTTAATGCAGCTATGAGGAAGAGAGAGCGTACGCCTACGTTTAACCGGCCCATTGCTCCTTGTCACTACCCGTTTTGCTTAGACATTACATCTCAAAAGCTTCCGTTCGAGCATCGATCGGAGCATGTATGGTTCACAGGGAGACTAGTAAGGTTGTGTTACTGTGGCTCACTCATTTTCGAAAGATATGAAATTTGATCTTGGTTCGACTAAGTGGCTTGCGCTGCGGTTGGGCCACTTCTTGCTCAAAGAAGAGTTGAGGCACACGAGGGGTTATATATATACTTTTTGGTGACCGAACATGAAGAAAATAAACGTTAAGCTTGATCAGATCGTGCTTCAAGCTCTCCTTGATGATAATCGTGTTAATGTTAATGTGAAACTCAAGAAGAAGACTAGTCATATAACAGTGGCCTAGAAGTAAAATCTTTGCTATATATTTTTTCTTTGATCTTCTTTCTGCTTTTTTCGTCCAAGACAAAAAACATGTTTTGTTATTTAGTCATTAGATTTTAATGTCACAACCAGACCCGGACTCGCGCGTGAACGCAGAATTATTTTTAATTTTGTATTTAATTATATAATTTTATAATTTAATAAATGTATATATATATATATAATTAATAAAAGTATTAGAAGACAACAATAACATTGCACATAAACATTAATATTATCCTTAAAACTTACGCTTGAAATTATTAGTAAAGTTTTTTTTGATCGCTTGATTAAAAATTGAGAAAAAGAAAGTGGTTTTAAACCAAGAAGAAGAGAAACGACAAAATAATTATTGATTACATGAATGTGATGGAAATATAAGTCAAAGTTAGTTTAAAAATAAAAAAATTAATATTTAGATACTAATATTTATAAAAATGTTTAGCTTATTATATTCATATTTGTTAAAATATTAAACTTAAATAAAAAATTATTCTTATCACAAAATAATGTCTTCATATTTTATGGAATTGATTGTGCCTAATGTAAATATATTATAGAGAACATTTTTCGGTATTTGTAATGTTTATTAACTATATTTGAGTATTTTTAAATTTGAAAGTTTAAAATATGTTAATATTTATATTTTTACATAAATATATTATAGAGAACAGACAATATTTTTAGTTCGTTTTCGTTTTAATAATTTCAGCTATGTATGAAAAATATAGTTGTGTATATATATTTTCATATATATAGTTTTATTATTTTAATATATTAATATTATTATTTAAAAAAGTTTATTGATCCGTTTATATATTTGAAAGTAATTTTACATTTATGAAAATAAAATAGGCTAATCCATTAATTTATTAGCTATTTTAGATATTTTTATAATCAAGACATGTTAGTTAATTATCTTAATCTATTTTTTAATTATTAAATATTTCATATATTTTAATAACTGAAACTTTGAAATTCGTGATTATTAAAACAATAATCTTAACATGTCTCACTATATGATTGAATAATATATATATATATATAAATTATAATTTGCAAAAGTTTATAGACCCATTTATATATTTGAAATAACATCGACTGATTTGGCTGTCGCAAAGTCGACTGATTTGCAATAACATCAACTGATTTGGCCGTCGCAAAGTCGATGTTTTCTTGTAGACGTAAACTTTTTATTATTTTATTATTGAAATATGTTGAAAAGTATATTTAAGTATGTTACTTTATATTATGTTTACTTAAAATTGATTTTATTATCTATTAAAGTAATTGATGTGATATATTATTTACTTATATTTATCATTTGATTTAATAATTTAATATGCATGATTTAATATTTATTTTTGTTTTTAATTAATTATGAATGTGAGACCCATTTTTTTATGTTATTTGGATACATGTTTAATTGTATTGTTTGGAAACATGTTTTGTAAAGATAATGTTCTTTTTTATAATTATCCTTAATGAAATGTAAGAAAATCATTAATATTGAATGGCACAAATCGTAATATAACACATAACTAAAAGTTTATTTCAATTTTGTTTCCTGTTTTAATATAGTAGATTTAAAAGATATATAGTGAAAAATTGAAAATCATTTAGACAATATTATTATTTTTTAAATAAGAGGAGAACTTTGTTTTTATAAACCGGATGAAGACCGACTTCAAATAAAAAAACCCTAATTTCTAATCCCATGTATCAGATCAGATCACAAAGAGATATACAAACCCTTCTTCTTCCCGTGGGATCGAGTCCACAAGAAAAACAATGACGGCGACCGATATTCCGGAGGATTTGGTGGAGGAAATACTTTCTAGGGTTCCGGCCGCATCTCTGACACGACTAAGATCAACTTGCAAACGATGGAACACTTTATACAGAGACCGAAGATTCAGCAAGAAACACGTTGGTAAAGCTCCAAAACAGTCTCTGATTCTTATGTGTAACGAATATAGGATGTGTCCAATGAGGGTCAATCTCAACGTTGCTCCTCCACTTATAGACTTTAAAGATGCACTTAGCCTAAAGGATTCTCCTTCTAATAATTCAGAACAAGTCGATATAAAAAGAGTTTTTCACTGCGACGGTTTGTTGTTATGCACCACCAAAGACGGTAGACTCGTGGTTTGGAATCCGGGTTTAGGGGAAACCAGGTGGATCAAACACAAAGATTGTATGAGGAATTCTTGGGTTTTTCTAGGATACGAATATACCAAATCTGGCCGTAGGTACAAAATCCTGAGGTATTGGAGGAAACCTTACAAAACAAACGACGGGTCGGCTGTTGGGTATGAAACTTATGAGTTTAGCTCCGATACATGGAGGGTTCTTGATGAAAGCTTAGAACTAACATGGGGTGGCGTGTCTCTCAATGGAAATACTTACTGGACTCGTTTTGATTTATTGTACTGTTTTGATTTCACAAAAGAGAGATTTAAACGCAGTAGCTGTCTTCCGCAATTTCAGAATTGTTATGGCGGTTACAGGGTTCTAACAGTTGTTGGAGAAGAAAAACTCTCTGTGTTGAATTGGAACTTGCATTCTCCAAAGATGGACATTTGGGTGACGGATAAAATTGATACTGATACTGAGGTTGCGTGGAGCAAAGTTTTTTCAGTGGAGTGTGTTCCTCTTCGTTTTCCCATGAGTTTTGTGATTGACGAGGAAAAGAAAGTGGCCTTGTTTTGTGATAATGCACGTAATGAGACCGACAAGCACGTAATGGTATGCACTATTGGAGAGGATGGTAAATGTTACACAGAAATCCCTTATAAAGAAGAGTCTACAGACAAACGAAGGAGGCCATTTGTTCTCAATTATGTCCCAAGTTTGGTTCAACTTCAGCAATAACGTTACTCTGCATTTCTCTCAGCTCTTCTTGTGTCCTTCTTTCTTCTTTATTGTTTTTGAAGACATGTCGTTTGAGTAATTTAATGATTTGATCTTTAAGATTCCTTTCTTCTTTGTTTTGTTTGAGCTAGTTATATAGTTTCTTCTTCTCTCTATACTCATTGAAGCTGGCATTCACGGCAGCTACAAAAATAAGGAAACTGCAAAGACTCATCAAGAAGTTCGTGAGGAATACTAGAAGAAAGATGAGCCAAAGGTTAACACTTTTACTGGTGAAATGGATAATCTTAATGCAGCTATAAAGAAGAGAGAGCTTACGTTTAACCAGATCACATCTCCTTATCACTACCCGTTTTGCTTGGACATCTACATCTCGAAGGCCTCGGTTCGAGCTTGTGTGATTCACAGGGTGACTAGTAAAGTCGTTACTGTGGCTCATTCTATTTCGAAAGACATGAAGTTCGATCTTGGTTCGACTAGGAACGCAGTGGCTTGCGCTGCGGTTGGGACAGTCCTTGCGCAAAGAAGTTTGGAAGATGACATACATGACGTTATATATACTCGCTCCAAGGAAAGGAGATAAAGTGGAAGGTAAGCTCCAGGTTGTGCTTCAAGCTATCATTGATAATGGTGTTAATGTTAAAGTGAAGCTTAAACAGAGGAAACTCAAGAAGAAGACTAGTCATCTGACAATGCCTTCTTATATGTAAGATCTTTGCTATTTTTTGTTTTTCGTTTTTTATCTTTCTTTATGCTATTTTCCAACACAGAAGCATGCTGTGTGTTAATTTTCTAATAAGGTCACACTTCAGAAATGGATTTACAAGAGAAATCAAGAAGCCAAAGATTAATTTAACACTTCACTTGTAAAATGGATAATCTTCATGCAGCTCTGAAGAAGAGAGAAAGGACGCATATGTTTAACGAAGAACAAGAAGGAAAGACTTTATAATCAATCAGGATTCAGGACCAACAATTTAGTTCTGTTTAATAATAATGCTATATGTTTTGCATACTATCTTCACTGACTTCATGATATCAGTCAACATACGAAGGTTTCATCAAGGGACACAGCAGAACAACATTTAAATGGCATGTAACCAATTGAAATTGATCTCTTATCCCAAGCCAGAACATTATATATATAACCAACCCGAGCCAGAAAAAAATTTGTACTAACAGCTGTTGGGCCCACCCAAGAGCAGGAGCAAAAAGGCGTTCGCTACTCTGAGTGATTTAAAACTCATGGTGGGCTTTCGAGGGCCTGAAATAAGTTCGGGCTTTAAATAAATGTTTTCTTTTTTCCAACTTAAAAATTCTCAATTCAAGTTCAAATCAAGAAGAGAGATGCGCCAAAGATTAACACTTTTTAACTTGTGAAAGTGATAAACTTATTGCAGCTATGAAGAAGTGAGAACGTACGTACGCCTACCGCCTACGTTTAACCAGCTCATGGCTCCTTGTCACTACCCGTTTTGCTCAGACATTACATTTCGAAAGCCTCGGTTCGAGCTAGCACGTATGGTTCACAGAGAGACTAGTAAGGTTGTTACTGTGGCTCACTCCATTTCGAAAGACATGAAATTTGATCTTGGTTCGATTGAGTGGCTTGCGCTGCGGCTGGGACACTTCTTGCTAAATGAAGAGTTGAGGTACACGAGGTTATATACTTTTGCTGAACCAAACATGAAGACAATAGTAACGGTAAGCTTCAGATCGTGCTTCAAGCTCTCATTGATGATAATGGTGTTAATGTTAAGGTGAAACTCAAGAAGAAGAATAGTTATATAACAGTGGCCTAGAAGTAAAATCTTTGCTATATATTTTTTCTTTTATCTTCTTTCTGCTTTTTTTTGTCCAAGAAATAAAAACATGTTTTGTTATGGGCAAATCTCAAAAATACCACACTTTCATGTTTTTGTGACAAAAATATCACACCAATGTGAAAATGACAAAAATGACATTTTTTTAAGAGAAAAAAAGAATATTATACATTTATTTTCATATGTTTCTTCCCAATTCCTTACCCCTAAACCCTAAAACCCAAAATATAAGCCCTAATTAATGACTTTTAAACCCAAATTTATTAGTTTAATTATCTTTAAACCATTAAATAAATATTATTTTTGTCATTTTCACCTTGGTGTGGTATTTTTGTCACAAAAACATGAAAGTGTGGTATACGAGGGTATTTCTCTTTTTGTTATTTAATCATTTAATTTTAATGTCACAATTTAAAAGATATATGGTTAAAAATATGTGAAAAGTCATTAATTTGGACATTATTATATTTTTAAATTAAGAGGAGAACTTGATTTTGCAGGTTTTTATAAACCGGATGAAGACCGACATTAAATAAAAAAACCCTATACTTAGAGAGCCCCCCCCCCCTATATTAGATCGAGATATACAAACCCTTTTTCTCTTCCCTTGGGATCGAATGATGACGTCCGATATTCCGGCAGATTTGGTGGAGGAAATACTTTCTAGGGTTCCGGCCGCATCTATGAAACGACTAAGATCAACTTGCAAAGGATGGGACACTTTATACAGAGACCGAAGATTCACCAACAAACACTTTGGTAAAGCTCCAAAGCAGTATCTGATTCTTATGTGGGACAAATATAGGATTTGTCCAATGAGCCTCAATCTCAACGTTGCTCCTGCACTTATAGACTTTAAAGATGCACTTAGTCTAAAGAATTCTCCTTCTAATAATTCAAAACAAGTCGATATAGAAGAAGTTTTTCACTGTGACGGTTTGTTGTTATGCACCACTAGAGACGGTAGACTCGTGGTTTGGAATCCGTGTTTAGGCGAAACCAGGTGGATCAAAAACAAAGATGGTTGTGATGAATCCTCTGTGTTTGCTCTAGGATACGAAAATACCAAATCTGGCCGCAGCTACAAAATCCTGAGGTATTGGTGTAAACGTTACGAAACAAACGACGAGTGGGTTGTTGGGTTTAAAATTCGTGAGTTTAGCTCCGATACGTGGAAGGTTCTTGATGATGTTACTCTTGAATGCTTAGAACTACCACTTGATGGCGTGTCTCTCAAGGGAAATACTTACTGGGTGCATTCATATATGACAAATGATGACTTATTGTACTGTTTTGATTTTACAAAAGAGAGATTTAAAAGCAATAGGTGTCTTCCGCAATTTCAGTATTGTTATGGCGGTTGGAGGGCTCTATCAGTTGTCCGAGAAGAAAAACTCTCTGTGTTAGATTGGAACTTTGGTTCTCCAAAGATGAACATTTGGGTGACGGATAAAATTGATACTGATACTGAAGCGGCGTTGACGTGGAGCAAAGTTTTTACAGTGGAACGTGTTCATGTTCCATTTCCCATGAGTTTTGTGCTCGACGAGGAAAAGAAAGTGGCCTTGTTTTGTAATGCAAATAATGAGACCAACAAGCTCATGGTATGCACTATTGGAGAGGATGGTGAATGTTACACAGAAACCCCTTATAAAGAAGAACCTACAAATAAATCAAGGTGGCAATTTATTTTCAGTTATGTACCAAGTTTGGTTCAAATCCAGCAATAACTTTACTTTGCATTTCTTTCAGTTTATTGGGATAAATATCATATTTCCTAGTATATTAAGGAAATAAGATATATTTACATATTAGGATAAAAATGTTTTCCTATTATGATTTATGTTTTCTTATGTCTTTAGATAAAGATTAGGAAGATTTACAATATTTAGTGTTATCAATATCTCCGATAAACACTATATATATATATGAGTCTTATGTTATTGTATCTTGAACACAATTCGATAATAAAAACACTTTGATATCTAATTCTACATAGTATCAGAGAAGAAGATTCTTAAGGACAAAAACTAGAGCTTCCACATTACAAGTTTTTGATGATGGTGACTATCGGTGTTGACGACGTTGAAGACAATGGCATGAAGACGATCCAGACATGATGTATAAAGTACACAAGTTTTATATCTTAAAAATATAGAAACAATAAAATAAAAAATTATGTTTGAGATGTTCTCTTAGATTTAGTTTTGAAGTAGTTGTTGTTTTAGTTTGAGACGTGATCTCAATGTGTATTGGTTCTACAAAGTTTTGTAGTTACCACCACAAATCTTCCGCTACGTCAGGTTTGTGTTATTGGTCGGAACAACGTGCTTGTTTTCCAAGTTTTAGGTCAAATTCACTTTGAGAACTTAAAGTCCTCATCCATATTTCCTGAAGATTGAAGTTTATACCCGGAGGAGTCTGGACAAGAGTCCATGACAAACGTGTTCCGTTTTGTGATTGCGGAGTTTGTGTTTTACGTCCCACCTTTATCGTGCGGAGGAGAATTGGAGTATATGACATGGAGTATAATGTCATAGTGTGCCACATGAGTTTAAGGCATGTGCACGCAGTCAGATCAATTGATGTAGTTGGATCAGTTGATCCTCTTGTTGAAACAAGTCGTGTGTGGAGATAAAGCCTCTTGGAACAAGTCAAGTTAAGACAAGATCCGTTGAAGGACTTTTATAGTCAAAGGTTTCAGAAGTTTATTTACAAGTCATCCAAGTTGGATGTATGCGATATACTAAACCAGAAACAGCAAGTTGCTAATCGTAAAGGTTGAACAAATACAAAAGATTGAGCCAACACAAGAGGTTCTGTCCACTTTCGAACTGTAAAATAAGAGAGAGCGAACGCTCACGTTTCTGGTAAGTTATTTTACAAACTCTTGTAAGTATTTATGCTCAACCAGAAACAGCAAGTTGCTAATCGTAAAGGTTGAACAAATACAAGAGATTGAGCAAACACAAGAAGTTGTGTCCACTTTCCAACTTTGTTGTCCATGTTGGGCGTTCGTGACCTTTACCCTCTAACGTGAGGGTGAGTATTGGTATAAATATCATATTTTCTAGTATATTAAGGAAATAAGATATATTTATATATTAGGATAAAGATGTTTTCCTATTATATAATTTATTAGTAAAGGTGTTTCATTGGTTATATATTTATTTTATTCGTATTGTATATATTTTTAATAAAATTAAAGCAAATTCATAATATTTATATATTTATTTGTTCGTTGTATTACATTTTAAGAATTGTGATATAATTATTATATATATTCCTCAATCCCTCCAATTAAACATAATAGTTGTGAAAAACAAAACAAAATGTTTAACGAATAAATGAAAACAATTTGCTTATGGTTTTTTAGAAGGGATGGGATTGCAAATGCTTGATTCCTTGTTTTTGTCTTCTGTTGGACGATTGTCTTTTGTTTCATTTAGGTTTCTGTGTGAAGTGTGTAATTTATCAGTAAAACTCATATATGTTTTATGTTCCTAACTTTTTTTTTTTGTACTTTAATAACTTTTTACCTTCTTTTGTCTTTTTATACCCATTGGTTACGATTCTTTCATCCATGTTGATAGTTCTCTTCTCTTCTTCGTTATAAAAATTAAAAACAGAATGTGAAATCTGTTTACTAATGGGCTTCATTAAATATTTCTTTTTGAAATATAAATTTCATTGTAATACCAAGAGAAGGAAAAACAGAATTGTGAAATGGACTTCGTAAAGTATTGGTTTGAGATATAAAGATCATTATAACAAAAAAGCAGTTCTGGCCCTGGGCTGAAGCCCATAAAGCAAAGTTTTAGACGCTAAATATAATAACTATTATAGGGGTAACAATTTCAGTTAAATTCTTTAGTGCAGTGGTTAGAACTCTTCCTTGGCTAATTAAATATAAGATGTTTTTTTTTATGTATTTAGATAAAGATTAGGAAGATTTACAATATTTAGTGTCATCAATATGTCCGATAAACACTATATATGTAGGAATTTGTACAGGTTTTAATCATATTTAGGTATTCGAGATCAGGAAGCGCCTCAAGTGCTGCGCCTCTACAGAACTCCACACGCACACAAACTGGACGACAGGGATGCTAGTGCCTTTGCGAACGATTCGCCTTTGGGTTGCTCTGCGTTTTTCTGACGGCTCAGAAACTTCTATTACTCTAAAAGTCGTGTTATATCACATATATAACGACCTAAGAGAATGACCTAATCAATCGATGGACCGAATCCGAGTTAATTAAGTCTTGGGCCAAAAACACGTTTTTGGCCCGATGTGGTGTCGATCGACACCAATATGAGTGTCGATCGACACCCTCACAGAAACGCTATATCAATGTATATCTTATATATATTGAACTTATCATTACTTCTAATGATTAAACCCAATTTATATTATCCAGTTTGCTTAGGTGTGTGATCCTATAGGATCATATAATACTGGTAATGAGTTCACAACTCATAAGTTATAAGCGGCTTCTAGCAAAACATTATAACCGTCCAGTATCATATGATTGTCTTATCTCGACATCACGACTCTACTAGAGTAAATACAAGTATGATTTCAGGACATTCCCTTCAGTCTCCCATTTGTCCTGGAATCAACTATTCCGCTAATCCCTTTGTCTCTATATCTCGATCTGGCATAAGGCAAGAACTCGTGTCATCCTTAATCAACCAGATCATGTTTATCGAACTCCGATTTATACTGATGAAAGACAAACGATTGGCATTCAATCCGTTTGAGCGCGGCCACGCATTTCCAGTATCAAATCTTCGATAGGCCCAGAGATATTTATCTCCTGTTATATGGGAGGGAAAAATTCCATCTTGTTCCATCCCTGTTCCCTACATACTTCATAATATGCCGAATCAATGCCTTTATAGTCACCAGTTACGGCTGACGTTCAAAATATACCAATTCATATATAAGAAAACATGATGAACTCAGGTCTAAGGACTATACTCTATAATCGTAATGAGAAACTCTTATGACACTCATATAACAATCTTGTAGAGTTCTCATTAGCGGGTCAGGTCCGATCACGTGTTCTCTAACACATACCTATCTGATTGAATTTAATACTCCTATTAATGACTCCATGAAACTTAGTCATCAGTCACCTCACATACTAGTCTCACGCGGTTATTAATGTCCAACTTTAATAACCTCGACTATGGACACAAATAATTTACGTCATCTATCACTCATAGAGTTTCATGATCAAATCACTTGTTTGATGATCTATAAGAATGCCATAAATTACTTTTTTGGACTATTATTTAATAACACAATTAAATAATACTGAAACAATTTCATTAAATAAAACATAACCAAATGTATGCTTACATGAACATCAAAACATAAATGTGATAACTCCCACTAAAAACAAGATTACTGCTTAAGGAATCTAATGCCTATAGCAGCTGCATGACTCTCATGCTTCGGTCGTGGGAGTGGCTTAGTAAAAGGGTCAGCGACGTTCTCGTCTGTCGGAACTCTGCTCATCTTGACATCACCTCTATCAATAATATCATGAATCAGATGATATCTCCTCTCAATGTGTTTGGATTTCTGGTGTGATCTGGGTTCCTTAGCCTGAGCTATGGCTCCATTGTTGTCACAAAACAATGCCACAGGCTCAGAAATGCTAGGAATCACACCAAGCTCAGTGATGAACTTCCTAATCCAAACAGCCTTCTTCGCCGCTTCAGAAGCAGCGATGTATTCAGCCTTGGTCGTTGAATCCACCACGGTGCTCTGCTTGGAACTCTTCCAACTAACTGCACCTCCATTCAGACAGAAGACGTAACCAGATTGAGATCGAAAATCGTCTTTATCTGTCTGAAAACTAGCGTCCGTATAACCGCTCACTACAAGCTCATCACTTCCTCCGTACACTAAGAACTTATCCTTAGTATTTCTCAAATACTTCAGGATTGTCTTGACGGCAGTCCAGTGACTCTCACCGGGATCTGATTGGTATCGACTCATCATGCTTAACGCACAAGCAACATCTGAACGAGTACAGAGTATGGCATACATAATATATCCTATCGCAGAAGCAAAAGGAATCCTACTCATGCGATCTCGCTCAGCAGCTGTCGAAGGACACTGCTTCTTGCTGAGAGTAATGCCATGAGACATCGGAAGCAAGCCCTTCTTAGAATCATGCATGTTGAACCTGTGCAGAACTTTATCAATATAAGTATCCTCACACAATCCAATCAGCCTCTTTGATCTATCTCTATAGATTCTTATTCCAATAATATAGGCGGCTTCGCCCATGTCTTTCATCGAGAAACAACTTCCGAGCCAATCCTTTACAGACTGAAGTAACGGGATATCGTCTACAATGAAAAGTATGTCATCTACATACAGTACGAGAAAAGCAACTGCGCTCCCACTAGTCTTCTTGTAAACGCAAGGTTCCTCCTCGTTTCTGATGAAGTTACTTTTTAACTGCTTCATCAAAACGAAGGTTCCAACTCCGAGATGCCTGCTTCAATCCATAAATGGATTTGTGAAGCTTTTCATACTTTCCCAGCAGCATTAGGATCAGTGAAACCTGGAGGTTGTGTCATGTACACATCCTCTTCCAGAATCCCATTAAGGAAAGCTGTTTTCACATCCGTTTGCCAAATCTCATAATCATGATGAGCGGCTGTTGCTAGGAGAATCCGAATAAATTTCAGCATAGCGACTGGGGAATAGGTTTCATCATAGTCAACACCATGAACTTGTTTGAAACCTTTCGCCACCAATCTAGCTTTGTAAATCTGAATGTTTCCATCCACATCGATCTTCTTCTTGAAGACCCATTTACACTCAATGGCTTTCACACCATCAGGTAAATCACCCAAAGTCCATACTGGGTTTTGTGACATGGATCCCATTTCGGATTCAGCGGCCTTAAGCCACTTTTCGGAGTCAGGGCCCATCATTGCTTCTTCAAAAGTTGCAGTTTCGTCACTGTCAATAATCAGGAGATCATGACAATTAGTCACGAGAAATCCATATCTCTGGGGCTCGTGACGAATCCTTTCGGATCTGCGAACTTCAGGCACAACAGGCGCGAATTCTATAACTCTTTGCAGATCCAGCCGTTGTTCTTCCTGGACAGGTTGAGCAGGCTCCTGTGATTCTCGAACTTCTTCGAGTTGTACTTTATTCCCACTGTTCTTCTTGGAAAGAAAATCTCTTTCAAGAAAAACACAGTTCCGAGCAACAAACACTTTGTTCTCGGATTGGTTGTAGAAGTAGTAAGCCTTGGTTTCCTTAGGATAACCAACAAAGTAGCACTTGTCAGATTTGGGTGCAAGCTTATCAGATATCAACCGCTTGACATAAGCTTCACAACCCCAAATTTTAAGAAAAGACAAACTTGGAGTTTTTTCAGTCCACATCTCATATGACGTCTTTTCAACTGATTTTGATGGGACTTTGTTCAGCGTAAACGCAGACGTTTCTAGAGCGTATCCCCAGAAGGATAATGGAAGATCTACTTGACTCATCATCGATCGGACCATATCTAATAAAGTTCGATTCCTCCTTTCATACACACCGTTCCACTGAGGTGTTCCAGGAGGAGTGAGTTGTGAAACAATTCCACAATTACTCAGATGATCACTGAACTCTTGGCTTAAGTACTCACCTCCGCGATCTGATCGAAGAGCTTTGATACTTTTGCCAAGTTGGTTTTGTACTTCATTCTAGAACTCTTTGAACTTTTCGAAGGATTCTGATTTATGTCTCATTAAGTAGACATAACCAAATCTACTGAAGTCATCAGTATACGTGATGAAGTACTGAAAGTTTCCTCTAGCACAAATACTCATTGGGCCACATACATCGGTATGTATAAGGCCCAAGATATCACCGGCCCTTCCATTAAATTTGTTGAAAGGGGCCTTTGTCATTTTGCCCAATAATCAGGATTCACACTTCTCAAATGATTCAAAATAAAATGAGTCTAAAAGCCCATCATTATGGAGCTTTTGAATCCTTTTCTCATTGATGTGGCCCAAACAACAATGCCAGAGAAAAGTGGGGTTCGAGTCATTGGTTCTTAACCGTTTTGTACTTATGTTATAGACAGGCAAAGATTGGTTAAGAATATAAAGCCCATTCTCTAATGGAACGCTATCATAAAATATTTCATTACGATCAAAAGAACAACACTTGTTTTTAATCGAAAAATGAAAATATTCTAAATCCAAAACAGAAATAGAAATGATGTTTCTGCTTATAGCAGGTACATAGTAGCAATTATTCAATTCCAAAACTAAGCCTGATGGCAGAGACAAATGATAAGTTCCTACGGCTAATGCAGCAACTCTTGCTCCTTTCCCAACGCGCAGGTCCACTTGTCCCTTCTCCAGTGTTCTACTGTTGCTTAGACCCTGCATATTAGTACAAATATGAGTGCCACAGCCGGTATCCAATACCCAAGACATGAAGTAGTAACATTTACTTCTATAACATAGATACTTGGAGAAGTCGTCTCAAACGTCTTTGCAATTTCTCTTCCAATGCCCAGACTTATTGCAGTAATGGCATTTATCAGCATCATTAGGGCCGCGTTTGGACTTGGAAGAAGTCTCAGGTTTGTCCTGATTCTCAATCTGGACTGCCTTGGCCTTTCTTTTGCCCTTAGCGGGTTTCTTAAACCTTTTACCCTCTTGCACCAAAAGTACATTAGGGGTGCCCTTCTTGATGTTTGGCTCAGCTGTCTTGAGTATGCCATGCAACTCAGTCAAAGTCTTTGTCATGTTGTTCATGTTATAGTTCATGATAAACTGATCAAAGCTCGACGGCAAGGACTGCAGAATGATGTCCGTAGCCAACTCTTGGCTAAGGGGACAATCCGGTTTTGCCAAGTTATCAATTTAACCCATCATCTTAATGACATGTGGGCTGACTGGACCATCCTTTGGTAGCTTTCACTCAATGAGAGATTTAACCGTCTGGTATCTCTCAGTTCGTGCCTGCTCCTGAAACATCCCTTTCAGGCTAGTGATCATCTCAACTGGTGACGTCACGTTCTCGTATTGCTTCTGCAGATCCGAGTTCATGGTAGCCAACATGAGACAACTCACATCGACCACATCATTGGAATGCTTCTCACAAGCATTCCTTTCAGCGTGTGCGACATTGGATTTCGGTTTCTCAAGGAGAACCTTCTCAAGGACATATTCCTTTTTCTCCTGCTTGAGAACAATTCTCAAGTTCCGATACCATTCAAGGAAGTTCGATCCATTCAGCTTGTCCTTCTCAAGGACGGATCGAAGTGAGAATGTGTTTCTGTGAGGGGAAGAAGACATAGCTGATACAAAATAAGAGAGTTTTATTAGTTTCGATGTTCAAGAAATGAGAAATCTTAACAATTAAGAAAACTCGCAATATATTTAAAGCAATTTTCCTCAAGTTGAATATAATGATCCAAGATCCAAATTAACTGAAGCGTGAGTCCAAGACTCTTGTAACTCAGATTCCAACTAATTAGGTAGGCAACTCTTTGCCAATCATTTCCAATATGATCGTTGTCGCAGTCTTAACATCTTATGTTAATTCTACTCTGATGTCTCTAAGCTCAAGACTCTTGATAACTTAGTCAAGTTAACCAATCTCTCTGTCATGTGGTAACTTTAGGCTCATGACTCTTGATAGCCTAAAATACCACCTGCCTTACCCATGTAATTGTCGGTGCCTTGCACTGCAAGTCCACTAAACAATGAAACGGGCCGTTGACAGTTGACAAGACTGGAAAGACATCAATTTTACTTGATATTAGGTTTGAGGAACGGAACCTTAAATCTAGTTTATATCATTTATATATTCTAGATATTTCAACTTGTTTTAGACTTTCAATTTTCTTAAGTTAAACAAGCTTGGAATGCGAATTCTGAACTAGTGTCGATTGACACCAGATCAGTGTCGATCGACACAACTGGTTTGTGTTAACCGACAGATTCCGAGCGGGTTCACAACTCATAAGTTATAAGCGGCTTCTAGCAAAACATTATAACCGTCCAATCTCATATGATTGTCTTATCTCCACATCACGACTCTACTAGAGTAAATACAAGTATGATTTCAGAACATTCCCTTCAATATATATGTCTTATGTTATTATATCTAATTCTACACAGCTCTTCTTGTTTCCTTCTTTCTTCTTTATTGTTTTTGAAGACATGTCGTTTGAGTAATTTGATGACTTGATCTTTAAGATTCCTAAATTCTTTGTGTATATAGTTTCTTCTTCTCTCTACACTACAAGAAAACAAGCTCTGTTTTCAACGGACAAATCTATTGGAAATCCGTTGGAAACGGACGTTTCCAACGAATTTCCAACGAAAATTGGTCGTTGTCTTCAGGTGGTTGGAAATTTAAAATGATTGGAAAATCGTTGGAAATTTTCAACGGATTTTCAACGGAATATTTTCCAACGAATTTCCAACAGCATATTTCCAACGGATTTCCAACGACGTTTTCCAACGGATTTCCAACGAACTATTTTCAACAATTTTCCAACGAATTATTTCCAACTACATTCCAACAAATTATTTTCACACTATTTCCAACGATTTTCCAACAGAATATTTGTTATAATTATTTTTTAAAATATAACATTTTAAATTATAATATTTAATTTAAATAAAAATTAAATAATTTAAATAATATTTAAATTCAATAAATAATATTTAAATTCAATACAAAATATTTAAATTCAATACAAAATATTTAAATTCAATACAAAATATTTAATAATATTTAACAAAAATTAAAAACTAAAATTTACACCAAAAAATATTTGTTCAATGAAACTAATAGAAACTATTCTACTGTTTGGGTTTGACAATCCCGATATTTTGCTTGCAAAAATTTCCGAAAAGCAGCAAACTCTTGGCCTTAGTGTGCATTCTCCTCTTCAAGCTGTTTGATCCCTTATGATTCTGAATATAAGCTGTTCATTCGCCTTCCCACACCCAAACACTGCAAAGATCGTTACACATAATATATTCAACAGTGTTTGCAAGAAAATCAACATACCTATAGGAGTAAATTGAATAAGAATTGCAATAATCATCATTCGGAGGGAAGTAGTTCTAAGCTTGGCTTCAAAAGCTTTGATTTTTTCCTTTAAGGTACTGAAATCTGAAGAAGCGCAATGCCAAGAAAATCTGAAAGAGAAAACAGAAAATACCCGAGCCTTAGATTTTTCAGGCGTGTGAACAAAACAGAAAAGAGAAATGTGTTTATTCATCAAATCATCACTTGCCCAAAAAAGCCAATAACAAACATTTTGATCCCTACGAACAATAAATAAATCAACAAACGATACCAGGAGTAAGACCACGTAAACCCGAGCAGAGACAGCAAACTGTAATAAGATGAAACAATTTAATCAAAACTCAAAAAGATGTGAAATGTTAAGAGACGTAACGAGAACGTGGCTTACTTCATCAGTAGCCTCTAAAGACCATTGCTCTAATTCAGCCAAGCCTGGAAACATAGTGTAATCAGTAGGCAACCAAGAGAATAGAAGAGTACAATCAACAAAGCAAACCTAGTGGCAGATAATAGATTCAATAAAAGAATCATCAGATATAGTGTACTACATACCAAGAACAATAACAGATGTCGTCCCATCACCAACTTCTTCGTCTTGTGTGCGGCTCAACTCAATCATCGACTACAATCAACTCAGAGGGAGAAAAAACAAAATATATCAGAAAACAAGAACAATGAGAAGACAAGAAGAACGTTCAGGAGAGGGAAGAATTAAAACCTTAGGTGCAGGGTGAGCAACATCTAGTTCACGCAAAATAACATTTCCATCATTGGTAACAACCATTCCTGTAAAAAGCCAGAAACAAAGAGTTCAAATAAACGTAACCATAGATAAAGAGAAAGGATCCACCCTCCCCCATATAGCAAAACCCACAATTATTTATGGTTTATGAATAGCTAAGACAGAATACGAAGTACAATAAGAGAAGGAACACTGAATTACAAAGACTGAATCATTCAGAAAAGGCATAAACCCAAACCTAACCTTCGTCTCTTAGAAGATCTACAGCAAAGAAGAAGAAAAAACAGTAATAAGAAGATGGAAAGCGGAGGAGAAAATATAATATGAAAATATAGTATATATAATATTCTAGAATAACTTTCGTATATATGTTTCACATTCAAAAATTCTTTTGCTTTTTTTTTTTCATTTTGTGAATCATTAATATTATTGAATTGAAAATATAATACAAAATATTTAAAATTTAGAGGTAATTTGAAAGATACTCTACTAAAATTTAATAGTTAAATACATGTTATTATTTTGAAATATATCAATCCAAGAACGAAAATAATCAAAAGAATCTGAAGAAGACATTCCGTTTTTTTTTGGAATTTTTGTTCGAAATAATTTGCATGAGAATATTGAAATATTTATAGTAAGACTAGAGGAAATTTCTAACTAAAATATTTATAAACAGCTATAAAACGGCTACAATAACTTATATAAAACGGTTGTAATAACGAATATAATTTCCAATGGATTTTCAACAGACATTTTTAACAATCGTTGGAAATCCGTTGGAAAATAACCAATAGAGTTTCCAACGGATTTCCAACGAATGTTCTTAAAAAGCGTTTGTTTGTCCATTAAAAACCGTTGGAAATCCGTAGAAATTTCCAATGAAATTCCAACGAAAAAAGTGATTGGAAGTACTTACGGATTTCCAACGAATATTTTTAAAAAGTCGTTGGAATTCCGATGGAACATTAAGATGGTGTTTGTTCATTAAAAATCCATTGAAAATTCGTTGAAATTTTCAACGAAATACCAACGAAAAAATGTGGTTGGAAGTACTTACGGATTTCCAACGAATATTTTTAAAAAGCCATAGGAAATCCGATGGAACATTAAGATGGTGTTTGTTCATTAAAAATCCATTGCAAATTCGTAGAAATTTTCAACGAAATACCAACGGAAAAAAATTGGTTGGAAATTCTTACGGATTTTCAACGGTTTTATTTTCTAATGAAAAAACCGTTGGAATTTCGTTGGATATTTCCAACGAAATAATTTCCGTTGAAAATTCGTTGGTTCTGACTATGTTTTCTTGTAGTGCTATACTCATTGAAGCTCGCATTCACGGCAGCTACAAAAATAAGGAACTGCAAAGAGTCATCAAGAAGTTCGTGAGGAATAGAAGAAGAAAGATGAGCCAAAGGTTAACACTTTTACTGGTGAAATGGATAATCCTAATGCAGCTATAAATTGAGCGGACGCTTACGTTTAACCAGCTCACAGCTCCTTATCACTAGCCATTTTGCTTGGACATCTACATCTCAAAGGCCTCGGTTCGAGCTTGTGTGATTCACAGGGTGACTAGTAAAGTTGTTACTGTGGCTCATTCTATTTCGAAAGACATGAAGTTCGATCTTGGTTCGACTAGGAATGCAGTGGCTTGCGCTGCGGTTGGGACAGTCCTTGAGCAAAGAAGTTTGGAAGATGATATAGAAAAGACATATGGGAAAAATTGAAAATCATGAAAAGAGTAATCAAAAAGGCAAAGATTAATTTAACTGTTCACTGATAATCTTCATGCAGCTATGAAGAAGAGAGAAAGGAGGCCTACGTTTAACGAAGAACAAGAAGGAAAGACGAAGATTGAGCAGACTTGTATGTTTAATAATAATACTATATGTTTTGCATACTATCTTCACTGACTTGCGGAATATCAGTCAACATAGGACGGTTTCATCAAAGATTCTGCAGAACAACATTTCAATGGTTAAATGCATTTAATCAATTGAAATTGGTCTCTTATCGCAAGCCAAAACATTATATATATAACCAATTCGAGCCAGACAAAAACATTTTTACTAACAGTTGTTGGGTCCACTTGAAAGCAGAGCCCTCCAAAAATAGGCGTATCAGCGTATGTCACCTTAAGAGTGGAGATCACACAGTATTCTTTAGTAAAAGACGAAAGAATAGTTCGCTTTGTGCACACCACATGGTTTCGTGGATCGTAATGAAGGAACGATACATTTACTTAGAAGGCAACTTAGAGCATCATTATAGGAGAAACCTAGATAAGTTTCTTAAATATTATTTTATCAATTAAGTTAGTGTAAGAAACTTAGGTAAGATCTTTTTTGCTTTTATCATTATAGGAAGAATCCTAATGGAATTCTTAAAAATTAAAATTTAAAAATTTATTTTCTTAATAACACATACATAATATGAAAACATTCTAAACATTATAAATAAAAACATAAAAACATATGAGAACAAGCGACTAAGATTTATGCAACAATACATGCTATAATTCTACTTGTGCTAGTCAAATGATTTTACAATATGCTCATACATGTTTACGACTGGCATTGAGAACATGGGTGTTGCTCAAAGATAAATCAAACTCAGCTCTTGGCTCAGCAAGACCAACGCCTGTAGCAACATTCTTGCTTGGATCAAACATGAACTCCAAGTTTCTAAGATGAAGAATTGAGACTTACCCAGAATTAAGATCGATTGAAAATGGTGATGAGCATTGGCTACAACCTTCTATGGCTTCGTTTTCATCTGCAGGTACATAGCAATTTGTTAGGACGTACTTAGCATATAATAAGATTCAATATTATTTTAGATATAGAGAGATGTCCAAGTTCGAAAAAGAAAAAAAAAACATTTTCGATATTGCCAAAGCGAGAATCTGTTCAAGACATTACAAACAGGATGAGCAAACAACACAATGCAACAAGTAAACCTTTTGCAGATTGATGTTGAATTGCCCGAGATTATATACACAAAAGATCATTTTAGAGTTAAAAAGCGAGAATCGGAATCACAAACTTTAAAAAGCTAGCAACTTACTCTCGAAAGCTCGTCTAAGTTGTATGAAATCAGTATTTCAATTCGAGATCAAATATGGTTTAGAGTGATAGAGAGAGTTGAGAGAGCTGAAAGAGAGGAGAACTTTGTTTTTGTCGCTAACTTTTTCTTTTTTTGGCAGAAAAATCAGGACTTGACATGTGGTCCAGAAGAAGCGATTCTTGTAGGTCTAAAATAAGAATTGCTTCTTCTCTTTTTGGTTCAAACACAATTAATTTTATACATAAATAATCTTAAGATATGCTTAAGATATGTTTAAGATACACATATAATGATGCTCTTTTGTCGCTAATTACTCTCAGTTTTCCGATGTGGGACTTTCATACGTAGGAGCAAGAAGGCGTTCGCTACTCTGACTGATTTAAAACTCATGGTGGGCTTTTAAATAAATTCGAGCTTTAAATAAATGCTTTCTTTGTTCCAACTTAAAAGCTCTTTTCAATACAAGTTCAAATCGAGAAGTTCTGTGGAATACAAGAAGAGAGATGAGCCAAAGATTAACACATTATTACTTGTGAAAGGGACAAACTTAATGCAGCTATGAGGAAGAGAGAGCGTACGCCTACGTTTAACCGGCTCATGGCTCCTTGTCACTACCCGTTTTGCTTAGACATTACATCTCGAAAGCCTCCGCTCGAGCATCGGAGCATGTATGGTTCACAGGGAGACTAGTAAGGCTGTGTTACTGTGGCTCACTCATTTTCGAAAGATATGAAATTTGATCTTGGTTCGACTAAGTGGCTTGCGCTGCGGTTGGGCCACTTCTTGCTCAAAGAAGAGTTGAGGTACACGAGGGGCTATATATATACTTTTTGGTGACCGAACATGAAGAAAATAAATGTTAAGCTTGATCAGATCGTGCTTCAAGCTCTCATTGATGACAATGGTGTTAATGTTAATGTGAAACTCAAGAAGAAGACTAGTCATCTAATTGTGGCCTAGAAGTAAAATCTTTGCTATATATTTTTTCTTTGATCTTCTTTCTGCTTTTTTCGTCCAAGACAAAAAAGCATGTTTTGTTATTTAGTCATTAGATTTTAATGTCACAATTTAAAAGATATATAGTGAAAAATTGAAAATCATTTAGACAATATATATTATTATTTTTTAAATAAGAGGAGAACTTGGTTTTTATAAACCGGATGAAGACCGACTTCAAATAAATAAAAACCCTAATTTCTACTTAGAGAGCCTCCCATGTATCAGATCAGATCACAAAGAGATACACAAAACCCTTCTTCTTCCCGTGGGATCAAGTCCACAAGAAGAACAATGATGGCGTCCGATATTCCGGCGGATTTGGTGGAGGAAATACTTTCTAGGGTTCCGGCCGTATCTCTGAAACGACTAAGATCAACTTGCAAACGATGGAACACTTTATTCAGAGACCGAAGATTCACCAACAAACACTTTGGTATAGCTCCAAAACAGTCTCTGATTCTTATGTTTGACGAATATAGAATTTGTCCAGTGAGGGTCAATCTCGACGTTGCTCCTCCACTTATAGACTTTAAAGATGCACTTAGCCTAAAGGATTCTCCTTGTAATAATTCGAAACAAGTCGATGTAAAAAAAGTTTTCCACTGCGACGGTTTGTTGTTATGCACCACCAAAGACAATAGACTCGTGGTTTGGAATCCGTGTTTAGGGGAAACCCGGTGGATCAAACACAAAGATGATTGTATGAGACATTCTTTGTTTTTTCTAGGATACGAAAATACCAAATCTGGCCGTAGCTACAAAATCCTGAGGTATTGGTGTTACGACGAAACAAACCACGAGCCGGTTGTTGGGTTTGAAACTTATGAGTTTAGCTCCAATACGTGGAGGGTTCTTGAAGGTGTTACTATAAGGACATAATGTCCCACATCGGAAGTTGGAAGGGATCTTAACTAATATATAAGGGATATGGGCCAATCCACTCATTGCCAATTGGTTTTGATTTGGAAGCCCATAGAACATAACATGGTATCAGAGCCCGATCCACGCTATCCAACCCGATCCGACCCATAGTTGGTCCAACTATCGACAAGCCAGGCCCGTAACCGGTGCCGTCGATCCATGCCCGAACATTCCGAGATTAATGGCCAAAGAGCCATCATCTCGAGGGGGCGTATAAGGACATAATGTCCCACATCGGAAGTTGGAAGGGATCTTAACTAATATATAAGGGATATGGGCCAATCCACTCATTGCCAATTGGTTTTGATTTGGAAGCCCATAGAACATAACAGTTACTCTCGAACGCTTAGAACTACCAGTTGATGGCGTGTCTCTCAAGGGAAATACTTACTGGGTTCAATCATATATGACAAATGACTTATTGTACTGTTTTGATTTTACAAAAGAGAGATTTAAACGCAATAGGTTTCTTCCGCAATTTCAGAATTATTATGGCGGTTACAGGGTTCTATCAGTTGTTGGAGAAGAAAAACTCTCTGTGTTAAATTGCAACTTTTGTTCTCCAAAGATGGACATTTGGGTGACGGATAAAATTGATACTGATACTGGAGCGGCGTTGACGTGGAGCAAAGTTTTTACAGTAGTGGACCATGTTTATCTTCAAATGAGTTTTGTGCTCGACGAGGAAAAGAAAGTGGCCGTGTGTTGTAATGCAAGTAATGAGACCAACAACTTCATGATATGCACTATTGGAGAGGATCGTGAATGTTACACAGAATTAATCCCGTATACAGAAGGATCTACAGATATATCACTGTGGCCATTCATTCTCAGTTATGTTCCAAGTTTGGTTCAAATCCAGCAATAACGTTACTTTGCATTTCTTGCAGCTTTTCTTAATTTTTTTTTTTTTTTCGTTTTTGTTTTCTTCTTTATTGTTTTTGAAGACAATGTCGTTTGAGTAATTTAATGATTTGGTTTAAGATTCCTTTCTTCTTAGTGTTATGTATATAGTTTTGATTTTCTTTGGAGCTTGTTATATAGTTTCTTCTTCTCTCTATACTCATTGAAGCTGGCATTCACGGCAGCTACAAAAGTAAGGAAACTTCAAAGACGACTCATCAAGAAGTTCGTGAGGAATACTAGAAGAAAGATGAGCCAATTGGTGAAATGGATAATCTTAATGAGCAGCTATAAAGAAGAGAGAGCGAACCCTCACGTTTAACCACCTCACAGCTCCTTATCACTACCCGTTTTGCTTGGACATCTACATCTCAAAGGCCTCGGTTCGAGCTTGTATGATTCACAGGGTGACTAGTAAAGTCGTTACTGTGGCTCATTCTATTTCGAAAGACATGAAGTTCGATCTTGGTTTGACTAGGAACGCTGTGGCTTTGCACTGCGGTTGGGACAGTCCTTGCGCAAAGAATTTTGGAAGATGACATACATGACATTATGTATACTCCAAGGAAAGGAGATAAAGTGGAAGGTAAGCTTCAGGTTGTGCTTCAAGCTATCATTGATAATGGTGTTAATGTTAAAGTGAAGCTTAAGCAGAGGAAACTCAAGAAGAAGACTAGTCATCTAACCATGCCTTATATGTAAGATCTTTGCTTTTTTTGTTTTTCCAAGACAGAAGCATGTTGTGTGTTATTTTTCTGAAAAGGTCACACTTCAGAAGACATGGGAAAAACTGAAAATCATGAAAAGAGCGATTGGAAAAGAGTAATCAAGAAGCCAAAGATTAGTTTAACACTTCACTGGTGAAATGAATAATCTTCATGCAAGCTACGAAGAACAGAGAAAGGACGCCTACGTTTAACGAAGAACAAGAAGGAAAGACAAAGATTCAATAACTTCAAAATTAATGAGGATCAACAAGTTTGCATACTATCTTCACTGACTTACTGAATATCAGTCGACATACTACGGTTGCATCAAGGACTCAAAGAACAACATTTAAATGGATAAAATTGCATTCAACCAATTGAAAATATTGGTCTCTTATCCCAAGACATAACATTATATATAACCAACTCGAGCTAGACAAAAACATTTGTACTAACAGTTGTTGGGTCCACTCGAAAGCAGAGCTGTCCAAAAATAGGCGTATGCCACTTAAGAATGGAGAGCACACTGTATTCTTTAGTAAAAGGCAAAAGAATAGTTCGCTTTGTGCTCACCACATGGCTGCGTGGATCGAAATGAAGGAACGATACATGTATTTAGAAGGCAACTTACGTTGCTAATTACTCTCACTTTTCCGATGTGGGACTCTCATACGTAGGAGCAAGAAGGCGTTCGCTACTCATGGTGGGCTTTTAAGGGGACTTTTAATAAATGCTTTCTTTGTTCCAACTTAAAAGCTCCTCTCAATACAAGTTCAAATCAAGGAGTTTTAAGGAATACAAGAGGAGAGATGAGCCAAAAGATTAACACTTTTTTACTTGTGAAAGGGACAAACTTAATTCAGCTATGAGGAAGAGAGAGCGTACGCCTACGTTTAACCGGCTCCTTGTCACTTCCCGTGTTGCTTAGACATTACATCTTGAAAGCCTCCGTTCGTGCATCGGAGCATGCATGTATGGTTCACAGGGAGACTAGTAAGGTTGTGTTACTGTGGCTCACTCATTTTCGAAAGATATGAAATTTGATCTTGGTTCCACTAAGTGGCTTGCGCTGCGGTTGGGACACTTCTTGCTCAAAGAAGAGTTGAGGTACACGAGGTTATATACAAAACCAAACATGAACAAAATAGACGGTAAGCTTGATCAGATCGTGCTTCAAGCTCTCATTGATAATAATGGTGTTAATGTTATGGTGAAACTTAAGATGAAGACTAGTCATATAATGGCCTAGAAGTAAAATCTTTGCTATGTATTTTTTCTTTGATCTTCTTGCTGCTTTTTTCGTCCAAGGCAAAAAGCATTTTTGTTATTTAGTCATTAATGTCACAATTTAAAAGGTAAATGGTGAAAAACTGAAAATCATTTAGACAATATTATTATTTTTTAAATAAGAGGAGAACCTGATCTTGCAGGTTTTTATAAACCGGATGAAGACCGACTTCAAATAAAAAAAAACCCTAATTTCTACTTAAAAGCCCCCCATATATCAGATCAGATCACAAAGAGATACACAAAACCCTTCTTCTTCCCGTGGGATCGAGTCCACAAGCAAAACAATGACGGCGACAGATATTCCGGAGGATCTGGTGGAGGAAATACTTTCTAGGGTTCCGGCCGCATCTCTGACACGACTAAGATCAACTTGCAAACGATGGAACACTTTATTCAGAGACGGAAGATTCAGCAAGAAACATTTTGGTAAAGCTCCAAAACAGTCTCTGATTCTTCTGTGTAACGACTATAGGATTTGTCCACTGAGCGTCAATCTCAACGTTGCTCCTCCACTTATAGACTTGAAAGATGCACTTAGCCTAAAGTATTCTCGTAATAATTCAGAACAAGTCGATATAAGAAAAGTTTTTCACTGTGACGGTTTGTTGTTATGCACCACCATAGACTATAGACTCGTGGTTTGGAATCCGTGTTTAGGGGAAACCAGGTGGATCAAACACAAAGGTGGTTGTGAGAGATTCTCTCTGTTTTTTCTAGGATACGAAAATACCAAATCTGGCCGCAGCTACAAAATCCTGAGGTATTGGTGGATCCATTGTCACAAACCACCCGAGAATGGACATTACGACGACGTAGACGAAGAAACGGTTGTTGGGTTTGAAATTTGTGAGTTTAGCTCCGATACGTGGAGGCTTCTTGATGATATTACTCTTGAATGCTCAGAACCACCACTTGGTGGCGTGTCTCTCAAGGGAAATACTTACTGGATTCAGTCATGTAGGACAAAGGATGACTTGTGTTGTTTTGATTTTACAAAAGAGAGATTTAAACGCAATAGCTGTCTTCCGCAATTTCAGAATTATTATGGCGGTCGGAGGGCTCTATCACTTGTTGGAGAAGAAAAACTCTCTGTGTTGAATTTGAACTTTGGTTCTCCAAAGATGGATATTTGGGTGACGGATAAAATTGATACTGATACTGAAGCGGCGTTGACATGGAGCAAATTTTTTACAGTGGACCGTGTTTTTGTTGGTTTTGCCATGAATTTTGTGCTCAACGAGGAAAAGAAAGTGGCCTTGTGTTGTGGTACACGTAATGGGACCAACAAGGTCATGGTATGCACTATTGGAGAGGATCGTGAATGTTACACAGAAATCCTTTATAAAGAAAAACCTACAAATAAATCATGGTGGCAATTTATTATCCTCAGTTATGTTCCAAGTTTGGTTCAGATTCAGCAATAAACGTTACTTCGCAATTTTATTTTGTTGTTTATTGATATGATTTGAAAAACTAAATTATAGTAGAAGTTTTAACTAAATTTTAGAATTAATTAGATTAAAAGTGAAAAAGTTAGAATTAGTTGTATTTATAATTTAAAATTTTTATTAACAAATTTACACATTTAATTTGAATAATGCCATGTTGTTGTGATTAAAACATGAAACATTTTTATTTAAAATCTGTTACTAGAAAATATTTATTTATAAGTGTCATTGCATAATTTGTTAATTTATAAATATTAGAATAATAAATTTATGTAGTTGACAAAAAAAAAAATTATGTTTATATTATTTTTAATAGATTATCTATTTACAAACATAATAGACTTTATAACGAACTAGATTAGGACCCGCGTGATACGCAGATGAAAATAAAATATTTGAAATCTAAAACTGATAACATAAGTGCCAATTTATAAGTATAGTAAACGATTATAGTGCAAGATTGAAGAATTAATTTAGAGATTTGACAAATTAATGAAAAACATTCGAATCAAGAATAATTAAGAGCAGACTTTCATGGAAGTCTGTAACATTAATATTCAGACTTCCATAGAAGTCTGCTTTTGTTTAGGGGTTTGAGACTTCCTTAGAAGTCTGCGTCTGAACCGGTATTTTAACTCTAACCGGAATATTTAACCTACTATATAAATGACATTTACCCCTCGCCGACGACTAAACCCTAACCTTGGTAAAAAAAAAAAGTTTTCTCATATTTTGCACCGCCGGAGCTCTTCTCCTCCACCTCAGGTATGTGCTCGTCTGTCTCTCATCCATGTTTATTTCGCCTTCCTCATCACTTTCTCATTTGTTTTCTTCTCTTTGTAGATCTTACCACAGTGGACTCCATATCTTTCCGAACAGTAAGCACTAAAAACCAGATCTATGATTTCTGTAGCTTTTGTTTTTTTTTAAAACAAAAAAAAATTATCCAGATCTGAGTTCTTTAGTTTCTGATGACTTATTATTTTTTTAACCAGAATGGGGCGATGTTTTAGCTACAGTCAACCGTCAAGTAGCTCTATTCCATATGCAGGTTCTTATGGAATTCCTAGTGATGGAGAAGTGAGTTCACGTCCCGCTCGATGCGCTGGAAGTCATGGAATTCCTGAGCGATGTTACTGTGGGTTGGTTCCCGTGATCCAAACACTACAAGAAAACGTTCAAATTCCGAGGGAAATTCCGAGGGAAAATGATTTCCTCGGAAATTTCCGACGAAAAACCGAGGAAACTCCGAGAAGAGAGTTTTCCTCGGAATTTCGTCGGAAATTTCCGAGGACATCACGTTTCCTCGGAAATTTCCGAGGAATTTCCGAGGAAACGCGGTCCGTGGGAAATTTCCGACGGATAATTGTAAGATACCGAGGAAAGTTTGGAGCCGTTAGAGACCCGTTTGGAGAGCCGTTGGGTGATTTCAAGAATTCCGAGGAAATACCGAGGATTCCTCGGTATTTCCTCAGAATTTCCTCAGTATGTCGGAGCCGTTAGAGACCCGTTGGGGGAGCCGTTGTGGGATTTCAATAATTCCGAGGAAATACCGAGGAACGGTGTGTTTTCCTCGGAATTTCCTTGGAATTTCGTCAGTATTGTCGGCTGGATTTCATCTACAAATACACCCACCCCTCTTCCTCTTCATTCACTCCATTTCTTCTTCTCTCCTCCCAATATCTTTACACACGATTTTCGTTTCACAAAAACATGTCTTCTTCAAATTATTATCGTTCTTGGATGGATCGACCTCATTTGGATCCGAACACGAAATTGCTTACGAAAGAATACGAACGAGGTCTAAAGGAATTCATGGGGTTAGTTAAACGACAACCGGAAGCCGAAACAGGTAAGTTAATATGTCCTTGCTCTAATTGTAAAAATAGAAAGGTTATTAAAGAGTTGGATGTTTGGACACATATTTTTTTAAATGGGTTTACACGAAGTTACAAAATTTGGTATCATCACGGGGAAACAGGATATGAACCTGGTAGTACTAGCGAACCTCGGCCGCGGCGGTTAGATTAGAAGAACCAATTAGAACGGATTTAGACTATGGTGTAGGTGTTGAGCAGATGGTAAATGATCATTTTAGAGGGGAAGATTTACCCAATGCAGAAGCTAGGAGATTTTATGATATGTTGGATGCTGGAAAGCAACCTTTGTATGAAGGTTGCAGAGATGGTCATTCAGCTTTATCATATGCTACAAGACTGATGTCCATTAAAACAGATTATAACTTGGCTGAAGACTGTGTGGATGCGATAGCTGAATTTGTAAAAGGTATTCTTCCTGAGGATAACGTAGCTCCTGGTTCATACTATGAGGTTCAGAAACTTGTATCTGGTGTTAGTTTACCGTATGAGGTAATAGATGTATGCAGCGATAACTGCATGATTTATTGGAGGGCGGATGACCAGCGGATTACATGCAAATTTTGTGGGAAGCCTCGTTACAAAGATACGAGTGGAAGAGTTAGAGTGCCATATAAAAGGATGTGGTATTTGCCTTTGAAGGAAAGGTTGCAGAGGTTGTATCTTTCGGAACGGACAGCGCAACGAATGAGATGGCATGCGGAGCACTCAACAGATGGTGAGATTAGACATCCTTCAGATGCAAAAGCGTGGAAGCATTTCCAATCAAAGTATCCCGACTTTGCATATGAGAGAAGAAATGTCTACCTTGGATTATGTACCGATGGTTTCAGCCCGTATGGGAAGAGTGGAAGACAATATTCTCTATGGCCAGTCATTGTTACACCATATAACTTACCCCCAAACTTGTGCTTGCGACGAGAGTTTTTGTTTCTCTCCATTCTCGTTCCCGGACCAGAGCATCCTAAGAGATCGCTTGATGTGTTTCTTCAGCCACTAATATATGAGTTGCAACAGCTATGGGGTGAAGGTGCTGAAACATACGACATTTCGTGTAAAGAAAACTTTCAAATGCGGGCAGTACTAATGTGGACAATAAGTGATTTTCCAGCATATGGTATGTTATCTGGATGGACAACGCATGGGAGGCTATCATGTCCATATTGTCAAGATGACACAGATGCTTTCCAACTAAAGAACGGAAGAAAAACGTGTTGGTTTGACTGTCACAGACGATTCCTACCACATGATCATCCATACCGTCGGAGTAAGAATTTCTTTAGGAAGAACAAACAGGTGTTTGATGGTCCACCTGAGGAAGTTAGTGGGAAAGTTTTGAAGACACAACTAAGAGATTTTGGTGCTGAAAGGACGCCAGACGTCGGTGGACATGAGCAGTTTCCTGTAGATGCAGTTGGAGAACTACATAACTGGCACAAGAAAAGTATTTTCTTTGATTTGCCATACTGGGAGGATCATCTGCTAAGGCATAATTTAGATGTCATGCATATTGAGAAGAACTTTTTTGACAATCTCATGAACACGATCCTTAACGTTAAAGGTAAAACAAAGGATAATTTGAAGTCAAGACTGGATTTAGTCGATATATGTGCTCGTCCAGAACTTCAAGTTGATGAGAATGGTAGGGCTCCTTTTCCCATATACCGGCTTGATACAGAGGGGAAAAATGCGTTCTTTGATTGGATTTCAAACGATGTGGAGTTTCCAGATGGTTACGCATCTAATTTGCGAAACTGTATCGACAGAAAGGAAGGAAAGTTTATTGGCTTGAAAAGTCACGATTGCCATGTGATGATGCAGCGCCTCCTTCCGTTTGCCTTCAAGGAACTATTACCAAGAAAAGTTCATGAAGCTGTTGCAGGGATAAGTGCTTTTTTCCGCGATTTATGCAGCAGATCAGTGACTCTTGAAGGTATTACAAATTTGAAGACTAACATTGCCGTTATTCAGTGCAACCTTGAGAAGATATTTCCTCCCTCATTTTTTGATGTTATGGAGCATCTTCCTATTCACCTTGCAAGAGAATTGGAACTTGGTGGTCCTGTGCAGTATAGATGGATGTATCTGTATGAGCGGTATATGTTCCATTTGAAGAAGAAGGTGAAAAATTTAAGTAGGGTGGAAGGTTAGGTATAGTCGCACAGATGATCAATGAAGAAATTTCAAACTTTGCGGAGCACTACTTTCCAGCAGAAGTTCAGACCAAAAACAGAAGATCTGCTCGGCATGATGATAGAGGTGAACGGGCAACATATCATGTTAAGGTTCCAGACATTTTCACAGATGTTGGACGACTTAGCGGAAAACCAAAGGACCGTCGACTTACTGAGCACGAGCGAAGTCATTTGCAGACATATTTGCTGACGAACTGCGAAGACGTTCTTCCATATGAGAGGTAAGTTTATTATCTTACAAAATTCTATTTTAACAAATTGACATTTTAATCTAATTAATTCATATGTACAGGATATTCATGGCAGCGAAGCGGTCCGAATATAGATACGCCACAGAGGCGGAACTAGAAGAAATGAAGCAGAGAGAATTTGCTGGATGGATGTTTACCTATGTGAGTGCCTTAAACAAATTAAGATTAAATTTACCATATATTTTTACTAATTCATATTTATTGATATAATTACATATGTGCTATTAATAGGTGTCTTCTGGTTTGGCCAGAGGTGTAAAATTTGACGATTGGATACGCGAGATGGTGGTTGGCCCAATCTGTGTTGTAAAGTCATATCCGAGATTTTGTACTCGAGGATATGCATTCGCAACTGAAAAGAGGAGACATTCGCGTACGACCTATGATGCTGGCGTTTGTTCTGCATCAGGAGATGATGTATACTACGGACACATACATGAGATTTTGGAAATCAAGTATTTGGGCTTGCTTGGATTGCGCTGTACTGTTTTCTACTGTGATTGGCACGACAACACTCCAGATCGAGGTGTGAGAACAGATGCATTTGGTGTTACATCAGTACATTCGAGGCGAAAGCTACAATATTATGATCCTTTCATTCTTGCTTCTCAGGCCGATCAGGTAAGTTAATGTTTGTACGAATTCAGAATGATTGATCATAATTCATACTTTTACTAATATTTTTTTAAATGTTACAGGTTTCTTATATCAAGTACCCACGGGTAAGGAACAGAGATGATCCATGGGTTACGGTTACAAGAGTCAACCCGAGAGGCCGAGTTCAGGGAACTTCAGAGCTGGAAGACCCACTGCAACCAATTACATCCGCCAACTTAAGTGCAGCAGAAGATGTAGCGGAAGGTGGCCTTGTAGTCGATTTGACTGACTTCGCAGAGGACGCCGTCGTTTACACAGAAGATGAACCCGTTATTGGAGAGTTTGACCAAGATCCAGATTCTGATTCATCTGGTGATGATGCTTCCGAGTCAGAGTAGAGTTTTTTTTTTTTTTTAAAAAAAAACAAGAAATTCCGACGAATTCCGAGGGAATTTAGGGTTTCATCGGAATTCCGTCGAAAATCAAATTAACGAGTTATTAATTTTGATTAATAATGATTTTCCTCGGAATTCCTCGGAAATTTCCGAGGAAATTCCAAGACGAGGAAAACTGTTAAAAACCCCATCTCCTCGGAATTCCGTCGGAAAATTCCGAGGAAATTCCGAGGCGAGCTTGGATTTTGGGAATTTCCTCGGAATGTCCTCGGAAATTTCCGACGGCATTCCGAGGAGATGGGGTTTTAAAACCGATATCGACGTTTTGCGGATCGAATAACACATATATAACCTTCATTGAGTTTCTTAACCACATTTTGAAGTCAAACGTCAGTGTTTTACACAATAACAAACACTTTTACGATTGGTCCGACAAAAATCACACATTATAAGATAAACACTTATACACTTTAACAAACGTTAAAGGACTTACTTACAATTATTTTTGAATTTTTGTTATTTCATGTTTTATGATCATCTACACAAAGTATCCTCAATGATATGAATTGCATTTGTATTAAAAATGAAATACCGAAAAAAAAATAGGAATTCGGAACCCTAAACCACGTTTCCTCGGAATTTCCTCGGAAATTTCCGAGGAATTTCCGAGGAAATACTGTTTCTCCTCGGAATTTCCTCGGAAATTTCCGAGGAAATACCGAGGAACAAGGTATCCGTCGGAAAATACTTACCGGGAAAACAAAAACATTGAATTATTTCGAGAACCGCGTGTTGGTATTATATTTAATAATTCCGACGGATTTCCGACGACAAGGATCCGTCGGAATTATTAAATATAATACCTAACTTCCTTCTTCTTCTTCTCCGCCGCTTCACCTCAAAAAATCGATCCTCTCTCTCTCCTCTCGATCCTCTCTCTCCTGTCGATCCTCTCCTCCGGAAACTTCTCACGCCGCCGGTTCTCTCTCATCTTGCCGTCGGAATCTCTCCTGCACTTCAATAATCATGTAAGAATCAACCAAAACTTCATATTTCTCTTGGATTTTAGGTTGTTAGATGTATAGTTTCGGATTTTAGGTTGTTAGATGGATAGTTAGGATTGAATTTCGGATTTTAGGTTCTTGTTATTTCTATGGAATTATTTGTAGTGTGAAAAACGTTTTTCGATTTTTAAAAACGTTTTTGATTTTTAAAAAGTTTTTTGATTTTTAAAAACGTTTTTGATTTTAAAAACGTTTTTTGATTTTAAAAACGTTTCTTAAAATTTTTAAAAACGTTTTTAAATGATTTTTAAAAAGGTTTTACTATTATATAAATATTTTTTTTCTGATATAAAAACTAATGTTTTTATATTAAAAATATTTTTATAAGTATAAAAACATTTTTTGATTTAAAAAAACATGTATATGATTTTTAAAAACGTTTTTTTATTTTTAAAAACGTTTTTAAATGATTTTTAAAAAGGTTTTACTATTTTATAATGGGTTTTTTGATATAAAAACTATTTTTGTAATATTAAAAATATTTTTATAAGTATAAAAACATTTTTTGATTTAAAAAACATGTATATGATTTTTAAAAACGTTTTTTTTTTTAAAAACGTTTTTAAATGATTTTAAAAAGGTTTTACTATTTTATAAGGTTTTTTTGATTATAAAAACTATTTTTGTAATATTAAAACTATTTTTTAGTTAAAACTTTTTTTTCATTTTAAAAAACATGTTTATGTTTTCTAAAAAGTTTTTTTATTTTTAAATCGTTTTTCAATGATGTATACTAACTTTTTTATTAAAACTAATCATGTATACTAACTTTTTTTTTCAATTTTTATATATTTAAACTTCAGGTCTTACGATGATCAGACCCCCACTCCTGCTCGACAGCGTCGTGTTCGTCGCTCGGGAAGCCACGACTTTCAGGGTTCCCCATCGCCCCGCAGCTCCCACCAGACATCTCCCTCTCCATTTCCCGAAGCTCCTTCTGGCTCCGGTGATGCACCCACTATTCCTCCGAACTTTCAGGGTCCTCCGGAACTAATGAGGGTTGCGGAGTTTGTTCGACAGCCGGGTCGTCACCATCTTCCGTTTCTCACTCCGTATCCATCTGGACCGGGTCAAACATGGTTCGATCGATCCTCGAACGGGATCAGCGCATGGATCAACCGTATGATGTATCGTTTTTTGGACTACGGACATCCGACTTTCACCGACTTTCCAAGAGGCAAACAAGTTCTATGGTTTGAACAGTTTGCGGTAAAAATTCTTATTTTTTTTTAATTTATTTTTAATATAAAAAAAAATTTATACTAATTGTGTTTTTTTTTTTCAGCAAGAATTCAACTGGAATCCTGATTATACGGCGTTTGTCTATTACCACTTCGTGCACAAAGTTATGACCAACTATGGGTATCAAATTTACGAGTGGAAGCAGAAGTGGCTAAAGAACAAGGTTTGTTTTTTATTTTTAAAACAATTTTTAATTTTATTAAATTATTTTTTAATTCATCTAACAATTTTTTTTTAAAGATCCCAAAGTCGATGAACCTCGACGTCTGGCAGCAGTTGATTGTGCATTGGAGTAAGGAAGATACGAAATCGACTTCTACCACCAACTCCTCCAACCGCAAGAGCGAACGTAAAGGGAAGGGCGTCTACAAGCACAACTTGGGTGCTCAGTCCCAAGCCACTCTGAGGGATCGCATGGTAATTTCAGTCCCTTTTTATTCTATTTTAAATTTTTAAAAATTTTAAACTATCATTATTTCTTCTAACTACTAATTTATATTGATATAAAGGTGGAAGCAAATGATGGTGAGCCGTTGATGATTTCAGCTTAATGAAGATGGCGTATACGAACAAGAAGACCGGCCAGATTGATGATGGTGTTGTGGCGGGTGTCGTCGACCTCATCCACAGTCAGGTGGAAGAAGCAGCGTCTCAGCTGCAAACCGAAGACGAAGATTCGACGGGTTCCCAATTGCCTCGGGAGCAGATCAACGAAATCGTTGCAAAGGTACGTTTTTTTTTAAAAAAATTTCATTTCATCTTAATTATTATTCACATATTCATTTTTTTTTCAGTCGGTTCCAAAGAAGAAGGGCCGAATGTTGGGTTTGGCTCGTCGGTCCCGGTCGGTTACGTCTTCTTCTGCAGCCCCTCCTTTTGTTGATCCGTCCGAACTTATGGGTCAGTTGCAGGACAAGGACCAACGCATATCTGCGTTGGAGACTCAGATGGCAAATCAACAGGCGAGCTTCGAGGCACAACAGGCGAGCTTCGAGGCACAGAGGAAGATGAACGAGCAGATGATGGAAATGATGAGGAGGTTGCACCCGAACGTCGATTTCCCGACCATGCAAGATCCCAACACACAAAACCCGTAGCTTTTTATTTTTGCTCAAAAACATTGAATGTTTTTTTTTTATTTGTACCACTTTCAATTTTAAATTTTATTTTCGAAATTAAATTTCTAAATTTTAATTTTTAATTTTCGATTTTAATTTCATATTTTCGATTTTAAATATCTAATTATTAATTTTTTTAAAAAATAATATTTTATATAATTCCGACGAAATCATCCCTCGGAAATTTCCGACGAACTCATCCCTCGGAAATTTCCGAGGAAACGATGCCTCGGAAATTTCCGAGGAAATCATCCCTCGGAAATTTCCGAGGAAATCATCCCTCGGAAATTTCCGAGGAAAACCATCCCTCGAAATTTCCGACTATTTGTCACCTCGGAATATTCCTCGGTTTATTCCGACGAATCTATCCGTCGGTTTTTTCCGACGACCTCTCCGACGACTGCTTGTCCTCGATATGTCCTCGGAATGTGTAATCCTCGGAATCCCGTCGGAAATTTCCGAGGAAATTCCGAGGAACTACAAAATTCCGAGGAAATTTTTCCGACGGAACGAATCATCGGTATTTCGTCGGAATAACGTTATTCCGACGGAAAACCGAGGAATTTGTCCCTCGGTATTCACTTGTTTTCTTGTAGTGAAACATCCAGTACAGTCATGAATCCGGGTAGACATTTTTTCGGCTGCCGAAACGGTCAGGTAAGATAAATTTTAGTGGTGTTGTTTGAATGGAATAGGGGTTTAATTATGAGACCAAATTTGTGTATAGGATGGTGGCTACCATGTATTTAAGTGGTGGCTACCATGTATTTAAGTGGTGGCTATGATGGAGTCGCTTAAAGACCTGAAGCTGATTGTGGAGGCTAAGATAACTCAAGTGAAGGAGGTAATGGAGACGATGAATGTTAACAAAGTGAAGATGGAGACCGAGATCCTTCAATTGAAGGAGGTAATTCTTGACAAGCGCCTAAGCACACTTCGTGAGATCAAGAATGTGTTGGTTGATGTTGTAATCCTCATATGGGGGATTATCTTTTTTCTTTTTGCTTGAATTCCATCATCCGGATCTCTAATTATGTAATTTTAAGACATGAAATCGGAAACCCTTTCATTTTCTACTTTTTGAAAGGGTATGTTTAATATGTAATGGTCAGATTAGCTGTTCAAACAATTTTATTTTCTCAATCATATATGCAATGGAATTCAGAGTACAGAAGAAGCTTCAGACTTCTTCTGTAGTCTGAATTCAAATTAATGAAATAATTATTTAACCAAAATTTCACCCCAATAATTTGAAATTTGCCACCAAAATATATAAAAAATTTCAAATGTGAGAATGTTAAAGAAGTCCAAAATAGAAATTGCTGTAAAGAAGTCTAAAATTTGTAATTTAAGCCAAATAATTAAAATTTCCATCCATAATTTTACTCAAAATTTGAAATTTTCCACAAAATTTGAAATTTCCCCCCAATAATTTAAATTCCCCCCCCCCAATAATTTTAAATTTTCCACCAAAATTTTTAAAAATTTCAAATTTCAGACATCTAAAGAAGTCTGAAAGTAATATGTAGTTTAAGTTTTTGAAATTTGTAATTTGAGACAAATAATTCAAATTTCCCTCCATAATTTTCCTCAAAAGTTTAAGTTTCCCCACAATAATTTAAATTCCCCCCCCCCAATAATTTTATAAATTTCAAATTTCAGACTTCTAAAGAAGTCTGAAAGTAATATGTATTTTAAGTTTTAAAAATTTGTAAGTTGAGGCAAAAATTTCAAAATTCCCTCCATAATTTTCATCAAAATTTTAAATTTCCCATCAAATTTTTGAAAAATTTCAAATTTTAGACTTCTATAGAAGTCTGAAATAGAATTTGGAGATTTTGGTAATAGTTAGAAATCGTGAGGAGAAAGAGAGAAAAAAATTGAGCGAAGTATGGGGGGAGAAAATGAGAGTATACTTTTACATTTGACCAAATGTTTGAGGTCATTTTCGAAAGAAGCCCTACGTTTTTCATCAATATGACCATGTGTGAGAAAATAGAAATAATACAGTTGGACATTGTTGTCTTACATGTCTTTGGTGTGTGAGTGTTTTGATTTTCTAAGATTGCGAGTTTTAAATTGAGTTCATATTTGTCACTGTGTCTTGATCTGTTTGATCCTTGATCTGTAACTTTATTTTACTGCAGACAAAAAAACTAAAGCCTTCCTTAATTGAAAAAAAAAAAGAATTTTAAAGCTTTCCTTTATTGCAAAAAACTGAAATTGGAAATACTTTCTAGAGTTCCGACCGCATCTCTGAACCGACTAAGATCAACTTGCAAACGATGGAACACCAACAAACACGTTGTTAAATCTCCAAAACAGTCTCTGATTCTTATGTGTAACGGCTATAGGATGTTTCCAGTGAGCGTCAATCTCAACGTTGCTCCGTCACTTATAGACTTTAAAGATGCACTAAGCCTAAAGGATTCTCCTTCTAATGATTCAGAACAAGTCGATATAAAAGAAGTTTTTCACTGCGACGGTTTGTTGTTATGCACCACCAAAGACGATAGACGCGTTGTTTGGAATCCGTGTTTAGGGGAAACCAGGTGGATCAAACACAAGGATGGTTGTAAGAGATCCTCAATCTTTGCTCTAGGATACGAAGATACCAAATCTGGCCGTAGCTACAAAATCCTGAGGTATTGGCGGAGACGCTACGACAAAACACACCGCGAGTCGGTTGCTGGGTTTGAAATTTGTGAGCTTAGCTCCGATACGTGGAGGGTTCTTGATGATGTTACTCTTGAATGCTCAGAACTACCAGGTGATGGCGTGTCTCTCAAGGGAAATACTTACTGGGTTCATTCATATAGGACACATGATGACTTATTGTACTGTTTTGATTTTACAAAGGAGAGATTTAAAAGCAATAGGTGTCTACCGCAATCTCAGAATTGGTATGGCAGTTACAGGGCTCTATCAGTTGTTGGAGAAGAAAAACTCTCTCTGTTGAATTGGAACTTTGGTTGTGAAAAGATGGAACTTTGGTTGTGCAAAGATGGACATTTGGATAAAATGGATACTGAAGCGGCGTTGACGTGGAGCAAACTTTTTACAGTAGTGGACCGTGTTCTTGTTCCCTTTCCCACAAGTTTTGTGCTCGACGAGGAAAAGAAAGTGGCCTTGTGTTGTAGTGCAAGTAATGAGACCAACAAGTTCATGATATGCACTATTGGAGAGGATGGTTACACAGAAATCCCTTATAAAGAAGAATCTACAGATAGATCAATGTGGCCATTTATTCTCAGTTATGTTCCAACTTTGGTTCAAATCCAGCAATAACGTTACTTTGCATTTCTTGCAGCTTTTCTTACTTTTTTTTTTGTTTTTGTTTTCTTCTTTATTGTTTTTGAAGACAATGTCGTTTGAGTAATTTAATGATTTGGTTTTAAGATTCCTTTCTTCTTAGTGTTATGTATATAGTTTTGATTTTTTTTTTTAGCTTGTTATATAGTTTCTTCTTCTCTCTATACTCATTAAAGCTGGCATTCACGGCAGCTACAAAAATAAGGAAACTGCAAAGAGTCATCAACAAGTTCGTGAGGAATACAAGAAGAGAGATGAGCAAAAGTTAACACTTTTATTGGTGAGATGGATAATCATAATGCAGCTATTAAGAAGAGAGAGCGAACGCTTACGTTTAACCAGCTCACAGCTCCTTATCACTACCCGTTTTGCTTGGATATCTACATCTCAAAGGCCTCGATTCGAGCTTGTGTGATTCACAGGGTGACTAGTAAAGTCGTTACTGTGGCTCATTCTATTTAGAAAGACATGAAGTTCGATCTTGGTTTGACTAGGAACGCTGTGGCTTTGCACTGCGGTTGGGACAGTCCTTGCGCAAAGAATTTTGGAAGATGACATACATGACATTATGTATACTCCAAGGAAAGGAGATAAAGTGGAAGGTAAGCTTCAGGTTGTGCTTCAAGCTATCATTGATAATGGTGTTAATGTTAATTAAAGTGAAGCTTAAGCAGAGGAAACTCAAGAAGAAGACTAGTCATCTAACAAATCCTTATATGTAAGATCTTTGCTTTTTTTGTTTTTCCAAGACAGAAGCATGTTGTGTGTTATTTTTCTAATAAGGTCACACTTCAGAAGACATGGGAAAAACTGAAAATCATGAAAAGAGCCATTGGAAAAGAGTAATCATGATTAGTTTAACACTTCACTGTCTTCATGCAAGCTACGAAGAACAGAGAAAGGACGCCTACGTTTAACGAAGAACAAGAAGGAAAGACAAAGATTCGATAACTTTAAAATAAATGAGGACCAACAAGTTTGCATACTATCTTCACTGACTTACTGAAGAATATCAGTCGACATACTACGGTTGCATCAAGGATTCAAAGAACAACATTTAAATGGATAAAATTGCATTCAACCAATTGAAAATATTGATCTCTTATCCCAAGACATAACATTATATATATAACCAACTCGAGCTAGACAAAAACATTTGTACTAACAGTTGTTGGGTCCACTTGAAAGCAGAGCCGTCCAAAAATATGCGTATGCCACTTAAGAATGGAGAGCACACTGTATTCTTTAGTAAAAGGCAGAAGAATAGTTCGCTTTGTGCTCACCACATGGCTGCGTGGATCGAGATGAAGGAACGATACATGTATTTGGAAGGCAACTTACGTTGCTAAAATGCTAATTACTCTCACTTTTCCGACGTCGGACTCTCATACGTAGGAGCAAGAAGGCGTTCGCTATTCTGACTGATTTAAAACTCATGGTGGGCTTTTAAGGGCCTGAAATAAGTTCGGGCTTTAAATAAATACTTTCTTTGTTCCAACTTAAAAGCTCCTCTCAATACAAGTTCAAATCAAGGAGTTTTAAGGAATACAAGAAGAGAGATGAGCCAAAAGGTTAACACTTTTTTACTTGTGAAAGGGACAAACTTAATTCAGCTATGAGGAAGAGAGAGCGTACGCCTACGTTTAACCGGCTCCTTGTCACTTCCCGTGTTGCTTAGACATTACATCTCGAAAGCCTCCGTTCGTGCATCGGAGCATGTATGGTTCACAGGGAGACTAGTAAGGTTGTGTTACTGTGGCTCACTCATTTTCGAAAGATATGAAATTTGATCTTGGTTCCACTAAGAGCCTGACTGGTTCAAACGCAGCGGGTGCGGTTGCAGTTGCGGGAGTTTGCGGAAGCGGGCGGTTGCGGTTATTAGCGTTAATGAGCGTTTTGTACGACTGGTATAGCGGTTCAAAACTGTTGCGTTTGCGGGACATTTTTGACTGGTTGACAGCGGGTGTAACAGCGGTTTAATATTAAAATAATAAAATACATAAAATATATCATTTATATAAAACCAGAAATTATATATAAAAATATGTAAATTTAATATTTAAAAACCAAAAACTAAATCATATAATAAATAGTTAAATAAATATTTTTAAGAGTCTAAAACAATTTTCTGTGTAAAAACATAATTTTATAGACAGATATATATTTAACTAATATGTATATATTATACATTATCAAATGAAAAATAAAATATGAAGTTTTAAAATGTTTGAATTTTTTTTATAAAATATATATAGTTACATATATAAATTTTTTATAAAATATATATAATTACATATATAAATTTTAGTTAATAAATGGTATATATATTAAGAATAAGAATTTAATATAAAAATTATTGATACGAAAAATTAAAAAATTTCTTAATTTTTTTTCCAATTTTTCCAATTTTTATAATTTTCTTACTTTTTAATTAATTTTTAAGATAATTTATTTTATATTTTGAAAAAAAAAAATTCTGGAACCGCCCGCCACCGCCCGCAACCGCAAACGCTTGCTGAAAGCAGTTTTTGGATTTTAGCGGTATAAAACGGTTTGAAGCGGTACAAAGCGGTTTTTATGATTGTTACTAACCGCCGCCAACCGCTATCACCCGCTGCGTTTGCGTTTGCGGGTGATAGCGGATGAACCAATCAACACCTAAGTGGCTTGCGCTGCGGTTGGGACACTTCTTGCTCAAAGAAGAGTTGAGGTACACGAGGTTATATACAATTTGGTAACCAAACATGAACAAAATAGACGGTAAGCTTGATCAGATCGTGCTTCAAGCTCTCATTGATGATAATGGTGTTAATGTTATGGTGAAACTCAGGAAGAAGACTAGTCATATAACGGCCTAGAAGTAAAATCTTTGCTATGTATTTTTTCTTTGATCTTCTTGCTGCTTTTTTCGTCCAAGGCAAAAAGCATTTTTGTTATTTAGTCATTAATGTCACAATTTAAAAGGTAAATGGTGAAAAACTGAAAATCATTTAGACAATATTATTATTTTTTAAATAAGAGGAGAACCTGATCTTGCAGGTTTTTATAAACCGGATGAAGACCGACTTCAAATAAAAAAAAACCCTAATTTCTACTTAAAAGCCCCCCATATATCAGATCAGATCACAAAGAGATACACAAAACCCTTCTTCTTCCCGTGGGATCGAGTCCACAAGCAAAACAATGACGGCGACAAATATTCCGGAGGATCTGGTGGAGGAAATACTTTCTAGGGTTCCGGCCGCATCTATGAAACGACTAAGATCAACTTGCAAACGATGGAACACTTTATTCAGAGACGGAAGATTCAGCAAGAAACATTTTGGTAAAGCTCCAAAACAGTCTCTGATTCATATGTTGGACAAATATAGGATTTGTCCAATGAGGGTCAATCTCAACGTTGCTCCTCCACTTATAGACTTTAAAGATGCACTTAGCCTAAAGGATTCTCCTTCTAATAGATCAGAACAAGTCGATATAGAACAAGTTTTTCACTGCGACGGTTTGTTGTTATGCACCACCAAAGACAATAGACTCGTTGTTTGGAATCCGTGTTTAAGGGAAACCAGGTGGATCAAACACAAAGATGATTGTATGAGATCCTCTATCTTTGCTCTTGTTGGTGTTCCTCCTAGTGTGAGGAAACCATGGGTTTGGTTGAGAAGATCAAAACTGAAGTCTGGTGTGTTGTTTTCTCAAGTCTGCTGTGTAAAATTCTCAAGTCTGCTGTGAAAATTCTCAAGTCTGCTGTGTTAATTTTCAAGTCTGGTGTTGAAAGAGCTTATAAGGTTTATTTTAAGTTTCTTATTTGTAAGACCTATATAAGGTGAGTGTGACCTAATTTTTTAGGTGGAGACACACAGATAGACACATTACACTAAAAGAGAGAGAGAAAGAAGAAGAGAGGAAAGAAGGAGAGAAGAAAGGGTTTTCGTCTGGTTTCTTCAGGGCTGTGTTCGAGGGCTCGAAAGTAGTCCGATCTGGCTGATATTTTGTGGGAAGCTTCGTGACTCAGTGGGTTTGAGATTCAACGGTGGGATTGTCGTTTCAACGGTTGGTTTCTTGTGAATCGGGGTTTTAGTGAAGCTGGTCGCTACAGTTCTTCAGCAGTTGCAGCCTTGAGTGTTTGGTAAATCCAACGGTGAGTTCTTCTCTGATTGAGCTGAAATTTGGCAGAGGTGTTGTTGACTTGTTCATCTTGGATTTGTACGGTGGGATTGTTCTCTGGTTGCCGGAATCCTAGTGAGCTGAGGTCGTTTGTATCTGCTAGTTTTGTAAGCTTGTATTGCTCTCTTGAGTTCTCTTGTTGTTGGAGATTGCTCTCTTTGAGCCTTAGTCTCTGGGTCTGTTCTGTAGGAACAGGGAGGACGTGGTTGTAACACTCAAACATTTGATATAGTGGATTTTGAGTGGACTACGGTCCCGTGGTTTTTCCTTCTCACATCGAGGAGGTTTTCCACGTAAAAAGATTGTGTCTCATTTCGTTTTCTGCTTAGATCATTTCTGTGTCATAGTTCAAGTTCAAGTCTTTTCCTCATAGGCTCACACAAGTGCGGGGAACTTTATTCCGCTGCCATTCGCGTGTTTCGTGTTTTCCCCAACAGAGTGGTATCAGAGCTTAAGGTTGTGAGCTTTGGGTTATTGGTTTGCTTGTGTCAGCGATGGAAAAGATGGAGAATATAGGCAGAATGATAAGCTTGAATGGTAACAACAATTATCATCTATGGAAGGGCAAGATGGAGGATCTGCTATTTGTGAAAGAATTTCATTTACCAGTATTTCAGGAGGAGAAACCTGATAATAAGACTGAGGATGAATGGAAGCTGTTTCATCGCCGAGTGTGTGGTTTGATAAGGCAGTGGATAGATGATAATGTGTTGCATCATATTGAAAATGAGGATAATGCCATTAATGTTTGCCAAGACACCTGTTGGGTGATTGACAGTGGAGCTACCACTCATGCTACATCACAGCGGGATTTGTTCTCTACCTATACTCTAGGTAAGTATGGTTCTGTAAAGATGGGTAATGATGGTTTGGCTCAGGTTGTTGGCATTGGTGATATTTGCTTGGAGACTAGTCTTGGGACTAGGTTGATGCTTAAGGATGTTAAGCATGTTCCAGATTTACGGATGAACTTGATATCGACAGGAAGACTTGATGATGAGGGTTTCTACAGTTTACACGGTGGTGGTAAATGGAAGCTTTCACGTGGTTCCCTGGTTGTGGCTCGAGGTGAGAAGCTTTCATTTTTCTATTTGATGCAGGCTAAGGTCTCCAAAGATGCTGTTAATGCAGTGGAGAATGTTGATGCCATGGAGCTATGGCATAAGAGACTCGGTCACATGAGTGAGAAGGGTATGTCTGTGTTGTCCAAGAAGGAGGTCATTCCAGGAATCTCTGGTTTGCACTTGCCGAAGTGTGCACATTGTTTGCATGGAAAACAACACAGGATTTCTTTCAAGTCTTCTGCACCTTCTAGAAAATCTGAGGTACTTGACTTGGTGCATTCAGATGTGTGTGGTCCAATGAAGACAAAATCTCTTGGTGGTGCATCATATTTTGTCACATTCATTGATGACCATTCTAGGAAGTCATGGGTTTTCACTATGAAGACTAAAGATCAAGTTCTGGGATATTTCAAGCATTTTGTGGCATTGGTTGAGAGACAAATGGGAAAGAAGTTGAAGTGTATCCGCAGTGATAATGGTGGTGAGTATTCTGGACCATTTGATGCTTATTGCAAAGAGCATGGTATTAGGCATCAGTTCACACCGCCTAAGACTCCACAGTTGAATGGGTTGGCTGAGAGGATGAACAGAACTATTGTCGAGAGGATGAGATGTTTGATTTCACAGTCAGGCTTATCGATGACTTTCTGGGGTGAGGCTTTGAGCACAGTTGTTCATGTGCTGAATTTGTCACCAAGTGCTCCATTGGAGGGTGATATTCCAGAGAGAGTTTGGACCGGTAAGGATGTTTCTTATGGTCATTTGAGGGTCTTTGGGTGTAAGGCATTTGTTCATATTCCCAAGGATGAGAGATCGAAGCTTGAGATGAAGTCAAGGCAATGTGTGTTCATTGGTTATGGTCAGGATGAGTTTGGATACAGATTTTATGATCCCGTTGAGAAGAAGCTCGTAAGGAGCACAGATGTTGTGTTCATGGAAGATCAAACAATTAAGGACATTGACAAGTCCGGAAAACCAACTCAGAGTAATGAGAGTTTGATCGATTTAGAGGCTAATCCTTCTACATCTGTCCACGGTCAGGTCGAGGATGAGGTTCAAGATGATACACCCGGTGGAGATGCTCCCGCACATGATGATGGTATTGGTGATCATGGTGACGATCATGGTGAGACACCAACTACTGAGAACCCTCCTATTGTTAGAAGATCCGAGAGAGGTCTAAAACCGTCGACAAGGTATGATCCTAGTGAGTATGTGTTACTTACTGATGGGGGAGAGCCTGAAAGCTTTGATGAAGCTATGGAATGTGAACACAAAGATAAGTGGCTTGGTGCTGCTGGTGATGAGATGGATTCTTTTGAAGAGAATCATACATTTGAGTTGGTGAAGTTGCCTAAGGGCAAGAAGGCATTGCTTAATAAGTGGGTGTTCAAAATTAAGCATGAAGATACCAGTTTGCAGCCTCGATACAAGGCTAAATTGGTTGTGAAGGGATACAGCCAAAAGAAGGGGATTGATTATGATGAAATCTTTTCTCCTGTTGTGAAGATGCAGTCCATTCGGATTGTACTTGGATTGGCAGCAAGTCTTGATCTAGAGGTTGAGCAAATGGATGTAAAAACTGCTTTCCTTCATGGAGATTTGGAGGAAGAGATTTACATGGTACAACCGGAAGGCTTTGTGAAAAAGAGTGAAGAGGATTTAGTTTGTCGCCTGAAGAAAAGCCTTTACGGATTGAAGCAAGCACCGAGACAGTGGTACATGAAGTTTAAGTCTGTAATGGAGGAGCATGGTTATAAGGAGACTACTGATGACCATTGTGTATTTATTCAGGTGTTTGGTGATGATGATTTTATCATCTTGTTGTTATATGTTGATGACATGTTGATTGTGGGCAAGGACATGAGCAGAATTGAGGAGCTGAAGAAGCAGCTCAGCAAGTCCTTTGCCATGAAAGACTTGGGTCCAGTGAAACAGATTCTTGGTATAAGAATTGAGAGAGACAGAGCTGAGAGATTGATTCACTTGTCTCAGGAAAAGTACATTGAGAAAGTACTTAAAAGGTTTCACATGGACAAATCTAAAGTGGTGAGCACTCCTCTTGCTTCACACATTAGATTGAGCAGTAAACAGTGTCCAAAGACATATGCAGAGAAGGAAGATATGGCAAGAGTTCCATATGCTTCTGCAGTGGGTAGTTTGATGTATGCCATGGTCTGTACAAGACCGGATTTAGCTTTCGTCGTTGGTGTAGTAAGCCGGTTTAATTCCAATCCTGGAAGAGAACATTGGAATGCGATGAAGTGGATTTTGAGATATCTTCGAGGGACTTCTGGTTTGAAGCTTACCTTTGGAGGTAATGAGCCATTGATTGTTAGCTATACTGATGCTGACATGTCTGGAGATGTTGACTCCAGGAAATCTACTTCGGGTTATTTGATAATGTTTGCGGGCGGAGCTGTTTCATGGCAGTCAAGGTTGCAAAAGTGTGTTGCACTTTCTACCACTGAAGCTGAGTTCATAGCTGCAATTGAAGCTCTTAAGGAGTTGTTGTGGACAAAGAACTTCTGTGAGGATATTGGTTTCAAGCAGGATAAGTATGTGTTGCTTTGTGACAGTCAAAGCGCAATATGTCTCGGAAAGAACTCGACATTTCATTCGCGTTCGAAGCACATTGATAGGAGGTATCATTGGATACGTGATGTGATTGCTTCTAAGGAAGTGGGACTTGAAAAGGTTCATACGAATGATAATGGAGCTGATATGATGACGAAGTAATTGCCGAGGGAAAAGCTTGAGGTTTGCCGTGAGATAGCCGGGATGGCTGTTTCTTCCAACTAGTCGGAGGGGGAGTTTGTTGGTGTTCCTCCTAGTGTGAGGAAACCATGGGTTTGGTTGAGAAGATCAAAACTGAAGTCTGGTGTGTTGTTTTCTCAAGTCTGCTGTGTAAAATTCTCAAGTCTGCTGTGAAAATTCTCAAGTCTGCTGTGTTAATTTTCAAGTCTGGTGTTGAAAGAGCTTATAAGGTTTATTTTAAGTTTCTTATTTGTAAGACATATATAAGGTGAGTGTGACCTAATTTTTTAGGTGGAGACACACAGATATACACATTACACTAAAAGAGAGAGAGAAAGAAGAAGAGAGGAAAGAAGGAGAGAAGAGAGGAAAGAAGGAGAGAAGAAAGGGTTTTCGTCTGGTTTCTTCAGGGCTGTGTTCGAGGGCTCGAAAGTAGTCCGATCTGGCTGATATTTTGTGGGAAGCTTCGTGACTCAGTGGGTTTGAGATTCAACGGTGGGATTGTCGTTTCAACAGTTGGTTTCTTGTGAATCGGGGTTTTAGTGAAGCTGGTCGCTACAGTTCTTCAGCAGTTGCAGCCTTGAGTGTTTGGGAAATCCAACGGTGAGTTCTTCTCTGATTGAGCTGAAATTTGTCAGAGGTGTTGTTGACTTGTTCATCTTGGATTTGTACGGTGGGATTGTTCTCTGGTTGCCGGAATCCTAGTGAGCTGAGGTCGTTTGTATCTGCTAGTTTTGTAAGCTTGTATTACTCTCTTGAGTTCTCTTGTTGTTGGAGATTGCTCTCTTTGAGCCTTAGTCTCTGGGTCTGTTCTGTAGGAACAGGGAGGACGTGGTTGTAACACTCAAACATTTGATATAGTGGATTTTGAGTGGACTACGGTCCCGTGGTTTTTCCTTCTCACATCGAGGAGGTTTTCCACGTAAAAAGATTGTGTCTCATTTCGTTTTCTGCTTAGATCATTTCTGTGTCATAGTTCAAGTTCAAGTCTTTTCCTCATAGGCTCACACAAGTGCGGGGAACTTTATTCCGCTGTGCATTCGCGTGTTTCGTGTTTTCCCCAACAGCTCTAGGATACGAAAATACCAAATCTGGCCGCAGCTACAAAATCCTGAGGTATTGGCGGAGACGTTACGGAGAAACAAAACACGAGCCGGTTGCTGGGTTTGAAACTTATGAGTTTAGGTCCGATACGTGGAGGGTTCTTGATGATGTTACTCTCGAATGCTTAGAACTACAACTTCGTTCCGTGTCTCTCAAGGGAAATACTTACTGGGTTGATCAGCCATATACGAGAAATGACTTATTGTACTGTTTGATTTTACAAAAGAGAGATTTAAACGCAATATGCACGTTTTGGCTAATATATTTAATTAGTTCGCCCTAGCCGCTTTTGCTCTCAGGCACAGAAATCGAAGCTTCACCTGTGTTTTCGTTCTCCGACGCCGGTGGAGCAATGGCTCGCCGGCGTCGCCCTTCCTCTTCTTTGCTCGTCTTCTTCTCGGATCCACCTCTGTTTTTTGGATCTGGGTCTCCTCTGTTTCTTTTGCTGTTCTCATTTTCGTTTGCTTCTGGTTCTGCGGTGAGCTTCGGTGATCACCATCTCTCTTCTCCTGCGATGAGATCGATCCGTAAAAAGATGCACGTCGCCTCCTCCTATCGGTTCTCCACCGGAGCGGTGCCCTTCCCGTGCAACACCCGAAAATCCTCTTTATCCAACACCTCAGCCACGAGCCCCTCTTCGCCAAAATCCATCCGCCATTGTTGACGGTTCTGCGTTTCTATCTGCGGCACTCCACAACGATCCTTCCGTTGATAGCCCTGTCGCCGGCGCTTGCCTCAGACCACTCCCTCCATTCTTCCGACAGAGCTCTCGCTACGGCGGACCTTGAGAAGGGATCTCTGAATTTCTTGAGGACAGAATTCACTATTCGCTCCTTGGTCTCGCCAGATCCGACAGCTCTCTCGCCACCACCTCTTTCCCTTCCGATCTGCGTGACCTGTGTAGTTCCGCGAAGTCTTCATGACCTGACAAAATCAGCTATTCCTCGGCAGCCACCACTCTCCTCCCCTGCAGCTTTGTTCGTGAGATCTCGCCATTCACCAGAGGACCACCACGACCTTCATTTGTACGCCATATTAAGACCACACTATGCGACCACCACACGTTTCACTGTAGTTGTGGCGAGCTCTCTTGGCATCCCGGTGAAGACATCTTCGTCTCTCCCTGACAAAGACGGTGCTTCCGGCAGTCGGACAAAGACACAAGGGTCTCATGATACAGCTCTGGCCCATCGGGCTTTGTTTGCTATTTCTTCTGACGGCCCAAATAAACACCCGCTTCCTAACATTTGTGGTTCTGCAAATTTAATCAGTCTCCTTCATCCGGTCTTTCACCACATCAACATGCATTCAGCTCCTCAATTTTCATTATTTTTGGGCACCAAGGCCTTCAACTTAACTCCAAGTCAGACTTGGTTCATGCTTTCTTTTTGGGACCATACTTCCAAACTCAGGTGGTCAAGACCTTTTTCTTCTGATGTTGCCTACGGTTCTGGAGCTTCACAGCTCTTGCCGGCCAACAGACCTTGGTGTATCCTTTGTTCGGGAGTTAGAGGTAGCCGACGATGGCGACAATCCTCCTCTGTTCAATTTCGACCACCACCGACAGTGCTTCAAGCCTGTTCTCAACCCCATTCATTTGGGCGTATAAACGTCGATTGTTATTTCGACTATTCAATGCTCTTTCGGGCAAACGCTTTCGGGTTACGGGTGAAGTTTCTCCACGGTTTCTTCACGCTGTTGAGCAAGTCTCGCCCCTTAATGCTTCTATCTTTTATCATAATGTACTGTTCTCCTTGGACAATACTTACCTTCACCCCCTGGGGTGAAGTTAGAAATTCACCTCACTATTCTCTGCCAATCAAAATGCCACATTGGTTTAGTGTAACAAAATTATAAAAAATAAAAACAAAAACAAAAACAAAAAAGAACAGAATTAAACAAAAAAAAAAGAATATAATGAGGTTTTCAGTTTGTTCCTCGGTGGCTTCAATTTGGTGTTTGAAGCAATATAATGAGGTTAAGGTTCTGTGGCTTTCCGATAAAGATGTGGTTGAATAGGGGGATGTTTTCCCGGGTGTTATGGTTCTTTTGGGTTCGGTTCGTGTTGGAGCTTTTCTGCGTGTTTTGGCTTTTTCATCGTGGACAGGATAGTTCAGGTGAGTTTCGTTTCTTCTATCCTAGAAGAAGACCATCACATCTTTTGCTCTCTTGTTTGATTTTGCGTCATTTCAAGATTTCCGGCTGTGTTTTGATCATGAAGATGTGTATGTTTATGTTTTTTTCAAAAAGTTGTGTATCTTAGTTTCTGGGGAAATTTAGTTTTCCGCCAGCTTAGCCTCCGGGGATGTATCCTGTTTTCCGCCGGCAATGTATCCCAACAATGTATTCTACCAATGTATCCCAACAATGTATTCCACCAATGTATCCCAACAATGAATGAAAATTTCAGATGGAAAAAAAAAAAACAAAAAAAAAAGAAACAGAGTTAAATCTGTTAACGTCGTCGACCGAAGAAGAAAACGTCTCCCTTAATTTTTTTAATTCACCCTTGGGCAAGAACAAAACCTGCGAAGTGAGAAAAAGCAAACAACATTCACGAATCAAAATCATTCAATCGAATTAAATAGTTTGTCTGTTAGCTTCAAATTAACAATCATCGTATGTCTCGTCCCTCCTCGCATCTCTATCCCCTTTGAAGATGCATGTGATGGAGTGTCTGCTGTATCAGTAACGAAGTAGTACATGAAGTGCTACATGACGTGAAGATATGTGTTTGCTGAGATTTGAACGAATCTAGGTGATTGGATACGAGCCAAGAGTTGGTTGAGAAGCTGGATAAAGATATTGAAGAGGATATTGCAGCTTCGGAGTGTTTCCATATTCTTAGGAGAAGATATAGGAAAAATAGAATAATTTCTTAAGATTTGGGAATATCCTAGAATATAGGAATTATTCTATATGTATTTTTGGATAAGCTTGATGGGCAAGTTTAATCCATTATATAAGGAGGTCGTGGCCTCAAAAGAAGAGCAAGAAAAATGAAGAAGAAAAAGAAAAAAAAGGAGAGCAGAGAGAAAAATCTTTTGTTTTGTGAGATTGAGTGGTGTTGATCGTTTGTGTAAAATTCTAGGCTTGGGGGAGTTTAGCTCAGGGTTAGGTTATCCTGAAGAGTTCATGTTATAGAATAGAGCGGTGAATTGTTGGATGTGTTCCTGATTCATGCGTTTGCGAATAAGTGTATTTGCTTTCTGATTCTAGTGAATTCGATTACTGGACGTGGTCCCGGGGAGTAGGAAACGAACCTCGTTAACAAACTCTGTGTTTTTATTTTCTGCTATTTATTTTCGTCTCACCTGCACTTACAATTGGTATCAGAGCGGGTTCTCGATAGAGATTTAGTCTTGTTTCGGGTAGATCTAAGGTGAGGGTTAAAAGTAGCTCAGGAAGTAGCACAGAGTCGGGAAAATGAGTTTTATGGAGTGCTATCAAGAAGGTACGTCTATGACAAGACCACCACGTCTGGATTGTTCTAATTATGGGTATTGGAAGGTCCGTATGCAAGCTTTCATCAGTGGGCTTGATGAAGATTGTTGGAATTCGATTGAGATTGGTTGGAAGCCTCCTGTGATCACTGATAAGGAGGGAAATGAAGTTCCTAAGCCGAGGGAGCAATGGAATGCTGCAGAGAAGAAGGCATCAAGTATGAATTCAAAAGCCAAGACCGCTATTTACAATGCGGTTGATGCAAGCCACTTCAAGTTGATCTCTCAATGTACATCAGCTCAGAAGGCGTGGAAGACATTGGAGAACATGTTTGAAGGTACTACAAGCGTTAAGAGAACCAAGCTGGATATGTTAGCATCTAAGTTTGAGAATCTAAGGATGGATGAGCTTGAATCCGTGGCACAGTTTAGTGCTAAGTTGTGTGACATATCCAATGAGTCATTCGCTCTTGGAAAGGTGTACAAGGACAAAAAGCTGGTGAAGAAACTGAAGAGATCGCTTCCATCAAAGTTTGAGTCAAAGATTTCTGCAGTTGAAGAAGCTCATAATCTGGATGAGATGGCGTTTGATGAGTTTGTTGGGATACTTCAAGCTTTTGAATTGAGCAAATCGTATGAAGAGAAAAGTCCAAGCAAGGAGGCTGATGTTGGAATTGCTTTAAACGCTTCATCGTCTGGAGATCCTATGGCGTTGATGTCAAGACAATTTGCCAAGTTTTTGAAGCAGAAGGGAAACAAGATGGTGAAAGGAAATGAGTTGGGCAAATCATCATCGAAGATTCAATGTTTTGAGTGTCAAGGCTTTGGACATATTCGCTCTGATTGTGCAAATTTGCAGAAGCAAAAGGAGAAGAAAATCGTCAAGGATGCTTCTGAATCTGATTCAGATGATGGTGGAGATCTGAAGAATCTTGTGGCGTTTACAACCTTCGAGTGTAGTCCAGAGATAAAGTCTGCATCAGCATCTGCATCAGCGTCTACATCAGGGTCTGTGACAGCATCTGTAGCGGGGTCAGAAGTTGGGAGTAATGATGTTGGAGATGTCAATGATGAAGAGTTTACTGAGAATTACAAAGCTTTGTATGAGCATTGGTGTAAGCTGGTTGAGGAGAATTCAATGTTGGCTAAGGAGAAAGTCAAGCTGGAAGCCCACGTTGCTGAAGTACATAAGTATGCAACACAGAAAGAGGAAGAAGCACAGCAAGCTCGAGTTCAACTTGAAGAAACAAAAAGGGGTTTGAGGATGTTGAATAATGGCACGAATCAGCTGGATCATCTTCTTAGCATTGGGCAAAGTGATCGATTTGGTCTTGGATTTCAAGGAAAATCATCAAAAAATGATTGTGTGTTGGTGTCTGGTGGAAAAATGGAGGCTGCAGTGACGTCTACTACAAAGCCAGAGGCAGGAGTTCCTGCTAAGAGGGTACCAGTTGCAAAGGTTGTAACTGATACAAAGATGGCGACTGATTCAAGGACTGCATCAGCGACTGCAACAAGGAAAATCCCAGAAGTACATAGTGCACCTCAACAGATGTTTCGACCTGTGTGTCATCATTGTGGGGTTGTTGGGCATATTAGGCCAAGATGTTTCATGTTGTTGAGGAAGAATCATCGAATGGAGCAAGTTCATGGTGTGAGACTTCATGGGCCAACATGTTACCATTGTGGAGTTCAAGGGCATGTTCAACGTAATTGTGTCAAGTTTATTCAAGGAGCTAATCATGGAGGAATAAGGCTCAAGAATATTTGGACCAGGAAAGCTAATCATTACGGAGATGGTGATGTGGGAGTTTATCCTCAATTTGGAGGTAAAAGGTTCTTCAATTAAGTTTTTAACCATGATGTGACTCAAGTAGGGGGAGAATGGTGTTGCTGGTGGTGGTAACGAAGTCTCTGGAGCTACGGTTGATTGAGATCACATACATAGTCAAAAAGGGGGAGAATGAAGATGCATGTGATGGAGTGTCTGCTGTATCAGTAACGAAGTAGTACATGAAGTGCTACATGACGTGAAGATATGTGTTTGCTGAGATTTGAACGAATCTAGGTGATTGGATACGAGCCAAGAGTTGGTTGAGAAGCTGGATAAAGATATTGAAGAGGATATTGCAGCTTCAGAGTGTTTCCATATTCTTAGGAGAAGATATAGGAAAAATAGAATAATTTCTTAAGATTTGGGAATATCCTAGAATATAGGAATTATTCTATATGTATTTTTGGATAAGCTTGATGGGCAAGTTTAATCCATTATATAAGGAGGTCGTGGCCTCAAGAGAAGAACAAGAAAAATGAAGAAGAAAAAGAAAAAAAAGGAGAGCAGAGAGAAAAATCTTTTGTTTTGTGAGATTGAGTGGTGTTGATCGTTTGTGTAAAAGTCTAGGCTTGGGGGAGTTTAGCTCAGGGTTAGGTTATCCTGAAGAGTTCATGTTATAGAATAGAGCGGTGAATTGTTGGATGTGTTCCTGATTCATGCGTTTGCGAATAAGTGTATTTGCTTTCTGATTCTAGTGAATTCGATTACTGGACGTGGTCCCGGGGAGTAGGAAACGAACCTCGTTAACAAACTCTGTGTTTTTATTTTCTGCTATTTATTTTCGTCTCACCTGCACTTACACCCTTTACTCTCTTTTCTCACCCAAATTTTCTCCTTCCCTAAGCGAATTCTGCGCCATAGCTTTTTTTTTTTTATCTTTTTTTATTTCTGAATCGTCCTGCTAACTTTTGAGCTCCGGGATGAGCTTCATCGGTTTTCTCACCTCTACTTGCTGTCTTTTCTCGGGATACTCCGGCCAATTTTGCAGGTTTCTTCCTCATACTGTGTTGTGAAGCGATTCTCCATTTTTTTTGCTTTGAATAGTGATTTAGGTATTGGATAGTTTGATCACTTGTTTAGCCTTAAATTTGTGGTTGAAGTGTGTATATGATGATGATGATGATGCTGGATTTCTAAGCTAGCTCGAGAATCTCACTTCAGTTGTATACAAACACACACATACATACGCTTATTGGTTTGGTGGGGGGGTTTGAATATGTTCATACGTGTGTGCTTGAACAATTTGATTGCTATCTACGTCATGATTATGGGGATTTAGGCTGATATTGGAGTACCAAGAAATGACAATTTGAGATTCCAGCGAAAAGTTCTGCTGCTAGATTTGTCACGGCCCTGTGGATTTTTAGCTGTTTTTGCTCTTTATCTTTAGCTGTGTTATATTGCTGTTGGATTCTTTTAATGGAAAATTCTGATATCGAGAGTGCATTATCCTGAAACAGTTTGTGAAGATCAAGAGGTGAGCTCGGAGAGATGAATCGGCCAAAGGTCCAGCGTCGGATTGGTAGATATGAGGTTGGCAAAACGATTGGACAGGGCACTTTTGCTAAAGTTAGGTATGCTAAGGACACTGAGACAGGAGAATCCGTGGCTCTTAAAATCCTTGATAAAGAGAAGGTTCTCAAAAATAAGATGTCCGAACAGGTAAAGAAGACTGTTTTGGAACCGTAATTGAGTTCAGTTATGAACATATTCAAACACCTATGTAGTTACCGTTTAAGACTTTTATTGTGTTAGGTGACAAGAAGTGTTGATACAGTAAGTCCAGAAGAGCAGCAGACCATTGAAGCTAATGGTTACCGTTTCCTTTTCTTTTGATAAGTACTAGTTCTTTTATAACATAGTTTTCCTTTTTTTTCTGTTGATAAGTACTACTTCCTTCTAAACTTATTTTTCCTAATTTTTTTAGTAGTTGTATTCCTAACAATCTCTATATAAGATTGTATTTGCTATATGCCGATGAAACAGTTTTGAGAAAGAATAATACAAGCTTTTCTATTTACCCTTGTTTAGACAAGTCTATTGATTTTTCAGCAGTTGAATCGGCTCCCAACTACGTTTCACATCGGTAAGCGGCCCCTCTCTATCCTCTTTCAATTCATGTTATATATGTCGTGATCACCAATATAAATATCATGTTAATGATTAACTTTGAAATTTCTTCTTCTTCATCGTTAAGCTTTCCTTTCGATAATTGACTATTCTTCCTTTGTTCTCTTCTCTGCAATCATCTTCCTCACATGGTTTATATGATCGTTTAAATGCAGATTTCAATGGAGAGTAGTAATTTAAGTGGTCAAGAAACAGTTCTAGGTATTCAGAATGGATCTGGTTTGCAAATCTCTGGTGAAACTAGTTTGTTAAGTCAAAATATGGATGAGTTTATAACCGACGAAAAAGATGATTCACTCAGTGACGATGGTGGTTCAGTCAGTGAACACGATATTTCAGTTAGTGATGATGATGCTTCAATCAGTGATTTTGATGAAGAAGAAGACGTAGGCAACAACCAAGATCAATTTCAGACTGAAGATGGTGATGTTTTAGAGGAAAATAATGAAAATAAGAAAAAAGATGAACTCTGTGTTGGAATGGAGTTTGATTCTGTTGAGTCTGCATATAAAGCTTATAGGAAGTATGGAGCCAATCATGGTTTCGATGTAAGAAAACAACGGACTACAAGAAAAAATGGGAAGATAGTAAGGATTGTTTATGTATGCTCAAAACAAGGGTTTAGACAGGAATCTAAGGTCAAGACAGCATATCAACGACCAATCACAAGGTGTGGTTGTGATGCTCGCATGTCTTGCTACCTTCAGAAGAACGGTAAATACAAGATTGTGACTTTTGAGCCAAATCATAAACATGATTTAGTGAGGACACCAATGAAGCATTTGCTAAAGGGCAACCGAGCGATCTCTATCTCTCAAAAACAACATGGTGATGATGGCGAGATGTCGGGAATTTCAACAAAAGCAATTGTTGAGATGATGAGTACAGAAGTAGGGGGCGAGCAAATCTGGGTTTTCTGGAGAAAGACTATCGCAATTATATCTACAGTAAGCGAATGGCAGCAATGAGAATAGGAGATGCTGGAGCAGTTTTGGAGTATTTTCAAAAAAAGAAAGAGGATAATGCATCTTTTTTTTACGCAATGCAACTTGATGAGGACGATATGATCACTAATATCTTCTGCGCAGATGATCGGTCAATTAGTGATTACAATCTTTTTGGAGATGTCGTTTGCTTTGATACTACTTACAAGACCAATGAATATGATAGACCGTTTGCTCCTTTTGTCGGGGTCAATAATCATAAGCAAACAATTGTCTTTGGTGCTGCTCTCTTATATGATGAAACCAAGGTTCGGAAACGCGCTAGGCGCTAGTCGGGCGGTCGAGGTGGGCGTAGCGCCTAGGAGAAAAATCGGGGATTAAGCGGAGATTAATCGGGGATTTATTTTAGGGTATTTTTAATATTATATATAATTAATATTAATTTTATACAATTTAGTAGTTATATATTTAAGTTGTGTAAATAACTTCGAAGATTGAGTCAACTCAGGTGGTAGAGAACGCGGTTTTGGAGACAACATATCACGTGTTCGAAGACCAAAAGTTGATTTTGTGCATTTTTCCCCTTAATTCTTTAATAAGGGCAAAACAGTCATTTTACAATCATCTTCTCCAAACGATTTTTTTTTTCCTGCAACCCTAATCTGTGGCCGCCATACATTTTTTAAGGTGTTTTTTTGCTGATTTCAACTTAGATTCAAGTGCTTTTGATAAATAAATGGTAGATCCAAAAGTAAGCATCCTATTTTAAGCCAAAAACAAACAAAAAATCGAGATTTTTTCCTTCTGCCGATTCTAGTTCCGATTTGGGGTAAATCGCGGCGGACCTCCGCCGCCAAGCGTTTAAGCGGCGCCTAGGCGGTCTCTTCGGCCGCGTTTTTGAACAAGGGATGAAACCATAGAGTCTTTTGAGTGGCTTTTTCAAACTTTTCTTGGAGCAATGTCTAGAAAACAACCACAAACAATTCTTACAGACCAATGTGCAGCAATGGCAAATGCAATAGGGAAGGTGTTCCCAGAAACAAAACATAGGTTATGTGTTTGGCATATTCATCAAAATGCTGCAAAGAGGTTGAGTAGTGTCTTTCACGGATCAGGCCAGTTTGCCACAGACTTTGGAAAATGTGTATATGACCATGAGAATGAAATAGAGTGCTTATCGGCATAGACTGAAATGCTTGAGAAGCATGAATTGACAGAGAATAAATGGTTAAAGGATTTGTTTGAGTTGAGAGAAAAATGGGCAAGGGTATATGGTGGGCATACTTTTACAGCCGATATGATGAGCACACAGCGCAGTGAAAGTATGAATAATATTTTGAAAAAATACTTGAAGCGCAGTTATAGCTTGTTGCGCTTCTTTAAACACTATGAGAGAGTGTTGGATGATCGGCGATTTAAAGAATTAACTGCTGACTTTGGTATGATGCATACCTCACCGGTATTATCTGCTCCAGTAGAAATGTTGCAACATGCAGTGGACGTGTATACACCAGAAGTGTTTACCTTGTTCCAGAAGGAATACACAACTATCGGTGATTATGTTGCCACAAAGGTTAGTAAATCTGAGATGGTGTATAAATACAATGTATCCTTTCGTGGTGTTGGACGAGAGCATTTGGTTGAGTATGATGCCACAAACCAAAAGATACATTGTAGTTGCATGAAGTTTTCTTTTGCTGGGATCTTATGTCGTCATGCATTGAAAGTGTTGTCCAAAAAGGATGTTAGAAGAATTCCACCTACCTACATTTTGAATCGATGGAGTAAAGAGGCAAAAGCACGAACCATATCTCATTATCCTTCAGAGACACCTAATGATACAGTGAATCAATCGATTGGAAAGCGATATAGCCATATATGTCGTACTTTCCGTGAGATTGCATCTGTTGCTGCTGAACATCAAGAACTGACGATGTGTGCAGACGAAGCTGCCTTTCAGTTGCTTGAAAAATTGGTGGAAAAGAAGAAAGAACTTGTGAAAGCTAATAAATGGATGCTCCATGCTTCAGATTTTCAACTTGTGGAAGAAGAAGAAGAGAAAGAAGTTCTAAATGCCCGTGGAATAAAGAGAAAAAATCCTCTTGGACGACAAAGGAACCAAAAAGTCGGACGCCATGGTCGATATTTGAGTGTGCTTGAAACGAAAAATCGTGGTATATCAAAATCATCAAGTAATGTTAAAGCGAAGAAAAAGTTGTCGTTTCAGGTATTTGGTATATAATTTTTTTTTTGTTTATGTCCATTTTTTTTTATCAAAATGTGACCTTATCAATATATGTATTTCAGGACTCAAATCTTCATCCTGATACCCAGCTCTGTTGCTAGCACTAGTCCGACTTTACATAATAAGCCATCTTTCTCACAACTGCTGCAGGTAAATATTTCATTCTCTATACTATTTATATTTGAGTTATCTTTCAACTTTTAATAATTTGGAGTCTCATAATTTTTAGGAATTTGACGAGAATTACGGTGGCTCAACGTAAAATTCATTTATGTATAAGCCTTAATTATGTTTTGTTTTCTTTCTTATTTTTGGTGGTTCTAGTTGCTTTTTTTTTGGCTTTTAGTGTTTCTTCCTCTCTACTGCGGAATCACATATACGGTTATCACATTTATATTGCTAATTCTACTCAAGTCAATGAATGGTTATTCAGTTTTGCTTAGTCATTTAATAAGAACCAATATTGGATGATAGTATCACTTTAATACCATATATTAATAGTCTTTATCAAAAAAAGATATACATAAATGTAAATAGCACGATTAGAATTTACAACTTTAGTTAAACAATGACATCGTCACCCACACAATTTAATCTTAATCCCATAGTTCTGTCAGCAAAAGGACTTTTAGCCATGAGCATACTGATAAGTACATGCGATAGATCAATCTCACCAACACTCTTAGTCCCTGCAGCGACACTTCAACTCTTCATAAGCCTATCAATCCTTCTTTTCATCCCAATCTATCATTGTTTACTCGTCTCACTCGCAAGATCAATCAATCATAAACCAACAGGAATCATAAACCCTTCAATGGGTTTGCACAGGCATTTTCTTCTCAATTCTTTCAATGGTAATAGCTGCTTTGGTCGAGATGAAAAAACTCAAGACCCCTCGAGATCACGGGCTTGTTGATTCACCTAAAGCCACGGTCCCAATGAGTGTTTGCTGGCTTATTCCACACTACGTATAGCAAGAGTAAAAACACAAGCAGACTAAAAAGGTCTCTTAATCTCACTCTCAACCTGTTCGCCGGGGGACAATCTCTCTGTAACACATGAAAACTTCTTCAAACCCGTTACAGAACGCATCATTGGGATTGATTATGAAAACATCCTGATCATGTGTTGTAGCTGCACAACCAAAATCGAAGAAACCAACCTTAAAATCTAAAATCACAGACTAAACAACAAGCTTAACAGTTAAATGAAAAAAAATACTTAGTCTTTATGTTTATTACCATCTCCAAATCCATAACATGGATCAAGTTATCACCATTATTTTCTTCTTCTTCTCCAAATCCATAACATGGGCTTTTAAACTACATTAACAGCTACACAAAATGGTACTTTTCTTATGCAATCACTAAGCTTTTTAACATTTCAATGGTAAAGAGAACACATGAGGAAGAGAAGAACCTCGAAATCTCTGGCCGATTCGGATTCAATAGAACTGTTGATCCAGAGTTCACCATAATTTCGGTTTCGATACTAGAGAAGAACTCGCCGAATGAACGAGGAGGCGTCAACCATTCAACTTCTCTTAGCGCCTCGATCACATCCTCAGCTGCAACGCTGTCCCAATCCATATTCCTCGATTCGTCTCTTCCTCTTTCTCAGAAACTCAGCCGCCACAGGACGGATCGATATCGGCTCCGACTATAATTACTGATTCGAAATTGGGTGCGATTGAATGATTTTGATTCGTGAATGTTGTTTGCTTTTTCTCACTTCGCAGGTTTTGTTCTTGCCCAAGGGTGAATTAAAAAAATTAAGGGAGACGTTTTCTTGGGTCGACGGCGTTAACAGATTTAACTCTGTTTCTTTTTTTTTGTTTAATTCTGTTCTTTTTTGTTTTCGTTTTTATTTTTTATAATTTTGTTACACTAAACCTATGTGGCATTTTGATTGGCAGAGAATAGTGAGGTGGATTTCTACCTTCACCCCCTAGTAAGTATTGTCCGTTCTCCTTTATCTACTTTGCCGTTTAGTTTACCTCCGGTTGTATCTATCGTAGCTGTTTAGGCTTTAATTTTAATATAGTAGATGATTGGTTCGTCTTTAGCTGTAACTTTTTTGCTGTAGTATTTATGCTGTAAGTATATTAGCTGTAGCTGTAACTTTTTTGTTTTAGCTTTTTTAGCAGAGATTTTTGTTGTAGCTATATTGGCTATAGCTGTAAGTTTTTTGCTGTAGATATTTTTAGATAAAACATGTTTGGTAAATTATAAAATGTTTATAACATGTATAAAATAATTATTTTTATATTAATTAAAATACTTTGTATTAGTAAAAAAATGAAAATTATCTCTTATTAGAATTTAAAAATTAGAAAATTACTAAAAATTCAAAAAAATATTGAAAAAATTATAATAAAAACCTTAACTAAATAATAATAAATTTTACCTACGACTATTCCACAAATTCATAGCAATCTCATCTCGAATTTCTTCTATGTATTTGTCTAGAATCACACAAAAGAGCATGTTAAATTAATATGTTGGACAATATTAACAGAGAAAATAAAATTAAATTGAGTAGACAAATTTTTATGAATGCACAGAAAGAGAATTTACATTAACGGAGAAGAAGATGATTTTTGTTCGTAGAAAAGTAAGAGCTCGTAAGATCAATGAGTTTTTATATAGTTCTTTCATATTTACTTTTTTTACTTTTTCCTTTTTTAAAAACGATAATTTCTATTTTCACCTACTTTTTCCTTTTTTTTTAATTGATAGTTTCTATTTTCACATTTGTGTAATATTTAGTAATGATTTATTTTCTCTACAGCTTCTACAGCCCAAAAATAAGGATGTAGGATTTTTTGCCTAATGCAATACATAAGGAAAGATTTTTTTTTTTTGCTGTATCTTTAGTTTATAAAGCCACATCATGATTGGTAAAAATTAGTAAAATTTTCTGTAGAAAAAATTAAAGCTACATCATGATTGGTTGGGTATTGATTTTTTAAAGCTAAAGAAGACTGTAGGAGCAAGATACAGCCCAAACAATCGCCCACATAATCAGTTGTCCAAAAAAAAAAGATTTAAACGCAATAGGTGTCTTCCGCAATTTCAGAATTTTTTTTACGTTTTGAGGGCTCTATCAGTTGTTGGAGAAGAAAAACTCTCTGTGTTGAATTGGAACTTTCGTTCTCCAAAGATGGACATTTGGGTGACGGATAAAATTGATACTGATACTGAAGCGGCGTTGACGTGGAGCAAACTCTTTACAGTGGACCGTGTTCATACTCGTTCTCCCATGAGTTTTTTGCTCGACGAGGAAAAGAAAGTGGCCTTGTGTTGTATTGCTAGTAATGAGACCAACAAGCTCATGGTATGCACTATTGGAGAGGATGGTAAGAAGGTTTACACAGAAATCCCTTATAAAGAAGAATCTACAAATAAACCATGGTGGCAGTTTATTATTCTCAGTTATGTGCCAATTGTTTGGTTCGAGTTCAGCAATAACGTTAGTTGCATTTCTTGCATCTCTTCTTGTTTTCTTTTTTCTTCTTTATTGTTTTTGGAGACATGTCGTTTGAGTAATTTAATGATTTGATCTTAAAGATTCCTTTCTTCTTTGTGTTATATTAGTTTGGTTTTGTTTGAGCTTGTTATATAGTTTCTTCTTCTGATCTCTATACTCATTAAAGCTGGCATTCACGGCAGCTTCAAAAATTAGGAAATTGATTTCTTGAAGCTCCTCTGGTTTTTGTTTTTGAAGATAGTGTCGTCCAGGAATGGACATAAAGTAAATATCCAAGATCTTGGAAGTATAAGTAATCCGTTATGTTCTGCTCTATTTTTTAAAGAGAAATTTTGAAATCTTATTTTGTTGTTTATTGATGTGATTTGAAAAACTAAATTATAGTAGAAGTTTTAACTAAATTTTAGAATTAATTAAATTAAAAGTGAAAAGGTTAGAATTAGTTGTATATATAATTTAAAATTTTTACTAAAAAATTTACACATTTAATTTGAATAATGACATGTTGTTGTGGTTAAAACATTAAACATTTTTATTTAAAATCTATTACTAGAAAATATTTATTTATAAGTGTCATTGTATAATTTTTTTAATTTATAAATATTAGAATATATAATAAATGTATGTTTATATTAACTAGTTTTTAATAGATTATGTATTTACAAATAGAATAGACTTTATAACGAATGTAAAACCTAAGAAAAATATTGTGAATTAAGATTATAAAATAATAATAAAAATGAATTGATGTGTTAAGAAGAGTACAATACACTCTCCTAGATTTTCTGACTTGCTGTGGATGGGGATTAGATAAACCGGAGTTAGCTGGAACGGTCCGGACCAGAGCAGAACGTCAGATATCTAAACCGGTAATTTATTTTTGGATTTACGATTCGAACTGATTGATAATCGGCAAAATTTGTTGTTTAATGAGTCCAGAAAGTGACAAACGTCGATAATCGTGGGGCCCAATAATGTGTCTGGGGGCCCAAATATGTTATCCGTTTTTCAACTTCTATTTTATTTTTATGTTTATTAATATTCTAATCATACGCTTCGGGTCAAAGTGTTAAAAGACTTTTCTTCTATCATCATCGTCTTCCTCTGTTTATATTTACACACATACACTACTTCTCTGCTTTTATCTACTTCCAATAGCCGATCGATCTTTATTCACGCTTTATAGGATATTGGGATTGGATTGCACCGATTATTTTGGGTATTGACTGATTTCAATATTCATCTATTATGAGATTTTCATATAGAGACTTTTGTTGGTTTTGCTCTGGATTTGTGATTTACTTGTGTTATTTTTTTGTATGTATCGAGATGGGTTTTATAGAGTTTAAATCTTTTCGAAATATCTCTTGAGATCAAGAAAACCCAGCGTGAAATGAGTTTCTAGACGTTTGTTTGTTTTGTAATAAACTACCAGATGACCGTTTAATCGAGGATGTTGTATAATATGTTGTGACTGTTTTTGATTATCTGAGTATTTGTAATTTCTCTTTTGTGAAATTAAAGCAGTGACCTTGAAACATGGCTTCAGAGACTACTCAAATCGCCAAAGATGTCACTGAAGTAAGCTTCAAAGACTCTGCTTTTCAACTGTGTCTTTGTTCGTTTACTTGCTTTTTTGTTAATTATCTTATCTTATTAATTTGAACAGTTAATAGGGAACACTCCTTTAGTTTATCTGAACAAAGTAACTGAAGGTTGTGTTGGCCATGTTGCTGCTAAGCTCGAGATGATGGAACCATGTTCAAGCGTTAAAGACAGGTCTTTTCCCACAAAGCTTCTGTTTTTTTCTGCTTTCGAAGTTTCTGTTTCTAAAAGTTTGCTCCTTTGCTTTGCAGGATTGGTTATAGCATGATTGCTGATGCAGAAGCCAAGGGTCTTATTAAACCAGGAGAGGTTCGTTTTTTAATCAGATTTTTTAAAAAACAATACTTTATTAAATATCTGAGATTTTGATTTTTGTTTTGGCTTTTAGAGTGTGTTGATTGAGCCAACAAGTGGAAACACCGGAGTTGGTTTAGCATTCACGGCAGCTGCAAAAGGATACAAGCTTGTTATCACAATGCCAGCTTCAATGAGTATAGAGAGAAGAATCATTCTTTTAGCTTTTGGAGCTGAGTTGGTTCTTACTGATCCAGCCAAAGGCATGAAAGGTGCTGTTGCTAAAGCCGAGGAGATCTTAGCGAAAACTCCAAATGGTTACATGCTTCAACAGTTTGAGAATCCTGCTAATCCAAAGGTAATGTATCTTCTTAAGAACCTTAGTGGATCTAAATCAGATAGTTTTGACTTGATTTCCACTGTTTTTGATTGCAGATCCACTATGAGACTACTGGACCTGAGATATGGAAAGGTTCTGGTGGGAAAATTGATGGTTTTGTCTCTGGTATTGGTACTGGTGGTACCATAACAGGTGCTGGCAAGTATCTCAAGGAACAGAACCCAAACATAAAGGTGAAGAACTTCAGTTATTAACTCAAACACAATTATATTTCTCTTTAGTGAACTCATAACCTGTCAGAAGTTTCTCATTTTTTTCCTTTTTAATATTCTTTCAGCTGTATGGTGTCGAGCCCGTTGAAAGCTCTATTCTGTCCGGTGGAAAGCCAGGTGTGTTTCGTTTGATCTTACTCTATAATTATCGAAGTTTTTGCTAAGCCTCCTATTTTCTTGTATTTTGCTTCACTTGTTTGCTTTACTGTTCATTCTAAAGTTTAATGTTCTTCAACGGATATCATAAAGATTCAATTGGTTTCTGCTAAGACTAACATGTGCTTGTGTGATACAAATGCTCAGGCCCTCACAAGATTCAAGGTATAGGTGCTGGTTTTATTCCAGGCATTTTGGATGTCGATCTTATAGATGAAGTTGTTCAGGTAAAAAAATAAATAAATTCATACTAATATCGTCTCGCTGACTCCAAAAACACTTTGTAATTGAAGAAAGCACATGTTTCTTACTTGTGTCTTTCGTTTTGTGACGCTTATGCAGGTTTCAAGTGAAGAATCCATTGACATGGCAAGGCTTCTTGCTCGAGAAGAGGGTCTATTAGTAAGCTAACAATGTCTTGTTCCATTCCGCTGAATTTCCTCCTAACCACTAGGATTCAAAGTCCTTGTAATGAAAGAAAATAGTTTCATGATCGCCGTTATATCACATTTTGTCTCCTCCTAACAACTAAACTAAAAGCAATATGTACTGTTTAGGTCGGAATCTCATCTGGAGCAGCAGCTTCCGCAGCAATCAAACTTGCAAAGAGGCCAGAAAATGCTGGGAAGCTTATAGTGGTAAGTTTTTTATAAAAGGGTTCAGAAGTTTGCCTCTCTAGTTTTTGTCAATAACCTCATTGGACTCATGGAAGCTTAGAGTCTTTTCTTTGGATTCTGATATATAATCAGAAATGTAAAAACTGAATGTTTTTCAGGCAGTGTTCCCGAGTTTCGGGGAAAGATATCTATCAACTGTACTGTTTGATGCGACAAGAAAAGAGGCAGAGACGATGACCTTCGAGCCCTGACCTTCTTGTTACCTTCTCTTCTTGAGGATATACAAATAAATGATCTCTTTTCAAACAAATCTTCTTCTGGTGGACTTGCAGACGCAAATAAAATTATCTTTCTTCAACATCTCTCTTCAGATTGTGTCTGTATCTTGTCATTTGTGTGAACTCAAAAAGTAGTTTGTATTGTACTTGTATACACTCCATTTCTAGAAAGTATTTTCTGGGACTTTTTCTTCTCTTTGTTTAAATCTCGTGCGACCAAACTTCAGGTCAAGATTCCAACACTGACAAGAAGACCACAACATCAAACCTGTATTAAATAGCTAAAAGCTTATGTTACTCAAGAAAGCATATCCAAAAAGCATTTTTTGTCCAATAATCTACCATCTGATAACATATCCATTACAATCTTCACCTTTGAGACAAAGTCCATTGATAAGAGTGTTGAGCATTTACGAGTTTCACCTCTCTTTATCATCAATGTCAATATTTTCATGTTCTTCTTCAGATGAATCGTTGCTTCCTCATGGTAAGAACTAAGAAAATGGAGCGCTCATTTGTGCTTTGGGGAAGAGAGAAACAGAAAATCCGGTTTGATAGTAATCAATCATAATAGTATCTAAAAACCGGTTTAATGCTTCTCTTAAAACTGAAAAAACCGGTTCAATTTTTGTTGTCGTAAACACAACCCTGGCTTGTTCTTCCTCACTCTCTGCGCCGCGCTCTCTCTCTCTCTCTCCCAGAATCCATCTTCCTCTCGATCGTTTCCTCTCGAGCAAAAGCTTCTTCGATCTTCCTCGTGTGGTTTCGTTTCTAATAGTAAGTTTTCTGTTATTTTGTTGATTTCGGTTTGTTTCGTTTGTGTTGACGTCGATTTTGAAGTAGTCAGAATCTTACTGGAAATTTTAAATCAAACTTCTTCGATCTTGATCAAACTTCCCTTTTTCTATAGAAATTTAACCTAAGATTGTTTGAGAAAAGCAGAATCTAGTTATGGAATCGTCGCGTCGAGTTGATATCGGGGGATGTCGAAACCTAATTTCGGGTGCCTTGTGTAGTTCGTTGACATTGTTTCTATGTTTTAATCTCTGAGCTATAGTTTAAGTTTGGGTTATATGTAACAGACATGACACTGTTTGGTTGCTTCTGCTTACATAAAATGGATTAGATGCTATGACACTGATGGATTCAGGTGGAAGCAGATGCATAGTTTTTTTTAAGATTCATTTTTAAGGTCTTTTGTTTTATATTGTTGATGGAAGTGACGACATGGTTGTTCTTGTATTGATTCCATAAGATGGTGATGGATTGATTCTAGGATTGGTGTTGATCTGATTAAAGCCTTATTCCTCATCATCATCATGTTAACGTATTGAAATGAAAAAATTATTTGAGCTGAGTATCGATTATCCTTTCTGGTAAGATCATCGCATCGTTCCTATATGCTTGGGGAAGTGTTTCATAGACAAGCTTTCAATAAGTAGTTCTGTCGGATGCTCATGTTCATCTGAGTGTTGTTTGTGTTTTGATTGATTTGTTCGCTTTTCTCCAAGTATGCATATACCGAGCAATTCCTGATACCGTGGACACAACATTTTTTGACGTAGTAGGACGAAAGCAATGGCGAGCAAATCAGGGAGTGGTGGGCTTAGAGAACCGCCGAGTGAGCAAGCTGTTCTGAACATTTATGAAGCCATGAGATCGGAGCTGAGCCAAATCTACTCCAACATAACTGATCTCGAGATGCAAGTGAGCGAACATTCTCTGGTCATCAACGCCATCCAGCCTCTCGACCAATCTAGGAAATGCTTCCGCATGATAGGAGGCGTTCTTGTCGAGAGAACCATCAAAGAGGTGCTCCCAGCTGTCCAGCGCAACAAGGATGGGCTTGAAGAGGTGGTGAAGAAGCTATACGAGACGCTGGAGAAGAAGAAGAAAGATCTCACTGAGTTTGAAGCCAAGTATAAGATCAGGCTAAGGAAGCAGGACGATTCCAAGGAAGAAGGTAACAACAAAAAGGAAGGTAATGCTCAAGGTGTTCTTGTTGGAGCTGCTAGTTCGAGCCAGTAAAACTCTTTTTTTTCTTTCTTTTTGCGTTTTCTTTTTTACTGTTGTATCTTCTTATGTTAAGTTCCTCTTAAAAACTCGAATGTTTTGCATGTTACAAAAATCAGTAGACTGGAGAATTGCCATTAATAGATCAGTTTATTATGATTTCTTGTAAGATTATCACTATCTTCATCCTTAAAAGGGAAAATTGTACAAAAGCTTTTATAACTTCAACATGAAAGACACCATTTGTTGCATCTTAAACATTATCTCTGAACTTCTATGAACAACAGAACCAAAACAAGAACATAGTAAACAACCTAGACGACTTTACATCACAAGTTCCCGTCCTGCCGGATTTGTCATATATCCGCCTTTTCGTTAAGTCTAGCCGCAGCGGTAACAGAAGCAGCCACACCACCTGGATGAGTAGTCAAGTTAGGGTTGTTCCTCAGCTCAGCGCCCACCACTCCCTCTGCATCCTGCCTCGTCGCGGCTTTATCCGCCTGTAACTTCCCCGTCGCACCCTAAAACCCGGTTCATAAAACACTAATTTAGATAACTGTCTGAAAAAGAAAAGACAACTGAAAATGTTTTGAGACTTGGGAGTTCAACCGCCAAAACATCAACGAGCTTGATTTTATCCTCGTCACGATCGACAGTAGCGTTGTGATTCGCTGCGGATTGTGCTGAAGCGGCGATACCACCAGGAGCGATGACGTTGGTCCCTGAAGCTCTAACCTCAGCCGCTTGAATCGCTGCTGCATCGCTCTGATCCACCGGTTTGTTTCCAGCGGTTTGTATACTTGCCTCCAATGCTTCTCCTATTGTTATCGCACTTTGCAGATTCAACCCCAACGTTTCTGCATCCGTCGCCGTCGTAGTCGCCACAGGCTTCGGCTCAACGTATTGTCCGACGACCTAGTTATAAACAAGCTTCATCGTTACAAAACAAGACGATTATATCGGATATAAATATTGATCTTGAAAATGACTCGTGACCTGTCCACCGACGAATTCTGTAGTGACACGTGCACCGGGGACGTCGGTTTGCGCCACGGTGACGCCTCGTTCGGCGGCGAGATCGGTTGCCTCACCTTGTTGGACGAAACCACCGCGTTTGTTGGCAGTGGCTGCAGACTGCATAACGGCGGCTGTACCGCCTTTTTGAGTGTGTCCAAAGACACGTGTCTCCGCGGCTTGCATCATGTTTGCATCCTCAGGCGCTATGGGCTTATCGGCTAGTTCCCCGGAGACCTCGAAGACGTCTCCGTATTTCACCGGCTCTTGTGGCCTCTTTGGTTGCTCTTGTTGTTGGCTCATCTCTCAGCGATGTTGTGTTCTGTTTGTGTGTCACAACTCACAACAGCTGCGAGAGAGATTGAGTATATAAACAGGTACACGAGTTGAGAGACTAACATTAAGAGACTTTGACACTTGTCAATGACGTGACTAAAGGACACACGTGTCCAGTTCCCAAGTTTATAGCATGATGATAAAGCATAGATGAATCAGACCGATTTGTCATTTCAAGAACTACGTACAACCTATTCTCACAATTTTGGTAAATTACCAAGTGTGTCGTCCAACGTTGGACACGTTTCCAATTGAAGACAAAATAACAACAAGAAAGGTTAGAACAGAAGTCAACCAATGTCTGAAGTCACATACTCAAAAAATTCCCCTAACTTCTCGGATCTCTCTTCCTTTTTTTGGGTCTTTCCCATTTTAGGAAAACAAAGTATACAAAATAACACAACAACACGTTTGTACTTTCTTCTCTCTGTGTTCCCATACGCAAAATCTTCCGGCCACTGTTCTCCGTTTACTCTTAACGGAGTTACAAGGCGGAAGAACCATTTGTCTTTGGCCGGAAAGAGACCAAAGATTTTATCTCTCTTTTGGTTCTCCGGCCACAGATATGGGAACCGGTGGAAAAACGTTCAACGATCACGTGCTCTCCGCCACGTACCATCACAAGCACGTGCGTCCTACGGCCGACGACTCTGATCTTCGGAGAGGCATCGGAGAGCTTCTTTCGCGGTGGGGCGGGCTTCAGATGGCCGTGAAGAATCAGTGGGGAGGCCACGATTCTCTCGAGAAATCTCAAGAGCTTGCTCACGATCTTTTTCATCTTTTGTCTCAATCAAATGGTTTGATTTGCTTTTTCCTTCTTTTCGTTTATCTTCAAATGTTTGAGATATTGATATCAAGTTATGATCATGAGCAGTGATTACGGTGGAAGAGATAGAGAGTTTTCTACATGAAAGCTTGCTTCTTTCTTTCAACACAGAGATCGAGGATGGCAGCATTGAGGAGGTACCATTTGATTTGTTATATTTAAAGTGTAACTATTCTACTTGTAAACTAATTTGTGATCGTGTGATTGGTTAGGTAGCTGAACAAATGATGATACTCCATGAAGAAACTTGTTTGCGTTGGAGTCATTACGATGACTAGTTCCGAACCCGCGCTACGCCGCGGTCGTTGGGTTTGGATACCTACTTGGCTGGTTCTTAGGCCTGAGACATTTATCTAAAATTGAAACTCGAACATGAACCCGATCCGAGAAACCCGAACCCAACCCGAAAAAATATATTAAAAACCCCGATCGGTTACAGTTTATCCAAACCCAAAATCCGAATAAACCGAACCGAATCCGAGCCGAACCCGATAAGTAATATTAAAAAATCAGAACGGTTTCTATTTGTCTAAACCCGAAAAACCGAAACCCGAATAAACCGAACCCGAACTTAAAATATCTGAACTCAAACTCTAAATACCCTATTTTCGATTTTTTCATTAATATTGGTTACTTTGGTTTTGAAAAAACCCGAAAACCCTGAACCCGAACCCGAAATAAACCGAACCGAACTCGAAGTAAAACTCGATCGGGTTTGATATGAAATCTGAAACCCGACACGAAACCGAAATAAACCGAACTAAACCCGAATGACAATTAGAAAAAACCCGAACGGTTTCTATACGTCGAAACCCGAAAAACCGAATCATCCGACCCGAACCCGAAAAATTAACCGAAGTAACAGGCCTACTGGTTACGGGCTGGACGTTTTGGTTGGGCCTGCGATGGCCCTTGTTTTTTTTTGTTAAGTGTTCATTTGTGACGTGGACAAAGAAAATGTTATGATTGGTGTTGATTTGTGACGTGTCCAAACGAAATGTTCTGGTTGGCTTCTCAACTTTTTTCATTTATTGACGTGTCATCACCACAGGCTGTTTCGGATCCTACGTGTCAAGTTCTGGAGAGGCACTTGTGTTATTATTGTGTTGATTCAACAGTTTGAACGGATTAGTTTTCGTGGAAGATTTGATTGTCCCTTTTGTAGTCATCAATGTGTAAGATACAGTAAATATGAAAATTTGGCGGATAACAAGATGAGATTAATCAGACATTATAGTATATATGAATCCAAATTTATGTTTATTTGATATGTAATTAAGCATTCGTAATTCTGATACACAGTTTTGGTAATCGAAGATATTTCGAATATATTTCAACCATGTATAAAGTCTTTAAAAAGTTAAATATTTTCTCTGGTCAATAAATATAACTCTTATAAACTAGGGAAACAAATTTAAAACTAATTAAACTCTTAATCAAATGACTTGTGGCATGTGTCAATTGATTGGATATGCATATCCATGATTTTTGTCTTGACACTAGAAATGGTAAAAAACGAAAGACTAGTTCGCGTGAGTGTACACAATAAAGTAAATCGGTAATAAAAAGTTGACCAAAGAAACTAGTTGCGATGCCGTAGATTACATTGAAAAACCATAGAAAAAAAGACAGAACCGCATCGAAGGGCATAATGGTCAGTCAATTCTCCTCGTTTATTCATTTCACTTCCAGCTTCAAGACTTGACTTAACCACATCTCCTCCATACAAGTAAGAAAATAAATCATAGGAAACGGAGAAAAGAGAGATTGATAAACGCTTAGATCTGCCTGTGAAAAACGTTCGTTCTTCTTCTCGATCACAAAAATTATAGCTTTCGTGCTTCCATCGTTGATTTTTCACTCTGAATTCTTCCGTTTCTCAATTTTCCTTTACTGGGTTGGTGTTTTAACTTCTGCAGGAAATTAGGGTTTTGAGTGGTATGTCTGCTCCGTTTTATTCTCCGATTGATATGCATCAAGAGATTGGTCAAACTCCTCCTGGGTAATTGTCTTCTCGATACTCTCGCTTAGAAAATTTCGTGTTTTTTTCTGCTTGTTTTTTGGCCATCCATTATGTGAATTTATGCGCTGGTTCCTTAGAACAAATGAGAATCTTGTAATGAATTATGTCGGAAAATGGGACTAGTCTCCATCTTCTGGACCTAGATTGTAATGTGGACTAGTATCTATTCAATATTCTGACCTGAGAATCAACAATTCTTGAGTTTTAATACTATCAAGGTTTAAATTGTGTAACCGAACAGTGTTGTTGAGCCAAAGTTAGGCTTTTTATACTAACTGCTGCTACATTAAATGGTTTGTCTGTCTTTACGTTTTGATCGATTGTGTGGGTCTCTATGGTCGATTTGTCATATGTTTCCTGAGAAAGCTTTTTTTTTCTTTTCACTGTTACGGTATAGTAAACTGCATATCATATAGTTTGTCGACATGTTTATTGGAGCTTTTGAGAAGGCAAATGATTTGTGGTTTTGAAGTCTAAATGTATCTTCTGTTTGATTTGAGTCATGTGTTTGTTTTATCACATTTTTATTCAGCTCCTCTATTGCTAATTTACGTGCAGGTTTGACACCGAACCAGTTCCAATCAGTACCTACCAAGACACTGAACCTGTCCCGCTCTCAACTTACCGAGAAGACGAACAAGACCCACTACACACCACTCAGCAAGAGAAGGACGACTTCTGGGAGAACGGTTTCAACAGGGAAGATACCATTGTAGAGCCAGAGCCCTTTCAGGCCAAGGAAAATGGGAAGAGAAGTGTAGACGACAGCTCGTTCACTCATGGGGAAACAGATCTCAACCAACTTCCAGCGATCCCGCCTGTTTCAACCGGTCAAGGTCTGCCGTATGCCCCTGTTGATTGGCCGAGTCCCGGTGATGTTTGGACTTGGAGAGTCGGGAGGAGAGTGACTGCTTCTGGGCTTCATCAAGATAGGTTCTTGATTCTCCCTCAAAGGCTTCAGCAAAAGGGTGTCCCGAAGACTTTCGCTAGCAGACCCACTCTTGCCCGTTACATCCAAACGAACTTCCCGGACATGGATGCTGATGCATTCTTCGCATCGTTTAGCTGGAAGATTCCTGCTCTCTTCCAACCTGCAAACAAAGGTAAGATATTGCTGCTATCCTTGATATAGATTAGCAGATAAAGTTCTTGTTTTCAATTAACTGTGGTGTTTTAGTTGAATAAAGCTAGTTACTTTTCTTTTGTTGCAGTTGATGCTGCGTCTCTTTTTGAGGAGACACCGACGGAAGTACAGACTGAAGCTGCACCGAATGAGAATGGTAAAGAAGGAAACTCCCGGTACAGCCAGAGGAAGAGAAATCCAATGCCGACACAGACATATGAGCCTGTTGAAGCTAAACCTAAAGCAACACGAGGTAGGGGCAGCAATAAGAAGAAAGGAGCCACAACTCCTGCCACTGGAACTCAATCCTCGACCAAACCGAAACCATCTCGGCAATCTTCAAGGCGCTCTTCGAACCAGCAGAGCGGTGGTGCTGTGGAGTTGAACTTCCAGAACGAGGAGGATGAACCTGCTACTGCACCGAACACTAGCGGCAGGAGAAAGAAACGTAGAGTTAACTTTGAGGAAGAAAATGTTTCGATTCCTCACATCTATGTCTCTCCTATGAACGGTGTCCTTGCTGTCTCGCACGAGCCTATCGATGTTGACCCCATAGAGTTCGACAGCTACCTGAACTCTCTTGATGACCTTCTTCATCAAGGTCCAGAAGAAGCTGGGAGAGATTGCTCTGTTCTCGTCAGTGCAAGCTCTCCAATGAGAGAATACGAATGGGCTGAAGCTCGTATGAAGATCTCGTCTCTCCTGGAGAAGGACTTCCCTACTTTGTTCGTCTCCAAGGATGCTGCGGAGATAGCAGCATTAGCAACGAAGCTGAGGAAAGATCCAAACCTTTCCGCTGAAGAGATAGTGAGGCTGAAGCTTATCGAAGATATTCCAACGTTCAGCGAAGTGTTTCAGGAGAACAAAAGTGTGATTGAAGAAGCAGACAGGTTCTTCTCTGCTCTGGAGCTTAACAAAGCTAAAGTAGCATCGCTTAAATACGAATACAGCGATCTGAAGCACAAACTTGGGAGTATCCAGATTGAAGTAGATGAGAACTCTGAGTCAATCCGCCAGATCGATGAGCAAATCGCTCAGCTTCAAGCTAGAAGGTCTGAGCTTAACCGGTACATCGGTAGCAAGGAGAAAGAGAAGGTTGATCTGAGCTATGGACAGAAAATGGTGGCGAACTCGATCCCTAAGGTGGTGCAGGAAGTTCAATCAGCTAACTCGAAGAAGCCTGAATGGGAATGTAAGAAAGACAACGCTCTGAAGCGTGAAGCAGAGATCCTCTCCAAGTTCACTCCTCTCAAAGGCTTCTTCCTCTAATGAAATCTGGCATCGTCGTGTATCCGTTTTGACTATCTTACCTTCCAGTCTTCTTGTATTATCATGTAGCGTTATTTTCTTTTTTTGGTGGCGGTTTATGTTGCAGATTTCTTGGAACCTGTTCTAGGCTTCGAGTTGTATCTTATGTATGCTTATGTTGGATGTAATGTGGAAGCTTTCTGATAGTCGATAACGACTTCTTTTTTTTCTCCCGTCTTGCTCGTTTTGCTGGTTTTATCACTCTGCTTGAGACCTAATTGGAAAAGTGTCGATTTGATATAAACGTGTTGACTATACGTTTCAAAAGTCTAAAAATTGAACTTCTCTTCAGCTTGGAGGTTACATTGTGGCTAATAGAGTACCAGCAAAATGATGCATTTCTTCGAGAGGCTACATTTTTGGTTAATCCCTGAAGTTGTGTCAGAGGTTACATGTCCCGGTTAAGCTGAAATGGTTATTAGACAGTTTAGACTGTTTTGGTTTCTGACCAATTCGCTCAATTGGTTATTACGCTTATCGTTTGGTTTCATTCAATGAAGTTAATTCACACATTCACACTTGTTGTCTAATGTGTAAACATTTTCAATAGACTAAAATGTAACGTTTTTACCGGATTTTACAAACTTTGAGATCAACCAAAGTCTCAACCTTTCTTTAATTTTCAGCTGAATCGCCAACAAGAAACAAGGAAGATTAGAGATTTTTTCTTCTCTCACGTTTCTTGAATCAGAACTAACAAAACATGCAAAAGCAAATGTTCATAAATTTTTAAGACATCATTACACAAAACGGTCTTTTTTCCAAAGCAACATTACTCGTTTTTACTGAACAAGAACTAGCCTCCCACTTCCCATACTACCCTGTCCAAAATCTCCTCCACCATCATCATCTTCCTCTGAGACCATCTTAGGCACAGTAACAATCAAAGCTCCGTCAACACAATCCACCGTAACAAGCTCAGGCCTAGTCGATTCCGGAAGCCTGAAACGCCACACGTCGAGCTCTAACTCGTCCAAAGACAAACCCAAAGAGGAAGACCCATTTGTCCTAACCACGATCTTGGTAATACCCGGATGGATCTCCACCATGTAAGCCCTCATATCTCCGCCGCCGCAGCAGCCACCGTCCGTCTCCGCCACGAACCTGAAACAATCGGGTTTCTCTTCCACGGCAACGTCTGCTTCGGACCTTAACGGAAGCTCAAGAACGCGGTTGAAGATATGCGGTAAACGACGGAGATTCTTTCCGGGTTCTCGGGTCGGGTTATGAAGACGATGATGATGATGATGGATCAACGTGTTGCTGTTAAGCTTTCTTGGGATTGGGTGGACTCTCATGGCTTCCGGGTTTGGTTTCTCGGTTGTTAGAGCGATGAGAAGCGATTGGAACAAACTCAGCAATAGAAAGTATGAGATTACCGATCGGTTCGAAGGAATCAAAACCATAAAAGACGAAGAAGCCGTATGAAGAAAATGTTCGGTTTTTGTAATGAGAAATCTTGGATTATTTCATCAAAAGATCGAATTTTTGCGATTGAATTAATAAAAAAATAAAAAAGAATAAGAAAGTAGAGAAGAGGAGGAACCTGTGAGAGATTTGAAGAATGGAAGAGACAAAGAAAAGATTGCGTCTTCCTTTTTTTCTTTCTTTCTTATGAATAGAGGTTCGAAGGCGGTAGCGAGAAAGAGGATCTGAAATGAGAGATAAGGGCGTTTCTTCATTTACTGAAATACCCCTGTCTTAATTATATTATAACTACGTCATTTTTGTTATCTTCACCGTTGGATTATGCGGTAACGCCATAGAAAATTGTTTTATCTTTTATTTCAACAGTTTTGTTAAAATATGTCAAACAGTGAATTATATAGTTAAACAGAAAAAACACATCCAATGTTGCGATATCAAACACTGTTCCACCTACCTCTTTAATCAACCTCATTAACACAAGTTCTTAGTATATTCATACTAGATCTGCTACTGATTATAATTGTAATAATGAATCAACGATTACTTCGTATGCGTCAGAGAAAAAAGTAGAACGACATATGTATTTAGGAATATGGTATCCGAAAGAATGTACAAAAGGATGGCATTATGTCTATGTACACTCATTTATATGTATATAAACAACAATACTTTATACTTGAAAATCTTCTTAGTCACGTTAATTATTTTCTTCGTGTTTCATCGTCCATTATTCAAGAAAGAAACCATATGCACTAACTCATTTATATTAAGAGAGTACGCTGTTACTTTTATCCAAACTTATGCCTTGCATATTTTAATACCAAATTTTCATAATGCTCTTTAAATTTAAAAGTTTCGCTCTTTAAATTAAATTTATATAAAGAGCCAAACACACTCTTTACTAAGAGAAGTTAAAATAGTTAGCCTCTGAGTATTAGTCACGTACAGAAAAAATAGTAGATATGCTAAAAAGCTAATGTATTAGTATAAACAAAAAAGTTAGATAAATCTAGAATGCCTATTTTCCTTCCACCACTTTTGCTGATTTAGAAGACAACAATGTTTTAAAAAATGTTAATGATATTTTTTTTTCTCAAGTGTTAATGATGATTTAAAAATTTAAACGATAGCAAATAACCTTTTGTTGTTAAAGCTTTTGACTAAGACAGTTATATTCCTTGACTCATCCTTGTATTATTTCAGATATACAGACGTAACTAGATGTTCTTTGAAGGTTTATTATTAGTACTTCAGTAGTAATTGATTACAAAACCACGAAAAAACTCCGTTAAATTAATGAACTTTTATACCCTTTAAATAAATAAGTGCTTCTTATTGTATGAAAAATACCAAATGGTCAGTGTGTTTCAGAAAAGTTACATAAGAGCCGTGCAAACTAAACGCGAATTATCAAATTAATAAGTATATGGTGAATCTAACGTAATGCAGACGTACGGAAGAGAGACACAAAATTGTTTGGTAGCAATAAATTGGGAAAAAGACACGCAACGAAAGTTCTTTGGTCTTTCTGAATGAGAAGAAGATTTGAAAGAATATTTTGCTTTTTTGTGAACCAAAGTGATTCTCTTTTCTTTTCTTCTATTGTATCCATTCGATTCTATGTTTGGCCACATAAATTTGGCTTTGGTTCTTGTTTCACCCAATTTTTCAATAAATTGATTATAATTTGGGAGTTTTATTTGACTATGTATTTTAATTGATTTGTATTAAAGCAAAAGCTAGTGGTTTTTTTAGGGGTTCAAGTTGTGCTATATCATTCAAGTTATGATTTCTAAATTCTAGTTTAGTTATGTTGTTATTCGACAAATTAATTCTTAGAATTATATGATATTGCTTTTAACAAATCGATCGAGATATTTTAATGAAAACTCTTTAAATATCAAATGATTCATTTAAATCTTTAACTAAAATTCTAATGAAAAAAGTAGCACAACATTCATCTTTAAAATTTTAACAAAGAAAAGTTTTATTACAAAATCTTTCAACTAAATTTTAATAACGAAATGATTCATCTATTTTGTATTAACTAAATCGTTAAACTATATTCTGATAACTCATTATACTTTTGTGAGAGTGTGGGTTGCAATTAGAGTAAAAACATTATATATACCGATGAAAATTAACGTGGTTGATTTATCAACATAATAGTGATGATTTCTGGATTTCATTGTTAGTTTGGATTAAGATGAACGGTCACTAATTGATTTATTAACGTTTTTTAAATTGAAAGTTATACGTAATTTTGAAAATGAGTTTATGTAGTTACGAATTATTAATTAAAGATTATATCATTAAAAGTTTACTTAAAAGATTTAAAATGGATAAAGTAATATTTGAACTTTGAAGGGATGTTTGATTGGTATCTCTTAATTAAGGGTTTTTCTCATCGAAATTTTAGTTGAAAGTTTTAAGATGGACGTTAATACTTGAACCATTTTATCATCAAAATCCTATCTATTGATGTATTAATGAAGTCTCTTCCAAAAAATTTTAGGCGGAGTTTCTTGGGCTTCTAATTGACGAATTCAGTAGCATTTGTGAATTGTGATGTACATTTTATAACAGGCATTAGCTTAGTTGAAGCTAAAGCCCATTATTTGCCCAATTCGTGATCTTTGAATTCCATGCCGATTCCGACGCCCGCACCCTCCGCCACCGTCTCCGCCGTTGTCGGATACTCATGGCGTTGCTCGTAGCTCTATCTAATTTGTTTAGAGATTCTGTGGACACAATGTAGTCATAATAAAATGACCAGAAGAGATGATGCTGTTACGTGGGATACAATGATCCAGAAGTAGACATAACATGTCGATATGGTCTTGTTGATGGATAGGCTACATATGACGAAATTGAAGAGAAAGACTTTGTGTGTTTGTGTGCGTGTGTGTGAGCATCTTCAAGAAGCGCAAAAGATATTTTTGGTTTGCTTAAACACTCACAGATATCTTTTGTTAGTAACCTAAAAAAGAACTTGTGCATTATTGAAAATGATGAGCTCAATTCAGTAGTTGAAGAGGAAAGACAGTGATTTTTTCTTTTTGCAATGAATTCAAGATTACGCTTTACGGTTGCCTCATGGATCTCTTGAGCCAAATTGTAAATAGCTTAAGAGAAGAATCAAATGTCTATATGTAGAGATCAAACTAGATGAAATAAATTGACAATGCTGGATGTATAGGATAAATTGATTAGTTATAAGCATCACCGACCATCATTTATGACATTAACCAAAAAACAAAGAAAAAACATCAAATATTATACATTAATTAATTAGCAAAACAAGAAAAAAAAAAGATGATTAGTACAGCTTGGTGGAGTTAGATCTGCCAAATTTCTTGGAAGCAGATGAAGTCAAGTCGCCGGATCTCCTCCTTAGCATCTGCCTCATACCATCGGCGACAAGAACCGCCGGATTATCTTTAAACTTCCCACAAAATGACACGTGGGCCCTGACGGCTTCGTCAACGGTCGTCATCTTCCGGCGACTGACTTCGTCTCTCACGGCTTCTGAGCAGAGACCACAGAGCCACTTGTTGTCGAAGTTAGATTTGACTTCACTAATGTAGTCTTGCGTGCAATCTTCCATCAATCCGCAACACTCGCATCTCACAGATTCGATCTCCATATTCACCCCAAGAACATAAAGAACATAAAAAGAAGCTTATAGCTTCACTATAACAAACAAACAACAAAGATGGGAAATGGTTTTCGTGTTGTGTGTATTGAAAGCCCCAAAGTTAATTGCTTTATAATACTATGTTGCATTCTTTGGCCGGCTCTCAACACTTTCCAACAATTACTATTTTATTACACTCTAGAGAGATGACTCTAATTGGGCAAATATAGTAATAGTAGTCTTACGGTTACATTGGATTATTATTAGTTAATGCGTATTATCTAAAGATTATATGAATCATTGAATCTCTCTGTCGGGACAAGGGGTCAGATACTCTTATGAGACACAAAATGGGCTCAGATAATCCTCGGTGGCGAAATGACGAAATTGCCATTAATGAAGGTTATTATCGGATGATAAAGGTTAAATATAATTCAATCGGTAAGGTTTCAACGAAAAACACGGTAGCTCAGTGGTTACGAGCACGCGCACACGCACGCATCCAGGCGCGCGCCCAGGGTTCGAATCCCCCCATACGGGGTGATACCGAGTAATACCGGGTAATACCAGGGTAATACCGGGTAATACTAGGTAGTAGTGGTAATACCGGATATCGGTAATACCGAGTGGTACCAAAGACACACCTGGTAATACTAGAGACTAAGGTAATACCAGAGTAATACTAGGATAACTGGTTGGTACAACTAGGACGTTCATTTTCATTAAAATTATTAGAGGGGTAGTTTCGTCACTTCACTATAACGAAGAGTATTATAGATTCGTGGAGAGTGTTGTAGATCAGTTTCCTCCAAATAGGAGCATCTGAGACATTTTCCCACATCTCTGTAGATGTGTAATCAATCACCGTTGTTGTCAGAGAAATTAAATCGTGGGTTCAGTAACCATTTACGTAGCCATCTTTTGACATTATGGTATTTAATTGTAATAGAGGATCTTCATATAAATAAAGACTGTAACAAGGGATAAAAAAATAATTTAGCAAAAAAGCAAATCTTTCTTTTTAAAAATAAATTTCAAGAGTTTTAAAGTAGCCCACCAGCGTTTTATTTCTCTTGTAATAAAATTATAGATTAGTATTGTGGAGACTGAAGAGTCTGGAGACCAGAGAAATATAACATGTTGTGTTTTGAAAGTTTTTTTTTTTTTGCAACATGTATTTTTGTGTATTTGACAGATTATTCTACGAAAAGGCTACATTATAAATTTATAATGTAGCATGCATCTCTATTTTGCTACATTTTAATGCTATAATTTTTTTTGTTAACATTTTTTCCGTTAGGTTTTCTAATTTATTTCTGTTATGCAAATATATGTGTGTTTTAGATCTTTAATAATTAAGTTCTTAAAAATCAAAATTTAAATTATAAACTTTAAAACGTATTTTAAGGTTTAACTAACAAGTCTAACATATAATTTAATACTTTAAGTTTATGTTATATGCTTTTTATTTAAATACACTATGTTTATAAATTTACATTTAGTGAGTAATATTATTGGTTAAAAAATAAAGGAAGTCATTAACAGAAATATATATATATATATATATATATAAGAAAGTTATAAATAATTTAAAGAAAAATAAGAGAGAGGGTGGAGAGGAGTTGCCATAATTTGCTCCATGTTCTAAGGGACATGGGAAGGTGGAAATGGAGACAAAGGTGGTTGGTTTAGGAGGGTCCATCACCTACCCAATTATACCACACTTCTCTAATATCTCCCCCAAAATTGTTACATCCACACACATATGCAATCTTACATTTATCTATATATGCATGATACAAAAAACGCAATACATGGAAAAACTATCATACATGCAGGGCCGGCCCAGAGGGCAAACAGGTGAAGCAACCGCTTGGGGCAGCCATTTTTTAAGAGCATATATTTTATAACAAAAAAATTTAGTTATATATATATATCTATTAATTTAATATGGATAAACTTTAGTTTCTAGGTCTTCTTAAGTAAGAATAATATTAGTTGGGGTTGTTTTTAGATAAAATAATTGTTAGAAGACTTCTTAATAATTGTTAAATCTTATTTTAGAAAACAATTTAATTAAACCTAAGGAAGATGAATAGTCAACGACTCTCTCGTGAAAGATCTCCTCTTGGCCTTTTGCTACAGATTATTCTTTCACCTTCTTCTTCTTCAGAGTTTTTAGTTACAGAATTCAATACCTTTTTTTTTAGTTACAGAATTCAACACCTTTTTTTTAGTTCCTTCAACAAATTCATCAATTATCAATTGATCATTATCTTCAAGTTTTCGTAAAAAGTTATGTCAGTATGTGCAGTGGGTTGGCTTTGTTGTTGATTGAGACAGCTATGGTTCAAAAACTTGACTATTCAAGTTTAATCACCGATTTTGCAGGAAAAAAATGCAAAAAGAGCTGTATTTCAATAGTTTTTTTAAAAAAATTTCTTTCTACAAAACAGTTTATGAAATTGTATTATCTAATTTTAACATATTTTTTTAATTTTAATAAAAGAGCATAATTTTTTAATTCGCTTAGGGTGGTCCAAATCGTTCATCCGGCACTGCATACATGCATATATATTAGTTGTTGTCTTCTTCTGGTTTCATCGTCTGCTAGTTAAGAAAGTAACAATATGAACTGGCTCATTTACATCTAGACACGGTCTTTTAAAAACATATGATATATTTTGATAGGAAATTCACGTAATATATGCTCTTAAATTTTAAAAAGATGAGTCGAGTTGAAGAGGCAAACACACTCGTCCCCAACAGAATGAACAATAATTAAGGAGCATTCTGCAGCCCCACACACACACACAAAAATGTGCTAGAAGCTAATAATGTACAAGCAAGTCTAGCATCATTAGTTCATTACTATATCAAAGAAAAGTTAGATGAATTTTTAATCTGCCTGTATTTTCCTCCCACTTTCCCGAATCTACCATTATTTAAGGTCTAAAACGTACGAACCTACTTTATAATTTATTTGATGTTAAATGAAATTCATAATCTTAAATTAAACTATATGATCATATAATTAAAAAATACAGAAGATGGTCTGCAGTTAAAGGTTTTATCTTGGTTTAAAAAAATGAAGAAAGGAAAAATAATTCAGTGTCATACTCTCGAGGCATAAACTCTGCGGGCAGTTAAAATAGAAATTGAATGCAATGTAGGGTTAGTTAATATCAGTTACCCCATTTGTCTGTCTTCTCTCGACAGTTTCTTGACTTCGCTTGTGACTACCTTTCAGACTTTCGGCCAGAGATTTGTCTACATTAGCCACGTCATCGTGCATTGGTCGTATACAGTACATTATACACACATCACACACACATAGCCCCGGGCATTTTAACCGAAAACCGAAAACCGAACCGAAACCGAACCGAAATAACCGAAACCGAACCGAACCGAATTTTATGATTAACAGAACGGTTACTAAATTTTCCGAAACCGAATGGATAACCGAACGGATAACCGAATATCCGAAATACGATCTATATACTTAAAAATATTATTTATATTTATATTAAAATAACTAAATAATTAAAATTAACCAAATATTAGTAAAAAACCGAATTATCCAAATGTTTTATCCAAAATATCCGAAATTATCCGATATTATTCGAAGTTATCCGGGTTTTTATCCAAATTATCAAAAAAATATAAAAAAAAACTGGAACCGAAACCGAAATAACCGAACTGAAACCGAACCGAAACCGAATCGAATTTTATGATTAACCGAACGGTTACTAAATAACTATAACCGAAAAAACCGAAAACCGAAAAAACCGAACCGAACCGAACCGAAAACCAAACGCCCAGGTTTGCACACACATATATATATATATATATATAATTATACAAGTTCCATCTTAAGAATGTTTTAAACTCAATTGACATTGCGATCTCCAAGTTCCATCTTAAGAATGTGATATGAACGATATTGTATATGATTTATAAAGAGAGTAGTTTGGTCTTATACTTTTCACATAATTAGGTTTAGGTATATCATCTTAAATAAATATGTAGCATTTTGGCATATTGAATCAATATACCAAAAGAAACATTAGGTTTTTCTAACAATTTCTTAATACTAATATTAAACCCCAAAAAATATTAAAAAATTATAGTGATATTTATATATATATATATATTTTATCTGAGTATTGTGTGATTACTAATGCTTCAATTGGTGACCATATTTTAGAAAAACAATAAGAATGAATTTGTTGTTCCTCCAAATTTATATCAACTAAAAATAATTTTTTGTTAATTTTTTTAATATAAATCCCACGTTATTCTTTCTTCTTTTATATTTCAATGACTTAACGAAGAAATATTTTACTCCTTAGAATATGATTAAAAAAATGAAGAACATAAATTTATAATTTTATTCAGTTCTTGAAATAATTTGTTTTTATCCTTTCGATTTATCATCAATTGAAACCTAACTATTTATCAATGTCATGTCAAATGGGGATGTTGGAAATTTATTAGGTTCCATGTCAAGTGGGCTATATAAGAACGGATAATTACATGTATATAAAATACTATTTCCATAAAAATATATTAAAATTTTTGTGAATATGATGAAAACAAGAGTTACCTGAACATGAGCATGAGCGTTACTTCCAATAATGCTGACAACCTTTTCTCCATTGACTGCTTTTCGAAGTGGTGTGTTTTGTATAAATTATTTACTTAAACAAACAAACCAAAACAACGTTTACAAGCGATTTATATCAAGTGGTTGAACGACGGATTACAAGTTTTAGGCTTCAAACTCAAAAGTATGCATGCAAGCATGTGCAGAATCCCTTTATTTTGTTTGCTTATTTCAATATCTATTTCAATAGGCTTCTATAGAAGTCTCAAAATATTTGTCGTGCTATCGATTGAAGATTATTTATACGTTGATAGCTAGGTTTGACCGTTCAGTATAGTAAAATCATTATCTATAATCATGCAGTGTAGATCTTCATTTATAATCGTGTAAGCACCTTGTATATATTGAAACACGATGTAATATGCTACAAGAAGAAAACAAAATCAAATGTTATTTTTTTTTCAACATTCAAATGTGTTTTATTAGTCAAAATCGGTGATAGACTTTCTCTGCATGCTCAAAATGATCTACATGGTAATTGGTAAATTGGCAACTCAATCCTAATTAATTTTAAGCTAAGGTTGTGGCGCATATGATTTTTTAAGGAAAAATAGAAATTAGATATTGCACATGTTGCACCATGTAATCATTTTTTGCTCCATGCTTAGACTTTTCTCTATTTCTTTTTCATTGCTTTTTATCAATGATGTTCTCTTACATCACTTGGAGAAAAAGTATGTGTCCAATGATTTTGATGATAGAACATATATTACATATTTGTAGCCATGCTCGTGTGGGTTTGGTTTCAAGTTATTTTCAAGAATCATTTCACTATTTTATTTCAATTTACATAATCATATCGGCATACGAGTCTTACTTCACACTCATAAAACATTATAAGAATAGTGGTTTACAAAGATTTCTTTTAATAGATAGTTAATGACTGGAGAATTATACATTGTTGGCTCAGTAAGAAGTTTCATTGTTTACTTCTACTTTAATTTTTTTTTATCTAAGTGTTGTACTACGTACGTAGAAACATGAAATTTATACGTTCAGAGAAAATGATACTCATACTAGGGCATCATATAATAAGATAAATTTGAAGCAAATAGACGTAATTAGTACCAAATTGGAGTATTAATCATTTTAATAAAATTCGCTAATATAAGCGGCAACAGATCCTGTAACCAATTAATACTATGGATTAAGGAGAAGATAAATAAAAGTGTGAGAATTTTTATAAGCGGGAAATATGATCAGCTTTTATGCTCGCCAGAAACGTATAAACATATACAAGTAGTTTATAACCAGAAAATAATTTGTAGTTAAATATGATAACTTGATAAATAAGAGAAATCCGCATAACAATCTGTAGATGGGAAGATTTGGATAGATGATCAAAGCAATCTATAATGGGATTGGTTGTAGCTAGTGGCAACATAAATCAACTTGGTTGGATCCGGAGTATCTGCCATAAGATTTTCTTTATTCCAAAATGGCCCCAACCTTTTAATCAGTTCATAATTAGGAACATCATTAGTGTTCAGTTGACTAATTAAACCTAATTCAGCCAAGACGCATTCAATCAACCACTCAACGTGAGTCATATAATGATTTTAATCCACTCCATTTAATTTAGTTGATAACCTGCATTGGCCAAGTTGGATTTTTTTTATATATATATATATATATATATATTCTCCCAAAATAATCTCAATCTCAATTATTGATAATTAAAAAAAATGCAAATGTTTCAAATGATTATGACTTTGGCCACCAAAAAATGATGATCTAGTAAAGTCATACTAGAATTACATTAACAAACAAAAGTCAAAATCAGCTCGTAAAAAGGAGGTTACATGCCAAACTATTTTAGAAAATGAAATCAAGTCAGTGCAAACGTCATCGATATTTGTATTATATCACATAGTCTAGCTAATGCATTTTCAATGCGAATAGATTAGAAACATAAAGTAAAGAGATCGGATATATGACTTAGAGATTTGATGTGAAAGTGGGGTGATAATATATGTATATATGCTGTAATGGATTAGATGTGAAACATGAAAATGATGATACCATGAATCACAACCATTTTATAAGTGATAATGAATCTTGTGAATGAAACAAGAGTCGGCATTCGGCAATAGTTGCCATGTGTGCATATGAGATTAACGATTTTGTAGTAAGGGCCATAGCTAGTCCAATGTGGGGATGCCTATTAGATAAACCCTACTAAATAAGTAAAATAATAAAAGGATCACCAAAGAGCTGCTAGTCATAATATAAAAAAATTCATATTTTGGATATTTTTGTGCGTGAGACATAAAAACAAAACTGGTATGAGTAGAAAAATTGATTGGTGGATAGGAGTACAGACTTCATATGTCCAAAATGATGATTGGGTTCGACCTTTTCGCCTTTGCAGCAAAGTGCAGTGGAAATGCTTGTCCTACCCATCACATGTCTCATTCATGTGTGTCCTAAAATGATAATAATAAACTTGTGGGATATATCTTTATAAAAATGGTAATATTTACATACGCTATATTGTTTTCGGTTACATAGTTACATCCGATCAGAATGTGTAGTCTAATCGATCGGAATCAAGAAACAAAAGTAGCTACGGCGATAAATTTTGATTATAGAATATTTTAAAATAGTACTACTATATACTTAGATAATCACCAAAAATTTGCAAAACAATATGTTATATGTCCAAGATCATATAAATAAAATGTAAATAAGAAATGCACAATGCTGGCCCTCCACTGCCACATATATACTTGTTTTGATTGTTTTCGCATTACCATATATGCAAAGATCAATCCTAGCTTTCGAACCCATAACCATATGCCAGCCAACTAGTGTTTATCTTTTTTGAAAAATAAATAAATAAATATATATATTTACAAAACATTCAAAACAACACTTTTAATTTTTTCTAAGAACACTTTTTAATGTCTAGAGAGAGAGAGAAATACATATAATAAGAACATGCATGTTGTTACGTTTCTTTATAAAAAAATGCCAAGCAATTAGAAGAATTTCATAGTATATAATACTAAAACATAGTATGAGTTACATGACCTGTCATCTTTAATAAGTAATTGAGAATTACAGTTTTTATAGGATTGTAGACTACTCTATATCATGTACAATATCAAAAATACGATGTATATCTATCATGAAAAAGATAGATTGAATGTTCTTATTTTTTTTTTTATGCATGATTAATTAAAAGTTTATCTCAATATATATCTCATTGACTATGAGGCAGATTAACTTAAAACAATATTTTCTATTGCAATAAGTTGGAAAAGAAACACAAAATGAACATGCGCTGTTCTAGTTCTCCTCCACGAGTTATATGTTTAAGTTAGGATTAATAATTGTGTATAGATGATCATCTGTTCAGGCATGCATGTGATTTGATTATTACAATTAATGACGCTTAATTTGATTGGAGTTTTGACAAAATTAGCGGAGTAGAGAGGCCTTACTAATGGAGCTTATGTTCATTTTTCTGATTAAAGTAGCTTTTAGTTTGTTCTTTTTTGTGAAGTAGAAGATAAACTGAATCGCATTTTAATTAAGTAATAACCAAAAATAAAATTCATGCGTACTATGCATGTGGGTTTGTCTCTGCATGTATGTGTATGTGCGGAAACCGTTTTCTTTGCATGTATGTGTTTGTGCGTAAACTCTCCAGTTCTTTCTCTTATATTTATATATATTTATTATCTTTTACATTTTATAAAATACGGTGTCCACTCAAATAAAATATGCTAATTTGCACTTGAAGTTAGCGATGCTTGATTAGGACTGATCATCAGATGTACGTTACGTAGATATTTATTTTGAACCTGCATTATTAGGATAACAACAAAATGGAGAGGTTTTTCATTAACAAAGAACAAAAAATTATAACCCATTTAACAAAAAAAACAAACAAAAAAAGATTTAGAACCCGATAAAATAGATTATGCTAATTTCATTTATTGGCAAAATAAATAAAACCATAATTATTTTGAAACTTGTTTTAACTAATTTGTTTTAGTACTTTTACATACAAATTATTCAAAATTCTGAAAGATAAAATCAAAGAACATTTCAAATTGCTCAGATGTCGATTTAGATATCTTTTAACCATGCATAAAAAGGAAACTTGAGAGTCAAATTTTATCACCAAACCAGGACATTAACATCGTCCGAGTCAATCTTCCCGAGTTAATCGATGGTTTAAAAATTGTTTCTACACTTAAATATCCAAACGGACCAAACTAAAATAAAAGAAGTCTCTGGCCCACCATGTGAGTCAACCAATCAGACGCCACTCGTAGACTGACCTGTCAACTTGGATTTTGTGAAATGGGTCCCACTTTTATTGAGTGGTAGAGTCTTAAGTACCAAGTTGACAAAAAAAAAAAAAAAAAAAAAGAGTCTTAAGTACCAACTACCAAGTGGTTCTTGCGTAATGTGTTAAGTAAGATATTAAGTTATTAACGTGATGAAAATGTCAAATACGATACATTAACCCGAAAGAAGAGTGAGGTGCTATCTGTTCATGTATAAATTGCGGGGTCGGTTATTATTGATTTGTCTCAGAAGAAAAGAAAGACTTTCGGAAATGAATGAATGCGACAAACTAAAGATTAACAGGTTGATGATTTCAGGATCGTCTTTTAAGAATACTTAAAGGAGTATTTTAAATAAGTGATGGGGTCATCAAACGAATAGACGACCTCAAAATCCAAATAAAATTTTTGATTAGTTTCATGATGAGCTCATGAGCATATAGTCGGAAACCAGAGTTAAGGATCCTTAATAATGAACAGTACATAAACTATCTATAGTAAAGCGTGTTGGTAAACCGGATTTTCCGGTCGTCTCCCGATAATCAATGTCTTCGGCCGGTTTCTCTTGTCGGTGGGCCTGTAGCGAGTTTGTTGAGCTGGTTTCGTTATTGGGCCGGGTCTTTTGTTGGGGTGCTAAACCCATTTCCAATGCTATCAAACGTACGTATCCCATTTGATCGATCATAGAAAAAGAGAAATAATGAAGCTAATGAAAAGGTAGAAATATAATATATTCACATATCTTGAAAATTTTAAAATTTTGGTAACAGGACAGTGGTTTTCAATTGGGTAAGAACAACTTTGTTTTCTATAAACCAATCAACTAGTTCTTTCTCCTTCGTTTTATTTGATTTATTTGGAGTTTATTTCATATATTTGGTATAAGTTGTATTTTGTTATCTTTCATGAAAATATAAGTAAGATTTTCAAATATATTTGATTGAAACCTTAGTTACTACTTACTAACCAAGTATTAGTACCGGTCGACGTGTGTTGGCTAATTTCATGAATCTGTACAAATATTTATAGTTATGTGCCTCATATGGTTTTGATACTTTCTCTTTGCTATTTTTTCATGAGACACTCAAAATAAATAAACATACAGACATTACCTAGATATGTATTCTATTAGTCACAAGCCAAGTTTGGTTAGCTAGGTAACACGTGTATTAAAGTTGGGGGTTTTGATTGTTGAACTAACTTTAACCAGAATCCATGAACTGTCAAAATAATCTGAAAAAAGACATGAAGTTGAACTAACCAAAGCTCAGTTCAACCACATAAAACCCGTAAAATACACTTTCTCTTCATTTTTTGTTTTTAATGAAAATTCTATCATCCATGTCTTGCCACTATATAAACTCAATAGCATATCACTGAATTTCTCATCAACACAAAGCAATAAACTGAAGAAGCTATTAGAGAGCGGCTTAACGATAACTAATTAGTAAACTCATCAACAATGGCATCACAGAAGCTGTTTCTCATTGCTTTCTTGGTCAGTCTTTCTTATTCTATTACGATCAACAATTGCTCAGCCTCACGCCACCTTCTGCAGCAACAACCTCTTCCTCAGATTCCAAATTTGCCTTTCCCAACAATGGGACTACCTCCACTCCCATCAACATTGCCACAACCAACTCTTCCCACATCAATCCCTCCATTCACAATGCCAACTTTGCCTTCATTTCCGACGACAATGCCTTCTCTTCCGACTAATTTCCCATCCATTCCCTTCTTCTCTCCACCCCCTTCTACAGCTACATCGAGTCCTTAATTAATCCTTTTCATGTGTTTGATGTATCTCTTATACCCTTGTTGTAATGAGTTGTTTCAGTTGTGGTGTGCTTTGGTTACGCAAACCCGTATAATTTGAACTTTTAGTTTCCGTTATGATTATCAATATGTTGTATTTTGCATATGGTGTACCTTTTAAGGGTTCTTTACTAATATATACGTTTTCTTGTCCTCGTGGATGTGTATTTGTATAAGTTGTTATAAGTGCATGTGTATTTGTGAATTTTGTAGTAAGAAGAACACTAACTGTTGACAAAAAAAAAAAACACTATACCTATTGGTGAATTAATATTTAGAAAATCGTTTAAAATTGCATGGAATTAGGAATAATCTATGCGTCAGTGATCGAATATCCCCCAAGGCATTTTCTATATATTTTAATATGATTTTAACCATAGTTAACCTCTATCATTTAATTAATTAAGATCTCGAACCTGTACTTAATCAACGGCTAGTGATATTAATCAAAAGGTCAATCCCTTAAAGGTTATGATTACAAATTTACAATCACATGATTCTAGACGGTTGAAAAATAATTGTGAACGACTCAGAAATGATTATCAATGGTTCATAAATTTTGTGTTAACAAGAAAAACAATAAAAATTCATACGAGCAACAACAGATAAATCTAGTTCTATATATTTATTATGTACCATACCTTTTTTGGTGTTGAAGAGCCTAAAAAGATCCGCATAGGGTTTAAACACACACTAGATCCGAACCCGCGCGTCGGGCGCGGGATATGAATAATATTTTTCCAATTAAATACATAAATTTAATAATTTTTAATATATTTTGATATAATAATAATTTTTAAAATTATTAAAAAAACAATAACATTGCAAATAATTTGTAACACTATACTTTAAAGTTGTAGTGTGAATTATTTTGTGAGTTTTTTTTTATGGTTTGATTAGAAATTTACAGAAAGAAAGTAGTTTTAAACAGAAAGAAGTAGATAAGAAGCAATAAATTTTTCAATTACATCAATTTAATGCACACATACGTGGAAGTAAATTTAATATTATAAAATTTATTATATTCATACTAATATTTATGAAAATGTTTAGCATTTCAAGAAAGAAAATAATTTTAAACCAGTAGCAAAAAATGAAAAATTACATCAATATAATTAGAAAATAAGTGGAAGTAAATTGTAAATTAGGAAATTTAATATTTACATACTAATATTTATGAAAATAGTTAGCTTAATATTTATATTTTTTAATATATTGGACTTTTAAAAACATTATTCTGATTTCAGAATAATATATTTTGATTTAATATCTAAATAAAAGTTTAACTTATTTTATAAGAATATAAAATTTAATGTTATTTTTATATTCAATAATAATATAATAGACTATATCCCGTCCTTAAGATAAGTTTTTTTTAATGTGTAGTTATTTTTTTTAAATAGTGTATATTTGTAAATTTAAAAGTTATAGTTTGAGATGTACTGATAGTTTTATTTTAAGTATATGACAAAATTATATAGTCTATTCTCTTAATTTTTATTTGTTCTTTTATTTTCTAACTTTTATAATTGAATTTAAAATTTTATATATATTTAGGAAAGTTAAAATATGATAATCCATTTATGAAAATTATCGCATCTTAATAATTTTTAATAGTTCGATTATTAAAATGAGTTAATTAGTCTTTTTAACCCGTTTTCTAATTGTCTAAATATATTACATATTTTAATTAAAAAAACTATACAAACCCGGAATTATATATATATATATATCAAATTAAAAATACAAAATATACTTTATGTTACTTTCTGTGTATATTTACTAAATATATTTTTATGTTACTTTTTGTGTATATTTACTAAAATTAGATTTTATGTCTTAGAAATTAATTTATTATATTAATTAATTATATTTATCATTTGATTGAATATCTAATATATATATATTATTACTATTTTCGTTTTTAATTAATCACATAAGTGGGACCCATTATTTTAAATTGTTAAGATTCATATCTAATTAATATATTTTTATTTATGGTAATTAATCTCTACATAATCAGATGTGTTCAAGTGTATTAAAACTATTATAGACTACATATTTAGTTTAAATTACCCTTAATGAAATTCTATCTTTTCATTAAATTTCAATGGTATATTTCGTAATATAACACATGACAATAGATAATGGTATATTTCGTAATATAACACATGACAATAGATTTATTTCTTAAGAGATTCCTGTTTTAATATAGTAGATAATTGATACAGATACATCTGTATTGAACATCATCGCAAAAGGAATTGTGCTCTCTACTATTATTACAGATTTAAAAGTAACGATTAAAGTAAAAAGATGTCTATGAACATGCATGTAGACACATAATTGATACAGATACCAACTCTGCCCCGAGCAAAAAAAAAAAAGCAACTCAACAAAATTTATATCTAACATCATCATTTTCTTAATACTACAATTTCTCTTATTTATCTTAGTCATTATCATAACATCTTCTTTCTTTTTTAATCTCAATAGGCATATTTCATTTCATTAAATGTCATTTTCCTCAGACATCATCTCCAATGACCTGCATTCGCTGCTACAGAAGGCTCTATCTCCCCTGCAAATTAAGTCACCACAAAAATTGTTAATAAGCTACACAAAAAATTGTTAATTACAGAAATATCATACAGTATAAATTTCATTTGTTTTATGTATAATCGAAAGTGTAGAAATATGAATTTACCTGTACATGAAAATGTCATCACGAGGTCCGAGATTCTTCTTACAGTTACAGCAGGCGCTGAGAAAGCTGTCGGGTGGTAAATAATCCGATTCGTTGACGGGATCGGAGCTCCGAAAGAAAACGACGCCGGGTTGGCTCTCAACGATACAGTTATCGAATATATGGATCGTTCTCGGGTTAGGCCCGTGACACGTGACGCACGTGTAGTCCTCGGATAACTCCATATCGCTGGCCGAGAAATAGCCCGTGAAGATCCGGGGCGACCCGAGACCCGACCCGGGAACTTTTTTCTTCGCCTCTTCCGGCGGAGGGGAAACCGGAGAATTCTTGGTTTTGATCCCGAAATCCGACGAGGATCGTGGAGAGTCCGGGACCCGGATCCGGAGCTGTGACCCGAATAGAATCGTTCCGGATCTTGGTCGGGAGAGTCCGGGTTCTGGGTTTTCTTCTTGGATGAGAGAATCGACAATGGCGAGTCCGATTCTTTTGGGTTCGAGCTTGAGCCGGGTCTCGGGTTCGTGGGTTTTCGGGTTATCGGGTCCGAAAGGGTTTTTCAAAACGGAGAAAGGTTTTGTGTCGAGGATTGAGGTCGGGCTAGCGACGGCGTCGTTTTCGGTGAAGCTTTTGAAGCTGCTGAAAGCTGTGAAGAGCCGTGGAAACGGCGTCGGTTTACTCTGTTTCTGGTTCGTATCCGCCATTAATGCTTGCTTGCTTCTTGATCTCTTCTTCAGCATAATTCACTGCTCAGTCAAAAACAAAAAAACAAAGCCTTTTAACTAAAATTGTCTTCATAATTTGCGAAACTGAGAGAGAACATATCAAAACTAACCTGAAACAACGATCAGAATTGTGGAAAATTTTCAGAGAAAATAAAAGTGATGCAACTCTGTTGCCTCCATGATTTGACAAGTTTTTTTTTTTTTGGTACACAAAGTAGAGAAAAGGAGGAAAAACAAAACAAAACAGGAAAAAAGAAATGAAAGTAACTGAAAAGACGAGAGGAAGCTTTATTTACTCCCGACTTTCTCGCACTTTCTTCTTCAATGTAACATAAAACGTTCTGCTTGAGAGATTGGAGAAAAGAAGAAGAAACAAACTAATGAACAGGAAAATATAATAAAGAAAAATTGATCCGTTTTTTTTTTGTTTGCTTTTGCTTTTTTTTTTCTTATATAATAAAATGGTTTGGGACTTAGTGGGTTATAGTTTCGATGACCTCTGAGAGAACAAAACAGAAGAGCCCCACTGATTGTCTTCCATATCTAAAAACCCTCAAAAATCGCCATGAAGTTGCATAGCAGAAACAGAGCACTAAAGAGTAAAAAGACACACACACACCCACTTACTAACGCCTGTATGAAACTTATAATATATATTCATCTATCTCTATTTAATTCGTATAAGTCTGTGTGCATATATATATATATATAGAGAGAGAGAGAGATTAGAGAGAGGTACAATGGAAATCAGTGGGTGAAGAAACTAAGAAGAAAACCACTCAGAGCTTTAACTTCATCAGTGGAACTTCCCAAATTCGTTTCATTTTATTTTTTAAATTACATTATTGTTTTGTTGGCTTTATTAGTTTATGATTTTTTTTTTTTTTTGCTTTTCGGTGTGCCAAGGAACCACTCACGTCGTTTTCTACTGACCCTTTCGTCTTTTATTATTTCTTTTGGATTTTTCTTTTAGTTTTCTTTCCATATTCTTTTCTGTTTATTTGTAGAAAAGAAAAAAAACTTTATAAATTTAATGAAAAGAAGTCGTAGAGAATTAAAAATTCTCGTGTTGCATACTTAATATACTTGCATATCGTACGAGTTACGATTAATCCATCAATGGAATAACAAATCATTTCCAATAGATAAATAAAATAGACATAAGATGTATAAGAGCATTTTCATTGATGATTTCTCATAGAGTATATTATCCATTAAAGCATTTATGAAAATGTAAGACAAAGAAGTATAAGGGATTTTCATTTTGAGAACTTCTAAGATATTCATAAAAATCCTTTTTATCTAATGGTTTTTTTTATTTTTTTAGTTAAAATTTAATTATGTAATAAAACTATATGATGATAATATTAATATTTTTATTTTTTGATACTTTTTAGGGTTCTTACCAATGAAAGTACTGTAAGTAGTTATACCATTGATTAGGGATTCACTCTATTGTACTAGTATATAACCTTTATAATTGGAATTTTCCAAAGTTGTTTTATTTCTTTAATCCGGTCTGTCAAGTTTCAGAAGGCGGAAGTTAGCTAGGGACTGACTATATTTGGAGCTGAGCATGCATGCCTTTGGCAGGAGTTTTTCGCAAATCTAGACTCACACGAGTTAAGCGTTTGGGGATGAAACCTATAAGTCCAAATAGCTCGAACAAAGCGATTTTGCATGTTCTTAATGGAAATCAAACTCAAACGCACTAAGACCAGAGATAAAGGTGTAATCCCCTTCCCATAGCCCATAGTTCCTGATCAAACTACCATTAGGCCACTTTGTTTGGGTTTCTTTTCTTTTTTTAGCTTGAGTTTATATATGAATTGATATAGAGGTAATGTAATTCTTACTTAATCGTGATTAGGTGATTGACTATACATGATACGAAATCCTACATAGTAAAAGGTGGAAAGAACAAAAAAAAAATATATCAAGCCGGTTTTCAAAAACAGAAATGTAAGAATAAAATTATATTATTCTATTTCACTTTTGTCTAAACTTAGAGATGAGAAATGAATGAGTAATATTTCTGCTATTAAAATCATGTCTATAGTTTCTTTCGAATTTATAATATATATATATATATATAAACAGATGATTGGTTTCTGTTTGTGATTTCTTCTTCATCTTTGCACTAAATTCCACATAAGATAAAAAACCATATTCGTCGTTAAACTGTATGAGTTTGGTTAAACACTTTCGCATAAAATTCTTACAAAACAATGAATTCATATTTAGTTTCAAGGTATTTGATTTTGAGATGGTTTTTCATACTTTTTTAACTAGTTACAAGCTAATTTGACCTAAAAACTGCGTATATTTTGATATTATTAAACTCGAGAATCACATAATGACTAAAAATCGGTATATATAGCTTTTTCACTGTCACATTACAATGCAGTTATGTAATTTTTCATTGATACAAAAAATGAGTTTCATAACCTAAATAGATTTACGAAGTTTTAGTAAAATCAAATCAAATCGTGACCAGAAAAAGGGAGTAACTAACTCGTAGAAAACACACAAGTAGTTTTCTCAGCGGGAGACAAAATCGAGATGATGATCACAAGAACTTTTAGTTCATTTTGTAAATCAAATCATCTATTATCGATATTTTCCTTTGTGTAATGATGCATAGTACCTTTTTGGTGATGATGATGATTTTGTTAGCATTGGTGTGTGTGGTGGACTTGGTCACTCAGCATCGGAGTGGAATGAGATACGATCATACGTACGAATATATTTCACAATCTTAACTGATCCCTTTTGCTTTCATCGCTGGCTAGTCTCTTTGGGTGGACATTGTACACACTGATACATAACTTATAGTTTTATCACACACTTGCTGCATGTATAAAACGCAAAGTTTTTTAACATTACATATCCTAAAGTATTAACTTTTTCGTAGTACTGCATGATAAATATATTAAAAAATTGCTAGATGGATGTATTAAAATATCATTTTCAAGAAACATACTTTATTTGTTTATTTTTATCTTGAAAAAAAAATTGGTAGATTGACAATATTATTTTTCAAATCACAGATCCGTTGCTAAAAATCTCTAGTGTTACTTTCTTTTATATACATTGAGAATTTGATCTACTTGATAATCACATATATACACAAATATTCTTCCAAACATGTGTACATGTGTATCCGACGATTATCGTTGTAATAAACTTACGAACAACTGTATTTTTTGCGCCGATCACTACCGACCACCAGGTCCACCACCGAAGTCAATTATTACTTTCGGTATATAATAAACTTGCATAACTTATAGATTTCAGGAACTACATTTTTTTTTTTTGTCTTCAAATTTTTTATTTGATGATATCATATAGTAAATTTACAGAGATAGGATTGTCGTACTTATAACTTTATCTTGTAAGTGATAATCATGTCCAAATTGTCTACGTAAGTGGTTTTATTTTTAAATCCAAATTAACGTCCCCATGTACAAAACAAGCTTAAGACCACCATTAAAAAAATGAGGATAATTGAGTGATCGGTGACAAACGGTTGAAGATAAGCTAATTATAATGAAAATAAGGTACACACTGTTAGAAAAAAACTCTCTTAATCATCTTTTTACGCTTATTCTATACATGTATGAGTTAACATTTTATTCAATCCATCCATTTTAACTATTCTCTCTATCTGCTAGTTTAATTGTTTATTTTCCGTCGATATAATTGATGATTTTTTTTTTTTAAAGCGTTGCAACCCCTAAACGCTTCCACCCACTTGACACTGTGTTTCCAATCAATTCTCATTCTGCCATCTAATCTGCCTGACATTTTCAGTGATTCCATCAACTTTTTCGAAACTAAGTAAGAGGTGACAACAATTTCAAAAAGGAAATATTATGTTCGATAGAAATTCCGCATCTGCCTAAAACTTTATATTTTCTTTACGGATTTGATCACTGTTACTTGTATACATGTTGTGTTCTCCATTATATAACTTGATGGAACAAAAACAAAATTAATAAAATAATTGCATTACCAATCACAGATCAGGGACAAATCATCATGAATGGCTTTAAGCAGTGTTTTTTGTTTTTTCAGCTTGATAATCATCAATTTGACTATAATAGTTTGAAGTCACAGTAGAGAACTAATGAAGCATCATGAGTCGTGTCATGGCTCGTGAAGACAATCCATCATATCATCGTGACCGTCCGTGAGATAAGAATCTAATCTCCCTGTTGCTGTCAGGGGAAAGGAGCCCACTCTTTTAAGAATTATGATGGGTCCCAACAATAACCCTCTGAAAGCACTAAGAGTCGGCTTCCACGTGGACTAAAATGGGGACCACATAAGCTCACATCAGCATTCACTGCTTCCTGTCGCATCATCTATCTTTCTTCACAGAAAGTAAAAATAAGTGAAATTATACAAAATAAGAGAGGTAATAATGGTTATGGAAGAGGCGTGACCACACGACGAACACAATTTGCAATTAAGATTTTGGACTTACTCGTGTTGATTCGCTCTCTTAGGATGTATAGAATTACGCCAATAGGCACAATATTATTGTAATTGATAGAGGTGGTTTATGTTGGGTTACTTGGTCCAATCTTTTTAAAATTATTTGAATTAAAAACAGAACAAGTGTCTTTGTAGCACAGCTAAAAGTTATGATGTGTTCGTCTGTCTATCATTGTTTGTGTAAAAATGTCTATCATCAATTTAGTATCGGTGTTGTAATGTCTCTTCATATTTATTAAAATCAACATGGGAGTTTGTTTTGAAACGACACAAATCAAGGAAATTGACTAATTAATAATCGGATAGAGAATCTGTAAAAACAAACGATAGAAACTTGGCGACCAAACTCTGGTATCGCTAGGATTAACTTACAGCTTTAATTTTCATTCGTCGTTTTACCTGAATGATTAATAAAATCATTAAAATTTAATAGATAGCTTAATAGAAACCTCGTGTCAACAATTTTTAGCAAACGCACACGTTAGAAACAATTGGAGTTTATGCAAAGTTCAAGGATGGTATATTAGCGTTGGGCATTCGGGTATATGGTTCGGTTCCGGGTAGGAACCATCTGTTCCGGTTCTTTCGGTTATTTGATTTACTATCCACATAGGAACCGAATGTATCACGGTTCAGTCACGGTTCGGTATCATTGGTTCCGGTTCGGTTCCGGATAGAACCGATTAGAACTGAAATCATTGGTTTTCTAAATAGAACCGAAATAGATCCGTTAAAATACCGTAAATGAAATATAAATAACCGAAGTGTGACCAACTACCCGAAATCTAACTGAAACTACTGCCATGTATCTGAAGTGTAACCAAAATGGCCAAGAAAACAACAATAGATTCAATACTAAATTCATACTAATCTTCTTCAAACATAAAAGAAAAAAAAAATCGACGGAGGCACAAGAAAAAGAAAGGTTGGGAACATAATAAAAGTAGGTATGTTCGGGTATTCGAGTTATCCATTGGATCTCGGTTCGGTTCGGTTAGTGATACAATCCTAACTAGCGCGGACCGTAGACCAAGCACCCGGACAAGGCCACCCATGGAGCTTAAGTTAGACCATGGGGATTTCAGCTTCAAAACAACATTTGGTGGAGTTCTTTTCACTCAACCCCACAGCTATGAGGATCATCTGGAGCATATCAGAATACTCATGGACCGTGTTGGAATTGGAGTTGGTCAAGACAATGCATTTCTTAACCAAGGCGACCAAAGTTTCCGGCTATGCTAGTTTTGGAGCTCTGGAAGGAACCTCATGTTTCCGACTTATTCTCAAGCCACCAAGGACATTTCTCTCAGCCACAGTTAATCCCACAAGTTAGGAGGATCAAGAAGTACAAGATTGCACTAGATCAACCCAAGGTACCCGTTTACCTCAAGATGGGCCGATTGGAGAGCAAAATCTATCGAGACTTCTTTGGCATCAACCCAATTCGACCAGACCCTTTTGGATTAATGTCTTGGGCCTTTCTGAAGCATTTTCCATCCTTGAACAAGCCCAAGAGCCAACCAAAAGAAGGGACACGGAATTTTAGAGCTCAAGAGTCACTTTGACCACATTTATTTCCTAAACTTCACTAAAACTTATGCATTTGTTTTTGTGCCACAATCAAGTCTATTTGACTTGATTTTCTTTATATTCTTCCTTCTCCACATTTTGTAAACACCTTTTGATCATTTTGTAATAGAAATTTCTATTTGAGAACTTGTTCTCTCTTTTGTTCTTCGTGAGCAAACTTGTTGTTTGGTGCGTCACATCCATTCAACGCCCCTGAGTCCAGCGTCTTGGTGCGTCACATCCAAGGTTGGCTAAGGGTTGGGTATACTGAAGGCCTTCCGCATCCTTCAACGCTCCCATCGATCCACCAGTTCCGGATTCGCTAGTAGCTTATCCCGGTCCATATCCAAATCGTCAATACCATTCATTCAAGTGCTAAAATCGTGGGCAAGTTTGTATCAGGTGGTATCAGAGCACACTTGAAGGGGTATTTCATCTTCTCATCTTTTCATCTTCTAAAATTCTGAAACACTTCTCTTATCTCCATCCGGGCCACTTCTTACCTTTGTTTTGAAACGATTTTTTTTTAAAAAAAGAGTTTTAATCGTTTACAACTGAGGAGAAAACCAGTTGGGGGTGACTGAGGAGAAATCCAGTTGGCTGAAGAGAAAGCCGGCCTGGAAGTGGTTAAAGCGGTTTCTAATAAAAGAAAAGAAATCTTGTCTTTCTATCTTCTTCTTGGGGTGTTGGGTTTTTGTGGAACACTGAATTTGATCGGATTGCTTGCTTAGAACCATTGAGTGAAACACTTGAGAAACACCAAAACTGTGAGGAAGAGAGGTTGTTATTTGACTTGTTTGCTAAGTGTTTTTCAGGGATAAGATGTTTGGTCTTCAAAGGAAATCTAGCCAAGAGAAAACTCCACAACAAGGCGTTTTCAAATCTCCCTCTAAAACCTTGTTTCGTAAAGAGAAACTGATTTTTAGAAATAAGAAACAGTTTGCTTTTGATGAGTTTGATTGTGTGCAGGAAAGGTCACGCCTAAGGAGTGCACATGAGGAGCCTAATTGGAGAGGCAGAGATCAATCCAAACAGTCCAGAAAAGAAGCATATCATGGCTACAACGTTGGTGATCAAAGGAAGCTTCAAAACCGGTTTGACAGCCAAAAGTTTTGTGAAAAATTTGAGAGAGAAATGATGGAAGCTCTTAAGGCCGTGAATGAGTGCCAAAAGAAGAGCACAACCACATGTGCACCTGTAGCTGACCATTCATTACTCATCAGTTCAAAACCCAAAGGTAAATCTGAAAGCGACACTGAAGAGCTAAAAGACTTTTCTGATTCTTTACCAATTTTTGATGAGTATGAAGATGACCTGATTGAAATAAGGACGTCTTGTGAGGATAAGAGTCTTATTCTTTTGTCTCAAACAGAATCAATGCTTGATAGTGAACAGACTTGTGCAGAACTAACCCTTTTGCAACCGGAGCACCCGAGTAGTCTTGTTTTCTTTTCACAGGATTTTGAGGAAGAGGCAGCGTACAGCACAACGTCCAACAACAAGGAGAATCAGCCTAACCTTGAACCAGAACCAGCTTCTAAGTCATTCTCATTTGGATATCCAAAGCACTGTAAGGAAACTAGCTTGTTTGATGCCAGATCTAACTTGTTTGTTCTAGTTTCTGTTGAAGAGGAAAATCGTTTGGGGTTGGAAAAAGTTGATGAGTTTTGTGTTTCTGAATTTGTTTTTGATAAAATGATTCAGTCTTTTGAAACACTTAAACCTGAGAATTTATTTATGCCAAAATGTGATTTCCTTGATGAATTTCGTGACCTTGCTTGTCTTATTGAAGTTTCTTTAAGTGAGAAAACATTTGAGTCATTTAGAGCAAAAACAGAGTTTTCATTTGCTGAAAATTTTTTCAAGTTTAAAACTTCTCAGAAACGATTTGGGTTTGAAAACTTGAAGGGTTTTGACAATGCAAAACTTGTTTCAGAAACTGGAATTCACTCTTTTCAGAAGTTTGAGCATGATAAGTTCTTTTTGCAAAACAGCTTTCGGCTTGAAAAAGTCTGTGATTCTAATCTTGATTTGAAATCTTTTGGAGAAACTTGTGAAATATTTAGCTGTGATGATTTTTGGTTTCTAAAACTTTGTGAGAAAATCTTTACTCTGAAAGAAAACGTTTTTATTAAAAACTTTTCAAAGTTCAAACAAGTGTTCAAGTTTTCTGAAAAAGTTTTCTCAAAGTTTACATCATTTCAAGAGATGTGTGCATCTGATTTATCTTTAAGGGAATTATGGCTTGGGAAACTTCTTGAGCAGCTTAGGAATAAGAGTTGTTTTGGAATTGAGAAAGTTAAAAACTTTTTGAAACTGACACCAATCAATTTGTTTGCTTGCGTTGATATCTCTTCGATTGTTTTGTGTTCTAAAAGAGATTTTTGTGTTACTATGTGTCATCATGCTATACTGTTCTATGAAGACGCTTTAGATGATGATCCAAAGAACCAAAGTCTTGTTTTAGGCATCCTTACTTCAGAGAAACTGTTGAACCCTTTCTTTTACACAGTTGATATGGTTTCTCTAGTTGTTGTGCAAGTACATGATAAACAGGTTCATATTGCCAAGGAAGTTGATCATGGACCAAAGGAGAACATGAACCAGGGACGGTTTCATGAGACAGAAAGCAAGGAGAAGCAGCTGTGGAATTATCCATTTGAGTTTTTGGACTGGGAGTTCATAAGGAAAACAACCTCAATACTCCAAGGAAGTTTCTTTCTAAAACTTCATTTCTCTAAAGTTAATGAGTTTGTTCACTTGTTGTTTAGAATCTTTGTGTCTAATTCATTTCCTTGTGATGCAGGTGAAATGGATTTGAGGACAAATCCTTTTCAAGAGGGAGGGAATGATACAATCCTAACTAGCGCGGACCGTAGACCAAGCACCCGGACAAGGCCACCCATGGAGCTTAAGTTAGACCATGGGGATTTCAGCTTCAAAACAACATTTGGTGGAGTTCTTTTCACTCAACCCCACAGCTATGAGGATCATCTGGAGCATATCAGAATACTCATGGACCGTGTTGGAATTGGAGTTGGTCAAGACAATGCATTTCTTAACCAAGGCGACCAAAGTTTCCCGGCTATGCTAGTTTTGGAGCTCTGGAAGGAACCTCATGTTTCCGACTTATTCTCAAGCCACCAAGGACATTTCTCTCAGCCACAGTTAATCCCACAAGTTAGGAGGATCAAGAAGTACAAGATTGCACTAGATCAACCCAAGGTACCCGTTTACCTCAAGATGGGCCGATTGGAGAGCAAAATCTATCGAGACTTCTTTGGCATCAACCCAATTCGACCAGACCCTTTTGGATTAATGTCTTGGGCCTTTCTGAAGCATTTTCCATCCTTGAACAAGCCCAAGAGCCAACCAAAAGAAGGGACACGGAATTTTAGAGCTCAAGAGTCACTTTGACCACATTTATTTCCTAAACTTCACTAAAACTTATGCATTTGTTTTTGTGCCACAATCAAGTCTATTTGACTTGATTTTCTTTATATTCTTCCTTCTCCACATTTTGTAAACACCTTTTGATCATTTTGTAATAGAAATTTCTATTTGAGAACTTGTTCTCTCTTTTGTTCTTCGTGAGCAAACTTGTTGTTTGGTGCGTCACATCCATTCAACGCCCCTGAGTCCAGCGTCTTGGTGCGTCACATCCAAGGTTGGCTAAGGGTTGGGTATACTGAAGGCCTTCCGCATCCTTCAACGCTCCCATCGATCCACCAGTTCCGGATTTGCTAGTAGCTTATCCCGGTCCATATCCAAATCGTCAATACCATTCATTCAAGTGCTAAAATCGTGGGCAAGTTTGTATCAGTTAGGAACCGAGATCCACGGTTTTCTATATATACTACCTATCGGTTCTTTTTCATGGTACTAGAACCGATCCAGAACCGCTATATCGGTTCGATTCCGGTTCGGGTAATCGGTTCCGGTTAAAATGCCGAGGCCTATGGTATATACGTAGATTATTTTTTTTTAATAACAAGTATAAAATGTAAGTAGTTGAGTTTTGAAGTTGACACATTTAAAGATTGATGAGACAAGAAATGTAAAACATATCATTTTGACGACACTATGCATGACTTCTGTTCAAGACGCATGCGTGCTCCTTGATTCTTCTCGAAGACTTTTCACTATCTCATTTTTTTTATTACGATTTTCATGAAGATAAACAAATGGACCGACTTATGACGTTCCAAAGATAATAATTTTTCAGTATAGCACTATATATAATCCATCGTATAGTGCCGAATATTTTCTATTCTGTAATAGATACCACCATGTCAGTGACGTATTTGTGTAGAGCCAGAGAAGGGAAAAATGCTTAGGAACGATCAATACTTATTTTCTGTCATCTACACTATTAAGAAATATTAATCTGTTGGCATGGAATAGGAAGTAGGAATAAGATATAGTTTATCGTATAAAGAACAATTCGTACTCGACTTTTATGTGGCGAAATAATCATTTTTTCTAATGTTTCGCATATTAACAAAGATGTTTTGTTGCTCGACAGAAATAGAGAACTCTATATCCCCTATATATTAATTGAGAAGACACTAAGAGAGATTTCTACCACGTGTATCAATGAGAGCGATTTAAAGAAAAATTAACCAATAAAATATTTCTATTCAGCCATGTCATTACTAACTATTAAACTTATTAAAAATTTAGTAGCCCAGTAATAGCCCATTAACTGAGAGCGACTTAAGGAAAAATTAACCAATAAAATATTTCTATTCAGCCATATCATTACTAAATATTAAACTTATTAAAAATTTAGTAGCCCATTAATAGTCCATTAACTATAAGGGCTGAGACGAATCCGGATATCCAGATTTTTTAGGTATTCGTAGCCGGATCTAGCGGCCGGATCCGTATTTTTATTATCCGGATCCTGAACTTCCGGATTTCGGATATCCGCGACCGGATCCGTAAAATATATATTAAAATATATAAAATAATATTAATTTAATATTTATTTATATATACTTTAAAAAATATATTTGTATATAACATAAGAAAATATAATATACTATTATCAAAAAATAAAAGTATAATATTATATAAATAATTTTAAGTTCGTTTTATGTATAATTCTTAATATATTTAAAATTTTATTAATAAAATAAATCAATATAGTATATTTAAAGGATCCGGATCTGGCTCCTAGGTTTTATTATCCGGATCCGGCCCTTCGGATATCCGGATTGGATATGGAGCAGATCCGTATTCGGGATCCGAATCTCGAATACGGATCCGGATCCCGAATAATATTTCCAAGCATACGGATCCGGATCCCAGATCCCGGATAGGCCATTTAAAATTCGTAGCCCTTCTCTTTTTGCAAATAAATGATTTCCGTTCATCCTTGAAATATTTTCTGGCTTCTTTCCAAAGGTTTAAAAGTTCAAATTGAACTAAAAATTACAACTATATATGCAATAACATGTAATATGTTAATAAATCAGTGTATTTTGGTTAGAAATATATTTCAAATGTTATACCATAAATTAACTATTGGTTTTTTGAAAAAAAATTAATTTTAAATAAATTATATTAAGAATATATAATACCCGAGCCGGGCTCGGGTTATAATCTAGTTAATCTGTATAAGTACATTGGCTTTGATTGGTACTAGCTACCTTAAAATTTTAACCGAGTATTTTATGTGGTGATATTATGGACAACACCACCGGTAATATATTTTCTTTTCCCAACATATCTTCATACACATAGTTCCTTCAGTCTTTTCACGGAGGCAAATGAACAAGAAAAACATTGAAAGAAGGAGAAAGTCACCATAGATCATAATTCATATGGCACGATTCAGAACAACTTACGACATGATGATATGTACATGGAGACAAAAGGGACCATCACTCGTTGCCCTAAACATCCTTTTCTTTGTAAACCAAAGATCATCTATACTAGTAAAACAAAAGTATACTAATCTATATTAACATTGCTCCTACATATAATTTACAGAAAATACAATTATTTTAATGATTTTTCAAATCTTCAATAAGAGTATTTTATTCAAATGATATATATAAATTATGACTAAAATTTAAATCAAAACTAAATCAAAATCGAATCTCAGAATATTATTTTAATCAAAATTAATCAAAATTACATTTTAAACATATTTTAAAATATTAGATTTTAGATTTTATGCAAGAAGATCTTATGCAAGAAATTTGATTAGATATGTATATATTAATAAAAGTGAATATTATAAAATTAAGAATCAAATTAATCGTATTTATTTTTATATTTAAAAAACAAAAAATTGGAAATCCTATAATATTATATATAGAATATATATTTCATAAGTATAGTTAAATTATTAAATCAAATAATAAATTTAAATAAAATAACTTAATACACAATTATTTTTAATTTAAAATTAGATATAAAATACATTTAGTTTAATATAAATATTATAAATTACTCAATATTTACGTTATTTTATAATATGATAGATGTGTTGGGATTAATGTATTTTTACGAAATGATGTGTATTGTAGGGTTAACTATCAAACATGCAAAATATTTAGACCACTATAAAATGAGATTAAAAAACGAAAACAAACTAAAAATGCTGTTCACTAATGAGTTAAAATATAGGAAATTATATGCTACATCTATATTAAAATAAAACTGTTAACACATCTAAAAACTTCTATAAATATATTATTTAAAATAAATAAATATAAAAAATTCAAAGTATTTAGATCACTGTAAAATGAGTTCAAAATCGAAAAAATAAACTAGAAAATGTTGTTCGTTAACGAGTTAAAATATAGTAAATTATATGATACATCTATATTTAAAAATAATACTGTTAACACATCTAAAAATTTGAAATTTATAAATATATTATCTAAAATAAATAATATTAAAAAAATCAAAAAAGAAAAAAATAAGCAAAAAATAAGGAAATTAAAATTAAAAATATAGATGTTCTTTCGCGGGACAATTACAAAAATAAAATTTCTTTGGTACACTTTTTCACTTTTACACTAGTAGAGAAGTTATTTTCATTTTTACACTTTCTCTATTATGAAAATGACTAAAATAACCCTAACATTCTTTTCTTTCCTTTGTCGCTTCTTCTTCCTCAACCTTCGATCTTTTCTTCTTCAATCTTCGATCTTCTTCAAATTTTCTCTCGCCGGTTTCAATCTCATCCGGACTCTCATCGGGAACAGGTTCACCAGTATCTTGCCTCACTGGAATATGTCAATCACACAGGATTAAATCATCTTTGTCGGATCCTCTCTTCCCTCCCTTGGCGAGCGAGGCTGGAACAAACTCTTTTTGATCTACCTGAATGAATTTATGCTTCTTTCTTTCATATATTTGTTGCAGTTTCGATTGGCCTATGTAGCTCCCGAGTCTACGGTTGTTGGTGCTGCTGGCCAGTTGCTTGCTGGTCATGTCGTTGGCTCTTACTGGTATCTTTTTGGTTTGCAGGTATGGCAAAAGTCTCCAAACTTGTATCATTCACTTTAATCTATTATCCTTTATGTTGCTTAAATCGCTTCTCTTGTCCTAACCAACGGAAGATGTATATATATTTATAATGATTTATTGTTTTTCTCATCACCTGCTTCCCTTTTTTTTTTTTTTCTCTTGCAGATAGTTAATCAATGCCTTCGAGATGCTTGCGGTGATGAGTGTAGCTTCCATTTTTATAAGGCTTTATAAAACCATATAAAACCGGAACTATAAAGCCTTAAAAACCTATTTATCTTAAAAATATAAGCCTTATAAAATCTGATAAAAGTTAGAATTATTAAGCTTCACAAAACTGTTTAGAAAACATTATACAACTGTTCATAAAGCTTTACTAAAATATTTATAAAGCTTTATAAAACCATTTAGCCTAATAGTGGATCGAGTAAGATTGATGAGTGTAGCTTCTTTTTTTATAAGGCTTTATAAAATTATATAAACCAGACCTATAAAGCCTTACAAACCTATTTATCTTAAAAACATAATCCTTATAAAATCTTATAAAAGCTAGAACTATTAAGCTTCATAAAACTGTTTCGAAAGCCTTATAAAACTGTTGATAAAGCCTTATAAAAATATTTATAAACCATTATAAACAATATTTATAAAGCCTTATAAAAATATTTATAAAAGGTTAGAAAACTATTTAGCCTAAGAGTTGATCGAGTAAGATTGATGAGAGTAGCGTCCATTTTTATAAGGCCTTATAAAACTCTATAAAACCTTATAGAACCAAAACTATAAAGCCTTGCAAATCTATTTATTTTATAAACCTAAGCCTTATAAAATCTTATAAAAACTAGAACTATTCAGCATCATAAAACTGTTTATAAAGCCTTATAAAACTATTTAGTCAGACAAAACAAAAGACTATGCAAGTAAGATTGATGAGAGTAGCCTCCATTTTTATAAGGCTTTATAAGACTTTATAAAACTATATAAAACTAGAACTATATAGCCTTACAAACCTATTTATCTTATAAACATATTTATAAAACCTTATAAAATCTTATAATAACAGATTTCTTGTAACACATTTTGCCAATTTTGGAATTAATCAATTAACTAATGTAAGTGTCAGATCTCTTTGTATGATCCAGTTTTACTCCAAGACATGTACTACAACATCTTATCTTCTTATGTTGTTGTATGTTAAACTTGGGATCTCGAGGTATCGTCGGGTCCTGAGCATCGCCCTGTATCAATAGAAAATGTCTTGAGCAAATAAACAATACCACGAGCTTAATTATCCATATGCAAACATTTAGTCTCAATCCAAAATCAGTTGGTGATCTAAGAACCCAGCCCAAACACAGATGCCAATGCCATAATAGTAAGCAGACTTTTGAAAATGCAAATCTAGAGGCAATAGAGTCGCCACTAGGTTTATAAAGCCTTTATAATGCTTTACAAACAGATTTATAAAGTCTTATAAAACTAGAACTATATGTTTTCTAAAATCATTTATAAAGCTTTATAAAATCATATGTTTATTGATCTTGTCATATTCTTTATCTTTTGTCAATTGCAGAAGCAACTACTGATATTCATGCATTTTCAAGGTTTTGATCATGTCTTTTAGCTTCCTTTCCATTATTTTTCATTGCATATATGCATATTAGGTTGCATTTGTGCATTAGTTCATCTTTTCAGGTAGTTGGATGGATGCATTGAAGATTTGGAGAGGTTTGGAGGCAAATTGAGCTTAAGTGGGAGCATAAGCAAAGAAGAAGCAAAGGAACAAGTCTAATGGAGCCTAGCGACCGAGCCTAGCGACCGAGCCTAGCGGCCAAGAGGTGGTCGCTAGCCAAATACGAGATGAAGGAAGTACCTAGCGACCACCCTTAGCGACCGGACCCATGTCGCTATGGATTTGCGAGATGACGGGAGGATGTAGCGACCTACTCCAACGGCCGGACCTAAGCCGCTAGTGACCGCTCCTAGCAGCTTCACCAAGGTCGCTATGACCAGTCCGAACATGACCAAATGTTGACTTTTTCTTATCCTTTGTTGACCTTCCTAGTTTTTTCTGGGTTAACCCAGGTTTGTTAGGTTAACCCAGGTTTTTAGGAAGCTATTATAAAAGGTCCTTAGACCTAATTTTAGAAGGGGGCTCTCTTCTCCTCTTTTCTCTTGAAAAATCACAAAAATCTCTTTGTGTTATGAACCGTTTGGTTTAATGGACTCAATATAGACCGACCCATATAGATGTTATTGACATAACCACTCCTTAGTATAATTAGATGTTTTCCTTTATAGACAAGGAATAGGTTTATGGAATATTTCCTTTTCTTGTTATGAGTAGTAATAAGATAATTACCTTTTCTCTACCTGGTGTAACCACTATATAAAGAGATCTTTGGTCCTCATAATAATACACAACAGAATATTCAGTTCACAACACGTTATCAGCACGATAGCCCTAGAAACCCTGAGCAGCCGTCGAAACTTTAAAGAGTCATATCTTTCAAACCGTGAGGAACCAGAAGACGATCTAGATATCAAATCGAAGCCCTCGACGAGAAGAATCTACCGGTGAAAACCGCTTGTCGATAAGACATCGGACGCGCTCTCACGCACGTATACAGTGCACGACGATCTACCAAATAAACCAAGGAGATCCGATTTCAGCTTGTGTTTTCTGAGGTCTTTAGCTCCCGGTTCCGACCAGTCAATCCAAAAGGTGATTAAGGTATATCCCTAATCTAAGAACAGAGAAAATCGAATTTGACCTAAGAGAACCTAAACCCTAAAATCGATTCTCTCATCTAAACTTGTTTGATCTTGTTAAAATCAATACTTGAAATTGGACCTATGCTAAAGACAAGACCTAAAATCGATTTGCTTGTTTAACCTTGTTTGATCTTGCTTAAACCCTAAGAATGGAATTTGACCTAAGCTATATGAAACTATTAAAATCGGATTGCTTGAATAATTGTTTGCTTGCTTGTTGAAATCGATTATTGCATGATTAAATTTGGTTCATTAGCCTGCTTGTTTACTTGTTTAAAATCGCATAAGAGCTTGTTTACATCATTCATTAAAATCGAATTTGGCTCATATAGAAATCGCATGCTTAAGGTTGTTTAATCATGAAAATCGAATTTGGATTGCTTGTTTCATGAGTTAGGTTGTTAGATCACCTTGTTTAATCATTAATGGAAATCGGCCATATAAAAAAAAAGAAGGTTGAAATTGTTTTTCCCTAATCCTAATCCAAATAGGAAATCTATAATCCCTTCCTTTTAGGAAAAAGGAAAGTTTTAGAAATATCCTTTTTTCCTTTAAGGAATTATCCTTTTAATTGTTTTTCCTTTTCTTAAAAGTAAAAGATTAACTTTTAATTAAGAATTAATTTAATATTAGAAAATTTCAAGTGCACAAACCATTGTTTGATTGCATAAATTGCTTGATTGATTGTAAAGCTTAAAAACGGATAAACATTACCGACCATATTCTTAAGGTCCGGGTTTTATTAAAAGTCCTGAATGAAAATTTGATGCATGACCGGCCATATTCCTAAGGTCCGGATCATATTTAAAGCCCCTAACTGAAATTCGTTAAACGTTTTCAGATGGCTAATGTCAACGAAAGATTTGATGCATATGAAAGAATGGCCAAAGTAAATAACTTTGAATACCCGGTCCTAGATCTCTCCGGAGACGAATTCCTAGAATGGTCATTGAGCACTAGACTTGCTCTATAGGACAGAGGACTCGGAAGATGCATCTACAAAGATAATGATGAACTTGAAAGCCAAAAGCAAAGAGCCATAACCATTATGCGCTGTCATCTCACTGAGGATCTAAGAGATAAGTATGAAGATACTAAAGATCCAGTTGACCTTTGGACAAAGTTGGGTGAAAGATTTTCGATGAAATTATGGCTAACCTCCATGGATGGATGGAGTAAACTCGGTTTCCAGGATTATGAATCCGTGGATGAGTACGATTGTGCTCTAATGAGAATCGTCCATGGCTTCATGCTGTGTGGCGAAGTGATAACACATAAGGATCTTTAAAATAAGACCATCTCTACATTCCATCTAAGGGAAATATTGTTATCACGTAAGGCCAAAACTTTCACCAACTATAATGACCTACTATATTACCTTTTAAGAGGGCAGAGGACAAAAGAGGTCATCAGCAGATTTGATAAACTGCTAGAAAGATACAATGAGCTTTGTAACAATGAGATGAGCCCTCCTGAAAATGAAGAAGAGTCCTCAGATTGTGAAGGCAGTTCATACGTTGACTATGATCGGAACGATAACATGGATTATGAGACTTCCGACTGTTTGAAGTGAATCCGAGATTTTAAGTTTTTCCATTTCATGTTGCTTTTATTTGTGTTTGGATTTTATGTCTTTGGATTTGTTTCTTTGATTTGAATGAATAATTTTTAAGGCTTTAAGACATAAATTCTTGTGGGCAAGCATAAGTACTATAGCAGGACCGGCCAACCTTATTGAAGGTCTCGGCCCGGCCAACATTTTTAATGCCTAAAGGCACGCATCTAGAAATCCCTGATGCATTGTTTTCACCAAGCTCAAATCGAAACTTATTGAGTTTTTAAAGACATTCGTCTGAATGGTTATCATGTGGAAACAATGGGCGGAGGAAACAGAGAATTTCTCCAGATAGTTAAAATCGCCCAAGGCCAAAAGAAAGTTTTTGAGACTATACCTGCTATAGCTACGGGCTTATACTGTATAAAAATCAGTATGATAGAAGCCAATGCCACCGTAAACAAAGCTTTTACGGATATGTTCACTTTATGGCATGACCGGCTGGGACATCCCGGGTCAGGAATGATGCGGAAATTGATATTAAACACGAGAGGACACGCCTTGAAAGAAAGGAGAGTGATCCCGAAAATTCAAACTTGTGCCTCATGTTCACAAGGTAAATTGATTGTAAGACCGTCACCAGTAAAAGTGACTAAGGAAACGATAAATTTCCTGGAAAGAATTCAAGGAGACATATGTGGACCAATACACCCACCTTGTGGGACGTTCCGATATTTCATGGTCCTCATTGACGCATCTACACGATGGTCACATGTATGCTTATTGTCAACACGGAACTTGGCATTTGCAAGACTCCTTGCGCAGATAATTCGCCTACGGGCACACTTTCCAGACTTTCCTTTAAAAACCATCCGTATGGACAATGCGGTGAGTTTACCTCCAGAGCCTTTGATGATTACTGTATGTCCATGGGGGTAAGTGTGGAACACTCCGTGGCACATGTACATACACAAAACGGCTTGGCCGAATCTCTCATCAAACGCATACAGCTGATCGCTAGACCATTACTCATGAGGTCAAAGCTTCGAGTATCAGCCTGGGGACACGCAGTCTTACATGCCGCAGAATTAATCCCTATCAGGCCATCAAGTGACCATGAATATTCCCCCTCCCAATTAATTACGGGTCAAGAGCCAGACATATCCCATCTTAAAATATTCGGCTGTTTAGTTTATGTACCGATTGCTCCACCACAGAGGACTAAGATGGGACCTCAGAGGAGGATGGGAATATATGTTGGATATGATTCACCCATGATCATAAAGTACCTAGAGCCAACTACCGGTGATTTTTTTAAGGCCAGGTACGCGGATTGTCATTTCGATGAGTCCGTTTTTCCAACAGTAGGTAGTGAGAACCGGCTGGTAAAAGAACTCTCATGAATCATATATCCTTAAATTGGCAAGATCCTCGGACCCAAGAAAGTGACTTGGAAGTCCAAAAGATTATTCATATGCAAAAGCTAGCTATACAATTGCCAGATTCCTTTGCTGACCCGCAGAGAGTAACTAAATCGTATATACCAGCCGTGAATGCACCAATACGAATTGATGTCCAAGATGGACCGCAAGTGGCTACAGAGTCTAAACCACGTTTGAAACGTGGGAGACCTACTGGTTCCAAAGATAAGACTCCTCGAAAATTAAAGAAAGGTGCTGAAATTCAGACCGAGGAGATAGTGGATGGTCCGGACACAGATGAGCCTAAGGTACCGCAAAATGAAGCTCGGGACGCCGAGCCTTATGGTCCTGAAGTTCAAAATAACAATGAGATCTCGATAAATTTTGTTAAGTCCGGAATCCAAATGGAACAGAAAAGATGTCGACATCGATGAAATATTTGCATGCAATGTAGCCCTTGATGTAATGAATGAGGATCTAGAACCCACGTCCATTTTAGAGTGCACTCGCCGATTATACTGGCTTAAAAGACGTGGAGTTAAACTCTTTAAAAGAAGAGAGAGGTTTTTGGTCCCATAATTTGGACACCTCGAGATATAATCCCAGTTGGACATAAATTGGTCTTTGTGAGGAAGAGAAACGAACAAGGAGAGATTGTTCGACACAAAGCACGGCTTATGGCACAAGGATTCTCACAGAGACCAGGAATCGATTATGAGGAGACATGCTCCCCTGTGGTGGATGCAACGACATTCCGATTCCTGATAAGTCTGGCTATAAGAGAAAAATTGGATTTACGGTTAATGGATGTAGTAACCGCCTATTTATATGGTCCACTGGATAATGAGATTTATATGCGATTACCAGAGGGTATTGAGCTCAAAGATAAGAAAAGTTCTCGAGAAGAACACTGCATTAGGCTAACCAAATCCTTATACGGACTGAAACAGAGTGGGCGCATGTGGTACAATCGTTTAAGCGAGTACCTGATTAAATCCGGATATAAAAATGATCCCATCAGTCCGTGTATCTTTATAAAGAAGTTTGCAAACAAAGGATTTGTGATTATAGCAGTATACGTGGATGATTTGAACATCCTCGGAACCTCTGGAGAGATCGCCCAAACAGTTGAATATTTAAAGGCCGAATTTGAAATGAAAGACTTAGGAAAACTAAGTTCTGTTTGGGAATACAGCTTGAGTACGTAAATAATGGAATCCTTGTGCATCAAATGGCATATACAGAAAATCTACTCAAGAGATTTAATATGGACCAGGCCCACCCATTGAGTAGCCCAATGGTTGTGAGAAGCCTTGGATTGGACAGTGATCCATTCGGTCCGAAAAGAAAGGATGAAGAAGTCCTTGTTCCCGAAGTGCCATATCTCAGTGCCATAGGAGCGTTATTATATTTGGCTAGTCATACTAGACCAGACATTTGTTTTGCCGTGAACCTCCTATCAATATTTAGTTCTTGTCCGACCCAGAGGCACTGGAACGGGATTAAACATATACTTCGTTACCTACAAGGAACGAAGGACATGGGTCTATTTTACACTAACCATAACGACAAAGGTTTAGTTGGTTTTGCTGATGCAGGTTATCTATCGGATCCACACAATGGATGATCTCAGACAGGGTATGTGTTCACTCACGGAGGAACCGCAATTTCATGGCGATCCATGAAGCAGACACTCACGGCCACGTCATCAAATCACGCAGAGATTTTGGCGATTCATGAAGCCAGCCGTGAATGTGTTTGGTTGAGATCGATGACTCAGCACATAAGGCGAGATTGTGGGATGACAGATGGAAAGGACGAACCGACCGTACTTCATGAGGACAATGCTGCGTGCATAGCTCAACTGAAGGATGGATACATCAAGGGAGATCGGACGAAGCACATTTTGCCCAAATTCTTTTTCACTCACGATCTCCAGAAGGCTGGAGAAATACAAGTGCTTCAAGTCCGTTCAAGCGACAACTCAGCTGACTTGTTCACGAAGTCGCTCCCAACCTCCACGCTCAAGAAGCTGGTGTATTAGATCGGCATGTGCCGACTAAGGGACTTTAGTGATGTCTAAATCAGGGGGAGTAATACGTGCTGTACTCTTTCCTCACTAAGGTTTTGTCCCACTGGGTTTTTCTTTATTGAGGTTTTAATGAGGCAGCATCCCCAAGCGTATTACAAAGATCCTTGGTTGCATCGGGTTCGGTCGTTTCGTCCAAGGGGGAGTGTTATGAACCGTTTGGTTTAATGGACTCAATATAGACCGACCCATATAGAGGTTATTGACATAACCAGTCCTTAGTATAATTAGATGTTTTCCTTTATAGACAAGGAATAGGTTTATGGAATATTTCCTTTTCTTGTTATGAGTAGTAATAAGATAATTACCTTTTCTCTACGTGGTGTAACCACTATATAAAGAGACCTTTGGTCCTCATAATAATACACAACAGAACATTCAGTTCACAACACTTTGTTCTTCATCTCTTATCTAAGCAAGTACTTCTTTTTTGGTGTTTCTTCCTTTTATTTTTGTTTATTCTTGCTAATCTCTTGATTATGCACTTCTCAATCATGAGTTTGTGTGTTTTCATGGAGATTAGTGAGTAGTTCTTCTTTAAGCTCTTGGGTTAGGTAGGTTGATGGTGATTAATGGTTGATTAGGGAAGTTTAGGGCTAGAAATGTTTAGATCCTTTCATATTTAGTGTCCTTAATGCTTGGTTAGCCTTGTTTAGGTTGATTTAGATCTTAAAGAATTCCCCACCCACAAGGTGTTTGATGAAATTCCCCAAAGAACTAAATATGAGGTTTGCATGCTAGCTCATGAGAGTGATTGCCTAGGATGCTTATTGGTTGATAGAACTGCTTCTTAATGCTTGTTGATTGTCTTTTCACAAATGAGAATTTGGTTTGATAGATGATTAATGAAGGGATTAGTGTCATGGAAATGAATTAGTCTTGTTTAGAGTTCTTAACCTAAGGATCATTGATTGTTGAACTTCCCTAGTTGTCTCTTAATCACTTGGGCATTTTACCCGGACCCGGGAACCCGAACCGGATCCGACCCGAAATATCCGGTTCGGGTCGGGTTCGGTTTTAACCATTAGATCCGACGGGTCTTAATTTCAGGACCGTGAGTACCGGGTCGGTTCCGGTTTGGACCCGAGACCCGATCGGATACCCGAAATATTCCAAAATATTATGTATAGGCGGAGAATCGAACCTGTGTCTATGCAATAATAAGATGCTACTTAACCACTAGACCACGAAGCACTTGTTGTACATAGTTTCGTTCAATTTTTATTAAGGAATACTATTGTTAAACTAAATATAAAACAAACCGTAGGTGCCGTGGTTCGAACTCAGGAACTCCTTAATTAAAATAAACACGCTTGACCACTGGACCACATTGCTCAATTGTATTATTTCACTCAAAACATATATAAATATATATATTTCGGGTATACCCGAACCGACCCGGAACCGACAGGATCCGAACCGAACCCGACTCGAAATATACACAAGTACCTATTGGGTCCAATTTTGGTCGACCCGACAGACCTGGAACCGATAAGAATCGACCCGAACCCGACCCGAAGACCCGATTGCCCAGGGCTACTTGAGATCATTGACCTTGACCCAAGGGCTTAACTTTCCTTATTTGAATCAATTTCTCTGTTTTATGTGCATTGCTCTGTTCTTTCTTATCTTTTTTTTGTCTTGTTTGCTTTATTTTACTTGTTTGTTTGATCTTGTTAGTATTAGAACCATATCAAAAACCCCTTGATTAAGTTTAGATTAGATAGTTTCATGTATTCTTAGTGTGTTAATCTTAACCCCTATGGATTGAACCTCAACTTTACAATGATATGAGTGGATTGAGTAATTGATAGTGATTGCAAAAATCCTCTTATCAATTTGGCGCCGTTGCCATTGGGGTTTAGCATTAGCCATTAGGAGTTTGAATCTATTTGAGACTAAGCTGTTATTTAACCTTGTTTTCTCATCTCTTGTAAAGATGATGAATCACTCTTGTTTATAGTTACTAACTTGTGTTCCTTGATTCTCTTGTGATTTCAAAGGTACCAAACCAAAAAGAAGAAAAATGGGAAGACAAAATCACTTGAGGTATTGGAGATGGACACCCAAAGAAGCATTCTTAATGCTGCCCAACCTCAAGAATTGGTGTCAACTATTCTTCAAGCTCCACAACCTCCAGAATTGGTCTCAACTCCTACCCAATCTCAAGAGAACAAGCCAACAATTGGGAGCTTTGATACACCTCACTATCATGGGCTAAGTTATGGAATCCATCCCCCTCAAATATAAGCAACTGCCTATGAGATCAAGCCAAGCCTTATAAGGTTGATTCAATGCTCTAAGTTTTTGGGGTTAGGAATGGACAATCCTTATGATCATTTGGATTCTTTTGAGAGGCTGTGCAACACATTTAGGATTGAAGGTGTGCCAGATGATAGTATCAAGCTCATTTTGTTTCCATTTTCACTTGGAGAAAAGGCACACCAGTGGGAGAGAGCTGCACCATCTCATTTGGTCAAATCTTGGGATGATTGCAAGAGAGTCTTCCTTCTAAAGTTCTATCCCACACAAAAAACAGTCCAGATGAGGAGAGACATCTTAAGCTTCAAACAAGACATCCATGAGACATTTCATGAGGCATGGGAGAGACTTAGAGGATACACTCAAGATTGTCCACATCATGGGTTCAAGAAAGAAGCTATCCTTAGCATTTTCTATTGTGGAGTTGATAAGAAGCACAAATGGACATTGGATGTTGCTAGCAAATGGAGTTTTGTCAGCCTCACCATGGAGCAAGGAGAGCTACTTGTTGAGAACTTGGCTAAAAGTGATGCAAGCTACAATGTTCGGCATGATCAAACATCCCTACAAGGATCATGTGAAGACTCCACATGGAAAGACTTGCAACTTAAATTGGAGAGCTTGGAAAAGCTCATAAGTGTGCAACAAAGAAGAGATAGCTTGGTTCATGAGCAACACCAAGATGAGGAGCAAAGGAAGGTTCTCCATCAAATCTTTGAAGGCCAACAAATGCATGATACTAATTTTGGCAAGATGATGAGAGAAATGGCTGACAAGACTACAGTTTTGCATGAGAAATTATCCTCAAATTTGGAAACCATATAGTCCAAATTGGTTCAGCTCTCTTTGCCCTCCATGCCACCAAAAGATTCAAGCTTTGTGAGCTCACTAATTCTTGATGCTGAAGCTGATGAGGAAATGAAACCTAAGCAAGAAGAGGAGGCTAAAGATGTCAGCACAACTTTGGACAATGATTTAGCTTCCATTCAGTGGGTTCATGGAGAAAAGTGTGTTTATGAGGAGAATGAAGGAAATGCATTTGCTCTCAATGGAAAATGCATAAGCTCTTTCTTCTTTCCCTTATTGGAGATTAAGGAGGAGATGAGTGGTTGTGAGAACAAGGATTCAGCTTCACCCCCAAAAGCTCTTAAGAAGAAGAAAGATTCTCATGAAGAGAATGCTTTGGGTTATGGTAATGCTGAAGAAGCTTTAGCCTTGGATGGATCTTGCTTGCAAACTCTTTTCTCTACCACATTTGATTATGAGCATGGGAATAGAAAGGAGCAAAAGAAGGGTAAAAGCAACAAGAAGCCAAAAGAATACAACCCTCCCACCCTTGCCACAGCTTCTCCCATCATGAACTTACATCCTTTAAGACTCATAGATGGAGCTATTGAGTACAAGGTCAAGTGTAAAGGTATCTCTAAACCATTTGCACATTTAAAAGCCATTCTCCATCCCACAATGAAGGAGAAGGACCCAGCAAAGGTTGAAGAGCTACTTTCTACAGTTCTTAAAGTTCACCTCACAAGTGGCACAAGCTCACCTACATCCCTCTCCACTCATCTCTCCTCCAAGGGTTCACAAAAGAGCTCTACTACTCATTTTCTCCAAATCCCTAAGGTTCCAGGCTAGGGCCAAGGTATGGTTCTACTCCATTCATTGTATATACCATTTTTATTTTTCCTTTATTGTTCTTGTGGTCTCTCTTGAACTTTTATTACACAAGGGACTGTGTAATTTAAGTTTGGGGGAGAGGTTGAGAGTTTAATGCTGTGTTTTTTTTTCTTCTTATTTTCTTTTGTGCATACTTTGAGTCTCATATCTTCATACTTTGCATTGTGAATAGTTATGTTTTACAAAAACCAAAAAAATGAAATTTTTTTCAAAATTACAAAAAAATGCATATAGGATCATATTTTCTTTCTTTTTAGGATTGAGTCTAGTCTCCATATCATTTAGCTTTGCATTTGCATCCATATGCATAGGGAGCAATGATATCACTTCCTTGTAGGGTGTTGTCATTTGAGATGAACTTGGTGCTCTAGTTAGTGGTTCTTTGATGCTTTTGATGCTAGTTAGAAAGTAAGGATGCACCATGTTTGGATAAATTGTCTGGATTTCCTTTATTTAGCTGAAGCAAGCATGAATTGCATTTCATCCTATCAATTTAAACCTTAATCTTCACAATGAATTATCATACTTGTGCATTCTTGTTTGAGCTCATGGATACCACATACATATTTGGGCTATCTTTCTCCTTTTTGCCACTCTCTTGTTAGCCCAAATAGCTGACCACACCTTAAACTAAACCTTCTTTTAAGCCAAATTTCTTGTGTGCATGTGAGGCCTTATCTTTTGATTGAACTTAGCATAAAGTGTTAGGTTTAGAACGACAATTCTTGGCTTTCATGTAGAACTAGCTCTCACATCATTGAGCTAGACATAGGCTTAGGGTTGGTTAAGTTGGGAATGGGGCTTGTTGCTTAAAAAGAAGAGATGTTTGTGAACATTGCAAGAGTTTGTTGGAAAGGAAAAGAAAAGAGGGTTCAAGAGCAAAATATGGAAAGTCTAGTTTGAAATGGTTGGCAAGCAAGTGTTGAGAAGAAAGCTCTTAGTGCAAAATAGATGGGTAGATCTCTAAGTTTGAAAAAGAAACAAAAGATAAGAGCCTAAAAAAAAAAAGAGGGCCAAGAAAAGAAAAAGGAAGGGATCTATCTAGAAAGAAAAGAAGAGCTAAGTAAGGTGAAGTTTCAAAAGCCATACCAATGAATGAAAAAGGAGCTTCCCTTAAAAGTTTATAAATGTGTGAAGTGGGATGATCATGTGGGAATGCAAGGCAATAAAGAAGCCTTGAAGAAAGGGTAGAATTAAAGGTACTTTGATTGGGATTAGAGATTTAGGTTGATTACAAGATGGGGCATTTGGGTAGATGAAAGTCTAGTCTTGTATGCATCACTTGTTCTTTACCTTTAGCATTATGTCAAAGTTCAATCCTTCTTGAGAGATCCCTTGTTTTAAATAAAGCCCTATGATTGAGGTCATCTTTACCTCAAAACCTTGCCCCTAAAGCCAAATGAGTTCATTCAAGTTTGCATAAGGATGATCCATGGTTTGAACTTAATGAATGTTAAAGGATGAATGCTTGTAGTGCTTGTGTTAGGTTGAGCCTTGGATATTTCATATTGTGATGAGCATGGCTAACTCTTTTGGAGTAGGTTAGCATCAACTGCATCATAGAATCAAGAACTAGAACATCAATTTGATCTCTTTTGTTGATGCATGTGGATCTGAGCTCCCACCTTCAAACCTCTCTCTCATTCTTCTCTTTGGTTTTGCTTGAGGGCAAGCAAAGGATAAGTTTGGGGGAGTTGATATTCATGCATTTTCAAGGTTTTGATCATGTCTTTTAGCTTCCTTTCCATTATTTTTCATTGCATATATGCATATTAGGTTGCATTTGTGCATTAGTTCATCTTTTCAGGTGGTTGGATGGATGCATTGAAGATTTGGAGAGGTTTGGAGGCAAACTGAGCTTAAGTGGGAGCATAAGCAAAGAAGAAGCAAAGGAACAAGTCTAATGGAGCCTAGCGACCGAGCCTAGCGGCCAAGAGGTGGTCGCTAGCCAAATACGAGATGAAGGAAGTACCTAGCGACCACCCTTAGCGACCGGACCCATGTCGCTATGGATTTGCGAGATAACGGGAGGATGTAGCGACCTACTCCAGCGGCCGGACCTAAGCCGCTAGCGACCGCTCCTAGCAGCTTCACCAAGGCGCTACGACCAGTCCGAACATGACCAAATGTTGACTTTTTCTTATCCTTTGTTGACCTTCCTATTTTTTTTTGGGTTAACCCATGTTTGTTAGGTTAACCCAGGTTTTTAGGAAGCTAGTATAAAAGGTCCTTAGACCTAATTTTAGAAGGGGGCTCTCTTCTCCTCTTTTCTCTTGAAAAATCACAAAAACCTCTTTGTTCTTCATCTCTTATCTAAGCAAGTACTTCTTTTTTGGTGTTTCTTCCTTTTATTTTTGTTTATTCTTGCTAATCTCTTGATTATGCACTTCTCAATCATGAGTTTGTGTGTTTTCATGGAGATTAGTGAGTAGTTCTTCTTTAAGCTCTTGGGTTAGGTAGGTTGATGGTGATTAATGGTTGATTAGGGAAGTTTAGGGCTAGAAATGTTTAGATCCTTTCATATTTAGTGTCCTTAATGCTTGGTTAGCCTTGTTTAGGTTGATTTAGATCTTAGGGAATTCCCCACCCACAAGGTGTTTGATGAAATTCCCCAAAGAACTAAATATGAGGTTTGCATGCTAGCTCATGAGAGTGATTGCCTAGGATGCTTATTGGTTGATAGAACTGCTTCTTAATGCTTGTTGATTGTCTTTTCACAAATGAAAATTTGGTTTGATAGATGATTAATGAAGGGATTAGTGTCATGAGAATGAATTAGTCTTGTTTAGAGTTCTTAACCTAAGGATCATTGATTGTTGAACTTCCCTAGTTGTCTCTTAATCACTTGAGATCATTGACCTTGACCCAAGGGCTTATCTTTCTTTATTTGAATCAATTTCTCTGTTTTATGTGCATTGCTCTGTTCTTTCTTATCTTTTTTTTGTCTTGTTTGCTTTATTTTACTTGTTTGTTTGATCTTGTTAGTATTAGAACCATATCAAAAAACCTTTGATTAAGTTTAGATTAGATAGTTTCATGTATTCTTAGTGTGTTAATCTTAACCCATATGGATTGAACCTCAACTCTACAATGATATGAGTGGATTGAGTAATTGATAGTGATTGCAAAACTCCTCTTATCAACTACAGGCTCCAAGCAGTCATAAGCATTTGAGAACCGCATAACATTATTAAGTGATGACCGATCACCACTTTAATATACTTGATCATGGACCATATTGTATGGCGAGCTAAGAAGTCTTACTAATATTGCAACAACTCCATGATCAATCACCACTTCAGTACCTCCCAGATGTTCCAGATACAATATTTGTTAAATCCCAAGCTGCTTCAAACTTTAGAAATTGTTCCATGAAACGAACAAAAACATGGAGCGTGTGAAGCTTGTAGGAAAACTAGATTGAACGCACATGTGACTTGAAACTAACCTGAAGCTGGGGAAAGTCATCCCACGTAAGGAACTCCACAAATCTTGGAACCAAGCCAGCTGAGTATTTGTCATCTATCGATCAAAAGCGAACAACCAAAGGTACAAGATAACCAATACACAATCAATCCCAATTCTACCACACATAAGCATATTCACAGGAGGAGGAGGAGGCGGATCTTCTCTCCTTGAATCAACTAATTCTCACAGATGGCTGAAAACGATTGGGTAACCAGTTATTTGGAGGAGACTCTCGACGTCGATCAGTTCTCGACGACGCTCGCCCTTTGCTTCGCCCGACACAAGGCAAGGAGAAAAGTACATTCCCTAGATAATCAAACAACAAATCAACCAAATAATCCATGAAGAGAGAGAGAGAAAGAGAGAGAGAGAGAGAGAGAGAGAGAGAGAGAGAGAGAGAGAGAGAGAGAGAGAGAGAGAGAGAGAGAGAGAGAGAGAGAGAACGGTGGATCAGAGGCTACGTCGGAGGAAGACCGAGAAGAAAGAGGCGTGTCGTGGCAGAGAGGATTTGGGGAAGAAAGAGAGAGTAATAAAATAATCGAGGGTAAGAAAGTAATTGTATACTCTAAAAGTAAATGTATTTTTGTAAGTAGTGTATTGTTGAAAAATGGTATGTTGAATGTGGTATTTCTAATAATTTCTCTTCTTTCGCTTAAATTAAAATTTTATAAAATATATATTCTCGCGATTTCGAAACGCGGGTCAAAATCTAGTTTCGCTTAAAACAATATCTTAAACTTCCCTATTTTTTTCTTAATTATTAGATAAACATTCGAATTCATCCTTGACAAAACTATACAGAAACATATCTCTAACCACTCTTTTTCAAGCAAACCCTCTTTTTCAAACCCAGCTTTCTCCAAGACCTTCTGAGACGCTTTGTTCTCCACTTCCACCACCGCTTGTAGCCTCACCACCGCCGGGAAAACCTGAAAAGCTTGTTCCACCGACATCCTCACCGCCGCCGTGGCTATCCCTCGTCCCCAAAACGCTTTGGCAACGGCGTATCCAAGGTTGGCCCGGCACTGACCATCGCCAGAATCGGGCTTGACGGAGACATAACCGATCGAACGCCCGTCGTCCAGGATAGAGATGGAACGGCGCCATGGGTGTTGTATGGCCTTGGTTAAGATGTGTTGTTTGGCTTCTTCCACGGTTTTTATGGAGGCCCATCGTAGGTAACGTGTGACGTCATCATCACCGGCCCATTTAAGGACGTCTTCTGCATCTGATATATTAAACGGCCGGAGGAGAATTTTTGGTGATTCCATGGTTACAAGTTGTAACCTCGAAAAAACTTATGTATGCGACAACGGACTAAGAACAACACAGCCTTGGCTTTATGTGGCAAAATTTATGTATGCGACAACGGACGTCTAAGAACCACACATACTTGAATAAGAAATATTAATTAATCGGTTGGTATATATATAATAAGAACAAACAACATATTTCGATGACAACCACTGGGCATGCTAAAATACTTAAACGTATACGAACTAGGAACAGCGCATACTTGACTTTATGTGGCCTTTTCTAATATTTTTCATATTAACAAAAATGTTTTGTTGCTCGCGCGGTAAGAGTAGAACTTTATATTAGCAAACACATTGGCTTTGAGAAACATTGCACAACATGTATCGCCTCCTCCGTGTTCATTTCGTGCGGTTTGTGGAAGAAATGAATAATTTTGTCATTAGAAGTTAGAACATCATTTGTATTTATACTATTTTAAACCGTACTAGTTACCGTTAAAATCTAATTGAATATGTTATGTGATGAATTATGGAAAAAAAAAAAGGTCACAAAACCATCTTCTTCCCCGATTTAATCACGTTAAGAAAATTATTGTTATTGTAGTTTATTCAGACTTTTTTTTTTCCGGATCGAGGCAATTGAACAAGAAAAACGATGAAGAAATTGAGAAAAGTCACCAACCATATATATATATTAGCACGACTTAAAAATGATAGGAACATGGAAACAAAAGCCACCATCACTCGTTACCGTAAACATCTTTTTACTTGCAAATCATTGCGGTAAAAACCGGATATCATTAAGTAACTTCTCCATTTCGATCTCCCCTTTCTTTTACAAAACTATACAAGAACATATCTCTAACCACCCCTTTGCAAAAACCATACCTTTTAAGCAAACCCTCTTTCTCAAACCCAACTTTCTCCAAAACCTTCTGAGACGCTTTATTCTCCACCTCCACCACCGCTTGTAGCCTCACCACCGCCGGAAAAACCTTGAAAGCTTGTTCCACCGCCATCCTCACCGCCACCGTGGCTATCCCCCGTCCCCAAAACTCTCTAGCGACGGCATATCCGAGATTCGCACGACAACTACCATCGCCGGAATCAGGCCTGACGGAGACGCAACCGATCGAACGACCGTCGTCGAGGAGAGAAATGGAACGGCGCCATGGGTGTGGTATGGCCGTCTGTAAGATGTGTTGTTTGGCTTCTTCCACGGTTCTAAGGGAGGCCCAACGGAGGTAACGTGTGACGTCATCGTCACCGCCCCATTTAAGAACGTCTTCGGCGTCTGAGAGATCAAACGGCCGGAGGAAGATACTTGGTGATGATTCCATGGTTATGGTAATAAAAGTTGTGTAACTTGTACCGCAATTAATAAACTTCATATAACGGTATGTACCAGAAAAATTAAAAAGAGATGATTCTATTGGGCTTAAAAGGCCCATTAATTGTTTCGGCCTATTAATATCCCGTAAAATTACTAATTTACCCTCTTTTTTATGTATTTCACTCTCATCTCTTACTCTCTTCTTCTTCTTCAACAATCTCTGTGTGTTAGCATAAACCCTAAATCGGAATCGGAATCGGAATCTCTCACTCTCTGAGACTATGGATCCGTTATCGGTGCTGAAGGATTTCACGACGCGAGGAGACCTCGAGAAAATCGAGCGGGTCGGAGTCAATTACCGATTCGGGTCGGAGTATTCGTTTCCGTGCGCGACGGAGACGGCTTACAGATCGAAAGGTGGAACTCTCTACACTCTGGAGGCGTTGGTACACTATGTGAAGAACCACCACCTGAAACTCGGGGAGTACATGCAATCCACCGTCAAAAACGCTGTCCCGGCGGTGACTTTACCAGATCGGAAGCCTCTCCTCGATTACCTCACCGGAAGAGTAGCTTCCTCCGACTCAATCGACTACCTCCTCCTCCAGCAGCAGAACGCGCAGAGCCAGAAGCAGAACGAAGAGTACCGACCGGATCAGGACAACTCTGCGTTCGTTTCTCGAGAGAGCGCCATCGAAGACATGGAGGTCGAGGATTTCGGTAAATCCGGCGAGGATGTTGACTACATTATGCTGATCCGATCCAACGAGAGGCCGTTGAAGAGCAGAGACGCGATTCTTCAGTGCAAGAACAGAGATTTCTACAGCGTGTTGGTGAACTCGACGAAGAGGGAAGAGGAGAGGCAGAGGATCGAGTCTCACCAGAGGAAAGATGGGTTAGTTGCGAAGAGTAGGTTGATGGGTGCTGAAGAGAGAGGCATTGTAGGGTTTAGTGGAGGCGGAGATGATTCTGGTTACGACGCAAACCCAAAGTCTAAGCTTCATTTCAAGGCGGGGAAGATTGGAGAAGGTGTGCCGATAATTCTTGTGCCGAGTGCGTTTCAGACGCTGATCACTATATACAATGTGAAAGAGTTTCTTGAAGATGGAGTTTATATACCGAACGATGTTAAGGCCAAGCAGATGAAAGGGGTGAAGCCGGATTGTATTACGGTTCAGAAGAAGTTTAGTAGAGATAGAGAGAGAGTTGTGACTGCTTATGAAGTTAGGGACAAGCCATCGGCTTTGAAGCCTGATGATTGGGACCGTGTTGTTGCGGTTTTCGTGTTGGGGAAAGATTGGCAGTTCAAGGACTGGCCTTTCAAGGACCATGTTGAGATCTTCAATAAGAGTAAGCAACAATGATTCTAGAGGAGTATTATTAGATGCTAAAGCTCAATTTTTTTTGGTTTTTCTTGGGATTGAAAGTTGAATGAGTTGAAGAATCTCGTGTGGTTTTTGGTTTCCTTCTATTGTTTGCAGTCATTGGCTTCTTCTTGCGGTTTGAAGATGATAGTATTGAATCAGCGAAGACGGTGAAGCAGTGGAATGTGAAGATTATCTCGGTGAGAAACTTAACACACACCTCTTTTATCTGCTGTTATGTGAATACTGTCATCGAAATATGATAAGGAACTTCTTCTGTGTGTTTCTGAACTAATCAGATCAGTAAGAACAAGCGGCATCAAGACAGGGCTGCAGCATTAGAAGTCTGGGAAAAACTTGAGGAGTTTGTTCGGTCTCGGTCACATTCTTAGACCATGTGCAACGCAAGGATCGATCCGTCCCGAAGAGTTTTAAGAGCTGAATCCTTCGTGACGTGTCAGCTTCTGATTGGTCGAGCCTTTCACTATTTAAAAAAAAAAAAGAAAAAAAAGAAAAAAAGGGTTAAGGATTCTCCTTGGGTATCAGCGTTGCTGATGCTCTTAGTATCTATAGCTGTAGAAAGTCACTAAATGTATCAACTTTCATTCTTGTTACTGATTATCTTTTACACTTTCTGTAACATTAGCAAGATAAACATAGTGAACATGTAATGCAATGTGGTTGTTTTTAAAAGTTGTTCATCAGCTTTGTTTGTTTGAAGTGTCTTGGTCTCTTCCAAAGGTGGGATATCTATCAATACATTTTTGATGTACTATTATATCATGTTTCTAGATCTTGCAATACAAAAAGTTTTCCAAACATTCACAAGGTTCAGAGACTTGAAACTTTCTTGTTAACAAATGTCGCATAAATTCAAAAACAAATGTAAATGGGGTATTGGTCAGCTTCTTCTCATCTTGTTTCTTACAGGTTGATGTTTCAAGAAGACCAGCCGTTAAGTTCTCCTTGATGGTTTCCTCTTATATCTAACTTTATGCTTGCCGCTTAAAGTCTGACGCAAGTTCTTCTTGCCGTTAGGATATCTTTTTGTATATACTATTTTTGGGTCTTGAGTTTGAACCCAAAACATTTAGATTTCTACCATGGAAACCAATATTTGTTTCAGAGTGCTAATGTTCTGTTCTTCAAACTGTGTTCTGAAAAAGTAATGTTTATTGTAAAAGGTAAAGAGATCCAACATGCTCTCTGTAGCTACAAACCAAATATCATCCCGGAGAGTACGGATTCACGGAGCATAAAATAATACATAACACAAAATCACAAACGAAATGTGAACAAATAGAGAAAAATAAAGAATACAATCTGAGTGGCACAAAAGCTTCATCGGTTTCAGGGGAAACGTGAATAGTTGAAAATCAGTATTTCAAGAAGATTGCGATGTAGGAAGCCGCAGAAAGGAACGTGAGAAGAGGATAGGAGAACTTGATAGAGCTTCCATCAGACGATGGTCCGTCTCCTTCTCCTACTGGTACGTTTTTCGATCCATTTCCTGGTCCTAACAAAATAAATCACCAACATGGATGCTTTAGATAACAAAAGAATATACTGAGATTGGTGTTTCTTCCTTACATCTGTTTAAAAATCATTTACCTGAAGACTTTGGTGAATCTGCAGGAGAGTCAGCAGTAGAACCACCACCTGCAAAAATGTAATAATACCGCATAAGATTCACAAGTATTGGGGTTGGGAGCCAGTCCTCATATAAGTGCTTTTCTTGAAAATTCTTACCGTTGTTACAGCGACTGACAGGAGGGGTCTGAACATTACAAGCCCTTGGCAACGCAAGAGCCTGTGTTTGGTTAACGTTGATACCGAGCTGAGAGCCTCCACCGTTGAGGACTTGACACAAACAGTCAGGGGAAGACTGGACTACGTTACTCAACTGACTGCAGCATTGCTGAGACGGAGCGGTGGTGTTTCCGGTTATGTAGTTGAGACACGGCGACATGCTGATCAACGCGCTTGTGCAACTTGACTGAGCAGAGACCCTTGTGGAAGACAAGACAGCCATAAAAACTGTGAGGCACACTAAACTCATTCCCATCTTCATCTTTTCCTTGAGATGTGCTTGGAGAGAGTAGAATCCCTTTTTAAGTTTTTGTTTTGTTGGGTTGTGTTGTGTTTGTTTGTTTGATTGGATTTGTGGAGTCTTTGGGGATTAAATGAAGGATATAAATAAGGAATTTAGGGAGTAAAAAAAAAGACAAAAGGTGGCTTAATTTTGGTGACCAACTCTCTCCTACTTTTCTAACAGTTTCTATGTCTCAAGTATTACGTCTTTTTGGTCTGTTTCGACACGAAGTGTTGTGTTGTGAACATAACTGATACCCTTTTTTTTTTTTTTTTTTAGGACGGTCGTCTATGTGACGGTCTAGGCTGGGTTGCTGAGCTACTTCTTGATTAAGGTTTTGTGAGTTTTGCTAATTACTATATAATACAGTGATTGTTTTTGTATTGTTGTTATTTCCTTTTTCTTGAGATGACACATTTGTTTGACTTGACCAACAGGTGTCGAAAAATCTCAGTTAGGACATTGTCTTTTATAGGTGTTGTGACGTTCTAGATTTAAAATATGTTTTCAAAGCTTGCTTTAGATTCAATGGTTAGTGCATTTTAGTCATATGGTTGCCGCGTTTTTAAAGGAAAAATTCAACTATCTATCGTATAGAAAGATAACACTAAAAATACTAGAAACCAAGGAAAATTAGCAGCCGTGAATGACATGTGTTCGTATTGCAAGAGTTTAGAAAATCTGGGTTACATGTACAAGGTCGGATTCGAATCATTTATGACTCTTTAAATCTACACGAATGAATAATTTATCTAACGTACCAAAAACTTTTGCATTGGTAACATGTGAATTTTTGTTACTTTTGTAAAGCGATCATTTTGTATTCACTCAACAATATATTAACGGTAGTTAAGTTAAAATGGAATCTCTTGTTTAGTTACCAAAACAGAACAACCATGAAAGAGTGGTTCATCAAATACAATCCGAGCCGAGCTAGACAGCTATCTACCACACTCATCTTCGCACGTGTAAGCACCTCATTGGCGAACTCACAACCAAGTACCACCAACGACCTTATTAACGATAAAATATAACATAATTAGTTATAGTAGTTGACCTATACACACTTCCTTCGTTCCCTCCACTTTTGTCTACCTATAAAACAAATCCCACGATTGCTTACTTCTCATCACAAACATACAACACACACTTCAAACACAGAACAAAAAAAGAACAACAAACAAAGCTTAGTCGATCAGCAATGTCGAGGATTCTGGTTATAACCGTCGTGGTGGCTTTAACCGCAGTGCTAGCTTTTCCGGTTAGCAGCCAGCAACCGCCGCTTAGCCAATGTACTCCGTCCATGATGACCACCGTAGGTCCTTGTATGAGCATTTTGACCAACGGCAGTGCCAACGGAACTTCACCTTCGTCTGATTGTTGTAACTCATTGAGGTCTTTGACTACCGGAGGAATGGGATGTCTCTGTCTTATTGTCACCGGAAGTGTTCCTTTTAATATTCCGATTAACCGTACAACCGCCGTCTCTCTTCCACGTGCTTGTAACATGCCTAGAGTCCCTCTTCAATGCCAAGGCAAATAAATACAATAACTCCTCTCTTTACATTACATTTTATGTGCCAGACTGAATCAAATTATCTAATTTTTTTATTTTTTACATTCTTTTTGAACAGCCAATATTGCTCCAGCTGCTGCTCCTGGTAAGCAATTAATTACATGATCATCTCAGTAAACCACATTAATTAGTTTTCTTGGAATATAGATCGATGAGACTCTTTTTTTTATCTTTCTGGTATGTAACAGGACCTGCTTCTACATTTGGACCGGCCATGTCTCCAGGTCCAGCAACAACTCCAATTGTTCCAGAGCCGACTCCAGCAGCTCAGACACCACAGTCCGATACCACCAGACCTTTTACACCAACAGTGGACGGTTCTGCTCCTACGGCTGATGACGGAGGAAGCACCAGTCGACCTTCTCTCACTCCTTCATCCGCCTACGCTCTCTCACCATCCCTTCTCTTCTTCGGCGTCAGCCTCTTAGCTCTCAAATTCTACTGATTTCATTGTTCATTTGCTTTCCTTTGTCTTCCTCATGTGATTTTATTTATGCATTGTCGATTTATATAGAGAAGGAAAAAACCATTTATTTGGTCATTGCTTTGTAAAACAATAAGCTTGTGTATATTTGTTGTTTTGTGCTATTGTCATTGTTTTGGGTGAGATTTACTTTGTACTGTCTGAAGTAATATATCATTTGCTTGGTACTCAATGCTGATTGATTCTCAAACTAAAAATAAAAATTGTCAAAAACACAATATCCAAACAAAAGCAAATGTCAGAGCTGAACAAACGTAACTTCTGGAACCAAACACAAACTAAACTCAGACAGCAGCAGTTGTGACGTCCTTTACGGACTGGCGCCAAGCGTAATGACGAGCTCCGTCTTTGTCGACAATCTTGATCACGAAGTTGGGTGGCGCAACGACAAGTCTTGATCGGATCTCAAGTATGCATTTGTCGACCAGTTCAATGGCTTCTTCTACAGACATGTCGCTGCGGTAATGCCTGTCCATCGTGGAGAGGGAGAAGTAAGAGCCGTAGCCGAAAGCTCCCTTGTCAACTTTGTGAAGGGTTGCAATGTAGTCGATGTAGTAAAGGGATGCACCGCTCTCATCGTCGTAGCCAGCCATCAGGATATTCACAGAATACGGATTCTGATCAAACAGAGCAATTCAAGCAATGAGTTACCTCAAATTCGTTGCCATCAATGATAAGAGGCCAATCGTAAACAAAGATAGAAACAAGGAGATCCAGAACAAAGGTCATATGGACTGATCACAAACTCGCCTAGAGTATCAAATTTACATAATCAGGTCATGTAAACCAGAAAGAGCACAACCATAACAAAGCTTGGAGATACGAAGCTATTAGTTTTAACCCATGTTTCATCTTTTCCACACACAAAAAAAAAAATTGCATCAATATTAAAGACGATTACTACTGCAATTCTTGTAGTGATCAATTGACTATAGACCACCATATACCATCCTTTTATATGGCATACCATTACGGAACAGGATAATAAGTTCTCGTCACGCTCCAATCCAAACAGTGTCTAATGATTCAGAAGTCCTAACCAATCGAACCTAACTAAATGATTCAAAACTTAAAGAGTCATCTCAGAACCACTTGAATCACAACAATACTGGACACTGCCACATAGAAAAGGAAGTGAAACCTGAGAGACCACGAGCTTAAGAAATAAAGAACATTTGCTATCAGCAACCTTAATATCATCATAAAGCACAGACATTGCAGAGGATTCACACAACTCTTCAGTCAAAACGATTTCGAATTGAAATGAATCAAAACAAGACATTTAAAATGAATCAAAATAACCCAAATCATCAGTGAAAAGAAAGAAAGCCAGAAAGAGGAATAGCAGAGGTCACCTTCCTCAGCGCGGTGGCGAGCTCTCCGCGAGTGAAGTTGGCGGCGGCGGCGGTAGTCAAAGGAATTCCATTGCGGAATTTGTACAAGGACACATTCTTCTGAACGTACTCCGTAAACTGAACCCTATCAACCCCAATTCCAAAACATTAATACTAACTCACCGCAGAAACTTTCAACACAACGAGTCCGAGAAAGAGGAGTATCAGGATTAGGAATTTACCGGTCGCCTGGCTCGCCGCTGGCAGCGACGAGCTTGTGGGAGTCAAGTACCATGATCTTGTCCTCGTTGTTTTTGTGGAGAAGGATACTGTGAACCGCCGACGTGTCCGCCGCGACGATGGCGAATCCATTCCCGACTAAACCGAATACACACTCCATCGTCTCTTCTATTCCACAGATCTGCTTGTATCAGAACTCAATTCGTCGTCCGTCGATTTCCAATTATGCTTTTCTCCGGCGTCTGCGACGAGAAACGGAATCTAATTTTCGATGGTCGAGTCTCGAGTGATATAAGAAACTCAAAAAAGAGCGTCTTGCCGAACAAGACATCTTCGAGTAACTTTGGCTTTTGCTCTCTTTGGGGAGAAGAAGGGCAATTTGGTCAATTCCATCGTCAAGGGTATTATAGTCATATCAAAGCCTCGATATGAAAATACTCAAAATAGGCTTTTACTGTAAGGCCTGTAGTCATATCAAGGCTTCGATATGCAAATGGGCTTTTATTAAAAGGCCCGTCGTTCTCTAAATATCCCGGCCTTCTGATTTCATTTTTTTTAAGTTTCGTAAACCACTTGGGTGCGTTTTGCTGACAGGTTCATCTTCGATTCGAATAATTACCGTAATCATATATTTTTATCACTGACATTTTCAGCTTACTGGTTCACAAATATAAATGTTTGAAAAAGATCCACACCGTGTAATCAAACACGTACGGATGTTTTATTATTTATGAAACAGAGGAGATCCGTTTTACAACCATGTACAACTCGATAGACTGAAGTTTCAGAACGTCGCCGTATTTTTATTACACCGTCAGACATATACTTAACGTTTTCTCTCTTCTTCAAAGACTTCAGGTGCATTCTCAAAAACCGGCCATGTTAAAGATTGATTGGAACGATGGCTTGCGTCTCTCCGGAAACTGATGGCTACCAATCGTAGGTGCAAAGTGGGAATAATTCTGGCTCGTAAACAACTTCTCCGCCAGTTTACTTCCTACACCAAAGCTCAGCTTCGTCGCCACCGTCTCGAGGTTGCTCAACAGATTGTCTTGCCCTAAACCCAACCACACAAGTTACACCTTTGAGAGTGAGACGACGTGCACTAAAAAGAGGAAGAACTTTAGAAACTATATTAAAAACACTTTTTCTTTACCTGCAAGGAACGTTCTTGTGCAGTTGGACGCATGAATACCAAACCCTACCGACACAAAGTTTTCACTCTGAGAGAGTAAAGCGAATGGATGACCTGCCGGAATGATAAAGACCTCGCCTTTGCACACGCGTGACACAAACTTGTGTACTTGTCCGCTCATTTCTTCTTCTTCTTCCTCTTCTTCTTGTCCTGGTCCAAACCAGGGTTGTTGTTGTTGCGCTCCTTGGGATGTATAAGGACTAGCCATCTCAAAGCGGGCGCAACCATTCTCCACGAATGTTACGAATGTTGTCTTTGAGTTATATTGAGGAAGGAACAAGGATCCCTGCATGTTTACATAGCCTTAGTGATTGAACAAGGACGAAAGCATAGGGATTAATTAACGATTGTCTAGATTGTAGACCTTTGTCATGTTAGCCCAAGCAACGGATATGTCAAGATCTTGGAGCTGACTAAAACCCTCTGGATGTACTTCGTGGAAATGGCCAAAGTCGTTGGAGTAGGTAGTAGTATCTTCTGTAAAAATATTGAAAGGGCCCTGATAGTGCTCCTGTCTTTGTCTTTGTGCTTGTCTTTTTTGTCTTTGTGTTTGTTTGAAGGAGAAGTAGCGTGTTCGGTAAGTTCCTTGATCTGGTCAGGAGAAACTCTCCGTATAATCCCTTGTCCCATTTGTTGTGATCCCCTAATCAATCTTTCTACCAATTCTTCCGGTATCTACAGATTCAATAATACAAAACTTGTTATCACATATCGTTTCGAAATCCACGATACACACGAAGAAGTTAAGAAGCATACGTACGTTGAAGCTGGCAGAGAGTACTTCCTTGCTAAACCCAGTGAAGTAGGATTGCTGGAACTGGGATCGAGAAGGGAAGTTAACCTAGGAAAACAAAATTGAAGGTTTGTTAATCACTAAATGAAGTGATGAAAATGAGAAAAATACACAATTAAATTAAGTAAAAGGACCTGGAAGTGGCCTGGAGTGTTGACGGGGACGGCGATCTTGGCGAGACGGAGAGGAACGGTGTCGTTAGTGTTTGTGAAAAAGTGTGTGACGCTGGAAGGAACTCTCACCACATCACCTTTGTTTATTTGAAACGATTCCTTTGTCTTATCCGTCACGAAACCAATCACTCCCTCCCCTGAAATTTGTTGTTAAACATACTTGTAGTTTGTATATAGTTACTTTCTAAAGAACAAGAATCAGCATCCAAACGGTGAGGCACAAGGAAACAAGAAAAATGGATTGACCTTGTAGGACTAGAAAGACTAAATCGGCATCCAAATGGTGAGGCACAAGGAAAGTGTTAGGCTCCATCTCCATGAACAAGAATCGGTGGTTTTGGATTCCACGGAAGAGAGCCGATGATCGTGTAGTGAACTTTGGCAACATTTTCACAAAACCTTCCTTTGACTGAAAGAAGTTCTTGAAACTCCACTGCCCGAAGTGGTATGGATTCTTAGTCTCCCCTTCCTCCCATCCCTCACCGGAGCCGGAGCCGCCGCCAGGACGGCCACCAGGACCTTCTTGTCCCTCTTTCTGTGGTGGTTCGAACTCTTCGACCTCCAAACGGAAGGCCAAGCAGTGGAGAAAAGCTATGGATATGAGAAGGAGAAATGTTACGGATAGTTTGTTGTTGATCGCCATTGTTTTTGTTTAACGTGTTTCTTTTTGAGGAAAATGATGGATGTTTTAGTTTATATAGGAAAGAGAGATTGACATGCATGGTGACGAGTGTTCCTACACACCAAAACCACGATTGGGAACAATCAAACGATTATCCAAACACACAAAAACAAAACATTTAATAAATCTGGAAGTTTGTAAAGCGACACAAAGAAGTTTGATAAACATTATCTATGAGTCTCATTTTTTAAAAATTATATTATTATTTTTAATGTTTTTATATAATTTAATTAAATTAAAAAAATTTGAACCAATTATAAAAATACAAATGTTTTTTGGTTTTAAAAATAGGGTTACAAAATCTCCCTATTTAGAATTCTATCTCTTTATCTTTTTCATTTTTTTTATTATTAAAACTTTGATCAAAACTTCTTGTAAAACCTCATATAATCATGCTCTTAACATAAATGTATTTGTGTGTGATTAGTTCACACAAATTTGCCTCTTGAACACCGATAAAAACCGTATATCCTACACTTGTTAACCGATCTAAATAGGATCGATACCCATGATCTCCCGCTAAGAATAAAAAGGTATGGTTACAACCACCATTCCGACTGCTGGCTCTGTCATACATCATCAGCAATTTGCTCGATAGACTTAAGATTTTCTCTTTCTAAAATGTGTTTAGAACATAAGAATCTATTTAAGAATATAAAAATCCAATAAACCAAAGAAAAGAAAAACTAAAAAGCCTAAAAATAATCAAAGAAAAATTTACACAAATACCGTACGCAACTTTGAACCGACAGTATATAGAGATACGAAAATATGTTTTTTCTTGTTTCTGAATTTTAGCTTATATATATGGTTTTATAGAATCTGTTTGGATGGTCTCAAACATGTATGTTTTGACATTTGAATTCACATTTTGCTATAACCATTATGTGTTGACCGGCTTTTTCCCTGTGTTTGATAAAAATGTGTTCACGAGTTGGTGTAACAATTTGACAGGAAGAATACAAACATAGAAGATATGGATAACACTTGGGTGGAACTGGTACGGAAGATAAGTACGAAAGTGGATCTTGCTTCTCAATGATGCTACTACTTACTACGTGTCTTGTCTTCCACTTCGAATGGCATGACTAAGACACTCCCATTTTATTTTGTTTTCTTTTATCTTATTATACTTGTATGATTTTTTTTTGTCAACATAACATGCCTTTCTGTCGAATTTTGGTTAGTTTAAACCAAAAAAGAAATTGGCATTGGTCCCTCATTGATCAGAGCATTAGTTCACCAAGAGTTTAAATTTGTTAATTATCACTAAATTTTTAAATAACAACAGTACACCATATTTTTCAAAAGAGACATATATTTACAATTTGTACCTTTTTCCTTAAATGTTGTGAATTCCTTCTTCAATATAAACCTCAAATCAAACTCGAGAAAAAGCGGGAAAATGGTCAGCCATAGAAACAAATGGTCAATATAAATTGTCTATTATCATCCATGATGTAGTATCATTATAGAAGGGGGAGACTACTACTTTTTATGTCATAATTTTCAGATTTCTTTTTCTTTTTCAGTTTTCATGGCTTCCTCAGAGCCCTCAATGCTTCCTATTGATATCATAGAAGAAATATTTTGTAAGATTCCAATAGAATATCTGACACAATTCAAATTGACATGCAAACAATGGCACGTTCTCTTGAAGGACAAGAGATTCATCTACAAATACTTGAATCTTGTCGAAGAAAGATTCATAAGGATCGATCACACGGTTCAGATCATCGATCCTGCGCAAGGAGCTCGCTCATCTTCACAAATACCAGACGAGTTTCACGATATATCTGAGATTTCAACTACGGTTCATTGCGATGGATTGTTGTTATGTAGATGCAATAACACAGCATCAAGAAGCTGTAAACTCGCGGTTTGGAACCCGTTCTTGAAACGTATCAAATGGATCAAACCTATGGATTTTTACTCTGCTAATGATTCCTACGGTATAGGATACGACAATGTATCTCGTGATGAATACAAGATTCTACGGATTTTCAATGGAGAGCTTGAAGACGACGAGATAGAAACGGTTGGATCTTGTGCACCAGTGATTCAGATCTATGATTTCAAATCTGATTCTTGGAGAGTTGTTGATGCTACTTCTTTGGATTGGTCTATTGATCCACCTTGCAATGGTGTTTCCGTGAAAGGAAACATGTATTGGGTTACACATTGGAACAACAAACCCGAAATGTTCATCCTAAGTTTTGAATTTTCGACAGAAACATTCAAACACGTTTGCAATCTCCCATTCAAATGCGGTGTATTAGACACAGCAGCCTTGTCATGTTTTGGAGGAGATAGACTTTCTTTGTTACGTCAAGGTGAAGAAACAACGAAGATTGAAGTGTGGGTCACAAACAAGTTGAACGAGGAGGTTGTCTCGTGGACCAAGTACATAGACGTGACAAATCCCGAACTCCCGTCGTTACATACCGATCAAGATCTCGCTCATCCTAGTTACTTCATTGACAAGAACGATAGTATCATGGTGTGGTGCGAGAACGTGGTTGAAGATGAAACAGATGATTATGTTTGTGTTAGCGTTTACGAGATTAGTAAAGATGGGATTGCTAGAAAGCAAGTTGAGACAGGAAGATGTGATTTGCGCAGCTATGATAGGCCTTTTGTATGTGGCTATGTATACCTTCCAAGTCTGGTTCCGGTTCCAGAATAGAACCTGTGAGAGTCGTTTGTTATGTCCTTAAGCTTTGTACTGTTTTTCTTTCTTTCATGTTATGTATCAAGTTTTAACTTTAAATCCATGGCGAAAATTTCAATAAGCAGCTGTGAAGTACTTTAAGATCATACTGTTCGATGATGAACTTTAAAGAGATTGATTCAAAGGAGAAACATCTTGTTAAGTTCTTTGAAACACATGGACCTTTGTTAATTCAAGTAATCATTAGGACAACATTGTAACTAAAGATATTGGTCCTAAAACCCTTACAAATTCAAAAAGAAACATTCTCTCAAAACATTATAGTTTATAGTGTTGAAATTGTAGATGGGTTTTAGATGAGCAAACCTTGTTTTCATCTCTTCTGTCTCTTGTTTCCTCCGGCTTTGCCTCCACGAAACCCGCCTTTGAAATCATTCGTCGTCTCTGCAGTGTTCTGCTTGCTCAGTCCTTTCCTTCCACCATGACCAAACTTGGAATCCCTAAACTCCCTCTTCTTATTGTTCATCCTCGAAGTAGGCTTGCCTTTGCCTCCTGATCGATCACCAGGAGACACACCTGGTCTTTTCTTGCCTCCTCTCTGGAAACTCTTTCCGTTTCCAAACTCAAGATCAAGCTCTCCTGCTCCCTTCTCACTAAACCCGCTCTGTTGCCTCTGTTTCCTCCACTTCTTCACAGACTCAATGTCATCCTTCTTCTGCTTAGCACGGTCCTTCATCTTCTCAGACTGTACTGCCTTAGCCATCTTCTTGTTATCCCTAGCTTTCCTCCTCTCTTCAGACTCCTCCATCTGTTTCTTCTCGTACAGAAGCTTACCCTTCACTTTCTCCATGTGTGTATCTGACTTCACCATCTCCGCGTAGTAATCAGACGGCCTGAGGAAAGGCAGTCCCATCTCCTGGAGCTTCTCGAACGCTTGCCTCGTCCCTTCGAGAGCTTGAGTGTAGAACGCCATCTCTCTAGCGAGGTCGTCGTTTACATCAACGGCTTGTCCCTGCTCGATCTCAACGGTGAGCTTGTGAGTCCAGTCAACATCTTCCGGCCAGCTAATGTCTTGAAGTTTATCAAGCAAACCATCTCTGTTGTATACAGCAGTCTTTGTCGGCTCAGGTAACTTTTCAGTGATCTCGTTTTCTGAATCGGAATCTGAAAGTGATTCTGCTTCAGAGTCGGATGCTCCGTCTTCATCAACCATGTTCATCTCATCATCTTCCACAAAATCATCTTCAAATGGCGACATCTGCTCCAAATTTTATAAAGGTTTCAAATCAATACAGGAACATATAGACTAATACATAACAACAAGAACAGCAGAAAAACTCCAACTTGAGAGATGGTACCAATACAAATATTCAGACTTTCAAGCATCAATACAGGGGCGGTCTCTGAAACTAGGACTTCTATGTCTCAGAAGGAACGAAAGATTGAAGCTTTAATAACCTAGGTAAGGTCTATTACAGTAGAAGGTGAACGAAGTAAGGTTTTATCAATCTAATTTTACTTTTGAGATTACTAAGAAGATATACTCTGAAATCGACATGAAGCTTTCAAGGAAAAGAAGAAAACTTACGGTTAACAACGAAGCCACACGAAGAAGATTGAAGAACTTTGCTTGTGAAGGGTTTTAGAGAGAGTGAACGACGGCGCGAGAAGAAGAAGAAGAAGAAACCAGTTAAAAAACAGGGTTCGGCAAACCCTTTTCTGCTTTATTCTAAAAAAAAAAAAAAAGTTAACCAATGAAATAATTAATTATTTCACTTTGAGTAATTTTAGGAAAATTTAACCAATGAAATAATTACATTCAGACACGTCAACATAAAATTATATACTTTTTAATATATAGAAATATAGATATTCCATTAGATTTTTTCTCTCCTTTTATGATATCATCAAATTCAAATATTTAGAAGCATTTAATTAAGAGATTTAATGGTTTAAATGACATCTAAATTTTAGAAATTATATAAATGCAAATTTTTATTCCACATGGACTACAAAATGAAAGGGCTGACATGCATATTGCTTATAAATAATTAAATTTACTCAGAATTTTGAATTATTTATATGAAGTATTTAATGAACACCGAAATTTGAAAGTTTTTATTTGATTTAATCAAGTTTTATTTGAACTACGCTATTAATTGAATATAAAAATATTTATATACTTTTTGATAGAAATTTAAATATTAGCAACTTCATAAATTGTGAAAATATTAGAATTATTTTAAATTTATCAAAATTATAATATTATAAATATTTTTATTTTAATAAAATTTATATTATGTTTGATGATATATTGCTATGTTTATTAGGTTATATATTCTACTGAATATTATATTTATAGATAGTATATTAGCCATAAAAACTTTGACTATTATAATACTATGATAACAATTATATAATAATCAAATATAAATTATATATTTTACCCCGCACCTTATCTAGTATATGTATAAAATACGATACGAAAAAGTATATGTTAATATAAAAATATGTCTCGTTAGGGGAAATTTTACACAAAAAAACCCCGTCTAAGAGATTAACACAACTCAAATAGCCAAACAAGATCTGGTAACAAAGTGGTTAAAGAATGTGAAAGTTCAAAACTTCTCTCATCCATTGATTTGCTTCATCATATATTACAAACCATGTGATTTCATTTCATCTCAGTAAAAAGTAAAACATGGTTTTCAGATCTAACAGTATAAATGATTATCATTCCATAGAAACAAAACTTTTGAGCAATGACTCCAAACTCTAAATCTCTAAGCAACAGGTAATGGACTTTCTGACTTGGTCATCACTTTCGATTGAACCAAACTCTGAATCTTGAGCTTTGCTTCTGCCATGCCTTTCTTCTCAAGCTCTTCCACCAACATTTTGCAAGTGCTATCTCTAGGAACCATTCCTTTCCGCATCGCCTCCTCAAAGAACAAGCAAGCTTCTTCAACTTTCCCGCTCATACACAACCCTCTAATGAGAAGAATATACGTCGCCACATCGATACTAACATCGTTTCTCACCATGTGATGCAACAGGGCTCCGAGTAGCTTCATCTTCTTCTTCTGGCAACACATCTTCAGCAACGGAGCATAAGTCTCAACGTTCGGACTGCATGATTCCGCCTCCTCCTCCATCCTTTTAAGCAAACGTAAAGCCATCTCATCTCGTGAGTGATGAACCGCAGCGGAAATCATTGTATTGTAGACCAAAACATCACGAGGAACACCTTGATCCGTCATGTCCTCAAATATCTCAGCTGCATCCATAAACCTACCAGTCTTAGATAGAATATGTATCAGTGAGCTATAAAACTTAGCATCAGGAACACACCCATCTTCTTTCATCTTCTCATATACACCTAAAGCTTCAGCTACTTGTCTAGATTTACCCAAAGAATGCATCACAATCGTATAAGTCACAACATTAGGTTTACTCCCGTTCTCTCTCATCTCTTCCAAGATCTCATTAACTCTCCTAAAATCTCCTTCCCTACAATAAGCCTCAACAAAGCTTGTATACGTAACAACATCAGGAGCAAACTCAGTAACCTTCATCAGGTCCATCATCGTCCTGGCATCATCAAATTTCCGAGCTTTACAAAACCCGTGAATCAAAATGTTGAATGTCCGAGCATCCGGCTTGATTGTATCGAAAAGCTTCAGAAACACTTCATGAGCATGCTCTATACTGTTCTCCTTCACAAGCGCATCCATCAAACTGTTCATAGCATTAGTATCTGTTTTCACACCATAACTCTTCTCCATCTCAAGAAACGCATCAACAGCTTCACTATATTTCCCTGATTTCGCTAATCTCCTCATAACTTTACTCATCGTATCGAGCGTAACAAGCTGAGATGACTCACACTTCATCTCATCGACTAATGCCCACATCAAACCGAAGTTCCTGCATTTCCCCAACACGTCAACCATTGCGTTGTAACTCTGAGCTGAATGCACAAATCCTGTTTGTGATTTCGCCCAAATGAAAAAGCCGTAAGCTTGATTCCACCCATTGCTAAACCTTCTCAGAACTTGCAAAACCAGACTCTCTGATACAACCACATCGCATCCACTCAACTCGTTGACGACATCTCCATGAGACGCGTTCTTCTTATTCAGAAAGTCGCAGACTTTATCGATATCTTCCACTGGTTTCTCCGCGACATTTCCCGTTGAGGCTTCTCCACGAATAAACTTCTGGCTCTCGACCCAACCCGCCAACGAAGGGATAACGAAGTCTTCATCGTCGGCGACCGAATTCGAAGAAGAAGGCTTGTTTGAGAGAAAGTCTTTGATCCAAGACGGAAGCTCCGGCGACTCGGCGGCAACAACCGGAGACTCCTCAGGATTAGAGAAAGCATTGTTCGTTACCAGAAACCGCCGTTCGTAGATCCTCCGAGATAAGGAAGACGAGACAAGCTTGCTAATACGTAGCTTCGCGAGCATTTTTGTTGTTGTTGTCCGTTTGAATCTAACGCCGATTTGCCTCTATTTTTTCCGATGAAAGTTCGAAAGTCGGCTCGAAACCTAAAGCTTGCTGCTTTTACGCCGGGTTGAATTCGGGTCGGATCGTTGATGGGTACGGATCCTGATCCAAGTTCGGACGGGTTTCACGGTTTCACGGTTTAACTTAATATTTACTCCATTTAATTCCAATTTTAGATGTTTTGGTTACCTCACACAACTGACAAGTGACGACACGTGTACAATATATCCTCTTCGTCTTCTTCACTTAAAAAAAAAAAGTAAAAACCCTAGCTTTAAGGGCCTCGTGGCGCCGTCGTACATTTGCATCTGCAGTCAGAATCTAACTGACCATGCAAAGGGAAGTGACGATGAATCCACGAGCATCAGACGATTCTGGTTCTTCCGATGTTGAAGCCGAGATCAGCGATGGGTTTTCTCCGTTCGACAGATCTCAGAAAGTCGTCGAAGATGAAGGTAATGTAATTTATTAAATGATCAGTCACTTGTTTCTTTCCTTTTCCACCATTTTTTACCTTAAAGTTTCAATCTTTTTTTCTGTATCAGCTTCATTGCTGATAAGAGCAGAGGCGTATCAAGGTTACATGAAGGAACTTCCTATTCCCACAAATCGCGGCTCTTTGATTCCGTTCACAAGTTGGGTTGGATTAAGCAGCTCAATCAAAGAGCTTTATGGTCAGCCTTTACATTACCTCACGAACGTTCTCTTACGAGGTTGGGATCAGTCAAGGTTCGGTACTGATACTGAAGACCAGAGTTTGGACTTGATCATACATCCTTCTAAAGCTGAAGCTACCATCTGGCTCGTTGAAGAGATCCATCGACTCACTTCTTCTCATCTTCAAATTGCTCATCTTTGGGGATCTGATCCTATGCATCGCTCGTTGATTGATCCAATCATTCCTGAGATACCAGAAACATGAACAAGTTCTTGAACGCCAATTTTGTGTCTAGTCTTTGTTTCGGAATCATCCTTTTAAGGACTGAAAGTTTATATCTAATTCTCTTTGTTAACTTTAGACAATGAAATGTGAATGATCCCTTCTTTACTTATGCTTCTGTAATCACCAGAAGTCATTGCAAGAACACTTCCCTTGACTGATGAAATGAAACCGGTTATTGTCTCTTAGAACGATTTCTCGGTTATACACTTTGGATGCTAACTTTGCGAATGAATGACAATCAGAGCATACTCTCAGGTTCTTGACTATTCGGATTGCTGTGCCTTTCTTTGAGCTAATGAGACCAAACGCCATTGCAAGTTTCTCGCTGTGTCGACTAAGCATGAATCTCTTCTCTTGCTCATCAACGTCCATCAGAACATTACCAAGATCAGGTACATGGCCTAACTCACTAGCTCTTCTGCTTACTTCATCGAGCATTGCTTCTATTTTCTGCATTTCACGGTGTGACTCATCCCCTGATGTGAACTCATGGGTCTTACCTCGAATCTGTATCAAACTAGTTCCTGGTGATTTACGTAACCCTTTCTCCTTCATACTTAGCCTCACTTTTGCCACATCGTTCCATCTTCCAGCTGATGCGTACACATTTGACAGAAGCACATAACTCCCAGTTCTTTCTGGAGCTAAGACTTGTATCCTCTCAGCTGCATGAGCTGCCATCTGCACATTTCCCTGAACACGACAAGCAGCTAAAAGAGAATTCCAAATCACATCGTTTGGCTCCACAGGCATAGACTTTATGAATTCCAGAGCTTCTTCTAACAGTCCTGCTCGACCAAGCAGATCAACCATGCATCCATAGTGCACATCTTCTGGAGAAACTCCGTGAACTTTCTCCATTGAATCGAATATTTCCTTACCTTGTTGGACCAATCCGCCATGGCTACAAGCTGTCAATCCTGCGACAAACACTACTCCATCTGGTTTCAACCCTTGTTGAATCATCTCATTAAAAAGTTCCAGTGCCCGCTCAGCATTTCCTGACATAGCCATTGCTCTTATAGCCGCTGTCCAAGCCGAGACATCTCTGTTATTCAAACTATCGAAAATCGACATGGCGCTATCGGGATCCCCGCACCTGGAGAACATATCTACTAAGGTTGTTGCAAGTCTGACATCAAGCTGAATCCTGTTCTTCTCAATGTAGTAATATATCCATTTCGCAAGATCAAGAGCTCCCAAGTGGCCACAAGCAGATGCAATACTCATCATTGTCACTCCATCCACAATGACACCTTCCTGACTTTGCATAGACCGGAAAACTTCAATCGCTTCCTCGAACATGCTTTCTTGAACCAAAGCGCCAATCATCGTGTTCCAAGAAACAATGTTTTTCTCAGGCATGGTTTTAAAAGTTTCCCACGCTGCATCCACCTCACCGTTCTCTATATATCCAGCGACTATCGAGTTCCACGTGACCACTGTCTTGTTCGACATCCGATCAAAGATCCTAAACGCAGTATCTTGCCTCCGACACTTCATGTACATGTCAATCAGGGCATTACATATGTTGTCCCAACTTTCAAACCCATTTCTCAGTACATATCCGTGACAACTCTTCCCCCACAGGATGTTCCTCAGTTGTGAACAAGATGAAATCGCACTTAACATCGAAATCCTATCAGGTCTAACACCAGCGTTCATCATTAGTTTCAAGACACCTAGAGCCTCCTTCGTTAATCCTTGGCGTACGTAATTCGATGCCATTGAGTTGCACAAATCCAAATTTCTAGCACCGTATTGGTCAAGAAGCTGTTTTGCTGTATCATTGTCATTGCATTTCATATACATATCGACCAGAGCACTAACCATAAGATCGTTCACTTCAATCCCAGAATTACGGATAAAAGCACAAACCTTCTCACCTGTTCGAAGATCCTCAAGCTTAGCACAAGCCGATGTCACACACACCATTGTCAACGAATTAGGCCTTACATCTTCGTTCCTCATCATCTCAAAGAACAAATCAACAGCGTCTTTGGCAAGATCCCGCCTCGCGTAACCGCAAATCATGCTTGTCCAAGAAACAACATTTCTCTGAGGCATTTGATCGAACACCTTCCGTGCACGAACAAGCTCTCCACACTCTGCGTAGAAATGTACCAACGAGTTCTGCACGAACAAATCCTTAGCATAATCCATTTTAACGATCAACCCATGAATCTGAATCCCGTCGCGACTCGCTCTGCTTTTCGCACACGCGCTCAGTCCAAACGGAAACGTGTACTTGTCTGGAGAGATTCCGGCGACCACCATTCGGAGAAAGAGCAATAACGCTTCTTCGCATGACCCAGAAGATGCGTACCCACGAATCAAAGAGTTGTACATGAAACAAGATCCATACATTTCCTCTGAGAAATCAAACAACTTTCTAGCAAAGCTCAAGCTTTCACGAGTACCCAGTTCGCAGCTTCGGGATACAAGCTTGGTTATGGCGGAGACGTCCTTGTCAAGGCCTTGCTTCGCGAGCGAACGATGAAAGATCTTGAGTTCGTCAACGGTTTTGCAATTCTTTAACGACTTAATCGTCGTGGGTTCGTTCCGGTCGCTCTGGTTTGTAAGAAACGGTCTCGAAGTAGACATGGCTAACACCATTGGAGAGGGATGAAGAACACCACCCAACATCGCCATTTGTTGGCTCTAACTGATTCACTTTTGTCGGGAAAAAAGTTCGTCACTTTACACTCAAAGCTCCTCAGGCTAAGCAATTCGACCAATGCCAATTTTCCCGGCAAACAAAAAAAAGTTATCTACGTATAATGTGTTCAATCCTGGAACCAAAAGACAAAAAAAAAAAAAAAAAAAAAAACATGAAAAGAGAGTATCTGCAAGAAAAATTCATGTCCTTAAATTATCTGACTAGTTTCACTATTTTTAATTTGCCTCTCAATTCTTTAGAGCAGTTGAGAGATACATCATCGTCAAAAACCTCATTGAATCAGAGCTAAATTCATAGATTGCATATGTACGGTCGTGAAAGGTGGTGTCTGAGTCTTACTAAAGTTATAAAAACCAAAAGCAAGGAGAAGTGCTGAATTGAATCAACACTTCCTCAATAAACAATGAGGAAATGTTTCTAGAGTTTATATTCCGGAAATGTTTCTTACGGCCTCCGTAACCTATTAGAGTCGCTTCCATTGTCTACTTATGCCAGCTTGATGGTACCAAGTGCTTTACGTATTGTGTGAACTGAGTCGATGGTACCTAACTATAACGAACAAAATTTGCTATCTCAAAACAACTCTTGATCACTTGATTGTCTTTTTCTTTTTCCAGCCTAGGAGAAATGTAGAACTAATTTCCCCTAATGAGTTCCACACGCATCTAGCTAGCATTGTCTCTTTTCGATATACACACAAGACAAAGTAGAAGTTTATTCCATCACTTTCAAAAAAGGATAGCTTATTTGACAACACAGAGAAAAAAAACAGATTAAAACACTCTTGACTTGCGTTATAAGATTACATAACTACAGTTGCGTTATTGTACATTTCAAGCTCCTGCCTGAAACCACAACCGTAGAAACTCCATCGCTAGCAAGTCTATTGCCGGAATTTAAGTTTAGATGGTGCCGGAGATTCGCAGGAGAGAACTTTAGAGATAGCTCTGATGGTGTTTGGAGTAGTCCGACAACATCCTCCAAACAGCGATGCCCCTTCATCTCTCCATCTACTCACATACGACACAAAATCCTCAGATTCTTCCTCTGATTTCTGCGTTAATGCCATCAAAACATCCCCAAAAAAGTCAGGTTTGTAATCCTTTATAATTAATTACCAGGTTTCTGTTTAGAAACACTCACAATCCATTTCTTCTTCAGACCGTCGTAGACTTCCCCACTATTCGGGTAGACAACGATCGGTTTGTGAGTCACCTGGAAAGAGAAAAAGCCAGTTGCTTCAGCCGCAAGTCACAAACATTGGAAAAAAACCCTAGTGGCGTCATTGTTTATATGTATGTTAAATTACCTTGCGCAAGGAGATAATCAAATCGTGAATGTATCTTGGTGCAGTACAATTGATTCCAATGGCCACCACTTTCTTGCAAGAATCTGCCACTTTCGCACATTCTACAATAGACTCCCCACGTGGCACAGTGACTCCGTCCTTGGAAGTGAACGAGAACCATGCTGGAATGTCAATGCCTTCCTCCTCAAGAAGATCCGCATAAGCCTATCATATGGTAAGTAATATTTTTGCATAGGTAGAAATCTAAACTGATATACCGTAACAACTATTTTTATGAAACATGATATAGGCCAAAACAGCTACAAGACTCAAACCGCTTAAAAGTTAGTTGCAAACATATTAATTGATTTGATTCTAAGAAATTTTTTTATTAATAACCGATTGTCAAAATTTACGAAAACGAATGAAATACCTCAGCTTCGAGCTTATTTGGGATAGTCTCGAATGCGATTACATCGGCTCCAGATTTTGCTAGGATTTGAACTCTTCTTCTATGAAAGTCCTTCAATGTCTCCTTGCTCACAGAATCTCCATATGCTCCGCTGCAAGAGCCATCACGTAGGATGATAAAAATGTTCTTAGGGACCAATACTTTTACATATAGTTCTTTAGTTTGGACAACAACAAAAAACACTTGATTCGCCCCACTTGATACCTAAAATGTAACAAAAAACGACTAGGATCAATCAAAGAACCTGTATTCGGAGCCATCGGCGAGATAAGCTCCATAGCTACCAACGGAAGCTGCAACAAGAACCGGTCGCCGGGAAGCTTTTCCGGCATTGTCAAAGTCCCAAGAACCCTTGTTGCATCTGTTGTAGAATATCTCACGTGCCTCGCACGTGATTTCTACGCTCCTCCGCAGCAAACTCTCCGCTTCTCCCACCGATATACCCTTGGCCACAAATCCTTGGATCGTCGCCTGTAGATAATAATTAATTTGTTTTTTAGCATAAAGTTTGAATGTTACCACACATGCTTATATTTCTAGAAACTATTGGCCAAGTTACCTGGTATGATGCGGTAATGATGATGTTTGCTCCAGCCTCTAGGTAATCCAAGTGCACCTATTACACGAAACTAATATTAAATACTTCAAAATATTTTTCTGACGTTTATATCTTAGGCTGTAATATCCTAATATATAAATATTGAGATAATTGATGACTAATTAAGTGACATGGAGTCCAAATCTAGTAAACGGCGTTGGATGACGGAACCTACTATAGCTGGGGATTGGAATGCGATGAAAAAGACACGTATTGCGGCGCAGCCTTACAAGTTATGACATGGCTATTTACTGTTTGCTTATTGTATTATCTATAATATTTTGGATGATTATCTTTTCTTTAATATTACATTTTTCTATGAGGTTCATTTCAAACAGAGAACTTTAAATAATTATAATTTTAAACTCGTATAAAAACTGTAGTCCGATAACGTTTAATATTGTCATTGGATTCGAATCCGGTATAGTATCTATCATGTTGTTATTACCTTAATAACTCGTATCAGTCGTATGCATAAGAACTAATGTATATAAATTTAAATTCAAGAATAAACGTAACATATATATACTTAGAGAAATAAATTTATTTGATTCCTTTTTAATATCTGTGTGCCAAAAAAAAAAATTTGAGAGTCAAATGGTAATCAACGAAAATTATGGTTGTTATTTTCTTGGAAAAAAAGATCATTTACTTAATTCATGAGAAAATAGGCTTATTAGTATTGACTATATTCCCTAGTTAATATATAAGTGATACAAAACGAGGATTAATTTCAGACATAGATTGTAATTATGAGTTAGTAACTTCCACATAGATTGTAAATGTGTGACCTTCGTGACGAGGTGGGGAGAAGTAATGAGGCACTTGGCACTCCAAAGTGGATCATTGATGTCAGCCCCGTGGCGTTCTAGTTCCGTCGCAAACCCTCCGTCGACCACCGCATAACCGCCGCACTTCTCTAGAAACTCCGTCATCAACGAAGATGACGTTCCCTCTTTCACTAGTGATCCCATATATCTCTCTCTTTCTCTTTTATTTAACTTAAAGTAAAGGGGATGTGGACGAACTAAAAAGGACGATGATCCTTGATCCTGAGATGCATGACCTTTACATATAGGCCCGAGTTATATGAACTGTGGAATTACAGATATACCCTTCAAGTGATGTTGGTATATGGTTGTGGACCGACTTATGAGTTTTGTAATGAGGAAAACGAGCGGAATATAGCATAGACATTAAATAGTAGTATTAACTTTTTTTTTTTTTGACATCAAATAGTAGTATTAACTAAAAGTGGATAATTGAGTTAACAAAAAGGAAGTGAGTATTTATGAACAAACTATATGATCAGACACCAAACAGACTCCTTTGCCTGCCGTGTGGGAAATCACCGACCCAACTCATGCACCACGTTATACGTTTTTCTTTTAGCCATCCACGTTACTTATAGGTTGTTTATAATTAATTAGTACATCTCAATCTATATGTTATAATTAATTGTTCTACCAGTCTGACTCTTATGTATATTGCGTGAATGATTAATAAACGTATTTTCTCTGTTAGAATACTTGGTAAACTTATTTATTGGGTTTCTTGTTGCGTACCAAACAAATACATTCTCTCGAAACCCAGAGTTCGGTGATGAAGTGGCCAAACTCCTACAAAATTGGATCACTATTAACCAAAACACAGACTTATTATAGAGTAAAGCTTCGGAACAAAACCGGAGATTCACAAAGCAATGACAAGAAACCCAATAAATTAAATCTCCAACTTAAGACATTTGTCTCTCCTCAAAAAGTAGATGTGTTTGGACCATGTTAAACATTAAATTGTGGATTTAAAAAACAGTTTTTTGGCAAAGGATTTAAAAATAATTTTTATTGATTTTAGTCGAAATTAGCGGGTTATAAGAAAACTAAATTGTTGGAAAGAAAATTTTGATATAATTTATAAACTGAAAAAAAAAACTCAAAATGTTTAAACTAAAGTTTTGTGAGTTTTTCTTTTCAAGAATATGAATGTCTTGTTCAATAATCTCTATTTAAAAGTAAAAAGAGTCAGCTGGTTCAGTTTCTCTTTCCTTTTCGGATAAAAAACTGTTCATTTTTTCTTTAAAGATTTCCTCTCGGAAATATTCGATGAGATTTCTTTTCATATTTTTTTTTTTGGTCGGGCAGTCTTAACAAATTTGTGCAAGCTGTTGAAAGTTAAACTTAATTATTGGGTTAACCCTAATAATATAATCCAATTTCTAGAAGTTTTCTCCACCTCCTTAATCTAGATATTTTGTGAGAAAAATCTAGATATTTATGATATAAAATTAAGATATTATGTTATAATTTTCTAGATTTATGATCAAAATATGTAAGATATTTTGTAGTGTGGAGGCTATAAATACATCCACCACTCTCCTCATTTGTAACTAAGTCAAGTTAAGAAGTTGTGAGTTCTAAGAAATAAAAATTTTTGTTCTTCATAATTCTCTTTTGTCTCCTAAATTCTTAAACACTTTCTCTATCATTTTCTTTTATAAACCTTTTGGTTCCAACAAAGTGGTATCAGAGCTAATTATTTCTCTTAAAGATGTCAAACAATGGTGTTCCCTTTCAAGTCTCAATTCTCACAAAGAGCAACTATGACAATTGGAGTTTAAGGATGATGGCTATCCTAGGAGCACATGATGTGTGGGAGATAGTCAAGAAAGGCTTCATTGAACCGGAGAATGATGGTGGGTTATCTCAAACTCAAAGGGATGGTTTGAGAGACTCAAGGAAGAGAGACAAGAAGGCTCTCTGTCTAATCTATCAAGGATTAGATGAAGACACGTTCGAGAAGGTCGCAGGAGCAAATTCGGCCAAAGAAGCATGGGAGAAACTTCGAACTTCTTACAAAGGAGCGGAACAAGTTAAGAAGGTACGTCTTCAAACTTTAAGAGGAGAATTTGAAGCCTTACATATGAAGGAAGGTGAACTCATCTCTGATTACTTCTCAAGAGTCTTAACGGTTACTAATAACCTAAAAAGAAATGGAGAGAAGTTAGATGAGGTGAGAATCATGGAGAAAGTTATTAGATCGTTGGATTCAAAATTTGAGCATATTGTCACGGTGATTGAAGAGACAAAAGACTTGGAGACTATGACGATGGAGCAACTTCTTGGATCACTGCAAGCATATGAAGAAAAGAAGAAGAAAAAGGAAGACATCGCAGAGCAAGTACTCAAGATGCGGATTTATACTAAAGAAGAAACTGGCCGAAGTTATCAAAGACGTGGTAGTGGTCAAGCCCGAGGAAGAGGTCGTGGTTATGTACGTGGACGTGGTTGGAGATCCAATGAAGACCATACAAACCAAAGAGGAGAAAGCTCATCAAGAGGCCGTGGAAGAGGAAGCCCAAAAACAAGGTATGATAAGTCAAGTGTTAAATGTTACAACTGTGGAAAGTTTGGACATTATGCTTCCGAATGCAAATCCCCGAACAACAATAGAGTTGAAGAGAAGTCTAACTATGTTGAAGAAAGGAGAAAAAAAGATGATATGTTATTGATGGCTTACAAGAAAGATGAACCAGAGGAGATTCACAAATGGTACCTCGATAGTGGTGCAAGCAATCACATGTGCGGGAAAAGAAGCATGTTTGTGGAGCTTAATGAATCGGTGAAAGGAAACGTGGCTTTAGGAGATGAATCGAAGATGGAGGTGAAAGGTAAAGGAAATATTCTCATTCGATTGAAGAATGGAGATCATCAATTCATTTCCAATGTTTACTATATTCCAAACATGAAGACCAACATTTTGAGCGTAGGACAAGTCTTAGAGAAAGGTTATGATATTCGTTTAAAGGATAACAACCTTTCTATAAGAGATCATGAAGACAATCTCATCACTAAGGTGCCGATGACAAGGAATCGAATGTTTGTCCTAAACATTCAAAATAACATCGCACGATGCCTCAAGATGTGCTACAAAGATGAGTCTTGCCTTTGGCATCTTCGATTCGGGTATCTCAATTTTGGAGGACTAGAGCAACTTTCCAAGAAGGAAATGGTGAGAGGATTGCCTTGCATCAATCATCCAAATCAAGTCTGTGAAGGGTGCTTACTTGGAAAGCAATTCAAAATGAGCTTTCCAAAGGAGTCAGAGACAAGAGCACGGAAGCCATTGGAACTCATACATACAGATGTATGTGGCCTGATCAAACTAAGTTCACTCGGTAAGAGTAACTACTTCGTTCTCTTTATTGATGATTTCTCAAGAAAGACATGGGTTTACTTTTTGAAAGAAAAATCAGAAGTATTGAAAACTTCAAAAAGTTCAAAGCCCATGTTGAGAAGGAAAGTGGTCTTATGATCAAAGCCATGAGATCTGATCGTGAAGGAGAGTTCATGTCTAAAGAGTTTCTGAAGTATTGTGAAGATAATGGCATTAGAAGACAATTGACGGTGCCTAGATCCCCTCAACAAAATGGAGTAGCGGAAAGGAAGAATAGGACAATCCTTGAGATGGCAAGAAGCATGCTCAAAAGTAAGAAGCTACCAAAGGAGTTTTGGGCAGAAGCAGTTGCGTGCGCTGTTTATCTATTAAACCGGTCTCCAACAAGAAGCGTTTTGGGAAAGACACCACAAGAAGCATGGAGTGGAAGGAAGCCTGGTGTCTCACATCTAAGAGTATTTGGAAGTCTTGCTCATGCTCATGTTCCAGAAGAGAAGCGGAGCAAGCTAGATGACAAAAGTGAGAAGTACATCTTCATTGGGTATGACGCTAACTCCAAAGGCTACAAGCTCTACAATCCTGAAACAAAGAAGACAATCATCAGTCGGAATGTCATCTTTGATGAATAAGGAGAATGGGATTGGAGATCAATTGATGAAGACTACAACTTCTTTCCACATATTGAAGAAGATGAACAACCAAGAGAGGATCCACCAGTTACCCCACCAACTTCACCAACACCAAGTTCTCAAGGAGATGAGAGCTCAAGTGAAAGGACTCCACGTTTTAGAAGTCTTCAAGAAATTTATGAGGTAAATGAAAATCAAGATAATCTCACTTTATTTTGTCTATTTGCGGATTGCGAGCCCATGAATTTCCAAGAAGCTATGGAAAAGAAGACATGGAAAGATGCAATGGATGAAGAAATCATCACTTCCAAATGGGCATAAAGCAATTGGTGTGAAATGGGTGTACAAAGCAAAGAAGAACTCTAAAGGAGAAGTTGAAAGATACAAGGCAAGATTGGTGGCAAAAGGATATAGTCAAAGAGCCGGAATCGACTATGACGAGGTATTTGCTCTTGTTGCTCGTTTAGAAACTGTTAGACTAATAATTTCATTGGCAGCCCAAAAGAGTTGGAGGATACATCAAATGGATGTTAAATCAGCCTTCTTGAATATAGACCTTGAAGAGGAAGTTTATATTGAACAACCACAAGGCTACATAGTCAAGGGAGAAGAAGACAAAGTGTTGAGGTTGAAGAAGGCACTTTATGGGCTAAAACAAGCACCAAGAACATGGAACACTCGGATTGATAAGTATTTCAAGGAGAAAAACTTCATCAAGTGTCCATATGAGCATGCGCTCTATATCAAAACACAGGAAAATGATATACTGATTGCATGCTTATATGTAGATGACTTGATATTTACAGGCAACAATCCAAGTATGTTTGAAGATTTCAAGTTGGAGATGACGAAGGAGTTCGAGATGACCGATATTGGATTGATGTTACTACCTTGGAATTGAAGTGAGGCAAGAAGAAAATGGAATCTTCATTACTCAAGAAGGATATGCTAAAGAGGTGCTTAAGAAGTTTAAGATGGATGATTCAAATCCAGTTTGCACGCCAATGGAATGTGGAGCCAAGCTGTCAAAGCAAGAAGAAGGAGAGAGTGTGGATTCAACACTTTTTAAGAGCTTGGTTGGAAGCCTACGTTATCTAACTTGCACAAGACCAGACATCCTATATGCAGTTGGAGTTGTGAGCCGATACATGGAGCATCCAACAACAACTCACTTCAAGGCAGCCAAGAGGATCCTTCGCTATATCAAAGGTACCATAAACTTTGGCTTGTATTACTCTGTTTCTGATGATTACAAACTTGTTGGATATAGCGATAGCGATTGGCGAGGAGACGTAGATGACCGGAAAAGCACAAGTGGATTTGTGTTTTTCATTGGAGAAACCGCTTTCACATGGATGTCAAAGAAGCAGTCCATTGTCACACTTTCTACTTGTGAAGCGGAATATGTAGCGGCTACTTCATGTGTGTGTCATGCTATCTGGCTAAGGAATCTGGTGAAAGAGTTGAGCTTGCCACAAGAAGAGCCAACAAAAATCTTTGTGGACAACAAGTCAGCAATAGCATTGGCAAATAATCCTGTCTTCCATGATCGAAGTAAGCACATTGACACTCGCTATCATTACATTAGAGAGTGTGTTACTAAGTTGGAAGTGCAATTGGAGTATGTGAAGACAAACGATCAAGTAGCCGATATCTTCACCAAGCCACTAAAGCGCGAAGACTTTATCAAGATGAGGAGTTTGCTTGGAGTGACGAAATCAAGTTTAAGAGGGGGTGTTGAAAGTTAAACTTGATTTGGGTCAAGTTTAATTATTGGGTTAAACCCAATAATGTGATCCAATTTCTAGAAGTTTTCTTCACCTCCTTAATCTATATATTTTGTGAGAAAAATCTAGATATTTATGATATACAATTAAGATATTATGTTAGAATTTTCTAGATTTATGTAATGTGGAGGCTATAAATACATCCACCCCCTGTCATTTGTAACTAAGTCAAGTTAAGAAGTTGTGAGTTCTAAGAAATAAAAATCTTTGTTCTTCATAATTCTCTTTTGTCTCCTAAATTCTTAAACACTTTTTCCATCATTTTCTTTTATAAACCTTTTGGTTCCAACACAATTTTTTTTTTTTGGAAGCCTACTTAAGTTTAGATAATTTAATTGGGCTTTTCTAATTAGACCAATCTAAATTTAGGTAGAACTTTAAAGAAGTGTACAGACGATGGGTTGTCAATCAACTGAGTTCCCAACGAAACCTCCTTCTATGGGACCTTTTCTTCCTCTTCCATAGTTCTTGACTTCTTGCTTTCGTGGAGTAGGTGAAGCTTCCTTCTCGTCTCAGTATCACTTGTGTTTAATTCCTTTTCGATAAATCAGGTTCAGGTACATACCAAAGAAAAGAACCATCTGCAGCGAACATTTGGAGCATTCGCTTTATGGCGTCACGGGTAAAACATTTTTTTCGCTAGGAGAGAGATTAATACTAGTCTATTTTCTGTACAACAAATAGCTATAAGCCTTTAATATAGTATAGTGAAAACAACATTTTCAACATATACGCAATTATTCACAGTTCACAGTACGTAGGTGCGTAATAACAGTATTCACGAGTCAATATGTATATTTATTACTGAATGTGACATTAACATTTGTGTTTCTTTTTATCGAAAAAAAAATAAAAATAATATAATAGCAAACTTGCAAGTTGTTAGTTACAGCTTGGAACACATATGTATAGCATGGTTATTAAGGTAAAAAATAGAATACACTTATATACTTGTACGGTCTTGCATGTGTCTTCGAAGATTTGCATTAGTTGTAAACCTGTCTATGTGGCGGGCCTGTGTCGTGTTCTTGGTTTTGATAGAGTTTTTCGTTCGATGGAGATCTTGGTCCATTTCCTTTGTCAATGGTTTCTTTTTGCCAGCGGAGTGCATGAAGCGGCAACGGCGGATCCGCTTTCGACGGTGGTTTTGTGCCGTTTTTAGAATTTCGTTTTTACCTTTGTTTTATAGGACCGTGGCCTTTCACTTATTTGGTCATAGTATTTAATCAGATCCATCTTTATATATAATTAGAAAGCTACCTTCCTCCCTTTGCATACCTGAATGTCACGTGGCGTTTTAATTTTGAGTCTAAGAAAAAAATGAAATGAGAAAATGGTGTCTGGTGGACTCGAACTCGGAAAAAGAGAGTATTAAGCATACACCTATAAACACTGGACCATGTTGTTTCATTAACAATGTTTACCGAAACAAATATATAAACAATACTCCCTCTATTTCTCAATCTAAGGTCTTTTGAAGGTTTTTCTTTGTTTCAAAATATAAGATCTTTTGATTTTTCAATGTAAATTTTACCTTTACTGGAGAGTGTTTAACCAATTATATTTTAAAACAGTTTTTATGATTGGTTAAGTTATGTTTATTTATATATTAAATGCTGCTTTTTGCACAAAAGTTATTTTTCTTAATATGTGTGTTTTTAGCCAAAAAATCTTATATTGAGAAACAGAAAGAGTATTATAGTAAAATATTTTCAAATTTTTCTTCGATTAATCCCCGAATAATCTCTGATTTTTCGGTAACTCGCTAGGCCCAGACCCACCGCCCGACTAACGCCTAGCGAGTTCCCAAACCTTGGTTAACACTAACAAAAAATACATTCGTTAAACAAATTGATGAGAAATGAATAAAGAATTCGAGGTATAATACATTCCGATAACACTAATAAAAACTATTTGATTACAAATCATAGTTTACTCTAATTTTAGATTTAACAACTTTTTATATATAAAATACAATAAGTGTGTAATATTTAATAATGATCTTTAATCCGAATAAAAATATAGAATTGATCCATTTTAAAATGATTAAAATGTCATACAAGAAAAATTATAATATCCAGAGGTTTTCAATGGAGAAGTATATTCCATCAAGAGATAATTCATGAGTTTTTTATATAAAAAGAGACAATTCATGAGATCGTCTATGGTCACATAAACAGTTTTAATATTTGAATGTAAATATAGTTTTATCAGTAAAATTTGCAACAGAAAGTTTTATGAGATATAGTTCTAACCATGTGATGGTACGAGTTTTAAACCCTATTTCCTACTGCAAGTGCACAGCAAATCAGAGAAGTACTTAGGGGTCGATCCCACGAAGACCAAGTTCACACTATGGATTAATAAGCTAAAATCAAGAGCTAAGAGATTCAATATTGGGTTGTAAGAAATCGTGACTAGCAAGTTACTAAAACAAATCGGTTTTAACTATTATAAAGCAAGCGTTAGGTCAAGGCGATTCGCAGGAAATTCAGAGCAAGGTCAAACAACTATTCAGGATTAATATTAAGAACAAGTCCAGAACTCAAACACGATGATAATATTAATTCACTCTCGTGATACTAACAACTTTATCTAGCAACCTAAAAATCCTAACTCTCGTTGGTATCAGAATCGCAGATAAGCATTAATGATCAAGTTTGATTTGTTCACAATTCTCCAATACATCTACTCTCGCAGGTAATGAATAAATTGCTCATCTAGATCTCTTCTAGCAACCTAGCAACTCTCGCTGTCTAGATAAACCTAAGATCATGAACAGATTGGCCAAATCGATTCAAGCAATACGAACTCCCTAGATGAAGACTAACGATTTTGATTCCTATTTGTGTTTAACCCTAGCTCATGAATTCCTTTGAAAACCTTAACCTAACTAATAGATCTACTCAGACATAATCAAGGATAAAAGAAATAAAATAGATGAATTCAAAGAAAGCATGAAATCGATTTTATAAATAAGAAGTACTAGGGTTCAGAAATCTTCTCCAAATTGTAGCTTGAGATCTTCTCCCTTACAATATAATTCCAAAAGCTAAGAGGTAAAAACAAAAGATAAGATGATCTATCCTAGGACTAAAAGGGAGTATTTATATTAGGTGTCATAGGCGGCTGGAAGGAGGCTGGGCTTCTAAAAAGTCGGCGCCAATGATTAGGGTAAAACCCTTCTTTTTGTTCTCTTCCGCGGCGAGCAGGTGCTCACTTGGTGGCTGAAGTTTGCGAGCATGTGCTCGACGATGGAGTTGGTGATTCTTCATCAGATTTTCCTTCTTTTCTTCAAATTTGATTCTTTTCTGTTCCAAGGGTTCCAAATGCTCCAAACTCCATTTTCAGCTCCAAAGCTACCTAGAACTCCTAATACATACTCAAAAACTCTAGAAAACAATTAGATAAAAAGGGTTAGAAAGGGTAAAAATCCCAACATATCAATTCCCCCAGACTTAGATCTTTGTTTGTCCTCAAACAAGACTAAAATCAAGACTTAGAGAAATCGGTGGAGACTCACAAAATCTCAGAAACCAAGAGTAAACCAATTCATCAGACCACATACCTTAGAATAAGAGATACATTGCCTTACCGAAAACCTCAACAACAAAGTTCACCAACCTCAAACCATATGGCTTACAATCCCAGAAAAATCTAAGTTCAAGACAATAGACTCTCTACATTCATTTAGAGGTGGCGTGAGCTTCTTGCTAAAGACACTAGCTAAGTGAAACGAGGTTCGGTAAAAATCAGGCTAATATTTGAGAGTGGAGCTTGCGAGTGTTTAGGGTTACCTTGATTCAAGAGAGTGCAGGATATCGCACAAAACGGCAAGGGAGAATGGACTCATTGATGTCCACAACCTCTAATTCACTCTCCTCCTTAATTCGATTTTATCTCCATTCCTCTTTTCCTTTCCTTGTTTTCTTGCGATTTACTCATGCTTCGGGACACACATTTTGAGTTACTAACTCGCCACCCCATATCCTTGAGCTACTAGCTCGGTTTTTCTCTTTTTCTCTTTTTTTTTTTTTTTTTTTTTTTTTTTTTTTTTCAAAGAGTTACCTTATGGATAGGGGGGCTTTACTTGTGCATGTGTCCCTTGGCTAAAATGATCCTTTTTTGTCTCCATACCCCAGCAGGTCGTTTTTAGGCTTGTTTCTTTTCTGGACATCGCTGAGCAGGTGCTCTAAATCAGCGAGTATAACGAGCAGGTGCTCGTGAACTTTTCTAGCTTTCTCCTGACATCTTCTTCAGCGAGAGTGAATCAGAAGTTGCGTCAGTCCTTTTCTCCCCGACCTTTTTGCACATATCTGCATAGATGTGAAATAAAAATACAAGTGCATGTGGAATAGAAAGATGGTTAGGGTGAGGGTGAGGTACTAACTAAAAGTTAGCTATTCAGGATCAACAAGAGTGGCAAAAGGGATAAGAAGTCCTGAATATATAATATAACACGTTTTCTAATCCTAGTGCCAATAACAAGAAGAATTAAAGTCCAGATTATGTCCATATAAAATAGAGTCTAAAGCCTATCCGATAAACCTTAAAGGGATTGAAGTTTTCTGGCCTGAGGAAGGATCCGAATGTGAGAAGGCGTCGGCTCGTCTCTGTACTCTAAATTCTGCAGCAATGTTCACTAGAAAGCAGGTCATACTCACAAATGGTTAGAACTCATCATAGATTTTGGTCATAATCTCCAGAAGTTGTGATTTGACCCTTATAACAGACTGACTCCAAATAAAGAAAATAACAAGAAACAAAGTGCAGACTCGATAATAACCTCCCCCAGACTTACTTCACACCGTCCCGGTGTGAGAATAAACTAGAGGAGCAAGCAAAAGAAGACAAATAAAACAAAGAAAGCAAAAAGAAAAACGGATAAAACAAAGAGATAGAGATAGGTACGGTGCGTCAATCGACAGGTGGGTCCTCTGGGCTCTCGCTCCTGGCTCTGCCGGTACGTCTACGGCGTCTCGGATGGCGCTCAGAAGGGCTCGTCGCAGCAGCTGCAGAATGCTGGCAACAGCCACTGGAAAGGCGCTCTAAGATCCGCTGCATGAGGCTGTTGTTCTTCCTTTGTGAAGCCACCATCCAGCGCCTGTACTCGGCGGTATCTGCCTCGTCGGAGATGGGAGGAAGATCGTACTCGCCGGTGGCAGCTGATGTAGAGGGGCGACGAGACTGCGGGGTGCTGTGGATGAAGTCGTCCTCCAGGTGAGGCATAGGGCCGTGAGAAGAGCTGGCAAAGTCCTGGTCTGAGAGGGAGCGTCGCGTGAAATCGTCCAAGAGAAGGACTCTATGTATGAAGCGCATATCCTCAATGGTGTAAAGCTGTGTCTTGCTGAGTCCGGGAGGTAGATGTGCTGCGGTAGACCATTGAGACCTGTGTAGTGATAGAGATACTGATCGGATCTGGAGAGAGAGAGAATGCGAGAGTTGAGCAGGTGCTTAATGTCCATGCGCTCGCCCTCTACCACGTAACTAAAGTAGGGGAGCTGGACATGGGCGATCTCAAAAAGTCCGGTCAGAAGGCTGCCAATCCGCTCTGTCTTCTTCGTCTTGCGGTCCTTGATGCTGCAAATCAACTCGGCGAAGTGCATGCCGAGATTGGAGCGGTAAACCTCCGGTGGTGGTGCGCCAAATAGAAGGGAGTTGACGCCATGAGAGCCGACGATAACATCACTGCAGCCAAGGTACAACAAGATCATCTCTTCTGTGTGTACCTTGTTTCCGGATGGGCGGTTGAGCACCATGTTACTGAAGATCCGGGCACAGATTCGGAGAGCGGGATGTCGGATGCTGGACTGAGCGGCGGAGTTGGAGCAGTATGTGCCACGACCGATTGTCTCCCAGAAAGTCTTGACTTCCTTGAACTTCTTAGGAAAGTCGAGGCGCTCCACTTCATGCCTGAAACCGTACATAGTGGTGAAGTTCACCATGGGGATGTCGAATCTTCGTCCGCCGGCTTTGAACATGAATGTGGCACCAGCTAGAGTCCGGTGCTCGGGATCCTGGTGAATGATGCGCGCGGAGGCGAGACACTGTCGGACCAGCTCCGGATAAAGGATCGACTCTTCAAAAGAGAACGCAAGGCATTGGGCGATGGAGAGTATCCTGGTGACGGTGTCGTGCAGGCCAAGCATCTCCAATGTCTCACGGCAAACAAAACGCGTCGGCGCAATAGTGAGCTTCAGCATCTGATTTAGTATGATGCATCCCGTTGATCCCATACTTCGTCAGATTGAATGGGCAAATTGTCATCCGGCAAGGCGAAAGGCGTGTTTTCCGGTCGAGGCCACGGGTACAGCCACGGTGAGGGGACTGATTCCTTGCCCTTGCGACTCTGTTTCGGGGCCATTAGTACCTGCGCGAAACAAAACACACGAGAATGAGCCCATGGAGGGGGGAACAAATCGCAAATCGCCGAAATAGAAAACCAACAACCAAGCAATCCACATTCAGCAATTTCTAGTCAGGTATAATCGAGTATGAACAAACCGAGAAGGCTAGTCTAAATCCCTAAATCGACATCAGTTTCCAAGTCGCCATTAATGGCTCATCAAGCTTTTTGAGGTTTTGCATGTGAAGTCTAAAGGGCGAAATCGTGGCCAAACATGCTAAATCATAGTAAATCAGAGATAGAGTTTAATCTAAGCCAGTTTACACAAAAGAGAGAGAGATTTCGAGACTTCCCTTAACCATGGCGGACTGAAAAATCGGGTTTTGAAGACGTACCGTGCTCGGTTGTGGAAAGCGATGGCAGATTCGAGAAGAGGGCGAGAAGGCACCCAAAATCGATCCCAAAAACGTGAAAATCGGTGAAGATTTGAAAACCCTGGTTTTTGGTGGGTTTTGGAAATCGGCGAGAAGGGAGAAGAAGAAATCGGGGGAGAAGAAAGGAAGAAGAAAGAAAAAGAAAAAGAAAAGGAAAAAGGAAAAAATTCTTGTTTTTTTTTTTTTTTTTTTTGTTTTGGAAAAACGCGGGATTAAAATCCGTTTTGAAGTTTTGGAGGACTTACCTGGAACGAGCAGGTGCTCGGAAGTCTCCTCAGATCGAGCAGGTGCTCGGATCGAATCGCCGATTTTTCCAAAATTTTTTTTTTTTTTTTTTTTTTTTGTGTCTGAAACAAAGGAAAACAAAACCAAAAATCAATAGCAAAGGAAAAATGAAAAGAAATATTTACACTTACTTAGTGGGTTGCCTCCCACTCAGCGCTTGGTTTAAGTCGTTAGCTTGACTTGGTGAGCTGATCAGGCTTGTGGAGGTTCGGTCAGGGGAAGTCTTCCCCTTCCTCGAGTTGTGCGTCGGCAAGATAGGGTTTTAATCGCTGCCCATTAACCACGAACTCTTCGCCTTTGTTGTTGATCAAAATAACTGCTCCATACGGCCGCACTTCTTTGATGGTGAATGGTCCAGACCACCGTGAGCGCAGCTTCCCAGGAAATAACTTCAACCGAGAATTGAAGAGCAGGACCTGGTCGGCTGGGGCGAAGTTGCGAGCTAAGATCCGCTTGTCGTGATACGCCTTAGTCCGCTCCTTGTATATTTTGGAGTTCTCATAGGCGAGATGCCTAATCTCCTGAAGCTCATGCAGCTGCATCATTCGTCTCTCTGAAGCCGGCTTTATGTCGTAGTTAAGGAACTTGACTGCCCAGGCGGCTTTGAACTCCAATTCAACGGGGAGATGGCAGGCTTTACCATAGACAAGGTTGAAGGGCGTGGTTCCCAATGGCGTTTTGTAGGCTGTCCGGTATGCCCACAAGGCATCGTCCAATTTAGAAGCCCAATCCTTACGAGTGGTACTCACGGTTTTCTGCAGGATATTCTTGATCTCGCGGTTGGAAACCTCGACCTGCCCACTCGTTTACGGATGATAGGGAGTGGCGACTTTGTGCTTAACACCATTCTTGCGCAGCAAAGATTCAAAGATCTTGTTGATGAAGTGAGAGCCTCCATCACTGATAACAACTCGCGGAACTCCAAACCTGGGGAAGATGATGGACTTGAACATCTTAATGACAACCCGTGCGTCGTTAGTGGGGCTTGCAATCGCCTCAACCCATTTGGACACATAGTCCACGGCGACGAGTATGTACTCGTTCCCAAAAGAAGAAGGAAACGGGCCCATAAAGTCGATTCCCCAGACATCGAAGACCTCAACTTCGAGAATGAAGTTCTGTGGCATCTCGTTGCGCCTACTGATGTTCCCCTGTCGCTGGCATGAATCGCACCGCGAGACAAACCGCTGCGCATCCCTGAACATCGTCGGCCACCAGTATCCTGCTTGCAATGCTTTGGAAACCGTTTTGAAAGTGGCGAAGTGACCTGCGTATGAAGAACCATGGCAGTGAAATAATATGTCCGGAATCTCTTCTTCAGTCACACATCGTCGGAAAACTCCATCTGGACAGTGCTTGTACAGGTAAGGCTCATCCCAGAAGTAGTGGCGGATGTCCTTGAGGAATTTCTTCCTCCTGTACCCTGCGAAGTTCCGCGGTTCCTGATCAGCAGCCAGGTAGTTGGCTATCTCTGCAAACCAAGGCGTAGAAGAGCGCTCGGTGTGTGCAGCCTGTGCGCAGAGCTCTCGTTGAGCAAGTGCTCGCTGGGTGGGAGCACGTGCTTCCTCGATATGGAAAACGCCGATGGAATAAATCTGTTCCTCAGGGAGACTGTCATCAAGAGGTGTTCCTGCATCAATCCTCATTCTAGACAAATGGTCGGCAGCTCCATTGTCTATCCCCTTCTTGTCCTTGATTTCGAGATCGAATTCCTGCAAGAGAAGAATCCATCTGAGCAGGCGCGGCTTGGCATCCTTCTTTGTCAGCAAATACTTGAGAGCTGCATGATCAGTGTGCACGATGACCTTAGAACCAACCAGATAGGAGCGGAACTTTTCAAAAGCAAAGACAACCGCTAGGAGCTCCTTCTCGGTTGTGGCATACTTGCATTGTGCGTCATCTAGAGTACGGCTGGCATAGTAGATAACATGAAGTTTCTTGTCCTTTCTCTGGCCGAGAACTGCTCCAACAGCGTAATCACTAGCGTCAGTCATCACCTCAAAAGGAAGGCTCCAGTCTGGCGGTTGCACAATGGGTGCGCTGATGAGAGCTCCCTTGATCGTATGGAAGGCTTCGAGGCATGCGTCATCAAACTCAAACTTCACTTCCTTGCAGAGTAGGCGTGTAAGAGGTCTGGCGATTTTTGAGAAATCTTTGATGAAGCGTCTGTAAAAGCCGGCATGACCTAGGAAACTGCGGATCCCTTTAACTGATGTTGGCGGCTGCAAGTTCATCATGACTTCGATCTTGGCCTTGTCTACTTCGATCCCGTCCTCTGAAATCCGATGTCCGAGCACAATCCCATTCCTGACCATAAAGTGGCACTTCTCCCAATTAAGAACCAGATGTTTCTCCTCGCATCGTTTGAGTACCCTGCACAGATTAGACAAACAATCAGAGAAAGAGTTCCCGTACACCGAGAAATCGTCCATGAACACTTCCATAATGTCTTCAATCAGGTCCGTGAAGATGGACATCATGCATCGTTGGAAGGTAGCTGGGGCGTTACACAAACCAAACGGCATGCGCCGGTAAGCGAATGTGCCGTAGGGACATGTAAAAGTCGTCTTCTCCTGATCGTCTGGGTGAATGGGTATCTGAAAGAAACCTGAATAACCATCTAAAAAGCAGTAGTATGGATGGTTAGCGAGCCTTTCAAGCATCTGATCAATGAAAGGGAGAGGGAAGTGATCTTTGCGAGTTGCAGCATTAAGTTTGCGGTAATCTATGCACATCCTATGGCCGGTTATTGTCCTAGTTGGAATTAGCTCATCCCTATCGTTTTTAATGACAGTGATTCCTCCTTTCTTAGGGACTACATGAACAGGACTAACCCAAGTACTATCAGAAATAGCATAAACCCCAGCTTCTAGAAGTTTCATTATCTCCTTCTTTACAACATCTTTTAGATTCGGGTTTAACCTCCTCTGATGTTCTATAGAACTCATCGATTCATCTTCTAGATGTATCCTATGCATGCAAAGATCAGGTGAGATACCAGGGATGTCAGCAAGCGAGTAGCCTATAGCCTTTCTATACTTCCTAAGTTCACATAAGAGCAGGGCTACTTCTACATTGTTCAGGTCGGCATTTATAATCACAGGATAGGTAGAGTTTGTTCCCAGAAATGCGTACCTGAGCCCAGCTGGAAGAGTTTTAAGTTCCAATTTAGGAGCTTTCAACTCGCTCCAGGGGCTGTCGATCGGATCGAGAGGTGGAGCAGGTGCTCGCGGAATCTGCGCAGGTGCTCCATCAGTTTCTGCCGGTTTCTCCTCTTCGTCCAGACTCATGTAGGCCACCAATTGTTCCATCCTACGGCTGGAATCCAGCATCTTGGCATGGCTGTCAGCTTCTTCACTTATGAAACCGTGTTCCCTTTCAGCTAGGGTGAGGGCGGTTTCGAGAGGATCCGGGCAGAGAATTTCTTCAGCTACCTCCTCATAGACGTCGTCTACTCCTTCCACAACGAAGGTCTGTCCATCCAGCATGGGTTTCTTCAGCAGCTTATCCATCTCAAACGTCATAACCATGTCTCCCAGCTGGAGATCGATCACTCCATTCTGGACGTCTATAATCGCACCAGCAGTGCATAGGAAAGGACGCCCTAGAATCAGAGGATCCTTCGGTTCCTCGTCAAGTTCCAGAACAACAAAATCGGCCGGGATCAAAGTATCTCCTATCCGCACATATATATCTTCCAAAACTCCTTTAGGGAGCTTGGTTGACCGATCTGCAAAAACCAAGGAGATGCTGTGGGTTTGAACTTGGTGAATCCCAACGCTTCGCAACTGAGTAAGGCATGAGATTCACGCTTGAACCAAGATCGCATAGAGAGCATGAGAAAGTCATTGGGCCGATTGTAACTGACAAGACAAATCGCCCTGGATCGCCTCTCTTTTTGACGACCTTGTTCTGAAGAACGGCACTGCACTCTTTTGAAACCGTCATTACCTTCTCCTCTTCCACGATTTTCCCAGAGACTAGAGTCTTCATGTACCGTTTAAGAGCTGGTATCATCTGGACTGCATCAGCGAGAGGTAGCTTGACAGTGAGATCTTTAAGCATTTCTCTACACTTAGCATCTTCCAAGTCTTTGCGAGACTTCTTGGGTGGCACAGGGTAAGGAACCTTAGGCTTGTACACCCTCTCTGGAATCGCCGCGGTTTTAGAGGTAAGTGGTATGGTTCCACCGAGCACCTGCTCGGATGAGCCGCCAGGGTGCTCAGTTGAATCATCCTCTAAAATGTCGAATGGTGAAGGTGTAGATTCAGCTTGAGTCGAGCTGGTACTTGTTTCTCCGGTTTCGTAGGTGCCTTGGCCTGATCCGAGCAGGTGCTCGTAATCGGCTTCTCCCACTTTGCCCTTGTCCGATCGCGAGGTTGATCTATCCTGGAGTGTCTTCCCACTTCTTAGCTCAATGGCGTTGACAAACTCCTTCCTAGTGCCTCAACTTTTCCAGGCAGAGTTCCTGGTGCCCTTTTTATAGACTCAGCAGTCTGAGCAATCTGAACATCCAGCTGCTTCATATGCGTCCACACAGCCTCGTATTTCCCATTTAGATCCACATACATGGTGTCAACCTTAGCATTAATCTCGGCTGCGGCTTTCTGTTGTCCAGCTAGAAGTTGTTGCATCATGTTTTTCAGCTCGTCTTGAGATCCGGATGCTGGAGAAGGAGGTCGCGGATTCTGAAATTGCTGAGGCTGTGGATTCTGAAACGATTGGGGCTGCGAGTTGTTGTAGGGTTGCCTAGGCTGATTTCCTCCTTGAAATCGGTTCTGGTTAGGGATGAATGGCCGGTTCTGGCTCTGGTAGTTGTTGGAGTATCCTCTCTGAAAACTCGTCTGAGGCTGAGTTCCTTGCTTAGGGTAGACTTGATCCTGAGGGTTCTCCACATTGTTGCTTCTGTAGGACAGGTCTGGGTGAGAGTTGAAACCTTGGTTGTTGAAGCCACGGTTTTGCCCAAAACTTTATCCACTCACGTAATTGACCTCCAACTGATCATCACTCGTTTCCTCTCCAAAGACCTGGGCGATGGGCTCTTCTCCATTCTCATCCACGAAGTGGACCGACTTTTGGTTTCCCTTAAGCAAAAGGTTAACCTTGGCTGTGAGCTCATCTATCTTCTTTGACTCCACGCTATTGACCTTTTTTCTGTCATATTCCGGAGACTTGTTGCTGGAGCTTGCTGCGAGGTTCTCAATTAGCTCCAGGGCTCCTTCCTTTGATTTGGTGTAGAAATCTCCATTGCTGGCGGCATTGAGGGCGTTTCTGTAGTCCCATTCTACTCCATCATAGAAAGTACTGAGCAGCTGCTCATCGCTAAAACCGTGGTGAGGACACTCACGCTTGTACTCCTTAAAGCGTTCCCACGCTTCATTAAAGCTCTCCGGGAAGCTGCTCAAACGTGGATATCTTGCTCCTTAAGGCTGCGGTTTTTGACTTCGTGTAAAACTTGTCCAAGAAGGCCGATCTTGCATCTGCCCATGTCGCTAGAGAGCCTGGTGGTAGAGATTTCAACCACCGTGAAGCTTTTCCCGCAAGAGAGAAGGGAAAAAGCTTGCACTTCAGGAAATCTGGAGTCACACCATTAGAGCCGGTTGTGCTACAAATCTCCTCGAAGTTCTCGATGTGATCCATCGGGATTTCGGCAGGTAGGCCATGGAAGAGATGCTGCTTCACGAGGGCAATCATCTGAGGCTTGATCTCATAATCCTGCCTCTGAATGGTCGGAGTGACAATCGCGGATCGATCCTGGTAATAAGCATGTGCTGCGTCTTTATCTCCGAACGCCGGTTGTTGAATGAGCTGCCGCTCTTGCTGCAAGCGCAGCTGTTCCATGGTTGCCTGAAGGGTTCGCAGCTGAGCTGCCATGTCCGCTTGTTCGCCCATCTCCGGATAGTCGGTGTCGGTTGTTTCTGGTTCCGGAACAGGTGTGTTACGTCTTTGCCTGTTCTCTCGTTCCCTTCTTGCTAATTCGTCGTTAGATAAATTGACAAGACTCTCGTTATTCTTGCTCCTTGTGCTCCTGGTCATACACCTGAAACGCAAAGAAGAAGAAAAAAAAAAAGAAAACGAGTTTAGTGGTGTTCTTAGTCTAATGACCTAGCCGTAAACCAAAGGTGAATTTTTGGTCCCCGGCAACGGCGCCAAAAACTTGATGGTACGAGTTTTAAACCCTATTTCCTACTGCAAGTGCACAGCAAATCAGAGAAGTACTTAGGGGTCGATCCCACGAAGACCAAGTTCACACTATGGATTAATAAGCTAAAATCAAGAGCTAAGAGATTCAATATTGGGTTGTAAGAAATCGTGACTAGCAAGTTACTAAAACAAATCGGTTTTAACTATTATAAAGCAAGCGTTAGGTCAAGGCGATTCGCAGGAAATTCAGAGCAAGGTCAAACAACTATTCAGGATTTAATTAAGAACAAGTCCAGAACTCAAACACGATGATAATATTAATTCACTCTCGTGATACTAACAACTTTATCTAGCAACCTAAAAATCCTAACTCTCGTTGGTATCAGAATCGCAGATAAGCATTAATGATCAAGTTTGATTTGTTCACAATTCTCCAATACATCTACTCTCGCAGGTAATGAATAAATGCTCATCTAGATCTCTTCTAGCAACCTAGCAACTCTCGCTGTCTAGATAAACCTAAGATCATGAACAGATTGGCCAAATCGATTCAAGCAATACGAACTCCCTAGATGAAGACTAACGATTTTGATTCCTATTTGTGTTTAACCCTAGCTCATGAATTCCTTTGAAAACCTTAACCTAACTAATAGATCTACTCAGACATAATCAAGGATAAAAGAAATAAAATAGATGAATTCAAAGAAAGCATGAAATCGATTTTATAAATAAGAAGTACTAGGGTTCAGAAATCTTCTCCAAATTGTAGCTTGAGATCTTCTCCCTTACAATATAATTCCAAAAGCTAAGAGGTAAAAACAAAAGATAAGATGATCTATCCTAGGACTAAAAGGGAGTATTTATATTAGGTGTCATAGGCGGCTGGAAGGAGGCTGGGCTTCTAAAAAGTCGGCGCCAATGATTAGGGTAAAACCCTTCTTTTTGTTCTCTTCCGCGGCGAGCAGGTGCTCACTTGGTGGCTGAAGTTTGCGAGCATGTGCTCGACGATGGAGTTGGTGATTCTTCATCAGATTTTCCTTCTTTTCTTCAAATTGATTCTTTTCTGTTCCAAAGGTTCCAAATGCTCCAAACTCCATTTTCAGCTCCAAAGCTACCTAGAACTCCTAATACATACTCAAAAACTCTAGAAAACAATTAGATAAAAAGGGTTAGAAAGGGTAAAAATCCCAACATATCACCATGAAGAAGTGAAAAACTATATCTTGCAATCCTCAGTAATTAATCATATATTGACATAAAAACGTGGAAGAGTTAAAAAAAAAGAAAAAAAATATCATTAGATAAATAAAATCAAAGAAAAATTAATATTAATATATTGATACAAATAAACACATAAAATAACAATAATTATTACCTAACTATATAAATTAGATTATATATTCAACAGAAACAAAAACAAAAATAAGACAAACATATACATCTTGCAAAGAAAAAAAAAAAAAGTCATTATGGTTAGACATCATCTAGGTTCTGAGAGGTGTTCAAATACTGGATAAGGAACTATCACCTACAGGTTACAAATAAGATAATAAGATATCAACACGAAAAAATGACGCGTAACAAATAGGTGTGAAAACGCAAAAGAAGGTAAAAAAAATATCAAGGATTAATTGGCCGGTTTGTTTGGGACAAATAATGTATTCTTAAAATACACATAAACAGACAAATAAATATTAAAATATTCTAGATTGCATAATTTTATTATAACTATATATAATACGAAGGAAATAAATATATAATCAACGGAATATACTACGCGCATGCGCGGTGTTAGCAGCTCTACTAGTTCAGAAAATTTGTTGGTTGCCCTTTATTTTTCTTGCCAAAAAATCCCAAAAAAAAATTGTTTGATGAAAAAAAAAATTAACATAAGAGATATTATTTTGTATTTATATATTTTTTATATAGTTTTATAACTTAAGACGTTTAATTTCTTTCCATATACAGAGGAAACGAAAATTTAAATATTTTTACAACTCAAGACATTTATGAATGGTTAAGTTGAACGTGGGACAATTCCACGCTTGAACCAACCAAGTAGAATCTTCAACATGACAAAGCCATTCGTTCACTATCACTTGATTATAAATCTATATTTTCTTTCATGTTGATTAAACACTTGATATTTTCTTTCCTAAACCTTTAATTGATACAAATGTAAACATGTAGCTAAATGATTCTTCGCGAACAAAGAGTTAAGCATCGACTTTTTAGTCAGATGTATATAGCAAATAAAAGTTATCAGTCTTATAGAAGAAAAAAATTGTTATATTGAAAATTGAAGCAAACGCCAATATTCATATTCACAATGACAGATATTATATAATATATATTCTTTTTAATTACGAAAACTTTTTTTTTATCTGGACAGATTAGAAGAAGAAAGAAAGAAAAAAACAGAGCAATGCTCCAAAATTCAATATGGAAAGGTAAGAAGAAGAAGAAGAAGAAGGGTGGAGAGAGGGGTAAAAAGGTAAATTTAGGGACCACGACCAGAGACAAAGCAGAAACAGCCTGATCTCTGATCTTCCGGGATCATTCCGCCGCCTTTAGAGGTGTCGACTCCTTCAAGCATCTTCACGACTTCATCCATCTCCGGTCGCTTCTCTGGATTCGCATCCCAACATTTCTTCATTATGCTCGATAATGATGTCGGACAACATCTCGGTATCTCCGGTCTCAGATTCTGTTTTCAACCATAAACACAAACGAAGAAGATTTTTTCAGATTCTCTCATTCACTAATGTAACTGGCAAAAACAAAAGCTATGAAAAACGAAACCAAACCGAAATTCGTGTAGTGTAACCACTCTAAACCGAATGTAATTTAGTATACAATTCAAATGCGTATATTAGAAAAATGCAATCATATAACGTAAATAAAATATCAACTAAATCATTTTATATTTGTATATTTTGTATTTCAACGTTATTTTCTAACTAAAACCGACTTGAGTCCAACTTCAATACCAAACCAAAAACACCATCAAAACCGGATAAAAAAACCGAAGATATCAAACCATAACGAGATTAACGACCCTACCGAATTTTTCAAATGCCCAAAGAGGCGAACCAGTTTCATAGTTGTGCAAGTTTTCAAGATTTCAGAGTACTGATTTATATTAAGTCGTCGTCACGTACCTGACGAACAACAGCAGAAGAAATATCAACAAAGGTGAGATCAGGATAAGGCATATCACAACAATAAATCTCCCACAAGCATATCCCGAAACTGTAAACATCGCATCTTCTGTTGTATGGCTTACCATCAAGAACCTAATTAACAAGTTTTTATAATCAGAGATTTTGAAACCAAAAGAAGCAAATCTTTGACGTTAAGAATTATGTTTCTTTGTTACCTCTGGAGCCATGTATCCAAGAGTACCAGTTTCTCCAGTCATGTCCTTTGGATTCTGAGCTTCAACTCTAGCCACTCCAAAATCAGCAATCTTTAGGTTCCTCTGATAATCCAAAAGCATGTTCTCTGTTTTCACATCGCGATGAACGATTCTCTCTGAATGCAAATAACTTAGCCTGCAAAACATCATCATGATTTTTTCTTTCTTGGAGATTCATAAAGAATGAAAAAAAGAGTTCTGTTCTGTTTTTTTTTTTTGTAAATTTACCCTCGGGAGAGATCGAGAGCGAGCTGAACAACAACTTTGAAAGCGAGTTTCCTTCGCCTGTTACGGAACAAGTACTGCTTAAGAGTTCCACCAGGAAGATACTCCACAACGACACAACAAGCTCGCTGAGGCAACGAGTTCTGCGTCTCAGCTGATGAAGGTATCTTCAGATTCGCTGTTCCCATTGATGCTCCAACAAACTGTTTTTTTTTAATCCAAACATGATTCACACAAACGGGAGAGATCATTAATAACAGCGTAAATTAAAAGAGGTTATATCATTACCTTTGTGACATTGGGATGGTTAAGTTTGTGCCAAACCGCAACTTCTTGTCGGAATGAAGCACGAAGAGCTGAAGTCTCAGCCGCTGTCGCATAACCGTCTTCTCCCCAATCAAGCACTTTCACTGCCATTAATAACACTAAACAGTTACACAGAAGCAAAGACTATAATTCATAATCTCTTATGGAACATGATCTTTCATCACATTTTCGATTCCGGGATGAACGAGACAAGACACGAGTTCCAAACATAACAGACAGAGAAGATTATTAGAGTTTTTTTGTTGGACCTGCAACGTCTTGACCATCATAAATGCCTTTGTAGACAATACCATAAGCACCACGAGCAATGACATTCCTCATCTCCAGTTTAGCCAATTCAATTTCCCACTCTTCTTTAGGCTTTGGATTCTTCTCAACGCTTCTTGACCAAACCCTACTCAGATGTTTCTCCAGCTGAATGTCAAGATTCTTCAGATCGATCTTGTCAGCTCGAAAAATCATGTCTTTCTTGCTGTTGTTCCCAACAGCTCCTCTGCTTCTGAGGTTGTTTTCCGGTAAAGCTTTTGCCTCGTTTGTTGTTTCCATTTTCGTTTTCTTACTTCTAAAACAATCTCAGACACAACAGAGAAAGAGACACACCCAACTTAAAGAACCCTAAGTTCAATCAAAATCTGACACGGAATTTTCAAAACTAATCAAAGTTTTCATCGTTATCAAACTGGATTTTTTTTTTTTTTAAAAAGAGAATTTAGCAAATTTGTTAAACAAGGATAATATTGTGGAAAGAACCTGAATTTACTTTTGTACGAATCTGTTTAAACTATTACACCAACCCCAAGTTTCTGCACACGTTCTTCTGACATCCAGATTCTAATATGACATATGAATATATTTATTTATTTTCTTTAAAAACTATTTTTCACCAATAACAAATTCCAGAAGCTGAAATTCTCTCCAATAATAGCGTTGAAATTCAATTAAAATCGATAAAATTGAGTTTCAAAATGGAAAAAAAAAAGCCAATAATTCAACAAAGACCATTAAAAAAAAAGTAAACCCTAAGAAACGGACTCGTCCGCCACTATTATCATTGACCCAGATTATTTTTATTAAAAAAACACACACAAAATTTTCTACAATATCATAAAACCCAGAAACGTCACTAAATTTCAGAGATCAGACGTTATCAATCATCCACTAGACCATGCAAAGACAAAAAAAAACCCAAGAAAAAAATTATATGAGATCGCTAGAAGAAGAGATTTCAGCTGATTATTCGGCTGATAAAAAAGGAGATTTCTTCCTACGGAAAAACAACCCCAGAGAGAGGAAAAAGAAAAAAGAAACAGAGGATCGTTTTGGAGAAGAAGAGATCTGAGAAAGAAAGAAGAAAAGGAAAAAGAATCTAAGAAAGCTAAGAAAAATGGTTTTTTGAAAATGATGAAGGAGAGGCCGAGAGTGAAAGACGGGAAGGAAAGAATGACTTGATTTGATCTCAGGCTGGTTTTTAGGAGAAGTATTTGCTATTTGTATCTACTGAGAGAAAAAATTTGGTCCCATAAGGCAAAAATATACAAGACAATTAATGTACGTACGTACACCACTTTATGGAAATATATTTTTATTTGTTTTTTTATAAAGTTTATCTTAACAAAATTGGAGTTTTTATTAATTAATTTAGGCCAAAAAAACAGGTAGTGGAAGGTAATATAGTCTCTATTATCAAAACATCAATGATAAGATTTTTTGCCTTTTTGTTCATTTTTTGTTCAAATGAGAATTTATTTTTTATTTATTTATCAGCCATAATATGATGAGGTAGAAGAAAATAGTTTTATATTAAGTATCACTAAATAAAATACTCTTTAAACAAATCTTTTTTTTTTTTTGAAATGTTTTTGGACGCAACATTTTTTAATAGAATTTTGAACGGTTTTACGAAGTAATTTTTTTTTAATATAATAAAAATTAAAAATGTTTTGTGGTATTGTGTGAACTGCAGAGTGTACTGACTAAAATGATTATTGTATACAAATTAATACTATACATTTACTGTTTCTTTTACTGTCTAAATTGTTTTTTGTTTTTTGTTAAGTCAGTATTGTTTCCTTCATCCACAAGGCATAAGCCTCTCCGAGTCTGAGTTCTTCAGCAAAGAAGAGCCTTTTAAAGCTGTTGTAAAAGAACAACTTAGATTTCTTATGGCAGACATATTAAAGCATTACAACCAGAACAAATATTGGCTGGAGATAGTCAGTACCTTAGCATCGGAAGCTGCAGAATATCTTAAGCTGTGTGAATTCTCGAATAAAGATCAAATGTGTATCGGGAAATCTATTTGAGAGGTATGCGTTTTGATATATATATATATATATAGAGATCCTTTGAATGCATGTAATCACAATCCTTAACATGTCCAATGATTATAACTTCGTAAGATACGAGGTGGAAGAAAATAGTTTTATATCAAGTATTCGATGTTAGTAAGATGTTCTTTAAACAAATATTTTTTTAATTTTTTGAATGTTTTCAAATACAATTCTTTTAGTAGAATTTTAGACAGTTTTATGAAGTAAGTCTTTTCCAGTATAATAAAATTTAAAATACTTTGTGATATTGTATGAACTAGAGAGTGTACTGACTTAAACCATTATTTTATACAAAATAATATTATACATTGATTTCTATATATTGAGGTTGTAAATAGAGTAATTAAACATACACTTAATTTGCAGTCCTCATAACCTTTCAGTTTGTTTTTAAATGTTTTATCTTTAAATATAAATTATTACAAACTCTGGGTCTTTTACAAAAAAAAAACTAAAAAAGCAAAAATTATTACAGGATCTTGTCTAAATTATTTTTTTGTTACAAGACCTGGGTCTTTACTATCTAAATTGTATTTTGTTTTCTGTTAAATACTATCTAATTTGACACCTACTTATACAATTACAGCCACAATTTGACAATTGTTGTTTTTTGTTTTCTCTTTATAATTAGTGTACTTTTCATATGGACAAATATTTTTAAAAAAAATTAAAAATAATACTTTAAAATTTAGTAACCACCTAAAGTTTTGAACCTTGATTGGGCTCTGACCATTAATTGACAGAAAAGGAAACTGACAACAAACATGATCTATCAAAATGAAACAAAGCAAAAAAATTGGATCTTCTCTTCTTATTATACATGTGAAAAATCATATTAAATAATCAAAAATTACAATGGTATAAGATTTTCAATGATGAGATACTCACTAGACTTTTTAATCAAAAATAATGATATTATTTCTAGCATAATTTAAATTGAAAACTCATTTAAAGCTTTTAGGTGATACCTATATATTGGATATCTCATCAACATTATAAATATAAACAAATCCATAAGCTATTAGGAGAAAATCAAAATGTCATGGAATGTGAATTAAACCCCTCAGTTGCAACTTGCAAGTAGGTCCGCTTCTGCTCTACTGATTTTCCAACAGTACTAAGAGTTTTTTATTTTATTTTTTGGCTTGAAGGAAACGTACATGATTTTCTTATTTTGCAGGATCGTTGCCATTGTGCACTTCGTTTCAAAAGTAGTAAAGTAGTATTGAATTAATCATATTTTCTTATAAATATAAACTAATAGCGTCATAACATTTGCAGAAAGCGTGATTGAACAGTATGTAGGTCGACACTTGCCTTTTGTATAATAAATTAAGAGAATTAATTAAGAAAGTAACAAGAAAAGAAAAAGTAGAAGAAGCGGAAGAGTACGATACGTACAAGGTTAGGTACCATCTAATATTCGTTGCGTTGTGTTTTGTCGTGAAACGAAAGAGATAAGGTTGACAATCTTTCTGTATCTTATTTACGAATTTACGACTTTGTCGCGTCTTTCATTTATTATGCTTGACAGATAAGATTTCAATTTAAAACAACAACAACACTTAATGGATTCCCTTTAGAAAAATTTATTCGCAATCACGATGATGATCACTGATAATTATTGTAGTGACGACAGATATGTACTCAGCCCAGGTACATGAATTTTAATTTAAAAAATAATTTTTGCCATCTTTAATTGTTTATTTTTTTAAAAAAAGACACATTTTTTTAGCACATCTTCCGTGTCCAAAAACATGGTCCTATCAAACTTACGTTTCCTAAAAGAAAAAAAAAAGGACACGGAAAAAAGGACACATCTCCGTGTCCTAACATGATGCTACTATCAAACTAAGACAAAGACTAAGAGAGTGAATAATTGCCTATCTGGCAGTAAATGAGACGATGATATAAAGATTCCCTGCCAGGTCAGCCCTGTTCTTTTACTAAACGCTGCGGTTGTTTCAGCGTTGTTATCGGAACAATGTATATTTGATGAATGACAAAGAAAAATACGAGTGATGAAGCTCTCAAATTATGGCTGAGAAGAAATGCTGCACGCAAAAAGAGACGCTAGAATTTCTAGCGGCAGCAACTCCTTCCGCTATGTCTCTGAAATCAACATTAGCTTCATACTCTCCACAACCTTGGGCTCCAAAAAACCTCTACATACATGCATTTTTGTGGCCGCTGACGCAACCGTTGCGTCTAATAAAAGAACATGGCCGTTTTTGGAAGATTGCGCCTCGTTCATTTTGGACCGAAATTCAATTAAGGACCATTTTTACTGGTTTACTTGGATTTTTTTAGTAGCATGTTTTAATTAAAAAAAGATTAACGATGGATGTCAAAAAAAAAAATTAAGGATGGATAAAGAGGTCTAAATATTGTATATAGTAATGTAGGTTTATTCTCATTTTCAGTTTGAAATTAGTGATATGTCTCTCAAAATGATAATCAATTCATTTAAGTTTTTAATATATAATTTTTTTGTTCAGTTGTCTCTGTTCACATTTACTATATTTTTCTATAATGTGAGAATAAACATTCTATGTAACTTAAACCAATTGACTTGATTCGTGTCCTAATATTAATTCATGAATAAAATATCATCTAACATAACCGGTGAAAAAAGTATTAAAACACTTAAGTTTAAAATAGTTTATTATTGTCGTATAATGACTTATTAAAAAAGCTAATGGATTTTAGAATAAAAATAGTGCATCATTTACGAAGATGGGAAGAAGTAGATAGTTGGTTTAAAATAAGAAAAATAAGAAGTAGTTTCTCACGATTGCAAACCAGTTGTTTAGAAGTGATGAAAATAGTGTATGAACCCATTATAATTAAATATTTTCTTAGTTTAATTAAAAGAATTTTAGAGACATATATAAATATTTTTCAGTAAATTTTCTTTTTCATTTATTTCAAGCGTAAAAAATAGAATGGTGAACAATTATCGCCCAATCATAATTTTTATATATTATTTATATAAATATAGAATAATAGATTTTGACTAGTATATGAAATGAATAAATACTTGAGTATATATTTTTCTCCAAACAAATAAAAAATCCAGTTACCAAGTAAAATTAAAAGAAAATACCTATTCGCCGTCAATTAGGAGCCCAGTGATATATAGAACATCATCTAGGCCAGATAAATCTTCGACAATTCTTAAAACAAAAAACACCCTCTACTGAATCATTGAAGTACACTAACTTTGTAAGAAGTGGCAAATTTAGCTTATGATTAATTTCTTTGATATTTAAAAAGAATTTCAAGCAAGTCTTTTCAACTAGCCGTGACACTTTTGAATCAACTTTCCAAGAGGTAAATTTGTTCAGAATCATAGTGGTTTCAAGAACTTTCAACTGTCGGATTGACTGCGAATCCATTTCGCATAAAACAAAAAACAAAAATAAAAACATGAGACTAACATATATACATTCAAACACACAGAAAAATGGTTCAAAAGAGCTTCAAAGATTTATATAAATAAGTTTTCAGTAACTTTACTAATTCATTTATTTCACGCGTAAATAATATAATGGTGAACAATTATCGCCTGATCATAATATTTATATATTATTTATATAGAATATAGAGTAATATATTTTGATTGGTTATGAAATGAATAATGGAATATTCGAATTATCTAGTGCAAAGAGCATAAATACTTGAATATATATTTTAGAAAATAATCTTAATACACTAGAAATGTTTATCAATTATATAATTTAGTTTTTTCTACTTATAGTATACCATTCATGCTGCATAAACTTCTTTGTACAGAAGTTAGTGTTGATTATTTTAAGGTGTTTGAGAAAAATCACAAAACATCGAATCAAAATTCTATTTTGGAAAAATGGCAGAGACCTAAACCAATAAATGATGGGAACCTAAACGATTGGATAATTCTTTTGACTATTCATATTAAAATCCTAAAGCATTTAATTTTTAGAAGGTATTTTTTTTTAAAAAAGAGGAGAAAAAAAGATGAGAATCGGTTGCTCATGAGAAACCTTTTTCTCCATTTATTATTATATAAATGATTTATTCATTTTTAAAAATAAAATAAAATTATCTAATTAAAATTTATTAAAATAATTATACTTTATTTTTGAGGATTTTTTTTAAAAAAAGTTATATGATAAAACTACTCTAAATTTTCAGAGAAAGATCATTGAATATAAAAAAAATATCATGAAAAACATAAACTTAGTGGTCTAATAGTGGTGCAAGAAGAAGGTTGGTTCTTTTGTATTTCGGGTTTTAACTATTTTCTTCAAAAAAAAATTTGGATGGAAAATCTAACACAAAAATTCATTCGGCCCAAAGCAAAGATAAGTGTAGCTCTTCACTAATTTTAAACGGTCTTCAGTGTTAACATTCTTGCACATCAAACATTATGAACTTTGAAAGCTTTTTTGGTAAAGTATCACATGTGAAATGAAAAATTTGGTTTTCAGCATCATGGAATACTAATTACATCATTCACGCATAAAACATAACAGATTAATATCTGGTTTATGTATATTATTATTGACACAAATCTGACATGTTTGTCCACACGTTAATAATCTAGAGGCCCATATGTTTTGATACGCAACTTTGTGCTACCCCCATGTGATGTTCATGTAAAGCCCAGTTTATGAAATGGGTCTTTACTTTGTTGTGGAATATCAAATGTGCATCATTCCAATTAGAAAGCTCAGAATCTCAGATGCTAGTAACGCTGGAGAGAGGCATGCATAGACTTCGCTCATATTTGTCGAGCACAAAAGACATTAAATCATACACCATCAACATGTCACAGAATACAAATTCCTGTTTGTAAGGGTAACAAACTATCTTACATCTAAAATTCGATCCATTATCCAATTTGATATACTTTGAAATTAAAGCTCAGGTAATTGAGGTGTCCGGTTTCAGATTCAGATATTAAAACGGATGGAGCATCCTGATATGGATATATATATATATATTTTAGTCCAAAAAATCTATCTATAATAAAATTTAGTGACAAATTTTTTTTTTTTTTTTTTGGTCTAAAGTGACAAATTTAAAAGCCTAAATTCAGCCTGTGAGAAAATTGGAAACCATAAGCTTTTAATCTCCATCTAATCTGCAAATATTTCCATAGTCCAAACACAGACTACCCGAATACATTATATTTTCCCAACACTATCTAGGTGTTTTAAACTCTAGAAATAGGATTTTCTATCCATACCAGAAAATAAAAATAAAAATAAGAAAATAGATGATAAATACCATAGACAAAGGTAAGAACATAATAGCAACACAAATACGAACATAAATAACAAACTGTGATTACCTTGTATCTTGCATTGATAATTTTCACCGCCTCTAATGACATAACTATATGTATTTGTCTCACCATTGTTAAACCAGGATTGTCATTAGCAAAGTCAGCCCTGCCTCCAAAGCAAAATAAAAGCATGGAGCTCCAATCACTAATTTATTAAATATTTAATTGACCATTAAATTAGAAAAAAAAAAAAAAGATTTTAGTCTAATGTTTCCATGCCACATAACTACTAAAGGAGGAGGTGACCAAGACCACCCTTGTGCATATATTTTTCTGGCCATTTTTGTGGCCTCCTACATCTGAACAGACCCCATTAAATTACTTCTAAATTCAGTTACACTAAAACACATTACAACCCTCAAATCCAGTAACACCCTCATTAACTTATTTTTAGTAGGTATTATTTTATTTCTTTTGTCAACGTAGGTATTATTAATTTGTGAATTGTAATAATATATCTCAAAGAAAAGATGGGGTTAGCTCATCAATCATTTTAGATGGTATTGAGATCTAGTTTAATGTGAAAGTGGTGAATGTGAGAAGACACATGTGAGTACCGATTCATGGTCAAGCAGACAAGCACTTGCAGTAATATTCGGAAGACCTTTTCTCTTTCGCTAAATTTAGCTCAGTTCCACCGAAACTTCGTTTTCATTTTATTAAGTGATGTAACAAAAAATCTAATCGAAAAAAAAAAAACAAAGTAGTATCGGTCTCTCTCTCTCTTCTCATCCGCCATGGGAAACAGCTCAAGCTCCAACACCAGTCTTAGCAATTCTAAAAACATACTGCTAGAAGATCATCATCAACACGACAAACTCAAAAATCACAACAGCAACAACAACACTTCCCGGATCTCTTTCCTGCGATATCCTCTGCCATGGCTTTTCATCTTCCTCTTCTTCCTTTTGTTGCTTCTCATCTTGTTAGTTGAGCTGAGCTCATCGAAGAAGAAGAAGATTGTAACAAACTATTTCTGATTAATTTCCTGAAAATGATTACAAAGCTCTTATATACTCGAGGTGAGACCGGTATAGAACACGGTACAATCAGGATTAGCAATCAATCATTTAACCAATGTAAACCATACTCTAATATTCCCCCTCAAGATGGCAAAGTTATAGATTTCAATGCCATCTTGCCCACAAGAGAGTAGAACTGAGTAACACATGAACCATCATAAACTCTGAATTTTTTCCGAAAATATATTAAATGTTTTGAGCAATTCATTATGAAATAATATTGGATACAGGGATTAAAACATAAAATATGTTTTGAGCAATTCATTATGAAATAATATTGGAGACAGGGATTAAAACATAAGTCTCTGGTTTATATGTAGAATACACATCAGACATGTCTGTCTCACACGTACGAGGTATAAAGGTGGTTTGACTTCTGAGTATTATACATCTTTGGATTCACAAGTTTGTGTTTGCCCATGTAACGTTTTCACGTAAAGCCCAAATTATGGGCCTTACTTGTTTTCTTTGTATCTTTAGCATTACAATCTGAGTTTCGATATTCCACAACAAGTACTATCTAACGGCGTGCCGCGGGGAAAAAATATCACACAGACAATAATATGAAAATAGGTAAAGAATGAAACTTAGCTTAATTTGTTAAGTACATAAGTCAAAAGATGTAAGACCTCCATTATAATTGTTTAGTGTTTACTTAAGAAAGAAAAGAAGAGAGGGGGAGTTGCAAAGTTCAAGGTCAATCCTAATAGTCAATAATAACTTAAATTGAAATTAAACAAAGAAAAAAAACTGCATATAAATGTGAAGAGATATGGACAAACAATAATGTATATACAATAAGATGAAAGAAATGCTTTTGTCGTTTCATACTTGTCCAAAGTCGAATTATTATGGCTCCAGAAAAGCCAAACAACAAGAGAGCAAAATCGTTTTGAGAAACCGAATGACGTTTGTTCTGAGTTTCCTTGATTTTTCAAATAACTTGTTTTAAACGGTAGTTCTGAATCGTGCACTTTCGTCTTGAAATATTCGTTGTTGACATCCTACAAAAAATGCTTAGATTCGAATAAGAAAGATATATAAAAATATAGTTAGAAAATATATGTTTTTCATTTCTCAAAAAATAAAGTTTTTAACTTAGGCTTTTTTGTTGTCAAACATCATGTGGATTTGAATTATGATAATTACAAATTAAAATTAGCACAAACTACTATGCTACATGTTTTTTATCTATGTGGTTAAGATATTAAATACTGGTAAAAATGAAATAGAGGTTTTTAATTGATTAATTATCCCAAACAACAACCATTGTAGTATTTACCGGCTTGCACATCATAGGTGGATATGATATTATTAAATTATGTTAACCAAGTTTTTAAAAAGTTATAGATTCAGAAAGGAAACAGTAATTTAAAGTGATTGAGTAATTTAGTGACAAGACAAATAAATTACTCTTAGTTTTAACATATTCTGAAAAGAAAAATAACTGATTATTTTAAAATTTACAACTTCTTAATTTAAAACATCACATAAAGTTTTGGATATAAGTGAATTCTATATATAAATGGATGACAGATCACAAGAGGGATGGAGATTACTATGGTACAAAAGCAAAGGCTCAATGATGGCTCTGGTACGTTAACTTTTCTGGTGGCCATTTGTAGTATGCAAGAGGATCTTTAATTAATTGATTAGACATTTAACAGTTATTTTCTTAACTAATTCCTGAATATTCCGTTAAATAAACAACCCGACATGCACAAACAGTTCACGGAACAGCTTTTGAATATCCCAATTTCTTAAGACCTGAAGTAGTATACTGTATACTCGAAAACGTATTTAAAGGACTGACAATAATAGATACACAAGTAACAAAAAATAATCATAATGTTATGACCTATTATAAAAATGAAATCATGAGAGATGCATAGTTTTTATGTTTTTGATGTCACGTGATGTGTCATGTGGCACGTGACAGAGAAGCAGCAGCATGAATGCAGTAGAAGAATGGTCGACATTATGATTTTCGCATGGGGGGCACCTTTTGCCAGAACAAGTGCTTTTGGTTCTTCTGTCCGTATCAGTTCTTGGGGACTATATACTTCAATATGTTTGTTTTCTTTTTCTTCCGCTTTTATGTGAATATATCACAATTTTCGTTAAGTTGCTGGTGACAAGTATTTAAGTAGTATCATATACTATTAATCAATCTCTATAGAACAACAGTCCGTTGATTCTTAAATATTCCTTTTTCATATCTATCAATCGATCTCTTGCTTTTATCGACTATATGAGAGTCGAATGTAGGACCCAAATCCAAACAAAAAGAAAAATATCACTCGTGTTTAATTCCTTTCGATATATCGCGTTCAGGTACATACCAAAGAAAAGAACGTCCATCTGCAGCGAACATTTGGAGCATTCGCTTTATGGCGTCACGGGTAAGACATTTTTGTGGGCTAGGAGAGATAAATAGTTAGTATTTGAAAACAACATTTTAAACATATACGCACTCTTTCACAGTTCACAGTAGGTGCGTAATAACTGTATTCACGAGTCAATATGTATAGTTATTACTGAATGTGACATTAACTCTTTTTTTATCGAAAAATAAAAATAATATAGTTGCAAACTTGCAAGTTGTTAGTTACAATTTGGAACACACAATACTATATATATATATAAGAAAAAATAGAACATACTTATATACTTGTACGTTGAAATTATTAACTAAACTTACAGGCTAGAATCAATATATATATATATATATATAATAATAGCTCCAGATAGTAAATACGAAAGGAACAAATGGGATATGGGATGAAGATGAATGAGATGTATATATTGATGACTGCAATATGGAGATTAAAGGAATATATTATTCTAGTGGAATATTTTTGTTTTTGTTTTTCCTAGTGGGATATTTTGCTTTGATACTAGTTCATTTTTGTCAGAGAAATAAATAGAATCTGTATTTCATTAGTTACATCAAAAATGGGGAATTTTTTTTATCTAAATGCTTTATTAAACCTAATTTAATTTATCAGTTGCACTTATAATCGTATGTAGTTTTTTTTTACGACTAATTGTATGTAGTTTAACAGTATAAATAACCAGTAAAAACTATATAAATTACTAATATTAAAACATTAATATTTTATTAATTTAAAGAGATATTAATTTATAGGAAATAAATTGAGATAAAACATAATTTAAAACCGAATAAATTTATTAATTAATTGAGTTATTAATGTATCAAATATTAATTTAAAGATTATCTATTGTGTTCAAGATCATTATAATATATTTTTTGATTGTAAAGAGATTCTGAACTGAAACTTTGATTAATTTTCTAAAATAAATACAATTGTTGAATGTTTATTTACCAAATCTTTTTATTATATCTAAAACATATATTGATGTTAAATTCTTTTATGGTTTTGAATAATTTCCGTTATTATTCATAACAAATTAACCTTCAAAAATATTAATTTATCACAATCGAAATGCGAACACACATAATTATAACATGTTCTGAATTTTTTTTTTTAAAAGTATATATATGACAAAGAATTGTTAGAGCTAAAATGCATGCTACCAAGTGAAAAATGTATAGTTGCGGGTCTTCCCTTTGAGATTATGAGTTTGCATAAAAACCCATAAGTTTCCGTCGATACTAATCGATCAAGCCTTTTAAAAAGAAAAAAAAAAACATATGGATTTGCATCGATGCTAATAAGTCATATAAGAAATGAGAAAATATGGGTTAAAAAAAACGGGAGAGATTGTAGTATTATTATTATCCCATGCACTCTAAGAGGCTTGATTGTCTCCGAACGTTACATTAAAAAATTGACTACTAAAATCATAAATGATTATCACTATTACTACGAATAATTGAGCAATAAATTTCAATTTAAGTGTCATGATTACTCGTAAGTGCTTTCTCGTGATTAGCAGATTATAGCGTATTAATTACAAATCTCCAGGTTAAAGGCATTGTAAGTTGTAATTTGTAACGTGTTCCTTGCCATTCGGTTTCCAATGTATACCATTAATTTTTTTTTCATTATAGTATTATCATATGGGTTTTCTTGTTGATTATCTATTTTTACGAGAGTATATAATACTAGTACTACTTGATTTTATTTATTTTTCATCCATTACATTTTTGGAGCACTGTGGATTAACTGAATATCACAATTCAGATGTTGATCGTTAGATCTTGATAGCGTTACATGATTTTTTGGAACAGAAAAAAAAAGGACATAAAAGGGACAAAGTCAAATGATGTGATAAACATTGTTTTGTAATAAATTCGATTAGGTATCTTAACAAATCTCTGTTGATATGGTCAAGTAAGGTAGAGAAAATTGCTCTTAAAAAAAAAAAAAGTAGAGAAAAATTGGTATATCAACGGTGACAAGTAGTCAACGGAGTCAGTAGACCACACATATTAAAGTAAAAAACAAATACTAGATAATAGAAAAGAAAAAGATTTTTTTTTTCATTTTTTTTCTTCTCTCTTTTTAACCTTTTTTGTATGCAAACAAAACAGAAGCAGGAAAGGAAGAAACTGTGATTTACACTTTGCAGTTATTTTATCTTCCTTCTTCTTCTCCAAAACGAAGGAAGAGAAAGAATAAGAAAAATCAACGTGTCCGTTACTTCATTTAAAGCAATCGATTACGACGAAGGGATACGTATGTAGTAGATGTGTATATAGAAATTACAGTAGAAAGAGAAAGAGAAAGAGAGAGAGACAAGTGTTGGGGTCAAATAGCGACCTTTCTTGTTGTTGTGGTGGCCTCTGTTGGATTTGGTCTTGGACTGTCTTCACGAGAAAATCCTCATCTTCCCGCCTCTCTCTCCTTCTTTGAATCTCCTTCTTCTTCTTCGTCTTCTTCATCAACCTAAAGGGTAGAGAGAGAGACAGAGAGAGTCGAAGTGATATATAGAAGTAATATTGATTGTTAGAAAATGGATACGCCGGAGAAAACTGTACCTCAGATCGAGACTCCGATTTCTAAACTCAAAGTCGAGGTTTTTTTCTCGATCACCAATCTCTTGTTGTTTCGGTTAAAGTTTTCTACTTCCTCTGTTACAGTTTCTTTGATGCAATAATTTTTTTTTTTGTTTATTTGAGGAAAGTATGTGTTTTGTCTGTGCATTACCCAATTTTCAATTCTTTGAATTCTGGTCAAAGATTCAGTCTAACTTGGTTTCGATTTATGAGATTGATTTCAATTCCCACTCAATGAGAAAAATTCCAACTTTCCCGTTTTTGGTTGTGTCTTTTTGGAATTCCAGTGGTTTAACGATGGCAACACGCTTTTCTTTAGGTCCTTTTAATGGTTTGATGGATCTGATGCTCTTTCTATCTCCAACCGTTTGTGTTTACCGTTGATCAATCATTCGTGTTTTGGTGATCAAAGTTTTTTTTGTTTGTGTGTGTGTGTGTTTCTGACATCAAAGTGTTTGTGGAAATGCAGAATTCTCCAGTGTTCAACTACATAAACAGTTTGTCTCCAATCAAAACTGCCAAATCAATCCCAATCGCTCAAACCTTAGGCTCTCTCAGTTTCCCATCTCCTCATTCTGTTTTCACTTCCCCTCACGCGGCTCCCCTCAAAGGATCTCGTTTCAAAAGGTTAATCATCAAAGCTCCTTCTCTCTTCTTCTTCCTTCTTACTTGGAAAGATAAATCCTCTCTTCTTAATTGGAGAATGTTTTCGTTTGCAGTTACAGCAAAGTTGAGTCTGCCTTCACTGAAGAAGTGGTAGTAGAAGAAGCCGAGCCGTTACAAATCCTCAAGAATGACTGCACTACTACTACTAGTACACCTAGAGTTATCAAAGATGGATTTTGTGAAGATGGTATAACTGATTTGCAGAAGATGTGTGACGGCAATGTGAAGAAGAAAAGTGATACTCCGGACTGGGAAACTCTGATTTCGGGTTCTGAAGGTTTGATTTATGGCACAGCGGATGATTCTGAGGCTTTTACATGCTTCTTGCAGAGATCATCAGACTCCAAAACACGTTCATGTGGCGGTACAAAGTCTGCATTGGAGCCTGTTTCCAACAGCAAAGAACCTGAGCACTCCTCAGATGTGAGTAATCTTGAGAATATATTACTTTAGCTTTGTTTCTTGATTGATCATTTGTCTCTGAAATGAACCTCTTTTGTGTATTTGTGTATGTGTGTGTGTGTGTGTGATAGGCTCTCTCGGGCTTGCATCGTGGCGTGAGACGACGCTGTCTAGACTTTGAGATGCCGGGAAATAATAAGCAACAGTCAGGAGAATCTTCATTGGGATGTGTAGTACCTAGCATTGGTCTGCATCTTAACGCCATTGCAATGTCCTGTAAGGAAAACAATGTTAGTAGTGAGTACTCATTATCCGGAAACATTAAAGTCGGTTTGCAAAGTTCTACCGCTCCGGTTCTTCCATCGCACGACATTGTCAGAGAAAATGTAACCGTGGAAGCTGCAAATCAAGGTGTAGAAGAAGGTCCAAAGTCTTTACCTTTAGTTGCAACGAATCAAAGTAGCCCCAAGAAGAAAAGGCAAGTTGTTTTTCCTGAGACTTGCTCAAACAGATTCATGGTAAAGTCTTTTTCATGTCTTAACAATCTATTGGCATTTAAATGTGCAGACGTAAGTCCGAACAAGCAGGAGAAGGCGAGTCATCATCATGTAAACGGTGCAACTGTAAAAAGTCAAAGTGCTTGAAGCTGTAAGCTGAATATTTCAAATCCTCTTTAGTCTTTTTGGCTTGGTTTAATTTTTTGTTGTTGAGTTTCTTTTTGAATGTTTTTTTCTTGCAGTTACTGTGAATGCTTTGCTGCTGGAGTTTATTGCATAGAGCCATGTTCATGTATAGATTGTTTCAACAAACCAATCCATGAAGACACTGTCTTAGCTACTCGCAAACAGATTGAATCACGGAATCCGCTTGCATTTGCTCCTAAAGTCATCAGAAACTCTGATTCCATCATTGAAGTTGGAGATGATGCAAGCAAAACTCCAGCTTCAGCGCGACACAAACGAGGCTGCAACTGCAAGAAATCAAACTGTCTGAAGAAATACTGTGAATGCTATCAGGTATAATCATTACAACTCCATGACATATCTGTGTAAGATTCTTCTTCCTTGGATTGAATCTTGTTGGGATACAATCCAAGTCCCCACATCGGAAGTCTAGACAGATGATACGTTTTTCTCTGATGATCTTGTAGAGCGGAGTCGGTTGTTCCATAAACTGTAGATGTGAAGGATGTAAGAATGCATTTGGCAGAAAAGATGGTTAGTCTTTTTGATCCATCTTTCATGGCTCTATGTTTCTGTCAAGACTCTTGGTCTTTTGATTTAAGGATGATTACAAATTTTACAATCTCCGCAGGGACTTCATTTGGCATGGATATTGAACAAGATGATGAAAACAAAACTTCTGGCAAAAGCGGAACATCAAAACTAGAACACAACGCCGAGTTGTTTAATTCTGTTTCATTGCCACCTTCAACACCAGTGCCATTAAGGTAAGAAACAATCACATAAAAAAAACAAAAAACAATGTGTGGTCCTTTAGACAGGTCTTGATTGTTCTCTATGAACCTTTTGTTTCTTATTCAGGCAACCATTGGCTGAACTTCCCATCTCGTCCAACAACAGGCTGCTTCCTCAACAGTCTCAACATCTTCATGGACCTTCTGGATCTTCATTATACAATAGCCAATCTTTCAGGAAACAAGACATGAGTATGTTGTCTCATTCAAGAATTGAGACAATCACAGAGGAGAGAGCAGAGGATATTGAGAACTTGATCCAGTCACCAATAACTAGCATCAATGCTGTATCTCCAAACAGCAAAAGGGTCTCTCTGCCTCATCTTGATTCATCAGAGTCATCTCCATGGAGAAGAAATGGGGGAAGGAAGCTGGTACTGTCAATTCCATCTTTTCCTTCTCTCACTCCACACCACTAAAAGCATTCTTTGAATCTTTGAATTTTGATATGATGTCTACTTCTAGTTGGTAGTTTAGCTTACACACAACATACACAAACATTTGTAGTAGATTAGTCGTATCACATTTTGCGTTTGTTTTTCAGTGGTTGCGTAATAAAAGTGTTAGCAATTTATCACATCTTCACAACATATGCAACCTTGTGTAATCGCACAATGTTTTCAATTTAGCCAAGCCAACGGTTACATGAAATATGTGGAGGGAAAAGCATTGTAAATGAAACATAGTTTAAATGTTATTTATAAAACAATATCTGTCGTTTGTCAACAAGACGAAAATGGTGAGTAAACGTAACCTAGTCTCCCAATAAAATCAATAAATTACAATATACAAGTTTTAATAAACAGTTAAAAACTAATAATTATTTTACCATGTTAAAATTTTCCTTCTGATTAAGGGGAAGAAAATAAAAAACCTAATAATATCATAATTTCTTTTCAGTTACAAATTCTACAACTAGTCTTTTAAGATAATATTTTAAAGAACTTGTCAGACAAAAAAAAAATATATTAAACAAACAAAACGTATAGATTTGTTAGATTCCTGATTCGTCGTCTACACCATTTACAAGTTATCCAAATCTCTAAATTTTTATTTTTGACTGATTCTGTCTCTTAAAATGTAACCGTTTCATAATTATTTTAATGATTTTTTAATATTTATTGAATTATTTTTAATACATTTTCGAATCAGTCAAAAATAAAAAAAGTGCTATCCAAGTTACATGCATGCTATCCAAATCTCTAAAATTTGTAGTTCATGTATTATTTTATATTTATCACCACATGAAAGAATTTTATCCTTGCATCACTTAACTAAAATTTATTAGAAAAAATTATCATCTATCAAGAAACCAATTTCCAAAAAAAAGAAAAAAGAAAAGAAATGGTGGTATTAAAAACAAAACCAACAAAAAAAGTAAAGCAATTTCTTGCTCTAACCAAGGGCTGGGCCTGAGTGTGTATAATAGATCTAACTCTAAGTCAACATAAAGATGACGTCGTTTAGTGGACCAATGTTTGTGAATATTGGACCTTTTAACATTTCATCTTTCTCCGCTGTGGTCTTCTTACTGTTTCGCACCGGCGCGGACAATGTTTTTTTTTTTTTTTTTTTTTCGAAATGCAACAACAACCCTAGATAAATTCACTTGTCTGCTTTGAGGCAATGTGATTGTAAGATTTTTAGTTGGCTCGAAAGAAATGGAGAATTCTCAGACGAAGAAGGCTACTTCACAGATCGAAACCCCAACTCCAAAATCCAAATTCGAGGTTTTTTTTCCTTCTTCTTCAAAGACACCCATTAAGCTATCTTCGTCAAAGTTTACTCCTTTCGCTGGTTCTCTGCTGCATTTTTTAGTTTCGAGAAGCATGTTTTCTGGGTTTAGCTTCAGCATCGCTTCAGGGTTTTTGTTTGGGTTTGTTGTTCATCGTTGAGGTCAATTTTCATTTTCACGCTCTGTGTGAACTGACCGTAGTTGCTCACAAGTATCAGAGATTTTTGTCTCTTTTTTTTAGCAAAAAACATTTGTTTGTTGTTCTTGTGGTCTGCAAATTTGTCTCATTTAGGTTTTAGCTTTGATTCGAAGTAGTGAATTTAACTGTGAATTTTGGTAATGTAGGACTCTCCAGTGTTCAACTACATTAACAATCTCTCTCCCATTGAAGCGGTTAAATCAATCTCTACTGCTCAGACTTTCAGCTCTTTGAGCTTCACATCTCCTCCTCCTGTTTTTACCTCTCCTCACGCCAATTTTCACAGAGAATCCAGATTCTTCAGATGGTAATGAGAAGTGTTTCTTTTTAGTCCTGAATAAAATATTCTCTTCTTGTTGTTGTTGTTTTTAGTAGATGATGGTTCTGTATTGTTGTAATTGGTGTTTTCGTTGCAGTCATAACTCTGTTGAGCGCTCAAAGGCTTTAGAATCTCTAGATGGATCTGTTCCTAAACAAGAAGTTGAAGTAGATCTAAACAAAGATGCTACTTTGGAAGAAGAAGTAGAAGAAGAAACTTCCACTGAAACTTCTTGTGACCTGCCGCTGATCCTCAAGTCCGACAGCCAAACTCCTGATCATGTTGATTCGCCTTGCACTGGAGATATTGTCACCGAGGTACTCCAAGATCCATCTGGTCCTTCTCGAGGAGACGACAACGCTTCTTCTTCCGAGGATGTCAAAGTGAGACTCCAGAAGATTCCTGATGCTCAGGAAGAGAATGACACTCCTGGTCGTAGACGTTTGAGAGCAGATGCAACTGAGTTGTTAGTATTTCGATCTCCGAATGATTCAGAGGCGTTTCAGTGCCTGGTGGATAAAATATCTAGCTCAGAGAGACGTTTCTGCGCTGGTGTCAAGTTAACGAACCAGCATGATTTCACCAAAGATGTCCCAGCCAATGATAATGAGTCTTCCGCTGTGGTTCCCTATCAGGTGAATTCAGGATTACATTTCAGAGTTAACTTGATTCTTTCTTCGCACTCATGAGTGTGGATATCAGTGTATCTTTGGGCTCTTGATTAATCAGTGTTTCTGACGTAGTTATTTTGTGCTGTGTTTGTTTGTTGTAGCCTGTCTCTAACATGAATCGTGGTAGCATGCGAAGACGCTGTCTAGACTTTGAGGTCCCAGGGAAGCGGAAGAAGGATATAGCTGATGACCAGCAAACTGTGTGTGACAATAAGGCGGAATCTTCCTCGAAATGTGTTGTCCCCGGTATTGGTCTCCATCTAAACGCCATTGCAATGGCCTCAAGGGACAGTAAGATCAACGTCATACATGAGTATTCAGCATCTGGAGAGATTCAAAAGAGTTTCTCAGGCTCTACCACTCCGATTCACTCCCAAGACATCATGCGAGAAACTTTGGACCAAGCAGAAAGGGAGCCTGGGGAAGGCTCAGCTGTAGAAGAAGCTCCCAAAGAATTGGTGTTCGAAGAGTTGAATCCGGGCGGCCTCAAGAACAAGAAGTAAGTTTTTTCCTAAGAAAAGTTACGTAACAGATTTGTTTATATACTTTTTCTTTTCTTTTCTTATCTGTTGGCATAAATACGCAGGCGTAAGCTTGAACAAGCTGGAGAGAGCGACTCATCATGCAAGCGATGCAACTGCAAAAAGTCGAAGTGTTTGAAGCTGTAAGTTGCATACACCTGCATCCTCTTAATCTTTGTATGCTCCAGAAATCAAATTGGTTTGTAGTAGCTGACTGTCGTTTGAGTCTCTTTTCTCTCTGCAGTTACTGTGAATGCTTTGCTGCTGGAGTTTATTGCATAGAGCCATGTTCATGTATAGATTGCTTCAACAAACCTATTCATGAAGATACTGTCTTGGCTACCCGCAAACAGATTGAATCCCGAAATCCACTTGCATTTGCTCCCAAAGTCATCAGAAACTCTGATTCCATTATGGAGACTAGTGTAAGAGCTCTCTATTCCATCTTCTTATTCTTCTCTCTATCTCTCTCTGTCCTCCATTTATCTGAGGGGGAGAAACTGTGATCTTGGGCAGGATGATGCAAGTAAAACACCAGCTTCTGCACGACACAAACGAGGCTGCAACTGCAAGAAATCAAACTGTCTGAAGAAATACTGTGAATGCTTCCAGGTTTTTCTTTCATCATCTATTCATCATTATACTACATATTCATCTGTGTAGGTTATCTTCCATGGTCTGATTCAGATACTCTGTTCCTGATGATCTTATAGGGTGGAGTTGGCTGTTCCATAAACTGTAGATGTGAAGGATGCAAGAATGCATTCGGCAGAAAAGATGGTTAGCTTCTTTAGCTCCGTTTTCCGTAAAAACTTATTATCCCAAAAGTCTTATGATTGGACATGATTACAATCTCAGCGTATTTACTTGCTATTATGGAGAGCAAACAAGAGGAGGATCACGGGACATATGAGAAAAGAACAGCAAAAATCCAACAAAATTCCGATCTGTCGAAAGAAGTCGAGCAGAACCCAAGTTCTGATCAACCTTCGACACCACTGCCACCGTATAGGTAATTCTATCAAAACTTCAAACAATATACAAACAAGACAGCTCCTGAGTTTGTGTTGCCTTTTTTGCAGACATATGGTGGTTCATCAGCCATTTTTGTCTAAGAACAGGCTGCCTCCGACACAGTTTTTTCTTGGCGCGGGTTCTTCCTCTTTTCGAAAGCCAGACGGTGATTTAACGCAGTCAAGGAATGAGAAGAAGCCCCTTGAAACTGTGACCGAAGACAAAACAGAGATTATTCCTGAGATTCTCAGCATTACCCCTATAACTTCCATCAAGGCCATCTCTCCTAACAGCAAGAGAGTCTCTCCTCCTCACATTGGCTCCTCGGAATCGGGTTCAATCCTAGGGAAGAGAAGTAATGGCCGGAAGCTGATATTACGGTCTATTCCAGCTTTTCCTTCTCTCAACCCAAATCAGTGAAATAAAAGCCATTCGGTCAAGTCAAAGAAACCAACTATTTGTATCTTTGTAAGGTTCTAGATGATTTCAAGCCTATTAGTGTTTCATAAGCATAATTTTCTTGTAAGATACTTATCCTTTAGCAGGTAATGTAATATCACATTCTAGTTTATGAAGAGCATCCAAAAAAAGGACTCTGAGAGAAGCTAAGTTCGAAACATAGGTGTCAAACCAGATACATTTAGTTAAGCAGAAGCTACAAGGTTACTAATTTGCTCTATTATTTCAGATACCATGCCACATAGTTCTTCTAGAGTCAGTTCGATGATCAAAATGAAAAATAGATAGTAAACTAGTCGATGTTACGTTATTATCCACCCTACTCTTCCTTAGCCGAAGATCTCATGCAGCCGCAGAAACGATTTTTCTTCTTTCTCGCTGTCCTTTTCCCACCCTTGTGTATAATGTCTCTCAAGAGTATCACTGTCCTACTCTCAGAGAACTTTGTCTTTCCTTTACTTTTGGCTGCTCCATCTTCAAGCTTTAGCACTGTTCGCTCGATGCATTTCTTGCTGCATCTGCTCTATCTTCTCGGATCCAATTCTTGACTTCTCCATAACCACCTTTCTGTAGATATCTCTGGCGTCCCCAGTCTCCTCAATTTCCTTGGAAAGAATCTCGTTTGTGTTTGCAAGCTGAAGGATGGCTTCTTCTATTTCTTTCAGCTGTTTCCTTACTCGAGCAAAATCGGGGTTAGTGAACTTGCCTTGTTTCTCGTTCAGATCCAGCTTGCTTTTCAGGTCTCTTAGGCTGATTCTAAGGCTTGCCAATCTTCGAGAATCAGACAAAAGTCTCTCCATGATCTTTGCATTGTCCTCAGTGCTTTTAGATAACTCTAGCTTGTCAACAACTTTCTCAGACTGTGATTCAATAGATGGATTTCTGCTTCTGCGAGGAAGACGGGGAATGATAGGCTTCTTTGAGCTTTTACTGTTCATCAGAGACTTGATGCTTGATTCTGGTTCAGCAGATTCTTCCCATAACTCAAGCATCTGGTCATTGGAACCACGACTAGTTCTCCGGCTTCTTCCATAGAACGGAGAGTCTGCAACATGATCAAGGGGAATGTCTTTCATCAATGAACCATTTCTCACCTCAGTCAGTGCAGGTGATTTAGGCTGTCTGATTTCAGCCGAGAATTTGTCCTCGAGTTCAATCTCTTCAAAGAGCCTGCGGTCCCTGCTTCTGTGCGAAGAGCTTCGTCTTCTCTGCTTTCCAAGACTCTTCTTTTCCCCAACAACTGCTTGCTGGATGATTTTAATTCTTGTTTTCATGTCCTGCAATAGCATAATTCCACTGTCTTGGTTGGCACTGCTATGTCCTACAGGTTCTTTAGAGACTACTGCTTCTGGATGCTCATCATCCTGAGGAAATTGGAAGAGTTTAACTAATGAGGAATATAGAGGCATATATACAAAAGGCACAAGTTTCACCAAATGGAAGCACTGACATGTCAAATAGAACGAATACGAAAAAGTTTACCTCTCCGCTACGATCAGATGGCGCAGGGAGTTTCCTAAACAACAGGGCATTTTGCTCTAGGGATTTTACATCTTCTGCTAGAGATGCTACCACAGGATCATAGGCAGACAGTTGACTCTTCAGCTCAGTCACTTCATATTCCAAGAATCCAGCTGTTTCTTTGATCTGTTTTATCTCTTTGGTCTTTGCAACAGCTTCATCTTTGAGGTTTTCGCAAACCCCGGTGAGTTCCTTAACTTTGTTCTCAAGCAAGACTTCACGGACAGCTGAGATCTGTAGATCAAAGTAGAACGATGTTGCTTCCGCATCCCAAAGTCCAAACTCATTGCTTTTCTCCTGCAGCTCCGAACTCAGGAACTCCTCTCGAACTCGTTGTTCTTGGATTTCCTTGTGTAGCAGCTCTACCTCCGATTCCAAATTCTCCTTCAAATTGCTAAGCTTTTTAATCTCTTCATCCTGTCTTCCATTAAGGTCAAACAGTTGAGAAATCCGCCTCTCTAAATTTCCCCTCAGTTGCCTTGATTCTTTACAGTCTTTCCTCAGCTCTTCAACTGCATCGCACAGTTCCGCATTTGCATTGTGTGTAGCCTTGAGCATATCTTCGGCTTCTCGGAGCTCTATTGCCTTCTGTCTCAAGATTTCCTCTTTATCTGTAATTTGATGTTCTAAGAGATCAGTGAGCTCATTGGCTTCTTCGAGGCTTTCCAGTAACTTTTCGAGCTTGCTGTTAAGCTCCTGATTGTCCACCTCTTTCCATTTTAGCTTCTCCTCCAGCGTCTCAACCTTCTGCTTCAGCCCCCTATTAATGTCTTGTAAACTAGTCAGATTTTCAGCAAAAGCTACAACCTGCTCAGCCTTTTCAGACCCAAATGACTGGTAAACCACAGACATGTTGCTCAAGGCAACAGCTTCCTGAAGAATTGCATCATTCTCTTCCTCAAGTATACACGTTTCACCTTTAAGCTCTGAAAATTTCAGATCCAAAGTTTTGTTTTTGACGAGAGCATTTGAGTAATCTTGGTGCAAAGCCATGTATGACTCGTGCAAATTCTCAAACTTTAAACGCTCGGTTTGTAGTTCAGCTCTTAGCTTCAGCTCCCGCTGCTCTCTGTCAATCAGTTCTGATTTTAACTGCCGGTTCATTTCCAATAGCTCGAGCCTGTCCTTTTTCAGCATTCCATAGCGGTGTACTATCGTCTCCAAATCTTTCTCTGCATTTTGTTTTTCTGATTCCACCTTCATGCCATCTAATTGGAATTGGCCAAGTAGAGATAAGAGAACAGAGTTCTCAATTACAAGCCGCTGCTTCTCATATTCAGAGCTGGAAAGTGAACGTTTCAGTTCATTAATTTCACCTAAGATGCGTGAAACAGGAACTCGCTCTTTTGCAATCTTCAGGTCAGCTGTCTTACAATCTGCTTCAAGTTGGAGTGCCTTAACCACTTGATAGATTGCACCCCTGCAGTTATCAATCTCGTGCAGCAAGAATTCTGTTTCCATCTGTTGCTCAAGATTCTCGCTTTCTAGCTCAGTAATAAGTTTCTCAGAAAATGTTGATGCCTCCGCATATTTCTGGCACTCCATCAGGAGAGAAAAGTTCTTCTGCTCCAAGTCTTCTATAAACTTTTGCAAGATGAAGATCTCGACTTGAGCATTTACAGCTTTGTCAAGCTCTTCCTCAAACTCCTTTTTCCTGGAGCGACACTCTTCTCGAAGAAAGCTTACGTTACTCTGAAGATCTGCCAACCTGGTGTCAGTCGATCTTTCGTAACTAGCACGCTCTTGCTTCTCAGTGGAAAGTGAGACTCTTAACTCTTCCACTTGAAGATTTTTGAACTGTTTTTCCCTCTGTAGGTCAGCATATTTTCCTTGCAATTCAGTGAATTCCTTCTCCAAAACTCCTAGCTTCTCCTTAACACTATTTAATTGAGAGATAAGAGATTCTCTTTCCTTTGTCAGCTCGGCCTTATCGTTTTTGAGCAACTGGAAGAAGTCTTCGAAGCATTTTGATTTCTCCCGTACACCTTGAAGCTCAATGTTTGCACCACAAAGCGATGTCTCCAATAACGAGTTCTTTTCCAAGAGCTTCTGCATATTCTCAGTCATGATTTGCAATTGAGAAAGCAGGCTAGCTCTCTCGGCAATAAACTCAGATTTCTCTCCTCGTAAAGAGTCACATCTTTCTTGTAGATCCTTTGTCCTCTCCCTCGAACCATCTAGTTTGGTGTCTGATTCCAGAAGTAATTTCTCTAGACCAACATTCTTCCTTAGAATGTTATCCATTTCACGCAGCTTCTCCATAAGAGCATCCTTATCATCTGTCTGGTGGTTGCACAACTCAGTAAGTTTTGAGTTCTCGTCTTGTAGCTTCCTCACAGAGCAGGCGAGGGATTCGGGATCCAATCCCGCGAGTTTCACTTGCTCCATTATTGTTTGATACCTCTTATTTAAGCTGTCGATTTCATCCTTCAGACGACGGATCTCTTCTTGAAGGGCACTGCTTTGGTTAATTTGTCTAGCAACTTCTTCCTCGAGTTTTCCTTTCACCTCCTTCAAGCTAGAAATCTCGCATTTCTGAGTCTCTAGGGAGATCATAGAAGAGTCACTTAGGTCGCTTAACTTTCGATTTTCTTCTTTGACTGAGCTCATGTCGCCTTCCAGCTTTTCATTACGAGATTCTAAGTCCCTCAACATGTCAACCCTGCTTTGAAGTTCCGAAGCGAGAACCTTTTGCTCCTCTTGGGACTGAGAATGCAAACTTTTCAAATTTCCAAGGCTGGCTTCGATTTCTAAAAACCGAGAGTGCTCATCTTGGATTACAGCTTGGAACTTCTCAAGCTCGTTTTGCTTCTGGATAAGTTCTTGATCCTTAGCTGCTAATTTGTGTGTTAGACCATCTGCTTCTAGCTTTAAAGTTTCATTTGAGCTCTCCAAAACAGTACAATGGTCCTCTACAGTCTTCAATTTTGCAGCTCCAGCCAGAACTTCACTACTCAGTCTTTTGGCATTTTCTTGAGCATTAGAAACCTCTCTCTCTAGCTTGGATATAGTTTCCAAACACTGCTGGTACCGAAGACTCAAACCATCCTTCACTTCATTGACCTTCAGAAGTTCATGTCTCAATGCTTTAATTTCGTCCTCTGCTTTTGCAGACTGATTGCTAAACATTTGAGCATTCTCGTCGGCCTCTTTAACCTTCTTCTCTAGAGTAGATATCATCCCAAGGCATCGATTGTACTGGGCTAGACCAGCCTCCTTCTCTAAATGCAATCTACTTTGCTCTTGCTTAAGACTCTCCGCTTCTGTTTCTGCTTTAGTTGCCCGGTTGGTGAGCGCCTTCATATCTTCTTGTGCATGAGCAAATGCTTCCTCAAGATTTGCTATCTTCTCCACGGCTTGATTATAACGAAGAAGTGCAGCATCCCTCTCTGCTTCAAGCTTTGCAAGGCCTTCTGCAAGTATCTTACTCTCAATCTCAGCTTTGCTAGCACGTTCATCAAGCCCATTTACATCCTTTTGAGCATCTTTAAGGTCTTTTTCTAGTCTGGATAATTTGTTCAAGCTCAGCTGAAACTGAAGATTCAAGGCTTCCTTTTCAACCCCAAGCTCAACCAATGTTCTCTTCAAACTTTCAGCTTCTGTTTCAGAATTACCAACGTACTCAGTCAGCTGGCTTAACCCTCTTCTACTCGTGGCACTGTCCGAGTCATAAAATGGCTGGGTTCCAGGTGGCATTTTCTCAGGCGTGCGTGGCTCAGAACAAGACGAAGAAGCAGAATCCTCAATCATGTCGAACGGCACTTGGTTAGGGAACGCCTCGGCCATGGTTTTGTGCGCGTGGCGAAGTTCCACAGTCGCATGATCGTACCTCTCTGCTAATGCACGATAAGCTCTGTAGAATTCTTCTACCAGTTTCATAAGCTCTGGACGTTTCTTGTAGTACATCTCTGCCCTTCTTGCAAAAGAATCTGCATCTTCTTCGATGAGTTTAATCATGGCCTTGACTTTGGAATCCATATCTGCATCATGAAAGTTTTCAGTTATTTTTCCTGTTAGAAAAACGGTGAAAACAACACAAAGGAACACAGCATCAGCATTACAGAACATATATATAGAGATAGATAAAAGTACCTGCAAGATTCTGCTGGATCCATTTAGAGTTTTTGGGAATGTGACTATCCCACCACCATGAGTATAAGCGCCTCGACTCCGAATGCAACACGGTAGCCATCACACCGGCTGCAACAAGAACAAAGAGTGGTCTAGACTTCACCCAAGGGTGGTCAAGTGCGAGGTAAGGATTCCAGGCCAGAATCAACCAGCTCTATTTCTACTAATTATCCTACAAACTGAAGAGCCCCTTGATCCCTCTGAGTTATGCTTTCTTCACCTACAAAACTAAGACAAACCCACACTATAAGCAAATCTACAATAAAAATTGTTCAGAGTTGAAGCAGTATTTTTTTTCTTCTGCTCACTTTAGAGAAATCTTCAGAACAAACCTCTGGACTTGTGCTAAACGCTGGATCTCTAACTTTTTGTGGTCTTATGGACAATAGATACTGAATCCTCCTGAAGAAAAGAACAACTTAGTATAGACAAAAAAAACTTCTCAACTGAGAGTACTTAGTCCAATAATAAATCTAGAAACCGCTTAATAACAACAATGTAGTTACAAACAAAGCACTTTTAAGTATTTAATCCAAATAAACCCTGAGAAATCAAGAATTAAGAGATGGGTACATTCAAACAAAAAAAAACTTTTTTTAGTGAACAAAACAAAAATTAGGATTAGAGAACAGTGCAATCAAAATCTTTGTCAGAAGCTAAAAAAACTTCAGATGTAACAAAGATGTCTCACCAAAGGAATCACCAACTATTTCGGACCAAAGCCACAAAGAAACCACACTTCACGAAAACTTCAGGATTTGAGAGAAACAAAACTAGACATTGCAAAAACAAAAACAAAAGGTGGATCGAGATGACACAAAAATGTATAAACTTGTCGAGTTTTTTCAGATCAAATTACCAGAAAGTTGAAATGGGTACACATATAAACTTAAAAAAATGGGTTCTTTCTTCAACGAGATGACTCGCCGAGTAATCGAAATGTACAAATCGAAATGGAAGAAAAATCAACTATATTTGCAAGTGGAGTGTCAGAAAACAAAATCAAAACAAAAAATGGACAAGAAGCAAAAACCATTTCTCATAAGAAGAATGTAAGAGCAGAGAGATCATAAAGAAGAAGAACATACCAACAAGAAGCAAGAGTTGCGAAATAATGGTGAAAGTCATCCCATTGTCTTCTCTATTTCACACTCAACAGCTCTTTTCTTTATCTCTCTCTCTGTCTGCAATTATATTTTTCTTTCAGATTTGGAAGTCTTTGTGCGACAAAAATAAAAGATGAGAATGATTTGACGCACACTGTATTTTTATCTTTTTTCTGCTTTTTTTATAAAATTGTTTTATTGCCTTTCCTTTTTTTTTTTTTTTTTGGTTATTGCCTAATGGGGACTTATTTTGGAAGATGCAACGTTGAATATGTTTTTATTAACGAGAATTAATTAGGGTTTAGAAATTGACTTCAACGGGTATAACTTTTTTTATAAATTGGTGTAATTAATGCAATTAAGGGAAAAATGATACGTTGAATGGTGCCTTTTTAAAAAAAAAAAAATTTATTCGTTGAACTCCTTTATTTTTGAATTTATTTGTTTTTAAGATCTTTGTTAATCGTAGATTGGGGGATTGTGTCAAAGGTTGTTATTATTGTCTTTCAAATTTCAAAGCTCAATTAAAAAAATAATCTAGTTGTGAAATTAGTTTTCTTCAAAGATCCGGATTTGGTTTCTTTTGTTGCGTCTACTGAGTACTGAATTATTTAAAAGTAGATTAGTTTTATCTCGTAGTTAGTGTAATATTAGGTGACATTAAATGTAGGTTGAAAATTAGATCTGAATCATGAGTGAAAATGACAAATTTATCCTTTACCCAAACAATGTTATTTCTTGGGTTTTACAAAAGGTAGTTCCTTTAACCTGTCTACCTCTGCTGATTTTGACCGTAAGAAACAAAAAATATCGGTATAAAAATAATTAAAATTGTTATTTTTTTGGAAGGTATTATCTTTGCATTATTGCATGTAGATGTTATTTTGTTTAAGGTTTCTTTGGGTCTGTGGTCTGCTGCTGCCTTAACACAAGTTATGGGTCAAGATAATTATTTTTGAATTTTATTAGTGTATATATAATTTTCTCAAATGTTGATTCATCTTTTATCCTAATTAAATTAGAGTTTGCAATAACATATACTAGAACTAAGGTTAGGGTTGAAAAAAATAACAAATCCTCACCAATTCAAAAAGTCTATTTAGATATAGAATAATTTTAGTCTCAAATGTTGATTCATATTTTATCCTAATTAAATTAGAGTTTGCAATAACATATACTAGAACTAGGGTTAGGGTTGAAAAAAATAACAAATCCTCACCGATTCAAAAAGTCTATTTATCTTTGCATTATTGCATGTAGATATGGAATAATTAGGATAAAATCTAAAATTATTCGAATGAGACTCATAACTAAATATTTCGAATATCGAATAAAATTTATAGAGCAATTCTCAAAAATACCACACTTTCATGTTTTTGTGACAAAAATAAAACACCAAGCTGAAAATGACAAAAATAACATTTTTTAAAGAGAAAAAGACTATTATACATTTATTTTTAAATGTTTCTTTCCAATTCCTTAAACCTAAACCCTAAAACCCAAAATCTAAACCCTAATTAATGAATTTTGAACCCAAATTTATTAGTTTAATTATCTTTAAACCATTAAATAAATGTTATTTTTGTCATTTTCACTTTGGTGTTGTATTTTTGTCACAAAAACATGAAAATGTGATATTTGAGGGTATTTGTCAAATTTATTTCAATCAAAATATAAATTAATATCTAAAATAATTTGAAATCAATTAAATTTATTAACTTTTGTCATCTATTAATTGGGATTAGATAAATATCTTCTGCTCACTCTTGAAATACCCAAAACTTGAAAATGCCCATCCCAACCCGAACGAATAATTGAACGACCACTCTTAAATCTAGACGCAGTGTTAATTGGATCCGTGAAAAGATTTATAGTAATAAAAATATCGTTTGCTATTTTCCTACTTTTGATATCATTTATTTTTATTGTATATATTTAGAAAGAGTACAATCATTCAACAAGCTTGCAGCTTGTGACCCACTATGACATGTGTTCTCAAATACCATAACTTAAAATTTTTAACGCATATATTAATATACCAAAAAATTAGAAAAAAATTAAGCCGACAAATCTTTATATATTAGCATGTCTATAATGATTTCAGAATGCAAGTCTTCATATAGTTTGATTTTTATGCCTTTATTAAATGTGACGTTCTATTAATAAATAGTTGAAATCAACCCACTTTACAAAAAAGAGACACGTTGAAGAATTCTATAGTACGGTCTTGTTCACGTGTATTAGCTTTTGATCTATTTCTTAATTAATCATATATTCATTTTGTATTGATCCATTTGCGAAGGAGTAACCGATCAAATAAGCAAAGGTTTATCAATTTCTTTTAATTGCTGCTGCAACTTCCATCGCATAATGATAATCAGTGGTGGAAAATGGTTTCTTAAGAAATTTCTAATTTCACTGGTCTCATTAACCCAAAAAAAAAAAAAAAGAATACAGTGGCATTACTATTCGTAATAAACCATTAACCAAAACATTCAATCTAGTATAACTATGAATTATAACATTATAGAAGCAATTATTAGTCTGTGTAACATGTTGATGTTTTTCGTCAAGATGATCTTTACAATTTTTGTTTTGTCATCTAGACTTGATCTATTACACGAAATCAGCAACATTTTTTTTTTTAAACCATTTATTTCATAACATCCCGGAAAGGGCGTCGGAACAGAATCCTCCGACGATGGATTAAATAAACGTGTGGCAAAAACGAACTTAGACTAGGCTCATCCTACTAGAACACATCGGAAATAAAAAAATCTATGATTGGGAAAAAGTTTATGAGATTAGAAAGCAAACAGAAAATTTCTGTTAATTAATTCCGGGTGGACATGAACGAATGAAAAACCGGAGCTGTTGATGACAATATCGGAGCCAGGTTATCCAGGTCTGACAAACCGAGAGAGTCAAAAAGCTTACAGGAAATTTCGACGTTCCCGGAATAAGCGCCGCCATTTACGCCAAAACCCACGGCCAACTAATCAGCTCCACCAAAGTTGTAACTGACCATAGATCTTCAAATCTCGTCACTAAAAAAACGCTGACACACCGCTTCGATTTACCACGCGGACGCTGTTCTTCAATCCGTTCAGAGTATCAACGGTTCAAAAACAAGATCTTTACCACCGTGGGGAACCGCCATCCACGACAGATTCGACTGTTTATTCCCGATCTACAACCAATAAAAGCACATCAGTACTACGAGAAGAGAAAGGCCGTGTCCATCCAACTACCACCGGAGAGTCTCTTCCAAGGAGGTGATGCTCAGAGCGAAGAAGAGAGGACCAGAGAAGAGATATGCCTCGAGAAATGACCAGCCACCTCAGAGAACCGGAGAAGGCAAAGGAGTCAGGGGATCCAGACACCGTCCTCGAGCGCCGGAGTTACCTATCGTGCCTCACCTCCCAAGCCAAAGAGGAACCATATCGGACGAATCTCGAGCCTCAACTCATACCGAAACAAAAGAAGGAGACAACAAGGGAATAAGCAAAAGAAAAGAGGGAGGGGAGGCCGGCGCCGGTGCTGTCAGAGCCACCAGCCACCGGCCTCAGATCTGGTTTTAATGTTGAGCGGCGGTGCTTTTGGGAGAAGAGAGAAAGTCACCAATTATTATATTTATTCTTAAATCATCTTCGAAATCAGCAACATGTTTCTAGAGATAGGCAAGATGTGAAACTACAGCAGCGCAGAAACCATGACTAGCATCTCGTTTATCCTATTTTTTATGCCATGGACCACTCTGCGATTCATCTATTACCTTTTATGGATTCTTCAGAGTACCAGATCTATAGCATAAATATTAAACCCTAATACATACTTATATAATGAAATGTAAATAGATATTTATGTTTTTTGGTTGCTATCCACCTATGATACGAGTCATATGACCTATGCATCTACGAATTTATAAGAGTGAAGCTCGAGTACTATACTAGTGGGGATAAAATTAAAAGCATTCGATCAAAACTGGACAGCCTCGGATAGTGTACTATAATTAACTTCTTTAATTTATAAAAAAATTCTAGATCATTGCAAAAATTTAATTTAGTAAAATTTTCTTAAACAATTTCCAATGATTTATATTGCATGATATCTATTTTTCTTATTAGATGTTTGAAAGGATGAAACATATATTTTTAACATACAAAATAAACATATTTGAAATTTGGAAATTTCTTTTCGAAATTATATAACGGATTTTATAAATTTATAATTCTTATAATTCTTCTTAGTAGAAAAGCTGGAATTTTCTTTTTTTTCAACGACATAGTTGAACTATATTTAAAAAAAAAAAAAATTGTCATGTATGTGCTTAAAACAACGATAGATCATTGTTTGATTGCCACAGAATCTTAAACATGCCATGTTATTAAAACTAATGCCATGCCATTCATTTAGCCAATCCACAAACTTGATGTTGATATATATCGTCGTGTGTTCTAAATACGTGGGAATGCAAAATTTAAATCGCTTAGAAACAAAACTCTTAACATTACATGTATCATCTGTGAGAATCAAAGAAAACAATAGCTAATAAAATTTGTATACAAAAGAAAAATAGATGAAGATTGATCCACATAAAGATATTCAATTGAAGATTAGTATATCATTATTTTTTTATATAAAATGTGTTTTAAAACACATTATAGGTTTTTTTTCTATCTTCACCAGTGGACCAAACATACCCCATATACATAAAGATGTAACCTAACCTACTCTCCAAAATCGGATTTTCTTTTGCACGAACATTACAAAGCCCACCAACAAACATCAATAGCAATATCTTCAGAATCACAAAAGGGATAACTAAGGGGTCATCAAGATCTCCTTAAAACAAAAGGAAAAAAGGAGTCACCTGAAAGAATAAAAAGGTGAGATGTCTCAAAGTGTCATATGTAATAGAGGCAATTAATTTTGTTTTTGTTTTTCTTTTTGGTACTCTTTAAAAAATTCCCTCAACACTTGCAACTCTATCATTCTGTAAAGTCCTCTTATTACCAAAAAAAGAGGAGAAGGCAGAAAGATTATGTATATTCCATGCATGGACCATAAGGTCATGGGGCCAATGCTTTACCGTCCTGTAATGATTATTAACATCCTCATATGATAGTACAATCCTATAATGATAGGGGGCATTGCTTAAATGTAGTCCTCTTATATGTATGATTTCATAATTAATTTGGTGAAAGTCACAAAGGAAGTTAGTTTGTGAATTAAGAGAAGAGTGCTATATATAAGCGGTGGGTGAATGGTCAATGTTTTAACTATGGTGAAGTGTCATGGATTAATGGTCGCATGTCGGTTTGGTAAAGACACATCAAACGTCGCAGTTTGCACCAGTATGCTTGTCTCCTTGAAGCCCCCCTTCTTCATCTCCGGTTTATTCTGAACCAGTCCCGGTTCTGGGTTCAGAATCAATACCAAATTGCTTGGCTGGATTACTGGGCTTCCGTTGCTTAGTCTAATTATAATGGTACCATATAGCTTAGCCGAAGCCCAATAAATAAGTTGTTTTTTATTTTTTCATTTAATTTGGTTAGTCTCGAGTTGTAGGCTAGTGTACGGTTTGGGAGCATAAAAGGAGCTCAGAAGATGAACGTAAAGCAAGCTTAACTAATCCTTGTGTTGGCAAAATGAATGGAAAATCTGAGAATAGGCCACTACCAAGCTCTGCCGTTTTGGACCCCACTGATCCTAGCCTTGTAGAAACAGAGAAACCCAAGGCAGAGAAAGCTACCGTCGAAGTTGAATATATCGTATCCGAGAACTTGGATAATGTTTGTTGACGATGCTAATGCAGTTGTGAAGGTTATTTTTTACCAGTTTGTCTTACCTTCTGTGTTATGGCTGTTATATTAATAGGTCCATTAGCATCAGTACAACCATAGGTCCATACTTCAGGCCGTGTTTTTGTAAAAGTTCATTCTCTCCTGCATCAAACCCGAGACATCATCGCCAATGTTGTGGCAGTGACTGCTCGGGAAAGTTTGGTTACTGCGGGTTCATCACATCATCACAGTTATAAGCCTTCACGTCATTATTGACTTTTATATAAGCAACTTCCTTGATGGAGTTTGACTCATTATAAGATAGTGTAGTTTAGTCAATACCACATTAGTACCAGCTTTAGCTTAGTGGGTCAGATATTCTTTCTTCTACAAACGGTTTATTTCGAACCTGAGATTGTTTCAATCCTTACTAATGCCCAACACTGAAAATTGACTTTTATTAGCTGTAAGAATGATAATAAAAAAGTATCTGAGATTTGAACCAATACAGATCAGGGCGTTTAAGTAACATCAGGACGTTTTTTGAGAAAATCGATGCCAAGCCAAACCAACCAAAAATGACACGAAGTTAGAATACATAAACCTTAAATCAGTCTTCTATATTAGCATAGACGACCACTGAGGACTGAAGATCTCGATCAACCTTGAAATGCGCGTGGAAGAATCTTTTCACCTGTTTCATCGTGAACAAAAGAAAGATAATTTTAGTTCCTAAATGCAAAAAACAAAAACAAAAAGACAAATGACGTTAGAGTTGGAAAGAGAAAGTGTTGTTGCTTCTAACTTGCCTCTTTAAAGGAATGTTGGAGTATCAAATCTCTGAGTTTTGTTTCTTCTGGTGAAAACAATACAATGTGACTAGGCGGCTCTGACCAGTTTCCAGCTAACTCTGTTACAAAACCTAAAGGGTTCATCAAGAATCGGTCTGACTCGTCAAGTTGTCCCTTCTCTTCACTGTTTGAGAAGAAAACGAAGACGAAAAGCCTTTAAGAATCAAATAGTAGAGGAACGCGCAAAGAGGCAAGAACTGTGGTTTTGTTACCTTGGCGTGCAGTCGAGAAATTGCATTGGAATGTTACTATGTAATGTGGAATAGTAAGGAGTAGAATGGCATGGCATGAGAAAGAGAATGCTCTTTACTCTCCCTTTGTATGCTTCTTCGGATAAGTAGTTCATTGCATCCTCGGTCCCTCTCTGTTGGAAACAAGAACATTACTTTTTAGCACGATAAGAGAGAGAGAGTAAATTCAGAAACTAAAGAGAGCACTCAAGTGATTGAATTTTTACCTGATGGAATAAACTCATGTAAAGTGCCATTGGGATATTGGTCACAAGCAAAAATAAGACTGAAAGTATTAGTTTAGAAGAACACTTGACGCTGTGGTTCTTTCGAGGGACTTGCTTCTTTTTAGTGATTGATGATGACGATGATGAGGAATCAGACGCCTCCTCCATTTGAGCAAGTGCATAGCCAGAGAATATCAAAGCTATGGGTAGCACAGGTAGCACAAACCTATCATTCATAATCTAAGTAGATGACACGGAAAGCATAATTCATGAAGGATGTTCCTTGTGATGATTTTTTAATTACCTGAATTCCTTGTGGCCGAGCACGCTGTATATCGCTAAAACCCATAAAATAAGAGCTGAAAGCTTCTGATTCTTAGACTTGATCATTCCAGCAATAGAGAGTGGTGTGAAAGTGAAGAGCATGACAAGAAATCCCTGGCTAAAGTACCAGTGCCATGGGTGAGTTCCGTAATAGTCTCCACCAGATGAAAGGAAATTGAACTTCAGAAAATTAAGAGGCACAATGACCCATGAGCCGTACATCAGACGGTCCAACAAACAGGTGAAGCCGAGGACCAAAGACCTAACAACAGAAGCAAGTAAGCACTACGGAATCATCAGAAGCAAACACTATAACTAAAAGAAAACAGCTGCAGAGTTAAACTCACCCAATCGGGATCACCTCTAGGACGATGAATTTGACCTTATTAGGCGTCAAAAACAGCTCAAGCGTCCCAACATACAACCATATGATCGCACTTGTTGGTCTTAAGGCACACGCTAGGGCCGCTATGACCAAACCCCACTTCCGGTTCACGGGATAGACCTTTGAAGGATCTCTAATACAAGGCCAGTAGTAGAGCCCCATGATGGTAAGAACAGTCTCCAAACAGTTTGAAAAAGTACGGTTCAAACAGAAGAAGATGAACCAGTTTGCCATTTGACAAAAGAGCTACCAAAGTTAAGGAAGCAATCCCGAAATGAAAATGCAAATACAGATTGATACAAATTCAATGAATCTCTAACTCACTTCCAATTAGTTACATGATTATATGGAACTCGCATTGCATTGATTGGGACTATAAAATATCATGTAATGGCTTCACTTGTGTAGGTAATGTTTGTTTTCTACTAGCCTAAGCTAATCTTGCAGTTTTCATAAGTCGCAAATTCATTGCCATACCGTTGAATAAAACAAAGCAAATGACTTAGTAATGCATAGAAAGGATACAGACCAACTTGCAACATTTTGTCCATATATAGCATCTGAGAGTTTATACAAGTAAAGATCACCAAGAGCTGAGAATATGGATTGCATGAGACGTGGGGCTTTGCTCTGCAAAGAAAGGAAATCGTTATAACACATAAACCATTCTATCTAACCTTCACTTGAACACATTGAGAGCTAAAACTGCTAAAACACAAGTCAAAAGGCCCACTACTTCGTTTTGACAAATTGAGAGCCTTTCTGGAAATTTCAACTGAATCTGAATTAGGAGAGGCGAAGATTCAACATCAAGAAGAAAGAAAAGAATCATACTGACCATTACGTAGGGAGTATCAAGGCCCGTGACATGGAGAAGTTTATACAAGAACGCGAATAACATAGGATGCAAATAGCTTCGTATTCCTCTCTTCCACTCCCATGTCAAATAACCATAGCTGTCATTATGATCAATCAAGAAACAATCTTAAAAGTTGCCACTTTCTACTATGAGAGAATATGATACTTCGTTGCAAGCTAATAGCTAACACTCCAGCAGCTTAGAATCCACACGAATCTAACTTTCACAGTCAACGAATAGCAAGCGAGTAGAGATTATAAAACGGATAGCTTTATTTCATTACCCGAACACGGTACGATGAGCAACTTCGAGGGATTGCCAATGCTCGTCAGGATTGAAATATGTTTGAATCAACAAAGCATTTACCACACGAAAAGTCAGACAGAAGAAGAATATCCGCCTCGGAGATCGTTTGAAAGAAACATTAGACGAATTCTTTCGATCATCGCCGCCGCCTTTAGCTGACGCGCCGCCGTCGCCGTCGCCATGGCCGTGGGTGTTCTTCCGTTTCCTTATTTCCATGGAAGAAGAAAGGACAAGAAATTAGCAGCCCGAATTGAAGTTAAAAGACTATCCAGAGGAAAGGCCCAATTATAAAATAAGCTCTGTGTTATTTAAGGCCCATCTCAAGATCCATGAAGAAGAAACGATCAAACTGTTTCATATCAACCGAACTGGTTTTGTACCAATGTATAATATTGTATGGTACGTGCCATTGTGGTCAATGTCAGATATAAAGGCTATGATTGGCATAGCTAATAGTAAAGCCGTAGCAATATGCAGCATAAGCAGTATGCTGCTGAAGCTGTATGCTCTGATTAGTACATGTTTTTTAAATGACTGGTAGAGATGTAAGCAATTTTATATAAAATTTAAAAAATATATTTAAGATATTTATTTTTATGTACTATATATTTATTTATACTTACAATATATTTACCACAATATTGTTTTTATTTTATAATTTTATTTATTAATTTAATTTTTATAATTATAAATATAATAAAATTAATTTGTTGATAATTATTAGTTTTAAAAGTATAAAATTTACAATTGAATATAAATATAATTTTTTGTATTATTTAACATAATAAATTAATTATATATAATTATTTTAGAATTTTTAAATATTTAAATGGTAAATGCTCTACAAAAAGCTTCATCTCAGAGCATAGAGGTGAGGAGCATTTGAGAGCATTAGCAGCTTCTAAATGCTTCCCTAAATGTTTTATGTACAAAAGTTGATTGGCTGATGAAAAAGCATAATGCTCTAAAAAATGCGCTTCCAATCAAGACCAAAGACTCGAAACCTATTGAACGTGTACGTTAGGTTTGGTTTGGGTTGCTGTAAATATTTCAGAGTTAAGATTCTTCAGTTTTGGTCTAGTGTCAAGTTTTTTCAATTGCATTCGTGTGTTTTATGAGACTTGGTATCTTTGACTCTTTGAGTGTACGTACTCCTCGCTGTTCAATACGAAGGAGCTCATAACCTTAATTATCGTTCAAAAAAAAAACCTTAATTATTGTTCTTTTGAATGATCTCAGAGTGATTTTGTACGCAAAAATAATATCTGATATGAGAAAAAAAATGATACAAATATAACATTAAGACAGTTTAAGAAACATGTCTTTTTTTTACTCTACACTTTTGCTATATCTAACATCCTCAAACCGAAACGGAAAAAAGAAAAACACAAAAAACGCATTAGAAGTTGAAATATTTATGGGATTTCCTAAAACTATTTACCATCTAAAAACCAAACATGTAACACTGTCCGAAAACTCTACACTTTTAAACATCTTCTTTGTCTATTGAGAAATCAGGCTCATCTGGTTTGAACAGTTGAGGCATTTTCAAACTGCTTGACGATCCATCTTTCTTACCAGTACTACTACTTGAAGCCTTTTGATGTGTGCCTCTTCTCGTGTTTGCTGCGAACTTAGATGCCAAGATTGTTGCTCCCAGATTTTGATTGTTGTTTGTGTTCTCCATTGATAACCTCTCGCCTTGGAAATCATCGTCGTCGCTTCCATAGTAATACTCTTCGTCTTCTTCGTTGTAACCTGTTTCATCTGTGTAGTAGTATCCGCTACTCTCGTGCAGGCTCAGCTCTTTAGCGAGCTTTCTTCGCTTGTATCTTCTCCATGCGGATTGCACAAAACACGCTCCCCATGCTCGCCACTGATGTGAGTAGTACCTGTAAAAAAATGGACATGTGAGATTTGATTTAGCTCCGTTCACAATCTTCATATCAACAAGAGACATTAGTTCAGGTTCTGACTTAGATGCTTTACCTGAAAGCGTGTTGCAGCTTTTTGCTTTGAAGACGTTTGAACTGATGAGCAACGAACTTAAGATCCTCCGCGCTTAAGGCGAAGGCTTCGACTTCAGAGAGGGCACGTACGCTTCGTGTTGAAGATGGAAGATTGAGTGTAGAGTTTGGCATTAAGGCCCATGTGAGAAGTTCTTCACCGCAGAAGTCTCCAGGTCTTAGAGTAGTGGAGTTGAAGAAACCAGATCTTCCTCCGTTTGTTGTTGAGCTCTCTATCTGTCCACGAATCACAAAGAGCATCTCATTCACCGGATCGCCTTCACGGAATATGTAAGTTCCTGCCGTGCTTAGAGATGAAACAAGGCATCCGCAGATAGCGTCAAGAAGTTGATCATCCATTTGAGAGAAGAACGGGACCTGCACTTAGCAAAACCGTGTGAGTTCTGAAAATGCAAAACATTCAAAGACATAAACAGAGTTAATGTATGTACCCTGCGGACAAGAGCGAGACAGAGATGGCGTTGGATTTCACGGCGTAAGTCTGTAGGTAAAGAGTGGAGGATTGATTCTTCATCGACGCCTCTTGTCGCAAGCCATTTGTATTGAACGAATCTACGGACACGTTCTTGAAGCTCTGGAGGTAGTTGACGATGTCTCATCCATTCTTCAGTGTCTCGCCGCTTAACTCTCCATTCCTCAACTCTTACAGACATTGATTGTAGAGAAGTCTTGAAAAATCAAGAAGCCTTTTGTTAAAAAGACAAAAAAAAAAAAAAAAAAAAACAGAACAATGTCTCTGTTTCTACAGAGTCATGAATTAATCTCTGAATCTTACCTGCATGTTACCGATAAGGAGTGTGAAGAGAATCAACCCAAAAATACAGATTGTAATGCAGAACAGAGTCTCGCCAAGATATACGCTTGTGGTTATATTCTGACCATAAGAACTGTGAAACGAAAACGTTATTAGAACCAAAGGAAAAAATAATCATAAAGTTAGAGAGACCAGAAACATGTTGGATCAAAGGCTGTAATAATACCTTAGGTTTCTTAAACCCCACCAAAGACAATATAAGTACTTGGATACGAAGTCCGTTGTAGCAACTTGAGTGGTAAAGGCTTCAGCAAACATGCCGAACTTGAAGTTAGTGGTGCTGCTCGTAGCATCACAATGAGAAAGGACCTGAGTAACGTTCTGCCAATACTGGCGCTCGGGTTGCTGCAGAGTCTTGCAGTCCAAGAAACTGGGAATACAATCCAAAACCCTCAGGGCGTTATCTTTCTTGCATACGTTGGACCAGCACGAGAACTGCCGCCCAATTGATGATAAATACCACAATGCTCCTAACACCTGAACAAAAATATGGAGAGAGACTCTTAGCAACATGAAGTGAAGAAACATAGAGAGAGAGAGACAGAGAAAACTTACGTGACTAGCAAGGATGTAAAGGAGGAGGTTGTATGCAGCTCCTGCCCAAGCAGTCTTGGCGATGAACCCGGTTGTTTTGATAATCCTTTGGTTGAGTGGGAATATGATGAATGATCTTGGAATGTATTGAACGAGAACGATGAGAGCGAGAGTGCTATTAGCGTGATTAGCAGTCCCGTTTGAGGCGGCTGGAATCACTAGCCAAACAACAAGCTGAGATCAAAAATATTGGTCAGAACAAGCATGAGGCTATGATGATGGTTTGAAAAAGAAAACATGTATAAAGGCATGTGAACCTGGGGAAGAGGAAGCATGGCGGCCACGTCGATGAGGAAGTCGCTCTTCAAGTACCTCATAGCGATCTCTTTTGAGTCCATGACGAGCTCGCCGCGACCAAACACTCGAGAGCTCCGCGCGACGAAGGCTGTTCTGAACTTCATGAAGATGTGCAGGAGGTGGAAGAGATCGGCTACCGTGCGGAAGAAGGTGACGGTGGCGGCGAGGTGGATGTCTACGGAGAGGCAAGCAGGACCGCCGACGTAAGGTACGTAGAAGTAGAAGGGATCGAGGAAGAGAGCGAGAATGGATGTCACGAGGAAGACATGGTTCCATAACGTGACGATGTTGCTGTCCGGGTCCAGGATCTGATGCCGCCATACGAGGACTTGGTTACCGTATCCGGCGACAGATCCTCGAGTAGATGCGGCGGAGGTTGTAGTCTCCGGGAGGAGGCAGCGGAGAGACCGGATCTTATTCATCTTCCATGGCGGATTCCGGTGTTAATCGGATTCCGCATAAAGAGAGAGAGAGAAAGAGAGAGATAGATATCAATCGATGGAGAGAGAGAGGAGGAAGAGAGGTTAGGGCACGTAGGTTGCGTCGTGAATTTTTTTTTGTTTTCACTTTCATTTTCTTTTGATGATTATGGAAGAAGGAGAGGATTTCTCGCGGGAAAATTGGGAGAAGGGCCATGGAAATAGGGAGAGAATGTTTTCGAAGATACAAGGGTATTTAGGGCATCAGCAACGCTGATACCCTCATCGAATCCTTAACTTTTTTTTTTTTTTTTTTTTTTTTTTTTAATAGATGTGAACCAATCAAACCCTGCCATGTCAGCAAGGATTCAATCCTTAAAACTCTTCCCCAAGGATTGATCCTTGCGTTGTGGGTACTCTTATAGATACTTAGTTAGTTCCTATAAAATTTATTTGTTTATTCAACATTCTACGCATTGATAAGAGGTTAAAGTATGTGTTTAGTATTTAAGACTAGTTACACAATTTAATTTGTCTATTTGTTATTGTTTAATTGCTCCAAACTTTTCATGTGTCAAGAAATCACCATGTCTGGAACTAGTTACACATGCAGCACGTACGATCTTCTTCATTATTTAATTAGCCTTTGTGCGGTTATGGTCCTATGGATGCTGCTTTGTGGCTCATAGCTAAACATGAGTGGCTACATGATCGCCCTGCGGCATGAAAGTAGTTATCGATCGATGAGAATCAATGCAAAGTTGACATTCCCTTAACACGTAATATTGGAATTTTTCTCTTCATGCATCATCACAAGTTACAATATGCATATCTAGCTCTGTACTAATGTACACTATCTTACTCAGATTTGTCAACTCTGGAGCATATTATCATATCTGCTTCTCTTATCCACAATCCAACTTCCCAAAAACAAGATTCTCCATTTACCGTCGCCCCATCATTAATCCATGATACCTCTATATATATGTTGGGTACGTGTATATAAAGAGTTCCAATACGTACTCACCTCTCCATAACAAACCATCAACACAAAATCTCCAAGAGCATATACATATATAGTAAAAGAGTATTACTATACAAATGGATGCGGTAGCAAGATTGGCGTCACAAAGTGCAGTGGTGATATTCACCAAGAGTACGTGCTGCATGTCTCATGCAATTAAACGGCTGTTTTATGAGCAAGGCGTGAGCCCCGCGATTGTCGAGATTGATCAGGACATGTACGGTAAAGATATCGAGTGGGCCTTGGCCCGCTTAGGATGCAGCCCTCCGGTTCCCAGGGTTTTTGTCGGAGGGAAGTTCGTAGGAACGGCCAACACCGTCATGACTCTTCATCTCGAATCTCGATGGGTCATTGAAAAGGTTGCTCAAGGAAGCTGGTGCTTTGTGGCTTTAGACTTTAGTAGTTGAGTTCGTCTCACGTGTTCTTGAGAGTTTTATGTATCTTTTCTTTGACCTTTGAAAGTTTCTCTATATCTTGTAAAACTTAAAATCAAATCTACCATAAAGTGCATAAGTCAATAATATAAATGTGTTGAATAATATTATCGTTACCTGACAAATGCATAAGGGTAATCGTTCAAAATAAATAACTGCATACTTAATAATATAAATAAATTCATAATATTATATAGTTATCCAATAAATATAATAGTCAACAATTTGAAACAGGAATTAGATTAACAAAAATGGTAATAAGGATAGTTTTTTACAAGTAAAATACATTTTAAAAACAATATATAGAATTTTACGCTGCAGATATAATTTAGATAAGATCTGACTTATTCTAATTGGTCGAGCTGATTTTACAGTTACATTTTAATAAGTGTTGTAAAACATTTTTTTTGGTATACCTTAGTTTCCCATTTTGAACAAAATTTTCAAACAATATTATTTAACTATAGGAGAACACTGAAACAAAAAAAATACCATTAGATCTCTTTTAATTTTTGTACTTTATCCTAAAAAATTTATGCGACATACCCATAAAAAATTTTGTCTAAAAAAAAGACTATAAAATTTTGCAAGTTATTCAGTACAGCACACTGCGTTATAATCTGTTTCTTAACTAATTTATAATGTAGGGTGAATCAAACTATACGCCAATTAAGTCTTAAAATCAAATATACCACAAAGTGTATAAGTCAATAATATAAATGTGTTGAATACATATTAGAGTTACCTGAAAAAAGCATAAGTGTAATTGTTCAAAATCAATTAACTGCATACGTACTTAATAATATAAATAAATTCCTAATATTATATAGTTATCCAATAAATATAATAGTCAACCATTCGAAACAGTAATTAGATTAACAAAAAAATTCATAAGGATATTTTGTAATTTACAAGTTAAACGCATTCTAAACACAATATATAGAATTTTACACCGCATATATTATTTAGATAAGATCTGACTTATTCTAATTGGTCGAGCTGATTTTACAGTTACGTTTTTTATAAGTGTTGTAAAACATTTTTTTGGTATACTTTAGTTTCCCATTTTGAACAAAATTTCCAAACAATATTATTTATATATAGGAGAACACTGAAATACAAAAAACCCATTAATCTCTTTTATATCTTTTATTTTATCCTAAAAACATTTATGCGACATAACCATAAAAAATTCTGTCTAAAAAAATACTATAAAATTTTGCTAGTTATCCAGTGCAGCACACTGCGTTATAATCTGTTTCTTAACTAATTTATAATTTACGGTGAATCAAACTATACGCCAATTAAGACTTAAAATTAAATCTACCACAAAGTGTATAAGTCAATAATATAAATGTGTTGAATACATATAAAGTTACCTGAAAAATACATAAGCGTAATCGTTCAAAAAAATTAACCGCATGTTGACAAAAGAAAAAAAATTAACCGCATACTTAATAATATAGTTATCCAATAAATATAATAGTCAACCGTTTAAAACAGGTATTAGATTAACAAAAAAAATTCATAAGGATATTTTTGTAATTTACAAGTTAAATACATTATAATATTGTTCGAAACAGGTATTAGATTTACACCGCATATATTATTTAGATAAGATCCGACTTATTCTAATTGGTCGAGCAGATTTCACAGTTACATTTTTTTTATAAATGTTGTAAAACATTTTTGGTATACCTTAGTTTCCCATTCTGAACAAAATTTCCAAAAAATATTATTTATATATAGGAGAACACTGAAACAAAAAAAAATCTCTTTTATATCTTTTATTTTATCCTAAAAAAGTTTATGCAACATAACCGTAAAAAATTATGTCTCTGAACGTATACGAAAAAGGTGTAAGATAACTTATCTCCAACTTGAAGTTTTTGTCTGAGAGGTCACCGGTTCGAGTCTCGGGGGAGGAGTATCCAGAACCGTAAAAAGTACAGATAAATGCTGGTTCCGGGCCTTGGAGGTGGAGGGCCCAAGATCCAAACCAACTCCAAGCAATTCAAAAAAAAAAAAATAAACTTGAAGCTTTTGTATGATTGTGATTTGTAGTTTACGCTAATTGTTGAACTACGACTAGGTCAAATTTGTGAAAGCTTTTTAAATATTAAATACATACTACAAAAAAAAAAAATCACGATGCGACCTTTAATCGATCCATGACACTTGACAAATAAGAAATCACAATGTCTTCGAATATAGTTCATATTGTATTTAATATTAAAGACTAGTTCCTACGCATTTGTTTTTTCTTCTTCATTTAATTTGGTTAGCGAAATGAAATAAGTATTCTTTAATCTTCTCATATGGTTGTTACTGATTCCACCAGAAACACGGGTACAAGCTTTTGTCAACCATTGGCACATTGCCCTAAATGTGATTTCATTTGTTTGTAGGATGGAAATGAATGCACATGGTTGGTTAATTCCTCCATCTAATTTAATACTATACTAATACTTACACTAAAATGCCATAACGTTGACCAAAAAGGCAAAAAGTGAATAAAACAAACCAGAGGTTTAGAACCAATTTATGGTATTTTAATGGTCGTCGAAGATTTACTACTGTGAGTTGATGGATCAGAATCTGAATACTTCTATTACGATTTAAATCATGATTGACCACGTACAATACTTTTTTTTATGAAAAAAATTGTTCAGTTGTTTCACATATTTTAGATAGTAGTCTTGATTTTGATATGAGATAAGGAAAAAAAAAGAATTATTTCATTCGGAAGTCGATTTACGCTTCTACAGTGTGCCCTTGTAGAAGTTTATAAAGAGTACAAAATTTAGATATCTTGAAAATTTAGATAACCAGAAGTTTATAGAGTACAAATGCAATTCGTTGAAAAAATACAAATAGAAGCATCCGTTAGTATATTAAAAGTATCCCATTGTAAAAGAGCATCATTACCGCCGTCGCTTAACACCGTTTATTAGCATAAAAACTTAAAAAAATAAATCAAAATCACAAAAAAAAAGAGACGTCTCCTAATTCTCCTAATTAGACCATCATTATCGCAGACTCTTATAGCGGTTTCTTAGTGTATATCAGCATAAAAATAAATCAAAAATAGATAATAAGTGAAAAACCGATCCTTATTTAAGCCACTGAAGAATCGGCTTTTACAAGACACGTGTCGAATGTATGTCACAAACAGCTCCTCTCGATTTTTTTTTTCTTTGTTCACCACTCCTCCGATTTTGATCGCAACTGATCCAGGGATATCTGATTTCTCCGACAAGAGGAGAGGAGCGAGTCTAGGTACTGCGGCGTTGAGCCTGAGATTTTTGAAAGCAATCTCGTAATTTTACTTCTCTCTCTCTTGAATCGAAATCTTCATTTCTCCGTTGATTGATGCGTTTTTTCTGTGATCTCAGAAATGGCGACAGGTGACAAAAAAAACAGCCCAAAGCCTCCACCTTCGCCTTCACCTATCCACAATTCCAAGTTTTTTCAGGTGAAGTTTATACTTTTTGGATCAAAATTCTCGATTTTGCTTTGATTCCTGCGATACCCTTTTAATCTCTGACCTTCCCTTATTAGTTTCATGAGCCGATTCTCGTTTTCCCCATTTGAAATCACGCGTAGTTTACTTGTCTAGACGATGAATCTCGTGTTCTGATCCTCCTATTTAGTGTGGTGAACTGATCATTTGTTTCGTGCCGATCTTGTATTGAGAAGTCTGTTTGTTACTTGATCTCCTTGGCATTGTATAGATATACATGGATCTCTAGAGTTTTGATTGGTCACAAGGATCACTGAGATGGATGAGTTTGCTTTGTTTGCTTTATAGTTCCCCCTGTGAGAGAGCTTTGTTAAGTTTAATCTATAGGTGTTTTTTCACTTTGTTCTGATTTTGTATGTTCCTCATCCTCTTGACTATGATTTAGTTTGTATTGTAAAGTTGGTTTATGTGGTCTGATGAGATGTGCTGATTGGTTGAATAGTCTGGTATCCAACTTGATGGGTGCAACAACAACAACAGCAGACAATAAATCTGGTGAAAATATCCAGAAATTTGAATGTGAATTGAAGATGAGAAGAAGAAAGAGAGCTCAAGAGGTGGAATCTTACAGAAGATTATTTCTCATCAGCCAGGTAACTTATACAGTTTAAAGAGCTATTGTGCAAAAAAAGAATATATAATGAACGTGTGTGTGCTGGTTCGGTGGTCTCGATCGGTTTTAGTACCAAAAATGTAAATCCACTATGACTCCTGATTCGATCCAACACTACGCATACGTTTCTTGGTCATTTGGGGTTTGGCCCAAATGTTATATTTGTGGTGATGAGTTTGTGGAAGTATTCACCATAGTGTCTTTCCACTCTTGTAAAAAGGATCATTGTGTTCGTGATCAAGTATCAAGTTTATTGTTTCTTTGGAGAGATTGTTCAAGACATTTGGGAATACAACAATAAGCATAATTTTTTTTTAAGAACTTTTATAAGACTTTACCATTGGAGGACAAAAAATAAATACATGAAAAATGGTTCTTAGCTAAAATTTATAAGTAAAGTATTGGTAAGAACCCTTTAAAAGGTTTTACCGATAATGATGCTCTTAGTATACGTCTCTTGAGATAATATTGAAGACACGTGTTGGTCTTTAAAACACACAGATATAGATTTTGTTTTCAACAAAAATATTTCTTCTCGCCATTGTTTTTCTTTCAGACTGATTCCACGAAATCTTTACTCTACATCGATGAATCAATCATCATCAATTCAATTCAACAATTCAAACTTTTCGATGAATTAAATCTTCTTCGATGAATCAATCTTCTTCTTCATTCTACATCTGCTTCAAACTTCTCGGAAATTACTTTGATTAAATCGAAGCTCACTCAGATCAAATGGAGATCAAGCCTGGTTTATCCGATTTCGTCACAGGCGGCACTTCAGGGATCGGTTAGATTTCATTCTTGCATTCCCTTTTAAGCAAAAAATCTAGAATTAAAGCATCTCTCAAGTTTTAGTTTTGGTCTAGATTGTTTACCTCATGATTGAAACCTGTTTGCTTACTTAAGTTTTGTGAGCGCCTTTAATTCTGACTTGCATTAGGCAAAGATATAGGCATGCATTGAAAGATGTAAAGAAATTCGTCTCCTTCACATGCCTATATCGTGAAGATGTGAAGGTTATCGAGTGGGAAGAATTCGACCATGAACTCATGCGGTTATGGAGTCTTTCTTCTGCTCTGAAATTAGCCACAGAGAAGAAGCTAAGCCTGCAGCCGAAACTTGAGTCTTTTATTCAGGTTTTTCTCTTACTCATGTGGTTTTTCTTCATCTAAGGGAACGTGTCAAAGCTTCACAAAAGAAAGCATCAGATCACTGTTTTATTCATGGACATGAAGCACAGGAGTCAGGAGCTAACAAAGAGACGTTGGAAAGGATTGCTCACCAAAGCTGATACACAAGCTAAATACGGATGGTGATTTGCTTCCACCCTTTGATCCTATCTTTGGCGTTTTGGCTTCTGAATCTTTATAGATTCTATCTATGATGGCATTTACGTTTTTAGGATTGTGTAACACTTAGTATATTCATTTCACCATTAATTATCTTGGAAATATTTCTGAATATTAAAGAAGTAAAATCATAGGAATACTCTTGAGTTGTTGTTACAGAGAAGAAAACAATTTTTTTTTCAAGAACCCCTAATGGTGTTCCAGCATTTGAGCAAAGAAAACAATTTTTTTTGACAAGGTCTCTTAACAAAAATTTAGTAATAAAATATCACCTAAGAGACATTATGGGTCTCCCCCTTTAAACATGCTCTTCCCCTCAATTTTCACTTTTTAACTAAAATTGTTCCTCACACAAACATTTAATGCTCATTCAAATTTTAAAAATTAAGGTGAAAAAACAAAAAATTGTACAAGAGCAATTTAGTGAACACTAGCGTTACATAACGTAGTACACAGTATAACTTAACAGATGGCAGTTTCAACTATTGCAACCCATACGGTCAAAAGAAGCCTTAATAGTGCACCGGCGATGGAGGAGTACACGGAGGCGGAGGATATACATATGGTGGCGGAGGAGGCGAGGGATACACATATTGTGACGGAGGAGGCGACGGATACACATATGGTGGTGGAGGAGGCGGCGAATGCACATATGGTGGTGGAGGAGGCGGCGAATGCACATATGGTGGTGGAGGAGGCGGCGAATGCACATATGGTGGTGGAGGAGGCGGCGAATGCACATATGGTGGTGGAGGAGGCGGCGAATGCACATATGGTGGTGGAGGAGGCGACGGATACACATATGGTGGAGGTGGCGATGGCGGTGGTGGTGACCAGGGGCGGCGTTGAGGGAGTGCAAACTGTGCAAAAGCACAGGGCCAACAAATTTTTACTTCAAATTTCTTTAAGAATTAGAGCCAATAAATTTTCAAAAACAGTTTAATGCTTAACAAATTTGGATGATAGAGTTGGAAGAAATGAAAAAAAAAAAGGTTTAGCCTGAGACGAAGAAGAAAACACAAATTGCCCATTTTTACTAAAGGCCCATTTTAGTATGAGCACAGGGACCAATATTAGGTGGTGGAGGAGGAGGTGGTGATGGCGGTGGCGGTGACGGTGGTGGAGGAGGTGGAGGCGGAGGCGGTGGACTAGGCGGAGAGCAGCCGAAGGAAGCACAATCAATAGGATAAGAAGAGAAAGATTTACATTCGGCGGGAGACCGTTGCATTGGCCTCAACGGTAAACAGTTTCTACGATCATCAAACTCCTGAAGCCTCAGACAAACCGGTGGCTCGCCGGAGAAGAAGTTATACGAGTACGTGAAGTTCTCGAGGTTCGGTAGTCGGCATATACTCTCCGGAATGTGGCCGGAGAATTTGTTATGAGCGATGTTTAATTGCTCCAAACTCTTCATATCACCCATAGTCTCCGGCAACGAACCGACCAAGTTGTTGAAGCTCACGTCGAAAACCGTCAGCTGGTTTAGCAAACCGATCTCCCGGTTTAAACAACCGCTTATCTGACTATTCGAGAGAATAACCTCATGCAACGTTTTCCCCATGTTGTAGAAACTCGGAGGTACACAAGATCCTTGGAGATCGTTGTTAGCTAAGACAAGAACCGAAACCGGAGAGTTTCCGATGTTTTCCGGTAGCCTAAACCGGAATTTGTTGTTGTTAATGAAGAGAGCGTCGAGGTTTAGGTCAAAGAGTTGCCTAGGAACATCGCCGTAGAAATCATTGAACCTGATGTCGAGAAACTTCAAAGAAGGTAAAGAGAAGATTACGGAAGGAAACTCGCCGGAGAGTTTGTTGTTGCTGACGTCAAGCTCGTGAAGAAGCTTGAGGCATTTTAGAGATTTAGGGAGTTGACCTTCAAAACGGTTTGAATTGATGTGGAATAAGGCAAGATCGGTTAAGAGACCGAGCTCTACCGGGAGATAACCGGCGATGTTGGCCCGGTTTAAGTCTATACCGGCTACGGTTAAGACGTAAGGGTCATCTAAAGCCGGTGCACAGAACACACCCGTGTAGTTACAAACATGAGGACCGCACCAATTAGAAGTGAAGCCATTTGGGTCTGAAGTTATAGTGAATTTCCAAGCTTGAAGAGCTGCGAAGGCTTTTAAGAGCCTCGGGTTTGTGATCGGAGGAAACCAATCTGGAGGATGTGCGGAGCACGGCTTGAGGGGAGGAGTGTAAGTGAAAGCTTGAGGAAGAAGGAGGAGGAAGAAGATGAAACAAGAGGCCAAGAAACGCCACTGGAAGATGAATGTTTCTTCTTTCATTTTGAGATGGTTCTTGTTTGTGTTTTGGAAATGGGTCTAAGTACAAGGTTGTATATGTATAGGAAATGGTCTAACCACTTCTGTTGAATTTTTTTTTTCTTTTATGTAGGACAGTAATTGTAGATGATCAATTTCTAGTGGTTATATATTAAAGAGTCAATCTTTATGTTTGTTGTGTTTAATGTTTATTAATATATTACAAGGATGATGAATTCAAATATGATGATTAATAAGTTTATAAAAAAAAAGAGAGAAATAATGGGTGACAGGGGAGCAATGATTTGACTTTCGTAGATTTGGTAGAGAAGGTCAGAAACACAGAATTAGCGAAGAATGTTCGTTGATCCCTAATTATGCATCTATAGTTTACATTGCCTAATCTCTGTACATATCCTGACTTTTTAAAACAATCTGCAATCAAATTGGACAAAATATACACACTTTTATTGGTCAAGTATACGGTTTTCATAACACACATGCAATTAAAAAAATTAAGGAGAAAATTATGCGCTTTTAAACATCTAAAATTTGTTAGATGTATGATGTATCATTACTACATAAAATCGGATAAAATGAACAAACCGACAAAGAAAATCTATGAATATAAAGAGCTATGACTTCGGCAAATCTAAAATATAAGATTGTGACTATTTTTGTATTAGTTAAGTAAAATTTTAGTTTTAATATGTTTACTTCTCTACTCTTCTTTATTTTAGAACTATATTGCTTCTTCTTTTTTGCACTTTGTAGATATGTATTACAAAGGTACGAGGAGTCCCGTGTTCGAACCTGCTTAAACTCTTTACATTTGAGCACACCGACTGATGGACCCCATGGTTCTAACAGCTTTCATGGCTTCTTTTATTATGAATTCTTTTCGAGAAAAAAATATATATAGTAAAGCTGGTTTAGAGAAAGAAGATAAAATAGAGTATTTGAAAATTAAAGTAATGCCAAAAAAAAATTGTAACTCCAACAATAACCATTAATGTTCTAAACTGGGATAAGAACTCTCGAGCTACATGTGTATGTGTTAGTCCGGTTGCACAGTACACGGAGATAAATTTAACAAATGAATTATATCTAGGCAGGTCCACGACAATTGCATTGTTTCTCCGACACACAAAATACTCGATCGAGCACATACAAATGTAGTATTTATGTATAAACTCATAGTTTCATAGGGTCGCATTTAGTAATATAATCGGATGGTTGTTACTTGTTAATTACTACCAAAAACACGGTTTATCCTTATAATATCAATTTTCCTAAAAAGCATGAAAGCATATTTGAACTCATAACCAAACGTTGAAAACTGTGGATTGGGGCAAAAACAAAATCTCCCGCTTGCATCGTTACTTTAATTATAAACTCACTAAGAGTCTTTAATTTTGGATCGATCCTTCCGTTGCAGGTGCCCTAATCTATGTTGAGAACTCCAGAAAAATAAAAAGAAATTAGTTGTTAATTCAATGTATATTTTCGTTTACGTTTTTAATCGCATGATTCATATATTATAATCAATCACCTGATGAGTTTAAATTTTTCATGTACTGATATCATTTTGATTTTTGAAGGTTGGCGTGTAGCTAAAAGAAAACGTAGGCTTCCGTATAGACGTATGTATGCACGTATGTACACGTATACACAACTATTATTTAGATTATCCATATTTTACCAGGCCACTTGATATTACCCTTTTTTCTCTGATGATCCTAAGATTTCTTCAACATCGAGCTCGATGGCTAGGTCAAACGTTTATCACGATCTCCGATAACTACCAAAGATTCATCGTTGTTGAAAACCAGTGATCCTAGTAGTTTTAATCACGGCCCATTACTGAGATGATCTAGTAACGAATAATTACGGGCCCAGATGAGCCTAATCCATATATTGCCGCCCCAGAAAATTGTGAAGACCCATTCTTATTATTAACCCAATAAAACCCTAAGTGGGAAATCGGCCAAAAAAACCCATACATTTCGAAAGTCGCCAAAACAAACCCAGACAATTTTCTTGCCCAAAAAAACCCCAACATTTCGTTGACTTTTTAAAATATTATCAAACTTTCGTTGACTCGCCAAAAAAGTCCACTATTAAAAAAACTAACAGAAATTTTTAAAACGTCGTTAAACAAAATGACGTCGTATTGATAATAGTCAATACGACGTCGTTTTGGGAGAAATTAATTCTAAAAATCGCGTTTGGCTGGATTCGAACTCGCGACCTGAGGGTCCATAAAGAAAACTCTTGCCACTGAACTACGAAACACTCTCGTTTGAATATGAATCACATAGTCTTATATTGTATTGGAAGCAGAACATTATTAATATTATTATACAATAATATAGTAAATAAAATTATATGTTTGGAAGCAAATAAACTTAACACATACCAATTAAAATGCTCATATCATTTATAAAAATATTATTAAATAACGGTTTTAATCAAAATTACAAAATAACATATATTTTAACAGAAAAATTTAATAATTTAATATTATTAAATTTATTATTAAATAACGGTTTTTAATCAAAATTACAAAATAACGGTTCGTAGTTCAGTGGCAAGAGTTTTCTTTATGGACCCTCAGGTCGCGAGTTCGAATCCAGCCAAACGCGATTTTTAGAATTAATTTCTTCCGAAACGACGTCGTATTGGCTATAATCAATACGACGTCGTTTTGTTTAACGACGTTTTTGAATTTTCTGTTAGTTTTTTTTAATGGTGGGCTTTTTTGGCGAGTCAACGAAAGTTTGATAATATTTTAAAAAGTCAACGAAATGTTGGGGTTTTTTCGGGCAAGAAAATTGTCCGGGTTTGTTTTGGCGAGTTTCGTAATGTAGGGTTTTTTTTTGGCCGATTTCCCAATTTTTTACTCATATAATTTTATGTTTTGAAAACGTGATTCAATTTTTTTTTTTTCATTTATCATGTTCATTAAAGTCTTTTGCTTTCACGTTTCTGAAAGGAATTCCACTATATACAATTAGCTTATTAAATAAAATAATTGCAAAAAATAAAACTTGATTAATCTACGAATACTACTTTTAGCGTTTTATATATATACACTACTAAGTACTAATACTATATATATATATAAAAGATAATTATCAAACGCTAAATATTAGTAGTTGAGACCTGTGTTCGGAAATACGCTAGGCGCTAGTCGGGCGGCCAACCCGGGCCTAGCGACTTAACGAAAAATCGGCGATTAATCGGAGAGTACTCGGGGACTAGTTTTTAATATAATTTAATATATTTATAACATATTTAATATATTTATATATAAAAACAAATTTAAAATGTTACACAATTATTTGTATATTATATATAAAAGTCTATAAATCAAACATGAGAATTTTTCCATTACACATCTAGTACAAAAATTACAAAATGAATTCCAATTCATAGGATAAACAAAAAATAGATTGTCTTGATCTTCATAACACAAAAAAAAAAAAACTAATTAAAAGGATTGCAAGTCTTCATCCTTTTTGTCATTGAAGATCAAGTAATCACCATGAATTGGAAATGTGTAAGGAAATAGCTCAGTTTGATACATCTACCTGCAATAATCTTAGAAAGTAAAACAATAATAATAGAAGACATGATAACAAACAAGACACAAAAAAACACAAACATGCAAAATAACGATATACTGTTGCACTATCTGTACATGTAGACATTCTAGAGTTCAATTATGCCATACCGACGTTAAGATATCCTTTTAAAAATGGGGAGAAGATATCTAGCAAATCATGCATGTGAGATCGAGACCGAGCTTGCAATTCAAATCTAAAGGACTGAATTATTATCGATAAAGTGGCTGAAATCTAAATTAAACACATGTTTAAAGTCTAAACCAAATAAAAATAGATCTTTGTTGGGCTTAAATCTTGTTTATTGGGCCGAATTGTTTACATTTTAGGACTGAATTAGTAAAAAAAAAATTGGACCGAGTTGATCAACGCGGCGGCTAGGCGGAGCAAGGCGGCGGCTAGGCGGATCAATGCGGACAAAACGCATAGCTCACCGAATTGGAAGAAATCGGCACGGTGGCACAACGCCTAGCGACTAGGCGGCCGCCTAGGCGGCTAGGCGGCCGCGTTTTTGAACACAGGTTGAGACTATGGTTCAAAGTCTGGTTAAACATTGGTTTAAGTTTGGTAGAAATCTGACACACATGAAAGTTCCATTTCACAACAAGACAAATCAAGTGGCATCCAAAGGTAAATAACTCTTAAAGCATTGGTGAAGTATGTGAGTACAATTTGAGCGTGGAGACCAAGTTCTGGACAGCAAAGTACAAAGGCTGGTAATTAAGGACGTAGTTATAAAGCCGATCGTTTGATAAACACAAAATACAAACAAAGACAAAGACTTATCTGAAACGAAATGAGCTACCTTTAGGTCTGATTTGGAGCTTAAAGTCCTTATCTTTGTCTGAATCGTTTGTGTCATTCTCTCTGTTTGTAGAAACTGAGTAAAACAGATTGAAGAAGCTTCGAAAACTTCAAACTTCTCAAGAAGAAAGAGTTCCGTGAAGGTGAAGTAGAAGTGGGCTTGATTGGGTTTAGTATTGGGCCTGATATTTCTCCACAAGTAGATTATTAATTCAGTTCAATAACTTCAACTTTTTCCGGTTACAGTTATTTGGCTATTCGTTGACCAAAAAAAAAAAAGGTTAGTTCGATATTCTGCTGTTTATTGGACATACCAGTTAGACTTCTGAAATCTGTTTGGAGAACCAACAAATAATTTTTGATGAAATATAAACATTTTCTATAATTTTTTACATATGTCTTAAATAAACTCTAATACCGTTATTCTATACCTTTATTTATTTTTGCACATTTCTATACTTTTATTAACAAACGAATTTTCTTATTAAGGGAGAGACCGAGAGAGAGAGAGAGAGAGAGAGAGAGTAAAAGCAAAGCATTTGAAGCGGAAGAAAAAAAAGCACTGTATGAGACTGTGAGTGATGTGAGTATCACTCTATAAATCGCGGCCATTCACATCTTTAGCTTCCATCTTTCAACTAAAACCCACAACAACACACACTCCCTCTCTTTCTCTCTCTGTAAATGGAAAAAGCAGTGCTTCAAACATGGAGATCCGACCCGGTCTTCCGACCACCGGAGACGCCATTTGAGCCGATGGAGTTTCTCTCTCGCTCCTGGAGCGTCTCAGCTCTCGAGGTCTCTAAGGCTCTCGCTCCTTTAAAGACCTCAGGCGACAACACTGCCGTACTCGAGGTGGAACCTATCGCCGGCGGTGAAACGGAGGAGGACGGTCTCGTCTCTGGGAACCCTTTCTCCTTCGCCTCCTCTGACACTTGTCAGATGGTCATGGACCGTATCTTTTCTCAGTCTGTGAGTCCTTTTCTTCCTTCTTTTCTTGTTTGGGTCTCAGGTTACAAAATAAAAACAGAGCATTTGCAGACAAAACTAAGAATATTGACAAATTTCCAAAATTTGTTTCTTTGTGTACTCAATTAAGATAAAATTGGTTCATGTAAGTGGGTTGAACAAAGGAGGATTTTTTTTACCATGCGCAATAATTTGTAATTATTATACATCTTCCTTCCTTAGTAAAATTGAAATAATTTTTAAAAACACTCACCTTTCCTGGGCCCTATGAACATGATCACAAAAGTTTGGAGTTTTCTTGGAGTCAAAAAGCTAACAAGAGTTCACTGTTGTTTTATTTGTCTTCTTTCTTCTTATGCGATTTTTTTTTTTGTCTTGTCTTGTCTTTGATTTCGTTTCACAGCAGGAAGTGTCGCCACGAACATCTGGTCGGCTTTCTCACAGCAGCGGTCCTCTCAACGGTTCTTTAACCGACAGTCCTCCGATTTCGCCGCCGGAAATGGATGACATTCAGGTTAAACATTCTCACTGTGTTTGGATTTCATCTGGGTTTGTAGTTAATTATAGTAACTGTGTCTGTGGGTTTCTGGTTTTAGAGCGTTTCTTTCCATGTAAATGCTTTAATTTTAATTAAAAACTAATCTTTTCTGTACCCCCATGATAATAATATCTTCGTTTTTTTGTTTCTCCGATGAACATTCATTGATTATTTTTGTAATTAATTATTTCTTTTCTTGGAAACTTACTCGATTTGCTTTTTTTTGTCTTTTCTTGTTCTTGTTGATCACTCTTTAAAGACTTTCCTTAATTATGTTTTTATCCGTTTTGTGGTGAATTAAATACTCAACTTTGTTTATGCAGCCATTTTGCCGATCAAACCACAACAACACACAGGACTTTAACTCTCAGTTCCGTTCAACGGCGAACACTCCAGGACCTATCACGGCAACAACCACACAGTCCAAGACGGTGGGCCGCTGGATAAAAGACCGGAAAGAGAGAAAGAAGGAAGAGACGCGAGCACAAAACGCACAGATCCACGCCACCGTATCCGTCGCCGGCGTGGCCGCAGCGGTGGCTGCAATCGCTGCTGCGACGGCGGCTTCGTCTAGCTCCGGGAAAGATGAGCAGATGGCTAAAACGGACATGGCCGTGGCTTCTGCTGCAACCCTCGTGGCTGCTCAGTGCGTGGAGGCTGCGGAAGTTATGGGAGCTGAGAGAGACTATTTAGCCTCCGCTGTTAGCTCCGCCGTCAATGTTCGATCCGCCGGAGATATCATGACTTTAACCGCCGGAGCAACCACAGGTTCTTCCTAGTTCTTTATTTATCAGTTCATTACCTTTTTGGTATCTATATTTGACTTAAAAACTTTGAAACTGATCAAGGGTTTTGCCTAAATCAGAAACTGATCAAGAATTCAAGATATTGCCACAGAAAACATCTTCAGAATTATCAATTTCCTTATGTTTTGTCACTCTCTAACATGAATCTATAAAGGGATTCACCAAAAGATTAGACTAAACAAACTTCAAAACTGAATCAAGAACTCGTAATGTTTTTGAACATGTTTAAATTGATTGTCTTTTGTGTTTGTTTGTGGTGCAGCGTTAAAAGGGGTGGCTACATTGAAGGCGAGGGCGGTGAAGGAGGTGTGGAACGTTGCATCAGTTATTCCAATGGATAAAGGAATCAATCCTGGAGGTTTCAGCAATGTTAATAGTAACGTTAACGGTAGCAATGGCAGCTCGTGCAGCAGCCACAGTGGCGAGTTTTTAGCTGAAGATAATTTCTTGGGACATTGCAGCAGAGAATGGCTCGCTCGAGGTTGCCAACTCCTCAAACGGACCCGCGAAGGTAAAAACGCTATTAACAGTGTTTCTCCCTAGCCTTGTGTCTTGGATCATTTGTTTTGTCTAATGTTCTGGTTTCGGCAGGTGATCTTCATTGGAAAATAGTGTCTGTTTACATAAACAGGGCAAATCAGGTTAGAGTCGCTCTTTCTTGGTTCTCAAGTTTCTTCGATCTCTTTCTTGAGAAATGAGATCATTGATCTGAATAACTTTGAAGAGAGGGAAAAAATGATTAAAGAGAGGAGAGATACATTATTAGTGAATCAGTGGAAACTTTTGTCACCATCCACATGAGTGTGATCTTGTTAAAAGAATAGAAAGAATAAACATGAAAAAGAGGTTTCAGAGACCAAGAAAAGAAGAGAAAAAGCAGAAAAGAAAATAAGGATCAATAACCAAATTTATTATGTGCTTTTAGTCTTCTGATTAAAAATCATTTACTGGCATCACTCTTATGGTTTTGGGTTGTTGAACATGAAGGTTATGTTGAAGATGAAGAGCAGGCATGTTGGAGGGACCTTCACAAAGAAGAAAAAAAGTAAGAGATAAACCCTGAGTATGCATACAATTATCGATAACTCAAAATTACGTAAGCTAGATTTTTCTAAATCCCTCCATAACATCATTCAAGAGTCTAATTGATCAGCTCAAAAGGCAAATAATTTGTTTGATATTCTCATAGTGCTAATGTGACATAAATACATTTGGCACTGTCTTCTGATACTATCAAATAATATGAAAATTTCAAAGTTTGATGTGGGTCTACTTTGGACTTGGGGATTTGAGAAAGAATTTATAGAAAAGAAAAAAAAAAGGGGTTTGGGATTAAAGTGACCAGAAAATCAAAACAAAAGGACTCCATGGTCTTTAACACTTTTTCTTTCTTTCTTTAGAATGTGAACATCAAAACTCTTGGTTACAGTTTTTCTTCAAAATGATTTCAGATATTGTGATCGAGGTGATCAAAAACATACCGGCTTGGCCAGGCCGCCATTTGCTGGAAGGAGGAGAGGATTTAAGATACTTTGGATTGAAGACGGTTTTGCGAGGGATTGTAGAATTTGAGTGCAGGAGCCAGAGAGAGTATGAAATGTGGACACAAGGTGTCACACGGCTTCTTGCGGTTGCTGCCGAGAGGAATAACAGATATAGGATATGAAAGAGTTGGGAGCAAATTGAAATTTGGAGAAAGTTGAAGGGTTCTTTTTAGAGTATTGTCTTTTTGGGTAAATTATATATAGACGATGGAATGGCCTGTTCTCTAAACAAAACTTGGTTAACCAAGGGTGTTTGTAATTTTTTTTTAGTGATTTTTGTAAAAATGTTTCATTTTGAAGTTATATAATAAGATTTCTTTTTAATTCAATTTTGTTATCCCTGTTATTCAATTTTTTTTCATATATAGTTGACAAAAACAAGTTTTTTCATATATAAAACTTTTAATTTGCTAATTCTACACACGACAAGTAATGATGGCCTGACGGCTGTCGAGTCGAGGGACCAATTTAAAACCTATGGGTCCAAACTAGAGAGGATTGTCGATGAATAAGTGGCAAAGGACATTTAATAAGGAATGCAACGATCACATATATATAATTTTATAAAGATTATCTAAATAGCTACTATCATTTTTTTCTCTTAAAAATACTATGATAAATATATTGTTAAAAAAATGTATACAAACGTTTTACCAAATTTAAATCCAGATGGTTAATTACATGTAGGTAACGTGACTATGATACAAATCACTATATCACTGGACTCCGTCGTCGTCAGAGCTTCTTCAAAAATCTTAAGAAGAAAATTTCATCAGATTATTTGAAAATATTGATGAGTACTACGTAAGAAAAAACGGAAGATAAATAAAATCTTATCCAATATCTATCAAACACAGTTCATAAGGAGGGGAAAGAAAAAGAAGATTGATTAATTAATCACGAGAAATGTAATATATAGATTGTTCTCGAAGTCACTAATTGTTTAAGAATTTAGCTAGGGCATGAAGATTTTGTTGCCACACTTGCAGCGCCAAGCTTCGGGGTAGTACTGCAGTGGCGTAATAAGACCTGGTTGAACAGGAACGTGAACTGCTTTACATGGCTCACACTCCTCGCACTTCCATCTACACCTAGGAGGCGCCGAGCCCGGCCTACCTAACCGGTTCTGATCTACTATCCGACCCGGTAAACCCGAGCCACCTGTCTCTTTCTTAGTCTCCCGAAGCCCTCCACCTAAATAAAACCCGAGTTAACTCACTCTCAGACTCTCTAGTATACAAGCATTGACAAACAAGATGAGTTAATTAATCTTTTCATCTCCACTCGTATAAATCGAGTGTGATAGCCACTGAAGTTGAGGAATAACGTAACATTCTATATAGATTAAAGTACGGGAAAAATGCCATTTAATACCCAAACTATTTCATTCTGGCCATTTAACACCTGAACTTACGACCTCGCCAAACAATACCTCAACTTGTCATTGACTGCCGAAAAATACCTGAACTATCCGTTGACTTGGCCAAATTAACACAACGTTAAATCACTGTTCATAGATCGTTAAATACTAACGTTTAAACCAAAACGACGTCGTTTTGGTCAGAACGAAACGACGTCGTTTTGTTTAAGCCTAAAAATAAAACACGTCTAGGCTGACTCGAACCCGGGTCTGGCGAATATGGGGAAGGGTTTTGAACCACTGAAACAGTGGCACATTATCGATATCTATTCAACTCATATAAAATATATTGGTTAATATTGGCACATTCGAAAAAACCTAAACAATTCGATAAAATTCATAAAAATTCAGAAAAATTCAGAAAAATACATAAAAATTCAAAAAAATTCAAAAAAATTCAAAAAAATTCAAAAAAATTAAAAATAAATTCAAAAATTCAAAAAAAATTCAAAAACATTCACAAAAATTCAAAAAACTCAGAAAAATTCAAAAAATATCTAAAAATATAAAAATATCATAAAATTCATAAAAATTCGTTAAAAACCTAAACAATTCGTTAAAATTCATAAAAATTCAGAAAAATACATAAAAATTCAGAAAAATACATAAAAATTCATAAAATTTCAGAAAAATTCAAAAAAATTCAAAAGAAATTCAAAAAGAAATCAAAAATTCAAAAAAATTCAAAAACATTCATAAAAATTCAAAAAACTCAGAAAAGTTCAAAAAAATCAAAAAAAATCAAAAAATATCAAAAAATATCAAAAATTCATAAAAATTCAGAAAAATTCAAAAAAACTCAGAAAAATTCAAAAAAATCTAAAAATAATTATTTTGAACTTTAAATGCTTTTTGATTATTTTCAATTTTTGATATTTTTAGATTCTTTTGAATTTTTCTGAGTTTTTAAAATTTTTATGAATTTTTATGAATTTTTTGATATTTTTTTATTTTTTTGAACTTTTCTGAGTTTTTTAGATTTTTTTGAATTTTTCTGAGTTTTTTGAATTTTTGATTTCTTTTTGAATTTCTTTTGAATTTTTTTGAATTTTTCTGAAATTTTATGAATTTTTATGTATTTTTCTGAATTTTTATGAATTTTAACGAATTGTTTAGGTTTTTAACGAATTTTTATGAATTTTATGATATTTTTATATTTTTAGATATTTTTTGAATTTTTCTGAGTTTTTTGAATTTTTGTGAATGTTTTTGAATTTTTTTTGAATTTTTGAATTTATTTTTAATTTTTTTGAATTTTTTGAATTTTTATGTATTTTTCTGAATTTTTATGGATTTTTATGAATTTTATCGAATTGTTTAGGTTTTTTCGAATGTGCCAATAATAACCAATATATTTTATATAAGTTGAATAGGTATCGATAATGTGCCACTGTCTCAGTGGTTCAAAACCCTTCCCCATATTCGCCAGACTCGGGTTCGAGTCAGCCACGACGTGTTTTATTTTTCGGCTTAAACAAAACGACGTCGTTTCGTTCTGACCAAAACGACGTCGTTTTGGTTTAAACGTTAGTATTTAACGATCTATGAACAGTGATTTAACGTTGTGTTAATTTGGCCAAGTCAACGGATAGTTCAGGTATTTTTCGGCAGTCAATGACAAGTTGAGGTATTGTTTGGCGAGGTCGTAAGTTCAGGTGTTAAATGGCCAGAATGAAATAGTTTGGGTATTAAATGGCATTTTTCCCATTAAAGTACATCAAACTATGCTATATAGAATGATAGACGAAAGAGTTAAACGGGTTCTTACTGAAGTCTTGAAGAGAGGCGGCGACGGAGGAGGAGAAAGGAAGGAAGAGGAGAGCAAATACAATGAGAGTTGAGATGAAACAACGGTTGTGGCGACGGAGGAGGACTCCCATCAGCCAGAACCGGTGAGGACGAGGGCTTTTTGGGTTTAGGACATTGGAGTAAATTGGTCTAAACTCAAAGAGACATGTAAAAGAGTGATGGATTGAATAAGAGAGAAAGAGAAAGAGGATGTGAATGTAACCTCTTCTTTAATCATTATCATTCGTCTCCCAATTACTTAAACATCTCTGATAGTCACATGGTTCCCCTGTGGGTACAACTATATCAATTTCAAAGTTACTATTTGACTCAGGTGGACCAAAAACTCACTCAAGTCACAGATTTTATAGGCTTATTAATTTTGAAAACCGAGGAAAATCACTGGATATGGACAAGAATGAGTACTTCAAATATTGGAAAACATTACTTACCTTTTTTATATATATAAAAACGATATGGAAAATTTGGATAATAGGATAGATTCTAAAATTTTTGTAGGTAAAATCATTTTCCAAACTTTTAAAGTTTTGGATAATAGTTAACTTGAAAAAGAGTAGTGTATCGAATAATTTAGATAGAGAAATTTTGGATAGTTTTAAAATGTTTTATTAATATTTTTAAAGTTTTAATTTTAAATGAATAGTTTAGATATCTTAGCTTTTATATTTGGTTTTCTTAAATAACATTCAAATTTTCTGCACTATTTAAATAAAATAAATAGTCCTAAATAGATAACTATTTAAATAAGACTGAAAATGAAACAAAAAAATTCAAGATGAATACAGATTGAGATGGAAAATCCATCCCAAAATGGACATGTCTACTTATACATCTATAGTAATGTGGTAGATATTATATTTAGTTAATTAGTTCATAACAGTGTACTATTTACGATCATTAGTATGAACAAAGACATCGCAGCCATAAACAATAGAAATGTATTTATATAAAGCATAATCACATTACTTGTGTTTTTCTAATGCGGTTAGTCACTCATATCGTATGACTGGATTAATCAGATTTTAACCCAAAAAAAATATTCTCAACAAAGACATCATATCCATAAACAATGGATTTTAAACTTAGGAACATAACTATATTTTGTTCACTGCAATACATATCTGGAACGTAGGAAAATAACATAATAAACAGTAAACTAAAACAGGAAAATAATGGTCAAGATAAAAAAAAATAATATTATGAATATTCACACTAACTTTTGAGTAAACTAAAATTATCTTAATTGTTTGAACAGCATTTCAAAATCTTATGATATTTATATAAAATTAAATTATAATTTAAAGTGTAATTTAAAAACAATAATTAATCATGATGCGCAGGTACTATCCTAGTTTGCAAAAGTAAAATACTAAACCTCAATTAAATGATGTCAGAAAACGATATAAATTTAACTAACATGAAATGTGTTATTACAACTATCAAATGGCTATGTCGGTCAGTTGCAGCCATCCGTACGCACACCGGTCTCGTATACTTCGAGCCACGGATGCTGCCGACTTAACCGCAGGTCTTATCTTCGTCATTGCTTTCTCTACTTGAACTCTGACACCAACATCCATCTGGTTTTTTAAAATGCCAGATAGATTATTAGGGTTCTAGAGAACAGAAAGTGATTGTGATAACACTTGAATTAGAAGCAATGAGGTTGAAAGTAGAAACCTTTTCGAGAGAGCATTGTGTGTCCAAGACGTGGAAAAAATATGACAGCTGCCTGTACAAGTCTGCTTCAGTGTACTGTAATAAGACAAGGCCGAGAGTCAAAAGTTGTCCTATAAAGCAACAAGAAAGATAGGAGTTCTTGCAAGGAGGATGAGGGCTTATACCTTTCTTAAGAGGGTTCCATTGCAGTTAGGATAGTTTGGACAAACTGTTCCCCATTCACGGTCACCGAGCAGACGAAAGTTGGGGATGCGTGTCGCGTATTTGCAAGACTCATCGTCACACTGTTGAAGGCAAAATGTACAAGAAACATTTCGTAAGCATGACTTAATAACAACAGGTGTTCAGAATAATGGATATAAACGAGGCAAGTGAGAAGGTTTTATGTGCACCATCATTATGCCTTTGTAGTACACTGACACAAACCCATCAATCTGCCTTTTCACCTGAAATGCATGATAATAAGTTAATTACCAAAGCATTTGTTCTTCAGGCCAAATCAGAAGGATACATAAGAATTTTAATTTGAGTAGAAATTAGGATCCTTTTCGACAAAGCTTTGCCTACCTGGTTAGCTATCATTGCAGGGGATATTCTTCTCCTGCTACCTTCTGCTTCGCATTTCGGGCAATGCAGTTTAAGCCAGAACATAGAATCACATTCCTCTGTTTCAGATTTGTTACTGATCGACGCACAAACTGAGCTAGCAATCGATGGACAGTTGAAAGCAGCTGAGCAGCTAGGGCATGCTAATGCTAACGGCTCACAGCTTTTATATCTGCGTTGTAAATTACATTGTTGCAGATATTGAATACTAAGAATAACGCGAATGAAAACAAGAGGGAAGCATGAAAGCAAACTAAAAAATGGGATAAAATATTATTACCTTTCTTCATCGCTTGTACGAAACAAGAGTGATGTAGAAGGATCACTGCCTGTAGTAACGTTTGATCTGCTTCGATACTATAGAAAAAGACAAAAAGAAGATTGAACACATTAGTGTTCCAATCATTATATATGAATTTGGAGATTGGCTTAAATGAAAGCTTTACATTTGATGGGTCGTCAAGTCCTAAACACTCCGCTAACCTCTCAGGACTTGTGCCCTGAATCACTGCGCATAAACGAGATACCACCGGATGAATCTGTTGTGCCAAGTAGTAGTCTATGTCAACCAACCATCTGCTTTCATCTGATTTCACTTCATCAGGATGCCTAGCACGTTCTGCAATCCCTGCTGAGCTTGCTAAGCTAGTATTACCCTGCAATGAGGAAGGATGATAAATTTAGTAGAAATGGTATCAGATAACATTAAGCTGGTCTTCTGTGTTGGGATTCTTGGGAACCTGTTCATAGCAGATTATATACGGTACGGTATCCTTAGCATTGAAACCTTCTCTATAACCACGTTTCCTCATTCTGAGTGCGACCTGAGAAAAACGATTCAACCGCACAATCAGAGTTCTGGAAAATGTGAGCATGTAATGCGAATAATAGCCGGTCATACTCACCTGAACGTGTGGTTGGCTTTTGGAATCTGGATAAGCTTCTGGTGACTTAGTCAATGCCTTGGTGATGACATACTTCTCAAGTGCAACTTGCCCATTTGTCATTTCCTCTTTTATCTGTTGCATGGACAAAGTATAATGTATTGGAGGATGATAACGATGAGCAAACGAATTATCAAAGGTTAATGAATGGTGGGGGGAGTTAACAAAGCCTACCTTCATAAGTTCGTTATGAATTGCTTCAACAACATCCTCACACGACCTGCAAAGAAGACACGATTTTGTTGTACTTTGTAAGAGAGAGTAGAAATAATGCTTTCAGTGAAATGTTCTAAACGAACCCTCCATAAAAGATTTTAGCCAAGCATAAATCTCCAATTTCCTTGGAGAGCAAGCTCCAATCTCGACGAACCATGTCCACACCTTTCCTTTCAATCTCCTGCATTGAGAATGCATCTAGTACACAAACATTGTTTAAAAGAAGAGGTGTAGCAAGAATGTGTAAATTAGATATTACCTGAAAAATCTTCCCGTCCTTGAACTGCAACTTGACGACGGCATACTTCTTTTTCATAAGAAGAAGCGTTCTCTTATATATGCCATCACATTCAATCTTCAGACATCTATACTTCTTATTGACCTATATATTGAAAAAGAGAAGGGGAGACCCAAATCAAATGTTTGCTATTTTACATTGCAATTTGTCTACAATTTGCTCCAAAAAGCACTCTCCCCAATAACAGTTATAACAATTTGAGTTCTCCATTGCGTGACGTTTCATGCATCAAGAAGCCGAACATCAAAGATGCAAACACTTAGTGCATATTGGTTTAATCATAGAAAGGTCTGTATAAATCTATTATCCAACCAACCTCTTGGATGACCTTTGCTCCAATGGCTTTGACCTCTTCGATATCATCTAGTCCACTGTGAATCATGATTGAATCTGTGTCACCATAAATCACCTGGATAACAAAGCAAGAAGTTCAGCTTTTCACTTGATAAAGCCAGAAATGTTGACACATTACATTAATTTCTCTGCTGAAAAGCATTTCGTGTGACTCTCAAAGTAAAGGAGATACCTCTAGATTTAAATGATTCTGGACTAGATCCACGGTTCTTTGTAGGATCTCCCTTCCCTGCAATGTTTTGGAATTAACCGGATCACATGAGATTAGAGAAAAGCAAAGAAAAATTCACCACTAGAAACACACAGAAAGCAAAACTTACCTGTAGTGTTATGAGCTCTGCTAAAGGCTTAGCGTAGAATCTTGAATTAGTATACCCAAGATATCCATACATACTGCGTTTAGAATGAAACATTAATATCAAAATGTGGTGAATGGGAAATTATTGCCAGCAAAAGCTAAAACCATAAATACAAACCTGTTGGCTGCAAGCTTTAATGCCTTCTGCCGAATGTCAAGCTCCCTGTACTTGAGACCTGTTTCCTTCTCCATCTTTAGTTTGACGGACTTCCTTATACTGACCAAATGTTCCATCAACTGAAACAAAGACATGTAACTAAAACAAAGACATGTATCGAGTACGGAACCGAGAGAAGTCACTGTAGAAAGAAACTAGTGTAAACATACCTTTGGAAGAACTCCAGGTTTCTGACTAGAAGGTAAACGAGGAACTCCGTCTTCTGATCGTGGTATAGTCGTGAAACAGATATTATATTCCTGAAATTACAATGACCGTTACGTACCAATCAAGTGGAAACAGCCATCAAAGGCTTGAGAAATAGGAAACAGTCTGGTAATAACCTGTATAATAGACGGGTAAAGACTACTGAAATCGAGAAGCAACACATATTTGTCATATAAGCCTTTCTTTGGCTCCAAGACCAATCCACCAGCGTAGGATGGACCCTTCTTTGTTTTGTGATCATTTTCCAAAGCCAAGTCAACATCCAATTCAGCTACATTGTGGTCTTCTGGACCATGGTATATTCTTCTTTTTGATGACTTTGTTTCCTTCATATGTTGCGAATTTTTGTCTGGGAGAATGTACTTTTTCGAGTGGAATGTATGTAGTAAGTAGTATTCATTCCTTTGCGCGCTGGCTCCCTGGTAATGAACAAACAAACAAAAAAAATCTTGAGTCACCAGATAAGGTTTGAGAGAGCGAGAGAGAGAGAGGAGTCATTCATTACCTGAAGAGTTTTCCCCCAGAGATTGCCACTTATGTTGGTAAGCTGGAGAGTGAGAGGAAGAACATTTAGATGAAACATGAGCTCCATGGATAACCTTGCATCTGTCTCACCACATTCAATCTGAACCGAAGAAAACCAAAAGGTTATTATAGCAAGCAAGCAATTAAGATGCAGTCATCACTTATCAACCTTACGTCAACTGATGTTTATCTGCAACTCCTCTACTTCTACGTATGACTGGATCATTATCCTTCTCCACTATACAATAAATCATAACCTATCGTCCCTAGTGATGTAGTACCAGCTCGTATCCATAAAACAGACACGAGTGGACAAACTAAAGAACTTACAAGTTCCACAAGTGTTTTAGATGACTGAAACATTTTGGGAATATCATTAGGTGATATCTCCTTCCTGTCCCGGTTCAGCTGTGTCTTTGAAAGGTCTGTTAACGAATAACCGATCTGCAACAACCAGAAGCTTATAAGTGAGGGATGAAGCTTCAGCTCACTGCTTATAAGTGTTGAGCATCATACCTCCTGCTTCAACAAGTCACGAGACCATCGATCTGTATCACATAAGAGTCTTCCAGCAACGCAAGACATAATCCCTGGTGTAGTTCCCGACCCAAAATTGTTCTTCCCTTTAAGCTTAGGCATGAAAGAGCGTTTGAGACGGCCAATTCTGGACCACATGCTACTCAAAACTTTGCAAGCCTGCACGTTGATCATTCAGTTTTTAGAGAAAAAAACAGAAGTTATGTTCGTATCTCTGTTATGTCACCATCACAACAGGCGAGACTAAGAAAAGGGACTCAATGATGTACAATGCATCAAAATAAGAACTTGCTGGCTTATTAATGTTACTTCTGCATAGAAGACAAGTCCTTACACAACTAATATAGCATCACATCACGGCCATTTTTTTAACGGTAAGAAAGAGTATTTGCTTTACCTGGGCTCTTTGCAGAAGGACATCCAGATCAAAACCTGATATATTATGTCCTACAAGAACATCACTGTCCAATTCTTTCAACTCCAGAAACAATCGGTTCAGCAATGCTCTTTCACTGCAGTAAGAAAAGGAAAACAAATGTTGGGTGAAAGCAACATGAATTGCCAAAGATATATATATATATATGGATCATAAGCACAACCTATCCAGAAACAGAGCTGCGAAATACCTATTTTCACAACTTAAATTTCTGTCAGCCACTTCTTTTTCCCAACCAATTGGGTAGGCGATTCCTTCAGGATTCCTGACAACAGTGAAATGGCTCACAACACCAAATCTCTTTCTTTCTGGATCTAGCATTGGAACATCAATCTGATAGTCCAAGGAACACCAAATGTCAAGCTTCTCATGTCGACATAAGAGAGTGTCATTTGAGCGAGAGAAACCAGCTTAACACACAAAAACACAGATCGTACAAATAACTACTTGTGAGCCACAAGTTGTGACTGGTAATGTCATGATCATACTTAAGAATGTAGTAGCATAATCATCGAGGTGTCGAACAAGACACATCCATTTTATTCACAGAGAGAAACAACGGCTAAGTAGCTTTGGTCAAATGTTGTGGAACAAACCTTGGCGTTGTCAAAGCAGTGAATAGACGCGGAGACAATCTCGCTGATGTTCTGCTTTTCATTGACTATAGTCTTTAAGTTAATGGCTGTAACGACAGCAGGAGGATGAACCATTTTTTCCTCCGAAATTAAAACAGTGATAACCTTGGGAGATTCAACAGTAACCTCAAACTTGCACCAGCTCACCTGCAAAAGTGCGAAGCCCTCGTTACTGGGAAAAAAAAAACAGAACTAAAAGTCACTAGTAAGGATGATCATGGTTCTTTTTCAAGCCTTACTCGTTGAGATGGTGAAGTGGCAGTAAAGATTGAAATTTTGAGCCAAGAAGGTCCCATGATCTTCCTTTTAAGGATAAAAAGCTCCAAAGCACTGCATATAAATTAACTTAATACGGAGAGAAAAATTGCGCTGTGCTAAATTGACATAGTAGGCACACATAGTTAAGTAAGAAGCTTACAAAGGACCAGTAAATGCAAACTTAACTAATCGATACATCAAAAAACAGGGAAAGGTAAATAAACTCGGCAGGAAGACGCCAGAACCTGGTATGAGAGGCGAGAACAGCGCAAAAAGACTCCCCTTTAAGGTCTGCTGGAAGTGGAGGATCCTATGACAACAAAGACTTATGGTGTTAAGTGCGGAAATTACAAAAACAAAAAAAAACAGACAACTTTTGAAGCAGAAATGTACCTTAAATGGATAATTTATCTTCAAAACATATTGTTCGCCAGCAGGCACATCAGGCCTGTCAAATGCATAGTTTCTCTGATATACATCCAAGGAGAGCAGAAGAGAGTCAAAAAGAAAAGATTTGCTGCTAGAAATACATGAAAAGTTAAAAGTAAAAACCCAAACCTTGACAAGTGCCATGCTATAATTTGAAACATTGAGTTGTAACAGTTGCTGAGAAATCTCCTTCTTCAGTTTTGATGCCATTTCCTGACAAGACACGACCAAAAAAACTATAAAATAATAGAGGAAAACGATATTGCCTACTCTAAAGCAAGTAGTTTATAACTCACATGTAACTTCCCCCGGAAGGATTCAGGAGAAAGTCTCGACTCTTTCACCTCTTGCTCGAGCGTCATTAGTTCATGGGAAGGAAATATGGAATCATTTGGAATAGCATAAACACATCTCTGCATATTCTTAACTACCACACAACAACTCTTGTACGTATCTCCCGTTTTAACCTGAGAGTGTATCCGAATGAATCTCCACAAGGCCAAAAGAAGAAGAACTTCAAAGCACAAAGAGAAGAGACTCACCTTCCCAAACAAATGTATTGTACCCATATTAGCGCCAAAACGCTCCTCGTAAGCGTCAAGAATGTAAAAACGAAGTGAACCATCAGAGTCCAAATCAAATTCTGTTTGCCCTTCACAATTCTCAGTTCCACCTTCATTCCAAGCAGCAGTGGCGCTTAAAGTCGGGTCCTTTTCTTTCATATCAATTGCTGCATTCAATGTAAATACATCACTTTCTCTGATCTTGTTTGATCCATTCTGTATAACCATGATACTTGGGTTCTGAATCCTGCAATTCCAATTAGATCATGGAATTTGGGAATCAGGGTTTGTCAATTCGGGGATCCCCTTGTCGTTTCCAGAGATAATTAAGTGAGCTTTGAGAGATTGGTTGAGAATTCAAGGTCATCGGAGGAAAAATTTTGGTTTTCCCGGCAAGTTCGAAAGGCAGAGACGGAGAAGAAAGGGTTTTACGCTTCTTGGGTTTGTTATTTATACCTGATTCCGGTTTCTTAACTAACCGAATTATTTAACCCGTTCGGGGTCGATTTTTTTCGACCGGTTTAAGGACATGGTATGGTCGGATCAATTATCACGTAAAAAAATACACAATATAATTCCTTTTGTCGTCTACACATGATTTACATACACGTCAATTTACACTTTGTTTACTTTACATGCATACCATTTTTTTTTTACATGCATAACATTTCATTACACAGACAAAAAGTAAACAAACGTAGAAAAAGATGAGAGTTCTTTGTCTGAAATAGGCGAAACGTTCATGATTTCTCTTAAAAATAGGAATACCCAAGTGAAATGGTGTTCGGTAGATTCTCCCAAATCAACTTCCTTCAAATATCCATCATTGTCTCTAATGATGTATAAGCTTTGTTGTGACGAGATTTATTTTCTTTATCTACTCCAACTTTATTCGTTTGGTTACTGAAGAGGCTCCTGCTGTAATTATCTATTGATAAGAAAACCTTGTTCTAGAACATCACTTCAAGAGTCATCTTAGTAATAATCCAAATCTCGAGATATAATGAAATGGAATGGAATGAAATGACAGATGAAGATGCATTTCAAATTTTTTTTAGCAAAATAAAAATAGATAAAAATTATAATGTGGTAAAATTCATCATCCACTAATTATACTTATATAAAGTAGAATCTAGAAGCTAAAAAATAAAAAATTAATATGCTTATGCAGATCATCAAAATCAACGAATAGTAGATCGTTTATCACTTAAATATAAGTAGAAGCCATTATACCAAAGCTTTAGTATTGAAAGTCTAAGCCATTATACCAAAGACTCTTTCTTTAATTTAGGACCGAAAAATATAACTTATATTGAGGGTTGGAAGCATATGCTTATACAGCTTCCCCTCAGTGTCGACACTGAGTAGAATGCACATATGAATGTTATATATGAATTACAAATCACAAAATTATAATAATTAGAATTAACATATAATTGATATAAATATCGATTATTAATAAAAATATTGTAAAATTATGTTGCATCAATTATGATTAATGTAAATATAAAAAATAAACGACATAAATAACTTTTGTAGTATATCATATTATATTCTTGATATAAATTATATAGTACAAAAACAAACTTTGGTTTTTACATATAATAATTTAAAGCGAGTTAAATTTTTAAGTATTAAAAATCTAAAATAATGAAGTTAATGAAGCATTTTAATTTGGAAATAACCTACAAATTATGACTCATTTAGTTCACTTTAGATAACCATCAACTAAATATAACTTGCTCACTTGTTCAGAAATAAAATTTATTATAACTCAATAAGAGTTGGGTAGAGCTGAACTAACTCAGGAGTTGATAGTTTCATTTGCAGACTCGTGTAACGTACAAGGACCATGTTTTGAATTTTGCCTATTAGTTTAATGAAATATATTTCGAGTCTTGTGAACATTAGATATTGAATATCAATAATAAAGTGCACACAAATATCTAATATCAGGAGAAGGAACATAAATATCTTACTTTTCAAACCCTTTTTAGAGTGAGTCAACATTTCAATGTTATGTGAAATCATCAAAATCAACGAATAGTAGATCGAGAATAAAATAATGTAAGGGGTCGAGACACGTGTCGACGCTGTCCGGATTCACGTGTTTAGGTAATCACATTAGAGATAATTAAATTCTTAAAATACGATTTACCTAATGAATAACGAACACGTAGTTTAGCATTTTTGGATGCTTTAGACACACTCACAAGCGTCGTGTCAATCTCTCAGAGATTTGAAGTCCTCAAAAGCCGATAATGCTTGCACTAAGACAACAATAATGACGTATAATCTTGTTCCCTAATTAAAAAATGGTCCGTGTTTATGAATTAAGCTGTTGCCACGTGTTTGATTTACGAATTTGGACCCACTGTTTTATACGTATCCACTTTATCACTTTTCTAAAGAAAAGAAACGAATTTTCTCGTTATTTTTTTGGTAGGTTTTCGTTGCTCCAAATTAGTTATAAAGATTTTAGATTTTAGCTGTAGGGATTTATTAGAATTTATAATTCGCCTGATGAAGTATAATAATATTATTTAGCTGAGCCTGAGAAGATATTTCCCACTTTTTAACCATAAGAAAGACAGTAAGTTAATCGAATATATGTACATTTTGTGCGATCAAGACGCGCTTACAGTGTCGCGTACGTGTGTAACATTTGGACGCGTACTTTATGTTATAGTATAAATATTCACGTTCTAAGTATTAATATATTCCGATTATTATAACCAAAAGGGTAATGATTATCCGGTCTAGTCTAGTCTGAGTCTGTGGTTTTTTCCAGGTTGGAATGGTTAAGTTGTCGGCCTGAATCCCGATAACAGGACACGATAGCACAATCAGAAACACTTGTGAGATCATTAATAATTTATCATGGAAATCAAATAATTTTGGTAGATTCAGCTGTTTGCTGTTTTTTTCTGCAATTTATCTGTTATCCGCGAAACAATTCTGGCTTGGCTTTAATATTACAAGTAAATTTTTTGAATCCTAATTTGGAAAATTTGTGGGTTTTTAGTGTCTTCCTTTATGGTTGTAGTTTGACTTTCTTCGGAATATGTTCTTTTGGATTACATCTCTCTTTTTTGGAATTTTATCTCTAATTTTGAGTTTGAATTTCTGGAGATTTGAAATCTGTCGACTATGTATTTCAAAAATATATTTATTTTATATTTTATTCTGAATCTTATAAATGGAATTTAGAAGAAAAATGGTTTTGGCAGATTCCACAGTGGAATGTATATTATAGTTTTAATATTTAGAGCATTTACACTAATATTATATAGAACACATAGATTAACTATTTACAAAAAATAGATTCATGAAAAGTATTAATGATAATAACTAGATGTGGTAGAAGGGTGAACTTGTAATTGAATAAAAAATGAAACTGAATTTAAGTTGGGTGATTTAAATTAACTAGGGTCAGATCTGCGCTACGCAGCGGGTGGTTCTTTTTAGTTCTTTGTTTTTTAAAATTGTTTTGAATAATGTTTACTTATTGGACAAAAGGAGTCTAGTTTAGAAATTTTTTTTTATTAATTTGATAAAAAGTAACAGATACATATAATTATTTTGAATGTACAATTTTATATGTAACATATAAAATTAATATATAATTTTTTATTTTGATTAATGATTATTTTACATGACTCTCAAATTTATACTTAAATTTAACATAATACACAAAAACTAATATTATTGTGAATGTCAATAGTTTATAGTTGTTTATATAATAAATGATATGTTATAAGAAGTATATATAACAATTATTATTGTGTGTATATTTTCTAAATACTTTTTACATTTTGTTTCAAAATTAGGTTAACTTGAATTAATTAAAAATTATATTATCGCTCTATAATTACAGAATTCATACAATTTTACGTTTAAAAATAAGTCTTTCAATTTTTTTTATATTACAACAGTCGACAATAAATCAGCTGATTATCATAGTATTTCTCTTTTTGTCTTCGTCTTTGTCGTTACCACCGTTCACAATCCATCTCTTTTGATCGTTTTATTCCTTATTTGTTTATTACATACTTTCCGTAACGACGAATCTCTGACCTTGCGAGACCACATCCACCTTTGTTATACTGTGACAATTCAAAGTGTCTCCTGCTTCAACTCTCTGATCCTCCTCGGACCTCGTGAGACCGCACTCATGATCGCCCATGGACCGTGCCAAATGAAACATGGGTCTAGCCCCCACCCCCTTCCCCTCCCGCAATAAAATATTTTTTAGCTTACCAATATTAAAACTAACTGTTTGATTTTTTTCCCTTCAATAAGAACTCCCCTCTAAACTTTTTTAAAAAAATTAAAAAAAATTAAAATATATATCTAAAATCCTCCAATTTTTTTTTGTTTTGGCTTCGACCCTTTAAATTCTTAAGTCGGCCTTCACCAGACTCACTCTATTCTATTAAAAATAAATATTTGATTTTTTTTCTTCAATAAGAGCTCCTCCTCTAAACTTTTAAAGTTTTAACATTTGTTCTTATTTTTGTAAATATATATATATATATATATATATAAATCCTCCAAATTTTGTGTTTTTTCTTTTTTGGGTCCCATAAATTCTCTATCTCATTTGTCTTTGACATGCAGTTGGTAGAATTTCTCACTTATACTTAGTTAAAATAAAATTCAACCATTTTTAGTACTTTTTAGATATTTTGGTATCCAAATCCGGAACCAAACCAAATTTCACCCAGGTATTAAAAAAATACCCGAATGAGTTTCATATTCCTAAACCTGAAAACCCGAAAAACCCAAAATTCTGAACTATTCAAATCAAACCCAAACGTCCAAAACCCAACCGAATATGTCCAATCAATTTAATCTTATGAATCACATTAAAAAACTAATATGTGTATATGTTTCATTTTGATTAGTTTTTAACGTTTTAAAAAAAAATTATGTATTAATCTTATGTGTATTTATGTTTTGTTTTGATTGGTTGTAATAAAATTTCATTAATTGACATATCATGCTCTTAGAACACAAAAATGCTGAGTTGTCATCTTATGGAGAGAGCTTTCTACTTTCATATAGTAGATTTTCGGTTAAAATTACTTTATTTTATTTTGTTATAATACTTTTTCTAAAATCAAATTAAAACTGAATATAAGTGAACTTAATTACTTAAAATCAATTCAAACTGAAAAAATATAATTTATTTCCAAATAGAACTTTTTAGAATTAAATTTGAAATTCATTTATTTACAATCCATCTTAACCAATGTATTTTCTGAATATTTATCGATAATAACTTTAATAAATTTTATAGTTCTATTCAAATTTAAATTCATAAAGTTTCCGTTCGGCTTGAAATTTTTTTTCAGCCGTGCTAAAACTAATAGTTTAGAAATCATCAGCCACTAAATGGTAATGAAGGTAATGGACCTAATGGTGGTTAACTGATATTGTACCATAGTGTTTAAGTTGATGGTTATTTAGCTACTACCAAATTGTTGTTAAATTGGTGGTTATAATTATGGATTTCGCTCATCGCCAAATCGCAGTCACAAAATCATCACAAATGGCCCAAGAACGGGAAAAAGCCATCGATTCAATAGCGATATCTGGTAAGCTTTATGTTTGACCAAGATTTTCCCTTTTGGCTACTAGTAAATTTGTGGCCTTTTGACAGATTTGCTTTTGTAAAATTTAGATAAACGTGATCAAACCTAGAGTTCGATTAATATCTCAAAAACTGTAGAAATGTATTTTTTCCTTGATACTAAACATATTAGATTAATATTTACAAAATATGTTAAACCTAATAGTAGTAAAATGTAGTTTTTCGCTGATCATCTTTATTTACACGAATTAGAATATGATAGTAGTAAGAAATAATCCAAACTTCTGTTCTATACGGAGAATCTGAGGAGACAAAAAAAAATCATTTATATCTTTCTTACTTGGAAATCGATGCAAATCCAAAATAAAAGCTCTTTCATCTTTTTGCAAATCAAGACTTTTACAAAATTATATGCATTTTAGTTATTAGTTCTTTAAAAAATAATCTATTATAGATGGAAAGAAAACGAATACTTAAAAGAAAGAAAATTTTTTTTTCACTTTCTTCTCTCAAACCTAGACGGTGCCGTTCTAAACTTTTTTCTTCTTTTGTCTTTTTCAGCCAATTTCCGGTGGCTTCCCAGCCCCGTAGTTGTGCTTTTTCTTTTATTTTTCTTTGTTTTTCATTTGTATTCATAAATTTCGATCTAATCTGAGCATTTCAGATTTATTTTCTGATATCGTGAACTTTCTTCGACTTTTTTATTTTGGTGGATTCGGAGTGATGTTGTTTCGACGATTTCCGGCTACATCTGTCATGGTTTGCTTTTTTTTTATCATAGATCGGTTTATGAATCTTCCCGTGGGAGGCGTAGGTGGTGGCCCTGAAGAGTCAAAATTCGGTCTTTTGTATCGACATATCATGGAGCGCTGCAGCAACGATTTTCGACAATAATCGCAAAAGATTCTCACTTTTTTATTACTGCTTTCTAATTTCATTATCAAGTTCAAATTTTTCTAGGGTTTTTCCTTTTGTTTCTGGTGTCTAGGTTTCCAGATATGGTGAATTCATAGAAGAATCTATCTAAACTATGAGAATTATTGTCATACTTTCGTAAAAGGTATTAGAAGTCCGTCCGCTAGTGTGGGTACGAGAACGTCTAATTGTTTACCTTGTATCTCGAATTAGGACTGTTGTGGTGTTGCTAATGTGTCATCAAAAATGCTTGTTCTCACTTTTTCTGGTGTGGAAGACCATTAGTTGTCTCTTTGTATTCCTTTGTTGAAATTCTTCTATGATGTAATCGGTTTCAAAACCAGTTTCAATGAAATAAAATGTTTTCAAAAAAAGAACGAAATTTTTTTATTCTTTATTGTTTGTAAATAATTTTTTTTTAATGAATTTAATTTGAATCAAGAACGAAAATTTCATAATAAAAAGTTATTCAAATTTATTTATCAAACTCATTACTACTCCAAAATTTAAGTTCACAGGAAAAATATAATTGTAGTTCAGTGTATCAATCAGTATCCGGAATTGGTTTGATTGTATCATAAATTTAGCTCTATGTTATGTTATGATATTATATTATTCGACTACTCTAAGATTTATGAATGCAAGCCCTGTATTTCTATGTTACAAAAAAAAAATCCCCTATATATAACGTCGCTGTTCAATAATTTTCGTGAGAAGGATATATTTATGTAAAGTAAGAAGGATCTTGACGGGTGTAAATACATGCACTAATACTTAGTTTAAACCAATCACAAGCCAACACGACTGCACATTTATAAGAGGCTCTTAATCAAAGTCTTGCATATTTTGCTTAGAAAAATGAAAAGAGTGACTCATCACTCATCAGGGAGTAGAGAAAATATCTTAACATCTCAGGATTTGCTTTTAGCTCCAGCATGTCAAACTATCTAGATGCCAACACAAAGCGCAAATTAACAAAAGAAAAAGGGAAAATAATTTAAAAATAAAAATAAAAGAAAGATGAAGGAATCCATCATCAAAAGTTCATAAAAAGTTGCAATATAATACAAACCCTTTTGCTTCCTTGTCTCTCCCTCTTTCTTTCTTTCTTCTCCATATATACTTCATCTTCACACCCCAAAACTCATCCACACTTGCACACAATCTCTCTCTGCAAAATTTTCCAAAATTATAACCTCTCAATTTTATTCTTCCCTAAAGTCATTTCACATTTTCCTCTGTTGCAAAATCAAATTTAGTGAAATTAAAACACACATTAAAACATTTAGACTTTGTTCAATCTGAAACCATATATGGATCCTTCATATAGATTCATAAAAGAGGAGTTTCCTACTGGATTCAGTGATTCTCCATCACCACCATCTTCTTCAACTTCCTCTTACCTCTATTCAACCTCCATGGCCCCAAATGACCCAACAACATCAAGCTCTCCACAGCCAATAGAAGGTCTCCACGAATCAGGCCCACCTCCATTTCTGACAAAGACATATGATTTGGTTGAAGACTCAAGAACCAACCATGTTGTGTCTTGGAGCCAAGCCAAAAACAGCTTCATCGTCTGGGATCCACAAGCTTTTTCCATGACCCTCCTCCCCAGATTCTTCAAGCACAATAACTTCTCTAGCTTTGTTCGCCAGCTCAACACATATGTAAGTTCTAATTTCCCTCTCTATTTATCTATGTGTGTGTGTGTGTTTATGTGATTCTGTGTATGGCACGAATCTGAATAGATCTAACAACTCACACAATCAAATCGTGACCGCAACTATTGGGTCAAAAGCTTGATTTCTGTACATTTTTCCCTGTGGTGCAGTCAAATTTAATTTGAAACAAGTTCTTGAGACTTGGCTTTTGATTGGTTTTTTTTTTCTCGGCGTTTCTTTTGATATCATCAGCGTTATAATTATTATATACATGATTGCTTGAAGGATTCGTGAGTGTCTATATATAAATGCAAGTGGGCATCACTGTTCTCCGAAAAATCTCGAGACTTATAATATTTTACAGCCCACTTGTGTGTTTTCGTGTCTTTTTGTTTCTAGATATCTCTTGAAATCTTGAAACGAAGCTTATTCAAATTTTGAACGTTTTTTTTGTTAGAAATTTACAAGGAAAAATCTCTACAACACGGATATGCAACCAACTTGTTTATCTCTCTATATGATACATAAATTATACATACAAATGAAGTCTAACTATATGAAAACTCTCTCATCTCGAGTTGCATAAAATACATAAGAAAGAGAATGAAATGATTAGAATTCATTATGGTTTTGGCTTTGTGATTTAATAAATTTTGATTAAGACCAGTTTAGAGTTAAATCTAATCATAAAATATTATAAATAGGGTTTCAGAAAAGTGAATCCGGATCGATGGGAGTTTGCAAATGAAGGGTTTCTTAGAGGGCAAAAGCATCTCCTCAAGACAATAAGAAGAAGAAAGACGAGTAACAATAATCAAATGCAGCCACCTCAATCATCCTCTCAACAACAATCTCTAGACAACTGTTGCGTCGAAGTTGGTAGGTATGGTCTAGATGGAGAGATGGACAGCCTAAAGCGAGACAAACAAGTGCTGATGATGGAGCTAGTGAAAGTGAGACAGCAACAACAAAACACCAAAATGTATCTCACATTGATTGAAGAGAAGCTCAAGAAGACTGAATCAAAACAACAGCAAATGATGAGCTTCCTCGCCCGGGCAATGCAGAATCCCGATTTCCTTCAGCAACTCATGGAGCAGAAAGAGAAAAGAAAGGAGATGGAAGAAGCAATCAGCAAGAAGAGACAAAGACCAATCGATCAAGGGACAAGAAATGTGGTAAATGTGGAAGATTATGATGATAATGGTGCTGCTGGAATTGGTTATGGAAGGTATGGAAACGACGCTGGATCATCCTCGGCGTTTGTTGACATGAAACAAGAAACGCATGGAGACATGTCTGAATTCGAGATGTCAGAGTTGGACAGACTTGCTATGCACATTCAAGGACTTGGAGATCAGTTCACTAGAGAAGAGGTCTTGGATGTGGAAAAAAGAGATGAAGAAGGAGAACAAGAAGGGTACCAAAAGGAGAACAAGGAGATTTTTGGTGAAGGTTTTTGGGAAGATATGTTAAATGAAGGTCAAAATTTTGATTTTGAAGGAGATGAAGAAAATGTTGATGTGCTCATTGAGCAACTTGGTTATTTGGGTTCTAGTTCACACTAACTGAGAAAAAGTTGAGAAAGAGTACTTAAGCATTTGAATCAACTTGTTTCGTATTGGATGGCTTTATTTCAATTAGGTGAGTCATAGACTAACTTATTGAATTTGGGGGTTAAATCATGTTCTTGGTTCTTCTGATGTTTCTCTTTTTTTTGTTTTGGAAATAAAATCGTTTTTTATTTGTTATAACTAATTTTGCGTCGTGCAAAAACTTCCTACAAGTTTTAGAACATATATATTGTTTTCATAATAAAATTTATTGATTTTGTATGATTCTGCATCTGAAGTTGATACTCTTATTTGAACTATGTTATATACTGCATTGCATAAAGCCATAAATGATCAAATTCTTGAAAAGATTAATCTAAACTAAGAAATTTCTGAAATTGATCGGTCTTTGTCATTCTTATGGATGAATGGTGCTTTTTTACAGAATTTTCCAACGACTACCCGTGAGTTATATATTTTTGGTGATTAAAAATCATCAAAATTATTACTCATCATTATTTGAGTTCAAAGTTCAGTTGTGTGGTTTGTTATTCTAGAACTTGATTAGCCGATTTTTCTTATATGTAAACTATGTTTTTCAACTTAGTTTTCTATTTGAAGTTTTATTTTTAATTCATTATATTCATTCTAAAAAAGGGAATATAATGACCACCTATCGTATCTGTTGGATCATTTTACATTTTATAAGGAAAATAGTGAAATTATGTACACAGATCACTACTGAAGCTAATGCTAACACTACATGAACTAAAATAGTCGCTCTAGATCTACACAAAGCATTACACGTATCGGAGTGAGTTGTAAACGATAGCAAATTAATTGGTTTTTATTGTTTTTTCTAAGTTAAAAACTACATTCTAATTTACTATGTACAATCAAATAATTGCAAGATAGAATCAGATTATCCAACTCCATAGAATGACCAACATAGATAAACGTACTGGTGACCTAAATTTTGGTGGAGTGCTAGTGGATGACATCTAGCTCGATATTGAAGGAGTTTCCACAAAAATATAAATCTCGTCGCTGGAATAGTTTAGAACCAAAGAAAGAAAAAAACATCAATGATGTTTGTCGGTTTATAATCTACTATATATCCACTTATCAACTCAGTCGACTCGTTAAGAAATTGTATTATACAACACTGAAACACGGCTCGAGCTTTTCATTTTAACACTTTAGCTTTACCATTTGGCTTTACTTTTTCATTTTTCACACAATTGGTGGAATCTCACAGAACACGGCTTCAACCTTCGCTCCTCCATATTTTTTTAGTATTTCTTTTAGAAGTAATTAATATTTATATCTCGTATTGCGGAAATGGCAAGATATCCACTGGCTTTTGATCCTGTCATCATAATCATTGTCTAGCATATTTCCCCAAAATGGACAGCCATCGGATCCAATTTGTTTTATTCTTCTGTTATGTTTTTAATCCAATAAGGGATTTCAATGTAAAAAATCCTTAAATATCACCATATTCATTTTTAAAACGGTCAACTACATTTTCAATACAAAAATCCTTTAATTATAATTTGTTAACGAAGAAAATACATCAACTAAAGATTACTTAACGAAATAAACTCAACATTTTTCTAACCAAAAAATCATATGTTCGTGATTTGGTGATAAAACAACATAGTTCCTTTTTAAAATAACAAGAAATTTAGGATTCATACACAACTAAAGATTTTAGATACTGATATCTTCTATGTATTGAATATGATATTATTATTAAAATAAACTATAATCATTTTATCGCCAGATCTATATGTTGTATATTTTAACAAACCAAAGTGATGTATTTCGCTAATTGAAAATTATTTAAGATTTTTATAGATTGAGGGATAAATTAATTAATAAATCTTTAGTTAAGAAATTTCATTATAAAGTAAGACGAAGATTCTAAAATTGATTTTTTCATTAAAATATCTAGTGATAGATAGGGAAAAAAATAGCAGTAAATAGAAAACAACATGATACAAAAATGAAAAATAGAGTTACTAAAACTGAAAATATAATAAAAAATAGCAGTTTGATGATAATTATAGAAAGAGAAAAACGCAAAATGGGATAATAAACCCACATGTAATCAAAATAGTAATAAATTTGACAAATAAATACATAGAGTGTGAAAATATTAAGACAATCGAATAATGCTTTGGAACCGGATGGGATGATAAGTTATGCGGCAATGCAGAATATATGGCGTCGAAACTATCGTTGGATATAATCATGGAAAGAGACTTCAATCAACTTGTGGACATGGTAGAAAGAAATCTCTAGAACATCTCCATATATAGACAACCTATTCAATCATGACATTCGATGGTGGACATAATAACGATTTACGGGATACGATTCCGACTAGCTATAAGTGTCCCGACTACACAACAGACTGGCAGATAAACTTGCTAGTATGGTTCATAGCCAACAAGATATTATAGACCTATATGGCTATATTGGATACACTTCGCAATAACATGAGTTACGTGACTTGTGTGATCCAAGGACTATGTAAAATATAATAGATGTTATATATATATGGACCTATGGTTGAAAATAACAAAATCTAGTCATCAACACTAGATCACGAATCCAAATTTATCAAATATTTTAAAATTATTGGAAAAAAAAAAACCAAAATGGTAGATCGGGGGATGAATCATGATTTATGATTAATCAAGGAATGGACAAGAAAAGGGGAAAAGCAAACGACAATGGTAAGTGGGAGTCACGCAAATTCTGTTCCAGTCGTTGTCTGTTGAATTTAAGATTGCGTAAGCACGTGCTCTCATGACTCACTGAGTCATTGCCCCATCTCTCGTTCCTTCATATGCTAACATTTTAGAGGCGTTTTATTGGATTTGTTGCCCATATCGGATTCACACATTTCTTTTTGGATTACTTAAATTCTACTGTCTACTAATCATATCAAACTCTTTATTGATCTCACGTGAAACGCATATATATAGTAGTTCATTGATAAAAAAAAAACGATAATTATAACTTATAACAAAATGAGAATTTATAAGTAATCCTTGTTCCCGTAGTTTTCTCCCGATCTATTCGCATAGACTTTTGTCTTTTGCTTTGGTTAGCTTGGGTTCGTGTGGGTTTGTTGGTGGTTTTATTAATCGGCTTTGGAATTTCGTTTTTTTGGTGTTTTTGTGGCTTAGCTTTTGGTAGTTTTCTGGGTTTGTTAGTTAAGGCTGTGTAGTTTCTAGAGCAACGGAATCGTGTATGGTTGGTCATGTGCGCCGGCTTCAGGGCTATCTCTGCCTTTCGGGTTTTATTAGAGTTACATCTTAGCTTCAGGTTCCTTATTTGGTCTCAAAGCTTGCTGTTTTCTCCGACTCTTGGAGTTCGTTGAGGGTGTTTTCCGGTCTGAATGTCTACCGTCTTCAGTGTGTTTTCGGTGGTTGTTAGAAGGATTAAGCCTCGTTCCCTGTTCTTGTTACAATTGGTTTCTATCGAGACGTTAAATGATCGGGTATTGTGTTATCCGTCTTCGTCGTACTCGGGAGTCTTTCAGAATCAATGGGTTCTGTCTTGCCTAGTTATGGAGCCTTGGTTCTTTGGTGATGAGAGGTGGTCTCATCTTTTTAGTCAGGAGGAGGAAGATATCGGTTGGGTTGCTGCGGGCAGCACCGATAGTCTCTTGCTCAAGTTTCCAGGAGTTGCAAGCGATCCGCAGCTTTGAGATGTTTATATAGAATCTTGGTTTAAGTCGTTTTTTCCTTGTTTTAGTGTTGTTCTTCTTGTTTTAGTCTTGCTTCTCTTTGATAGAGACTTTATCTTCCGGGGATGTTGTTTTAATCCACCGGCTTTGCTTCCCTTGTTTGGGCTATGACTCCCTTGTTTGGGCTATGTAATCGGCAACGTTCAATCTCAATATAAATACTTAGATGAAAAAAAAAAGTAATCCTTGTTCCCTTGCATGCATTAATTAGAAAATAGAAATACTTTTATTTTTTCCAAAGTGGTTTTAGAAAATCAGAACTTATGGGCCCAATATTTTTACATGAAGGCCCATGTATTTTACTTTACTACACGCACGCTCGTTTCTCTTTAAATATTAGCACTACGCATTGGTTATTTGCTAATATGTTGACTTTTGATCTTTTTGGTCTACTTTAGTGTGTGGGTTCTATTTTCCTCGATGCATTTGTTAAAGTTATTATATATGTAAAGCACAAGTCACAGCGTTTGCGTTAGCCGTTTGGCGTTTACATATACAATTGGTTTTGAAACTTTGTGAACATGAACAAAAAAATTCTATTTACGTTTAGGTTTTTCTTAAACAAGTTTACAAAAAAAATTGACTGCATTTATATAGCATGATTATATTTTTTTAAGAATATGAAACATAAACACAAATGCAAATCCAAACATAATAAACAATATGAGGCTACTGATAGTCTGATATGCCAAATATCACGGGGTCTTCCTTTTTATAAAGTAGTTATGATAATTTATGAATCGGTTGTTGATTTATATGTTGTACCTCGTCTTGGATACTTGGATGAGGTCCTTTGTGGAGTCTAAAATAAACCTTGTCCACCACTTCTTTATTCGTTGGCAAATATAATAACCATCGAAGGAGCAGTAAATGCAAAAGTAGATAGTTGGTGAAATGGTGTCTTGTGTTTATTCGTTAGGTTTGCAATTAAGATGACAGGTCATAATTAGTCTTGTTTGGCCATACGTATCGAATTACTTCCCTCGTTCTCAAATTCTCGAACCCGTAAATTTCAAATGATAGCAATTAGCAACACCGATTTTACTGACTGAATATTTCATAACCCAAAGTTTTTTCAAATGTCACTGCAACTCACTATTATATAACACGACGTAATAAAAGAGCAAGCTAGATTACTTTACAGAATTCAGGGGCAAAACTGTAATATAGCATCCTCCCCAAAACAGTAAAAACTTTTTCCCTCAGACGAGGGTTCCACCCTTGACGAACTCAGTGAAAGCCAAAGCGACAAGACCGAGCATAGCGAAACGTCCGTTCCAAAGCTCAGCGTCCGACGTCATCAAACCTTTGGACTTTGACTCGACGGTTACGCCTTGGAAGAGAGGCACAAGCGAGGCAAGCGTCAAGATCGCCGTTGTACCAAGGAACCAGGAGACGCCGCCGTCGGAGATCTGAGCGAAAACGTTTTCTCCCTTGGAAAGTTCAACTGCCAACGCAGCCACGAATCCCACCATCGCTAAACGCCCGTTTATCCTCTCTGGTGCTGGACCGCTAAACGCTAGCAAGTCGCTAAACTTCGTGCTCACCTATATTTCACCATCCCGAAATTATTATCACCACAGTAGTTATATGTGTAACGTTCTATATGAATGATCTTGTGTGTTCTAAAATCATTACGAAAGTCAGTACAAATTTTACTTTTCATCCAAAGGAAAAAAAAATTGTTTGTCCTTCTTAATGTTTAGTCTACTATATATTTCTTTTTTTTCGTATGTGAACAACATAAATATGTATCGTACAAAAGATGTATAAGATTTTTTTTAAAAGTAATATATATTTATTTGGTAAACACACAGATATATTATAAGTTTTGTTTGTTTGATGTTTAGTTATATGAAACGAGAAGAGCTTTGGATTGTTTCTAAAAGAACAAAAACATGGGAGGACATAACTAATAACCAGACTGATATACAAAAATGATACCTTAGGTTTAGTAGGAGGAGGAGGAGGTGGAGACGATGACTTAGCCATAGGCTGAGCCGCCGAGGTCGAAGGTGCAGACTCATCTTTCTTGGGTTGGCCCTGCAAAAGTCAAAGAATTAAACGGTCAGGATTTCATCATAATATTATTGACCGTTGGATTAAGGAAGCGGAGGAGAGTATTAAGTACCTCAGCCATGCACCTCACTCCCACCGGAGAAATCCTCTTGAGACTAGGGAAGTTTCCGGCGGAGAAAAGCTTGTTGGTGTTGATCTTGCGAGTGGTCAATCCACCGGCGAAGACTGACTGCATGTTAAACGACGCCGTTGCCATTTCTAAAGCTTTAGTGTTTAAGTGAAATAGAGAGAAGAATCTGAAGTAGAAGAGAAAGGTTATTAAACTTTAAGGTGGATCTTGAGTAGAAGCTTGATATGATGTAAGGAAGGATCAACCTATGTACTTATAGGACGAGGTGATGAGAAATGATAGGTCGAGTTGTTTCCTGAACCTTCTTTAGTTTTTTTTACTTATTTAGCCTTCCATTTAATTAGGTATTCTCCAAATCAAAATAACAAATCGTCAAAAAGAAAACACGTATGGAAGAAATAGATCTCAGCCATTGCTTTCGTTTGTTCGATTTATTGAACTTTAACATACGTGAGTTCGTGTTTAAGAGAAGGTTCTATTGGCATACGTTCGGCATACTTACAAACAATGAATTTGTAATTGTTGTACAAAATATAGCTTAATACTTTGGGATAGTACGTGTTTATGATCTTGTATCATAAACGAATTAAAACATGTCATCATGCTTGTTGTTATTATTTATTTTACGAGTAATAATCAAAATGTGTTTTTTGTCCCAAAAAAAAAAAAAATTCAAAATGTGTTTTAGGAAATCACCAATACAAATGCAAACTTAGTATGTACAAAGTCATCTACGTTCCATTTTCTTAGGAAGTGAAACATGCGATTTTATTCGGATCTTCCATATTCCAACATTTTTGGACGTCCAAAATACTTTATTTATTTATTTACGAGAAAATAGAGTAGTATTTGGCCGCTCCAAAACGAAACACGTAGGCTATAAAAGTGAAAAAGAAGAAGTTGCGATATTTAAAGAACCACGTTGCTTTACACTGCCCCACGCATAAAATCAAAAATTTTGAATCAAAAAGAGCAATTAGTCAAGGACGTGGCGTTCTTCTTCGTCACAACTTCTTCTACCTTTTTTTGCCAAGTGGGTTTGGTAAAACACGTAAAAAAGATTCTCTCCATCTCCCACAATTATGTGGCTCACATCAAAAACTTCAAAACATTTCGTTCGTTTTGTATAAAGAGGTTTCATTCATTACACAACTCTTTTTGCTTTTGGAAGTTAGCTAAGTTGGGATCCAAATAGGCCCATGCTTTACTCTGTCCGAGTCCGTGATTTGTCTCTCTGTCTCTTGCTACGTGGCCCATGGTAGCTCCCTGAATTTCTTTTACGGTCGTTATATTGATGTAAGGAGAAAATGAAGTAACAAAATTTCTTATACGGTCTTAAATTTTTCTCTCCAGAATGTTAATATCATAAGATATTTTAAAGTTTTGAGAAATCGTATTCTTAAGTCTTAACAAAAAAAAAACTCAAGAGAATATTGTCAATGTTAATGTTAATTACAGTTTGAGGTCTAGTAAGGGGGCATCATTGATATAACAACGAAATAACACTTCATTGCCAAGTGGCCCAAGTAATGTTAATTGCCAACTAACATAAATAATTTTGTTTTGTGATAATAGACTTAAATGACCAAAATAGTCTCGTTTTATTTTATAATAATGATATTTTGTTGCCAACCTATTATGAGAGTCAAACGAAATTTAGTTGTCAATGAAATGAACGTAGGTTTATAAGTTTTATGGTTATAAGTTTGAGTAGTTATAGAATGAAGTTAGACAAAAAAAAAACACAATATTGTTATCGAGGTAAAGAAAAAAAAACTATTTGTTGAGGTTGAAATAAACCAATTTCCATTTTCCATCGCATTCTTGTTGTTGTAATGTTGGCAAGTATTATTTAACTCAATCCCTTGACAAAGCTCATAACGGGCCGTAAATGGCTCATGAAGCCCGGGAACACTCTGGCCTAACCTTAAATAAGCACAAATGTTTTCCTAGAGCATCCTCATCGCTACAATGAGGAGAGTATCTGATGACAAAAAAAATATTAAAATAAAAAAAAGTAGGAGAGAGAAGTCACAAGTGATCCTCATTTGAGAAGTTGTAAGAGCAGCCTCATTGGTGTAGAACCAAACAACATGTGGATTTTGGGGTTCTGAAAAGTTCTCATAAATTTTCAATTGAGAACTTATCTACAATCTCTTTCCTATTTTTTCATGTTATCTATTTATTTTTATTGATCAGAACCCCATTGAGATACCCTCAATGGACATGCTCTAAGATCATCAGCATCGGTAAGTATCTCAAAAAATGGTTCAGACAAATAAAATATTATTATTACAATATATTTTAATTTAAAAAATAAAATTAATAAGTTAAACCAGTAAACTTTGGACATGTGGAGGAGAGATGAGCACTCTGGTTCAGATACCGTCTCCATGTCTCTCATTTCTCATACGGTTCTGAATTCTCTCTCTTACTTTTGTTTACTTTATAATATTTTAATGAGTAGAAATGAAGTGAGAAACCCTCAATGGAGATGGTCTAAGAAACTTGTGAGAAACTGCCAAAACACTATTATGAACATGTGTCAGTTGGTAACGGATTCAGTTTTAAAAAGAAAAAAAAAATTAATTACAAAACTAAATGTATTCTCCTGTCCATATGTATCGGAGATTTGGAAAGCTCTTGTTTTAAGGATGCTGGGAAATGACTACTCAGAAGAATGGGGGACTGTCACTCCGTTTCTGTATAAAGGAAACACGTCTAAAGTCTCACGTTTTCTACTTCGGTATGTATTCCAATCCGCTCTATATCATATATGGCGAGAACGGAATAGACGCAGGCATGGTGAACAACCAATACCACCGAACAAACAGCTAAAACTGATTGACCGAACGGTCCGAAATCGTTTGATTACCATCATCAACAAAAAAGACGCAGGCTTCGAGGAGGGACTAACCATATCGTTTGGATTCATTTCCAATCCTAGCTAGTTTTTACTTTTCAAAAATCTAAGAAAATCTCTCCCTTCTGTAACACATTGATGTAAAACAAGAACATTTTCTTTTGAGTTTAATTTAACATTCTATTCAAAAAAAATAAAAAAAATGTTAATAAAATAATATTATATTTTCTTCAGATACTACTTTTTGAGTACCAGACCAATGTGGATGCTCTCAGAATCTTGTACAGACGCTTGTCACTATTAAATACAGTCAAAATGTTTTCTTGTCACAAATGGTCCTAATTATTCTTCTCTAAACTTTTGAAGATCAAAGTGAAAAGATTTTGGTCGACGGAGGAGGATGTTTGCATTGTGGTTATGTTTTGTTTTGTTTTTCTCAGCGATCCAAGAGAGAAGAAGTCTTTACAGTGGCTGAGGATCTATCCACCCGAGGTTTTAACAATGGCAATTTTCGATCCATCCCAGGATTATTTTAGCTATATGATATTTTACAGAAGATGAAGAATTGTAAACAGTGTGATTAAAAAAGTCACTGTAAATATGCGTTTATATTTGTATCCATCAGGTTAATTTCAGTCTGATTAAAAGCAAAATCTAATTTGGTTATATATTTGATTTCTAGTTGAAGGGTCTTTATCCAAATTATCTTTAGTTAAATGATATTTCCATTGAAGTTTTTTTTTTTTTTTTTAAATATGCAACCACATCGTTTTAAAAATAACAAATCGTTATTACATATAAAAACGTATAACGACATTATTACGACATTGTTGATAGACATGCTACAATATTAAAAATTAAATTTTAGTTTAGAGGTTTTTATCTGAACCTTCAAGGGGTTTTAAAAAAGTTTAAAAGGCCAAATGCCGTTGACTTACTCCCTCCAAATCTCACTGTTTCATCTTTCTAGTTTTGGTCAACTTTCTCGAGAAACAAAGGGAGAAATTTTGATCTAAAAAAATGGAGAGAAGACAAGCAAGGAACTCGAAGATCAATGTCTTTGTATTGGTTGGTCTGATACTATTGAGCTCGATCGATCGAATCTCTTCACTCTCTATTACGGTTGAAGACGATGAATGTGTCCAAGAGTATGTCCATTACGAAGGAGATACTGTCTCTGGAAACTTCGTCGTCTCCGGCCATGAGAGCTTCTGGCGATCAGAGCATCATGGTTTGGATTTCACGGTGAGAGATCTTTGAATATGGAATTTCTTGGAACTTTTTGATTCTTTCTTGTGTCTGTCTTCGTGATTAACATGCTTGATTTTGCCCTCATCTGACCTTCGAAAAGGATGTTTACGATTTAGAGTTTTCTTGATATGCAATTTTGTTGACTAATCATTCGGATGATCCGTATAGGTGACGTCTCCTGCTGGGAACATTGTACAAACGTTGAAGGTAACATCTGGAGATAAGTTTGAGTTCAAGACACCAAGAAGTGGAATGTACAAGTTTTGTTTCCACAACCCTTTCTCTTCTATTGCAACCGTCTCCTTCTACATTCATGTTGGTCATATTCCCAACGACCATGACTTAGCTAAAGACGGTACTTTGTTCCATCCATCTTTATATTTAAGCATTTCGTTGTTTCAATCAAATGTTCATCCTCCTTCTTGATCCTGGCGTTGCTTGTTAGTTGTTACTTTGGCGTCGTGTGATTTCTGTATCGTTTGCAATGAGTTTGGACGGTTTTGTCTTAGCTACTTGTTGATATTGTGTTCGTCCTCTTTCCTTGTATGCTTCTCAGAACATTTGGACCCGGTAAATGTTAAGATAGCTAAGCTGAGAGAGGCTTTGGAGTCTGTTGTTTCTGAGCAAAAGTATTTGAAAGCACGTGATACTCGTCACCGTCACAGTGAGTTTTTTTTCCATTCATCTTTCCCATTTTGTTTTGTAAATTTTCCGACTCAGTCCTGTGATATATGAAGAACTTTGAATGGAATTTTATGAGAAAGTACATCTATGTTTGACAACAAAATATATAACCTTAGAGTCTAACAACATAATGAAACGAATAAGATACATGTTTCTTTAATAGAGATCAAACGCTCTTAGGAACCAAAAGGTGTAACATTCCTTTTTGTGATGGATTTTGTTTTTTTTTATTTGGAACTTTGGTGCAGCTAATGAGAGCACGAGGAAGCGTGTGATATTCTACACAGTAGGAGAGTACATTTTCCTAGCAGCAGCAAGTGGTCTTCAGGTTCTCTACATCCGCAAGCTCTTCAGCAAGTCGGTCGCATACAACAGGGTTTGAACATAACTGAAACCCTAACAAGGTTTTTGTGTCCTTTTTATGCTTAAATCGGTGATCACATTAGTAGCTTGAGCTTGAGTTGCAATGATTATTTTGCCGATGCATATTTGATATTTCTAATGTTTATCGAATCTCCCCAAATTAATAATAGTTACAATTTGGTCGTTTTTGTATCCTGAGATAAATTCATTAAATTGCCAGTCTCACCATACAATAGATGTTTTTTTTTTGGAAAGCTTCATTTTTACATGGTAACACAATGAAAGGAGATATGAAAATTTAGATTGTGTTCCTAACAAAAATGTTTTTTTTTTTTCAAATGTATGTATTTGTTTGTCACATTTTAATTTATTCTTGTTCACACCTAATCTGAACAGTCATTAATCCAAACCAATGAAAACTAACCCAAACAAAATTATATAAAAAACGAGCCGGAATCAAACTACAACGATTTGGTTTTGATTTTTACAAAATCGATCCGAAACTTTGGGAACATTGGGAATAAATGTAAACCGGACGTCCTATGATAACGTACGTATCTGTAAGAAATTAGAGAAATATCACTTTGGAAAATCTAGGAAAGTTTGGGAACATTGGGAAATTTAAGAAAGCTTGGGAGCATTACCGTTTAATTATCTTAAAGTCTTTAATGTTTAAAGACCAGAAGCAAGCCGTTGACCAGCTCCAAAACGGCAGCGTTTCTTCATAAACCGGTTTTGATTTCTGGTTTACTCAGCTAAGCGCAATTAAATCCTCGTGTCTTCTTCTCTTACACTCGGCGAATTTTCTCGAGAAACAAACGGAAAATTTTGATCAAAGGAGAGAGTGAGATCTGAAAAAAGGAGATGGAGAGAAGACAAGCGAGGAACTCGAAGATCCATGTCTTTGTATTGGTTGGTCTGATACTATTGAGCTCGATCGAGCGAATCTCGTCGCTCTCTGTTACGGTTAGCGACGATGAATGCGTCCAAGAGTATGTCCTTTACGAAGGAGACACCGTCTCCGGTAACTTCGTCGTCGTCGACCATGACATCTTCTGGGGATCGGATCATCCCGGTTTGGATTTCACGGTGAGAGATCCTTCAATCTTCGATACTCCCGATGTTTTGAAATGTTTCGGTTTGATACGAATTTCCGGATCGATTTTGGTTTTGTACTGATCTGATCTTTGGAAATGATGTTACGACTTGAGGGTTTTTCTGATTGGAATCAAAGTTGTTGAATTTACATTTCGTTGATTGAATTTTGGATATTTGCGATTTTGTTTGGATAATGTTTTAGTAATTTGGGTTATTCGTATAGGTGACGTCTCCTGCTGGGAACATTGTACAAACGTTGAAAGGAACATCTGGAGATAAGTTTGAGTTCAAGGCACCAAGAAGTGGAATGTACAAGTTTTGTTTCCACAACCCTTACTCTACTCCTGAAACCGTCTCCTTCTACATTCATGTTGGTCATATCCCCAACGAGCATGACTTAGCCAAAGACGGTTTGTAGCTTTCAACCTTTATGTTTAAGCATTGAGTTTGGACTATTTTTTGTTAGCTACTTGTTGATGCTGTGTTTCTCCCTGTTTCTTTGAATGCTTCTCAGAACATTTGGACCCGGTGAATGTTAAGATAGCTGAGCTGAGAGAGGCTTTGGAATCTGTTGTTTCTGAGCAAAAGTATTTGAAAGCACGTGATACTCGTCACCGTCACAGTGAGTTTTCTCCATTCATCTTTTCCATTTTGTTTTGTAACTTTTCCGACTCATTCTCGTGATATGAAGAACTTTGAATGGACTTTTAGGATAACTTATATCTATATTTGATCCCAAAAGTTACAACTTTTAGAGTCGACCCCAGAAGATACAAGCTTTAGAGTCTATGTTTGACCCCAAAAGAACAACCTTTAGAGTCTATGTTTGACCCCAAAAGATACAACCTTTAGAGTCTATCAATTTAATGAATCGAAGAAGTTGCATGTTTCTTGAATAGAGACTTTGAATACGCTCTTAGGAACCAAAAGGTGTAACTTTTACGATGTAACATTCCTTTTTGTGATCGATTTTGTTCTTTTGGAACTTTGGTGCAGCTAACGAGAGCACGAGGAAGCGTGTGATATTCTACACAGTAGGAGAGTACATTTTCCTAGCAGCAGCAAGTGGTCTTCAGGTTCTCTATATCCGGAAGCTCTTCAGCAAGTCGGTTGCATACAACAGGGTTTGAACATAATTGAAACCCCAACAAGGTTTTTTGTGTCCTTTTTATGTTCGAATTGGTCATCACAATCATATAAAAAGTGTTAGTTAATTAAGACCTTAATAGCTAAAGACCCCCCTTTTTGTTTTTGGTGTCTACAATTTTTTATTGGCTTCAGTTTTACGTATGTTTAACATGGAGAACTTGATAAGCTTATATTCTGATTCATTGATCTTGCCCTCTTCTCTCTGATATGATCATCATGGGCTTGTTTTTTTTTAGCATTAAAGCTCGTCATAACCCGTTTTATCAAAGAGAAAATGCTTTTTAATTTAACCGTTTGGATCAAGATGGGATTGTCTCAAAGCATATACATCTCCAATTTGAGCGGTCTTTGTTTGAGTAACGCTCATAGTCAAAACAAGGCTATCTTGAAGAGGGATTTACGTTAACGTGCGAGGAGATCATCAGATGATAATTGGAAACAAAAAAAACGTGTTAAATAAAATGACATATTTATCTAGAATATCTCGAAACTTGGAGAAAAAGGACCGAATATTTATCTATTCCATTTCAAGAAACGAAAGCCCCTATCGAACTTTGCCATGTGTTCAATATGATAAATTGTGTTAACATAAATGCCCATTCAACGACCGTAAAGACACCTTCTCTACTTTTGATCTCTCGCTCTGTTTTAACACATTGTGTGTGATCGAGAAACAAGAAAGAAAATGTTGGCGATTTTCGACAAAAACGTGGCGAAAGCCCCCGAGGCTCTACAGAATCCGGAAGGTGGATCGGTTTGTGCTCTTAAAGATGGTTTCTTGCCGAACCACTTCGCTTCCATCTATCCTGGTGCCGTCACCATCAATCTCGGATCTTCTGGTCTCATCGCTTGCTCGCTCGACAAGCAGAACCCTCTTCTTCCCAGGTTCTTGCATTACCTTTCTAGAACATTAGATTATTGTCCACGATGAGATGATTAGTGGGTAATTGTTGTGTATTGGCCTTTTCTTATAACATTAATGGATTTGATTAGTTTTAGTTATTAGTTATGTCTGAAAAAGATAAGATTTTGCTGTCTACTTGAGTTTTGTTTGACTGCCTGATCGTTTTGAAATTATTTTCAATATTGGAAATGATCTTTACGTTCTGTTTGGTTTACTGAGAGATCCGAGTCATTGATTTGTTGTTTCATCCTCATGTCAGTGTCTTGGCTCTCGATATATATCAATCATGAAATTTTGATGGGAGAATGAAATAATATCTCTTCCATATGATCTTGCCACGTTATGAACTTTTACAATAAATTGTGTTCTTATTGGCCCTTCCATAAATCACAGCCTTTGTTGGTGATAGTGATGATACTTTTAAATGGCTTTTGTGTGATAGATTGTTTGCTGTGACGGATGATATGTTCTGCATATTCCAAGGACATATAGAGAACATTCCATTTCTAAAGCAACAATACGGACTTTCAAAGACAGCAACTGAAGTCACAGTTGTGATCGAAGCCTACAGAACCCTTAGAGACCGTGGTCCATACTCTGCTGACCAAGTTGTCAGAGACTTTCAAGGGAGATTCGCGTTTATGCTCTTTGACTGCACCACAAAGAATGTCTTCCTCGCAGGGGTTAGTTTGATTTTAGTATATATTTTTTTCTGCATATTGTAAGCACGGAGTTATATTATGCATGTGTTTTTACAGGACGCTGATGGGAGCGTTCCTCTCTTCTGGGGAACTGATGCAGAAGGCCATCTCGTTCTTTCCGATGATGTTGAAACCGTGAAGAAAGGTTGTGGCAAATCCTTTGCGCCATTCCCTAAAGGTAACGCTCGGGTTTCTTCGAAGACATACACATATATCTCATTCTTCTTGGATCTAAGTGCACATATGCATTATGCAGGATGTTTCTTTACCTCATCTGGAGGCTTGAGGAGCTATGAGTATCCATTAAACGAGTTAAAGCCGGTACCGAGGGTGGACAGTTCGGGTCAAGTGTGCGGTGTAACTTTCAAAGTGGATTCAGAGGCTAAGAAAGAAGGCGCAATGCCAAGAGTCGGGAGTGTCCAGAATTGGTCTCAACAAATCTGAGGCTAGCTTTGAGCTTTGAGTTGTTTTCTCTTTTTCTTTTACTTTGTTGGACTCTGTGGCTGTGTTCCACGGATCGTTTTTACTCATTTTCTCAGGGGAGCCATTCGAAGGACTCTCTCTGGCTCTATTATTTGCTTTTGTTGCAGATGTACTTGGTAACATTAAGCTAATAATAAAAGACTTTATATATAAACTTCTGATTCAGTTGCATACATATGATATCAGTCAAGAGTAATATAGTAAATATGGTTTACGATTAATAGAAGTACGCAAGTGAAAACAGACATATTACGTGTAATGAGAGATAGAGCTCGCTACTCTAATCCTTGGCATCTCCAATGCCTCCTGGAGTAATCTGGAAAATGTGCTTTCTATTGTTAAGGAAAAAAAGAAGAAGAAGAGAGTCACGCATTATGAATGAAATGAATAATCGAAACCAATCAAGTGGGTTTCAAATGTGTGTGTTTTGTTAAAAAGGATATTGCTTCAGCTTCAGGGAGATTTGGGGCATCGAAGACTTTGCAGACACGTTGCTCTCCTTTGCCTTTCCTGAACATGAGCCTGATGGTGGCTGCGTGAGCAAGAACATGTCCACCTGCTGGCTTCTTTGGATCCGATATGAACATTCCACCGCCTGGATCAGCTATGACTGCAATCACCACCAAATCAAACGATGTTCCTTAGTGCAACCAAGAAACCCAAAAAAAAAAAAGAATCGATTAGTTCCATTTAGTGTAAAACCCAAACCTTGGTTGGTCATGTAGACAGCAACATTGAATTCCTCTGCGATTTTGATTAGCCTTGAGAGCATCTGAGCTAGTTTTTGCTGCAACACGGAAACTGGATTTTCAAGCAAAAGCCAGACTTTGTTTGATGATTATGTTCGTGATAGGTGTGGAAGGCAAAGTTAACCTGGCGGTCTGCGAGTTCTCCTCTTCCAGTGAAATCCACTCGGAATAAAGCAATGACCGAGTCAACAATCTGGAAACAATTGTTCATAGTTCGTGATGAGTTTCGTCCATGTTTAAACTAAGAATTGTAAGAATAAGCAGACGTGTTACCAGAATCCTAAATGGTTCCTCAGACATTTTTGCAGCGAGGCCAAGAAGCAAGTTGTACTGGTGCTCATAGGTGTAAGCACGAGCATAAATGATCTGTTACATGGAGATTAAAAAAATGGTGAATGTCATTAGCAGTCCTGAGTGTTGAGGTGTGAGCTTAAGTAATGCTTACATTGTCAAGTACAGCTCCTGGATCCATTCCAAATCTTTCAGCAATTGGGACAATTCTATCAGGGCGGCTACAAGTTTCACGGTTAAGGCAAAGTCATGAAATATAAACCACCTAATGAAGCTACAAGAATCTGGACCAGAAGATTTTCTCTAAGATAATAAGGATACAAGGTTCCCTCAGTGTCAATGTAAGCCACTTTGCCATTCCCTCCTTTCATGTTTGTAGGCAGCTGCATAACATAAATACAGAAATGAATACCAGCTAGTAGCCGTAGAAGACAGAGATCTCAATGGTTATATGCTAAAAGAAAGTAAGAACATCATCTCATGCCTTTGACAGTTAAACAAAACACCATAACAATTGATATTCGTGATGAGACATTAGGAAAGAAACCAACCTGCGTAGTGACACAAAGGGTATGTGCTAACTGAGTTTTCCCAGACCTGAAGTGAAATTAGACACTATCAGAATACAAGCTATTGATAGGAAACTTAAAGAGCTTGCCTCTGCTTCTCACCTGAATTCCCCAAAAGCCTCTGTGATGGCTGAGGTCTCAATTCCACCTACCAAGCATTGTTTAGAAATTAAACCAAAACTTTCAAGTAAACAAATGCTGACTACGCCATCAAAAATTGGCAAAGAGTAAAAGCAAAATTTAGTATACCTCCTAAGAGATCATCAAGAGCTTGGCAACCTGTAGTGATACGCACAACTGATTTTCTCTGTAAACAAAAACTATGTTTCAGTATCCAATATCAGATGCTGAATAAGCCATTAAAATTCTCACGGAACTGTTAGTGAGAACAAGCAATATGAAGTAGTTGCAAGACAGACATCTAGACCTCAGTAAAATCAACGAGTCTAACCTTTAGAAGAGCATCACTTCCAGTCATATATCCAAAATTCTGGAGAAATGTTGTCACAATTAAAAAATGACGAAAATGCAGTAAAGTTTTAAGATGACTCATTGAATATAGCAACAAGAGTTGGAAGTTTTTTAAGCTAACCACTATTTTCTCAGCTGCTTCACAGATTTTGTCGACTTTGGCCTCTGATAAACCTTTGATTCCAGTGAGGTTCTGCGTCAATCAAAACAATAGTTTCACAAACAAAATCTAGAAAGCGTAAACCCAATGAACGACGCTAAACAAGCTTTCTCTATATACCTTCTTGGTATGCATCATCAGACCATTGCAGGTATGGATCCCAGCATCTTGAAGTTTTTTCACATCTCCAGCGTTAATACCTTGAGCGATCACTGGCACAAGGAAATAGAAGTTCACAAGTTCAAATCAGCTAGAGGTTTATTCCAGATTTAGAGCCCGATGCGTACCAAACATTACATGAAATCGCTGTAGATTTATCTCTGACCATAAGCTATTCGCGAGAATGTAAAATATATGCTCAGAAGAAGTCGACAAGTATCAAATTCGAGGAACGCTTGTAAAATCGAAGCAGAGATTCGAGAATATGATGAAAACTAGAGGAACGGTTGTAGATCTGATTCGTAAGAACCCAGAGATTCAGCAGCAACGAAGTCTAGATAAACAAACTGAGAAATATGGAAGAGATAAACGAGGAGAGACCCAATCCCAAACATAAACATGAGGATTCGAACGAAATCCGAAGAAACGTCAGAAGAAATTCGAAAGAAGCAAGCAGAAATTAATCGAATATCCTAAAAACATATGCAAAATCTGAAAGCGGAAATCGAAATCGATCTTACATTTGTCAATCGCTTCAAATAAATCATCGTCTTCGTCGATTTCTTCCCGTTCTACGAGCTGCATCTGGCTCGCTTCTTCTGCTCTACTATCCGCAGAGAGAAGATTCATCGGAAACAAAGAAAAAAAAAACGAGAAGAGATTCAGAATTTCAGATACACGAAGCTAAAGAGAAAGCGAAATCAAAAACGAAGAATAATATAGTACAGAGAGAGAGAGATCGATCACTTACTTGAGAGAAGAAATCATTTTCGCTCTGTAGACTTAAAGCTTGAAACGAGAGAGTGAGAGAGATAATTCGAAACTTTGAAATTTGAGATAATGACTGGATTTGCTTGGTGGACATAGGGTTTTTATACGGCGGGAGTCGGAACTGAACCGCACTCAAAATTCCGTTTTGTGTCGATATTATTTGAATTTTTTTTTTTAAAATCTGGATTCTGTTTAACGGAATTTGTTATCGGTCACTGTTTTCTTAAGTTGGACGGGTACGATGAGGCCACGTCAGAGTGACTAACAACTTTAATCGACGGTCAGGTAGTAAAGCTCGTTGAAAAATATCTACCAACTTGCATCGGCGCACATTATACAATTACCGACTGCTGCCGCTATAGTAAACCAAAGTGTTCGTAACATTTGAGAAAGTCAAAACCAAATTCGGTTCGATTCGCTTTGACATTCTTTAAACGAATCCATTCCAGGGCCCAATCCAAGAAATTAATTTTTCATGTGGCCCTTAACATGTTTTTTTTTAAAGAGTTTGGCTATTTTATTACCCAAGTATATTTTTTTGGCCTTTTCTCTTAGTAAATTTTTTTTGGTTCATATCTTCCGGGTCGTGGGCATTTCTGACCTAATTCTAGCTAATTTTCCAAAATTAAAGTGAAACTGTAAATTTTCGGGTTTTACCAGGATTCTATATTAAACTCAATCCCAATGGTTTGGAGGAGAATATTGATCTATTATATACGTTGCTTTGGTCAAATTAATATATGTGTATGCATATTACTATGATCATATAATTCTTCTGCCTCATTTTTTGTGCTTATAATAATAAGAGGAATTATAGAAGCTCTCATTTGTAAAGGTATATGTGGAACGTGGTTGGCTAGATACAGACAGAATAGGGTCGTTTGAAAGAGCACATGGATACTCAACGAATCTCTCATATCAAAAGAAGTGGATTACAAAAGAATCATTTTTTATCATTTCTTTTGATATTTAAAACTTTATATATGATATACCTATATACATTATATTTTCCTCTCACTTACCATATTGACATCCACTTTCTAACATATATCATCGCCTTTGCTATAACTTTTTTCAAAAGAAAATTTCTTTTTTGATAGAACTCTACCGTCTAAATTACCTAGAGACTATAAGATTTGGTTCTGTACATGAAAATCTGACATGGGCTAATAAACCAATACGTGTCATCAAAGCATGAGAATTATATATATGGTGCTCTAGGTTTAGAAGATTAGTCAAATTAGGGTTTATATGTCTACTATATACAATTGAATTTGCCATGAGTGTTCAAAGCACAGAATCTATATACGTATACTTCACATGTTTCAAAATATATCGCTGTAATATCATGAAAGAAAAGAAACAAAAGAAAAGAGAAGCTTGCATTTTATGGGTGTGAATCTATAAATGGGATGTTTCCTCCTCAGTAAACACTCATTTCTTTTTATAAAAACAAAAACAGAAGGGGACCATTTGCATGTTGCATCTCCTATAACACATAGGCTCAGCCCCACTTGCAAATTCACTATAACCCCACTGCGACGCACCAAACGTCGCCGTTTTAATAAACTCCATGCTCTATACGTACGTACAATTCACAAAGACACCAATATGTATAGTACCCATGGTCCTAATTAGCTACAGCTCTTAGGGTACACATACCGGAGCCATCATCATCAATTTGTCATCGACATCGATATATCATGATGACCATCATCACAATATCTCAATCTCTCTCTCCCCTCCAATACATGTAGCAGTGGCAGTAATGTGGGTGATACGTTTGTATAAAGCTGGAAAGCAACATTTGGATCCACTCTCTGTTGGTTCAAGCATGCTTCTTTTTTAACTCTTCCCATGTATTCTCTCTACATATATAAAGAAATTTGCAACAAATTTATTAATTGTATATATATATATACATGAACCGACGAAAAAGTGTACTACTATTTTATCTTAATGATGAAAATATAACTAAACAATAATATCATGTTTTTATTTCTGATCATTAGCTACTAAGTCCGAGCAAAATATTCCTATATTTATTTGTTCTACATGGAAAATTTTATAAATTTGCGATCAATACAAACTCACCAAGCTGATATCGATGATTAATAGTAAAATTTATTTTGATTTTAGCATTTTCTACATAAGTCGTGTAGCAAAATCTTTTACATATATTTTGAAATCACTTTAAATTTTTCACGAATTCAGGACATGGATATATATAAACTATAAATAATACCCCTAAAACTTCACAAATTGTTTTTAAAAGATATCCTTAAAGTTTTAGGAAGATTGCATGCAACTGACAACAAGCCTTATTTAAAGTTTATAAAGTTTTCTTAAACACTTTGTTGTATTTTTAAACCAAAAAAAAACAAAAGAAAAGAATTGTGGTTGTATTAAGAATTCAACCCCGACTTTATAACTTTACTGCAAAAATAATTATCAAACATCGACAAAAAAACTTATTAGTTAATTAATTATTAACCATAAACCCTGTACAATAGTTTTTTATTAAAAACATTAGCGACTGTAATCAATATAAAGTCGTTGCAAATGGGTAATTGATGCAAATCTGTCGCATTTGAGATAATATATTATGTAGAAATTTTATGATTACATAATCTATAGAAAATTTACAACTGTAGAATCGTAGTAGTTTCTTGATTTTCGTTTTAGTACTTTTTCTTCAAGCAAAAGATCGATTAGGTTAGCTAGGTGCATCCGAATAACGTTGATGGAATGTTGATCTGACCACTTTTTCTTGACTTGTGGATGCAAAGTTACTGAGGTCATCACAATCAGACGACTCTTCAAAATCTAATATCGCTTTTTGAGAAACGTAAAGAAAGTGGCATTTTAAAATATAGTACCATATTCGATAGATGATCCAAAACTAAACGATAAGTTCGGGCCTCGCATATGTGTGTGATCAAGTACTTCTCAATTTGCATACGTATACATCAGCATGTTCATGAGTCATGAGTCATGTCAAAGCATGTGTGACAAATTCGGTATATGCCTGATATTCGAATATCAAACAAGATGAGGAATATATGTATTATTATTTTAAAAATTAAATATATAACTGAAACAAAAGTAAACTCACGGCTGATTTTCTCTCTTGCTTGGACTTAGAAATGGTGTTGAATTTATAAAAATAAAAAAATAAAAGATTATAATTTTCACCAGCAGCGAAGCTGATTTGAGTAAATTTATATTCTTTCCTTTTGCAATTAGTGTTGTTGACTTATTGGTACCAAACTAAAAACCTTAAAAAAGGAACAACGAAAAAGAAAACTTCTAAACCAATCAGAGGTTTTGCCTTTTTATCTATCTACCAAATACAACAAGTCGTTATCAAAGATTGTCCATATCAATAATTTTCAATAGCTTGCAATATCGCGTAGCTGTCACAGACCCAACAGCTTGCCCAGAACCTATCGAATTTTGGGTAATTTTTGCATAGAAATGGTATCATCCCATTGTTAGTGATAAGGAATCTTTTTTAGGAAAGTTGTTTTATTATTCAATTGGCTTTCTACACATTTACAGCAATACATAATTAAATAGCATCAGTTTCTTATACTTTATTTGTTAGATCTTCCGTGTAACAAAAAAAAACAATTTGCAGTCGAAAAAAAAAATTCTATAGCTCTTACTTTCTATTACCAGGGGTATTGGCACAGTGGTAGATTACAAGAACAAATTGTTGTAACACATGTGCAGTAGGTAACTTAGCATGGATACTGTATGTACATTGTATATTGTATACTTTTCAGAAACTAAAATATTTCTGTGACAAAGACTGGCACTTGAGTCAATAAATATAGATACAATAATATGTAAATGCACTTAAAATAGATCATGGGAATATTCCATATGAGACAATTAGGTCTCACATGTATTGGTTATAATTACATTCAAATACCAGGTTTTAAAAAAAAAAATTTCATAAAAAATACTTTTAACTTATAAAAATGTTTTTGAAATATCATTAAGAAAATAAAAAAAAATTCAAAAGAGCTTTTCATCAATTGTAATAGTGGCCATAGCTTCAGTTACTTGTTTTGGGGAATTTTTTTCTTGTTATATTGAAAACAAAACATCAGAAGTAGTATTTTATGATATGTTTCTTATAATTAGAAAAACAGTTGTGAAATTCTTTCTATTAACAACAATATTTTAGTATACAACGGCATTAATTAGATGGAATAAAGTTTGTAATGAAATATATATATATATATTATTATTTATTTGTATGTGAGGGAGTTATAAAGTAGCAGCCCATGCACGATATGCTTATAGAAGCCAGAAGATGTAATGCTTCACATATATTATATAGTCTAAGAATTTCCGTAGGTTATACTTTATGCATGTGTTAACTTCACTTTTTCAAGGCTTAGGCCTTAATTAATGCCACTGTTTCTTAATTATATAAGTTATATTGAAGATGAATGGTAGAGATGCATGTATGTCCGAACGTTGGAATATTTTGAAAACTATATTTATAAAACCTCATCATGAGTCAAATAAAGCCTATATAATCAATCGAGTAGACCAAGAAGAAACTGTTTTTTTTTTCTCCGACATGAAAGTATAGTCCTGAACATATTTGTAACATCCCGATTTCTGGTATATATGGAAACATATGTGGGAGAGGTTAAATGAATTGATTTGGCTACCTATGTCACCAAAGTGCACTTACCTTTTCGGTTGCACATCCAGAGAGAACTCCAGAATTAAGCGTGTTTGGGCTGGAGTAGTTAAAGGATGGGTGACCTACCGGGAAGTGATTCGCGGTATTGTGTGAGTTACGAAAAAACACGGGGAACGGTCATGTGGTGATTGCAGGGATAGTATATCATGACTTTCGAGCCTCCCAAAAATAATGCACCGACCGTCGGACAGGGGTGGGGCCCACGAACCCGACTGAGGGATGGGTGACTCACCGGTAGAGGCGGTTGGGGCGTTATAATATTACTATAATAAAAGTACAAAAGTAATACATATCGAACTCATATTAATAACGGATCGATGTAAAGACATTCAGGCGATTCAGACTTCTACCTGTCCACACTTCTCATAATCATATAATCGTAAATTTGTAATTGACTGACTGATTCATTTGGTAAACATGTGACTTTTTAGCTAAAAGCGGGTAAACATTTGACTTTTTTTTAAAAAAAAATTTGATAAGTAGCGACTACATATCCGATTTTACAGTAGTTTCTTATAAAATATTTTAAAATCCAAACATCGATTAGTAAGTCAAATCGGTAGAAATTTCACTGAACGTGTTAATCAAAAAATTTCACTGAACGTGTTAATCAAAAAATTTCACTGAACGTCTGATTAACAAACATCTTCTAGAACATTAGTATCATTAAATAATAGAAAAACTAGATTCTGGACCCGCGTGAGCGCGGGTGTAATTTTATGAATTTTATTGGGGTAATTTAATATTTTCTATTTTATAATTAAAGTATTTAATTATGAAAATTATTGAATATTATATTATCAAAATAATAATTGATTTATTTGATTTTGATTTTTATATTTGAGTTTCTAATAAATAGTTATTAATCCACAATTGACATCAATCGTAAAAAAACATTAATCTATGCACTATATAATTGAATAATGTATAATATTTAAATTTTTATTAAATATAAGATGTATCTGCCTAATTTTTAATATTTTAATTTTATCAAAATAATTAAATAAGCCGACATCGTAACTAGATAAGTTGTTTTTGTGTGATTGAATCAACTTTTCTTGTTTTGTGGGACTTTAAACTGAACCCGAAATCCGAACCCGAACCCAACCCGAAAAATCCGAAACCCGAACCAGAAATTTTTTGTTAAAAATCCCAAACGGTTTCTATTTGTGTAAACCCAAAAACCTGAAACCCGAAAAAACCGACCCGAATCAATAATATGAATATATAATAGTTTAAAATATTTTTATTAAATAGAAAATAGACCAGTCTAATTTCTAATATTTTTATAGAAATATAATTAAAGGTTTATATGTATCATTTATAAATCAGGTTAATCAATTCTTAGAAGAATAGTATTTTTCTATTTTTCGTTTTTATGTTTTTAATAGGACAATTCTCAAAAATACCATACTTTCATGTTTTTGTGACAAAAATACCACACCAAGGTGAAAATGACAAAAATGACATTTCTTGAAGACAAAAAAGACTATTATACATTTATTTTCATATGTTTCTTCCCAATCCCTTAAACCTAACCCAAAATCTAAACCCTAATTAATGACTTTTGAACCCAAATTTATTAGTTTAATTATCTTTAAACCATTAAATAAATGTTATTTTTGTCATTTTCACCTTGGTGTGGTATTTTTGTCACAAAAAACATGAAAGTGTGGTATTTGAGGGTATTTCTCTTTTTAATACAAAGTCAAAATTTTAGATATGTTGATTTTCAAAGAAACTTAATTTACTCGGTTCAGGATTTTAACCCGTGCTAATTTACTAAAAACATGAATATATAATTTTTTTAATACTTTTTATTTAATAGAAAATAGACCAGTCTAATTTAAAATATTTTTATAGAAATATAATTAAAGGTTTATATGTATCATTTATAAATCAGGTTAATCAATTCTTTTAATCATCTTACAATATTCAAAATTTTGTTTGGTAACTGAAATACGAAAATTTGTTATTTCTAACTCATTTGAGAAAATAATCCAAAATAAGCATCAATCATAAAAAATATTAATCCTAACCCGTCTACAAGATAATCAAATGATATAAATATTGAATAATTCTTAATATTTATATTTTTATTAAATTTAAAATATATCAGACTAATTTCTAGTATTCTTAATTTTTAACAAAGTAAAATTTTCTTTTGCAGTTTCAAAAATAAACATTATTAATTTGAGTATTATTTTCATAATATTCACATTTAGAAAATATGTTGAAAAACAATTGGTGTATGTTTTTTTAAACTTATTTTATGATTAATAAAAATATAGTTTTAAAGACAAAAATATAAATAGGTTTTTCGTTTTTGAACTATAAATTAAAATTTACTAATCAAAATCTTTTTTCATAAGATTTTCTTTTGCACAAAATCTAGATTCCAATATTTTAAAATATGTTTAAAATGTAATTTAGATTTAGTTTGATTAAAAATATATTCTGAAATTTTGTTTTGATTTGATATATATCTCAAGTTATCTTGTATTGTTTATTGAAATATTAGGTAACACTAAAAATTTATTAGCTAATGAATAGGTCCAAATAATATTTTATAAGTAGATTGTAACCTCATTTAATAGTATAGAAGTATTAAGTAGAGAACTGTGATATCACTTATTTGAATTAGGGGTTATTTAATTTTCTTAAAATATTTTAAAAATTAGAAGTGAATGAGAAAATAAAGAAAGAAAGAAAGAAAAGGGTCCCCATCAAAATGTAGATGTAATTAATAGAGTTTCAGAAGCAAGCAAACACAACACACAAAACTAATCTGTCTCTGTAAGAGAGAAGAAGTGCATGAGGCTCGGAGAATCGGCGTGACATTATTCAATTTTATTCACGGTTCTACTTTGGACCACTTTTCTTTAACGCCTTTTGTTTGTCACTCGTTCTGATTTTTTCCTTACTCGTTTTCACTTTCGACCCACATACTATCTTTTAATTGTAAACCTGACCCCCCTAAAAATATTCCATCGCTTATCCACCCCCATCCCTCCTTCATGTTCTCCTCTCTCTTCTATATAAAGACCGTCTTCTTCTTCACTGATGAGACCAGTTACACGAGAAAACCCTAGCTACAGAAAATTGTTCTCTCTCTTCTTTTTTTCCCTTAATTTCTTGATCAAGTATCTGTGAAGTGTATGGCGCACCGGCAACTGATGAAGCTGCCAGCATGATCTAATTAACTTTCTTTCTCCGTTGTTTTCATGACGATATAAAAGAGATGAGTGTCGATTAGATCATGTTCGCAGTTTCACCCGTTGACTGTCGCACCCTTAAACCCTAATTTTTATCTTTAATTCCATCTCAAATTTCACAGTAGGGTTTCTCTTTTTTGTTTTTTTTTTTTGGTGTTTGATTTTCAGAAGACCTGTGTTTCTTCTCTTTTGGCTATATTTCTGTTCATCTGAATTTTTAATTTTCTACTTTTCATGTGTGTGTTGCATACGGATCCGATGTTTTAATTTTATTTTATTAGGGTTATAGAATTACACGACTATATAAACTCCAATTCTTCCAACTCATAGCAAATTGAGATGAAAATCTCTATTTACTTTTTGGGAATCTCAAGAGAGAGACTTCCAACTTCTTCTTTTCACAAAAACTGTTCTAAGAAAAGACTTTCTGGTTTATTTATTTTATTATAATAGTTTAGGGTTTCTGGGAAGTTGAAACTGTATACATATCTCTTCGAGAATCTATATACCTACAGATTTGGGAGTTCGCTTCCTGCAGGAGCTAAATCTACTTTTGGATCCTATAGTTTTAGATTTCCCTAAAAATATGCAAATTAAAAGTAGAAAAAAAAACAATTGACTGATAAATGGATTTACAGCGTTTTATAATATAGCAGAAATGGTGGCAAACCTATAACTTACTGCTGAGCAAAACTAAGGCCAGGCTTAGAGTGTTTTAGCTTTGGCTTAAAAAACAAAAAGAGGATATCTTTTATGGGATTTGAGTGCCTTCATGGATCCAAGATTTGTGTTTAGATAACCGGAAACATTGTGAGTAATGAGAGAAATCAAAGAGCGGTTAAAATTAAACTTCAAAGAAAACATTGGACAATAAATTATACACTAAAGAAACATATGTCAATTTTACTGTTTCATTGCTGGAAATGGGTGGCAAATGGTCCCCTTTCATGTATATAAAACATATCCATAAAACTAGTTAATAATTGTTTCTAGTTAGAATCGCTGCATTTCACTTGTAAATCGAAGCTATGTACGCAAAACTATTTGCTGTTGATTTAATGGTCGATCGAAACATTTTCTTGGCCTCATGCCTGGAAAAATATCTAGAGTATATAGTAAGTACAAAAGAATCATAAGGTTATCAATATAGATCATCATCCACCGTCATCATATATAGGTACGTCTATTATCGGGATGATATGGCTCAGTTAATGGGTTTCGAAACTTTGGCTTTTCTATTTGTATGGGAAAGCTCCACCGAATGTACATTTTTCTTCTTTTCTTTTTGTCTAATTTATAAATGAGATTCCAAGTTGCTTTCGTCTCTTTCAAACTTTCCTTTAATGGTTTTAGTTCGACAGTTACAAAAAATTTCGTCTTTATGTAAATAATTACATTTGTAGATATATTTACACCAAAATGTATCAATCTATTCCGTATCACATTCAATTTTCTACAACCGTTACTTTTCCGTCTCCAAGAAAAGGTCAGATGAGCATGCATATTAATAATTTTGCTACGTCTATATATACACACACTGTATATATAGTTTTTTCTTTTTAAAAGAAATCAAATATTTATTATTTTTAGAAAAGCATTATATAAAGTGTTAGATACTGAAAAGCGATACCCCAATTTAAGGATTACAGTAAATATTATAAAAAAAATATGAAATTTATATTAATGAATTATTATTATTATTATTATTATCATCATTTTGGTTTTATGGTTATCATTACTAAGAAGAATAAACAGAGATCTGATATCAACCGACTTACAGATTTTCTGTTTCTAAAAGATGTAGAAAACTGCCAATAGAAAAAAAAATCAGAGAAACGAGATCATTACTCTAGTTTATAAATCATAAACATAAACTCCCTCAGAAAATTGAATTTCCATTCTTGAAACAATTTTGTAAGGAAACTGAATTTGATTAGTACTTTTACACTAGACTGATGAATTTTGTCGAAGTCTAATCTTAGCTAGTTAACATATAAATCACTAAATGCAATTTCCTTACAAAATGTGTGATTAACATGTAACCTAATTTTGTGTTAGTGCCATTGTCCTGTCACCATTGTCACCATCCAGATTCAAAGCTACGTATGATATAACGCATACAGTAAAAAAAAAACAATTTACTTTAAAAAAACTTCTTACGCAGTTTCTTTAGAAACGCTAATTCTCTTGGCATGTACTATCTACAATTTGTAGGTTGAGCATCATCTATTGAATATGAATGTATATTGTATCGTGTTACTGATATGATGAGAATTATATTTGGTTATATAGTAGACTTCCGCAAATCAAATGGTAATAAGAGAATCATATAATAATTATAAAAAAAAAAAAAATATATATATATATATATATATATATATAACACAGAGTGATTGAATGATGATAGGAATTTTTGATTACTTGTTTTTTTTTTTTTTAATATACCCCTTGAAGACGATAAATAAGACGATAAATATCGTCTATGATCGAGGGAGATCATTTGTTCAAGTCATTCTGCTCTATGAGGTACTTAATGGTAAATCCATCCAACCTCATGTTTCAAATGCAATATTAATTCTTTTTATTTCTTATGATATGTTTCAAAAATTTCAATCTTAAATGGTTGCTTCTTCTATCCCCACACCATCACCATCTTAATCTCATATTGCTTTTGGTTTTTAAAAGTGATGGAAGTTTTTGATTTTGTGGTGTTGGAGGTGTTGCAGAGATGAATTGATCTAGGCTAGTGTATTGACGGATGACAGTGTAGAGATGTTGACGATTGTCAGTAATTTCTTCTTCTTCTTCTTCTCTTTTGGCTATTAAAGAGTTGGAATAAAAAGAAAATAAAATGTTTATAAGTAGAAAATGAATTTGATCGTGAGATCAAAACTCAGAACCAAAATCTGCTTTGATACCATGGTGAATATAATTTTTTCCCTTAAATTGTGCTACTGATATGATGAGAATTATATAGCTTTATATAATACAAGTACATGAATTAAATAATAAATAAAAGTTATATAATTATTAAGAAAAATATTTAATGACGAAGTGATTGTAATGTAAAAATTACTAGATTTCTTTAAAAGTGCGAAATTATTTATTTTGACATTATTTAGTTTAAGCGAAAGAATAATCTTTATTTTTAGTTTTTAATTTTTTTGGAAACTTTTAATTTGTTTTTCTGATATTGACTTTTTCTTTGGAAAAGAACTATTTATAAATGCAGATGATTTTATTTAATTTTTTACTTTGTAGAAGTTATAATTTAAGATATGTTGATGATTTATTTCCGTGATGATGATATTATATAATTTTTATTAATTTGTTTTTTATAGTATCATTATATAATATGATTAGAGATTTAATATATATATACTTATATTTTTAATATATTATGTATTTTAATATTTTATTTTATACAATATGTTATTTCGTATAAATTTATTTTAATTTAAATATATCAAATTAAAAAGACCAACCCGTTAATTTAAATTTATAAAATTTAAAAGACTAACCCGTTAATTTAGTATTTAAATGAATGTGATTTTAAAAAATAAAAGATATGAAAACTATATATTTAAAATATTATGCTGTAAAAAATATATATTATTTATGTCAAAGATACTAAGAAATAATAAAATATATTATTAGATATTATGGATAAATTTATTAATAACTGATTTGACCATTTTGCCATTAGTAAAATTATAAGATGTTAATAATTCTGGTGGCATCTTATGTAATATAATACATGACAAAAAAAAAAAGTTTATTCACCATGTAACATGAATTAATAGTATAGATAGATGATAGACTTTTATTTTTTCTTTATTTTTATCATATTTTCCATCAAATCAACTCTACATCAGCTCTTATCTCACATGGATGGTATAATCAGAACATCGACTTTGTCCCTTTGCGTTCTCACCCGACTTGACTTTCTATGCGTACAGACTACAGACTACAGACTACAGAGTATCGAAGACACTCGGTACAAAGTAGATTCTGTTACCACTCGGTCCAGTCCCTCTGATTGTTGGTACACTGTTTCTCTTCGGTTATGCAACATTTTCGGGTAGAAAATCCTGGTTCAATTGGTTGGTGATTGGTTAATAATAATACAAATTATTAATTTTAAGTTTTATATATTTTATTTTTATTTGCGTGATAGACGAATCCTCTATTCTATTCTAGTTACAAAAAAAAAAAATGCGAACTTCAGGAACGAAGACGCAATATCTTGTCCATTGTAGTTAATTTATTATAAATTTATAATTTATGATAAGGTAGTTTTCTGCTCGGCACACAACATTTGGGCCTTAATTTTTCTCCTTGATACGGGCCTAATTACGTAATGTCATCGAAAATTTGGGTAAAAAAACCATTGACCTATTTTTGTGGGCCGTTTATAAACTCCTACACTTACGAATGTGTGGAACGCACGCTAACAAACCCACCCACAGAAACAGAGTGGAACGAAAGGTTTTGTGTTTTCTTAAGGAAAGTTCCCAAATTCTGTTTTCTTATTCGTGACGAGGAGAAACTACAATGAAGCGAGTCGATTTTATCTAGGATTTGTTGCAAGTTTCGATTACTTTCTTGACATTTACAACAACAAAAAACTTCAATTACTTGCCGACAAAAAAAAAACTTCAATTACTTATAACCTAAATTCGATTTATGTGTTGAAGACACAATTTTCATGGATTTTGAGTTTGTTGATGTATCCCAGTACAATAGAGCTCCCACCGAAGAATGTGATTTATCAAAGCAATCGAGCAGCTGCTTTGTTATGATCTGTAGAGCTCACACATTTTTTGGTCAAAGCACGTATAAATTTGGCTCTAGGAAGGTGAGATTATTATTAGAGTTACTGATTGGTTACTTGTTTATTATTATGTTGGATAAAAATAGTAAAGAGCAGATAACGAGTTCTTGCAGGTACAAAGATGCAGCTGGAGCTGCAAAGAAAGCTTTAAAGATCGAGCCACAAAACGTTGACATTAAAATTTTCAAGAAAAATGCTCTGTCAATACAGAAAGGTAAAATCTTTATAGTGTGACTTAGTTTTGGCTCTTTTTCTCCCACTTGTTCTAAGCTTCTTACTGTGAAAATGTAGCTGGAAAAATGGGATAAAGCAGTGAGAGATTATGAGATCTTACATCTATACGATAAAAGTCATTGCTAAATCTTTGTCGCAAGCCCAATTTGCACTGAAGCAAATATTTCGCAGAGAAATAGCTCAAAACATGGAATTTTTTCTCCTGAAGAGTTAAAAGCTGCATTGGCCGGTTCCAAAAAGTTGTATTTTAAACTTGCCTGCTATTTGCAATCAGAGGCTCCGAATATAACGTATTCACCGCACCGCACTGCACTCAACAGTACCAAAAATTTCTACATATACCATGTATTTATATATTTTTATAACTGTAAAAATTGTACCATATTAAAATCGCTAGTTCCACACCGCATCCGTGGTCACCATTCGGAGCCAGAGAATTTTCCTTACGAAATTGTTGTTTACTTCAATCGATGAATAGTAGAAACATACTATTTTTTTTTTAGCGGATTTTTTAACCGGTTCTTCTAATTATCAAGTGGATTGAGTCTTGTTGTTAGATGATATGAAGTTGATTCTGTTTTGCCAAATGAAATTAAAATTAATACAAATTTTATTCAATATTTGACGGTATCCGATGTGATTTTTTTTTTTTTTTTTGCATCATCCGATGTGATCATTGTGGTGTAATTTGAACATTGGATTTTAGGATTATCTGTATATACCTCAACCTGAATAACGTATCTTTTGATTACTATATTTTTATTTTTGTAATCCTATCGGGTTAAATGGTTAATGACAATGAGAGAAAAGCAGGTAGGTCTATCATGAATGTTATATTTTGACACATGTTGAATGTGAGGTCCCAGCCACCAATAAAATGATCAAGCGCTACATTATCCAAATTCTTTAATGTACCTAATTAGCTTCTACGAAGATTTAAATTGTAAGTAGTCAAATGTTTGTATTATTAACCTATACTTTAAATAAATATTAATTTAGAATTTGCGGATGTTGTAAGGAGTAGACTTACGTAGTAGTAACCAGGACCTGGAGTTCTTGAAAATAAAAATTTGATAAAATGAGAAAACATGGTGGAAGGAAGAAATCAGCGACCGGTCTACCAACTTTCTCAAGTTTCGACAATATTTACCACGTGCAAGAAGCGTATCGTTATCTATTTTTAAGAAAGTCTGACATATGAATAGATGATTTCGTGGTAGCTTCGGGTCAAGAACCAAGATTGATCTTGGTCAGGTCAAAACAGAGGAGCTTTATAATTAGATACTAATGAGTCGGCGGATGTAAATCGTTTATAAAATAAACACGATGAAACTGTATGTCTTCTATTTTATTTCCTATGATCCACTTATAGATTATTGATCGAGTGTCGATGACCCTTTTTTTCTCTTTTTCCAATACTACATTGATATATTCATTGAAATTATTGTCAAAATAATTATAAACAATAAAAAATAACAACAGAAGACAGCAACAAATAATAATGATGATACTGTTTCTGATGCCATAATTTTTGTTTAAAAAAAATCTGGATTTCATAACAAAAAAATATTATACATTTTTCCTGCTGCAGTAAAAAAATTATCAATAATTTTTTTTACATATATTTAATAAAATTATTGTTGATCTTGCTATATAGTACTTTTTTAAAAGTGAGGCTTATTAACCATTCAAATTTTATTATTCAGTTTTAAAATTTGATAGATTATGTGATAAACAACCAAAACATATGATTTAGTAATTTGTGTTAATGTTGTCCTTGTGATATCATCCGAATTCAAATCCACATAATTTATGTTATTGACATAAAATATAATGTGATAAATATGTTTTAACTTTTTGTAAGTTATAAATTAAGCTAAAAGTTTTTATATATATACATTATCTAATGCATATAAAGTTTATATCTAATGCATATATAGTTTTTTATATATAACGTGTAACTTTTTGTAACTTTATTTAGGAAACTTTTCCCGGAAAAAAAAAACTTTTTGTTTAGGCACCAAATTATGTTGCCTAAACAAAGTTACACGTTTTAAATGATCTGGAATTACTATGTTAATCAATTGGTGGAACAGGTTTTATTCAGTTGCCATTGCCAATGTACAAAACAACGTAAGTGGTGACAAAGGATGAAGAGATCGAGAGATAAAGGTTCTTCCGAAAAGTTGTACTGTAGTACTGTAGTGATTTTCTCATTCATCGTACATATGTAGTTTACGGATACGAAGACAGTAATTTCAGAACTGTTTACTTTTTTTTTGTTTTGTTTTTATGTTAGATATATATACTACAAAAATAAAAATGATTATCCAAGTTTTTCGAGAATAATCTTGATTGGGTTAATGTAAAAGAAAAGCCTTTTCGAACACATTGCAAAAATAACAAAAACTTAATAAAAACAAATTTAATATATTCTCATTTTGTTTTATTTTAAATATGGTTTAAATATTTTTCACCCATGAATATCTTTTTCACCCATTAATATTTACACATTATAAACTTGTTAAACATAAATCTAAAAATTTTAGTTGTTAAACTAATACAAAAAATCAAAACCATGGGCTTGATATCTTGAAGCCCATGTTTTTTATTACTAAATAATCAAATCTCCTTAAATAAATTCAAAACAAAAATTATATTTATATTAATACAAACAAATCTAATATATTCTCATTTTGTTTTATTTTAAATATGGTTTAAATATTTTTCACCCATGAATATATTTTTTATAGTAAATGAATTTGTCTTTCTTTAATTCATGCATTAGAATAATATGGTTACAACTAAAGTTTTGTTTAAATTTCTACATTAAGAATGAGATTGCATTTTATCTTTAAAAAAAATCTTAAAATTATAGTTAATCTGATATGGAGAGACTAATAGATAAAGGTAAACTAGATAGCTACATAAGAAATACATTGGTGGTGATATGATTGTAACTATATACACATTTCAAAGTATAGCTATGAAAGTATAATCTGCAAACCTACTAAAGCAGTAAAAAAAAAATGAAAAATTAGTCAATTATGAGTAATTTTTTTTATGAGATTATTCTAAAATGAAAAGTATATAGAGGGAAATAAATATTCGTGATGTGAGGTGGCAATTCGAGTGGTGTAAATATTCTATTAGCAAGTGGTTTTTGTCATTAGCAAATTGATGGTCGAACCTGACCGTATTATTGGATACATTCAACTGTAGCATCGGTCCACACACTGACCTCACCTTTCCTAACTTTTAATTCTATTTTATCTCCTAAACAACAAAAATATTAATAGTCGGCCTTATAAAAAGACTGTTACTCTTTAAACTATGTGGTTTCCTAATCTAATATGTCCGGAAACATAAAAAATATATTAATGAAAATTTTGGACTTTCCCTTAGAATGGGGAATATGAAAGAGTCGCATTATGACATTATCTACCATATAAACACAATTGGTAATTATGGAACAATGCGTTTTTATTCATGTTTTGTTTGGTATATGTTCAAAATTCAAAACGGCTGGTGACAATTAATTTATGAGCAAAACCGACGTGTTGGGGCCTTTTGAAGATTTAATCACCGATAACGAAATATAAAGTACCTTTATTTTTTTTTGAAGAAAAATGCAATTTATACATGTATAACATTTATCCAATACAAAAACAAAACAATAAGGTTTTTGGTCTAAACATGAAATTAATTTCTATAACATAAAATTATAGTAATAATTATTAGGAGGGGGTAAAGGTTTGATACCTAAGAATTTTAAGATATTTGATGTTGAAAGTATTAGATCTACCGAAAATAGTAATATTAAATTGTTAAAGTAATAAAATAAATTAGAAGATTAGGTTTTAGTGATATTTTAAAATATTTTTCTAAAATTTATACGAACATTTATATATTAAAAATATATGAAGAATACGAATTCAAATTAGATATTCTAACTTTTAAATTTAATAGTAATATTAAATTGTAAGTAATAAAATAAATTAGAAGATTAGATTTTAGTGATATTTTAAAATATTTTTCTAAATTTTATACGAACATTTATATATATTAAAAATATATGAAGAATATGAATTCAAATTAGATATTCTAACTTTTAAATTTAATTATCTCAATCCGTATTTGATGATTTTATATATGTTAATTTTCAGATCAGGTTGGATCAAATTAGATATAACAGAGATATTTTGCCTGTTCCAACAATTACAATGACTCTGCACCATACCAATAAGGTAACCTCGTTAATACTCTGTATTCATTTTAAATTGTACACTAATACAAAAATAATCATTATTAGTGTCCACGTACACAAATATTCGTTTGAAGTCTATAAAAGCTCTACAAGAACCAATTTTTCATTTCCAATTGAATTGGGAACAAACATTTTCTTTCTGCCTCTCGCCCATCTCCATCGAAGCAGCCATAGCCTAAGAGAGAATCTTCAATGGCTTCGATGGCTGCCGTCCTCAGCAAAACCCCTTTCCTTTCTCAGCCACTCACCAAATCTCCACACTCCGATCTCCCCTTCGCAACCGCTACCGTCTCTTTCCCTTCGAAGCTGCGCCGTCGCGGAGGAATCCGGGCTGGACTGATCGCGCCCGACGGCGGGAAGCTGGTGGAGCTCGTGGTGGACGAGCCACGGCGGCGGGAGAAGAAGCACGAGGCGGCGGAGCTGCCGCGCGTGGAGCTTACGGCGATTGACATGCAGTGGATGCATGTCTTGAGCGAAGGCTGGGCAAGCCCACTCGGAGGTTTCATGAGAGAATCCGAGTTCCTCCAAACTCTTCATTTCAACTCGCTGCGTCTTGACGACGGATCCGTCGTCAACATGTCGGTGCCCATCGTCCTCGCCATCGACGACGAGCAGAAGGCCCGAATCGGCGAGTCTAAACGCGTCGCACTTGTCGATTCCGACGGTAACCCCGTCGCTATCCTCAGCGAGTAAGCCTCATCAATTTCATTTCTTTTTAACTTTATCTATGAGCAAGTTGTGGAAAGTTCCAAACTTTTTGTCGTGAGAATAGTCAATGATATAGATTCATGATTGAGCTAGGCTAATATAGATCTGATACGTCCCTTTAGCTGTCACTCGTTTGACACAGACACAAAAGCTGAATACTTTCTTTATGCATCACTGTTGCTTAAAGGTTACAGAGGATTGTACAGTTCTCTTGTCAGTAGATAATAATTCGTTTCTGAAACTTGCTTTTTGTTTGTTTGATCAGCATTGAGATTTACAAGCATCCCAAGGAAGAAAGGATAGCAAGAACTTGGGGTACGACTGCTCCAGGTTTGCCTTATGTAGAAGAAGCCATAACCAATGCTGGAAACTGGCTAATTGGGGGTGACCTTGAGGTTCTAGAGCCGGTTAAGTACAACGATGGGCTTGACCGTTTTAGGCTTTCGCCTGCTGAGCTCCGCAAGGAGCTGGAGAAGCGTGGCGCGGATGCTGTCTTTGCTTTCCAGCTTAGGAACCCGGTACACAATGGTCACGCACTTCTTATGACTGATACTCGTAGGAGACTTCTTGAGATGGGATACAAGAACCCTATCCTTTTGCTTCATCCATTAGGAGGGTACACAAAGGCTGATGATGTTCCTCTAAGTTGGAGGATGAAGCAGCACGAGAAGGTAAAGAAGTTATTGATTGTGTGTGTTTGAGTTAGAAAAACAACGTTTGTTGTTTTGTTTGAAATGCTAAACGGGTTTTATAATTCTAAAACAGGTGCTAGAGGACGGTGTTCTTGATCCAGAGACAACAATCGTTTCGATCTTCCCTTCTCCTATGCATTACGCTGGTCCAACCGAAGTTCAGTGGCACGCAAAGGCCAGAATCAATGCAGGTGCTAACTTCTACATTGTGGGTCGTGATCCAGCTGGGATGGGTCATCCTGTAGAGAAACGTGATCTTTACGATGCTGATCATGGAAAGAAAGTACTAAGCATGGCTCCAGGACTCGAACGGCTCAATATCCTTCCTTTCAAGGTATATGAAAGCCCAATCCAAAACATTCACACTTTTGTTTTCAGCAGTATTGAGATCTGATTTCTTGGGTTTCTACTTCGTTTGAACCGCAGGTTGCTGCATATGACAAGACACAAGGCAAGATGGCTTTCTTCGATCCCTCGAGGCCTCAAGATTTCTTGTTCATCTCCGGCACTAAGGTAATTTAGCAGCTCCCAAAGACCATCTAACGTTGTTAACTTCTTCATGGTCATCTGATAAAAAGTCTCTCTTTGTGTTTTCCTTTTTTAGATGCGCACATTGGCCAAGAACAACGAAAACCCTCCGGATGGATTCATGTGCCCAGGTGGATGGCAAGTTCTTGTGGATTACTACGACAGCTTGACTCCGGCAGGTAATGGTAGACTACCGGAAGTGGTTCCGGCCTAAGAAACAAAGACAAATAAACTGTCTCCTCTTCGTTTCAAACTGTCTCTGCTTTGTCTTGTGGGCCTTGTTGGGAACAGTCATTGTTGTATAGGAGAAGCCTATATATAAATCTGGCCGGACCTTTTTTTCCAAAATAAATACATAAAAAGACTGTTTTTCCTTTAGGAAAGTTGTAATATTTGATCAAACCACCACCTGTGTACCATATGAAACGATTGTGTTTATATGAAAACAAAAAGCATTTTTGCTTTTTCTATGCAACTTTTTAATAAGTTTTATGAGTGTAAGAGTATAGATGCATGAATCTTTCATTTTTGACTTCATAAAATCAGGTGGATTTACTTGACAAAAAAAAAGTTAATAGATGAGTCACGAGGTGGTTATGTATGAAATCAATAAATTGTTTAGCCGCCCGAAAAAAAGGAGTTAGTTATGTATGGCCCATTTTGATAATGGGCCTTCACAGGCCTATTATTTTCGAAGCCCAAATGTCTCGTGTGATTTGGAGATAAGACTTTGGGACAGTTCTCTTCTCCGGCAGTTCGTCGATACTCGAAACTCGAAAGCGGAAGTCAGTGTCTTTTGCCGGAGTTGTTCCATTGTAGCTTCTGATTTTGTCTTCCGGAGAATTCAAGGTAGAGCTTCTTGAATCTTTTGATTTCTTAAGCCAATTTTTGTCAGATGGACTCAGTTTAGGATTTGTGAAGAACAATGATTTCTTACGTTTCGGATCACAAATTTGGCTGAGCTTATGGTAACAAAAAGAAATTTAGGTGCGAAATGAAGTTAAATTTGGTAATTGATTGTGTATTTGTTGAGTTTCAATTGCATGTTTACATGAATGCAAACTGTTTGTTCAAATGTCTGAAAGAAAACCTGAAGTTGATTAATTTGGTAAATATGTTTAAATTTTTTGATCCTCTGTATAATTATTATAGAGAGTTACAACTGGTAACTCGCTTATATGTAGAATGCATGATCTTGAACCAGAATGTGATTAGCTTATCTGACTCAGATTCTCTTACAAACAAACAACCTTGAGATACTGATTCACCTTTTTAATCTTTTTCTTTCCCCTTTCCTAGTCATTGTGATAAGAGTATTGCAACTATTCTTGATGTGATTTGAATGTTTTACAGTTACAGCTTGAAACAAAAAAGATGTTCATCAAGGTCAAATTGCCATGGAATGTCATGATACCAGCTGAAACTATGGACCCGAACAGCCTCATAATGAAGAGAGCTGTTCTCATTCGCCTACTAGATGCCTTTGCTTCCAAGAAAGCAACCAAAGATCTTGGCTATTTCGTGGCGCTCAAAAACTTAGAGGAAATCGGCGAGGGCAGAATCAGGGAAAACACAGGCGAAGTCTTCTTCCCTGTGGTTTTCAGCGGAATCACCTTCAAGATCTTTGAAGGAGAGATTGTTCATGGTGTAGTGCACAGGGTGCACAAGTCTGGTGTCTTCTTGAGATGTGGCCCTTGTGAAAACGTTTACCTATCCAACTTCAAGATGCCTGGTTACAACTACATTCATGCAGAGAATCCAATGTTCATTGATCATAACATGTCACGGATTCAGATCGGTTCCACAGTTCGTGTCATTGTGTTAGCTGTCGAGTGGAAAGAAGCAGAGAAAGAGTTCATCGCTTTGGCTAGCCTCGAAGGAGACAATCTTGGCCCCTTCTAAAAAAGATTTGTAATCTGAATTTTCACTCTTATGTAAAACGCTATGTATATATAAAAAAAATCAATGTTATTCAAATCAAATAATTAAAAGAAAAGAAACATATCAATACTTAAAAATTTATGTACATCCAATTCTGCATAAAAGAGCTTCTCATGATCTCTTCTTCCATTTCAGGTAGCTAAAGAAGTGCTTCTCCGGCACCGGAACAGACTTCACTAACCATCCAATAGGCCACGACGCCGCCGCAATGGCCACACAAACTCCCCATTGACCCAAGTTCAGCCTCTCGGTATCAGCAAATCTCTTGAGAAACTCAACCATCACAACTTGCAACACCACAGTCACTACTATAATACCAATGAAGAGCCTGTTCTTGTGTATCCCTTTAAACACATTCTTCTTCTCGAGACTCCTCGCGTTAAACTCGTTGAACACTTGACACAGCACAAAGGTATTGAATATCAAAGTGTTCTTCACTTTTTCCGTCACATCGAAGATCGACCTCCCTCGAAACTGAAGCACCAAGAGCACACTGATCTGATAAAACGCTTGAGCCAAAAGATTCCTCCACATGACGTTCGTGATCAACGGCTCGACTCTACCGATGGGTTTCTTCTTCATCAGGTCGTTCGTTGGTTTCTCTGTAGCCAAAGCCAACGCACCGAGCGTGTCCATGATGAGGTTCACCCACAGCAACTGAACCGCAGTCAACGGGACTTCTCCTGCGGAAACCGCCGCGACGAAGTTGATCACGAGAGCCGCTACGTTGACGGTGAGCTGAAACTGAATGAACTTCTGGATGTTGTTGTAAACGCATCTCCCCCACTTCAAAACCGTTGCCACGGAAGCGAAGTTGTCGTCGAGGATGACGATATCTGAGCTCTCTTTCGCCACCTCCGTTCCTTGGATCCCCATAGAGAGTCCTATATCGGCTTCTTTCAACGCCGGTGCGTCGTTTGTTCCGTCGCCTGTAACCGCCACGACGTGACCTAACTCTTTGAGGCATTTCACCATCAGGAGCTTGTCGAACGGCGAAGACCGAGCCATGACTTTGATTCTCTCGACTTTCTTGAGTCGTTCTTGCTGAGTGTAGTTCCGGAACTCTTCTCCCTCTAACACAGCGTCTTTGTTCATCTCATCTTCAGGTGTCAAGATCCCACACTCCACAGCGATTGCTCTCGCCGTGAAAATGTTGTCTCCGGTGATCATTTTGATGCTTACTCCGGCGAACTGACAATCCTCGACGGCTTTCTTGACTCCTGGTCTACACGGATCTTTGATTCCCACGATTCCAAGTAAACTCAGCTTCTCTTCTTGTAACTTCTTCGTCACGCCATCATTATCTTCTGAATACGCAAATGCTATGCAACGGAGGGATTTAGCTGCCATGGATTGGATTATCTTCTCGAACTGAATCTTTTCATCTTCTTCAATCTTTCTTACGTTTCCAGAACCATCGTAGAATGTAGTACACGTCGCTAGAATCTTCTCAGCAGCACCTTTCCAGTGAACAACGTTCTTCTCTGTGATCTCTCCTTTCTTCTTCATCAACACACCACTTCTCTTCTTCTCTGAGTTAAAAGCTTCAACATGAACAACATCGTGTTCTCTAACCACTTCCTCCATATCCATCTTCAGTTCCTCAACCGCCCAGCTTAAGATCGCTTTCTCCGTTGGACTACCGGAGAATTCATACTCTGATGATCCTGAGTCAGCCTTAAACACACTCCCTGTAGTGTTCATCGCTACTCCTTGATGAAACAGTTCTACAACTTTTTGAGACAGAGAAGAAGAAGAAGAAGCTTTCCCTGATTCGAGACCGAACCAGAAATCGGTTACCTTCATTTGGTTAAGCGTCAAAGTACCGGTTTTATCGGTACAGATAGTCGTTGCAGAGCCCATTGTCTCACAAGCAGAGAGCTTCCTCACCATAGCTTGATCTTTCATCATTCTCTTCATCGAATACGCTAATGTCAACGTCACAGCTAATGGTAAACCTTCAGGTATCGCAACTACGATGATCGTAACCGCAGCCGCAACCATTTCAACAACCGCGTTCACGATTTCGTCGCTTTTCGTCTTCTTCCCGTTGTACTCGCGGTTCCCGCTCTCGTCTTTCGTGCTTCCCGTGAAGTAACGGACTAAAAGAACAAGAAGAACCAAGAAAGCTACGAGTAAACCGACTTTACCTATCGAAGAAGTAAGCTTGTCGAGACGAGTTTGCAATGGAGTTTGCTCGTTTGTGTCGCGGGAGATATGACTCATCATCTGTCCCCAAGCTGTGTTCATCCCAACGGAGGTGACCGCCATTTTACCAAACCCATCAGCGATTTTAGTACCGGAGAACAAGAATGTGTTTCCGTTTAGATTTACCTCGACGTGATCGCTTTCTCCGGTCATGCTTGATTCGTCTACGTGCAACGAATGTCCTTCAACGAACACTCCATCCGCTGGGACTTGATCTCCGATATTTAAACAAACGATATCTCCAACGACAATGTCGAAGATCGAAACCTCTTGACGACGTCCGTTTCTAACGACATCTATCTTGATGTTGCTACTTACTTTGGAGAGTTTGTCGAACTGTCTGTTCTGTCTGAAGTTGCTGACGGCAGAGACAGCTACCACCAAGAAAACCGCTACGAATATGCTTCCTCCATCGTACCATCCTTCTTTCAACCCGTGCTCTTTGATACCAAACCCGAGAGAGAGTGTTGCGCAGCCGAGAAGGATGAGGATCGTGAGGTCCTTGAAAGCTTCGATCACAAAATGGATGAGACTCTTCGATGGTGGTCTCGTGTAAGTGTTGGAACCGAACGTTAAACGCCTACGTTGAATCTCATCGGCTTCTTCGTTGATCCCTAGACGTGTGTTTGTCTTGAGAGCTGAGACTAAGCCAACAGGACCACCAAGAGACTTAAGTTTCTCTTGGTTTTTGTTCTTGACGAGATCGCTTAGGGTTTCATGATCGATCTTGAAGTCTCCGTCATGATCTTGAGGATGGTCAAGATCAATGGCAGTGTAGGAAAGGGAACGAGGGAACAAACCCGGTTTTCCAACAGCGTGTTTGGCGCAGTTGAGGAGAGTTCTTGAGCAGTAGATCTTGATAAATGCTAGTTGCCATTTCTTGTTTGATTTGCTTAGGGTTTTGGGGAGTTCCAGAAGAAACTCGACGCCGACAATATTGTCCTTCTCTGCATGATTACCAGAAACGTTTCTTGGCACTGGTTCTGGCATTGGTTAAACCGGAATTGCTAAACCGAAAAGAAGAGGAAAAACCAGAAGCGCTAAATTAATTTCTCTGTGAAAGCGATTGATGTGAAATATGAGAACGCAAATTCAAAGCTGATGAAAGTTTCTCGAATTCAATCTCAATGCTTTTATATTAGTTCACGAGTCGGTTCTGCGAGCAGCTACGAAGTTTCGTAGTAATTTACAACGAAACTCACCTTCACCAAATTTGTTGCCTAAAAACTCGTTCAATAATCAATTTTATAAGGAACATTTAAGTAAATCTAAATCATTAATATAGTATCTAAATTAAATTGAAATGAGATAAAATTGAAATAAGTTTCATTAAATGGTTAAAACTAAGCAAGACACATAAATTTAAATTAATTAATGATAAAAGAAAAAGCAAATAATATACGACCTGGTGCAAGTACATAGCGAAGTTTCTGAGAAGCAAGCCCAAATTAACCGTTTCGAGTTTTTTTTCAGGGACACACACACGTGTCATCTACGAACTTTACAGATAAGGTTCCGTTTCATGACTAGTAGTGGACTTGACCTGTTTTATTTGAACGTTATGGTCAACGTGATAACATTTTTTTTTTTTTTTTTTGAGAAAAAACGTGATAACATTTTGTTTCCATTACTATACGATATATCTTTCACAATACAGATGATATGCATGCAGCATAATGCGTTATTGCGTATAGACCGTGTTTAGGTATATAGTGTATCTAACATTCGTTTTCAGTTAATTAGAAAGAAGGGAAGTCGGCGTATTTATATACCGACATGCCAACTTACATCGTACATATGACATATGTATTATTTGTTTAGCGATTAAGGAATTGATAATATTATTTAGTTAATCTCTCTCAAATATTAAATTTACCATTTGGAGAGTTTGAACCGTGTGGGATTCGGATTAATCCCAAATTTGTGGTAACGGCTATCCTAATTAATTTGTGTTCTAATTGTCGATGCATTTTATATGTGGATCACAAACTTAATTTAAATATTAGGAACCACCTATCAAATCGAATATGTCCAAGTGAAGTTTATAGTGGCTTCAAAGAAAATTACAACAAGGTCACATTTATATATTAAAATTAACTACGTAGACCAACTGATGTTTATAGTCGCTTGTTCTTGGATGGATTGTATTTTGGTTGTGGTTCGAGCTAACAAGGGAAAAAGGGGAAAACCAATATGAACCTTTTTCTAGGGAGATTTTCATAAATGAACTTTCACAATATATATTTTCTTACCCGAACTTTTTTAAATTAAAAGTTTATATAATTTGGTGAATTCCAACATTGACTTGGATAATATTTAGCCAAACGTCAAATTTTGATAAATGTATAGTCGATATAGCACAAGTTAATGGGTATGATATAATTTTAGTTGAATAAAACTAAAAAAATCATAAAATACAAGATTCTGAACCCGTAATATCAGAGCTAAATAACAAATATTTAGCTATTTTACCGGTTCAAAGCTTTATATTATTCCACTTTTTAGTTTTATTCGATTAAAATTACATCGTACTCCATAACTCATGCTATATTGATTCTATATTCATCAAAATTTGACGTTTGACTAAATATCATCGAGTCAATGTTGGATTTCACCAAATTATTGTAGTTTATATATGAATTTTTAATTTAAAAAGAGTTTAGGTAGGAAAATACCTATTATGAAAATTCGGATATGAAAATCTCCGTAGAAAAAAGTTCAGGTTGGTTTTCTCCTTTTCCCCCGTTCGAGTCTGTCTTTTGTACACATTTATTTTTAATGTTTTTAATTTCTTTTTCTCATAAACTATTCCGATCTTATTTTATCCCAAGTTTACGTTTCAGATTTATTATCGTCTTCGTTGACGTTGAATTGTTGTAAAGTCCGGACGCAGTAAACTTCCTGACTAAGTTCATAGTCGTCATCAAGAGCGTAACTTCAAATGATATGCAAAGAAGAAATATGTTTTACTTTGTTTAGTTAAAAGAACTAACTTTGGAAAATGGTAAACCCGAATTTCCATGGGGAGTAATGTCTCTCGAGTTTCAAAATCCCGAGTCTTAAGTGCTTAACCACCATTAATGGATTTCTCATAGGAGCTCCGTCGCAATATCCTCCTTACATTTTCGTATACGTTATACTATATTATTCGTCAAGAAAAAGAAATAAAAAAGAAAAAGAAGGAAATATTCGATTCTTTGTGGAAAAGATTGGCTAAGTATGTGACATCATGGAAGAAAACGTAAGCGATAAGATTCGTTGGAAAGTGGAAAGATATGATACTAAGTTGGTACATTATGGGGGCATAGGGTTCCATGGCTTACTTTTAGCTGAACACATGTGTTTTGCGTACAGTCTTTATTCTTAAATCTTAACTAAAAAGTAATTAATCATCTTATAAAATGTTCGGCTAAAACAATGTTTGCAAGCTCACTTTTCACAGTATCAGCATGAGACAAACTAGTAGAGCTGCTAACCCCGCGCATGCGCGGAGTAGTATTCCGTTGGTTATATATTTATTTCATTCGTATTATATATAGTTCTAATAAAATTACGCAATCCAGAATAATTTAATATTTATTTTTCTGTTTATGTATATTTTAAAAATACAGTATTTTTCTCAGACAAACCGGCGAATTAATCCTTAATATTCTTTTTACCTTCTTTTGCATTTTTGCATCCATTGGTTACGCGTCATTTTTTTGTGTTGATATCTTATTATCTTATTTGTAACCTATAGGTGATAGTTCTTTATCCAGTATTGGAACACCTCTCAGAATCTTGATGATGTCACCATAATGACTTTTCTTTTCTTCTTCTTTACACAGGGTATATGTTTGTCTTATTTTTATTCTTTTTTGGTTGAATATATAATCAAATTTATATAGTTAGGTAATAATTATTGTTATTTTGTGTGTTTATTTGTATCAATATATTAATATTGATTTTTCTTTGATTTTATTTATCTAATGAATATTTTTTCATTTTTTAAACTTTTCCACGTTTTTATGTCAATATAAGATTAATTGCTGAGGATTGCAAGATATAGTTTTTCATTTTTTCATGGCTAAAACTATATCTCAAAAAACTTTTTATTGCAAATTTTACTCATAAAAACTATATTTTACATTCAAATATTGAAATTATTTATGTGACCAAAGACGATCTCATAAATTGTCTCTTTTTCTATAAAAAAATTCATGAATTGTCTCTTGATAGAATGTACTTCTCCATTGAAAACCTCTGAATATTATAATTTTTCTTGTATGACATTTTACTGAGTTTAAAATGGATCAATTCTATCTTTTTCGGATTAAAGATCATTATTAAATACTACACACTTATTTTATTTTATATATAAAAAAGTTGCTAAATCTAAAATTAAAGTAAACCATGATTTGTAATCGAATAGTTTTTTATTAGTGTTATCAGAATGTATTATTGCTCGAATTCTTTATTCACTTCTCATCAACTTGTTTAACGAATGTATTTTTTTTGTTAGTGTTAACCCAGGTTTGGAAACTCGCTAGACGTTAATCGGGCTGTGGGTCTGGACCTAGCGAGTTACCGAAAAATCTGAGAATACTCGGGGATTAATCGAGGAAGAATTTGAAGACATTTTTACTATAATATTGTTTATATATTTGTTTCGGTAAACATTGTTAAACAACATGGTCCAATGGTTATAGGTGTATGCGTAATACTCTCTTTATCCGAGTTCGAGTCCACCAGACACCATTTTCTTATTTCATTTTTTTCTTAGACTCAAAATTAAAACGCCACCTGATATTATGTGGTGCAAAGTGATTAAAAGAGCATTGGCTCATTATATATAAGATATTTTGGATTCACATAAAAATATGTCCTTTCATAAAATCGATCTTTCCATAAATATATTTCCACCATATAAGCTTTATGTAAATAACCAATTTTTTATTGTCAGAGGTAAATAATGTTGTGGTTGATATGTCTCTCTTAGAATTCAAATCTCTCCAGCTTACGACGTTACAATTCTTTATATTTTCGGATGATAACGCCTTAATTTCCCAACGATTAAAATGACAACAGGTAAACAAAGACTTTAGTTGACAAGATTAGAAACTTTTGATATTTCAGCAACAGGAAAAAAAAGTATAGAAGATAGTGAGGACATGAAGAATTGTACGTAGATTTTGTTTTTATGTGCACTCGTATTAGAAGTGGACCACTCTATAAGCCAAAACCAAATAAACAAAGACTTCACTGATCAACGTTAAGAATCTAATATATTGACTTGTTTAATATTCTAGTCAATTACAAACGATCAAAGATTCTTCCACTATACGTATTGCCTCTACTGGTCTCGGAATAAATAAGTAAAAGAAGAAAAAATTAAGAATAAAACAAAACCTAATTATTATTATTTTCTATCCGCAGTCGCCGTCCCACGTCTTCACACTCTTCTTCTTTCACTTCTCCATCTCCTTCTTCGTTCTATTCTTCTTCTTCTTCGATTCTACTCTCTGCGATAAGTTTCGAAATCATGGCGCATCTGAGCGCGGTAGATCACCGGATTGAGAGGTGATGTTTTCTATTGGCTCTCAACGCTAGGGTTTTTAATCTCTTGAATTTTTAACTAGTTTTTTATGGTATATTCTGAATGGTTTGTGTATTTTGTAGCCCACAAGTCAAAACGGAGGAATCACACAATCAGACTGACCTTCGTTTTACTGTTTTCAATAAACAGGTAAGTTGTATCTACTATGGTCACCACAAGTGCTGGTAAACGGAAATACATTGTTGAAGTATGTTGTTTGTGCAGGATCGACCATATTGTCCTCCTCTTGCACCGGGCTTCAATGTGGGGCCGGTACGTATAACTGGCCTGAACCTTGTTCTACTTTGCTGTGGCATTATGTATTTGATGGATGCTAACCAACATTTTCTCGTTTTTTGTAAAGTGTGAGAAGCCCTCGGATCAATTTGTCATCCGTCGTGGCAACCAATTTACCTTAGTTTTACAGAATCGTCCTGCTCGCCCTTACAAGGCCCTACCAGTTTATCCAATCCATGTAAGTTTCCTTGCATTTTTTTGTGACTGTCTGTCTGGTGCTATGGTGTAATGTAATGCTAATTATGTGCAGACACCTCTAGCCCAGAATGTGCTGTGGTCACCTCTAGGTTCATACCTCTTGACAATAAATGCTACGGATCTTCTAGAAATCTATGGTCGTGGAGTAGGACAAGGGTTTCTGTTTGTCATGCGTTGTTATCATCATATGGTTTGTTTCTCTTATTGACAATAAACTGTGCTTCCTTTTTTGGACTGATTTTTGACATTTTTTGTTTTGTTTTGTTATTGAAGGTACAACAAGCTGAGTTCTCTCCAGGTGAGAAGTACTTGGTAACCTACAGTAAACCACAGGGAAGCGACCCAAAGGTGAGTGCATCTTTGCTTGTGTTCTTTCCAACACTTTGACTTCCATCTCAGAGTATTCCGATTTGTGTCCTATTTGCAGAGTCTCTACTTAAAAATTTTTAATGTGAAAAGTGGGATAGTAATCGTTGGATTAGAAAGAAATCAAGTTGCTGATGGCGAGTCTGTGAAGATCAGGTAGTTTTTTTGAGTTTTCCTTGAAAAATAATTAAAAAAAAATTCTTATCTACATTTGTTGACATAAACCCTTTTTTCCGCAGATGGTCTGGGGGAAAAGACGATAAATACTTTGCCACTCTCCACCAAAACACTGCATCTGTTTATGAGACTGAAACTGAAACTTTCAGCATGTTTGGCCGCTTTAATGATGTGCTGGACCTGTCTTGGTCTCCTACTGACTCCATCCTTGCACTGTTGAAAGCGGATTGCAAGCAGAAGCAGAAGCAGTCTACCAAGGTTGTTCTTTTGAAAATCCCTAGCAAAGAGGTTCTGATGGAGAAGGATATTGGCAGCGACTGCGAGATGTACTGGCAGAGCGAGGGAAAGTTTCTTGCTGTCAAAGTTGATGAACAACATATACTTGAGCTTTTCTGCTTCAATGAGAAAGGCATTACCAACGTGTGTCTTAAATTGGAGAAAATCCTTGCTTTCTCGTGGGAGCCCAGAGGTGACAGGTTTGCTGTGATTCAACAAGGAGACCAATCAATGCGAGATGTCCGTTTCTATGCAATGGAGAATGGAAAGGCTTCACTTCAAACTTGTTATCAAAACAAGCAAGTCCATTCCCTCTTCTGGTCTCCAAGGGGCAAGCACTTAGTTCTCGCTGACTTGACTGGCTGCTGTCTCGAGTTTTTGGACCTGGATAAAAATGTTCAGACCTTGGTTGAGAATCCGCATCCCACTCGTAATATCGCATGGGACCCAATTGGAAGGTACTGTGTGATATCTGCTCCTTTATTTAATTCAGTTGCAGAAAGACTGATATGTGTTTGTTTATTTTTATTCTCAAGATATGTTGCAACATCGATTACAATATCCGACCAGACCAGTCAGCGCCGGAAACGTGGTATTGATGGCTTTAAGATGTGGTCTTCTACAGGGGAATCTCTTTATTGGTTTCCGTCAACCGATTATTGCCTCTTACAAGTAAGCCAAAATAGTTTCCAAACTAAATTGTCTTGTGGTGTGGCTAGCTAATGTAAATTCTTAATGGCTACAGCTGTCTTGGCGCCCCTATGGAGGAAACATACCAGATGAAATGTTGGTGGATGAAGACAGCAAATATGATGATTTCTTCTGGCCAATCGAAGAGGAATCTGAAGAGGAATCTGAAGAGGAATCTGAAGAAGAATCTGAAGAAGAAGAATCTGAAGAAGAATATAAATGGCTGGTGGTTTAACTCTCTCTGTCTTACCTATTTTGTTTATCTAGTGACTTTCCTTCTCTTTATCTATTCGGTTTGCTTTTCTAATCTAAACAAAAATCTACCCAACTTTAAAAGAGTGGAGAATTATTACATTTAAATCGTCATTGTAGTTTATCTTATACTCTGAAAACTTATACTCTGAAAATAGATTAGTTGTTCAAAATAAACTTATACTCTGAAAATAGATTAGTTGTTCAAAATCGCAGATATTCATCGTCCAATGTTTTTAATACAAAAGAAAACCTTCAGATTGTAGTAAAAGAGATTAGATGATTCACCCGTGGATTCGTGGTCATTAGGTTATCACGTAGGTAATGTGATTGGTTTTACTCTAATATAACCTAGTATTGTAATATGAAAGTGTGAACATGTTTTGAATTTATCATTTTTTTATAAGTTATGTTAGTTTTGGTCATCCCATACATGCTAATCGAATGTGTGAGTCTTGACCATCTGCTTATTCGTTTCGAATTTTGCTTCGATCTATCTCTTCAGAAGAAAAAATTAAGAATAAAACAAAACCTAATTATGTTGTGAACTGTATGTTGTGAACTGAATGTTCTGTTGTATATTATTATGAGGACCAAAAGTCTCTTTATATAGTGGTTACACCAGGTAGAGAAAAGGTAATTATCCTTTTACTACTCATAACAAGAAAATGAAATATTCCATAATTCTATTCCTTATCTAGAAAGGAAAATATCTAATTATACTAAGGACCGGTTATGTTAATAACCTCTATATGGGTCGGTCTATATTGAGTCCATAAACCAAACGGTTCATAACACTCCCCCTTGGACGAAATGACCGATCCCTGATGCAACCAAGGATCTTTGTAATACGCTTGGGGATGCTGCCTCATTAAAACCTCACTAAAGAAAAACCCAGTGGGACAAAACCTTAGTGAGGAAAGAGTATAGCACGTATTACTCCCCCTGATTTAGACATCACTAAAGTCCCTTAGTCGGCGCATGCCGATATGATACACCAGCTTCTTGAGCGTGGAGGTTGGGAGCGACTTCATGAACAAGTCAGCTGAGTTGTCGCTTGAACGGACTTGAAGCACTTGTATTTCTCCAGCCTTCTGGAGATCGTGAGTGAAAAAGAATTTCGGCAGAATGTGCTTCGTCCGGTCTCCCTTGATGTATCCATCCTTCAGTTGAGCTATGCACGCATCATTGTCCTCATGAAGTACGGTCGGTTCGTCCTTTCCATCTGTCATCTCACAATCTCATCTTATGTGCTGAGTCATCGATCTCAACTAAACACATTCACGGCTGGCTTCATGAATCGCCAAAATCTCTGCGTGATTTGATGACGTGGCCGTGAGTGTCTGCTTCATGGATCGCCATGAAATTGCGGTTCCTCCGTGAGTGAACACATATCCTGTCTGAGATCGTCCATTGTATGGATCCGATAGATAACCTGCATCAGCAAAACCAACTAAACCTTTGTCGTTATGGTTAGTGTAAAATAGACCCATGTCCTTCGTTCCTTGTAGGTAACGAAGTATATGTTTAATCCCGTTCCAGTGCCTCTGGGTCGGACAAGAACTAAATCTTGATAGGAGGTTCACGGCAAAACAAATGTCTGGTCTAGTATGACTAGCCAAATATAATAATGCTCCTATGACACTGAGATATGGCACTTCGGGACCAAGGACTTCTTCATCCTTTCTTTTCGGACCGAATGGATCACTGTCCAATCCAAGGCTTCTCACAACCATTGGGCTACTCAATGGGTGGGCCTGGTCCATATTAAATCTCTTGAGTACCTTTTCTGTATATGCCATTTAATGCACAAGGATTCCATTATTTACGTACTTAAGCTGTATTCCCAAACAGAACTTAGTTTTTCCTAAGTCTTTCATTTCAAATTCGGTCTTTAAATATTCAACTGTTTGGGCGATCTCTCCAGAGGTTCCGAGGATGTTCAAATCATCCATGTATACTGCTATAATTACAAATCCTTTGTTTGCAAACTTCTTTATAAAGATACACGGACTGATGGGATCATTTTTATATCCGGATTTAATCACGTACTCGCTTAAACGATTGTACCACATGCGCCCACTATGTTTCAGTCCGTATAAGGATTTGGTTAGCCTAATGCAGTGTTTTTCTCGAGAACTTTTCTTATCTTTGAGCTCAATACCCTCTCGTAATCGCATATAAATCTCATTCTCCAGTGGACCATATAAATATGCGGTTACTACATCCATTAACCGTAAATCCAATTTTTCTCTTATGGCCAGACTTATCAGGAATCGGAATGTCGTTGCATCCACCACAGGGGAGTATGTCTCCTCTTAATTGATTCCTGGTCTCTGTGAGAATCCTTGTGCCACAAGCCGTGCTTTGTGTCGAACAATCTTGTTCGTTTCTCTTCCTCACAAAGACCCATTTATGTCCAACTGGGATTATATCTCGAGGTGTCCGAATTATGGGACCAAAAACCTCTCTCTTCTTTAAAGAGTTTAACTCCACATCTTTTAAGCCAGTCTAATCGGCGAGTGCACTCTAAAATGGACGTGGCTTCTAGATCCTCATTCATTACATCAAGGGCTACATTGCATGCAAATATTTCATCAATGTCGACATCATTTCTGTTCCATTGGATTCCGGACTTTAACAAAATTTATCGAGATCTCATTGTTATTTTGAAGTTCAGGACCATGATGCTCGGCGTCCCGAGCTTCATTTTGCGGTACCTTAGGCTCATCTGTGTCCGGACCATCCACTATCTCCTCGGTCTGAATTTCAGCACCTTTCTTTAATTTCCGAGGAGTCTTAACTTTGGAACCAGTAGGTCTCCCACATTTCAAACGGGGTTTAGACTCTGTAGCCACTTGCGGTCCATCTTGGACATCAATTCGTATTGGTGCATTCATGGCTGGTATATACGATTTAGTTACTCTCTGCGGGTCAGCAGAGGAATCTGGCAATTGTATAGCTAGCTTTTGCATATGAATAATCTTTTGGACTTCCAAGTCACTTTCTTGGGTCCGAGGATCTTGCCAATTTAAGGATGTATGATTCCATGAGAGTTCTTTTACCAGTCGGTTCTCACTACCTACTGTTGGAAAAACGGACTCATCGAAATGACAATCCGCGTACCTGGCCTTAAACAAATCACTGATAGTTGGCTCTAGGTACTTTATGATCGTGGGTCAACCATATCCAACATATATTCCCATCCTCCTCTGAGGTCCCATCTTAGTCCTCTGTGGTGGAGCAATCGGTACATAAACTGAGCAACCAAATATTTTAAGATGGGATATGTCTGGCTCTTGACCCGTAATTAATTGGGAGGGGGAATATTCATGGTCACTTGATGGCCTGATACGGATTAATTCAGCGGCATGTAAGACTGCGTGTCCCCAGGCTGATACTGGAAGTTTTGACCTCATGAGTAATGGTCTAGCGATCAGCTGTATGCGTTTGATGAGAGATTCGGCCAAGCCGTTCTGTGTATGTACATGTGCCACAGAGTGTTCCACACTTACCCCCATAGACATACAGTAATCATCAAAAGCTCTGGAGGTAAACTCACCCGCATTATCCATACGGATGGTCTTTAAAGAAAGTCTGGAAAGTGTGCCTGTAGGCTAATTTATCTGCGCAAGGAGTCTTGCAAATGCCAAGTTCCGTGTTGACAATAAGCATACATGTGACCATCGTGTAGATGCGTCAATGAGGACCATGAAATATCAGAACGTCCCACAAGGTGGGTGTATTGGTCCGCATATGTCTTTTGTACTCATCCATAGACTTAAAGTCCATGAATCGCAAGTTCAGCCAGTCAAATTTTGCCTTAGGCAAAATGACCGTTCTTTGATGGTCATACCTCTTTTTCAATTCCTTCCATAGTTCTAACGGATCTTCAATCGTTAGATACTGATCCTTGAGACTCTCAGTAAGGTGATGGCGTATGATTTGAATCGCCTTGTATCTATTTCTCACGGACTCATTGTTTCCGTCGTTGATACATTCACCAATTTTTTTTGAGTTAAGCATGATCTTTGTGTCAAGCGCCCATTTGAGGTAATTATCTCCAAAGAGATTGAGGGCCGCATAGTCTAAGTTTGCAACTTAAGACATCTGAAAATATCCAACAATTTTCAGTTAGGACTTTAAATATGATCCGGACCTTAAGAATATGGTTGGTCTTGCATCAAATTTCCATTCAGGACTTTTTAAATAAAATCTGGACCTTAGGAATATGGCCGGTAATGTTTATCCGATTTTAAGCTTTACAATCAATCAAACAATTTATGCAATCAAATAATAGGGCCGATTTTATTTAATGGTTAAACAAGGTGATCTAACAACCTAACTCATGACACAAGCAATCCAAATTCGATTTTCATGATTAAACAACCTTAAGCATGCGATTTCTATATGAGCCAAATTCGATTTTAATGAATGATGCAAACAAGCTCTTATGTGATTTTAAACAAGTAAACAAGCAGACTAAGGAACCAAATTTAATCATGCAATAATCGATTTCAACAAGCAAACAAAACAATTATTCAAGCAATCCAATTTTAACAATTATCAAGCTATGGCCGATTATAAGAGATGATGGAACAAGCTATATGATTTGGTTTTATCATGCAAACAAGTTCATCAAGACAATCTCAAACAAGTTTGATCAAGCAACCGATTTTTAGGGTTTCATAAGGTTTAGATCAAATTCGATTATTAGGGTTTATGAGATCAAACAAGTTTAAACATGAACAAACAAGTTCTAGAGAGAGATTGATTTTAGGGTTTCTTATTCTTCTTAGTCCAATTCGATTTGCTCTTATTCTTAGCTTTAGGGATTACCTTGATCACCTTAGGATGTTGAATGGACAGGAACCGGGAGCTAAAGACCTCGGAAAACACAAGTTGAAATCAGATCTCCTTGGTTTATTTGGTAGATCGTCGTGCACGGTATGCGTGCGTGAGAGCGCGTCCGATGTCGGATTGACAAGCGGTTTTCACCGGTAGATTCTTCTCGTCGATAGCTTCGATTTGATATCTAGATCGCCTTCTAGTTCCTCACGGTTTGAAAGATATGACTCTTTAAAGTTTTGGCGGCTGCTCAGGGTTTCTAGGGCTATCGTGCTGATAACGTGTTGTGAACTGAATGTTCTGTTGTATATTATTATGAGGACCAAATGTCTCTTTATATAGTGGTTACACCAGGTAGAGAAAAAGTAATTATCCTTTTACTACTCATAGCAAGAAAAGGAAATATTTCATAAAGCTATTCCTTATCTAGAAAGGAAAATATCTAATTATACTAAAGACCGGTTATATTAATAACGTCTATATGGATCGGTCTATATTGAGTCCATAAACCAAACGGTTCATAACAAATTATTATTTTTTTCTATCCGCAGTCGCCGTTCCCCGTCTTCACACTCTTCTTCTTTCACTTCTCCATCTCCTTCTTCGTTCTATTCTTCTTCTTCAATTCTACTCTCTGCGATAAGTTTCGAAATCATGGCGCATCTGAGCGCGGTAGATCACGGGATTGAGAGGTGATGTTTGCTATTGGCTCTCAACGCTAGGGTTTTTTAATCTCTTGAATTTTTAACTAGTTTTTTATGGTATATTCTGAATGGTTTGTGTATTTTGTAGCCCACAAGTCAAAACGGAGGAATCACACAATCAGACTGACCTTCGTTTTACTGTTTTCAATAAACAGGTAAGTTGTATCTACTATGGTCACCACAACTGCTGGTAAACGGAAATACATTGTTGAAGTATCTTGTTTGTGCAGGATCGACCATATTGTACTCCTCTTGCACCGTGCTTCAATGTGGGGCCGGTACGTATAACTGGCCTGAACCTTGTTCTACTTTGCTGTGGCATTATGTATTTGATGGATGCTAACCAACATTTTCTCGTTTTTTTTGTAAAGTGTGAGAAGCCCTCGGATCAATTTGTCATCCGTCGTGGCAACCAATTTACCTTAGTTTTACAGAATCGTCCTGCTCGCCCTTACAGGCCCTACCAGTTTTTCCAATCCATGTAAGTTTCCTTGCATTTTTTTGTGACTGTCTGTCTGGTGCTATGGTGTAATGTAATGCTAATTATGTGCAGACACCTCTAGCTCAGAATGTGCAGTGGTCACCTCTAGGTTCATACCTCTTGGCAATAAGTGCTAGGGATCTTCTAGTAAGCTATGGTCGTGGAGTAGGACAAGGGTTTCTGTATGTCATGCGTTATTATCATCCTATGGTTTGTTTCTCTTATTGATTTTTTTTCCCAATAAACTGTGCTTCCTTTATTGCCTGATTTTTGACATTTTTTGTTTTGTTTTGTTATTGAAGGTACAACAAGCTGACTTCTCTCCAGGTGAGAAGTACTTGGTAACCTACAGTAAACCACAGGGAAGCGACCCAAAGGTGAGTGCATCTTTGCTTGTGTTCTTTCCAACACTTTGACTTCCATCTCAGAGTATTCCGATTTGTGTCCTAATTGCAGAGTCTCTGCTTAAAATTTTTTAGCGTGAAAACTGGGATATTAATCGTTGGATTAGAAAGAAATCAAGTTGCTGATGGCGAGTCTGTGAAGATCAGGTAGTTTTTTTGAGTTTTACTTGAATTTTTTTTTAAAAAAAAATTCTTATCTACATTTGTTGACATAAACCCTTTTTTCCGCAGATGGTCTGAGGGAAAAGACGATAAATACTTTGCCACTCTCCACCAAAACACTGCATCTGTTTATGATACTGAGACTGAAACTTTCAGCATGTTTGGCCGCTTTAATGATGTGCTGGACCTGTCTTGGTCTCCTACTGACTCCATCCTTGCACTGTTGAAAGCGGATTGCAAGCAGAAGCAGAAGCAGCCTACCAAGGTTGTTCTTTTGAAAATCCCTAGCAAAGAGGTTCTGATGGAGAAGGATATTGGCAGCGACTGCAAGATGTACTGGCAGAGCGAGGGAAAGTATCTTGCTGTCAAAGTCGATGAACAACATATACTTGAGCTTTTCTGCTTCAATGAGAAAGGCATTACCAACGTGTGTCTTAAATTCGAGAAAACCCTTGCTTTCTCGTGGGAGCCCAGAGGTGACAGGTTTGCTGTGATTCAAGAAGGAGACCAATCAACGCGAGATGTCAGTTTCTATGCAATTGAGAATGGAAAGGCTTCACTTCAAACTTGTTATCAAAACAAGCAAGTCGATTCCCTCTTCTGGTCTCCAAGGGGCAAGCACTTAGTTCTCGCTGACTTGACTGGCTGCTGTCTCGAGTTTTTGGACCTGGATAAAAAGCCTCAGCGTCAGGCCTTGGTTGAGAATCTGCAGCCCACTGATATCGCATGGGACCCAACTGGAAGGTACTGTGTGATATCTGCTCGTTTATTTTAGTTCAGTTGCAGAAAGACTGATATGTGTTTGTTTATTTTTATTCTCAAGATATGTTGCAACATCGGTTACAATATCCGACCAGATCAGTCAGCGCCGGAAACGTGGTATTGATGGCTTTAAGATGTGGTCTTCTACAGGGGAATTTCTTTATTGGTTTCCGTCAACCGATTATTGCCTCTTACAAGTAAGCGAAAATAGTTTCCGAACTAAAGTGTCTTGTGGTGTGGCTAGCTAATGTTAATCCTTAATGGCTACAGCTGTCTTGGCGCCCCTATGGAGGAAACATACCAGATGAAATGTTGGTGGATGAAGACAGCGAAGATGATGATTTCTTCTGGCCAAGTGAAGCGGAATCTGAAGAAGAAGAATCTGAAGGTGTTGAGGAATCTGAAGAAGAATCTGAAGAAGAATCTGACCAAGAATCTGGATGGCTGGTGGTTTAACTCGATCTCGGGTTAAATGGCTGGTGGTTTAACTCTCTCTGTCTTAGGTATTTTGTTTATCTAGTGACTTTCCTTCTCTTTATCTATTCGGTTTGCTTTTCTAATCTAAACAAAAATTTAGCCAACTTCTACTATAAAAGAGTGGAGAATTATTACCTTTAAAATCGTCATTTTAGTTTATTTTATACTCTGAAAATAGATTAGTTGTTCAAAATCGCAGATATTCATCGCCCAGAGTTTTTAATACAAAAGAAAACCATAAAGAGATGAGGCCTTTCAAACTCGTGATCAACTTATTTACGACTAATCATTAGTTGTTTTACAATTTACGACTAGATTTTATAGTATAAATTGCATTTTTAAAATATATAATTAGAAATATCTAAGTATTACAATTTAATAATAATAATAAAAATAATAATAATAATGAAAATTTAAACATTAAGATGAAATGTATTCTAAACATATTTATAATAAAATATGAGAAAATATGAAAACTATTCTTTTTTGCCTCAAGATGACTAATTAATCGCTTAGTTTAAAAAGATAAAATTTAATTAAAAAACTAACATATTTTCAGTAAATTTTTCTGATGTTTTTATTTTTAAACTATAAATTTAGTTGATCAAAATTAATTTCTTCTCAATTTTCAAAGTTTATGATTATTTTTTTGAAAATTAATTTAAGAGAAATGAACATCTTTTTCTAATTTTAATTTGCTTATTTATTTTTTAATGATATTTAGTTTTTGTCTAAAATAACATATTTGTTAATGAGAAAGTTTGACATATAAATTAATTATGTATTTTATTAAATTTTATTTTGTGCTGAAGATGAATAGTATTTTTTTTTAATTTCGTTTTTATGTTTTTAATAAAAAGTAAATTTTTTAGATATGTTTATTTTCAACGAAACTTAATTTACTCGGATCATGATTTTAACCATGGCTATCGTGTTGTATCATGATTTTCAAAGTAATATTATGATATTTGATTTTTTAAAAAAATTTGGTTGTAAATTTTATATAAAGTTTTAAATATTTTGTGTTGATCTATAATATTTTATTTTTAATATTCTCATCATTTTTTCATTTTTTATATAAATATAGCTAATGATTTATATGTATCATTTAGCATTGGTTTAACTTTATTTTCTATATGTTTAAAATAAAAAGGTGTTACTCGATTCTTTTAATTCATCTTACATTATTCAAATTTGGTTTCATAATCAGAATATGATAATTTGTTCTTTAACTCGTCTAATAATGGTCTAAATATTTTGTATGTTTGAAAGAACAATCCAAAATAGACATCAATCACAAAAAAACATTAGTAACAAAAACTGGAAAATCGACAAATTATACTGGAAAATGTTAGTAACAATTTAATTTCAAATGAAATTAAACCTAAAGGCATCAGTAAGTAGCACTAGCAGCTGCTTCTTGAGTCTTCTCCTTTGTTTATTAAGTCCTTGACTCTTCTCTCCATCGATCTCGTTTTAATCATCTCTTCTCCACCTTCGTCATCGTTAATCTTCTTCCTTCTCAGTCACCATGTATTGTTTCGTTTCTAATTCGCCTCCCAGGCTAAGGTAAGAACTCACTTCCTTCGTCTTATCGATTTAGATTTCTCACTTTAACAATGGAAAGAAATGGCGGAATTTAAATCGATCTAGTCTCCTTTAGGATTTTCATTGGCTCCACCCCCATATGTTAATATCTTCTGGAGATGATGATCACGTCAGAGGGTGGTATATTAAAGGTAAATAATTTGTTTGGTTTTTTCATTATAGTTTTGTGGGGTAACTTTGATAATTGATTTTCTAGGTGCTGAGGACCTACCTAAGTTATTGAAAAAAAAAACCCTTGACAATGAAAGAAACAAAGAAGGGGGTTAAGTCAGGGCCGAGGCAATATATTAAGGAGGTAAATTGGAGGAACGGAAGAGTTTGGGGAGTTCTATGGATGCATAAGGTATTTCGAGAACAGAAGATGCTTTAAAGGTACACATTTAATCTATTAAAGAATGGTTCAAATTTTCTTCTACAATTATATAACTGAAATTCTCATTTGCAGGCTGGTACGAGTGGGTTTACTCCATTTAAATACATTGTAGATGTCACTAAGCACCAGACCTTTGATAAGATCATTGTACCAGAGAGCGGAAGTGATAAGTTCGGAGTCTCCGGCGGCTGGGCTGTATTAGCTAAGGAAAAAAGTGCTAATACAGCTATATCAGAGTTAGTGTTTATTGTTTATAATCTCTATTTTAACATTCAATTTCTTTGGTTTGTTTGTCAGGAAACGATAAAGAAGAGATTCATGTCTACGAGTGTAACAGAAAACCAATGAAATTACTTTCAATGCGAGTTCATTCGTCACAGCTGAAAAAGTTTTTCAAGGTTGAAGCTAATAAAAATATATTTGCGGTCTATCTTATCACAAGAGATATTTAATAAGTTTGTTTTGTTGTCAATTGAGACACCTATGATTGAAAAATTTGAATATTCGGGTTTAATAACTGATTTTGCAAGAAAAAAATGCAAAATAGTTATATTTCAATAATAAATTGTTTGTTAATAACATTTTTTTAAACAGTTTATGGAGTTGAATTATCTTATGAAACTTTAATATATTTTCTCTATATTATCATTATTTTATGATCTTTAACAAATTGCACAATTTTTGAACTCGTCTAGGGTAGTCCAAAACGTTGCTTGCACCAACGCTGATGTTTAGTTTTGACAATTTTGCAACTTTATGTTTAATTTTGTCAATAGTACATCAGACCCTAAAAATAGAGAAGTGAAAATCAAGGTGTCTTCGATTACTAAAGATCGTCGGTAGAAATTTGATACTTTTGGATTTTTTTTTGTCACCTTTTTAGAATTTCATTTTTTATCATAACAATTTTGACAATTTTTTTGCTTTTTGTTTTTGATATTATTTAGCCTCATTTGACTAGACGATTCGCCCGTGGATTCGCGGGCATTAGGTTATTACGTAGATGGATAATACGGTAATGTGATTGGTTTTACTCTAATATAACCGACTATTGTAATATGAAAGTGTGAACAGATATGGCTTTAAAATTATCATTTTTAAGTTCAGTTAATTTTGGTCATCGCATACAAAGAAAATGCATGTTGTAGGCAGATAACTAAATACTTTCGTATGGCTAATCGAATGTGTGAGTCTTGACCATCTGCTCGTTCGTTTCGAATTTTGCTTTGATCTATCTCTTCAGATTTGTAAATTCATAATTAAAAACTTTTAACTTAATTCACAACTAGATTTTACAGTATAAATTGCATTTTTCAAATATATAATTAGAAATATCTAAGTATTACAATTCAATTATAATATAATAATAATTATTATAATAATGAAAATTTAAACATTAAGATGAAATGTATTCTAAACATATTTATAAAAAAAAAATGAAAATATGAAAACTATTATTTTTTGCCTCAAGATGACTAATTAATCGCTTAGATTAAAAAAGATAAAATTCAATTAAAAACTAACATATTTTCAGTAAATTTTTATGATGTTTGTATTTTTAAACTATAAATTTAGTTGATCAAAATTAATTTCTTCTCAATTTTCAAAGTTTATGATTATTTTTTGAAAATTAGTTTAAGAGAAACGAACATCTTTTTCTAATTTTAATTTGTTTTTTTTTTAATGATATTTAGTTTTTTTCTAAAATAATATATTTGTAAATGAGAAAGTTTGACAAGTTTATTAAATTTGAACTCGTGCGTGCTGAAGATGAATAGTATTTTATTTTATTTTAATTTTGGGAAATTTCCATGTGGGAGTAACTTCTATCAAGTCCCAAAGTCTCTTAAGTCTCGAGTCTCGAGTCTCAACCACCATTAATGTATTTCTCATAGGAGATCCGTAGCAATATCCTCACTACATTTTCGTATACGTTATACGTTATTATTCGTCAAGAAAAAGAAAAAGAAGGAAATGTATATTCGATTCTTTGTGGAAAAGATTGGCTAAGTATATGACATCATGGAAGAAAACGTAAGCGATAAGATTCGTTGGAAAGTGGAAAGATATGATACTAAGTTGGTACATTGTGGGGGAATAGGGTTCCATGGCTTACTTTTAGCTGAACACGTGTTTTGCTACGTACACACTCTTTATTCTTAAATCTTAACTAACAAGTAATCATCTTATAAATAAAAGGTTCGGCTAAAACAATGTTAAAATGCTAACTTTTCACAGTATCAGCATTAAACAAAGGGACATTTTGGATTCACATACAATTATGTCCTTTCATAAAACGATCTTTCCATAAATATATTTCCATATAAGCTTTGTGTACATAACAATTTTTTTTTTTGTCAGATGTAAATAATGTTGGTTGTATGTCTCTCTTAGTTTTCAGTTTCGATTAGAAAGATAAGAGTCAGAGAAAAATCTCTCCCGCTTAAAAATGTTACAATTCTTTATATTAGTTTCCCAACTATTAAAGTGAAAACAGGTAAACAAAGACTTTAGTTGACAAGTTTATAAACTTTTGATATTTCAGCATCAGGAAAAAAAAAACAGTATAGAAGAGAGAGGACATGAAGAATAGTACGTAGATGTTGTTTTTATGTGCAGTCGTATTAGAAGTGGACCAAGATATAAGCCAAAACCAAATAAATAAAGACTTCACTCAACGTTAAAGAATCGAAGATTGACTTGTATAATATTCTAGTCAATTACAAATGACCAAAGATTCTTCCACTATACGAATTGCCTCTACTGGTCTCGGAATAAATTGTATTTCTTTCTTTTGGGGTGAACTATAGGATAACTTGTTGTCGAAGAAAATATTTACGAATGACGAAAAGACATAAAAATTAAAAGAAAAGCAAAGAGGGGAAAAAATGGACGAAATAACTCTTTATGCCTTTAGGACGCATAGAAACTAAAGCATCTCTTTTTTTTGACAGCAAAATCACCATGTATTATTAAGCATTTCCAATATGGTTAAGCTCGAGAGTTAACCAGTTTAGGATCACAGAGTCGATTACGAGATCGAGCTTCTTTAGCAAGAAGATCAGCATACACATTAAAACGACGAGGTAAAAACGATATGGAAAAATGGATAAACATGGTACGTAAATGGATAAAATCCTCCCATTCACCGGTCAAAAGTGGTCATTCTTCATCTCTTACAAAGCTTTTTATGTCTTTATGTAATTACACACTAGTCTATGATATCATCAATATAAATGACAAATGAAGAAATAGGCTAATTCTTTCCAAAATGTTTCTAAAGTTTGACTTATAATTTAGGATTTTATAGTTTGGTTTTAGTGTTCATGGTTTTAAGAAGTTAGATTTTAGTTTGTTTAGCTAAGTTAACTTTTTTTGGTTACCAAATCCTTAAAAGTTGTATGGAGTTTTGATAACGAAAAGTATATTGAAAGGAAATAGGGATGAATGAAAAGTTAAACTGATTGGGCTTCGGTCTAAAGGTATTTTTGAAGGACTACCATACATGTCGGCCCATTGGTCCATAGTGTAACCAAAATCATTTGTAATTTCTCAGTCTGTTGTGAACTGAATGTTCTGTGTGTATTATTATGAGGACCAAAGGTCTCTTTATATAGTGGTTACACCAGGTAGAGAAAAGGTAATTATCATTTTACTACACATACAATGAAAAGGAAATATTCTATTAACCTATTACTTGTTGAACAAGGAATGGTCAAGACTAATCTAGAATATTTCTAAGGACTGGTTATGCAATAACCTCTACGTGGGTCGGTCTATATTGAGTCCATTAAACCAAAAGGTTCATAACACAGTGTGTTTAATTGGCGAGATCAAGAGATCAAAAACTTTATGGGTTCTAAACCTGAAATAATAATTCAAAACTAAAAGTGTTGATTAGAGTTGATTAAAGCCCTTACGTGGCCACTTTGTATTGTTCAACTTTTTAAAGAGAAAAACAAAAAATATTTATTTTCCTCACTTTCTCTCTCTTTCTGATTTCGAGGAAATTTGAAATTTTGTTTCTTCGTGACTCTGCCTCGGTGACTCTTCTCCTTCCCTTCATCTCTTCTTCTTCACATGTCCCCCTGAAGCTTCCGTCCATCGTCTCCATCTCCGACAAACAGCTTTGAAGCTTCCGTTCTTCAATACGTAGGTGTCTCTCTCTCTCTTTGTCTCTATGTCTCTCTGTCTTTATGCTGTTTTCGGATTCAACTTTGCTGCATGTAATTTCCAAAGCTCTTTGTTAGCGGTAATTTCTTTCTTCATCGTTGATTTTCTGAAGCTTGTATTCATTCAGTCTTCCGTTGCTAATGATTTCTGCAAATTTATCTATCTGGCAGGAAATCCAAAGTTTGATTTGATCCTTTTGATGCAATCTCTTGGCGATTTCGATCTCTGTGTTCTTACTTGTTCATTTTGTTGTGAAGCAGGAAACCTTCGCTTTCACATCTTGCTCCTTTAGAAGCACATTATGCAGTTTGATGTTGTTGAACCACGACCTCGCCGAGGTCAAAGTTGTGGGTGAATTGAGAATTAAAATAGAATGCCGACGTGACTTTTATCGATTGTTAAGTGCCGACGCGACTTTTATTGATTGTTAAGTATGATTACAACAAAAGGCTCTAGAGTTCTCTCTCTCCGAAAAATTCCTTCCACTCATACAAACAAATCGTTGGTTTATATAGGAAATGAAGAGAAGAATAATTGTCATGTGAATGATTACAGCGGGCTCCACATGGCAATTATTCTTGCCAATGATGACAGTGGGCTCTACATAGCACACTTTTGTTGACTTTGCTAAAACAATAGTTTTAGTTTTTAGGATATTAATTAATCGATAATTAATATCCGCCGGGCCGAGGTGAAATATTGGTGGGCCTTGGAGAGGGTGCTAAACCCGTACCCAACAGATGTCAATGGAACACTCTGTGATTCAGATCCCATCCACCTTATTGCCTTTCAGGAGCTGCTTCAAGAGGTTAATTCCTTTTTTTGATCCTTAACATTACTCTACTCTCAGTTTCTTCGCTTCTTGTATCATTGACAGAATGGTTTTAACAATGGATGCTCCTTATTTCTTCTATTTCTCTAGTTCAGTCTCTATTTCAACTTCAGATTGGTACCGAAATTCGCTGCTTTCTTACCTTTGCTTGTGAGGATCTCGCATGCTAGATTTTTTGTTCCGCTTAATTAAGTTTTACTTCTTTTGATTTTGTTCTCTGTGATGCAGAGGAACCATGCTCTGGTACAAAAGGTCATTGTTTCCTTCTCTTTATCTATTTGGTTTGCTTTTCTAGTCTAAATAAAAATCTACCCAACTTCTAGTATAAAAGAGTGGAGAATTATTACCTTTAAATCATCATTTTAGTTTATCTTTTACTCTGAAAATGGATTAATTGTTCAAAATCGCAGATATTCATCGTCCAATGTTTTTAATACAAAAGAAAACCATCAAGATTGTAAAAGAGATGTCGTGATCAACTTATTTACGACTAATCATTAGTTGTTTTACAATATTTTACATTTAACATTTATATGTTAAAAAACTTTTAACTTAATTCACAACTAGATTTTATAGTATAAATTGCATTTTTAAAATATATAATTAAAAATATCTAAGTATTACAATTTAATAATACTAATAGTAATAATAATAATAATGAAAATTTAAACATTAAGATGAAATGTATTCTAAACATATTTATAATAAAATATGTGAAAATATGAAAACTATTCTTTTTGCCTCAAGATGACTAATTAATCGCTTAGTTTAAAAAACATAAAATTTAATTAAAAAACTAACATATTTTCAGTAAATTTTTCTGATGTTTGTATTTTTAAACTATAAATTTAGTTGATCAAAATTAATTTCTTTTCAATTTTCAAAGTTTATGATTATTTTTTTGAAAATTAATTTAAGAGAAACGAACATCCATTTCTAATTTAAATTTGCTTATTTACTTTTTTTAATGATATTTAGTTTTTGTCTAAAAGAACATACTTGTAAATGAGAAAGTTTGACATATAAATTAATTATGTAGTTTATTAAATTTAAACTCGTGCTGAAGATGAATAGTATTTTTTATTTTTTTTCAATTTTATGTTTTTAATACAAAGTAAAAATTTTAGATATGTTTATTTTCAACGAAACTTAATTTAATCGGATTATGATTTTAACCCTTGCGCTATTGTGTTGTATCATGATTTTCAAAGTAATATTATGATATTTGATTTTTAACCAAATTTTCGTTGTACATGTTATATAAAGTTTTAAATATTTTGTATCGATCTATAATATTTTATTTTTAATAATCTCATCATTTTTTTCATTTTTAATATAAATATAACTAATGATTTATATGTATTATTTAGCATTGATTTAACTTTATTTTCTATATGTTTAAAATCAAAATGTGTTAATCGATTCTTTTAATTCATCTTACATTATTCAAATTTGGTTTCATAATCAGAATATGATAATTTGTTCTTTTACTCGTCTAACAATGGTCTAAATCTTTTGTATGTTTGAAAGAATAATCCAAAATAGACATCAATCACACAAAAAAATATTAGTAACAAAACACTGGAAAATCGACAAATTATACTGGAAAATGTTAGTAACAATTTAGTTTTAAATGAAGTTAAACCCAAAGGCCTAAAACCTTAAAAGAGGACATCAGTAAGTAGCACTAGCAGCTGCTTCTTGAGTCTTCTCCTTTGTTTATTAAGTCCTTGACTCTTCTCTCCATCGATCTCGTCTTAATCATCTCTTCTCTACCTTTGTCATCGTTCATCTTCTTCCTTCTCAGTCACCATGTATTGTTTTGTTTCTAATTCGCCTCCAAGGCTAGGTAAGAACTCGCTCCCTTCGTCTTATCGATTTCTCAATTTAACAATGGAAGGAAATGGCGGAATTTAAATCGATCTAGTCTCCTTTAGGATTTTCATTGGCTCCACCCCCATATGTTAATATCTTCCAGAGATGATGATTACATCAGAGGGTGGAATATTAAAGGTAAATAATTTGTTTTTTTTTTTCATTATAGTTTTGTGGGGTAACTTTGATAATTGATTTTCTAGGTGCTGAGGACCTACCTAAGTTATTGAAAAAAAACCCTTGACAATGAAAGAAACCAAGAAGGGGGTTATGTCAGGGCCGAGGCAATATATTAAGGAGGTAAATTGGAGGAACGGAAGAGTTTGGGGAGTTCTATGGATGCATAAGGTATTTCGAGAACAGAAGAGTGCTTTTAAAGGTGCACATTTAATCTATTAAAGAATGGTCAAAATTTTCTTCTACAATTATATAACTGAAATTCTCATTTGCAGGCTGGTACGAGTGGGTTTACTCCATTTAAGTACATTGTAGATGTCACTAAGCACCAGACCTTTGATAAGATCATAGTACCAGAGAGCGGAAGTGATAAGTTCGGAGTCTCTGCGGCTGGGCTGTATTAGGTAAGGAAAAAAGTGCTAATACAGCTACATCAGAGTTAGTGTTTATTGTTTATAATCTCTATTTTAACATTAAATTTCTTTGGTTTGTTTGTGATAAAGGAGAGATTCATGTCTACGAGTGTAACAGAAAACCAATGAAATTACTTTCAATGCGAGTTCATTCGTCACAGCTGAAAAAGTTTTTCAAGGTTGAAGCTAATAAAAATATATTTGCGGTCTATCTTATCACAAGAGATATTTAAAAAGTTTGTTTTGTTGTCAATTAAGACACCTATGATTGAAAAACTTGACTATATGGGTTTAATAAATGATTATGCAAGAAAAAAATGCAAAAAAAAATTATATTCCAATAATAAATTGTTTGTTTAATAACATTTTTTAAACAGTTTATGGAGTTGAATTATCTTATGAAACTTTAACATATTTTCTCTATATTGTCATTATTTTATGATCTTTAACAAATTGCACAATTTTTGGACTCACTTAGGGTAGTACAAAACGTTGCATCGACACTGATGTTTAATTTTGACAAATTTGCAACTTTATGTTTAATTTTGTCAATAGTGCATCGTACCCTACAAATAGAGAAGTGAAGATCAAGGTGACTTATTACTAAAGATCGTCCGTAGAAATTTGATACTTTTGGATTTCTTTTTTTTTTGTCACCTTTTTAGACTTTCTTTTTTTATCATAACAATTTCCTCATGTTTAGCCTTGACCACCTTGGAGTTGCTACTGTTTGGATTTTTATTGCTGAAGGATCGACATCGGCGGCACCTAAGGTTGTGACTTGATGAAAGATCGACATCGACAAAAAAACGAAAACTTTTGGTTTTAAGTCTGTAATAATCAAGATAATTTTGTGATTACCACATCCGACTCAGATTCTCTTACAAATAAACAATCTTAAGATATTGATTCGCCTCTTTAGTTGCACAATTAGCTCTCTCTCTCTCTTTTTCCTCATTCAACAACTCTTTCCTCACAGTTACAGGTTGAAACAACAAAGATGTTCATCAAAGTCAAATTGCCATGGAATGTATACCAGCTGAAACTATGGACCCGAACAGCCTCATGATCCGGAGAGATGTTCTCTCATTCGCCTACTAGATGCCTTTGCTTCCAAGAAAGCAACCAAAGATTTTAGCTATTTTTTGGCGCTCAAAAACTTAAGAGCAGAATCACCTTCAAAATCTTCAAAGGAGAGATTGTTCATGGTCTGGTGCAGAGGGTGCACAAATCCAAAGCTTGTTGGTCTACAAAAGAGAAAGCCAAATCATTGTAAGCAAAGGTGAAGGAAAATTAATGATGCCGTATGTAAGTTTATAGGCTGCTATGATGCTGCAATAAAAGAGAAATCCAGTGGGCGGAATGACAATGATGTTATGAAATTAGTCAAATGGATTTTTAAGAAGTAGCTTGTACCAAGTAATCCATCTTACCTGAAGCTGATGGATCATATGGAGAAACTTGAAAAATTAAATTTATTGTATCTGGTAATTTAAAGCCTATTCAAGTGGATCAATTTTAAAAGAAGCCCAATCAGATTTTAGTTTAATTCATACTGTATTTCCTTTCGACTAGTAGAGAGAGAACACATGTATACATACTCAACCTGATTGACTTTTTTTTTTAAAAAAAAAAGCTAAATAAACTATACACCAGATATACATATGAAGAATTGAAATAAATAATTATGATTATTTTTCGACTGAAATATGGAAAGCTTAAACTCATTTAACTGGAAAAAGTCAAAAAGGTGATAAATGGTATTCTGAAGAAGAAGAAGAAGAAGAAAAATCGGGTAATCATGCTAAATATGACTTAGAGAGACCTTCATAATGTATTTTGAAGCCTATTCAAGTGGATCAGTTTTTAAACAAGCCCAATCAGATTTTAGTTCTAATTCATTCTGTATTTTCCTTTCGACTAGTAGACCTTCAGTGTACTAGGAATCTTCCGAATTTTATCACGACATGATTTAGACGCACTCAAATAGATGAGATGAGCCGCCTTTTATTTATCTTTCCCCATGAACAAAAGTCCACAATGTGTTTAGTGACGTCACGTTGCAATCTGCCCGTATCTTTCATGAAAGAAATACTTGTATTAAACCAAAAACCAAACCAAATAAAACGAAACGAAGACTTTATGTTTTGTCAATATGACCAAAATAAATAAATATATAAATGAAATCATATGGTGTACAAAATCAGATTCAAAAGCTATCATTTGGTTGCATCTAAACAATCAAGCTATCATAATACAAAGAATCTATGCCACGGGGAATGGTTTAGATGGTTTCCTAACACTCCTAACCATTTTCAAACCAGCCTTGCTAAAAATAAACGGGGTTTGCAAATAGAAGTAGCTAATCTAATTAACACAATACAATCCAAACAAACAAAAAATTATTTGGATATACGTTCATTCAAAAACTCATCTAGGTCTAATGTTTTTTTTTAATTAGGATTTAGATTATTCGGGTTGGTTTTTAGGTAACTATAAAACCTAAATAAAATTAAATTATTTTAATAGACCATATTATTAATAAAATGTTAATAAAACATACATGCAAAATTACTTAGTAGTTTATTAGTAATTTGAAAACTTATATAAAATTTTCTAGTTTACTAAATTTCTAATTGTAAGTTGATTTAATTATTATAATATAACCCCTATTTTAATAGAGATTCTATATTCGCATTGAAAAGGAAAATTATTTGTCTAACTCCACCATATTAAAGACATATAGATTATTAAATGAATTAAATTTCAAATTTTAATTTAGATGTTATTGTTAGTTTTTGTAGAAATTTAATAGCTAATTAGTCAGAATCCGATCTAACCTTAAACCCAAAAAAAAGAAGGGATTTTTTATCAAATTTTGAAAATCCAAACAACTTAAACTCAAAATGAAACATAAAAAATCATGCAAATTTTATATAAATTAAATTTAGTCAAATCTAAATCTAAATAATTTAAATTCAATCCAAAATTTAAAAAACCAACCCAAGATCCAAATTGGCCCCTCTGTCTGCATATGAGGCATATGGAGAGAAGAAATGTGAGGAGTAAAAGGAATAATCAACAAAGCTGAAGCCATTGAGAAAAATGAGTCAAGACAACTTGATTGTAGCGATGACTTGGTTGGTTGTAATGATGTCTGTGAGGAAGTCAGAAGAGTTTACATCTCCGAAGAGTTATATTGGACCATGTTTTTAGTAAGCACAAAGTAGTGATGTCTGTGTGTATCTTAGATGCGTATATACATATATACAAAATAATTTTCATTTGCCTCGTTCTTTTTTTCTTTTAATAAGGCTTGTTTTATGGTTTGTTGACAAACAAAGACTTTATTTTTGTTCCTTACTTAATAAGAGAGTATATTTTCTTGGTCAAAATCACGCACTCAAATGTTTGGACAACCTTCACATCAAGCTAACATCATAACGAGGTATTTTATAAAAGACGAGTGGGATTTCTGAAGTTTATGAATTTAATATGATTATGATTGTACCAACCAAGGCTTTGTATAATGTGTGCATCCGAGTGTTTCAATACTTCAAATTGAAACTGCAATAGGCCAAGATTTTAATCCATTGGTCTGGGCATGCCGGTCTTCGCTATGTCCTGTTTCAAGCTTCCCAAAGATGTTTGTGCTAAACTCACCAGTGCGATGACTGAGTTCTGGTGGAGTAGCCGGAATCAAAGGAAAAAACTGCCATGGGGTGCATGGAGCAAACTCTGCAAACCAAAAAGCCTCGGTGGACTTGGTTTCAAGGATATTGCGCGGTTTAATCAATCCTTACTGGCCAAACAGGCTTGGAGAATCTGGAAGAATCCCGAATCCCTTTTGGCACGTATCCTGCAACATCGATATCATAGTAACAGACCTTTTCTAGAAAGCTCAGTTGGTTCTCGCCCGTCGTTTGCGTGGCGTAGCATCCTCCATGGTCGCGAGCTCCTGGAACAAGGGTTAGTCGCCTCTATTGGTAATGGAAGGTGTACAAAAGTGTGGCTTGACAAATGGATCGTGGATATTGTTCCTCGTCCTCCACGCTATGCCCCCAATGCCAACGTGGATTTATCACTCTGCGTCTCGGATCTCATTGATCCATCTCTTGGTACTTGGAACGTGGCTGAGGTGCGTCGACTCATATGCTCGGACGATGTTAGTTTGGTTCTGAATACAAAGATTTCTCTTCGCGCTGAGGATTCAACCAAGTGGTTTTCTACTACGGATGGTATATATAGCACAAAGACAGGGTACGCTTTGCTGGAAGCCACCTTTGATCTACAACAAAATTCTCCGCCCACACTTCACCCTATGGAAAAGATGCTTTGGTCGAATCTATGGAAGACTAAGACTTCCCCCAAACTCCGCCACTTTATGTGGAGGATGCTTGCCGGTGCCCTTGCTGTTCGCTGCTCACTTCGATCTCGAGGGATCATGATTGATCCCAAATGTGTTCTCTGTAATGGTGCGCCTGAAAACATCTGTCATACTCTGTTCTTGTGTCCTCATGCTCAACAGGTTTGGGAGGCGTCGGGTCTTCCCTTGCCAAATTCAGGTTTCTCAAGCACCTCTGTTATGGCTAACATGCAACACCTACTGGTCATGAGCCGAAACAAGCAGCTGTCTAAAGTTATGTGGCTCTCTTTTCCCTGGATTCTGTGGGCGATTTGGAAAGCTAGGAACTCTGTGATTTTTGAAAACTGGTGCATGGACCCTGCAACAACTCTCTCTAAAGCTCTATCTGAGGCGGATACATGGCTGCAACTACACTCTGTGGTGGAAGAAACCTATCCGGACGCTGTTGGGACATCGACTTCTCATCTCCAATGGTCCAAACCGCCTTTACACCAGGTGAAATGTAATATTGGTGCGTCGTGGGCAGGACAAGATAGGAACAGTGGTGCAGCCTGGATTCTGCGTGATTCCAATGGCAAAGCACTTTACCACAGTCGGCGGTCTTACTCGGGTGTCTCTTCTCCTCTCCAAGCAGAGTTACATAGCCTTATTTGGGCTTTGGAATGTTTACGGGACCTAAGAATTCGCTCGGTTATCTTTGAATCTTCTTCCAGCCTTACAAGAGAAGCACTAATGTGCCCTGATAATTTCCCTTTTGTGCGCAGTCTCTTACAGCAAGTCTCCTCTCTCTTAAGTTGCCTTGGTTCTTGGAGTCTAAACTACTGTGTCTCGTCTCGTAACAATGCAGCTTCTGCAATTGCCTTGAGTGTTACCCGAGATCACCGATATCAGTCGTACATTGCTCGCGATGGCCCTTTATGGCTTGCCACATTGTTAACTCTCGAAGCTGATGCAACATAATATGGTGTCTGTTCGTGCTGCACTCTGCTATATGGTCTACTGATCATCTTCTTGTTTTTTGTGTTTTTCTCCCTACCTTTAACAGCTTTCCTTTGGTTCTGTTGTTTTTCTTTACCTTTTTTGTGCCTTTGGTTTTGTCTCGGGTGTGGCATACCCAAAAACAATGAATCCACAGTGTTAAAAAAAAAAAACATGGGATGATAGTTCATTATGCAAGATAAGAACATAATAGCAACGTTACATCATCAAATAGTTTACCGGATCCAAGATCATGCAGTGGATCTTTCTTTTTTCTTCGTCTTCTTCGTACATATTCGTCAGATTCAAGATTCGCACACAAATTTCATCCAAAAGTGCGACAACCCATTGTGGTTAAACACAGAGTTCTTCGTCTCTTCAACAGATTTGTGGCTTGAAGAAGAGGTAAGAGTTGGTTTCTAACACTTAATTGGTTAGCTTTTTAGTCAATCAATCAGACAGTCAGACGTATGATTAGTCAAATTACGATACTAATTTACATTAGTTTAGTAGTTTATGAACTACACAATTTTGAACATAAAAAGTATTAGCAAACAAATAACACATTAACTGCCGATTTAATTAATTTGATGTGTGATTAGCCTCTAAATCTTTTTTATAAGGTATGAAATAGTGATTATTGACAGAGAATATTATGTATACAAAAACTGATTAACTTTTTTCCAATAAACAAAGTTAAATAAATATACTATACACCACAGGATATACATATGAAGAATTCAAATAAATAAATATGACTATTTCTTGGACTGAATATGGAAAGCTTAAATTCATTTAACTGGAAAAGTGATATATGGTATTCTGAAGAAGAAGAAGAAAAAAGATTAACAAATTTATAAAAGATAATACTTTAGCAGGTAAAAACTGATTTTACAATTTAACCGCTGTTCATCATCATCCTCACAAATTCATCATAATTGACTTGACCATCACCATCCAAATCTGCCTCCTTTATCATTTGAGCAACCTCTTCATCTGTTAGCTTCTCCCCAAGATTGATCATCACATGCCTCAACTGCAATTATATATCAAAATCTATGAAATTAAATGATGTTTCTTTAGTTAAACAAAACGCAAAGTGTATTTTATGTCTTAATTGTTGTCAATATATATATTAGTGTTGTAGCCAAAACATCATTCAATGGTTACGAAAAGAAAAATAATGAGTATGAATTTTTTTTTTTTTTTTGGATCAAAGAGTGTGAAAAGAATATGTATAAATACTTATTATTTGAACTAGGTGAGACATATGCTCTGCCCAATAAACCAATAGAATCATACACATCTTACTAAATGTTGTTAAGCATTTTTAAATATTTCTTTTGACCTCGTTCTCCTCCAACAAGTCACAATGCCAGCTAGCTCGATGCTTCAAAAATTTAACCTTTCTACGACGCAAGTCAGACACTTTTTGATTAAACAACAAAATGAACAACCATATCTTGTTGTTATTCTCTTGTCTAACACTTTCAAAAATGAACTTTAGACAAAAAGAAAATGAAAATGAATAAGACACCTAAAGATCTCTTGAAAAACTCGAAATATCGTCTAGCCTTGTTGTCTGATATTTGTCATTAATTCTAAAGATTCTAACCCATGATTTATAGCTGGATTTACCCTTTATGTATTTTTCACTTTTATCAAATAAAATGCACGATTGCTAAAGAATTTTAAAGAAATTGGTTAGTATAACTAATCTAGACACAGTATGTAACCCACTCTCGTTCATTTTTTTTTCTATGTAGGAATATAATCCACTTTAGACACTGAATTATTAGATAAAAATACGATAAGTCATATAGTTATATATCGATATGCTCCAATCATTGAATTAAATAAAAACATAATTAGACCGCACGTACTAAGTGTTGTACTACACGCAACGGAGTTCATCCAATTGACATTTGCTCTATAATACTTGATCAAACCATATCTAACTACGAATAAAGATATAAATTATTTCACAAAAATCGGATATAATTGGAAAGAAAAGGCAACATGTTTAAGAGAGGAAAGTGTAATTATATGACTTATAACAAAAAAAAAAAAAAAATTTACTAATGCTAACCTCGCTAGCAGAGATGTAGCCGTTTTGGTCTTTGTCAAACACTTTGAATGCTTCTTTCAGCTCCTCATCTGCATCAGTTTCCTACAAAAGAAAAGATAGTTAATCAACAAATACAAAACCCCTATATGGTTTAATCGATCTAGCTAATGTAAACCTGGATTTTGTTGGCCATGAGGTTGAGGAACTCAGAGAATTCGATAGTGCCGTTACCATCGGAGTCGATCTCATTGATCATATCTTGAAGCTCTTGTTCGGTTGGATTCTGATCCAACGAGCGGATCACAGTGGCAAGTTCATCAGCAGTGATGCAACCATCTCCATCTTTGTCGAACAGACAAAAGGCCTCTTTGAACTCCATGATCTGTTCTTGCGTCAGTTCTTGCTGTTGTTTTGTCTCGTCCATCCACATAAACCTGTTTCTTTTGAGAGAGGAGAGGAGAGAAAAGAGGAGAAAAATTAAAAAGTAAAGCTTTGAAGTGCTTCAACTCTCATTCTGCTTTCTTATTTGTAGAAGTCTTTGGTTTAGACTTTCATGCTTTGGACTCATTCACTTTTTTCCACTCTTTTTCCTTTTTTTAACTTTTTAAAATCATTTTCAAATAAATTCTTTGGAAATTTTAATTCAAGTCACATGACTCAGAATATTATTTCCTTAAAAAGATTTCAATACGAACGAGTCAGGTGTGATATTTTTTAGGTTAACGATAGTGAATTGATTGAAACTCTTTTAACAACTCATTTTAGCGTAGAAAAATCACACATCAATATATTAATAACAAGTTTGTTCTCCTAAATTATTTGGCTACGTTGAAGTTCAGCATCACGTCAATTTTCTCGAGAGTTATATATTGTTTTTTATTTGATATAATCGTAGACACGGTTTAGTTTCCAGAAACAATGCGTTTAATTACTACTATTTCTTTTCCTTTCTCAGTCTAATATTATAGATATATGTTGTCAATAAAAAATGGTATAAAGTATATAATTTTAGATAAGTCATCCCATGAGTTGGGTATACAGTATACCATACGGTCGATCATTGATCGTCACTGCAACTTTGTTGAATACATGGTCTAGTCAGGTAATATGATAAAATTAAACATGATGTTTAAAAAGAATGCAAATATTTTTATTGGTCGAATATAATCATATATAATGTCAAGAAATAATAAAATGTAGATGGTTGTGTGAATTATGTAATTCGTAACTACAAATGAATGTACATAATATATTAACCCAAGAAAATGATAGTATCTATGTGAATACTTATAAATATGGGTGTGGGTTCGACAGCTGTAAGAGTAGATGATGAGGAGACAAAAGGCATTGAAATTGTAGACCAAGCACTTGCTTTACCGGAAAACGTGTCGATCCTTTTTTTCTTTTTTTTCCTAATTATTTTTTGTTTTACACATTCTTCCTGTAAAAAAAAAGATTCCTTAAACAAAACAAAAATCCCGGGCTAAATCAGATCACTGCCGATTCGCCGACCCTTTCACGTCGTAGATCCACCATACAGTACGACTATGTGTTTATAATATAAATCAAGAGTGTTTGTAATAATGTGGCTAGATCATTAGATACTTTATCACTTGAGTGTTCATAGTTTTGAAAAACAAAAACTTAGAAAGTGGTTCCTTAAAGAATAAAAAATATTTGATGATATAATTAACAAAAGATTTAGTCATTAGTGGTAACACCACTTATATATAAAGTTAAACGTTCATTCTATACCATCAAAACTTTACACTTCTCATAAAACCTAGACTTTTAACATATGTTCTTTGCCACATGAATGTCATAAACCAATAAACAAACATACTCTTAAGCCTCAAGTTTTTTGTTCAGAATTATTTCATATGCATGTTCACAAAGAGCTATGTGATGTTCCATTTTTTATAAGTATCAAGTCTTATTTCCCAAACTTACATAGTAAAAGCAGCCACCAAATCTAACAATCACATCGTATGTGTTATCATTAGGCATAAAAAAAAAAATTATTGATCTATGATCTAAATCAACAAGACAATTCCTCACTAAACAAGAATTACTAGTTCATGATTAATCATCTTCCTTAGTATTTTACTATCGTAAAACACCAATCCTACACCACGGTATAGACTTTTTACACAGTGACACCGACCTCTTTAGTGCATGCTTAAACTTGTTGACTAAGCTGAATTGACCTTGTCCGAAATCATCATAATTTCATAATCAATCAACCATTATAAAAGAAAAATGGACTAAATATAATGCGTAATTTTTTAAAAAGTCAAAACATAGCGCTGGACGAAATCCAACACACAAAATATACCAATGTATATATACTATTCGGTAATATTTATATAATGAAATAAGCATGACCTGAAACGAAAATCCTTTATAGCCTCGTACAAAAGAGAGGGATATTTCTTTTAATCTTTACCTGTATAGAACTTATGAGTTTTACAAATAATCGCATCGAATCCAACTAAATCAAAACTTAAACTGTGATATAAATCGGTTTTTATTAATATTCAATTTAGTTTCCTGACTAAAAATTCAAACTAATACAAGGGTTGATTCCCAATCCCTAAATTCAACAGTATCGAACGTGTCCTTTATCACAGCATGTTGACATTTGAATATGTTAAAGGCAGGAAATGATGAATTCAATACACATATACAGTCATTTAAATGATTCTTTTCTGATTATATGGTCTTGATAGCACCTAGTGGTTAGCTAATTTATAGAAATTAAATACACAATAGCTTGAGTAATCAATCGCATTCTTGAATTTAGTAATACTAACTTATAAAGTGCCAATATGGTATATAGTATATATACCATAAAGCCAGTAATGACACAAGCTTACGTGTTGTGTTTGGATGCGTTTTGATTTTGTAAAGTCAAAAGTAGTACAATGGCTAACCTTATTAAAAGTTGGGGTGACCCAGTTTAATGTCATTGCTTTTTATATTTTGTCTTAATACCTTTGAACTTTTGGTTCGGCAAATATAAATGTAGATAATGAATGACATCTCTATAGAGTGTCCGTATATACGATCGTACCCTATTAATTAAAAATTACATAAGACAATTCAAAAAAGAACTATGTAACATATCAAAATCCATTGCATCATTCGGATTATTTTGCGTAGGTTTTATTGGTCTACTTCTTCGAGTTTTTTTAGAGGGTCATCCACATCTCAAACGTGATTTGAAACGCAGGAGTAGCTGCAAAAGGTCTAACCATGATTTATTAGACCTAAGTCTGAAGTTATCCTACTAATTTTTCATATTGAATATAAACAGTTTGTGATGTTTTTGAGAGTGACCCACAACGGAACTGAAGTTATGTCTGGTATAGCTAAAGAAGTAGTTGGTAATAAACATAATGCAATCATCAATATGCCATAATCTTCTCTCTGACACCCAAGGTCTAGTAAATTCATTCGAAATGTGAAAGATAAAAGTTGATTCCCCTAATTTTCGAGAAGTTAATCTTACATTTTTTTTGGTCCATCCTTGTTGTCTAAGAAAACTGAAGTTGTTCATTCTCTTTTACCTCAGGCGGGAGAATGTTGGAAACTGATTAGATTGCTTCTGGTCATCCGAGAACCGGAGGAGGGAGGATTTTGAGGAATTGGATCCTTTGTGCCCATGATCGATGAATTATCGGTGACTTGAATGACATCAATAGACGTTTTATTTATATAACAACACTATCTTCTTTTTGTCGACAACATTTATATAACACTACCTTACCACATAAACTTAGGCAACACCTATCAAACCAGTAAGAACAAGTAATTCTCATTGTACCAAAAGTTATTTATTTAATAATAACTTTTGTCTTTGATTTGATTTAAGACATATCAGAAGGCTTCCGAACAGCTCGGAGCTGAACAGAGTTGTCAAAACAATGGAAGAAGCCAAAGTGAGGGAACCTCTCATACCAAGTCTCTTGCGGCACGTGTGTGTCCCAGTGTTCTCCGCTACTGCTTTTCCCGTATTTATGAACCCAACCCGAACCATTATGTCCTTCACCCCAACTCCGGTTCCATCGATCACCGTGCTTCCCTTCCCACCACGTCTCACCTTGCTTCACTCCTTGAGCGCTCGCGTTAAAGTTCTCGTCCCATTTGTCTCCCCACTTGTCCCAACCATCCCCTACCCACCTCTCCGCCCACTTGTCTGTGTACTTTGTGCTTCCCCCTTGCCCATCATACTTCTCTCCCCACCTGATGTTTCAAAACCAATCAAGACACATTTACAAAAACATTCGAGCTATGTGTTAATGAAAAAGAGGGTTTTGAGTACCTCTCATGCCAGACATGAGCGTGGCCAGCATCAAGTGGCGTGTTACGGTCAAGGCTGCACCATTTGTGAGCCCATTTTTCTGATTTTCCGGTAGCATCGTAATGCTCCCACCACTTCTCTTGCCATTCATCACCTTGCCCACTCTTTCCCCATTTGTCTGCTGTTTTCTCCATATGCACAACACCATTCTCCTGTAATAGACAATTTCAAGATGTAAGTCTCTAAAGTAACGTATAAGTAGAGCTCAGTCTTCACTGACCTGCATCATTGCCTCTCTCCAGAACTCACGCCACACGTTTCCTTCCGCATCACGTCCTGATTTCTCCGAACCAAGTTCCTTGAACCCAAAGTCATCAGAAGCCTCCCAATACTTGTCTTGCCACTCAACAACACCATCAGCAGTAACACCACGTATCATCGTCCACCTGCAAACAACACCATCAGGCCTTTTCTCAACACCCGTTTGCTTCCACCACTTCAACCCGTCTTGGCTAACTCCCTGGGACGAAGATTCATCCAAACCGTCAAGAACACGAGCCGCTTCTTCCGCATTTACCGACGATATGGCATCAAGGTCATGTTCCGAGGATGAAGTCTCGGAGCTAGGCTTCGTCTCCGTCTCTTTCTTAACCTCGATCAAAGACTCAAAAGGCGGGATAACAAAGCTATGCCTCTCGTTAGAAAGCATACTCTCGTAAGGTATCGAGAGAGAATCTGCTGAAGGTTCTTTCTCCAATACAGGATTTGACAAGGTTGGAAACTCAGCAGGCTTGACCACAGCCTGTAAGTCTCCGTTCCCATTAGAACTCACTTCACTATCTTCAGGAGGTGTCCACGACCAAAAATCAGGTCCTGGAGTCTCCGACCCAGAAGTTTCAGACCGAGGCACAGACACTGTTCTGCTCCACATTCCTGTTTAAAAATTCCGACAACATCGATTGTAATAACTCAATAATTAACTGAAGTGGCTTCTACTAGAACAACATTGATTATGTGAAGTAACTAAGTAAGTACCTGATTTAGCATTTTTTTGAGCCTTCGTGTCTTCACTTCCTTGGCTCTTCTCATCATCTTGAAACCCTTCTTTCCCGTCGACTGAATTATTGTTAGAGGCGAGAATGGCTTTGGCCGCCGAGATCGCAGCCGCGGCACGATCAACGACTTGCATCCTCTGAATCCGATCTCTCTCCTCGACGGAGACCTCAAGAATCTTCTGAAACTCGTCGCTCTTCTTCTCTAAATCTCCTTCCTCTTTTTTCTCGCCATCGACAGCGACATTCTCGGCTATCTTCTCGAAGGCCTTCTCCTTCTTTCTACGATCAACAGCGTTCTTCCACATGTCGAGGTACGACTCGCGTCCTTCGTTCGAAACCCTGAGAGTCCTCAATCCGGTTCTCCCAGTTCGATTCTTCCGGTTAGCCGGTGGTGCAGTGAAGATCGCCAAAGAGGAGGAGTCACGCCGTCTTCCGTCGTCAAAGTGAGGGGCGTGAGACGCGCTCAAAGCGGCGCGTAAGGAAACTCCGAGACGCGAAGCCATTTTTTTTCTTTCTCCGATCTCAAGAACGGGACTGAGTTTGTTTTCGAGGTTTCGAAATTAGCGGGTGATATGAAAAGAAGAAGAAGAAAAAAAAAAAAGTTTTTTATAAGAACAGTCACTCTCTCTTTCTATTTTTAATGTTCACTCGATTGATTCTTCTTTCTCGTGATTTGATTTTGATTTGAGTGGGTAAAGTTGTAATTTTGCGTGTCTACGAAGGGAAGTACTTCTCTCTCTCTCTGTGGCCGACCTAATTTGTTCTGCCCTTTTGTAATTTTGGGTGTGTGTCTGTGTGTGGCCAACGTCTGTACGAGTGGGAGACATCGATCGCTTTTCTAGTTTCTGCCATGACACGTGGCATTCAGGTGACCGTGAAAATCGAAATCGATGTAAAACATCAAATGTGCAAAAAGGGTTCTGCATCTTTGGCTGTTTTCACGTTTGGCCCCATATTAATTTTACATTATTATCTCCCTCCCCCACCTTCTCTTTTTTTGACATTTTGATACAATAGTCATAAAAAGAAGGGTTCTGACACGTGGCATTCAGGTGACCGTGAAATCGAAATCGATGTAAAACATCAGATGTGCAAAAAGGGTTCTGCATTTTTCGCTGTTTTCACGTTTGGCCCCATATTAATTTTACGTTATTATCTCCCTCCCCCACCTTCTTTTTTGGACATTTTGATACAATAGTCATAAAAAGAAGTTCGGGATTAGTGTGACTGTGAGAGCCAGAATCAGATTTTTGGTAAATAAATAGAGATTAGGAAAAATAAGGGCAAGACTAGATCTCTCTCGTTGGTGTTGACGACAAGCTCATGCTATAGTCTTGAATACTTTAGGAACTTATACTTACGTTTTTTTTTTTATGTGATGACATCCGAATTCAAAATTGGCTAATGTGTACTACAGTCTCAAGTTATAGGAATGTATGCGACTAGCCTTTATAAAACTTTAGTTTACGTTGCTCTTAGTGACTTTTTTTATTCCTTACAATTGGTCCATTAAAATTCTTTACTTGTTAGATATATCACGGTGGGATTCTTGAAATACTAAAAGTTAAGCCTTGAGCTGTAATATGTCAGCGAATGACTCTTGATTTGTTAAAAGTAAAACCTTGAGCCATATACATCAGAACTCATAACATCTCCTTGTACGTAATCTTTTTAACAAAAATCGCTGTTAGATAGCGAGAGATATTACGTTACTAACAAGTTGTATATAAAATCATATTTTCTGCCAAACATAAACATGATTCAAACTCATTCGAGTGCGATTCATTTCAACCGGTTAAGGAGGTCATTGAAGATTTCTCCGACCAAAATTCGAATACGGGTGTTAACGTTTCAAAGCCGTAACGTGTTGTTCCACTCGTTATTGTCGTACCTTTTAGTTCATGTGTCTGTTTGGGCCTCATGAAAAATCTTGTCGAACCTTCAAATGGGTTAATGCTCAAGTTATAGCCCAAATATGAGTGAGCGCTAAAGTGCAACAAGCGTAAAGAAAGAAGACGTGAAGGCAACCACGTGGCAGTCAGAGGTTGGGTTGGGTCCATCTATTTGGGTGAAAAGAGTCTATTTAAGGTTGGCATCAAACGAATATGGTCAAACGTTGACTAGAAATACTCTCACACACATACGGACATACCCCACAGTTTTTACAGTTTTACTCCTTCGTCTACGCGCTTTTACTACACGCGCGGTCAAACCAACCAACCATAAAGAAACGGAGATTAGAGTCAAAAAAACCCAAAAAAAAACATGACCTGCTGTTTTAAAAATTTAATTGAATGGTTAAGACTTAAGTTAGCACAAAAGTTTGAATTAGAGATTAGAGTCAAAGTTGGTAAAACGTAATTATCAAAATTTACACTTTATTGGGCCACTAACAGGCCCATAAAATACCGAACCGGCGCGTGCGTGAACGAAATCTAACTTTCCTGATGAGACAAAAAGAGAAAATCATATAAATAATAGTATCATTTTACAACTAAAAAAGGTAAACTTTCTTCTTTCCGTCGCCTTTCTTCTTTTTTGTTTTCAAAATCTCAAAAACTTTATTTTTTTTCCTTCTCTTCGACCCTTTCGATCATCGGAAAAGCTCTTTTCAAAGTCACCCAACGAATAGTAGTTGAATTTTTTTTCCTCTTATATTCCAACAATTCTCTCTCTCTCTCTCTTGCTCTCTCTGTGTATCTCTTTGTGGAATTCTCGAGATCTGATTGTTTCTCAATCCTTGTAATCTGTATCCACCAGTAACAATGAGGTTTTGTGAAGGTTTATGAGTTTGCATAATCGATGGCGATCTTTTTTTTCCGTCTTTGAGTAAAAATTGTCGCAGCCCATTTTGAAAAAAAGAAATTGTCTTTCTTCTCTGTCATTTTAAAAGTTTTGGTTTTGGGGTTGGTTTCGAGACTATTTGTCGTTGTTAAAGTTTTGGTTTTGTGGTTGGGAATTTTTTTTTGATGGAAGCGGGTAGCTCCAATTCGTCGGGTCAGCTTACCGGGCGGGTCGTTGACACGAGAGGCAAACACAGGATCCACGCCGAAGTCAAAAGGCTCGAGCAAGAAGCTCGGTTCTTAGAGGTATACTCTCTTCTCTTTAAAAAAATACCCTTTTTGGCTGATTGTCTGATATTTATCGTATTGGATCAATCTTTGTGCTCTTTCCAATGGTAGAGAATTTGAAAGTTTGAAACTTTTAGTTTTGAGAATTAGCAAGCAATAGCAAAAGTGTTGGTGTGAGTTGCTTCCCGCGAGTTAGTAGTGTCTTCACTTTTTATGGTTAACTTATCTCTTCAGAAAATTTACAAAATTGGTTCTTAGATTCCGAAAGACTTGATTGATATCAAAAGAGGGTTTAAAGCAAACTCTTGTACTATTTGTTTATGTGATGTGGAGAAAGGCGACTTTGTTTTATACCTTCAAAGCTTATAGGTGTCATTAGCTTGAAGATAGTGTTGTATCGAGTTCGGCAGGTAGTAGAAGAAGAAACCATAGAAATGAACTCTCTCACTTTAGGAAATGTACTGTTAGAACACTCTCCTTGACGAGAGTTCTTATGATGTATAAATGCTACCCCGACCCGTGTGACAGAGTAGATCCCCTGCGAAAAGCATGCTGCTGTTGATTGAACAGTAGATTAGGAAGGTTCAAGAATGATGAGGAGTGAAACCAAAAATGTAATAACTAGTGGAAGTTAAAGGCATAATCTTTCATTCAGGTTTGGTTAGTATCTTGATCCCTTGTGGTCAAGCTCTTGTCCACGTAGCTGTTTGGACAATTTGTGAAGTTGAATACTTGTCTTTGGCTCTCTTAGAAGTTGCTAAGGTACATGACTCTTCCTCTATTTGTATATATTCAGGAAGAGCTGGAGCAGCTTGAAAAGATGGATAATGCATCAGCTTCTTGCAAAGAGTAAGAACGAACTTCTGCATATCCAGTATCAGGTTCACGAATCATTGTTCCATAACCTCGACTCGTTTCTCTAATGGATGCAGGTTCTTAGACAGTGTGGACAGCAAACCAGATCCTCTTCTTCCGGAGTAAATTCCACTTCTGTTTTGCCTCTTTCCTTCGTTTTTTCTGTGTAATATTCATTTCTCTAGACTGTGAGATGATTTGTTCTGATTTGGAAGGGTTTTTGTGACTACTTGCAGAACAACAGGGCCAGTGAGTGCGACATGGGATCAATGGTTCGAAGGCCCGAAAGAAGCAAAGCGATGTGGCTGCTTCATTCTTTGAATCGCCATTTTACCTTCTTTTTTTTCTCTCTCTCTATTTCTTCTATATGAGTGTGTGCTTTTACATTCATCGGCAGTTAAATTGATGTAATTGGCAAAAAAAAACAAAAAATGATTCATTTGTGCAGATAAAATCTATTGATATCGATCGACGTGTCTCTTTAACTTACAGAGCATCATCACAGTGACAAAATCTGAAACAAAGCAAGATTCTTCTCTTCCAGATTTGAGATAGTGTCAATCAGAGCAACCAAATAGTTGAAGGAGAAGAAAATAGAAGAGTTACTCTCTGATACAGTTCTGACTTCTGAGTTTTTTCCTTAATTAACTTGTGGTTTACGGTAACTTTCTGAGCAATACCAAGCCCATGTTTTTGGTCTTGTCACACAAATACTCTGAATTAATTCATAATTAATGAGAATTTGTACTGTAACTATGTAGACAAGCTGATCACAGCTACTTAATCTCTAAAGTCTTAACCTTGCTTATTAATGGCATCTTGTGTTCTGACAATTGTCGACTGTTGTGATTACTCAGAAGAAGAGATTGGACTTTATCAAGCGCCAATGAGAACAAGGCCTCTTCTTTCCCAAGTTTCAGTAAAAATTCCAAAAGCAAAATTGTAGCTTCAAATAAATGGTTTTGATTTAAAAGTAACATATTAGCTTTTATAAGAAGAAACTATAAAACCAAAGGCCTAAACTGCCAAAGAAAATTTTACCTTTCTCTAATCAAAATTTATCAAAAAATACTTCTACTTTCTTCTCAAAGTTTCAGGCGTTTTAGGGCTTGCCTCGTATCTCCATTTTCTTGCTCGACCTGGAAGACATACAAAAATGTAAGAAATAAAATTGAAAATTGAAGACAAAGTATGCACGACAAAAGCCAACTTGTGGAATCTCACCTCAACAACTACTCTTGGTTTCTTCATAGACTTTCCATTACTATCAGACTTCTTTAAAGCTCTTCCCTTTCTATGAATCACAACTTGCTCCTCAGCATCATCGTCATCATCCTCTTCATCTTCGGAGTCTGCAGAGAGTTCATGACTGAAATTTACTTTGATGGACAAACGAAGCTATATACTTATAAATGCATAAGTTGAGAAGGGAAAAGTAAGAAACAGGACGAAAAAGGATGAATTTTACCAAGATCATCACCATCAAGGTGAGACTCCTTAGATGGGAAGCCATAGAAATCTTCCATATCTTCTTCTTCTTCTTCCTCGAGTTCATCATAACCTTCAACATATTCAACCTCTGGCTCCTGATATTTAGTTTAATGAATAAATTATCAGTACAAGGAAGCTGCATCTATGTTTGATGGACTAGTGACTACCGATATTACACAACCACCAATTGATGCAAGCCATGCTTAGACAAAAAAAAAAGTACCTCTTCTTCTTCTTCAACTTCCTCTTCAACATCAAGAACTTTGTTCCAGTCAGGCTCTGGGTAATTGAGCATCTCAGGGTAAATGCCTTTCTTCAAACGTTCTAACAACTCGGTTTCAATGGCCTGTTAAAAGGAAAACAAAAAAGTACAGCACTCTCATGAGAATCTAAGAGCTAAAGTGAGGAATACAAACAAAACCCAAAAATAACAATTGTGACCTTATCCAAGACCGCTGCTTTTTCAGCCTTTTCCTCTCTTCTCGCCTCTCTCTTTATATTCCTCCTAGGCCTAGGCACTATCTTCTCCCTGTGATCTCGAGAAACAAAAGCACCAAGTATTAATCAGAACAAGACGAAAAAAAACTAGACATCTTGTGAATCAAAATAACATTATCGTAAAGAGGACAAGACCTTGGTTTCAAAGCAAGGTTTTTCATACGAATATGCATCTGATTCATTTTGGTCAGTCTTTGTTTAACCTTGTGCTGCAACAACTTGGGCCAGAACAACTGCCACGATAAAGAAACGGAAGAAGATCTTAAATGGATCAGCATGACTGAAAAGAGGAAGAAAGAGCTCAAAATGTGGAAGGGATCGATCAATCTCAGCTCTCACCAAGTGCTTATCAATGAGCTCAAGCGCCTTCTCATAGTTTCTAGGCAGCATAATTCTCTCCCACAAGTTCTTTGGCATGTGAGCTCTCTCTATAGTCTTCATATATAAATAAAAGACTCCTGCGTAACAACAACACAAAGAACACTCCTTTCTAAAGAAACCACAACACTTGATTCAAAGGAACCATCTTTCAGCTAAAAGACACGAGCACGGACAAAAAAGTTTGACTCTTTTTGATGAATTCGAATTGCAGATTATGAAATTACCATCGTGTTCACGGATGGTGGCGTAGCGACTGTTGGCAAGAGGGCAAGAGGTTCGGTTGCAGATACCGTTACATTATAAGGGTTTCTGCAGAAGATTCCGGTTTCGATTCTACAAAGCAGAACAAGAAAAAACTCATCAACAGATATTCAGACGAAACCAAAGAGAAGAGTGAGGAAATAAATAAATAAATAAAAAGACATACTTGGCCATATAACTGCAGTGATTGCGCCTGAGAACATGATATATAACCTCATCGTGTTGCATCTTTTCACGATGGAGAAAGATGAAATCCGGCTAAGGGTTTAGTATTGGTGAGACTTTAGAGTTTATATATATTTATGAGAAGCTGTGAAGGTCGGCGGCGATCAACAGTCGTTGTCTTAAAATCGGAAGAGTTCGAATTATTCGTGAAATAAGAGGGTTTGCTCTTGTAGGCCCCATATTCATACACAAAACTAACCCAAACTGATTGGGCGTTTGAGTTATTACTTCGGTTTAGATTTTGAATTCTTTGAAAATTCTGAAGATTCCATTTTTTTTTTCTTTGACACCGGTATATATTGCAAATTATGAAAAATTATTACAGCGATGACTTTTACGACCGACAGTTCTACGGTTTTATAAAAATTTCATTGGAAATTCCATTAGAACTATAAAATTCCATTTAGGATCACATTATAGTTTTATGCTTTTATTTAGTTAAGTTGGGATTATTCGGATTTTGAATTATTTGGATCCTATTAAATATTTTTTCCAGGATCAACTTTTTTGAAAAGAAGTATAATAAAAAAACTAGAACAATTTATAAACTTTTTTCGACAAAAAAAAACCTTCTAAACATAACTAAACACTATGGAGACTGCAGATGTTTGAAGCCGACCCAAGCATTATTGGTTAGGCGTTGAGAAGTTGCAATGGTTCAGAAAAAAACTCAATGATGGGAGGAGTTCTTGCTATAGTCAATAGCTTGGTTGTGTCTTTGTACAATTGTATAAACTATAAAGAATCTTCCTTGTACAGATTTGAGCCCATGCAAGGATGCTGGTCTTGCTCTTGTTCTATTCTCCTCGTAGTGATTATGTTGATTACAGCACCGAAGCAAGATTCAGATTCATTGAGAAGGCAATAGTCCAAATAGAATCCATAGTATAACACAATAGTGCAAAATACTTTAGCGTCGACGACACCAAGAAAAAAAAAACATAGGAAGAGTGAATTACGATTTTGTCCCTTTGAAATTTCTCTCTGTGAGATGATTTGTTCTGATTTGAAAGGGTTTTTGTGACTACTTGCAGAACAACAGGGCCAGTGAGTGCGACATGGGATCAATGGTTCGAAGGCCCAAAAGACGCAAAACGATGTGGCTGCTTCATTCTTTAAATCGCCATTTAGCATTTTTTTTTTTGTCTATTTCTTCTACAAGAGTGCGTTTTTACATTCCTCGGCAGTTAAATTGATGTAATTGGCCAAAGAAAAAAATGATTCATTTGTGCAGATAAAATCTATTGATATTGATCGACGTGTCTCTTAACTTACAAAGCATCACAGTGACAAAATCTGAAACAAAGCAAGGTTCTTTTCTTTCAGATTTGAAATTCTAGAGATAGTGCCAAACAGAGCAACCAAATAGTTGAAGGAGAAGAAAACAGAAGAGTACTCTCTGATACAGTTCTGACTTCTGAGTTTTCCCTTATTTAACTTGTGGCTTCACGGTAACTTTGAGCAATACCAAGCCCATTTTTTGTCTTCTCAAACAAATACTCTGAACAAATGCATAATGAATGAGAATTTGTACTCTGTAGCTATGTAGACAAGCTGATCACAGCTACTGAATCTCTTAACCATGCTTATTCATGGCATCTTGTGTTCTGACAATTGTTGAGTGTGTGATTACTCCCAAGAATTGGACCTGATCAACAGTCAATGAGAATATGGCCACTTCTTTCCCAAGTTTCAGTAACAGTTCCAAAAGGAAAATTGTAGTTTCAAATAAATGGTTTTGATTTAAATGCAATAACATATTAGCTTTTTACTAGAACAAACTACAAAACCGAAGGCGTCAACTGCAAAAGAAAATATTACCTCTCTCTAATCAAAAGTATCAAAAAAACTTCCACTATCTTCTCAAAGTTTCAGGCTTTTTAGGCTTTGCCTCGTATCTCCATCTTCTTGCTCGACCTGGAAGACATACAAAAAAGTAAGAAATAGATTGAAAATCGCAGACAAAGTATGCACAACAAAAGCCAACTTGTGGAATCTCACCTCAACAACTACTCTTGATTTCTTCTTAGACTTTCCGTTAATATCAGAATTCTTTAAAGCTCTTCCCTTTTTATGAATCACAACTTGCTCCTCAGCATCATCGTCATCCTCCTCATCTTCGGAATCTGTAGAGAGTTCGTGATTGAAATTACTTTTATGGACAAACGAAGCTCTATACTTATAAATGCATAAGTAAGAAACAGGACGAAAAAGGATGAATTTTACCAAGATCATCACCGTCAAGGTGAGACTCCTTAGATGGGAAGCCGTAGAAATCTTCCATATCTTCTTCTTCCTCTTCCTCGAGTTCATCATAGCCTTCAACATATTCAATCTCTGGCTCCTGAGATTGAGTTTAATGAATAAATATCAGTACAATGAAGCTGCATGTATGTTTGATGGACTACCGAAATTACACAACCACCAAATTGATGCAAGGCACGCTTAGTAAGAAAAAAAGTACCTCCTCTTCTTCTTCTTCAACTTCCTCTTCAACATTCTTTCCAGCATCAAGAACTTTGTTCCAGTCAGGCTCTGGGTAATTGAGTATTTCAGGGTAAATGCCTTTCTTCAAACGTTCTAACAACTCAGTTTCAATGGCCTGTTAACCCCAAAAAAAAAAAAAAAACACAGCACCTAAGAGCTAAAGCAAATGAGGCATACAAAGATAACCCAAGAAGTAACAAAATTGTGACCTTATCCAAGACCGCTGCTTTTTCAGCCTTTTCCTCTCTTCTCGCCTCTCTCTTTATATGCCTCCTAGGCCTAGGCAATATCTTCTCCCTGTGATTCGAAATACAAAAGCACCAAGTAATTAATCAGAACAAGGAAAAAATAAACTAGAAATCTTGTGAATCAAATAAAATATTAAAAAGAGGACAAGACCTTGTTTTCATAGCAAGGTTCCTCATACGAATACGCATCTGAATCATTTTGGTCAGCCTTTGTTTAACCTTGTGCTGCAACAACTTGGGCCAGTACAACTGCCACGATAAAGAAACGGAAGAAGATCTTAATGGATCAGCATGACTGAAAAGAGGAAGAAAGAGCTCAAAATGTGGAGGGGGGATCAATCTCAGCTCTCACCAAGTGTTTATCAATGAGCTCAAGCGCCTTCTCATAGTTTCTAGGCAGCTTAATTCTCTCCCACAAGTTCTTTGGCATGTGAGCTCTCTCTATAGTCTTCATATATAAATAAAAGACTCCTGCGTAACAACAACAACACAAAGAACAATCCTTTGTAAAGAAACTACAACACTTGATTCAGAGGAACCATCTTTCCACATTTCTGAAAGAGTTCCAAACACAGAATCAGCTGAAAGACACGAGCACAGACAAAAGTTTGACTCTTTTGATGAATTCGAGTTGCGGATTATGAAATTACCATCGTGTTCACGGATGGTGGCGTAGCGACTGTTGGCAAGAGGGCAAGAGGTTCGGTTGCAGATACCGGTTACATTATAAGGGTTTCTGCAGAAGATTCCGGTTTCGATTCTACAAAGCAGAACAAGAAAAAACTCATCAACAGATATTCAGACGAAACCAAAGAGAAGAGTGAGGAAATAATAAATAAATAAAAAGACATACTTGGCCATATAACTGCAGTGCTTGTGCCTGATAACTTGCCATATAACCTCATCGTGTTGCATCTTTTCACGATGAAGAAAAATGAAATTCGGCTAAGGGTTTTATCAGTATTGGTGAGGTTTTGTTTTAGGGTTTATATATTTATTTATGAGAAGCTGTGAAGGTCGGCGGCGATCAACAGTCGTTGTCTTAAAATCGGAAGAGTTCGAATTATTTGTCACTACCTTAAGAGGGTTTGATCTTGTAGGCCTCGTATAGCCCATATTCATACACAAAACTAACCCAAACTGATTAGGCGTTTGAGTTATTACTTCGGTTTAGATTTTGAGTTCTTTAAAAATTCTAAAGATTCCATTCAGGATCACATTATAGTTTCATTTAGTTCAGTTGGGACTATTCGGATTTTTGAATTATTTGGATCCTATTAAATAATTTTTTTTCCAGGATCAACTTTTTTGAAAAGAAGTGTAATAAAAAAACTAGAACAATTTATAAACTTTTTTCGACAAAAAAACCTTATTTCTTTTAAACAAAAATCATTGGTACTTGTAAACACAACTATGAACACTATGGAGACTGCAGATGTTTGAAGCCGACCCAAGCATTATTGGTTAGGCGTTGAGAAGTTGCAATGGTTCACAAAAAAAAACTCAATGATGGGAGGAGTTCTTGCTATAGTCAATAGCTTGGTTGTGTCTTTGTACAATTGTATAAAGAATCTTCCTTGTACAGAGTTGAGCCCATGCAAGGATGCTGGTCTTGCTCTTGTTTTATTCTCCACAGTGAATCTTCGATGGAACCATTAATATGTTATTACAACACACAAGCAAGATTCACATTCATGGAGAAGGCAATAATTAATGAAGATATTCATCAACCATTCGAATAACAATGTCACTTTTTTGGTCTTTATAGACTTATGTTGACTCTTTGATACCATATTCACCAACCTGTTAAACTCAAGAGCCGTATCATAGATGAGCAATGCATCTTCATCATACTATTCTACAAAAAGAAAGAAAAAAAAAAAAATTGATCACTCAGGTAGGTACGCTTGTTTTTAATTTAACTTCTAGCGTCGACGACACCAAGGAAAAAAAAAAAAAAAAAACATAGGAAGAGTAAATTCCGATTTTGCCCCTTTGAAATTTCTATCGTATCAAAATCAAAAATCAAACTCAACCAACACTCTCACTTCGGTATATCCGCCTTCTTCTTCTTTCTTCTTCAACAATCTCTCGCAGCCAACTGTAACGATTCCTCCGATCTCCCGGAGCTCTACTTCTCCGGCCGGACCAACAATGTCTCAGTCTATCCAATTCTCCACTCCTTCTCGCACTCTCCACCTCCCTCAATCACGATTCCACCGTCCTCTCACTTCCTTCTCCTTCCGCCAATTCCCTCTTACCTCCACCGTCAAGTACACCTCAATCAGAGCCTCCTCATCTCCGTCTCCTTCACCGGATCTCGACTCCTCCTCATCCAACTCGGTTCTCCACTCTCCTAACGGCACCGGCGCTGTCAAACCAGACGAGAGATCCGTCGTAGCTACTGCGGTTTCGACCGATACGGCGGGGATTGAAGTCGACACCGTGACGGAAGCTGAGCTCAAGGAGAACGGGTTCAGGAGCACGAGGAGGACGAAGCTGATCTGCACGATCGGACCGGCGACGTGCGGCTTCGAGCAACTTGAAGCGCTCGCCGAGGGAGGCATGAACGTGGCGAGGCTCAACATGTGCCACGGCACTCGCGATTGGCACCGCGACGTTATCCGCAGCGTTAGGAGGCTTAACGAGGATAAAGGATTCGCGGTTGCTATCATGATGGACACTGAAGGCAGTGAGATTCACATGGGAGATCTTGGCGGCGAAGCTTCTGCTAAATCAGAGGTTTGACGGCGAAACATTATTTACCTTTTGATGATGATGATGATACTTGGTTTATAAGTGTCCCGGTTTATGAAACAGTACCAGGATTGATTTACTCGGTTTAACTAAACCAACTAAGTAGAGTCGTTAGATGTTTAAGAAACTTTGGTGTGACATTTTGCAGGATGGTGAGATTTGGACATTCACTGTTAGAGCTTTTGATTCTTCTCGTCCTGAACGCACCATTAGTGTGAGCTACGATGGTTTCGCTGAAGGTATGTATATATATATGCACTGCAGTTTTGTTTTATGTAATGTAGTTTTTGCCTTGTGAAATGTGAATCGATTTTGCTTGGAGGGACATCTTTTGATTAGGTTCGTTTGTGATTTAGATGTGCGAGTTGGTGATGAGCTTCTGGTTGATGGTGGAATGGTGAGATTTGAAGTGATTGAGAAGATTGGTCCTGATGTCAAGTGTCTATGTACCGACCCTGGATTGTTGCTTCCTCGAGCTAACTTGACTTTCTGGAGAGATGGGAGTCTTGTACGAGAGCGTAATGCTATGCTTCCAACAATCTCTTCCAAGGTCTGAAATATTTTTCTTCCCTTTTTGGCTTTTTGACTCACCTTATTTGGTAAATTTGGGATTGATGGATAGAAACAATGTTAAAGATGTACACTTTTGGGACCTATATGTCTCTTTGTTTTGTTGTCTTTGTTAGTGTTAGAGACAAAACACATGAACCGGTGAGGGAAACAGATGCATTGTCACTGATGATTCTTCAATTCATTATTTTCAGGACTGGTTGGATATTGATTTTGGAATTGCTGAAGGTGTGGATTTCATTGCTGTATCCTTTGTCAAGTCGGCTGAAGTAATTAATCATCTTAAAAGTTATCTTGCTGCTCGTTCCCGTGGAGGGTAAGTCAATAATGTTCATTACCAAACACATGATACTACTCTATAAGAAACATCTGATCAAAGCTATTTTAGAACTGGTTTTTGCCTACCGTCTCTAGTTTTATGTTTGTAGTCTCATTACGATGCAGGGACATAGGAGTGATTGCAAAGATCGAGAGTATTGATTCACTGACAAACTTGGAAGAAATCATCTTAGCATCAGATGGAGCCATGGTTGCAAGAGGTGATCTGGGAGCTCAGATACCCCTTGAGCAAGTCCCAGCAGCTCAACAGAGAATCGTCAAAGTCTGCAGAGCGCTGAACAAACCCGTAATCGTCGCGTCGCAGCTGCTCGAGTCCATGATCGAGTACCCAACTCCAACCAGAGCAGAAGTAGCCGACGTGTCTGAAGCAGTAAGGCAGAGATCAGACGCATTGATGCTCTCGGGAGAATCAGCTATGGGTCAATTCCCGGACAAGGCTCTCACGGTTCTTAGGAGTGTCAGCCTAAGAATCGAAAGATGGTGGAGGGAGAGAAACGCTACGAGTCTACACCGCTTCAAGCCATAGGCTCTGCTTTTTCAGACAGAATCTCTGAAGAAATCTGCAACTCTGCTGCTAAAATGGGTAAAACTCTCACGTTCTTTGTTCCTCAATAACAGATCTCTCTTTTGCGTTTCTCATTTTTATAATCCAAAACTTGCAGCAAACAACCTCAGAGTCGACGCGGTTTTCGTCTACACGAAGAACGGACACATGGCGTCTTTAGTCTCCCGGTGTCGCCCTGACTGTCCGATCTTTGCTTTCACGACCACAACCTCGGTGAGAAGACGCTTAAACCTACAATGGGGACTTATCCCGTTCCGTCTAAGCTTCTCAGAGGACATGGAAAGCAACTTGAACAAAACATTCTCGTTACTGAAGTCACGAGGTATGATCAAATCTGGTGACCTCGTGATCGCAGTCTCTGACATGTTGCAATCCATCCAGGTTATGAACGTTCCGTAGATTCACTCTCTTTTACAAAGTTCGCAAACATTTTCCAAGACTGTTTTGCTTCCTACTTTGTTTGCTCTTTAGACTTAATTCTACATTAGATTCAGAGGCATCGTTGGTTTGGTTTATCGTGTAACTGTTAACAGTGGACGATGCCATGAGTGTAAGCTTTGTTTGTTGTGTACTGTTTATCTTTTCTTTTTTTTTTTTCATGGCTTTCAATAATATCAGTAATCTATTCTAATATTTCGATTGTTTATGCATGTCTTTATAAAGATAAATAAAACGTACTACATATTTTCCGAAATCCTAAAGAAGTTACTAAACCTTAATTTTACACGAAGTTAGTTTAGAGATTGTCCTTCAAATACATAAATTATCCATAATTTATGGAATTTCTAACGGGAAAAGGAAAGTTTATTTTCCCATATAAACAATGGATTATGAGCTAAGTCAGGTGCTATTAGGAAGAGTGTCGTACTCGTATATATACATCATCTATTATCAGCTTTTTTTTCATTCGTTCATAAGCATAGACAAATAAAATCGATAAAAATCATGAGAAATTGCAAGAGACCAGGTACGACGAATCAGATGAAAGAGTTTTATCAAACTCCGACGAATCCTTCGGAGGAAGAGATTCGACAAAGCGACGAGTTTATAAAGAAGTTGCAACAGGCAGATGATAAGAGAATCTTCTATCAATTTCGCTCTGCGATGAAGCCTTATCTATCTGGTTATGCAACCTACGTCCATGTCAAACACAAACTCGTCTCGATTCTCCGTAACAACGAAGGTTTGCTCGAAGAATTCCATCAGCTATTGTCGGGTTCTCTGACGGTTACAGACGATACTCAGACTAATAAACAAACGATTAGTAAAGAATGCGTGAACGTGACACCATCGTATCAGATTAGACCTAAAGCTGAAGAAGGATCTTCCTCTGATGATTATTCCGTTGGTTCGTATCATCAGGAGGATGCGTTGAGGAAGAGGAGTAAGCCTTGTCGCGATGTGAGAATGAATAAATTCGAGGACAAATGCATGGAAGACGACATGCTCTTGCATGACCTAGCTTCGGTTATTAAGTTTGGGAAAGATGCCTTGGATGAGACGAAACCCTACCAGGAGCCGCCACTCGCCAGTAGGGTTTAATCGAGTCTTACAATGGTTTTACAGAGGTGAGAATGTGCCACAAGGATTTAAGACAAATCCGGTACGTGCGGTGCTGTATATGTTACCTAGGATGCAGCTTGCGTTAGAGAGGAGGAGAAAGGCGAAAGAAATCAAGATGAAAAGATTGTATAATCGTGTGAGGAAGGATAATGTGTAGGAGTGAAGAGAGTTTTGTTTTCTTTTGGTTTATGTTTAAACTTAGCTTCAACTTGTATGCATATATCCCTAATATGAAGACAGGATTTTTGTTTGTGTTTTATATTGCATTACAAAATTTGTAGCTTTCTTATGTACGTAAATCTTGTTTATATTTTATTCAGAGTTTCTTAGAATTCAAAAATGATATTTTAGAATTGTTGCTTTCAGACTTTTAAAGTCTGTGTCCAACTTTCTCATTATTAGTATGATATTGTCCGTTTTAGACCTAAGTGACCTCACGGATTTGTTTTTTTTTTGTTTCTTCCCGAAAGACCTCATACTAATTAGAATTTGGCACTATTTATAAATCATACATTTTCTGTCTAAATTTCAGATGTGGGACTTGGATTGTATCCCAACATTTGTTGGTTTTAGATTAAGGTTATATGAAAAAGAGTGGATTTTGTCTTTCGACCACATGTTTACGAATTTTCATCAATTTGGGTAGGGCTGGGCGTTCGGGTAACCCGGTCCCATTCGGTTCGGGTAATTCGGGTTTTCGGGTTTTCGGGTTTAGGCTTAGAGGTCCCATTCGGTTATTACAAAAAATCGGGTCGGGTTCGGTTTGGGTTATGCCGGGTTCGGGTCGGTTCGGGTTGTAAGCTAAAAACCCAAACTCCATACGGATTCGGTTCGGGTCCGGTTCGAGTTCGGTTATTTTTTAATAATAGAGCGAAAATCTTGAGTATATAACATGATTTGGAAGATTAGAGATCAAAATTTGTGATGATCTAATATTTCTAGTATCTAAAATCCTTGAAGATCAAAGATCCAAACCTATCGTTTTGGAAAAAAAACTTTTTGAGGGAGAATATTTTAAGTCCCGTATATACACTCAAGAAAGTTTCTGCAGAGTCCTCCTTACTCAATAACTTCGGTTAACCCTTTTGGGTATCGGGTTCGGTTCGGATAAACCCGAAACCCATTGGATCTGGCTCATAAGTACCATTCGGTTATTTCACTATAACCCATACTCGTACCGAACTGATTTTTCCGGGTCGGGACCGGGTTCGGATTTCGGGTTCGGGAAATTTGCCCAGCCCTAAATTTGGGGATCAAATTTCTATCAATTAAATAATTTTTGTCTCTAACTGTAAGCATTTGAAAAAGTACATATACAGAATCACATATTGTGATTAAAGAAACACTAAGTATTGTGACCAAATGTCTCTCATGATTTTTAGATACGAGAAGATGTATTGAGCTTCGTATGTTCTTTGATTCTTTTCGAATGTCTCGAAGAACTTCTTGTTGGTGGGTATTGTATTGGTTGTGTATAAAGGAACCCGAGCCATCAAAATACCTGAATGGAAACACCTGTAATGGACACAAAACATGACATATATAAAACCAGAGTGGTACCAACATTTATGGATGCTATAAACAATTCTTTTAAAAATATTTCATAAAAGAAAATTTACAAAATATGTTGATAAATTTTTCTTTATTATCTTATTAAGTTGTTTAATATCATATCTGATTGTGTATCAAATTTTCATTTACGTTTTTATTTATATTGTTTTTAGCTATGAACAAATAATTTTGCATGCATTATATACATATAAAAAATAACTTTTAAACTTGTACAATACAAATTGTATCAAATTGCAGTTTAAAATTTGAAGTAATCTCTCAAACCTTTTATTTTGTAAACTTAAAGATAAGCAACATTGTTATGATAAAAAATAAAATAAAAAAAAACAAAAAAACAAGCAAAAAGTAAGCAAAAAATAAGCAATAATTATAACAAAACTAAGAGAACATGACATCCTCAGCGAGGATGAAGATAAATGTCGAAGTTGAGGTAAGGATACTTATTGTTCTTATTACGGATTAGTTTGTTGGCTAACTGAATCTTCACTTTGTAAATTGGCTAAGTTGTTAAAGAGATAATTTCAAGGCAGGACAAGACGAGTATGTGGAGAAGCAGATCTTGTCTAAGAAAGCGCAGGACATCCCAATTGGCTTGGTGCTAAAATGAGTAGAGGTCAGTAGGCAGGCTATATAACTGATCAATGTATGCTTCCTAGAGAAGAAGATGGATGAGATTGTTCAGTTTGGAAAGACGCACAGCAAAATTGGCAAAGTAGACAGCCTGGACGATGAGGGGTTCCCTTTTATTGGTGCTAATATGGACAGCGGCGATATTGTTATTGGCAGATGTACCGAGTCTGGGACTGATCACAGCGTCAAACTGAAACACACTGAGAGAGGGATAGTGCAAAAAGTGGTATTATCATCTAATGACGATGGGAAGAATTTTGCTGCGGTTTCTCTGAGACAGGTAAGTTCCAAATCATACTGAAGTAAGCTGTCTTTCAGGTAACTCACACTTTTGAGTTAATATAGTCTTTCAATTCATCTGGGTTTTGCATTTTGCAGGTTCTTTCTCCGTGTCTTGGGGATAAATTTTCAAGTATGCATGGACAAAAGGGTGTATTAGGCTATATAGAGGAGCAGGAGAATTTTCCTTTCACGATGCAAGGCATAGTTCCTGATATTGTGATAAACTCGCACGCATTCCCTTCGCGGCAAACACCGGGTCAACTCTTGGAGGCTGCTCTCTCCAAAGGAATAGCTTGTCCTATGCAAAAGAAGAAGGGCAAGTCTGATGCATACACCAAAGTGAGACGTCATGCTACTCCTTTCTCCACTCCCGCTGTCGATGAAATTACCGACCAGCTTCACATGTACATTCTTCACACTTTCACTTGGTTTAAGCAATGTAAACAAAGTATTGGAAAAACATTGAATACATTGCTTGATGCTACAATGAGTAGTGGTCAGTAGGTATGCTATATAACTGACCAATGTATGCTTCCTAGGGAGGAGAAAGGCATGATGTTCTTGATTCGTTCCTGGTTTTAAAACGTTTGGACTGTGGTGTTATTGCTACAGAATTTCCAGAAGCTCAAATGACTAGTAATTTGAATACCGTATAAGATTAAAACATGTCATAGTGAGTATTGGTTTTGTTTACCAAGGAGACCTAAAAGCTAGCATGACTTATATGATGTGCACTATCTCTAGAAAACTAGAATCCTAAGAAGTTAGATATTCGCTGATAGACTCATTTCCTTGTCCTTTTCTATATTTATTTTGTGCCTGAAAAGCCTTTAGAGAGTACATAAAAGTGGGCTCAGAAGCCATGAGCCAGAATATTTGTTAGAGGGTTGAGGCTGTGAGTCGGTTAGGTCTCCTTCAATATGATATAAATCACCTTATTTAGATAATGTTCTCCTTCATTGTTTTTGAAACATTTAGTCCTCACTGATGAATATATTCCTTCAACTGTTCTGTTTAGTATACAGACCCAACTTAGTATACACCTTAATCAATAAGCTGGCCAAATTAATTGATCAAACGACTATTAGTATCGTCTTTATTATTTTGTCATTTATTGGAAGCATCAAACCCAAGGCATGTTACTTCCTAGTCAACGAAACGAAGAAATTGACCGTTGGTTCGTTGCGCAAAGTATCGCAACGTTGGGCTAAATTGTATGCATACTTGTCGAACAGATGATCCATTACAGCGCTTCCAAAATGAGCAGTAAGCATCGATTCAATGATGGATCTTGTGGATTTTGTCCTCTTTCTAGCGACTTCAAATACAAATGATTGATCATCATCTTTCACTTGAGTACGACCAGTTTTGTCTGAAAAGAGCAGACTAAATATTGTCTCAAAATTGTTGATCTCGAAAGATCCCTCGTTTTCGAGATCGTGAAATCTTAATTGGGTCTTTCATTTACTCCTCACTTAGGTCCGAAAACAACATTTTTTTTACTTAAAAGAGGTAACTGTTGCTTCTCTCGTCCGTATTGTTACACTTCCTTGGCTTCAATGACGTAACTGACATTTTTTTACAATCTCGTATTGTCAATCTTAAAGGTGCATTTTGTTTTGTCGGCGGACGATATTTATAGCATGTGGGTTAACAAAGCAAATGAGGTGCTACAAAAAGCTTAAGATTCCCTATGCCGCTTAAGTATGCCCAAGTAAACATGATTACAGAATTTGGTATTTTGTGTTGTGTGATGTGAGCCTTGAGATACTCTACACAAAGAAAAATATTTGCTATTTGTGTCGTCATGTCGTGTGATGAGAGCCTTGTGATTGTCAGTAATGGTTATATTTGGTAATAAAGAAAGTTTTTAAGGATCCAGCATTGTTTTTTGCTTTCATGCAACCAAACACATACTACAGATCAAGCAACATGGTTGCGAGTCTACTACAGATCAAGCAACATGGTTGCGAGTGAGGACAAAATGAAAGACCCAGTTAAGAAGGTTTAATTGCGGAATATATAGAATTGTTGTTTTCATTTAGTCCTCAATTTAAAACACCTTAATTGCGGAATATATAGAATTGTTGTTTTCAGACTTTTTAAAGTCTGTGTCCAACTTTCTCATTATTTGTATGATATTGTCCGTTTTGGATCTAAGTGACATAGCCCTCACGGATTTGTTTTTTCTGTTTTTTTCCCGAAAGACCACATACTAATTAGAGTTTGGCACTACTTATATATCAGACATATTATGTCTAAATTTTAGATGTGGGACTTGGATTGTATCCCAACATTTGTTGGTTTTAGATTAAGGTTATATGAAAAAGAGTGGATTTTGTCTTTCGACCACATGTTTACGAATTTTCATCAATTTGGGGATCAAATTTCTATCAATTAAATAATTTTTGTCTCGAACTGTAAGCATTTGAAAAAGTACATATACAGAATCACATATTGTGATTAAAGAAACACTAAGTATTGTGACCAAATGTCTCTCATTATTTTTAGATACGAGAAGATGTATTGAGCTTTGTATGTTCTTTGATTCTTTTCGAATGTCTCGAAGAACTTATTGTTGGTGGGTATTGTATTGGTTGTGTATAGAGGAACCCGAGCCATCAAAATACCTGAATGGAAACACCTGTAATGGACACAAAACATAACATATATAAAACCAGAGTGGTGCCAACATTTATGGATGCTATAAACAATTCTTTTAAAAATATTTCATAAAAGAAAATTTACAAAATATGTTGATAAATTTTTCTTTATTATCTTATTAAGTTGTTTAATATCATATCTGATTGTGTATCAAATTTTCATTTACGTTTTTAGTTATATTGTTTTTAGCTATGAACAAATAATTTTGCATGCATTATATACATATAAAAAAATAACTTTTAAACTTGTACAATACAAATTGTATCAAATTGCAGTACAAAAGTTGAAGTAATCTCTCAACCTTTTATTTTGTAAATTTAAAGATAAGCAACATTGTTGTGATAAAAAAAAAAAAAAAAAACAAAAAACAAGCAAAAAATAAGCAATAATTATATCAAAACTAAGAGAACATGACATACTCAGCGAGGATGAAGATAAATGTCGAAGTTGAGGTAAGGATACTTATTGTTCTTATTACGGATTAGTTTGTTGGCTAACTGAATCTTCACTTTGTAAATTGGCTAGGTGTTCATAAAAAAAGTTGTTAAAAGCGATAAGTTCAAGACAGGACAAGACGAGTATGTGGAGAAGCAGATCTTGTCTAAGAAAACGCAGGACATCCCAATTGGCTTGGTGCTAAAATGAGTAGAGGTCAGTAGGCATGCTATATAATTGATCAATGTATGCTTCCTAGTTCCTAGGGAAGAAGATGGATGAGATTGTTCAGTTTGGAAAGACGCACAGCCAAATCAAAGTAGACAGCGTGATTAGTGTGAGATCCCATCAAGAAGATGCTTATTGGATCTTCAAACACTTTGTCTGCGATTACTTTTTGCGCGGTTGGTTGCCGGAGAAGAGTGTATCTTCTATTCCCCTGTTTTCCCACATTACAAAGATTCAAGATTATAATGAGTTTTTTTTTTAAAAAAAAAACAAGTAAATTATGTGTTTTCCATTATCGCATTCGATTCGGAGCTGGTCTTCCATCTGTTTACGAGTTTTCATAAATTCAAGGGGTCGAATTTTAAATCATTTGTAAGCATTTGAAAGAAAAAAAACTAACTTGGTTTTTTTAACTTCAAAAAACATATGTTTTTTGTGCAAACAAAAAAACATATATTTTTATACAAATTTGGAAGCAACTTAACCTTAAACTTAATTAGTTTCAACTTGTATGCATATATCCGTAAAATGAATACAGTTTTTTTTTAGGGGGAATTTGAAAATTACCCTATATATGATTTAAATTTTAGAAAATACATCTCCTATTTATTTTTTTAATAACTACATTTTCTCATATATGATAAGACACTTTTGTCCTATTTTTATTTCAAAATTAAAAATTTTAATAGTTACAGTTATCAAATTCGAAAATGTTTAAATTATTATATTTATGTTTTAGATAAATACAATATTGAGATAAATACAGTTTATTTAGGCAAAAAAATAAAGACATATTAAATCTTAAAATATCTAATTGATAAAGTTTATAACATATTTCAAGATTTATCTTTACATAATTTCAGTTTTATAAATTTTATACAAAAAAATATAGAACAACGTTTATAGAAGATCTGTATAAAAGGTCTATAAAAAATTCTATATGAAATTTTCTATATAAAAAGGTATAATCATAATAAGATATTCTAATTTAGCGTTTAAAAGTGTAGTGAATATCCTAATAAGATATTCTATTAAGAATAATATTTAAAACTAAATAGTAAAAAAATTAACTATTTAGGATGTTTTTAAAATAAGTTTATGTAACTTAACATTATTTTTTGTTTAAATTTTTATATTAAAATAATTATATACTTAAAGTAAATAATTTGGTCAATTCACATATAAATAAGTGTATTTTTCAAAAAAAAAAAAAAGGGTGTAGTTTTCAAAATAAAATCTAATAAAAAGGCAGATTTCCAAATTTTCTCTTTTTTTTATATTGCATTACAAAAATTATAGCTTTCTTATGTACATGAATCTCGTTTATGTTTGAAGAAGCAAAGAATACTACTACCAAAAGAAACAAAATCAACTGATTGCAACTATTTTGATAAAGATACTTAGGGAAAAGGTTAGGAAGCCTTATTTAAAGTTTTTTTTTGGTACAAAATTAATTTAGAAACGCGTTTAGGTTGTCTATGAATAATTTTTTTAAAAAAGTCACATGCAATTGATACCATAAAAACTTACAAACTCAGTGCCTTTTGCCTACACAATCTTCACATTTATATGCATTTATATATAATGCCCTGTCTTTATCGGTGACTCACCAATCTCTCTCGGATTCGTGGGCCCCATCCCTATCCGACAGTTGGTGCGATAATTGGGAGACTCAAAAGTCATTATATACTGTCTCTGCAATCACCACATGACCGTATTCCGTGTTTTGGCATCACTAACACGGTACTGCAAACGACTTTCTGGTAGGTCATCCAGCCTTCCACTACTCCAGCTCAAGCATGTTTAACCCGGGAATTTTTTCTGGATGGTTAACCGAAAAGGTAAGTACACTTTGGTGAAATAAATAGTCAAATCAATTCTTTTAACTTCTCTCACATATGTTTCTATATATACCAGAAATCAGGATGGTAAATTATATGTCGATCAATATGCCTATTTCCTTAGCTTGTAATTTAACTTATAAAAAACCCAGAATACGATTCTTACTAGGTAGTAACCCGCGCCATGCGCGGTGTAAAATGTTTATATAAATATTAATTAAATATAATTTTATAGTCATTTATATAGATATATAATGTTATTTCAACATTTTCAAAATCTTTTAAAATTGTATATTAATAAATGCAAAACAATTAAATCATATATAGGATAACATTGCTAAAAAATCAGTTATTTTCTATCATTATTGATCGAGTAGAAAATTATGGCATATTATTTATATCTGAATTTATTTTTAAATTGATATGAATAGGCATAAATTCAACTACTATATGTTTATTCAATTAAATGTGTGGTTACTTATTTTAATCTATATTATTCATTAAGTTTAGAAACAAAATGATTTTTCATTACCATAATTTTATTACTGATTGGTATCAATACAAATCAATGAAATTTATTATAATTTTATTTTAGGAAATTTGAATTATGTTTTAATGTTCCTCAGGATTTCATTACCATAATTTTATTTTAGGAAATTTGAATTATGTTTAAATACAATGAAATTTATTATAGCTGTAGTTATATACTATAATAAATATATCTGATAATCATGGTAAGTTGATATAAATTAGTGGTTTTTATTTATATATTATAATTGCTTGTAAGTTGCTTTTTAAGAAAAATAATATATACTTTTTATTATATTATAATCCTTAAGAAAAATAATTTATAATTTTTATTATATTATAAGATTATAATAAAATATTAATAAAGTAAAAGTATTTATAAGTTTTATATTAAATAAAGATTAAAGAATTATAAATATATATAATATAAGATTATGTAAATAAACTATTATGAAGTGATATAGTTATTATTGTAATTCATAAATATAAGTTAAAACGAATAATTATACAGAAAATATAATATATTTTTTCAAGTAAAATTTATTTAATAAACATGATATATATATTAATATAAAATTATTTTATTATATTGGTCAAATACATAATTAAAGTTATATATTTTATGAATGAATAAATAACATGTATTTTAATTAGAGTCTATGAGATATATCATAGTTTTGATTATGTAATAGTGATAATTAATATAAGTGATCAAATCATTAATTAATATAAGTAAAGATGGCACTCTTGTAATAAACACACGAAGTAAATGTTAGTCTTTTAAAAAGTATCTTCAAATAATATATAAAGGATAGTCATATTCTTAAGTTTATAATCATGATCAGTGTGTATTATTATTATTATTTTTGTTATGAGACGCTGACGTAGTTTCCCTCGATTGTTTTAATGTCTTTGTAAAAGTTTAAGGTCTTCTATGTTCGTAGTGTTTTTCATCGGTGATAAAATGAAAATTTCTTTCAAAATCAGATTTTAATCAGGACAAAGACGATATGAGTGAAATTATAAATCAAATACTAAACACTGGGAAATATTTACAAAATGGTTAAGGTACATGACTAAAATGTTTAGCTGAGGAAAGACGTAAAAACTTCTCTATTAATCTGAAACATAATTTTTTTTAATCGTATAGACTTTTAATAAACAAATTAAGAAAGTCCTTACAATATTGCATTTTTGTTAGTGCATTATATGACATTGCGAAACTGAAGTAGTTAATCAGTCTACGCGTGACTATGGAATATATAGACAACCATAGTATATAGCAAAAGTCTAGCTGTTATTTTTATCCACTAGATTTCGAGACTATATACCACATTTTTTTATGGTTTACTTTAAATTAATACAAATCAAACAGTACTGGAGGATTTGATCATATCTTCTTCTCCTCCTATTGTTTACATCACTTAAAATCGATGGTCCCATCTCTATTAAAATTTGAGAAAGTGGGACCCGTCGAAATTTTTAAAAGTAAAGACTCAACAATATTTAGATTAATCGAAAGTCGAAACAGTTCAATAATTCAATTATTATATAGTCGTAATAGGGACCTTAGGACATCTCCAACCCATACTTCATTTTTAGAGTATAAGTTGTTATATATTTGAAGTATGAAGGCGTTTTTCTCTAATGCAATACTCTATATTTAACTTTATTTCTTTTCTACAATTTGCATTATAGTCCTTTAATTATTATCATCATAATTTTAAAGCATAAAACTTTAAAACAAATATAAAACATATTATAAAAAATATTATTTAATAAAATATTACAATATAAAATTACATATGAATAATATTAATAAACACAGAAACTAAATAATACATGATATAAAATTACAAATAAAATATTAAATAACTCATTAGAACTATTTCCATAATGCTCTCATATATGATCAACTAATGCATTTCGAAGTGATAGATGAGCCTCTTTATTTTTTATCTGTAGATTAAGGGTATGACTGGTGAGCAGAAAAGGAACAACGGGAATTATAAGGAAAAGAATTATAAGGAATTATAAGGAATCAGTAAAAAGGAATAAATGCAGAATAGTAATGTAGCAAATTGTTCCAGTGAATGGTAACAAAGAAAGAGGAACGAGTGTTTTAATTAATAATTAAATTTGGCAGAAGAATTTTGCATATAATTGACTTTTTCTACTTCTTCTTCATCTCTTCAAACTCCGACAAAGCATTCATCTAATCTGATAACTGCAAAACAAAAAACCAGTGTCATTTAAAATTTTGTCTTTTTATAGAATACGAAGTTCTTGATATATCCAAGAATTTATATATATGCATGCAGACACTTATCTATTATAGTATAATAAAGATACGAACCTATGATCGACGAGAAGCAGGTCTCTTGTCTGACCACAATTGTGCAGCGATATGATCTCGAACAATTTTCATATAAACTGCGGCCGATGTTTCTTCATTTATTCGTACATCATTTTCATCATCTGAATTATCGTTCTCATTTTGATGCATATGCATACCGTTGTTCTCCATGGCTGCTTCTTCAAAATCAATATCTTTAATTTTGTTCCACCGAATAAAATTATGAAGCCCCATTGTTGCAACTATAACTTTCCTCTGTGTTGCAATATCATATCTTGGAAATTCATTTAAAACCCTCCACTTTTTCTTCCATACACCAAACGTACGTTCAATAACTGAACGTAATGACGCATGCCATCTGTTATACATTTCCTTACTATTTCTTGGAGGCTCACTATTTCTAAATTCTGGAAGATGATATCGTGTACCTTCTTTTCTCTCTTTTCGATATGGAGCTAGATAACCACGTCTATTTGCATAACCAGAATCTACTAAATAATATTTTCCTTCAGGAGGTGTAGGAAACATTGGATCATCTCGTATAGCAGTTTCCAGCACTCTAGAGTCATGTGCTGATCCTGCCATTCCAACGAAACAATATGTAAAAAGCATATCGTAATCACATATTCCTAGAACATTCAGACTTGCTGTTCCTTTTCGGTTCACAAAACGTAATGCATCACGACCTGGAGTCACCATAACTGGTATATGAGTTCCATCAAGAGCCCCGATAAATCCATTAAAATAAGGCAGATACCGTTTATGTCCTTGTAAACTATTGGATATTGCCTCTAACTCAATAGTTGTTCTTGGTCGTAAATAGTCAACTGCCAGTTTTAGCATTGCTCCAAGAACACAATGAAACTTTCTACCTATACTCTCCTGGGCATGGCCAAATCGTAAACCAATGTCACGTTGAGTGTCATTCTGACCACAAAGAATCAAGAAAATTGCAACACTCTCATCAACTTTAATATTATGGGACTCTTGTAATCCATACTTTCTCTCAAGAACTTCACATAAACGGGTAAACGCTTCTGGACTCATGCGAATAAGAGTACGACATGAGATTTCATTGCTGTAGATTTGCTCCCGTATTATTTGCCAACCATTCCCCACACGTTGTTCATTGGATTCTTACAAAAATTTCTTTTGTAATACTCTAATATTGGATGCATGTACCTTTGGATAAATTCTTCTTCTTCCAATAACATTAGTTCCACTATCTCATCTTCTTCTAGATTTTGAATTCCATATGAACGTAGTTCTGTAATACGAACATCCTGCAAGTATTTTAATGAAATTATTATTAACGTAATTCTTAGAAAAAATCCATACTTTTATAAATAAAATCAATAAAATCCATATTAAAATATCAAACACCAACAAAAAAAGTTGGTAAATAATAAATCAAGTAGCAAAGCTTCAAAATACTTAAATAAAAAATCTCATAAGAGTCAAACGAGCTTGTCACCATCACTTCCATCATCAGGTATATTTACTATACTTGATGCATTTCTTGTTGGTTCTTCTAAACTAGAGGATTGCATCCCAAGTAAACTCCTAAAATCAGTTGTAACAGTTCCAGTTTCCATTGAACTACTTCCAATCATTCCAATATTCTGAAAGAGGTTTTGACTTGTCATTAGCAGATCGACATGATGGCACGGATTCCCGTATCTATCTATGCCAAGTAAACTCTCCAAATATCTGATCTTAATTTCTTCACTCTCCAATTTTATAAAGGCTTCACGGACATCAACATCATTCTTCAATAGCTTATTTGCTGTCCACCAAAATACTCCGAGTTGTTCAATTGGTAATTTTTCTAGAACTGCTGTTGCATCACCATATGATAGCTTTTGAATTTTTCGCGAGCGTAGTTCTTCCAAAAAATCTCGACGACTGTCTATTACCCGTTGAAATCCACTCTCCACCGTCGTTTCAAAGTTAGTTCTTCTTCTTGGAGGACGACGGGTCGATGTGCTTCGAACCAACGGTAGGGATCCTTGATCGTTAGTCACATCCGTGATTGGTTCAACACTTTGCTCTTCTTGTGTTTGCTCCATTACTGTGCCATCATTGCTAGCTAATGCAGGTTGAATCTGCTGGAGTTGTTGCCCAAGCATATGCGGAGAATAACGTTCATCTTGATCCACATCATGTTCACCAAAAATTTGGTCTAACAAATCTTTGAACGGCAACGGTTTTTTTTGCAACACACGAACAAATTTTCCTTTATTTCCATACTCCTGAAAGTGATAGCAATAAAAAAAATTAGTAGCTAAAAAATTATAAACAAGAAAGATATGTAATCGTATATGCAAAAAGAATTACCGTAATCCGATCAGTCCACCAAGCTTGGGTCATATCTATTTGTCCAGTAGATGGATCAACTGCAACTCCAGTGCGCTTTATCAATTGACCATTAACAATCCATAGTTTGCGTAAGTAACCAATTTTGCTAGTTATTTCTGTATCCCAAGAAATCTTTTCTCCCATCAACTCAAAGTATTTGTTTTCAATTCTTTTTCTAGCAGCAACATCTGGCATCCTACTACGGTAGTCATCTGCTCTTAGCTCCTCAATGACAAGTTCAAGCATAACTTGACAATTTTTATCCTTCCACAGATACTAAAGTACATATCTTCCAATAGTTAATTGAAAATACTTCATATTAATCAATTGATTATTGCAGAAACAAATTATATAAACATAACTACCTGGCCTTCACGATTTGTTCCACCATCAGCTGTGGTTCTTGCCTCATCACTTGATTGACCTCTCCGACGGACTCCACTTTTACTTTTTTGAGTTGACATGCATGATACCTATAACAAATATACATGAAAGAAGTCTTATTATCAATCATCGTTGACATAGAATAATTATAATTATAAAAACATGATTTACCTTTTCTTTCTTGCTTTTGCCGATGTATTGGGTTAGCAAGCAAGAAGTTTTGATGAAGAGCATATATATTGAAGAAGACAACCTAAATTGAACGTACTTTAAAATGTCAATTTTCTATAAGTTTATTTACATAAAATGTATATATACCAATTTTTATAATTTTCCTTTTCATTCCTTGTCAAATTTGATATGGAATATATTTGTTCTTGATTCCTCATATAAGAAGGAATGGAAGGGAATTAGATGGGTCCCATATGTAACAAATATTATTTGTGACTGGTAAAAAAATTTAGGAATGAAGAGGAATGTGGTATTCCTTACGGTTCCTTTTCCCAATTATGGTCACCAGTCACACCCTAAGAGATAAAAAGTGTTGAAATCAGGTATTTTCATTTGTTGTCATTTCAACTTTTGGAGCTTGTGTTGATCTTGTATTTTTAATCGGTGCATTGATATCACGTTCATCTTCGATCTTAACAAGCAAGAATCATGCAAAAAAAGAACTCAAGAGCAAGAACCTTCAACTCCACTAAATTCGTTTGGACGATATTTTGATGATCTTGAAAGTTCAAGATCAAATTTACCTGAATATTAGTACTGTTATTGTATTTTAATTTGTGTAATATTTATGAGTTTATATATTTTGTTATTTTCTTTTGTATTAAATTTGGTTAATGTAATGTAGAATTATGCAATATTTTTTTATATTAATGTTTTTTAATTTTATTCTTAAAAGTGTTCATATAAATATATACAAAATTATATTTATAGGCATATACATTTAAATATTTATGAGATATAAATTGATATAGATTAAAATGATAAAATCTAAAATTAGAAAAAATATTTATGTAATATATAATTTGTAAGGACTGAAGTGCAATAAAAATGATACTTCAAATTTGGAGTTGTACTCCAAATATAGAGTATCAATTCAATACTTCAAATTTGAAGTTTTAGAATATTTGGTTGGAGTGAAAAAACTTCAAATTTGAAGATATAGAGTATGGGTTGGAGATGTTTTTAGTTAATTACCTAATTCTTTACGGGTCCATAGTATAAAGAGATATACAAACAAATAAACAATGTAATTAAAGATACAGCAACAACACCAACAATTGCAACAATAACTTAAGAACTTATATCCATCTTTTTGGGTGTAATTCAACCACTAATTTTATAAACATCGTACATATTACACCCTACAGGTACAGACTAGGTACATACATACCCACTTTTATGATAAATTGATCATTAATAGATTAATAGCCGGAAATATATAGTATATTGTTACATTACATGAGAAAAGTCAGCCTTTGGTTCAACTATTTGTAGGTGATCCTCTCTAATACAGCTAATTAAAAGATCGAATCTTAATAAATACTTCACATTATATATATATATATATATATATATATATAGTGTGTGTGTGTGCGCGCGCTTTGTTTTGTTTGCACAAATCTGAATAACCAGAAAAATAGGAATATGCCTAAAAGAAACAGCAACAAAATTCCAAAAACAAAAAAGATGCAAAAAACAGGTAGGGTAATGATGATGTAAAGCAGTATATATATGTGTGTGTATATATAGCCACCATCATATGATTCATATCAGTATATCATCATACTTTTCATATGCTACACTGCCTACACATTCACATATATATATATATATATATATGTATGATAGATATGTAAGTATGGACAAGACCTTCATTATCAAAAGCCTTTATGTCTTCTTCAGTCCTTTTCTGATTTGCTAAATTTAATATTCAGATCTGATCACTCTAACCCTAAAACTCAATTTTCTTTTATCCATGTGTGTAAGCAATCGTACATATAAATAATTAACGGAAAAAAAATTTATCTTTCTTGTTTTTTTTTCTCCGAGGGTCCACATCTACTTTTATGTTTATTTAATTCGGTCCTGCATTTTATCCCGGATTCAGAATTGAGATATGGTGATCGAACGAACTCCAACGAGACCATTGTACTTACGTCTTTGAACATAGTATGTGTATTGAAAGTTCCTTAAACTTCAAAGCATCTTCGAGGATATGATTATGCAACAGACTTATTGTATATACCTATACGTAGATCTACTGATCTACATGAGTACATGTTCGGAAAAAACCTATGTATATAATAATAATAATATGAAATGAGACAATACGTATAAATACATTATATCAAATCAGAATAAGAGTCGCAGAAATTAACCTTTGTAAATGAGTATAAAATTAGAAAGAGTAGATGGAAAGAAGCTAAGATAAGGTTAGATTTAAACTTATGGAAAATTGAAATGAGCGAGGTAGGCCAACTAATGGGGTCGTATTTTAAGATGATGACGTTTCCCATTTTTATTCCTACTGTGTAACAAACTTATTAATTTCTCTGTTTGGCTTTTTCTTTGGTTATACTAATTTATAATATATTCTCCGAAATTTTCGCATTTATTTACTGACACCAAAAAGAAAAAAAAATACGTAACATTGTTAATCTTACAAGACTTTCGATGAGTTAAATATCGTCACGTCATGATTTTAGATTTATTATCAGTAAACTACTCAGTTTGCTATGAAATGAAACACAAAAACTAAAACTAGTTTATTGTAGCAATATGTTGGTTATTCAGTGAGTACATTAATTGGATTAGATGCGTTTGATATTATTTGATGGATATATATGCTAATATGCTCATGTTTGATGTTTCAGCTTAGAGATATCTTATTCCTACCATGTAAATATATCCACGGAGCTTTTAAAAGATCATCATTTATAACTTACTATTTTTCCATCTTTTCATGAACATTATATTCAAACCTATACAAAAACTGTGAGATACCTAGAAATCACCTAAACAAACAAGTATTACATTGAGTTAATATATATTAGTACTGTTTAGTATTAGATCAGTTATCAATGTATATATATAATAGATTTATTTAACAAAATAAAATATAAAGTAATAAATATGTTTTAAGGATGATGAAATGAGTGTGTTTGTGCATTGAAGTATTCGTTAGGTTAGAACAAAACCTTTAAAACCCAATCCAAGCCAAACGAAAAAGAGTCATACCTGAACTTCTGCCTAAACCACCAAATGAAAATGAGGTCGCCAAATCTTATAAAAAGTTAGTAGCTTCGTTATTTCGGCTTTCAAAAGAAAGAAAAAAACTAGATGTGAAAGTATCTTTAATACAATGGTGGTATAGGTCAATATATATACACTTTATTTTGTAAAATATATCAAGATTTTTAAAATATCTATAATTAAAAATTAGGTCGTAAAATTTAGCTATTCATGGAGAGTTAGGTCGTATAGAGGTTACTCACATTTCTATATATACCATATTTGTTTAAATGGTCAAAACTCAACTTCAACTTAGAGAACCCAATTTGCCACTAAACTTTAATTAGATTTTAAAATGAATTTAACAAATCCATTGTCATTTTGAAATGTTTATTTCTCAGTAAAAATATTCAAATAAATATCTTCTAATGAAATTTAGTTTTCCAAATGTCTGATGGTTAATTTATGTACATACGTGTTATGTTAGAATCTTGGCAACTTTTTTTTCTTTTGCAAATGAACTACTAAATATAATCAAAAACCTTACGGCCGTGCATTCTTTATAAATAGGCGGCATCACTTCTTTGTACAAAAAAATGTGTCATATATTCTTAAGAAGAAAATCAAATATCTTAATTTAGTTTGAGGACTGAGCCACTGAGGAGTCTTGGACCATGGAAATATCGTAACATTTTAGATATAAAATAATTCTATTGCGAGATATTCTATAAATACCTAAACTATAAAATTAAAAACCAAATAGGAAAAATATGAGAGATAGAGAATAGTTTTTCAAACTAGATATTTTGAGATACGTGTTGGTTTATAGATAGTCTAGTTTTACTTTAAACATATAAACTTAATTAAACAATTGAATTATCTTTAAATATTAATATTATTTATATTAGACTCCATTTGAGAAACTCTACTAATATAGATGTCCTAAAACTTTTTGAGAAATAGTGATGTATAAATAGTTCTAAGAAATATATCCATTTCAAGCTCTAATTCTAATACATAACCTATATTTCTTCTAATTAATTGAAAATAGTAATTATCATTTTATCATCCAATAAAAAATATATTATGGACCATGATATTCACAACCACAACTTCTTAAATAAGAAAAAATATCTTATTATCTTTTGTGGAGAAAAAGTGTCGTTATTATCAAATATTGTTCACTTAGAAAAATAGGACGCACTTTTTCTAATCAAAATGTCTTGAAAATGTTCTTGAAACAGATTAAAATAATAATAATGTCCTTAGATGAGAAGAATTAATGATTAATACATTCTTGTATATATAGCAATACAAGTCCAGATATAGTACAAAGTGCTCACTCTGTTTTTTAATGATTGATGTTTTAAAATTCTAACAGATGTTTTAAAAATTTGAAATAATCATTTTACCTTCTAACTAATGATATTGATTTGTTTTTTCATCATAAAAAAACTAAATAAATGGAGATAAAACATGTAATATTCAACCAAATATATATGCATTGAAAATATCAAGCATTGTTCTTTTTAAAATATAATTTTTTCTTCAAAACATCAATCCTTTAGAGAAAAAAGAGAGACTATATACTTTTATTTAAATTAATAAAATTATGAAATGGTCAGTTAGTAGAAAAAGCAGTAGTTAAAATAGACTGTTTATTACTAGGTTTTGCAAATATACGGCGGTATGGAAAAAACCATGAGAATATAGACAAATTCATGTAATTCATCAAAGGTAGGGCCAAATTTTTGTAATTCCCAGAGCCTATCAAGAAAAAAAAAAGAAAATTCAAAGGATGTAACTTTCCCTAAATTCATTGAAAATCAAAAGTGTTAATTATGATGATACATGAGTCTTGGAAATAGGCAAATAGCTAATCTTTAAATCAGCTAAAATACAGCTATGTGTCTCCGCCAATGATATTGAAAGATATATGATTCATAAATCAACATTTTTAATACATCCATTGAATCATGAAATCATATTGTTAGTTGAGTTTATAAAATAAGTAATAAATTTGTATCACAACATTAAATTATCAATAAAAGAAATGTAGACATCTGAATAGTGGAGTGTTTATACGGGATCACGGATTACAAATTTACAATCATGACTGGAGTTGTAATTGTTGTTAGAATGGAACTTTCCTTTTCTTTTTTTTGACTCGAAGAAAATGTTTACAGGGAAACTTAATGATGGGTTTCAAAATAGAATAATTGCAATTCATGAATGAAGTTCTCTAAAGCGGATTCGTCGATTCTGCTTTTTCCAAAATAATACTATCAGAAATATCATGAAATGAAAAAAAAAAAAAAAAATCGACTGGACTCAAACGGAAACGGCTAATCTATGATTAATGTATTCACTTGCTTCTTCTTGGAGTATTTAAGTATTTCACAGTTGTACTCAGACAGACTATACAATGGTTTTATTGGTAGTAGAGAAGATACGTCACCTGGGAAATTTCGATATGGTGGTTGGGTTAAGGCATGACAAAGTGGTTGATTTTGAAACCAAAGGTTGGGTATATAATAATTTATAGCCTGAAAATCATGATTAAGGAATTAAATAAATCTACTAAAGAAAAAGCCAAAAGGAAGAGGATAAAAAAGGTAAAATGGGAGTGGAAATAATTAGTGTTGCCAGGTCCCAGAGGTGTTGCATTACTGTTTCCCCTTTAATTAAATTTATTTGGGAATCTAAGTAACAATAAAGGTAAGAAACAAAAAACTAGGGGGTGTGCTTTAAAAACATACTATTTCACATAAATGCTGGGATCCTGTTACGGTCTGTTACCCATTGCATCAACAAATCATTTTTTAAAAAGTGAAAAAACTTTCACGTATCTGTATTTATGTTTATTTCGGTGAAGATGTGATAGACTGGTTTAGTTAAAATTGACGTGATACAGTAGTGTTATATAATAGTATCACCCCAATGTAAGAGAAGAAAATGGTTAAATGATCTATGGAAGCTAAAATTACTAACTTACCAAGTTACCATACAGAACTCAAACTTTAGCGTAAAAGACTTGTAAACAAGCGTAAGGGCTTCTTAAGATATGGAAACAATTTGCGATATTAGTACTGTCAAGTACACGTTATTTTAAACATTACTAAATTATAAGAATTTATACATGGCTCATAGCTAAATGAGCCATGGTTCAAGCATACTTTCAGAATAAATGTTTTATGGAGTATTTGTTGTTGGCCACACGGAACTATCTATTGAAATAGTATGAAGAATTGATGATAAATATGTACAGTTCTCTTTACTTAACCTAAAAGATGATGCAACTTGAATAGTATCTAGATAGATTGATGGACGTTACACAGCTTGTGATTGAGCTATGATAAGTTGGTGAACTCAAAGTATGAAAGGGAATTCGCACAACACATCAAGCTTGTTCATTGTCTTATTGAATTCTTCTTTCGTGGTTCTATTGCTAGATCTTATTTTTGGGGTTTCTTACATGATAAGAACTCTGTCTTCAAGCGAGCTTGTATCCTCATCATTTCCCCTTCCTTTTGAAAATGTTATGACTCTATAACTTGCTCATCTACATGAAAAAGAGTCAAGTCAGCAATATTAAAACTAGATGGAATGTTTAACTCACCTAGCATCTCAAAGCAATATGCGTTATCGTTGATGCATTCAAGATTTTAAATGGTCCGTGTCCATGGAATGCTACCTTTGATTTCTTTTGATTTGGAAATACTTATAGTTTCATGTAGCCAAACCCAATATCATGATTAATGATGATCTGTCTCTTTTTTTTTTTTTTGTCAGTTTGTTGCTTTTATTGCATTGTCTTCTTCTCTATATTATCTTTTATTTTTAGTGAATTTATTTTATTTACTCGGCTTTGCTAGATCCATATTAATCAACTTGATTGCTGTGGGAGTGACAGTGGATAATGAACTAATGGAGTGATAACAATTTATGATATATATTATTCAAACATAAACATACTAATCTGATTACAATACCAAGAAAAGCAAAGAGAAGTTGACAATGTTGCAAGTTACAACTATTCTTACTAATCCTTAAACAAAATTCAATTTATTTGTAATATAGACATTTGTAGACGACTAGGAAGTTGTTGTTGTGGTCTTCCTTAGATTAGGAAGTTGTTGTTGTGTTCTTCTTTGGTTTTATTGTCAAAGGAAATTATAGTTTCTTTTTCTCTCGGTTTAAAATTTTGTGATTGTTATTTGTTATCTTTTCTATCTTTACTTTTTGTCTACAAACTTCAAAGCTATTTTTATAAGATTTTTCACTTTTTTTTTCATTTTAAACTTATATTTTTGAGTTTTGGTCTTCTTATCTATTGATATGTATTTTTCTTTTAGTTTTTTAATATAGTATTTTTTTGGTAGAATATATTTTTTTGGAAAATCGACTAATTTAAATATAAAATAATTAAATCGAAATGGATCCGATAAATTGATTCTAGAGTATTTTTTATTTTAAAATATTCGTATTGAACCAAATCAAAAGATAATCAACTCAAATCAAACTGATTTTTCGGTTTATATTAAATTTGTAACAAAACATAAACTCTCTAAAATTTCAAATTAACCAAATTAAACCGGATTGGATATCCAAACTCCTATACACTATGCCTAATATAGATGATAGCCAAAACAGATTGCATTAGATTGAAAGTGAACATGAAGAATAAAAAGAACATAAATCTAATTGGTAGTTTCTTTAGTAAGTAAAGATTTTTGGAAAAAAATTATCATTAAAAATTATTTTTTTCTCAAAAAATTTGGTAATGCAATAAGTTATACTTTATTATTTTCACGGACATATTTTCCATGTAATTTATTTTGTATAAATAAAGATAGTCGTTTAAAACAAATAGAAGAAACTATATTTGGTTAATTACGAAAAATCGACATAGTCCACTTAGTATATATATGTCACGGATAGGGGAAAAAAAGGTGGGGAAATAAAGTGATAGAAAAAGGGTTTTGATAACTTGATTGCTGTTGAGGGAAAGTATCATCAGCTTTTGGTTTCGGCGATAGGAAATCGACACAACCTCCCCACCCCCCACTACCTTTTCGTGTTACATTAATTCCATTTTTAATACTCGTAGCAATGTAGCATTACTCTCATAACACACACACACACACACACACGAATAATCGAGTATTACTTTATTCAACAAAACAAAAATATTGAATAGGGGGTTCCACTTCCACATCTCTTAATTAGTAAAAAACAAACAAAAATTTGTTTTTTTTTATAAGTTTAACCATGCATGCTGTTAATCTGTTTACACATATGTAGAGTTGTTGAAACTTTCTTTTGTAGTATATGTAATTAAAATATAGTATATTAAAGATACACAACTAATATGTAAGATATACAAAATTTAACATTCATACCAAAAATGTAAGTTATAATTGCATGCAAAGGTTGAAATTATTCTGGTTTTACGATATTGAATAACAAATGACAGAAGATTATCAATATATCCTTTTTTCTGTTATTATTTTATAATGGATATTAAATTTATTCAGAGGAAAATTTCTTATACTTTTTAGCAGACAATGATAAAAAAGGAAAAACAATGTTGTGTCTAGTTTTAACTGAAACCTATTAATATACTAGCAAAATGTGCTAGATTACATTTACCTTTTGTCACAATCTCAATCGGACCCATTAACAATCTCAATCGGACCTATTAATATACTAGCAAACTGCTCGTACCACACCATAAGTTTCAAATGTGTGCAGCGTAATATTAATTGCAATGTAAAATGAATAAAACATGTGTAATTACGTGTTCAGTACAAACCGTATAACATATAAGTGGCAATTTTAAAAGATGCGTGATACAGTTTTTAAAAAGAAATTGTAAATCGAGACAATATTTACATACGAATGAGTCGTCACTATTACAGAACTCATAATGTATTTGGCTGTCCTCAAATTTACCAGCAGCTAGGATAATTGCATACATGCGTACAAAGGAAGAGTCATCTTCTTATATTCGTTTTTTTAACCGTACACTTGTTTTAAATCCTCGATTCCCTACCTTTTTTTTTTTACTCTGTTTAACTTTTATTTTATTTTTCTCTTTGTTTTAACTTTCACTTTTCTTTATGTGAATAGACCAAACGGTCAAATATTTGGGTCCCCCGTCTTTTGCATGATTTTTAGTAATTTTAACTAAAGGTTTGTGATTTAAATGCGGTTAATAAAGTAAAGCTTAAAGTCTCATAATTACAGCATGGGGATAAAGTTTTAATCTTTAAATAGCTTATACTGTTGTTATCATTTCCATTCAGATAAATTACTGCCATTGCATACTTTTTCTTTTAATAAAAAATAAAGAATTCTCAGCCTTTATATTTATTTTTTGTCCTTTAGTGGTCAGTCTAAATATTTGTTTTCCCCCTATTTACTGACATAATATTAGTACTTAAATAAGCGGATCATACAATGATGTATTATGAAGTTTTTTAATTTAATTAAAATTTTAATATACCACGTTTGTATTTTTACTTTTTTCATAAGATAGTACAATATACCCCGATGGTCCAGAACGAGGAGTATAAGATTTACTTAAGACACGTGTTGATTACCTATTGGTCAAGAGTCAGTTTCCACTAAAAATAAAAAAACGAAATAAAAAAGGAATAATCCATTTTCGGATAGTGCCGGATATTCGACGGTAGTGGAGGACAAAAGCGTAATTCTTCTTTTACCAGTTACTGACACGTCTCCGTAAAAAGGATTTACCACCACGCTGAGATGAAAAACGACAAAAATGTCGTCATTTTTTAAAAAAGTTAAAAAACCCATCTCCCGTTAAACGGTAAAAAATAAGAAAAACAATTACCACGTTACCACGTAATATCTGACATGGCATTAAGAGTGCCTAGTCAGCTTTCATCTTTTGGGCCTCTTCAGCTTCTGATCTCTCTTCCTTTATAAAGATTAAGCCAACCTCCTCTTTACCCAGACACACCATCTCACCCACACCAGAAAAATAACATTTATCAGAAAATACGTTTTCTTCTTCTTCTTAAGAGTTCATTTTTATTTTCTCTCTCTCTCTAGATTTGTCGCTTACCTTTAAATTCTCCGGCGATGAATCTCGCCGGGAAAATGAATATTCCGTTGATTATGTCCTCTGTTTCCGTCTCTAGTAACGCTGTCTCCGACCATCGCCGTCATGTATTCCGTGAAAATCGTCGCCGATCCGTCTCCTAGACTTTTTGTTTTTGTTTTTTCCTTCTGTGGTAGTATTATTCTTTGCTTCGTTTTGTGAAAGAAATGATCCGCTGAATTGAAGAAGACTGTCTAGGTTTTCTTCTGGTTTTAGCTGAGAGGTTTTTGTTAGATTCTTCTTCTTCTTCTTATTGAATCCAATTTTTGAAAAATTTTGACGATATTTTTCCTTTTCGTCGGAGAGATCTGAGTGTAAATTGAAAACAAATTTGTGAAAGTCGTTGAGAGAAAATTTGAATTTTCTGCGTCTGTGTCTATAGCTACTTTGAACGAGAATTTGACTTGGACCAAGAGAGAAGTTAGATCTTCAGTCGTTTTTGGTAAAGCGATGCCGTTTACGATGAAGATCCAGCCGATTGATATCGATTCACCTGCCGTGAGAGAGACGACAGCTCGACCGGAGGCAGCTGGCAAACCGGTGCTCAAATCTCGGCTCAAGCGTTTGTTTGATCGGCCGTTCACGAACGTGCTGAGAAGCGCAACCTCCGAGAAACCGTTCGCCGCCGCCGTCGAAGTTCAATGCGGAGGAGGAGGAGGAGGCGTGACGGAGTTCGAGCCGAGTTCGGTTTGTTTAGCGAAGATGGTTCAGAACTTCATAGAGGAAAACAACAACGAGAAGCAAGCCAAATGTGGACGTAACCGCTGCAATTGCTTCAACGGAAACAACGATAGCTCCTCCGACGATGAATTAGATCTGTTCGGTGGTTCGACTGATTCTTTCAACGGTGGATCTCCTTGCGACGCTTCTGATCATCTCAAGGTATGAAACTACACCGTTTCATCTCTCTCTCTCTTGACTCTCTCTATTAGTGTATGTTAACGGAATTGTATGTAATCACAGAGCTTGATCCCATGCGCGACCGTCGCCGAGAGGAATCTGTTAGCCGACGCGGCGAGGATTGTAGATAAGAACAAATCAGTCAGACGTAAAGACGATATGAGGAAGATCGTCAACGAAGGACTCTTATCTCTTAATTACGATTCTTCAATCTGCAAATCCAAATGGGAGAAATCTCCTTCTTTCCCAGCTGGTAAAGATCTCTCTGCTTCTTTTTCTTTTTATTTGACTCTTCACGAAACCTCCGTGACTGATTTTAAAACTGGATTTTCAGGTGAGTATGAGTACATAGATGTGATCGTTGGAGAAGAAAGATTGTTAATCGATGTTGATTTCCGATCGGAGTTCGATATAGCGAGGCAGACGAGTGGTTACAAGTCGTTGTTTCAATCTCTACCGTTCATCTTCGTCGGAAAATCCGATCGGTTAAGTCAGATCGTCTCGTTGATCTCGGAGGCGGCCAAACAGAGCTTGAAGAAGAAAGGGATGCATTTGCCTCCGTGGAGGAAAGCCGAGTACATGCGATCTAAATGGCTTTCCTCTTACACCAGAGCCTCCGTCGTTGCCTCCGGTGACGCCGAAGAGCCGCCTGCTGCGGCGGCCGCGGCCGAGCCGGAGCTAGATTGTGTAGAGCTTGAGCTGGTTTTTGAGGAGAAATCTTTGTCTCCGGTAGTGATTCATCCTTCCTCTCCTTTTCCGTCTGTCGTCGACGGCGGCGATGATGATGTGGCGGTGGAGAGAGAAGTGAAGGCCGTCGTCACCGGATTAGCTTCACTCTTCAAGGAAAAGCCCTAATAAAAAAATTTTGGAGTTTTTTTTTTTTTACCTTTTTCTAATTTTCGTTAATTTCCCCAAGGTAAAAAACCATATATTATTCCCCTTCTTTTTGTCTTTTTTTCTTGTAGTTGTTTTTTTTGACCTCTTTTGTCTTTTTTTTCTTCGCAAGGGGTTACTACTTTGTACTTACTACCGTTCACGGTGAAAAAAATAAATAAAACTATTTACTATTCTCAAAAATAAATAAAAATGTTATCTCTAGAATTTTGGACTTACGAAACTCAAAAACACCTGAGAAACTGTGCAGTGGTATGGATAGTATTTTTAATTTAACTGAAAATTTATTTAATCACTGTAAAATCTTAAGGAGATAGCGTTTAAAATATGTAAGCACATAAGGGAACAGAAGAGTATTGACACGATCTTTAATTTAACTTCTCATCTTTTCATAAAAACCTTGCAGTTGTTTTATTAGCAATATAAATTAAACGTTACGAAAATTTGTTTACTAATCTGTTTGGTTTATTTTTTTAATGACGACAGCTTTGAGAGAAGAGAGAAGCTCGTGGGCTCTCGATAGCCGTGGAGTGCCAGAGTTGTTCTTGAACAACGTCTCATATTCTCTTTTTTGCTTTTCATCTTTTCACCTTTTTTTTGATAAGTTAATTAATGATTTTCTTTCGTTACTCATTTTACTGAGCAACAAGTTTTAAATATTTCCCAAAAAAAAATTTAACACGCTCCATTCTAGGTCAATTGCCAATTGGCTCCGCAATATACATTGCTTAGGTAGGGGTTTTTTGGGGTTTTTTAGTATGAGAAAGCTTAGATGGATAAATAAATCAAATTAATATGAATACTTAATGTAAATTGATGCGTTATATGTGTATATATAAATGCATGCTTGTGAGGCATTATGTATAATTATGTAATTCGGATGTTAATTGGACTGATATTTTGTTTCTACGAGAACAATAAATTTTGGGAGAATGGATTTTTTTGTTTATTTGTCATGGTGTATTTCGAATTTAGAAGGAGAAAAAGAAAAAAAATTCAGTGACTCGTGGTTGTAACACGTGCTAGATATTTGTACACTCAGTAACCATTGCCCATTGGCATACCATATTATATTATTCTGCAGGATTTCTTAATTTAAGCATAATTCACAATTCTGACTCTATTGTGAATACATTAAATCATTTTTAGCTTGTTGTTTTCAAGATATAAAATATTATATCGCTTTCACTATAAAATATATTTTGGTTGAATATACATTGTTTAAAATAGTAGAATTACTATATCTATAAATTAAGATTTTAGTATAAGTCACCATAGGAAAATATTTTGTCTAAACATAATTTTTATGGGAGTGAAAAATAATAAATATTTTTTTAATTGAAAATGTATAACGCGGTCAAAGTATTTAACTACTTTTGTTTCACTGTAACTGGATAAAATTGTATTATTTGAATTGATAAATTTTCATTTCAGTACCATTGAAAATTAGTGAATCATTTTGATTGATCATTATTATTTTTTGTGTGGTTAAGGTTAGTACGTAAAATTGTTACGCAACAATAAAATTATGTGGTTAATGTAAATTTAAGGGGCTGGTTAACTAAATAAAAAATGATCAATAAAATTATGGTTCACAATGGATTCAACACTCTTTAGTCAGTTTCATGAGGAAGAACAATTCTGCTGCAGATTTTTGATGATATGCTTCATCTCAGACTTTATTAACATAAATCAAACGAGGTTTTGCTGTCGTAAATGATATGAAATTTTAATTTAAGATATATTCAGTTACATAATATTTTTTGGATATGTTCAAATCAATTAAATTCAGTGGAAAAAATAATGTCGAAGATGGGTTATGCAACTTCTTTTAAAACAAAATTTCTAGTTCTAAATCTATTCGTTTAAAAATTTAGCATTGTTTTCAATAAAAAACAATAAAAATAGTTATAATAAAAAGGAATATATAAAAAAGATATCATCATCTATACTAAAATCACCATTTTAAAAAATTTCTAATTCTTATATGATTTAATTTTGTAATTCTTTTATAAATGAATTATAAACGGCTTGATCTTTTCTAAAAAATATATAACAATTTTTTCAAAATTTACTTAAAATCAATACAAATATATTTTGTATTTCGATCATATTTTTAACTTCAAATTTATCGACATCAAATTTTCTTAGACCTAAATTTAATTTGATGATCTATTAGATGGCAGATATTGGATTTAACAAATGATATTGTTACATCCTTTTTCAATCTACTTAATTGGCATGGTCTGATTCGAGCTTTAAAACGGAAAATTAAAATGGAATTTTTGGAAATAGTTAAAGCAAAAAAAAAAATTCTCCATTTCTGTCGAAGCCTAAACCAACTTTTAACATGGACAAAACTGTGTTCCAATCTTTTAGTGATATATGTGAAAATTTATGTTTTTCCTTATGAACACATACATATATGATACATGTAATGCATCACAATCATTGATGTGGGGGCACTAGTCAATTCATCCATAACTATAGTATTTATTATTATTGTTATTATTATTTTAGATGTCATTTATCAAACGTATTGTATATTCGAATTATTTGACAATAGGGTAGGGTCGGTTACAACAATTTCACAAGCCGTGGGGTCTGATTCCTTTTCTTATTACCATCCACTCTTTTTTTCTGGATTTGACATTATTTGACAGTATTTGCACGGGTTACAAGATTTATTTTATATCCCTATATCATTTATTAATATAACAACCCTATATTATTTATCAATATCATATTATATATTTTAGTTACGTTTCTCTTCGTTACCAATAAAGAAGAGAAAGTAATAAACCATGGGATAGATTAAGGGTCTATAGGTTGACAAAAAAAAAAAAAAGGGTCTATAGAAATTAGAAAACGACTCTCCACCCACTCATTTAAATAGTGTTGGAGATATCTTTCTTTGTTAATTGCTTCATCGCATGAGTTTAGGTTAATGAGACAATCAAGGTTTTTGCCCTAAGAGATAGAATAGAAATGGTTTATTACTTTTAAATATTTTAAAAACTACTATTGCTTGTTCACAACCAACTTGTTCTAGTGTTGCAATTATTATCATGATTATTTTTGAAACCCCCACATGAACGTTACAATGATTTGTTTATATTATATGGTTATGCCTATGTGTAGAGAGAGAGAACAAGATAAAGAAAGCATCTTTTTTATAAGCCAACATTGATCATTATACATTTTCGAAAGTGCTTTTCTCAAAGTTGAAATTGAAACTTACTACTTACTCTCTTGTACGTTTTTCTCCCCATCTCTCTTTTACTAACTTTTAGAATGTACTTTCTTCTTTGAACATATTTGGTCAAATTAAGTTTTTGTTCGCAAGCTAGGTTATTTAGCATGATACTTGAAGATGTTGTGAGAGGATAATTCAACGCATAATATTATTTAAAATCCTTCTATATAGATCCTTAATTTATACGAATTCATAATAGTTTTCCTATTTGATTTATTTATAAGTGAATGTATTAATATTTATAAAGAAGAATGGAAAAGAAAGGAGACACGGAGGAGATGTGAAGAGAGACTTATCCACTTTGACATAAGACTTGGAATATTAGGTGACAACATGTGATTCCTCTCCTACACTCTCCCTTTTCTTTTCTTTTTTCTTTTGCCTTAAATTCATTTTTCTTATTTATTAAGATCAAAGAATTACTCAAGTTCATCATCCTGAACTGGTCGTACTCGCATTATAATGTTCCTCTATTTTCTTTTTTCTATTTATCTTTTGATATTTGTTTGTGTATAAACTAAAACTTCCAAAATCAATTTTCGAAAACTGTAGTTATATACGGTTAACTAGAAACAACATTACCGATTGATTAGAAATAATGGGTTTATCAGTAAAAGGTACTAATTCTATATTATGTATCTATAATTTTGTATGTAAACGAAATGTAATCTATGTATCTAGACATGAATAATCCAACCCACAATACACAAGTTAATCATAAAATAATATATGTAGAAAAATCATATTTCAGTCAACTATAAAAACAAGAAAGTTTCCATCATTTTAAAGACATTATGAAAAAATGTTTTCCATTAAGACAGTTGTGAGCTTTTTTAACCTTTTACCCTTAGCGGTTTAGCCAATGAATAATATAGGTTCTTTCTGATATTTTTTTTTATTTCTCAACGCATACAGATATTTTGTGGGTTTCCAACAAAAAAAAAACCCAAGGTTTCCTAATCAAACTTAATCTACGCTCGAATTTTTTTTATGCAAAAAATTGTCAATGACGTTTAACTATTTAAGTTATATAGATACAAAAGAAAACAATGTGTAAAAATATGATCATTATTTTGAAAACAATATTAAGTGGGTTGGGTACAAACTAAGTAAAAGAACTTCACCCTCTTGTCGGGTTTTTGGATAACTATAAACAACTTATGAATATATTTATTTTAGCTTCTGAATATTATCTGTTAAGATCAATAATGATTTACATAAATCCAAAACCAAATGTTTAAAACATATAAACAATGTAGTGTTGCTTGTGGAGGCAACATGATTATTAATAAAATAAACATGGAATCTGAATTCTCAGACTTCTGATTTGATTTTCTTATTGTGCAGATCTTTAAACCACACTTTATACTATCAGGTCCAAAGTATCAGACAGCTTGCAAGCTTGAGTTAAATATCTACTCCATTGAACAAATAAATGAGAAAGTAAAATTCAAGGCAAATTTCCAAAGAGAAGCTTCATTAATTTCTGTAATCTATGAAACTGTGTTATCTGCTGAAGAAGCAAAAGCACTGACAGCTAGGGAGAAAGTGATGACACTCTTAATGGGACTCAGAGGTTATTCATTAGAAACCTATTTACAGAAATTGAAAGATCATATAATACTATTTAATACACTCATTAATTGTTGAGAAATATATAGGATAATAAAAGCTACAAAAATGAACTCAGGATTCTCTACTAGGAATCAGAGATATATCTTGTAGTTGTAGGTGCACTTTTAATTTGGTTCGTATTCATCTCTGAACTCTGATGAAACTATAAAACTATTTTTTTTTTTGCTTTTGCACACCTGAAAATCATAAATATAGCTTCCTGAAGTCTTTATATTGATCACCTGTAATAATAGGTTTTTATCGCCCCAATTTGAAGCAATTTAAAGCCCACTCAATAGTGGATGGGCTATATTTATATTAACCCATTTACATAGTCGAAATACTTTTTTATTTTATTTTTTTCTCTTATAGCAACGTTAAATAACTGAGAATAATAAAAGATGATTTCTTTGTCAAAAAAAAAAAAAGATGATTTCTTGTAGCCAGTCACATAGATCCTCTTTCTTCACTTTAAATTTCCCAAACATGTACCGAAGTGAGCACAAGTAGCAAAAAGCCCAATTCGAACAAACAAACAACAATACAAAAAAAAACTCAAACTTTACGAGCCAAGGTTCTCTGTTTAGTGGCGTGTTGAACCACTTTCTCCTCAACGTGTAACCCTTTCCTGCGTCGCACGGCGTTGATGAGCTTCCGCGCCGTGTTTGGAAGCACGCTTGCTCCATCACCAAACTCTTCGATCTCTTCTTCCGTTTTGGGAACAAAGAACGGATCTTCCTCAAGCATTTCCCAATGGCTCAGAACCATCAGAGCACTCGCACCTCCTGAGGTTCCTTTTCTCAGCTCGTCTGCAAAACCGAAACTTTCTGAAACGGGCACGTACGCATGGACCGTGAACAGAGACGACCCTTCTTGCATTTCTTCCTTGAGAACTCTAGCTCGTCTTCTGCTCAGAACCGCATACATCGGACCAAGATACTCCGGTGCGGTGTTTAGTTCGCAGAAGTACATTGCTTCAACTATCCGTGGGTTTGTCTGAAGCACAGCGGCTCTACAAGCGTCTTTGACAGCTGTCATGACTTGTCCTGTGAATATTCCAAAGTTCTCGGGTTGTTTCTCTGTTTCGGAATCTTCTGCGAGATGAGACTCAATGGTGAAAGCTAATCCCCACATTGGTTCATCGCATAGAGGTCCTGATGCTGTCGCTAGCTGAAAACCCGAGACTATGCTGCTCTCAAGAGCCAATGCTTCGCTGTACAGTGCTGCGTCTGATGGTTCTGGAGGTGTCTCAGTAGAATCTTCTGTGAACCCAAGTCTCTGAGAGAGATGAGGAGAGCCTCTTACGAGAATGGATCCATCCTCGCAGATTCTTTTACCATCTGGAGCAAATAGTATGTTTGGACCTTTCTCTCTTGGACCAAGCGCCCAAATCCTCTTGAGCAGTTTCGCCCATTCAGCTTTACATTTCTCACGATCATTCTCGGTTTCAAAACTTGATGAAACGCCAGCTTCGATTAACTGGTTCTTCAATGCTTCAATGGGATCCACATTCTCCTCGAGGCCAGGGCTTTGTGATTCCACTATCTTAATGCTATGACTGCCTTTACCTCCGATTATATCACCAAGTAAGTCAGTGTTCTCATCAAGCAGCTTTGTAAGCGAGTGTGGTAGTTTCATGACGTGTACTCTGATAACGCATCTGCCATTTGGAGTTCTCTTCTCAACGTAATCCGAAGTATTCAAGCTTAGAGACCTCAAACTTTCTAAGAGATTAGAGCCATCACCTTCAATAGTCTCCCTGTAGGACACGAGAGGCGAAGAGACTTCAAGGTTCACTTTTGCAAATCTGTCTTTCAAATCCTTAATACATCTTTCTAGATGAACTTCTCCAGCAGCAGCAAGCACATGCTCTCCTCTAGCAGACACAGTGATCTCCACAAACGGATCTGCTCGGTTCAAAAGTCTCAGACCTTTCATTAGAGCACTCATATCTGCAGGATCCGACGGCTCAATCGCCACTCTAAGAGTGGGAGAGACCTGAAACTCCATGCTGGCTAAGGGCCAACAGTTTCTAGTAGATGAAAGTGTGGCGCTTTTTGATATATATGGACCGAGCCCTCTTATGGCCACGACATTTCCGGCATTCACCTCGTTTACTGGTGTTAAACCTTGTCCCATCATAAGATAAATGGAATGGAGTTCTGCTTCTTGAATGTACTTCTGAGACGATTCGCCTTTCAGAGGATCATATAGAGCGGAAATCACAAAGACTCTTTGCCCGGCGCGAAGAACACCGCTAAAGATCCTAGCAAATGCAAGAAAACACTCATCCGACTCGCTTTTACTGTCCTCGTCATTTAAACCGTTCATCCTCTCCCTGTGATTTCCATCCTGAGGAATCATTTTCATCGGCATAGCAAACATTTTAGACACGAACACAACGCAAGGGGAGTCACGGCTAGAATCACAAGCCTCGATTGATTTTCTAACAAGCTCTGCTTCTGCAAGGACACTCGAATCAACATCGTTACCACCGATGATTTTCCTTTCTGGAACCAAGCGCGGGATTCTATATGCCTGTGCTGCGATGGGGTCAGGCAGATGTTTCACAGCCATAGACAAAACTGCATCAGACAAAGGAAGCCAACGGCTCATCACTGATTGAAGCACGTTTTTAGGATCCCTGTTCTGAAGCTCGCGTGGTGGGATAGACAGATTGAAAGATTTGATAACTTTCTCAAGAACAGCTCTGTCACCACCAGGATCTAGTGCAGCCTCGTACACCTGCCACAAAGGCTCGAGCACAAACTGCACAAACATTGGTTTCGCCTTGCTTCCCGCACTTAAAGACTTCTTCCCTACAATCATCTTAGTCTTAGGAACATAATAACGAGGACCCCACAATGATTTCTGCAAGGCATCAGCTTTAGCTCCAAGCTTAGAAGCATAGAAATTAGCAAACTCAGAGATCCCGAAACCCCACCCATCCAAAGCACACACGAAGACCACATTACCCTTCTGAGGCTGAAAGGTAACTTCTTCATCATCCTCCAACAACTCAAGACTCTCAGCAGTAAGCTCACCTGAAGGACTCGCAAGTATAGAGTCAACATCCGACAAATACTTCTCCGACTTATACGCGCTCACAATCCCGTTAACCTCATGAACAATCCTTATCAAACGCGTATACGCTTCCATGGGGCTCAACCTCAGCTCACAAATCAACCGATCAATCTTGTTGAGCACCAAGCAAGGCGTCAACTTTTCGATCCAAGCTTGACGCAACACAGCATGCGTCTGAATATGGACACCTTCGACAGCATCAACCAGAACCAAAGCACCGTCACTAAGCCGAGCAGCTGTTGAGACTTCACTACAGAAGTCCATGTGTCCAGGGGAATCAATCAGGTTGAGAGAATAGTCTTTATACCGAAGAGAAATCGAAGAGCTTTTCATCGTTATTGCACGTCTCTGTTCTTCATCGAGATAGTCCATGTACCTTAGCTTCCCGGCAAGCCTCGGGTGAAGCACACCACCACCGGAGGAAGCAATCAGGTGGTCGGCGAGCGTCGTCTTACCGTGGTCCACGTGTGCTAAGATACAAATGTTCCTAATTTTTCTACCGTCGGGCTCATCCATCTCTTCCCCGAAAAGGTACGATCTTGATTTGGCAGAGACGATGCGAAACAAAAATTTGATATCTGAAAATTACCCTAAATCCGTTGGTCGAGCTCAGAAGCTTTCCCCAGAAGCAGAAACACTTCCTCCGATTATCTCCGATGAGTTTTCTCTGAGTCAGAAGTAGCACGGCGGCGCAAGGTTTGGCGAATTTTCTCTGCACGTTTCGTCTCTCTCTACAAAACCATATACCACCACGTGAACCAACCTATTTGGAATGTAGAATCAACCGAGTTTATTTAAACCGGAGAGATTTTGGTTAAATTGATTTCATAATAGTTAAACCGGAACCCACTGGCTGACTAAGAGAGTTTGGTTAAATTAAGCCTGGGTCAAATTTCGGTGACCTAACTTAGCGAAAACAGAGCGAGAGAGATGCAGAAACGGGAGCTTGCGAAATCCGGCGGTCAGTCCGGTGGAGTTTCGGCTCCACCGCCGAAGAGAGGCCGACCGTTCGGTAGTACAAGTGCGAACTCTGCAGCTGCAGCTGCTGCCGCTGCGGCGGCGGAAGCGATGTCTCCGTCAGCTCTACTTGGTCCTTCTCTTCTAGTTCACAATTCCTTCGTCGGTAAGCTCGCAAATGACCAAACTTTCTAAAGCTCTTGTGAAAAGGGTTTCCTCTTTGGGTTAGTTGAGATCGATTTAGCACTTCCTTGTCTGATTTTTGGAATGTAAGATCTTGAGAAGATAGACTCTACTGTTAGTTAGTTAAAGCTCATTGCTTTTCATATTCCAGAGAAGTATGGAATGATTTTTAATTCGTTGTTTTTGGTGGGATTGTTCTAATTTTTGTAGACCAGAACAATAGAAGAATAGTCCTTGCACTACAGAGTGGTTTGAAGAGCGAGGTGACATGGGCGTTGAATACGCTTACACTGCTCTCCTTCAAAGAAAAAGAAGATATTCGAAGAGATGTCACTCCTCTTGCTAAGATTCCTGGCTTGCTTGATGCCCTTCTCTTAATCGTGAGTTTTATTTAATTTGTGTAGTGTGTAAGTTGAAGTTTAGTCTGTTGCTGAACTAACATATGCTAAAACTTGGCAGATTGATGACTGGCGTGACATAGCTCTCCCAAAGGACCTGACAAGAGGAACTAGGGTCAGATCCTTAGGTGTGAATTCTTCAGTTACGGGATTCGGCAGTGAGTATGATGCTCTATCCTCTATTCAAGCCCCTGGGTGAGCCGATATGATCCTATTTTTTTGATATTGCTTTCTAAGTGATCTTTGCTTGTATATTTGGAACTAAGTGTGGTTTATATTGGCCTAGTAGATCCGGCGTTGGTTCTTCAGCTGCTGAGGCATTAGGAAAAAAAAGCACTGGAAAACATCAGTCATCTCATTGGTGGAATGAAGAGGATGGTTTGTTTAATCTAGACGATGAAGGGAGAGCAGAGAAACAGCTTTGCGCCATTGCTGCATCAAACGTTATCCGCAACTTCTCCTTCATGCCAGATAATGAGGTTGTAATGGCTCAGCATCGCCATTGCTTAGAAACTGTTTTCCAGTGCATACAGGATCATATGACCGGTAAGAAGAAATCATCCTAACCTTTTTTTGTTTCTTCTACTAGTTAAGTCCCCCATTTCGTTATGTGCTTGATACTTAAATGTGAAGTATGAACTTAAAAAAATCTTTTGTTAACAGAGGATGAAGAGCTGGTCACAAACTCGCTTGAGACAATTGTAAACCTAGCGCATCTGATGGATCTTCGAATTTTCAGCTCACTTAAACAGTCATACATCAACATCAAGTGAGACTTTACACCACTCCGTATTCTTCTAACAAACTGCATCTTAGCTTGTTTCAAATTCCAACTTAATCTGAGTCGTTCATTACTCTTATGCAAATAGTGAAAAGCAAGCTGTTCAAGCTGTGGTCGGAATTCTAGATTCTTCTGTGAAAGCCTGGAATTGTGCTGCTGCCGAGTTGCTGGGGCGTTTGATAATCAACCCGGACAATGAACCTTTCATTAGTCCCTTAATTCCGCAGGTTTGTTAAACTTCTTTGATAATATAGACTTATGGTTTCTGGTTACTTACTAATTCGAAGTACTGAGAAAATCGAATACATGACCAACCCCCTTGCAGATACACAAGAGACTAGTCGATCTCTTGAGCATACAAGCCGTTGATGCACAAGCTGCGGCTGTTGGGGCACTTTACAATCTCGTGGAAGTAAACATGGATTGTAGATTAAAGCTTGCAAGTGAGAGATGGTATACAGAAACTACGCATCCTTCTTCTTCTCTAATAAACTACAATGAAAACTTTTTTACATTACACCAATGAAACATCGTCATGTTTTTGTGATATGCGTTTTCAGGGCGATTGATAGATTGTTGAAAGTGATAAAGGCTCCGCATCCGGTTCCAGAAGTCTGCAGGAAAGCTGCAATGATACTAGAGAACCTTGTCTCCGAACCTCAGAACAGAGGATTGCTACTGGCCTATGAGAATGCTTTTGCTGAGCTGCTTTTCCAAGATAGTAAGTATTCTGATTCGTTTGCGAGGATTTTGTATGAACTAACTGCTAGATCAAATAGCAGAGTGGCTTCGGCTCGAGGAATCTGGGGAATGTGATGTGCGGTTGGTCACTCAAAAGTCGTCTCTATAGATTAGTGTGTTTATTAACGATGCTGTAACGTATTATGATTAGTAGTAAACTTCATCATTTGATATGTACCGTTAAGAGCACATTATTGGTGAACAAAGCAGATGGTGGTTTCTTCTCATTGCTCTCGCATATATGTGATCATGCCATTTAACTCTCATATTGTAATCTAGCAGCTCTTGGTTGGTGAGATTTTAGTGGTAAGTGAATTTGGACCAAAAGATATCTTATGGATTAATGGGCTTTTAGTAACCAGAAAATGATGTTCCAACTATACAGTCCTGTCATAGGACTAGATAGTTTCTGTGCACATAATTCATTGTACACAACATAGTACCTAGACAGACACTGAACAAACTTGTGAGATGGAGAAGATGGTCTTATACTTTGATGTTTCCAAATTGCACTCACATTTGAGTCTTTGGCATGAGATTTCTACTCTTTAATTGCATCATTTGATTACTTTTAATACATGTGCAAATGATATCTGTTCGTTATTTACTATTACTAAGTACTAATTAATGACATCTTTGAAATGTCTGCTAGATAACCTTTCTCCAATTGGTTTAACAAGCCTATTATGCATACTGCTGAGAGTAGTCTGATGTAGATCTTTCATCGATTAAAGGGAACAAATCAGTGTTTATAAAATATTGAGACACTTCTAATCAGGTGGTGGTATTGATTAGAACATGAGCGGTGTAAATAATTTTGCTAAGAAAATAATTAATTAGAGATTAACAAAAAAGGTTCAATCTTCTGTTTTCTTGCAACGGTGAAAAGACCCTCTTCGAATAATTCATCCAACCCGACGATAGCTATAATTAATTAGAGATATTTTTTCTTCCTTTTCAAATCAAATATATATATACGAATAATTGAGATGGTGTATGTTGTTCACCAACATATGAGTATATATAATAAAAAATGGCGACTAGGTTTCAATCTGGCGATTTTGGGGCTCCAAGAGATCAGGGTCAGGACATCGCGATGGAAGAGGTTGGCGAGAAGAAACGACCAACAGGAGATCCACCAGATGCTCCAGGTTCGTGGGTGAGAAAACTGATGGGGAGTAATGCTGGAGGGTCATCGATCCCGGAAGAGATGGTGGAGGAAGAGTTCGTTGCGGCACGGCTGACTCTCGAATTCCCGAACGGTGAAGACGGAGAGGCTGTCGTAACGATTGGCGATGAAGTCTTGAAGGCCATGAATCAGTTATGGAAAAGGTGTTTAATCGTTAAGGTTTTGGGGAGGACTGTATCTCTTCCGAATCTAACGAGAAAGCTGAGAGAGATTTGGCAACCTAAGGGATTGATGTCGGTGATGGATCTTCCAAGGCAATTTTTCATGGTACGATTCGATCTTGAAGAGGAGTATATGGCAGCGTTATCTGGTGGACCTTGGAGAATTTTTGGGAGCTATCTCATGGTCCAAGTATGGACACGGAGTTTAATCCGTCGAGGGACGATATACTGACCACGCCGGTATGGATTCGAATCTCTAATATCCCAGTAAACTTCTACCATGACACAATCTTGAAAGGTATTGCGAAAGGAATAGGAAAACCAATACGGGTTGATATGACAACTTTGAGATTTGAAAGGGCTCGCTTTGCTAGGATCTGTGTTGAAGTGAATTTAAACAAACCTTTGAAAGGGTCGGTAGTAGTGAATGGGGAGAGATACTTTGTTGCTTATGAAGGTATTTCTGCAATTTGTTCTGGATGTGGAATGTATGGACACCTAGTTCATAACTGTCCAAAGAGATTGGTTGATCGTAGTGCAGTGTCAAATGCAGCATCATCCTTGATGGCGGGTCAAGAGAACGCTGAAGGTGTTGATGAAGGTTTCAATCGGCGAGACAAACGAGACGACAACCGGATCATAAACAGAAAGCATCTACTTCTAGCTCAGGCCTGAAAGAAAGTGGAAAGGAGAAGGTTAATCGCGAATCTGGGAAAGGCAAAGGAATAGAGGGAGTTCGAGTTGCAAATCGTTTTGAAAGCTTAGTGGGGGAGATGGAGGTGAGTACTTTAAAACAAAATGATAATAAGGAGAACGAGAATGTTAACCTACAGGGTTTGGGCAAAGAATTAGTTCAAGAAAAAGGACTGATTTTGGTGCAAACAGGTTAAGGGTAATAACATGCCGCTCAGGGAGAGACTAAAGAGAGAAGGATGAATGATCTGCGAAACATAGGAAATAATAATCCCGTCAGAAAGCTGTTGGTCCTGCAAGAGGTCTGATTTTTGGGCAAACTAGAGGAGATGGGGATGTGGCTGTTAATGGGAAGAGAGCACGAGTTGAGCAAGGGGATCATGTTGCTCCAGCGAGTATAGATAGAAGTGTCTCCTTCGCAGTTGTTGGTGAAAAGAAAAATTGACTCCTGCAGAAAACAGTGTTAAAAGCTCGACAACTTGTCTTCAACAGGGTTATACATACTCACACGCAGGATTCTGAGCAAGAAAACTCGGGTACTGTGGGTGAGAGGATGGTCGCGTAGCAGGTTGCCCTGGTGGTTCTTATTTTTCATAAGAAATTAATGATGAATGGCATTTTTTGGAACTGCCGGGGGGCAAATAAACCTCAGTTTCGCAGATCAATTCGGTATGTGTTGAAGAAATTCAATACTGATTTTTTAGCAATTTTTGAAACACATGCTAGTGGTGCAAATGCAGGAAGAATATGTCAGAGTTTGGGGTTGGGAAACTCGTTCCGCATTGATGCAAACGGTCAGAGTGGTGGGCTTTGGTTGTTATGGAGGTCTGAGATAGGAACTGTCGAGATTGTGGATTCCGCAGATTTCTTCATTCAGGCTAGGATAGTTAACGGAACAGAAACACTTAATCTGTTTGCTGTGTACGCCGCACCTACAGCGAGTCGAAGAAGCAGCCAATGGAATCGATTGGGGGATGCAATACGGAATGTTGTTGGGCCAAAAATTGTTGGGGGAGACTTCAACACAATTGTGCGAGTTGATGAAAGAACAGGCGGGAGTGGGAACCTATCCACAGACTCAATAGCTTTCGGTGAGTGGATAAACAACCTCAACTTGATTGATATGGGTTTCTCTGGAAATCAATATACTTGGAAGCGAGGGAAGGAGGCGCGGACTTTTGTAGCAAAACGGCTTGATCGAATATTATGCTGTCCTCATTCACGACTGAAATGGCAGGAAGCGAGGGTTCGCCATCTTCCCTTCTTAGCCTCTGATCATGCTCCTCTGTATATGCAACTTGTTCCACAGACCGAAGGGAACGCGAAACGCCGTCCATTCCGCTTTGAGGCAGCGTGGCTACAACATAATGAATTCCGAGATTTGTTACTCGCCTCGTGGGATCCTGAAATAGACACACGGGAGGCTTTGTCTCGACTCGAGACTAAACTTCGGACATGGAATAGAGAAGTATTCGGGAATGTTCAGAGAAGAAAAGATAAGCTGATGTTGGACATTCAAACAACACAGGAACGAATCGAACAGGAACAAACAGATGAATTATTTCTTCGCGAGGGGGAGTTGTTAAAAGAAATGGAACAGGTCTTAGAACAAGAGGAACTCATTTGGTATCAGAAATCGAGAGAACAATGGATTCCACATGGAGATCGCAACACAAAGTTTTTTCACATGTCAACAATAATTAAAAGGCGAAGGAACAAGGTTGACATGTTGAGAAATGATGATAATCAGTGGGTGATCGACGCCAAGGAACTAGAGAAACTAGCGGTTGAATATTTTCAAAGACTTTATTCTCTTGTAGATGTGGACCAAGTGGTTAATCCTCTTCCAAGGCGAGGCTTTATAACACTTTCTCGAGAAGACTATGTCTTTCTTAATAGGGCTTTCACGGATGAAGAAATTGAGAGAGCTACCCGGAGCATGAGTGGTTTTAAAGCACCTGGACCAGATGGATTTCAGCCATTGTTTTATCAGAAATGCTGGGATACAGTTGGAGAGTCAGTAAAACGATTTGCGAGGGAGTTTTTTGAGACAGGAAATCTCCCAGAGAATACAAATGATGCTCTTGTTGTCCTCATTCCCAAAGGTACGAAACCAGAAAAGATTACCCAATTTAGACCAATAAGTCTTTGTAATGTCCTTTTTAAAATTATTACAAAGGCTTTGGTGGGAAGATTGAAGACAATTATGAATAAGTTAATTGGTCCGGCTCAGTCTAGTTTCATTGCTGGGAGACTTAGCGCGGACAATGTGGTTGTAGTACAGGAAGCAGTCCATTCTTTCAGACGTAAACAGGGACGCAAAGGTTGGATGTTGTTAAAGTTGGATTTGGAGAAAGCATATGATAGGATTCGATGGGATTTCCTGGAAGATACATTACGCACAGCCGGACTGAGTGAGATGTGGGTGAAATGGATCATGAGTTGCGTTTCTGGTCCAAGAATGAATATATTGTGGAATGGGGAAAGAACAGAATCTTTTAAACCTCTTCGTGGATTGCGGCAAGGTGATCCTCTGTCCCCCTATCTATTTGTACTTTGCATCGAACGCCTATGTCATTTGATTGAGGAGGCCATACTACAGAAAAAATGGAAACCTATACGTTTGTCGCAAGGTGGTCCACAGCTTTCTCATATGTGTTTTGCAGATGACTTAATACTCTTCGCTGAGGCTTCTGTTACACAAATCCGGGTTATTAGAGGAGTTTTGGAAACATTCTGCCACGCTTCAGGACAGAAGGTCAGTCTGCACAAATCAAAGATCTATTTCTCCCGAAATGTGTCTCGCGAATTAGGAGCCACTATCAGTAGAGAGAGTGGAATTGAATCAACTATGGAGTTGGGTAAGTATTTGGGGATGCCTGTCTTGCAAAAAAGGATTAATAAAGACACTTTTGGTGAGGTTTTGGCGAAAGTTTCATCACGTCTAACAGGGTGGAAGAAACAAACTTTGAGTTTAGCAGGAAGGGTAACTTTAACAAAATCTGTGTTGGCGTCCATCCCTGTTCACTCAATGAGTAGCATCATGCTCCCCGCTGGTACACTTGATCAACTAGACAAGCTCTCACGTGAGTTTGTATGGGGAGGAGGGCAGCACTTGATTGCCTGGGATCAGGTTTGTCTTCCAAAAGCTGAGGGTGGTTTGGGTATCAAGAGGCCACGCCTGATGAACAAAGCGTTGGTGTCAAAAGTAGGTTGGAGGCTCATCAATGATTCAGAAAGCTTATGGGCAAAGGTCCTACGCAAAAAATACAAAGTAGGAGATATTCAGGAAACTGGGTGGCAGATAACGGGGAAGAATGTCTCGGCTGTGTGGCGAAGTATTTTGATGGGTATAAGGGAAGTTGTCGTAAGGGGCAACAGCTGGGTTGTTGGTAATGGACAGAGGGTACGCTTCTGGACAGATAAGTGGTGTTTGGGTCGATCAATGTTGGAAGGTTTGAATGGGGCTTTACCGCTGGGTTATGAGAACATGTGTGTGCGAGATTTTTGGCTAGACGGTGAGGGCTGGGATCTACACCGAATTGGTCCGTTCATTTCGGATGAAACCCGACTTCAACTTATGGCAGTTGTCGTGGACCAACTAACAGGGGCGAAAGATCGCTTGTCGTGGGGAGAGACGTCGAACGGACAATTCACAGTTCGTTCAGCCTATAAACTTTTGTTGCATGATGCGATTCCTAGACCAAATATGGAAACTCTATATCTCCTAAAAAGCGTTGTGTGCGTGTTTTGTTTCCCTGAGAGGGTCAAAGGTCTTTTTGTGGCTCGTGTCATAGCAAGACTGCTCAATGACGAATGCGGAGCGTTACCGCAGGCATCTGAGAGGCTAATGCCGAAGATGTATGTCAAGTCTGGAGGAGAAAGAGACAATCATACACATCCTACGAGACTGTCCTGCTGTTGCAGGCCTTTGGGATCGTTTAGTACCGATTAATGTGAAGGTCCGCTTCTTCTCAATGTCCCTCTTTGAATGGTTGTACTTTAACTCTAACGCGGATGTTATAGTGGAAGATGTCTCGTGGGCTACAACCTTTGCTCTTACAGCATGGTGGGCATGGAAGTGGAGATGTGGGAATGTGTTTGGGGATAATAGACTTTGGAGAGACAGATTGAGTTTTATCCGAAATCTAGCAAAAGAAGTATGTTTGGTTGCAGAGAAGGAGAAGAGAACGCGGGGATTGGTGGAGAGAGATGAAATACTCATCAGATGGAGACTCCCTGCTATTGGCTGGAATAAACTTAATACGGATGGAGCCTCCCATGGCAATCCGGGATTAGCGACTGCAGGAGGTGTTCTTCGTGATGAGGACGGAGAATGGCGTGTTGGCTTTGCACTTAATATAGGGAGATGCACAGCCCCTCTAGCTGAGTTATGGGGGGTATACTATGGGCTTGTCATTGCTTGGGAGAAAGGTGTGAGAAGATTAGAGGTTGAGATTGATTCACGGATGGTGGTTGAGTTTCTTACGATAGGGATTGGAGATTCTCACCCATTGTCTTTCCTGGTACGATTGTGCCATGGCTTTTTGACGAGAGACTGGATAGTCCGGATTGTTCATGTGTATAGGGAAGCGAACTGTCTTGCTGATGGTTTAGCCAACTATGCGTTTTTCTCTTTCCTTGGGTTTACATACCTTTGATTTTGTACCTTTGGATGTTTACTACTTTGTTTGCAGACGATAAATCTGGGTCAGTTCGTACGACTGATTCGAGTGTAACTTGTTTTTGTTCTAAATAATATTGGGAGCTTGCTCCTGTTCCGTACCAAAAAAAAAGTATATATAATAAAATAACAAGGATTAAGCCAAAACATATACAGTGTAACTGTGTAACATGTTAATTTGCTATTTTGGAGATGGGGTCAAAATCTCTTGGTCCTTCACATTTTTGGTAATATTCTTTAAAAACAATAAACGTCTTTTCTTGTAGACGAGGGGACGTTCTCTCTTCTTACATATTTTTATTTGGGTTTGGTTTATTAGTGTATTATGATGAATGAAGGATATTTAAACGACCATAAACACCTAATTACCCATAATTGTGAGTCTACAACGCAAACTAGTGCATTCCTACCAAATTTAAATGCATTTATCCGCACGTTGTTTATAATGAAGTTCGTGAATATTTCGACAGTTAACACGTATATTTAGAGACAACCCATTTTAGAGTTAATTAGCAATAATCAACCATAAACGCTAAGCTCAAATGATTGTAATCTTATGTTTTTTCACAACTTGTGACTTACGTTCTCGTTATGCAGTATGCACGTTTTTTACTATTCTTGTTTTCTGGTGAAAGAAATATCATCTTTATGTTATTGTGATACGAGCCAAAGTAATGAAGATGGGCTTGGGCTACGAAGGCAGTCATCACGAGTTCGGAGGCCCAATTCCAGGTTCAGAGATTAAGTCGATGTTCTGTTATTCAAATAAGAGACTCTGTCTCAAGTGTTGTTTCTTTTGTATTTCTGCAAATAAAGAACTGGTCTTCCTGACATGTAGGAACCAGTTAGCCACTTTCCCACTTTCCATGTTGTAAGGAATCGTGATACGATTCCACGTTTATGTTTTCTTATAAATATGAAGAAAAGCCAAAAAAGAGGCAATCTTAATTGCCCAAAATTCATGTGTGTACTTATGATCTTTACATTGATCGAGCCCTAAATCTGAGACCTTATTAATTGGTATCAGAGCATTGCTCTTTTCAATCAATCACTTTCATTTCATTTCTTACCACCTCCGTTCGTTACTAATCACTTACCAACATTACGAAACGTAACAAGAAAGACAAACAAATGGCGGCGACGCCATCCACGACCAAGTCAATGGCTGACGCTCGAGATCGGCTCGAGGAATTGGAAACAGGCCACGGCTTGATGGAAGAAGAGATGGCTAAGATGCGCCTAGCCATGGATGAGAAGTTCCGGTTCATGGAGGAAGCATTTGGTCAACTCATGGAAGCGGTCAATAACCCACGCACAAACCGAGCTCAAACAATCCCGCTGCCCCACCGCCAATCGATTCGTCAAACTCAAATTTCCACGATTTCGAGAAGGCGACCCGACGTCATGGATAAGCAAGGTGAAACAGTATTTTTCATACCAAGCAATACCCGTTGAACATCAAGTCAGTTTTGCCTCGTATCACCTGGAGGAGGAAGCAAATGAGTGGTGGCAGGCGACATCAAAGGCACTATTGGAGCTCGACACACCACTTACATGGGAAGTTTTTGAAGCAGAACTGTGGGCTCGTTTCGGGCCAACCGGAGCGGAGGACTTCGACGAGGCTCTCTCCAAAATCAAGCAGACCGGATCACTGAGAGATTACCATCGCGAGTTCGAGCGACTCCAAAATAAAGTCACCGGATGGACGCAGAAAGCCCTCATCGGTACGTACATTGGCGGACTCAAGGAATCCATCTCCGACACGATACGCATGTTCAAGCCAAATACTCTCAAAGCAACAATCGAGTATGCTCGAATCAGAGATGATCAACTACAGCGTAACCGGAGACACTTTCCGACCTCATCGTCACGCGCTGTGACACCACCAAACACAACCGATCCTAAAACTGCTCCGCAGAACACCGAGACACCTAAGAAGTTGAGTTGGATGAGATGAAGAAAAGCGGAGCCTAGGCTTGGCTAGGGTGCTTTAGCTGCGACGAACGTTATACACCTGGCCACCGTTGTCGCAAACCTCAACTGTTACTCATGGAAGGAGGTGATGATGAAGATGATTTCGAAGAAGCACAACAGGAGCTGACCGAACCAGAACCGGAGATAACCCTGCATGCGTTAACTGGGTGGGGCGCACCAAAGACAATCCGCGTTCAAGCGACGGTTAATCACCAACAATTGGTGGCGTTAATTGACAGCGGTGCAACCCACAATTTCATATCGGAGAAGGCTGCGAATCGGCTCAACTTAACCATCACTCCAATAAAGGGATTCAAAGTCAAGGTCGCCGACGGGTACCCACTCCAATGCCACGGCACCTACCGACAAATCTCCATGGTAATCGGCGACGCCTCTTTCAGTGTCGATCTCTATGCCTTACCATGACTGGGCTCGACATCGTTCTGGGAATCCAATGGTTGGAGCAGCTTGGGCCAACAATTTGCGATTGGAAGGCCCATACCATGAAATTTACTTGGGCCGGCAAGGAAGGAGTCTTACTGGGCTGGAGACAAAACAAATTTGCCAGGCTCCCACATCAGAGATATCACGTGAGGTCCGATTGGGCCAATCTTGCTTTGCTGTTTGCGTCCAAGTCATCCAAGAGGAGAACGACACCGTTTCAGCGATTCCTGAGGATCTCCGTCATCTTCTTCACGACTTCGAGACTGTGTTCCAGAAACCGATTGAGCTTCCTCCTGAACGCGAGATCGAGCACCACATCGTGCTCAAAGAAGGCGTCGACCCAATTAATGTGCGACCATATCGTTATGCACACTTCCAGAAAGACGAGATCGAAAGGCAAGTTCAGGAGATGTTAGCGTCGGGATTAATTCGGCCGAGTTGCAGCCCTTTTTCCTCACCGGTACTTCTTGTTAAAAAGAAGGATGGCTCATGGAGGTTTTGCACCGATTACAGAGCTCTCAACGCTGCCACTGTCAAAGATCGCTTTCCCATTCCCACGGTGGACGACATGCTCGACGAGTTACACGGCGCGTCAATTTTCACGAAGCTCGATCTGACCGCCGGTTACCACCAAGTCAGGGTGCACGCTTCCGACATTCCAAAAACGGCATTCCGAACCCATAATGGGCATTACGAGTATCTGGTTATGCCCTTCGGCCTCTGCAATGCACCGTCAACGTTTCAATCTCTCATGAACACCATCTTCCGCGAGCACCTCCGTAAGTTCGTTTTGGTATTTTTTGATGATATATTGGTCTATAGCCGTTCATGGAAGGAACACCTGGAACATGTTCGTACGGTTTTTTGCATTCTCCATCAACACCAGATGTTTGTGAAGCGCAAGAAATGCGAGTTTGGGGAAACCGGAGCTGGAATACTTGGGTCACATCATATCCGGAGACGGTGTTAAGGTTGATCGCACCAAGATACAGGCAATGCTTGATTGGCCATCTCCCACCACCGTCACTGAGCTCCGCGGTTTCTTGGGTCTCACCGGCTATTACCGCAATTCGTCAAGGATTATGGTTGATCGCACGCCCATTAACAAATCTTTTAAAGAAGGGGAAATTCAGTTGGGATGCGACCGCCGCAGCTGCGTTTCAGCAACTCCAAACCGCCATGACGACAACTCCGACTCTGGCCCTACCTGATTTCGATGCTCCGTTTATCATCCAAACGGATGCCTCCGGACACGGTATTGGTGCAATCTTGTCCCAACATGGGAAGCCTATTGCCTTTATGAGTCGTTCACTTTGGGTTGCTAAACAAAGTTGGTCTACGTATGCACGTGAAATGCTCGCCATCGTGGTAGCTGTTCGCCTATGGCGCCCTTATCTCCTCGGTCGCCGTTTCACTATCCAAACTGATCAACGGAGCCTTCGTTTCATGCTTGAACAACGGATCCTCACACCTGAGCAACAGAAATGGATGGGCAAACTCGTTGGCTACGATTACGAGATTACGTATAAACCGGGTATTGCCAACGGGCCCGCCGATGCCTTGTCACGCAAGCCACACAGTCCAACGTTGCATGGCATCTCAATTCCATCTACGAGCTTGTGGCAAGATCTCCGGACCGCAGCACAGTCTGATCCCTATCTCATAGCCATCGGCAAAAGGCAGAGCAGTCTCCTGGACCCCGTATGCATGGCGCAATGGCGTTCTTTGCTACAACAACCGGGCCATTGTTCCTCCTAACTCGGATTTGATTAATTATTGTTGCAGGAGTATCATGATACGATGGTGGGTGGACATTCAGGTGCCTTACGTACTTTCAAGCGCCTCGCTCACCAATTTTACTGGCCTAAGATGAAGCGCATCGTACGTGACTATGTAGCAGCTTGCGTGACATGCCAGCAAGCCAAGTCTGCCACTCTCTCTCCCGCCGGACTCCTCCAACCCTTACCAGTCCCATCACACGTGTGGGAGGACGTCTCGATGGACTTCGTCGATGGCCTTCCTCGTTCTGACGGACACACGACGATCATGGTCGTCGTTGACCGCCTCAGTAATCTGCCCACCTCGTTCCCCTGGCACATCCTTACACCGCTCGTTCCGTTGCAGCTCATTTCGTTGCACACATCGTCAAACTCCATGGCTTGCCTCGCTCTATCTTAAGTGATCGTGATCCGGTGTTTGTCAGCGCTTTCTGGACTGAGTTTTGGCGCTTGTCAGGTACCAAACTTCGGCTCTCCTCCTCCTACCACCCTCAAACAGACGGTCAAACCGAGGTGGTGAAACCGCTGTGTCGAACAATTCTTACGTTGCTTTGCTCACAATCGCCCTCGTCAGTGGAGTAGTCTTTTACCGTGGGCTGAATATTGGTTATACCCCACCTTTCACGTCCACCGGCATGTCCCCTTTTGAAGCGTTGTATGGTCGGCCCCCTCCTCCATTTCCTACGTACGAGATCGGATCCGCCATCGTTGACGAACTTGACGAGCAGCTGCTTTCTCGGGATGAAGTCATTCGCGAGGTCAAGCTACATTTGGAGACAGCAATCAATCGGATGAAGCAAACAGCAGACTCCAAACGCCGTGAAGTGCACTTCAACGTCGGAGATTGGGTCTACTTGCGTTTACAACCGTATCGTCAAAACTCCATCTTTCGCCGGATGTCCCAAAAACTCTCTCTTCGCTATTACGGACCATTTGAGATCACCGCCAAAGTTGGTCCCGTGGCTTACCGCCTCAACCTTCTGCTGGTACACGCATTCATCCTGTTTTTCACGTCTCACTCCTCAAGCCTCACGTGGGCTCCGACACTCCCGTCGCCGGTGCTCTTCCTCCCCTCCGCGACAATGGAATCTTGCGTCTCACGCCAGCGCAGGTCCTTGACCGTCGCGTCTCCATGGTCGGTCAAACACAAACACGTGAGCTCTTGATTCAGTGGCACGGCCTTCCCCGTGAGGAAGCCACTTGGGAGATCGCGGAACAATTGCAGGCAAGCTTCCCCGACTTTAACTTTGAGGACAAAGTTGCTTTTCAGGGCGGGGTGTATTGATACGAGCCAAAGTAATGAAGATGGGCTTGGGCTACGAAGGCAGTCATCACGAGTTCGGAGGCCCAATTCCAGGTTCAGAGATTAAGTCGATGTTCTGTTATTCAAATAAGAGACTCTGTCTCAAGTGTTGTTTCTTTTGTATTTCTGCAAATAAAGAACTGGTCTTCCTGACATGTAGGAACCAGTTAGCCACTTTCCCACTTTCCATGTTGTAAGGAATCGTGATACGATTCCACGTTTATGTTTTCTTATAAATATGAAGAAAAGCCAAAAAAGAGGCAATCTTAATTGCCCAAAATTCATGTGTGTACTTATGATCTTTACATTGATCGAGCCCTAAATCTGAGACCTTATTATATTGCATTAATAATTTAATCTTTAGTCTCGAGCGCATTATCGAAACTTTTCAGTAAATAATAATTTTTTTTTCTTCAGCTTGTTGTATAAAACATATATGGATCCATTATAGAATGAGTAAAGTCGAAGTTCTCTTCGAGAGGGAGATTTTATTTTTCTTCTCTTTTAAAAAACCAAAATTGAGTGGTTAGGAAGAAACAAAATCTAATTCTCAAATTATAATGCTACTTGAAGAGGGTCCCAATTTTGCTATCGAAATACGCCTCTTAATTGGTCCAAGTGTGGAGTCTCTTATGATGTAACGTCAATTAAATAATTGCATAGTTTCAATTATAATAATATCAACTAGTACTATACTTTAACATAAATAATATGTGGGTGTAGAGACATCGTAGCCGAGGCCATCGTGTGGTCCAATGATGCTCTCTCTTCCTTTGGCTCGCATGTGTCCGACCACAAGGTGGACCTCAAGATTTTGATTTGTGCGTTTGTGTAACCAAACAGAATTTTGAAGCCAGTCTCATTCAATAAGTCGAATAATTGAGACTGATAATGTACACGTGTCCTGTCTCGAACAATGTTTTATAATTGGCTATTGGGTTAACGTTAAGTCTAGCGGTAAATAAGTAGTACTTAGCGTCCAAAGTCTAGACTATTTAAAATAAAAGATATTTTTTTTTGTCAAAAACTAAAAGATATTAATCTTTTTTTTTCTGTCAAAACCAAAAGAGATTAATCCAAGTGTTTTTATTTATTTTTTTGTTTCAAAATAAATGTCAAATATTTTTGTCTCAAAATAAATGTCGTTTTCAATCAAACTAGAGTAAATCCAATTAATTCTTTGTAGCTTTGGTTTGCTTGTCATTGGTCCAACAAGAAGTTCATAATTACAAGTGCCTACAGGATGACACTTGTCAATCTCAAGAATAGTTTCTCCTCCCTTAATTTACAAAAAAAATATTTTAACACATATTAAAAATGTATTAACATTCAACTATAAATACGTTATTTATTATAATTTTTTAATAGATCTAGAATAATAGTAATTTAATAAAATTTATTATTAATAATTAACAAAAAAATTCAAAAAAATAGAATCTTATTTATCCAAAAAAAAGAAAAAAATTACATCTCAAGTTTTTCTTTTTACTATTACATGTCCAATTTTTCATTTTTTTTTAGTTTTCAAAATTGTAAGCACGACTTTGTACATATGATAAAAAAAATTTATGTGGTGTGCTTTAAAACTTTCATGAACGAGAAAATACAAATTTAATACGTATTAAGTGATAATGAGACGCGATTCATACTTTACACTTATATGCAAAAGCTTGCATTTTAATGAAAGATGTGGTGGCCTAATAATTTAGCACAAAGAGTTGGTTCTTTTGTCTCTTGGGTTTTATTTTCTTAAAAAAAGAATATTAAAGGATAGTATGTACTAAAAACTGATTTGGAATTTACGTGGATTAAGATTTAGAGCGGAATTTGGAGCCTTGGAAAAAAAAGGCTGCAATGCAACAATAGTCAACTTATTAGAATCTTAAGAACTGTATTTGGTCCGTTCGTATATAAGATTGCACTTATATAATTATTGCTTCGCTTAAAAACTAGAAAGCAAAAACCAAACTGCCATGAGAACGATATTACTCATATTCTATACCCTTCTGTTTTGACGATATTCCATTATAATGAATAAAAAATTAAATGGTAGCGTTTTAAAAACAATTTTCTTATAACGAAAGAAAATATAATAAATGAATTATTACGAAAATTGTCTTATTCGTGGTGGAGCATCCATCCCCCACAGCATCATGAAAGGCAACGTCTCCATGACAACGTAGCTTTCAGAATTTTTTTTCTTTTTTAAAGGGCTTTCAGAATTTGACACATCGATTTGAAATATGTTTTTCCTTTGCGAGAGAAACAATGGAGTTGGTGACTCCTAGAAAAAAAAACTATAACAATCACTTTTAAGTTTTAATATTAGATTTTATGCTCATGTATGAAAACCAGAAAATCACTGGAGGTATATTACATTATGCATGTATACAGTTTTTTGTGTAGTAATTAGTTATTTATTTTAGAGTTTTCATGGATTATACGTACAAGTTCAAAATCTAATATAACTACGAGTGAAATGATCAAATATATTTTATTTTTAATTTTTTGCGCATACTCTTGTGCATTTACTTCTTTTTTTTTGCCACTTTGTCTTACAATTTTCTGATAATTCAATAAATCCTTTTTGGTGAAACATAATTAAGATATCTAAATTTAATCACATGCTCTAGTTAACGTTAATTTATGATTCCATTATTTATATATACCACATGATCTGTAAAGTTCCTATCTAGCGACTACGACTCGGTTTTATAAAAAGTTATGAGCATCACTAGTGATGAAATTATATATGTATATATGTTTTGGTCTCACGTACTTTACTACATTACTTACTGCAATATACCTCCTAATATAACATCCATATTATACGTAATTGGTTACCATGTCTAAAACACTATGCAGTTTTGACTGATAAAAAAAAAAATCACCTTAATGAGCGATGTAGTCAGATTACTTTAGTCATATATGCTTTGATATCACTTGGTTACTGCAAGTCACCTGATCCACCTTCTAATACCCAACCCTAACTTTAATTATTCTCATTACGTTTCTTATTTCACCATTTAGAATCGACCACATCTCAAATTTAGAAAGGATTGTTATTTCTTAAAATATTAATTTATTATATATATTATAGATATATCGAAAACACATGGCAAACATACCGACGAGCTAATATATAATCATAATATATAATACTACTCTACCACTAAGATCTATAATTGGTGGTTCCTTGTTATTTTCGAATAGTTTTATTTTATTTTTTAATTTCATTGTGTCGTTTTCATTTTTGGGTCAAAATCATGTCGTCTTCCACTCGATGATGGATCTTGGCAATTTCATTTTTAAGAATATTATTTTGGTACTTATTATATATAGAATATTATTTTGCTACTTATTATATATATGCTTTTTTATTACATCTTTAATTTGTTGAAAAAAAATTCCATTAACATGGTAAAACACTTAATTTGCAAAATAGAAAGAAAAGGGCGCCTCAAAATATTTTAAATCGCAGGCATAAATTCAGGTTTCAGCTCGTTTTGCTTAATATAAAATTTTATTTCTTAATTTTTCGTGCTCTAATTTTCCCACTAGTACATGGTCATTACATATTACTCTGCTTGGTTGTTGAACTACATCGCCGCTGTTGAAAAATCGATTGCAAATTTACAACTTGTATCTATTATTATCAAGACCATTTGAGAAAAGAAGATATAATATTACATAAAGATGTATGAACCCTTATTAAAAATGTCGAATATGAATTATTGATTATTTCCCAATTAATTGGAAACAAGTACAATTAGTATTTGCCTTCGGGTCCAAATCTCACGCAAACAAGCCTAACTTGTCATGCGACATAAAAAATAAATTAAATTAGTATATTTCATATAATTTAATTGCTTATATAAAATGTACCAATTCATTCGTGCGTTACGTTTCACCTTCTCCACCTATCTGATCGAAAGATAGAACACCTCACAACCACATAACACAAGCAAAGTTTAAAATTGCAAGTTTTCGAAAGTCTCACGTAATTCGACATATAATTTCATAGCAACTAATCGTATCACGTCTCTTAGAAAGTTTAATGGTCGTATCGTTTCCCGATTTTTCTTCCCAATAAGCCATCTTAAGTCTCCTTAAGACAACTACTCCTACCTTAGCTCAACTCAATTTCATCGTTTATGATATTTTTGTTAATCATCTGCATATATTTTAATCATGATCAATTCACGACAATAAAATCACTAAACACTTTCCCTGAACTCTCCCAAGCACATTTTCCCACCAGTTATGCATGCTTATATGATTAAAAAATGTTTTAGCTAAATAATTACACATATACTAAATATGGCAATATAGTTTGCGTATTGCAGCGGCAAAGTTATGCATGCATATACGTGATAGAGAATGTGTACAATTTTTTTTTTGTCAAGAGAATGTGTATTATTTTATATAATGATATATATAATATTTTAATATATACGTTTGTTAAATTTTATTAGTTCTCTGAGACTCTGAGTACACTAAAGCTATACACAAAAATATGCAATCCCAAGAAAAATATTATACCAAGATATTAAAATTCATACTTAGATTTAGATCTCTATAAATTCAAAAAGTTTATGTATACTTTTTGAATTTATTGCAACATGGTCTGAGCACTCAGTACTATTATAAATACTAACTGCAGAAGATATTTTGATACAACATATTCATATACTATTCCACTACATCCAATATTCCAAAGATATATAACTAATTTTTCTAAGATACGTATCAAAAATGGTTTAGTTAATATGATATCATCGCTATATGCATATGCGTATAATTTTTTCCAATGTTAATATAATCTTTTATTGTGGACTTATACTGGTGAGCTCTAATGTGTGACGAGTATGCCATTGTGGACTGGCAAAGTCCAAATCTCAGGAAGACTAAAATAACCAGAAAATTGAAGCTATGTTGTATGTTTCCTGTGAATCTTGACTGTGTTACTTTGACAACAAAACCTTTTTTTTATTTAAAAACATCAGTTTTGCTCCACCATCCTGTGGGACCCATAATGTCTAAGGTCTTTGCTGACATGGCAGAAGGAGAGCCGTTCACCTGTCAGTCGACAACCAGCAAAGAATCTTGACGGTTTGTCAGTGGGCGCAAGAGCCTCCAATAATCAGTTTGCGCGTTAAGTAAATGACTTATTTGCCCTTAGTTAAAATTTTTAATTTAAATTACTACTGTGATTTTATCGTTAGTTAAGCCACAGTTAGTGATGAGTAATTAATTAAAAGTTCAGGTGGAAAATCTTTAATCAGAAGAACAAGAAGGAGAGAATCTAGTTAGAAAAAGATGGACACGTATGGACTGTTGAAAGTAGGAAGACAAATTGTTTTTATTAAAGACAATGATAAGTTTTTAAGACAAATTATTTAACTCCAATACCAAGTGTCCAATAGAGATACAACGGCAATAATGAACAGCTGAACAACAAGATTATATTCTCTATTTGGGATAGTGATTACTCCTACTTTTTCATGATTAGCTTTTAAGCACTAACTAGTGGAATAGTTATAGTGATATCGACATTAGATATTTTGTAGGAGAATATCATGGTGTATAAAGTTGAATGCAATCATAACGAGAGATTCAACAAATAAACAATACTTTCGCTAGACGTATCATTTTGGCCAACACACACAATATGATTCATATACGTTGGTGTTTGTGAATCAAGACATGTGATTCTACTTGCTAGATCTAAAACTTAAAATCCCAAATATTATAACTTTTGGAGCATTGCCATTATATAACGAATACTCTTCCAACCCTATTGATTTGCACAGGAAAATATATAATTCAATATAATAATTGAGATCAAATAATTATAGTGACTCAGTGGCCTAATCAAATTGTGGGTTGGTGAGAGTTGAGTGTATTACCAAAAAAAACGAGCAGAATATGGAATACAAAATTAAAGATGAAATTCTGAGTTAGGAATCTGTTATGACTTTAAAAAACTTTGAAAAAAGAAGAAAGAATCTGATCTGTTATGACTTTGAAAAACTTTGAAAAAGAAAGAAAGAATATGTTATAACTTTTGAAACTTTAATTTGTATGGAAAAAAGATGCTCATATACTAATTTTTATATGTATTCATGTATTCGAAAATCGATTCCTCTGTTTATGAATGAATACTAATCTACCAGTTTTCATAATTTATTTACTATTCAAGATATCAATCATTTTCTTTGAAAAGTGATTTCATTACCAACTATGTATATGTTAAAAATAGAACTAGTTAAATTGAAATATTAAAGATGTTTAGTGTATTCAATTGATAGTTAAACTGTGAAACAGTCAAAATACTAAATTTGAATGTGTTCATGCATGATAAGTATCTGTAAAATGTTTTGGTAGGTATATTTGTACCTTATGTACAACTTTTTTCTTCTCAAAACTTTAAAACATTGAAAATGATAATATCAATATCAAACTTTTTTTTATCCGAAGAGATCTCGTATCATACAATGATATGTTGATTTCTAATTTTCTACAAAGAAAAATTCACCCCAACTTTATCTAATGAACTTGTGTACATATCTTTATTTGCTAACCAAAGCGGTTAAAGGTCAAATTTTTTAAAGTTATGCCAAAACTAAAACAGTAAAACTTCACCTTATATTTATCTTATTTGAAGGGGTTTAACCGAATTTCCATCACAATTGAAATATACTTCCTCTTTTAATTTGTTGACTTAGATACATAATTAATACTAACAATTTACAGCTGTGTTTCCCAAAAAAAATTGACTTGCATTTTGCTGTCTAATTAAACACTTAATAATTACTTGTTATATGTTTACATATAGTTGAAAAAGAATGTTTACATATAAAAAAGTTTGACTTGCATTTTTAGTTAACCTTATGATAAATACCTGTGTAAGCATAAATTGACTACATTTTTGTTTCACCCATGATTCATCTTATTTTGTTAATGACTAAAAAAAAAAACTAAACTAAAATTTTATTGTTATATTTAGTAGTTTATAATTTTATATCAGTTAACAACCGATATTATCGAGAAATATATTATTGTTATTGATGTAAAAAAAAAAGAATATGATTATTTCCCGAAAATATTCTCCTCTAAGTTATAAGAAAATAATGTGTATAAGTTATTACAATCCCGCATAACACGTAAAACAGATTCCATTAAACATCATAATCATTTCTACAAGGGTATATTCGGTATAACAATAAAGAAACAATTTAATTTTCCTATAAAAACAAAACCTCAACTCACCAAACAACTCGTCCCTGAACTCCCTCAAGAACTCAGGCACCAATCTTCTTCTCGCCGCCACTGTCTCTCCATGGACTCTCTTCCTCAGCCGCAAAACCAGTCATCTCCGGCGAAGATTCTCCTCGGGAAATACGAACTCGGCCGCCGACTCGGCAGCGGAAGCTTCGCGAAAGTCCATTTGGCTCGTCTCGTCGATAGCGATGAGCTCGTCGCCATCAAAATCATCGAAAAGAAGAAAACCATTGAATCCGGCATGGAGCCGAGGATAATCCGCGAGATCGACGCCATGCGTCGTCTCCGTGACCATCCCAACATCCTCAAGATCCACGAAGTCATGGCGACCAAATCCAAGATCTACCTCGTCATGGAACTCGCCGCCGGCGGCGAGCTTTTCTCCAAAGTCCTCCGTCGCGGCAGACTCCCTGAATCCACCGCCCGTCGTTACTTCCAGCAACTGGCCTCCGCGCTACAGTTCTCTCACCGAGACGGCGTCGCTCACCGCGACGTGAAGCCGCAGAATCTCCTCCTCGACAAGGAAGGAAACCTCAAAGTCTCCGACTTCGGCTTATCCGCCTTGCCGGAGCATCTTCAGAACGGACTGCTCCACACGGCGTGCGGTACGCCGGCTTACACAGCTCCGGAGGTAATTTCACGACGAGGATACGACGGAGCGAAAGCTGATGCGTGGTCTTGTGGAGTAATCCTCTACGTTCTTCTCGTCGGAGACGTTCCTTTCGATGATTCCAACATTGCAGCGATGTACAGGAAGATTCACCGGAGAGATTACCGTTTCCCAAGCTGGATCTCGAAACAAGCCAAATCGATAATCTATCAGATGCTTGATCCGAATCCAGCGACGAGGATGAGCATTGAAGCCGTCATGAGAACCACATGGTTCAAAAAATCGCTAGACACTTCCGAGTTTCATCGTAACATCTTCGAATCGGAATCGCTTCTCGAGAAATCGAGCTCGATCACAGCTTTCGATCTAATCTCGCTTTCGTCGGGGTTAGATCTCTCCGGATTGTTCGAGAGTAACAAAAAGAAAGAGAGGAGATTCTCAGCGAGAGTCTCCGCCGTCGAAGTGGAGGAGAAAGCGAAGGCTATTGGGGAGAAGTTAGGTTACGCAGTGAAGAAGAAGACGAAGAAAGAAGGTGAAGCGAAGATAGTTGGATTAGGAAGAGGGAGAACAGCGATAGTCGTCGAGGCGGTGGAGTTAGCGGCGGATGTTGTGGTGGTTGAAGTGAAAGTAATCGAAGGAGAAGAAGAAGACTCACGGTGGTCCGATTTGATAACAGAGCTTGAAGACATAGTTCTCTCATGGCACAATGACGTCATGTAAATACTTTGTGACGTGTGTGTAAACTTTAGTTTTTTTGTTTTGTTTTTTTGTTCAGTTTTGTATAATCATGAATCGTTTCAAAGATTTATACAGTCATTTTAACTGGTTTTTTTGTATATACATAGACACAACAATTCTACCCCAAAACTAAACCCTAAATGCTTTGAATCCCAACGAGTGAAGAGAGTGTCGAGATCCATAAATCTAAACCTCTCTTGATCTCTTGTTTCCTCACTTCTTCGATCTTACGAACAGCTTTCTTCGACAAGCCGAGTTTGATCAGAATGGTTCCAAGTGACTTAAACGTCGAGTCGTCCGGTCGGATTCCGGACGAAACCATCTCTTTGAAAGTCTCAACAGCTTCTTTGAACCTTCCGTCCAAAGCGTATAAACCAAGAACGCTGTTGTAACTCAAAGGATCAGTGAGAATCTTCATCTCTCTCATCTGTTTCGCTATCTGAGTCGCTTCCTCGAACCTACCGTTCTTCTTGTACATGCATAGCATCATCGCGAATGTGAACTCGTTTGCTTCTCCTCTCTGTTTCATGCTTTCGAATATCGCTTCCGCTTTTCTCACCATCGATCTTTCGCTGTACAGGTTGATCATACAGTTTGATGTATATACGTCCGGATACTGCGTCTTGTTACACGATTCAAGAAGCTCTCTGTATATAGCTTCAGCTTCATTCAAGTATCCGACTTTGGTGTAGAGCTTAATCAGGGAACTGTATATAACAGAGTTTCCTGTAATTCCAGCTTTTCTCATTGCTTCTACATAACTCATAGCTCGTTGAACGTTTCCAGTATCCGCAAAAGCATTGATCAAGACTCCGTAGACAACAACATCGGGTTCGATATTGAAGTCAACCATCTCTTTATACACTTCCTCTGCCATGTTGAGCTGACCAAGTTTCACAAAGCTTGATATCACAGCACAGTAAGGTATGCAATCGCTCACGTAACCCGTCTCTCTCATTTTCTCCAGGTAGGATCTGGCTTTATGAGGCATGTCAGAGCTCGCAAGGATCTGGACAAGAGTGTTATATGTACACTTATCCGGTGTGACGCCATAACTCATCATGCTCTCAAATAATTCACACGCCTTGTCACAGCTTTTACCGATTCCATACGCTTTGATCATCACATTGTACTCGATAACTGTTCTCTTATTCACTTCTTGGCAGCAGATAAATACCCTCTCGGCTTCTGATAGATATCCACGCTCGCCATATGCATCAATGTTGGCTGAATAGCCTTGAGAGCTCATGCTACAGGCAAAATGAAACCTTTGGAACCAAGACCATGATTTCTCAAGCATTTCTGCTTCTATATACATTCTAGTGAGAGCAGATTGCGTATACTCATCAATCTCAACATTATTATCATCCATCTCTGCTATAAGCTCTTCAGCTTCCTCAACCATATGTCTTATCGAGAATGCATAGAGTAGGGTTCGGTAACTTACAGGGTCCGGTTTAAGCCCTGCACCTTTCATTTCCTTGAAGTAGGCTCCTGCTCTTTCAATATCGTTGTTCTTCGTGTGAAGCGAAATGAGAATGTTGTACGTTCTTGTATCAGGTAAGCACTGAAGCTTCATCATTTTCATCAGGGAAGTCACTTCTCCAAGCTGACCATTGTTGCCATACATATGAATCATGGTATTAAAAGTCACCGTAGTTGGCACAATCCCTTCTTCAAGCATCCTCTTGAACGTCTCTGAAGCCTCTTTGATCTGGCCGGACTTACCATACGTATCAATCATCGTGTTGTAAGCATAAGAGCTCAAGCAAACATGTGATTCCACCTTGTCGTCTTTCGCGCTCAACATCCCAAACGATTTGCCACACGACCATTTCTTGAAAAAGTCCTCTGCTTTCTGAAACTCTCTTGCCTTTTTATACATTTGAAGAACAATCCCCGTCGTAACTTCATCAGGCTGCATCCCTATCTTACTCATCTTCCCTAACCAACAAAGGGCGTGTACTTTAAGCCCGCCTTTGCTATAAACATCAATGAGAGTCCCATACGTTGAATTAATCGGCTTGATACCTTTTCTGATCATCTCTTCCCATAAACTCTGCACATACCTCCATTTACAAGCTTTCCCAAGAATCCGAAGCATGATATTGTAATGAATCACGTTCAACTCATAGCACTCTTTGCTCTTAAACCACTCGAAAATCTCCACCGCTCTCTCCCACCGTGTCTGCTCCTTCAGAATAATCGTCCTCTCCTTATTGCTAAGCCTCTCCGCCCACGGGCTCAACGCATTCTCAATATCCTCAATACGATCCAGAGCCTCCAAAATAGCGGGAATACATCCTCCGTAACTCAGACCTTTCGTCGAACACTTGGCGTGCGTTCTACTAACCACACCGTTTCCATTAAATCCGCCATCTCCAGCTCTCTTCTCAACAAACCCATCAGTGATTCTTGATTTTCCGACGCGATTCTCACCTGGGTTTACGATAAGTAAGTTTTTTCCGGCTATAACTTCATGGGCAACAACAGTACCAATACCTCCTCGGTCGCAGTGTCTGGTGCCTCTATGGGGTGGTCCCTTATCACCGTCGTGAGTTCCCGGTACGTAGTTCTGCTTCGATTTCTTGAAGGATGTGGGTTTATCGAGAGGGAAGAACGGTAAGGTTTTCGTCGAGCAAAGAACATGTAAGCTACTTCCATCGAGACGAAGATTCAACAACATCTTTCAATTGCAACGAGCATTTAGTTATTCACGTGAGAAAGAAAGAAACTTGCACCGATGGTAGTTACTTCTGCGGCGAACGTGATTCTCTGTAAATTTTCCGACGAGATTGTTCTTGCAAATGGATAACATTTGCGCGCGCACTCGTCTTGTCCGATTGAAATGAGAGAGGCACTTTGGGCGAAATTTATAATTTCGTAATATTTTAAGCCCACAAGGGAAAGAAAACAAAGTGGAAGCCCCTGAAGTTCTTTATTTACACAAAGAAGCTCTTTGTTTTTTTGTCTTTTCTAAATATCCCCGAGCTTTTCATTATATAAAATTATGAACCTAAAGAACCCTTAAAAGCTAATTGACTCCCAAGTGTTTCACAATTCAATTTTCAACCTTCAAACCTCGTTTTACAATTCTAGCCAAGCAAACCCCGTTTTACAATTCTAGCCAAGCTCTACGAGCTCAGTGAAGATGAACAATTTGACATTTTGAAGTATTATTACTTAGTTAATTCACACAATGAAAAAACCATACTTGTAATTTCAGGTATTACATCTTATGAATCTTTTTGTAGTTTAAATAATCAACCCTAGAGATGGTTTGTATCTCTTTTAACCTCTTCGGCAAGGTTGAAAACTTTTCAAAGTTCGTTCGTTGAAAGCTTAAAATTACTTCTTGAACCAGCCACCAATGTTCAAGAAGCTTTCAAAGTGCGTGTGGTCTGCACACAAATGTGAAAATAGTAAACAAAAATTAATCAATAGCCTACAGAAAAACACAAACACAGGTTTGAGTTTTAACCTATCAAGGGAATGACTATCATTCGGGAATACTAAAAATTTAACCTCACTCCTTTCTTCTTCAGTGCTCTCATGTAGTACAACGTTTCAAGAACAAGAAGATTAAACACCATATATCTTACCTATTGAGTTTGTGTCTACAAAAGTGTTAACCCCGTAAGGATCTTACTTGCAATCCATTTGACATTGGAACCCGAAGATCAATAGCTCCCATAAGAACCAAGGTGGGATTTTTCACCTGCAAAATTGGAGTGAAACATAAAAGCGTATTATTCATATCTTCAAGAACCAAAAACTCATGTGACACGTGGTCAATCATGTGACATGTGGTCAGAAATCCACCATGAGAACCATCTAACAATGTTATGTTTGATGTGTCTGAACGCCCCTTGTCAATGGCGTTAAGACAGATGTAGGCACATCTTTTATGGTTTGGGTATATAATTCAGAAATAGTTCAAGTTCGAGTATTCATCTTATATTTTCTCAATTTCTATGAGTTCGGGCACGAATAAGTCTTCTCCCACATTACTACATATGGATTTAAATTGTGTATATGTCGGTATTATACATAAAATTTCATGTATCTTTACATCAAACTCCATATCTAAAAACATTTAAAAAAGGAAAAAAAAATCACTTGGAGATGGATCTATCTCATTGAACAAAACCCTGAAATGTTTTGCTTTTGGTGTGGTCAACTACTCAAACGCCGATCAGAATCAAATCAAAAAGGGTTTCATTCATCAAAAGCTCTCATCGAAATCTCTTCTTCTTCATCATCATCATCATCATAAGGCAGAGTCTGAAGCAAGAGCATCAGATCCCTTCATGATTCTGAGTCTCTTACAAGAGGAAGAGAACATATCCCATGGAACATCACCAACCAACATCCAGTCTCCATCTTTGTCCTCGTACGTTGGTACAACTTCAGACCCTTTGTACCCTTCTCTTTCGCAGTATTCACCAACCGTGATCTTGAACATGTTCTCTAACGCCTTTAGAAGCTCTGGATAGTTTTTGTATGTTTTGAGATCGATTTTACGGAGGTATGGAGCTCCGTCCATACTCACTTTCACATAGCTCACGCTGTTGTTCTTCCTGTAAGATCTCACCGGTGGCCAACCAACGATTTGATTTCTGCAAATTATCAAAGAATCATCATTATTACAACAGTTCATCAGTTAAGAGATGATTTGAAAGAACAGATTGAAACTCAGGACTTTTACTTACTTCGTAGGAGGTGTAGATTCTTCTTCGTCACGGTTCTCTTCGTTATCGCTTTGGAGTTGACGCTTGTTGCTTCTAACGCAAGAAACCTCTTGTTCTTCTTTAACTTGCTCTGTTCCTGGTAATCCAAGACGAAGCTCTGTGTCCTTAAGGTTAAGCTCATTGACTTTCTCGTACGCCATTGTTTTTCAAGGTCTCTCTCTTTCTTTAAGTTCTTGTGTAATTTCCGATGCAGAATCCTTCTCTTCTTGTTCTTGATCTTGTTCTTGATCTTGTTCTTGTTCTTGTTGGTGAGTTTGGTTGATGATGGGTTTAGAGAAAAGGGGAGACAGATATATAAAGGTGGGAGAAGATGCATAGAAGTTAGGATTAAAGGAAGAGAGAGAGAAGTTGTCGGGAGCTTGAAAGCCAAGAATGAGGCAAGGGAACAAAGGTGGGACACAAACGCTTTGGCCGCCCATGTGGACTCGACGCTTTCTTTATTCCACGCTCTCCTTATTTGCCTCCGCCAACTTTGCTTACGCTACATCTTAGCCGTCCATCTGTCTTTCCCCTTCTCTTTCAAAGCATATCATTATTATAAGGGACCAAAGGAAAAATAGAGACATAATTAAAAAAATGAAAGAGATGATGATGAATGAGAATTGGATTTCTACCGGCCGACACGGATTTAAAGCAAACAGAAAAAAATATACTATAGTGTATTAACATTTTATTTACTGTTTCTTAAAGTTTTATTTGTTTTGCATCTTTTTTTTAAAGTGTCTATAGCCTTTTTCTTTATATATTGGTATAAAATATGAATGTTGATAATCATTACTCTCTTTGTTTATAATAGCAAGTGTTGTTTTAAGATATTTTTTTATAAGAATAGTGCCGGCTTAGAATTTTATTACTAATTTTGTTTGAACTTTTTTGTTTGTAAGAAATTTTCCCATAATCATAAAAATATACTATATAAGTAAAGTTTTAAGAGTTCTTTCGTAAGGGTACAGTAGAATATTTATAACTTCATTTTGATTTACGTGAAAATGTAAATATGACATTTATACTAAACTGAAAGTTAAAAAAAAAAATCCGTATAATGATAATTCCAAGTGCTCTTCTAGTTCAGTAATTTATTGAAGTTGCATTCAAATGCAGTTGTTGCCGACCAAGTTCAAATTTATCAATTGTGCGTATTGTGTTACTCTTTACATATATAAATCCTATCACTTTACGCCTAAATCTAAGCTTGTACCGATATAATAGATTAGCCTTGATTTTCTAAGTTTTTTGCATCTTCGGAAAAAAAATTGTCCTCTAATAAATACTATTAATTTACACCGCATTTTGTATATCGTGAGTTGGAAAATGTTAATAATCATTTTTGGTTGATTAATGGAGAATAAGAGAGGGAGACCCATGTGGATAAGGGTCAAATGTGTTGGTAATTGATATATGCATCGTAAACCCATGTGCTTTCTTATACATTTGTCTCTTTTATTCACAAAATTATTTTCCTTAAAAATGGGTTGTGGGGAGAGGCTCCACGTGCTATATATACATTGAATCATCAAACTTAAAAGTATCAACCAGAGTGGTAATTTTAATTATCCCCATAGATTGCGCGTTACTATGTTCATTTAGCTTGTAACCCGCATGCGTTTTGATGTTTACGTTGGGCTTTATTCAATGGATTTACCAATTTTAAATGTATACTTTTCCTACTTTTGAGATAAAGATTCCTTGTTTTTGCCCCCTCCAATATCCCAAAGATTAGATAAGTACAGAGATGCAAGATACGTAGCCTCTCATCTTGTGTATATTTAAGAAGGTTATGTTGTCAGAGTTTCATGTATTATTTCAGTTATATAAAACTCATGCAATGTATCTGCTCGCTAATTAAGAGAAGCATGCACGAGTGAATACCATTTTTTCGGTTAATTGCACGAATGAATAGTTTAGTTAACCACAGATTTCTAAATCACTTCACATAGTGGGAAACTGAGTTCTTGAAAATAGTATATTTATGTCTACGTTCATGCACATTTTAGTCTTTTTTTTTTTGAGAAAAGACATTTTAGTCTTGTTGATATCGAAACTTTGAAAAAGCTCCTAAAGTAGGATGAGCTCCCTTAGCTTATTGAGGAGTACTCGTTAAAGGTATCTACTAGATCTTTGTGATGCTTATATAGATGATTGCTAAAGCTAGTTGTTGGTTAAACTCAACATTTTTACTGTAAATCGATTTGAGAAATAAAGCACGAGAGTAGTCAGTAACTTTTGAGTAGTTATTGAGTTACATTAGAACATGTAGATATATTGATCAGCAAGGCAAAAAATAGGTCATTTGGATTCTTTTGGTTAGTGTGATCAATTAAGTTTGGAGTTGATGACATAGATAAACATGAATTATTTTTATTTTCGTATATGTTTATATGTGATAATGTGAGAGTCACTTTCTTAATCAGTAGTACTAAGATTTTTCTTCCTTTATATAATGACTAAAATTAGACTACAGTTTTTATTTAGAATAGTAACTCGTATACATACCTACAAAAGGTAAGGAGGTACTTGATTAGTTTTTGACTTCTGATAACCAAACCATTAATTACTTCAGTATTTATGTGGATAATATAAGACAGTTGGGTAATATAATTATCTGATTTTTGTTCAATTCGATAACAATAAAATATGAACCATTTTGAAATTTGATCTTCGTATGTTTAAGATCACTATAGACTATAGTCAGAGCCGTGCTTATACGAAAGTTTTAGAAACTGTCGTTTACGTCTAACTTATTTTTTTTTTAGTTTTTGTTCTAAATGTTGCTTATGTTTTGCTTATTTTTTTCCTTTTCCTTATCACAACAATATTATTTATATTTAAGTACAAAATAAAGGGTTCGAGAAATTACTACATTTTTTTAACTGCAAGTTTAAAAATTGTTTTCTTATATATATGTAAAACATCCAAAACTATTTGTTAATAACTAAATAAATAAAAAGTAAATGAAAAATTGATATATAATCAGATAAGATATTAAACAACTAAATATTTTGTAAAAAGAATTTATGGAATTTTAGTTTTTGTTTTTGTTCCTTCATTGTTCTTCTTTCACCTCCATTCCCTCTTATGATTCCGTATCTGAAGTCGAATTGAAAGAGCGAGAAACTTTCCGATACAAGTGCTCTGCTTAAGGGTTACATAACCGTCCATTCCACACTTTAGACATGCCTCATGCGTTGCTTGAATCACGTCCGTCATTGCTAATACCGGAAGATGCCAATATGATTTGTTACCTTCCTGCGCTGTCAAAGCCTCCCCACTTGTAATTCTCTTGTTCATCTTCCTCTTCCATATCCTATATTCTCCTCGTAGCCTCAAATCTGCAGAAAGACGAACAAACATCTCGAGTTTCTATTTTTTAGATGTAAATAGAAACACCTCAAGACAGATAAAACATCTCAAGTTTATATATATATAATGTTATCAAGTTTTCGTATTTTTTCTTATTTTTTTCTTATTTATTACTTTTTTTTTTTTTATTTTATCTCACAACACTGTTACTTATGTTTAATTTTATAAATGGTTTAAGAGATTACTTTAACTTTTAACTGCAATTTGATACCATTTTTACTGTATAACTTTAAAAATTGTTTTTTTCTATATATGTAAAGCCTCTAAAATTACTTCTTCATAGCTAAAAACTAAATAAATAAAAATTAAATGAAAATTTGATACACAATTAAATAAGATATTAAACAACTTAATAAGATAATAAATTTTTTTTATTAACATATTTGTATGAAACCTTTTTTATAGAATCGTTTATGTCATTTATATATGTTGGCACGGTTCTGGCTATAGTTCGTAACGAAACATAAATATGTGCTAAGTAAGTTCGAGATATACATACAGGCATTTCGTAGCAAAAAAAGCATGTTTAAAGAATGATTTAAAATGATATATGTATATTAAAAAATGCTCCGTTTGGTAGAAAATACCTGGAAGTTACATGGTGTTAAAACACACAACTTGTCTTGTGATGCAAACACAAGCTAGACTCCAAAGAGTCGTGTCTTTTGCAAATCGCATTCGTGTGTTTCGCAAAAAAGTAGACTCTTTAAATTATTAAAGTTTTTGTTCCCTTATCGACTCATCAGGGAAAACTGTCATTATCCACACCCTCCACAAACTTTTACATGAAATTACACCCTCGTTTTATTTTCGATCAAATTGCACACCATTGACAAACTGTCTATCAAATTGCACCTATTTTTTAAATTTCTGGTTTGTCTCTTGACTTAACCAAGTAACCCGTGTTTTGCTTAAACGGATTAATGAAAACCGGATTAAACCACTAAGACCCGACTTAAACCATTTTAACGGTAATTAAAAAAAAAAAAGAAACTCGAGTTTTTTTCCCTTGAGTGATAAAAAAAATTCCCAAATCGAGTTCTGGGTTTCTATTGACGAACCCTAATCCTCAAAAATTGGTTGTAATGGAGAAGTCCGATGATAATTAAAATAGGATATTTGATGATGCTTTGGCGAAAGAAGACGAGGCTGAAGAAAATGAACCTGCAGAAGACGTATCTGTCGAAGCCGATTAGGTTCATGTTCCTGGTCGTGTTTACGTTCCGTTCGAAAAATTAAAACACAACTCCACATTCAAAAGAGTTTTGAAAAATTCCAAGAGTCCAAGTTACATTATTTAAACAGTTAGATTCGTTTCGTGTCCCCTCCCTCAAAGTAATCATTTTTATTTAATTCTCCGTCGGAACAAAAAAAATGTCGTCAAGTTGGGACGACGACGAGGAATTTACAGAGGAGGAGCTTCTCGCTGTCGAGGCCATCGAAGCTTCCCATCTCTCCTCCTCTTCTTCTTCTTCTTCTTCTTCCCGTACTCCGACCGTACTGCCTCCCACATCTGTCCACGTTCACGAGAATCCAAGTCAAATCCCTAATCAGATCCGTCGCCAATTGCCTCCTTCCATCACTTCTCCCACAGAACTAGCAATATGATATCTCTGAATACAAAGCCGGAATTCTAGATATGATCGATTGATTCAAAACAGAAGAAAGCTTCTAAATCTAAAAAGAAATTGTTTTCTGAAACCAGAGTGTGAATTCAAATCCAACGCAAACCCAAATTGTAACAATTTCAATGGTAAGGACGACGAACAATAACTCGAAGAGAAAGACGAAGAGGATAGACGACGACAGAGAGGATGTTGACGGAGATGCCGGAGGCGGCGAGCTCGAGAAGACAGACGACAGAAAATAAAAGGAAACATGTATATATGAGTTTCTATTTTTTTTTTAATTATAGGATAATTGTCAAATACGAGATTGAAAAACAGAATCTTTTCTTAATCTGTTGATTTACTATTTCCTTTTACACGCGTATATGCCTCGTCTGTGATGAAGAAGGCAGTGATGAAGAAGGCAGTGATGAAGAAGAAGATCGACGATAAATCGAGTTTTTTTTTTTTTTTTAATTACCGTTAAAATGGTTTAAGTCGGGTCTTAGTGGTTTAATCCGGTTTTCATTAATCCGTTTAAGCAAAACACGGGTTACTTGGTTAAGTCAAGAGACAAACCAGAAATTTAAAAAATAGGTGCAATTTGATAGACAGTTTGTCAATGGTGTGCAATTTGATCGAAAATAAAACGAGGGTGTAATTTCATGTAAAAGTTTGTGGAGGGTGTGGATAATGACAGTTTTCCCGACTCATCACTATCTTAGTCTTATCTCCACCTTCTCACTTTTATTTATATGTATATGATTTTTATTATTAACGTGACATTTTACCTTCTAGTTTCTTTTGCCTTGTTTCAATCATCATGTTTTCTAAACAACACTCAATCATCGCAAAGAAATCTTAAAACACATAAAATATCGAATGAATCCAATAATTCCTTTATAAACGCTAGGATTTGAAGTATTGACATGACCGGTTTTTGATTCACGAGTACTCGGGATCTCCACACGAGATTCTGGCTTTATTGTTTGCGACTTAATCACATATTCGTAGGGCTTAAACGGTTCAAACAAGAGCAACCCTAATTATCTGGATATGTCTCACTGTCTTTTCGTTCAAGCATTAATCATAACATAAGCTGTTCCAAAGGCAACGTAGGGACGGGGCCAATACATTCGGACAGCAACACTGAACCAACTTCGAAGTCTTGTCGATAAAATTAAAATTTCCAAGAAAAAGGAAACTTGTGGACAGCGTATCAGTGATCGTGGCACGAAATATAGCCGATCGTGATCTTGTGTTAGTTATCTTCTGACTCAATTAAATCGTTTTTGATATATGTCTTTCTGGCTTTTAGTTTCTTGATGAATGTGCGTCATTTACTATTCGTGAGAGAGACATTTACTATGTTTCTGACCGGTTTGGGTTCTGAAAACAATTTTAATTTAGTGGCATCAATAAAAAAAGGTCGTTCCTTGTTTCAAAGTTCTTTTAATATGCTGACTTTAGGATTACGGGAATCCCGTTAATACTACTCTTTACACAGACAATATAAATGATGTTGTAAAGAGGATAATTCTTAACGAAAATAAAATCTAATGGTTCCCTAGAAGATCCTCTTAGATTCAACTGTTATGATATCTACAAATTATATAGTTTTTTTTTTTTTGTTTTGTTTTGTTAACCTACAAAGTGTATAGTATTAACTTGTTAGGTATGTATCATAAATCAACATATAGATCTAAAATAATGTTCAAAGGAATTTAATTTGAAATATTCGTGGAGTATGAAACCGTAGAGCATGTAAAGTGAATGGGATGGAGCAAGGAAACGAGAAAGAGTGGGGACTTGGGAAGTGGTTGGGCAAACAAGAAACATGTAAGTGGTCTGATTCATTTATGATCTTGAAAATGCACACGCTTAATTGCTTCTCCTTACTGTAATGTTTTCTCTTATTATTGTAAATTTTTGATGGAGTGGAAGCGAAAGGAAACTGAGTATTGTCCCTTGATACTTCGGAATAGCCAAATGAAATTAGTTCTTCTAACTTCCACTGACTTACATTTGAATGTAGAAACAGCGGTTTGAGAATATTCTTCTTAAAAATTACTTTGTTAATCAAAGTCACAAAAGCTGAATATAATTCTAAACATGAAAAGACTATTTATAATCAAATTCAAAATCCTAACATCCATGAAATCATATGATGATCTAGATCAAATAATAAGATATAAATAAACTCAATATCTCGTTGCATCAATTTAGTAAAACTGTTTATCATCTTTCTCAAATTAAATATGTCTTCTTACTAATATTTCAGATTGAAGTTTAAACTAGTCTAATTAATTGGAAACTGTAGAAAGCATTGTTTCTTGCTATTTAAAATGTTTACAGTGGCCGAAAGAGAACCAACAATGAAAGCCCGTAACTAATGCGATTTGGTATAGGCCTAAACACAGTCAAAACTATTCCATTCGTATCATATAAGTGATGTTAGAAAAAATAGTATCAATTCATATGATATTTTTAACTTCAATTAAATTTTGTATTTTTATTTTATTATTTACGTTCTGTATGTTTTTTTATTCATTAGTTGAATTATGATATACAATAAATGATGTTTTATAGGAAAAATGAAAAATTAAATTTTCATAATTTAAACATCTTTTATATATTGTGATCCATAGGACTAAAAATTATTATTTGCAAAATATTTTCGTGTGAATATGAAAAGAATTCAGTCAAACCATAACCCAGTGAATCAAAATCATAGCCTAAACATAGAGTTGGGAATTTAGTTCTCAAAGTTTCTGTGCCAAGTTTTTGGTAGAACATTTGAATTGAATGAACGTGATATATTATCCAAATCACATAAATGCATAGAAGTAATAGTAGGTGTGTGCATGGGATATGTATAGTACACACTCGTGTGACTCCCGACAAATCTTGGAATGTTGCGAATGTATATGGCCCAAACATCTAATATACGTGACGAGTGAGGCCAAAAGCCAACGCAGATTAGAAAAAGCAAAGCAAGACCAATTCATGTAACCCATACCGTACCTTAAACACATGCACGTGTGATACTTTTAACCTTTTTTGTAATAAACATCCCAAATACTTGATGAAATTTTAAGAAAATACATGTATGCTCCTCGATGGTAAGTCTTGCGAAAATCCATATATTTCCGTACATTTATGAATAAGAAAATATGCATTTTAGAAATTTTAATGAAAATTTATAATTACGGATTTATAATTTAGAACTTTGAAAACGCGTTTATTTAAATAGAAAGACTAAACATAAATAAGTTCAACTGTACAGGCACAGCATAGACTGCTAATGGTAAGACGTCGACCACACACATGTGTTGTAATCATAGGTCTGGCATTATTATTACCTTCTTGGCCATAGCAAAGAAAGCGACCCCAAAAAGCTCGACCTGTATAGCAAATACAATGAATGGTTTTGAATGTTAACACATTAAAGTAAAAGAGATAAGAGAAAGTCAAGTAGTTAACTGTTGTAGTAAAAATTACAACTATTAATTTTTTTAAATAACAATAGTTTAGAGATTGGAATTGTTTTCTTTACCAAATTTTGGTTTTTTTCGCCGTGCAATAGATCGAGTGACCTATTATTTGATGAGGTCAATTTTATGCTTTTGTACCGTTTATATAATCTACTTTCTTCGTCGACTGTCGCCGTCAAGCTTGAACCTCATTGGAGAGCATATGCATGGATTGTTTTTGGCTGATTAACGGTGATGTATTTCTTGAACTTCAGGGCTGTTAACACTGTATGTCGTGAACTATGCACATTCTTAGAAATGACTTCTTTGATGTAGGAATAAAGTGCATATTTTTGGTCCTTAGGAGAGGGCCAAATTTTTGCTCTGGGTGCAATGATGACCAAATAATGCTTCAAAAAAAACTAACTGATAGTCGTGTAAAGATATTGACTAACCATTTTCTCTAGGCGATTAAACCGGTCGAGAGTGGATCTCAAAAGATATTCAGAAAATAGTTTGCATAACCGGCGCGTCTTTCTATTACTCATTAAAGTATGCTCTTTCTGCTGCGATTAACACAGCGAGACGTGACCTTGTGTCATTTTTTCTTTTGTAGATTGGGAACCATAGTTTTCCAGCGTTTTTTATTCGGGTATTTTTATTTTTCTTGGTTTCTTCGTATACATCCTGAGATGACAATGAACTCTGGAGTTCACGTCTTTAAGACTAATTTTGGAGTTTCAGAGAACATCTTGAAGATGTATTCGAAGTTCCTATAATCAACTCCTACTTAGAGATCAATCAGCTTCGGCCAAAACTAAGTCGGGCCACTTTGGTATTGATTGTTAGTTAATTTGATCGCATAAGTTTGACCGTAGCATACATTTTGATTGAATTCGAATTTGCGGTTTAACTTTGTTTTGTGATTTTCTATCTGGGTACTATCATTCATTCTTTTTATTAATCTTTAAATAATTCTTTATTGAATTGAATTTATTAAATTGGAGTTATTCTCCATATATATAGTACTATAGTAGTAATGGAGCAAGAAAGCTAATGACAAATAACATGCGTTTATGGTAAAATATTATACTAGTTTAAACACACCAATACCAGCAGTGCCACTAAAAATATCCGAAGCAGATATATAATATATTAAACTCGAAATTTCTTAATTTATTAACATTCTTTAAATATTAATGTAACGTCTGATTAATATGTTTGCCGTTCAAAGAATCAAAGAAACTGACATGTATTAGTAAACATGGGCTTACATTAGCTTTAGGCGGACGTGAGATATCAATAGCCGATACGATGGGAGTATTTATCTCCTCCTCCACTCATATCTCTCTCTTCTAAGCAGTCGGTTAGTTGGGTTGCACCAAGCTTTAATTTGTAGATAAGAAGATGAGCACACGAGTGGGGGAGAATAAATTGGCCGGAGATAGGGGGGTTTCCAGATATTGGGAGCTTCTCCAAGACTCACAGTTTTATAGTATCCGTCGTCTCCAATGATAAAAGCTGTGTGGTAATGAGGGGTCACGTCGGGTTCACGGTAGAATGTATATTCATCAATATCGAAAACCACAACAACTTTCTCTTCCTCGTCAATGAAGAAGCTCCCATGTCTCTCGTCAAACAGAACGAAACGATCACCAACTAGTGGCCTCATATCAACGCTCATAAACTTGCTCCATGACACAGCATTGGGCTCAACCTTAGTCGTAACCCAAATCTCCAATGCCCTAATTCTTCCATGACCTTTCTGATGTAGGAGGGCGAGCTTTTCGTCTCTAACAGAGGAGAGGGCCACAGTTCTTTCACTAAAAGAGTGAACCGGAAGAGGAAGACGCTGTCCAAATCTCTCTCTTGTATAATCAAAACAGAGTAAGAAATTTTTTCGGTCACTTACCACAATCACACGTGGCTCAGGTCTCTGCTCAATATCCTCATGTGCACAAAGATAAGTATTTCCCTTCAAAGACACGCCTCGGCAACCGGGATCTACCTTCCAGTCGGGTCTGGCCTCAAGATCTCTCCATGAGTTAGAGCTAAAGTCGTAGATTTCGAACTCGTTTTTAAAAATCCAGAACCGCAAGATCTTATGCTTCCGATTCATGTCGTACCCGAGAGCATAAACGTCGGGTCCTTGGAAACATGTTCTGGGACTGATCGACCTTGTTTGCCTCAAATAAGGGTTCCACGCCACGAGCTTAGACTTGTCCAAGAGGACGCATAACATTAACCCGTCGCAGTGAAAAACTTTAGATATCTCGAGATGACTTAGTAAATCTACCTGCTTTATAGATAGATCAAAATCAAACAAGTCTTCTTCTTCTTCTTCTTCTTCTTCCTTGCGGCCGAGATGAAATCTCAATGAACAAACCTTGAAATCCACCGTCATGAACCCTAAAAACTCATGCTGCCTTGCCGCTGCTTTGCCCAAAACCCAATTTTTCAATAAACCGTACCATAACTTGCAAGTGAGTCGCACGTCTCTCAGAGATGTTATCGGAACCTTGCTGAGTATCTCCTCACCTACCAAATCGTTTGGAAGATCGCATATCGTCTTCTCCGTCATTCTTCCAAGCTTTCAACTGACCAGAGAAATTACTCTCTTTCTTGCTTTACAAACTTACTCAAAACTAAACCTTTCAATCGGTCAATCTTCTTAAAGTCATGTCCCAACTTTGGCATCTCCTGTATAGATAAGACTCTTACAATTTTCTATTCTCTAAATTGGTAAACTTCCTATTCTCATTAGCATTAGCGTTTTTTTTTTTTTTTGAACAAACATTAGCATCAGCGTATCTTTTACAATATTAATTGGAAAGTACAAATATGGAGGAGCCTGAAAAAAAAAAATTAATTTACAAGTCTCGGCTAATAATGTTACACTAGGATTTTACGCTCTATGCGCGGGGTAAAGTTTTTTTTAAAAAATTCAATAATCATAATAAATGATAATTATATGTTATGTAGTAAATTATTATATAAACTGTTATCATAGTTACATAGTAGTCATATTATTATATAAACTGTTATCATAGTTATATAAACTGTTTGTTCTATGAATTAATTTTTTTTGTTTGTGTTAGAAAAATTGTATCATGTGAGATTATATATCATTTTGATTGGTGTTTGAAGAATTGAAAAACAGTATTATGTGAGATTATATCTTAATAATATTATTTGAGAAGTCACTTGCATATGTGTCGCGTTCACGTTGATTCTTACAGTGGTTGATTACAAGTGTACCCTTAATGAGATAAAATAAAGAAAAGTTTTAATTTTTATTTTTAAATAAATTTTTCGTAATTTTTTATATTTATATAAATAAGGAACGTTTTTGTTTTTTGATTTCACTTTGTAAAATAATTTTTTATATATTTTTATATATTAAAAACATGTTTAATAAAATAAAGGAAAGTTTTTTTTTTTAGTTTTTTTTTTGATTTTATGGAATTTCCTTTTTCTTATTTACAAATATATTTTATTTTAATTTTTGATAACTATTCAATTTTAATTTTATTTTTTGCAATAAAAGAATTTTTTTTTTAATTTATTTTTTTATAAAATAACTTTTTATAAATTAAAAACGTATTTATTAAAATAAAATGAATTTTTACTTTTTAAAAAAGTTAAAAGTTTTTGCAATTTCCTTTTTATTTGGAATTTATTTTTTTAGTTAAAATAATTATATTCAATGCCAATTTTTAAACATTTTTACAAGAATAAATGAAAAGGAATATCTCAATATTATTTAAAAGTAAAAAAGGTACTAATACCTAGAATGTTTATTACTCGGCCGGAAACAAGATTTCCATTTAGAATGTGGCGTAGGCAGTTTCTATTTACTGTTGTTTTCGCCATGACCATAAACAAGAGTCAAGGTCAATCGCTAGAAAATTTTGGTTTATATACACCAAAACCAGTTTTTTCACACATATAACTCTACGTAGCAGTTTCCGGAGTTAAATTAAGATCCGGTTTGAAAATTCTTATTACTGACGAAGAAGGGAATCCACAAAAAAAAAAAATGTTGTTTACAAGGAAGTATTCTAAAACATTAAGGAATAATAGGAACAATGTGGAAAAATAATGAAGATGAATGATATGGAAAAAATTATAAGGAATAATCGCAAAGAAGGAATGAAAAAAATTCTATGATATTGAGGAATAATAGGAACAAGCATGCTCATATTCACGGTGCGTATTTCCATGATATTGGTAAGTTGTTAAAATCTCTTTCTGCGGTCTCGTCTCTTGAGTTGGTTTTGACAGATGAAATGGATGAAATGGTAGCTCTCTCTCTCTCTCCTCTTTTTTTTTTCTCTCTTTCTCTTTCTTTCTCGTACCTTGAGATGAGATTCCATTGTTGCATCTACTTATGTCGTTTTGTTCATCATTGCAGGCTGTGTATCGTAGCACCATCAAATTCTCTCAGCTGATAAAGTGTATGGTAATACCATGTGACTCAGACTGGATGGATTCGCTATCTGTCTTTTTCTTGGAAATACTCCTAAACTAAAATTTCTTATCGTTGACTATGTACGTATCCTTCTTACCTCCTCACTCAAAAGCTAACCAAAGTCAAAATGCGTTTTTTATGTACTAATAGCAATTGTCGCTTCTCAGAGTTCAACCCATCATGAACCTCCTAACGCCTCTGCTTCATGGATGGAACGGTTTCCTTTTTATGATATCGAATGTTTGTCATCAACTCTTGAGAAGTTTGAGCTGATAGATTATGGAGGAAGAGAAGAAGAGACAGAATTGGTGGAGTACATCCTACAGCACTCTAAGTGTTTAAAGACTGCCAGAATCTCTTTGAGATCCAAACTTGAAGACAAAGAGACAATAATGAAGACGTTGAAAGCTATGTTCCTAAGGTTCAATAGCATCTCCCTTTTTGTTCAAACCTCACAAGAAATATGGATATTCTTAACACACAATTAATGCTATCATATCGTTTTAATAGGATTTTCATAAACCCTGCTTTTGCCGGAACTATAATAGAGTGGCCATGTACAATAACATTTTAGAAATCTGCTATTATATACTAACGTATCATAGCATATAATATATATGCTCTGAATTCTTTTTTTATAACTCAATTTTAATGCTATACTTGTAATTTATTTTATAACTATATTCTAAAGCTATTGATTTATTGTTTTGTAGTTCTTTGTGTGAGCTATAATATATTATATAATGACTCATTTTTATATTATATTAGGTGAGAACCCGCAGGATTGTTATGATTTAATTTTTGTTTTGGTTTTTCGTATGTTGTTTTTTTGTATATGTATTAGTTTTAAATGCTTTTAGGAGTTTTTTTAATCTTCATTTGTTCTTGAGATATTTTTTGTTTGATTTTTTTTTTGTAAGAAATATTTTTTGTTTGTTTTGATTCTGTTTTTCGTGTTCTAGTTTATAATGGATCTGATTTATTCCTTTTTTGATAATTTTAAATTACCCACACAACCTACAATTGCGTGAGATAGTATTCTTTTAATAAGTAAATCATTTTTTATCACTTTTATATTTGTTGCGTTTTAGTTATTATCTTTGTATTCGTTTGTTATATACTCGTTTTTCTTTAATTGTAATATTGTTAACAATACATTTTATTTATTTTGTTTCTCCGAATAATATATGTAGATTATATTTTTTGTATTTAAAATTATAATTATAATTATATTGTCTTTGTAATTATTGAATTATATCATTATAATGTCAAGCATTAATCATGGCTATGCAATACTGTTGGATCAAGGGATACAAAAGAGTAAATTTTGAAGGTGATAACCAGTACATCATAAAAATTCTCACGAATCAAGGCATTGACTTTGCTCTATACAATTGGATTACTGAAGCAAGGAAGTGGGCAGAAAGATTCGACGCTATTGAATTTTGTTGGAGTCCTCGACAAGCAAATCAGATGGCTGATGGAAAATCTAAGCAAATAATGCCTGCTCATCAAACCTTTCTATCTTTTTCATTACTACCTGCAAGTTTACATAGTTTGTTTTCATCAGCCTATTACGACTATTAATAAAATCAGTTTGGGGAAAAAGATAAATCTTAATAATTTTCTATTTAATTAATATTCATTTGTATATGATCAACATAAGAACTAAAATATTTGTATATATTTATTTTACCATTTACATATCCATTTTATACACGTGTTAATTGGTTTTTCTTTATTTTTAGTGATGTAATTTTTTTCAGAACTAATAACCTATTACTTATTTAATTTGATTTAAATTCATATGTATAAGTGGTTTTTTTTTATAAAAAGAAAAAGAATATATTTGGTTTTGTTGGCATTCGTGTTTTTCTTATTTTTGATGTTCAGTAAAACTTAATTTGGAAATTTAAGAAATGATTCAGTAATACACAATTTGGAAAACAAAAAATCAAATTTCTAGGTTAACATTTGATGAAATTTAAATGCGTACAACCGAAATCATATTTGTTGGTAGGCTCCTTTTATGTTTTCTTCCTGACATTGTTTTAACTTCTTCAGAACGATTAATAAAATTCACCTTAAGAGTCTTATTTCTTGAGGCTACTCTATCGTTCATTACACCACACAGATGCATGATGTTCAAGGACATATATACATGTACATATATTAACATGCTGCAAGTTAATCTATTCATATTGCTCGACCTCATGTTTCTGGTAGCATAAAGTTCCTCTTCTGCAGGGTCGAGCAACATGTTCCACTTCTTTCTATGGTTACTATTATGTGTGTTTCAAACATTTGGATTACTTCCCATGCAACATGTTCAAAATGCCTAAACTAAGACGTGATCAATCATCTAAAAATCATGTATCATTTATCTGTCCAGAAGATAATAGACTTGTAGGCAGTTAGATAGATAACGAAAATTGCGTATATAGATGGGCCTGTTCGTTTCATGAACTGGACGCAACATCCAGATGCAGACGCAGACTGCTGTTCGTTTGGAGCAAAATAAGAGCCTAAGTCAGACGTGGCATCCAGATACGATTTCCAAACTCATCTAAAAATATCAGGATTTCTGGATGAGTTTTTTTGGTGTGTATAGCTACACTAAACTCATCCAAAATCAAAAAAGTCTAAAATAACCATATATATCTATAGTTTTATCATTCAAATAATAATTAAAAAATATAAAAACTCACAAAATGATATTTTTCACTCAAAACCAGAAAATCACGTTTTTACATCAAAACCGGACAAGAATCCCTGAAGCAGACCTTATGCTCTTTAAGTTAAAAAAAAGGCGATTCAAAAAATAAAAATAAAGAACGTGATTAACTATTAATTAGAACTAGGGGTGTCAAAATGGGTCATGGATCATAGGTTGACCCATTAACCCAAATGAACTGTTTATTTTTGACCAAATGGGTTAACATGTTAATGGGTTAACAGTCTGATGGGTTAACGGATAATGGGTTAAATGGTTAAATGGGTCTATTGGGTTGGGTCTATTGGGTTGAATCTATTGGGTTGGATCAATCCTCACCCATTTAGTTTTTTAATTAGTTTTTAAATTAAAATAAAAAAGTGGAATCGCGTTTTCCCACCAAAAACGCTGAACCGTGTTTTCCAGCCAAAAATCCGGAATCGCATTTTCCCGCCAAAAACGCTGAATCGTGTTTTCCCGCCAAAAAAATCGGAATAATCATTTTCCCGCCAAAAAAGCGGAATCACGTTTTCCCGCCAAAAACGCAGAATCACATTTTCCCGCCAAACAACGGAATTGCATTTCCCGCCAAAAACGCGGAATCGCATTTTCCAGTCAAAAACATGATTTTGCGTTTCCCGCCAAAAACGCGGAATCACGTTTTCCCGCCAAACACGCGGAATCACGTTTTCCCGCCGATAACGCGGTTCCGCGTTTCCCGCCAAAAAAGAGGAATATCATTTTCCCGCCAAAAAAGCGGAATCACGTTTGCCGCAAAAAAGCGGAATCACGTTTTCCTGCCAAAAACGCGTAATCGCGTTTTCCTGCCAAAAACGCGTAATCGCGTTTTCCTGCCAAAAACGCGGAATCGCGTTTCCCTGCCAAAAACGCGGAATCGCGTTTTCCTACCAAAAATGTGGTTCCGCGTTTTCCTGCCAAAAATGCGGTTCCGCGTTTTCTCGCGTTTTCCTGCCAAAAACGCGATTCCATATTTTCAGATTTATGCATCATATTTAAGTATTAATTCTTAAATTTTGTATGGTTATGTTTTAAAGTTCTAATAATTTGAAAAAAAAAAAATAGATGATAGGTTAATGGATCAACCATCAACCCATCTTATCCATCTAATTTAATGGGTTGTGGGTCAACCCAACCCATTTACCAAATGGGTTGAGTTGACCCATGATCCATTAAGGTTCAACCCATTTGGGTTATGGATTGGATTGACCTATTTGACCCATTTTGACACCTCTAATTAGAACATAATATTATATCGAATTGCTCATTGAGTATAATAAAACGAAAGTGACGGTTTGCAGACTTGCAGTCTACAATATCTTATTTTCTCAAAGAGTACACATAAAATCTAACAAAGGTCTTTTTATATATAATCCTACACTCGTAATGGAGAAATTAATACATCCAAATAATCATACTTAACTTTCTTAGATGATGAAAATTTGAGAGGTGTTACCAAGTTTAATTTGAGTAAAAAGAAAAAGAAATGGAGAAAATTGGGGATATGGAGGATGGGATGATGGGAAGAAAGGGATAATGGGTGAGGATGGTGACAAGGCAAAGACAAGAGCCTGATTTGATGGGGTCTGGTATGTTTATGTGGATGTGATTTGTCTCTCACTCTACACCATTCACTCACATTTCCTTCGAGAGTAAAGGATTTTCCAAGTCCAAATGTGCATAGAAACATAATCAAGTCGTGACTCGTGAGTTTCCAGTATCTCAACTAGATTTATGTATAGAATCATAGCAAATAGATTTTTTTTTTTGGTGGACGGGGGTTTTTATTGAATTTCCAGGGACCGGCGTAATACACAGATTTTCCGGAAACAAAACCGGCCGAAAAAAAAGACTTCACCGGAACTAAAAACCCATAAAGGACAACTTAAAACATTAAACTACAGAGCATAAACAAAACACAATCTTTAAAATTCGAAACTTAAACAAGAAATGCAACCAAAAGGAAATAAAACCCGAAACTAAAAAATACAACAAAACACTTACCGAAGATGCCCACGGCCAACCATCGGTAACAGATCCTCTTTTAATACAGCACACTATCTTCAACTCGAAAACTCCACGCTTTCGTAACCCGGCAAGACAAAGTCCAAACTTCTTTCAGATGCGGCTGAGTCTGCGGATCCGCCGTGACTATTATACGCCTAGATAGAAAATAGATATCTAGTAAAATTTATCATGAAAAAACTATACAAAACTGAAAATACATAAGAAAATTTATTGTAAAATACATTAGTGTCTTTTTTTTATCATGGAACATAAAGAATATGACCTTAGCATAATTATACATATACATTGGTCACAAATATGAGTTCACGCTCTTAACTCGTTACATCTATCGTTTTGGATAAAAGCATTTAGCTGTTAATTTCATGAGAAATTATTAGAAGAATCTTTCGTAAGTTATGTATATCCACTTTAACTGGAATATTGATGATCAATCGATAACGTCATGAGAAAACTGCTCTTCTTTAAAACACGGAAATTCAGGAAGATATTCAGAGAGTAAAAAATTAAATTATTGTCATTGTAATAATTACGATTTACGGAATGTTAACGTCAAACTTTAAGATGCATAATCAAATGGTATTTGGAGTCATGCATGTACTCACGTACAAATCCCTCTTTATATGGTCAAACAGTTTCTGAAGTACAGATTTACTAGTTCCCTAAGTCGGGTTTATATACTGACATCTATGAATTTACAAACACTATGATTCATAAAAATCCATACAAATCCAACTAGCTGTAAATTAGATATATAAAGACACCGTATTAAATATTATGAATATAAATACACCATGAAGCTAAATAAAATCCTTCTGACAAACAAAGTCTAAATAAAAAATTAACTAAAGTTTTGGTGGGCGTACAATAATATAAGAGGGTACGAAAATCGAAGTTTTGACGTTATTTTAGATTTTCAATCAAATATCTTTCATTACAAAATTCACAAAACTCTATTCGCTAAAGGTAGCTAAAACATGTCAATCTGCCGGTTGATCTGGATAAAAAATCAATGGTGAGCTTGGCTTCGATTCGTCGTAAGACTACCACTCGTGTAAAGAAAAGATGTCAAATATCCTTTTTATTTTTATAAAAAAGAGAAATATTTGACGATAAATGTTTTGATACGATATAACTAACTATTCACGAAAAGATGTTTCGTCTAATTTCATGGCGGTTAGAAGGATTGCAAAGGTTTTCAATAAAGGTGCGGTTTTGTTTTAGAACGATTAGTGTTTATATTTTTTTTTTTTCGTAATCGTTTTTTCCCAAAAAGACAAGTTTACGAGAGGTACATTTATTACCTTTGTTTTCAAATCTTTCTACAATATGCATGCACACGTGTGACTATATTGCTGTTAGATAAATTATCAAAAAGCACTGAGCCATTGAGTTCATAAAACCATGTCCCACACACACTATTTACAAAACCAGAGACTATTATTGCTAATTTTTCATCTGTCATTATGGCAAATATAGATTTACTATCTGTTATTAATAGTAATGACGGACGCATAGAGGTTAATTGCAAAAACGGTTTAACAAGATAAAAACTCATAGCATATAATTACTCTAGCTTGTTTATAATTTATTGGTGGTGGTCTAGTGATTATTGAAAGGTTCATTTTAAATGTTTTTCTTTGGCAGAATCTGAACATTTCCACTTTGATTCCAACCGCTTTTTACGTCTTCAATGGCAAAAACACCTGGATTTTTATAAATTTCAGAAGATTTAATCTGGATTTCAGCATAAAATTCTTTTAGTAAACAAAAATGTCTATTAAACCGAAGGCTAAACCGAATGAGTTGTGGGAACTCTAAACGAGTAAGGACCATCGCCGGGATACCCAAACCACTGCAAACCAGTTCAAAAATTTAAAAAACTGTTAAATTCGGGTTTATTCTGGGCTTCAAACTCAAAACCAATTGGCAATGAGTGGATTGATCCTTACCTTTTATATATTAGTTCATTATTTCTCTAACTACCGATGTGAGACTTTATCTCATTAACACCCCACCTCACGCTCAAGCCCGTCTAGCTTGAAGCGTGGGAAATTGTGGGAACAACATCCACGGGGTGGCCCAACATCGGGTGGTTCTGATACCATGTTAAATTCGGGCTTATTTTGGGCTTCCAACTCAAAACCAATTGGCAATGAGTGGATTGACACTTACCCTTTATATATTAGTTCATTATTTATCCAACTACCGATGTAGGACTTTATCTCATTAACAAAAACCGATATCAGAGTTTTATGAAACATGACCTCTACGAAGAAACGAAGCCTTTTGCGACGTCGGCGATTACCAAATAATTGTTAAAATGAAATCGGCGAGAAACTTTTATTTTCTTTCTGTTTTCTATGAGAGTTGTTGTTTGTATCTATAGCTAATTTAAACGAATATAAAATTTTTGCATGTATATATAGCATACAATTTAACATCATTTTCTTGATAAATTTTTTAGCATCATTATGAAAGCATATCGAAAGGCTTGCATGAAACACTCTCACCATCTATTTAAGAGCCTTCATACTATTTGGCTCCGCATTTTTTTAAAGTTTCAAAATTCTTACACTAGATTTTCCCCTAATCTTTAGATTTTAGAAAGGCTAAAGTTTCTAGGTAGATTAATTATTTAGAGCACTTTTCATTAATGGATTTTAACTCGGCATTTTATTAAAAAGAAATTATAAAAACTGTTGATAAGTGAAAAAAAATTAAAGACAGTATTTCTTATGAAAATTTGTTAAAATTTCTTTAAATGTAATTTTGTGAATGACTTAATTCGTTTAAAACAAAAAAAAAATATTTATATAATCATATTAATTAAATACTAATATAAACCGTTTAAAAAAAACTCAAAAATGTTCTTTAACAATGAGCATGTTCTTATATCTATAAATTATACAAGTCGGGCTTTCACATTGGAAAAGCAATAAGTTCATGTGTTATGGAAGAAGAGGATTGACGTCACCCTTCACTAAGTGTCCTCACTAAGAACATGAACCTAATAAATAGATTCTCCTTTTATATACCCACAATGTCTACGCTTTTATTTAAATGATTAGTAGTACTATTGTTTATTACCCCTAACATTTAAGGCACATTATATTAATAAACAAGATGATTAAAATAAAAGAACGGGAGACCGTATACAGTTTAATTAATACTATCCATGAGTGGTACTGGTTGACACAAACTAATTAGAATGTTGACCAATTTGATTAACGGAATTTCACCGCCCAATTCCACTTGATGTATATGCGATGAACAGTTGACCAAAGGAGACAGTGTGTAACAAATAGGCTATTAACAAATCTCACTAGTAATTAATACATTCATATATAGACATGCAGAGACAAATTTATTCTTTACTTATTTTACAAACAATGCGAATTCGTTTCATACTATAGTATTTTGACGTTACCTAGTTGACTAGATTTATATAAAATGAAACCTCTATCAATTGATAAATATCGATACAAAAGAACACCATATTAGAATAGAGGGATTGATCATCAATCATTGTAATGATATATTTTTCAAGCAATGAACAGAAGTGGCTAGCTGTTGCGTAGAGTTTTCTTATATAAGGGACATCCCAAATGAAGTAGCCAACAATGTAATTGGTCTGAAGGGGTTAGACATTCTCAATTGTATAAGAAGAGCTTTCACCACACCACTAATAATCTTCACAGAAGTTCAATTCCTTGAACGAACATGTAATCTATCAAAATGTACCAATGTCCACGGAGCTTTTAATGCCAGACTAGTTGCCGATCTGGATGGAGATCCCTCCGTAGAAGACTCTACCAAAAATTTTAGTTATTTTTGGAGATGGTCCGACAAAAAAAAAAAGTTTAGAAAAAGTGAATAACTTTTTTTAAAAGGTTTTTTAGATAAAAATTCAGAGCCGAATCCACTTATATAGTTTATATTGATGCATACTTAACAATATATCCATACAATAATAATTAGATAATGCATTTAAAATGAATTTTAATTATGTTTACTGTCAGAAATGGTACAAATAAGAAACTAAATGGTGTAAAATTTGATAATTTAATGTGTATTTTGTAAAAATAAGAGAAAAATATTTTGTAATGAAATAATATCATTATTTGGTTAAATTTTGTATATATATATATATATATTATCTTTTTGGACTCAATATTTTAGTTTAAATCCTACATAGCTATACAAAATATCACACTTTCGGTAAGTAATGCTGTGTCTTAAAATTTTATATAAAATTTGGCGTCTAGAACTTATATTTTACATGTGGAAGCCCCTTTGGTTCAGTAGTTTGACTAAAAGTTCATTAATGCTTCTACACCAGGAGGTCTGGGTTTCGATTCCCAGAGAATGCATGATTTATGCAGATTAAAAAAGGAGACAAAATTGCAGGAGATTTTCAGCGTGGTGCAGGAAAATCCGTCAGGTATGTATCTTCATAAAGCAAGTTCAGGTGGAACCGGCAGGCGGGGATCTTCATAAGATGGTAGAACTGTCAGTTGTAAGAGTCGTCGCTGTAATAGTTCTCATAATTTGCAATATATAAATCAGTGTTAAAAAAAAACTAATATTTTACATAAGATCGATTTTTTAAGATATAGTTAAGGATTATGAGTAAGAAGGGGCTATATATTTATGTTTTAAAATTAGTATTTTGAAAGACTGATTTTTGTGGACTATAAAATTCTAATTTTTTTTTATTATAAAAAGAAATCATAGGTGAAATGAATCCAAATCGTTTTAATCTGCTGCTTATTGTACCGAAACCTATTCTTATTTTTAATTCCCTCCACTTTATCGTTTATAGATAAAACAAAATTATCCTTCGTCAATCACCAATCCAAAATTTTTAACTGGAAGACTATTGACAATTATGAACAAATAATCCTAGCTTTTGTAGTATATGAAATTTACTAACATCTAATCAATCCCACGTGTCAAAAACCCCACACATGAAGAAAAAAAGAGCAAAGGACATGCACATGCAATTCATACACCCCAGTGACCCCACCACCATCCTCTCTCCTTATATTATTATTGCCCCTTCCTCTCCCTTTTTCTTCCCCTCTTACCAAATCAGAGAGAGAAATAACATCCATATTGTATTACAAGTAACATGATCGGGCAGCTTATGAACCTCAAGGCGACGGAGCTCTGTCTCGGCCTCCCCGGTGGCGCTGAGGCCGTCGAGAGTCCGGCCAAGTCGGCGGTGGGAAACAAGAGAGGCTTCTCAGAAACAGTTGATCTCATGTTCAATCTTAAGTCCAACAAAGAAGGAGCCGTCGATCTTAACAAAATCGCCACAGATTCCAAAGAGAAGACTCTCCTCAAAGACCCTGCTAAGCCTCCTGCTAAGTAAGCTATACATACATATATAAATACATGGTTAAAAAGTACGTATACATCTCTATATAATACATGGTTATAAGATGTACACTCTTCATCTCTATATATAAATAGATGGCTATAAAATTAATATACATCTCTGATCCCTATATACGTATCCACAATCGTCACCGCTAGTTTATTATGATAAATCTAATAGCTATACTCCAAGTTTACCAATTTATCTTATGTTTAAAAAAAAAAAAGTTTACCAATTTTGAGACTGATTTTCAGTAAACATACCAAAAACCAAATCTTGAAATTGGTAATGTTAAATATTTCATATATGTTATACAAAAATATTTCCTATATATATATATATATACACTTATATATTCCCACTTACATAACCTTATTTTTATTGTTATTATTATTGTTATTATTATATATATACATATATATCTATATTTATCCATAACTTTGAAGTTAAAATTTGTTTTCTAGCAGTATTATAAAGAAATCCATTACCATCAAAAAAGAAAAATAAATAAGCGTGGTTGATGCTTAAACACCAATTTATACATGCGTACAAGCAAACATGAAAGCATACATCTATACTCAAGCCAAAATAGTAAAAAAAAGGTAACTGGTAATAACATTGATTAGTTTACACATATATAACTAATGTTGTTGTATGTAGAGCCCAAGTGGTGGGATGGCCACCTGTGAGGAACTACAGGAAGAACATGATGTCTCAGCAGAAGACAAGCGGCACGGAGGAGGCCAGCAGCGAGAAGGCCGGAAATGGCGGTGGAGGAGTATCCTTGGTGAAGGTGTCCATGGACGGAGCTCCTTACCTAAGGAAAGTTGACCTTAAGATGTACAAAAGCTATCAGGATCTCTCTGATGCTTTAGCCAAAATGTTCAGCTCCTTCACTATGGGTACGTGTTAGAAAGTTCATATCGAAAAAATGCGAGACATAAATTACTATATAATGAATATTGGAAACGCACGAATCTTTATTATTACGTAACGCGTATGTATGACCAGACTACAAGATAGATAAGCGCATAAATTTATATGATTTGTTAATGTTTTGGATAATTTCAAGGAAACTATGGAGCACAAGGAATGATAGATTTCATGAACGAGAGCAAGCTCATGGATCTGCTGAACAGTTCTGAATACGTTCCAAGCTACGAGGACAAAGATGGCGATTGGATGCTCGTCGGCGATGTCCCATGGGAGTGAGTCAAATTCAAACCCGAATGTCTCTGATTTTTAACTAATCACCCGACTCATTAACCACGTTTTCGAAATTGGTAGAGAATAAGCCAAATATATTCAAACTTTATGTGATATAAATATGTACAACCATGCATTGGTTGGCAAGAGACAAGAGGATCTTCCACATTATGCAAATGGAGTATATCAATAAGTTTTAGCTCATTCTTAGCTGGCACAATTAACTTCTTCTCACCACATTATTGCCTAAAACCTTAGAATAAACTTTAAATGTTAACGTCTCATATACCAATGTTCTAACCGGACACTTGAATATCTATTTCAGAATGTTTGTCGAGTCATGCAAACGTTTGCGCATTATGAAGGGATCTGAAGCAATTGGACTTGGTACATCTAACTCTTTTTTATTTCCATTTTTACTTTTGTATTTTTTTTCAAATTAAATTTAATTCATTTTTCTTGGTTTCGTTACAGCTCCGAGAGCAATGGAGAAGTACTGCAAGACCAGATCCTGAACTTAATAATAAGGGAAAAAGAGAGAACTATCAATGATCAACCATATGACGGGTTCTTGATTTTTATATGTATTTTTATGATTTTATGTGGCTATCTCCTATATATGTGTGTTGTAATTTTAAATACTTGATGGGTATATAGGGCAATAGTATTATTTACCAGTAAGATGTGGACAAATTTGTAATGTGACCAAAAGAGAGGAAACTTAAAAATCTCTGTGTTTGTGTCATATTTATTGCCCAGCATGTGTCTGTCGGTTTGATGATCAATCAGTCTATATGCATATGCATATCAGCATATATATATATATATTATAGATGTATGTAAGTGTATGTACATGTGTTTTGATCCCTACTATGCTTCTTGTCGTTTCTTATATGTGTATAATATTTTTTTTCTAATTTTTTTTTTGCCGTAATTTTTTCTAAATTCAATAATTTCTATTCACTAAACAAATTTTAGGCCTTTTACTACTGTAAAAAAACATACATCTTGCTTTTCCTTGGTTTCCCAGTTTTTGTAATGCTTTATGTGTAGAAATGATGAAAATGAAGTGCTTAGAAACTGTTGTAATGCACTAGGCAAACTTTAGGTCTTTTACTACTCTTACAAACAAAAACAGATATATATCTTGCTTTTCCTTGTTTTTGGAACTTCCGTAATGCACTTATATGTAAAAATGATGAAAAATAAAGTGCTTAAAATCGCATACATTAGATAATCATACTTCCGTAATGCTGAAAAATGATGAAAAATAAAGTGCTTAAAAATAAAGTGCTTAAAATCGCATACTTCCGTAATGCACTTAATTATAGTTTTTTACTTATAGTTAGTTACTATGCATACTTACTGACACCAAACCCGTTGTATAATACGCGACGAGGTGTCTATTGTCCGAGTCTCTACTTGCCACTTAGTTCCAAGTATACCAATCATCACTGCAATAAATTCCAGATGCTATCTCCTCTTGAGTCTTGACAATCTTGTTGTTTAATATTTTACTTAAATTATCACAATTTTTAATGCATATATAGAAAAGTTTACGGTAATAGTTTCGTGGATGAATATAATTCACTCGTTTAATAAACTAAGTCTGCGTCGTTATTGTAGTGGGAGATATTTGAAGCCTAGTAACATTTGTATTAACATGTCATGTCACATACTCGTACGTGGTAATAGTGTTGATCAAATTCTTGTTAACACTAGAAGTGTTCGATGGTTTTAAGAATCTGATTATGTATTGATTTTTACTCGAGGTTTTTCAATGAACATATCTTACTACGCACAAAAAAAAAACTAGAAAAGTAAAGTTGGTTTGTTGTCATTTCATCATAAATTGGTATCCTAATATTTTTGGACATGTGGTCCGTAATCTGTCATGTTTAAACAAACTGATGATTATATGTGTGGCGGCTTTACAAGATTTAAGCCATCTCCAAAATATATGTTGTTTTCATAATTTCAAATCAATAAAACTTCGTCTCGTTTTAATCTAACATTTTTAGTATTCGGATATTTATTTGTACACTTGTAATTCGTAATTTGTATATATAAAAATTATTGATGATTCTTTTTATTACCATTGATACCATGGTTCTTATTTTTGATTGATCATTAGAATAATGATTCATACATTGAATTACTTTTATAATCTCATCTAAAGTATGTAAGTCGTCGATGCTTCCAAATAGTTTAATTTGACATTTTTTGCGCTCTAATTTTGTGGGAGGAATTTATTAAATTTAGGGCCCATGAGAGGGATAGGGAACAAGAGCATGTGCATGTTCATGGGTCGTTTAATTCATATGGCCATTATGTTATAGTAATTTGTACCCTATTTTCCCGATCACGAGAAGAAATAATTATCCTACTTTATAATTTGTCTCAATGTTTGTGTCATATCTTAATTTAATATATACTCATCTAAAGATATAAAAGTATTCCTGGTCATTTTACGGAAAGAAAACAAACTCAGCGTGCAATATGAAAATGACTTGAACGGAAAACTAAAGGTAATGCGAACTCTGATGGGTCCTAATTAAGTAATTATACACCAACAATATTTGACAATTTAGTTCTGTCTGTGTAAAGTAAATATAGTATTGCTAACCATTCTAAGCTTAAACCGGAACTGGAAGACAAATTTGGGTGCAATACAAATATACAACATAACAGAGACCAAAGAAAAATTAACTAGCTAATCAACTAAATCCTAAAGATTCTACAAACTAGGCCAGCTCACATTCAAATTTTGACATATGCCATTACGAATGTCCAATATTGTATCATAATAAGATAGACTGTAATTTGAAGGTAAAGTGAGGTTGGTCATCCAAATATATTTGTAATAATTAATATTTATAATTTATTAAGAAAATGAGTGTCATGGGATCACTCAATACAAAATTCGTGAGTTTTGATGATTGGAATATGTACCCGATCATTTTCTTGGATCCGACGCAACGATGCAACTTCTTTTTAATAAGCCAATCGATGAAAAATGCTAAAGCTAGGGCCATGCATTTGCCAATTCTTAGGTCAAATTTCATAATTTTAAGAACTATCTTATTATTATTTTTATTTCCAAAAGTATATTTTATCCATATCGTTGTGATATTAATGTTTTGAGTTCTTAAAACCAATTTGTATGTTGATCATCATGACATCATTGACTTAATAATAGTTTTTTGTATATATATTTTGAATACTTATTCGATACTATTTGGTTCGAATCAGCTTTGATGCCCATTTATGATCCATTCGAAAATTTACACCAAGTTCAATTCGGTTCAATACATCTCAATTCATACGGTTTTGGTTTGGTTCTCCCAATCCGATTATTTTTCCAGACCTAGTAACAATCATCATCATGCACATATATTAATTTGCACTTGTAAATTAGAAATTTCAGATGTTTTCGTTTCGTACGTCACTTCTTGAAATGATTTAGAATCATTCCAATTGAAAAGTTGATACAGTCACACTTTACAAATTGGAGAACAAATAAATTCAGAGTACAAACCCAAAAGCCTAATCAAAACTCATGAGCCCATAATATTTAAGGCCCAGTTTACTTCTATCAGAACTTCTTTTAACTACCCTTTCTATTTCTAGTTTTTATTCTAAATAAATGAAACAAAATACATGGAAATGTATATGCTGAATGTTACTCATTTCAAAACGAAAAATGGCATTCATGGATATCTGTTTAATGTAAAGTCTCGGCCAGTTAATTTTCTTAGTTACCATCTTTGTATTTGAAAGTCTTACAAAAGAAAGTTTTCATCGCAGTAACAATTAACTTCGATTTCTTTTTGTTGATGAATCTCGTGATGTACTCGAGAATAGTGGAAGTATGCGAGTGTGTTGTAGCTGTAATACAAGATTAGTGGGGACAATCCAGCAGAAAACATTCAGTAAAACCATCGCTTTAAACATTAAAACAATCCACAGAAACCAATGGTTAAGAGTAAGAAACTTACCGGGACCGTTTCCTATAGTTTCATTGGATAAATACCGTTATAGGTGGATCAGCATGTGTCTCAAGTATCGGCTCCGTGAAATGGAGTCCTTTCTCCTTTCTTTCCTGATTTTGTTACGATTTTATTCACAACCTTATAGGCAGTACCATCTTTATAGGCATGTGAAAGTTAAATCATCTCAAATACTAGTCTTCATTACTAACTTCATTATTTATCTTTAATATTATGGTTTCAAAGCCTGATATCGTTTCATTATTTTACTTTAATCAAAATGATATCATATTCTTCAACCTCGTATCGTTTCATCTTTTTAGTCTTATCCAATTAACAACAACATCATATACCTCAGCTCATACAATATCTCTATACAATCATCAGAATTTGATGTTTGACTAGCACCTTTAGAATTAATGTTGAATTTTACAAACTTATTTTAGTTTAGTATAATATGAATTTTTTTTTTTAAATTAGAATAAAAAATAGATTTTGTGAAAGCAAGGGTATGATATATTTAATATCATATCTAAATGATGTGGTTATCAATAACATTAGTTGTATATTCATGCATGCGATTTGAATAACAATTACATTCTTGATTCAAAATTTTATACATGAATATTATTTTCTTATATGAATAAATTACTAGTGACTACACATAAAAAAAAATTGTGGATATTATTTTTAAATTATCAAATAATATATACATATTACTCAACAAGCACACTTTCTAATATCTAATGCATTGGTATATTTAGTAAAATATATTAATTATGTTAAAAATGAACAGTAGACTTTTGAGTCAAATAAACACATATTTTGTTGTTATAAACAACCAATTTTAGTGGTTAACATGTGTAAAATTTGTGAATATTCTCATTTGAATAATAATACAAGGTAATTTTACATATTTAGAATAACTCCTAAAGTTTTATAATTTAAAAATATATTTTTTGTAATATCTAAATTATGTGTAATCAGTGATATATAGATGATGATTTTAAAAATAAGTTTTTACTAAAAAGTAAATGCGGATATGAAAAAAAATAAGCACATAAATTAGAAAAATTAAGATATATCGAGTTATTCTATGCATTTTAATTTAATTATTATTTAAGTTCTGCAATTTTATTTGAATTTTTTAGTCCTTTGAGGTGTATTAAGATAATACTTATCAAACATAACTTCTTTTTCTTTTTCTTTTTTTTGGGGTGGGGGGGGGTGTGGGGGCGGGGGGTGTTGAGTTGAATTATCATAATGTATTAATCTTTATGTTTTATTTTCCTTTTTCTATACAATAAACATATTTATTGTTGAATATAACATGCCATTGCTGATTCATATTATGTCGTGCTTTAGAATCCTAAAAAAGGTCACAACCAAACCATGTTCTGTTCCATTCTCCTCCAGCGGTTCAGGTCTAAGCTTTATCTTCAGTGCCGTCGAATCCTACTGTTTTTCCGACGGGCTCAGTATTCACGAATATGGATTACTTATTCTGGCGAATACCTTCGGAAGATCGGGAGCAGGCGTACCCATGGCTCATTTGGTATATTTGGAAAGGTCGAAATGATAAGTGGTTTAATTATGTTGATCTGAGTGCAGCTGATATTGTTAAGCTGGCAGAGCCAGAAGCTCTTGTGTGGTTGAAAGCACAAATTACTAAGGGGTCAAACATCTCTAGAGAGCCCTCTCGGAATAGTTTAATCGGTCCACCTACGCAGGCTATTAAAGGTAGATACTGTCAACTTGATGGATCTTGGAAAGCGAGTGATGTTTTCTCTGGACATGGTTGGATTACGGAGTGTGCAGAGAGTGAGGTAATGATGAGAGCGCGGAATGTAAGAAGAAGTCTTTTACCGTTACACGCAGAATTTGAGGCTCTGATTTGGGCAATGGATTGTATGAGTATTTTACAATTCAAAGAAGTTACTTTTGCATGAGATTGCTTGGAGCTGGTAAAGATGGTATCTGAACCAATGTTGTGGCCGGTGTTTGCAGTGCACTTGGAAGAATTTCACCGAGCAAAGAGTGGTTTTGAGACATTTGCTTTCATCCATATTTCTCGATCAACCAATTCAAGAGCGGAAAAATTAGCAAGAAATGCTAGATCTTTTCCATCATACATTATTCATGTCGATGTTGATGTTCCGACTTGGCTTGTCGAGTCGTTTTAGTTTTTCGGTTTGTATTCGCGGTTGACAAAAAAAACAAAAAAAACATGCCATTGCTGTGTTTTGTATGCACCAAATCATCCAATTTTAGGAATTAAATGTCTCTCTTTAGGAATTAAAGTTTTTTTTTTATCTTTGTGCTCTCTAATTGTGTAAAAGTCTCAAAGCCGACCTTAGGAAATATATTTATTCGCAAATTAACGTCCAAAATCAAAACCCTCACTTCTTACAGAGAGATCTTTTTATTTTCCCTGAGAGAGAGAGAGACAGAGAGAGCGAAAAGTGGGAGCTTGGAGAAAAATCCGAACTTTCACGTCCCGGGTTCGATTTCTGCGTGCGGAATCAACGAGATATCTCTAAATTTTGTTCTCTGGGTTTGGTTTCTTCGTAGTACATGCACCATGCTGCGTTACGTGAAAGAAGCGAATCAATAAAGAAAACCAAATCTTTTGATTCGTGGGAATGGAGAAGAAGACTATTCTGAAGGTGAAGAAGCAGGACATGGTGGCATGCTTCACTTGTCCCATCTGTAACAATCTCTATGATCGTGCCACCAACATCTCCGAGTGCCTCCACACATGTGAGCCTTTTGATTATGCAAATCTTCTTGGGGTTTTTTTCATGAGATTTGAATCGACATATCGTCTTTGATTACATTCTCAGCTGTGATTTTGGTTGACGTATGTCTCTCTTTGTAGTTATGTTTCTCAGTCAAAGTTATCTATTTTATAGCAACATAATATTAACATTAACTGGTTAATACAATGATGATTCAGTTTCAGTTTCAGTTTGTTAGTCTTTGTGATTTTAAGTTAATTGGCTCGAACAATTGATTTTTCTGGTTTGTTTTTGGATTAAAACTGCTCTGAATGTTTGAAAAGTTATCATCTTTCTGGTAAGAAACCAACCAAAACTCTAAATGAAAGACATTGGATTTGTTCTTCTGCGTGTTATGTTGTGTCTCTCTGATTCAGGGACTATATATTGAATTGGGAATTAAAGTGATTTGAGAGCAGTTTGCAGGAAATGCATAGAGGACAAGTTCATTGTAGAAAATCTGAAAGCTTGTCCAGTCTGCAATGTTGATCTTGGTGTTGCTCCTCTTGATAAACTCCGGTAAAGTCGTCACCTTTTATATATTTTCTCAAAATCAGATACAATCTTTCTTCAAGTCTTTAATTTCAAAATATGTCTTCCCTTGTTCTTAGCATTTGCATCAATGTTTATGCAATTTACCAAAAACCGGAACAACATATATGTAACTGAGCCTGATATGTAAAGTGCAGGCCGGATAACACTTGGGATGAATTGAAGCTCCATATCTTCAAACAAAAGCCAGAAAGCGTAAAGGCAGCAACTGGTACTACTTCAACCTCTTTAAAATACTCCAGAAAGAAGAAGAAATATGTACCTTCACTCATGGCCACTTCAACTACAGTATCAACCTCACCTGAACCAAAATTTGAAGCTCCATTGGAACCGGAGAAGCTTGGGGAGCAACCGGGACCAAGCTCGTCTATACCAGATTCAAATTTTAGGAGGCGTCCAAGGAAAAACCTGAGGCCTCAAAGGAACGAGACCCGATTACAACCGGAACAGCCTCATAAGGAAAGTGAAAATGGTTTTCATATTCTTCTCAACATTGAAAAAGAACAAGACATTGAACAAGAAAATGAACAAGAACAAGAACAAGACAACGGTTTGGTTAGTAATTCTTATCACAATATCATTTTCTTGAGTGTTTATAATATTTTGTTACTGAGATGAAACTGATGCATCACAGGCTCAAGCATCGACATCTAAAGGATACATACAAAAGGGAAACAACTCGGGAAAAGATAATAAAGAGATTCCAGTTTCATCTGATGATCTTGGAAAGTCATTGAGTACAGATAAGGAAGTGGCGCCGCTGAAGAGCAACGGTACTGCACCGAGTGTTGAGACTGAAATAACTACAAATGGCAAAGCAAAAGACGACCGTGGCTCTGAGGGCGATAGAGAGGAAGTCCCTGGTGAAGCAAACGAAAAACATGTCCTTGTAATCTCCCGTAGCGATACAGAGGAAGTCTCTTGTGAGAAACTGAAGAACAATGGTGAAGAAAAGCAAGAAAATGTCTCTACTACCTCAGCGAAGATCTCTGGTAAGAAAGCGAAAGAAAAAGCTTATTCTCCTCCGGCTTTGAGACCTCGAAGGCAGAGGAATATGAATTCAGAAAAGAAAGTTGAAGGAAGTAACATGCAAGTTTGGTTTTCACTAATCGCTGTCCCGAATCAGTATATGCTTTCTCTATCTTCTTCTTTCATGTCTTTTAAGCTTTGATTCTGAGTATATGTGAAGTGTTAACGACTCGATTTGTTCGTTTCCAGGAATACAGATAGGCCACTGCCACAAATCCCTTCTCACTACATACGAGTAAAGTAAGTGATCACTACATCTTTACTTTCGCAATCATAATAAGTTCATTCAAAGTTTGTGATATGCTTTGATTTGTACAGAAATGGAAACTTACCTGTCTCATATGTCAAGAAGTATCTAGTGTATAAGCTCGGTCTCGAAAGCGAAGACGAAGTAATAACTCTTCTATTGTCTCACTCTTTGTCTCTCTGTCTCATAAAATCTCAGACTCTTGATCTCCTTTTGGTTGGATCTTGCAGGTGGAGATATGGCTAAGGGAAGAGTTAGTGTGTTCGACTCAGAAGCTGCATGAGTTGGTGGATTGGTGCGTCCAGACTACTCCAATTGCTGAGAGAAAAACCGCCATGGTTGGGAGCTCCGGTGCTGAATTCGTCATGGTTCTCCACTACAGTGGCTCTCGTCTCTTGGAATAAATCTTCTCACATTCATCATCAAACCATTCTTTTAAAAGCTCTTTCTTGTATAGGAAGAAATCATGAATAACAAGACTGCCTAGGGTATGCAGCTTTCATTATTTAGTAATTTGTTGAGAATAGATATAGGTTGCTTTGCTTCGTTTTGCTTGTGACTTGTGAGAATCAAAATTTGCATCGTTTAAATTTTGATAATACTTTGTTGAGAATAAATATGGGTTGCTTTATTTTTTTTCAGTTATTAAATATTTAAAGTGAAAACTTCCCAATGAAAATGAAAAAAAAAATTCTGTGCAGGAAGCATGATCATATATCCTTCAGAGATTTTCAACCTTAGATTTGTACTACACGAGCTTATGAGAATATTTTGCCTACAAAGATCCTAAAAACTCCAGTATGTTCATGGTGGTGAGCTCTATAACCTGCGGAAAAAGAATGGTCATCTTATTGAACAACAAGCTGCTACAATGCGTCTCTCGCTATCTCCTTTTTATCTCAATTTTACGTGAATCATCTTCTTGCAATCTTTGTTGCGTAGGTTCAGCCGCTGTGTAAGTCAATGACTGTTTCTTAATAATACTACTTGATGTCAGTACATTTGAAGTCCTTCACTAGCCTAATGTCATAAAATGTGTGTTTCTTTTTGCTCGATCATGATGAATGCATTTATGGTTATATATATATATTTTTTTTGTCATGGAACAATGTATTTGGTATAATAAATAGATTATGTTGTCAACAAATGGTGCTAATTGCATATACATGAAAATTTAAAACAAAATTAACCGTTCATGTTTTCGGATTATAGAACGGTTTTCAATTGACTACACATAGACAGAATTATGTGGATATTCTTTCTAACTTTTCAAATAGTACATATAGGAGATAATTTTATACATCAAGACTAATTTAAAAAGAATGTTCAGCTCAATGGAATTTAGTATAATACAGAAATGATGTTGTCAACAATGATATTAATTGTATAATACACCGGTTATGTATTTTTTTATTGATAAATAAATTTCACATTTCAGCGAAAAACAATAGTTACACTTTTAATTTGAAAATCAGTTTTTGTGACAGGCAAAATTTTGTGGATATTTTTATCTGATCATATATGTGAGATAACTCTACATAGCTGCAAAATTATAATGCAACAGTATATTTAGTATAATATCTAAATGATGTGGTCAGCAATATATAGTATTAACTGTATATACATGTGATTTTATAAAATAGTGTTTGATTTCTAATTTGAAACATGAATGTTATTTTTTCTTATTTTGAATAAATAGTACTAACGATTACACGTAGATAAAAAAATTCTAGATATTATCTCTATCGTATAGAATAAAATATATAAGGTATAATCTTATACAGATAATATAATTACTAAAAGTTTATAGTGCAAAAAATATGTTTAGTAAAACATCGATCTGAATTATGTTAAAATGGAAAATTGACTTTTAATTAAAATGAAACACGTATACATTTTCTTATTATAAACACAGTTTTAGTGATTACACGTATAGAAAATTAAGAGAATATTCTTTTAAATCAAATATACAAGGTAATTTTAAAGAGTTAAAAATTTCCAGTTCAACACTATATTCTTATATGTTATATGTGAACAGCGATATTAGTTGGAATCAAGGTTCGAGATTTCGCTACGCGCTATACGTACGGTCGATAGAAGACTAGCGAGTTACCAATTACTCGGGGATTATTCGGGGATTACTTGGGGAGTAATTTTAAAACATTCTATTATAATTTTGTTTATAAATTCTTTTTGGTAAATAATATTGATAGAATAACATGATTTAATGGTTAGAAAACTATTAAAAAATCATGAGATGAATATTCTAGTGATTTTTTTTCATTTTTTTCTACCACTCTAACTACTTCATTTTCAACCTTTACATATTATTAGTAAATTTTCTTTTTTATTTTGTTATTTAGAATAAAATGTAACAAATTTATCAAATTATTATCGATTTAAGTGATCTATATTGACTTAGTTGTCATATTTATACGTCGTTTTTTCCCACTTATATGGTTTAGACGGAGAAAACACGAGTCACTGTATAATATAGTCGTATAACTCAACTCGCCACGCTCCATCACTGCCTAGCGTATTCTCGGACGTATACTAGACTAGGCGGACGAGTTTTCGAACAAGGGTTGAAATATACACGACTATTTTGAAAACAACTTCTTATTCAAAATAAAGATATGAATAATAGACATAATAACTGTAAAATTTAAGATATGTCGAGTTATTCACGGTAATTCAATTATTACTTAATTTTAGAAATTTCATTTAGCAAATAAATTTTCAAAAAACTAAGATATGTTAAAATATTCAGATTTTAAGTTATACAAAAACTTTTTGGATTGAAATATCATTCTAAAAAATATAAATGTAATTTTCTGTTTTATATTTCCTTTTTCTGTACTAGAAGTCTAGAACCATAATTTACTGTTGAACGAAAGATGTTATGTTTACACACGTTTTCGCATCCTCATTTGTAAACACTGAATCATCCAATTTTAGGACTTAACTATATTTCTTTTTTACCCAAGTTTTAGTTGTTTCAATTTGAGCCCCGTAATTGTATGAAAATGTCAAAGTTAACCCTCTCGGAAAAAATACTTATTACCAATTTAACGTCCAGAAAGACTCTCACTTCTTACAGAGGTTGTCTTTCCCCTGAGAGAGAGACAGAGAGAGAGAGAGAGAGAGAGAGAGAGAGAGAGAGCGAAAAGTGAGAGCTTGATCACGTCTTCTGTTCGATTGTTTGTGCAAAATCAACGAGAAAACTGTAAAAATTGTTCTCTGGGTTTGGTTTCTTCATAGTACATGCACCATACTGCGTTACGTGAAAGAAGCGAATCCATAAAGAAAACAAAATCTATTTTTTTCCAAGATTTTTGGGAATGGAGAAGAAGACTATTTTGAAGGTGAAGAAGCAGGATATGGTGGCATGCTTCACTTGTCCCATCTGTAACAATCTCTATGATCGTGCCACCAACATCTCCGAGTGCCTCCATACATGTGAGCCTTTGATTTTCCCTTTTTAGCTTTTATCTTTGTTCTGGTTTTGGTCGACGTATGTCTTACTTTGTTGTTATGTTAGTAGTGTGACCTTTGTTGGCATCAGTTGTTTCGGTTAAAGTCATGTTTTAACCGTTCAAATCAATCTGATTATATTATACGATTTTCTTATCTTTCTATATATATTTCAGATTGATTTTCATGGCTAAAACAATAATTTATTCACCTTGTAATGTTTTTGTAGATGAGGAATATTTTTTATAAAGGATGATTCAATTTTAGTTTATATGTCTTATCTGTAATCTGTTCCTCAGCTTGTTATGTTGTGCATCTCTGATTTTAGGACTATATAATATATATTGAATATTGAGACTTAAAATATTTTGGGAACAGTTTGCAGGAAATGCATAGAGGACAAGTTCATAGTAGAAAAACTGAAAGCTTGTCCAGTCTGCAAGGTTGATCTCGGTGGTGCTCCTCTTGCTAAACTCCGGTAAAGTCGTCACCTTTTATATATATATTCTCCAAAATCAAAAACATTTGAAGTTTTAAAACGTGTCTTCTCTTCTTCTTACCATTTTCATCTATGGTTATGCAATTTACCACAAACCGGAATATCAAATATGTAACTGAGTTATGAAAGTGCAGGGCGGACAACACTTTGGATGATTTGAAGCTCAATATCTTCAAAGACAAGCCTGAAAGTGTAAAGGCAGCAACTGGAACTGCTGCAGCGGTTTTGAAATACTCTAGAAAGAACAAGAAGTATGTACCTTCAGGCATCGGCACTTCAACTAGAGCCTCAACCTCACTTGAGACGACTCCTGAGAAGCTTGGCGAGAAAATGGCAGCTGTTTCCCTGAACCAGATCTCGTCTTTGCCAGTTTCAGATTTTAGGAGGAGGAATGAGACCGGAGTTGAACCGGAACAGCCTAATAAGGAAAGTGAAAATGGCTCCCAGCTTCTTCTCAACATTGAACAAGACAATGGTTTGGTTAGTAAAAATTTAATACAGGATCATCAGTTTCTTGAGTGTTTAGTATATTCTGTTGCTGAGATGAAACTGATGCATCACAGGGTGGAGCATCGACATCTAAAGGATGCATACAGAAGATAAACAACTCGGGGATTGATCTTGGTAAGTCCTTGACTGTTACTGATAAGGAACTCGCGCCGCTGAAGAGTAACGGTACCGCACTGAATGCAATAACTCCAAATGGCAAAGAAAATCAAAACACTGTCCTTAATCTCCCCAGGGGAGATACAGAGGAAGTACTTGGTGATGCAAATGAAAACCCTGTCCTTGTTAGCTCTGATAGCGATACAGAGAAAGTCTCTGGTGAGAAACAGAAGAACAAAGGTAAGAACAAGCAAGAAAATGTCTCTACTCCGCGCAAGATCTCTGGTAAGAAAGGGAAAGCAAAAGGAAAAGCTTATTCTCCTCCGAGTTTGAGACCTCGAAGGCAGAGGAACATGAATCCAGCTGGTACATCATCACAAGCTGCCGTTTCTGTGGAAGCAGAGAAAAAAGTTGAACGAAGTAACAAGAAAGTTTGGCTTTCACTAATCGCTGCTGAGAAACAGTAAAGATCTTCTTTTCATTGTCTTTAAGCTTATATTCTGATTATATCTGAAGCTTTAACGACTCGATTGTTCCGTTCTAAGGAACACAGATAGGCCAATACTGCCACAAATCTCCCCTCACTTCATACGAACGTAAGTGATCACTAGATCTTTACTTTGCTGCAGTGAATGATAACAACTTCATATAAATGTGTGATAGTTAAGTCTTTGATTTGTGCATTTTCACAGAGATGGAAACTTAACTGTCTCATATGTCAAGAAGTATTTAGCGCATAAGCTCGGTCTGGAAAGCGAAGCCGAAGTAATTACTAGCTTCTTCTGTGTCTCTCTGTCTCTTACAAGCTCAGATCTTGATCACCTTTTTGTTGGATCTTGCAGGTGGAGATTTGGCTAAGGCAAGAGGCAGTGTGTTCGGCACAGAAGCTGCATGACTTGGTGGATTGGTGGGTCCAGACTACTCCAATTGGTGAGCAAAAAACCGGGATGGTTGGGAGCTCCGCCGCAGATTTCGTCATGGTTCTCCACTACACTGGCTCTGACTTCTTTGAATAATCCTTCTCTCATCCATCACAAAACCATTTCTCTTCTTTAAGAAACTCTTTCTTGCGGAGGAAGAAATCATGAATAAATGACTGTACTAGGGTTTGCAGCTTTCTTTATTTAGTAATTTGTTGAGAATCTGTGTAAACCTCTTGATTTGCTTGTGAGGGACCGAAAAAACTGGTGTCGTTTTCGAACATGAGGTTCATTTTAGCCAGTCTCCCTTGTAATAAAGATTCGCCGGTTTTGCGCCGGTTTGGTTCAAGTTACACACCCGGTTCTTTGATCGGGTTAGGTTTAACGAAAGACTTGTATCCAAACAACTCTCTTGATATCTCCCATCTCCATCCTTTTGCCCGCCATGGATAAACACAGAGTTAGAGCTTCGTGGCGGCAAGGAATCTGCTAAAGCTGAAAAATTTATTGAATTTTCCTTCTCAAGTTTCATTTCTATGGATTGGATTACAGAAGCAAATCTCTGTGATTGAAGAAACCATCACTCGAGTATTTGTAATCTCAGCAATGGCGATGAAACCCAGTCGCCATTTTTGCCCAGCAATTATCACGAAGACGAAGCTTGCGAACTCGTTTCAAAGCTCCTTCTGCTTCCGTTTCTTAAGGTATAGTTCATCAACCCGTAACGGGATTATTGCCTCTGGTTCGAGTAGTGACCAAACTCCATCGAAAAGATTGAACTTTTCTCCTGTGAACGAGTTAAAAAGTAGTGTTAGGGATGGTAATGGTGAGTGGTTAGAGAACTGGAGCAGAACCCAGAAACGGAATCAACCTAAACCTCCAAAGATAGTTGTAAATTATCGAAAAGAAGGTAGATTTTCTAAGTCAGAGGTCACGAGTGGTGATTCCAGTAGTAGAGATAGTGATGGCACTACAATGAAGAAGATTATGGAGAAGTTGAAAAAGTATGGATATATGGAAGATGATGAGAAGGAGATTGAACAAGAGAGAAGGATTGAGAAAGGGTCAGTGGAGGATATATTCTATGTTGAAGAAGGGAATTTACCTAATACGAGAGGTGGGTTCACTGAGGAATCGTTGCTTGGAAGCATTGGAGAAGTTGGGTTTCCTTGGGAAAAGATAAGTGCTGAGAAGAAGAAAGAGTTAGAAGCTGAGTGGACTGCGAAGAAAGAGAGTAGATACTCTCTAGCGGATATGACTCTTCCGGAATCGGAGCTAAGGCGGTTGAGGAATCTGACGTTTCGAACAGCGAGCAAGATGAAGATTCGGGGAGCAGGTGTGACTCAGGTGGTGGTGGATTCGATTAAGGAGAAGTGGAAAAGCTCGGAGATTGTGAGGTTGAAGATTGAAGGAGCAAGCGCGCTTAACATGAGGAAGATGCATGAGATATTAGAGGTTTGCTTCTTATGTGCCCTTAATAAGAGTAGGCTTGTCTTTCGTCTGCAATGATCATTACTTTAAAGTCCAAAATCCAAGATACATGTTCAAATCTGTCAAATGATCTTTCCTTTATCACGATCTTGTTTTTGACCTCTCTGTGGCAGAAAAAAACTAATGGTTTGGTGATATGGAGGTCAGGGACTTCCATCTCCTTGTACAGAGGTGTCAGTTATGAGCTTCCAGCAGGAAAATGGAACAAGAAGAAAAGAGAGGAGACGTCACCGTCTTCTTTACCTGCAACTACAACTATGGTGGAAAGTAGAGATGAACTAGTGCATCTTCCTCAGTTAGACCAGGAGGCAACTAGTGTGGAAATGAAAGACCAGGAGACATCACAACAAGAAGTAGAATATGAACATGAAATTGATGAACTCTTAGATGGTCTTGGCCCTAGGTTCATGGATTGGACTGGAGATCATCCATTACCTATAGATGCTGATTTGCTTCCAGGCGCCATTCTTGGCTACGAACCACCTTTCAGGATACTTCCTTATGGAGTGAGATCATCTCTTGGACCAAAGGAGGCAACAGCTTTGAGAAGACTTGCCAGATTTCTTCCTCCACACTTTGCTTTAGGTACGTTTCTAATTTTTTTTTATGGTTTGCTTTTCAGGAGGCTGATAGAGTCTTTGAAGAATAGGAGTTTCTGTTGATTTCCAGGTCGAAGTAGGCAGCTTCAAGGCTTGGCGACAGCAATGGTTACGTTATGGGAAAAGAGTATGCTTGCAAAGATTGCGATTAAACGTGGCGTACAGTTGACCACCAGTGAGAGAATGGCTGAAGACCTCAAGGTAATAAGAATTCCTGGCTGATTAACTCGCTATTATGTTACCTTTTATATATTTATGCTTGCGCATGTAATTGTAAGAATTTCTCGTTCTGTTTAAACATTTATGCTCTTTTGTCTTTTATCTACAATTAGAGCTAAATATTTGATACTATGTTCTTGGTAAGTAACTGCAGAAATTGACAGGAGGCATACTGCTCTCTAGGAACAAAGACTTCTTGGTTTTCTACAGAGGAAAGAACTTTTTGTCACGAGAAGTTGCTGAGGCATTGATGGAGCAGGAGAGATTTGTAAGGACTTTGCAAGACGAAGAAGAACAGTCACGTTTAAGAGGATCATCGGCTCTGATTGTGCCAAGTACTGAACCTACTAAGAAACTTGTTTCTGCTGGTAGCCTTGGTGAAACTCTTGACGCGACTGGTAAGTGGGGAAAGAATCTGGATGATGGTCATCATGCAGAGGAAGTGAAACACGAGGTTGAGAAACTGAGGCATGAAAATCTTGTCAGGAAGCTGGAAAAGAAACTTGCTTTTGTGAGTTCTCTTGACTTTAGCCCTTGATTCTTTGTTTCCCTCCCTGTGAAGTCAGATTAACATATCATGTGCTGAAGAGTTGTTCGTTAAATTAATCGGATTGTTTCTCCGCTTTAGGCTGAGAGAAAGCTTTTGAAAGCTGAACTTGGTTTGGCTAAGGTGGAAGAGTTTCTACAGCCAGCAGAGCAGAGAGCAGACCCAGAAAGCATAACTGATGAAGAGAGATTTATGTTCCGCAAGCTCGGTTTGAAGATGAAAGCTTTCTTGCTTCTAGGTAAATTATCAATAACACATGAATCATGTGTGTGTAGTGAAGTGTGTTTTGCAATATATTGTAGGACACGTATAAGAAACTTGAAATTGTTGCTTCAGGTAGGCGAGGAGTGTTTGATGGTACGGTGGAGAACATGCACTTGCACTGGAAATACAGAGAGCTTGTTAAAATAATTGTGAAGGCTAAAACTTTTGACGGTGTAAAGAAAGTGGCATTAGCCCTTGAAGCCGAGAGTGGTGGTATCCTGGTTTCTATTGACAAGGTCTCTAAAGGATATGCCATTATCGTTTATAGAGGAAAAGACTATAAGCGTCCACCCATGTTGAGGCCGAAGAACCTTTTGACAAAGAGGAAGGCTTTAGCACGTTCCATTGAACTCCAAAGACGCGAGGTTCGTTGACATAAAATTATCATCTGCTTTCTTTATTTGGAACATCAGCTAATTTTTGTTCTGTTTCATAACAAAGAAGAAGGCTTTAGCTAATCTTTGTTCTGTTTGCATACGACAGGGACTTGTGAAACACATTACGGCAATGCATGCGAAAGCAGAACAGCTGAGAGCTGAAATAGTAATGGATCTACTCTTTTATCATTCATTGATCGAACAAAAGAATGCAATCTGTTATGCAATGGTAGACTAACCTAAGACCTTGCAATCAATTTATCAGGAACAAATGGAGAAGATAGCAGACAAGGGGGATGAAGAGTTATATAACAAGCTTGATGTAACTTATGCTTCTAGCGACGAGGAGACGGAAGAAACAGATGTGCGTATTCGTCTACGTATCTACGACCACTCTTCTTTTTAGTTTGGTTTTCATCATCAGAAAATCGTGTATATTAAGGTCTCACTCACATGGCTTGGTGCTGTTCTGATTTGTAGGAAGAAGATGATGCATATTCAGAGACATATGGAGAAGGAGAAGAAGCTGAGATTCTGGCCGAAGGAGAAGTATCTGAAAAAGACGATGAAGATTGGTTTTCAGATGAATCGGAAACCGGATTTGGTGATGATTGTGTACCTTACGCAGAGGATCTTCAAACCAAATCAGAAGATGTACATAGGCAAGAAAGTTCGTCTGCACTGCAGCATCAAAGTATTGAAGATCAAGGACAATGGAAATAAAACTGAGAGCTGATTGCTAAATACTTGTCCACACAAATGAGTAAAGCGTTGTCTCTGGTTAGGAACTAGTACAGCTTCTGTCAACTAAGCTTCTTTCAACTAAGGTCCAAGGAATGTATATGTTTCAGTCTTCTTAATCATACGATTCTATAATATTTGCTCTTTCAGTCATACCATTTGAAAAGAAAAAAAGAAACTAAAAGAAGGGTCCTTGGTTTGGTGTTTATATGATGTTGAGGACGAATGTGCAAAGATTAAAAAATGTGTATATAAGTTAATATTTACTTTTTTTTAGAAAGCTTTTTTGGACGAATACTAATTTAATATTGGAAACAAGAACACATCGTAAAACATCTTAAGTATCTGTAACCAGTTTCGGCGGAAGAGTAAATTATTTTAAAATTCAAAATCGAAGCAAAAACTTTAAAGACCGTTAATATTTTTCTCTCACAGGCTCGGACTCTAACCGACCCGGACCTGCTACATATATACGGAATACAAATAGAAGAAGCCAAGCAACATCACAGTTTCTTTCAATCGCGTATTAGAATTCCCAATTCCAATAATAATCTCTTTGATTTCTTTCAAATTCGTGTTCTGATTTTGGGCTTTACCTTCTTTTTGTTCGGTATTTTCAGGGTTTTTGCTCTTCCTCAAATTCGCAAAGGTAAGAAACCTCTTCTTCATCGTGTTTTGATTTTAGGCTTTGCCTTGTTTTTGTTCGGTTTTTTTTTCAGGGTTTTGTTCCTGATCAGACTCGCAAAGGTAAGAAACCGAGTCTCAGATTTCGAATTGGCAAATCAAATTCGTCTTTCTCACCCTTCTGATTTGGGTTTTGCCTTGTTTGTTCGTTCGGTAATGACGATTAGTTTCATTTCGTTTATTGAATTGTGCCTCCATATTCAATTTATATTATGCTTAATTAGTTTAGCTGTTAAGTATTAACCTTATCATATAATGTTTTCTTTATCCAGATTAGCTTGTTATACGCTTTTTTTTATAAGTTGTTCGTTTTAGTTTCTTAAACACTAGTTATAATAATGATTGTCTCAAATTTTATTATGTCTTCTTCTGCTTGATCTTTCTTTTTGGTATCTGTGTTCGCATACTATGTTTCTTTGATTTTGAACATATTTCCTTGCTTCTGCTGCAGCAGTTTTCATATTTTTTTTTTTTTTCTGAGGTTAAGACTCTACAGGTTGGTCTCTGATTTCGGCTCAGAAACCAATTTGGAGAACCTTATTCTGTTTGGTTCTTCCATTTCATGGAAACAAATTTGGAAACAAATTTTCCCAGTTGGTTGTGTTTCGATTTCTTGTTAGGAGAAATATTGATAATAGTATTGCTACATGATCTTTGAAATCGTGCTTCTCCCTCGTATGAAAGGAGGATTCTTTTGCGTTTCTGAACACATGCATCCATACATGCATACTGCATCTACGCATTATGCATACATGTATACTGCATCCTGGATGCATCCATGCATTATGCATTCATCCATGCATTATGCATTCATCCATGCATTATGCATTCATCCATGCATTATGCATTCAGCCATGCATTATGCATTCAGCCATGCATTATGCATTCATCCATGCATTATGCATTCATCCATGCATTATGCATTCATATTTTTAATAGTAGTCAATTTAGTCTTAGAATGCATCCAAATGTAACGATAAGCAGTGATCAACAAACTTATATATTATTACTAATTACTAACTATATATCTAGCCTGATTTTGTAATCCATCTAGATGGTTTACTCAAATTTGTCACCTCTAACTTTTATTACTATCTAGCTTGATGTTTAATACATCTTCCATGAATTGTGGCAAGTTACTATGTGAAGTACAGGTTGGAATCTATGGGATATGGTTTCAATTTGAATGGGTGACTGAAGAATGAATGTCGTTTCCCTTTTGTTTTGTGTTCACTGTTGCAGGATTTTAGAAATAAGCACTTATGGCAGCCTGTCAAATCCTTGGAGACCTTGCAGCCCTATGCAAATCCAAGAAATAGTTATCTTGGTACTGTATCTTACTTTGTTTCTGGATTTTTTTCTCTTCTGCATTAGTCATTGCCGTCTCTAAAGTACTCAATCATATTCAAGTTGGAGAGTTTAATCTACATCAGTGTTTTTTTCCCAATTTTTTCATCAGACCGTCGAGCGATATAAAAGCCATTATGGATCTTGTATGTTGTGTTGGATACTCGTTTGTATGTTCTTTTTTTTGTTGTTGCTGTTATTCATGTTGCTAACAACTTTGCAACTTTTCTAGATATGTGATCTTGTCACCATCTCCAAGCTTCTAAATGCTACTCTTATCATTCCAGAGCTTCAAGAAAGTCTTCCCTCAAAAGGCATTAGGTATGCCTAACTCTATGTTCTGTTAAAGCATCTTTCGTTTCCTTGGTATCAGACTTGTCTTTACTCTAGTGTATTTTTACATGCTCTGCAGGAACAAGTTCAAGAGTTTCTCCAATCTTTATGATGAAGAGCAGTTTATATCCTTTCTTAAAAATGATGTTATAATTGCCAAGGCCCTCCCTGAGAGCTTGAAAGCCGCAAGAAAAAAGGAATGACTTTCCTCTTTTTAAGCCCAAAAACTCTGCATCACCAAAATTTTACCTCGAGGATGTATTGCCAGAAAGCTAATGTTATTGGATTGATCGTCTCTGATGGGGGATGCTTGCAGGTAATGCGTGTTTTTTATTTTCTCTCCCTTAGAGTGATATAGCTTGTATGCAGTAACTTCTAAATCTGTAGAGATCTTTGGCAAGATATCTTTCTGCTTGCAAACTACCGTCACTCGTCATATCACGTTTTGTTTATTTTAGGTTTAGATATAAGAAGTTGTTACATTAGTTAAAATATGTGTTTTATCCTCAACAAAGCTGTCTTGTTTTCAGTCAACTTTGCCTGCTTCCTTGCGTGAACTTCAAAGACTAAGGTGTAGAGTTGCCTTCCACGTCCTCCAGCTTCGTTCAGAAATCCAGGTGTTGGGGAAGAAGATGGTTGTGGCTTTTGATCATTAAACATTACATGTTAAGTTTTTATTTCCTTAATCATGGAGTACCTAGCTGGGAAGTAGTACGTAACTAACAATGACTATACTTATCGTCACGATTTGTCCATTGACCCTTAATAACATAATGAGCTACGTATTTTACCTTTCCCAGGTTACGTAAATCAGGTCAACCCTTCATACCTTATCATCCTGGCTTAGTGAGGGACAAACTGGCATATCATGGTTGTGCTGAGCTTTTCCAGGTTAAATTTTTCAATTCTCCATCTGTATTTTCTGATTAAAAAAAAGTGTTTGTATCAGATACGCTTTTTCCCTGTCTGCCCTTTTTGCTCGATTTACATGCGGAAGTAGTTTTAAACGGTGGAATTGGTTTCTTACTCTATTCATCGTTTCAATTTGTAATTAGATAATAGGGTTGTGAATTGGGAAGAGGACAATGGAAAGCTTCGATCAATTGGCGTACTGGTTAAAGCTCGTAATTTCTTAGTGTTCCAGGTGGTTAATTCTTCCTGATTTTTGAGAATTTAAGATTTGTTTCGTTTTTTTCTATTTTTCTATTGTTTGTTTTTGCTTGTTTTGTTTAGTTTCTATGAATGATTGATTCAGGTGATGTCAATTTTCAACTAAAAATGTAGGGTGATGTTGAATCGGTTGCTTCCAAGAATTCAAAAGAACTCAATGGACTTCTCGAGCAGATTTCTGGCTCCGATGAGCTTAAGAAAGAGTATGAAGAATTAGAAGAGAAGAAAGCCAGCGCTGAGGAAAAAACAGCCCTTATATATCAGAAGAAGAAAACGATTGGGGCCGAGAAGAAGCTGAAGAAAGCACAAAAGGAAGAAGCCGAGAAGCATCTAAAGCTGCAAGACGAACTGGTAAATTATGTGAATTTGCTCTTGTTTCACTGGTGGAGTGACGTGTGAAGTTTCCTCGTTGACTTGTTTTAAGTATCTCTCTCTTCACGCCATGCAGAAAGCTCTGAAGAGAGAACATTTCCTTTGGCAATTATATAACATCGAAAATGATATCGACAAGGCAAATGAAGATGTTGATGCTGAAAAGAGCAATCGTAAAGATGTCATGGCAAAGCTGGAGAAGTTTGAACATAAAACTGGTAAGAGAAAGATAGAACAAGCAAAGTACTGAAGGAGGAGATAGAACATGAAACTTATATATTTACCTGTCCTGTCTGCAGCAACCTGAGCTTCTGAGACTGAAGGAGGAGATAGCTCGCATAAATTCAAAAACCGAGAGCAATCGGAAGGAGGTAGATTAGAGGCAAAAAAGAAATAGGGAAGCATTTATAAGAAATCGCAGAAAACCATCAAGGATCTGAATGAGAAAATGGACGAATTAAACGAGAGGAGACAAGATAGCAGCGGAAAACTCCCAATGCTTGACAGTCAACTGCAAGAGTATTTTCAAATGTGAGTTTAAAAGAAATCAGGATTTTTTCCCCTCTCTCTTAGTCAGAAGCTTTGCCTTTTTCCAACTGTCCTGACATTATCAATATTCACCAACTTGCATTCTCTATTTTTCCTATTTCATCTTCTCGCTTGAGTTTTTGTGGTGACATGAAAATTACATGGGTTTAACTATTGGGTACGCAGTTAGATAAGTTATTTTCTCTGCTTTGAAGAATGTTCTAAGCAAACAAATAGTTAAGCGTTTTGTTTTGACAATGACATATATTTGGTTGCGTACAGGCTATCATTGGTGCTGTCCTTGTGATATTAGTAATATTCTTCTAGATTCACCATCTACATGCATATTCTTCCATCCTCTTGAATCCTTATGAGCCGTTTTCTCTTCTTATCAAAAGTATATTCTTTTTAAATTATACCTTAACTAAAGACCCCTTCTTGTGCTAGGCGGAATGCATTTTGCGACTCCTGATACTCGGACTTTTATTTTAATCTAATGGTTTCTAACCCGCTTCTACGATGCACAGGAATGCATCTGAGAAATGGAAGACTAGAATCACAGAAGTAGAAGACCAGTCTAACGGCTGAAAAATATGAAAGCGAGAGGGATAGTAGGCTAACGCAGGCTGTTGAGTCTCTCAAGCGTCTATTTCAAGGAGTTCATGGTCGGATGACTGATCTTTGTCGACCAAATCGGAAGAAGTACAACCTTGCAGTTACTGTTGCTATGGGGAGATTTATGGATGCAGTAGTTGTAGAAGATGAAAGGACTGCATCAAGGTACTTCTATTATGCTTGTTGTGTTGTTCTAATCCCATGCAAGTTGTGAATAATTTTTCATAGTTTCTGTCTCTTCTCTGCTGACAATTGCAGTTGAGTAAGAGAGTCTTTACCATAATACTACATTCTGGCCTATGCCAACAAATTACTGATGCTTGAAACTCCACCACGTCTTAAATGATGATCAATTCATATTATATACCAAGTAGGGGAAATGTGCTATAAAGGGGTATGTAACATATATGATGTAATTATCTTCATGCAGAATTCGTTCCATATAATTAAGAATTGAGCCCCATTCTGTGTTACTTGGCTTCAACATAACTTTTTGGATAATTTTTACCTAAATACGAAGTACATGTTGAAGAGCATTTTGTACCACTACTCTCGGTATGTGATAAAATGAGTTTATTTGCTATTTGCAGTACTTGAAAGAACAAAGGCTTCCTCCTATGACATTTATTCCTCTTCAGTCAGTACGTGTCAAGCCAGTGCTTGAAAGATCGAAAAATTTGGGCGGCACAGCAAAGCTGGCGTTCGATGATATCCAATATCCTTTGCAAATAAGTGAATGATTTGACTTTGGCATATACTTAAGGTTGCCTGAATATCAATAATATTTCATCCTTTGGCTTCATTGAGTGCATAGTCGTGTGTAGGTTGAGATTGTTTTGATGTATTAAACCAAGGATCGACAAACGTAGGAAGGTTAATGTGAGCAGTTTTCCAATTTATGCTTTTGAACCTTAACCGCTCCACGTTCGATCCTAAATTGGAGAAGGCGGTCCTCTTTGCTGTTGGAAATACTCTTGTCTGTGACGAACTTGAAGAAGCCAAGGCTCTTAGCTGGACTGGACAGAGATTTAAAGGTATGTTCCTGTTTCCTTGTTTAGGTGTAATTTACTCATATGCTTGCACTAATTTGGCTTTGATTTCTACGTATCCTGATTTCTATTATTTCCAGTTGTTACTCTTGATGGCATATTACTGACAAAGGAGTCCGAAATATCGGGGGAAAAAAGATTCAGTATGCTGAAATTGAGAAGGTAACAACCAATCATTGTACCTTATTTACTGTTACAATTTACTTCGCCTTGTCACTGTTCAAGAATTACTAATTAGTGTATTTGTTTTATAGAAAAGCATCAAAGACAAACTTCCACATCTTGAGCAAGAGAAGCAGAATATTACAGAAGAAAGTAGACGCATAAATCTTGAACTTTCTAAGGTAGTTTACTATCTTTTTCTGGTATTTGGTAAAGTTAAAACCTGCTGACAATAATATGAGTGAATGCCGTTGGTATTGTAGAGCAAGTTGGAGAAAAGAATCAATGAGATCGTGGACTGTATCTATAGGGATTTTAGCCAGTCTGTTGGTGTTAAGAAAAGCAGCTCAAGGAGGCTCAAGAAGTGGCTGAAGAAAGGCTGAATCTGAGTAACCAGCTTGCTAAGTTAAAATACCAGTATGTCTCTCATGCTTTGTTTTTCTGTTTGCATATAAGATTCTCATACTTCTCGTATACAGTCTTAATCTCTATCGATTTCTACAGCCCATTTCTGTGCTAACATATAACCCCGACTCTGAAGTCAACTTTTCAGCTGATTTTTGTTTTTTCTCTGGTTAAAACTGAACATTTTGCTGTGCATCATACTACTGTTGCATTTTGACTTTCACGTGCCTCATAAAAAGAAATTTATGTGATTAGTAGGCAGTTATTGTCTACGTTATCAAGAGTGTAAGGGTCAGTATATGCAGCCTGTAAATACCCAAGTGTCAACAAACTCTGCAGTACGCTAACTAAAAAGCTGAGTTGACATACTGCTTTCTATTGGATGGAGCTCAAGTTGTACAATCAGAGTAAACGGAAGCATTTTTACTCGGCCAATTAAAATAACTTTTTATTGAATTTCAGGGTGGAAATATGAGCAAAACCGAGATGTAGGGTCACGAATTCGAAAGATAGAATCTTCGATCAGTTCTTTGGACACTGATTTGGAAAAAATCAAGAAGAGGAAGTCTGAACTGAAGGAGTTAACAGAAAAAGCTACTAATGAAATCAACAACTGGAAGAAGGAAATAGGAGGTATTTTTATTCTATCTCTACATAAATCTGGCCTCAGTTCTATGCTTTTTCAATTGTCAATACCGTTATAAGTTGTCAATTTGATCATTTCATTCATAGTAGACATCAACATGATTCAGTAAAAGTACGTTGTCCGTGTATATGAATTTGTTTTGTCAATATTGATGACCTTATCTTGGCGCCCTGTTACTGTAGTAATGTATTGAAATATGGAGTTTTCTTATTCTTTCTTGGGGGTTAATTATTGTGTGGATCTTTAGTCACCCCTTAACCAATTGACTGTTTCATTACATCATCCTTGATGTTTGTAGATTGCTCTGACAAATGGTTAATGTGAGATTCAATATCATAGATTCTCTTCCCCTGTTATCCCCTTTGCCTTTGCTGGTATATGCATAAGCTACACATCCAGATACTTTGTTAATCACCATACCTGTCTAATGCTCTTTGCCTAGCACAAATCTGCAGTGGTTTCTTCTTTCATAGAGGTTCGAATAATTAATACTCTTGCTTGCAGAGTGTAAACAAAAATCAGAAGAGTATGAAAAAGAAATCCTGGATTGGAAAAAGCAGGTTTCTCAAGCGACAACAAGCATAACCAAACTCAATCGGCAGATACATTCCAAGGTAAAATGGAGACTCATCAAATCATTTCCCGAAGGTTTGGTATGTCTGAGTATATGTGCACTAAAGCTCCCCTTTGCTATCAGGAAACGCAAATTGAGCAGCTGATTTCGCAAAAACAGGAAATTACTGAGCAATGTGAGCTCGAACGTATTAACCTTCCTGTTTTATCAGATGCTGCGGAGGAAGATGACTCAGATGGGCCACAGTTTGACTTTAGTAAGTTGGATACTGGATAGAGCTCATCTCCAAGAACGGAGACCATCTGCTCGTGACAAAATGGATGCGGAATTTAGGCAGAAAATAGAATCTAAAACATCAGAGATTGAAAGAACGACCCCAAACTTGAGAGCACTTGACCAGTATGAGGCTATACAAGAGAAAGAAAAACTAGTGAGCCAAGAGTTCGAAGCTTCCAGGAAGGAGGAGAAACAAGTAGCGGATGCATACAATGTAGTTAAGCAGAAGAGGTAACTCAAAATTTCTCTTATGAAATGATCTTTAGAGCTTTGAAGAAGGTTCGTACCAAGTAGCAGAGGTGGAACCGAAACCGGACAAGTAAAAGTCTGAAGAATCTAATTCTGTGGAAATTACCTTTTAGAGTTACCGTTTGGATAGAATGCACAAACATGCACCTTAGTTTGTTTAAACAAAATTCCTATATTTGATTAGAGGACTACAAACTGTTGTGCAGGTATGAGCTATTCATGGAAGCTTTCAACCACATTTCGAGCAACATTGACAAGATCTACAAGCAGCTAACCAAGAGTAATACGCATCCACTGGGTGGGACTGCTTATCTAAACCTAGAGAATGAGGATGATCCGTTTCTACATGGTATAAAGTATACTTCAATGCCCCCAACAAAGCGTTTCCTTGGCATTGCTCTTCTCCATCCATAGATATCCAACGCTTTTAGTTTAAACCATAGTTTATAATCTAAAAAGTTCTTTTGTTGTTTAGTCTTGGATTTATCTCTAATTTTTAATTAAGTCTTTGATGTTGGAGTAGCACATAAGAAACCAATTCCACCGTTTAACACGTATACGAGGAGAATTCAACGAAATGCAGTGAATGCGTTGACGCATATTGAAGATTGCCTGAAGTACATGGCTGCGTTCCGTGATCCTTCCATATTTCGGTTCTGTGATATTCCTCAGGTCAGAGAAATAAATATCACATATTTCTTGGTTTTCCTATTTAAAGTATTACTTTGCTTTAATTTTTTCATTTCACAATTGCTTAATATATTGTTTTCCTCGTAAAATAAAACCAGTTTCAGGAATTCCTGTCCACGTGATTACATATTCTACTCTTTTAACTGCGCCTGCATTGGTATAAAATGTCTTGGAAGTTAATATCGATTTGCGTGGATGTGTTTCTTTGATCAGATCATGGCGATTGGAACACTTGCATTACGCTATAACAATGTACAAGTATTTAGAGGAGTTTGTGAAACTGAGGCGAGGTAAGATATTTATCTTGAGTTTGGTTTGCGCTCCTTTTCACACCATCTTATCAAATAGATCCCAAACCTTAATTTTTATCATCAACAATCTTGAGAACGTGTTGCAAGCATTTTTGCCTGAAATATTGTCGAACAACTTTCTGTTGTTTAGGTCTAACTGCCAAAGTCATTGATCGCACAAAGACAATGGCTGATGTCTATGATTTTTCTTGCATGCTGAAACCAAAGGTATGCCATTAGTTTTTCTTTTGTTATTTGAATTTTCACTCAATTCTCTTCTTAGAAGAGGATAAAGGAATGTGTATTCTATGTATATGCACATAGGTCGACAAGAACGATCCAAATGCCAGTAAGACACTAAACCAACTTGAATTGGTGCAGAAGGTCTGAGAAACTAGATTCCTTCATAAGAGGTACAGACTTTTCTTCTTTAGTCTTTCAGCTTCTGTCTTTTCCTAAGTCTGCTTTGCTTGGTCTTTTCTTTTTGGTACCTGTGTTTGAAACTTTTACTATGTTTCTTTGAGTTTGAGCATATTTTCTTTCTTCTACTCCAGCAGTTTTCATATTATTTTATTGTAGGTTAGACTCTACAGGTTGGTCTCTGATTTCAGCTCAGAAACCAATTTGTAGAACCTTATTCTGTTTGGTTCTTCCATTTCATGGAAACAATTTTGCTAATGGGTTTTGTGTTTCGATTTCTTGTTAGGAGAAAAATTGATAATACAATTTCTACATGATCTTTTGAAATCTTGCTTCTCCCTCGTATGAAAGGAGAATCCTTTTGCGTTTCTGAACACATACATGCATAAGCATACTGCATTCATACTGCATCCATGCATTCATACTGCATCCATGCATTCATACTGCATCCATGCATCATACTGCATCCATGCATTCATACTGCATCCATGCATCATACTGCATCCATGCATTCATACTGTATCCAAATGTATTGCTAAGCTCTGAACACGAAACTGATATCTTTTACTAACTTTTTTTTTTGGTCTAAAATATCTTTTACTAACTATCTAGCCTGATTTTTGTAATCAATCTAGATGTTTTAAATTTGTCACCTCTAACTTTTGTTACTATCTAGCTTGATTTTTTAATACATCTTCCATGAATAGCGTCAAGTTACTATGTGCAGTAAATTCAGTCAAATAGGTGAGATGACTACGTGCACCAACCCCATAGAAGTAAGACGAGAATGATAACTTTTAATTTTTGTTTACACAAAAAAACACTGATTTTATTTTACGTTAGCGTTCGGTTTCCGCTTCTGGATCGGAAGAAATTGAGAGTGCTAGAGTTCTGTTCTTAAGACACTAGATAATAATTGGTATTAATGTCTTTATCATGATCTTCTCCAATCAGTTTATGCAGTCACTCTCTTGGCTAAATTCAGAATCTTCCTTTGATATTAAAGAAACTCATTTTGCTCAAGTTTCTTTCCAAACTTATGTGAGTTGATCGGACAATCGTAAAGGTATGTCTAATGTCCTTATTCTTGATTATGTTCTTTTTTGCATAAACTTTATGGTTCCAATCGCTAAAAAGATATTACAATATTCATTTCAACTATTTTTTAATTTTAAAGAGATACAGTAATTGGTGTTTTTGTTGCTTTTTTTTTCTTGAGTTTGAATCTACTCCACTCATCACTCATTGTATTCTCACTATTTGCAGATCTTAATATGTAGTTGGCTTGAAATCCCTCGATAATTGGAATCATGACAACATAAATATATAAGGTATCTCTCTTACCCACAATCTTGACATCTTTCATCAAAATAGAAGATTTCATTTTATACACAAATTTGATTTCTATTATCAATTTAGTACATCAACTAAAATTTTCTTTACAATAAATATCTTAATTTTTAAAAATACACAAAGCTTAGTTTTCAAATCTTATTATATAAAACTTGTTTTTTAAAGTTAGCCATTAACATGATTGTGATATGTGACATTTATCAATTTTGAGATTTTGACATGTCATTAAAAATAGATTATTCTTAAAAATAAAAGAATTATTGCTTTTTTTAAAGGGAAAAAGAACCATACTTATTAAAATCTTAATAAAAAGGAAAGATTAATTAAAATTATAATTTTTTTTTTTTACTAAAAATGAAAGATTCGTCACAAATTTTTTATTGCTTTTTAATAAATAAATTATAGATTAAAGAATTTATTTTTATTACTAAATTAATCATTTAGTTAAATTTTCTAAAATTAAGTATATTTTATTTTATAATGAGATAAATGTTAGTTTCTATTAAATATTTCTTCTAGTTCTACTTAAAAGCATCTCTCGTTCTGTTTTCAAAATTTATGCTCTTCTTATTGTCTTTGATATGCATTTGAAGCTGACATTTGATATATCATGTTCTTGCCTTCTTGGTAAGTAACTGCAGAAATTGACAGGAGGCATACTGCTCTCTAGCAGGGGGAGCTAAGAGGGAGGGGGGGTCATATGACCCCATGAAGTTTTAAAAATTTGTCTATTTTAGTATTAAATTTTTAAATTGACACTTTTTGAACAAAAAATTTGACCCCATACAATGAAAGCCCAATAGTATATTAACCCAAATACTAATTTAGTCTAATAAAAAAATTTCTGATATACAAATAAGCTCATTATACATAAAATTATCCTAAAATTTTAATAGTTTTGTTGTTTGTCTTCTTCCAAAATTGATTTTTAATGAAGTCTTTCATGATTTTTAATAAAGTATTTTGAATTTATTTTATGATAAAGTTTTATGACCCCTAAATAATTTTTCTGGCTCCGCCACTGCTCTCAAGAGCAAAGACTTCTTGGCTTTCTACAGAGGAAAGAACTTTCTGTCACGAGAAGTAGCTGAGGCATTGATGGAGCAGGAGAGATTTGCAAGGACTTTGCAAGACGAAGAAGAACAGGCACGTTTATGAGGATCATCGGCTCTGATTATGCCAAGTACTGAACCTACTAAGAAACTTGTTTCTGCTGGTAGCCTTGGTGAAACTCTTGACGCGACTGGTAAGTGGGGAAAGAATCATGCAGAGGAAGTGAAACACGAGGTGGAGAAATTGAGGCATGAAATTCTTGTCAGGAAGCTGGAAAAGAAGTTCTCTTGACTTCAGCCCTTGTTTCTTTGCTTTCCTCCCTGTGAAGTTAGATTAACATATCATGAGGTTCATTTTAGCCCGTCTCCCTTGTAATAAAGATTCGCCGGTTTTGCGCCGGTTTGGTTCAAGTTACACACGCGGTTCTTTGATCGCGTTAGGTTTAACGAAAGACTTGTATCCAAACAACTCTCTTGATATCTCCCATCTCCATCCTTTCGCCCGCCATGGATTCCCTGAGGAATCTGCTAAAGCTGAAAACTTTATTGAATTTTCCTTCTCGAGTTTCATTTCTATGGATTGGATTAGAGAAGCAAATTTCTGTGATTGAAGAAACCATCACTCGAGTATTTGTAATCTCAGCAATGGCGATGAAACCCAGTCGCCATTTTTGCCCAACAATTATCACGAAGACGAAGCTTGTGAACTCGTTTCAAAGCTCCTTCTGCTTCCGTTTCTTAAGGTACAGTTCATCAACCCGTAACGGATTATTGCCTCTGGTTCGAGTAGTGACCAAACTCCATCGAAAAGATTGAACTTTTCTCCTGTGAACGAGTTAAAAAGTAGTGTTAGGGATGGTAATGGTGAGTGGTTAGAGAATTGGAGCAGAGCCCAGAAACGGAATCAACCTAAACCTCCAAAGATAGTTGTAAATTATCGAAAAGAAGGTAATTTTTCTAAGTCAAGAGGTCATGAGTGGAGATTCCAGTAGTAGAGATGGTGATGGAACTACAATGAAGAAGATTATGGAGAAGTTGAAAAAGTATGGATATATGGAAGATGATGAGAAGGATATTGAACAAGAGAGAAGGATTGAGAAAGGGTCAGTGGAGGATATATTCTATGTTGAAGAAGGGAATTTACCTAATACGAGAGGTGGGTTCACTGAGGAATCGTTGCTTGGAGGCACTGGAGAAGTTGGGTTTCCTTGGGAAAAGATAAGTGCTGAGAAGAAGAAAGAGTTAGAAGCTGAGTGGACTGCGAAGAAAGAGAGTAATGCGGTTGAGGAATCTGACGTTTCGAACAGCGAGCAAGATGAAGATTCGGGGAGCAGGTGTGACTCAGGTGGTGGTGGATTCGATTAGGGAGAAGTGGAAAAGCTCGGAGATTGTGAGGTTGAAGATTGAAGGAGCAAGCGCGCTTAACATGAGGAAGATGCATGAGATATTAGAGGTTTGCTTCTTATGTGCCCTTAATAAGAGTAGGCTTGTCTTTCGTCTGCAAAGATCATTACTTTAAGTCCAATACTCAGATTTTGTCAAATGTTCTTTCCTTTATCATGTTCTGTTTTTCTCCTCTCTGTGGCAGAGAAAAACTGGTAGTTTAGTGATATGGAGGTCAGGGACTTCCATCTCGTTGTACAGAGGTGTCAGTTATGAGCTTCCAGCAGGAAAGTGGAACAGGCAGAAAAGAGAGGAGACGTCGCCGTCTTCTTTACCTGCAACTACAACTATGGTGGAAAGTAGAGATGAACTAGTGCATCTTCCTCAGCTAGACCAGGAGGCAACTAGTGTGGAAAATAAAGGCCAGGAGACATCACAACAAGAAGTAGAATATGAACATGAAATAGATGAACTCTTAGATGGTCTTGGCCCTAGGTTCATGGACTGGACTGGAGATCATCCATTACCTATAGATGCTGATTTGCTTCCCGGCGCCATTCCTGGCTACGAACCACCTTTCAGGATACTTCCTTATGGAGTAAGATCATCTCTTGGACCAAAGGAGGCAACAGCTTTGAGAAGACTTGCCAGATTTCTTCCTCCACACTTTGCTTTAGGTACGTTTCTAATTTTTTTTATGGTTTGCTTTTCAGGAGGCTGATAGAGTCTTTGAAGAATAGGAGTTTCTGTTGATTTCCAGGTCGAAGTAGGCAGCTTCAAGGCTTGGCGACAGCAATGGTTACGTTATGGGAAAAAGAGTATGCTTGCAAAGATTGCGATTAAACGTGGCGTACAGTTGACCACCAGTGAGAGAATGGCTGAAGACCTCAAGGTAATAAGAATTCCTGGCTGATTAACTCGCTATTATGTTACCTTTTATATATTTATGCTTGCGCATGTAATTGTAAGAATCTCTCGTTCTGTTTAAACATTTATGCTCTTTTGTCTTTTATCTACAATTAGAGCTGAATATTTGATACTATGTTCTTGGTAAGTAACTGCAGAAATTGACAGGAGGCATACTGCTCTCTAGGAACAAAGACTTCTTGGTTTTCTACAGAGGAAAGAACTTTCTGTCACGAGAAGTTGCTGAGGCATTGATGGAGCAGGAGAGATTTGTAAGGACTTTACAAGACGAAGAAGAACAGGCACGTTTAAGCGGATCATCGGCTCTGATTGTGCCAAGTACTGAACCCACTAGTAAACTTGTTTCTGCTGGTAGCCTTGGTGAAACTCTTGACGCGACTGGTAAGTGGGGAAAGAATCTGGATGATGGTCATCATGCAGAGGAAGTGAAACACGAGGTTGAGAAACTGAGACATGAAAATCTTGTCAGGAAGCTGGAAAAGAAACTTGCTTTTGTGAGTTCTCTTGACTTTAGCCCTCGTTTCTTTGTTTCCCTCCCTGTGAAGTTAGATTAACATATCATGTGCTGAAGAGTTGTTCGTTGAATTAATCGGATTGTTTCTTCCGCTTTAGGCTGAGAGAAAGCTCTTGAAAGCTGAACGTGATTTGGCTAAGGTGGAAGAGTGTCTACAGCCAGCAGAGCAGAGAGCAGACTCAGAAAGCATAACTGATGAAGAGAGATTTATGTTCCGCAAGCTCGGTTTGAAGATGAAAGCTTTCTTGCTTCTAGGTAAATTATCAATAACACATGAATCATGTGTGTGTAGTCAAGTGTGTGTTTGCAATATATTCTAGGACACGTATAAGAAACTTGAAATTGTTGCTTCAGGTAGGCGAGGAGTGTTTGATGGTACGGTGGAGAACATGCACTTGCACTGGAAATACAGAGAGCTCGTTAAAATACTTGTGAAGGCTAAAACTTTTGATGGTGTAAAGAAAGTGGCATTAGCCCTTGAAGCTGAGAGTGGTGGTATCCTGGTTTCTATTGACAAGGTCTCTAAAGGATATGCGATTATCGTTTATAGAGGAAAAGACTATAAGCGTCCGCCCATGTTGAGGCCGAAGAACCTTTTGACAAAGAGGAAGGCTTTAGCACGTTCCATTGAACTCCAAAGACGCGAGGTTCGTTGACATTAAATTATCATCCGCTTTCTTTATTTGGAACATCAGCTAATTTTTGTTCTGTTTCATCACAAAGAAGAAGGCTTTAGCTAATCTTTGTTCTGTTTGCATACGACAGGGACTTGTGAAACACATTACGGCAATGCATGTGAAAGCAGAACAGCTGAGAGCTGAAATAGTAATGGATCTACTCTTTTATCATTCATTGATCGAACAAAAGGATGCAATCTGTTATGCAATGGTAGACTAACCCAAGACCTTGCAATCAATATATCAGGAACAAATGGAGAAGATAGCAGACAAGGGAGATGAAGAGTTATATAACAAGCTTGATGTAACTTATGCTTCTAGCGACGAGGAGACAGAAGAAACAGATGTGCGTATGCGTCTAGGATTTTAGTTTGGTTTTCATCATCATAAAATCGTGTATATTAAGGTCTCACCAACATGGCTTGGTGCTGTTCTTGTTTATAGGAAGAAGATGATGCATATTCAGAGACATATGGAGAAGGAGAAGAAGCTGAGATTCTGGCCGAAGGAGAAGTATCTGAAAAAGACGATGAAGATTGGTTTTCAGATGAATCGGAAACCGGATTTGGTGATGATTATGTACCTTACGCAGAGGATCTTCAAACCAAATCAGAAGATGTACATAGGCAAGAAAGTTCGTCTGCAGCATCAAAGTATTGAAGATCAAGGACAATGGAAATAAAACTGAGAGCTAATTGCTAAATACTTGTCCACACAAATGAGTAGAGCGTTGTCTCTGGTTAGGAAGTAGTACAGCTTCTTTCAACTAAGGTCCAAGGAATGTATATGTTTCAGTCTTCTTAATCATACGATTCTAGAATATGTGCTCTTCAGTCATACCATTTGAAAAGAAAAAGGGAAACTAAAGAAGGGTCCTTTTGGTTTTTATATGATGTTTAGGATGAATGTGCAAAGATTAAAAATGTGTATAAATGTAATATTTACATTTTTTAAGAAAGCTTTTTTGAGGAATATTAATTAAATATTGGAAACAAGAACATATCGTAAAACATCTTACTTAAGAAAGCTTTTTTGAGGAATATTAATTAAATATTGGAAACAAGAACATATCGTAAAACATCTTATAAACACAGAACCGAGGGAATAAAATATAAACATGCAAGACGTGGACAATAGCAATAAAACGTCCAGTTATTTTTATTTTTACTTTTGGAGTTAACCTAACGTAAGTGATCCAGACCTCGACACATGACTTGGAGGGAGCTTGGTTTAACTTGTTCTGCAAGAACCAAACCATCCACTGTGACTTTGTTTCAAGCAATCGAATTCATGGAAGAAGGATACATAACTTTTTTTCCCCAAAACAATTCACCACTAGACTACAACAAGCCTGGCTACGTCCAATAAGTTCGACCAAGTTTCAGCCCTTGGCTCAATACTACATTATTTACTTAGTCTCCAAGACTCCAACACTATGTATGCTCTTCTCAACGCACTTGAAGACAACCCATGCATATAAATAATAGTCTTTCTATGAGACGAAAGAAATATCTAGGAAAACACATAAGAACTATCGGTTGACTGACCACATACATATGCAAGAAAACAAACTTCTTTTTAATAAATAAACCAATTTATTAATGAAAATATTAAAACATACAATAGCTGATTTAGAAAGATATATAGAACACCATAATATAGAACAACACGATGAGAAGAAAAAAAAAAAAACGAAACTATTTTTTTTTATCTTAGTTTCACCTCAACAGCTCTCTAATACGAAAATAAGAATAATTAAAGCAAAAATACATAACTATCTAATTAAGCCGATACGGCTTCTTGTTTTGACCATGCATGGTTCATACATAAGCATATCATGACAACCACGGCAATGATTACAAGGCCAACGAAAATTCCAATATTCTGAAGCTCCGACATTCTCTTGTCTCCAAAGATCCTAGTTTAGCTTCTTCTTCTTGCCTGTGTTTTTTTTTTTTTTTTTCTGTAATCAGAATTTGAAAGAGAAAGAGACTATTATAACATACTTTCGTATAGAAAAATAAGTTAAAGTATTCAGATTAAGGCGATTTTACTTCGTAGAGAATAGGAATATTAGCTTTTGTGTTGATTTGGTTCCATAGTTTCTATAACTTCTTCTACTTTTCATATCTTCAAACAATATATCAAATCAATAAAAATGATCGATAATATGTCACAATGTAAATTTGTCATATATATCAACAACATCCATTCTTACTCCCCCGCGTTTCGTTATTAACATGAGAAAGATGCATGAGAAAAAATAGGGGGAAAAATGCATCAAATTTTTTTTTCTTACGTCCAAAAACAAATATATATATTTTTTTGCTAGTAATATCTATTAATTTCTAAAAAGAGAAATGTGAAATTGATACAATTTTAACGTACAAAAAACTCGAACCCACCATCTAACCCCTTTTTCTTTTTTTTTCTTCTGTTACGTTTTGTCGAATTTATTTTCCTTGATCTTGTTATAATTTCTTTAGAGGGTTCTACCTCCACGGAGACAAAATTGAAAGCTAAATGCTAAAGAGTTGTCCAGACAAATGACTGAATGAGAATAACATGCAACAAAGCGTCCAATAAGCTCCATAGTGTTAAACGGCATTACAAGAAACATTCGACCACATTTCAGCACTTGGCTCAAAATTACTCTTTTTTACTTTGCCTCCAACACTAAAGATGGTCTTCTCAACGCAGTTACAAGAAGAAAACACAACCTATGATGCATATTAAGATATTGTCTACCTTTGGTGGGCTAATGAATCCTCCAGGGAAACAAATAAGAATATGAATCTCTCAAGCAGAGATAACGTCAAAGATTTCACCTACGAGCAAGTCTTTGTCCAGCTCCAACCATTAAGGCCTTGCCAATAGCACTTGAATGAAGCCCACAAGCCAAAGCAACTCCTCCTACAGCGATCCATTTCCAATCTACACTGAACTGCTCCTTTTGTCTCCTCGCGTTCTCCATCGCTCGTCCCTTCTCTTCTTCCTCTACTCTCGATGTTTCCACCAAATCCATGTTCAACTTTGTGGTGATTCTCGCAATTTGCGCGCTCCGTGACAGAGCCGCCCCTGGTTTTCTAGCGGTTTGGTAAGCCCTTAAACCGGAGTTTAGCTTCTTGACGGCTCCCCACATGCCATGACGGACTCCTAACTTTGCTACGTCTTTTGGGATTCCCATGTCTTCGTAGTGGACAAGAGAGACTTCACAAGCTGACATTTGTCCATCCCCTTTCCGAGATTCAACTGCATTTTTATGCATCCCGCTTAGAATCAGACATGACAACAAGCCGTGTCAAGCAATTTAAGAGAACATACCTGCTTTGATAATCCAGCTTGAGAAGTAAAGCTCTACACGCCTTGGCTTATCACGCTTTGGTAGAGTTTGATACGGAACTCCCTACAAACGTTGAATTCCCAAAACAATATATCCGATAAGTGATTTGTTTCTTCAGAACTATTAGAAATACTTTGATCCATGAGGAAGCAAATGCAAGATACTTACCTTAGTCACAGCATAATACTTCTTTCCAGATTCCCATATTCTCCTACCAATGATGTATTCCCGGTCACTACAGAAAAATGGGAACTGCAGAGGAAAGACATTAGTAATGGCTTACATACAATAGCTGTTCATGGAGGAGAAGAAAAGGCAAAAATACCTTTTTAATCCAGTGAACAATCGTTGTTCCTGTCTGAGGATCTTCCTCCAAAGTTTTGAAGTAAGCAAGCATAGGATCCCATTTAGGTCGAAACTCATCGTCCCAGAAGAAATCCCTAACAATCTCTGGAGTTGCATCCTCAAAAACAGTCCGACTTCGATAAACAACAGGACCTGCCTGAAAAAAAACCAACATAGCCTTTCAGGGAACTGTTTCGATATCAATAATCAGCTCAATACATGAGAGAAGTGAATGCAGCAGCTTTCCTCCCAAGCATACATACCCAAAAGCTACCTTATCAAAAGATCTAACTCTTACAGCACCAATGATCAACAAACTTGGCTAGTTCCATTCTTCATTTACGAGTTTGAAAACTTTCAGATTACCTCAGGCTCATGCCGCCAGGCTTGGTAGCTCATATTGGGAGTAGACTTATCCATCATAGATTGCCATTCAATATTTGCATTTCCGGCTTCAAGGAGATGCAGCAAATGCTTTAGATCTTTCTCTGTCACAATCTCCTCCTCTTTCTCTCTGTTTTTATCACTAACTCTGCAAATCCATAACAAACAAAAAATGATTACTTTCCTTTTTTTTGAAACTAAACTCAGCAAAGAACATATTCGTTTCTTCGTAAGACTAACCGTGAGATTGCTTCTGCTTCGCCGCTCGGAGGAATCTCGTCGGTGGTCGACGATTTCTTGGCGGTGGAACCGAGCCTTGGCCATAAAGTGCGGCAGACTGAGAAAGCGGAGAGAGCGGTGAAAGCGAGCCAAAGACGGCGAGCGCCGAATCCCGGCGGAGCAGTCCAGAGAAACCGGAGCTTAGAACGGAACCCTAGATAAACCAACCCGGTCCACCTCGGACGCCATGACCATCCAATCAGAAGCCCGATCATGACGGCGAGCCAAATCGGAACTGCGCATAGCAAAATGTCGACGAATGTCTCTGTGACAGAGCTTCTCCGGAGGAAGTCCGTGAGGTTACGATAAGATTCATCCATAATAACTCTCTGCGATCTGAAAAACGAAATTTGAGGAATTCAGATTTTTAGAAGGTGAAATGGATTCCTCTGTTCACCGGAGAATCGAACGACATTGACGGGAAAAACGATCCAAGAGAATCGACGAAGACGAAGACGAAGAAGGAGAAACCAAAAAAAAAAAAAGCAATTTCCGCGTATTTATTTAAATTAATTTGGCTGATTTTAAGAAAAGATTATAAATGCGTTTGATAGGATTTGGTATTTGCTGTACCGAAAAGACGTTGGCGGGGTAGTGATAGGAACAGCACAGTGGAGATGACGTGGCTTTTCTCGTTATATTACTCAGATCTCACGCGTCGATTTTGTGGTGCGTGTTCTTCACTGTGGATAAGGATCCACTCAAATTTTATCCACAGTAGATCAATTTTCCTTTGAAGTTAATTTTTTTTTTTTTTTGCTTATTTGGGATGATGCATTTCAGCATTTGTCCCTTATAAAGCTGATTCTGTTTTTTTTTCTTTCTAATAAGAATATCAGTATCAAATGCGTTATTATATCTAACTAGTTCCGAACCCGCGCTACGCCGCGGTCGTTGGTTTGGATACCTACTTGGCTGGTTCTTAGGCCTGAAACATTTATCTGAAATTGAAACTCGAACATGAACCCGATCCGAGAAACCCGAACCCAACCCGAAAAATATATTAAAAACCCCGATCGGTTACAGTTTATCCAAACCCAAAATCCGAATAAACCGAACCGAATCCGAGCCGAACCCGATAAGTAATATTAAAAAATCAGAACGGTTTCTATTTGTCTAAACCCGAAAAACCGAAACCCGAATAAACCGAACCCGAACTTAAAATATCCGAACTCAAACTCTAAATACCCTATTTTCGATTTTTTCATTAATATTGGTTACTTTGGTTTTGAAAAACCCGAAAACCTTGAACCCGAACCCGAAATAAACCGAACCGAACTCGAAGTAAAACCCGATCGGTTTGATATGAAATCTGAAACCCGACACGAAACCGAAATAAACCGAACCAAACCCGAATGACAATTAGAAAAAACCCGAACGGTTTCTATACGTCGAAACCCGAAAAACCGAATCCTCCGACCCGAACCCGAAAAATTAACCGAAGTAACAGGCCTACTGGTTACGGGCTGGACGTTTTGGTTGGGCCTGCGATGGCCCTTGTTTTTTTTTGTTAAGTGTTCATTTGTGATGTGTATAAAGCAAATGTTCTGATTGGTGTTCATTTGTGACGTGGACAAAGCAAATGTTTTGATTGGATTGTCAACTTTTTTCATTTATTGACATGGCAGCTCCACAAAGCTTCTCACATCCTAGGTGTCAGCCTCTGGAGAGGCACATGCCTTATTATTGTGTTGATTTTTTAGATTTTCAAAATTATATATAAGATATTTTTTATTTTCATATAATTACTAGAAAACAAAGTTATATAATCATCTAAAAAACTGAGAAACAGAAAATTAAAACAAATGTATACATAAAAAAAAAAATTGATATGACAATTAATGGGTGAATTTTTTCTGATAATAATTAAAAAAAAAACGTAAAAACATTTAGATAACTAAATGGATGGTAAATATGAAATTCATAGGTGGAGATAAGACATAGAATCCATGGGACATCAAACCATAGTATCTAACAAAACTGTAATAAATAGACGGATTTGGATAATAGTACTACTAGATCCGATCCTCTTTCTTTTCATGTAATGGTACTAACTATTTACAGATAAACATACAAAAGCTGTAAGATGTAACTTGTGAATAGATCCATAACATTATTACTTTAATCACATCTATTAATAGCTGATACATAAAAATAAGAGTTAATAGCTGATACATAATATAAGAGTTCTGTTTTGTATATAGACCTTAAATAGTGGATAAGTTTCACGTAAGCAAAAAAAAGATTCGAGTAAACCAAACTTTCACAGAAATATTTAAACAATAATAAATGAGGAGGTGAAATGGAAAATGAGAAAGTGAGATTCACGTGCAATGGAACATACATGAGGGATGATAGTAATAGTATCGTCAGAACACGTGGATTGGACAATGACTTTAACGATTCGCTGCAACATTTTTTTGTCAGTAGTGTTGGAAATTGGGAAGATCTTCTAGATTGGTTAGTCGTTGCGCCACATATTGCACCGACTAGAACCAGAAATCTCGTAAGTTAAGCCCATAAAAGCCCATTAATCAGACCCAGTCCACTAGCCCCATAAGAATTCGGGTCGACCGTTTGAAAGATAAAAGATCACAACTTTTCTTTATTTGGCCCATGTAGACCGACAACTCAATCTTTCTTTTTCGCATTTTTAATGTTTTTTTTTATGTCAATATGATGTAATTTGATTTTTTTTTTTTTGTATACAATAGAACTGAAATCAATAGCAACAACAAAAACCTGTCGTTTATACCAACATGTTATTTTCTTTTCAAGTTCTTACAATCTACTATATGAAAGTTCTAATCCCTTTCCAGAAAATGGACACGTAGGCATGTAGAAGTTGGACACGTGGGCACACTCAATTTTCATCCATCGTCGCCTCTTGTGTGTTTTTTTTTTTTTTTTTTAAATTTCTGATCTCCCCGAGGACCCCGACTTAACCATCCTTTTCTTTTTCTTACTTACCACTTCAATAGCCAAATTCAACAAAGTTTATCTATCAATTTCTTAGCCATCTACTATCTCTTCTTCTTCTTTCTTCTCCGATAAGATCTCATCCGGCGTTCTGTCACCTTCAATTACACAATTGCACAATTTCATATAGTAGATTTTAGAAATTTTAGATGGCTAAAATTTTACACAATCAAATCCTCCTCAATTTCTGAAATTTTAGATCGAACATCTGTAGGAATTTGACTCTCTCGAAGATGGCTTCTCCAAGATGCGCAGGTCAGATCGTAGCCTTTTCGTTCCTCCTGACCTCACTAATGTGCGGACAAGTTAATATTTGGCTCTTCGAATTTAGGATTCACGGATTCCTTCTTATTGATGTAAACGATTTGCTGGAACTCAATCTCTTCTTCTGAATTCCATTGAATGTTTTGGTGATAAGCCGTCTGAATTGCTGTAGTGTGCTTCTATGGGACGCTATCTGGTTATCATATAGATCGTGGTTTTGGTTTAGGTGCTACCAGTTGGTTTATCCATCTCTAGGTATGTGCATTATCAACTCAAGAGAATTTACTCTATGTAATCAATTAGAGGACGTACTAACTATTCTTTACCTTTCAACAAATCTAATTCTATGATTCTTTAACAGCATTCTGCTTTGTAGGTTTAGGATGTTTCTCATGGTCTGTACATTTTTGCATAAACATGGAGGTCGATCAAGTGGTTTTCCAGTTAACAAATACTCAAGACGGGTTTCGAAACCCGGTACAGAGTTGCAAAGATGAGTTTAACCCTTATAACTGCCCTCAAGACGAGAAGCAATCGCCAGCTTTCCTACAAGCCATCTGGTGAAAATGATACTCTCTTTACTGAACCGTTTGCCCTTCAATATATGTTTACGTTACAAAGGAGGGGAGTACAAAAACACTGACAATGCATTAATGACGGAAGCGTCTGGTGAAAATGTTACATTAATTTGATTGTAATGTAAAGGTAACGTCTCATATCAAGTTTACTTTTTTGTAATGATTTACCGCTTCCGAGAAAATGGTACACACCGTGTGTTTGGCAAAACAATCTGATCATGCCTTTTTTTGTTGTGGAAATAGAAAATATTACTCTCCAAGAAATGTGAAAACAGAACTTTGTTTCTAATCAACTATGGTTGTATGAGATATAATCTCTACTGTTCGTTAGACTTTTGGTCTTTCACCGTTTCAACCCTTTTTCTCATGTACAATCTCTAAGTACTATGTCTAATACTGCTTCTTCCTGACAGTTACAAACTCTGTTTAACAAAGAATCGCAGGCATCAAGTGGAACAGTGAGAAGGGTCTCACGTCAAGATATACAGCTGGTAATTTTTTTGAAGTTCGTTTGCAACATGAATCTCAATCTCAACTTTTGAAAGTTATATTTATTTTCCTGGGGTGGCTGTATCCTTGTAGGTTGGTTCATGTGTCCTATGTAATGTCATATCTATTGCATATCTTGAAGGTTTTTGGTTCCCATTCAAATGATAGTTGTGTCTTGCGAGTTATTTACTAGCTATTGAGAAAATCCCATTTGTTTTTCTCTTAACTGCCCTCTTCAAATACTTAAGAAAGAACCTTTGTGAAATTATAGAATTAAGGCATGTCTTTTGTAAATAATGTATTGGAGGAATATGTCTGATAGTCGTATATACCGCCAGAGCTTTTAACTAGCAATACCTAACGCCCTCTTTTATCAAAAGCATCATAATTGCTGATAGAGAGCTTCAGCTCCACTATGTGAATCGGTGAAAACTAAAAATTGAATCTTTGTTTCTCTTCTTTTCTTCCAATTAACCTTAAACAATTAAAACTCACATTTATCTGTTACCAACCCATTTCAGGTTGAAAACCTTATAAAACGATGCCTGCAAACTTTACATGAATCAGGAAGATGTCGTGGAAAACTTTACTGGAGCAGCCTAAAATCGAGACTGGGTTCACAGAACTCGGTAGCTATATCAGTTGTCTGCTTTTTCAAATCATATGTGCATCTGATGTAATTCTTGCTCATTAATGGTTCTACTTTTTGAATCCGTTACTTTCATCAAATGGAATAAATATATACTTTTGCCACTTTCGGACATAACGAAGAACATGTGTAAATGATTTCTATCGTGTGCTTAACACTGGATTTTTCTGTACATTTCACCCAGTTAGAAAGTGCTTAGAATGAGAACTAAGGTAGAAACCCAAAAACCTCTATGGTTCTACTTTAGAGCATGTTCAACTGTGTTTTTTATGGGTTATCTTAATATATAAAAATGATATAATATCTCACATATTCAAACCACCTGTTCAACTATATATCGGTATATGCTGTGTGAATAATGTAAAATCACTAAAAAGGCAAAGAAACAGAACAAGGAATACAAAACAAAAAATTAATTAACGGGTAAAAATGGGGCACGCTAAAAAAACCCAAAGGAAACAAAATTATAAGAATCAACACAATAATAAGGCATGTGCCTCTCCAGAGGCTGACACCTAGGATGTGAGAAGCTTTGTGGAGCTGCCATGTCAATAAATGAAAAAAGTTGACAATCCAATCAAAACATTTGCTTTGTCCACGTCACAAATGAACACCAATCAGAACATTTGCTTTGTACACATCACAAATGAACACTTAACAAAAAAAAACAAGGGCCATCGCAGGCCCAACCAAAACGTCCAGCCCGTAACCAGTAGGCCTGTTACTTCGGTTAATTTTTCGGGTTCGGGTCGGATGATTCGGTTTTTCGGGTTTCGACGTATAGAAACCGTTCGGGTTTTTTCTAATTGTCATTCGGGTTTGGTTCGGTTTATTTCGGTTTCGTGTCGGGTTTCAGATTTCATATCAAACCCGATCGGGTTTTACTTCGAGTTCGGTTCGGTTTATTTCGGGTTCGGGTTCAGGGTTTTCGGGTTTTTTCAAAACCATAGTAACCAATATTAATGAAAAAATCGAAAATAGGGTATTTAGAGTTTGAGTTCGTATATTTTAAGTTCGGGTCGGTTTATTCGGGTTTCGGTTTTTCGGGTTTAGACAAATAGAAACCGTTCTGATTTTTTAATATTACTTATCGGGTTCGGCTCGGATTCGGTTCCGTTTATTCGGATTTTGGGTTTGGATAACTGTAACCGATCGGAGTTTTTAATATATCTTTTCGGTTGGGTTCGGATTTCTCGGATCGGGTTCATGTTCGAGTTTCAATTTCAGATAAATGTCTCAGGCCTAAGAACCAGCCAAGTAGGTATCCAAACCCAACGACCGCGGCGTAGCGCGGGTTCGGAACTAGTCCTACTAAAAACACAAAAAGAAAGACATTTCTAAAGGAAAAAACTGGTCAAATCCTACTAAAAACACAAAAAGAAAGACATTTCTAAAGGAAAAAACTGGTCAACATATTATTTTAAAAAAATACAAAACAACAAAAAAAGAACAAAAAAAAAGAAAGTAAGAAATAAAAAAATTAGAATGGATTTATACCGCCGGTATTCATCTAGTTTTGTATAATTTTTAAATCTATGTTTTTGTACCCAATATATATTAATTATTAAAATACGCAAAATTTTAAAGCTTACCTTTACTAGTTTCCTCCTCATCTGTTTGAGAGCATTGCCTTCTAATCTTTAAACCGTTCCACTATTTCTTGTTTTTCCCCTATATGTATGTAACCCATCAAATTATTAATTCGTAATTTGGGTGACGAGCCTCGCTCTTAAAAGCTTTTTCAACGAGGTTCCTATACCTGGATCACCGAACGAAAGAAACGTAAGAGGATGTGAGAATCGTCAAGATGTTTCTCTATGTGATTTTGGTCCTTGATTAAATCTTTCATTGTGAACTTGGAAGTTAATAGACTAAAATAATTCCTTATGACTCCAGCAGTTTCATATGACTTTCCTGAACATGATATAATAAATTAAGTCTCCAATCTGGTTTTGTTTTTCCGCTCTAGCATCAAGAGGCTAATCGTTGTATTCAAAATGGCACCGCAAAAGAAGAATTCAGTAAGTCAATTTGAATAGTGGCAGACTATTTAGGACTTGAGTGAAACAGTAAGACATTTGGGTATTCAATTCATATATCAATACGTGCATTCCTAACAAGCAACTATACAGCCTTATCAAATGAACCCGACATAGATTTTCGTTTCACAATGACTTTGTGAACTCAAAAGCTACATGCATTGTCAAGGTCCTAAGCATTTAGTAACCATTCGCTGCTTCATGAGCTAAGCCTTAATCTTCCCGTAGTGAGTAGGACTCAGAGAATTTGGTAAAAACCACGCAAGATGCAAAGAGGCAAGAGGTCGTGACTCATCAGTCCATATGTCGTCCATCACATCAAACGTACCTATTCGCCATTTCCAAAAACATTCATGAATATCTTTGAGTGGAGGCCACCTGAGCTGCCAAGTCTTCCTCCCCTAGCCTCCTCAGGCCCTTGCTCAGAACCTCCGCCACGTACTCGTCTGCCTCCCACGACTCCGTCCCCCACCCGCCGTCTCTCATCATCGCGTATATCCTCACCGCCGACTCCCTCCTCTCCGCTCCCACCACCGCCTTTATCAGCTTCGCCAGTGCCTTGTCGCTCTCGTACCCGCCCTTGATCCCCTCCAGTTCTCCTATGAGCCCGTCTATCTCGTCCCGCTCGCCGTTCCTCGAGAGGGCGTTGACGACTTCCGCGTAGAGAGTGAGGTCAAGGGGAGGGTACTCGGAGCGGAGGGTGGAGAGGACGTGAACAGCCAGCGTGCACTGGTCCTGCCGAAGAAGCTCACGGAGGACGGCAAGGAGGTCGGCCTTCAGCAGACGCCGGAGAGGAAGGAGGCTAAGGGAGAGGGAGCCTGTGCGATGGCCTCGTTTCAGGGACTGGATCGATTGGATGGCTTCTGAGCTCAGGATCCGACCTTTTAGAAGAGGTCCGCGGTTGTCTCGTGGCCCACACCGGACTGAACCCAACCGTCTTCTAGGAACGACGACGCTGAGGCTAAGGCTTGGTGGTCGCCGGAGGCTGAGAGAGGGGCGGAGCGAGAGAGAGAGCGCCATTGTTGGAGTTGGATTCCTTGATTAAACCTGAAACAAGAGGAAGCTTCAGTTACAGAGAAGAAGATGAAGAACAAAGAAGATGAAGAACAAAGAAGAATCAAAGCAGAGGAAAAGCAAAGAAGAAGAAGAAGCTGTCGACAAGAAAAAATCAACAAGGATGAACAAAGTCAACAGAGGAAGAAGAAGTCTGCAGAAGAAGAAACCTGAGCCAAGGAAGAAGAGAGAAACGTGTCTCAAGAAAGGACGTGAACAAGAAGCCATCAACCTAAAAGGCTCCACAACATTGGTGCTAAAGAAGCCCAAATCCGCGATAGAAGCTGAGAACTAGAGATGTTCAAAGTTGAATCCTGAGGAACTAGCAAAGACTAAGGTCTTGCTTCCAAAACCAAACGACTAAGGCAAAGAAAGCTGAGGTGATGACTCGAAGAAGAAACCACTCAGACTCAGAGTAGTGATCAAAGAACCTGGTTGGAAAAGCAAGGTCAAAGCAAAATCCAGCCAGAGAGAGGATGCTCACCAAGGAGGGAGCAGAAGCTGGTTGCACACACAGCTTATTCTTTTGTTAACATTTCTTTAAATGAAAATCAAAAGATCAAATTATTTTTGATTCCTAAAATTAAAAATTTGCAATTCTAATTTAAACCATAAACAATAGTGCAAATTCCATAAATTAAACTCCAAAGATTATGATAAGTCTCAAAACACAAGTTTCAAAACACAAATCTCAAAACATAATCTCAAAACGCAAGTCCCTAGACATAATCTCAAAACACAAGTCCCAAGTCTCAAAAAACAAAACAAAAAAATCTTATGAATGGAAACATAAACTACACACTATACAAGATAAGCTAAAGTCTTAAAACCATTAACTTTTCATTGATTTGTTTCTCCATATCCGTTCTTTAAACCATATCCGTTTCTAATTTGGTATTCGAAAACCCAGAATTCGTTTAAACCCAGACACAGATAGCTAAAGTCTTAAAACAATGGTGACCTGTGACACACCATCATCATTCACGAGCTTTAACAAAGTGTTACTTTGAACAAAAACAGAACACACAACCACACAAAACTGTAACATCTGTTTGTGAATAAGGGACATCGAAAACGAAAGAATATGATGCATAAGGAGCAATTACATGAGCTAATTCAGGTGTTCTATGGCTATCTATCAGAATTTACTCAAAATATTGAATATTATGATTAAACTAGAGAGACGTTCTTTGGTGTTCTAGAATTTCTTTATCCAAACCAATAGCCCATCAACTAAAATTTCAGAACCAAAAAAGATAGCATAAAACACATACGAAGATTTTATTGGTATCATTTGCAATAAACACATATGATGCACAAACATGACTCTATAAACTCCTAACAAACCGTAGACACTTATACACTATCAGTACTGACTCCGACAAATACCAAAGACTAATTCAACTGAGTCTGATCACTAACAAAGTATACCCAGGAAAGGCTGAGATATGGGAACTTGAGATACCAAGTATACTACAGATTGTGCTGAGACTGAAGAACTTGAGATTGTACAAGTAGTTGAAACCAACGAGTAGAGTATACAAGTGGTGGTATTGACTGCTAAAGTGTTTAGCAAGCTACTCTACGGAAGGAGTCAAGAGTTACAATCAGAGAAGGAAGAAGAAGTAGAAAACCTTACAATCAGAGAAGGAAGAAGAAGGGTCTGAGATCAGAAATGGGCCGCCTTTGATGACCTCTGCCTTCACAGAATCAGAAATGGGTCGGTCGTGACGACCGCCGGTGGTGACAAACGGCGGCGATAGAACAAGAGGAAAAGCGGTGGTGACGAACGGCGGCGATAGAATAAGAGAACAAGATAGAACGTCGGGGGTGAGTGGTAACGAATTAGAGTTACTACTTACTAGTTAGTTTTTTTTTTTTTTTTAAACTAACACGATTGGGTAAATGATCAAACAGTAAATGTCCATTTTAAACCCGTGAATTTTTACAGAAAAAAATGGCAGATTAATCTAAAAAAAGTTACCAAAGTTTAGGGTAACCCCATGGATAAAAAACCCTTACTTAACATCCCTCTGAATCAACCAAGGGCTTAAGATCAGATTAACGTAACGACAACAATCATCCTATGGTTTGCAAACAAATGGTATAAACAGTACCATTGAAAATTTTCCGTATTTTCTTACTTAATAGATGACTTTACAAGAATCGGTAACTCAATACCCAAACAAATCAATAAAATTTGAAACGTAATAGAAATTTCACATATTTCACTTTCTTTTTACATTTCTTATATTTTTCTGCAAGTAACAAAAACACAAAATTGAATTAACTTTTAAGAAAATTATCTACGGTTCAAAAGTTTGTGTCATGAGGTTGAACCCAAACTATAAACTTTTTATATCCCTAATTAATCATCAACTTATATTTTCGTTCGATTTTCTACATTCAATCTAATATCAAATAAAATAAGCTATAATAAATTTTAATAGCAAGTAAAGTGAATGAAAAATCATTTATCAACTTCATAATTGATTACAATACTAAATAATCTAATATATACATATGACTCAAAAAACTAAAAAAGTAAAAAATTATATATTTGTCTCACATATCATTATGAACCTCAAATATATATTAAAATATAATCTCATATTCATTCATTCCAATATTTAAGAAATTCTAAAAATATTATAATGCATTTGGGATTTTTAATTTATCTTTACATTTTTAAAATTTGTCAGAAACTCAGCTAGGGGATAAAAATTTTCTGTCCAATTTCGATACATTGTAATTTGTCATTTCCAACTCTCCAAAAACTTTTGGGTGTTTTGATAATTTTAAAATACTAAATTTAGTTTTTGGTTTTTATGGTTTGTTGTAGTCCCGGACTATTCTACACAACAAAGAAAATTAAATAACTTTTTAACAAAGATTTCATTACCAAACTTTCACAAAATATATTTTTAATCTCATTTTGTTTAAATTAAAATTTCATATTAAACTAAAACAAGTTTGTGAAATCTAGCATTAACTTTGATAGTGTTAGTTAAACATCAAATTCTGATGATTGTACAGATATTGCACAAGCTGAGGAATATGATGTTATTTTTAACTCACTTTCTGTGTTTTCTGTCAATGCAGTATGGAATGTGATGTCGTTTTAACCGTAGGAGATCATGTGCCTCATCACCATGGCGAACCATCTTTATGGTCTGCTGCTTCGGCATGGTCAGCTTATGAATTCACAGAAGAAAGGGAAATCAGAAGAAGAGTGAGAACATTTCAGTACTAACAAATAGCCAAGTCTATTTCATTCTCAAAACAAATGCAGAGGAACATGTCAAGCAAACTACATTTATATCAAATGCACAGAACAAATCAAACAAACACTTATATGATTATATCAAAACAATTTTACTCAAACGATACTCTTACTCAATTTCTCAGAACTATCCTTGATTTCGGGAAGGAGCTTTATTGATTCACAGAAGAAAGAGAATCAGAAGAAGAGTGAGAACATTTCAGTACTAACATGGCCAATTCTATTTCATTCTCAAAACAAATGCACAGAACACGTCAAGCAAACTACATTTACATCAAATGCACAGAACAAATCAAGCAAACTACACATATATGATTATATATCAAAACAATTTTACTCAAACGATACTCTTCCTCAATTTCTCAGAACTATCCTTGATTTCGAGAAGGAGCTTATAGATTCACAGAAGTGGAAATCAGAAGAAGAGTGAGAACATTTCGGTACTAACAAATGGCCAATTCTATTTCATTCTCAAAACAAATGCACAGAACATGTCAAACAAACTACATTTACATCAAATGCACAAAACAAATCAAACTAACAACACATATATGATTAGATCAAAACAATTTTACTCAAACGAAATTCTTACTCAATTTCTCAGAACTATCCTTGATTTCGAGAAGTATGAGAAGTGGATGAGCCGAATTCAGCAGTTGTTCTTCTGGATTTTGAGAAGCAGCCGATTTCTCAGAACAATCTACACATATAAAAATACATATACTTCCACATGAGTGAACAAAACAAACAAGAGAAGCAAAAATAACAAAACAAACAAGCTGAATCTGGAAAAATCGAACCTCGATCTCGGTAACCTAAATTTTTATTCGAAAGAGAATTGAAAGACGAAGAAGAAGAAGTTACGGATATTTCTTACTCCGATCCTAGAAAATGATTCAACTAATTGAAAATTGAAAGACGAAGAAGAAGAAGAAGAACTTGCGGATATTTCTTGCTCCGATCCTAGAAAATGATTCAACAGAGATAATCTCGAATAATGCTGATCTTCGACTTGTTGAGACTTGGGATGGGGGGAGGAGGGAGGAGGAAGGAGAAAATAACGAATTGTTACTAATTTGAAATTGAACGGTGTCGATTGAACAAAGATTAACAGTTCAGATCTCGCCACGTCATCGTCATCGAATCTCGCAGTAAGTATTTTAACTCGGGTAATGTTAAGAGAGTCAACTCTCTAGTCTTTTTTTTTTTTTTGTCAACAGTCAACTCTCTAGTCATAAGCCTCAAAAACGTTAGATTCCCCAAATTCAGGCCTGAGCAAATTATTCTGAACCAAAAATTCAAACCATACCAAACCAAAACTATTCCATCCGAAATCAAATTAGATAACATGAATTTCTGAATGAATCCTCGTTTAAAGTATTTTGGGTATCTAGACTGATTTCGTATTGAACCCAAACTTAAATGAATAATTTGGATACCCAAAATATAATATGTGTAAAAATAACCAAAATATATAAATTCTATTAACATATCAAACAATATTAGTTATATTTAAATTAAAATATCCAAAATATCTAAAAAATCTAAGATTCGGAACTCATGAGGAATCAAATTAATTCCCATTGCATTCACGTCCCTAAGAGGCTAAGAGCTATTTACAAAGAGAATGGCATCACAAGTCTAAAATTGGCTTTCTAAGAACTCATGAGGAAAGACGAGTTTGATTGGACTAATGGTTAGAACTATATATATGAATCTCATCATTGGTTCTTCTACTATAACATATAGGTTATAAATCATGGGATCGACGTGGACGTGGTGGAAGATATAGAGAAAGTGGCTAAGGAGTTCTTCGAGATGCCATTGGAGGAGAAGAAGAAGTATCCGATGGAGCCAGGGACCGTACAAGGTTACGGTCAAGCTTTCATCTTCTCCGAAGATCAGAAGCTTGATTGGTGCAACATGTTTGCTCTTGGTGTTCATCCTCCTTCTATTCGTAACCCCAAACTTTGGCCTTCTAAACCGTCCCGGTTCAGGTTCTCCACAAAAAACCCGTATGTTTCCTTAACACAATCATTTAATCTTGTAAATTACCTTCGTTACAATTTTCATGATCATCATTTTCTATAGAGTAATTAATTAGTAACCATATATATATATGGCGCGCAAATTCAAATCGGTCTTTACTAAAAAAATGTCATGTACATCCATGTTCGAAATCATGATTCAAATTTTAAAAGCTTCTAGTGGATCATGTGATAATTAAAATATTATATCGCATAGTTTAGGGAGATATATTTTCAATTATTAAATTCATTTTTTTCTAAAAATATATTTGTTTAAATAATATACTTTTTTCTAATAGTGAAAGTCTTGAAGGTTACTCAAAAGAGATAAGAAAATTATGCAAGAGGTTGTTGAAGTACATAGCAATAAGCTTGGATCTAAAAGAAGATAGATTTGAGGAAATGTTTGGGGAAGCAGTGCAAGCCGTGAGGATGAACTATTACCCACCATGTTCAAGTCCTGTTCTTGTCTTGGGACTTAGCCCACATTCTGATGGAAGTGCTCTCACTGTTCTTCAACAGAGCAAGAACAGTTGTGTTGGGCTTCAGAACCGCAAGGACATTGACAACACTTGGGTCCTTGTACTACCTCTTCCCAATGCCCTTGTCATCAACATTTGTGATACAATTGACCTATTCTTTTACATAGATTTCAGTCATATCGAGTTATTTTATTGCTACCATTCACCAAAAATGATTAATTATATGAATTTTTGTAAATGTGCGTGTAGGTGCTAACTAATGGGAATTAGTGTGGAGCATAGAGCAGTAACAAACAGAAAAAGGGAGAGGCTTACAATAGTAACATTCTATGCACGAAACTACGAGGTCAAAATAGAACCAATGGGTGAGTTGGTTGATGATGAAACCAACCCATGCAAGTAGAGAATCTACAATCATGGTGACTATAGTTATCACTATGTCTCCAACAAGCTCCAAGGCAAGAAGTACCTTGATTTTGCAAAGATTCTCAATTAACTAATATTATTTTCACCCTCCATTAACTAGTTACCACTTAATTGGTTTTCTTTTTCTTAGAATTTAGTTGTGGAACTTTTGTATGTATAATATATAGGAATGTTCCCCACCTAGGGGTTTTAATGTCACGATTAAATTCCCCAATGTAACTACAACTTGTAATATATTATATGTGTGTGTGTGGGTGGACTTGGGTGTGTTTATATGTATGTCGAAAAGGAACAAAAAATATCCGATCCATGTTTTATGTTTATATGTGTGCATATAGTGTATTTCGTTAGGGTTTTTTTTTTGACTAAAGTGTATTTCGTTTGTTTGTATCTTAAGCATACATATTCCAAAAATAATCTTCCTGTGTTGACAAAAGAAAAATAAAATCTTCCAAAGTGGTTAATATAAAAGAAACATAGGTACGATTTAAGTGTGGTCAAGACTTGGTCGCAATCTCTTCACGGGATGTGAAGTATCATGCTCAAAGATTTAGTTGAACGATTTGGAAGATAAATTTCAGAAGAAACAAGACAAATAAAGACAAGAGACCCCATTATATGACAAAGAACAAAATAGAGAAACTCCTTTTTATTATTATCAAGAAGGAAGCAGAGTTTATCGGGAAGTGCTAGTAGTAACAACGATGGGAAAAGACGGAGAACAGATCTAGATGAAGAAGATGATGGGAGTGTTGAGGAAGATTGTCCCTGGAGGAGAACAGATCTAGATGAACTTAGCTTCCGTTCTTGATGAAGCTGTTCAATACCTCAAAGTCACTTAAAATCGAAGCTCAGAAACTTGGCGTTGGAAACTTCTCAAACCAATCTTGAATCCTATCGCTCTTTCATTGCAACTGTTCTTGGCAAGTAAATCGGTCCTGGCGCTATCTGGAGCAACTGTCTCCTCTCTTCCTTTTGGAGGATGGGATCTACTTAGATCATCTTATAATATAGTATGTTGATTTGAGCTTTGATTTGTATGGTTAAACTTTCACTGTAATCATTTATTTGCTTTGGTAACATGATTATGTAATGTATTTTGCTTCTTGTTGAAAACATTTGGTCTTCTGATGCTTTACAAGTTGCATCATATGTTGAAACATTACAAGGGCCCATCCCTTTTAACTCACGCTTATACCACAAACCGAGGTTTTAATCAACAAACTCGCAAGCCGCAATGAACTCGGTTTAGTAAACCGGAATTTGGGGATTTGACTCGATTTATTTTTTCAGTAAACCGGGTTTGAGCTGAGCCTCTCCTCAATTCGGGATCAAAATCTGGTTTGGTGTCGGCGTATGAAACGAAAATCTAAAATGGTGTTCAGAGTTTAGGTTCTTTTTCTTTTTCTTTTGAAGTTAAAAACGCATGAAATATCTGGGTTGTCATTGACTATTCATCATATTTACAAAAAAACCTACCTAATTTTAATAAACCAAACCAAGAACCAAAAATATTTTCAAACCAAACGGTTTTCTTACTACAATTACCCGAGTTGGTAATATTAGGACAAGTAGAACTACTGGAGTTGGTAATAATAGGGACAAGTAGAACTACTCGTATTAGGATAAGTAGAACTACTTGAGTTGGTAATAGTAGAACAACTAAAACTACTTAGACTGTCATTATTAGGACAAGTAGAACTACTCGAATGTTAATAGTAAGATAACTAAAACTACTAGTATCTTATTATATAGAGTTGGGTTTCAAAGTTGCTACCTAACAAGATCGTGCTATTTAACATCTTCTTATTTTAGGATTTTGACATGTGTCAAATAGTGAAATTTTATTTAATTATATTTTAAAATAAAGTTTTCAAGCGAAAAAAGAATTGTAGAAAAAAAGAAATTATGATTCTTGAACAAAAAGAAAAAGATATAGAAAAATATTTATTATGCAATTAAGTAAAAAAACTAAAAGAAATAGATATATTGAAATCTTTGAATTAAAAAGGAAACTATACGAAAATATTCATTGTTAGGTTAATTTTTAAGATAAGTAAAGGAAATATAGACTTCTAACATCTTATTGAAAAAGAAAATTATTTTCGTCTTTCAACTTAAAAAGGAAATATAATCGATAAAAATGATATATTAAGAAAAAGATTATTACTTTTTTAAAAAACTTGCAAATATTTATAATTCTATATAAAGAACTTAACTCTTTCATAATTTGTATGATCATAAAATATGTTGAGTGAGTCGATCATATATGTATCAATAAAGAGAAAAATAAATTTATATTTTAAATATTTCATAATATGCTGGTTTTAATCTCAAAAGATTTAGATTCTAAATTGTCGATAATCAAATTTTAATCTTAAAATCTAAATATATAAATTATATTATGCGGGTTATCAATTTTTTAAAATTGGAATTGTATTTTTTTCTAAGGAGTTGTACTCTTGGAGTTTTTTTTAATTTTAATCAGTTGTATATACCATTCTTTGTTTAATCTCAAAAGATTTGGTGTTGTTTTAAATTGTTTGTTTTTTCTTTTTTTATTAATAAAAAGTGAATGAAAACACACTTCGGTCCTCGTTTGTTTCTAATATTTACAACTAAACCTACTCTATCTGATTCAAATAAACCAAAATAAAATGAACTAAAATAAAACTGATTCCAACCCCATAAAATCGATTCAAGTTATTTTTTTTGTATTGAACAAGTTTTAAATAGATATTTTTACTTGTTTTCAGGATGTTGAGCCAATACGACCCGAAAAATTTATCTTTCCACCCGAGGACTACAAAAAGAGCCTCACTGTTGGCGCAAAATGCCATTAATGGCATTTTCAAGAGCTGTTTAAAATGTAAGTTTGAAAACCGATGAGAAGAATTGGTTTCTTGAGCACTCGCAGTTCAAGCCAGAGAACTCAGAAGCTGAAATCTGTGCATATGTTGCTTCTGCGGACAGCCAAAATTGACAAGAAAAGACAGGCGTGGTTTTTTGTGAACTGTGTCCCCATTCTCTACTCCATCAGGGAACATGCCCTCCTCTCGGTGTTGTTTTGTCGCAATTGTACCAGTTGTACCACTATTACCACTTGACCAAGTAGTACTAATTGTACCACTCGAACGTCACATGCACTACAAGAAATATGAGTATTGATAGCACATTACGATAGCACGATTTTCATAACTGCTATTAATAATATTACGATACATATGATAGCATTTTTAAAATGCTATGATAAGAAATGACTATGTGGAAACCAAAATTTGGTTCGTGAGCCTAAAATTTCGTAAAAGCGGCAAGATTTTACAACTATAACAACCAAGAGTCCCACTATTCCTATTTTCTCTAGTTGTAATAATTTAATAGTAATACTAGTAATACTGGTACAACTAGGATAACTACTTCGTATTTGTGCTAGTTGTTCTAATACTACTCGTACTACTAGTAAAATCAGTACAACGTAATGCTATTCAACTATAACAACCAAGAGTCTCACTATTCCTATTTTCTCTAGTTGTAATAATTTAATAGTAATACTAGTAATATTGATACAACTAGGATAACTACTTTGTATTTGTGTTAGTTGTTCTAATACTACTCGTACTACTAGTTGTTCTAATACTACTCGTAATACTATTCTAGTAGTACCAGTTTTCTAGTTGTACCATTTTGTAAAGAGTTGTACTTTGGGCATTTTTTAGTTTTAATCAGTTGTACCACACTTTAATTTTATATTTTCAGTAGTTCTTATAACATTTCGTATATAAACTACATTTTACATAATCTCAGACCATAAATTTTTATAAAAAGACTTTTTAAAAAAAAATCATGTTAATATGGTGAAGTTTTATAAAGAAACCTTAAAAGCATAAGGCATTTCATGCAAACATATGATGTTCATGAAACCAATTCCAAAAATTCAACTTCTGTTATCTATTTGGGGTAAAATTCAGATGTTTTAATGCCATATTTTGTATGGAAACATGTTTATAAATGTAATTTTAATCATTTAACGCAATTTCAGTTTTACAAATGGTACAACTAGAAATATTGGTACTACTAGAAATATTGGTACTACTAGAAATATTGGTACAACTAAAAAAACACGTGCGCCGACTTTTACCACGCATGCGCCGCCTTTTCTTCTTCTAGTAGTACCAGTTTTCTACTTGTACCATTTTGTAAAGAGTTGTACTTTGGACATTTTTTAGTTTTAATCAGTTGTACCACACTTTAATTTTATATTTTCAGTAGTTCTTACAATATTTCGTATATAAACTACATTTTGCACAATTAAATTTAATTGTTTACGTGTCTGAAAATGATGTTTTAATGGTTAAAAATCATACCTTTGATGGTAAATTTTACTCTGTTGTTGGTTTGTACGTATAGTTATTTGACTTGTGAATTTGAATGGAGCTGCTAATTTCTAATGCCCCTTGTGTGTTGGTTTGTATTTGTAGTTATGTGTGTGTGATTATGCTTGCGAGTGATGTTTCTTATGAACTCATCGAGGGATATTCTCTTTACTGAATTTTCTTGTTCTTCGTCTATCAGTGTTTGGATTTGATTTATAGTATCTCCGTTGACTGTTGCTAAATCTGTCTTAAAATCTAATCAAGAAGTTACATAACTTGTTGCAGGTTTAACCAAGAAAATCCAACTCCAACAATGGCGCTCTCTCTCTCGCTCCTTAGCCTCAGCGTCTTCGTCGTTCCTAGAAGACGGTTGGGTTCAGTCCGGTGTGGGCCACGCGACAACCGCGGATCTCTTCTGAAAGGTCGGATCCTGAGCTCAGAAGCCATCCAATCGATCCAATCCCTGAAACGAGGCCATCGCACAGGCTCCCTCTCCCTAAGCCTCCTTCCTCTCCGGCGTCTGCTGAAGGCCGACCTCCTTGCCGTCCTCTGTGAGCTTCTTCGGCAGGACCAGTGCACGCTGGCTGTCCACGTCCTCTCCACCCTCCGCTCCGAGTACCCTCCCCTTGACCTCACTCTCTACGCGGAAGTCGTCAACGCCCTCTCGAGGAACGGCGAGAGGGACGAGATAGACGAACTCATAGGAGAACTGGAGGGGATCAAGGGTGGGTACGAGAGCGACAAGGCGCTAGCGAAGCTGATAAAGGCCGTGGTGGGAGCGGAGAGGAGGGAGTCGGCGGTGAGGATATACGCGATGATGAGAGACGGCGGGTGGGGGACGGAGTCGTGGGAGGCAGACGAGTACGTGGCGGAGGTTCTGAGCAAAGGACTGAGGAGGCTAGGGGAGGAAGACTTGGCAGCTCACGTGGCTTCCACTCAAAAGGTATTCCTTCTTCTATTCATTCCTTCGCAAACTTTTAAAGCCAAAATTAGAGTTTGAGTCATTAATGTTTTTTAAAATGGCGAATAAGTACGTTTGATGTGATGGACGACATATGGACTGACGAGTCACGACCTCTTGCCTCTTTGCATCTTGCGTGGTTTTTACCAAATTCTCTGAGTCCTACTCACTACGGGAAGATAAGGCTTAGCTCATGAAGCAGCGAATGGTTACTAAATGCTTAGGACCTTGACAATGCATGTAGCTTTTTGAGTTCACAAAGTCATTGTGAAACAAAAATCTATGTCGGGTTCAATTGATAAGGATGTATAGTTGCTTGTTAGGAATGCACGTATTGATATATGAATTGAATACCCAGATGTCTGACTGTTCACTCGAGTCCTAAATAGTCTGCCACTGTTCAAATTGACTTACTAAATTCTTTTTTTGCGGTGCCAAATTACGAATTAATAATTTGATGGGTTACATATATATAGGGGAAACACAAGAATCGTAAATGTAAGCTTTTAAATTTTGCATATTTTGATAATAATTAATATATATTGGGTACAAAAACATAGATTAAAAAATTATACAAAATTGTAAGAACTTGAAAAGAAAATAACATGTTGATATAAACGACAGGCTTTTTTGTTGTTATTGATTTCAGTTCTATTGTTAAAAATAAAAAAATCAAATTACAACATATTGACAAAAAAAAAACGTTAAAAATGCGAAAAATAAAGATTTACTTGTCGGTTTTGCATGGCCAAATGAAGAAAAGTGGTGATCTTTTGTCTAGGCATGCGCGTTCGGGTTCGGTTCGGGGGCAATTCGGGTTCGGGTTTTGAAATACCAAAATTTTAACCCTATTCGGGTATTATGAATTATTGGTTCGGATTCGGTTCGGGTTTCTTCGGTTCAGTTCGGGTTTAGTAACACATGTAAAACCCAGTAAAACTCGAAATAATTTCTGTTTCGGTTCTATTTCGGATTTTGGAACCCAAAATACCTGTTTCATACTAAAAATACCTTTTTATCAAACTTACAAGGCTAAAATTAAACTTAAAAATTGATATTGTGAACAATAATTCTAAGAAAAATGCTAAAATCAAATTTCTAAACATCAAAACGAAAGCAACACCAACATCATTTCAAAAATACAATTACAAGCTAAAATATTAATTGTATTTGAGTATTTTGAGATATTTTAAGTATATATATAATTAATATTTTTATAAATATAATTATATCGCAGATATTTTGAGTACCTGTTAGGTTTTCGGTTCGGTCCGGTTTCGGTTCGGATTTTCGGATTCGGATATTTTGCCCAGCTGTGTCCAAAGTATATCCGGATGGGTACAGTAAAGTACAAAATCAGGCCACAAAGGTCAGTGTTTATGATATTATATGCCAACTTTATACTCTCTTGAATCGCTGTTTCTTTGCTGTAATGCCTATGGACTTATTGCGAGTGCAGGTACCGAGGAAACCATTGCAGCCAAAAAACAAGAAGCTTTGATGAGGAAGATTCTTGCTCTGTTGCTTCTTAGTATGTTTCCTTCTCATCAAAGTTGGTTTCTTTTTCTTGACCATTTCACTACTGAACATGTGACTTTTGTTGACAGTGCCACGTCGGCTGCAAAGTCTTCTAAATCAAGAACCATTGTCACCGCAGCTCCTTCGTTTCGATCCACTGAGCGTGCAGAGAAGAGGAAGGAGGTGAAATATATATTATATATATTTTTTCTGTGTGTTTTGTTATACATTTTGCATTGGTTTTAATTGGTTGCTGTTCTTTAGTTCTATACAAAACTAGAAGAGAAACACCAAGCCATGGAGGCAGAGAAAACGCAGAGCGAAGCAAGGAGCAAGGTACCATGATGTTTTCCTTTAAACTAGAGTTTGATCAAATGCACGTTACGTTGAATGTTTCTGACATTTTCTTTTTCCAACTTCAAAAGGAAGAAAACGATGCAGCATTGAGGCAACTAAGAAAGAGTTTGATGTTCAAAGCAAACCCAATGCCGAACTTCTACCACGAAGGGCCTCCTCCAAAGGTTGAACTTAAGAAGGTAACACGCAAGGTTGTCTACAACATTCAGAAAAAAGATAAAACTTCAGTAAACTCTAAAAACCCTTTCCGAGTTGTTATCTAATGGTGTACACGAATACAGCCTCCTCCAACTAGAGCCAAGTCGCCAAAACTAGGGAGGAGGAACCCAAAAGAAGGGAACAGAGCGAATTCGAGGCGGCATGAAACTCGAAAGACTCTAGTAATGATCTCTAAAGAAGACCACCATGATGAAACCGCACAGAATGCTGACCGGTTGGTTACAGAGGAAGTGAACCGAAATTTGGAACCGGAGACCGCTTTTGCTTGCTAAAGTGTCTTTTGGTGACAACGAACTGAGAGTTGTGTTTTGCATTGTGACTTGTGAGAGAATGTGTGGGATGGCTTGTGGTGTTTTTTCTTTAACTTATGATTTAAGTGTCAATGTGTGTAATTTAATGTTCTTTATGTTGTGTTTATGATGAATGTGTACACATAGAAGCAAGAATGTTCCTCCTATTGTGCTTGATTAAAATGAATATTTTGTTCATAATAATTTTGTAGACTCGACGCAGCGTATCTTATTATTTACCTACCGTCGGTAGGGTCCTGACAAAACCATAGTATTTCAATATTATTATTTTATATAAGGTTGCTTGTTTAATCAAGCTGTCATTATTGATGAGAAGTTGGTGGATGAAATGAACTGGTTATTCCTTAATAATTGTTTTAGTTGTTTAATTATGTTATCAGTATGTTGGCTTTGCAAAATAGATCAAAAACATTAAAATATGCGAAAAAGAAAGATTTAGTTGTCGGTTTTGCATGGCCAAATGAAGAAAAGTTGTGATCTTTTTGTCTTCCAAACGGTCGACCCGAATTCTTATGGGGCTAGTGGACTGGGTCTGATTAATGTGCTTTTATGGCCTAACTTATGAGATTTGTGGTTCTAGTCGGTGCAATATGTGGCGCAAGTATTGTTCGTGGCTGAGGGTACTGAGCTTATCACTACGTTCATTGACAAGAAGTTAAAAAGTAGTGTCGTAACCCTTATATAATCCTGACCGCATTAAGATATGTATGAACAAGTTATGTAATTTTCTTTCTATATAGAGAAAAATAAAATCAATACCCTCAACCGACAAAATTAGCGCCTTTCCATAATTTGACTTTTTACAATAGTTCTTACAAAATTAGAACATTTGAATATATTTTAAATAGTTGTTGCCAAAAAAAAGAATATATTTTAAATAGTACATCCGGACTACATTATAAAATTATATTTAAAAAAATAATATTATGATAATTTAATTTTAACAAAATATATATTATAAAAAGATATGATATATTTTTACAGAACGATATACCTATATATATTGAATGATATATATTTGATTTTAATATCTTCACAATCGAATTTACAATTTTTTGTATAAATATAATCACAGATTAATAAGAGTTAAGATAAGGTAAATTATTTATTTGAGCCATCTAATTTCATTTCAATGCTTTTATAACTGAAATAGAGTAACTCATTTTTAATTGTTTTTTTTCAACGGTCAATATTCATTTTTAAAATTTTATAATTAAATGAGATAATCCATATTTTTAAAATTTTAATTTTTGACGGAATAACCCATAAAAACCAAAAATCCTAAAACATTAATCTTAATATATCACACCATACAATCAAATAATATTAGTAATTTAGTATTGATTAATTTTTAATATTTAAAATGATTAAAATAATAAATGTTAATTGTTTAGTGTTTAGTGTTTACTAACATGTCACACCAATAAACCAGGACATCGTGGTCTAGTGGTAAAGGGCTCACAGCTGTGGGTACCGGGTTCGATTTCTTGGCCACAACAGATTTAATCCTGACCACATTAAGATATGTGTGAACAAGTTATGTAGTTTTCTTTCTATACAGAGAAAAATAAAATCAACACCCTCAACCGACAAAATTAGCGCCTTTCCATAATTTGACTCTTTAAATTAGTTCTTACAAAATTGGAAAATTTGAATATATTTTAATATTTCATCCGGGCTACATTATAAAATTATATTTAAAAAATAATATTATGATAATTTAATTTTAATAAAAAATTTGTTTTAAAAAGATATGATATATTTTTAACAGAACGATATATTTATATATTGAATAATATATATTGATTTTAATATCTTCTCAATCGAATTTACAATTTTTTGTATAAATACAATTACAGATTAATAAGAGTTAAGATATGGTAAATTATTTATTTGAGCCATCTAATTTCATTTCAATACTTTTGTAACTGAAATAGAGTAACTCCTTTTTTAATTTTTTTTCAACATTTAATATTCATTTTTATTAGCTCCACTAGAACTGATTGGATTTGTATTTGTCTCTTAGATCTCCCTAGAGTCATTATCTAGATCTTTCTAGATGTGGATTTGTATTTGTCTCTTGGAGTTTCTTAGGATCATTGTCACTTTATATTGTACTCTATATATTATGGCTCTCGATGGCCTAATAAGAAATGGGAAAATCCACATACTCAATATTGAACGTGAATCTCACTTTCTTGTTTTCTTTTTCACCTTCTCGTTTATTATTGTTTAAATACTTCTGTGAAACTTTGTTTACTCGAATTCACTATTCAAGGTCTATACAAAACAGAACTCTTATTTTATGTACCAGCTATAAATAGATGTGATTAAAGTAATAGTGTCTATTCACAAGTTACAGCTTACAACTTATAACTGTTTTTCAACCAACTTCTAACTGTTTATATATACAAAATACAATCTATTATATAGTTAGGGAGTTTATTCTCTTTTTAGTGTACCATGTCAACAACATAGTTTTGACACGTATTCTATTTATTCTTTTACGAAAATTTAAATCCCTGAAATATTTTATTTTGTTCTTTAACACAATTGTTGAGGCCCATGTATAACCGCATCCTCTATTTTGAGTTTTTGACACATTTTTAACTAGATGATACCCCGCACCTTGTGCGGGTAAAATATATGATTTATATTTGATTATTACATAAACTGTTATCATAGTATCATAGTAGTCAAAGTTTTTATGGCTAATATACTATCTATAAATATAATATTCAGTAGAATATTAATCTAATAAACAATAGCAATATATCATCAACCATAATATAAACTTATTAACATAAAAATATTTATAATATTATAATTTTGATAAATTTAAAATAATTCTAATATTTTCACAATTTAGGAAGTTTCTAATATTTAAATTTCTATCAAACAAAAGTATATAAATATTTTTAAATTCAATTTAAAAACATAATTCAAATAAAACTTGATTAACTCAAATAAAAACTTACAAATTTCTGCGTTTATTAAATACTTCATATACGAAATTCAAAATTTGAGTAAATTTAATTATTTATAAGCAATATGCATGTCATCCCTTTTATTTTGTAGTCCATGTGGGATAAAAATTTGCATTTATATAATTTCTAAAATTTAAGTATCATATAAGCCATTAAATCTCTTAATTATATGCTTCTAAATGTTTGAATTTAATGATGCCATAAAAAGAGAGAAAAAAAAATCTAATGGAATATATATATTTCCATATATTAAAAAGTATATTAATTTTTTGTTGACGTGTTTGAATGTAATTATTTCATTGGTTAACTTCCTCTTAAGTTACTCTGAGTGAGACACGTGTCTGGGTTTTCTCTCTCTGTCTTCTCAATTAATATATAGGGGATAAGAAAAAAAAAATTAAAGTTTAACCACTAAAAACTCATCTCTAAACTTATGACCGAATGCAATTGTAGTTCCACAATTTTAACAGATTCAAAAGCACCAAATGATTCAAATAATATATATAGAATCTTAAAAGCCCTATAATTAACCGACCTGCAACAATAACCACAGCAACATGACAACAGTATTCAACATGGTTATTTGGACACAATTACTAAAAAACCTACTACAAAACTGCTTACAATAAAGAAGTGTTATAAGGTAAAATAAGAAACAGAAATTGAGCACAAACCATATATTATTATATTTGAAAATTGTCGAACTGAATATGACAACGGCCAGGTAAACAGCAGCCAAACGTTGGATAACAACAGTTTAAAAAGTAAATCAATCAAAACAAAATGAAGATAAAGAAAAATTCAATACAAACTAATCCCCTAAATCTACAAAATAGTTTACTACTAAAGCAAACAAACAATCTACTTTTTTGTCCAACTGATGGTTTCTGAATGCAAGTAACAAATAAATCATAACAGAAATCATTTACAAACATTTTCATCTTCTGATTCATCCTCAGAATCAGAAAAGTGGGAACTACTGCTGGTCCCCCTATCCTCCAACTCTTCAATCTCAGAGGTTGAATGGTTGTAGTTTTTAAAATAGTTTTTGGCTTTTGTTTTTCAGAAACTGATTTTTTAGCCATTCATGATTTAAAAAAAAAAGATTCCCTAAATTATAGGGAAAGTAGTTTTTTCACTGGTTGTACCATTTTACAAACAAAATCCAAAAACCAACTTTTGTGGGTTTTTCACTTCTTACGTTACTTGATTTATTTTTTTGACTAATTTTTATTTTTTCAGTATTTTAACTTTTTCATTTCTTTTTTATGACACAATCAACTACTTCTTCATTTAAAAGTCAAAAAAATAATTACTTTCTCTATTGGACATTCAACTAATCTATAAATATATTTTTATTTTTATTATAATATACAAAAATATATGTGTTTTCTAATAATATTTTTATAAAATAAATATATGTGTTTTTAATAATATTTGTGTATTTTTATTATTTTAATAAGAAATAATATGTCTGTATTAGCAAAATTTTATTTTTATTTTATCATTTTTAATCTTGTAAACAAAATTAATAGTTAAAATATAGTCAAAAACCAAAAACTAAATAAATCACCATTCAAGTTTCTTAAAAACTAAAATCTACAGCAAAATCAAAAACCAGAAATTGAAAAACCAAAATCTAAAAACCAAAAACCAAAAACCAAAAACTAAAATCTAAAAACTACTCAAACATTCAGGGCCTCAATTTCTTGTTGTTGATGAGTCTCTTGATGTACTTGAAGGTAGTGGATGCAGGTGAGTGTTTTGTAGCTTGTAATACATGGGACAATCCAGCAGAAAACAATCAGTAAAACCATCTGTTTAAACCTTCAATCCACATAAAACAATAGCTAAAAGTAAGAAAATTACATGGATTGTTTCCTTTGATTTCTTCGGATGAATACAATAATTGGTGGATCACTATGTGTCTCAAGTTTGGTTTCTGTGGGCGGGTCATGTTTTATTATTTATCCAATTGGATTTACCATGTTGGGTTTAGGATACCCTATGGTTTTTTATTTAATTGTTTATTTAAAAAAAAATCAAACCAATCACAAAGTGGATTTCTGCAATTCTTTACGTTTTTGGCAGGAAAATGTATTTAGCATTTTTTTCTGAGAAAACACGAAAATAGGTTATTCATGAAAAAATGCGGAATTACTGTTTTGGCGGGAAAACGCTGAATCTCGTTTCTGACGAGAAAACGCAGAATCGTGTTTTTGGCGGGAAAATATGAAATCGCGTTTTTGGCGCGAAAACACATTTTTTTGTAGAAACCGTGGCAATCGCGTTTTTGGCGGAAAAACGCTGAGTAGTGATTTTGGCGGGAAAACGCGACTCACGCGGAGTCGCGTTTCTGGCAGAATACGCCGAATCGCATTTTGGCGGGAAAACGCGGAATCTCGTTTTGGCGAAAAATCGTAGAATCGCGTTTTTGGCGGGAAAAAACGGAATCGCGTTTTTGGCGGGAAAAAACGGAATCGCGTTTTTTGCGGAAAAACGCGGAATCGAGTTTTTGGCAGAAAAACGCGGAATCGAGTTTTTGGCGGGAAAACGCGAAATCGCGTTTTTGACTGGAAATCGCGGAATCGCGTTTTTGGCAAGAAAACGCAGAATCGCGGTTTTGGCGGGAACACTTGGATTGGACAATGACTTTTAAGTCTTTAGCGATTTGCTACAACATTTTTTTGTCAGTAGTGTTGGAAATTGGGAAGATCTTCTAGATTGGTCGGTCAGTCGTTGCGCCACATATTGCACCGACTAGAACCAGAAATCTCGTAAGTTAGGCCCATAAAAGCCCATTAATTAGACCCAGTCCACTAGCTCCATAAGAATTCGGATCGACCGTTTGAAAGACAAAAGATTACTAAATCTTTGTCAATAAATCTTTCGGCCATGCAGACCGACAACTATATCTTTCTTCATTTGGCCATGTAGACCGACATCTAAATCTTTCTTTTTCGCATTTTAATGTTTTTGTCAATATGATGTAATTTGATTTTTTTTTTTTACAATAAAACTGAAATCAATAACAACAAAAAAAAAACATGTCGTTTATACCAACATTTTATTTTCTTTTCAAGTTCTTACAATTTTGTATAATTTTTAAATCTCTGTTTTTGTACCCAATATATATTAATTATCAAATATGCAAAATTGATAGCTTACATTTACGAGACTCGGAGGACAAAATCTTGTACTAAGCGTTTATTGTAAGACTAATTCGGATAAAATTTGTGTTTATTTAGGTAAAAGAATAATTCTGCTTCAAATTGCAAACAAGAGATAATTACAAAAAAAGAATAATAAATTAGAGGCAATCGATAATCGGTTTTCTTTTCCTTTTGCCGCTTCGTTTGATTTGCACTGAGCTTGGAACAAAAGAACACACGAGTGGGGATTCGAGTAAGTTTGAAGTTTCTCCCAAGTCCACTTTTTTGAAATATCCATCTTCTCCAATGATATATAGCTACCCGGTCCATGTCGTCCGGAACTTGCGCAAGAACCATGGCCACTTTCTTCTCCTCGTCAACAAAGAAACTTGCTCCTGAAATATCAAATTGATCACCAATAAGTGGATCCATATTCACCTCTAAGAACAACTTGCTCCAAGACGCCACTTGAGGCTCAATTTTAGTCGTAATCCATATCTCCATACATAATGTATCCTGGCACTGATATAACACTGCAAGTTGCTCATCTCTAACACTAGACAAAGTGACGGTATCCTCAGCATTAGAGTGAAAAGGTAGAGTTAGACGCGGTCCAAATGCCTCTGTCGTAAAATCAAAACAGATCAAGAAATCAGGAACTTCTGATATAAGTCGTAGGCCCCCATCAGCGGAATCCTCCTGAGCAAACCAATAAGTATTTCCCTTCACAGACACGCCACGTGCATAACACTCTATATACCAGTCCGGGGAGATGGTAACACGAAAGGTACTAGAACTATTCGAGTTGATGTAATAGAGTTCATACCGAACGTATCCTCGGTTAGCGTAAGATTCACCAAATCTCAAAACTTTGTACCTGCGGCTGCTGCTACTCTCGTCGTATCCTATAGCATACCAAGTCATCTCCACTATATGGTGCCAATTTATTGGTTCGAACGAAAGTGTGGTTTGGCCACAATACGGATTGCAAACAATTAGCCTAGTTGCACCGTTCGTGACGCATAACAATAAACCGTCGCAGTGATAGACTTCAGATATATTGACTTCATCGTCGTCTAGGCTGCTAATAAGTTTACCTTGACTGCTTATAGATGGGTCAACGCCTCCCTTGTGGTCGAGGTTTACGCTCATCAAATAAACCCGACGACATATCAACATGACCACCATAGACCCCTTTGTTGCTGCTGCTGCTTTTGCTTGAGCAAGTTGCTTCTTTGTAAAGCTCCGACCTATGGATAAAGTGTTCCACTGTTTGCAAACAGATCGAACTACTCTGTTAGATGTCAGCGGAAGCCTAATGAGCACGTCCTCTGCCAAATCCCTTGGAAGATCGGACAGCATCTCCCGATATCGATCTAGTGCCGCAAATTATTTAGGTTAAAATCTTGACAAGAAACAATCTCTCTTCTGCGGTTCTGTCCCTCTCTCTCTCTCTCTCTCTCTCTCTCTCTCTCTCTCTCGTTACAGATTTGTCTCGCTCTCGCTTACCTACCTTAAATGCTGGGCCAAGTATTGTCTTTTGAATCTAGTGGGCTTTTAATGTGGCCCAACATAAGCAAAGAAGATGAGGAAAAAAAAACTGAGGGAGACGATGATTTCTATTTTGAATTTTGTGTATTTTCTTTTTTGTGTTTATTTTCTTTTTTGCCTTTTTGTAATTCTTGTTTTTTTAAGTTGGTTTCGTACATAATTTCATGTTTTTTTTAAAATCCTTCGTGTTTGTTTCGTTTCGTGTGTTGGTTTTCTGGTTAGTCACTTATCCAAATATTTTTTTCACAGTAACATTAATTATTCTGTGAAAAAAGATTCGAGTAAACCAAATTTTCACAGAAATATATAAACAATAATAAATGAGAAGGTGAAAAAGAAAATGAGAAAGTGAGATTCACGTGCAATGGAACATACATGAGGGATGAGTTCATGATAGTAAAGTATCGTCGGAACACACACGTGGATTGGACAATGACTTCAACGATTTGCGACAACATTTTTTTTGTCAGTAAGTAGTGTTGGAAATTGGGATAATCTTCTAGATTGTTTAGTACCCTTAGCCACTATCAGTCGTTGCGCCACATATTGCACCGACTAGAACCAGAAATCTCGTAAGTTAAGCCCATAAAAGCCCATTAATCAGACCCAGTCCACTAGATCTAAGAATTCGGGTCGACCGTATGAAAGACAAAAGATCACAACTTTTCTTCATTTGGCCATGCAAGCAAAACCGACCACTAAATCTTTCTTTTTCGCATATTTTAATGTTTTTGATCTATTTTGCAAAGCCAACATACTGATAACATAATTAAACAACTAAAACAATTATTAAGGAATAACCAGTTCATTTCATCCACCAACTTCTCACCAATAATGACAGCTTTATTAAACAAGTAACCTTATATAAAATAATATATTGAAATACTATGGTTTTGTCAGGACCCTACCGACGGTAGGTAAATAATAAGATACGCATACGCTGCGATGCGTCGAGTCTAAATAATTATTATGAACAAAAGATTCATTTTAAACAAGCTCAATAGGAGGAACATTCTTGCTTCTATGTGTACACATTCATCATAAACACAACATAAATAACATTAAATTACACACATTGACACTTAAATCATAAGTTAAAGAAAAAAAACCACAAGCCATCCCACACATTCTCTCACAAGTCACAACGGGAAACACAACTCTCAGTTCGTTGTCACCCAAAGACTCTTTAGCAAGCAAAAGCGGTCTCCGGTTCCAAATTTCGGTTCACTTCCTCCGTAACCAACCGGTCAGCATTCTGTGCGGTTTCATCATGGTGGTCTTCTTTAGAGATCATTACTAGAGTCTTTCGAGTTTCATGCCGCCTCGAATTCGCTCTGTTCCCTTCTTTTGGGTTCCTCCTCCCTAGTTTTGGCGACTTGGCTCTAGTTGGAGGAGGCTGTATTCGTGTACACCATTAGATAACAACTCGGAAAGGGTTTTTAGAGTTTACTGAAGTTTTATCTTTTTTCTGAATGTTGTAGACAACCTTGCGTGTTACCTTCTTAAGTTCAACCTTTGGAGGAGGCCCTTCGTGGTAGAAGTTCGGCATTGGGTTTGCTTTGAACATCAAACTCTTTCTTAGTTGCCTCAATGCTGCATCGTTTTCTTCCTTTTGAATTTGGAAACAGAAAATGTCAGAAACATTCAACTTAACGTGCATTTGATCAAACTCTAGTTTAAAGGAAAACATCATGGTACCTTGCTCCTTGCTTCGCTCTGCGTTTTCTCTGCCTCCATGGCTTGGTGTTTCTCTTCTAGTTTTGTATAGAACTAAAGAACAACAACCAATTAAAACCAATGCAAAATGTATAACAAACACACAAAGAAACAAAAAAGGGAAATAGTATGTCACCTCCTTCCTCTTCTCTGCACGCTCAGTGGATCGAAACGAAGGAGCTGCGGTGACAACGGTTCTTGATTTAGCAGACTTTGCAGCCGACGTGGCACTGTAAAAAAAAGTCACATGTTCAGTAGTGTAATGGTCAAGAAAAGAAACTAACTTTGATGAGAAGGAAACATACTAAGAAGCAACAGAGCAAGAATCTTCCTCATCAGAAAGCTTCTTGTTTTTCGGCTGCAATGGTTTCCTCGGTACCTGCACTCGCAATAAGTCCATAGGCTTTACAACAACAGCTAGACAAAGAAGCTGCGATTCAAGAGAGTATATAATGGCATATAATCGCATAAACCCTGACCTTTGTGGCCTGACTTTGTACTTTACTGTACCCATCCGGATATACTTTGGACACAGCTGCTACTTCATGAGACTCACCCGTAAACGAACGTGTAGCAGATGAAGCACGCTTCTCAGTAGCTAAAGCAAATGGCTGTGGAACAGTGTTCCTTATTTTGTTACTACCACGACCTGGTTTCGAACCGTGCTGCTTCGTAGGCAAAACCGACTTATTCACAGATTTAGCGTCCTTCCCCAACGCAGCTATCTCCATATTGTCGTCTTCCGATGGCTTCGCAACTGGACTTTCATTAGTACACTCTTTAACATCGTATTCTTTTACTTCCATGTTCTCCTCTGCAAATAGAAGCTCTGTGTTTCCATTGGCTTCGTTGCGTGATACTGAATCTAAAGGAGGCAGCACAGAAACATTTTCTTGGATTGGATTACAAGAATCACCATTAGCATAGACAACCACACCATCTGGCTCCTTGTCCATACAGATATCTGTCACAAGATCAAACCAATTAAGCAAAAGTTGAATATCAAAATCTTGTCACGCCGTATGAAGTTTCAAAAGTGGGATCGTATAATACAGAATCAAGGCTAGACAAAACTCACCTTGCAAGCGTATTTTTATGAATATGATTCGATATGATATACTCAAACGGAAGAAACTATAATATAGCTCCGTAATATCACATCTTTATTAGTATAATAACTAAAGTATTCTTAGTTAGAAATGATAACCAAGAATTCAACTAACCATCTAAATTATTCTCTTAAAAAGCATTAGGCTAACCAAACGTGGGACCTCAGAGACGAATACAGCTTTTGTTTTAAAAGGAAAACAATATAGTATTCAAAAGCATAATCAAGCATAAAAATATAATAACAATAATCAATCAACTTTCAATTTCTCTAAAAGATAAATTAAAACTGTTACACACGGCCAAATCTTTTTGCATAGTCAAGGAGGATCAACGAAGTAAAGATGCTTTGCTCATCATGGCTTGGACCAAACATGAACTTTGGGACTTTCTTTGTCACAAGTAAATTTAATTAAGGAAAAGACACAACATGAAAACCAAATTTAACGACAAGAAACTCAATATTTAGTTGTTAAAACAAGCTGATGCTTCCTGCATTTAAACAAAAATGAACATGCACTCGAGTGCGGTATTCCCTAAAATTTTCTCTGAATCTATAAAAAGAAAAGTTTCAAGAAAATGAAAATGTAGAGAAAGAGGATTCAAAGATGAAGTAGCGACCTCTATGAAACTATGATCATCTATCGCAATCAACAAAGACCGAAATCTCAAACCGAAATTCTAAGCAGCAAATAAGGAAGATGCAATCAATTAATCAAACATAGATGAAATCGAAGTAGAAGATTGTTTTACTCACCCATTGTTCTCGTGACAGGCTAGAGAAATTTGTAACCGCTCTTACTCTTCTTGTTCTCTCTCTCTTGTGTGTGTTTGTTTCTGACTTGTGAGAAATGATGATGATGAATACTATGCAATTTATGTTGTTGGTGTGTATTTTATACCATCTCCTTCCTCGTCGGTGCTAACGCCGTTACTTGACACCGTCTCTTAGTGCTCCACTATTAACATTTTTGTAATTTTTTAAACTTAAAAGTTGGGTTTACTAGATATTAATTTTTATAGACTTCCTCACGAATAATTTGATGGAAAATAAAAACTATTTTTTTCGTAATTATATGTTGGGTTGGTAAATAAAACACGAACTCGTATACATATTGATGTTTTGCGTCTTTGAATGATTGTTGAGCTATTTTCTTTTTGAAAGAATCAATGGATGATATTGAATTTACTTTCTATACATCTCATCAGTTATGATTTTACTTTCTATCGATTACATTAATCATTATTGTTAACCTTTGTTCTTTGTTATTACTCGTAAACAAAGTTTCTAATATGAAACTAGAGTCACTAGGCCACATAGATCAATATACATTATGAGAGGCAAAATGTGTATTTTTGTAAAAAATGTTTCCTAATTTTGAAGTCTTCACCAACATCAGCATAAAAAAGTCACTGACCTACAAAAATTTGGTTTTTAATCGTAATATTTTAAGTTTAAATCAGAATAAATTTCAGGCCAGTGTGGGGCAAGTTTTTCGGCAATTATGCAAATTTTCTTTTTATATATGTGAACCCTATTGAATATAATCAGACAATCATTATGATAGCACAAAGGGACAAGAAATCAAACTATTATTTCCAAACTCCAATTTAAGTTTGGCTACAAGTATACTATTTTTGTGCAAGTAGTCAAAGTACATCTGTTACATTTTGTTTATTTACAATTATGTTTCATACAAAAATAGATTATCATTCGTTTACACAAACAAAGATTTGTAAAAAAGACAGAACTGATGGTATACTGTTTAGAAATACACCAAAACACACAGAATCACAACATTAATTCAACAAGCATCATTTAATCAATTAAGAAACTAAACAAAATTTCCACACAAATGATTTGTATTAGTTTAGAAACGTGATTTTGGACTTAGAAAGGAATCAATCCATATACTAAACAAATATAAAAAATAAAGTGATTATAGAAAAGACACAACATCCTTATTGGCATTGCATCCAATCTTATTTATTGCTCTTTGATTTTGATTATCCTACACCTAAACCCCCTTGTTGAAAAACCCTTCCCACCACCCTCGTTTATTAATTTAATTTTAAGATAAGCATCTCATTATGTGTATGTTTTCTGATATACCCTTGTTTATATAAGGGTCAAACTCAATCTTCAAGGGCATATAGGAAAATTAACTAGAAGACGTGGGATGATTGAGCTGTGTGTGATAGAGGTATGCGCTGAGTGGAGTAAAAGAAAGACTATCCAATAAGTGGGTCGGTCCCATTTGTCTATAGCCATACCATAATAATAATTTCCTGAAGAAGGTTACAGAAAAAAAACAATACTAATAATTTCAGGAAATATGATATTTTAGTTTGGAACATGTATGTCGACGGTTAGAGTTGAAATTAAAATATATAATTAATTGCACGGGGTTTGACGGTTTCTAATACAGTATGTGTTATTAAGAATTGATCATAGTTCTTGATTTGTATTGAAAATACTCATAGCAACGAAATTTTCTATCAGAAATTTCAAGCCACAGATGAAACATAAGATTCTACGAACCACAAAAAACTCTTCAATCTTTCGCGAGACACATTTGTTATTATTAGCACGAGAAACGAATACGAGAAAGGTTGTACATGTAGCAATATATCAGTTACTATTGCGACAATTAAGATTCAGAGACATGACATCATTAATAAGTACTTAAAACGAAAAACAATATGCAAATATCATAAATTTTATGCACATTCTAGATACCGGTAACAATTCCAAAAGCTTCAGAGCCTCGTTCTTGAGAGTGTAAATATTTAATGTCAATGCATAGCGTATGCAACATAAACATTGAGTTTTCGTAATATGAATATTGTTTCACTAGTGTTTCTTATTTTAAACATAGTTTCATTCATTCAGCTGTTTACAGATTACAAGGTCGTCTTAGGTCTTAATTATAGTACATAGCTAATAAAAAGGGACAAAAATCATAAACTTCAGCTAATTCAAATATCATATTTGTATTACTTATTTTTTTTTGTTATAGTATTAATAATATTACAAATAACCCCTCTTTGTTTGTCCCAAAAAAAAAAAAATAACCCCTCTTTCAAAAAAAAAAAAATCGTATACATTTAAATATCACACTATCCAGACTTATAACATCAATAAATATTTTTTTAAGAAGGATATAAGTAAAAGTTAAACGAGAATGTTAGGAAAAAAGTTCAAAAAGCAACATATCACATACAAAAATATTTGCAACATATCAATGAGTTTTTTTTTGGTTTTCTCTAAGAATTAAAGCAAAAGATTGCATTAAAACAGTAATTTGTTGTGAATTGAATGTTATGTGTATATTATTATGAGAACCAAAGGTCTTTTTATATAGTGGTTACACCAGGTAGAGAAAAGGTAATTATCCTTTTACTACTCATAACAAGAAAATGAAATATTCTATAAACCTATTCCTTATCTATAAAGGAAAACATCTAATTATTCTAAGGACCGGTTATGTTAATAACCTCTACATGGATCGGTCTATATTGAGTCCATTAAACCAAATGGTTCATAACACTCCCCCTTGGACGAAATGACCGATCCCTGATGCAACCAAGGATCTTTGTAATACGCTTGGGGATGCTGCCTCATTAAAACCTTTTTAAGGAAAACCCAATTGAGACAAAACCTTAGCGAGGAAAAAGAGTACAGCACGTATTACTCCCCCTGATTTAGACATCCCTATAAGTCCTTTAATCGGCGCATGCCGATCTGATACACCAGCTTCTTGAGCGTGGAAGTTGGGAGCGACTTTGTGAACAAGTCGGCTGAGTTGTCGCTTGAACGGACTTGAAGCACTTGTATTTCTCCAGCCTTCTGGAGATCGTGAGTGAAAAAGAATTTGGGCAAAATGTGCTTCGTTCGGTCTCCCTTGATGTGTCCATCCTTCAGTTGAGCTATGCACGCAGCATTGTCCTCATGAAGTACGGTCGGTTCGTCCTTTCCGTCTGTCATCCCACAATCTCGCCTTATGTGCTGAGTCATCGATCTCAACCAAACACATTCACGGCTGGCTTCATGAATCGCCAAAATCTCTGCGTGATTTGATGATGTGGCCGTGAGCGTCTGCTTCATGGATCGCCATGAAATTGCGGTTCCTCCGTGAGTGAACACATACCCTGTCTGAGATCGTCCATTGTGTGGATCCGATAGATAACCTGCATCAGCAAAACCAACTAAACCTTTGTCGTTATGGTTAGTGTAAAATAGACCCATGTCTTTCGTTCCTTTTAGGTAACGAAGTATATGTTTAATCCCGTTCCAGTGCCTCTGGGTCGGACAAGAACTAAATCTTGATAGGAGGTTCACGGCAAAACAAATGTCTGGTCTAGTATGACTAGCCAAATATAATAACGCTCCTATGGCACTGAGATATGGCACTTCAGGACCAAGGATTTCTTCATCCTTTCTTTTCGGAAGAAATTGATCACTGTCCAATCCAAGGCTTCTCACAACCATTGGGCTACTCAATGGGTGGGCCTGGTCCATATTAAATCTCTTGAGTACCTTTTCTGTATATGCCATTTGATGCACAAGGATTCCATTATTTACGTACTCAAGCTGTATTCCCAAACAGAACTTAGTTTTTCCTAAGTCTTTCATTTCAAATTCGGCCTTTAAATATTCAACTGTTTGGGCGATCTCTCCAGAGGTTCCGAGGATGTTCAAATCATCCACGTATACTGCTATAATCACAAATCCTTTGTTTGCAAACTTCTTTATAAAGATACACGGACTGATGGGATCATTTTTATATCCGGATTTAATCAGGTACTCGCTTAAACGATTGTACCACATGCGCCCACTCTGTTTCAGTCCGTATAAGGATTTGGTTAGCCTAATGCAGTGTTCTTCTCGAGAACTTTTCTTATCTTTGAGCTCAATACCCTCTGGTAATCGCATATAAATCTCATTCTCCAGTGAACCATATAAATAGGCGGTTACTACATCCATTAACCGTAAATCCAATTTTTCTTTTATGGCCAGACTTATCAGGAATCGGAATGTCGTTGCATCCACCATAGGGGAGTATGTCTCCTCATAATCGATTCCTGGTCTTTGTGAGAATCCTTGTGCCACAAGCCGTGCTTTGTGTCGAACAATCTCTCCTTGTTCGTTTCTCTTCCTCACAAAGACCCATTTATGTCCAACTGGGATTATATCTCGAGGTGTCCGAATTATGAGACCAAAAACCTCTCTCTTCTTTAAAGAGTTTAACTCCACGTCTTTTAAGCCAGTCTAATCGGCGAGTGCACTCTAAAATGGACGTGGGTTCTAGATCCTCATTCATTACATCAAGGGCTACATTGCATGCAAATATTTCATCGATGTCGACATCTTTTCTGTTCCATTGGATTCCGGACTTAACAAAATTTATCGAGATCTCATTGTTATTTTGAACTTCAGGACCATGATGCTCGGCGTCCTGAGCTTCATTTTGCATTACCTTAGGCTCATCTATGTCCGGACCATCCACTATCTCCTCGGTCTGAATTTCAGCACCTTTCTTTAATTTCCGAGGAGTCTTATCTTTGGAACCAGTAGGTCTCCCACGTTTCAAACGGGGTTTAGACTCTGTAGCCACTTGCGGTCCATTTTGGACATCAATTCGTATTGGTGCATTCGCGACTGGTATATACGATTTAGTTACTCTCTGCGGGTCAGCAAAGGAATCTGACAATTGTATAGCTAGCTTTTGCATATGAATAATCTTTTGGAATTCCAAGTCACTTTCTTGGGTCCGAGGATCTTGCCAATTTAAGGATGTATGATTCCATGAGAGTTCTTTTACCAGCCGGTTCTCACTACCTACTGTTGGAAAAACGGACTCATCGAAATGACAATCCGCGTACCTGGCCTTAAACAAATCACCGGTAGTTGGCTCTAGGTACTTTATGATCGTGGGTGAATCATATCCAACATATATTCCCATCCTCCTCTGAGGTCCCATCTTAGTTCTCTGTGGTGGAGCAATCGGTACATAAACTGAACAACCGAATATTTTAAGATGGGATATGTCTGGCTCTTGACCCGTAATTAATTGGGAGGGGGAATATTCATGGTCACTTGATGACCTGATACGGATTAATTCTGCGGCATGTAAGACTGCGTGTCCCCAGGCTGATACTGGAAGCTTTGACCTCATGAGTAATGGTCTAGCGATCAGCTATATGCGTTTGATGAGAAATTCGGCCAAGCCGTTTTGTGTATGTACATGTGCCACGGAGTGTTCCACACTTACCCCCATGGACATACAGTAATCATCAAAGGCTCTGGAGGTAAACTCACCCGCATTGTCCATACGGATGGTTTTTAAAGGAAAGTCTGGAAAATGTGCCTGTAGGCGAATTATCTGCGCAAGGAGTCTTGCAAATGCCAAGTTCCGTGTTGACAATAAGCATACATGTGACCATCGTGTAGATGCGTCAATGAGGACCATGAAATATCGGAACGTCCCACAAGGTGGGTGTATTGGTCCGCATATGTCTCCTTGAATTCTTTCCAGGAAATTTATCTTTTCTTTAGTCACTTTTACTGGTGACGGTCTTACAATCAATTTACCTTGTGAACATGAGACACAAGTTTGAATTTTCGGGATCACTCTCCTTTCTTTCAAGGCGTGTCCTCTCATGTTTAATATCAATTTCCGCATCATTCCTGACCCGGGATGTCCCAGCCGGTCATGCCATAAAGTGAACATATCCGTAAAAGCTTTGTTTACGGTGGCATTGGCTTCTATCATACTGATTTTTATACAGTATAAGCTTGTAGCTATAGCAGGTATAGTCTCAAGGACTTTCTTTTGGCCTTGGGCGATTTTAACTATCTGGAGAAATTCTCTGTTTCCTCCGCCCATTGTTTCCACATGAAAACCATTCAGACGAATGTCTTTAAAACTCAATAAGTTTGGATTTGAGCTTTGTGAAAATAATGCATCAGGGATTTCTAGATGCGTGCCTTTAGGCATTAAAATGTTGGTCTGGCCGTAGCCTTCTATAAGGCCGGCCGGTCCTGCTATAGTACTTATGCTTGCCCACAAGAATTTATGTCTTAAAGCCTTAAAAATTATTCATTCAAATCAAAGAAACAAATCCAAAAACATAAAATCCAAACACAAATAAAAGCAACATGAAATGGAAAAACTTAAAATCTCGGATTCACTTCAAACAGTCGGAAGTCTCATAATCCATGTTATCGTTCCGATCTGTGTCTATAAGATCATATTTTTCATGATCGAAGTCACCCTCATTATCATGTTCATGCTGGATCATGTGGGCCTCAGGATTCTTCCCTTTAAGGCTCTCTTGGTAGCATTCTACAAGATGCTTGGGAGTCCTGCAAGTCTTAGCCCAATGATTACTCATCCCACAACGATGGCAAACAGATTTGGTCGGGTCGGACTGATGTCTAGATTGATATCTGCGGCCATTTCCACGGCCACGGTCACGGCCGCGGTTAGAGTCCTCTTGGAATCCGCGGTCGTTACGGCCTTTGCCTCGACCATAAGGGTGGTAATTATTTCGACCACGCCCTTTTCCTTTTCTACCACGTCCACGGCCGTAATGCCTTTGATCTCTATGGAAGTGATTTGCCTCGTTTTCTTTCTTTGCCTCAGTGGCCATGTTGGCTTCAGGTAGTGGGGCTGTTCCAGCTGGTCTCATTTCGCTGTTGACCAGAACAAGCTTGTTGTTCTGTTCCGCAAGCAGCAAACAAGCGATCAGGTCCGAGTAAGTCGTGAAACCTCTTTCGCGGTACTGTTCTTGTAACAATACATTACTCGAATGGAAGGTGGAGAAGGTCTTTTCCAGCATATCCTTCTCCGATACGGTCTCACCACATAGTTTCAACTTTGAAACTATCTGGAACAAGGCTGAGTTGTACTCATCCACGGACTTAAAGTCCATGAATCGCAAGTTCAGCCAGTCGAATTTTGCCTTAGGCAAAACAACCGTTCTTTGATGGTCATACCTCTTTTTCAATTCCTTCCATAGTTCTAACGGATCTTCAATCGTTAGATACTGATCCTTGAGACTCTCAGTAAGGTGATGGCGTATGATTTGAATCGCCTTGTATCTATTTCTCACGGACTCATTGTTTCCGTCGTTGATACATTCACCAATTTCTTTTGAGTTGAGCATGATTTTTGTGTCAAGCGCCCATTTGAGGTAATTATCTCCAGAGAGATTGAGGGCCGCATAGTCTAAGTTTGCAACTTTAGACATCTGAAAATATCCAACAATTTTCAGTTAGGGCTTTAAATATGATCCGGACCTTAGGAAAATGGCCGGTCATGCATCAAATTTTCATTCAGGACTTTTAATAAAACCCGGACCTTAAGAATATGGCCGGTAATGTTTATCCGATTTTAAGCTTTACAATCAATCAAGCAATTTAATTAATTAAATCAAGCAACCGATTTTTAAGTATGATAAAATCGATTTTAATCAACTTTCTTTTTTGCAAAAATTAATCCTAAGACAATTAATTAAAGGAATAAACCAATAAAGAAAATTAAGCAAAAGGGAAAATGATATTCTTAAAACTTTCCTTTTTACTAAAAGAAATAGATTAAGATTTTCCTATTTGGATTAAGATTAGGGCAAATTGATTTCAACCTTCTTTTCTATATGGCCGATTTCGATTAATGATTAAACAAGGTGATCTAATAACCTGACTCATGAAACAAGCAATCCAAATTCGATTTTCATGATTAAACAACCTTAAGCATGCGATTTCTATATGAGCCAAACAAGCTCTTATGCGATTTTAAACAAGTAAACAAGCAGGCTAAGGAACCAAATTTAATCATGCAATAATCGATTTCAACAAGCAAGCAAACAATTATTCAAGCAATCCGATTTTAAAGGTTTCATATAGCTTACGTCAAATTCGATTCTTTTAAGCAAGATCAAACAAGTTTAAACAAACAAATCGATTTTAGGTTATATCCTTAGCTTAGGTTCAAGTTCAGATGATGGTTTAAACATGAACAAACAAGTTCTTAAGAGAGATTGATTTTAGGGTTTCTTATTCTTCTTAGTCCAATTCGATTTGCTCTTATTCTTAGCTTAGGGTTTTACCTTGATCTTCTTTGGGGTTGAATTGGAATGGACCGGCAGCTAATGACCTCGGAAAACACAAGCTGAAATCGGATCTCCTTGGTTTATTTGGTGGATCGTCGTGCACTGTTTGCGTGCGTGAGAGCGTGTCCGATGTCGGATCGACAAGCGGTTTTCACCGGTAGATTCGCCTCGTCGGGGGCTTCGATTTGATATCTAGATCGCCTTCTGGTTCCTCACGGTTTGAAAGATATGACTCTTTAACGTTTCGGCGGCTGCTCAGAGTCTCTAGGGCTTTCGTGCTGATAACGTGTTGTGAATTGAATGTTCTGTGTATATTATTATGAGAACCAAGGGTCTTTTTATATAGTGGTTACACCAGGTAGAGAAAAGGTAATTATCATTTTACTACTCATAACAAGAAAATGAAATATTCTATAAACCTAATTCTTATCTATAAAGAAAAACATCTAATTATTCTAAGGACCGGTTATGTTAATAACCTCTACATGGATCGGTCTATATTGAGCCCATTAAACCAAATAGTTCATAACATAATTATTATTGTCCATATGAACGAATTACCAAGAAGTAATCGGTGAAATGTAAAACTTGTAAAAATCTATACTAATATAAAAGGAGGAGAATCCTGGCTTTCTTAGGCATGCCACCTAGGATTTAATTCCACCTCAGCATCTCTAGCCAATCAGATTCTTCCATTTTTTTTTTATCAATAAAAATTTCCCAAACTTTCAACAAACGGATCAAAGGATGAATCCGTTGGGGCCCAATTAGTGGCCCAAAACTTAAGTGTACCATTCGTTAGCCCACAAATTTCTTACCTGATTACTTCTTGCCACCGCCGTAACTTTATCCTCCGGCTAGTTTCCGTTCGTCGACTGATCGACTCCCTCTTTTAATCGCCGCGCCATGCGTTACGTCTCTCGCAATTTCTACCTCAAAGGAAAACTTAAGAAGTCACCCTCACTTCTGTTGCCCACATAAATTGTGTACTAGATGATATCCCGCGCTACGCGCGGGGAATGGTTATGAAATTTTTATTTTTTATATGAGAATTCTTTGGATATTTATTATGTTGGATATTGGTTAATTTTTATTATATTTATTCTAATTTTTTTTGTCTAACCATTTATTATATGCTATTTATAGTTAACTATATAACTGAAAAAGTATATTAACTTTAACTTTTTACTAATCTAATATTAAATTATTATTTCTTATCTTATGTATATTTTTATTAACAATTGTTAAAAAAATTGGAAAAATTTTCAATGGGAAATGTTAATGTAGAATGATATTATTGTTGTTTTTATAAAAATAGTATTATAGTAGTTTTAGTGATTTTATGGATTAAAAAAATTACATCTTTTCGAATAAAAATATATATAATTAATGTTGATTTGATTTATTTAACTTTTAAGTCTAATTTTTTTTAAAAAAATTGAACAATTTATCTTTGGCTACATTTAATTTTTGTTATCCATCTTATGGTAAAAGCACCAAACATTACTCGAGCAATGTGTGGACTTTTTTATAAGTATATTGTAAATGCATGCCGCAAAAACATTAAATTCAATTTATTCTGAAATTCAACGTCTTAATGAAGCTGCGAGGGAAATTATATACTTTCTTTTCTTTATTTATTCCGAGAACAATCTCTTGTATGATACTGTCCACACAAAATAGGTTTGAGAAAATTTGCTACACCAAATATTTGAAAAACAGCCTTGTAGTTAAAAGTACATCGTGACAAAACTATATTGAGTGATCAATTAATTATACCAAATATTAATCTGAATTCCTACAGACCTTGAATGTAAGACTCAATACAGACCTGTTGCATATCAATGAATTATTTTACTCTTTGGCATGAAAGATAAAGAGAGGCTTAACACTCAGCTCCAAAACATATCTTATTCTTTCACTCTTGTTTCTCACTTACTTCCAGATGCACTCACCCATTCCAACTCTTACATTCACCCTTGTTTTGAATTGGACAGCGTGAAGACCTAGTTTATTGTCCTGATCTGTTCTGAAGTGGAGATATTGAAAGCGAATCTATCATTAAGTTACTTGGTGGGGGTCAAATATCAGAGACCGAGAAGGCGTACGGAATTACACGACCTTGAAACCGAAGGAATCCAAGGGACCACATGTTCTCGGAAACCAAAATCACTGGTGCCTAACATCTTTGTCACTGTGTCTGGAATTTTGTATGCGCTGATGCCTAAGGTTGAACTGAACAACAGTCTTAGTTTTCATCCTCTTAGACCTTAGTAGTGTCGCACCAATTCCATAAAAGATGTACATCAAATAGTTAGAGAAGGAAACATGTCTTGAAAATCTGCTTACATTTGTTTAGGATTTTATTCGAACATATTTCAAATTGACAGACAATAAGCTATAAATCCTAACCAAAATTAGAAAAGAAGATCATAAAATTAGCCAGCAAAAACAAACAAAGCGCAAGGGTTTAGAAGCGAGAAACCTAAGGGCATACCTTGTGTTCTGATCAGATTTTGAAACGATGTTCTTCGCCATCACTCCATCTTTCTTTAAATCCACTGAAAAGGATTTTCTATTGAGAATTTTCATATGAACCTTTCATGGGGAAAAATATGAGTCATATATAATCTACCTGAGTTCTGCTCTACGGTTCATCATAACCAAATGTAAAAACAATACCAGTGCAATGATAAAACGTCTCGTAGCAGGGGAACACTCATGAAAGAGACATATGGCAACAAATGCCTAAGAAAAATCATTCATGAAAGGTGAGTCCCCAGCAAGACCAGAATATCCAACGGTGATAGTTCTTTGCTTAGTTTCTCTTCAAACATTTTCATTGTTTAACTACTGATCTAACCTTCCCTAGAAAATATATAATTGAAATGTTCTTTGAATACCTGCTAAGTATGACGATATGAAACCCTTCCTCTGTAACCTTGTTCTCCACCAAAGTAGTTTCATCTTTCAAAACTTTTCCATTGTGAAACAAAAAATGCTGCACACATGGATATTTTTGTATTCCTTGTCAATTCTCTATTTTCTTCTTCGCTGCCATTAAAAAAAAAAAAAAACAGCATATGATCCATGATCTTGAAGAGCAACATTTAAAAACCAAATTCTTATAACATGAGGATTCAATTTGAGTAGTTAGGAAAGCTATTAAACCATTATAAAGTAAATTCACCACACAACTGTAAAAAATCGATAATCAAGCATTTAAAATGGTGGAGCTACTTCCATTTATGTGAGGAGCTTACTCTTCTCTACTCACCTACGCGAAATTACTCATACACTCATACCTACCCGGAAATAGTGGAAAATACGAGCACAAACCGTTTCGGAGGAGAGGACTGGAGATGATACCTTTATTTTAATTGTCCAAGATTTTATTTGGAAACTTAATTAGTGGAACCTTCCGAAGAGAAATTTGTTAAACAGAGGTTAAAAGAGCGACAATTTACTGCGAAACAGAATAACAAAATGTGAAGATGACAAAGATATATATATATATATATATATATATATATTGTTCAGCTCTAACCCGACAACATGATCATAATTTTAAGTATGAGATACTGACCTTAGTTTAGCTTCTAACACGACAACATGACTGTGAATTCTTTGTGTATTTTACTTTCAGATTCTCTTTTTGTCCTCCAAAGACTCCTGAGAGTCATTGTCAACACCTCCCTGAGTAAACCATATGAAAAAATAAATTCCACACGTTTAAATATATCTAATACACTCTTCCATTCTTTGTTTTCATATTATAAGAACCAACTGAGGATGATGCCACAATTCGTAAATTGGGATAAGACTGGTATATGCTTTTTGTCTGCCAATAATTCTTAAGCGTGATATATCAAATATAACTGCATCAAAGGAAAGGTCTACAAGAGCAACTAAATACCTTTTGCATGGAAGGTGCTTCGGCTCTAAAAGAAACCTATAAAAATTCAGCCTCCTTCTCGAGTTTACTTATCTTTTCTAGGTCAGAGCAAGCGGCTTTTATGTGTTCTTTTTCCAGAGGATGAGCTTGATGCATGCAACTTATGTAGAAAGCTTTCCAGTCTGAAAGATCATCATATACACTCTCTAGAGGCTGAGAAAGACTGTGGTTAATAGAGGCAGTTTTAGGCAGATTTTCTTATTACCGAAGTTTTTAAAATACAGCATACAACCCAATAATTACTCTTTCTAAACCAGAGCAGAAAAATGTTGATAACGGGTATAATGGGTCTTAGATGCAGTACCTTATTGTTGGTAGCGAAGGATGGTTCTCCACTTTCTTTTGACGGTGCCTGGCAAACAAATACAGAGCAAGAATCTTCTTAGAACATTGTGTACTTAACATATGAGTTCATAAGTAGAACATATATGGTACCTCTGCATCAGTCATTTTCACATCGCTGTCCTTTGAGCTACTGTTTGTTTGCAGACCAAGTTTTTAGGGTGCTGATATGATGAACTGCTTCGAGAAAGATCAGAGAAGCTTCATTTTTTTCCTTACGGATGATATCTGCTGTGAAACCCGCAACCTACAAATCACCGCACCGTCCACATATCAACAAAATCACAAAGAAATTCTAAGAAAAATGAAAACGGAAAGAGAAGGACGGCTAAGCACTCACGATTTTGTGGATGGTTTTGTTAAAAGTAAGTTCCCGATCCAACCCATGTTCCAACAAATCGGACCCGTCGGGCTTCTGTGCGGAGAACGCTCGTTTGTTAGCGGAGCTGGGATTCAAAGTCTGCATCTTGAAATCGGAATTCCGATTAGAGAAGCCATGAAGGGTTTCCTGACGGAGTGAAAATCGATCTTCCTAAAGATGGCGGAAGCGGAAGAGGACGATACCGCGCAAAATCCGTTACTCGGCGGTTCCCGATCAGTCTGGATCCTGAATTCGGTGCTGCTCATAACAACCTCCATTCCACACACCAAAAAAAGATCCAAAGGAATCAACAATTCGCGTTAAGAAAAGTACACGGTTTTGTGATTTGAAGGAGCAAAATTGTGTGAAAGAAAAAGCAGAAGAAGAGAGCTTTTGCGGCTATGTTCGAGAAGACGATGGAGAGAAAAGATTGATCAGTCGACCTAATGCCTTGACCTGAAGAAGATGATTATGAGTCTAATCGCAATAGGGAAGACGAAAAGAAAGTGACGTTTGGCTCGTACTAATATTTAGATGTGACTTATTTTTTTAGAAATAAAAAAGCATTGACGTGGCAAAGTTTTGAGAAGGGTGACGTGGGAGGCCCAAAAAGAAGTTATTATAGATTCAACCTGTTATTCTGACTCCTCAATTTCCCGTCTAAGGCAATATAAATGATGGCGTCGGTCATAATCATCCCACATCTTCGTTTCTTTCTCAAAAAGCCAAAGCAGTGGCTAAGAAGACTTCGAAATCTACAGCAATAGCTGTGCCCGCTCAGATGCATATTCCGTTCAATGCTATCGAGGCCGGTGTCAGAGAAGAGAAGCTTCTTTTCCGGTTGGTCCATTCTTGGGAGGCCCGGAATCCGATTAAAAGGAGCCTCTTAATCGGACTCGAAATGCTTCTCATTCACGAAAAGGTGTTCACTTTTTCACACTCTTAAATCTTTTTTGATCGTTTGAATATGCTCCCTTTATTTCGCTGCTATCTTCTACTTCTCGACAGAGGTCAAGATGAATTTGAGGCTTTAGAGCAATTGGTGAAAATCCTCGCACAGGAAGAAAATTTAAGTGGCGAAATTAAATTTGATCTTTTGTTCTTTTTTTTTTCTGCATCTCAGGGGTTTTGTGATTCGCTTCTCCGAACGATCCTTATCTCTCTTCGTTTACGAGCGCATGGTTTCCGATCGAGATTAACTTTGCGTACTTCATGAGCTAATATTCATGTTCTCTGTGAAGTTTCTCTTATTTGTTCTCATCTCACTATTATTCACTTTTTTCCTGTTTGTTGTGTTAAAAAAAGTGGAGCTTTCAAGTTCCGTGGAGCTTGCAATGCTGTTCTGTCGCCTCATTCTGAACAAGCAGCCAAAGGGGTTGTAAAACACAGCATGTTCTGTAAGAGTTTGTTTCTGTACTGTGAATGGCTAATGCTATGTTTTTGTCTGATTTTATTCGTGCTTAGAAATTGATGATGTCATGCTATTTTATTCACTTGCTCTCCCAGTGGAAACCATGCTGCTGCGTTGTCTTTTCTGCAAAGATTCAGGGGATCCCGGCGTATATAGTTGTGCCTAAAGGTGCTCCAAAGTGCGAAGTTGACAACTGTGATTCGTTATGGTGGCAAGGTTATATGGAGTGAAGCAACAATGTCTTCTAGAGAGGAAGTAGTTACGAGAGTTTTGCAGGAAAGAGGTTCACTTCTCATCCACCCATACAATGATGGACGAGTTATATGGTATTTGGCTTTTGTTGATAATAGTGATTCACATGTCTGTTTCTCCATATTCGGTGTTATGCATTGCTCTTTAAAGATAAGTTGTTTTATTCATATGATTTGAGATCCTCTTTTCGTTTCTGTCATAAATGGCTGCAACTGCTAAGCATATTTACTAAGAAGTTTGGGTTATGATGCTTTGATAGTGGTCAGGGTACAATTGCATTGGAAAAGCTAGAGCAAATCCAAGAGATCGACACTATAATTGTGCCGATAAGCGGGGGTGGTTTGATCTCTGGTGTGGCACTTCCTGCTAAATCAATTAAGCCGACCATCCGGATTATAGCCGCTGAACCGAAAGGAGCTGATGATGCGGCTCAGTCTAAGGTCGCTGGTAGAATCATTATTTGACCTGTGACCAATACCATAGCAGATGAGATGACCTTCGAGCTTCTCTAGGAGACTTAACATGGTAATGTAATTCTTGCGTCTATTGGAATCTTTCCTATGAAGTGGATATTGAACATACAAAATGCTACAAATCTGTATCATTCCATCAAGAAACATATATCGTAACAGATATGGTATTGGTTATCTAAATCATATTTCGCTGAATAAATCTCTGGCTTCTATCTCTTTTGGAATTTTGCTACAAATCTCTATTAACATCTTAGTTTGGGTTTGCATTGTGACACTTTTAGTTTTTGGTGTTGATTTTTACATTAATGTTTTCAAAGTTTAAACCAAAAAAAAAAAACTTGAGCTACGATATTTTCCCATTTATAGTTAGTATCAATTTAGAAGAATCAAAAAACGTTAAATCATATCAACTTACGGTAACTCACTCAATTTCAAATACCCCTTGCCTTATTTACTCGACCACAATATCCGCCACATAGTAATTGTGGGAGTATTGTGTGCTTAAATGCCAGACGATGAGGGATAGAAAACAGGACGACATACTTCCATTCCCACGAAATCTTCCACTGTAAACACAGACCTTTGTTCAAACTTGCCTCTCATTCGAGCAGCCAAAGTACCGCCCCTGACCACAGCGCAACGTATTTGCAAAGGTATGTCCATCTATATATCTTATTCTAGCGGATGTTCGTTCACCTTTACACCGCGTTAAGGTGTGATTGAACTATTTGAAATCCTCGAGGGAAAGGGTCGAACCGTGGAAGTCACGCTTGCTGTTAAACTTACATGGTGAATGAACCAGCCACTGTTATATTAATCCACTTTTAATCAATCTGAAACAGAATAAGGAGATTCCAGTTTTCCAAATTTGTGAAGGACTAGCTAAGGTCATTGAATAGGTTCCTCTAAACACTAATACTAAGCGTGATTTACGTACCTCCTCTTTCTGTATCCTATATTCTGAATATGCTTTTGCTAGGCCTTCTCACTTTCTCTGAACCTGGGTTGAGGCAGAACCTTCATAGAATATTATGATGATAGAGTTTTCTTCCTCATGTTGTCGTCTGGTGTTTTTTTGTTGGTGTGTTTGGCAGGAAGAGGCAAACAAAAAGGCAGATGAGAACCATCTGCTGGTGAATGACTTAAGGAGGAGGAAGGAGAGGCAGTATAAGAACCACGAGCATGAACTGCAGTTCAGATCATCATTTACAGAACATTTTATTTTCCATTCAGAATATGATCTTAGTACGTGTTCCTGGGCCAAGAAATCGCAATAATTTAATGCAGTATTTCGGGTACATCAAATACGAAAAAAGAAAAATAGGATGTCTGTGAAATAAAAAAATGATCAAATTCTATTTTGAAAAACTCATACGTGTTGCCAGAAGTTGCACACCAACAAAGAAGAGGAAACTACTCGATGCAATTTAATCTTTTAATAACTACTAGATGATACCCGCGCGTAATGGTTATGAAATATCTGTATTTTTTAGTAGGGTAATTCTTTGGTTGGTTATTTATGTTGGATGTTGTTTACTTTTAAAAATAATATAAATATTGATATATGGTTTGATGGTAAACACAAATGTCAGCATAGAAAAATTGTTGTTAGTTTTCTAATGCAAGGGTTAAATTTTTTTTTATATTTCCTTTGATATTATATGTATTAATTATTTTGAGGAAATATTTTTTGAATGTATGATTTAGTTGCTTATGTATATATATATATATATATATATATGTTAGTGGGATTCCAATATTTATTTTCTTATAAAATTCATAGCAATTTTTTAGACATATTTATAAAAATATGAAAACATTAATTTTATTTAGTTCAATACTTCTTTTATTTAGGTTCTTTTTTAGAAAAAAAAGTAAATCTATTATTTTATCAAAGAACTTATAATATAAGAAATTTTTAAATGTTCGATTTTTATTTTTATGTAAGAATTGAATACTATACTTTTATTTTATGAAAGGAGATAGTTAGAACCTCTAAATAAGAAGGTATTTTTTAAGAATAAAAATAACGGCTGCTCAAAATCGATTTTAAAAAAAAAAAATGTAAAATGGCGTGTGAGAAATCATCTGCATGCTTGATGTATTTCGACAAGAGGAAACAAAGTTTGTAACTAAAATATTAATGAATCACACTATAAGAATTTGATAATGTTTTACTTTTACCACTATGTGTAATCTTCATGAAAGGAACATCTTCACTATCAACTAACATAAAATTTGTATGACTTGGAAAATAACTTTCAAAGTATATTTCTTGCGTTTTCAATTGTTTGTTTTTGTTCTTTGTACTTAATCTTAAATCTTTATACAAAGTGGAAGTCCTCAAGGCAGATGAAAACATGAAACTATATTGTAATTCTGAAAAATGAAAGCTTTCTTAGCGACAGAAATTGCCACAATTTTCTTCACCCTCGTTTAAAACTTTGAAGCCAAAGTTAGCATCCCCCATAGAGAGCAGAAGAGATTGAAGTGTAGACCATTCCACATAATTAGATTGGATACATATAACTCCGTCAAGACAGATTCGACTTCGACTTTCGTATAATGAGGGTTCCTTACACAACAAACACAACATCTCAACGCCTTTTTTTCAGTTCTCCTAATGCCCTTGATCCTCTGGAACATAAATAAGAGAAAACCTGTTTAGGAAAGAAAGAGCAAACTTCTTTTTTGAAAAGAGATGTGCGTTTATTTTTACAGGAAAACATCTTTGTCATTGTGTCTGAACTGTTAGAATACATTAACGGATTTCCACACCTCAAATCTCTTCAAATTAAAGCTTGAAGAGGAAACAAAGCTGAGCACAAACATGCTTTCTTTTTACCCATCGGTTATCACATCAAGCACCTTTAACCTCACCATATTATGTTTCACAAGGCTAATCAAGTGCTCGCATTCTTCATCTTTAATTTATTCTAAATTTAAAGAAAAAGAGTAAGCTTAAGACCAAACCCCAAACCTCTGAAGTGCATATAGATCATTTAAAATGATGAAGACAAAGCTCACGTTATTACATTCTTCCTCATGAGAGAAGCGTGTGGTGTTCCCTATGATTTTTGTTTAACCGGAGGAGCGAGTGAGAAGATCTAATTAGGATGTGTAATAATGTAGATTTTCAAATGGGGATTTAGAACAAACCAGCATCAAATCAGAGATTTACCTTTCTGGGTTGGAATATGGACATCATCGAATTGATTCTTTTGTGCTTCGGAGAATAAGGACTCTCTCATAAAACTTGATCCAACATGAGGAGATTATGGTCAGTTGAAATCAAACTCCATAAGAAAATAACCAAAGAAAGGAGGTTTACCTCATTGTTCTTTGGTCGTATTGTATGCCAATACTCTCTCTGGGAATGGATTGTAAATGCTCTCTTTTGAAAACTTGAACTTCTCCTTTGTCCGTAGATGTTGTCGCCACCTGGAAAAATTCGATCGTAAAAGGTACGTCCTCGAATCAGGCGTGAAGGAAACATTAACAACGATCATATGATGTTATTCACACTTCTCTTAACAATGCCATCTTGATCGATACATTGACAGTAAACACACGAATGAAAAATAAATGTAGCTAACAAATCCAAATAAACATAGTGGTGGATAATTCTAAAGTTGTGAGAAATAATTATGTTTTACTAATGCTCCTTGTAACACCATCAGTCGGAAAAGAACACCAACGTTGTTCTTTTTAGCATGCATAATCGAGGAACTAAGCTCAGTAACAATTTTTTTAGAATCAAAACAAATAAGTAATCTTCAGTTAATAAACACATAGCCTAAAGCTTAATTTAAAGACTGGAGAAATCATCTTAGCATACTTGCACCTTTAGAGATTGTGAAGTAAACCAAAATTCCATAATGATTATGGCATAATCAAATCATTATTTTAGGCATCAAATTTGTACTGACACATAAGCAAATGCGTCATCGGTAACTAAAGGGAAGATGGAAGATAATTAAAATATAGTTACACTAACTTTTTTTCTACACATGAATAATTGTGTTATGAAGGAGGATTATAGTTCTTGCAATTATTCACGAAAAGAGAACCAAACCTTTCTTTGGCAATCTATATTTGACTGTGACTGTGTTATTTCATTGAATCCATTTACTCAAAGATATCTATCATACCTTGTCAAGAAGATGTTTTGTGATTGTAGCTTCGACAGAGGGACGTCTTTTGACTTATGAGAACACCACCCTCTGTTTCTGCTATTATTTGCCAGCTACACGTCAATTCCGAATCTTTCTTATATGTAGTGTTGTTTACAACCCCTCCATTCGTCTCTATCTCATATATATATCTCTCTGTCTTCACTTCCATACGCATACAAAGACACCAAAGTAGAGAAACATGAGTAGATTATATAATCTTAGTAGATTTGCAGGGAATTTTTGTACTAAACATTTCGTTCCTTCGAATTTAGTGAATATTCAACGTAACTTGTTACGGTTAAAACTATAAAAAAAAAGTCAAAAACTACCGAATTTCGTGAATACAGAAGGCAAGCATGAAATCTGTAAAGAAGTTCGGTAACACTAAATAAGATTGAAGCAGTTGAAAATCAAAATAATTCATAAACTAAAACTTTACCTTGGCTGCTCATCCTTCTTTCCAAATTCATGGGTTTGAATCGTTAGAAAAGATTTGATTTTGTTTTCGAGAAACTGATGGAGAGGGAGGCTACGGCAGGGAGAAGTATCGTTTAGAAGAAGACGAAGCTAGTCAGCGGACTTTAAAGTGAAATTCAGAGTAACAGTCAAATAAGTTGGAGAAGAGAAGAGGAATCGGATCACGTTTGGATCAATGAATCCCCATGAAATGTCCATTGCATCTATTAATTGTAAAATTTGAGTGGGCAATGATGGTGAGGAAGGTCTTACGGTGTGGAACGGATCGACTCTTCACCTAGGTTTCGATAACTGAAGGTTGAGGAAGACGGAAAGGTTGAAGATGAGGTTATTTGATTATTAAACTCGTCAATGGGCCAAAAAAAAAATTGGGCTTGAAATAGGTTTTACTGAATTTTGTTTGCACACAGATTAATAAATTTTTTTAGAAAATCTTAAACTCACCCTTGCTGACGTGGCGACGCGAGAAGGGAGCAGGAGAAGCATACGTGGGTGGCCTCAGAGGCCCCAAAAAGCTGCTTTAAGTTATTATAGATGTTGTCACCTTTTAAAATAATGATATATATTATTATATAGAATAATTAAAAGAATTAATTTCATACAACAAAAAGCTTTATCTACGTAAATATTAAGTAACTACAAAAAAATATTAACAAAAGCAATTATGCAATTTTATAAAAAATATCAATCACATGTCAAAAAATAAAAAAATAATATAAGAAAAAATAAAACCAAAACAAAATTGATTTTACAAAATTCCATGGAAGACTATAAATTAAATAAACATTATTTACCTTATTACAAACTAATCTTGAATACATATTTTGCAAAAAAAAAAAATGTAGATTTTTTACTACTACACATCAAAGTGAATTAAATCAAGAAGAAAACTACATCTAATACTGTAGATTTTTTATACACTTACTAAATAAAACATTAATTAACAGTACTTAAAATTTGTAAAATATTTATTATATATTTTGTTTAACTGACAAAAAATATTTAATATTAGTTAGATTTCATCAAATATGTACTCTTAAATATTAAATTTATAATCGGCACCTGATGCTATCCAATAAATACATATCCAATGTTAAAAGAACAGTTTTCAGTTTTATAAAATATTAAAATATCTTCCTACACTCTATTTTCCATATATATATATATATATATATATATATTATAAATCCAAAATTTTTGGGGAAACATAGTAGTTCATTTGATAAATTAAAGATTTCATGATATAAAATAACTTTTTATTAAAAAAATTATTTAATAAATCTATAATATTTTAAAATAGGGAAAAACACCACATCATATTTATTTTCATTAAATGTTTTTCTTTTCTTTGCAGATTTATTGTGCTTCTAATAATTTAAAAATAATTATAAAAATAAAAATAAATCAAATCATTTAACAAACACACACATAATTTGTTTTTCAAATTTGTTGTGCTTATGGTAATATAAAATTTACTTTAAAATGGAAAACTAAATCAAATTATTTAAATAAATCCGCGCGTAGCGCGGATGCAATCTCTAGTAGAACTGATAAAAATCATGAACTTCAATTTAAACACAGAGGCTGCTTCAACATCCACGTAAGCAACTGAGTTTTAACTCTGATGCTGACTCAGCATCCACGTAAGCACACATGCTGTTATATCTTTTGGGAGTAGTTTTTGTGAAAGGATGTCGTTGTCGTGTTAAGCATTGATCTTAGTCTTTTTTTATTTTTTGTCAATGTAGTTCCTTTCTGTGTTAAATGCAAAGAAGCCAAAACTCAGAGCACCAAGGGACAAAGAAGATTTAGGGAGAGCAGTTGAAGAGGAAGAGTCAACAGACAAAGCTGAGAGCTTTGAGAGTGAAAGAAGCTACAATGAGGAGAGCGAGGAAGAAGACTCAAAGAAGGCAACAACAAGCAGCAAAGCCCGTGGCCGGAAGAGAGCTGCACGCAGCTAAGAGATTCCACTGCCTTTGAGATTGTAGGTTATAGATTCCATTCCAAGTTTTGTCAAGCTCATAGCTAGGACAAGAAAAATATGTTTTGGATGAAAATTACTTGAATTTGTATAGCTTGTGACATGATAGGTATTAAACTTCAAGTCCCAACTTTATCAAAAGTAACACAAAAACCTTATGTTAAATTTCAAGGCCTTTCTGATCACCAACATTCTATTTGGACTTCTTTTCTTTAAAACACGTCTTTATGGGTGCTAGTAAGGATCTTATGGTGGGTAAAAAACTCATGTAGTATATTTTGGCATCAACCTCTCAATTGTAATTTGATGTAGCACGATTGCACACGTCCAACTATCAAACAAAAGAAATTCAGCTAGGTGATTCCAAAAACACTTTTTGAATTACTTTTAACTCTACCGGAATATGTAGATACGCACTATAAAAACTTGATACTCCGATTTAATGATTCTCAAATCTCAATTTCAATTTCACACCATCTCTCTTGTCTTAAAGAAGTTTGAATTTCCAGCCAGAAGAATGGTTCTCAAACAAAACCGATTTTGAAATATTTTGGGTCTAAAACGAAATTAAAAATTGGAACCCTAAATATACATAAAAATATTATGTTGCAAAAAGTTCAAATCTGTAATAAAAAATTACAATATACTAAAAATAAATAAAAGTTTATAAATTCTAGAAATCTTAGACCTAAGAATTTAATTATTGTTATCTTTATTATTTCTTTTCCATTTTAAAGTAAATGAAAATGATACTTTCTGCACTATTTTTGTTCTTATTATGAGTTTCATTTTTTAATGTTTAAGACAATAACACTATAAAAAAAATGAGCTCTAGAAAAACTTAAAAATCTGAAGTCTTATTTATCTCAGGAATTATGCAAATGGAGTCAATGACCTAGCAGATGCCACCCTAAGCTTCGAATGTGACAGAGTAGATGTGAGTACAATTGTTTATCTCCTTCACAAGCTCTATGTAAAGCTGAAGAGAACCTTCAGAAGACCATCACGGATATTGGCAAAAGATACCAAAGATACTGCTACCAGAAAACCAAAAAGGTTTCATGCTCTATTCTGTTTTTTTTACTTCACTTCTCCTTTGACCTTTTTTTTTTTTTGGTCAACCTTCTTTGACCTTTTTAATTTTAGTTTTTTCTATACTTTGCAGAGGCTATAGTTATTGGAGACCACCATTACAATTAATCAATCTAACCAACGCAGGGTTGCTCACTGGAAGAGGGAAAAAAAGACTTGCATTAGGCGTTTGGCAAACATGAGGAAGAACAACTTCTAGCGTTTGGCAAACATGATTGTTCATCATCAAGGTACTAAGCAGTAGAATGTTTTATTCTTTGTATGTGGATTGCAATCGTGCTAGAGATCGCAACAGAGAGTATGTACTCTGCCAAATCCACCGGAAGACTTTTTCACTGCATATTTGCACTATTAAATTTCTAATAATGCAAATACGATATTGCAAAAGTTCCCAATGCAAATACAATACTTGGATGAACCATATATATGTGTCAAGAGAAACGTTCCATTACCATGACTGGTCATCAGATTCAATAGATTTACAAACTTTGGAGTTTAAATATTCATAGTTTGTAAATAAAAACCGACCTCAGGGAATCTCGAGGGTTGGTCTCGGATAAGACTAGCTCGCTACTAGCTCTCCTACTGGAGAGAGAAGTTTACTCATTTGACATGATTTAAAGCCACTCTGGCATAGAGCCTAGAGTCCCGACCAACACTTAAAATTCTCCAATAACAATTGAGATGCCAGAAAACTTTTTCCAGTTTGTTTAAGAAAAAGAGCGAGGGAAGGGAAAAAAAGTACATTGAGGCGCCATTCTCCAATAACAATTTATAATGAGTGAAGCCTTTCGAATGCAAATTGTTGAATAGATATTTATAAGAAACCAAAAACTAACAGAAAAACATATGCTTCTCAGTCATCAATCTTTAACAGTATCTCTAGAAATTCATGTTTTCTGCTATATATCATAGTTATCCGTACCCCTAGTTTGAGTCTAATAATTATTATGTAAATGATTATATCATTTAGATGCATATATTTGCATATATATATATATATATATATAGTTGTGGAAATTTGATTTAGGATTATGTGGGAATCAGAAGAAGCAGATGCAGAGTCTCTGGTTCTGGAAAGAAGCAGGGGAGATAAACAGAGAAGAAACAGAGCAAAACAAATGCATAGTCTCTGTTTGAAAGATACTGAGTGACACAGAAGGTTAAGGGAAAAGGTCGTTTCCACTTTCCCCTGAACATGGATTCCAAACCACGAGTCTCTTGTCCTTTGTGGTGCATAGCAATAAGCCATCGCAGTGAAAGACGTTAGATATACCGTCTTGTGAAGAGTTAGAAAGTGGATCTCTAAAGTATAATTGATTCGCAACCCTATACCAGTGAGATAGTCCAGCTTAGTACCTCCATTATACCACAAGAGGCCGGAATGGTAGAGCCAAAGCTGATGCAGCAGCCATCAAGAACTTCGGATTATCTTCCCTAAGAGCCCTCGATAGACACTGTAAAATATTATTACTATTAGTCTTATAAACTGTAGTATCTTCGTAACGTTCAATGGGTGAAAAGTAAAACGACTTACTACTGTCGCTGTGGCTATCATTGTGTAATCAGGCCATGTTAGGTGCATCCTCATCTTCCCTCTTGAAGAATGATACAAACTCGATGTGATTCCAACTCCGATTAAGGAGTTTGCATACAACTTCATGTTCAAGTTTTTCCCCAGTCGCATATTTCTTCCATATTGGTTGTCTATTCAGTGGAAAAAGATACGATTCTTAATCTGAAATCAGATGAGGAATATGAAAGGGAGCGATGTGATCACATTAGCAGCACTGAATCAAACATCTAACCTCAGACACACTGATCAATATCTTTGAAGAGTTACTTCCTTAACGTAACTCTTAATAGGTCAAATCGATGATCAAAGCCATTGGCAGAGGAGAAAGCTTGGATAGTCGTAACTAACTAGCCTATCAACAAGACCGATCAACTTACTCAATAAACAGACGCTGTTTTGTTCCTGCATTATGTGCCCATGTCTCTCTCTCTCGCAAAAATAACAACAAAGATGAGCTTCTCCATTGCCTATTTGTCTTTACAATTCACTATATATATCTCATCAAAGCCATTCAGTGTTTACACTCTGTTATTTATAGAATTAATCACTATAGATTCTCTAAGCTTGAAAATTCAACAACAGAGTGTAACACATTAATTGTTAGAAAAATAATCTAAGTTTATATATTATCCTGGATTTTCTTATGGAGGCAAATATCAGGCCTTTGAGAATGCAGCTTATGCAAAGGCATGTATTATGATATTAATTATCCTTTTTCATACTTAAACTAGAATCATTGGCTTTTCTAAATCTTAATTACATATATTTTTTTTAGGGGGCAGAGTACAAATCTTGCGGGAACATTTTCAAACTAGGCATAACAATCTCATTCTCTCATACAAAAAAAAAAAATTAAAATGTGCAGATATATAATTCTATATCTATAGTTCAACCATTAAGATTAAATACACGAAATCACATCAATGTACCCGCATGTCCTTCACGTATTTTCTTCATAAAAGCAACTTATCAGTCATGTGGACGGTTGCTTATAGAAAAGATTCTCTAAATAGCCTTTTTGTACATACTTATCAAAACAAAAATGGATAAAAAGAAAACCTCACGACTTTCAAACTCAACTATGTCATCAAAGCTTTATACTTTCAAAACATATGTGAAACGAGAAGCGATTTTAGAAGGAATGCAAGGAATATTAGAGTTAGAGAATTAATAAACAGAGCAGCCAGTACGATATTTCACTCTATTCGAAGATAATTTAAGATTCAATTGAATTAGAATATAAACCATGCATTGTCAAGAGACCAGTGTAGATCGAGAGGCTAGATCAAATCATTGTTAAATGGAAGCTTATATAGTGGCAAATTCTATGAAATTAACTGAGAGATTCAATGCTAGCTGTTTATTAATTGGATGAAAGGTGTTTATGCAAACAAGCTTATAGTAGAAATGTTTCCATAAGAAGAACGCATACGATTCTTATGAAGCGTATTCCTTCACGATTCCATCTTCATTAAAAAGTCAAAGTAACTTTTCTCTATGAGTCATTGAGTCAATCTAGTCATCCTTAATTTTTTTTTAAGATAAAAAGAAGTTTCCCAGAGTTGCAGATCTCTACATCCAAATGAATATTTGATTAAAAAAAAGCATTAAATTATCTGGAGATGAATGAAGGAAATCAATTCGACATAAAAAGTATAAATTGTTTGAGCTAGTTAAGAGATACAAATGTGACATTTCATTCAATATTAATTGCTAAATATAAGTCAATAAACAATAAATTTGTAATTACAATTTCGAAATTGAACAAATGAATCTTAGTAATAGAAAAACAACACTATAAAGCTTGCATCGTAAGAAAACATAAAAGGATTTCTTAAAAGTACTCAATATGTGCAGATGTGACTATGAACATGGGACATAACTAAGTCCATGTCATGGTCATATCTTCCTGAAATGGCGTTCTTGGATTTGGCAAGGCGTCCCGTGGCCTCCGGGGACGTGTGTGCAGCTAGAAGGACTCGAAGGAGGCACTTCACCTCTTTGTAGAAACTGTAAATTGCCAAGACGTTCTTTTGGCAAAAACCTAAACGCTTCGTTTGCCGGAAGGTAGAACACCATCAGTAGAAGTAGATTTACTAAAAGTATGTGTTGGGTACGGGTTTAGCACCCTCTCCAAGGCCCATCAATATTTCACCTCGGCCCGGTGGATATTAATTATCGATTAATTAATGTCCTAAAAATAAAATAATAACATTTATCTTGAAATTGGTAAATGTTAGTATTTTCGGAAAGATATAAAATCACGTCGAAGAAGGAATATTTCCCTCTAAGAAAAAGGAAATATTGTACGCCGACCCGGAATTTACGAAAGAAGATAATGACGACGTCAAGAAAAGGAAAGCGAAGAAATCGGAATGTTTCCTTATCCAAGAGTCATTAGGTCGGTGTATAATCTTATAAATAGGGGGAAGGTCTTCCTTCAGAAAACACACGCTTTTCGCTTACAACTTAGAACTCTCTGCTCTTGATCTAGCATTCATCTCGGCTAGGTTAAAGCATTGATTATTTGCTTGTAATTCAATCATCATCAATAAAAAGTCACTTCGGCAAATTCTGTGTTATTTTCTAAATTTTTCCCAAAACCTTGACCTAGGTGAGGTCATAGTTCAACAGTATGGATACAATAGATCTTTTCATGGTTTTCTGAAGAATAATATATAGTTGTGACTTGAATAAATGAAACAGTTTTGTGTAAATTAAGAAATTATTTTTTAGCTTTAAAAGATTGAACCTGAACTAATTTATGAGGATATTGGTTGTGGCGATGGTGGTATTTATAGAGGAAAAAGATTTTGAAATATAATGGTGGGTATTGTTGAATTGTGTTGACTACAGTATTATTTAGTGTAAATAAGAGAAATGCATTTTCGTACGCAGACTCGATTTTTTTTTTTTCAACTCAATTAGTGGCAAAAACAAAAGGATGAGGGATTTGTGTCCGGTCAAAGTTTGAAGACTGAACTGGAGCGGAACATCGGTCAACTTTTTAAAATTAAATCTCTATTAAATATTATATACGCCGATGTATTAGATGGAATCATGGAACTTTGAATAAATGTTTTAATTGATTTAATTGTTTGGTCAATTTCTATGAATGAAAAGCAGATTTGCTTCAAAGTTGTTCAATTTTGATTTGGTTTTTTCATAAAAGTGCTCACATATATTCGATTTTAATGTAATATACTTGAAATACTGTTTGAATAATTCCATTTTGTTTTAATTGTTTTTTTCAAATGTTCATTAAGGATATTTTAGTTAAATGATATATACCAATTGTAATTAAAATTTAGATCAAAAATAAATCAAACTAAATTTAAATAAAAAAAATTATGGAAATTAACATTATCTATATTAAACATGTTTTCAAACAGTCCAATATTTAAAACTGTATCGAAACAATCTAAAAATAATGGCTTTCACTTCCCTAATTAATTAAAACGAAAATAAAAACAAATATATGTATATTAAATTAAAAATAAATGATACATATAATTAAATAATTTAGCACATAAATTATTATTACAAATCATAAAATCAAATTTTATAAACCTACATATTAAAGAGCATGAGTAAATATATCTTTGAACATATTCAACTAACAAAAAATGAAAAAAAAATCAAAATTAATATAAATATGTGCCTAATTTATGAAATCTAAATTTTAAATTTTGCTTTGTTAAGTATCTAATAATTTTTTTACCAAAAAAAAAAGTATCTAATAATACGTTATTGCAAAAGTTCCTAAACCGACATAAATTTTAAAAAGTCAAATATCTTCCAAATAGAACTTGATAAAACGTTCGCTAGGATAACCTTTCCTTCTCAAAACAAACGTAATTTTAACTTCTTTTATTTGATGTCAAAAAAAACTTATTTTATTTGAAATACAAAAAATAAAATTCTAGATAAAGGAATTTTATTTCTTTATTTTGGCAATCTATATCTCAAACAGAAAATATGAATATCCAAAAAAAAAAATCCTAATTAGTTTTAAATCTTATTTTTGTTCATTCTTAAGATCCATACACATGTTCTTTTATTGACACAATCACTACAAACTTGAGCCCTTCTAATATCCTTTACCGAACTGGATAGTATATTGTCATTCGAACTTTTGATTCATATGGGGTTAACCTTGAATTTAGATTAATTAGATGAATTATTATTGAGAGGATCTGCAAATGTTTTCTTTTCAGATTATCGAGCGTTTTAGATTATATGGATATATCGGCTATAGGAATGATAGATGCTCATTAAGTCATGTCGATGATGTTGTGGACGATCATATTGCTGCAATGAAAAAGGTAGGCCTGGTGAAAAATACTTGCACTGGTGAAAATGCTTCTTTTAATATTACGATTGACATGGCTGCAACTCATTATTAGAATCAAGAAACCAAGCTTCTGCCGTAGTGGGCTATAAGTCGTAGTATTTTGTAAACGTGCAGTCAGTCAAAATGCTGACACATGAAATGGGCATACTCTTGTGAGAAAGCTAAGCAGGGACTTGGTTAATAAGTTTATAACTAGATACATGTTTGTGCGCTCATTTACCCACGTATGTGAAGATATTCCAGACTTTATTGATGAAAACTGGGGATTTCGAAAGCACTTTACATGGTTCTGGTATGGATAGTTCTCTTTTTTTCTCAAGAAAATGTAAGAGGTTTTAGTGGTTATGGTAAATGATTTTCTTTTGTGATTCAGGGGCAGAATTAAAAATTTAGGTTTTTTCCAATATAAGGATTTACCCAAACCTTGGAATATTAATATGATTGTAGATGTTTCGATATCCTCTTCATTCTTTTCATGGAGTTTCAATTAAAATGGAAATTTGATACCAAAATCCACTACAGATGATTTAAATATTTAGCTCTTTAAGCTTCCTTTGTGGTCTTTTAATTAAGACGGAACGTTGGTTAAGGAATTGTGCCACATTGAGTACCGAAAATTCCCCATCTTTTTTTTAAATTTTCATACCGAGATGAATAAGTATATTTTGTTGGATTCAATGTTTAATAAAGTAGATTGTTTTTGCTCATCACATGAACGGTTTCGATTTTGTATCATAAACCAATGAGTGCAAAAAAAAAAAAAAACGATCTTTACATTCTTTAGCCATCTATCTAATATATTTGAAAGGGATTTTATCATATTTAATCTTTTAAAGAAGCATTTCGTGACTTGCCAATTCAAATTAAATAACTAAAATAAGAGACCCGGAAATAATGACACAAGTTCTTTCGACAATTTAGTTCAAAAAAAAAGTTCTTTCGACAATATCACATATAACAATATGAATTAATATCATTAAGGCGACAACATATGTGAACCAAACCTCCCATAATTAACTACCATGATTAATAAGAAAGAAAATTAACAACAACAACAACAACAAATATAATGTATGAATGAAAGATATAATTATAAGACAGTCATATATCCCCAATTTCTGAAAGATGAAAAGAAGAAAGGAGGAAAGGAAGAGCTGAGAAGATAAACAGTTAAGGTATTGACGGACATAAAGACAAAGATTTGTTTCCAAATTATAATGAGACACGGTTTTGAAAACAATGATAGTTTAGAGAAGGCTTCATATTTATTTGTTGAAGAATATATTTTTCTTACAGAAAATCATGAATTCTCAACCACTATTTATTTTATAAAAAAATATTACTTATCATTAGTTCCTAATGATAAGTTTACATGAAGTTGAAGTCATTAACTCCACAAAACAGTTTATAATAATTATAGTTATGATTTACCAAAATACATTCATTTATTAAATACATAAAAAACACCAAAAAATTACTCTTAAAATAATTTAGTGTTCTTCTAAATTTTCATATGTATTTTTTAACATATGCATATGCGATTGTTTCATAAAAGTATATATTTATGTGTTGTATAGTGCATATACTCAAATGGATGCAAAAACGCAAAAGAGGGTAAAGAGTTATTAAATTCTAAAAAAGGAAAATTTAAACCATAATGGGTGGGGTTAACAGTTCTACTAGTATACCATAATGATTCAGCATGAAAAACTATATAATAAAGAGCGAGACAAATATTTTTAATTGACTACTATCATGTAAGGTTTGGGCACTTAAAATGACGTTATTTGTTTCGGCAAACAAACAATAATGTAGCAAGAGAAAGGCAAAAGTAAAAATGAAAATCAAACAAATATTTTAGTGTTTATATTTTGTGCTCTATAAACAAATGATTTTATACTCGAAATCAAACAAATAAATAAAATTAGAAGGTCTTTTTAGTAATTATATGCGCAGTTATGATAAATGATGTATGTATATAAAATAAAATAATTGTTCGAAGTAATATTGATTGGATAAATAATCTCCCCTAATTAGTTGGGTAATAAAGCGGCCCAATATGAAAATAAAATCCTGAGAGCATTGAAAAAAGTTGTAAAGAAGAAAAAAAGTGTATGCTCGTCCTCTCTCACAATCCCGATATTTGGTAACACGTGGCAGAATCTCCAAAATTCAGTTACTGAGCGTTGCAGTGACTCAAAAAGTGTATGCTCGTCCTCTCTCACAATCTGGCTCCTCCTCTCTCACAATATCTCTCCTCCTCTCTCACAATCTCTCTCAACTATTTGAGGAATCTGTAAAGAATGGCACTCAATAAGTAAGTGATTCCGTCTCTGGTTGATAGTGCATTTACGATTTCTTCTTCTCTACGTTGTTCATCTTGTTTAAACTTTGTTGTTGATTTCTTCTTCTCTCCATTCTGATCGTTCATGTCGATCGTTCATGTTGATACATTCTTGAGGAATGCACCCGAGTTAAGGTGAGTACATTAGGGGATCCAGAAATGTTTTTTTTTTTTTTTCTGTATGGGGCACACATAATTTTAAAAATTTTACTATAATAAAAATTAATTAAAATACATAATTATATAATATGTTTAAAATTTTGAGGTTCAAAAAAAAATATTTTATTGATTTAAATTTTCTTACATATACATATAAACATGAAATGACATTAAAAATAAATCATATATATTACAATAAAATAATTTCTTATAGAAAATAATTCGATTCTTTAAGATTTGTATATTGAAACCAAATCATATAACATACTAGATTTATTAAATACTTTACTCTTATTAATGAATACATAGATTATATAATATACTTTAGTGATTTTGAATTAATTCTTATAAAAGTATAGCTAGAAAATAAGATTAAAAAGGTAACATGATTTAATAAAAAGATAAAAGAAATGTAAAAAATATAACATCCACTGTATTAATAAATATTAAAAATTCTCAAAATATAGTAAATATAGAGAAATATGAGACAATACCCAAGAAAAAAAAATGAAACATGGATAAATAAATATAAAATACTATGGAAAGTTTAATAAAGGCAGATGGAGTAACAGAAGAAAAAAATTGATTAAAAAATGAGAAAACAGAGACGTACGGTGGATGCTTTAAAATCTGCATGCATGGGGCAGCTTGAACCACTGAGCTAATTCTAGAGCGTGGCATAACCAAATACAATGTTTATTATATATATGGTTTGTGATTTGGGTCTGAAGATTAGGCTCACCCATCACTTGAACACGGTGTTAGCATATTTTCTTAAGATTTTGCATATTAGTACACATGTATAATAGCTAATTAAGAAAATTTTAAATCAGTATGGGCACATGCCTCATTCAGAAGACGGTCAGTAATATCGGCAAACTGCACCAAAGATACTGCTACCAGAAAACAAAAAAGGTGCATGCTCTGCTCACTGTTTTACATATTTTTGTATAAAAACAAGCATTTGCAGTATAACCATAAATTTTGCAATATAACCATAAAAACTGATTTAATGTTAAACAATTTGCCTATGTTTCAAAACATTCATACTGTCTTATCAAGTTATCATGGTTCGATCGAACCTATAACATCAGGTTATTACGTCGTGAAGTCTAAGCCACTACACTATCTCTTAAGATTTAGGGATGGAAATTATTACTAATATTGAGGATTGGAATAAGCAAATGTTTACGTGGCTTCTTCTCGAGGCCGGAACTGCGTTTTGTTTAACCATTCTAATTTTAGTTTTTTCTATATCTTGCAGAGGCTAGAGGTATTGGTGACTGCCATTGCAATTGATCACCCTGACCACAAACGTAGGATTGCTCACTGGGAGAGGGAAAGAGATGCTTGCATCAAGCGTTTGGAAAATATGAGGAAGAACAATTAGAAGGTATGTAATGTGGAATCATATATAATATAATACTTATATCTGTGTAGTGTTTTATCATTTCTTCTCATTGTTACATTTAGACTTTCTTATGTTAACTTTTTCTTACGTTGGGTAACTTTTTGATTGATTTTCTATCATTTGTAGTTCGTGCGGAGAGAATTGTTTTGCTCAAACGGGTTCCTCACGTGATGACAATAAAAGATACACCTATCTGCTGTTCATTTGAAAAAGTTTGTAGTAGATTGTACACCTATTAGAACAAAGTAACTATTGAACCAAACGTACGAAGATCACCAAGTAACCCGTTTCATAAATCTCACAAACTTTTCTAAGTGAATCTTTGAGTTCTCAAGTAACCCGTTTCATAAATCTCACAAACTTTTCCAAGTGATTCTTTGAGTTTTACTAAAGATATCGATTAAACAAAAAAACTGGTGACATTTTTATAGACTAAATAAATTTAATGAGGAATAAACAAAAAGCAAAGGCAAAAAGAAACCTTATTCTTCAAATTCTATCCTAGTCCTCTTTGGTGAACATTCTATATGCTGAGGTTTGAGAAGGTTCTTTTAGCTAAAGACCAGAACTATTGTTGCATAAGAAACGGTTTTTTAATTAAAATAAAAGAACGGAATCTTTACAAAAGATAACTGAAAAAGAACCAGAACTATTGTTTGTAAAAGGAAATAAAGGGACGTACAACCATCAAATAGAATAGAAATCTTTCAAGGTATACAGTAGTAACCTTACAGTGAAGGCCTAAAGGGAAGGATCAATTGAAGCAATGGAATGACTTGTCTTGTAACCCTTATTCTAAGTGTCTGAACTTTAAGCAGAAGAAGACCACCTCTGTTTTCTGGGCGATCAAGTTTCAAGTCTGTGATAAATTAATAGCTAGCTCAACAAACAGAGGAACGACCAAAATTAGAAGTATACAAACTCAAAAAATTATCATTAAACAAATGTTTCATGATTCTTTTTCAGCTTTATATGAAACTTGGAAATCAAGCAAATTTACCAAACGGCCTTATGAGCTAATGAAATAAAACGAACCGAACAAAACAACCAATGTGCCCTTTGATGTCTTCAGAGATTTGGGTTAGAACCATGTGGTGTGAAATGAAGGTCAATCTAATATGCACTTGCTTCTAGTGATCCAGAATACACAATAATCAATAGCCATTGTCACGAATTTAATCCAAGTTTTGAGTTTGGTCGTTGGAGTATTTTATAAGATCTAAGCATGAGGACAAATGCAAATGAAACCTAGTAATAATGTTCTTTTCCAAACTAAACATTTTTGGAACACAAATCATCAGCACCAAAATTAATATGGGGAGTGCCTTTTGAAGAACAGACCTTTAGATGAAGTTAATTAGTCTACTGTTCTTCCTATACTTAGATAAGATTCCTCTCCTGCAAAATCTTAAGAAATTATGCTAACACCGTGTTCAAGTGATGGGTGAGCCTAATCTTAAGACCCAAATCACAAACCATATAATAAACATTGTATTTGGTTATGCCACGCTCTAGTAATGACATAGTCTCGTTGAGTAAAAGTTTAATGATTTGTTTCAGCTTCCTGCAAAATATTAAGGAAGATCCTTTCTCCCCTAATGAGCCCACATCAGTCTTCGGCTGATTTGCTTCTTCAGCGGACAAAATGATTGGTATGTCACTCAACACATGGATAAAGAAACGAATAATTAAACAGAACCATATTGGCGTGTGTTTTCAGTCAACCGTCCGATGAAATCCAGTAAAGCCTTTGGGTACAGATCATCAAAACCTTTGTCTTGCAACTCATCAAAACCCTTGTACTGCACAAAACAAACAAAGAGACGAGTAAGTTCACATGCAGTCACTGTTTGAAAGATCCTGAGTGAAACAGAAGGTTAAGGGAAAAGGTCGTTTACATGCCAATATGCCTTATATAGAATTGTTATTTGTTGTGATCTTTTAGAACACTTTTCACGAGTGACTTTTGTAAAGCCAAATTTCTGGTAGAAAAATCTTTATCAGTCACCAAGTTGAGAGCTAGTGTTGCAGCGTGATATACAAGTTACCATAGGTTTCTGCTGGAGAAAGTGTATATTGAAAAGTTTGACAATTCCTCGGAAAACCATAACAGCATTGACTAAGTCGAAGCGGAAATATGAAGATACAAAAAAAAAAAAAAACTCTTAAACCTGAAACGAGATGAAAGTTCCTACAAAAGCACAAGGAAAAGGAGACTTAGATAGATTAGTATGACAATTACAAGTCACATACTTGGTGATTTCCTTTTGCGTCCTCCAGTAAGTGTACCTTGTTGGATTTGAGCTAAACTTGGAGCATAATTCAGAAGAACTGAGCTAAACTTACAAGTAACCTGCTTGATGCTTTTCCTTTTGCCTCCTCCAAGACGATTTTCTAGTATGTGTTTATTTTCTCGCACAATGTGTAAGACGTCGTTGGTGTTCAAGCACACTACAACTTTGTTCTGCTGGTCTACCAAGAAACTCATCCCTTTAGAAAACTGACACTTATATATCTCATAAACGTCTATCACTTTTAGGAGCTGGCTCCATGATCCGGTACTAGTTGTCACCCACACTTGAAATTCTGATGGATATTTCTCCTTTGTATATAAGAAAAGACAAACTTTCTCTTCTCCAACCACAGATAAAGCCGATATTTCATACGGAAAAGGAGAAGGAAGAGATAGACTTTGAAACATCTCTGTAGAAAAATCAAAAGTAAGTAAAAACTCAGTATGTGGACTCCTTGCTTGAGTAGCAAGCCAATGAGTATTTCCCTTCACAGATACGCCATGACGATAGTTTGGTAAAAACCAATCAGTAGCAGCACCAACAACTCTCCACGAATTAGAGGTGAAGTCATAAATCTCGTACTTATTATTGAGTGGTATATCTTGATGACGATCCACCCTCAAGACTTTGTATTGCTTGCAGGAGGATTTGTTGGCGTAACCGAGAGCATAGTAGTCGGTTTTCTTGTAGCTGTCTCTAGGTTTAATCCACGTTGTTTCTCCTGAACATGGATTCCAAATCACGAGTCTCTTGTCCTTTGTGGTGCATAGCAATAAGCCGTCGCAGTGAAAGACGTTACGTATACCGTCTTGTGAAGAGTTAGAAAGATGATCCCTAAAATAAAATTGATTCGCAACCCTAACAGATGGAGCACCAAGATTGATCCTTAATAGGAAAACCCTATAATTAACCAACATGATAATCAGAGACTCCTCCTTTGGTGCGTTAGCAGTGTGCATGTTACCAAAGCCCCTTGATCTCAACATAGCGTTCCATTGTTTTGATATTTGCCGGAATCGTGCCAGAGGTGTAGCCGGAACCCTAGAGAGTATATTCTCTACCAAATCCTCCGGAAGGCTTCTCCAGTATTCCATAGCTACTGTGTGATTCAATAACTTTGCAAAACCTCTAATATATATAAGAGCAATAGAGAGAAAGAGATATAGAGAGAGACCTTGTCAAAACGTTTCCTTGTTTTAAGGAAGAATTAACATATTTGCTCTGTTAAGTATCTAATAATACGATATTGCAAAAGTTCCTAAACCAACAAGAATTTTAAAAAGTCAAATATCTTCCAAACAGAACTTGATAGAACGTTTGCTAGGATAACCTTTCCTTCTCAAAACAAACGTAATTTTAACTTCTTTTATTTGATGTAAAAAAAAAAACTTATTTTATTTGAAAAACAAAAAATAAAATTCTAGATAAAGGAATTTTATTTCTTTATTTTGGAAATCTATATCTCAAACAGAAAATATGAATATCCAAAAAAAAGAATCCTATTTAGTTTTAAATCTTATTTTTGTTCATTCTTAAGATTCATGGTCAAGCCGATTCCAACTCCGATTAAGGGCTGACTGGTTCAAACGCAGCGGGTGCGGTTGCGATTGCGGGAGTTTGTGGAAGCGGGCGGTTGCGATTATTAGCGTTAATGAGCGTTTTATACGACTGGTATAGCGGTTAAAAACTGTTGCGTTTGGGGGACATTTTTAACTGGTTGACAGCGGATGTAACAGCGGTTTAATATTAAAATAATAAAATATATCATTTATATAAAAACCAGAAATTATATATAAAAATATGTAAAATTAATATTTAAAGACCAAAAACTAAATCATATAATAAATAGTTAAATAAATATTTTTAAGAGTCTAAAAAAAATTTCTGTGTAAAAACATAATTGTATAGACAGATATATATTTAACTAATATATATATTATACATTATCAAATGAAAAATAAAATATGAAGTTTTAAAAGGTTTGAATTTTTTTATAAAATATATATAGTTACATATATAAATTTTAGTTGATAAATGATATATATTAAGAATAAAAATTTAATATAAAAAATATTGATACGAGAAATTAAAAAAAAATTCTTAACTTTTTCCAAATTTTCCAATTTTTATAATTTTCTTATTTTTTAAATAATTTTTAAAATAATTTATTTTATATTTTGAAAAAAAAAAAATCTGGAACCACCCGCTACCGCCCGCAACCGCAAACGCTTGCTGAAAGTAGCTTTTGGATTTTAGCGGTATAAAACGGTTTGAAGCGGTATAAAGCGGTTTTTATGATTGTTACTAACCGCCGTCAACCGCTATCACCCGTTGCGTTTGCGTTTGCGGGTGATAGCGGGTAAACCAATCAACCCCTAAGGAGTTAGCATATACCTTCATGTTCAAGTTTTTCCAACAGTAGCATATTTCTTCCATATTAGTTGTCTATTCAGGGGAAAAAAAAGATACGATTCTTAATCTGAAATCAGACCTCAGACGAAACAAGAAAGGATGCTGATCTTGGTTTCTGCATACCGAGGAATATGAAAGGGAGCGATATGATCACACTAGCAGCACTGAATCAAACATCTAACCTCAAACACACTGATCAACATCTTTGAAGAGTTACTTCCTTAACATAACTCTTAATAGGTCAAACCGATGATCAAAGCCATTGGCAGAGGAGAAAGCTTGGATAGTCGTAACTAACTAGCCTATCAACAAGACCGATCAACTTACTCAATAAACAGACTCTGTTTTGTTCCTGCATTATGTGCCCATGTCTCTCTCTCGCAAAAATAACAACAAAGATGAGCTTCTCCATTGCCTATTTGTCTTTACAATTCACTATATATCTCATCAAAGTCATTCAGTGTTTACACTCTGTTATTTTTCAAACTAATCACTATAGATTCTCTACGCTTGAAAATCCAACAACAGAGTGTAACACATTAATTGTTAGAAAGATAATCTAAGTTTAGATATTATCCTGGATTTTCTTATGGAGGCAAATATCAGGCCTTTGAGAATGCAGCTTATGCAAAGGCATGTATTATGATATTATTATCCTTTTTCATACTTAAACTAGAATCATTGGCTTTTCTAAATCTTAATTACATATTTTTTTTTTAGGGGGCAGAGTACAAATCTTGCGGCAACATTTTCAAACTAGGCATAACAATCTCATTCTCTCATACAAAAAAAAAATGTGCAGATATATAATTCTATATCTATATATAGTTCAACCATTAAGATTAAATACACGAAATCACATCAATGTACCCGCATGGCCTTCACGTATTTTCTTCATAAAAGCAACTTATCAGTCATGTGGACGGTTGCTTATAGAAAAGATTCTCAAAATAGCCTTTTTGTACATACTTATCAAAACAAAAATGGATAAAAAGAAAACCTCACGACTTTCAAACTCAACTATGTCATCAAAGCTTTATACTTTCAAAACATATGTGAAACGAGAAGCGATTTTAGAAGAAATGCAAGGAATATTAGAGTTAGAGAATTAATAAACAGAGCAGCCAGTACGATATTTCACTCTATTCGAAGATAATTTAAGATTCAATTGAATTAGAATGTAAACCATTGTCAAGAGACCAGTGTAGATCGAGAGGCTAGATCATATCATTGTTAAATGGAAGCTTATATAATGGCAAATTCTATGAAATTAATTGAGAGATTCAATGCTAGCTGTCTATTGGATGAAAGGTGTTTCCAATAAAAATGCAAACAAGTTTCTAGTAGAAAACTAGAAATGTTTCTACAAGAAGAACGCATACGATTCTTATGAAGTGTATTCCTTCACGATTCCATCTTCATTTAAAAGTCAAATATACTTTTCTCTATTAGCTATGAGTCAATCTAGTCATCCTTATTATTTTATAAGATAAAAAGAAGTTTCACATAGTAGCAGTTCTCTACCTCCAAATGAATATTTGATTAAAAGCAAAAGAATTGAATAATCTGGAGATGAATGAAGGAAATCAATTCGACATAAACAAGTATAAATTGTTTTATCTAGTTAAGAGATACGAATGTGATATTTCATTCAATATTAATTGATAAATATAAGTCAATAAACAATAAATTTGTAATTACAATTTCGAAATTGAACAAATGAATCTTAGTAATAGAAAAACAACACTATAAAAAGCTTGCATCGTAAGAAACATAAAATGATTTCTTAAAAGTACTCAATATGTGCAGATGTTACTATGAACATGGAACATAACTAAGTCCATGTCATGGTCATATCTTCCTGAAATGGCGTTCTTGGATTTGGCAAGGCGGCCCGTGGCCTCCGGGGACGTGTGTGCAGCTAGAAGGACTCGAAGGAGGCACTTCACCTCTTTGTAGAAACTGTAAATTGCCAAGACGTTCTTTTGGCAAAAACCTAAACGCTTCGTTTGCCGGAAGGCAGAACACCATCAGTAGAAGTAGATTTAGTAAAAGTATGGATACAATAGATCTTTTCATGGTTTTCTGAAGAATAATATAGTTGTGACTTGAATAACTGAAGCAGTTTTGTGTAAATTAATAAATTCTTTTTTAGCTATAAAAGATAGAACCTGAACTAATTTATGAGGATATTGGTTGTGGCGATGGTGGCATTTATAGAGGAAAAAGATTTTGAAATATAATGGTGGGGATTGTTGAATTGTGTTTACTACAGTATTATTTAGTGTAAATAAGAGAAATGCATTTTCGTACGCAGACTCGATTTTTTATTTATTTTTCAACTCAATTAGTAGCAAAAACAAAAGGAAGAGGATATGTGTCCGGTCAAGTTTGAAGACTGAACTGGAGCGGAACATCGGTCAACTTTTAAAAATTAAATATCTACTATTAAATATGATATACACCGATGTATTATATGGAACTTTGACTAAATGTTTTAATTGTATGGTCAATTTCTATGAATGAAAAGCAGAGTTGCTTCAAAGTTGTTCAATTTTGATTTGATTTTTCATATAAGTGCGCACATATATTCGATTTTAAAATACTATCTGAATAATTTATTAATATTAAAGGAAATTTGATTAAATATTCCAATTTATTTACTGAAGTTTCTTTTCTTCTTTTTTGCCGTATTTACTGAAGTTTCTTTGGATATTATGATGAGCACATCTTTTCTTATTTTACAATTTTTTTTTTTTGACATACCTTATTTTACAATTACATGATGCAAGATATGGATTAAAGCTTATGTAACGATTCTTAAATTTCTTAATCTATACAAAAATAATTTAGAAAATGGGAGGCGGATGTATAATTCAACATTAAATCCTATACTATTAAAAGAGGAAACATTATATAAAAAAACTTTAACTATGTGCTATATTACATAAAATGTTATTGTGTTTTAATTGTTTTTTCAAATATTCTTTAAAGATATTTTAGTCAAATAATATATACCAATTATAATTTAAATTTAAATCAAAAATAATTATGGAAATTAACATTATCTCTACTAAACTTAGAAATCTAAAAAACAATGGGTTTCACTTTCCAAATTAATTAAAAACGAAAATAAAAACAAATACATGTATATAAATTTAAAAAATCAAATGATAAATATAATTAAATAATTTTGTACATTAATTATTATTACACATCATAAAATAAAATTTGATAAACCTATATATTAAAGAACATGAGTAAATATATTTTTGAACATATTTCAACTAAAAAGTAGAAAAAAAAATCAAACTTAATATTAATACGTGTCTAATTTATGAAATGTAAATATTTTAAAATTAGGCTGATATATATTAAATTTAATATTTGTCAATTATATAGTAAAACGGGTTGATGTTTTTATAATTACAGATTCTTATAATTTGTTCCATAAAAATAAGAAAAATATTTAGACAATAGAAAAATGCGTTAAAAGAGTAATTAACATGTTTGATTATAAAAATACTAAAGATAACTAATATAAGACAAATTTAATAGGCGGATTATCACATTTCAATTTTCATAAAATTATAATTATAATTCCCACCAAAAAAAATTATAATTATAATTATGTAAAATAAAAAAAATAATTATAAGATATTTAAACAACAAAATTAATAAACTAATAAAATATATTATATAGTTTTATCATCTACCTTAAAATAAAACTATCAGTACATCTCAAAAAATCATAACTTTAACAAATATTTTTTTCATATAAAGTCAAAAATATAAAAACAAAAATCAATTAAAAATATCAATTACTCTCAGAACATATTAATTAAAGACTATATAGTATATTTATAAAAAAGTAAAGATGTTAACATATATTAAATTTTTAAATTTATTAACACACATTATTCAAAAACTATAAAAAATTATAGTCTTTATGGATGGGCCCGAATTTAGCTTATTTCTTTCAATTTGATGGATCATCACCTTTTAAATGAATTCAGTCCATTTATGATCTATTAACATTCAATTTATTAGGGTTGTGGGCCTTGTGGCTTGAGTTGATTTGTTTGATAAACAATCATTTTGACACCGCTAGTTTACATTTAAATTTAGTTTTGTTGAAATCTCCTATTGAGAATGCTACGTGCTTTGCTTAGCGAGATTTTTCTTATATATATATATACACCCCATCACTACTTTCTTTATTTTTATTTTCAAACAATAAATAAAAGATTTATTACTTTCTAGAAAATTAAGATTGGAAACATTGTTTTCTCATCATATTACTGCTGTCAAATGTCAAATAGTTTGGCCTGTTACATGTTTGTTGCAAAAATTATTACCTTTTTCAAAAGTTTGATAATGTTCGATGAATTTATCATGTTTGGTCGATATAGTTAAGATTTCTTCAACAAAAGAAAAATATATTTATGCAAAAATATTATTACAAAGAACTGATTTTCTTAGTGTTTCGTAAAGTTAAGGGTTTAAATCATTTCACTCATTTCTACTTCTTTTTCCCATCCCCCCTTCCATTATATTAATTTTTTCTTTTCTTTATGGGATGTCTTTAATTATCACAATTTCTCTAGAACTATTGGTATAGTTTCCCCACGAATGCTAATAAGTAATACTTTATTGGAAATACTATGAATTTTTATATTATTAAGAAGTTTACAAAAGGAATTTATGAAGATAAAGTGTCAACAAAACAAAAGGAGATTCGGTTTCATTTATAACATTATGTTTAATTACTAATTTGTTTAGGATATACAAAAAATACAAAGTTCCTCTATTACACTACATATTTTTGGAGTATTATATATCTGAGCTGTTTTTCTTTCTGTTTTGGTTATGAAAATCAGCTTAATATCCTATAAGTACTATTCGGTTCCATTTCGACCATTATTTGCTGAGTGATTTACATCTATAGTAACTATCATCTTACTTTCTTACACTTTAGGTACATTTGACTACTACGTCACTTTTCGCACTGTTTAAAAATTGTAAAACCCATCTTGCCTATCAATTCTCTCTCTTTCTCTCTTTCTCACGTGACTTTTGTCTCTCTTCCACACCATTCTTTTTTCACTTTCTTTCCTTTATTTTCTCTCTCTCTCTATCTCTATCACCACTCCAACGAAATCTATCTCTCTCTTCCTTTCCTTCTCCTCCAACAAAATCTCTCTGATCCATCTCTCTCTCCCATGAACATGTGCTCTTTTTTTTTAAAACAATTTTTGTTTTTTTTGCTTGTTTTCAGGTTCGATGCAGAACCCAGATTTTTTTGTAACCCGTGGACAAGGTGGTCGTGGACGAGGAGACCCTGCATTCAGACGCCATGGATAAAGATGCAGTGGACGAGGTTATGTATAAGGATGTCGTGGATATAAAATCAATGGACAAAAAGACTGTTTATAGGAGATAACATATGTGGACGACCCACCGTGGATACTTTATTCTTTCGATATTAATAAGCAAGACATTGTATGGACATGCTTTCCGGGATGACGTGGACAAGGAGGCCGTGAATAATAAAGCCGTGGAAAAGGAAGTTGTGGATAAAGACGCTGTGGACAACAAGGTTGTGGACACGGATGAACATTGAATGACGTGGATAAGGAGACTGTGGATAATAAAACCGTTGACAAGGAGGCTGTGGATAAAGATGTGGTGGACAATTATGGTATGTCCACAAACCCATGTTGGAAACCCATGTCGAATGATCTATGTTCCACAGACTCATGTCCACGCACCCATGTTCCACATGGCAATGTCCACAACATACTTATCCACGCCATTCTTGTCCACGATTTCGTTGGACACGACATCCTTATACACAGCTTTGTTGTCAACGGTTTTCTTATCCAGAAGATCCTTGTCACTAACTCGTCCACGTCTTCCTTATCCACGGCTTCTTTAATAACGGTTTTCTTGTCCATAACCACCTTGTCCACGACAAAAAATCTGGGTTCTCTCACGAGAAAGAGAGAGAGAGAGAGAGAGAGAGGAGAGAGAGAGAGAGGGAGGGAGGGAGGGAGAGAGATGGTGGGAGAGAGAGAGAGAGGGAGGGAGGGAGGGAGGGAGAGAGATGGTGGGAGAGAGAGAGATTTCGTTGGAGAAGAAGGAGAGAGATTTGTTGGAGAGAGAGAGGAAGAGAGAGAGAAAAAGAGGAAGAAAGAGAAAAAGAGAGAGAGAGAGATTTCGTTGGAGGAGAAGGAGAGAGAGAAATTTGTTGGAGAATGAGAGGAAGACAGAGAGATTGTTTTCGTTGGAGGAGAAGGAGAGAAAGATAGAGAAAGATAGAAAGAGAAAAAAGAGAACAAAAGAACAAAGAAGATAAAGAAATCATCGATACAAAAGTTTGGGGTAGTTTAGTATTTTTACACAGCAAAAGTAACTGAGTAGCACAAAGTGACTAAATGTGATAATATAATCTTCAAAAATTACTGTCTGTGTAATTATCTCTTACTAGGTGACTCACCCGCGCATATGCGCGGACATTAATTTTTAAAATTAATTAATATTTTTTTATATTTGTTTTAAACTTTTTTTTTTTGCAATTTTTATGTTTTAAGATTAAATATAAAATAATGTAACTAATTTTAAATTGTTGTTTTAATTACGATTGCTGTTCTGGTTTACTTTATTTCGCAAAAAAATTCTAATTTCATTGATCGTTTTGTTTTTAATTTATTGTTTGTTTTTAATCTAGTAAATATGGTTATTTACAGTTAGTTTGATTATTTTTTGTTATCTTGACAAATTTTTTATTTTACTGGTTAATTATATATACATGTATTTGCTTTTTTGAACTTTTGTAAACCTACTAATTACTTTTAAATTGAATCTAAAAATTAAGAATTTGATTTAGTGGGTTTAAACCAATTAGATACATTAAAATTGGTTCAAAGTTACATAACTTTAAATTGATATAATGATTTTTTAAAACACTATATTCAAAACCTAATTATTAAAGAATATAGCTGTTTACGTTTTTCATCGTCAATATTACCAATGTGTGATCCTTTATTTTCGTAATGACGTTTAACTTTATGGTTATAAAAATAATTTTTAGAGAACAAAGTTTCATTTATTGCAAAATAAAAAAAATTAAAGATTCCCTTTTGTTGAAAGAAAAAGAAATTTTAAACCTTTCCTTTATTGCAAAACCCGAAATTGCAAAAACTTAGGAGTAAACAATTCGAAAATTAACAAAATTAAAATCAAATACCATTATCCTCTTCATTGATTGGATAATTATCAAAATATTAAAATAAAATAGCAATATCTTCTTCATTGTAAAATCAGTTTTTTAATAATGGCACTTGAATCTATATATTTTCTATAAATTAAAATATGATATTTTCATCTTTTTATTAAAAAAATATTTAAGCAACATATTTTTTTATAAAATAGAACTTTCCTTTATTTTCTTAATCACGTTTTAATATAAATAAAATTAAAGCAAAACTTTATTTTATTGCAAAAAATGAAAATTTACAATAAATATTTTAGTTTTTAACCATAATTTAATATATAAAAATATATTTAATAATTTTTTAAAAAAAACTAATTGAATATACTAATTTTATTTCATTAAGGTTAGCTCTGTATTTGAATATATAAAAAATTATTTAAACGTTTTTTAAGAAAAGTTATTTTACTGCAAAAAAAAGTGTAAAATAAATATTTTCTGTTTTTTTGTAATCAAGTAAATAATTTTTTTAATAAATATATTAACTTCTTTTTTAAGTTTTTTGAAATTTCCTTTTTCTTATTTATAAGTTTTTACCTTTTTAACTTTTCCTTTTTAAAAAAAAATATTTTAAACGTATTTTTTAAAAATATAAATTATAAAAGAAAATTTCCTTTTTTACAAAAATTTAAAAAAATTTTAAAAATTGGATAGTTATCAAGAGTAATATAAAATAAATTTGTAAATAAGAAAAAGGAAACTGCAAAAACGTTTTTAAAAAGAAGTAAATATATTTATTTAAAGTTATATAAAAGAAGTAGATAAGAAAAAATAAATTTAATAAATAAAACTTTTCTGTATTTTTCAAAACACGTTTTTAATATATAAAAATTTATTTTATAATAAAGAAATTGGAAAATAAAACTTTCCTTTATTAAAAAGAAATTAAAAAAAATTATATCATTAAGGGTATGCCTGTAATAGACCACGGTGAAAATCAACGTGAACGCGACACGTATGCAAGTGACTTCTCAAATAATATTATTAAGATTTGCTGGTACAACCTTCCTAAAATCTATAGTTCTATTTGACGTCTTTTGATTTCAACCGAACCTATAAAGAAAGACAAAGAGTAGGAATTAACAATAAAATTATTTGTGTAAATAAAAAAAGAACCTTGACGTGAAGTGTGACAGCCAATCACAATCTTCACCATGAAAGCCAACAATATGTGGGGGGAAAAACGAAAACTTCACAATTCATGAAAGAGACTTTCACAATTGTGTAAGAAATTAAGAGGGTCTTTTCATAAAGTATTTATAAAATTAGTGATGATGTAGAAAAACGTAGGGAAGGGGCTAATGCAATAAACGATAAAGGGGGGAACTACTGCGAGTAAACTCTGCAACTTCGATCAAGTAAGCTATAAGTAAATCGAGGCCCTTTATTCACAAATGGTAAATAAATGAAAATAATTATATTTTAAAATAAAGGCCACTAGACTTTTTAGACTTTCTCTTTCAGCCGTTGGATGTGTCATTTCCATGATGAGAGATATCTTCTTCTAATTTTGGCAGAATCTTTTGTCTAATTCCACTCTCTCTGTCCTAAAATTTCCCCTCTTTTTCACTTCATTCACCAGGTAAGAGATCATTTCAGATTTATATCAATTTTAAATAATGAAAATAGATTATACATATTCGAAATAAACGGGGAAGCTTTTTTAGCTAAATTTTTTTACATTGGTGGAATGACTTTTCTTCAACATTGTATTGTATACTAGCAAAGAATAAGACAATAAGTTATACAAAATTAAAATTTAGACATGCGGTTTTTATTTTAGTTAATAAAGCCAATTCTGTTTTTTTTTTTTATTCCAAGAAGACTGGTGACAGACAGCCTTTGTTTTAGAATAGTAATTTTATTTTATTTTTATTACCATCTAGTTTATTCCCTTTATTTAGTTGTTGTTAGTTTTAATTACTTTATATTATGTACTTAACTATACAACCGAATGTCAAATTGTTTCTCACCAGCTTAAAATTAGATAATATTTTTTGATATATAATATATCTATCATTAACATAACATACCAATCACACACACACTATCTCATTCAAACAGATTACAAATGTCAATTACTTTAATATATAGATCATTTGAGATGTGGGACATTGTGAGAAGCAGAAGAACAATATTATATTTGCGTGGTTGTAAATTCATAAATTTAAGGATGTTGACAAAAGAAACTGTACAAGGATCTTAAGAAAGCAACAGTAATTTATTTATTTAATTTAAGGCTGAAGACCTTAAGAAATCCATTGGTTAATTCCGCGATACTTGTGAGTCTAATCATTCTATATGAGTATGATATGTCAATGTGTCATATATATTAGTTTATTTATTAGATACTCTTTCTCCTGACCGGAATAACTAATCAAGGCACTTTTACTAGCTAGGAGGTCAGATTTATGAACTTGGATTTCAATTTATCCGCTCAAATATTTATTTTGTCTTAAGTAGCATGCATATATCGACGATAAAAATAAGATTTTAGAATGGTATCTGAGTAGGATCATCGTTTTTTTTTTTTTTTTTTGAATTGTAAGGAATATGTTAATATTTTCAGTCGGTGAAATGTGACAACATATATGTAACAAAAGTTGGATTTCAACGAGAGGAGTGAAAAAGGAAGAAGCGAGATGGTTAGATAATTTCTTCTGTTTCCACATTTGTAAAATATGTTTCATATTGGGTGGATATATATGTAGCAGTTGGATGTGTAATAAATGAGACTTTCCTCGTTGGTGAATGTTTTAGCTTTGTGATTGTACGGTTCCTCCAAAATATTTGCATTGTGGGTTGTGTGGCCTTTGAACCATTCCCACTTGTAAGTTGTGAATCCATTTTATCTTAAGGAGACATTACAGAGGCTACAGCGTTCGATTTTGCGAGAATAATCGTTCACTAAGCCATGAACCATAATTTATAATCGTTTACCCAATTCATCCTCCCGTGTTCGTCTTAAATTTCGTTAGGTCCTTTCATCTTATTTACTTCACATATTCCTAGCTCTATTATAAAAAGAATCAAGAAAAAGAAGAACTAAAACATTTAATTTTCCACCAATAGAATGTTCCAGTTATGTTAATTAAACGACTGAAAAGGTAAACATTGATATTTACCATAACTAACGAACAAAATCAATCTCAAGTAAGGGGCTAGCTAGAATTTGAGCAAACATAACACATGTTGAAAGGAATTGATCCAGAAGTCATTGTGATATATTAACTATATATAACAAAAGAAAGAGACAATGTATGCAAATAACTTTAAATAAAATTTTGGAGGAAAGGCATAAAGACCTAAGTCTAATAATAATGTGCGTCGTTGTCTAAGATTTGCTAACAAACAAATGTCAATATATGGCTCACGAGAAAAGCTTTAGCTAGGATTATTGTAAAGATGAGCTATTGTAGAGAAAATAAATAAAACTATACTTGGGAGAAAGGAACATCCACTTTTCCATTTTTGGTATAAAGCTTTTGATATATTATGTCCTTTGCTGGCCGAGGTTTTCCTTATTTATACACTTCCTATCTCTCATATAACCCATCACTTTTTCCATTACTTTTTAAAAATAAAATAAAGCATGCATTACTTTATAGAGAAAATTATGAGTTAGAAACAGTGTCTTCTCATGACTGTTGCTGTAAAAATTTAAATAGTTTCTTTTTGAACTTTATGCAAAAATAGTTTTTCTTCCTACGAAATTTCACAACAGTTTTTCTTCCTGTTTATTTTGCATATTAGTCACGAGTGTTACAAAGATTGATAAAGTGTGAATCAATCATGTTATACTTACTTGATGTATATAGTTTAGTCATTAAGGAACTTAAATGAATTTATAGGGTTTGGTTTCAGAAACATGTTTACAAAATAAATTCAGTTGTTAGTGTTTCGTAAGTTAAATCCTATCACTCATTTCTACTTCTTTTTCCCATCCCCCTCTATTATTTCAAGAAAAAAAACTTCTTGGTGAGATTTTTTTTTTATAATGGGTTTTCTTTTTCTTCTTGTAACAAAATTAGTTAGAGTCCTACAAAACATGATTCTCTAGGGATTCTTATTTATGTATTGTTACGATCTTTAGCTGTTCAAACTCTTTATTTTAACCTTTTTTTTCCTTCATACAAATTTGCTTTTTTACCCATTGTCTTTTAGATCCTGTTAAAACTGTAGTAGTACTGTGAATTTGTTTTGTAGATAATAATACTAGTAAAGATGATCTGCATAGCATAAAAATCAATAATGCTTACGACCAAAATTTATCGTTGATTTTCACGAAACTTAAAGGTGTGACATTCATTTAATGAAAGTAACGTCTAATTTTGATGTAACTAATTAACTCGTGTCGTCTCCGCAAATCAAATCATGGAGAAGCTCGCTTAATACATGTCTATCTCCCACATAAATAAGTTTATTTTTTCTTCTCTTGATTTCCATTTCATTGTGATGGGGCTTTGATAATGCGTCCAAGAATCAGTCTCTTTCACAGTCTTAACACCAACGAGCCCCAACCCTATCATCACACACATTTATCTCTCTCTATTCTTTGTCATCTCTCTCCCTCTCTCTCTCTCTCTCTCTCTAAGAGTCAGACAGACATAGATCTTAGATTTTTCCCAGGGTGAAAAAGTGAGTTCATCTTTTCAGATCTTACAAACACTTTGCTTTTATAAACTGATGTGCTGAAAATCATTGCTAGTACTCTCTTAATTAGCTCTTTGTGATCTAAGCAATTAGCCAAAAAGTAAGAGCTCAGATATGGAGAGATCAAACAACATAGAGTGGAGGAACAACTTCTATGGCCGTTCAAGAACTTCACCATGGAGCTATGGAGATTATGATAATTACCAACAAGATCATGAGTATCTTCTAGGGTTTTCATGGCCACCAAGATCCTATACTTGCAGCTTCTGCAAAAGGGAATTCAGATCGGCCCAAGCACTTGGTGGCCACATGAATGTTCACAGAAGAGATAGAGCCAGACTCAGATTACAACAGTCTTCATCATCATCGTCAACACCTTCTCCTCCTTACCCTAACCCTAATTACTCTTACTCTTCCATGGCTACCTCTCCTCCTCCTCCTCCTCCTCCTTTAACCCTATTCCCAACCCTTTCTCCTCCATCCTCCCCTGGTTACGGGCCATGTTTGTCCCGTTCCTTGAGCTCCAAGTCTAGATATCTACCAGAAACCGCGTGTGAGACTATGAAGCCATCTCTTGTAGTGGAGGCTGAGGAAGCCAAAAGGTTGTGCAACAAAGATGCTTGCAGGTTGTTGAAAAATGGAGAAATCATCAGCTTGGACCTTGAGATTGGTGTGATCAACGAGTCAGAGCAAGATCTAGATCTAGAGCTCCGTTTGGGTTTTGCTTAGATGGTAAAGCTTTATATAACTTTATCGATAAAGGCTTCTAAGTTCACATTAGATCATTCTAGAAGAGATGCTGCTTTTCTATGATAATTTAGTTCCGTCTACATAAACTCTCTAAGCGTGCTAATTAGTTGAACTTTTTATTATATGACTATAGTATATGCTATAAGCTTGCGTTAGATGTCTCATATGTATGTGTCTACTACTGTTTTATATATGACAATGGATAAATTTTTGTCTCCTAATTGACTATTTTCTCTTATTAGATCTTCTATATATTCTACTCCTATATATTCTACCCTTTTCCGATTCATGTAAATTAATGTGTTAGTATTTTTTGTCTTAATTATAAAGATTAATGTTTTAATTGTTTCTCTGCAAATTTGATGTATATTTCTTAATGCACCTCTATCTGACTTTTACTTCGGTCAACCCTTTCTATTGTATCAATGTTGTTTATAATTGCACGCTTTTAAATAATTAGAAGTTAAAAATATAACTTATATATTTTTAATAGGTTTTAAAATATCCAAAACATGAAATATATGGAAGAGATAAAGTAATGATTTAGCAGATTTTTTTTGGGGGAAGGGGGTTGGGGGGGGGGGGGGGGGGTGTGACGACTTTTGTAGGAAACCTTTTCTTGATTGTTCATAGCTAATATTTGGTCGAGGCACTGAGAGGTCGAACCCTAGAGAAGAGCATATGGGAAAATGCAAACACATCCTTCTACCTTCGACCAATTGATTAGTTTGAAAACCTTAAACTCGAACGCCACGATGTTCTCCTGCTCATGTTCTCGAGCAAATTGGCCCTCGTCCTTCGAATTAACACATCGAATCTACCTTTTAAGTAACAATTACCCGACGACATGGGCTAGTGTGGTTACTTTTGTTTGATAAAATTACATATATCAAACATGAAATATATTTCTTACGTTCGTAATTGTTACTAGCCCATTTTCTTACGTTTGATATATTCTTACTAGTGTGGTTACTTACGTTCGCATTTATCAAACAAAAATGTTTGATATATGTAATCTTATGTTCGCATTTATCAAACATGAAATGGGCTAGTAACCACACATGTTTGATATATGTAATCTTATGTTCGCATTTTCGCATTTTTGTTTGATATATGTAAGAAATATAAAGATAGCCAAGGCTTCTATTGTTTGTAAAAAAGAAAATTTGCTTTTCTCAAATTCCGAAGGACGAGAGTAAAAGGTTTGTCGACCCTTATAGTATTTTTTGTTATCTTTTTACCTTTTTATTGATGAGTTTTTTTTTTGGTTGTCAAACTTGAATGGTTTCCTATTTAATTACCTTTTACCTTTTATTGATGATTTATTAATTCTTTCGAACTTGAATGGTTTGAATCGAAACTTATGTTTGACAAGGAAAAAGATTATAAATGTTTGCGTGTGATTTTGACTAATTGTACGATAATCTTTTTTGACTAAATTATCATTGCACTGAGGGTAACAAATCATTACTGGAAAACAAGTCCCAAAGCATATTTCAGTTCCATGAGTGCAAAAACTGTAAACATGTCATGATTACTCGATCTCCATTAATGTTTCATTTTTAACTCTTTTTTTCTTTGGTTTGAAAAAGTTAAAACGAACACGTACGAACAAAAGTCATACAAAACGTAACTAAAAAGATTTTCAAATCTTCGAATATAACATATATAGAATGATCACATATATATAGATACATAAGACATGTGTATCTATCTGACCATAGTTGGATTTGGACAAGAGGGTGTATATGCTGGAAGTTTGGTATTCCCCAAAACCTGAGGGTTTGCATGTTCCCGACAATGTCTGGGTGTGGAATGGCATGATGGGCTTTCCTTTTTTAGTAAGTTATGTTTTGGTCAGTACTAAGTGTTACACATAACTAAACAGTACAAATCCCTCCGCCAAATTTCTTTTCTTGAAAAGCATTTAACTCTTGCCTCAACACCTTTTTTAACATACTCAAGCACTGCCCACTTCAAATGTATACGATTACGCACCAATTAATCTTATCTAGTCATGGACGCATAATTATATTTTCCCTTAATTTCTTTATCTAACTATACTCATCTTTTTGTTTCTTATAGCTAGTTGTTTTTATATGATACATTATAAGAAAACAATAGCCACAATTATGTACGTATTACGTACGTATAACAAGATTCAAACGTTTGCGTACAAAACAGAAGCAGGCTTGACCTTAACTCGACGGTGAAAAAGTGTTGTTTAGTTGTCCTTACAATCGTTTTCTTGCATCGGATTTTCGGAAATGTTTCCGGAGTATTTTACGAGTATATATAGAGTCCAGTGATGATACATCTTAGTAAAAAAAAAAAAGTAAGATCAATTCAAATCTGTGTGTTTAGTGGTCTGTAGTCATTGCAATTAGAAATGCAAATGGTTAGCACGACCTAAGCCCAAATTTTCTAATTATAAAAATAATATTTTGTATAATATTCAATCATTGAATATCCCTATTTAAAACACTTAGCAATTTCTATACGAGAAATGAAATATAACTTCAATTGTAAGAGATATGTTTACTAAAAAAAAAACACATAAAAAGCAAAATATATTTTGAAACAAAAACAATATATCGCGATGATTTAATAACTAACACTCGGGCGCAAGTAAATATTTCTTCATTTTGTCTCTAATTAAAGCTATCCTTAGTACTTTATACTCCTCATTTTGTATCTCCTCTTTACAACCACATACTAATATATTATATGCTTCATCTATACGGAACTCGACTGCACCTTATAAAGCTTTATATACTCCGTACACAATGGCCAGTGATGTCAAGATCTCTTCATATAATGTATGCATGTGTGCATGTCAGAATTAAATTCATGATTTAATATCAAAAGTTTATACCATAGTGTGACATTGTACATTCCAGTAAATTAATATATAAATGAGCAGATACAAAAGAAGAGCCCAAAAGGGAAGTTAATTAGGGTTGCAACGTGAGGCTCAGGCATCACACAATGAATGACTTTGATGACGTCATAAGAAAATGAAAACACAGAGAAATTTGTAAAGACAAATACGCAAAGGAGAAGCACATCTTTTGTTATATTTGTGAAAGTGGAGAGAGACATGGGCACATAATAATTTAAAACTACCAATAATATTAGTAACAATATATGATAATTTCACAGGATAGGAAGTAAGAAGTTAGGATCGGACCAAGACAAAAAAGTTGAAGTAAGAAGCTAGGAACGTAAATATCGCTTTCTATTTGTTCATCAAGCACTCTCGGCAGTGTGAATAAATCATATACATGTTAATTGCTTTCTGGGTGTAACGACTCTTACTCATATATATATTTTCTACAGTTCGGTAACTACCATCAGAATATTGAAAGATGAAACCATCTCTTTTATAAAAGGAAAATGTGACAAATGAGGATCTACTAGTGGTGTCACAGAATTGTTGGTTCTTTCTCCCATTTTTAGGGGATAAAATGGCCTAGGTAGTTAGGTTTGTTAATATTGTGTTGACTAGTTTGAGAAGCAGTGGGAACTGGTCATTATACATGTCAGAAGATGTATACGTATGGAATATTTCATATACTAGTTCTGAAGTAGTAGATGCAATATTATAAGAAGTCATATATGAAACTGAGGTGTGCGACTCCTAACGAAAAAGTGGAATACGGAAGTGGACAAGCCAAGAGGTGGCTGCTAAGTGGATAAATATCTTAAAAATTATACTCAAGATTGTAAAAGTTTTCCTATTCTTAAAAGAAGAAAAAGGAAAGATCGCTTGGAGACCCTAGGATTTAGGGTTGAGCGATTAGTATAAATATCTCAAGAGAGCGTCTCATGAAGGCTCACGCTCCTAGTGTGTTATGCATATCAAGTGTGTGGTATCCTTCCACCATAAATATTTTGTAGTCAAGCATGCGGGCTTGATATCTGCTTTCGTAATTTATTATCTAGAAAATAATTGTAGGTATTGTTGGATACCAATATATATATATATACCATAGACAATTGGTTTTTAAATATACATTTTAAATTAATATAAAAGGAGTTAAACATATATCACATAATGAATGCAGTAATGATTAAACAATAAATCAACAAATGTAAATACATTATATAGTCATAAAAAAGCATCAAAAACTACATTTTATAATAAATGGAATGGAAAATGTTATCGGAGGCAAATTCTGAAGGTGGCATCGCAAGGCATGGCCAATGAAATGTACACCAAAGAAATGCACACCGGTGATTGTTCAGTTGCATCGAGCATCACTATCAAATCAAATGGGGAAGAAATATCTCACCGAGGGTTACAACCGAAGTATCAGAATCAGACTTCCAAAGGTGGAGATTGTGAATTCTAGTTCAGCCAAACTCTAAAGTGGATTTCAGGCCCATTATCAACTCATCTCCAATTTATTAGGTGAAGCGAGTTAATGGGAACCAACCAAAGCCCAATCCAGAATATACACTTGACTTTACACATTTAGCATATAGAAGAGCATCACAAAAAGAGGGCAGAACAGAGAGCAAAGAAGAGGGAAACAACACACAACCGAGAACAGAACAAAGTAGATTGATTTGCTGAAGTTTTATACCCCAATGGTCTAACAATTCTGATGCAGGCTATTTCACCCATAGGTTTGTTTTCATCATTAGAGACAGAACACACTTGCATAGTTACATCAATAAAGTTCCAAGAGCAGTAGTACATGAAGAATCATCGCTGTCGCTGATGAACCGTACCCAAAACCTCAAGGCAGTGATGATGTTCCACTTACAATTACTTGTACAAACATTACTCAACAAGCATTAACTTAACTTCTACATCGTCAACTAAAAGGGATAGAGACAGGAATCACTAAGTCATCAAATATTCTCTATGATTCCTCTCTCAAGTGCTTTTGAGGAATTATTTTGCTCTGACTTCTTCCATCTTTTTATCCGCTATAACCCTAAGAGTTTTTGTCTCTTTTTTTTTATAGAAAAATACACTTTTCACCTTCTTGCCAAACCCTCCGAAAATTTCTCGATGGTTACCGTAAAATCTTAAAATTAATAGGTTCTCTAGGTGAAACCGTTACGATTTTGGACCACTCAGTAAACGAATCGTTATGTTTTGACTTGTGTAGCTTTAGGTGGTCTATAGTCCACGAATACTAATTCTACGTTACTTACTGTAAATTCAAAGGACAATAATATCTTCGAGTCTTCGAAATTAATCTGGATTTCGACTCTATGACTAATGTAGATTCTCTTTTTAACCTAAACTAAACCGTTCTTTTTGTTTGTAGAGCCAAGATCATTATCCAACAATACTATAATATATCACTCTGCTAAGATCCATTTTAATAGTCTGTATCTTTATGTGTAAACGAAACGATGTAGTATAAATATTTTCTAAGCAACGACTTTGGAAATATTAAATTGTGAAGCATGCTATATATATACTATGTACATCTATCTAATATACTTTCTCAAATTTATCGTGACCCGGGTCCATCAAAATTAAATGATAAATTTTTTAGCAAAAAGGAACTTTTTAAGGATAAGTCAAAGCAGTAAATATGTATATGCAAGAAAATGTTAAACGCAGCGGCCATCGCCTACGGTTAACTTTTCTTTCTCTTAGTTTTTGTTCTAAATTTTGTTTATGTTTTGCTTATTTTGTTCCTTCTTTTTCTTTATCACAACAATGTTGCTTATATTTAAGTTTACAAAATAAATGGTTTCGAAAGATTTGTACAACTATTTAACTGCAAGTTTAAAAATTATTTTCTTGTATATATATATATAAAGATTCTAAAACTACTTGTTAATAGCTAAAAACTAAATAAAAAAATAAATGAAAATTTGATACATAATCAATTAGATAAGATATTAAACAATTTAATATTTTGTAAAAAAAAATTATGGAATGTTAATTAGTCTAGCTAGTCGTTCAAGCTTAGCTATACTAACTAGACTCTTTAGCCTAGCTAGTCTCTTTAAACAAGAAAAAGAGGGCTAAAGAGATACTCGATAGCCTAGGAGATACGAGTTAGTTAAAGGTATCTAAAGAGATACTATTTAAGCCTAGAGAGATACTAGTTAAATAACATCATACTCAATTTCTCCAAAAAAATTAAGAAAATGATACATTTCCATTAAGTATCTTTAGATACTAACTACAATTAGAAACTCTCTCTGAGTATTCCAAGATTTTTTAGAACCTCATCTAATAAATAAACAATAGGAGTATATTATAGTTTATATTATAATTTTTTTAGATATTCTCTTTTGAAAACCGCCAATAATCATGTTTATGTGTGGAAATTTCCAGTAGCCACGTTTGTACGATGAAGAAGAAGTGTGTTTGTGATACACAGGTTTTAAACCCTATGATACACAGGTTTTAAACCCTATTTCCTACTGCAAGTGCACAGCAAATCAGAGTAGTACTTAGGGGTCGATCCCACGAAGACCAAGTTCACACTATGGTTTAATAAGCTAAAATCAAGAGCTAAGAGATTCAATATGGGGTTGTAAGAAATCGTGACTAGCAAGAAACAATAAAATCGGTTTGTAAATAATATTAAAACAAGCGTTAGGTCAAGGCAATTCGCAGGAGATTCAGAGCAAAGGTCAAACAACTATTCAGGCGATTATTAAGAACAAGTCTAGAACTCAAACACTAAGGTAATATTAATCCACTCTCGTGGTACTAATACCTTTATCTAGCAACCTAAAAAATCCTAACTCTCGTTGGTATCAGAATCGCAGATAAGCATTATTGGTTAGGTTTGATTTGTTCACAATTCTCCAATACATCTACTCTCGCAGGTAATGAATAAATTGCTCATCTAGATCTCTTCTAGCAACCTAGCAACTCTCGCTGTCTAGATAAACCTAAGATCATGGAATCAAGTGATCAAATCGATCCAAGCAATAAGAACCACCTAGATGAAGACTATCGATTTTGATATCCTATTTGTGTTCAACCCTAGCTCATGAATTCCCTTGAAAACCTTAACCTAACTAATAGATCTACTCAGACATAATCAAAGAAGAAAGCAAAACAATGAAATAAAAAGACTGCATTGAAATCGATATTAAAAAGAATAGGGTTCAGAAATCTTCTCAGAATTGTGGCAGATATCTTCTCCCTTTTACAAGTAGAAATCTAAAAACTTGAAAACTAAAAGCTAAGAAGTAGAAAATAAAAGATAGGATTATTCCAAAACCTAAAACTAAAGGGGAGTATTTATATAAGAAGGCATAGGCGGCAGGAAGGGTGGCTGCTTCCTTTTAAAGTCGGCAGGATTAGGTTAAGTTGTCTCCTTTTAATTCTCTTCCGCGGCGAGCATGTGCTCACTTGGTGGCCGATATTTGCGAGCATGTGCTCGCCGATTGGAGTTGGTGATAATTTGCAGGATTTTCCTTCTTTTCTTCAATTCTTGTTCTTTTCTGTTCCAAAGGTCCCAAATGCTCCAAACTCCAATAACAGCTCCAAAGCTACCTAAAATCTCCTGAAATAAACTCAAAAACTCTAAAAAGCAATTAGATAATAAGGTTAGTTTGGGTCAAAATCCCAACATATCAATTCCCCCAGACTTAGATCTTTGTTTGTCCTCAAACAAACTAAAACCTAAACCGAGAAGAAAGAGTTGAAAACAGGGATTTCACAATCTCAATTAGAATAATCGCACCAACCACTTAGACCTGTAATCCACATTCTTCATGAACCAATCAAAAATCGACCACCATGTACTTCTCCTTAGCCACATCGCAGTTTTTCCAGATAAACTCCACAAAATCTCAACTTCATCCACTATCCATCATTGCATAGAGACTAACAATGCTTCCAATGCCAAGAACCTTATAGACTCTTTCCCATACTATACCTTGACAAATACAACCATGTAATCCACGTTTTTGGTACTCTTTCTCTCCCCCAGACTTATTCTTTTCTCATACTCTGCATTGATCTTTTGATCTTCTCCTTTTTTTTTTTTCTTACGATCTTCTTTTCTTTTTCTCTTTTTTTTTATTGCAAAGGTGTGACGAATAATGGGGTCATCGGAAATTTTCCTTTCCCTCGTTTCCACCTTTGTGTGATCATTCCTTTCAAAGTAAAATAATGGGGTCATCGGAAATTTTCCTACCCCTTTACTCAAAAGAAAATCATCTCATCTTTTCATTTGTTTCTCAGGATTTTCAGAATAAGGGAGAGGAGTACCAAACGCTTCTCACAACAGCCGCAGATGTCAGGTATGAATGAGAGAATCAAGCTCTTTGATCACCGGCTAACAGTTGAAAGATCTCCGTAAATAGCTCAGGTCTGTAAAATTGCTGGAAATATGGGTCTTTCTAGTGGACTGGTCAGACTTTGGATTTTTGATTAGTCTTAGCTGAATGGATCCTAAAGATATGGTCACTAAGTAAAAACAGCCAGCTCAACATTCTAAGAGATAGTTCATAAATCCCAATCAAAATTATGACCCAATAAAATGGACTGACTGATAGTAGGATTTTGCAATCACTTTCAATTACTCAAACCTACTCATGTCATTGTAGTATTTGAGATTCAATCCAAAGGGGTAGAGATTAACACACCAAGAGTACATGAAACTATCTAATCTAAGCACAATCAATGAGTTTGAGAGTTATCTAGTTATCAACCTACAATAACAATTTCAAAACAAGTGAAATCAAACACCAAAAACAGAGCAAGCAAACAAAAGATAAGAGATTGAACAAATAAATAAAAGACTAAGCCTTTGGGTTAAGGTAATTGACTTGGGTGATCAAATGTCAATCAATGAGGCTAATACAACAACAATGCTGATCCTTTAACCTAAGATCACTAATTTAGCTAACCCATTCTCATGGCATTAACCCTATGCTATCAAGCAATCAACATCAACTCTCATTGGTCAATCACAAGTATAACATGCACTTACACAAGTCTTAATAGTCACTAAGAATCCTAACATCAACTCTCATTGGTTAGGCAAACTAAGCACTTAAGGGTTTCATTCAGGCATTTCAACAAACACTTTTAATGCATGAGAAAACCTAAGGTCTAGATTATGAGAGATCAATTCAAATCTAGCATTAAACACAACCCATAAGCAAGGATCTTCTAGATTAAGCCCTAAACCTCATTAATCAACACTTAAACACCCTAATCTACTTAACCCAAAAACTTAGAAAATGACTACTCACTAATCATCTTGATAAACACAAAACCCATGATGGATATGTGCATAATCAAGAGATAAACAAGGAGAAAGAAAGAAATAAAGAAGAAGAACAAAGAATGAAAGAGAAAATTGCAATAAACTCAAGAATTACAAAATGTGTTTTCCAGTTTCGTCTAGGGTTCAAGGATAGATAATAGATTAGGTTCACATCCTATTTATAGTTGAACATAAGAAAAACCCTAAATTCACACAGCGACCTATTTCCTCTCGGTGTATCACGTCGGTGTACGCACAGCGACCTGATTCTTATCGGTGCATCAAGTCGGTATTTGCCATCGGAACCTTGTAGCCTTCGAAACACGCAGCGACCTGATTCTCTCGGTGGATCGTGTCGGTGTAGCCGCAGCGACCACATTCTTCTCGGTGCATCACCCCGCTGTGGGAAAAATGTGCTGAAAACTTCATCTTTCTTGGCTTATCTCCACTCTATCTCCTTCAAATCCACTAGATAGCCACTCCATGACCTAATAGAGACATATGCAAGAATGTACAACCTAATAATGCCTAAATGCAAGTAAAAATTATAAAAAAAGTATATACAAATGGGGATTAAAATCACTAAAATCTATACATATCAACTCCCCCAAACTTATCCTTTGCTTGCCCTCAAGAAAAGCTAAAGAAAAGAATGAGATAGAGATTTGAAGGTGTGGATTCAGAACCACAAATTCACACAAGAGATTCAGCCTAAGGTCCTTCCAAGTAGTTACAAATTGCATGAACTAGACATCATAGACTTTGTAATACTTCAATGCTATCAAAACTTAACCCCTAGTCCACTAAGCCAATTGGAACTCAAACAATCAAACCAATACAACCTCTTACATTCATTAAGTTGTTCAAGTGCATTCTTGCAAAGGGGAAATCAATCACTCTCATTTGGTTAAGGGATAATGGCTTTTTAAGGTGGCTTAAGGTTTCTTTTTCTTTTGGTGGTGGCTATCTCTCAAAACAAGGAGCATTTGACATTATACAAAATTTATCTAAGAAAGGGAACAATTCATGCATACAAAGATTGATCCTCATTGTTCTACCCAATCCTAGAATGATCTTGGTACTAAACTTTTTCTAAACCAATGTCTACTCTTTTAATTCACTCACCACCCCAAACTTTTTCCCAAAACCAAACCTCACCAAATGAACTTTCACCTTTGGATTGTTAGTCAACTAGAGAACTTTTAACTCAACTTTTTACTTAGCTCATTTCATCTCTTCTCTTCCTTTTTTTATTCTCTTTTTTCTCTTCAAACACTAAGGAAGGGTTCTTTCTTTTCTAATGATTTTAGACTTAGAGCTTTTCTTAGACTAGTTCCCTAGAGACTCTCTTTTCTTTTTCACTTCACACTTAGTTCATTTATATTTTCCTTTTGATACACTCCCAAATCCCAAAAATAACACCATTAAGAACATCCCATCTCACTTCCCAACCTAAATGCTAGCACAAATGATGTCCTATTGCTAGCCAAAATGAGGATCAGCCCTTGTCGTTCCCAATACTCTCAATATTTTGCACATGTAAACACTATCAGGAAAAGGCCTCACTCAATCAAAACAATGCAGGCTTGAAAGGAAGCTAAGGGTTTAAAGGTAGGGAGAGGTGCTTGGATTAACACAAGAGTGGTGCAAGGAAAAAGGAAACCCAAGCAAAATCCACAAGAGTGTATATCAAGCCCCTGAGCAAGAGAAATTAAGTCCATATTCAAGTTCAATAGTTCATGAGGTTGAATTGAAGATCATGCAAGGTTCACTCAGGCCAGAGTTTTCAAGGCAAGCATTTTCAACAATGAATTTTCCTTTTTCTTAGAGGAAGTCCAAGCAACTTATAACTACTAACAAGGGCATTATTCTCAATCTCCAATGTGAATTCCTACAAGGCAAACTCATCATTATCCACTATGCATATGCAAATGCAACCTAAAATGAAGCTAGACTCAATCCTAAAATCAAAAGGAAGATGATCTACATGCATTTTTTTTTGTATTTTAGAATTTTTTTTTTTCTTTTCAAATTTTTGGGTTTTTAAACAAACTTAACTATGTACAATGCAAATGAGACTCAATGAAGAAACCAAAAGAAAATACATGGTCAGATGCTAGGCTTCTCCCCCAAACTTAATTCACACAGTCCCTTGTGTGAGAGTAGACTTGAGAGAGAAGACCGAAACACAAAAGAAAACAAAATGAAAAGCAGGGCAGGAAGTGTTACCTGAAGTGGACTGAGCTGGAGAGGGCAAGTGAGAGTTGAGTGGAACTTGGAAGCTCCCCCAAACTTGGTGTTTACAGCATTGACAAACTCTACAAGACTGAAGAGATAAAAACAGCACTTAAAAGAAGATAAAAAAAATATTGAAAACTATGTACAAAAGGATATTCATGGGACTTCCTCCCAAGTGAGCTTGTTTAAAGTCCCTAGCTTGACTTCCCTTTGCACTTTGCTAGTGAGGATTGGGATTTGGCCTGCTTGCAAAGGTAATGGTCAGGACTTGAGAAAGAAGCTCTTGCAGCTTGATTTGATCTCCTTGAAGCTTAGGACTGATGATAGCCTTGACACTTGAGAATGATTTTGACCTGCCCTTGCCCTTGGCCTTGTACTCAATGCATCCATCTTTGAGTCTCAATGGATGTAAGTTCATAGTGTGAGAAGATGGAGCAAGGATGGGACGGTTGTACATGTTTGGCTTCATGTTTCCTTTAGCCTTCTTGTTCCCCTTTTTATTCTCTTTCTCATATTCCAATGATGTAGAGAAAAGAGTTTTCAAGCAAACTCCATCCAATGCCAAAGCTTCAGCAACATTACCATAACCCAAAGCATTCTCTTCATGAGAATCATTCTTCTTCTTAAGAGCTTTTGGGGGTGAAGCTAATTCCTTGTTCTCACAACTATTCATCTCCTTAATCTCAAATGATGGTAAGAAGAATGAGCTTATGCATTTTCCATTGAGATCATATGCCTCTCCTTGATTATCTTCATAAGCACTCTGTTCTCCATGAATCCACTGAATGGAAGCTAAACCAGTGTTCAAAGTTCTGCTGACATCTCTAGCCTCCTCTTCTTGCTTAAGTTTCATTTCCTCATCAACTTCAGCATCAAGAATTAGTGAGCTCACAGAGCTTGAATCTTTTGGTGGCATGGAGGGCAAAGAGAGCTGAACCAATTTGGACTCTATGGTTTCCAAATGTGAGGATAATTTCTCATGCAAAACTGTAGTCTTGTCAGCCATTTCTCTCATCATCTTGCCAAAATTAGTATCATGCATTTGTTGGCCTTCCAAGATTTGATGGAGAACCTTTCTTTGTTCCTTATCTTGGTGTTGCTCATGAACTAAGCTAACTCCTTTTTGTTGCACACTTATGAGCTTTTCCAATTTATGTTGCAGGTCTTTCCATGTAGAGTCTTCAAATGATCCTTTTAGGGATGTTGGATCATGTCTTTCATTGTAGCTTGCATCACTCTTAGCCAAGTTCTCAACAAGTAGCTCTCCTTGTTCCATGGTGAGGCTGACAAAACTCCCTTTGCTTGCAACATCCAATGTCCATTTGTGCTTCTTATCAACTCCCCAATAGAAAATGCTAAGGATAGCTTCTTTCTTGAATCCATGATGTGGACAATCTTGAGTGTATCCTCTAAGTCTCTCCCATGCCTCATGAAATGTCTCATGGATGTCTTGTTTGAAGCTTAAGATGTCTCTCCTCATCTTGACTGTTTTATGTATGGGATAGAACTTTAGAAGGAAGACCCTTTTGCAATCATCCCAAGATTTTACCAAATGAGATGGTATAGCTCTCTCCCATTTGTGTGCCTTTTCTCCAAGTGAGAATGAAAATAAAATGAGCTTGATACTATCATCTGTCACACCTTCAATCCTAAATGTGTTGCACAACCTCTCAAAGCAGTCCAAATGCTCATAAGGATTTTCCATTCCTAACCCCAAAAACTTAGAGCATTGAATCAACCTTATAATCCTTGGCTTGATCTCATAGGCATTTGCTTCTATTGGAGGAGGATGAATTCCATGACTTAGCCCATGATAGTGAGGAGTATCAAAGCTCCCAATTGTTGGCTTGTTCTCTTGAGATTGGGTAGGAGTGGATACCAATGCTTGAGGTTGTGGAGTTTTAAGAAGAGTTGATACCAATTCTTGAGGTTGTGGAGCTTTAAGAATGCTTCTTTGGATGTCCATCTCCAACACCTCAAGTGATTTTGTCTTCCCATTTCTCTTCTTTTTGGTTTGGTACCTTTGAAAGCACAAGAGAATCAAGGAACACAAGTTAGTAGCTATAAAGAAGAATGAATTCATCATCTTTACAAGAGATGAGAAAACAAGGTAAAATAACAGCTTAGTCTCAAATAGATTCAAACTCCTAATGGCTAATGCTAAACCCCAATGGCAACGGCGCCAAATTGATAGTAGGATTTTGCAATCACTTTCAATTACTCAAACCTACTCATGTCATTGTAGTATTTGAGATTCAATCCAAAGGGGTAGAGATTAACACACCAAGAGTACATGAAACTATCTAATCTAAGCACAATCAATGAGTTTGAGAGTTATCTAGTTATCAACCTACAATAACAATTTCAAAACAAGTGAAATCAAACACCAAAAACAGAGCAAGCAAACAAAAGATAAGAGATTGAACAAATAAATAAAAGACTAAGCCTTTGGGTTAAGGTAATTGACTTGGGTGATCAAATGTCAATCAATGAGGCTAATACAACAACAATGCTGATCCTTTAACCTAAGATCACTAATTTAGCTAACCCATTCTCATGGCATTAACCCTATGCTATCAAGCAATCAACATCAACTCTCATTGGTCAATCACAAGTATAACATGCACTTACACAAGTCTTAATAGTCACTAAGAATCCTAACATCAACTCTCATTGGTTAGGCAAACTAAGCACTTAAGGGTTTCATTCAGGCATTTCAACAAACACTTTTAATGCATGAGAAAACCTAAGGTCTAGATTATGAGAGATCAATTCAAATCTAGCATTAAACACAACCCATAAGCAAGGATCTTCTAGATTAAGCCCTAAACCTCATTAATCAACACTTAAACACCCTAATCTACTTAACCCAAAAACTTAGAAAATGACTACTCACTAATCATCTTGATAAACACAAAACCCATGATGGATATGTGCATAATCAAGAGATAAACAAGGAGAAAGAAAGAAATAAAGAAGAAGAACAAAGAATGAAAGAGAAAATTGCAATAAACTCAAGAATTACAAAATGTGTTTTCCAGTTTCGTCTAGGGTTCAAGGATAGATAATAGATTAGGTTCACATCCTATTTATAGTTGAACATAAGAAAAACCCTAAATTCACACAGCGACCTATTTCCTCTCGGTGTATCACGTCGGTGTACGCACAGCGACCTGATTCTTATCGGTGCATCAAGTCGGTATTTGCCATCGGAACCTTGTAGCCTTCGAAACACGCAGCGACCTGATTCTCTCGGTGGATCGTGTCGGTGTAGCCGCAGCGACCACATTCTTCTCGGTGCATCACCCCGCTGTGGGAAAAATGTGCTGAAAACTTCATCTTTCTTGGCTTATCTCCACTCTATCTCCTTCAAATCCACTAGATAGCCACTCCATGACCTAATAGAGACATATGCAAGAATGTACAACCTAATAATGCCTAAATGCAAGTAAAAATTATAAAAAAAGTATATACAAATGGGGATTAAAATCACTAAAATCTATACATATCACTGACTCTAATTGAAATAACAAAAGACTAAAATAATTATAAGATTCAAGGTACGAACCTCCCCCAGACTTACTTCACACCGTCTCGGTGTGAAAATAATCTAGAGAAAGCTTCGAGAAAACTCACATGAGTCGGCAGGAAGAACACCATGGCAGAGCAGGTGCTCCGGAACAGAAGTGGGTGCTTGCCTCCTTTTCTCGCCTCCGTCTTGTTTTTCTTTCTTTTTTTTTTTTTTTTTTAATCTGAAACAGAGAAAACCAAAACCAAAAATCAAAAGCAAAAATAAATAAAATATAGAAACTTACCAGTGGGTTGCCTCCCACTCAGCGCTTGGTTTAAGTCACTAGCTTGACTTGGTGCCATGTATCAATCAGGTTGGGCTTGAGAGCTTGCTCCAAAACAAACTCCATAATCAGGCATTCTCATGTTCAGAACCGTACTCAGCATTCCATTCGCAATACCAATACCCTTCTCTTTCAATTCTGATGGAAGAATAGCTCTAACTCTATAGAAAGGTTTAGGACGACCTTTGCACTTTACCTTGTAATCAACCGAATCTCCATCACATCCTTGAGGGATCAAAATCAATTGAGGACCTCCCGTAATCTTTCTGCACTGCACGTTTTGTTGCGTCTTTGTCTTTTGCTTAAGCTTCCCGGGTGGTGGAGCAGGTGCTCGCGGGATCGGAGGACGTGCTTCTTCTATATCCACTGCTGAGATGCAAGAGGCGCGTGTGGTGGTTCCTATGGGAACGACTTTGTAGAAGACCTTCTTGTCAATCTTGGAAAAACAGACTCGCTTATTCGGCATATCGATGACTGCACCCACTATAGCCATGAATGGTCTTCCAAGAAGTAAGGGCATGCCATAACCTTCTCGCATTTCCACGACCTGAAAATCAGTTGGAACTAGGCAATCCCCTATTCGGACAGGTAGATCGTGAATACTGCCAGACGATGTTGATGAGTACGAGTTTGCAAATTGAAGAGTCATATGACTAGGCTTTACCTCCGAAATTTTCAACCTCTCTGCAATTTCCTTCGACATGAGATTAACAGAAGACCCAGAATCACAAAGAGCGTCCTTGAATTCAATTCCAACAATGGAGCATGGGACCAAGAACTTCCCAGGATCTTCAGCCTTAGACAATACCTTCAATGGTGGTGGAACTGGATAAGGCACCTTAGGAGTGTAAACCCTCGCTGGAAGATTTTCTGCAGGTTTGGTGGGAGCATCTCGGGGGAGCATGTGCTCTGGGGTAGCGAGCAGGTGCTCTGTCGGAGAGTTGGGGTGCTCTGTTGTGTCGTCTTCGAGAATATCAACGGATGAGGTTGATATGTATAGATTTTAGTGATTTTAATCTTCATTTGTAGATGCTTTTTATAGTTTTTGCTTGCATTTATGCATTATTAGGTTGTACATTCTTGCATATGTCTCTATTAGTTCATGGAGTGGCTATCTAGTGGATTTGGAGGAGATAGAGTGGAGATAAGCCAAGAAAAATGAAGTTTTCAGCACATTGTTCCCACAGCGGGGTGATACACCGGGAGGAAATACGTCGCTGTCACACACCGACGTGATACACCGAGAGAATCAAGTCGCTGCGTGTTTCGAAGGCTACAAGGTTCCGTCGGCATACACCGATGTGATGCACCGAGAGGAAATAGGTCGCTGTCACACACCGACGTGATACACCGGGAGGAAATAGGTCGCTGTGTTGATACACCAACCAAATTTAGGGTTTTTCTTATGTTCAACTATAAATAGACTTCTTAAGGGGAGAAAAAACGTGAAGCTACCTAAGCTTAGTTTTCTTGATATTTCTCTTTGCTCTTTGTCTAAACTCTTTGCAATCTTGATTTTATATAAATATTGTTTATATTTCTTATTGTCTTCTCTTCTTCTAACATGAATCTCCTTGGATTAGAGATAATCTCTTGGGTTTTCATGGCTATTAGTGAGTAAACCTTTTTGAGTTCATGGATTGGGTAGATTAAAGGTGATTAGGAGGTGATTAGAGTTTGTTGGTGCTTATTTATTTGTTTCATTCTCTTTAGGTTGATCTTAATGCTAGATTAGAGGCAAAATCTCTTTTCTAGAACTTAGGTTTTTTCTTGCACTAAAGGTGTTTGATGAAATGTCTGAACCAAATCTTTAGAGAGCTTTGCATGCTTAGCCAATGAGAGTTGATGCTAGGCTACTTAGTATGTTATTAGGACTGAATTTAATGCATGCTAGACTTGTGGTTTCCAATGAGAATTGATGTCATTACTTGTCTTGCATAGAGTCATTGCCATGAGAGTGGATTGATTTGCATAAGTGTTCTTAGGCTTAGGAAGGTTCTTCATTTTAGTATTTAGCATTCTCTAATCACCAATTGATCACCTAAATATCATTGACCTTGATCCATGAGCTTATTACTTCTTTATCATTTTCATTTGTTTCTTTTTCTTTTGTTTCACTTAGGTTGTTAGTATATATTCACATCCTTATCATTGATCTTAGATTAAATAGCTTCATATAATCTTGGTGTTGTTAATATCTACCCCTTTGGATTGAATCTCAAATACTACAATGACATGAGTAGGTTTGAGTAATTGAAAGTGATTGCAAAATCCTACTATCAATTTGGCGCCGTTGCCATTGGGGTTTAGCATTAGCCATTAGGATTTTGAATCTATTTGAGACTAAGTTTTCTTTATTGCATTTTGTTACTAAGTTTCTTTCAAGTGTTTGTTCTTCTTGCTAGGCACAATCACAAGGGAGAAAGCATGGCTTCAGATATGACTTCCATGTTGAAGGCTTTATTAGAAGCTCAAGAGAGAGAGATTGCTTGGAATCCCACTAGTCATCATGGTTTTGAAAGCTCATCCACTTACCAAGGAGAACTCCTCATTGAGAACTTTTCTCAAGTGAACCAATATGGATATGGTGAGAGATGCCAATCTTGGATCATGGAGGATCACCATGTAGCAACATATCCTTCCCCAATCTCTATAGAAGAAGAGAATCACAACTTGTTGAAGTTGATTTTGGAAGGACAAGAGGAGTTGACCAAGAGTATGAGGCACCAATCTTGGAACATGGAAGATTCCCATGGAGAAGCTTATTCTTCCCCAATCTCAATAGAAGAAGAGAATCTCAACTTGCTGAAGTTGGTTTTGGAAGAGCAAGAACAGTTTAACAAGAGCTTGAGTATGTTTTCTGCTGATGCGAGGGATTGGAATCAAGGCTCAAATGTTGCTTCACCAACACATGAAGAAGATGCTAAAATCAAGGATGAATTCCTACAAGAAGCTGAGAAGACTGTGGAAGAATTTGAATTGCTTCTTGGTTGTAAGGTTGATGAAAATCTTGTGATAAGGTATGAAGATCCTTGTGAAGATAGTTTGGTGGCTGAATGCATGAACAATGCAAGGATGCACATGCAACTCATATTCCAGCAGGAAACAAAGGGTACAAAGCCTAAGGAGAAAGAAGAGATTCACATTGAGGAAGTCACTAAAGAGGGTGAAACAAAAGCATCTCCAATGGCACAACCCTTTGACAAGCATCTTGGTATACTCGCCACCTATGAAGTGAGCTTTGATGATCTATGGAAGGTACTATTTGAGGAGGTTAGGATGAAAGAGTTTAGGGGATGGTTCTATGATGAATATGATCCTGGTGATCCAAGGCCTTGCCACACTTCTCTCTCAAAAAGTGGAAGGAAAGTCAAGCTTAGTGACTTTAAACAAGCTCACTTGGGAGGAAGTCCCATGAATATCCTTTTGTACATAGTTTTCAATTTTTTTATATCTTCTTTTCAGTGCTGTTTTTATCTCTTCAGTCTTGTAGAGTTGGTCAATGCTGTAAACACCAAGTTTGGGGGAGCTTCCAAGTTCCACTCAACTCTCACTTGCCCTCTCCAGCTCAGTCCACTTCAGGTAACACTCCATCCCCTGCTTTTCATTTTGTTTTCTTTTGTGTTTAGGTCTTCTCTCTCAAGTCTACTCTCACACAAGGGACTGTGTGAAGTAAGTTTGGGGGAGAGGCCTAGTATCTGACCATGTGTTTTCTTTTGGTTTCTTCATTGGGTCTCATTTGCATTGTACATAGTTAAGTTTGTTTAAGACCCCAAAAATTTGAAAAAAAAAAAGTTTTCAAAAATACAAAAAAATGCATTTAGATCATCATCTTTCTTTTGATTTTAGGATTGAGTCTAGTTTCATTCTAGGTTGCATTTGCATATGCATAGTGGATGATGATGAATTTGCCTTGTAGGAGTTCACATTGGAGATTGAGAATAATGCCCTTGTTAGTAGTTATAAGTTGCTTGGACTTGCTTTAAGAAAAAGGAAAATTCATTGCTAGATAAGCTTGCCTTGAAAACTCATATCATTGTGAACCTTGAATGATCTCCAAAGCATCCTTATGAACTAATTGGCATTAAATTGAATCTAATTTTCTTGCTAAGGGGCTTGAAATGCATTTTCTTGGATAAGGCTTGGGTTTTCTTTTCCATTTGCCACTCTTATGCTAACCCAAGCATTGCTCCTATCCCTTGAACCCTGAATCTCCTTTCTAGACCAACATTAATTTTTTTGAGTGAGGCCTTTTCCTTGATAGCATTTACATGTGCAAAAACTTGAGAGTATTGGGGATGACAAAGGTTGTTCTTCATTTTGGCTAGCTATAGAACCTCATTAAGCTAGCAATTAGGTGGGAAGTGAGATGAGAAGGTGTTTAAGGATGTGTTATGTTGAGATTTGGGGAGTGAAATGAAGGGAAATGAATAAGTTTATGAAAGAAAAGAGAGTCTCTAGGGAATCATTCAAGAAAAGTGAGAAGAGTAAGCTCTAAATAAATTAAAAAAAAAAAGAGAAAGAGATAGCCCCCCCTAAGTATTAAGAGATATCAAAGGAAGAAAGAAGCATAGAGGGGAATAAAAAAAAAGAGTTAAATGAAGAAAGAGCTGAGTGAAAGCATGATCAAAGTATTCCCTAGATGGCTAGCAAAGGAAATGGGACTTCATTGGGTGAGAGATATTCTTTTTGGGAAGTTTGGGTTTGATTAGTGAAAGATTGATATGCTTCAAAAGAGTAGAAGATTTGGATCATTTCTAGGAATGGGTAGAGCAATGAGGATCAACCTTTGTATGCATAAGTTGTTCCCTTTCTTAGATAGATTTTGTGCAATGTCAAATGCTCCTTGTTTTGAGAGTTAGCCACCCAAAAGAGAAATTCTCAAGCCACAAAAAAAAAAGCCTTAACCCAAACCAAAGGAGAATGATTGACACTCCCTTAGCAAGACTGCACTTAAACACTTTAATGAATGTAAAAGGTTGCTTTGGCTTGATTGCATGAGTTCCATTTGATATCTCTAGTTCATGCAATTTATAACTACTTGTAAGGACCTTAGGCTGAATCTCTTGTGTGAATTTTGTGGTTCTGAATCCACACCTTCAAATATCTCTCTCATTCTTTTCTTTAGCTTTGCTTGAGGACAAACAAAGGATAAGTTTGGGGGAGTTGATATGTATAGATTTTAGTGATTTTAATCTTCATTTGTAGATGCTTTTTATAGTTTTTGCTTGCATTTATGCATTATTAGGTTGTACATTCTTGCATATGTCTCTATTAGTTCATGGAGTGGCTATCTAGTGGATTTGGAGGAGATAGAGTGGAGATAAGCCAAGAAAAATGAAGTTTTCAGCACATTGTTCCCACAGCGGGGTGATACACCGGGAGGAAATACGTCGCTGTCACACACCGACGTGATACACCGAGAGAATCAAGTCGCTGCGTGTTTCGAAGGCTACAAGGTTCCGTCGGCATACACCGATGTGATGCACCGAGAGGAAATAGGTCGCTGTCACACACCGACGTGATACACCGGGAGGAAATAGGTCGCTGTGTTGATACACCAACCAAATTTAGGGTTTTTCTTATGTTCAACTATAAATAGACTTCTTAAGGGGAGAAAAAACGTGAAGCTACCTAAGCTTAGTTTTCTTGATATTTCTCTTTGTTCTTTGTCTAAACTCTTTGCAATCTTGATTTTATATAAATATTGTTTATATTTCTTATTGTCTTCTCTTCTTCTAACATGAATCTCCTTGGATTAGAGATAATCTCTTGGGTTTTCATGGCTATTAGTGAGTAAACCTTTTTGAGTTCATGGATTGGGTAGATTAAAGGTGATTAGGAGGTGATTAGAGTTTGTTGGTGCTTATTTATTTGTTTCATTCTCTTTAGGTTGATCTTAATGCTAGATTAGAGGCAAAATCTCTTTTCTAGAACTTAGGTTTTTTCTTGCACTAAAGGTGTTTGATGAAATGTCTGAACCAAATCTTTAGAGAGCTTTGCATGCTTAGCCAATGAGAGTTGATGCTAGGCTACTTAGTATGTTATTAGGACTGAATTTAATGCATGCTAGACTTGTGGTTTCCAATGAGAATTGATGTCATTACTTGTCTTGCATAGAGTCATTGCCATGAGAGTGGATTGATTTGCATAAGTGTTCTTAGGCTTAGGAAGGTTCTTCATTTTAGTATTTAGCATTCTCTAATCACCAATTGATCACCTAAATATCATTGACCTTGATCCATGAGCTTATTACTTCTTTATCATTTTCATTTGTTTCTTTTTCTTTTGTTTCACTTAGGTTGTTAGTATATATTCACATCCTTATCATTGATCTTAGATTAAATAGCTTCATATAATCTTGGTGTTGTTAATATCTACCCCTTTGGATTGAATCTCAAATACTACAATGACATGAGTAGGTTTGAGTAATTGAAAGTGATTGCAAAATCCTACTATCAATTTAAATTGATACACGACTTTTTAGGTCCTGTGACTCAATTCCTCAAGTCTAAAATCATGTCATTGAAGTACAAGAGGTTATCAATCCAATCCATAGGCTAAGGAACACCCAAGATGCAGAAAACTCGCTAAGCTAAGCCTAACATGTAAATGAGAATCAAATCTAACAACCTAAGATGAACAAGAAATGAAAACTAACAATCTAAAGCAAACACAAAAGCAGGGTTCAAGACTAAAGAAATTAATGATATAGGAAGATCCAAGAATGATAAAAGATGCTTCATAAAACATATAGCAATGCTAATTCCTAGGCATAGAATTCAAGGAAGATAGATTAACCCAATCTCTTGGTGAAAATCTCTTTGCTAAATACCTAACCAAGAACTAATTCTCATTAGTGATTAGATAGCTAACAAGCAAGAAAAACCAATTCTATAATGCCAAAATGCTCCCTAAACATCTAATCTCTTAGGCTAGGATGAACAAATCCTCTAAATGACCAATCAGCATTTCATCAAACACTTGGTAGGCATAAGATAAAGCTAAAATCCTAAGCAAGCTTTATCAAGGCTAGCCTAGTATTAAGCACATCAAATAGAGAGGAATATTGTATTAAGAGCACAAGCAATCAAGAATTAAACATAAAACTCCCTTAATCTACCTTAGTCTCAAACCCCAAAAAGAAGAAGAAGAACAAGAAAGCAAGGACTAAAAAGATTAAAGATTGAAGAAGAGGAAAGCATAAATAAATATATACAAATGATCCAATCTCTCATCCCAAAAGTAATTGTTCTAAGATCTATGAAGAAACCAAAGCACAAGCTTTGGGGGCAAGAGAAAGGATGAAGAGAAGTGTTTTTAGGTCAAGAGTATTTATAGGAAAACCCCAAATTCGTCCTGTCAAAGTCGTGCAGCGACCTATTTCCTCTCGGTGTATCACGTCGGTGTGTGACAGCGACCTATTTCCTCTCGGTGTATCACGTCGCTGCATGTCTTCGGACTTGGTTTCTCTCGATTCTTGCACCGATGTGATTTGGTCGCTGTGTCATCCCGCTGCGTCATAGCTGTCTAAATCCTCTCGGTGTATCAGGTCGCTGTGGGAACAATGTGCTGAAATCTTCATCTTTCTTGGCTCTTATGCTTGGTTCTTCATGTCCACATCATTCACCACTCTCCAAGTGTTCTTTATAGCTCCATTTAGACCTGAAATAGACTCCAAACCATGCAAAATATGCAATGCCTAGTCTAAAACCCAACATCTCTAAGATGAATGCAAAAGTGAACAAAACATGATGAATGAATGCATGAAAGGATACAAAACCTAAACTAAATGCATGCTAAAACAAGGTAAAATGTGAGATTATCAACTCCCCCACACTTAGCTCTTGCTTGCCCTCAAGCAAGTGTGAACATGGTTGAAGAGAAGTTTGAAAATTGGAGCTATTTGATTTGAAAGATGTCAATAATAAAAATCAAATCATTGTCCAAGTTAATGATTCTGAAATGCAAATGATGCTTGTTCTTACTGAAAATCTAGCCACACTCATCACAAACATATACAAAAAATACTCAAGCCTATCTTACACAAGCAATCACATCATCCAATCTCTTTAACATTCAATTAACTCATCAACCAAGTGGATCATGCTTATGCAAATCTTGTGTTTCATTTGGCTAAGGACAAGGCTTTTGAGGAAAAGATAACCTCAAACAATTTCAAACTGGTTATATTTAAGTGCAAGGGTTCTCTCAAGAAAATAGAATGAGCTTTGGTAAAATGCTAAGGGTAAAGAACAACTTATGCATACAAAGGTAAACTCCCATCTACCCCAAAAAACCCATAAGTGATCTAAACTCCCTTGCTTCTCCCCAAAACCAATCCTATTCTACCCTTTTTCTTGAAGCTTTTTGCTTCTTTGATCTCATTCTTCTTTCTCCTTTTTGGAGCTTCCTTGATGGTGCATCTTCTTCTTTGATTCTTCTTTGAATCTTCTTGGTGGTTTGGCCATTTCTTCCTTGCTTTTGCTCTTCTTTAATTTGCTGGTGTTCTCCTTGCTAGCTTTGGACACCTTCTTCATTTGCATAGAGCTTTTAATGATTAGCCAAACTTCCCAAGGTTACTTATGTGCACTCCTTTTCCTTTGCTTTCTCTTTTCCTTCTTCACTTGATAACCCAATAAAAAATAAAAAAAATCCCAAAGCCATCCCTTATTAACCAAGACATCCTAGCCTATCTAGCTCAAGAGGGTGAGCTAGTTCTACAATGGAATGGTCCCTTTGTAGTTCTAACCCAACACTTTTTACTAAGCTCATTCCTTGAAGAAAAGGCCTCACAATCACTCACAAATAATTTTTGGCTTGAAAAAGAAGTTTGGTTAATGGCAGGGAAATCTACTTGGACTAGCAAGAGGGGACAAAGAAGGGAGAAAGAAAGCACAAGTATGTGTAAGGTATCCATGAAAACACTTTCAATGCATAAGACATGATAATTCAATATTCAAATTATGGTTTTAGTAAATAGAGACTGAATTCAGATCATGCAAGCTTCATCAAGACAAGAGTATCAAGCAAAGAATTCCAAGTGTGGTTCAAACTTCAATTCAAACTTGACCATAACATCAAAGAACTAACAACTTAGGCAATGAAGTGATTTCAAAAATTAACATCTCTCAAAGGCAAACATCATGCTCAAATTTTCAAATGCATGAAACCTAAATGCAAATGCAACTAGATGCAATCCTAAAGTGCAAGATGCAGCTAGATGATCACTCAAAATTTTTAAAAATTTCAATTTTTTCCAAAAAATCTCAATTTTTTGCAATTATGAGAGATATGCAAGAGATGAATGACAAAACTTGAAAGAGAATTGTTAGTATCACACCCTCCCCCACACTTAAATTACACAGTCCCTGTGTAATCCACTGTGTAATAAAAATGCAAGAGGAGCCAACAATTCAAAAATTAAGAGAAGAAGAAAATAGGAAAAGTGCAAAGGTATTGGAGTATACCTCAAGGTCTTGTAATGGAGGAGGATATTCGTCCGAGATGGTCTTTCAGTGTAATCGCCATTGGGAGAGTAATTTGGTGCATGGACAAGCCATCAAACAGAGCAGAAATGTCTGGTTTGTACTCAGCATGTGGCTTACCAATTTTTTGGCCATGATCGGTGCACCAGCTCTTTTAATAAGCTATTGTCAGCTCCTTGGCGTTGCCCACCTTTGTTGAACTATTTGAGACCTCTTGAAACCTGAAACACTAAACAAAAGAAATCAATAGCATAAGGAAGAAATGTTACAAGGGATAGCCATGGAACTACCTTCCAAGTGTGCTTGTTTATAGTCACAAAGCTTGACTTTTGGCCTAGTCTAAGCAAGAAATCAAACTCAAATGCCTTTAACACAATGAACGGGCAACGGCGCCAAATTGATACACGACTTTTTAGGTCCTGTGACTCAATTCCTCAAGTCTAAAATCATGTCATTGAAGTACAAGAGGTTATCAATCCAATCCATAGGCTAAGGAACACCCAAGATGCAGAAAACTCGCTAAGCTAAGCCTAACATGTAAATGAGAATCAAATCTAACAACCTAAGATGAACAAGAAATGAAAACTAACAATCTAAAGCAAACACAAAAGCAGGGTTCAAGACTAAAGAAATTAATGATATAGGAAGATCCAAGAATGATAAAAGATGCTTCATAAAACATATAGCAATGCTAATTCCTAGGCATAGAATTCAAGGAAGATAGATTAACCCAATCTCTTGGTGAAAATCTCTTTGCTAAATACCTAACCAAGAACTAATTCTCATTAGTGATTAGATAGCTAACAAGCAAGAAAAACCAATTCTATAATGCCAAAATGCTCCCTAAACATCTAATCTCTTAGGCTAGGATGAACAAATCCTCTAAATGACCAATCAGCATTTCATCAAACACTTGGTAGGCATAAGATAAAGCTAAAATCCTAAGCAAGCTTTATCAAGGCTAGCCTAGTATTAAGCACATCAAATAGAGAGGAATATTGTATTAAGAGCACAAGCAATCAAGAATTAAACATAAAACTCCCTTAATCTACCTTAGTCTCAACCCCAAAAAGAAGAAGAAGAACAAGAAAGCAAGGACTAAAAAGATTAAAGATTGAAGAAGAGGAAAGCATAAATAAATATATACAAATGATCCAATCTCTCATCCCAAAAGTAATTGTTCTAAGATCTATGAAGAAACCAAAGCACAAGCTTTGGGGGCAAGAGAAAGGATGAAGAGAAGTGTTTTTAGGTCAAGAGTATTTATAGGAAAACCCCAAATTCGTCCTGTCAAAGTCGTGCAGCGACCTATTTCCTCTCGGTGTATCACGTCGGTGTGTGACAGCGACCTATTTCCTCTCGGTGTATCACGTCGCTGCATGTCTTCGGACTTGGTTTCTCTCGATTCTTGCACCGATGTGATTTGGTCGCTGTGTCATCCCGCTGCGTCATAGCTGTCTAAATCCTCTCGGTGTATCAGGTCGCTGTGGGAACAATGTGCTGAAATCTTCATCTTTCTTGGCTCTTATGCTTGGTTCTTCATGTCCACATCATTCACCACTCTCCAAGTGTTCTTTATAGCTCCATTTAGACCTGAAATAGACTCCAAACCATGCAAAATATGCAATGCCTAGTCTAAAACCCAACATCTCTAAGATGAATGCAAAAGTGAACAAAACATGATGAATGAATGCATGAAAGGATACAAAACCTAAACTAAATGCATGCTAAAACAAGGTAAAATGTGAGATTATCAGAGGTTGATGCTACAGCGCGTGCTGTACGGTCGTATGCACCATCGTTTTTACGGACACCTTGATTTCCACCGAGCAGGTGCTCGCCGGGTGGGAGCATGTGCTCCGAGGTCGCCTCTTTTTCTTTTGCCGATTTTGGAGATGAAGCTGCAGATGCGTGTAGTGTCTTTCCACTGCGCAATTCGATTGCATTGACGAATTCTGCCTTAGGTTTTTCAACCTTCCCAGGAAGAATTCCTGATGCCTCAGCAGTTTGACCAATCTGAATCTCAAGCTCCTTCATGTGAGTGCACACAGCTTCAAACTTACTGTTGAGATCATTGTACATGCTGTCCATCTTGACATCGACCTCATGAGCAGATTTCTGTTGGTTTAGTAAAACCAAATGCATAAGGGACTTCAGCTCGTCTTGGGAGTTAGACGCCTGAGCTTGAAAGCTCTGATCCTCCACATAACCTCCATTTACGTAGTTCACCTCTGCGTGAGTCCCTGGTGTCCTCTTAGTCGATTCAGCGATTTGTGAAATCTGAGTGTCGAGCTGCTTCATGTGAGTCCACACAGCCTCATACTTCCCATTAAGATCGACATACATTGTTTCAACCTTGGAGTTGATCTCAGCCGCAGATTTTTGCTGTCCTGTCAGTAGTTGTTGCATCATGTCCTTCAGCTCGTCTTGAGAGCCGGTTGCTGAAGATGAAGGCTGCGGATTTGCGAAAGACTGTCTCGGTTGGACCCCTGCTTGGAAACGGTTCTGATTTGGAACGAATGGCTGGTTCTGGTAGTTGTTGGAGTAGTGCTTCTGAAAACCAATCTGATTCTGGCCTCCTTGCTTAGGGTAAACCTGATCTTGCGGATTCTCCATATTAGTGCTCCTATAGGACGAATTCGGATGGGTATTGAAACCCTGAGTGTTGAATCCGTGGTTCTGTCCAAATCCTTGCCCATTCACGTAATTGACCTCCCTTTGATCATCACCGGTTCCTTCATTCTCATCCACAAAGTGGACCGATTTCTGGTTTCCCTTCAAGAGAAGGTTAACCTTGGCTGCAAGCTCCGCAATTTGCTTGGACTCCACGCTGTTGACCTTCTTCCTATCGTACTCTGGACTCTTGTTGCTGGAACTCGCGGAAAGGTTCTCAATCAGCTCTATAGCTCCTTCCTTTGATTTGGTGTAGAAATCTCCATTGCTGGCGGCATTGAGGGCGTTTCTGTAGTCCCATTCTACTCCATCATAGAAAGTACTGAGCAGCTGCTCATCGCTGAAACCGTGGTGAGGGCACTCACGCTTATACTCTTTGAATCGCTCCCACGCTTCATTGAATGTCTCGCCGGGATGTTGCTCGAATGAGGAAATCTTGTTCCTCAAGGCTGCGGTCTTGGACTTAGTGTAGAATTTGTCCAAGAAAGCTGATCTCGCATCAGCCCAAGTCGCCAAAGACCCTGGTGGTAAAGACTTTAACCACCGTGATGCTTTTCCCGCAAGAGAGAAGGGGAAAAGCTTGCACTTCAAGAAATCTGGAGGCACACCATTGGAGCCGGTTGTGCTACAGATCTCTTCGAAGTTCTCGATGTGATCCATCGGAATCTCAGCAGGCAAGCCGTGAAAGAGGTGCTGCTTCACGAGTGCAATCATCTGAGGCTTGATCTCATAATCTTGCCTTTGAATGGTCGGAGGGATGATCGCGGCTCGGTTTTCATAGTAGGCGTGTGCTGCATCTTTGTCTCCGAAAGCAGGCTGTTGCACGAGCTGCCTTTCTTGTTGCAAACGCAGCTGCTCCATGGCTGTCTGAAGTTGTTGCAGCTGAGCCGCAATGGCGTTGTGGTCGCCCATCTCTCGAGTGTCGGTGTCAGACGTTTCTGGTTCCGGAACAGGCGTGTTGCGTCTCTGCCTGTTCTCTCGTTCTCTCCTTGCTAGCTCTTCGTTTGTCAAGCTCTCAAGATTTTCGTTGTTTTTGCTTCTTGTGCTCCTTGTGGACATGCACCTGAAACACAAAAACAAAGAAGAAAAGAAAACGAGTTCAATAAAGTTCTTAGTCTAATGATTCAGCCGTAAACCAAAGGTGAAAATTTGCTCCCCGGCAACGGCGCCAAAAACTTGATACACAGGTTTTAAACCCTATTTCCTACTGCAAGTGCACAGCAAATCAGAGTAGTACTTAGGGGTCGATCCCACGAAGACCAAGTTCACACTATGGTTTAATAAGCTAAAATCAAGAGCTAAGAGATTCAATATGGGGTTGTAAGAAATCGTGACTAGCAAGAAACAATAAAATCGGTTTGTAAATAATATTAAAACAAGCGTTAGGTCAAGGCAATTCGCAGGAGATTCAGAGCAAAGGTCAAACAACTATTCAGGCGATTATTAAGAACAAGTCTAGAACTCAAACACTAAGGTAATATTAATCCACTCTCGTGGTACTAATACCTTTATCTAGCAACCTAAAAAATCCTAACTCTCGTTGGTATCAGAATCGCAGATAAGCATTATTGGTTAGGTTTGATTTGTTCACAATTCTCCAATACATCTACTCTCGCAGGTAATGAATAAATTGCTCATCTAGATCTCTTCTAGCAACCTAGCAACTCTCGCTGTCTAGATAAACCTAAGATCATGGAATCAAGTGATCAAATCGATCCAAGCAATAAGAACCACCTAGATGAAGACTATCGATTTTGATATCCTATTTGTGTTCAACCCTAGCTCATGAATTCCCTTGAAAACCTTAACCTAACTAATAGATCTACTCAGACATAATCAAAGAAGAAAGCAAAACAATGAAATAAAAAGACTGCATTGAAATCGATATTAAAAAGAATAGGGTTCAGAAATCTTCTCAGAATTGTGGCAGATATCTTCTCCCTTTTACAAGTAGAAATCTAAAAACTTGAAAACTAAAAGCTAAGAAGTAGAAAATAAAAGATAGGATTATTCCAAAACCTAAACTAAAGGGGAGTATTTATATAAGAAGGCATAGGCGGCAGGAAGGGTGGCTGCTTCCTTTTAAAGTCGGCAGGATTAGGTTAAGTTGTCTCCTTTTAATTCTCTTCCGCGGCGAGCATGTGCTCACTTGGTGGCCGATATTTGCGAGCATGTGCTCGCCGATTGGAGTTGGTGATAATTTGCAGGATTTTCCTTCTTTTCTTCAATTCTTGTTCTTTTCTGTTCCAAAGGTCCCAAATGCTCCAAACTCCAATAACAGCTCCAAAGCTACCTAAAATCTCCTGAAATAAACTCAAAAACTCTAAAAAGCAATTAGATAATAAGGTTAGTTTGGGTCAAAATCCCAACATATCAGTTTGCTTTTTGTAGACAAAGCAAAAAAAAAGAGTACACGAGTTCACTTATGAATTTCCATCGACCAATTTGCGCTTTCAGACATGAATTAATATCTACATTTGTGTTTGGTGGTAATCAATCGAAGAATGATCAAAACTCACATTTTCCCACAAGTACATTCATTAGCATAAACCGACAATGTCAATTGAGTTAGTTGTAAGAACCATCTGAAGCACTACCAGCGAAAAGAAGAGAAGAGAACGTAAGCTATCTTCAACTTTATATCATAAGAAGTATGTATAAATAAATGTCCAGCTGCTCTGCTTCAAAAGGTTTAGAGACATACCCATCCATTCCACACTTTAGACATGCCTCATGCGTTGCTTGAATCACGTCTGCCGTTGTTGCTAATACCGGAAGATGCCAACTTGATTTGTTACCTTCCTCTGCTGTCAAAGCCTCCCCACTCGTAAATCTCTTGTTCATCTCCTCTTCCACATCTCGTATTCTCCTCGTAGCCTCAAATCTGCAGAAAGAGACGGACAAAACATCTCAAGTTTCTATTACATCTCAAGACGGACAAAACATCTCAAGTTTATATATATATATATATATATAATGTTTCAAGTTTCCGTATGTTTTGCTTTTTTTATCTCACAACATTGTTGTTTATGTTTAAACTTATAAAGGGTTTGATAAGTTACTTTAATTTTTTAACTGCAATTTGATACCATTTGTATTGTACAACTTTATTATTTTCTTATATATATGTAAAGCCTCCAAAATTACTTCTTTATAGCTAAAAACTAAATAAATAAATAAATAAATGAAAATTTGATACACAATCAGATAAGATACTAACCAATTTAATAAGATAATAAAGAAAATTTTATCAACATATTTTATCTACATATTTGTATGAAACCTTTTTTTATAGAATCTATTGGCACAGCTCTGCATGGTGTTAACTGTAGTGAAAATTTTGACTTCATGCTGCAACACCCTAGATTTATAAAATTAATTATGCCAATAATGTTTGATTGTTTATGTAAATTATACTGAACCCGTTTGTTTTAAAACGAACTGTTACACTAATTGAAATCGAACTAGAATTACAATTTGATTTTTTTTTTGCTTTGGCATTATGGTTTTGTTTTGTTTTTCTTTTAGTCTTGCTTGGTTTGAACTTTGATTTGATAAGCAGTTTCTTTGTTAAATAAAATATATATATCTAAAGGGTATACAGAAGTATCGTTTGGTTTTTCACCAGCCGTAAGTGGTAAAATGAAGGATGATTCTGTCAGATCTCTCTGTTCTTGTTATTTCTTCTTCTTCTTTCTTTGTCCTAGTCAGATTTTTTTTTAGTCAAACTGTTTAAGATAATGAGAAGTTTCCATTTTGCAGTATGTCATTATAGTCTCTAGTTTTATGTAATTAACTAGTTATCATGTATAATAATAAATCATCGAAGTGGTTTGATTCATAAAAGGGTCCAACTGGTGTCCGTAAACACACATACTCTTTAATACCATATATTATATATGTACTCTTTTGTGTGTGTGTTTTCAAGAGCATAGACAAGTTCAAAACATTGAATATTGAGAGAGACCCATAACAGAAATTAAAGAGAAGAGAGATGAACAAGCGGGACAAACAGATCGAATCCGGTTCTGGCTCCGGCTCCGGAGGTAACCGCCGGATGTACGACTGTGACATATGCATGAGAGGTTTCACGAATCCCCAAGCCCTCGGTGGTCACAGAAACCTCCACCGCAAGGAACGAGAAAGAAACCTCTCCTCCTCCTCCTCCTCCTCTTCTTCTCACTCTTTTCCACTTTCTATTCCTCTACCGTCGCAGTCTCCCTCCTCCTTCCGAAACTACACAAACCCTAACCTACCTCCATATTTTCCGACCATTGATTCATACCATAATCAAACGTTTCAGCCACAGACTAACCCTAGCTACAATACACGACGCTTTCAAACATCATCATCACCTAGAGGAGAAGGTAACTATGCTCAAGGGGAGTTTCTTAGTCTCGATTTGAGCTTAGGGCTCGGATCCGTCAACGTCGGTAATAACTCTCAACGGTGGCTACCGGATGCCGGAGATTCTCAGCCTAAGCAAGATGATGATCTTGATCTCGATCTTCGACTCGGCGGCCACCATCATCATTAAGCTTCTACAGTTTCTCTGACGTTTGATCGATCCACGTAACTTAATGCACTTTAATTATATATATATATATCGTTGAAGTTAATATATCACCCTATAATGCATGACGTTTATAGTGTTGTCTTTAGTGTTTAATATGTTGATCTGTTGATCAAAATGTGTTTGAGTAATGATGCTTTTATCATTTAACTTTGTTTGAAGTTTAGTTTGTCTGATTCAAGACTATATTATTCTCTTGAATAACTATCTATTATTTGTAGATCTATAGATCAAATAGGTTTGAACAATGTCCTATATTTGTTTTATGAAGTTTGAGTTTGTATCATTCAAACTATTATTCTCTTAAATAATTAAAAATCAAATATGGGTTTGAGACTTTGAGTAACGTTCCTATTATGTCAGCCTGTATGAAGTTTACGTTTGTATAGTTTGAGACTATTATTCTCTTGAATATATATGGATTTGAGTAACGTTGTTCTTATTTAACGCTGTATATATGAAGTTTGGGTTTATATAATTCAAGACATATTAAACACATGAAACATTATAGATGATTATAAATTTCTTTTTAAAAATAAAGCATTGTGAATGAATTCAAATTGCAATGGGATAAACATTATATGCATTTTAATTATCGGTTGGTGACGGTAATAAATTATACCATTTGGAAAGCAATCCAAAATAGGAACACATTCTTGCAGACCCATGTGAGCTGATATGATTCATAGCCTTGACTGTTTGTAAACCAAAGTATAAAGATGCATGTGATGGTCTATATACATACATGATACACGTAACACGCATAATGGTAAGAAATAAAGAAAGGGTTGAGGAAAGTCAAATATGGGTTTAAAAGCAGGTTCATATTGCCCAGTTATAGGCCCAATGTCATTGGAAGCTGAATTCTTTTGGCATCTTGGAAATTTGGAATTAGGGTGTCAAATCAGATTATCGGTTTGGTCAACTGATTAAGAAAACAAAGAGTTTGTAATGGACTAATGGGTGTGGACTTCTGGGGGCCCAAATTAAAACAATTAAACATTATTGACAATGATTTGAAAGAAAAAAGATTTTTTTTTTTTTGTCAACTACGTCTTACGATTTAAGGAGTATTTACTTTAAAAAAAATTGAATGGTCTAGGAAATCACCACGTAAACTAATATTCAGAGTATGGTCTGTTCTAATGCATACTATTCCACTATACTTCGTGTGTAACAACGAACCTAACGAACGATACCAACAAGTCACCACCAAGCAAAGAAGCAACTTGACACGATCCTACCCGCGATGTAACGCTAATGTCATAATGTATTGTGGCTTCTTTGTAATGTTACTGTTAATAATAGGAAATGTATGTATTTGATAAATTAAAAACGTCTCTGAATTAATTGTTGGATGAATATGTTTCAACAAGCTTTTTGTTTTAAAATTCAACAACAAGGCTAATATCCATAAGTGTTTGAATGATTGTTTATACATGACACGAGGCGTTTACCAAAATGTACTATTAATTATATATAAGACAAGAACATATCTTTATTAACCAATTTTACTATGTTAAGGTAACATATCTTTATTATAACCAATGTGAGTCATGTGACCATGTTAAGGTTCATTTACAGCTAATCGGTAGAGTATTGAAATGCTTACAAATGAAAACGTACAGTAACGTCCGGCTTGACACATTAACCACAAACTTCATAAATTTACTCCTATATTTACTGCACATTCATTTTTCATTACAAAGATTTACAATCTCTAGAACTTTTTTTTTTTATATTGTTTCTGATCGTGACTCTCGTTTTATTAGTCACTTATAACGATCACTGTGGAAATTGTTGCATACAAATTTGGATATGAGTTTTGCGTATCATCCATAATCTAATAACTAGACCCGGACCCGCGCGTCGGCGCGCGGGATATGATTAATATTTTTGCAATCACACATATAATTTTATGAAAATTTTTTTCACTTTGGTGATATAATTAGAATTTATCTATATATATAAAGTAAAATAGGCTCTCTTCTCATCAAGCCACCTCATCAAGTGGTCTCTAAAAAATTTACACATCACTAATTCATTTTATTAATCTATAATTATTATTTGATTTATTTAAATAAAAACTATTTACATGATTAATTATAATTGTGCTATATATACTCTAATACCCATAATAACTATCATATTTGAATATAAACAGTTTTAAAAAGAATTTCAAAAGTCATTTCTATTGTACACCCACAAAATAAAACTCAAACTTTATATCTGAATTTTATTTAACCAAAGTCATAAAATTAGAAAATAGAAAAATCAATATACAAAATTTATAATAGAAATTTATAATTATATTTTCAAAAATAAATATTTTATTGTATGAAAAATTAATATTTTATTTTAATCACAATATCCATTAAGACCATTTATAAAACTTAATCCATTTGCAACATATATGATCCATTAAAAAAGAATATGAACATGCATGTATTATTCAAATATTTATAATTAAAATTTTGTACTTCAAAAGTAAAATTTAAATTTTGTATCTGAAAAATAAATTAAGGTATTGAATTTAACTTAACCAAAAATATTAAAATTATAAATTATAAAAATGAATATACAAACTTTTTAGTAGAAATTTAGAATAATATTTTGAAGCTTATAGAATTTTAATGAATGAATTAATACACAAGATGCCATTAATACAGAAGATTATGGTTTATGATTACTAAAATTTAATATTTAATAACCATATTAAGTTTCAGAGTTCAAAATATATAATAATTATTTCACATATAGAAACAAAGTAAATTCTGAAATATTTATTAAGAAAAAATAGAACACACCAAATCATTCAAAAGTCATTCTAAGGTCATTTGACTCATCCATATATTTCAATTTAAAAAAAAAAATTTATGTGGCATTTATGTTTCTAAATATAGCCACATGAGATTAAAGAAACTAAATGGTAGCGTTGATTATCTAGCTTAAGCCGTTCTATGAATGATACTAAATCGACTACTTTTCATACTTATTCTAAATCAGCGGTTTAACATAAAATGTAAAAGAAAAATTAAGACAAAAATTGATCATTTTTTGGAAAGTTAGAGGGTATGAATGAATTAAAGAGACAGATATACAAGAGAGAAAAACATTCTAATTATCCATATTAATATCAATTGACTGGATTTATAAAAAGTTCTATTGTATTATTAGAATCATGATAATATAAACAATAAGAAAAAATGTTTAAGAATTATATATTTAGGAGAATTTTCCTATAATGAGATAACTCTATAATTTATAACAAGAATAACAAAACTAAAAATTAAAGTTAGTGTTACTTTCAACTAAAATTAAATTAAATATTTTAAAATATTTATTAAATTCAACATATGCGTTTAAATTAAAATCATCTTGCGATTATTTATTTATCTGTTCACCCGCCCGTAGGGCGGGTTAACCCCTAGTAAAATTATTAAAAGTAAACAATTACATAAAGTTGTGAGTTTTTTTTTTATGGCTTGATTAGGAATTTAGAGAAAGAAAGTAGTTTTACAAAGCAAAAAAAATTATGACTTACATCAATGTGATTGAGAGACAAGTCAAAGTTAATTTAAAAATAGAAAATTGAAGATACTAATATTTATAAAAATGTTTATCTTAATATATTCATATTTGTTAAGATATTGGATTTCAACACTAAATTATACTTATTTCAAAATAATGTTACCATTCAAAATTGTTTTAAAGAAACTTTTTCCAATAAAGAAATTTGAAAATACTATCTTTAGTGTCATAAACATACACATAATTTAATAATAAGGTAATCAGTTATTATGTCTTCAATTTACACAAATTTGGAATATTCTTTAATGTGAATTTGTTTTCTAATTTAGAAAGGATATATATAATCATATCTTTGTCATTTTGAACATGATGTGCTATTTTTGTGACAAAAACATGAAAATATGCCATTTTAGAGAATTGTCCATGATATAATTTATATTAATTTCATGTTTATAGTATGATTATATAAAACATCTATGGATATATATATATATAGTTTTAACTATATTAATATATGAATATTATAGTCTGAGAAAATTCACAGACCCATTATATATAGGTTTGAATGTAATTTTATATATATAAAAAATATGCTAACCCGTTAATTTATTAATTATTTTTAATGTCATAGAATCAAAACAGATTAATTAAATATTTTAACCCATATTAACAGATTAATTAAATATCTTAACCCATATTATTGTTATTTAAATATTTTAATAATAGAAACTATAAAAACCCTGTAATTATATATATAAAAAATTAATCTGTCTCATGTTATCATTGAATAATCTAATATATATAGAAACTTAGTTTTAATATTTTCATTTTATCAAGTTAAAATATATCAATCTAATTTAAGAATTTTATTTTCCAAGTTAAAAGTTGATATTTTATAAATTATATTTTATTAATATTATATTCGAATTATTTATGTATGTTTTTATTTTTTAATAATTGAAGTATGTTCAAAAGCATATTTATTTATTTTGATTTTGTGATTTATAAAAATAATTGATATGTTATGTTATTTATTATATTTATTATTTGATTTAATAATTTAATATGTATGATTTTATTTTATTTTTTGTTTTTAATTAGTAATGAAAGTGGAACCCATTATTTTATATTGTTGGATACTTATTTAATAGAGATAATGTTAATTTCCATAATCCATAATTACCTTTAATGAAATTTTACAAAATAACTTAATTCAGTGGCATTACATGTAATATAACACATGGATAAAGATATTTTTGATTTTGATTTTTGTTTTTATATTTTATATTTTGGATAAAGATATATTTTTGTAATTTGAGAAGTGTTGCTAATTTTATTTTGAATTGACTACAATAATATAATTTATATTAATTTCATATTTATAGTATGATTATATAATCTATCTATTGATTTATATATATATATGGTTTTAACTATTTTAATATATGAATATTATAGTTTGAGACCCATTATATATAGATTTGAATATAATTTCACATTTATTAAAATAAATATGCTAACCCGTTAATTTATTAATTATTTTTAATGTCATAGAATCAAAACAGATTAATTAAATATCTTAACCCATATTATTGTTATTTAAATATTTTAATAATAGAAACTATAAAACTCTGTAATTATATATATTAAAAATTAACTTGTCTCATTATATCATTGAATAATCTAATATATATATATATACTTAGCTTTAATATTCTCATTTTATCAAATCCAATTTAAAAATTTTATTTTCCAAGTTAAAAGTTTATATTTTACAGATTATATTATATTAATATTATATTTGAATTATTTATATATGTTTTTATTTTTAATAATTGAAGTATGTTCAAAAGAATATTTATTTATTTTTATTTTGTGATTTAGAAAAACAAATGATGTGTTATATTATTTACTTATATTTATTATTTGATTTAATAATTTAATATGTATGATTTTATTTTGTTTTCGTTTTTAATTAGTAAGGAAAGTGGGACCCATTATTTTATATTGTTTGGATACTTATTTAATAGATAATATTAATTTTCATAATATTAGATAAGTCCAAAAATGTTATTAGCTAATGAATAGATCAAACAACTTTTTTAGGTAGATGTATCCTCCCTTAATAGTATAGATGGTCAGACACAAGTTACAAATCGAACATTAGAATGCTTTGACCAAAATCAAATTTCCAAGATGATCGACTCCACAATTTTTTATGTAATCAAGATAAATATCAATTTGGCAGTTTGATCTATCGCAATATCTTCGTCTCTATACAAAGAATGAAATCATACCCAACAAGTCTAGAGGAAACCTAAACTGAAATCTGATTACAAAGTCACTGTTCCAACAACCTTTGAATTGGTCTAATAATCTCAGGTTGTAAGAAAGTGACTATAGGGCTGAGACGGATCCGGATATCCGGGTTTTTTTTAGTTATCCGGATCCGGATCCATATTTTCATTATCCGGATCCGGATTCAGGGCTTCCGGATATCCGGGTTTCGGATATCCGCCTAAATATCAAGATATCCGCGGATATCCGGATCCGGATCCGGATCCGTTAAAAATATATATTAATTTAAAAATAATATTAAATTAATTATTTATATACATTTAAAATAAATATATAATATAATAAAATATAATATAATATAATATTAAAAATAATATTGGAATATTAGAAAAGTAATTTTAAATTTATTTTTATGTATAAATGTTAATATATTTAAAATTTTACTAATAAAATAAAAAAATATAATATTTTTAAAGGATGCGGATCCGGATCCGGATATCCGGACTTGAAAAATTTGATATCCGGATCCGGATCCGGCTTAGACGGATCTCAAGTTTTATTATCCGGATCCGGATCCGGCCCTTCGGATATCCGGATTTTCGGAACGGATACGGAGCGGATACCGGATCCGGATCCGGATCCCGGATAATATTCCCAGGGCTTACGAGCTCAATACATGAACATATAGGATAGACAACCGAATACTTGGTTGAATCATCTGTCGGTTTATTCATATCAATAGAAAATTACTTTAACATTCGACTTATCCGACACAAACTTGGTAGCGTGTCGTCCCAAAACTCCTAGGTTCAATTTATTTAGATCGAATGCAGTACTATCAAAAAAGGAAGAGATTGTTGCTTTATCTCCATCCCTATAGTACAATGATGTTTCTGAAGACGATAGATAATTTTATCATAGCCCAAGTCTATGGTCTAATTTGATTTGTAGAGTCAAACCATAAAATCTAATTTTTTTTAGGAAAGTAATAATAAATGAGGCCACTGTGGTTTCAAATATATACTCATTACCCTTCAGATTCATGTATGGTGAAGGAAACATTAAAAAAGATCTAGGTTTTGTAGGTCCCTCGTATTAATCAACTTCTCAAGCGTTATTTTCATATCATTTTTTTGTTGGGGTACTATTTGGCTACTTATGATATTGGTTACACTAATCTCATCGCTATCCGACTACTTATGTCAGTTCAAAACACAGTGATTAGCGTTAGATTTTGTGCTGTTTTGTTTATTATTTCCTCTGTTCCAATTTATATGTTGTTTTAGATAAAAAAAACATACAGATTAAAAAATCATAAATATATTTATTTTTATATAAAAAGTTATTTAATAATTTATAACATTATTTTAACCAATCACAGAAGATATTGCGAAATATAAATGGTCATAACATAATAAATAGGTATTAATTCTGCATAGAAACTTGTAAAAAATTAAATAAAATGGAACAAATAAAAACGCCTAAAACATCAAATAAAATGGAACAGAAGAATACCCTTTAATTGGTTAAGAAAAACTTTGGTTAAGAAAACTTTCATCAGTCTTTGTTTATTTTTATTGTTTGGACAATCACTAAACCCGTTTATTAAAATATTTTAGGTTCCTAGATTCACGTCATGTGGCTAGCTAGTTGGTTTCCAACGCTGTATTTTACTCATTTATAGAAAAAAAGTTTTATTCTATTCTCATTCTCATGATATACGGATTTGATAAATTCAAAGCACCTATTAATTCTTTTTTTAATTAACGGCTTGTAAGCTACATAAAAGAAAAAAAAAACATTTATTTCTTTCCCAAAAATACAATAAAACCGACAAGTGGAGAGGCGAAGAAATATCAGAAGTTAAATATTTTAATTTTAATTGTTTTTTCTACAACAAGTTAATATTTAATTATATTTAGTACATTTAGTGACAAAAAAAAAATTAGTAAAAAAAGTTATAAAAAAACAACTCAGAGAAAATTCAAAAGAGCGTCCAAGTTCGGTTCATGTAAGAACAAGTGGGACCTATTAGTTTCTAAATCTAATTTAAGTAATCCTCGAAAACCTTCTTCTTAAAACCAACGGCTCCGACCTTTACTTACACCTATACATACACTTTCCTTTTTTCATTCTCCAACGGCGGCCTAAGGCGGTTTTACGCAGTCTCCGCCACTATTCAGCTCGATATTCACGATCAGAGTATGCAACTCCGGCTTATATATGCGTGTGTATAACACACACACATATATATATATATACATACTTGCACGTTTTTATATAGGTCTCAGATTTGTCGCTATCTTTAGCTCTCTCTCTCTTCTCTTTTTTCAGATTCTTTTCTCTTCTAGATTTGTTCTCTCTCTCTCCTCTTTTTTTTTTCCGGTCTCGTCGTTTTCCTTTATCGGAATGCCGCCGAGAAACAGAAGATTCTTACACGTCGCTGCGCTGGAATTTCACAAGCTTGACGAGATCTGAAAGAAAAAGACCGAACAGTTTGATCTCAAAGCTCATGTCTTTCAGGTACTTTCCTTCTTTGCATGTTCTTTCTTTCTACTGTTAAACCCAATTTTAAAGTTTTAATTTTGTTTTCTTGTTTAATGGCTTCATTTACTTGTTCAATGTTAATGGGTTTCTCTCGATTTTCCCTCTTTTAACACCTACATAGATTAATGGACTAAGCATTTTCGTCTCGAGAAGATGATGGTGAGAGAAGTTGCTTCTGTGCTATTGATACTGATTTTGGTTTCTCCGTCCGCGGCTGGAAACGGCGGGTGTAATTGCGAAGACGAAGGAGGGAGTTTCTGGAGCACGGAGAACATTCTCGAGACGCAAAGAGTAAGCGATTTCTTGATCGCAGTCGCTTACTTCTCAATCCCAGTCGAGTTACTCTACTTCGTGAGCTGCTCAAACGTCCCATTCAAATGGGTTCTCTTCGAGTTCATCGCCTTCATTGTTCTCTGTGGTATGACTCATCTCCTCCATGGTTGGACTTACGGTGCTCACCCTTTCAAGCTAATGGTGGCGTTGACCGTTTTCAAGATGCTGACCGCTCTCGTCTCTTGCGCCACTGCGATTACGCTCATCACTCTCATTCCTCTGCTCCTGAAAGTTAAAGTTCGAGAATTTATGCTTAAGAAGAAAGCTCATGAGCTCGGACGTGAAGTTGGGCTCATCATGATTCAGAAAGAGACTGGCTTTCATGTTCGTATGCTTACACAAGAGATTCGTAAGTCGTTGGATCGCCACACGATTCTTTATACTACTTTGGTTGAGCTTTCGAAGACTTTGGGGTTGCAGAACTGTGCCGTGTGGATGGAGAATGATGGTAAAAGTGAGATGAATCTGACTCATGAGCTTAGAGGGAGGAATGGTTATGGCTACGCTGTTTCTATGGAGGATTTGGATGTTGTGAGGGTTAGAGAAAGCAATGATGTGAATATACTGAGTGCTGACTCGTTGATTGCTCGAGCTAGTGGTGGTGATGTTAGTGAGATTGGTTCCGTGGCTGCCATTAGAATGCCGATGCTACGTGTGTCTGATTTCAAAGGAGGTACGCCTGAGTTGATTCAGACGTGTTATGCTATACTTGTCTGCGTGTTGCCGAGCGGGCAGCCTCGGGATTGGAGTTATCAGGAGATTGAGATTGTTAAGGTTGTGGCGGATCAAGTCGCGGTTGCGTTGTCTCACGCAGCGGTTCTCGAGGAGTCTCAGCTTATGAGGGAGAAGCTTGCGGAACAGAACAGGGCGTTGCAGATGGCGAAGAGGGACGCGATGAGGGCGAGCCAAGCGAGGAATGTGTTACAGAAAGCGATGAGCGAAGGGATGAGACGTCCCATGCACTCGATACTCGGTCTCTTGTCGATGATTCAAGACGAGAAGTTGAGTAACGAGCAGAAGATGATCGTTGACACGATGGTGAAAACGGGGAATGTTATGTCGAATCTGGTCGGGGACGCGATGGATGTGTCGGACGGTAGGTTTGTGACGGAGACGAAACCGTTTAGCCTGCATCGTACCATCCGTGAAGCAGCTTGCTTGGCGAGATGTTTGTGTCTTTACAACGGGTTTCGGTTCTCGGTTGATGCAGAGAAGTCTCTGCCGGATAATGTAGTAGGCGACGAAAGAAGAGTCTTTCAGGTGATACTTCATATGGTTGGTAGTTTAGTAAAGCCGAGGAAATGTCAAGAAGGATATTCGTCGGTGATCTTTAAGGCTTTTAAAGAAAGAGGAAGCTTGGATAGGAGTGATCAAAAATGGGCTGCGTGGAGATCACCAGCTTCTTCAGCAGATGGAGATGTGTACATAAGATTCGAAATGAATGTAGAGAATGATGAGTCATTTGCCTCAGTTTCATCAAGAGATCAAGAAGTTGGCGAAATGAGATTATCTGGCTATGGGTTAGGACAAGATCTGAGCTTTGGTGTTTGTAAGAAAGTGGCGCAGGTGAGTTTCGCTCGTACATTATCTCTTTCTACAGTTCTCGTTATTAGTCTGAGTTTCGGCTTAGGACAAGAGAAAACGAGTGATTGTTTCTTTTGTAATGTGTGCAGTTGATTCAAGGAAATATCTCGGTGGTCCCTGGTTCGGACGGTTCACCGGAAACCATGTCATTGCTCCTCAAATTTCGACGGCGACCCTCTATTTCAGTCCATGGTTCCGGCGAGTCGCCAGCGACGGACCACCACCCTCACCCTCATTCCGATTCCATGTTACGTGGCTTGCAAGTTTTATTAGTAGACACCAACGATTCGAACCGTGCGGTTACACGTAAGCTTCTTGAAAAACTCGGATGCAGTGTAACCGCGGTATCATCTGGATTCGATTGCCTCACCGCCATTGCACCTAGCTCGTCCTCATCATCCTCGTCGTTTCAAGTGGTGGTGCTTGATCTACAAATGGCGGAGATGGACGGCTATGAAGTGGCCATGAGGATCAGGAGCCGATCTTGGCCGTTGATTGTGGCAATGACGGTGAGCTTGGACGAAGAAGAGTGGGACAAGTGTGTGCAAATTGGAATCAATGGAGTTGTGAGAAAGCCTGTGATGTTAAGAGCTATGGAGAGTGAACTCCGTAGAGTATTGTTGCAAGCTGACCAACTTCTCTAGTTGGTCTCAACATCTATATTTATATTTTTACAAACATTGTTTTTTTACACCATAGATTATCAGATATCTCTTGACAAAAAAAAAAAAAAAAGGTTATCAGATATCAAAAGGAAATTCTAAATTGTTATTATGTATACCACCGGTATTACTATGATTTTTGTGTGTCTTTTGTCGTTTTGTTCTTTTCCTCATTTGGACCCCACGAAATTGCATGAATCTTAGTATTTGGGTAGGGTAAGAAACACAATTTTAATATTAGAAACTGTTTAACTTTATTAAATACGATGTATAGAAGAAGCACCAAAAGTAGTGGTGCTATACTTGGCCACCCCATCACATAATCACGTTTATATGTTTTTTTTTTTTGTAAAAAAAGATTGCTATAATATCTTCTTCTTAGAACAAAAGAAAATCTTCTTCTTTTTTGTTTTGATTCTTTTTTTTTTCTTGGTTGAATATTGTATGTTGCATTTTCCTCATATTCTTTTGATATATTGTTTGTCAAACTCCTTCGTTCTCTCTAAGATCTTTTTGGAATAAAATTAGCACAGAACACATCGATATAAGCACCTGACATCTGCCTGCTTAGATGATTTCTTACAAGAAAAACTTTGATGAATATATATCGCGAAATTCTTTTTTAATATGAGTTTAGATATTTCTTCGTCTGCCACTTTGTGAATTTTTGAAAAATAAAACAATTTATGAAAAAGAGTTTGAGACTTTATTAGTTACCAGTTTTTGTTTTTTCCTCTATTAGTTACCAGTTAAAATCAATATATTAGAAAATGTTAGATACATGCCCCCTGGTCTGGTGAAGATTAAACTAATCTGCACATTCCTCGAGCCTATTAAACTAAAGAAAACTGCATAAAATAAAGTAGAACTGGATTGGATTTTCAGAAAGTGAATCTAGGGAGAGATGGGTTTACACAACTTGCTAATATATTATATATTTCAAAAGAATCAAAACCACTTGTGGTGATATAATTGTTTCTTAACTACTCGTGGTAATATATTTGTTTCTTAACCACTTGTGGTAATATATTTGTTTCTTCGAACCAGACAAATCTCTACAGAATAGTGGTTTTAATCATTAGTTAAAACTTAAAATCTACTGGGATGAAAGTAGAAGGCTCTTTCCAGAAGCGCCCACGTCAACACATCAAAATTTTACACCTGTCAAACTAGAGAACGTTTGGTATGCAGCAAGCAGGTTTGTTTGTGCAGAGCTTCTTCACGTCTTGTCGCATTTGCCTAAGAACTTGAACTTTGTGAACCACACCAGCTACATTGGCTGGAAAGAGTAAGTTTCTGCTTCGACCTCTGCTTAATATTCCACTTAAGAGACCTTTATTTTGTTGTAGGCTGATTTCAGTTCCAAAGAGACAAGATACGGTGTTTTTGAGGATCAGTTTTATTAGTGGAAATTTGAGAATTCTTCTCTTGGTTTATCGTAGGTCCAGGAGATTGAAGCAGTGATTGTTGATCCAGGGCTCTATTTTGTGGAGAAAACCAATATGTTCTTTGCTTCACAGAAACGAGCGTTGCCTAAGGCTTTCAAGTTATTCTCTGGTATGCTCATCTTTTCCCAAGCCGAGTTACATTACCTGATTTGTTTTTTTTTTTTTTTTCTGAAACTTTCTGTGTGTTTAATTGAACTGCTTAGTATTGACATGTTTGGCTGAAGCTCAAACTTTTAAATAGAAGTCATTCACTAAGTTGTATTTGAGTAGAAATGTTCTGCAAGAGTTCTTTTTGCTAACGGTTCTGTAACTTCAGTTCAGTAGGAACTTAGTCCCTTTTTCCCAAGTTTAGCAAATTTCTGCTCTGGCTCAGTTTGTTGGCGACATTTCATTATTTGTTAGGTAAATTTGTGAAAGTTATGGGTATGAGTAGTTGAGACCGGTGTTGCTTGGAAGAATTGTATTAGTAGTGCTATTAGCTTCTTAAGCCGATAAGTAAGGAAGGGGGAGCCAAAGCCTAGGAATCGCATCATTACTGTTACGTTTTGTTGGTTGTTAAAATAGTTATCCTCTCATTATGATCTGTGAAAGTTGTGGGTGCGAATCAATGTTCGGATGAAATGTAATAGGAGATTGCTTGAGCTAGGAAACTTTTTTTAGCATAAACATGATGTTACTTGGAAGAAAGAAAGACTGTATGCATGATTTCTTGTTTATGGGTAAAGTGCTCTTAGCTGTTTAAACAGATAAGTGAGGAATTGATGAAGCCAAAGTCTTGGAATCACATACAATGTTTCTCATCGCCATAAGTTTGTAGATTTTTTAACAACTGAAACTTGACAGTTCCACTCCAAATGTGTGTTGGAACCAAAAGGTTTATAAAAGAAAATGATGGAGAAAGTGTTTAAGAATTTATGAGACAAAAGAGAATTATGAAGAACAAAGATTTTTATTTCTTAGAACTCACAACTTCTTAACTTGACTTGGTTTTCAAATGAGAAGGTAGATGGAGGTATTTATAGCCTCCATATTACAAAATATCTTACATATTTTAATCTAAAATCTAGAGAATTCTACAATAATATCTATATTATTTTATTCTTAATTATCTAGATAATTCCATATGAATATCTAGATTTTTTTGTTTAAGGAGGTGGAAGATCTTCTAGAAATTGGATCAATCTTGGGTTTAACCCAAAAAACTTGACCCATAATCAAGTTTAACTTTCAACACCCCCTCTTAAACTTGATTTTTTTGTCACTCCAAGCAAACTCCTCATCTTGATAAAGTCTTCGCGCTTCAGTGGCTTGGTGAAGATATCGGCTACTTGATCGTTTGTCTTCACATACTCCAATTGCACTTCCAACTTAGTAACACACTCTCTAATGTAATGATAGCGAGTGTCAATGTGCTTACTTCGATCATGGAAGACAGGATTCTTTGCCAATGCTATTGCTGACTTGTTGTCCACAAAGATTTTTGTTGGCTCTTCTTGTGGCAAGCTCAACTCTTTCACCAGATTCCTTAGCCAGATAGCATGACACACACATGAAGTAGCCGCTACATACTCCGCTTCACAAGTAGAAAGGGTGACAATTGGCTGTTTCTTTGACATCCATGTGAAAGCGGTTTCCCCAATGAAAAACACAAATCCACTTGTGCTTTTCCGGTCATCTACGTCTCCTCCCCAATCGCTATCGCTATATCCAACAAGCTTGTAATCATCAGAAACAGAATAATACAAGCCAAAGTTTATGGTACCTTTGATATAGCGAAGGATCCTCTTGGCTGCCTTGAAGTGAGTTGTTGTTGGATGCTCCATGTATCGGCTCACAACTCCAACTGCATATAGGATGTCTGGTCTTGTGCAAGTCAGATAACGTAGGCTTCCAACCAAGCTCTTAAAGAGTGTTGGATCCACACTCTCTCCTTCTTCTTGCTTTGACAGCTTGGCTCCACATTCCATTGGCGTGCAAACTGGATTTGAATCATCCATCTTAAACTTCTTAAGCACCTCTTTAGCATAGCCTTCTTGAGTAATGAAGATTCCATTTTCTTCTTGCTTCACTTCAATTCCAAGGTAGTAGGACATCAATCCAATATCGGTCATCTCAAACTCCTTTGTCATCTCCATCTTGAAATCTTCAAACATATTTGGATTGTTGCCTGTAAATATCAAGTCATCTACATACAAGCATGCAATCAGTATATCATTGTCTTGAGTTTTGATATAGAGTGCATGCTCATATGGACACTTGTTGAAGTTTTTCTCCTTGAAGTATTTATCAATCCGAGTGTTCCATGCTCTTGGTGCTTGTTTGAGCCCATAAAGTGCCTTCTTCAACCTTAAGACTTTGTCTTCTTCTCCCTTGACTATGTAGCCTTGTGGTTGTTCAATGTAAACTTCCTCTTCAAGTTCTCCATTCAAGAAGGCTGATTTGACATCCATTTGATGTATCCTCCAACTCTTTTGGGCTGCCAATGAAATTATTAGTCTTACAGTTTCTAAACGAGCAACGGGAGCAAATACCTCATCATAGTCAATTCCGGCTCTTTGACTATATCCTTTTGCCACCAATCTTGCCTTGTATCTTTCAACTTCTCCTTTAAAGTTCTTCTTTGCTTTGTACACCCACTTTACACCAATTGCTTTATGCCCATTTGGAAGTGAAGATAACTCCCATGTCTCATTCTTCTGTATCGCCTTGATTTCTTCATCCATTGCATCCTTCCATGTCTTCTTTTCAATAGCTTCTTGAAAATTCATGGGCTCGCAATCCGCAAATAGACAAAATAAAGTGAGATTATCTTGATTTTCAGTTACCTCATAAATCTCTTGAAGACTTCTAAAACGTGGAGTCCTTTCACTTAAGCTCTCATCTCCTTGAGAACTTGGTGTTGGTGAAGTTGGTGGGGTAACTGGTGGATCCTCTCTTTGTGGCTCATCTTCTTCAATATGTGGAAAGAAGTTGTAGTCTTTTTCAATTGATCTCCAATCCCATTCTCCTTCTTCATCAAAGATGACATTCCGACTGATGATTGTCTTCTTTGTTTCAGGATTGTAGAGCTTGTAGCCTTTGGAGTTAGCGTCATACCCAATGAAGATGTACTTCTCACTTTTATCATCTAGCTTGCTCCGTTTCTCTTCTGGAACATGAGCATGAGCAATACTTCCAAATACTCTTAGATGTGAGACACCAGGCTTCCTTCCACTCCATGCTTCTTGTGGTGTCTTTCCCAAGATGCTTCTTGTTGGAGATCGGTTTGATAGATATACCGCACACGCAACTGCTTCTGCCCAAAACTCCTTTGGTAGCTTCTTACTTTTGAGCATGCTTCTTGCCATCTCAAGGATTGTCCTATTCTTCCTTTCCGCTACTCCATTTTGTTGAGGGGATCTAGGCACGGTCAATTGTCTTCTAATACCGTTATCTTCACAATACTTCAAAAACTCGTTGGACATGAACTCTCCTCCACGATCAGATCTCATGGCTTTGATCATAAGGCCACTTTCCTTCTCAACATGGGCTTTGAACTTTTTGAAGTTTTCAAATACTTCTGATTTTTCTTTCAAAAAGTAAACCCATGTTTTTCTTGAGAAATCATCAATAAAGAGAAGGAAGTAGTTACTCTTACCGAGTGAACTTGGTTTGATTGGGCCACATACATCTGTATGTATGAGTTCCAATGGCTTCCGTGCTCTTGTCTCTGACTCCTTTGGAAAGCTCATTTTGAATTGCTTTCCAAGTAAGCACCCTTCACAGACTTGATTTGGATGATTGATGCAAGGCAATCCTCTCACCATTTCCTTCTTGGAAAGTTGCTCTAGTCCTCCAAAATTGAGATGCCCGAATCGAAGATGCCAAAGCCAAGACTCATCTTTGTAGCACATCTTGAGGCATTGTGCGATGTCATTTTGAATGTTTAGGACAAACATTCGATTCCTTGTCATCGGCACCTTGGTTATGAGATTGTCTTCATGATCTCTTATAGAAAAGTTGTTATCCTTTAAACGAATATCATAACCTTTCTCTAAGAGTTGTCCTAGGCTCAAGATGTTGGTCTTCATGTTTGGAATATAGTAAACATCGGAAATGAATTGATGATCTCCATTCTTCAATCGAATGAGAATATTTCCTTTACCTTTCACCTCCATCTTCGATTCATCTCCTAAAGCCACGTTTCCTTTCACCGATTCATTAAGCTCCACAAACATGCTTCTTTTCCCGCACATGTGATTGCTTGCACCACTATCGAGGTACCATTTGTGAATCTCCTCTGGTTCTTCTTTCTTGTAAGCCATCAATAACATATCATCTTCTTTGCTCCTTTCTTCAACATAGTTGGACTTCTCTTCAACTCTGTTGTTGTTCGGAGCTTTGCATTCGGAAGCATAATGTCCAAATTTTCCACAGTTGTAACATTTAACACTTGACTTATCGTACCTTGTTTTTGGGCTTCCTCTTCCACGGCCTCTTGATGAGCTTTCTCCTCTTTGGTTTGTATGGTCTTCATTGGATCTCCAACCACGTCCATGTACATAACCACGACCTCTTCCTCGGGCTTGACCACCTCCACGTCTTTGATAACTTCTGCCAGTTTCTTCTTTAGTATCAATCCGCATCTTGAGTACTTGCTCTGTGATGTCTTCCTTTTTCTTCTTCTTTTCTTCATATGCTTGCAGTGATCCAAGAAGTTGTTCCATCGTCATAGTCTCCAAGTCTTTTGTCTCTTCAATCACCGTGACAATATGCTCAAATTTTGAATCCAACGATCTAAGAACTTTCTCCATGATTCTCACCTCATCTAACTTCTCACCATTTCTTTTAAGGTTATTGGTAACCGTTAAGACTCTTGAGAAGTAATCAGAGATGAGTTCACCTTCCTTCATATGCAAGGCTTCAAATTCTCCTCTTAAAGTTTGAAGACGTACCTTCTTAACTTGTTCAGCTCCTTTGTAAGAAGTATGAAGCTTATCCCATGCTTCTTTGGCCGACTTTGCTCCTGCGACCTTCTCGAATGTGTCTTCATCTAATCCTTGATAGATTAGACAGAGAGCCTTCTTGTCTCTCTTCCTTGAGTCTCTCAAACCATCCCTTTGAGTTTGAGATAACCCACCATCATTCTCCGGTTCAATGAAGCCTTTCTCAACAATCTCCCACACATCATGTGCTCCTAGGATAGCCATCATCCTTAAACTCCAATTGTCATAGTTGCTCTTTGTGAGCATTGGGACTTGGAAGGGAACACCATTGTTTGACATCTTTAAGAGAAATAACAAGCTCTGATACCACTTTGTTGGAACCAAAAGGTTTATAAAAGAAAATGATGGAGAAAGTGTTTAAGAATTTATGAGACAAAAGAGAATTATGAAGAACAAAGATTTTTATTTCTTAGAACTCACAACTTCTTAACTTGACTTGGTTTTCAAATGAGAAGGTAGATGGAGGTATTTATAGCCTCCATATTACAAAATATCTTACATATTTTAATCTAAAATCTAGAGAATTCTACAATAATATCTATATTATTTTATTCTTAATTATCTAGATAATTCCATATGAATATCTAGATTTTTTTGTTTAAGGAGGTGGAAGATCTTCTAGAAATTGGATCAATCTTGGGTTTAACCCAAAAAACTTGACCCATAATCAAGTTTAACTTTCAACAATGTGATCGGTGGAACTTATGGTTGAACTTCTTTAGCATGTAACTTTAATCTCTAAGCGGGATATTATAACGGACATAGGTGAAAAGGGCCCGAGATGATATTACTATGTCTTTGATAATTAAACTAAATGCGATAATCTCTTTTTGGCAGGTCCGTCTTTCTCCATCTTAAGCCGCAATTTCATAGAACACTGTGTTTGAATATTATTATCCGTCCAAGCTAACAAATAAATTTTCTGAGAATTAAGCATAGCCGTGTAGCGATAATGTTTTGGCGTGTTAAATCAATTAGCTGACTAGTGTGTTTATGTTAATTTAACTAGAATTGTTACCTAAAATGTATATATGAGTTTGGTATCAGTGGGCTGGGCATGCCTCTGAGCTGACCTGCACCAACGTTATCACACAAAGCAGACCAGCACAAGTAAACTTGGTGATATTCGTCTTTTGGCTTTTGGCTTTTAGTTTCTTTTTATCTAAGATATATGGTAAGATTGTGTTCCCAATGCCATTCCTACAAGTATATATATGATTCAAGTGTTTTTGTACTTGTTACAAAGAACTAAATAAATGTGAAAGAGAATTGGATTTAACTGATCATCTGTGTATAACTTGAAGCGAGTTAAGAAGTTTTGGCAAGTAATTATTCATTATTTTTTTACTGTCAATGGTACTTACGAAGTGTTTTGGCAAGTAGGTGAAGAAATATATATGTTTTGCTAACAGAATCTATTATTTCTCTTGAAAATTTGAATATTTGTAACTCGTTTTGTTTTGTCTTGTATCATCCCACCGTATATAACTGTCAATATTTTAAATAAAATTTCCAACGTAAATATTGAGTATCGTGGAAAGAAAATCAATTAAGATATGGAGTGCATTAACTCGTATCAAATCAATATATATGTTTTCAAACAACTTTCTGTGAGCATTATCTTAGAAGTAAGCAACTGTAGGATAATTTAGCACTATACTACCAAAGATTTTGAGATCACTTTCTTGAAAAAAAAAAGTTTGAGAACGACTACCTTCTTATATATAAATCAATTACATATTGTATGTACACAATATAATCGAGTCAATAAATATGTATAACGATTGTTTCCCACATAAATCTATCAAATTTTTCCGGTTCAATATTTTTGTAGTCATAATGAATAAAAAAATGGTAGAACATATATAATAATGCTAATGACAATATATTTACCAAAGTTAAATGCAAGAAATTTACAAAAAGTGACCAAACAAAACTTTTCATTATTTTTATTTAATTATATTATATTATATTTTTCGGAATACTAAAGAAGCTAGAACAAAGCACCAAATTTAAGAAGAAAATAAAAATTAAGGAAGCAAAAAGAAAATCGAGGAAGCAAGCAAGTACAAATAAAAAATATAAGGGAGCAAATAAGATGGCAAGAAAAACAAACAAATAATCATGAAAGCAAGTAAACAAAGAGAAGCATACAGAGAAGCATACAGAGATGCATACAAGCAAGCATGCATATGCATATACACGTGCTTAATGTATGCGTGTATGCTGTGTATGCTGTGTATGTTGTGTATGATGTGTATGCTGTGTATGATGTGTATGATGTGTAGTTGTGTATGATGTGTATGCGTTTATGTTGTGTATTCGTATATGCGTTTATGTTGTGTATTCGTGTATGCGTTTATGTTGTGTGTATGTGTTTATGTTGTGTATGCTGTGTATGCGTGAATGCGTGTATGTGTATATGCGCAACAGCGCAAGTGAATCTCAAGCAAGGAAGATAGTTCTAATGTACAACCTTCATTGAGGCCTCACTTTCAGCAGCCAAAGCCTGTAAAGCAGCGTCCTTTTCCCTTTCTCTCCAGAAAGCACCAACTACTGCAACTTCGTAGTCTTTTGCTATAAACCCATGCACGTGAAACAAAATTAAGAACAAGCCAAATGCTGAACGATGGAGATCATATTATGAAGGAAAAGCAATTTCAAACCTTAGACATCCTTTTGTGAGTTGTCAGAGGAGTAAATGATCCGTTGAATCCATCCCACTTGAGAGACACTGGAGAAGCAGAGCAACCCATTGAGACAGTGTCAATATCCTGATTGTCTACTCCGACGTTGACCAATCCTCTTAAGCAGGATACTTCTTTCTATAAAATATGATTTACAACCCTTCAGAACAAGTCTGTGGGAGAGAAAGAGAAACAGTCTTTCCTAAAAAATATACCTTAAGCTGTTGGATTTGTAGCCGCATGGCAATAACATCTACAGATGCGTCTTCATTGACAATTGCCTGTTGAGCATACTATAATTAATATAACTAGACTTGTGCACTATACCAGTTCCATGATAACAAACAATACCAAGGAATAATTTCATTACATTGTTCTTAATAAGCTTGGCACGCTCTGCAAACTTCAAGGTGGTTAAGGTCTCCAACGAGCAACTGACTCAGAGAAAAAGGACCATGAGATACAGTCCAATGAATATTTCAGGGAGAAAGGTCAAGGAATGATAAACAGACACAGAGTAATATGTACCTGCTAGATGGGCTTATGTTAGCAATAATTATCGTCTTTTAATTCTCTCCAAGAAAATCCTGGAGATATATAAGATATATAAGAGTGACGGTCAATGAACTAATGCAGACATCAAAGCAAAATATGCGACATGTTTGCTAAATCGTGTTGAATTTTCATCATTTATGAAGATTTTTTTACCTGGGGGAGAAATGTGAGCTTTGAATCTCGATAAGGAACATGGACTCATTTTCCATTGGAAACGCTAACAAGATTCATGATCACAAGCCTGAAAAGTCATTAATAGCCAAATCGTTAAACTATATAAGATATCGAAACTAGATCAATTGACGCTGGTGCAAAGAAATATTCTTACTCTAATGTTGAAAGAGACTTATTGATGTTGGTCGCTTCTTTGAGCCGTTCACCTTCAGCTCCTGAACTCTTTTGCCTGTATCCCACATATATGTTAGCAGAATATCTTAAGCAACCGAAGGAAGCGAGTTCATTTCTAGAATTTTATAGCTTATACTACCTTTCAGATCCAGCTAAATCAACAAGATTAAGATACCCACTAATAGAAAACACAGGTCAGGTTATTTTCATTTGAAAAACACAGCCCAAGAACCCTCTTCAACAAGTTAAACTGATTACCTTGCTTTCAATGATGCATGTAAACACACTTTGAGATGCAGCTACTTTCCCATTTGCAGCACCCTACACATAAACCGACATGTAGGAAACTATTATGAGATGGAATAAGCAAGTTCAAATAATTCTTGCATTATCTTTCTAAATATGGAGCGAGCAAACATGAAAGTCGTCAATAAAAGCAATTAAAAAGATGGAAGTTCAGCAAACTCAGCGTATATATTTCGTAAACTTTTTTAAAACTTAAACAAAGACAGGACATATTACAGAGACAGGATATATTATTTGGAGAAATCAAAATTAATAGTTCAGAAAGTCTGTATTGCAGGGAAACAGGTTACGATAAGAAAAACCTAGAGGAGCGGACAAAGTGCATATAAACAAAGCTACAAAGTCTGCAATATAACAAAAAAAGATGGAGAAGCGAAATGACTTGCCTGCATTAATTGTTGAATCACTTCTCTGGCACTTGAAACTTCAATCTCCTTTAGATTCTCAACATGAATACCTTTCTTGTGGTCTTCCATTAGCTAAATAATAAGCGTAATTCAACTAGCACAAAATAATAGAGTAAATTACTATGTACCAAAACACATAATACAACTTGTGATTAATGCCTGCACGCAAGTATAACATACCATGGATGATAGTCAACACTGTTTTTTTCTCTCTCTTTAATGGCCGGAACACTCATCACTCTAATCTCTTCATCAAGAACTTGCCTGAAAAAGTTTGTTAGGATTTCAAGAAATTTCATGATCAACTAGAAACCAAAAACGATAATCCCACAAGCACTGAGAAAAAGTAACAGATAACCTAAAATGCATCATAAGTGGATTAATGTTTAATCATTATTTGGAGTTTTAAACCTAGTCCAAGTTATGAAGAGGAAGGTAAGCGAATGGATGCGCAGACTACCATTTCCTTAACTAATTCATGTACAAGCCAATAACATAACCTTTTTCTTTTTAAGACAGATTCACATAGTAACATAGAATAAGAAAGAAAAAGAAAGAAAATGTAATTTTAATCTATAGAAACAAAATAAGTAAGATATATACCTGACATATAGATTAGACTTCAGAAACAAGAGGATAATATTCTAGAGGTTTCTTTCAGCCATTAGCGATGGACCTGAAATCAGCAAAATGATGTTTGAGTGGTATGCTATTATACATGTGTTTCTGATTTGAAAATACAGCATCTAAATTTAAAACCAATGAAACCCAAAATCTTCAATGTTGTTCATCAAGTTTGTTTTTTGCTCCGGTTCTAGGCCTTTCTCTATCATCTCTCATATTTTCGGAGCTAGTTATTGCAGTGCCTTAACTGAAAATTCCAAAAAGAAATATAAATGAAGAGATTCATCAATGAATATGTAGATATAAAATAGTCTAACATCAATGCAAATATATACAAGAACACCCAGTAATACTAATGTTTCCAAACCTCAAGCTCATGGCCAGCTTCTGATCGTGTCACTCAGAGATGCAAGTTCTTCCAAAAAGCTCCTGATCTTTGGCATTAGTTACAAAAGACGAATTATAAGAAGACATGTACAAATATTTTGTCTGGTTCAGTTTGATTACCCAGACTTCAGACCATAAAATACCTTCTATGCTTTGGTTTAGAATCTTTGACTGTATTTTAGTTTGTGTGCACTTTTCTTTGCCAGGATCAAACCAAAGTTTCTCCAGTTCAACGTCTCACCTAAATCAAAAGATGATCAAATTTTGAGAATATCTGTGTGTTAAGTAGAGTAGGAAATTGTTGAATGCTTCATATAAATGACTAAAATACCTTAAAAATTGCACTCGATATAACATTAATGTGACTAAATAAAAGGTATGAACCATATGGTATATACAAACCCATGACGAACTTTTTGGTTTCTAAAAGCTGGTGCTCTTAAGCTTTTCCACATAAGTTGGTGGTGGAAGCACAATCCTGTTTAGAAAATGTTCGGTTCTTCGTCAGGAGGAAAGAAATTTGGTCTGTTACAGAGATCACTGAAATATCTAGAAATAGTCAACACTGTTTTTTTCTCTCTCTTTAATGGCCGGAACACTCATCACTCTAATCTCTTCATCAAGAACTTGCCTGAAAAAGTTTGTTAGGATTTCAAGAAATTTCATGATCAACTAGAAACCAAAAACGATAATCCCACAAGCACTGAGAAAAAGTAACAGATAACCTAAAATGCATCATAAGTGGATTAATGTTTAATCATTATTTGGAGTTTTAAACCTAGTCCAAGTTATGAAGAGGAAGGTAAGCGAATGGATGCGCAGACTACCATTTCCTTAACTAATTCATGTACAAGCCAATAACATAACCTTTTTCTTTTTAAGACAGATTCACAGATTCACAGATTCACATAGTACTATTGGAGAGGTACTGATGTACGAGTTTTAAACCCTATTTCCTACTGCAAGTGCACAGCAAATCAGAGTAGTACTTAGGGGTCGATCCCACGAAGACCAAGTTCACACTATGGATTAATAAGCTAAAATCAAGAGCTAAGAGATTCAATATTGGGTTGTAAGAAATCGTGACTAGCAAGTTACTAAAACAAATCGGTTTTAACTATTATAAAGCAAGCGTTAGGTCAAGGCAATTCGCAGGAAATTCAGAGCAAGGTCAAACAACTATTCAGGATTAATATTAAGAACAAGTCCAGGACTCAAACACGATGATAATATTAATTCACTCTCGTGATACTACAACTTTATCTAGCAACCTAAAAATCCTAACTCTCGTTGGTATCAGAATCGCAGATAAGCATTAATGATCAAGCTTGATTTGTTCACAATTCTCCAATACATCTACTCTCGCAGGTAATGAATAAATTGCTCATCTAGATCTCTTCTAGCAACCTAGCAACTCTCGCTGTCTAGATAAACCTAAGATCATGAACAGATTGGCCAAATCGATTCAAGCAATACGAACTCCCTAGATGAAGACTAACGATTTTGATTCCTATTTGTGTTTAACCCTAGCTCATGAATTCCTTTGAAAACCTTAACCTAACTAATAAATCTACTCAGACATAATTAAAGATGAAAGAAACAAAACAGATGATATGAAAGAATGCATCAAATCGATATTAAAAATAAGAAGTACTAGGGTTCAGAAATCTTCTCCAAATTGTAGCTTGAGATCTTCTCCCTTACAAAATAATTCCAAAAGCTAAAAGGTAGAAACAAAAGATAAGATAGATAAAACCTAGGACTAAAAGGGAGTATTTATATTAGGTGTCACAGGCGGCTGGAAGGAGGCTGGGCTTCTAAAAAGTCGGCGCCAATGATTAGGGTAAAACCCTTCTTTTTGTTCTCTTCCGCGGCGAGCAGGTGCTCACTTGGTGGCTGAAGTTTGCGAGCATGTGCTCGACGATGGAGTTGGTGATTCTTCATCAGATTTTCCTTCTTTTCTTCAAATTTGATTCTTTTCTTTTCAAAAGGTTCCAAATGCTCCAAACTCCATTTTCAGCTCCAAAGCCACCTAGAACTCCTAATACATACTCAAAAACTCTAGAAAACAATTAGATAAAAAGGGTTAGAAAGGGTAAAAATCCCAACATATCAGGTACTTGGCTTGGTGCAGGATGTGGATATTGATGAAGGCAAGGGGATGAGGATTATGGTGCTTTGGATCATAGGCGAGATCTTATGTTTAATTTTGCTTCTAGGTTCTCTGGACTGGTGTTTCTTTTGCACTTTGAATCTTTGGTTGATAAAAAGGTTGCGGAAGGTTTGGGTGGTACTTCGTTTTTCTGATTGGGATGGAGTTTTATTTATTCTTGTTGGTTATATCGAGTATGTGTTGTCGTATGTTTTCTTACAAAGTAAGAGTCAACATTCTTCATTTATATTAATTTGGTTTCTGCTTGAGCGGTTATTGAATGAGATTTTGTTTACTCATTGTTGGGTTTGTTTGTTAATGGAGAGTGGGCAAGTTGTGTTTGATTTTAATTCTGGTCTTATGGTGATTAATGGATACGTGTCTTGGTTCCTTTGTTATGGGGATGTTGACTATCATATGTGGGAATTACGTGTCCTTCTTCATAAGGTGTCTAGCTGGCTATCAAAGGGATTTCTTTGCTTAGGTGTGTATTTGTCTCGGGAGTGTTGTGTACACAGGTCGTCTTCGTCGGAACGACAAACTCAGTTTATAGTGGTGGCTCTGCTATTTGTCTTATGTGGGATTTCTCTATTCTGGTTTTGTTATATATGTAATGATCATCAGTGTCTTCACATGAATAAAACTTGGTGTTCTCGTTATTCGTCTATTTTGCTTTGTTGGATTTCGCTCTCCTTATGGCGGTGCTGTAGAGAACTTTATTTTTTCTCTTTTGGTTTTTTGTTTGTTCGGTGTTCCATTGGCCTTTGTCATTATCGGCTAAATATCTCTGGCTGTTGTTTTTACTGGTTTATTTGGTCTCGCTTGATCTTGCTATTCGTAAGGCAAATTTCCACAGGTTCTGCTCTGGGTTTTTACTGTATTGGTCACGGGTCTGGACGATCCTGGGTCATCATTTTCTATGATGGACGACGTTTTCTCAATGGGTCTCTTCAAACCCAAACTGCTACGATTCTTACAAGTCGTGTAGTATAAAAATGCGGGTTTTGAGTTGGAATTGTCAGGGTATGGGAAGCAAATGGACTATTAGTTATTTACGGGAGATCTGGTTTAAATTCAAGCCAGAATTTTTATTCTTATCGGAAACAAAACAAGGATCCCCGTTTGTACAAGGGTTTCAACATCATTTCGGTTATGACAAATTATTTACGGTGGATCCTATCGGATCAAGTGGTGGTTTGGCTCTTTTTTATAATGACTCATTTTCAGTAGACATTTTGTTTGCTAATAATAGGATCATTGATGTGGAGGCACAAATTCAAGGCAAAAAAGTATTTCTTTCCTTTGTGTACGGAGATCCTGTTCAAAAGCGAAGGGAGATTGTCTGGGAACGTCTAACGAGATATGGTTTGCTCAGAAATGAACCTTGGTTTATTATTGGGGATTTAAATGAGATTACCGGTAATCATGAAAAGCAGGGAGGATCTTTACGGCCAGCATCGTCCTTTGTCGACTTTAATAATATGATCAATAATTGTGGTTTTGTGGATTTCCCTTCGGTCGGGAACTCTTTCTCGTGGAGGGGAAGGAGAGGTCGAAAACTTATTCGGTGTAGATTGGATCGAGCTTTAGCCAATGTAGAGTGGCATAATCTGTTTCCATCTTCTTTTGTGGAATATTTAGGTATGGTGGGATCGGATCATAGGCCAATAGTTGCTTCCTTGAACGTCACGGCACCCAGACGAAGAAATCAATTTCGTTTCGATAAACGTTGGGTTGGCCAGGAGGGTTTGATGGATTCTATTGCGCAAGGGTGGGGAGGTAGACAGAGGTTGTGGGGGATTAATTTTGTTGACAGAATAAATTATTGTAGGCACAGGATATCACAATGGCGAAAGGAAAACCTGCCATACGGTAAAGAGGAAATAAGTAAGCTTCAGCAGGCTCTAGAAGAGGTCCAAAATGATGATTCTCGAACAGCGGAGGAAGTGCAAGACATCTCGAGGAAATTGCAGGAGGCTTATAAAGATGAGGAACTGTATTGGCAACAAAAAAGTAGAAACATGTGGCATCGATCAGGGGATCAAAATACAAAATTTTATCATGCCTTAACCAAACAGAGGAGAATTCGTAATCGGATTGTGGGCCTCTATAATAATCAGGGTGAATGGTTGGTAACGGATTCGGGAATTGAAAAGGTTGCAGTAGACTACTTCGAGGAGCTCTTTACCTCTACGGACCCCTTAGATTTTGATGATTTTCTGAGGGTGGTTCCGACGACAATAACGGAACATATGAATGACCGCTTAACAGCTTTGGCGACAGAGGAGGAAGTAAGGGCGGCCTTATTTATGATGCACCCAGAAAAGGCTCCAGGACCGGATGGTATGACGGCACTCTTCTTTCAACAATCTTGGGCAATTATTAAAACGGAAGTGGTTCAGTTGGTCAATGATTTCTTCAGATCAGGAGTTTTTGATCCGCGTTTGAATAGGACGAACATCTGTTTGATCCCAAAAACAGAGAGGCCAAGCCGTATGACGGAGTTACGGCCTATCAGTCTCTGTAATGTGGGGTACAAAATTATTTCGAAGGTACTCTGTCAACGGCTAAAGTGTTTCCTTCCGGGACTTATATCAGAGACGCAATCGGCATTTGTTTCAGGACGGTTGATTTCGGATAATATTCTGATTGCACAAGAGATGTTTCATGGATTACGGACAAATAGGTCATGTAAGAGTAATTTCTTAGCAATTAAAACGGATATGAGTAAGGCTTATGATCGGGTTGAATGGATCTTTATTGCAAAAGTTATGCAAAAGATGGGATTTGCGCCGCAATGGGTGACTATGGTGATGCAGTGTATTACATCAGTTCAATATAGTGTCCTCCTCAATGGGCAACCAAAGGGCTGATAACCCCTAAAAGGGGACTCCGGCAGGGTGACCCACTGTCCCCATACATCTTCATATTATGTACGGAAGCATTGATTGCAAACCTAAAGGAGGCGGAAAGGATGAAATTATTGACGGGGCTAAAGGTAGCCAGAGCTAGCCCTGCTATATCTCATCTCTTATTTGCGGATGATAGTCTATTCTTTTGTAAGGCTACCAAAGAGGAGTGTCAGGTTATACTGGGCCTTCTGAAGGAGTATGAATTAGTTTCTGGGCAACAAATCAACTTTGAAAAATCTTCACTTCAGTTTGGTCATTTAGTGGATGCAGGGATTCAGGAGGAAATAAAAGGTACTCTGGGTATCTCACGGATGGGTGGAATGGGGTCTTATTTGGGGATACCGGAGAGCTTGGGGGGACCAAAGACACAAGTGTTTAGTTTTCTAACAGACAGATTGTTGTCACGGATTAATGGATGGACACCAAAATTACTATCTAAAGGAGGCAAGGAAGTTATGATTAAGTCGGTTGCCACAGCCTTACCAACTTATATTATGTCATGTTTTAGAGTTCCAAAAAAGGTTACAACCAAACTGATAAGTGCGGTGAGTCAATTTTGGTGGAGCTCGGGGGGCTCGTCGAGGGGTATGCACTGGTTATCTTGGGAGAAGTTATGTCGGAAAAAAATTGATGGAGGTTTGGGTTTTCGACTTCTTCAGGAATTTAATACGGCTCTTCTTGCCAAACAACTATGGAGATTAATGGATCATCCCTCCTCACTGTTTGCTAGAGTCTTCAAAGGACGCTATTTTAGGAATTCGGATCCTCTAGCTCCTATCCGATCCTACTCTCCGTCTTATGGATGGAGGAGTATTATCTCAGCTCGCTCTCTGGTTAGAAAAGGACTAATCAAACGGGTTGGTACAGGCGCGTCGATTTCAGTTTGGAATGACCCCTGGATCCCGGCCCACTGCCCGAGACCAGCACTACCAAAAACTTTTGTTCAGTATCCCCACCTATGTGTGAACCATCTCATTGATGAACGGACGATGACATGGAAAGTCGATCTAATTAAGGACCTTCTTTGTCCTGAGGATGCAGCTATTGTTCAGGGAATTCCGATCAGTAGATTACTCCGGTCAGATCGTGACGGATGGCATTTTACTAAATCGGGTCGATACACTGTTAAATCTGGGTATAATGTGGAACGGGAATCTCAGCTTGCGAATAGGGGTCCTCCTATACTTGGGCCGGATATAAAACCATTACAAGCCTTTACTTGGATGGTTAAGTGTCCCCCAAAATTGAGACATTTTATGTGGCAAGTTGTCTCGGGATGTTTACCGGTACTCGGTAACCTTAAGGCTAGGAGAATCCAGTGTGATTCCCAGTGTGGGAGATGTGGGGCGGAGGTGGAGACGATTAATCATGTTCTTTTTGAGTGCCCTCCCGCGCTTCAGGTTTGGGCTTTATCTTCAGTGCCGTCGAATCCTGCTGTTTTTCCAACTGGTTCCGTATTTACGAATATGGATTTTTTGTTCTGGCGTATACCTTCGGATGATCGTGGGCAGGCATACCCGTGGCTACTTTGGTATATCTGGAAAGGTAGAAATGATAAATGTTTCAATAATATTGATCGGAGTGCTGTTGATATTGTTCGGATGGCGGAGGCAGAAGCTTCTGTGTGGACAGAGGCACAATGTATGGAGGGGTCAAACATTTCAGGGGAGATTGCTAGGAATAGTTTATTAAGCCAGCCAACCGGTCAGCAAAGTGGTCAGCCAGTGCAAGCTATTCAAGGTAGATACTGTCAAGTGGATGGGTCTTGGAAAGCAGGTGATGTTTTCTCTGGACAAGGTTGGATTACGGAGTGTGCAGAAAGTGAGGTAATGATGGGAGCCCGGAATGTAAGGTGTAGTCTTTCACCATTACATGCAGAATTCGAAGCACTTATTTGGGCAATGGATTGTATGAGTATTTTACAATTCAAAGAAGTAACTTTTGCTTCAGACTGCTTGGAGTTAGTGAAGTTGGTCTCTGAACCAATGTTATGGCCGGCGTTTGCAGTGCATTTGGAAGAATTTCAGCGAGCAAAGAGGGCTTTTGGGATATTCGCGCTCATCCATATCCCCAGATCAACCAATTCAAGAGCGGATAAACTAGCAAGAAGTGCTAGATCTTTCCCCTCATGCATTATTCATGTTGGTGTTGATGTTCCGACTTGGCTTGTCGAGTCATTTTAGATTTCGGTGTTTGGTTTGTTTTGCTGTTGACAAAAAAAAAAAAAAAAAAAGACAGATTCACATAGTAACATAGAATAAGAAAGAAAAAGAAAGAAAATGTAATTTTAATCTATAGAAACAAAATAAGTAAGATATATACCTGACATATAGATTAGACTTCAGAAACAAGAGGATAATATTCTAGAGGTTTCTTTCAGCCATTAGCGATGGACCTGAAATCAGCAAAATGATGTTTGAGTGGTATGCTATTATACATGTGTTTCTGATTTGAAAATACAGCATCTAAATTTAAAACCAATGAAACCCAAAATCTTCAATGTTGTTCATCAAGTTTGTTTTTTGCTCCGGTTCTAGGCCTTTCTCTATCATCTCTCATATTTTCGGAGCTAGTTATTGCAGTGCCTTAACTGAAAATTCCAAAAAAGAAATATAAATGAAGAGATTCATCAATGAATATGTAGATATAAAATAGTCTAACATCAATGCAAATATATACAAGAACACCCAGTAATACTAATGTTTCCAAACCTCAAGCTCATGGCCAGCTTCTGATCGTGTCACTCAGAGATGCAAGTTCTTCCAAAAAGCTCCTGATCTTTGGCATTAGTTACAAAAGACGAATTATAAGAAGACATGTACAAATATTTTGTCTGGTTCAGTTTGATTACCCAGACTTCAGACCATAAAATACCTTCTATGCTTTGGTTTAGAATCTTTGACTGTATTTTAGTTTGTGTGCACTTTTCTTTGCCAGGATCAAACCAAAGTTTCTCCAGTTCAACGTCTCACCTAAATCAAAAGATGATCAAATTTTGAGAATATCTGTGTGTTAAGTAGAGTAGGAAATTGTTGAATGCTTCATATAAATGACTAAAATACCTTAAAAATTGCACTCGATATAACATTAATGTGACTAAATAAAAGGTATGAACCATATGGTATATACAAACCCATGACGAACTTTTTGGTTTCTAAAAGCTGGTGCTCTTAAGCTTTTCCACATAAGTTGGTGGTGGAAGCACAATCCTGTTTAGAAAATGTTCGGTTCTTCGTCAGGAGGAAAGAAATTTGGTCTGTTACAGAGATCACTGAAATATCTAGAAATAGTCAACACTGTTTTTTTCTCTCTCTTTAATGGCCGGAACACTCATCACTCTAATCTCTTCATCAAGAACTTGCCTGAAAAAGTTTGTTAGGATTTCAAGAAATTTCATGATCAACTAGAAACCAAAAACGATAATCCCACAAGCACTGAGAAAAAGTAACAGATAACCTAAAATGCATCATAAGTGGATTAATGTTTAATCATTATTTGGAGTTTTAAACCTAGTCCAAGTTATGAAGAGGAAGGTAAGCGAATGGATGCGCAGACTACCATTTCCTTAACTAATTCATGTACAAGCCAATAACATAACCTTTTTCTTTTTAAGACAGATTCACATAGTAACATAGAATAAGAAAGAAAAAGAAAGAAAATGTAATTTTAATCTATAGAAACAAAATAAGTAAGATATATACCTGACATATAGATTAGACTTCAGAAACAAGAGGATAATATTCTAGAGGTTTCTTTCAGCCATTAGCGATGGACCTGAAATCAGCAAAATGATGTTTGAGTGGTATGCTATTATACATGTGTTTCTGATTTGAAAATACAGCATCTAAATTTAAAACCAATGAAACCCAAAATCTTCAATGTTGTTCATCAAGTTTGTTTTTTGCTCCGGTTCTAGGCCTTTCTCTATCATCTCTCATATTTTCGGAGCTAGTTATTGCAGTGCCTTAACTGAAAATTCCAAAAAAGAAATATAAATGAAGAGATTCATCAATGAATATGTAGATATAAAATAGTCTAACATCAATGCAAATATATACAAGAACACCCAGTAATACTAATGTTTCCAAACCTCAAGCTCATGGCCAGCTTCTGATCGTGTCACTCAGAGATGCAAGTTCTTCCAAAAAGCTCCTGATCTTTGGCATTAGTTACAAAAGACGAATTATAAGAAGACATGTACAAATATTTTGTCTGGTTCAGTTTGATTACCCAGACTTCAGACCATAAAATACCTTCTATGCTTTGGTTTAGAATCTTTGACTGTATTTTAGTTTGTGTGCACTTTTCTTTGCCAGGATCAAACCAAAGTTTCTCCAGTTCAACGTCTCACCTAAATCAAAAGATGATCAAATTTTGAGAATATCTGTGTGTTAAGTAGAGTAGGAAATTGTTGAATGCTTCATATAAATGACTAAAATACCTTAAAAATTGCACTCGATATAACATTAATGTGACTAAATAAAAGGTATGAACCATATGGTATATACAAACCCATGACGAACTTTTTGGTTTCTAAAAGCTGGTGCTCTTAAGCTTTTCCACATAAGTTGGTGGTGGAAGCACAATCCTGTTTAGAAAATGTTCGGTTCTTCGTCAGGAGGAAAGAAATTTGGTCTGTTACAGAGATCACTGAAATATCTAGAATTACTCACTCAGGTTATCCTATCTTGAAGGTGTTTGTAAACTAAGACTGGATCTCTATCAAGCTATCTTGTGGATCAATGTTCTTTGACAAACTGAAAAGGATTTATTAAAAAAAACAAAAAAAAAGCTTGTTCAAATGATTCATTTTACTAGGACAAGACAGGAATATATACTACTGCATAAAACTTACTTAGTATTATTACCTGCACCATCTCCAACACCAACAATAACTATTGAGAAGCACGCAGAGATCAACAAAATGAAATTGTATTTTCCTCAGAGTAGTCTTCAATACCTTGCACTAACAATCATGTCAATGGTTTGCTGCTCTTGTGGATTGATTGCCTCAATCTCTTATCAACACTTCTTGTCACCTGCTATAATAAAAGATCTAATGATAACTATAACTGAATCAAATAAGCTTTATGCAACGTTTCATTATTCAATTACCTAGCAAAATCATTGTTCTACAAGTCTGTTTTTTTGCTTTGAGTCTTGGCTTTTTCTTCGACAACTTCATCTACCTTGCACAATCTTTGATGTTCATCTACAAGTCTGATGATATATTGATTTAAGATAAATTTAAACTGTAAATAACTCACTTAATTTGGTGTAGCAGCTTTGACTGCAAACAAATGGTTACTGCAAATAGGCCATTTGTTGGGTTTTGGTGCACTTTACTTTACCAGGAATAGCTTACCATGAGTTGATATGTTTGATGTTCAGTCTTTCACCTAAAAATGATAGATTAATCAGAAGATACATGATCAGTTCAGATATATTGATGCTATAAGAAAATGGGAAAATAAAATTTTATCCAATACCTCTAAATTTTTGGGCACTCTCTCGAGATGTTATCAAATTAGTTAGATGAACATGTTAACCAATACCATAACAGTAAAGCATATACATAGCAAGCTGGACTCAAGCTGTCTGCACTTAATTGATTAACTATTTCTTACCTAGAAATGCTAGATTAGTTAAAAGATAGATGATTTAGTTAGGAGATTACATCACGTAGCATTTCATGAATGGTAGGTAAGTGATGAAGTGCTACCTTATATACTTATATTCTTTGTGATTGAGTCAACACGTAAAACCATCAAATTCTCTTCACTCCCAACCAGATTTGTAGACTGTGCTTGTCCTGCAAAGCCAATGCAAAATACAAAGTAAGCAAATATGCGTCTCTTATTAGGAATTACATGCAAACACATCTGAGAAAAAAATAAACGTGAAAGAGTTGCTGGTATGCAACATACATAAAACGAGGTGAATTTGTTTCATGGTGCAGAAGATTCATGAGGCTATTGGTTCAGAGACAGATACAAACGAGATGATCTTGTATAATCCATGGATCTTGATTGTTGCATAGCTGGATCAGGTGAACCAGTTGCCCTTGATAGAGACTCGGGAGTGTTCATCTGTACTATTTTTAAACAGTAACATGGAACTATCTAAAGCAAGTAAAGTAAGTATTAGCATATTTTCATGGAAGATAGCAAATAAGATAGCAAAAAAAACAAACAAATAATCAGGAAAACATGTAAACAAAGAAGCATACAGAAATGCATACAAGCAAGCATGTATATGCATATACACGTGCTTAATGTATGCGTGTATACGTTGTATGCTGTGTATGCTGTGTATGCTGTGTATGCGTGTATGCTGTGTATGATGTGTATGCTGTGTATGATGTGTATGCTGTGTATGATGTGTATGCTGTGTATGATGTTATGTTGTGTATTCGTATATGCGTTTATGTTGTGTATTCGTGTATGCGTGTATACGTTGTATGCTGTGTATGCTGTATATGCGTGTATGTTGTGTATGATGTGTATGCTGTGTATGATGTTATGTTGTGTATTCGTATATGCGTTTATGTTGTGTATTCGTGTATGCGTGTATACGTTGTATGCTGTGTATGCGTGTATGTTGTGTATGATGTGTATGTTGTGTATGATGTGTATGCTGTTATGTTGTATATTCGTATATGCGTTTATGTTGTGTATTCGTGTATGCGTGTATACGTTGTATGCTGTGTATGATGTGTATGCGTGTATGTTGTGTATGATGTGTATGATGTGTATGATGTGTATGCTGTGTATGCTGTGTATGATGTGTATGCTGTTATGTTGTGTATTCGTATATGCGTTTATGTTGTGTATTCGTGTATGCGTGTATATGTTGTATGCTGTGTATGCTGTGTATGTTGTGTATGTTGTGTATGTGTGTATGCTGTGTATGCTGTGTATGCGTGTATGCTGTGTATGCGTGTATGCGTGTATGCGCAAGTGAATCCCAAGCAAGGGCGATAGTTCTAACGTACCAAATTCATTGAGGCCTCATTTTCAGCAGCCAAGGTTAAATTGATTACCTTGCTTTCAATGATGCATGTAAACACACTGTGAGATTGACTACTTGCACGATTCATATTAGTTGCAGCTACCTTCCTATTTGCAGCACCCTACACATAAACCGACATGTAGGAAACTATGATGAGATGGAATAAGCAAGTTCAAATAATTCTTGCATTATCTTTCTGAATATGGAGCGAAAGAGCATCTAACATGAAAAGTCGTCAATAAAAGCAATTAAAAAGATGGAGTTTCAGCAAACTCAGCGTATATATTTCGTAAACTTTCTTAAAACTTAAACAGAGACAGGACATATTACAGAGACAGGATATATTATTTGGAGAAATCAAAACTAATAGTTCAGAAAGTCTGTATTGCAGAGAAGCAGGTTACGATAAGAAAAACCTAGAGGAGCAGACAAAGTGCATATAAACAAAGCTACAAAGTCTGCAATATAACAAAAAGAAAGATGGAGAAGCGAAATGATTTACCTGCATTAATTGTTAAATCACATCTCTGGCACTTGAAACTCCAATCTCCTTTAGATTCTCAACATGAATATCTTTCTTGTGGTCTTCCATTTCTAAATAATAAGCGTAATCCAACTAGCACAAAAGAAAAGAGCAAAATTACTATGTACCAAAACACATAATACAACTTGTGATTAATGCCTACACGCAAGTAACATACCATGGATGATAGTCAACACTGTTTTTATCTCTCTCTTTAATGGCCGCAACACTCATCACTCTAATCTCTTCATCAAGAACTTGCCTGACAAAGTTTGTTATTTTCAAGAAATTTCATGATCAACTAGAATTCAGAAAAAAAAAATCCCACAAGCACTGAGAAAAAGCAACAGATGATAACAAACAATCGTATTCGAATGTTGCATAAGAAAAAATTACTCGCGTCAATAAACAAAAACCCATGAAATTGTACCTTTTGTTGTGGTTTAATTCAAGAACGTTGGAAGAGGATTAAGAAAATCTAATCGATGCCCCAATTCGCATAACATATCCATCTCCAAATTTTCGTTCTAACTCTGAATTCAAACCCTAAATTTTTAGGAACAAGGTTTAATTACATGATTCCGTGATTCGTATTTCGATCGCGTCTAATAACTATCACTGGGCAAGTTTCTTCTGACAATAAATACAAGTTTATAACCTAGCAAACACCAAATCAAGAGAACAAACAAAAAGGCAATTCAATTGTAGAAAATCGCTCCGACGAAGAGGAAAACACAAAAATAAAACGTACAAAATAGATTTGAGAGAAAAGAAAAGAAAACAAGATCGCGTAAACTCCTAAATAAAATTCGGATTCCAAAATGTTACCGTTTATGGAGCGAGAGAAGAAGAAGACGACGACATCTTAGGGACCTTCTCGCTTCTCTTCAAACAGCTTTTTTTTTTCCGTTGGCTTTGCAAATGAGTCATTTGAAATGATAGTGCTTGAATTTAAATTCGTAATACAAGAATTCACAAGACTCAAATTTAAAATGAAGGTGACCGTTCGACAAAATGTAAACCGAAATTTAAAAAACGGGTTTAGAAAAATAAATCAATTTTTGATACTTTTGATTTAGAGACGATTGAGGCCCAAAACCCAGGAGCCTTGGCCCATTATTATTCTATCAGTATTAACTATTAAGAAAAAAAAAAAAAAAAAAAGGCATTCCTGCACACAACAATCAATTGCAGTTATAAATGAAATTTCTCAACGTTGACAAAGAAAAGAAAAATCCCAACCACAAAAATGTCAAGCTTGGTTCAAAAAGACATCAATGCACTTTCTCTACCCAATCTCTCTGATTTAATGTCTTCACCACCTAACATATCTCTTGTTAGTTGGCTTTAGTAACTATACTTAACCATGATTCAACCATCACAAAAAGATTGTAGCAAGTAACAACTGAAATTCAATTCCACAAATCCTTTTTTTTTTGTATGCAAACGAGACTAGAGATTTGAGATATTCACATTGTGTTGAATCATAAACAAATGTATCTATAAAACAACACTAAAAAACACAACTGTTAGTCCAAGTAAGCTGCACGGCATTGACTCTGCCACTCGAAACAATCTTCATAATCAAAGCTACTCGCGCAATCCAGCAACGCGTTCTGCTGCTGCTCGTAATGACAAATGTAGTTTAACCCGACAAGAAGCTTACATATCGCAGCTTCTGTCTTCTCTCTATCAGCAAAGTAGAGCGTCTGCAGAAGAAGCACATTCGTTCTCTTCACAATCTGATTATGCTGCTCGAAGTTGCGTTCGCTCTGCCATCTGATCATATTGTGAGCTAAAGGAGCAAGCCAAGAGAGTATACCATCTATCGTCTCTTTCCAGTCGTGAGCTAGAGGAGCGTCGTAGATCGAAATGTTCTTCAAGTATGATCTGAGATTAGCCTTCAAGGATGTTTTCAAACTCGTTGGTAACATTTGGTAAAGATCGTCTCTTGCTTCTTCACCTATAAGATGAGGGTACTTGAGAAGCTTCTCCACCACAATCACTACGTTTGCATAGTGTAAAGATAACGCAGACCCTCCAATCGTTGAAGCTGAAGCATGTTGAGTTAATCTGCTCTTAGAACCGAACTTAATACTCCTCACTGTTCGAGCTGCATTTAGAGGAAACGTGATACGAGCATCATCATCTTCTTCTTCATCAACCGAACTGTTCATAGCGAGACACTCCATGAACATCCTCCCTGGATTAGTCCCACAAGGGAAATTGAATTCCCCTGCACGTGTAAACTCCTCTGCTTCACTTCTCCTAAAACCAGCAACGGATCTTGAATTCACAACCTTATTAGCTTCGTTCTTACTACGATCTCTCTTCAAAGTCGAATCCTTTTTCCCTCTCAGAGCCAAACCACCGAACACAGTTTCAATCCTGCCGTAGATTGTGCAAACCGTTCTAGCCAACATCTCAACAACCTTATCATAAGTCTGGTTCCAAAGTGAAGCATCTCTGAGACTCCTCACGTCCTGTCTCTGCCACATAAGCTTCTGTTCGAAAGCTTTAACACTCTCTTGATGCTGTTGGCTTCTCTGAAGCTTCATTACCGCCTGTTCAAGCTCATTCATCACTTCCATCTCACCATACAGATTACAAGTAGCGTTAACGAATCTCTCCATCTTCCTAACCATACTCTCCATATCTTTAACCAAGAACCCTAACTTCCTAAAATCGATAACACCGTTCACTATATCCTCGTAGACATGCTCGAATCCTTGTAAAGCAGGTTCGTTACACTTCTTCCCTAACCTAGACACGACGGTAGCTACACGGCTCAAGTCGTCGAGCTTCTCGGAGACGGCGAGGTCTAAGAGGTGGCTCTCGTCGGAAGATACCAAATTTCTGACTCCTTCCGACCGGAAAACCTCGGACTTGAGCTTAGAGATCTCTGTGTCGGAGAGGGAACGGTGAAGGTGAACGGTTTTGGACATGACGTTAGCTACTTCGAAGGATAAGATTCCGATAGTTTGTCTAGGGAGAGAGGCTTTAGGGGTTTTCTTAGTGGAAGATTCGAGAAGAAGAGCGTGTTTGAGATTGGAACTTACTTGGTTTCTCATTTTCACAATCCAAGCTTCTGCAACCATGGCGAAACCAGAATAAAAATCGGAACTTTGAACAGAGAGATTAAGAAATAAAGTTTGCTTCTTTTGTTCCTCTCAGGGGTTAAGGACTAAAAGGAGAGAGTTCAAGAACAGATCCGGGGGAAAAGAAAAGGGATTTTTGAACGAGACGTTTTGGCTTTCGCGAGAAACGAAGAAAGGAAGTGGGATTCGCGCATGAAAAGGGGATAATCATTGGGGATTATGGGCGGTACTAAAAGGAAAACACAACCATTGATGTGATATGATGTTTAGATTCGGCGTGTGCTTTTGCGGGTATTGGAGAGGGCAAAGTGAAAAAGCGGTGAAGAAGAGGAAGTTGAAGAAGAAGAAGAATTGAATGAGAGGAACTTTTGGACCCAACCTCGCAAGCTTCTTGTAGAGAGAGAGTGAGAGAGAGATTTTGAAAGTTTGGGAATTTGGGTTTGATTTTTGGAAAAAAGTGGAGGAGAGAGAGAGAAATGAGAGAGTTGTTATTAAAATTTGAGTGAATTTGCTGAATGGTCATGTAAGACCTATAATTTGCTAAACGGTCATTTTCACTGTACAAGTGATACTGTTTATGTGTTCAATGTCATTATTAACCTTCTTCGTAAGTTATGTGATAATATATAACTTATTTGACTCCTACCTAACCTATTTGACTCCTACCTGAACAGAGTGATGTCATGCTATATTAGAAAAATAAATAATTTTTTTTTAATAGAGAACCATCGGTTGCACACAAACTTTTTGCTTCTTTTCATAGATGAATTAATATCTTATACTATTAGAGTTTTTTTAGTGACCAGAAAAACCTAATAATCCTCGAAGTCGTAGAAAAACTAAACCCTAAACTTTAAACTACAAACTCAAATTCAAAATCATAAACTCAAACAAGTACCGGTTTAGACTTTAATAAATTTGTTTATGATGTTAGAACTTGGGTTTAGTAGTTTAAGGCTTAGGTTTTAGTTTTTTGAGAATAAAAAGAAAACTAAACCCAAATCCTTGAACTACTAAACCCAAATTCAAAGTCGTAAACCCAAACCTGATATAAAATATGTTCAAATGATGCATATTTTAGTCATTCAGATAATATAAAAAATTTACCGCATAATTTAAATATTATATGTTAAAAAACTAAATCCCAGTTCAAAGTCGTAAACCCAAACCTGCAACAAAAATATGCTCAAATGATGCAAATACTTGATATTTTAGTCACTGTGATAACATAAAAACTTTGCGGTATAATCTAAATATTATATGTTAAAAAAGTAAACCATAAACTCTGAACTACTAAACCTAAATTTCAAAATTTTAAACCCAAACAAGATACAACAATATACCAAATGCAAATACTTTAAATTTTAGTCACTCGGATAATATAAAAAATTTACCGCATAATCTAAATATTATCTGATAAAAAACTAAACTCTTGAACTACTAATGCATAATGCATACATATGCAGAGATTACGGAATATTTGCATAACAATTTTCTTATATATCTGTATTGGCTAACTATAGTGTTAATTAGATATAAATTTATCATGTTAGCCGACAACCCAAATCAAATGAAAGCCAAACTGAAATGCAAAGCCGTATTAAACCAATACATTTTAGTTTTGATTTCAATCGTTATCATACTTCCTCTACCGAAATTTTGGACAAGAGCTAAATTAACTGACTTATTTTTTTCTTAATATCTTAAATATATAGGAATTGTAAGTCTGTGTTAGTGAAACATTTAAAAAAAATCAGAATCAAACTATATGGAAGTTGGAACTCATGTGCAAAAGATGCTGTAACAATCATAATTACGCTTTTGTGTTTGTGAACAAATTATCAGCTCACATCCTTCAATCTCTAAACGGTTTATGATTTTCAAATTTGGGTTTAGTAATGTAGGATTTAAGGTTTAGTTTTTTAAAAAGTAAAAAAAATAACTAAATCCTAAACTTTAAAACTTGAACAACTAAACCCAAATAAATATTCGGTTTAGACGCTAAAAAAAATTGTGGAAGAAAAATTTATAAAATATATAACGATGGATGGTAGTCTATGGCGACAAATCGTTGTTTTATTAGATAACAGTTACAGTTATCTGGATAACTGCACCATAACTGCAACAAAATAATTTAGAAATTCATTTCTCTCTTTTCAAATTTAGTTCTTTAGAGCAATTATGATATATGCACAGTTCAGGTGTAGGTTATCATGACGTCCATGTAGGATGTGGGTGCCATATTTATTTTTGAATTGGTTTTTATTGAAGTAGGGTCTTGCTCGGTATTTAGAAAAAGTGAATAGTAGAGATGTCCGTACTCCTAAATACACTATCTAATGTGTCCGAATACCCAATTGTTTCTTAAAATTTTGAAATGTGAGTCATGTAGCTCGTACTTGCTCCACTAATGTTCTTCTTATTACAAGCATTTTATACTTACTTAAATCTCAACCTATTCAAATGTCGAATTTTTACATCTTCTTCGAAGTTTAACTAACCTAAAAACCAAAAAGATGTTATCTCTCTTTTGTTGACTGATGTAGCATGAACTATAAATATCAAAATTTCTAAATAGAATATTAAGTAAATATTTAAGAATTTAAAGTCTGCTAAATAGTAAGCAAAATGAAACTAAATAAAAAAATAGAAGTTAACAGTTTTTGATATTAGTAATAGCTTTTTAGTTTTTTTACGGGAATCAAGATAAACATACAAAAATATTTAGTAGAAAAATGTGTTGAATTTGTATTAAAAATTTGTATCTTTCTTATTTCCTATTCTTCACTTTGTTTTTATACTGGAAATCATATTTAATAATTTTATATACTCTGTTTCATTGTTAGGAATCAAAATACATTATTTCTTTTTGAATAAATCATCCATTTATTTTGATATTAACAGTTAGTAACTGTATAGATTAATTTGACTATGTTTACTATGTTTAACTTGGAATTTGTAGATTAATTTTTTATTTATGTTTCTTCATTTGGATAATATTTTTTATTTTGTTTCTAGATTTATAAATTCAATTTTTTAATCTAAATTAATCGGAATCCTAACGTTAATGTTTTCTCTTTACTTATCGTTCTACGATTTGTCTAAAATCTCTTGCAATAAATCATCCATTTATTTTGATATTAACAGTTAGTAACTGTATAGATTAATTTGACTATGTTTACTATATTTAACTTGGAATTTGTAGATTAATTTTTGATTTATGTTTCTTCATTTGGATAATATTTTTTATTTTGTTTCTAGATTTATAAATTCAGTTTTTTAATCTAAATTAAACGGAAGCCTAACGTTAATGTTTTCTCTTTATTTATCGTTCTACGATTTGTCTAAAATCTCTTGCAATAGTATCTAAATAGTAAATAGTATACTATTGACTTTGTTATTTATGACCATCAATCATGTTTTTCCTTAAAACGACCAATATACTTTCTGTATTCACACTGTACAAAAGATTCACATATGAACATACTTGATTAGCAACAAAAAAGTGTACTTAAATACTGATTAGTGATTATTAGAATAGGACCCAAAAAGGATAGTCAAACCTTTTTCTGATGATATCAGTCATTCATTCGTTTTACATTAAATTATTATATCATTTCAAAATTTCCAATTATCTATTAAAATGACCCAAAAGGATGTTCAAAACTTTTCTAATGGTATCAGCCATTCCTTAGTTTCACATTAAATATTGTATCAAATAAATAAAAAATCCAGTTTTTTATTAAAATTGTTTTTTTTCTCAAGACGTAAATATTTGTTTTTTTCAGAGAGTTTTTTTCTTACCAATGCATAATGCATTTATCAATTGAATTCTGCCCTGTCCCATACGTCTTTATTAAAAAACTTAGGCTTTTAACGATAAACAGAACAAAATTTAACGAAAACAGAATATAAAGAAATGAGAAAAAATCATGGAATCTATGCATTTATTTCTGTCTGAAATTGCTTTTCATTAGAAATTTTGTTTATTTTTAGTGGAATCGTTGGAATGAACATTCTACTTCACTCGACATAAATGATGAAAGATTAACAAAATGTTTATGAATGTTTTACTCCACCATCCATTTGCAACCCATAGGTTCTCGGTCACATTATTATTTTTTGGCAACTGAATGAAATTTTTAGAAGATATAATGATATATTCGAATATTAGAATAACATGTTGTGTGTGCGTGACATCATCACAACTTGAGACCAAAGATTGGAAACAAGAAACCACTTGCAAATTTGACTATAAAAGAGTTCGTTTGACCGATGATGTCCTCTTGTTGTCTCATTCTTTTGGATTTTTTGTCGGCTAGAGACTCACAAACATAAGAAAATCGCAACTCTTCCTCCAACTTTTCAACACCGTTTATTGGTTGACCTAATTTGGAAAAGAAAATCTAAGATCAAAATCAAGTGCCATTATTCAACACGGGATTAGTTTTCTTAAATTTGAAAATTCGATGCGTCGTGTTTCAAATGTTTTCGATTAAACAAGAAATAAACAAACATTTTGTGGACGATGATTAGTTGTAGTTGAGTGGAGGAGGAGTTGGTGACTTAAAATTCTTCATGTGAAGACGAGACAAATCACACAGAGACAACAGAAAGAAAAATACAGTTTGATTTCCAGCTCAGTGGAATTTTCTAATTATCAAATATTTCTTAGAAAATAAAAAATATCAATAATTTGGGATGACACTGCGATCGTAAGAATTTCACATATATAATGCTTCTTAAATTATATTTTACCCCATCAAAACAAATAATTGCACACATATACCCTATTATATAAGTTAGTCATTTGATCTACTATTTTTTTCGTTTTTTAGATGGATTTTTCAAATCCAAACTCGCCGTGAGCAAAAACCTTCACCGAACATAGGCTCAGCACTGCATAGGCTTCGACCTCGCGTACCTCCCAACAACTCCACAATCCATCGCACCATAGTCAAAAACTGAACATAGCCACAACCACAATCCACATATATATAACAAAGATATAGATCTTCTGATAACTCCATGGCAGATTATATTTGCTTCACAAATTTTAGTCTTGTTTGATCTTCAATCTTAATTAAATGACTAATAAGGTCTCGTTTTCTAAATACTAATTGAGAATCATTTTGGAGAACTATGCATTTTAAAAGTTATTAACCATGCCATGCAAATATGCAATGATACGCGTCATATTTTAAGTTGTGTCTCTTTAATTTCTCACACAAAATATATAGGAGATTTCAAAGTTTAATTTCTTTTAAAATAATCAAATTATTTTAGTTATAGATTTGTGCAATTCAATAGTCTCTATATAAACCTCTAGAAAAGTATGTGTTCCGTTGTACCTTAAATAACCTACTAATTTTTTTACTTTTTTTTATTATAACCTAGTAAATTGAATTTGGGATTTTGCATAGATTTTTCAGATGACCACACAATTGAATTCAAGTTTATTTCTTTTGCGGTTGTTGCAGCCTTGCAGGGCGTGGGTGAGCCAACAACTTTCGGTCCACATTTCTTAACGTAATTATTTTTATGTCAATTTTTAGGTTTGGATTTTTGGTGTTTTTCATTTGGACATTCGCCACATGCATCACGAGTACCACTTTATTAATACTAATATTTTTGTACTAACTAGAAATCCCTAAGAATCAGTTCAACTTAAAATTTGAGTGCTCGTTTTTTCTCCTTTCAAAATTGGATATGGTGTCGCAAAATGGAAATCACTAAACTAAGAGGTCCAATCATCGCGTTCTTAACCAAATCAAGAAAAAAATATGTGTGTTTCTCACTCCATACAGAAAGTTTATGAATTAATCTGAATCAACAAGGGGGCACACAGAACAAGAGCAGGTAATATAAGTACAATCAAAGTTTCATAATATCTAAATCTTCCCAGCCATTTCAAAGCAGTCCCAGAGAAAACAGTAAGAGATACCATCAACAACAACAACATTTGAGACAACCAAAGGGACACTACATAATCCCAAAATCTTCTTCTGGCCTATACCGTAAGCAATCGAACCCAGCAAGAGAAAATCGAATCAATTCTCGCGACTCCAAGATGACAGGTGAGGTGAAGTTAATGCCACCACGTAAACTATTCAGATGTGACATTTTCGACTCCGTGGCACATAGCCCACACATTCACTTTTACTCTTTTAATCCATTTCATTATAAAACAAGCCCAGAAGACAAATACAAAAATACAAAACCCATTACAGGCCCAAAACTGCATTAGAAACGGACACAACAATAATTAATTGATTTGAAAAGGTTCATAATCAAAGATTTTGATTCAATTAATGATTGCTATGAAAGTTCGACTTTATAATTGGTGGGTTGAGCCAAACCCTTGTAGTAGTGCAACGCATGGGTGACTCGCGAAAACCCAGATAGCAAGCTATCTTAATGGGCCTTCACCCTAAAAAAATAGAGTTAATATCGTGTGGACCGATGGCCCACATATCAGATATTAAACTGATAAGAACAGATACTACACTTGATCTTAGCCAAAAGGCCGAGAAAGGTATGAATTGTTCAGTCCATCAAGCTCGCCTTTTATACATAAGCTTCGCGAGTGAATAATCTATAGATTACCGATGTGGGAGAAACAACAAAGCGCTTCTCTTTTTTTCTTTTCTTTTTTCTTTTTCTGGAAAGGTATTAAAGTTATTACAGAGCAGCCCAGCCCACCAAGCCCACTTGTGTTGGTGAATGGTGACTTTTTCAAAACATTACACATGTCACGAAACTGATCAAACCATTTGATTTACTAAACCGCTGATAAATCCAATAATTTTTACCAATTGTAACCTAAAATAATTGTGACCACATTAATCGTGTCTGCACGTTTCGGAGATCCACAATAACTGAATGAAAAAGTCTTATGAAATGAAACGGATCAGACTTATCTATGCTTTTGACGACCAAAACCAAGACTTATCTATGCGTTTTGGACCATGACAAATTGACAATAAACAGGATGCATGTTATTTAATAATCTTTTAATTTATTCATCTATTACGATAATCGCGTTGTTGTTCCAACCACAAAATAGTAAAAACGCGCGTTTGTTAAAAGAAACAAAACGCGTAAATCTGGGCCGTTAGATCTACACAGGACCAAAAAAAAAAACCAAAAATAGAAACTGTACTTTTTTTCGAACCTTTCGATCTAAAAACACAAATAATACTAAACCGGTACGAACGGTGGAAGAAACGTCGCTGATGCCTCGTAACAAAACGGCGCCGCAGGATGCTGCCACGTCTTGAAAACCGGCGTTTTCTCAACCGCGACCGCCGCAACAGCTTTCGTCTGGTTCTCAACCGGCGGTTTGTCGGCCGGTGAGGCTGGGGAAAGAGCTAGCGGCGAGAGGAGAGGGATGGCCGTTTTCCAGTCACTCGCCGGAGCAGCCGGAACGATTTTTAACGCCGGAGGTCGCTTTTGTAGACGACTGGGCTGCCGCTGGTTACCGGAGTCAGAGCTGCAGCCCGGTCTCTCCATCGTCTTCGACATAAAAGCGCGAAACAAACGAGTGTTCAAGAAAAGGCTTAATAAGCGATTTGGAAACCGTAACGCTAAAACGAGATTTGTGGTATTCCGAGAAAATCTGACAAAAGAGAAAATGGTGTGAGGCTTAAAGATTCGTGTGCGTGTGCGTTTGTATATATATAAAGGCGTGTGCGTGTGTTATGCATATAAAGGTGTGTTTTCATGTACGGTCAAAGATAATGAAAGAGAGGAATTAGCTGTTTTTTTTTGTTTTTTTTTTTGTTTTCTACTTTATTTTCTGTTGCTTTGCTGGATTTCTCAATCCTACCGTTTTTTTTTTCTTCATAAACTTTAAATTTTCCAACCTAATAATATTCTCTGTTTCTTGCTTTCTTCCCTTAATTTTACTCTCTTTTTTTTGTGTTTCCCTGTATTTTTTTATTATCTTTTAGTAACGTTATTGTGATAAAACGCACCTAGATTTGTTTTTGTCAATTTGATTTGTTACTCAAAAGTCTAAAACCAGTTTCACTAGTATTATTTTTTCAGGGTTGTTTTTCTTTTCCATATAAACGAAAGAAAAAAAAAAGCGATAATTACGATGAAATAATGAGAAAGCAACGAAAGAACCGACGTTGATAGGTGGGGACCACTTTAAGTAGCATCCAATGGACTTTGTTTAACTGATACTTCATGCCACCGCCAGGTTTTGACTGTTTCTCTTTTATAATTAGTTTTTTTATTTATTATTATTTGCTTTATGAGTTATCTACAAAATTATATGCAAAACCACAACCATTGCATAGGTCAAATTGGTATCAGACTATCAGTAATGAATTGTAATAAAACTGTACTATTCATATATAGCTAAACGTATCCACATCAATGGCGAATTATAAGAACTATTGAAAAGAAACACTTCTTATATATATCGTCTCAGAGAAATCTTTTTACTCCGAAAGATCAAAACCTATTATATAAGTGTTTATGTAACAAGCTATTTTGTTTTTTTTCGTCATAATTCTCTCTTCTTCACCTTCATCTCTCCCTCTACCTCAAAGACATCCACACAAATAGATCGAAAACATACATATTATTGCTTGCTAACCTTGAAATTTGTTTTCTTGCCCAAAACTTCAAGAGCTATTTCTCTCTTTAGTACAAGTTCTTTAATGTGCTTGTTTACAGCTTTTAGACTACCCATAAAACAAAGTTCAAAAAAAAAAAGACTAGCCACAAAACTGGTGAACACGCTCTTTTCGAACCCCACACCAATCCACAGATATGTATTTTAATTTTTAAACCTGTACTAAAGCATGTTTTGGAGAGAAGTCTAATTTTTTTTTCAGCCATGTTTGTTCCAACTGTACTTAAGCCAAATATCAAATTTCTTAGAGAGCTAGCTAATCCATAAAAAAGGCTTGGAGACTAGTATTAGTATATATATAAATATAACCAATACGTTTCATAATTTACTAAGAATATATATAAATATTAAAAGTTCGAAATAGAACTTGATTTCAGAATAAAGTTAGTGTAATAACAAAGAAGAAAGTTCTAAATTTTTCCTAACATAAAATAAGAGATGGAATTTAGTAAAAACACATTGGTGATGAATGGTATAATATTTTATAACGTCGACACGTGGTTAAGCTTTTTCACTATTTTATCTATTAAGTAGTATTCAGTATTTTTTAGAAACTAAAAACTAAACATCATTAACTTATTAATGACTGATTTTTTCATGAATATTCAATATCAACTCTATTCAGTATTCTATCATTTTGTTATTCAAATTATTATTTAACATATCAATCAAATCAAATTTATTGACTAAAGACTACGTACATACATGTTCACTTAAATATATCAAAATATGAAAGTGAAACATCAAGAAATTAAATGTCGATTATCTTTGAAGTCAAACGTGATAACGTCGGTAGGTAATGTGGCGATATCTTTGATATGACTTGTAAGCTAACTCCTCCTGCAATAGATTGTTGTACGTTTTTCTTTTTGGCCTAGAACTTCTAATTCTAAAAGCACTATTTAAAGTTAAAGACGGAAATATTCAAACTTCTAATTAAAATAACCCTCTGTGACTAGATCTACGTGTCGATTTATAAACCCTATATGTCAATTCTTCTTTGATTTTTAGTGGTCTATTTGGTTTACCGTTTATCTGGTTTTGGGAGCATGTTTAGTCAAATCATTAATCTGATTACGGTTGAAATCCAATCTAAAGATCCAATTATCCACACGTAGGGGTGGGCAAAAAAACCGGATCCTAAGTCCAAACCTGAACCCGATCCGATATAAGCAGTTTGGTACGGGTATGGATAGTGTGAAATAACCGAACGGATCTTGAGTTATATGAAATTGGATATCCGAACCCGAATGGATATTATCCGATATCCGAACTAAATCCGAAGACATCCGAATATCTAAAACATGTTAGATAATAATCTTCCAATATTCCTTAACAAAATCTTTCAATATTCGTAGACTTATAATTCTTTTTATGTACAGACTCGAATAATGCATCTGTTTTTTTTATGCTTGCTTTCAAAGACAAGAAAAAAACTTATTTGCTTTGGTGACTCTTTTAATAGTATGTATGGATTTTTTCAATACTTAAACTTGTTATGTTATGTTTTCTGTGGTCTTTCGTATGAATTTGTTAAATTTATTATGTTCTTTTCGGTTTTGTATTTGAATTGAGTTTAAATATTTTACTTTATTTCCAACATTTTACTTTATTTCCAACACAAATAATCAAATACAAATAAATAATTTCCGAGCAATTTAGATATTTGATAAATATTTTGAGTTTGGATGGAACCGAAAATAATCGAACCCGAAAATAACCGAACCGAACCCGATCTGAAGATGTAAAACATCCTAATGGATCCTACACCTCTAAATCCGAAAATCCGAAAATCCGAAATACCCGAACCGAACCCGAACGGATATCCGAACGCCCACCCCTATCCACACGTACGACATTTGTGATTTTCAAAGTATAGACACGTATAAGTTATAACACTTTGTGACTAGAAAGAGAGAAAGAAAAGAGAAACACCAATTGCAATTTGCATAGGCAAAAATAAAAGAAAGAGATCTCTATGTCGAGAAAGAAATGTAAACCTTTTCATTGGTCCAGCGACTTTGATACGCTTACTCCGAAGCACGTCATTGGTTGATACAACCTAGCTAATAATATTAATTTTACGTTTTATACGGTGAACATTCCAATACAGAAAGGACACATAACAGAAGACAAAACAGTAGATCGAAGCTGATTACAAAAAGCTGTCTGATGAACCAAAATAAATAATAAAAGGAATAAGACAATAGTGAGAACTACCAAAATAAAGCAACGTAGTTTGTGAAGTTCACATTTCAGTTTGATTTGGCCTTGGAACTAGTTGGAAGTAGAGGGCTTGTCATCTTCTTTCTCTTTCTCCTCCTTGCTCTTCTCAGCCTCATCGAGGTTGTCGATAGTATACTTCAGTCCGATGTAATAGAGCAACGCTCCAATCAACGTCAAGTTCTGAGAATCAATCATAAACTTTGTTCATTAACTAAACACAAAGAGATCAATATCTGGATTTGCACGGTAACAAAGCTTAATTAACCTGAGTTAAGTCGTTCAAGTTGGTAGGGAAAGGAACAACGGTTGAGAGAATTTGCGTTGCGAGCTGAACCAACAAAACATGTTTTGGGATTAGAATCTCTTGTAAACAAATTAGATAGATCAGGATTGTGTCATTACCAAGAAGTAAGCTGGGATGGATTGTCCAAAGATGAACCATAAAGCTGCAGTTCCCTTTGCGGTTATGAGCGAAAACTCAAGAAGTCGAACATCAAACGCAACCACTTGCATTCCAGTGTAGAACGTGAGAACCTTGGAGCCATATTTGCTCAACACATTCACTGCTGGTCCCACAGTCTTCTCCAGTGGTCCACCATCGCCAAAATGATCGGCATAACTATAACATAGACGTGTAGGTAAAGATCAAGCCTTGTTGATACAACCGAATCGAGGGTTTGTTACACTTTTCTTACTCTTGGATAGCAGAAATGATAAAGACAAGAGCAAATGCCATTCTACCGAAGAATGCAACTGCTGGCATTGACCTTGTTAAGGTTGTGCACATCATGTTCTTGACGTTCGACATCCTCGGATTGTGTTTTTGATGTCAATTTTAGCTATGAAATCTGATTACGATAGTGTCAAAACAGGGGAAAAAACGTCAAAAGAGGACATAAAAGAATCTTGATGAGAATCATTCCTTAAGCCAAGAACTCTAGAAACAAACTGATTTTACTTTTCTTTGAAAGCATAACAGTAACTTTTTGCGTAATGTGTTGTCGTTTACTATAAGAAACAAGAATTCGGATGTTGATGTACTTACTTGTTCCAAAAGTAAAAGCTTTGATGAATCTTTAGCGTACGAATAAGAAGTAACTAAATAGAAAGTTTGTACATTGAGATGAATAATAGAGAGGAATGGAAAATGGAGGCATCCATTGACGAGGAAGAAGGTGGTTTAGTCATTTAGTCGTAATAAGGAAACACCATTATTGATGCGGACCGGCTTGTGGCTAGGAAACCAATTATCTTAAACAATAGCTTAATTAATTTGGTCATTATAAAATGATTTAAATGTGATTTTATCTTAGAGAAGGTGAGATTCATGATTTGGATGCTTTTTCAAGTCAACGTTTACAAAAAGGAGTATTAAAATGATAAGAGATGTGCATTGCATGACCAGGAGGATAATAGCACTCTTTGATTAAAATAAAATGACATTATTGGTTATATTGGATCCAGAAGCGTTCACATGATAACTAATTTCTCGCATACAATCCCTTCGTGATTCGATTATGAATATAAAACAAATTATCGGAGTGATTATTTACGACTAATCATCATAAGAGAAAATAAAATCCGAGCAGTATACAAAGTAACCATTGTGTGGTAATTTTATCCGGAAAATATAGTGGAAATTTAATGAGACCACCATTTTTGTTAATTGATCAAAATCAATAATGGAGAATACAAGAAGTCGATAAGTAAGCATGCTAGTATACATGTATTAATAGAAAAAGATTAGTTAGGTGTCTTGTTGTCTGTCATGACTCATAAATCTTATGATAAATTAAGAAGACAATGCACAGTAGTGATATTAATGTATCCATGTGCTTAACGTGGAACCTATCCTCTTACCACACCAGATTCAACCAAGATTAAGCACTGTAATAAAAACAACAAACAAAAATCATGAAAACCGCATGTAAAAAGTGGATCAAACTTCTTTTCTCTTTCTTTCGGGAGTTTTGTAATATACAAAACCAACACTAAAAGATTTCACAAGGTTAGCTAAATGGTTATGAATTTATGTGGATTTTACCGTCAATGTTTTTCTCCCTTGAACTTACTTTCTTCTTTCTTCATAAAAAAACTTACTTTCTTCTTCGTCACCAAAATAAATACACATAGCCAACCTCTTCACACTCTCGACTTTTGTAATTTTCACCAAACCCTTCTACGAGTTGTCTCCATCTATCAACTCTTTTTGCACGTAAAGAACTACGAATGATTTGGTTTTGTTGTAAATTGTTATAGCAAGTGTCCGTTAATTGTTTAAGTCTTACATGTCATATAGCCAAGGGAAGTGTCCAATGCCTACAACAAGTGTCAAGAGCTGTTACAGCCATTGCTTGTATGTGTTAGAATTGGAATTACTGTGTTCGAATTTTATTTCCCAAAGACCTCCTTTTTCTTGATAACACACACCACGTACATGGAGATTTAAGAATGAGGTATCTATTGATGGTGGACCTTATACAAAATTACAGCTGGCAATGCAATATGCTATGCACATCACCTCTCCTATCTTCTTCATCTACGTTTCCTTGCAATTTCCAAATTAGAAAACTTTAATAAAAAATCATTCACTATTTACTTGTTATTCTAAAAAAGAAAAACGCTTAGAACGTGCAAAGTGCACCCACTTTTTTGTTTTTTGTTTTTTTTGGTTCTCAAGAAGAAGAAGACCCAGTTGCAATTCCTCTTGTAAAGCATCATTTTCTCATCACCAATCCAATTCTCCTCTTGGCTTCGTCTTCAGTTCCTCCTCCATACCCCACTTAAAGGGTAAGACTTTCTTTCTACCAGTCGAAAGTTCTCTAACCTTTTTTGTCCTATTTGGATCATCATCATCATCATCATCATCGTCTTCCTCTGGCTTATTGTTTTAGGGTACATAGTAAGAATCGGAGATGGATTTTGTACAGAGAAAAGTGAACAGTTTAGGAGAAAAAGTTGCTACCTTCCCTTATGTCGAAACTATTGGAAGAGCACTCTTTGCCTCCTCCTTCTTCCTCTCTGCTTGGCATGAGTAAGACTCATCAACCACCTTCTCTGTTTTTTTCTCTAAATTGCCCTTTATTTTAAATTAATATTCTCATCATCATTATCTTTACTTAGAATTTAGATAGAGATTGATCAGATTAATTTGTAGAATTCATAAGAAGCATTGGAAGATGGCTTGAAATTTTAATGGTTGTAAGGTATATGTTAAGCTTTATGATAGGTTGGCATGTGTCCTTTATATATTACTTAGATCGCAACTCATTTCTAATGTGAGATTCCTAACAGTATCAGATACTCCTATCAGTTAATGACTAAACTCTTTGTGATATTTAGTTACATGGAGCTCAGATCCAATTGGGAAGGAGCAGAAGATTACTGGAGACCGAAGTTTGGCTATTCAGGAGACCAGATTAAGCATCTTATGGCAGTTAGTATCATAGTGAAGACGCTTGGTGGACTTATCTTCATCTATGGCAGCTTCTTTGGAGCTTTCCTCTTGGTACTTACTATCCGTTTGCTCGTATTATATCTAGTTAAATGCAAGGTTGAATCGTTTAGCCTCTAATGGTTTCTCCAGAGTTTTACCAAAACTATTGATAGAGATCATTAATCGATCAAAAAAATAGTTTCTAAAAGGTCCTGAAACCCTAGAACCAACTCACAAGAACAAGCTAACTACTTAGATATATAAAATAACTAGACTAGGATTCCTTTTAGTTTTGAGCTTCGTCGCTTATAGTTATAGCTAGATCTCTTGGTTTCATGCTAAATCAATTCGTTTCATTGTGGTTTTATATAGATTATACACCAAGGCATTGCTACAATGATACATCATGATTTCTACAACCAACGTATCGACATTGAAGAATTTGGACTGTTTTACCTCAAATTCAAAAGGGTACATAATAACATCTATGTCTTCCAACAATGGATCAGATTCAGACAATGGATCCTTTTCAGCCACTATTGTTTCTTTCGAGTCTCATCTTTTCGTATTTTGTCTTTTGTATGTTTAAGTCCTAAACGAAACGATGTCGTACGATGCGGCACACAATTTCTACAAGTCAAACTTTGACGAGCAGCAAATTGAGCAAGCCATATCAAAATTCCGTGAGGTACGTTCTTGAGACATATGTTATAAGTTTAGATTGCGAAATCTTTGTGAGGACTGAGTATAATGTACATTTTGTGTAGCTTGCGGATCACGCAGTTACAAACCCTGCCTTGTTCGGACATAACGAGTTTTTCCGACTCCTCTTAAGCTTCGTCAAGGCATTGGCCGTAGTAGGAGCATTGCTCTTTTTCGTGACTATGAAGCACAAACTCAACAAAGCCAAAAAGGAAACCAAAGTTAAAACTGACTGAAACTAATCCCATTCTCTATAAATTACATTTCTTTACAGATTTCATGTAATTTCCTTTGTCTTTATGTGTTAATCTAATTATGTGATAATAACATTCCAATACATTATCCAGGTAGAACATTTGAATGGAGCATTTGAATGCAAATATCAGATGAACAAACAAACATATATTCGTTCAAAAAAAAGAAACAAACAAACATATACTCCAAATGTTTTTAAAAAAAATTAAATATGTAAATATGTGTTTCTTTAATCTATATGTTTTGATAGTATTTTTGGTAGATTCACAACACGTAAAAATGAATTCGGATCGGTAGCATTAAAACATCAACTTCTAATCAGTCAAACTGATGTACGAGTTTTAAACCCTATTTCCTACTGCAAGTGCACAGCAAATCAGAGTAGTACTTAGGGGTCGATCCCACGAAGACCAAGTTCACACTATGGATTAATAAGCTAAAATCAAGAGCTAAGAGATTCAATATTGGGTTGTAAGAAATCGTGACTAGCAAGTTACTAAAACAAATCGGTTTTAACTATTATAAAGCAAGCGTTAGGTCAAGGCAATTCGCAGGAAATTCAGAGCAAGGTCAAACAACTATTCAGGATTAATATTAAGAACAAGTCCAGAACTCAAACACGATGATAATATTAATTCACTCTCGTGATACTAACAACTTTATCTAGCAACCTAAAAATCCTAACTCTCGTTGGTATCAGAATCGCAGATAAGCATTAATGATCAAGTTTGATTTGTTCACAATTCTCCAATACATCTACTCTCGCAGGTAATGAATAAATTGCTCATCTAGATCTCTTCTAGCAACCTAGCAACTCTCGCTGTCTAGATAAACCTAAGATCATGAACAGATTGGCCAAATCGATTCAAGCAATACGAACTCCCTAGATGAAGACTAACGATTTTGATTCCTATTTGTGTTTAACCCTAGCTCATGAATTCCTTTGAAAACCTTAACCTAACTAATAGATCTACTCAGACATAATTAAAGATGAAAGAAACAAAACAGATGATATGAAAGAATGCATCAAATCGATATTAAAAATAAGAAGTACTAGGGTTCAGAAATCTTCTCCAAATTGTAGCTTGAGATCTTCTCCCTTACAATATAATTCCAAAAGCTAAGAGGTAGAAACAAAAGATAAGATCGATAAAACCTAGGACTAAAAGGGAGTATTTATATTAGGTGTCATAGGCGGCTGGAAGGAGGCTGGGCTTCTAAAAAGTCGGCGCCAATGATTAGGGTAAAACCCTTCTTTTTGTTCTCTTCCGCGGCGAGCAGGTGCTCACTTGGTGGCTGAAGTTTGCGAGCATGTGCTCGACGATGGAGTTGGTGATTCTTCATCAGATTTTCCTTCTTTTCTTCAAATTTGATTCTTTTCTTTTCAAAAGGTTCCAAATGCTCCAAACTCCATTTTCAGCTCCAAAGCCACCTAGAACTCCTAATACATACTCAAAAACTCTAGAAAACAATTAGATAAAAAGGGTTAGAAAGGGTAAAAATCCCAACATATCAATTCCCCCAGACTTAGATCTTTGTTTGTCCTCAAACAAGACTAAAATCAAGACTTAGAGAAATCGGTGGAGACTCACAAAATCTCAGAAACCAAGAGTAAACCAATTTCATCAGACCACATATCTTAGAATAAGAGATACATTGCCTTACCGAAAACCTCAACAACAAAGTTCACCAACCTCAAACCATATGGCTTACAATCCCAGAAAAATCTAAGTTCAAGACAATAGACTCTCTACATTCATTTAGAGGTGGCGTGAGCTTCTTGCTAAAGACACTAGCTAAGTGAAACGAGGTTCGGTAAAAATCAGGCTAATATTTGAGAGTGGAGCTTGCGAGTGTTTAGGGTTACCTTGATTCAAGAGAGTGCAGGATATCGCACAAAACGGCAAGGGAGAATGGACTCATTGATGTCCACAACCTCTAATTCACTCTCCTTCTTAATTCGATTTTATCTCCATTCCTCTTTCCCTTTCCTTGTTTTCTTGCGATTTACTCATGCTTCGGGACACACATTTTGAGTTACTAACTCGCCACCCCATATCCTTGAGCTACTAGCTCGGTTTTTCTATTTTTCTTTTTTTTTTTTTTTTTTTTTTTTTTTTTCAAAGAGTTACCTTATGGATAGGGGGGCTTTACTTGTGCATGTGTCCTTTGGCTAAAATGATCCTTTTTTGTCTCCATACCCCAGCAGGTCGTTTTTAGGCTTGTTTCTTTTCTGGACATCGCTGAGCAGGTGCTCTAAATCAGCGAGTATAGCGAGCAGGTGCTCGTGAACTTTTCTAGCTTTCTCCTGACATCTTCTTCAGCGAGAGTGAATCAGAAGTTGCGTCAGTCCTTTTCTCCCCGACCTTTTTGCACATATCTGCATAGATGTGAAATAAAAATACAAGTGCATGTGGAATAGAAAGATGGTTAGGGTGAGGGTGAGGTACTAACTAAAAGCTAGCTATTCAGGATCAACAAGAGTGGCAAAAGGGATAAGAAGTCCTGAATATATAATATAACACGTTTTCTAATCCTAGTGCCAATAACAAGAAGAATTAAAGTCCAGATTATGTCCATATAAAATAGAGTCTAAAGCCTATCCGATAAACCTTAAAGGGATTGAAGTTTTCTGGCCTGAGGAAGGATCCGAATGTGAGAAGGCGTCGGCTCGTCTCTGTACTCTAAATTCTGCAGCAATGTTCACTAGAAAGCAGGTCATACTCACAAATGGTTAGAACTCATCATAGATTTTGGTCATAATCTCCAGAAGTTGTGTTTTGACCCTTATAACAGACTGACTCAAGATAAAGAAAATAACAAGAAACAAAGTGCAGACTCGATAATAACCTCCCCCAGACTTACTTCACACCGTCCCGGTGTGAGAATAAACTAGAGGAGCAAGCAAAAGAAGACAAATAAAACAAAGAAAGCAAAAAGAAAAACGGATAAAACAAAGAGATAGAGATAGGTACGGTGCGTCAATCGACAGGTGGGTCCTCTGGACTCTCGCTCCTGGCTCTGCCAGTGCGTCTACGGCGTCTCGGATGGCGCTCTGAGGGGCTCGTCGCAGCGGCTGCAGAATGCTGGCAACAGCCACTGGAAAGGCGCTCTAAGATCCGCTGCATGAGGCTGTTGTTCTTCCTTTGTGAAGCCACCATCCAGCGTCGGTACTCAGCGGTATCTGCCTCGTCGGAGATGGGAGGAAGGTCGAACTCGCCGGTGGTAGCGGATGTAGAGGGGCGACGAGACTGAGGAGTACTGTGGATGAAATCGTCCTCCAGAGGAGGCATAGGGCCGTGAGAAGAGCTGGCAAAGTCCTGGTCTGAGAGAGAGCGTCGCGTGAAATCGTCCAAGAGAAGGACTCTGTGTATGAAGCGCATATCCTCGATAGAGCAAAGCTGTGTCTTGGCTGGGTCCGGGAGGTAGATGTGCTGCGGTAGCCCATTGAGACCTGTGTACTGATAGAGAAGCTGATCTGATCGGGAGGGGGAGAGAATGCGAGAGTGGAGCAGATGCCTAATGTCCATACGCTCGCCCTGCTCCACGTAACTGAAGTAGCAGAGCTGGACGTGCGCGATCTCGAAGAGTCCGGTCAGAAGGCTGCCAATCCGCTCCGTTTGCTTCGTCTTGCGGTCCTTGATGCTGCATATCAGCTCGGCGAAGTGCATGCCAAGGTTGGAGCGGTAAGACTCCGGTGGTGGTGCGCCAAGGAGAAGGGTGTTGACTCCATGAGAACCAACAATGACGTCGCTGCAACCAAGATACAGCAGGATCATCTCTTCGGTGTGTACCTTGTTTCCGGATGGGCGGTTGAGCAACATGTTACTGAAGATCCGGGCGCAGATGCGGAGAGCTGGATGTCGGATGCAGGACTGAGCGGCTGAGTTCGAGGAGTAAGGGCCGCGACCAATCGTCTCCCAGAAAGTCTTTACTTCCTTGAACCGTGTGGGAAAGTCGAGGCGCTCCACCTCATGCTTGAAACCGTACATAGTGGTGAAGTTCACCATTGGAATGTCAAATCGTCGCCCGCCGGCCTTGAACGTGAAAGTGGCACCAGCTAGAGTCCGGTTCTCGGGATCCTGGTGAATGATCCGTGCCGAGGCGAGACACTGACGGACAAGCTCTGGATAAAGTATCGACTCTTCAAAAGAGAATGCAAGGCAATGGGCGTTGGAGAGGATTCTAGAGACGGTGTCGTGCAGTCCAAGCATCTCCAATGTCTCGCGGCAAACAAAACGCGTCGGCGCAATAGTGAGCTTCAGCATCTGATTGTAGTATGATGCATCCCGTTGATCCCATACTTCGTCAGATTGAATGGGCAAATTGTCATCCGGCAAGGCGAAAGGCGTGTTTTCCGGTCGAGGCCACGGGTACAGCCACGGTGAGGGGACTGATTCCTTGCCCTTGCGACTCTGTTTCGGGGCCATTAGTACCTGCGCGAAACAAAACACACGAGAATGAGCCATGGAGGGGGGAACAAATCGCAAATCGCCGAAATAGAAAACCAACAACCAAGCAATCCACATTCAGCAATTTCTAGTCAAGGTGTAATCGAGTATGAACAAACCGAGAAGGCTAGTCTAAATCCCTAAATCGACATCAGTTTCCAAGTCGCCATTAATGGCTCATCAAGCTTTTTGAGGTTTTGCATGTGAAGTCTAAAGGGCGAAATCGTGGCCAAACATGCTAAATCATAGTAAATAGACAGAGATAGAGTTTAATCTAAGCCAGTTTACACAAAAGAGAGAGAGATTTCGAGACTTCCCTTAACCATGGCGGACTGAAAAATCGGGTTTTGAAGACGTACCGTGCTCGGTTGTGGAAAGCGATGGCAGATTTGAGAAGAGGGCGAGAAGGCACCCAAAATCGATCCCAAAAACGTGAAAATCGGTGAAGATTTGAAAACCCTGGTTCTTGGTGGGTTTTGGAAATCGGCGAGAAGGGAGAAGAAGAAATCGGGGGAGAAGAAAGGAAGAAGAAAGAAAAAGAAAAAAGGAAAATAGGAAAATATATTTTTTTTTTTTTTTTTGTTTTGGAAAAACGCGGGATTAAAATCCGTTTTGAAGTTTTGGAGGACTTACCTGGAACGAGCAGGTGCTCGGAAATCTCCTCAGATCGAGCAGGTGCTCGGATCGAATCGCCGATTTTTCAAAAATTTTTTTTTTTTTTTTTTTTTTGTGTCTGAAACAAAGGAAAACAAAACCAAAAATCAATAGCAAAGGAAAAATAAAAAGAAATATTTACACTTACTTAGTGGGTTGCCTCCCACTCAGCGCTTGGTTTAAGTCGTTAGCTTGACTTGGTAAGCTGATCAGGCTTGTGGAGGTTCGGTCAGGGGAAAGTCTTCCCCTTCCTCGAGTTGTGCGTCGGCAAGGTAGGGCTTCAATCGCTGCCCATTAACCACGAACTCTTCGCCTTTGTTGTTAATCAGAACAACTGCTCCGTATGGCCGGACTTCTTTGATGGTGAATGGTCCAGACCACCTTGAGCGCAGCTTCCCAGGAAATAGCTTTAACCGAGAATTGAAGAGCAGGACTTGGTCAGCTGGGGCGAAGTTGCGAGCCAAGATACGCTTATCGTGATATGCCTTAGTCCGCTCCTTGTATATTTTGGAGTTTTCATAGGCGAGATGCCTAATCTCCTGAAGCTCATGCAGCTGCATCATTCGTCTCTCTGACGCCGGCTTTATGTCGTAGTTAAGGAACTTGACTGCCCAGGCGGCTTTGAACTCCAATTCAACGGGAAGATGGCAAGCTTTTCCATAGACAAGGTTGAAAGGCGTGGTTCCTAATGGCGTTTTGTAAGCTGTCCGGTACGCCCATAAAGCATCGTCCAACTTAGAAGCCCAATCCTTGCGAGTAGTACTCACGGTTTTCTGCAGGATACTCTTGATCTCGCGGTTGGAAACCTCAACCTGCCCACTTGTTTGCGGATGATAGGGAGTGGCGACTTTGTGCTTAACACCATTCTTGCGCAGCAAAGATTCAAAGATCTTGTTGATGAAGTGAGAGCCTCCATCACTGATAACCACTCGCGGAACTCCAAACCTGGGGAAGATGATAGATTTGAACATTTTGGTCACGACCCGTGCGTCGTTAGTGGGGCTTGCAATCGCCTCAACCCATTTGGACACATAGTCCACTGCGACGAGTATGTACTCGTTCCCAAAAGAAGAAGGAAACGGGCCCATAAAGTCGATTCCCCAGACATCGAAGACCTCAACTTCGAGAATGAAGTTCTGTGGCATCTCGTTGCGCCTACTGATGTTCCCCTGTCGCTGGCATGAATCGCACCGTGAGACAAACCGCTGCGCATCCCTGAACATCGTCGGCCACCAGTATCCTGCTTGCAATGCTTTGGAAACCGTTTTGAAGGTGGCGAAGTGACCTGCGTATGAAGAACCATGGCAGTGAAACAATATGTCCGGAATCTCTTCTTCAGTTACGCAACGTCGGAAAACTCCATCTGGACAATGTTTGTACAGGTAAGGCTCATCCCAGAAGTAGTGACGGATGTCCTTGAGAAATTTCTTCCTCCTGTACCCTGCGAAGTTCCGCGGTTCCTGATCAGCAGCCAGGTAGTTGGCTATCTCTGCAAACCAAGGCGTAGAAGAGCGCTCGGTGTGTGCAGCCTGTGCGCAGAGCTCTAGTTGAGCAGGTGCTCGCTGGGTGGGAGCACGTGCTTCCTCGATATGGAAAACGCCGATGGAATAAATCTGTTCCTCCGGGAGACTGTCATCAAGAGGCGTTTCTGCATCAATCCTCATCCTAGACAAATGGTCGGCAGCTCCATTGTCTATCCCTTTCTTGTCCTTAATCTCGAGATCGAATTCCTGCAAGAGAAGGATCCATCTGAGCAAGCGCGGCTTGGCATCCTTCTTTGTCAGCAAATACTTGAGAGCCGCATGATCAGTGTGCACGATGACCTTAGAACCAACCAGATAGGAGCGGAATTTCTCAAAAGCGAAGACAACCGCTAGAAGTTCCTTCTCGGTTGTGGCATACTTGCATTGTGCGTCATCTAGAGTACGGCTGGCATAGTAGATAACATGAAGCTTCTTGTCCTTTCTCTGTCCGAGAACTGCTCCAACAGCATAATCACTAGCGTAGTCATCACCTCAAAAGGAAGGCTCCAGTCTGGAGGTTGCACATGGGTGCGCTGATGAGGGCTCCCTTGATCGTGTGGAAAGCTTCGAGGCATGCATTATCGAACTCAAACTTCACCTCCTTGCAGAGTAGGCGTGTAAGAGGCCTGGCGATTTTTGAAAAATCCTTGATGAAGCGTCTGTAGAAGCCGGCATGTCCCAGAAAACTGCGGATCCCTTTAACTGATGTTGGCGGCTGCAAGTTCATCATGACTTCGATCTTGGCCTTGTCTACTTCGATCCCATCCTCTGAAATCCGATGTCCGAGCACAATCCCATTTCTGACCATGAAGTGGCACTTCTCCCAATTAAGAACCAGATGTTTCTCTTCGCATCGTTTGAGTACCCTGCACAGATTAGACAAACAATCAGAGAAAGAGTTCCCGTACACCGAGAAATCGTCCATAAACACTTCCATAATGTCTTCAATCAGGTCCGTGAAGATGGACATCATGCATCGTTGGAAGGTAGCTGGGGCGTTACACAAACCAAACGGCATGCGCCTGTAAGCGAATGTGCCGTAGGGACATGTAAACGTTGTCTTCTCCTGATCGTCTGGGTGAATGGGTATCTGAAAGAAACCTGAATAACCATCTAAAAAGCAGTAGTATGGATGGTTAGCGAGTCTTTCAAGCATCTGATCAATAAAAGGGAGAGGGAAGTGATCCTTGCGAGTTGCAGCATTAAGTTTGCGGTAATCTATGCACATCCTATGTCCGGTTATTGTCCTAGTTGGAATTAGCTCATCCCTATCCAGTTTTAATGACAGTGATTCCGCCCTTCTTAGGGACTACATGAACAGGACTAACCCAAGTACTATCAGAAATAGCATAAATCACCCCAGCTTCTAGAAGTTTCATTATCTCCTTCTTTACAACATCTTTTAGATTCGGGTTTAACCTCCTCTGATGTTCTATAGAACTCATCGATTCATCTTCTAGATGTATCCTATGCATGCAAAGATCAGGTGAGATACCAGGGATGTCAGCAAGCGAGTAACCTATAGCCTTCCTATACTTCCTAAGTTCACATAAGAGTAAGGCTACTTCTACATTGTTCAGGTCAGCATTTATAATCACAGGGTAAGTAGAGTTTGTTCCCAGAAATGCGTACCTGAGCCCGGCTGGAAGAGTTTTAAGCTCCAATTAGGAGCTTTCAACTCGCTCCAGGGGCTGTCAATCGGATCAAGAGGCGGAGCAGGTGCTCGCGGAATCTGAGCGGGTGCTCCATCTGTTTCTGCCGGTTTTTCCTCTTCGTCCAGACTCATGTAGGCCACCATCTGTTCCATTCTGCGGCTCGAGTCTAGCATCTTGGCATGGCTGTCAGCTTCTTCACTGATGAAACCGTGTTCCCTTTCAGCTAGGGTGAGGGCGGTTTCGAGAGGGTCCGGGCAGAGAATTTCTTCAGCTGCCTCCTCATAGACGTCGTCTACTCCTTCCACAACGAAGGTCTGTCCGTCCAGCATGGGTTTCTTCAGCAGCTTATCCATCTCAAACGTCATTACCATGTCTCCCAGCTGGAGATCTATCACTCCATTCTGGACGTCTATGATCGCACCAGCTGTGCATAGGAAAGGTCGACCTAGAATCAGAGGATCCTTCGGCTCCTCATCAAGTTCCAGAACAACAAAATCGGCCGGGATCAAAGTATCTCCTATCCGCACATATATATCTTCCAAAACTCCTTTAGGGAGCTTGGTTGACCGATCAGCAAAAACCAAGGAGATGCGCGTGGGTTTGAACTTGGTGAATCCCAAACGCTTGGCAACTGAGTAAGGCATGAGATTCACGCTGGAACCAAGATCGCACAGAGAGCATGAAAAAGTCATTGGGCCGATTGTAACTGACAAGACAAATCGTCCAGGATCGCCTCTCTTCTTGACGACCTTGTTTTGAAGAACGGCGCTGCACTCCCTTGAAACCGTCATCACCCTTTCTTCCTCCACGATTTTTCCAGAGACCAGAGTTTTCATGTACCGTTTGAGAGCCGGTATCATCTGGACTGCATCAGCGAGAGGTAGCTTTACGGTAAGATCCTTAAGCATCTCTCTACACTTAGCATCTTCCAAGTCCTTGCGAGACTTCTTGGGTGGCAAAGGGTAAGGGACCTTAGGCTTGTACACCCTTTCTGGAATCGCCGAGTTTTTAGAGGTAAGTGGAGTGGTCCGACCGAGCACCTGCTCGGTTGAGCATTCAGGGTGCTCGGTGGAATCATCCTCTAAAATGTCGAATGGTGAAGGTGTGGATTCAGCTTGCGTCGAGCTGTTACTTGTTTCTCCGGTTTCATAGGTGCCGTGACCCGATCCGAGCAGGTGCTCGTAGTTGGCTTCTCCTACATTGCCTTTGTCCGATCGTGAGGGTGATCTATCCTGGAGTGTCTTTCCGCTTCTCAGCTCAATGGCGTTGACAAACTCCTTCCTAGGTGCCTCAACTTTTCCAGGTAGAGTTCCTGGTGTCCTTTTTATGGATTCTGCAGTCTGAGCAATCTGAACATCCAGTTGCTTCATATGTGTCCACACGGCCTCGTATTTCCCATTTAGATCCACATACATGGTGTCAACCTTAGCATTAATCTCGGCTGCGGCTTTCTGTTGTCCAGCTAGAAGTTGTTGCATCATGTTTTTCAGCTCGTCTTGAGATCCGGATGCTGGAGAAGGAGGTCGCGGATTCTGAAATTGCTGAGGCTGTGTGTTCTGAAACTGGGGTTGCGGATTGTTATATGGCTGCCTAGGTTGATTTCCTCCTTGAAATCGGTTCTGGTTAGGGATGAATGGCCGGTTCTGGCTCTGGTAGTTGTTGGAGTAGCCTCTCTGAAAACTCGTCTGAGGCTGAGTTCCTTGCTTAGGGTAGACTTGATCCTGAGGGTTCTCCACATTGTTGCTTCTGTAGGACAGATTTGGGTGAGAGTTGAAACCTTGGTTGTTGAAGCCACGGCTTTGCCCAAAACTTTGTCCACTCACGTAATTTACCTCCAGCTGATCATCACTTGTTTCCTCTCCAAAGACCTGGGCGATGGGCTCTTCTCCATGCTCATCCACGAAGTGGACCGACTTTTGGTTTCCCTTAAGCAAAAGGTTAACCTTGGCTGTGAGCTCATCTATCTTCTTTGACTCCACGCTATTGACCTTTTTTCTGTCATATTCCGGAGACTTATTGCTGGAGCTTGCTGCGAGGTTCTCAATTAGCTCCAGGGCTCCTTCTTTTGATTTGGTGTAGAAATCTCCATTGCTGGCGGCATTGAGGGCGTTTCTGTAGTCCCATTCTACTCCATCATAGAAAGTACTGAGCAGCTGCTCATCGCTAAAGCCGTGATGAGGACACTCACGCTTATACTCCTTGAAGCGTTCCCACGCTTCGTTAAATGTCTCTCCGGGAAGCTGCTCAAACGTGGATATCTTGCTCCTTAAAGCTGCGGTCTTTGACTTCGTGTAGAATTTGTCCAGGAAGGCGGATCTTGCATCAGCCCATGTCGCTAGAGAGCCTGGTGGCAGAGACTTCAACCACCGCGAAGCTTTTCCCGCAAGAGAGAATGGAAAAAGCTTACACTTCAGGAAATCTGGAGTCACACCATTAGAGCCGGTTGTGCTACAAATCTCCTCGAAGTTCTCGATGTGATCCATCGGGATTTCAGCAGGTAGGCCATGGAAGAGATGTTGCTTGACAAGCGCAATCATCTGAGGCTTGATCTCATAGTCTTGCCTCTGAATGGTTGGAGTGACAATGGCTGAGCGATCCTGGTAGTAAGCATGTGCTGCGTCTTTATCCCCAAACGCTGGTTGCTGAACAAGCTGTCGCTCTTGTTGCATGCGCAGCTGCTCCATGGTCGCCTGAAGAGTTCGCAGCTGAGCTGCCATGTCCGCTTGTTCGCCCATCTCCGGATAGTCGGTGTCGGTTGTTTCTGGTTCCGGAACAGGTGTGTTTCGTCTTTGCCTGTTCTCTCGTTCCCTTCTTGCTAATTCGTCGTTAGATAAATTGACAAGATTCTCGTTATTCTTGCTCCTTGTGCTCCTGGTCATACACCTGAAACGCAAAGAAGAAGAAAAACAGAAAACGAGTTTAGTGGTGTTCTTAGTCTAATGACCTAGCCGTAAACCAAAGGTGAATTTTTGGTCCCCGGCAACGGCGCCAAAAACTTGATGTACGAGTTTTAAACCCTATTTCCTACTGCAAGTGCACAGCAAATCAGAGTAGTACTTAGGGGTCGATCCCACGAAGACCAAGTTCACACTATGGATTAATAAGCTAAAATCAAGAGCTAAGAGATTCAATATTGGGTTGTAAGAAATCGTGACTAGCAAGTTACTAAAACAAATCGGTTTTAACTATTATAAAGCAAGCGTTAGGTCAAGGCAATTCGCAGGAAATTCAGAGCAAGGTCAAACAACTATTCAGGATTAATATTAAGAACAAGTCCAGAACTCAAACACGATGATAATATTAATTCACTCTCGTGATACTAACAACTTTATCTAGCAACCTAAAAATCCTAACTCTCGTTGGTATCAGAATCGCAGATAAGCATTAATGATCAAGTTTGATTTGTTCACAATTCTCCAATACATCTACTCTCGCAGGTAATGAATAAATTGCTCATCTAGATCTCTTCTAGCAACCTAGCAACTCTCGCTGTCTAGATAAACCTAAGATCATGAACAGATTGGCCAAATCGATTCAAGCAATACGAACTCCCTAGATGAAGACTAACGATTTTGATTCCTATTTGTGTTTAACCCTAGCTCATGAATTCCTTTGAAAACCTTAACCTAACTAATAGATCTACTCAGACATAATTAAAGATGAAAGAAACAAAACAGATGATATGAAAGAATGCATCAAATCGATATTAAAAATAAGAAGTACTAGGGTTCAGAAATCTTCTCCAAATTGTAGCTTGAGATCTTCTCCTTACAATATAATTCCAAAAGCTAAGAGGTAGAAACAAAAGATAAGATCGATAAAACCTAGGACTAAAAGGGAGTATTTATATTAGGTGTCATAGGCGGCTGGAAGGAGGCTGGGCTTCTAAAAAGTCGGCGCCAATGATTAGGGTAAAACCCTTCTTTTTGTTCTCTTCCGCGGCGAGCAGGTGCTCACTTGGTGGCTGAAGTTTGCGAGCATGTGCTCGACGATGGAGTTGGTGATTCTTCATCAGATTTTCCTTCTTTTCTTCAAATTTGATTCTTTTCTTTTCAAAAGGTTCCAAATGCTCCAAACTCCATTTTCAGCTCCAAAGCCACCTAGAACTCCTAATACATACTCAAAAACTCTAGAAAACAATTAGATAAAAAGGGTTAGAAAGGGTAAAAATCCCAACATATCACAAACTAATCGCATTTTAGTAATAATGATTAAGAAAGACATTTGGTATAATAATATCAAAGCAAGTCAAACTAATCACAAGTTGTAGTATCTTAAACAAATTCGTCACTTATAGACTTATAGTAGGTGTTTATTATTCGTCCTTTTCATATATATATATATATATATATAACCTATAGTTTGTATAGTTGATTTTTCCATTTATAGTCGTCTCTTTGGTGATCATCATCTTCCTTCCTAAAAAACTCTCTTTTTCTGTCTTATACATTTAAACAAAAATAGAAATTCGATTATTTATATTTCCTGTTTCGAGAAAACATGGAGAAAATGTTGCGTCTTATCTTTGGCGGTCGACTTGTTTTCGCGTTTGCATTTATCGTGTCTGCTTGGAGAGAGTAAGCACTAATCAAAATATTAGATCTACGTGAAATGTAATTTTGTTTCTTTAAGCTAACAATGCTTATTTTTCAAGGATTTTTTTCCCTTAAGGTATAATGATGAAGATACTTGGTATGTATTTAACCTTAATGAGGATGGAGTAGCTGCCGAGCAGTTCATAGTTGGGCTTGGGATAATGATAAAGGTATATATCTACCAAAATTTTAATCATAAACAAATGAGAAATTACAAATTCAGTTTATAATTTGTCTATATTGGTAATAATTTTGGTAGGCAAAGAACATAATCGGTCTTGGTATAGTGTTGAAGTTAATCGGAGGGATATCTTTCATTTTCAGCACTTATCTCGGAGCTCTTCTCTTGGTATATTCATTCACATGATCACAGCATTATGTTTAAACTTGAAATAATAAACCAAAGTACTAACCTCTTGCATATTGTTTGATTAGCTTATATACCAAGTCATATTGAGTCCGATTTTGCATGATCTGTACAATCGGGAATTTATACGATTTCGACAATCATATCAACATTTTCTACAAATAGCTCATGGCGGTAAGAACCAGATCCTCGGCTTAAACTGCAATGATTAGTCGATGTATTTGTTGTTTTAATTCATACTATATATACGCATCACAACTAAATTATATGATTAGCTTGTGGAAAATTCGGTGTTAACAACGTACTGCACCATAAATTCTGCGATCAACTCAGCCAGGTAACAAATCTAACCAGCAATTATCATCTCATTACTTTTTAAACAATCTTTTCGGTAAGGAACCTGATCCGAGACAATCGGTAACAATATATATAATTTGTAGCTACTATATATTGATTATGTCTGATTATATGTAAGTGTATAACACAATTGAAATGTATGATCAGCATGTGAACCAAACAGTATCAACAAATGATGGAATAGCGGCCATGTGCTACTCAGACTCCATAGCTCGGGAAGAATTTAACCAAAAATTCTGCGATCAAATTAACGAGGTAATTAATCAAATCTTAGTAAAAATTATTATTACAATGTATTTTTAAATAATCTTTTTGGTTTTGGTTTTTGCAGATTGAGAAACTAGCCAGTTCGAATCCTCTGTTCACACAAAGCAATTTTAACACATTTTTCTGGCCATTCGTTAAGGTATATGATAACTACAATTGATTAACATTAAGATAACAATAATCCAAACAAGAAAGAATAAACTGGTTGTATCATTTTTTTAGGGTTTTGGAATAGTAGTTGCGTTGGTGTTCTTCGTTACGATGAAGCATAAGTATGGGATGCTCAAGAAGCACAAAACTAACTGAGGCAATATGGCTTCTCTCTCACTTGTGACTTAAACAAACAAGAGATCTATTTGTTTTTCAATCATTTTTTTCTTGTCAGATTCTCAATGAAATGTTATCGTACAACACTGCATACAATACGAATTAGAATTTGACCAATAGTGAATTAAGAAAGTTATCACAAAGTTCTTTTTCCGTTTTGAAATCAGAATTGAAAAATCCTATATATTACAGAAACAAACCTAAACATCACGAAAATGCAAAGAAATAAGATTCTAAAAAGTTATCTTATATTATTTTGAAACATAATAATGTAAATAGTTTGAAAGCTTAGAAGTAATTTAAGAATTTTCAACTTTTTCTTACATATTTTAACTCTAATTATTGTGAAAAAAGAGGAGTATCCTCGAATATCAACTTTGAGGATACTCCTCTTTTTTCACAATAATTAGAGTTAAAATATGTAAGAAAAAGTTGAAAATTCTTAAATTACTTCTACGCTTTCAAACTATTTACATTATTATGTTTCAAAATAAAAAATATCAACTTTGATGTTTTTATCACAAAATGACACTCTAAGGTGAAAATGACCAAAATTGTGTTCATTAAATGGTTTAGAGATAATGAAACTAATGAATTTGGGTTGGTAACTCATTAGTTAGATTTTAAATTTTAAATTTTAAGGTTTTTGGTTACGGAATTGAACATGAACGAATGAAAAATAAATGTATAATAGTCTTTTTCATGTTTAATAAATGCTATTTTTTGTCACTATGATTTTGATGTGCTATTTTGTGATAAAATATTTTTCAGAATTGCCAAAAAAAAAAAAGGTAATTGTAAATTAGTTTTATATCTAAAATTGTACAATGTGACCTATAACTTTGGAAATTAGCAAAGTAATTCTGATCTTCCAATCTTTTCATCATATTGGTTTGAATATGTTATTTCTCTTTTGAAAACTACATTTTCAAGAGAAAGAATTTCGGGGGTGGGGGAATGCCCAGTTTTTTTTATCCTTCTCTCTGGCCCGACTATCGAGATCTCAACACAGCCGTTTCTTTTTGACGCCGGCGGAGCAATAGCTCGCCGGCGTCACCTGATATATCATGGTTTTTCCGGGTTTTCAGCCATGATATAAGTATGTTTATAGAGTCTTTTATTTGTTTTTGGAGTCTTTTCGAGGTTCAGGTACATATTAGGATTGATTGAAGATATTGGAGCATTTTGGAGCATTTAGTTTGAAGCATCTGAAGAGAGCAAGTCGGAGACTACTTTTAAGCCTGGTGTCGATCGACACCACTTATGGGTGTCGATCGACACCGATCGGGATTTGACAAACCGACGAGTTTTGAAGAAAGGAAATTGCCCAAAAGTTTCTATTATTTGCAAACAAGTCCTTTTCGGGTTTTAGACTATATTTAGGTTTCTAAAAGTCTTTTGTAAGTTTTTATCTTAGTTTTTACTTTGTGCTTTGAGATTTTGGCAAGAGAGCTTTGGAGAGACAAATCAGAACTCATCTTGTAGAGAGAAGATTTCGAACTCCCTTAATACTCTTTTTAATATCTTAATGCAAATTATTCAGATTATGATTTGTGTTTCATCAACCATGTCTGAGTAATCTACTTGTTAGATTTAGGGTTTTTCTAGGTTGATGATGAATTGTTGAATTGGATAGAATTGTTAGGGTTATCATATGGTTTCTTCATTTAGATTGAATCTAATGCTTGTTCTGGATTGATCACCTGGAATATAGATATTAGGATAATTAGTAGACACGAGAGTGATATTGATTTCCTGAAAATAATCTTAGATGAGCAAAATAGCTATTCGCAAAGAGATTTGGTTTAGGTATTTTGTGAACATATCGAACTTGATTTTAATGCATGTCTGAGCCTTTGAATTTGCAAAGAGATTTGAAATTCTAGGATCTAGACATAGAAATCTCTGCAACGAGAGTTGATTGATTTGATTATTGTGTTTCGAGTTCTAGAACGATTCTTCATTAAACCCTTAACATTCTGTCTGGTTTGCAATTCTGAATCACCGAAAGAATTTCCCTAAGTCTAGCGCTTTCTCCATCAATCTACAAACTTGTTTGATTTCGTTTGCTGTCTTTTAATTACAACATCTTTCGTTTAGCTTAATTCGAAAACCTTTACTCTATTGTGCGAATCTTGAATCTCTGTGGAATTCGACCCCTAAGTATTACAACTGATCTCTTAATTTGAGAGAGTAGTTCAAAGGGTAAATTTGAGCATATCAAATTTTGGCGCCGTTGCCGGGGATTCATTGAATTCGCCATTAGACTAGGAATAGAATTTAGACTAAACATTTTATTTCTTGTTTACTCACATTTGTTCTTTCTCTTTTCTTGTGTTTCAGGTGTATGCATTCTCGCAATACCAGAAGCAACAAAAACGCTCAGCTTTTGAATCTCACGAATCAGGAGTTGTTAGAGTTAGAACGCACGAACCTAAAGGCAAAGAGATCAGTAGCAATGAATCGGAGAGTTATCATTCGACCTGATGCTACTGGAGTCTTACGAGACCAACAGGGTCAAGCCTACAACGAGAACGGCGACCAGATTGATGACCAGGGGAATGTCATCCGAGAAGTTGTTGTACAAGATGATGCGAACGCTGATAGAGGGAGGACTCTTGCAGATTTTAATAGACCTGATCTTTTCTATGCAAACAGATCTGCGATTCGCCCTCCTACTTTTCCAAGGAATGACTTTGAGTTGAAGCCTGTATACTTCACTCTTGTGGGACAACATCCCTTCCATGGTCTTCCTCATGAGCACCCCATGGATCACTTGAGAAGTTTGAGGACTTGGTGACAAGCATCAAACTGAATGGAGTCACTCAGGACTATCTTCTATGCAAGCTATTCCCATATTCTCTTGCTGGGGATGCAGCTTACTGGCTCAAGAATGAGAGTCCAGGTTCTCTAACCACTTGGTCGGATACCAAGACTGCCTTCCTCACCAACTTCTTTGATGATGCAAGGTCTGAAGATCTGAGAACTAAAATCTCTACATTCAAACAAGAGCCTACTGAAGCCTTCAAAGCTTCTTGGTTGAGGTTCAGGTCTTACCAGAGAGACTGTCCCCATCATGGGTTCAGTGATGTTCAGCTGTTGGGCATCTACTTCAGAGGAATTGACTGGAGGTATCAAATGGCTTTGGATGCTGCAAGTGAAAGAAACTTCAACACTAGGAGCCCAGCTGAAGCCAGAAAACTTATTGAAAACTTGGCATCTAGCAATAGTACCAAGAATGCAGACTTCGAAAGGAAGAAAGCAGCTGGAGGTAATGATGGAGGCCAAATTGCAGAAGTGAAGGCAAAGCTAGACTCTGTTCACAGCATTCTTGTGGGCCAAAAACATGTTCAATTTGCTGCAGAGATTGACACTTTTGAACAAGCTGATGAAGGCCAAGAAGAAGATGTGAACTATGTTGGTGGAACAGGTTTTCAGAATCAGAGATTTGGGAATCAACAGGGAACAGGCCTTACAATGGTTATGGTCAGAGGAGTGCCTTTACAGGCAATCAAAACTCCTCTGGTTTCACTCAGAAGCCTCAATTCCAGAAGCCTGCTTTTCAGGGCAACAACAACAGCAATAACAACTTTCAGAATAATAACAGCAACAACAACTTCCAAAAGACTTATGGTTCATCTTCTTATCAACCAGTTCCTCCACCAAATGCAGAAAGCAAGATGGAGAGCATGCTGGAGCAAATTCTTGCAGGGCAGACGAAGTTGACAGTAGATTTTAATGGAAAACTTGACTCCATGTACCTGGATCTGAATGGGAAGTTTGAAGCTTTGAGCACTCATGTCAAGAAGTTGGATACTCAGGTTGCACAAACAGCTTCATCCATGAAAAGACAGGATGGATTCCTTCCTGGAAGGACAGATGCCAATCCAAAACATCCATGTAATGCCGTCATGCTAAGGAGTGGAAAACAGCTTGACTCAGTGGTGAAAAAGGGCATCAATACAGATGAAATCGTGGAGATTGAAGACTTGGACGATGATGATTTTGACTGTCCGGAGGAGGTGTCGATCGACACCAACATTCAGTGTCGATCGACACCCTCCAAAAATCCCGATGTTTCGAGCCATGACGGACGATTGTCGATCGATCCGATCGACACTACTTCGAAGGGGTCGATACCAGTCGGTGTCGATCGACACCAACCTAGTGTCGATCGACACCCTTCGCGGAACAAGCCAGAATCGACTAAGTCTCACACAGCACCTGTCGAAAACGTCTATAAGCCAAAAATTCCCTTCCCAAAGGCTTCTAAGAAGTCTAAACAGGAACTAGAAGATGCTAAGTGCAAGGCCATCATGGAGAAACTGATTGTTGAGATTCCTCTTGTTGATGTTATGAAGACTTCTCCCATGATGAGAAGGTATGTAAAGAGGATGGCTACTCAAGACCTGAGTGTTGAACAAGGAGTGATGATGATTTCTGCTCAGGTCAGTGCAGTTATTCAGAACAGAGTTCCCAAGAAGCTCCCTGATCCTGGAAGTTTTGTGTTGACTTGCACTATCTTCTCCAATAGTTTCGAAAGATCCTTGTGTGATTTGGGTTCTAGTGTGAATTTGATGCCTCTATCAGTTGCAATCCGCCTGGGAATGACTGATTTCCAACCAACTAGAATCACTCTTGTTCTAGCTGATAGATCCCTTAGAATCCCAGAAGGTGTTTTGGAGGATGTTCCTATCCAGATTGGTGATTGCTTGATTCCCACAGACTTTGTGGTGCTGCAGTATGATGAGGAACCCAAAGATCCTCTTATTTTGGGAAGATCTTTCTTGGCTACTGCTGGTGCTATAATTGATGTGCAGAATGGAAGGATAGGCCTCCATGTGGGTGATTTGGTGATGAACTTTGACATGGACAAGATTGTCAAGAAACCCATTATTGATGGGCAGACCTTCTATGTGGACACACTTTCGGATCTTACTGAGGAAATCTTCAATGAGATGCACTCTGAAGATCCATTGGAGAGAGCTTTGATCACTTCTACAGCTGAGCATCTGGATGACCAAGCAAATGGATATGCAAAGATGATGGATGCTAGTGAGCAAGTTATGAAGTTAGTTGCCCAAGAGGAGCTAGTTGGGACTTCAGAGAAAGCTGCAAAGCTTGGTGATTGGAGTGTAGAGAAAGCCCCCAAACTTGAGCTGAAACAACTTCCTGAAGGGCTAAGGTATGCATTTCTTGGTGAAAATTCTTCATATCCTGTTATTGTTAATGCTTATCTCAACAACGCAGAGCTCACTTTACTGCTAAGCAAGCTGCGCAGATTTCGCAAAGCTCTTGGCTATTCTCTTGATGATATTTCAGGTATCTCTCCAGACTTGTGCATGCATAGGATCCACCTTGAGGATGAGACAAAGTCATCAATTGAACACCAGAGGAGGCTGAATCCCAACTTACAGGAAGTTGTCAAGAAAGAAATCATGAAATTGCTAGAAGCTGGAGTCATCTACCCTATCTCAGACAGCAATTGGGTCAGTCCAGTGCATGTGGTTCCTAAGAAAGGAGGTGTTACAGTGGTTAAGAATGAGAAGAATGAGCTGATTCCAACAAGGACTGTGACAGGGCACCGGATGTGCATTGATTACAGGAAGTTGAATGCTGCAACAAGGAAAGATCACTTTCCCCACCATTCATTGATCAGATGCTGGAGAGGTTAGCAAACCACCCTTATTACTGCTTCCTCGATGGGTACTCTGGATTCTTTCAGATTCCCATCCATCCAGATGACCAGGAGAAGACCACCTTCACCTGCCCCTATGGCACTTTTGCATATCGCAGAATGCCATTTGGACTCTGTAATGCTCCTGCGACATTTCAGAGATGCATGATATCTATCTTCACGGATATGATTGAGGATTTTATGGAGGTCTTTATGGATGACTTTTCTGTCTATGGGTCTTCCTTTAAAGACTGTCTTGATAATCTCTGCAAAGTGTTGGCTAGATGTGAAGAAAAGCACTTGGTTCTTAACTGGGAAAAATGTCACTTCATGGTGAGAGATGGCATTGTGCTTGGACACAGAGTTTCTGAAGCTGGGATTGCAGTTGACAGGGCCAAGATTGAGGTGATGACAAGTCTACAAGCACCTGATAATGTGAAGTCAGTAAGGAGTTTTCTGGGACATGCTGGGTTTTACAGGAGGTTCATCAAGGATTTCAGCAAAATTGCCAGACCACTTACAGCACTTCTCTGCAAGGATGTGAAATTTGAGTTCAATGCTGAGTGTCTTTCAGCCTTTGAACAGATCAAGAAGGCTTTAGTGAGTGCTCCAATAGTGCAACCACCAGACTGGGATTTACCTTTTGAGGTAATGTGTGATGCCAGTGATTTCGCAGTAGGAGCTGTACTTGGACAGAAGAAGGACAAGAAGCTACATGCCATCTACTATGCAAGCAGAACACTTGATGATGCTCAGAAAAATTATGCAACTACTGAAAAGGAGTTGTTGGCGGTAGTGTTTGCCTTTGAGAAATTTCGTCCTTACTTGGTTGGGTCTAAGGTGATTGTGCATACAGACCATTCTGCTCTTAAGTATTTGATGCAGAAAAAGGAGGCTAAACCAAGATTGCTCAGATGGATTCTCCTTCTTCAAGAGTTTGACATTGAAGTAAGAGATAAGAAAGGAGTGGAGAATGGAGTAGCTGATCACCTCTCACGACTCAGAGTTGAGGAAGATGTTCCCATTGATGATTTTCTGCCAGAAGAAAATGTTTACATGATTGGAATTGCTTCAGAATCGGATTTGGCGAGCAAAAGGCGAAGTGCAGACATGGTGTCGATCGACACCACTGCTGGGTGTCGATCGACACCCCACCAAAAACTCGAAACTTCGAGTCGTGACGGACGAATGTCGACCAGCTTGGTCGATACCAATTTAGGATGCTCGACACCAATTAGTGTCGACCGACACCACCTTGGTGTCGATCGACACCCATCGCAGACGAGCCCAGAAACTGCAGAACCTCACGGTTCGACTTGGAACTTCCAAACAGCTGCTGTAGCTGTTCCTGATCACCCTTGGTATGCTCATATTGCCAATTACCTTGCTGCAGACATTGATCCAGGTCTCAAAGAGTATGCTAGGAAGAAATTCTTTAGTGATCTCAAGAGATATTATTGGGATGAGCCTTATCTCTACAGGCATTGTTCAGATGGAATCTACAGAAGGTGTATTGCAGAGTCTGAAATTCCTGACATCTTATTTCACTGCCATGGATCTGAGTATGCTGGACACTTTGCTACTTTCAAAACAGTGTCTAAGGTTCTTCAAGCAGGCTTTTGGTGGCCTACTATGTTCAAGGATGCTCAGATGTTCGTTTCTCATTGTGATGCTTGTCAGAGAAGAGGGAAGATCAGCAAGAAACATGAGATGCCACAAAAATTCATCCTTGAGGTTGAAGTTTTTGATTGCTGGGGCATTGATTTCATGGGTCCTTTTCCCTCCTCTCATGGGAATAAGTACATTCTAGTTGCTGTGGACTATGTTTCTAAGTGGGTAGAAGCAATTGCTAGTCCAAAGAATGATGCTGCAGTGGTCCTTAAGCTGTTTAAAACCATCATTTTCCCCAGATTTGGAGTGCCTAGAGTTGTGATAAGTGATGGTGGTTCTCACTTTATCAACAATTTTTGAAAAGCTGCTGAAGAAGCATGGTGTTCATCATCGTGTGGCAACTCCATATCACCCTCAGACAAGTGGCCAGGTAGAGGTTTCGAACAGACAGATCAAGCAAATCCTGGAAAAGACAGTGGGAAAGACAAGAAAAGATTGGTCTACCAAACTGGATGATGCACTTTGGGCCTACAGAACTGCATACAAGACACCACTTGGCACTACACCATTCCACCTGCTTTATGGGAAAGCATGTCATCTTCCAGTGGAACTTGAGCACAAAGCATATTGGGCTATAAAGACTATGAATTTCGACATCAAGCCTGCTGCAGAGAGGAGATTGATTCAGCTGAATGAGTTGGATGAGATCAGATTTCATGCCTATGAAAACTCTAAGTTGTACAAGGAGAGAACAAAGGCATATCATGATAAGAAGATCATCTCCAGAAACTTTGAACCAAATGATCAGGTACTTCTGTATAACTCTCGTTTGCAATTGTTTCCTGGTAAATTGCGTTCTCGTTGGTCAGGTCCTTTCACTATCACGGAGGTTCGACCATATGGTGCTGTAGTCCTGCGGAACTCAAAAGGAGGAGTTCACTGTGAATGGACAAAGGGTGAAACATTATTGGGCACAAGCCGAGATTCCTGACGGACACATTGTTCGTTTGGATGATACACCATCCGCCTAACCCGCAGCCAAGTCAAGCTAAGGACTAAAAACAAGCGCTGAGTGGGAGGCAACCCACTGGTAATTTGTACATACGCATAATTTCGTATTTCCTTTGTTTACTAATTTTTAGTTTTGGTTTTTCTTAACTTTTCTAGGATTTCTAAAAAAAAAAAAAATCGCGAGACCGAGTGGTGTCGATCGACACCACTTATCGGTGTCGGTCGACACCGTTAAAAACGAGGTAAGTGTCCTTAAAACCTAAATTTAGTGTCGATCGATCATCGTTTTCTCTCTTCGCGAAATTGGTTTCTCCTCTTTGATTCCTCCTAACTTTTGCGTTTGTTCACCGATTTGAGTGATTCAAAGTCCTACGTTGCTTGATTTTCTGTCCTCTATCTCTTTCTCTCATCCATTTCATCGATCTGCCAAGGTATGTTCTCAAAATCCCCAATTTTCGTTTCGACCCTAAGGTTTAGAACGTCGATTTCCGTCTCCCTGAACTCGATTTGGTGCTGGATTCAACTTCTTTAGGTTGTTTTGGAGTGATTTCGACTTACCCATACAAAGTTTTCGGCTTCATTTGTTTGATTTCGAAATTTTTAATTTGATACAAACCCTAGGTCGAAATCGGTTTTGGGAAAAGTTTTAGGATGGAATTGAGACGGGTTTGTGTTGATTGTGATGGCCTGGATGATTTATTGTGTTGCTGCTGTCGATTTACCATCTTTGAACTCAATTTTCAGAATTCGCGTTTGGTGTCGATCGACACCACATTCGGTGTCGGTCGACACCATTCGTGCTTTGTCCGACGTGGTTTATTTTGCTGAATTCTGTGTTGTTTCCTTGTTCTTTTTGAATGCAGATGACAAACCATGGTGGTAAACGTCCCGTACCAGACAGGCAGATGTTCCTTCTTCATCAGGACAGCCTCATTCACCATGGCCTAGAAGAGAGGGTGAGAAGATTCGCCCAGCTCCGGTTTGGGATGTATCGGACAAGAAAGTGGCTAACTCCAATGCCTACCTCTCCCGACCGATCACTGATACTTGGGACAATTACGACACGCTTTTCTACAACGTGTGGCTAGATGTCGAGATACTTCCTACTCGATACCCAGACCCCGCCACACTTCGGCGCCTGGGTATCCAGGGCGAGGTCTACCGTTTACTAGAAGAGATGGGCATTGGCAGATTGGTGACGGAGCAGCACGACTGTTTTCCAGACCTTGTCCGCCAGTTTCTCGCCACTGTTGTGGTATACTACCCGCACGGGATCGGCAGGGGTGCTAGGGAAGGCGTTCTCTCATTCTTTCTTCGCGGAGTTCGCTACCGTCTTCCATTGTCAGAGCTATGCACTATTTACGGGTTCGATCCGAGTCTTGACCTCGTCACATTGCCGGAGCACTTTCCGGAGATGGGCGCTTTCTGGTCCTTCTTTGGTCATGGCGCCTACGACTGCAAGACATCCACACAGGCAGACATCAGGCATCCCGTCCTGCGCTACGTTGCTCGCGTCGTAGCAAACACCATCTTGTGTTTCTTTGAAGACCAAGCCCTTCTCCGGCACTGGTCGGAACCACGAGAGCATCGGGAGTCTTCTCACTCCCATCTTCCGCCACTTTAGGATCCCTCTAGATTCATACAGCGTTATTACTCGGCGCAGCTTCATGGATCAGGACCACTTGAAGAGCGCTCATTGGCTTAAGAACGAGTGGATGTGGGTTTACAGAGACACCGAGGGGACTCGACTGGTTCGGCTACCTCAGGCTGCTCTCACCACCATAGGGGATGATCCGGAGCAGCTTCGTTTTCGACCTGATCACACTGAGGTACGAGACGCCCCAGTTTCTCGCAGACGTCGAGGAGCTTCTTCTACTGCTGCCGCTTCTGCCGCTGAGGATGACGTCGTCCCGGATCCTGCTGGGGATCGTCCATTTCCGTCTCTTCCTCCTCCACCTGCTGTTCCTGCAGACACGGCGACTTTCCAGAAGTATGTGATCGCCGCTTTTCAGAGCGTGTGGGACGCGGTCACCCATCCTCGCTGCAGCGGAGTTCAGGCCACTTCACCAGTTCGCCGCCATCGCTCCCGCTCTCGTTCACCACCATCTCCTGCCGCCGACGAGTCCGATGATGCTTAGTCATTTTTCTGCGGTTTTGTCTTCCTATCTTTTCTTTTATTATCTCTTCCTGCACTTGAGTCATTTTTCTGTTTTTGTTTGAGTCAGTTTGATATTTTTATTTTTACTTTGAACTCCGTTGGATTATGATATTGTGGTATGTTTGATCTTTATTATTACTTGTGTTTTCAGTGTTCTAACAGTGCTACCAACAATAGGAATCACCATTGGATTTCTAACTTACGGATAAACACAAGTTGCACAACGTCGCTGTCTGAAATCGGCGGTGGTGTCGATCGACACCACTTGAGTGTCGATCGACACCCTACGTGACTGCAGGTAAACAGCCATAATTCTCACTCTAACATTGTTCTTTTTGCTTTCTTTTACCAATCTCAGGCTTGTTAACACTGGGGACAGTGTTACTCAAGTCTGGGGGAGGTGGTTACTAATTTGGTTTTCTTTTTCTTTTGTGAGTCTTTTTGTCAAAAATTTGTTTTTATGGAGTCAAAACTTAGTTGGGAACTATGAGCTTTCCTTGGAACAAACTGTCTTAGCTACTTCTTTAGTGACCATTCTTACAGCCATTGACAGCAGTTTCAACCAACAGGAAATTCCAAAGGTAAATTTATCTTCCATTATCCCCTCACTATTTGAGTGTCTAGATGATTCGGAGCTGGCCTAGATATAATGAACTTAATTTTTCTCATCTTGGGGCTTGGTATACTTAAAATCGGATTCCTTGCTTAGGTCTGATAAGATTAGTCTGTGATTATGGTTTCCCTCTCTCTTCCCTTCATAGTCTTTAAAAAAAAAAAAAAGAATGAAAAGAGTCATACTTTGAAAAGATTTTATTTGAGAAGTTGAATCATTTCATACTTCTAGAAAAAAAAAAAGGAGAAAGAAAGAAAACAATCAGTCGATAAAAAAAAAAAAATGATACCCTAGTAGGGAAAAATCGACTGATTGGAAGCGAGAAAAGAGGGAGAAAGGAAACTAGAAGCAGATTGTTCAATAAATCAGTGCTTGGGTAAGTAAGAGTCCATGTGTCCTTAGATCGATATTCCCTCGATGAGACTGCACTTTTAACTTGAATAAGGTCAGCAATGGAGATTCTAGATTACTTTTATGGTTGTGGTTTGGAATCTGGATGGATAGGGAGTCTGCGGAAAATTACTAGAGGTTCTAACTTAAGTTGGTACTGTTTGATGTGGTTTTACTCTGGTGTTGGTTGATTCAGTTTTCTAAAGGTTAAGTGAGTTCCTATGTTTTCAAACCTCTTTCACAGGTTCAGTTTTCTGTTTTGCTTGAGGGCAAGCAAAAAGCTAAGTCTGGGGGAGTTGATATATCATGGTTTTTCGGGTTTTCAGCCATGATATAAGTATGTTTATAGAGTCTTTTATTTGTTTTTGGAGTCTTTTCGAGTCTTTTGCAGGTTCAGGTACATATTAGGATTGATTGAAGATATTGGAGCATTTTGGAGCATTTAGTTTGAAGCATCTGAAGAGAGCAAGTCGGAGACTACTTTTAAGCCTGGTGTCGATCGACACCACTTATGGGTGTCGATCGACACCGATCGGGATTTGACAAACCGACGAGTTTTGAAGAAAGGAAATTGCCCAAAAGTTTCTATTATTTGCAAACAAGTCCTTTTCGGGTTTTAGACTATATTTAGGTTTCTAAAAGTCTTTTGTAAGTTTTTATCTTAGTTTTTACTTTGTGCTTTGAGATTTTGGCAAGAGAGCTTTGGAGAGACAAATCAGAACTCATCTTGTAGAGAGAAGATTTCGAACTCCCTTAATACTCTTTTTAATATCTTAATGCAAATTATTCAGATTATGATTTGTGTTTCATCAGCCATGTCTGAGTAATCTACTTGTTAGATTTAGGGTTTTTCTAGGTTGATGATGAATTGTTGAATTGGATAGAATTGTTAGGGTTATCATATGGTTTCTTCATTTAGATTGAATCTAATGCTTGTTCTGGATTGATCACCTGGAATATAGATATTAGGATAATTAGTAGACACGAGAGTGATATTGATTTCCTGAAAATAATCTTAGATGAGCAAAATAGCTATTCGCAAAGAGATTTGGTTTAGGTATTTTGTGAACATATCGAACTTGATTTTAATGCATGTCTGAGCCTTTGAATTTGCAAAGAGATTTGAAATTCTAGGATCTAGACATAGAAATCTCTGCAACGAGAGTTGATTGATTTGATTATTGTGTTTCGAGTTCTAGAACGATTCTTCATTAAACCCTTAACATTCTGTCTGGTTTGCAATTCTGAATCACCGAAAGAATTTCCCTAAGTCTAGCGCTTTCTCCATCAATCTACAAACTTGTTTGATTTCGTTTGCTGTCTTTTAATTACAACATCTTTCGTTTAGCTTAATTCGAAAACCTTTACTCTATTGTGCGAATCTTGAATCTCTGTGGAATTCGACCCCTAAGTATTACAACTGATCTCTTAATTTGAGAGAGTAGTTCAAAGGGTAAATTTGAGCATATCATCACCCTCTTTTCGCCTCACCTTTGTCTCTCCCACTCTTACCTCCTTACACTAAGCTTTTGTCCTCGAGATCTTCCCTAGAATCCAAAACCTTACGGTGGTGTTTATCTCTCCGAGCACAGCCTTACCGAGATCGACTTCGTTACACTAACCCCTCTCTCCCGATGCTGTGGACGTTACCTTCGACTAAGCTTTCTATCTGTTTTGTCAGGCGCCGAGGACTCGTCATATCTGAGCAGCATACGGAAAATCCCCGAAGTATCATCCCGATAGCATCTTCCAGCTACCGCCGAGCTCCAATCTCATCCATCAAGCGGTTTGCTTCTCTCCCTTCAGAAAACAGTACACCCCCTACCTCTGTAGTGGGGCTCGATTTGTTTCAGATCCAGTCTCCGGTGAAGCCGGACTACCCTTCACCCAGTTGGAACCCACATACCTTTCCTCTCCTTAGATCTGCCTCCTCCATTAGTTACTCCTCCACATCCACGCACCTCGCTCCATCGTTTGACAACGCCACCTCTTGCCCCATCACAGCCGCAACAAGTTTCTTCTTCAAAGGTCTGGTTATGGCGTCTCGTGCCCTGGCCGACGACCCTCCGACATCAGGCGAGCAAAGCGGCTCACATCCCATCAAACCTTTCTCTCTCCGTACCCTAAAACCTTCATGGGCCTGGGCTTTCAAATGTAAATGTAAGTTGGGCTGTGACCCATCCCTTAGTCCACCAAAGATGTTATCTGAACTTATATCAAGTTCAGCGTTCAACAATCTCACCGGCGTAACCCTCCCTATTACGGTTGTCGCCACCCATCTCTACCCATCAACCATTAGCCTTTTCCCTTGTTTACCATGGTTTTGTTCATACTCTCCAATGATTTTACTATTGGATGTGTATAACACTAGTTCATGTTTTTTAATGATTAATTCTCAAATGTCAATTGTTGAACTACCATGTCCCAAACCGGTTCCTATCCTGCTAATCTTAGATTGTTTACTGTTGACTTGCAGATTCTTCTCTTGCAGGTTATTTCCAGTCATGGTTAGTACCAGTCCCTTGGGACTAACTCCACCTTCCATTTTCCAATGTTATGAGTACCGTTTCTCTTGTGAGGTATGGTCGGCTTTCTTATTGGAAGCGTGTGTTACAGATGATTTACTCTCTGTACTTTTTAAAGGCTCAACACTTATCAGTGCAGCCGATTTCAAGATTGTTAACCTTGCACTAGTTGCAGAAACAATCACGGGTTTTAGTTCACTATTTGTGTTCTTAAGTTCTCACAGCGTCATCTCACTGCTTAGACTCCAAATTGTCGAGATACGAGGACTTCTCCACAATGTGTGCTGTCTATGTATAATGGCTGCTCTTATCTATTACCCAAGTTCAGTTTTATCTATGTTTAAGCTTTATGATTGTAACCAAAGAGTGACTTTTAACTCTTCCTTTCTATGTAACGCAAATATTTAAAGATGAATGAAGAAAGGTAGTGACAAAAAAAAAAAAAAAAAACTACATTTTCAAATGGAAACGTCAGGTTTTTAAAATGGAAACGAACGTTTTCATAGCGTTTTTCTATTAGTTTTTTTTTGTTGAAAAAAATCTTGTTTCTACGGTGTTTTTTACTACATTTTTCAAAGATTTCCAATCCTCTAAATGTAATATTCTAAACTGAATCAACCAATAACAAACTTTAAAAATTAATTTCCCAATGGACAAAAGTGAACTTCCAACAATGCAAAAGTTCAAAGATGAATTGATTAAAAAACATAGAAAATTGTCCACTTTCCAATAAACAAAAACATACACACAAAAATGCGCATTTGTTCTTCTTCACCAATCCCTCTCTCCTCCTCCTCTCTATGTGCCCTTTCTGTTGAATTAAAAAAAAAAAAAAAGACAGCAAAAAAGTCTTCAATTCTCCCATATTCTACTCCTCTGATCCTTCAATTTCGTACCCTGAAAGCCGTAAAAAATTCCAGCTTTTTTGTTTCCTCACTGGAAAAATCGCCTGAGCTTTCTAGAATTTTTGGGGTTTCTTTTTCCCGGCGGGATTCTGAGTTTTTGTCGGAGAAGTGAACAAAGACTATATTTTGACGACTTGGGTTGTCTTGATTCGTGGAGGTTGTGAGGGTGACTTTTGAAGAGAAATGATAGATATCCCTGGAACACCAGGGACTTTGACTGGTCTTGTCTTGAGAATTTCGCAGTGTGTTTTTGCTGCTGGCTCGATTTCTTACATGGTTGCTTCCGGTGGATTCTTCAGCTTCACTGCTTTCTGGTAAAACTCCACTCTTTCATCAATCTGATCAGCTTCGGAACGTAAAGTTTGGTTTTGAAAACTTTAGGGAGGATTTTAGATGAATCGTACAGATCCAATCCTGCTTTTAGAATCTTTAGACCCTCTCGACTCTGCTCAGTTGAGTCTGGTGTTAGGTACCTTAAAGATCTCTGTTTTTTTAAAATAATTAGTTTTGATGCCACACCTGGAAGATCTTTGTTCTAGACTAGTGTGGCTTGGTTTGTGTATTGCTTCATGATCCTATCTAGAGGAAGGTTCAAACACCAAGAAGCTAGAAGCTATGTGCTTTTTTTTTTGTTTCTTCTGCTCTTAGACAAGTGTGGCTTGTTTTGCTTCTTTTGGAAACGTCCAAATCCGACCTTTTGAGAACATAAGTCAATCCTCAAAGCTGTATAATTACAGATGTAGTCTGATTTGTGACTCTTTGATTCTGCTACGATCTAGCATTCTCAAGCATGTGTAGAGGAAAAAGATGTGAACTTTTCGAACATTTTTGTCACTGTATCTTATGTTCTCATACTTGGAAGTTTGGTCTGCAGCTACTTAATTGCAGCAATGGGTTTACAAATGATATGGAGTTTCGGTCTAGCGATACTAGACGCGTTCGCTTTAGTGAGAAAGAAAACGCTACTTAGCCCGGTTTTGGTCAGCCTCTTTGTAGTTGGAGATTGGGTGAGTAAGCCTCTCTCTTTCTCACACTCTCTACCAAATGACACACAAAACCTTAAAACCATCTTTGTGTTTTTTGTCTTTTCCGGTTTTTCAGGTAACAGCGACATTGTCTCTAGCGGGAGCCTCGTCCTCCGCGGGGATAACGGTTTTATACTTTGGGGATTTAGGAAGCTGCAGCTTTGAAACAGAGTGTTGGAGGTATCAACTCTCTGTTGCTTTAGCTTTCCTTTGTTGGATCACAATCGCCTTTTCTTCACTTACCACACTTTGGTTACTTGCTTCTGGGTAATTAAACCACATTCTCTTGTTTACAAGTTCCACATATATACTTATTAGACAAAACTCATTTGAGATTTTTGATTCTTTATTATGTTAATAGAACCGATTACACCATTTTTTTTCCTCTTTAACTCTTTACTGTATACTTAACTAATGTCATTTAAGTCGCAGCTTCTTTTGATTGTAAAGTTTTGATGTTATAAACGTATACATTTAACAGATTTTTGAATTTATTTGTCTGTAAATTTCATTTATAGATAGTGGTACTAAAGTAGATATATATTAAGGTTTCGTATGAATCAAACTATAAGTTGATACAAACAAATAAAATTCAGTTGGTGTTGGTTTGCCTTTGCTTTGAAGCTAAAAGAGGGAAAAAGATCCAACGGCTGGTAATTAAAATGAGTTTAAAACTGAGTGGCAAGATGCCTTTACTAGGACCCACTTGGACCAGTATCTTTGAAGTACTTTTGTCTTTTTCTTTTTTAACCCCATTCCCTGTATTCTCAGATTCCTCAACGTTTGGTAGAAAGTAGAAACAATCAAATTCACAAGTTTCTCAGACATTTTATTCAAAAATAGAACCTAAAAAATAAGCTCAACACTTGAAAAACCGGTTTACTGCAAAACTAAGTAATAAAGAATCATCTGAAGGAAACAAAATTTCCAAAGTGATTGGTATTATGATTCAATGATGAACCAGAGGGAGAAGAAGATTAAGCAGCTTTGGAGCAATTTTGCTGATCATTAGACGTATCACGCTGCGAAGGTGGAAGTAAGTATGGCATCATTGGCATGTTTGGATAGTAACCATAACTTGCGTAAACCGCCATTTTATTTGGATGGAAAGCTGCTGCTGGATGTGAAGGCATGAAACCAGGTGATGGAACCGCCATAGATTTCATCTGTTGCTCCAGCTTCTCTTTCTCCGCCTTCAACACCAGCTTTTCTACCCTTAGCTCATTCTTCTCCGCCTAGTCCAATACAGTAAAAAAAATTTTAATCAAATAAGTCTTGTAGGTTTCATGAGCCTTAAGGCTTTAGGACAAAGTGAGAAACCAACCTTGAGACTCTTGATCTCTTCTAGAAGCTTTTGGTTGGTTTCTTTAAGCTCATGAGCTTCACCTCTGAGCTGATTCACTACCCGGATTGCGTCATCGAGTATAGCTGGTTTATCCGTCTTTGGAGTCCTTGTAGGCTCTAGAACAGAGCTCAAATCCATGAACCTGAGATAACATTTTTCATCAGAGACTGCAGAATAACATCTAAACACACACGCGTTAGGGAAATTTTATGAAACATACTTGTCATTTAGCATTTCCCTTCTCTTTTTCTCACGACAGGCTTTGGTTCCTGGCTTGCTACATGATCCTGTTCGTCCCCTGTTCACACATAATCAGATTCAGATAATGGATCCTAAACTGGTCCCTATAGATAAACCAAACAACGAGATCACACAATCAATGCCAATCCAAGCAAAACTCAGACAAGAATCGAATACCGAGACAAGAAACTTTTAGTTGCAAACAGTTTTACCAAACAACGCCACACGAAACACAAGCAGGAACCACTAAGAGTTTTGAAACCATCAGAACAAAGAGATCGGATTCTTAGAGCTTTCCTCTTTCTTGAGCATTCTTCCTCCACATGTTCTAACTCTTCCTTAACACCTCCAACAGATGATGAAGAATTGATTTCCACTACACCGCAGCACAGTTGTTCCTGTTCCTTCTCCACATGAAGCCCTGAATCGTAGTTTCTCCCTCTAAAGCTACAGACTTGATGTGGCTCTTGCTGCAAAACCCCACTATACGATGCCCTCAAATCCAATTGTGATGATCCAATGCTGCTACTATAGACAACTCCACCATAAGGTCCTAAACCGTTTCTTTCTCCAGTAAAGCTACAGACTTGTGGAAGGTTCCCACTAAAAGAATCGAATTGATCTCCAATGTTGTTACATACTTGTTCTTGCTCTGGCTGCAAATTCACACCAGATGACCCAAAATCCGGAAAGAGGTTTTCCTGATCTGTCTGTATAAATGCGTAAGGATCTTCACCTCCATTGCTGCAGAATCAAGAGTAAAAAACCTCCATCGAATCAGCATATAAACTCAACGAACAAGTCCTAAGAAACAACCACATGTTCATGAATCATACACAAGAAACAAATGATATACTTTTAAGGCTTCGTCATCATTATCATAGTGTATTGCAATTGGAATATAAAAGTTGGAAACTTTAAGACAACCCAGAGATTTAAAAACGTATAAGAACACATCACAACAGAACAATCAATATTGAAAGCAGAAGAAACATGAAGGAGATTGTATAGAGGAAAAAAAACGAAGGAACCTTTGATCGAAGCAAAGGGCAGCGAGAAAATCGTCGTCTTCTTCGTTTGATGGATACATTGGAGAGTGAATGCAGAATTTGAGAATCTGCAAATCGTCAAGAGGGACGCACAGCAAAAAAAAAAAAAACACAAAACTGTATCCCTAAAGAGATTACTGTGTGTAGCGAAATATAAATGAGAAACAAATATCAGAGTGACGTAAATATTCGGAGTTTGTTATCAGAAAAAATATTAATTAATTGAGGGAATTTCGGGATTTTTTTTTATATCCCAAATCGTATTCTCTACAGAGAAAAAAAAACATATCGAATTTAAAAACACTTTGGTTTATATGAGAGACAACAAAATCAGATATAAGAATCGAGTTTTATTGGAAAAGGAGAAATTTAAAAATATATATGGGGCTTTCATAAAGACACGCATTAACCAAATGAAACTGGTTGGGTCAGGACGTAAGAGAATCGTTCAGTGTTGGACTGCTTTTCCAATAAAAAAAAGGTAGCATTACGTTACAATTTGGGATTTATGGGTTGGTCCGATTTTTCTTTTTAGACTATTTGACTTTTAATTTTTTTTTATTTTGGCAATTGGGTTAATAAATTTGATTCTCTTCTAACAATATGAGAAGACGATCCTTTTTTTTATTGATTTGATGTACTTTAGTGGAAGTGATACACGTAGCATTATTACTAAAATATTAATGGTGCGAGGTGTTATCATTAAAAATCTCAAACCGAAACAAAAAACGCAGTGGAAATACTCAAATTATACTCAAATTATTATAATACGCAGTGGAAACGCAGTGCTATATCTTCTTTTGATTCTGTTTCATTTACGTTTATCCACCGCAAAAAAAAACAATGTCACAGCAGATCAGTTTGCGAAAGCAGCCTTGTTCCCATGTTTGGAACTTATATAGGGGACCAGACCATTACCTCGTTTTTGTTTATTTTCTTAATCTCAAACCCTTCCACTGATATCTCCCTTCAGAGATCGGAAACAAATTTACTAAAATAATTTGAAAACATGCAAAATAAGTTGGTTTATATGTTGATTGAACATTGTTTTGTTTTGTTTTGTCACAAAAATAACCAAAGACAAAGGTGTATTCTCAAACTACAATGTAAACAAGGAGTGTGTAACCAAGATGTGAAAGTAAACAAGTACTACTTGATTATAATGAACTCAATGCACCAATTCCCAAAAACAAATTATTAACTGTATATATAACTGAAAATGCATCACTTCCCAATAATAAAGCATCAACTGTATATATAATTGATCATGAGATATTTATCATCACATAGCTGCTTTACTGAAAGCCTTATCAGATATCACATTAACTAGAGTATTAACATCACCAGCTTTTCGACCAAAAACTAAAAGGAAAAACATATATAAAAATTGGAGATTTACAATTTCACCACACAATTTTTGAATATTTGTAGACCAAACCCGTCAGCTTTAGCATGGTACAGTTACAGTGGTTATGATTTTCATAATCTTCTTTTGTAGACCAAACCCGTTGGTTAAGACCAGACCATAATCTTCTTTTGATTCTGTTTCATTTACGTTTATCCTCTGCTTCCCATGTTCTCAACTTATATAACCGTTGGTTAAGATCTATCTAAATGAAAAGTTTCAGTTGCTGTTCAAAAAAAAAAAAGAAATCTGAAACCCTCAGATGAATCATTCAACCAGTAAATTGGTTATCACGTTAATTTTATGTCCTCAAATGAATATAGTAGCACTCTATCTTCGTGCATGGATGAATTATACTATGTTTCTAACTGATTAGATTTTTTTTTCTACCAAAAAAAAAACTGATTAGATTTTTTTTTTAATGGAATTTTCACTAAATTAGTTTTATTTTTCTTTAACGTCGGTCGTATTTTACTCAGGATTGGTCTTGTTTTTAGCTATCCACAAAAAAATAGTACTGGCAATATTTTACAACTCCGTTTTTATTTAATTATAATCAACGCTGCAAAAAATATACTATCTGATATAATTCTATTTTACACAAGCATCTATCACAAGGAGAATTAAAAATAACAACTTACTTCATATATTTGTATTTAAAAAAAACAAATAATCAGTTATAGTAAAAGAAAAATGTATATTTCTTTTTCTTCTATACATAAAATAAATTGGAGGAAATATATATGTTCTATTGAGAGTATCGACACACTCCATATATTCCACAGACTCCATATATAGAAGGCCAAACTAAATGTCTTGTTTGGTCAAAACTCTAAAGTCGTTCAGCTTGAAAGAGTGGGCACTTGACAAGGAACAAAGATCTAACTTTGGTAAAAGGAAGAACAAGAACACAAAGTGGGAAAAGAGCCAATGGAAAGAGAGGATAGACAAGTGAAGCGATGTGATCATCGTTGATCAAAGTGGAAGAATAAACGAATCATTCATGTTCTTTTTTTTTCTTTTCTTTTTTTTAAGTTTCTGACACTTGGAAGGTTGGAACAACAAAACGTTCGTTGGCGCTTTCAAACGCCGCACCTTCGAATTTCCTAGCTCTACAATCTATACGTAAAAGCAAAATGAGCATTTTTCATAGACAGTGCTATAAAGTGCGCAGTTCATTGAACTTTTTAGTCTATATCATCATGAACTCTTCGTGGATTCGGGACTTGTCATCTCATACACAAGGTGATATGGTTCCATAATCCCAAAAGCTAGAGTCTTTAAATCTCTCTGTTACACACTTCACACTTTGTTACAAAATGTTAAGTTTGATTAACGTTATTAGAATCTAATTTAGCCAAGTTAACACAAAGGTTAAGAAGGATTTGTCTAATGAAATAGTTCAAGATTCTTTTAGCCAAAACTGATAATTTGGTTATTCAATTTTCCAGTTAAAATGCAATTCCTATATTAGATTCCAAGAGAAACAAATATTACAAGGGGCCAGCTGAGCCCAATAAGAGTTTTAATATGTTAAACAACCCACCTAAAGCCACATAGCACAAGAATTTTATTGAACCAGGAATAAACCGAACGGATATGCAAATTCGTGCATCTTGGAAGGTTTTTTCCACATTACTCAGAGTCAATCGACGATTCTGCTTATGTACCAAAGATAAATGGATTAATGATTGTACCAACGATAGAGCCGATACACAGGCAAAACAATTTTGAATGTCTGACACTTTGGTTATATAGGTGATGTAGGTACCAAAAAGAAGCAAACGTCCACATTGTTGCGTGTCTGCATTTCTGTATATTACGAGGAGAGATAAAATAACAATACGGTGTGATTATGTTAGTAAACAGTAACAGTAAATGTTTATTATTATATTTATCTAAAATATCAAAAATTAGTTAATACATTATATGGTGTGATTTATTAGAATTAAAAAGTATGATTATATTTACATCATATCATTTTTGTAATAGTTATTTTGTTAAAATTATATTATGACGAAGTTATTCTTTAAAAGATAAAAATATAATGTAGCACGAATGTAAATTTAATAGAGCTTCAAAAAAATATACTCAAACGTTCCAATTTTGTAAGAACTATTTTAAAGGTTAAATTATGAAGGGGCGTTAATTTGTCAGTTAAGAATGTGAATTTTAATTTTCTACAGTATATATATAGAAAGAAAATTACATAACTCGTTCATACATATCTTAATGCGGTCAAGATTATATAAAGGTTACGACAATACTTTTGAACCTCTTGTCAATGAACACAGTGATAACTAAGAAAACAATAATTAACATATACAAATATTTTATATTATCTACTACAAGTGTAAATATAGTTTATGTACATAGTATGTTTCAATATTTAATAAGATGAAAACAAAATTTGATAAGATATTAAGATTCCATACCTTTCTACACATCTGGTCATGGTCAAACTGAAATCTACCACACGTGCGGTCAGAGTTGGCACGTGAAAATTAAATAGAAAAAAAAAGGATCTTGACTGGAAAAAAAAAAGTGAGAGGCGGAGATCAATTTTGGCTTGTCACAAAAATACTTTTTCTTCAATTTAGCCGTCACCTTGACCATCTAGATTCACTGGACTTCACTCACAATTTTCATTATTTTCGCTTTAGCCCCTCAATTTATCAGAAACTATACTGGACGCCGAGCTGCCCCAATAATTTCATTTGTTTGCCAACCCCAATAATTTTCTTTACTATGCCATTGGCACGTATATATTTTTCTGATACAATTTACCCCATTATCAACCTTTTTTATTTATTAAAAGGAGGCTTTTGACCACCCGCACGTGCTTTAAAATAAGATCCACTAGATTCTCAATAGTCACATAACCTCCACGTATAAATTATTCACTACTATCAAACACATGTACATGCAACAAAAAGCTTATAACTTAAAAGCTAAACTTATGGAACATAGAGTGTCTAACACGAATGAGGTGAAATACAGAGGTGTACGGAAGCGTCCATGGGGAAAATATGCGGCGGAGATACGCGACTCGGCCAGACATGGTGCTCGTGTCTGGCTCGGGACGTTTAACTCAGCGGAAGACGCGGCTCGGGCCTACGATAGAGCCGCTTTTTCAATGAGAGGCCACAGGGCCGTTCTCAATTTCCCTCATGAATACCCAATGATGAAGGACGGTCCAACTCCAAGTGGTGGTGGCGAGAATGCGAGAGCTTCTTCGACGTCGGAGTATAGTGGAGGAGACGGTGGTGGCGGGAAGGAAGTGATTGAGTTTGAGTATTTGGACGATAGTTTGTTGGAAGAGCTTCTAGAATGTGGAGAGAGTTATAACCAGGACGTTTTGTATGACGCAAACTGTTAAGTAGATCGATTTGTCACTTCTTTTGTTTTCTTCTTTCAATTATTTTTTTTTTTTTCATCACTAGATTCACTTGCTCACAGTAATATAATAAGTAACAGTTACATTCACATGTATGAATATTATAGAATACTAATCAACTTTTTGTTGTTAATCAAGGAATGTCTTCTGTTCGATGTCAATTTTCCCGATAATTTTTAAATGCTAATTGTCAAATATTGGTTGGTTTTTAATTTATTATTAATATACTAGGGTTTAACTGATGGGTGGGTAAGAAATAAAAATAAATATTGGGTTTGGTGGGTAACCCAAAATAAAAACTGTTAGAAAAAGTAATAAATAGTTACCAATCACAAAAATTATTTTTTTTTGAATAAAATGTTAAATTTGATTCAAAAGAAAAAAGTTCGTTTGTACATCCGAGTGTTACTGATAGTTTAAAAACTTGAGAAGGAAATTATACAAAAAAGGGATCCTTAGCTTGAAGTGTATTCAAACCATTTCACCAAAGCCTCTTCATAAGCTCGATCTCTTGTCCGAGTGATACCGAGGAGCCTGTCACGAACATTCTATCAATGATTTTTGCTAGATGATTTGCTGAGATTGGTTGCTCGCCATGCCTTCTTTTGTTTTTTTCCCTCCAGATGTGGTAGACAATAGACTGGAAGACATATTTGAGTAAGAAGACAGTGATTTTATCACGGCTGAAAGTGCAGAGAAGCTGTATCACTTCGTTCCAGTTTTCAACATACTCTCTGTCCAGCATCCTTGACATCAGGTGCTTCCAAATCTCAGAGGCATACTGGCATTCGAAGAACAGATGGTTTATGGTTTCCAATCACAAAAATTGTTGCATATACTAACAGAAAACGGTTAGAACAGTAAAATCATAACATTTACAGCTTCTCACTATTTCTTAACTACTTACAACTTCTACTAATCACTAATATAATTATTCTGCTTTTGTTCACTAATCAAACCCGTTATATTTACAAGTTTCAATAGTTTTATAGAAAATATTATATCATGCAGAGATGCGAATTTTCATGAACTTCATAAATTTAAAATCCTATGATATCATCGATCTAAATCGATAAGCAACACTAGTTCTCACTTGTAGTCGCAGAATAAGAATACTATGGACCCGTTCACGATATCAAGATCGTTCACAAATAATCATTTAGATAAAATTTTCTCCTTTTGTTTGTTATTATAGTGAACTTATATATCATTTTACATTTTCGAAAATGGATATTCGAAATCTTTCAAAAAATATAAGAATGATGATCTAATAAAGCTACAAAAAAATATATTAAGAATACATAAATTCCAAATCAAGAAGCAACTTTAAATATTAACCTTTCTTTTCAATCGAATTTTTTCCTTAGTGACGTTAAAACTCATTTTGTTTGTGAACTAGATTCTCACGCACATGGTCCATACTGTATTGATATAATATCTCTATTTCTGGACCTCATTGGATCGTACACTCAGACTCACCCATCCGATGACTAGTTCAATTAATGTTCCTGTTTTTGTCCTTATTTATACAACACGAAGAAATTATTTTCTGTTGGTAGCTAGTGTTTATATTGATCCAGTTCAAACACATTTACATGTAGAGGTTTCTCAAAATGCATTACAGAAATGTTTTAAATCCTCCGGAATCGAAGTACTTTTTAAAATCGATGGCTTCTCATCCAACTTCTCTCCTAAATTTTGATGAATTTGAATGGTGCAGTAATTTATAATGATTAAAAAAGGAACATAAGATATATTAAAGCTATAAAGGTTGGTCTTATATGGGTTGACAAAAAAAAAGTTGGTAACATGGATATTAGCGTGTTCCATTCTAGTTTTTCATCATGTTAACTAAGCTAAATATTAAAATTAGTGGATCATTTTGTGTGTTTAACGGAGGGATCAGGGACGATATGTTCTCTGAGAGGTATTAGTGGAATGATTCATATAGGAATTCACTTAATTTCTCTATGAAATCATATAAAGCAACACGATTAGGCCTTCAATACGTAATAAATTAATTGACATATATCATATAATATACCTTCATGAAAATTTAATTAAAGAACAACATCCCTTATAAAAGACCTAATGGAAGTTGGTGTGCGTACTTTAAACTTCTAATAATCATATTTCATGAAAACGCAAAGTACACCTTATCTTACAATTTATGGCCGTGGCACGTTATCAAAATTCCAAAATAAGTACTCAATAAGCAACCTACATGCAGATATAATGCACGTATCTAGCCACAATAACGCCACATAAAAAGAAAGAAAATAAAACTACCGTTTCTTCCTTTCTTCTGAATCAAGAAGTTCTTCAAGAACTCTATTGTCCAAATACTCAAATTCAAAAACTTCCCTTTGATTTTGTCGACTCACACCCGTAGAAGTTGAACCCGAGGATGAAGAAGAAGAATAAGGAGGGCGAAGCGAATAGTCGTCCATACGCGAATAATACTCATTGGGGAAGTTAAGTATAGCGAGATGACCTCTTAGGTTGAAGGCGGCTCGATCATACGCCCGTGCCGCATCCTCAGCTGTCTCAAATGTCCCGAGCCAAAGGCGGGCACCATTCCTTGACGGGTCTCGAATCTCTGCTGCAAATTTTCCCCACGGCCTCCTACGTACGCCTCGGAAACGAGCTTGCTTGTCATCTTGTAATTGGCTGTTGCTCCTCCTGTTTGATCCCTCCATAGAACTTTTCCTAATTAGTCTCTGCAGGTAGTTCAAGATTGGTTTGCTTTGAAGAGTTGGTTGAGAAATGTTATTTAATAAGGGATCTGTGGATGATGCATTGTGGTGCGTATATTTATATACAAGGCTGGATTTTCGCCGAGTCAGAATCGATGTTCGCTTTCATGAGACTTGAAGATTCTTGGGGTTGACTGTTCTTTCCTTTTATAAGCTTTTTATTATTTATTTATTTTATGTTTTTGTCTATGTTATATGGATTGGATTGATAATAAAGTGTTATTTTCTAGGAAGGTTCCGTATGCTGGGCGGATCCATATTTGGTTGTTCTTAAGTCTTGACACATAACATAACCATTTCTTTTAACTATGTAACTAATACTGTAATTAGTCTCTGACTCTAGAGTGACCTAAATTGTTTCAAAGAAACTCATGTAGAAATTAACACAGTCTCGATGGTCTATGCTCTAGGATTATAAAAATCTATACAATAGTTAATAGGTTCGCAAATATCGAGATTCTGAGTCGATAGTATACACAAAGCATATTTTAACCAAAGTTACCATATATACCCAATCCCGTAAGTCTTACGCATTCAATGACGACAGGTAAGATTTCTTTAAGGAGTTCGCCATAAGATTAATACTCCTTCCATTTTATAAAGATGGCTTTTTTTTTAGTTTTTCACACATTTAAATAACTAGCTGATAATACCAAATAAAAATTTAGGTAAAGTTTTTCACATATTATTCCATAGATTTTTTTAATTAATATAGATAAAATAGGTAAACAAACAAAAAATTTATAACTTTGATTTTGTATAAATCAAATAAAAAACAAAAAATTTTGACTTTTTGGAACGGAAGGAATACAATTTTTTGGAACGGAAGGAATAATTGATAAAAAAAATTTAAGCAATGTGATCTCTAACCAAAAAAAGAAATGCTAAACTAAACTGTTTTTTCTTATATGAGTTGTAATAAAATTAATACTTAATAAATTTTAAAATGATATGATTTTATCACCAAAATAAGGAAAGCTAAACTGAAATGATTTAACTTATTAAAAAAACTTAAGGTTTTATTTAACATATAATCTGTATAAATCACAAAATTCATATGTTGTGCATATTTGTATTTTATTGCAAAAACAATTATGTCACTATGCCAATTTTTGATGGTTTAACAGTTGAATGAATTACTATAAGATTCAGAAATAAAGTTTTAATTTCTTATTATGTGCTTTATTTTTTATTATACATACATGAAACATTTTTTTTCTGATTCTGAAGATTAGTTAGAATATTTCAGTCAATAAGTTAAACTTTTTGAACAGAAAAACTGTAGCTAAAAATAAATTTAAAAATTAACTAAAATGATTTAATAATAAGTTTTAACTAAATTTTGTTGTAAGTTGTAACTATTAAAATGAACGAAACAATTTCTTTTACTAAACACTTCTTTGGACGATTCAATTCGTCCAAAGGACATTTAAAAAGAGTAATAACTTTGTTCCATTCTTTCTTACGAAAACATAACAAAAACAAAAAATGAAAGAATAGAAAAAAAAATTATTTTTTAAAAAACATAAAAAAAAACAATCGTAAATGCAAGGCTATTTAAAACTTCGGATTTTATAGTATATATTTATATCATAGCTTTATACCTGTAAGGGTCAAATCAATGTTTATATGTCTGATTATGTTTGTATTTCTTTTACCTAATATATGACATGTCTCTTTTTCCTTAATCTTTTTAATTAGGATGGGATTCTGATTTGCCAAAATTGGAATATTAGATTTTGTTCCAACTTTGCAGTTGATGTTACATGAGTTCTGATTCCAAATTTATCTTTGTTTTTTTTCCTATCATAGTACAACATATTTAACAATGTCATATATAAACAGTGTCAATTGTTGACCGTGATTCTTGTTTTATAATCAGAAAGCTAAGGTCTTTTGATTTATAGTTTTGTAGGTACCAACCTCTGATACTATATTTGTGGTGAGTCTATAAACATAAATCATTCTCCCCGAATGTGACACATGATTTGAACTCAAGGTGGGTAGAACTCAAATAACACTATAATAATTGGTTTATCATGGTATATATGAGGAATCCACGTATTGTTATAATTTAAAATCTGGGTTTAAATAAGTTCTCAATTTTGATGCACATGTAACTAGGATCATATAGTGGACACTAGTTTGGTTCAAATGTGACTAATGTATACTTTGGGAGGATTTTGAAAAATAGTTGAGATTCTGATTTTGAATATGATCTATTTTTTTAACACTTTATTTTATATTATTTGATTGAAACTGGTTTGAAACCGATTACATCATAGAAGAAATTAAATAATTTTATATTACAAAAAGAGAAACTAATGGTCTTTCCACACCAATAATGAGGGGAAAATCCTTTGATGACACATTAGCAATACCACATCAGTCTTGATTCGCGACACAAGGTAAACAATTAGACGTTCCCGTATCCACAATAGCAGTCGGACTTCTAATACCTTTACAAAAAGGTGGCAGCTCATAATTTAGATTGAAATTCTTCTTTGGATTCACCAGATACAGAAACTTCGGCACTAAGAACAAAAACAAAAACCCCAGAAATACTCGATAAAATGATCAGAAACCGGTAACTGAAAAGCAAAAACATTTTGCAATTATTGCCGAGAACCGTTGCTGCAACACCCCATCAGATATGCCGATACAAGAAAACCAACTTCTGACTCTTTCAATCAATCGATCTTTAATAAAGAACACTAAGTCATGAAGGATATAGCCGGAAATCGTCGAAACAATATCACTCCAGATCCGACAAAATCAGAACTAAAATAAAAAAAAACTACTCTCAACATAGATCGAAATCTATGAATAAAAAAAAATAAAGGAAAAGGCACAACGCTGAGGCTTGTAAGCCACCGGACGTTGACCAGAAAAAAGCAAACGAAAAAAAAGTTTTGAAATTCGGCGGCCGCCTAAGATTTTTTATCGACGAAGGTGAATTTCAAATATGATCTATTTACAGTCTAAAAATCTAAATTATCGATTTTAAATACTTTATCTTCATTGCATACGGAATTAGTAATTCTTTTCTGGACAATGCTGTGTATTTTATCGAACTTAATCGAATGTTATGATTTTGGGACTAATTGTACAGAGTTAGTTAAGGTGACTCAATCTCCTGATAACTGACCATCTTTCTCCGACCCTCTAGTTGAGCTATGTCTGCTTCAAAACCATTTTTTGTGATTTTTTTTATTTATTTATTATGAATGTTAAATTAGTAAACTCTTCTTTTTTGTCCCCACGTATGGCTCGCCAACCCAAAGTCTTAGATTTTAATATTTTACTAGATTTGGATCTCCGAGTAAGTGCGAAATTATATTTAATTTTGTATTTAAATAAATAAATTTATGAATCTATAATTTTATAAATATGGATATCATTTATAAAAATATTAGAATACAATAATAACTGTGCACATAAACATTAACACTAAACTTAAAATTTATAAGTAAATTTTTTTTTGATCGCTTGATTAGAAATTGAGAGAAAGAAAGTGGTTTTAAACAAGGAAGAAGAGAAACGACAAAAATATGAATTACATGAATGTGATTGAAAGATGAGTCAAAGTTAATTTAAAAATACAAAATTTAATCTTTAGACACTAATATTTATAAAAATATTTAGCTTAATATATTCATACTATGATTATATAATCTATTTATCAATTTATATATGTATATATATATATTTCATATATATAGTTTTATTATGTTAATATAATAATATTATAATTTGCAAAAGTTTATAGACACGTTTATATATTTGAAAGTAATTTCAAATTTTATAAAAAATAAAATAGGCTAATCCATTATTTTATTAGTTATTTTGATTATTTTTATAATCAAGACTGTTAATTGATTATCTTAATCCATCTTATAATTATTTAAATATTTTAGATATTTTAATGACACAAACATTAAAAATCCGTAATAATTAAAACAATAATCTTAACATGTCTAACTATATGATTGAATAGTTTATATAAAAACTTATTTCTTATATTTTCATTTTATGAAGATAAAAATATATTGATCTAATTTTAAAAATTTAATTTTTCCTAGTTAAAATTTTATATTTTATAAATTATAAATTTATTAATATTATAATTTAGTTTCTATGTAAATTTTTTATTATTTTATTATTGAAATATTTTCAAAAGTATATTTAATTATGTTGTTTTATACGTATGTTTACTAAAGATTGATTTTACGATCTATTAAAGTTATTGATTTGCTATATTATTTACTAATATTTATCATTTGATTTAATAATTTAATATGTATGACTCTATTTTTATTTTCGTTTTTAATTAATTTGGAATGCGAGACCCATTATTATTTTTAAGTTGTTTGGATACATGTTTAATAGTTGTATTGTTTGGAAACATGTTTAGAAAAGATAATGTTCTTCTCCATAATTAATTACCCTTAATGAATTATAAGAAAATTCATTAATATCCAATAACATATTATGTAATATAATACATGACTATTGATTTTTTTTCATATATGTATCTTTTTTTAATAGGATAGATAGTTGAGGTTGAAAAAAAAAATATCACATATCTTTTAAATTGCAGATAAATTTTTGATGATAATTCTACATTAAAAGTTTGATGTTTGTTACTAGAAAAAAAATAATTATTTATTCGAGGGTTTGGTGTTGAGTTAAAGTTAGTCAAATCTTGTTTGGTAAATCTTTTAACAATCGTTTTTAGTCAAAAACTTTTTTCCTTTTTTTTCTTAAAAGTACGACAATTAGTATCAAATTTATTCTAACTAATCTAAAGTCTAAACATGACTCAGGAATCTGCAGTTTGTCGATGTGGATGTTATAAAAGTGTCTTTAAAAGATTATACCATTAGATTATAATTTTTTTAAAAATAAACTCAATATTGGTCAAACGATGCTAGTTTTCAATAAATTTTCTCCTCAGACTCAGTTCTTCCACAAGCAAAAAGAAAATATATGCTTCTACACCTTTTCATTCAGTGACCAATAGTATTAAGAAACAACAGCTTGTTTTTGCCTGGCTGATATCTAGTGGCTATTGAGTCCCAGTATTGTGTCTTCTAATTTTCTCTATTGTTCGTTTTCAGATTTCTTGTCTTTTTCCTAGAATGTTATATTTTCCTATTTGTTAGTGATATATATATTATGGTTTTTATAGCTGTTTACCATGATATAATTTTGTATATAATTTTTTTCAGTATTTTTTGTGTCAAATTTTACAGGTTTAGAAACGTTTGGTGTTTGATTGAAAATTTTGGAGTTAAATACGAGATGGTGCAGAAAAATTAAAGCTGAGACAAATCAAAAGATGAGTGTCGACACCACTCTATACATTTTCAAACTCTGAAGAATTTGCAATTGCCAATAACCACTAGTATCCAAAGATACAACTTTTATAGTTATAGGTGATAGAAACAATCAATTAACATTCAATAATAAAATTTTGACTTTAAAAGATTTGGAATAGAATAAATCAATAGAAAGTGTTTTCTATAATTATTATCAAATGCCAGCAACTGATCTATTCGAAAATGCTGTGTTTATGGGTGTTTTGGAAGTTAGTCAGCTAACACTTGGGACATATTTCTGCCGATTATACTCTCATGTAGTAAAACAGTTATTTTTAGTGGGGTCTCTCCTTCCTCTGTTACTGAAGGTAATTTTGTCCATTAATTTGTATATTATAGATGCTATACTCTTAGCCAATTCATCCATTTGATAACTCAACTAATTTTCAACTTTTTTGAGGTTATTGAACCTACCTAATTTTCCCTTTAATTTATATATATTATTGTAATAAACAAAAATGCTTGCAAGTGGATGAAAATCATTAAGCTAAGAAATTAGTAGACTAGCTAATTGCAATAACGTTGAATAAAAAGCAACTGACATCGTTGTTGACGATAGTCAAAAAAACAAAAACGAGAAAAGACATCAGCATTCAGCAGGAGGGCAAATATGGTTGGTTTGAAATTCAGTGTTGTTTGTTTTAGATTGGCAAAATACTGGGCCTGGGCCAATTTGGTTTTCTATTCTAAAAAAATCATTATTACTGATTTTGTGAAAGTGTTTACAACGCCACTCTATAAAAGTTACTACTCTCTTCACTATATTTTTCCTCCAGAAAACTCCAATATCTGAACTCTTCTTCAACACGGCCCGACATCAGGCGAAAGCAAATTTCATTTCTGTAGTAGACTATCTTTTACTTCTTAGTTCTTACTCAAGAACATAAAATGAATAATACATGTTACAATTCAATAAAAAAAAATCGAATAATCTTGTATTTCAATTTTAATTATATTTGAAATTTTGTTTAATACATATATAAAAATATTTTTTAAAAAAATATTCAATTTAATGATAAATATACACGTTGATGATTTTATAAGTTTTGACAAAAATAAAATGATTTCATCAAAATTATTAAATCTAATGCTCTTTATTTTGAATGAAAAATATTTCCAGTAATTCTTGTTATAGTAATTGATTCTTTTAAAACTTTTGAGCTGTAAATTATAAATACTATATATTTTGTAATATGTGCGTATACAAACAGAATGTCTTTATGTATTCCTTATGTTCCACTTCCACGTATGCGTTGTATACAATTCGTCTTCCCCAGTATTACTATTTTTTTAATAAATTACTTTGAAAAAAAATCTAAAATGAAGAAATTATTTCTTCTTTATCAATAAAAAATTATTGTAAAATAGGTGATATGACTAAAAAAATGAAGAATATGACTATATAAAACACAAATAATATGACCACGTACTATGAACGGGTAGCTATCGCCTTACGCCTAACACTTTAGTCAAAATTAATGTTTAAGAGACTCTGTTTTCTTTCGTTTTTGATTTGACTAATAGACTCTTTTTAAAAAAAAAAAAAATAACAGTCTCTTTAATATAGGCTTGGCACGGGGCGGATATCCGGACTTTTCGGTATATTTGCGACGTGTTGCCCCATTCAAATTTTATGAAAATCGCCTTGCTACTTGCCCCGCGGCAGACAAGTACTTGCAGTCACAAGTACTTGCCAAAAATTGGCCGACTCGCAAACTACTTGTTTTACCTTGCGATTTGCTAATTTATTGAACTTACTTGAACAAAATAACATAAATACTTAAAAGTTTGTTAAAATCTCAGCATAAAATTTTTCTAAGTTTCAAAAAATCTAAAAAGAACATAAATGTTTTAAAAATAGAATTTGAAATACTCAAAAACCAACATTAACTTTGTTTCTTGTCATAAAGCTTTTTATTCATCTTAGTTTCTTTTATTCTTATAAATTAAAGTGGTTCACAATAAAACAAACACTCAAATTAGTTGATTAATTTAAAACAAATACTTAAAAAAGCGAGACAAGCTTGAACGGAGCAAGTATCGGAAAAACAAACGTTACTTGATACTTGCTTCGTACTTGCGAGTATTGAAAAAAATCGACTTGTTACCCGACTTGCTTAAAACGAGTACTTGCTTTTGTAAAGCGGTACAAGGCTAATCACGAATATTGGACGAGTAACGAACACTTGTGCCCAGACCTACTTTTATATATGCATATTTCTCAGCTTTACAAATTTATATGATCCCCTATTGCCTTTCTCTAAAACGTTCTTAATTATTTTTATTCTATGAAGACTGAAACTTAATATTCTAATACATATAAACATACATAGTGGTGAGTTATCCATATCGGTCTGCACTCCAACTACTTTTCAATTAAAATTATGACTGTACGTACTATATAATATGTAGGTTGTTACAAAATAAGTGTTTCGATCAATAAGGAAGCTGGATCTAATCTAACATTTATAGTGATATATCTTAAAATAAAAAAAATTATCTGTTATTTAAGTATAAATTTAATATTATTGAATTTGTGATTTGAAATTATATTTAGTAACCTTTTATTATTAAAATTATTGTAAGCAATAAATTTTATGAGGTTTGGTGTAATTTGAAGGTGTTTGATGGAGGTTTTTTAGTTAAGAATAGAAAACTTAAATCTCATGGTCTTCTAGAGTGTTTTGATAAAAAGAAATTTATAGCTAACTTTCTTAATTTATTTAAAATTATCTAAATTGAACTTCAATATATAGTATTTATAATTTGTTAAAATTGTGACTAGATTCAATACACGTTTTTTAAGAATATACATTTTACGAGCTTCCAGCGACAAAGGGAAAAATGTTGAAGATGAAAACAATTAAGTATTATGCAAAAATTGATCGGATCAAAAACAAAATTGAGCAGAAGTTGATAACGATAACATCTCGAACATTATTAAAATTAACGATAACAATTTTAAACAATTAACGATAACATCTCGACCATTATTAAAATTGTTTAACGTACGAAATTGTAGAGCAACTGATATAAATAAGAAATTATATTTGTGTTTCTATTTCTGCAAGTCAATATGGAAATTAACTGTTTTCATCGTTTTTGTACATATTTCTATGCCAAAAAAAGTAATTACATATACGAAGTTTACGAAAAAAGCCAAAACGTCACATTTGAACACGTGCGTGTTATCAATTAAATCAGTGCGTGACTTATTTTGGAAAGCATTAAGAAATAATTCATAAATTTGTATCATGTAGGAAGTTGTGTTTCATACCTTAGATATTTTAAAGTATTTTGAGGATCTAGGTTTTGTTCATTGCCTATTTAGTTATTTTATCTAGATGGAACTGGAAAATGATGTTCGTTAAGTAAAGTTAAATATAGCGTATTGATGTTTTATCTAGATGATTTTGTAAAAATTCAGTTAAAATACATGGATGAGTCTCAAATGAGCATTCACGTGCACATGTTCCAGTAAAAAAAAAACAAAAAAGATAAAATATGCTATATTTTAATTTTAATAATTATATATAAAGTTCCATTTTCCCTTTTTTACACTATGATACTTAGAAACAAGGAATAGGAATGTAATAAAAAAAGGATCTAGGAAAGATGGGAAGAAAATGGTACATGAAGTAACTTTATTACTTTTGAGAATGACATTGAAAGCAAATATAGCCAAACAATCTTTTAAACATGAGATGGCTAGAAGTTATTTGTTGTTTGGGGTTCAAGGGGGCATGTATCTTGACTCCTTCAAAGGAACCATTTTCTTTCACCTTGCTTTTGGCCATAAGTAAGAAGCAGAAAACAACAATAACAAAAAAAATAGCCTCCTAATATTATTGGGATAATGATTTGATTGATGTAATCATATCTGCAACGCCAAAGCATTAAAATTGTCTAGTTGAGTTGATCCAGCAGTTATTTTGGATTTTGGCTTAATCATTTTCACATCGATCGTTTCTTCTATATGCGTGGAACGTGAAAACTACGTGTTTACACATTAGTAATATAAACAAGATATATGAACTCTAGTTCATAGACTAATTACTCGTTACGTTGACTAGATATGGATGCAAAAGTACCAAAATTTTCGATGAATCATGTGATGAGATACTTGACGAAAAGATGCACTTAACCTAAAATGCTTATTCATTTACATTCGAAGACCAAAAGACAAATGACCTTGCAGTATGAAGATTATATCTAAATATACAACTTAAGTTATAAATTAAACAATCTAATATACATCAGAATCTCATGTAACTAGACAACAACAACCACATATACTGTTACTCCCAGACCCAAGTTCGAACACCAACTTCTGGTTCACGAACATATATGAGTCTTGACCCGGAATTTGAAGGTAGTTTAAACAAAAAATAACTACCCATATTGGTTTCAAGAATACAATACCAAACAACTGATTCATATGCATATGACTAAATTTTCGTTTTGTGCGTGTCATCATTGCACAAAGGAACACTAATCCTCTCGAACGTCTCCAAAACAAGACGCATTTAAACAGAAATATATGCAAAAATGTCTCTGTTCGAATCTTCGACGAAGCAACGTAGTTTTTTTACTTTTTTCAATCGAATGTAACAAAAATATTGTAAAATTCCCATTTCACCCTTTATTACGTGACATTGCTCTTCACTAAGACAGTCAAAACTCATGTCTACTCTGGACATTTCACACGCACAGACATTTTTTTCTTCCTATATATAGAGCTCGTCCACTAACGATCCTAACTGAAAACAGAGTAGTGTGAAAAAACAGAGTATCATCCTCTTGAATATTCCACTCCCGTTTTTTCTACATGGATCCATATTTTGTTCAGTCACCGTTCTCCGGCTTCTCGCCGGAATATTCCCTCGGATCTTCCCCGGAATCTTTCTCCTCCTCTCCTTTCAACAACTTCTCTCTCCCCTTCAACGAGAACGACTCAGAAGAAATGCTTCTCTACGGACTTATCGAGCAATCCACGAAACTAAACGTTCCGATCAAAACCGAGGAAGAGACAGGAACCTCAAGAAAGCCGGAGAAGTCATACAGAGGCGTAAGACGCCGGCCATGGGGGAAGTTCGCGGCGGAGATAAGAGATTCGACCCGAAACGGTATTCGGGTCTGGCTCGGAACATTCGAGAGCGCGGAAGAAGCGGCTCTTGCCTATGACCAGGCTGCTTTCTCGATGAGAGGGTCGTCGGCGATTCTTAACTTTCCGGCGGAGAGAGTTAAAGAGTCGCTTTCGGAGATTAGGTATAGCTACGAGGAAGGGTGTTCTCCAGTTGTGGCGCTGAAGAGGAAACACTCGATGAGACGGAGAGTGACCAATAGGAAGACGAAAGACTCTGGCTTTGATCACAGCTCCGTGAAATTAGATAATGTGGTTGTGTTTGAGGATTTGGGAGAACAGTATCTTGAAGAACTTTTGGGTTCTTCTGAAAATAGTGGGACCTGGTGAAGATCCTTTTTTCTGTATAATTTGTGTTTATAGGTCCCTTAGCTTTTCGATGTTTCTAAATTTAGCCCCCAATATTTTATTTTATTTTGCAATTTGGCGCTAATATTTTTATTTGTGAGGGTTTAGTATCTGATCTATTGAGTAAACATCGAAAACAGTTCGCATTTATTTTGTTATACTTGACTTTTTAAAATTTCTCGTTAGCGCAAAGTCTTTGTGACATACTAATGTATTCAAACCAGTGAGACAACACAAACTCTCAACTTGTATTTATTGTGTGATATACAGCACATAGGGGAGTTTAAAGTACTATACATAAATTTCCGAATTTTTATTGTAATCAGGAGCGACCTGAATCTAATAATGAATGAATAATATTTAAAGTGATTTGTTTTAAATAGATTACAACTGAAAAAGATGGTCAGGTTGTCTAATGAAAATCGTGACTTGACTTCCCTGCGATTAGCTGGCAACTTCTAGAATTGCTATCTTTCCGATTATTTAATTTACCAGTATCATTCATATTAATATCTTGTGAATTCTAAGGTCTTTATCATTCAAGGAAGCTAGGGACTAGTACAACATTTATGATTTCTAAAGTACTATCTGAAGCTATGGAGAATGCATAACAGTATAATTTAATAGTCTACGTAGAGTATGAGAACAATGTTTTGCGAAGGTTTTAGAAAAGAAGTAAGTCACATGGTGTTTTTGGTAGCTGAGGCCTGAGGGCCTGAGGCCACCAGAACGTTCTGTCATAACTTTTGGGTTTGCTTGCGTATGGGTATTGACCGAGAAATGAAGCCGGTAATGATATTTGTGTTTTTAAGTACTTTGTAATTGGTGTATTTATTTCTTTATAATTTTTTAATCACTAAAAGAAAATTCATAATGCAACCCTTTGAACGAACTTATTTCTTTATAGTTTTTTAATCACTCAAAGTAAATTCTTGATTCAAAACTTTGAACGAAAAGAAACAGAAGTTTATTTTGATTACTAATGTATTTAAGCGATAGTTGGATATCATATAAATATGACTTATAGTAATAGATTATTTGAGTCGAAGAATGCATTTAATATATCAATTTATATAAGGAGTGAATCTTGTTTTGAAATTGGTTCTGAAAAAAAAAAAAAAACCTTGTTCTGAAAATTTCTCAAGAAGATAAGTAAACCTTGTTGTGAATTTACAAGAAAAAAACATCAGATAAGCATTATAAAGCGTATGCAAAATCTATTTCCGCACGTGCTTTTGACCGTCGGCGAATTGCAGAACAAAACAGAGAAAATTAGTAATGTTTTTAATTCTGTTTTTAAGATGGTGGGCCAAATGGTCAATATAGATTGTTAGGTGACATAAACAAAAAGCATATTATTAAAATAACCTAATGATAAATAAAAAATATAGGTGAAAAAGGCATAACATATGTAAATACTCTGTACTGTTACTGTTCATCGACTAAAGTGCTGACGTGGTTTGATAGCTTATCCATTTATCCATGGTTAACTGAATTTGGTCAAAAAAGAAATAGGAAGTTATTTTACAAAAGCCAATTTGCTTGGGAAAGAAACAATAACATTAATCATACTATATACTTAAGTATTCCACAGAACACGAACTTGGTCCGATTCTTTCTATTTACAATTAACAGTGACAAACTTATCATATGATTTTTTAACATTATTTATACTAGAATTCGTTTGAATTTGTAAATCAACAATCATTACAAATCGTCGTCCAGACTGTCAAAGGGATCAATAACCTGTCATGCATTATCACATTTAACAACACAAACTTCAGGATTATTTTGTTACAAATTCGAAATATAAAGTTTGGGAAAGCTTAAAAGTTTTAAAAGGGAATATCGGTAAAGAGGAAAATAAACTCACTTACTGTCCTAATAAATTTTCATTCACTTTTGCTATTTTTTTTTACCAAAACAACATTATGCAATTACAATAAAATAAAATAAATGTTTTTAAAGTATTAAAAATTTATGAAAATGTAAAAAAGAAAGAGCCCAAATATATATGAAAAGTATATTTAAATATCATTTTTTAAAATGAATCATCAATTATTATTTTTGTATTTTACGAAATTCAGAATTGATATCCTACATAATAAGAATGTGTAAAATAAATATTTTGCTATTTTCTCTATCATTTATCGAATATAAAATATGAATAGTTTTTTTTTTAAATCCGCTAAAATATGTTTTCTGTGGTTCTAATTGTATTCTACCAAACTTGAAATACATATTATACCATATTCTACCACTTTGCTTAAAACATGAATTTCACTTTTTATTTTGTAGGATTCTTTTCTTCTAAATGTGTCTTCTACATATTCTAAATAAATATCTAAAAACTTTAGGATTGACGGTTACTGAATACTTCACATATATTTTCAGTATCTTTTCTTATCCTTGAACGAAAAAAGAATATTGTTGACGACATCTTCTTAAATTTTTTTCAATCTTCTTCGTCTCCTTTTTTCTCTTCTCCGTTTACAGCTGGGAGCTAGTGCATCATTGTAACATGTTTGCTTGGCAGGGACTTATGTACAATGTGGTATTTGCCTGCAATAGATTGAGGCTGAGGCTACACATATGATAATCAACTATACATTCTGCTCGCTGTTATTAACTTGTGGCCGTATAGGATTGTTTTAATATTTGTAAGAAACTGTTGTACAAACTCTATGTGTATTGCACATGTGCAGCGAGCAAAAAATGATTGTTGAAGATAACATTGAGGATGAAGTTGTTCAAAACGTTGTGACTATTAAGGTTCTTATGCTTTCTTGAAACATTATCAAATACAATGTCATACAAATAATCTGCCTCGGTGACAAGTAATCTCTATGCAACCAAACTGACAAAACTTGAGGCTTTCAATGTAATACACCGGTTTTGTCCCGTTGTTGAATTGTTCTACCCACATTCCTACACTCACATCTTCCATTTTGAAAATCTTTAGTATCAAGAATGAGAAAGAAAAAAAAACAGAGTTATATTGATATACATGCTCTGTTTCTAAATGATTAGGTAGAGTTGGTTGGGAAATTCTGTTGCGACCTACCCTTAATTTTTGTTTTTGAAACTCTTTTACAATGAAGCGAGAGATATTGTTCGATAATAATAATATGTTTTAATTATAGACGATCATCACTTTCACGCCTAATCAAACCACAACAAGTTTGAAAATAGCGAAAACAATGTGTTTGGTTATTATTTATTATTTAAGTGAAAAACTGGATTTATTTTAATTTAAATATAGTGAAACAATGTTTAACGAGAAAGGTTTATTAGGAAAATATGTTAGGTAATTTGTTCCTTTTTAACCAAATTTTCCAAAACAACACAAAGAGTATTGTTTTTTTTGTTTATAGAAAAGTCGGGTTAGTGCCCCCCCATTATTTATTAAAATAAAAAGAAAATTACACAGGAATTTCGCTAGAAAACTCGTGTCCCTCAAAATCCTTTCTCCACGGAGAACCAACATAGTCTGGAATAGAATCAAACAAAAGCAAGCCTAACGACAACACGAAGAGGATTGTTAGAGTAGGCTTGTTAGAGCAGGCTCATCGGTGAGTATCTCAATTTTGATTATCTCACCATATAATAATAATATCATTTTATCAACTAATTTATATATTAGATTTTAATCAATAACTAAATCTAACCTAATCATATAATGACAAGTGTCATATGAGTATCTCCAATTTTATTTTACAAGTTCTTAAACCTCAACTCTTTTTCTTTCTCTCTCTATCTTTCCTTTCTTTCTCTCTTTCTTTTTCATTAGTTTATCATATCTAATGTTCAGATACTCTTCTACAACCTCACCAATGAGGTTGCTCTTAGCATAATTATTAGGCATTCTCTGCAGAAGGTAACCAATTGTGTGTATGCTTTGAGTTTTTTTATTTTGTAAAATATCTTTGTAAATCTTTTAATCGTTAAGTTCAGTCGTTAATAGCTTTCTATAAAGGTATTTTAGGGCTTGTAAACTTTGATTTTGTACAAAAATTAAGTTTACATAGTTAAACGAGCTTTCATAACACAGAGAAAAATATTCTCAACAACTATCGAACTTTTATAGCACATGAGAAAAGTATTTCCAACCTCTATCGATTGAAACATATTATTTTTTGGATGGAGTTTTCGGAGAAATCCATGGTGACATACGTGATTCGAATCTCGACGATCAACAGAATCACTTGTGGACGGGATGATTGGAAAGCAACAAAAAAACTTTGGGAGAAATGACCTAACGTAGAGAAAACGAAGATGTTGTTTCTTACATACGAAAAAGAAGGTCTAAGGTATTCTGAATCCATATTTGAAAAAGAATTCTCCTTACGCACACAAAGGAGCATATAACTTGGTACTATGTGAATACAAATATATTTGATCAAGATTATCTGCAACGAAACAAGATTCGATCGATGTTGAATCTTTTCGTCGTTGGGGAGACCGATGCAGCACAAGTTATGAGAGATTTCAACGACGTACATGTCTATTGGCCTTTATATGTACATTTTCAAGGATATTTGTAAATTTTCAAGGATAACACGATGAAGAATGTTCCCAACAACTATCGAACTTTTATAGCACTGGAAAGAATAGTTCCAGTTTCTATCGATTTTGACGTAGATTCTTCTTTATTTATTTCAAACCAATTACACACGAATTTTTAGATATCTCGTGTATTTTTGTTAATTTATTTTTTTGTTATTTAGCCATCAAAATTATCTTCCACCAACTACAAATAGTATTCTAATCTTAATTTTTTGGTAATTGCTAAAGGATGACGGTAATCATATTTGTTGCCAAATGATGACAACTTCAAATAACAAAATTAATTTTCAAATTAAGCTTCGAGACACATGGCTCTACATTTCACACTTTCATTCATTTTACAATTTTATCAATTACTTGTCATCCCATGCTTTGTCCAACTCAAAGTCCACCATCTGTGTTTTACTGATAGGCCCATCCGATTTGTACAACATATGGCGTTTAATATTTCAATTGAGTATACTAGGCTTTGGCGTTGTTTGCTTTCACATTTGTTTTTGCGTTTGCATATTTATATATAGTAAATTTTTTTCCTTTCTATGAGATCATAGTTACCACATTTAAAATTTTAAGCAACTTATTTCTAATATAATTTCTAATCATCAATGCTAAACATAAACATGAAGAAGAGAAGTTTTATCATTGTTTAGCGTTTGGATATGTATTTTTAATGATACTTATCTTCTTCCCGTTTATGTTTAGCGTTTTTCTCCCATCATCATTCCCTGCCTTCCTTATGCTATTCCTTTCATCTTTCCATTATTCACATAGTGCAAAGAAACATATCCAAACACGGATATATCAAAATCCTGAACCATCAAGTCAAACGCGAAATGAGAACTATATACCCTAATCAAAGTAAAAAAAAATAGACAAACCACCATGCTTAACAAACTGACAAATTATGAATTGCTGAATATCAACTTGTCTTAAGGTTCTCAAGACCCGACTATATATACAACCATAGGCTAAGCATTTAACCTAATTACAAATGGAAACTATCATGAATATAGGAAAGTATCAATAATGATATACACATATCTAAGGTATACAATATATGGAGAATATATCGTAATACCCCCCCTCAAGTTGGAGCGTGTAAGTTTTGAATGCCCAACTTGAGAAGAAACATATCAAACTCCTTGCTTCCCAAAGCTTTAGTAAGAATATCCGCAAGTTGATCTCTAGTCGAGACATGATATGGTTTGAGAACTCCTTTGATAATCTCATCTCGAATGAAGTGAAGTTCCAGCTCGATATGTTTTGTCCTTTCATGAAACACGGGATTAAAACTTATATGAATTGCAGGTTGACTATCACAGCACAACGTCATTGGTTCATTGTGTGCAACCCCCATCTCCTTCAGCAGCGATTTGAGCCATAGAAGTTCCTTAGTAACAGCAGCCATAGCACGATATTCTGCTTCGGCAGACGAACAAGAAACCGTATTTTGTTTCTTTGTCTTCCAAGAATTTGGAAAAGAGCCAAGCTGAACAATCCACCCAGTCAGAGATCGGCGAGTGAGAGGACATGCAGCCCAATCAGAGTCACACCATCCCTTCAAGTGAAATGAAGAATCTGCCTGTAAGAGAATCCCTTGTCCAAGCGTCCCTTTCAAGTACCGAACAACCTTTAAAGCAGCAAGCCAGTGATCTTCTTTTGGTGCTTTCATAAACTGTGATAATATATGCACAGCGTACGTCAAATTTGGACGAGTAGCAAGAAGGTAAATAAGCCTTCCAACAAGCCATCTATACCTCTCAGGAGCTGTCATTACTGAACCATCAGCGAGTCCTAAACGATGATTCTGGTCAATCGGAGAGCCTGCAGGTTTACACCCAAGAAGACCAGCCTCGGTAACAATATCAGTGGCGTACTTGCGCTGACATAAGTAGAAGCCTGTAGGACTCCGAGCAACCTCAATTCCCAAAAAATATTTAAGAAAACCGAGATCTTTCATGTGAAAGCATGTAGAGAGATAGTCCTTAAGCGATTGAATTGCCTCAGGTGAGCTACCAGAAATTATCAGATCATCCACATATGCGAGAAGTCGAAGTGAGACGCCCTTCTTTGAGTAGACAAATAAAGAGTAATCAGACCGAGATTGAGAGAAACCATACTTAAGGAGGGACGCCGTGAGCTTGGCAAACCAACATCGAGGAGCTTGTTTGAGACCATATAAAGACTTTCGAAGACGACAAACACGAGTTTCATTTGGTGAAGCAAACCCTTGCGGAATCTTCATATAGACCTCCTCATGAAGATCACCATGAAGAAAGGCGTTATGAACGTCCATTTGATGAACTTCATAATTCTTTTTAGTCACATAATCAAAGAACACCCGTACCGTCGTCATTTTGGCAACCGAAGAAAACGTGTCAGTGTAGTCGACCCCTGCTTGCTGTTTATTCCCACAGACCACCAAACGAGCTTTATAACGTTCAATCTCACCATCTGATCGATGGTGAGATTGAACAGTTGGGCCGCTTTGAAATGCTCATCATGCATGGCTTCCAAGAACGTGCGAGGAATATGATGGGATGTTATGGACGCCAAAAAACTGCGATGCTTAACAGAAAATTTATCACATGATACATAATCAGAGATAGGGTATAACGAACCTGAGGACGGCTGCGGAACGAGTGATAGAGATGGGAGAGAGAGAGAGCTGTTGATGGTGACTGTATTAACCACATAGTCACGAAGTCAAAATGACGGAATTTTTGAACGATGGCCCCTGCCCAACTGTTCTTCGACAAGAGGCGGAGCTATCGGAGACTCAATCACTGAAGAGACAGTCGTATCACCAGTGTTATCAGATGAAGATGCAGACAGCTCAGTAATAACCGGAGATGTGTCTGCAGACGGTGTCTCAAACCTAACCAAAACAGAGTCAACTGAAGCCTCATCATCACCAACCTCCTCTGGATCAGAATTATCAATGGGTACGTCAACGACCTCCTGTGAGGAAGGAGAAGTATCCGTAAGTATAGGAGATGTCAAAGCAAACGGAAACTGATCTTCACAAAATGCAACATCCCGAGATGTAAACACAACCTCCTTCTCAAGATCATATAATAACCATCCTTTCTTTCCCGAAGGATACCCCAGAAAGACGCACCTTCTACTCCGAGTGGCAAACTTGTCACCTTTATGATTGATGTTATGAGCATATGCTAAACACCCAAACACCCGAAGATGATTGAAAGAAGGGACCCGTCCATATAATTTTTCGAAAGGTGTTTTACCGTGCAGTACTTGAGAAGGAGTCCTGTTCATAAGATATACTGCATTCTTGACACAGTGACCCCAATATTCAATCGGAAGATGAGCTTGAAAACGCAGAGCCCTTGCCACATTCAATATGTGTCTGTGCTTGCGTTCCACTTTTCCATTTTGTTGCGGAGTGTATACACATGAAGTCTCATGAAGGATCCCTTGTTCTTGAAAAAAACGTGATAAGCAAACGAATTCGGTACCGTTATCACTTCTCAACATCTTAACCTTTTTGTTAAATTGTGTATTAACCAATGCAAGAAAATCACGGATATGAGCAGAGACAGACTTTTTATCGGAGAGAAGATAAACCCAAACAGCTCGAGAAAACTCATCAACAATAGTCAAGAAATAACTGGATCCACAAACAGCCTTAGTACGATATGGACCCCATAAATCGCAGTGAATTAAATCAAAAATTCCATTAACTTGAGTAGAACTATCCGGAAAAGACAAACGTGTTTGTTTAGCGCGGAAGCAAACATCACAATTCTTAAAAGACTCATGATCACTACGAACACCAGGAAGTAAACTAACAATCTGAGAAGATGGGTGGCCCAAACGATGATGCCATAAAACTGAATCCTCACGAACACTTGTACTCAGCGATGTCACCGTCTCAACGCCACAAAACCGGTAAAGCCCCTCTCTCTCTCGTTCACCCGTTCCAATCAGCGTCCTCGTAGTGCGGTCCTGTAAAACCAACAATTTATCTGTTACTTGCCCGACCAAATAATTATCAGTAACTAATTGGCCAAAAGAGATTAAGTTTGATATCAAATCCATCAACAAGATAGACGTTTTGAAGCGTCAATCGTGAGTTCAAACGAACTGTCCCTTGCTTAGTAGAAGCAACATTAGATCCAGCAGGTAATTTTACATCAACCGGAAAGGCAGGTCGAATATCCTCCAAGAGATCTGCCCGACCAGTCATATGGTGTGTAGCACCAGTATCTAAGATCCACTCGCTGCCATTGGTCTTACCGCTTAAAGGCTTTGACTTTGGTGTGCTTCCCACCATACGCTGAATGATCTTCCACTGATCATCAGAGATTCCACTCAAACCTTGACGATCATCATCCGTGAGAACCACAGGTGCTGAAAGTGTAGCTGAGTTGGCTCCGATGATCTGCGTACTATTAGCACGAGGAGTAACACCACGTCCGCGACCAGAAGATCCACGACCACTGCCATACCATTCAGGATATCCCACAACTTTGAAACAGGAGCTGGCTTCATGCCCCATTTGATTACAGACGGTGCATTTGCGAGACAGATCCTTGTTCGTAGGGTGCAGATTAGATTTTGAAGCTGGCGAAGACAGCATGAGTTTGGAAGCAAAACTCATGACAGAGGTTTCTTGAACGGTATTGGATTGAAGCGTCTCATTCTGAACGATAGTTTGATAAACGCTATCAAGGTCCGGAAGAGGAGTGATTGCACATATTTGGGAGCGAATGATCCCATGAGAAGATTCATCGAGACCAGAAAGAAAGTCATGAACTCGCAACATCTCACGTTCTTGCTCGTGTGCAGTGTTGAGATCGCATTCACACTTACCACACTTGCACTGCTTCGTATTCATGCACTCCCGGATTCCATCCCATATCTTGGTCAAACGACCAAAGTACTCATCCACAGTAGACCCGTTTTGTTTGCAGGTCGCAAGAGAGTTGCGAAGCTGTTGAAGACGAGCCCCACTTTTGACTGAGAATCGTTTCTTGATTATATCCCACAACTCCTTAGCAACTTCACGAGTCGAAATTGAAGACCGTAACTTGGATTCAATGGTCTGCTTGATCCATCCAACCAAGAGGTGATTAATAGTTATCCAATCTTCAAGATCCGAGGAACCTTCTGCAGGTTTCGGAATACTCCCATCAATGAAACCAAATTTCTTGCGAGAGCTAAGAGCCATCCGCAAGTTAACAGCCCATTCATCATAATTCGTACCGTTGAGCAACGGGGTTGAAATCACTGCACCTGGGTTGTCACTGGACGATAGATCATAGGGAGAGATAGTTTTTCTCTTAGGTGCTGCAGATGCGTCTGTGATAGACATCATGAACAAACAAGTACAAAGAGAAAGATATGCGGATGAATAATACTCTGTTTTTGAGAATAGAAACAGAGAAAATCAATAGCAGCTCTGATTTCAAAGGAAATATCAGAGGCGGCGGTCGAGAATTTTGAGAATAAGCAGCTCTGTTTTCGTGAATGAAAGACAGAGGCGGCTCGAACGTAAGACGATCAAATCGAAACACAAAGAAGATTTGATCAAGGTCAATGAAAGAAAATTAATTGGATCAAGTCTCTGATACCATGACAAATTATGAATTGCTGAATATCAACTTGTGTCTTAAGGTTCTCAAGACCCGACTATATATACAACCATAGGCTAAGCATTTAACCTAATTACAAATGGAAAATATCACGAATATAGGAAAGTATCAATAATGATATACACATATCTAAGGTATACAATATATGGAGAATATATCGTAATACAAACTTCAACCTAGTTTGCTACGGTGTAAGCCAACTTTCAAATGTACTTACTTCATCTAATTGTTTTTTCTATTACTACTATATACCACTATACATAAACCAAACTACGGTACAATTGCAGTTACATGCTGGATATCGTAAGTGTACCTATAGTGGATGCTCCAATTGTTGAGTCAAAATTAGACTTTCACGTTTGACAACCAGTTCTGGACACAAAACATAATTATTCTTTGGACAGTCAAGAACTACATTCAAAATATTTACAAGATTTTTTTCCGACTAATCATATTAAACAGTGAAACACTATAAGATATTTGTTAATTTGTGTTTTGGTATTACTCACATAAGTATGTACCACCAATCTTTATCACCTCCAGAGTATATGCATGTGCAGGGCCAGCTGAGGGAAGGGGACGAAGGGTGCAACGCTCTATGGTTCAACCTATGCTTTATACCCTTGTTCGGGATCTCGCTACGCGCTATACATACGGTCGATAAGGGACTAGCGAGTTACCAATTACTCGGGGATTACTCGGGGAGTAATTTTAAAACATTTTATTATAATTTTGTTTATAAATTTGTTTTAGTTAATAATATTAATAGAATAACATGATTTAATGATTAGAAAACTATTAAAAATCATGAGATCAGTGTTCTAAGTAATTTTTTTTTATTTTTCTACAACTCTAACTACTTCATCTTCATCTTTTACATATTTTTAGTCAATTTTCCTTTTTATTTTGTTATTTAGAATAAAATATAACAAATTTGTCAAATTATTATCGATTTAAATGATTTAAATTGATTTAGTTGTCATATTTATACGTTGTTTTTTTTTCTAATTATATGGTTTAGACGAAAAAAACATTAGTCATTGTATAATATAGCCGTATAACTCAACTCGCCACGCTCCACCACCGCCTAGAGTATTCTCGGAAGTATACTCGGCTAGGCGGGCGAGTTTTCGAACAAGGCTTTATACTAATCAACCACTAGACCACCACCACTTGGTTAAAGAATCCCAATTTTATATATATTTAATATAAATTTTTATAAAGTATCAAAAAATTTAGATTGAAAATGGCTCGTAAAAATATTTTACATGTATATATTTTTTTTCAAAACGAAATCTACAAATTATTACTAAGTACCTAGGAAAAAAAATTAAAAGGTCTAATTTTTTTTTGGCTCCTATAAGCCCATGAAAATATTAAGCCGGCCACGTACAGTGGGTTACGTTGGTTTAACCGTGTATGTTTTATAGAAAAGTTTTTTGAACGAATATACATTCAATACTAGTAAAATACTTTTTCTATAATTTTCTTCATACCACTACTTTCTTATATCATGGGCTACACAATATCTAGGCACTACGCAAATGAATTAAATTTCAAATTATCAGAAATATTTACATTAAATTCTGGTTTCGGAAAGTAGAAGATAACATGACATCTATATAAACCGATGACCCTAACGCAAGTGTAAGTTGAAGTTTATTCAAAGTTAGGCAAACGTTATATTTGTCAAATCGTAGACAATCACTATCACTGCCCACGGTTTATATATATGTCATCTAACGTAAAACGAAACCCCAGTAATCCACTATCCTTGAAGTTGTCTTTTTACTAATTTATTGTAGTAAATAATATATACTATATATATGACGCCATTCTCTTCCGATTGGCATGTCACTTCCATGCGCACTATTCAAAACTGCTGAAGATCGATGACGCCATTCCTCTCCGATTGGCATGCATTATCCATGCACTTGAACAACGAGAAAGAAATTGCCGCTTGAACAATTTCTTGAAGCTGAAAGATCTGATTTATTTCGGTCAAGTCATCCTTTATTCTTTGCAAGTTCATCAATACTAAAGTTGAATTAGGTCGTGGGTGTTAGATTACATTTTTATTTGTAGGTTTTGAAAATCTGGTTTAGATAACCGTATCCATTATATATGTACTAGAGATTTCTTGGTTAATAAAACCAAATTTTCACAATACAAAAATTTCATTGTTAACTAATACATGAGATAATAGCAGATTATGTTCATTGTTTCATTATATAAATAACTCATATACAAATTTTGTTAAAGAATCATTCGTAGACATACTAAAATATATATATGATGTATTTACAACAAAAGAGCTAAAGAGGAAACATGTAACTTCTTAACTCTAATACAATGGAGAATCTTAACATCATATTTTCAAGATAATCTGAAAACTCCGAGAACCATGCATAGTGGAAAGAGAAATACCCTCAATTCAAATAGCACACTTTCATGTTTTTATCACAAAATAGCACATTAAAGTAAAAATGACAATAATAACATGTTTTAATCATTTTTAAATGTATTACACTAATGAATTTGGGTTCACAAATCATTAATTATGGTTTAAATTTTAAGGTTTATGGTTTAGGGTTACAAGACTGAGAAGAAACGAATGAAAAGTAAGGGTATAATAATATTTTTCTTCTTTAATGAATGCTATTTTTGTCATTTTTACACTGGTGTGTTATTTTGTGACAAAAATATGAAAGTGTGATATTTTTGAAAATTGCCCTAATAAAAATAATAATTTTTTTTGTCAAACAAAATCAAAAACATAATACTGAATATTTCCTATATCTCTGTTGCATGATGTCTCTCCCCCAAAAGGGTTATGATCTGGAATCTTAGATTGATTTTTTGTTTTTTTGACTAAAATCTTAGATTGATTTTTGCCCAACGAATTTCTGCATAAAATTGGTTTCTTTCCAAATGTAGATATTCGATAGTTCTTCTTTTACAAATTCATATTTTCTGAATAATTTCATCGATAAAAAGAAACTCAATTTTCTGCAAGATTAATGGACCACCATTACAGACAGAACGAGTTAAAAATTGAATTACTAATGTTTTCTTAGTACATTATATATAAAAAAACATATCTATTCGTGGCGGAGTTTAATAATTAATATCAATAAATTTTAAAACTGAAGAAATTCTAAGCTTTTGGAACAGGAAGTTCAAAATTGTTTGTAAGAATGTGCTTCAATCGGATATATATTTTTTTCGGAAAAATGAATTCCAGGCTTCGTTCAGCTCTTAGCCATCTATCAATCAAAGATATTTAGCTCATCATCAAAGTAAAGTTGTTGGCTTTGGACGAATGACATCAAATAAAAATCCACAACACTATTTTACCACATAATCCTTAAATAGTAAGTTTCCTTTCTATTTGTTTTCGGTTTACTGAAAGGTAACTATAAAGGTTTTACCATGGTTTCATATGAGTTTCTAATTTTTGTTTGTTATTTTTCGTTTCCCTTTTTATCTCAGTATTTTAGTTGATTGTAATCCTAAATATCGCTTTTTTGAGTAAGAAAATATATAAAAGAGTAAAACTTAATAAAAGTATATTGAATAATGAAAAATAAAGATTGATCAATTTACGCTGGATGATCTATTCTATTGTATATTCAAATTAAATAATCAAGATTTCATAGCTATGACTTGGGTGGTAGCAACTTGGGTTCAATTAGAGAAAAAAACAACAACTTGGTTTCATACAACAGGCAAAAAACGCTCATCAAAATTACTGATCACCTTTTAATGCTGAAAATCTAAGCACTAAGATTACGCAGTGTTATTTATGATTAAGAGATATATTAAGTAGTATTGAATAAAAGATATTAAAATTATAGAACGATGTTATAGAAAAAAAACAAATTACTTTGTTTTGTAGAGCAGATAAGTAATAATTATCGTTTATTCACGTAGAGTCACCATTAATGTCACTAAGATTGGTATAGCCGCCACCGTACATGTTAACAACCATTTGGATAACATAAATCAATATGAAATGCTTATATAATATCATAAGGTTGTTAATGTTATTTTAATAAAAGTAAAGTAATAAGTCTTGCCAAAATGTACATCTCCAGTTATTCAAAGCAGAGTGGAAAATTCGTACCGAATTCTGAGAACAGCAAATGAATTGGTTTGAAAAGTAAATCTCTCGGGGGCTACTACTACCTCAATCATCATGTCGGTATATAAACTAATATAAACTTTAAAAATGTAAATGATAGTTAGGTAAAACAACATACGTCTTAGTGGAATATAGTATTATAAAACTCTTATCCAATCATAAGTAAATTTTGTTACGTTACCAACGTTTGTCCCAGATACCCTGGGCATTTTAACCGAAAACCGAAAACCGAACCGAAACCGAACCGAAATAACCGAAACCGAACCGAACCGAATTTTATGATTAACCGAACGGTTACTAAATCTCTATAACCGAAAAACCGAACCGAAACCGAACCGAACCGAACCGAATGGATAACCGAACGGATAACCGAATATCCGAAATACGATCCATATACTTAAAATATTATTTATATTTATACTTAAAATAATTAAATAATTAAAATTAACCAAATATTAGTAAAAAACCGAATTATCCAAAATTATCCAAATGTTTTATCCAAAATATCCGAAATTATCCGATATTATCCGAAGTTATCCGGTTTTTTATCCAAATTATCCAAAAAATATAAAAAAAACCGGAACCGAAAACCGAAATAACCGAACCGAAACCGAACCGAAACCGAACCGAATTTTATGATTAACCGAACGGTTACTAAATCTCTATAACCGAAAAAACCGAAAACCGAAAAAACAGAACCGAAACCGAACCGAATTTTATGATTAACCGAACGATTACTAAATATTTATACCGAAAAAACCGAAAACCGAAAAAACCGAACCGAAAACCAAACGCCCAGGGCTAGTCCCAGATAAAGGATAGTAAAATCGAACTTGAATGAGCCAGCCAATAATATCATATTAATATATATAAATTTTTACAGTCAGAACTCTGACAGTGATGGTCAAATAGCTGTTCAACATATCGTTACAATTTTCGCTTGTAAACATATATTTAATATCTGTTGCCATCTAGTATTCCTTCTGATTCAATGCGTCAAAATATTGGTTTAGCTAATGAACTGGTGGTAGTTTAGTGATTACCAATCTTCTTATATATAATTAGCCAACTTTCTTTCTGCAATTGTACCATCTGTTCCCAAATAACTGTGACACATAAAACATAATTAAAAAGATGTCTTTTATTTGGGAGAAAGAGACTTCGAACATTTCAACTCCTAGACATTAAGTACAAGTTTTAACCACTGCACTAAAGGATTTAACTGAAATTGTTACCCCTGATAAGAGGATTTTGCAATCAACTTTCAATTACTCAACCCACTCATATCATTGTAGTGTTGAGGTTCAATCCAAAGGGGTTAAGATTAACACACCAAGATTATATGAAACTATCTAATCTAAGCTTAATCAAGGGGTTTGTTTTGTCTAACAACCTATAAACCAAAGAAAGACATCATTCAAACCAAGACAAACACTAATAAATTAAGAGATAAACACTAATTAACCAAAAAAAAAATAACTTAAGAAATGATCAAGGTTAACAAATACTAAAAATGAATCCAAGGATGAGGTCAATGACTTTGGGTGACTTTAGAGCTAATCTATGATGTTCAAACAATTAAACAAATGCTAATCATTAGGTTTAGAACTCTAAACAAGACTAATCCATTCTCATGGCACTAATCACTTTGCTAATTACCTAATCAAGAACAAATTCTCATTTGTGAAAATATAATCAACAAGCATTAAGATTCAGTTCCAATCTACCAATAAACACCTTAGACAATCATTCTCATGAGCTAAGCATGTAAATCTCATATTTAGTTCTTTGGGGAATTTCATCAAACACCTTGTGGGTGAGAAATTCCCTAAGATCTAAACCAACCTAAACAAGGCTAATCAAGCATTAAGCACACTAAATATGAAAGGATATAAACATTTCAAGCCCTAAACATCAAAGACCAACTCTCAAATCACCCTAATCTACCTCATCCTTAGATCCTAAAAACCCTACTCACTAATCATAGCTAAGCCAACAAATCTCATGAAAGAAATGTTAGTAAGCATGATTAGAGAAGAAGATGATGAAAGATTAAGAAAGGAAAACTTGAAATTGCATAAAACTCAAAAGAAGTCTTCCAAATCCTCTCAAAACCACAAGGGGGCGTTTTTGTGTTTAAGAACAAGAGAAGATACATCAAAATAGGTTTTTTGGCTATTTATAAGTAAAAAAAATCGTCCAGCTGGTGGTGGTAGCTAGAGACCAGCGTTTGGTCGCTAGGAGAGGTCGCTGGGGATGTTTTTTTGGCTCGCTGGGTCGCTAGCGACCTATGTCTGGTCGCTAGCGACCTTTGTCTGGTCGCTGGGCCTGACCGCTCGGTACTAAAATGGCTATAACTTTTGAACCGCTGATCGGAATGACCTGATTCCAACTCCATTGGAAAGCTAACTCGATCCTCTTCAACTTTGATGAAGAATGCCGAAGCTAATTCGGAATGGAAGCTCTTCATTTGATCAGATCTTTCAGTCACTTGATTCTTGGTCCTTTGATTCTTATCTCATCACTTGCTCCACTCAAGCTCAATTGCATCCAAATCTCCAAAATAGCCACTCCAACACCTGATATGGACAAACATGCACAAATGCAACCTAGATATGCCTAAATGCAATGGAAAATATCAAAAAGAGTTTAAAAAGACATGATAAAAACTATGAAAAATCAAGAACATCAACTCCCCCAAACTTATCCTTTGCTTGTCCTCAAGAAAAGTTAAAGAAAGAAAGGGAGAGAGGTTTAAAGGTGGGAACTCAGATCCAAGAGTATCACCAAAAGAGATCAAATTGATGTTCTAGTTCTTGATTCTAAGATGCAATTGATGCTAACCTACTCCAAAAGAGTTAGCCATGCTCATCACAATATGAAATTCAATCCAAGGCTCAACCTAACACAAGCACTACAAGCATTCATCCTTTAACATTCATTAAGTTCCAAACCATGGATCACACTTATGCAAACTTGAATGAACTCATTTGGCTTAAGGGGCAAGGTTTTGAGGTAAGGATGACCTCAATCATATGGCTTTAATTCAAGCAAAGGATCTCTCAAGAAGGATTGAACTTTGACATAATGCTAAAGGTAAAGAACAAGTGATGCATACAAGTCTAGACTTTCATCTACCCAAATGCCCCATCTTGTAATCAACCTAAATCTCTAATCCCAATCAAAGTCCCTTTAATTCTACCCTTTCTTCAAGGCTTCTTTCTTGCCTTGCATTCCCACATGATCATCCCACTTCACACACATTTCTAAACTCTTAAGGGAAACTCCTTTTAGTCCTTGGTATGGCCTTTGAAACTTCATCTTACTTAGCTCTTCTTTTTTTTTTTTCTAGATAGATCCCTTTCTTTTTCTTTTTTTTGGCCCTTTTTAGGCTCTTTTCTTTGTTTCTTTTTCAAACTTAGAGATCTACCCATCTATTGCACTAGGAGCTTTCTTCTCAACACTTGCTTGCCAACCATTTCAAACTAGACTTCCCATATTTTTCTCTTAAACCCTCTTTTCTTTCCACTTTCCACTAACTCTTGCAATGCTCACAATCATCTCTTCTTTTTAAGCAAAAAGTCTCATTCCCAACTTAACCAATCCTAAGCCTATGTCTAACTCAATGATGTGAGAGCTAGTTCTACATGAAAGCCAAGAATTGTCGTTCTAAACCTAACACTTTATGCTAAGTTCAATCAAAAGATAAGACCTCACATGCACACAAGAAATTTGGCTTGAAAGAAGGTTTAGTTTATGGTGTGGTCAGCTATTTGGGCTAACAAGAGAGTGGCAAAAAGGAGAAAGATAGCCCAAATATGTATGTGGTATCCATGAGCTCAAACAAGAATGCACAAGTATGATAATTCAATGTCAAGATTAAGGTTCAAATTGATAGGATGAAATGCAATTCATACTTGCTTCAGCTAAACCAAGGAAATCCAGACAATTGATCCAAACATGGTGCATCCTTACTTTCTAACCAGCATCAAAAGCATCAAAGAACCACTAACTAGAGCACTAAATTCATCTCAAATGACAACACCCTACAAGGAAGTTATATCATTGCTCCCAATGCATATGGATGCAAATGCAAAGCTAAATGATAAGGGACTAGACTCAATCCTAAAAAGAAAGAGAATATGATCCTAAATGCTTTTTTTTTTTTTTTTTTTTTTTTTTTTGGTTTTTGTAAAACATAACTATTCACAATGCAAAATATGAAGATATGAGACTCAAAGTATGCACAGGAGAAAATAAGAAAACAAAAGACAGCATCAATCTCTCAACCTCTCCCCCAAACTTAAATTACACAGTCCCTTGTGTAATAAAAGTTCAAGAGAGACCACAAGAACAAAAAAAAAAAGCAAAAATAAATAAATGGTATATACAATGAATGGAGTAGAACCATACCTTGGCCCTAGCCTGGAACCTTAGGGAGTTGGAGAAAAGGAGTAGTGGAACTCTTTGTTGAACCTTTGAAGGAGAGATGAGTGGAGAGGGAGGTAGGTGAGCTTGTGCCATTTGTGAGGTGCACTTTAAGAACTGTGGAAAGTAGCTCTTCAACCCTTGCTGGGTCCTTCTCCTTCATTGTGGGATGGAGAATGGCTTTTAATTGTGCAAATGGTTTAGAGATACCTTTACACTTGACCTTGTACTCAATGGCTCCATCAATGAGTCTTAAAGGATGTAAGTGCATGATGGGAGAAGATGTGGCAAGGGTGGGAGGGGTGCATTCTTTTGGCTTCTTGTTGCTTTTACCCTTCTTTTTCTTCTTTCTATTCCCATTATCATAATCAAATTTGGTAGAGAAAAGAGCTTTCAAGCAAGATCCATCCAAGGCTAAAGCTTCTTCAACATTACCATAACCCAATGCATTCTCTTCATGAGAATATTTCTTCTTCTTAAGAGCTTTTGGGGGTGAAGCTGAATCCTTGTTCTCACAATTACTCATCTCCTCCTTAATCTCCAATAAGGGAAAGAAGAAAGAGCTTATACATTTTCCATTGAGAGCAAATGCATCTCCTTCATTCTCCTCATAAACACATTTTTCTTCATGAACCCACTGAATGGAAGCTAAACCATTTTTCAAAGTTGTGCTGACATCTTTAGCCTCCTCTTCTTGCTTGAGTTTCCTTTCCTTATCAACTTCAGCATCAAGAATTAGTGAACTCACAGAGCTTGAATCTTTTGGTGGCATGGAAGGCAAAGAGAGCTGAACCAATTTGGACTCCATGGTTTCCAAATGTGAGGATAATTGCTTAAATTTAAGTCTTAACTCATCATGCAAACCTACAGTCCTATCATCCATTTCTCCCATCATCTTGCCAAAATTAGTATCATGCATTTGTTGGCCTTCCAAAATTTGATGGAGAACCTTCTTTTGCTCCTCATCTTGGTGTTGCTCATGAACCAAGCTAACTCTTTTTTGCTGCACACTTATGAGCTTTTCCAAACTCTCCAATTTAAGTTGCAAGTCTGTCCATGTGGAGTCTTCACATGATCCTTTTAGGGATGTTGGATCATGCCTTTCATTGTAGCTTGCATCACTCTTAGCCAAATTCTCAACAAGTAGCTGTCCTTGTTCCATGGTGAGGCTTAGAAAACTCCCTTTGCTAGCAACATCCAATGTCCATTTGTGCTTCTTATCAACTCCCCAATAGAAAATGCTAAGGATAGCTTCTTTCTTGAACCCATGATGTGGACAATCTTGAGTGTATCCTCTAAGTCTCTCCCATGCCTCATGAAATGTCTCATGGATGTCTTGTTTGAAGCTTAAGATGTCTCTCCTCATCTGGACTGTTTTTTGTATGGGATAGAACTTTAGAAGGAAGACTCTCTTGCAATCATCCCAAGATTTGACCATATGAGATGGTACAGCTCTCTCCCATTGGTGTGCCTTTTCTCCAAGTGAGAATGGAAACAAAATGAGCTTGATACTATCTTGGGGGACACCTCCAATCCTAAATGTGTTGCACAGCCTCTCAAAAGAATCCAAATGATCATAAGGATTTTCCATTCCTAACCCCAAAACTTAGAACATTGAATCAACCTTATAAGGCTTGGCTTGATCTCATAGGCAGTTGCTTCTATTGGAGGAGGATGGATTCCATAACTTAGCCCATGATAGTGAGGTGTATCAAAGCTCCCAATTGTTGGCTTGTTCTCTTGAGGTTGGGTAGGAGTTGAGACCAATTCTGGAGGTTGTGGAGCTTTAAGAAGAGTGGATACCAATTCTTGAGGTTGGGCAGCTTTAAGAATGCTTCTTTGGATGTCCATCTCCAACACCTCAAGTGATTTTGTCTTCCCATTTCTCTTCTTTTTGGTTTGGTACCTTTGAAAGCACAAGAGAATCAAGGAACACAAGTTAGTAGCTATAAAGAAGAGTGAATTCATCATCTTTATAAGAGATGAGAAAGCACAAGGTAAAATAACAGCTTAGTCTCAAATAAATTCAAAATCCTAATGGCTAATGCTAAACCCCAATGGCAACGGCGCCAAATTGATAAGAGGATTTTGCAATCAACTTTCAATTACTCAACCCACTCATATCATTGTAGTGTTGAGGTTCAATCCAAAGGGGTTAAGATTAACACACCAAGATTATATGAAACTATCTAATCTAAGCTTAATCAAGGGGTTTGTTTTGTCTAACAACCTATAAACCAAAGAAAGACATCATTCAAACCAAGACAAACACTAATAAATTAAGAGATAAACACTAATTAACCAAAAAAACAAATAACTTAAGAAATGATCAAGGTTAACAAATACTAAAAATGAATCCAAGGATGAGGTCAATGACTTTGGGTGACTTTAGAGCTAATCTATGATGTTCAAACAATTAAACAAATGCTAATCATTAGGTTTAGAACTCTAAACAAGACTAATCCATTCTCATGGCACTAATCACTTTGCTAATTACCTAATCAAGAACAAATTCTCATTTGTGAAAATATAATCAACAAGCATTAAGATTCAGTTCCAATCTACCAATAAACACCTTAGACAATCATTCTCATGAGCTAAGCATGTAAATCTCATATTTAGTTCTTTGGGGAATTTCATCAAACACCTTGTGGGTGAGAAATTCCCTAAGATCTAAACCAACCTAAACAAGGCTAATCAAGCATTAAGCACACTAAATATGAAAGGATATAAACATTTCAAGCCCTAAACATCAAAGACCAACTCTCAATCACCCTAATCTACCTCATCCTTAGATCCTAAAAACCCTACTCACTAATCATAGCTAACCCAACAAATCTCATGAAAGAAATGTTAGTAAGCATGATTAGAGAAGAAGATGATGAAAGATTAAGAAAGGAAAACTTGAAATTGCATAAAACTCAAAAGAAGTCTTCCAAATCCTCTCAAAACCACAAGGGGGCGTTTTTGTGTTTAAGAACAAGAGAAGATACATCAAAATAGGTTTTTTGGCTATTTATAAGTAAAAAAAATCGTCCAGCTGGTGGTGGTAGCTAGAGACCAGCGTTTGGTCGCTAGGAGAGGTCGCTGGGGATGTTTTTTTGGCTCGCTGGGTCGCTAGCGACCTATGTCTGGTCGCTAGCGACCTTTGTCTGGTCGCTGGGCCTGACCGCTCGGTACTAAAATGGCTATAACTTTTGAACCGCTGATCGGAATGACCTGATTCCAACTCCATTGGAAAGCTAACTCGATCCTCTTCAACTTTGATGAAGAATGCCGAAGCTAATTCGGAATGGAAGCTCTTCATTTGATCAGATCTTTCAGTCACTTGATTCTTGGTCCTTTGATTCTTATCTCATCACTTGCTCCACTCAAGCTCAATTGCATCCAAATCTCCAAAATAGCCACTCCAACACCTGATATGGACAAACATGCACAAATGCAACCTAGATATGCCTAAATGCAATGGAAAATATCAAAAAGAGTTTAAAAAGACATGATAAAAACTATGAAAAATCAAGAACATCAACTCCCCCAAACTTATCCTTTGCTTGTCCTCAAGAAAAGTTAAAGAAAGAAAGGGAGAGAGGTTTAAAGGTGGGAACTCAGATCCAAGAGTATCACCAAAAGAGATCAAATTGATGTTCTAGTTCTTGATTCTAAGATGCAATTGATGCTAACCTACTCCAAAAGAGTTAGCCATGCTCATCACAATATGAAATTCAATCCAAGGCTCAACCTAACACAAGCACTACAAGCATTCATCCTTTAACATTCATTAAGTTCCAAACCATGGATCACACTTATGCAAACTTGAATGAACTCATTTGGCTTAAGGGGCAAGGTTTTGAGGTAAGGATGACCTCAATCATATGGCTTTAATTCAAGCAAAGGATCTCTCAAGAAGGATTGAACTTTGACATAATGCTAAAGGTAAAGAACAAGTGATGCATACAAGTCTAGACTTTCATCTACCCAAATGCCCCATCTTGTAATCAACCTAAATCTCTAATCCCAATCAAAGTCCCTTTAATTCTACCCTTTCTTCAAGGCTTCTTTCTTGCCTTGCATTCCCACATGATCATCCCACTTCACACACATTTCTAAACTCTTAAGGGAAACTCCTTTTAGTCCTTGGTATGGCCTTTGAAACTTCATCTTACTTAGCTCTTCTTTTTTTTTTTTCTAGATAGATCCCTTTCTTTTTCTTTTTTTTGGCCCTTTTTAGGCTCTTTTCTTTGTTTCTTTTTCAAACTTAGAGATCTACCCATCTATTGCACTAGGAGCTTTCTTCTCAACACTTGCTTGCCAACCATTTCAAACTAGACTTCCCATATTTTTCTCTTAAACCCTCTTTTCTTTCCACTTTCCACTAACTCTTGCAATGCTCACAATCATCTCTTCTTTTTAAGCAAAAAGTCTCATTCCCAACTTAACCAATCCTAAGCCTATGTCTAACTCAATGATGTGAGAGCTAGTTCTACATGAAAGCCAAGAATTGTCGTTCTAAACCTAACACTTTATGCTAAGTTCAATCAAAAGATAAGACCTCACATGCACACAAGAAATTTGGCTTGAAAGAAGGTTTAGTTTATGGTGTGGTCAGCTATTTGGGCTAACAAGAGAGTGGCAAAAAGGAGAAAGATAGCCCAAATATGTATGTGGTATCCATGAGCTCAAACAAGAATGCACAAGTATGATAATTCAATGTCAAGATTAAGGTTCAAATTGATAGGATGAAATGCAATTCATACTTGCTTCAGCTAAACCAAGGAAATCCAGACAATTGATCCAAACATGGTGCATCCTTACTTTCTAACCAGCATCAAAAGCATCAAAGAACCACTAACTAGAGCACTAAATTCATCTCAAATGACAACACCCTACAAGGAAGTTATATCATTGCTCCCAATGCATATGGATGCAAATGCAAAGCTAAATGATAAGGGACTAGACTCAATCCTAAAAAGAAAGAGAATATGATCCTAAATGCTTTTTTTTTTTTTTTTTTTTTTTTTGGTTTTTGTAAAACATAACTATTCACAATGCAAAATATGAAGATATGAGACTCAAAGTATGCACAGGAGAAAATAAGAAAACAAAAGACAGCATCAATCTCTCAACCTCTCCCCCAAACTTAAATTACACAGTCCCTTGTGTAATAAAAGTTCAAGAGAGACCACAAGAACAAAAAAAAAAAGCAAAAATAAATAAATGGTATATACAATGAATGGAGTAGAACCATACCTTGGCCCTAGCCTGGAACCTTAGGGAGTTGGAGAAAAGGAGTAGTGGAACTCTTTGTTGAACCTTTGAAGGAGAGATGAGTGGAGAGGGAGGTAGGTGAGCTTGTGCCATTTGTGAGGTGCACTTTAAGAACTGTGGAAAGTAGCTCTTCAACCCTTGCTGGGTCCTTCTCCTTCATTGTGGGATGGAGAATGGCTTTTAATTGTGCAAATGGTTTAGAGATACCTTTACACTTGACCTTGTACTCAATGGCTCCATCAATGAGTCTTAAAGGATGTAAGTGCATGATGGGAGAAGATGTGGCAAGGGTGGGAGGGGTGCATTCTTTTGGCTTCTTGTTGCTTTTACCCTTCTTTTTCTTCTTTCTATTCCCATTATCATAATCAAATTTGGTAGAGAAAAGAGCTTTCAAGCAAGATCCATCCAAGGCTAAAGCTTCTTCAACATTACCATAACCCAATGCATTCTCTTCATGAGAATATTTCTTCTTCTTAAGAGCTTTTGGGGGTGAAGCTGAATCCTTGTTCTCACAATTACTCATCTCCTCCTTAATCTCCAATAAGGGAAAGAAGAAAGAGCTTATACATTTTCCATTGAGAGCAAATGCATCTCCTTCATTCTCCTCATAAACACATTTTTCTTCATGAACCCACTGAATGGAAGCTAAACCATTTTTCAAAGTTGTGCTGACATCTTTAGCCTCCTCTTCTTGCTTGAGTTTCCTTTCCTTATCAACTTCAGCATCAAGAATTAGTGAACTCACAGAGCTTGAATCTTTTGGTGGCATGGAAGGCAAAGAGAGCTGAACCAATTTGGACTCCATGGTTTCCAAATGTGAGGATAATTGCTTAAATTTAAGTCTTAACTCATCATGCAAACCTACAGTCCTATCATCCATTTCTCCCATCATCTTGCCAAAATTAGTATCATGCATTTGTTGGCCTTCCAAAATTTGATGGAGAACCTTCTTTTGCTCCTCATCTTGGTGTTGCTCATGAACCAAGCTAACTCTTTTTTGCTGCACACTTATGAGCTTTTCCAAACTCTCCAATTTAAGTTGCAAGTCTGTCCATGTGGAGTCTTCACATGATCCTTTTAGGGATGTTGGATCATGCCTTTCATTGTAGCTTGCATCACTCTTAGCCAAATTCTCAACAAGTAGCTGTCCTTGTTCCATGGTGAGGCTTAGAAAACTCCCTTTGCTAGCAACATCCAATGTCCATTTGTGCTTCTTATCAACTCCCCAATAGAAAATGCTAAGGATAGCTTCTTTCTTGAACCCATGATGTGGACAATCTTGAGTGTATCCTCTAAGTCTCTCCCATGCCTCATGAAATGTCTCATGGATGTCTTGTTTGAAGCTTAAGATGTCTCTCCTCATCTGGACTGTTTTTTGTATGGGATAGAACTTTAGAAGGAAGACTCTCTTGCAATCATCCCAAGATTTGACCATATGAGATGGTACAGCTCTCTCCCATTGGTGTGCCTTTTCTCCAAGTGAGAATGGAAACAAAATGAGCTTGATACTATCTTGGGGGACACCTCCAATCCTAAATGTGTTGCACAGCCTCTCAAAAGAATCCAAATGATCATAAGGATTTTCCATTCCTAACCCCAAAACTTAGAACATTGAATCAACCTTATAAGGCTTGGCTTGATCTCATAGGCAGTTGCTTCTATTGGAGGAGGATGGATTCCATAACTTAGCCCATGATAGTGAGGTGTATCAAAGCTCCCAATTGTTGGCTTGTTCTCTTGAGGTTGGGTAGGAGTTGAGACCAATTCTGGAGGTTGTGGAGCTTTAAGAAGAGTGGATACCAATTCTTGAGGTTGGGCAGCTTTAAGAATGCTTCTTTGGATGTCCATCTCCAACACCTCAAGTGATTTTGTCTTCCCATTTCTCTTCTTTTTGGTTTGGTACCTTTGAAAGCACAAGAGAATCAAGGAACACAAGTTAGTAGCTATAAAGAAGAGTGAATTCATCATCTTTATAAGAGATGAGAAAGCACAAGGTAAAATAACAGCTTAGTCTCAAATAAATTCAAAATCCTAATGGCTAATGCTAAACCCCAATGGCAACGGCGCCAAATTGATAAGAGGATTTTGCAATCAACTTTCAATTACTCAACCCACTCATATCATTGTAGTGTTGAGGTTCAATCCAAAGGGGTTAAGATTAACACACCAAGATTATATGAAACTATCTAATCTAAGCTTAATCAAGGGTTTGTTTTGTCTAACAACCTATAAACCAAAGAAAGACATCATTCAAACCAAGACAAACACTAATAAATTAAGAGATAAACACTAATTAACCAAAAAAACAAATAACTTAAGAAATGATCAAGGTTAACAAATACTAAAAATGAATCCAAGGATGAGGTCAATGACTTTGGGTGACTTTAGAGCTAATCTATGATGTTCAAACAATTAAACAAATGCTAATCATTAGGTTTAGAACTCTAAACAAGACTAATCCATTCTCATGGCACTAATCACTTTGCTAATTACCTAATCAAGAACAAATTCTCATTTGTGAAAATATAATCAACAAGCATTAAGATTCAGTTCCAATCTACCAATAAACACCTTAGACAATCATTCTCATGAGCTAAGCATGTAAATCTCATATTTAGTTCTTTGGGGAATTTCATCAAACACCTTGTGGGTGAGAAATTCCCTAAGATCTAAACCAACCTAAACAAGGCTAATCAAGCATTAAGCACACTAAATATGAAAGGATATAAACATTTCAAGCCCTAAACATCAAAGACCAACTCTCAAATCACCCTAATCTACCTCATCCTTAGATCCTAAAAACCCTACTCACTAATCATAGCTAACCCAACAAATCTCATGAAAGAAATGTTAGTAAGCATGATTAGAGAAGAAGATGATGAAAGATTAAGAAAGGAAAACTTGAAATTGCATAAAACTCAAAAAGTCTTCCAAATCCTCTCAAAACCACAAGGGGGCGTTTTTGTGTTTAAGAACAAGAGAAGATACATCAAAATAGGTTTTTTGGCTATTTATAAGTAAAAAAAATCGTCCAGCTGGTGGTGGTAGCTAGAGACCAGCGTTTGGTCGCTAGGAGAGGTCGCTGGGGATGTTTTTTTGGCTCGCTGGGTCGCTAGCGACCTATGTCTGGTCGCTAGCGACCTTTGTCTGGTCGCTGGGCCTGACCGCTCGGTACTAAAATGGCTATAACTTTTGAACCGCTGATCGGAATGACCTGATTCCAACTCCATTGGAAAGCTAACTCGATCCTCTTCAACTTTGATGAAGAATGCCGAAGCTAATTCGGAATGGAAGCTCTTCATTTGATCAGATCTTTCAGTCACTTGATTCTTGGTCCTTTGATTCTTATCTCATCACTTGCTCCACTCAAGCTCAATTGCATCCAAATCTCCAAAATAGCCACTCCAACACCTGATATGGACAAACATGCACAAATGCAACCTAGATATGCCTAAATGCAATGGAAAATATCAAAAAGAGTTTAAAAAGACATGATAAAAACTATGAAAAATCAAGAACATCAACCCCTATAATAGTTATTATATTTAGCGTATAAAGTTTTGCTTTATGGGCTTTAGCCCAGAGCCGAAACTGTCTTTATGTTATAATAATCTTTATATTTCAACTCAACTAGATGATAGCCCACACCCTGTGCGGGTATAATATTTGATATATAATTGATTATTATATAAACTGTTATCATATTAGTCAAGTTTTTTTATGGCTATTACACTATCTGTAGTTGTTTGTTGTATGAATTTTTTTTTGTTGATGTTAGAAGAATTGTATTATATGAAATTATATATTGTGTTAATTGGTGTTTGAATAATTGTATTATGTGTGTATTATATTTTGTGTTTGTTTAGTAGGTTAAAAATTATAAATATTTTTGTATTGTTGATTATATGTTTTTCTGTGTAATATTTTTTTAAATATAACCAAAGAAATTCTGTATAGTTGAATAACTATTTTTTAAAATATGAAATATTTAAAATCATATTTTAAAATTTAAGAATTAAATTTACATATGTTTAATTTTTACCAAAATAATGACCTAAAACAAATAAAACCAATTAAATTTAACCAAAACGAATTAGAAAAAATGGGTTGTAATTTTTTTTAAAACTATTTTCATTAAAGTAGTTAAAAATTATAAAAGTTCTAGCATAAGTTCATTTGGGCTATATTAGATTTTGTTTTGTAAACAGAAGCTCATTAAGCATGCTCATTAAGAATGAATTTTTTAATGACATGTACAAAAGAAATATTTTGATTGATTGTTTTTTTTTTTTTAATTTTCTTGAGACATGTGGCAAAACGTCATCTCTTTTAATATATAGGGGATACTTTACGAAGTCCATTTCACAATTCTGTTTTTCCTTTGTTTTCGTTCTCTTGGTATTACAATGAAATGTATATTTCAAAAAGAAATATTTAATAAAGTCCATTAGTAAACGATTTCACATTCTGTTTTTAATTTTTATAACGAAGAAGAGAAGAAACTATCAACATTGATGAATGAAGCGTAACCAATGAGTATAAAAATACAAAATAAAGTAAATTGCTATTAAATTATAATAAAAAAGTTTAAACGTAAGGAACATAAAACATATATGAGTTTTACTGATAAATTACACACTTCACACAGGAACCTCAATGAAACAAAAGACAATCGCCCAACAAAAGACAAAAACAATGATTAATCAAGCATTTGCAATCCTATTCCTTCTAAAAAACTATAAACAAAGTGTTTTCATTTATTCGTTAAAGATTTTGCTTTGCTTTCTACAATTATTATGTTTAATTGGAGGGGATGAAGAATATATATAATAATTATATCCCAATTCTTAAAATATAATACAACAAACAAATAAATATATAAATATTATGAAATTGCTTTAATTTTATTAAAAATAAATATAATACGAATAAAATAAATATATAACCGATGAAACACCACACCGGAATTAGCAGCTCTACTAGTTGAGAAGAATTGTCATGTTAGTTTAATCTATTTCTCTCAAACGTAAAATTATTTAAATACTTTTCCATTTACCTATATGAAGACGGGGTTATGTTTTACATTAAAAAATTGAGACCAGACTAGTCGTTGGTTTTATTTTCCTGAATAAAATTAGTTGGACTTCGGTACAATATTCTTTCAATCAATAAAAAATTGGTTTAATTAAAAATTTATAAAATAAATCATATAAAATCAGAATACACATAATGAAATTCTATCATCTTATTTTCAAAAGCAAAGGATTAACACATGTGTAAACAGTAATTTAAATAATTTATAGTATATAGTTTTTTTTTACAATAAAATACAGGTTTAGTGATATATCCAGAAAAAACATCTTCAGAATTATATAAAGTATTTTCATAATCAATTTATATTTTTATTAAAATTAATCCTGAAACCCTAAAAAATAGATTATCTCTCTAACTATAAATATATGCATTGATGGATAAATATATAAATATATTCCATCATAAATGTATTTTGAAAAGATAACACATAAATAGAAACAAAAAAGGAGTTTTAAGCCGACATCTGAAAGACAACTTAAGAGATATCTGATATCCAAACATGACATTTTTATTTTCTAAGGGCTCGACTGGTTCATTCGTAGCAGTTGCAGCTGCGGTTGTGGGAGTTTGCGAAAGCGGACGATTGCAGTTATTAGCATTAATGAGATTTTATATGACTGATATAGCGGTTGAAAACTATTGCGTTTACGGAACATTTTTGAATGGTTGACAGCGGGTGTACTAGCGGTTTGATATTAAAATAATAAAATACATACAATATATCATTTATATAAAAACTAGAAATTATATATAAAAATATGTATAGTTAATATTTAAAGACCCGAAATTAAATCATATAATATATAATTAAATAAATATTTTTAAGAGTTTAAAACAATTTCTGTATAAAAACATAATTGTATAGACAGATATATATTTAACTAATATGTATATATTTTATATATCAAATGAAAACTAAAATATAAAGTTTTAAAAGGTTAGAATTTTTTTATAAAATATATATAGTTACATATATAAATTTTAGTTGATAAATAATATATATATTAAGAATAAGAATTTAATATAAAATTTTTTGATACAAGAAAATCATTTTTTAAAAATTTTCCAATTTTTATAATTTTCATATTTTTATTAATTTTTAAGATAATTTATTTTATATTTTGAAAAAAAAAATTCTGGAACCACCTGCCACCGCCCGCAATCGCAAACGCTTGCGAAAATCAACTTTTGATTTTGATAGCGGTTCAGAGCGATAGAAAGCAGTTACGGTGATTGTTTGTAAACGCTAAAATCCGCTACCACCCGCACACACAGCTTTTACAGGAGGTAGCAGGTAAACCAATCAACACCTAAATGGACAACTTCCTATTCGTCATTCACCAATTATTCTTCCTAAAAATATGTATCATCTTAAACAGTTTTTTACAGTTAGTTTAGACGATTAAAAATGATATGATATATATTGGGTTAATGGGTTAATTAAGACAAATGATCATCTTAAACAGTTTTTTACAGTTATTTTAGATGATTAAAAATGATATGATATATATTGGGTTAACTAAGAGAAATGATAATCTATTAATTATTTATTCATTACATATACTGTATATCTGAGTTTAGACTAATCATGTATAAAATGCACTGACCACTAGATTTCGCATTACTTGTTAGTTTTCTTTTTAATTTTCTAAGTAGTAAACGAAATAAACATGGTTGCCGCAGGGGAAAATAAAGAAAAACATTGGATAGCCATTATTAGCCACTTTTTCTTTCTTAATTTATTTTTAGAGAAAAGGAAGGAATTTAATATGACCAGTTTGGTGGTTGTGGACAAGTGGTAAAAGCTTAATACTAAATACTAAAAATTCTAAAGTATCACTATTTTATGCTCTTGGTTTTCATTGGATCCTTGCAAACACGAGTAATATTAGTATATATATAATATATATACATTATATTATTACTCGCGTGATATAAATATGAAAACAATATATTTAAAATTCTAATATGAATTATTGTAAAGTTATCAAAAATTATTGTAACATCCCAGTTTATGGTATATATGGAAACATATGTGTATACATTTTCGGTTAACCATCCAAAAATAACTCCAGAGTTAAACGTGCTTGAGCTGAAATAGTGGAATGATCGATGACCAACAGAAAAATCATTAGCTGTACCTTGTGAGTTAGACAAAAACACGGAGAACAGTCATGTGATATTGCAAGGATAGTATATCATGACTTTCGAGCCTCCTAGTGGTTAACGGACCGACCGTTAGACATGGATGAGGCGGCCCATGGACCTAGTGAAATGACATGGAGACTCACTGATAGTAGCGGTTTGTTATAATTATATTTTTTAGATTACAAATGAGAAACCACCATAAACAATTTCAAAATCAACTTAAACTATACCCAAAAGTTTTGAAAATTGATCCCCTAAATTAATAAAAGAGTTATAACATATTTAAAGTGTTATATTACATAAAATTAAATATAATTGATAAATAAAAATAAATAATCAAATGAATCTTATTAAAAGTTCAAATATGTAATTTTAAAAACTGAAAAAAAGTTACACCAAAAACTAAAATTTTAACATATTATCACATACAAAAAATTAATATATTTATTAATACATACATGTTAATATTTTAACATATTTATGTGTCAAAATCTAATCGATATACTTGATATGTATTCCGATCATATTAATTGCTAATTTTAAAATATCAAATTTTAAAATTGACACATGTGGGAATTATATAAAATTAGTAATTTTGAAATATTAACTTTGTATAATAAAATATATTAGGATGCATGATATGTGGATAAAAATAAAATATTTAAAATTTAAAATTAATAATTCACGTAATATTTTGTTTGTTAAATAATATTAAGGAACTAATCTTATTATATAGATGTCAGTATTTCTAATCCTCTTCAGTTAAATATAAATATTGTGTATATTTTTTTATAAAAATATATTCTCTTTAAAATATTTATTATAATTCCTTTCATTTTAAAATCAGTAATTTATCCATATGTAAATTTTCATAAAATGTCTCCTCAATTATATAATTAAAAAAGGTTCGTTGAAATGATAATCTCGAGCTAAAAGTTAAAACGCAGGTTGAACTTGATTACAAATTGTCAATTCAACACATGCGAACCTTATGTTATGTATTGCAAAAAAATATAACGTGTGAAGTCAAAATATTGACAAAAGTTAAGTAAGAACGCGGATGAATTCATATCTCAATTCATTGTGATTACGATGAAAAGAATCTTGGACATTTTGTACATACACATACATTCAATTCAACCGAATATAGTTTTAGTCTTGGTCCAGTCTCCCGTGGATGAGGCATCAATTATCTAATAGACTTCTTCAAAATTTGAGTTCACATAATTTTAGAGCTAAATTCTGAGAGTATAAGTTGACCGATGCAATTTAGTTATTTCGTATCATTGATCATAATTGGAAATCAAATTTTATGAAATAAGTTTAGCCACCGTAAATGTAAGTCAGTTGTAGATCATCATTAGAACTCATATTCTAATGGTTTATAATAATGTTGCAGCAATGTAACATATATTTCGAGTGGTCGCAAAAAAAAATGTAATAATACGAGTTCATACTTAATAGGTATGTACAACATAATTATAGAAACGGTAGTAAAAAATTCAATTGTACATTGTCATGTGGTTGTAATAAACTTAAATTAGATTCGACGTTAACAAATAATAAATAAATTTAGATTGTTATGATATAATCATATAACTATTGCAATTAATATGATAAAATCAAAGTAAGAAAAAAAGGAAAAGAAAAATTAATAGTAAATATGCCAATCATATAGCATGCATGGTGGTTTGCACGAACATTGTCGTTGGATTGCTACTTAGATTCAAATTTGTATAAACAACAAAATACATATATCATCAATCTGAGATTTGAAAAGAAAACAAAGAAACTCAGTAGGGGACCAAAGAAAAAGAATATCTTATTCTATCGAGTGTGAACAATACTTATTTTATATGCTAAATTTAACAAATTTCTATTACGCACTAAAATTATAATTGACCCGTGAGAGAAAGAAGACCCGTAACAAGTTTCTATTTCTATCAAAATATTATTATTGAAAGAGTTAGTATACAAGATGGAAATTAGGGGAATAATGGTCCGGTTATTGATCATAACCGCGACTATTTCGGGGACAGGACAAAAGCACCAGACCCCATCTTGTTCTATGATATACCACTCCGTACGTACTATTGCGACTTTGCTGTTCGTTACGGTTCTACTCTATAACGCGTTATAAAACCCAATATATAGTTGACCAAAAAACACCTAATATATATTATTTCTGTTAAAATTTCATATTTTATTTGATAAAAAAAAATTCATACTGTATGATGCATATCATTTTACTTCTTAGAATTTAGCACCGGACAGTAATGATTTATTTATGAAATTTATGAAGTTGACCTCTTATCATTATTTCAAAGTCAGCTCTTACTTTTACAAAATCAAATCCTAGGATTAGAAGTATCTTTTAGGATACGATCTACATGTACATGTAATTAATAATGTGATTAGCACTTGCAAAATTAACGAATAGTAATATATAAGATTAAACATAAGAAAATCTGTTTAAATATTTTTTTCCTAGGTAAATCTGATTTAACTGTTTTTTTTAACGCTGATACAAATTATGAGAACTACTACAAGGACAATTCTATAACGGACAATGCTACCTGCTCCATTAGGATCTATGACCACGATGAGACGGCTCCGGTTGCACCACGCTGAAGACCTCCTTGTAAACCTGTCTTCATTAATCTGTAGAAATTGCTTCTTCGGGGATCTAACTGTTTATACAAGTCTTTAAAACTGCATGCAGTGATCTATATTTGATTAATTGTTTTCCAAATTAAACAGTCAAGGATGACATGCTTTCACATTATCAATTATTCCACTATTTTACATTAGTCTATACTTTGTACTATTAATTAGGCGATATAGCTTGGCAACCACTTTCGTTCTTCAGCTCCCTGCTTGCTTGTAAATTACAAGGACGTATATATCACATATATATACATATAGTAGCATTTTATTGAAGTCAAAAATTTTATAGCTCTTCTTGTATTCAAGTAATTTGCATTTGCATTTATATTTCTTGTCATTCAAAATGTAAGATGCTTAAAAAATATATTTAGTATTTTACCTTTATTGAAAATTTGTGACAAATGTATTTTGCAGTTTTTTATTATTTGTTAAATTATTTCTAATTTATAATGTTAATGATACTTTTTGTAGGAAAGTATAATTTTTAGCAGTGTAATTTTAGTCAAAACATGATACATTTTTAAAATAGAGGGAGTGTTTGAATTGGAAATAAAAAAGCTATTTTGTTTAAAATCCCCAAGTATGTGACTTTTAAAAAATATATATGCGGATTTTTCTGATCATTCATGAATTTGTATTATGAATCAATAAATAGTCTCTAACTATACCAGGTACTATTCAAAACTGTTTGCGTCCACATTATTATAAGCGGTATTTAATTTTAATTTAGTGTTGGAAACATGATTTTTAAGAAGAAAAACGAAAAAAAAAAACAAAGAGAGAGGAAAAGGTCCCTAGCAAACTTTGTATATATATCATTACAACGTTTGAACATAATTTTTATACAAATTTTACTGATTAGCTCGTAAACTGAAAAGAAAATCCTCGCAAACTACACCAAGTATCTATAGGTGTCTAGTATATATAAGAATAGAACATCTGTTTTTTTTTGTCACCTGTAGATACACAATGTTCTTATGTATCTCCTTTTTTAAACAATAGTTCGGAAGAAGATATAATTTGTGACATGCGAGAAAAACAAACACTCTTTCAAAATTGAAGATAATTATAGCATTAACTTCTATATCAAAAGTAAGGTGATACTATAATATGTCCGTATATGAAAATTACGTACATGTACATTACGAAAGAATTACTCCATTATATGTGTTAATGAGACCACCACAAAATGCAACATTATATCAGCGTAATGACATATAATTATGATCAATTTATGTAGCTGAAAGCAAACATTGTTTCAAAAGAAAAAAATTTATGTAGCTGAAACCATGTTTCCAAATAAGTTAGAGTAAGACTAAGTACGGAACTAGCTAAAAATTTATTAATTATGTAGCTGAAACCTTGTTTCCAACCTAAAAATTATGATCCGTACTTAGTCTTACTCTTATTTAGCTGCTTCCGTCCTGGGTTCGAGTCTATTTAGCCACCCGGCCGCTGGCAACAGCACGAAAAAGAATCAGTGTCTCGTGGGATTAGTCTTTAGGTCTAGAAAACCTTTGGAATATCCACGGTGATAAAAAAAAATTTATTTAGCTAGTTCGGCCAAAAAGAACTAAATAATTATTAACCCATAGTAGTACTTTTTTTTAACTCATGGGAAATATTCGACCTAAACCGAGACTAATCCTTCTGGAAAAGAAATGTCCACGGATAGACGCCTTTCCCAGTTTTTCAAATGGACCGTAAGCAAGAGTCCATACTCGTGTGACCAAATGGAAAAATATCTAACAGTTTCGTATTTAAGAAGAATCGATCTCTGACCTAGACCAATAAAGCATCTACTCTCTGAGTGGAAACCACTAGAACACCACCACTTTGGTTAAACTTTATTTTAGTTTGTTTGTTAACAAAAGAGAGTTTAATTCTTTAGTGTCAATCAGTAGATATGTTGAAACCTGTCGTAAGCCTCTTTCGTTGACCCATAAACTTTGAATAAAAACTTCCATTTACAGCAAAAGAAAAGTGGAAATCAAATTAAGTGTGTGTGAACGCGTTACTCAACTTGCGTTACTTGAGTTATTTCGCACCGTCAGATATTTTATTTTTGGTTTATTAACTGGAGAAAAAACTTATATAAAATGGCTGTTTTTCAAAGCCCTATCAGATTTTGGTAAATTTGAAATAGCTAGATTTGAAAATAAAAATTATGCGAAGTTAAATTTAGAATACTAAATTAGGTTATGTAATTAAAAGATGAACAGTACACAAGTATGTTTTCTTAAAACAGACATCAACGATAATTCTAATATGATTAAAAAAAAGTGCAGTAGACAGTCAGCGATAACCAAATAATCATGAAAAATAGGCAAATGCGTACTAGTACACTTACTTTGTAATATATAACATATGCATAGTTATATTAAATCAAGACACTAATTAATCATAGTATATAAATATATATTAAAGGGTATATGTACTCATATTAAGTTTAATTTTTTTTTATATCACGTGTTCTATTAAAAATTGGATATCTATACACGACTTTGGGCAAATTTAGGCATATATTCATTTTTTTATAAACGAATAATCGAACTGAAACCTCAAAGCTAAAAATACTTCAACCCAAAATGTGGATGATGTAGTATCATGGTAAAATATTGAAAAGCATTCCTTGAAGTTTTAGTTAATTAAAACTAAAAGAATAGAGGAATAAATAAATGCAAGTATATATAGCCTTTTATAAATAAGGATATGGCATCATAATATACACATTATAATTACTATGAATGGACGAAGTTAACCTAAACAAGTTTGCTACCAAGATTGAAGAAGATTTTTTTTCACGTCAGATTAAAAATATGTAAGTTTAATAAGAAAAGTAAAGAAATAACGGAAGAGATTTTACGAGCAGATATAATAAAACAGTGTTTTTCGGTCAACACATAATCCACCCAACGTTGAATTTTGTTTTTGTCGTATATAATCGTAAACGTTGATTTTCTACAAAAATGTACGTGTGGGGGCTCATTATAATGCACTTCATGCGTCTATCCGACGACTTTCTTTTACTCGGAACTTAACACTTACACCACATATCTCACCATCACAACTCTACACACATTTTATATTCATGCATACCATTCTTTTTTTTTTTTTTACTTTTTGTAGTCTCTAAAAAATAACATATCATTCAATCCAACATGCAATATAATATATATGTACAACATACTTTTTTGACTATGGTGCCAATACCCAAAAAAAAACTCCTCTCTCATCTCCTCCTTCTGGGAAGCTTACCAAATGCTTTTGAATTCTCACACATGCCTTTCGACAAATTCAGTATAAATACTCAAAACCATTAGTCACTCATTCTCAGGCTCATCAACGTGATCATATAGCTCATAAGCATTTGATCAGCACAATCTATCTTGATCGTACCCACAAAGACAAAACTTCGACTTTTCAATCAAAACGTATCGGGAGATGGGAAGAGCTCCATGCTGCGAGAAGATGGGATTGAACAGAGGCCCATGGACGCCTGAAGAAGATCAGATCTTAATCTCTTTTATTCACAAACATGGCCATAGTAACTGGCGAGCCCTCCCTAAGCAAGCTGGTATGAACAGATCAAAATTTACATATACTTATAAATATATAGTCCAATTTCCTAAATTTGATTATATATATAAATTTCTTAACATTGATGGTAACTACTAATTGCAGGTCTTTTGAGATGTGGAAAAAGCTGTAGACTTAGGTGGATGAACTATCTAAAACCTGATATTAAAAGAGGCAATTTCACCAAAGAAGAGGAGGATGCTATCATTAGCTTGCACCAAATTCTTGGCAATAGGTATTACTTTACACTCTTCTGCTTTTACAAATAAATTTACACACCTATACGTTATATATACGTATATCTAACATGTATAAAATAATCATCAAAAGAAACATGTCTTGGTCCACTATTATATAAAAATTAAGTATGTAATAATTTTCGCTCTCTGAAAATTTTGTATTAACGTTCTTTTTTTCCTTTTGGTATCGTTTCTAGATGGTCAGCGATTGCAGCAAAATTGCCAGGAAGAACGGATAATGAGATCAAGAACGTATGGCACACTCACTTGAAGAAAAGACTCGAAGATTATCAACCCGCTAAACCAAAGACCAGCAACAAGAAGAAGGGTACTAAACCCAAATCTCAATCTGTACCGGCGAAATTGAACAGTGCTAGAAGCGAGTCGGAGCTCGCAAATTCATCAAACCCTTCTCTTGAAAACTTGTTTACGGCATCACCTTCCATGAGTGATGCGGTTTCTTCGGTGACACTCATGAGCCACGAAGGCCATAGCAACGAGGCTAAGATGGATACTAAATGGGGAGACATCAGTACTGCAGATCAAGATTGTTGTTCTTTCGAAAATTTTGGTGCAGACATCGACGAGAGCTTCTGGAACGAGGCGCTTTATAGCCAAGATGAACAGAACTACGCACTGAATCTTGAAGTGACTGGTTCTAGTGAGATACAACAAGAGTTTCAGCCGTTAGGCTCCGTGGAAAGTGAGATGGTTTTCGACAGTGAGATGGACTTCTGGTTCGATGTATTGGCGAGAAGTGGAGGGGAACAAGATCTATTAGCTGGGCTTTAATTAATTAACGTGCTTGAAGAGGATAGTGAAATGGTGCAAATTAAGGCTAAGAAAATTAACTCAAAATTAATTTTGATGTGATCTAGTTAGTTTATTGATTAGAGGTTGCGTTTTGAAAAATATTGTATTCATTTGTTACTCCAAGATTGAGTAGTTAGCTACTTCGAGTAGTAATCAATTATGACAAGTGATTAACTCTGACGTGTATTGCCTTGTTAATGAAATAAGAACTAACCGACAAACATTGGATGTCATGCCAACAACAGCGATTAAAATGTATTAGTATTAAAAATACTCGGCTTTCTAATTTGGTTTGCAAGTTCAACTATGGCGGAAAAGGAAAGCTGCTACAGTAACACCTTTATAAATTAATAACGTTGGGACAAGAAAATTTTATTAATTTATAGAGGTATTGAAGTATAAATCTTTAATCTTTACTTTCATAAAAAAAGATATTTTAAATTGTTTACATTTTTTTTAATTCAGTAACACTAGAACTTGTTAGTGCGATAAGGAAAATTAGAGATGAACTTCAGCAAGATTTGAACTTTAAGACAAAACAAACAACACTAGAGTTTTATTTTACTAGATTGACTTAATGATGTATACATAATTTATATACATCATTATTAATTTATAATATTATTGGAACCATACATTTACACAGAGATTTTTTAATAAATTATTATCTTATTATCTTATCGAATTTTGTTAAATTTTACACTGATCTGACTTGGGACCGGAGATTTTTATTAATTTCTAGAATTTATTAATTTATTGAATATTTAACTAGCAAATTATTAATAGGGAAAGTATCTTAATAATCCATAAACATTTTAATCAAAATCACAAAAGACATAAAACTGATGACTTACAGTTAAAACACATTTATATTTGGTTTCCTAATACACATGGAAAAATATATTAAAAACATAAAGAAGAAATCAAAGTGAACCATGCTCAAAATATATAAATTAAGATTTAGAACTACTTATTGATTAATATTAGCATACCAAAAATGGTGGTGCAAAAACATAATATGTTTTTATACGTTGTTCTAATGCGTATAAAGTAACTATTAGGAACCTAAAATTAAAAAATAATTTAAAAATATAGAAAGCAAATGTTTAGGATTCTAAATTAAGAGGATAAATGGTTTGATTTATATTTAAGTCGTTTAAAATTTAGTGTTTTTAATATGTAATATATATAGTGTTTTGGTAGATAACTATAAAAACAATTTGGTCTTTTAAAAAAAACAGAAAGAAAATATTCTACTTCTTCCATTTCAAAAGATAAATATTTTTAAGATTTTTTTTTCAAAATATGTTTTTATAGTTTTCTATATATTTTTATTGGTTATTAATGATAAATTATAAACTTGAAAAAAAATATAGCGAATTACTATCAATGTAAAGTTATTGAAAATCATAGAAAATGATGTATTTATAGTAAAATTTTAATATGTTTTCCTAATATTTTTGAACAAATAAACAATATATTATTTAAAAATAGAGAGAGTAATTTTTTTTCTAACTCTTTCAAAAACTAGCAAAATTTAATATTGTATTATAGTGGGATCTTACACATTTTTTTTTGCGGGCCAAACTTTATTATTACCAATTATCTGTTATTACAAATTGTTATAAGAAATAAAACATGTATGAAGCAAAGAACATTGGTTTGTTAAGATTCATTTTTTTTGATAAAGGGTTTATTAAGATTCATGCATTACAGATTCCAGTAAAATTCCATATTAATAAACGTAATTATGTTTTGTTTTTGTGGTCCATATAAGTCAGCTCAAACTAATAATTCTTTTTATCAATCAACAATCACAATAAAAAAAAGTTTGTGGTCGAACCAAACAGTTTAATATTAGTGTGCTGATATTATGATATCATGTTGACAATTTGGGAACTATGAATTACGAGTACGAGACAAAACAAAGCAAAGTTCTCCCCTATTTCTTATGTGTTTGCGTCAGCTGTTTTGGATCTATTTGTATTTCATCTGAACCGATGTTGAGTTGAGAAAAACTTTTGATTGTTTTTTTCTTTTGAGAGAAAAAAAAACTTTTGATTGTTGCTCGATTCTTTGTTTTGTTCGGAACTTTGGAGTTGTTGCCGGCAATTTTACAACCAATTTGATTGACGTTAGTGATGTTTTGGTTATGTGATACGATTTTGCGTTTTAATTCTTCTGGATTTGGAAGATTATGTGATATGAGACGAGTTTCATCATAGTTAAGAAGATGAGTTGCTCGATATTATTGGGTTATCTTCATTGTTTTTGGGCTGCTCTCGTCTGCTTTTTTTTTTTTTTCGTTAGTTTTAAATGAGTTGATAATTTTTTTTTTTTTTTGGTAGGTGACAAGTACTTTCTTTCAAAACTTATAACTATATCTTTAAAATATTTTTCGCTACATTTTTTTGTTTTCAATTAATCTAGAATTAGCTTTAAGAGTTGTTCATATTTTGTAGTAATTTCTATTAATGAAAAAAATTGGTAAAAAGAAAAAACAAGACAAAACACAAAACATGGCTTGTAAGAATTTAAATACATTCCACCTAGTTCTCTATTGTTGTCAAAAAAAAAAAAAAAAAACATACCACCACTCTCCGGAATCCCCGTCTGCTAACGGATATTTTAACGCCGTCTGTATTCGCCGTTACTTTCGCGGGAATAAACGAGAAGTATCTGGAAACTCTGCTAAACAAAACATTAGGCTTCGTCATCACTCATCACTCATCATCATATCATTCACCATTTCCAAGTTCGAGAAATTAAGCAGCCTCTTGATTCATGGCTACTGCATCAGGTTTGTATCACTTCCTCATCTCTTCGAAACTTATAAGAATTTTAGGATAATCTTTTCATGGTTTACGCGGAAGAAGTTGAGCAAGATTATGCCTTTTAGTCTCGGGTTAATCTGGTGCTTTGATTCTTCAAAACTTCCATCAGTTTTGGTTCTTTCTACAATGTCATGTCTCTTCTTGATTCGACTGTATAATTCTCTTTAGAATGAATGTTTGTTTTGGTATATAAATGTGTATTTGAATCAATAGATATTCGAGTAAACAAATGGATATTTTTGCTTGGAACGTATGTGATTGCAGTAGGGTTTAAGCCTAGAGAAGAGCACCGTAAGCAGCAAGAATTGGAGGAAGCGCGTAAAGCAGGGCTTGCTCCAGCGGAGATCGATGAGGAAGGCAAAGAGATTAACCCTCACATCCCTCAATACATGTCATCTGCTCCATGGTACCTCAATGCCGAGAAGCCTGTAAAGTCTCTGCTCCTAAGTGTATTCTTACATTAATTCTTTCTTGTGATTGGTTGTTGAGTGAGTTCTTACAGGTTGTGTTTTGTTTTTTTTTTTTTTCTTCTTTCGTTCTTAGAGTTTGAAACATCAAAGGAAATGGAAACTTGATCCGAACTATACAAAGTCGTGGTACGATAGAGGAGCCAAAACATTCCAGGCAGATAAGTATAGGAAAGGAGCTTGTGAAAAGTAAGTACGTAAGCCTTTTGTTTGCTTTTTGCCTCAGGTTTGTGAGTCGTATCATTGATCGATTTGTTTCAGCTGTGGGGCTATGACGCATAAGACAAAGCTGTGCACAGAGAGGCCAAGAAAGATAGGAGCGAAGTGGACAAATAAGAACATAGCTCCTGATGAAAAGATTGAGACATTCGAGCTTGATTATGACGGGAAAAGGGATAGATGGAACGGTTACGACACAGCTAAGTATGTTGCAGTGATCCAGAGGTATGAGGCTAGAGATGAAGCAAGAAGGAACTTTTTAAAAGAGCAGCATTTGAAGAAGTTGGAAAAGAAAAGTAACAAGCAGCTTGTGGAGGGAGAGTGTAGTGATGATGGTGAAGAAGAAGATGCTTTGAAACTTGATGAAGCCAAAGCTGATGAGAGCAAGCAAATGGATTTTGCTAAGGTGGAGAAACGTGTTCGAACTACTGGTGGTGGCAGCACAGGAACTGTTAGGTTGGTTTATATGTTTTAATGTTTTGGATTCTTGCTTGTTCTTGGCAATAATTTGAGCATGATTTATTGATATGTTCTCTACTCAGGAACTTGCGTATACGTGAAGATACTGCAAAATATCTTTTGAATCTTGATGTCAATTCTGCTTATTATGATCCCAAAACACGATCTATGCGTGAAGATCCTCTTCCTAACGCTGATCCAAACGAGAAGTTCTATGCGGTAAGTGCTCGAGAATCTATGATTTTGCAGTTCCTTACATTGATCCTTGTTAATAAATCTGAGAATGCGTCAGGGAGACAATCAATACAGAACGTCTGGACAAGCTCTAGAGTTCAAGAAGCTTAATATTCACGCGTTGCAACTATCTGAGAAAGGCCAGGAGGAGATCAACATGCAAGCTGCTCCTTCTCAAGCCGAGCTGCTTTTTAAGAGTTATAAAGAAGCAAAAGAAAAACTGAAGAAACAGATCAAAGAAAGCCTCATGGAGAAATATGGAAACGCTGCATCTGTGGAAGAAATCCCGAGGGAGCTTTTATTGGGACAAAGCGAGAGAGAAGTCGAATATGACCGTTGTGGAAGAGTTATTAAAGGAATGGTAATACTATTGACTACTTTATACCACCACACTTGTTACTGTTTTGATCTATCTCTTTTGTTCATACATGTTTTTTTCCGTTCTCTTTTGTTTTGATTGTCTCTTTTACAGGAATTGTCAATACCTAAGAGCAAATATGAGGAAGATGTTTACATAAACAACCACACAAGTGTATGGGGGTCGTGGTGGAAGGATCAACAGTGGGGATACAAATGTTGTCAGCAAACCATTAAGAACAGCTATTGCACTGGAGTTGCAGGAATCGAGGCGGCTGAGGAAGCTGCGGATCTAATGAGAACAAATATCGAAAGACGTGCTGCAGCTTCTTATGGTGAAGATCAAGAGGAGAAAAGATTAGCGACTTGGGGAAGTGACATACCAGAAGATCTTGTTCTTGACCGTAAAAAACTTGCGGAAGCTCTAAAGAAAGTATGCATTTTCAATAATAAGTTTGGTCCTTTTTTAATCGTTCATGTCTCTAATATCATTGGTTTGCACAGGAGGATGAGAGAAAAAGAGAGGAGAAAGACGAAAGAAAACGCAAATACAATGTCCAATGGAGTGATCAGGTACATATATGTCGCAACATAAGCGAATATAGAGGTAAACTTATATATGTTCTGATTAACTTAGTTTTTTCTTTTAATGAAACGTCTGTTTCTAAGTTTCAGGTTACGCCTGAGGAGATGGAAGCTTACCGAATGAAAAGAATGCACGAGGATGATCCCATGAAGAATCTTCTGCACTAAAGTGGCCTTGTTAACATAAAACTTTTGCACTAAAATTTCAAGTTTGTGAGACTATTCCTCTCTCTCTTTTGGGCCAGTAGGGTTTTGTTTTGACAAGTTCTATTTTTAAACATAAGATTCAACATTAATCAAATGTACATGGCTTTCTCGGAAAGCATAAAGATTATGAAAATCCAGCATTTGCTACAAAAGAATTAACCGTCAAGTAAGCCTTTAAAAAGGCACAAGGAAGAGGAATAAATAGGATCAAGCGCTTCGAATTAACCTTTCTTGAAACTCAAGTAAAGATCTTTCCTTCTCCAGTCTCATCGCCTCTCTGAACTTATAGATGAATTCGTCGGCCTTTTCATCCACCCTAAGGTGAGGCGATGCAGCCACCACTCTCCTCCAAGCATCTTCCATCGAATCATCAATCTCCTGCAGCGGCCCCTCCTCTTTTCGCCCCAAAACTTTCTCCTCTCTCTTGATCTCCCCCTGCCTCCACTGTTGGCTTTGGTATTGGTAGGTTTGCCAGTAATTGCTCTCACGATGCCTTCTACGATACTTTGTTTTGGCAAAAGTACGAGAGGTAGTGTTTTGAAGGTACCTTGTCGTGAAAGGAACGATGAGACGTTGAGTGATGACACGGAGGAGACGAGAAGTCGAATCTCTGACCGATGTAGCAATCTTGAGGTCTCTGAATTTGGATCTTAGCTTCTTTGTGAATCTCTCCCACGCCCGTTTCGCCACAACTTTCTTTCTGCTAACACACAAAAGAGCCATTAAAAAAAAAAAAAAGGATCTCTGAAAACTTTTCTTTTGTTGCTAAGAACGATGTGTTGGGAGAAATCACGAGTTTACTGAGGAAAGATTAGTTTTTGATATAGAAGGCTGTAGCAAATCTTAAAGATTCGTTAATATAATTGAATAATATGGGAAGTAGATGTGTTACTATTACTGTATTTCTGTAAGAAAATGAAATTGTTTCCATTTCTAAATAATAGACGACCTTCGTTGTTGTGTTTAATAACTAAAATGCCATTGCTTTGGGATAAAGAATGGAATAGAAAGTGGGGTTGGATCGTAGCTTCTCGGGGATGGCAAAGCTGGGATTCTGGCAAAAAAAAGTTATATTATATTTATGAAGCAAACCAACTTTCGGCATATATATATTATTTTTTTTGAATAAAATATATTGTAGCTATTGCTCATAAAAGTTTGAGAAAAGGGAAAAAGAAAGAGCTCAAAATTATACTATTACTATAGAATTCAAATTATACGTACATATACCTTCAGTTTTAAGTATATGCTGCATCTTACGCTTTTGTAGCTTAAAGGGTATAGGTTACAAACTTACAAATGGTAATGGTCATAAAACATGTTTATTGGATTTTGCCAAAAGCCTAAAACTTACATTGAATTGGTCTAATCTCTTTATGAGTTAAACAAATAACGTCACGTAACATTAACAACCCATAATTAAAATGTCTATTTTAAGATAAATATTAAATATAATTTTATTAAAATAAAAAAGGTAGAGAAACGTGGTAAGAGAGAAGGGAAGAGCGCCAAAGTCTGAGGCTAATTGTATGGTAGCTTCAAACATTCCTAAAATGGCGATCTTCCCCCCAAAAGAAAATGATCTTTCCATTAAACCATTCTCACTTTTCCTCTATATCATTTTTTTTTTCAGGCTCAAATTGTTCAAATATATTTTGATGTGTGGATATACGTTTTTGATATAGTCTAAAGAGAATTGGATGAGAGTTGAAGAAAGGAATCGACCACAGATGCATCTATGAAGACAGGTGAATTACAACACTTGATGCTTCTTGAGTTTATCCGACGTTCTTCTTTCGGGTTTCTCAGATGGAATGGCAGATCCTGCTAGTGTCTATCACGAGCGTGACATCGACCATGTTTGTTTCTTTCTTTATGTTCTCTTTCTATCGTATTACATGCATTCAAAAACATTGCTGATAAATCAGAGACATTGTTATATTTTATCGTAGAAAAGAATTTATCATTTTTTTCCCTTTCTTGAAATAAAATTAAGAAAAAACAACAACCAAGATTGTGTGTAATTTGCCATTTTAGGTAAGATGAAGAAAACTTTCTTGATTTGGACTAGGGAGCTATTTGAGTTTCGTTATAACTCTCTTACAATTCACTTTGACATTAAATTTGTTGTAGGCACTTGTCATTTTGAAAAAAGGAACTCAATTAGTCAAGTACAGTCGAAAAGGGAAACCTAAATTCCGAGCATTCAGGCTTTCTCCGGTAAATAAATACATGCAATGTTTTCGTTTTTTTTCTTTTTCTTATTGGGTTATGCTAACTCTATTAATGTTGATGATAGGATGAAAAAACGTTGATTTGGTTTTCGCATGGAGAAGAAAAAGCTTTGAAGTTATCTGAAGTTTCTAGAGTCGTCCCTGGACAAAGAACTGTGAGTTTAACCTGATTATTTCATCTGTTAATCAAAAAGCTAACTCTTGTCTGGTTTATGAACAGGCTGTTTTCAAGAGATTTTTACGTCCAGAGAAAGACCACTTATCGTTTTCACTTCTGTATAACAACAGAGAAAGGTCACTTGATTTGGTTAGTAAAGAGACCATCACTATAGCTTTCTTCAACTTTGAATATAATATTAAAAATCACATATGTATTTCCTTTTTTGTCTTTTGGCAGATTTGTAAAGACAAAGCTGAGACAGAGGTTTGGTTTGCTGGACTTAAGTATATAATTGAAAAAGGTCGTAATAGACGTGCAAGAAGTGAGATCCCTGAGGTATGTTATTTGAGAGCTATGACTTCCTTTGCCTCTGCTCTGGAGTCTGGACCATATGAGTTAATTATATCGTTTTTCAGATAAATGACAGTGACAACTTCTCCGTCGGTCGTCAATCTATAGACGTTGTCCCAAATAACATTCCACGAGGTAGAACATCAATTGATCTAGGCTATCACAACAATTCTCCAATAAATTTGGGTGGTTCAGATGTTGGATATGAACGTGGAAATATGTTAAGACCAAGTACGGATGGTTTTCGGATTAGTGTCTCAAGCACACCAAGTTGTTCAAGTGGAGGATCTGGTCCAGATGATATAGAATCATTAGGTGATGTTTACGTTTGGGGTGAGGTTTGGACCGAAGGGATATTACCAGATGGGACTGTTAGCAAAGAAACAGTTAAAACAGATGTGTTAACTCCAAGACCCTTGGAATCGAACGTTGTTCTTGATGTTCACCAGATTGTTTGCGGCGTAAGGCACGTCGCGCTTGTTACAAGACAAGGAGAAGTGTTTACATGGGGAGAAGAAGCTGGAGGAAGGCTTGGACATGGTATTCAAATCGACATTAGTCGACCGAAACTCGTTGAGTTTCTTGCTCTCACCAACATAGACTTTGTTGCCTGTGGAGAGTACCACACTTGTGTTGTTTCTACCTCGGGGGATTTGTTTTCATGGGGAGATGGAATCCACAATGTTGGACTTTTAGGACATGGTAGTGATATTAGCCATTGGATACCAAAAAGAGTCTCTGGTCCTTTAGAAGGTCTTCAGGTACTCTCTGTTGCTTGTGGCACATGGCATTCGGCTTTAGCAACTGCAAACGGGAAGCTATTCACTTTTGGTGATGGTGCGTTTGGTGTTTTGGGACATGGAAACAGAGAAAGCGTTTCTTATCCTAAGGAAGTACAATCGTTAAACGGTTTGAAAACGGTGAAAGTTGCTTGTAGCGTTTGGCATACAACGGCTATCGTGGAGGTTATGGGTCAAACCGGTACAAGTATGTCATCTAGGAAGTTGTTTACTTGGGGTGATGGTGACAAAAACAGGTTAGGGCATGGGAACAAAGAGACTTACTTGCTACCCACGTGTGTCTCTTCACTTATTGACTACAACTTTCATCAAATTGCTTGTGGACATACGTTTACCGTCGCACTCACAACCTCAGGACATGTTTTCACTATGGGTGGGACTTCACATGGTCAACTCGGTAACTCAGTCTCTGATGGAAAATTACCTTGCTTGGTGCAAGATCGATTAGTCGGAGAATTTGTGGAAGAAATCGCTTGTGGGGATCACCATGTCGCGGTTCTGACATCAAGAAGTGAAGTCTTTACATGGGGGAAAGGTGCTAACGGAAGATTAGGACATGGAGATACAGATGATAGAAAAACACCAACTTTGGTCGAAGCCTTGAGAGACCGGCATGTGAAGAGCTTATCTTGCGGCTCAAACTTCACATCGAGTATATGTATACATAAGTGGGTCTCCGGAGCAGATCAGTCAATCTGCTCGGGTTGTCGTCAAGCATTTGGATTTACACGGAAGAGACATAACTGTTACAACTGTGGCTTAGTCCATTGTCATGCTTGTAGTTCAAAGAAAGCTTTGAAAGCAGCATTGGCTCCAACTCCAGGGAAACCGCATCGTGTATGCGATGCATGTTACAGCAAACTTAAGGCTGCTGAATCTGGTTATATCTCTAATGCAAACAGAAGTAATACTGCGACAACTGGACGGTCATTAGATGGCTCGGTAAGAATAGATAAAGAAACAGCAAGGTCATCGAAAATTCTCTTGTCCGGAAATATAGAACCACTTAAGACGTTAAGGCCTGGATTTAGACCTGATTCTTCTAATATCCGTGGCTCGCAAGTTCCATCTCTCCAAAACATTAAAGACATTGCATTCCCGAGTTCTCTTACCGCAATTCAAAATGCTTTTAAACCTGTTGCTCCTGCTGCTGTTCCACCGCGTCTACTAGTCGGACCAATCTCATCGCCTCCACCTGGAAGATCCTCCTCGCCTTTACCTTCACCTTCAAGATCCTCCTCGCCTTTGCCTTCAAGATCCTCCTCGCCTTACGCAAGAAGATCGAGCCCTCCACGCACTTCTGGATTTTCAAGGAGCGTTATTGATAGTTTGAAGAAGACTAATGAAGTTATGAACCAAGAAATGATAAAGTTGCAGAGTCAGGTATCTTTATTATTGTCCTTTGCTTTCAATTACCAATAGTACATTGAATCTAACTCATAATTTCCTAAACATTTTAGGTTAAGAATTTGAAAGAAAAATGCAACAATCAAGGAACAGAGATTCAAAAATTCCAAAAAGCAGCTAAAGAAGCTTCTGAAATAGCTGCAAAACAATCTTCCAAGCATAAAGCAGCAACAGAAGCCCTAAAATCTGTTGCAGAACAGGTTTGCTCCATTTTTTATGCTCAAAGAAACTTATTGTTGCAACATATCATATTAACGTTTTTTCTATTTTTAGTTGAAAGAGTTGAAGGATAAATTACCACCTGAAGTATCTGAGAGTGAAGCTTTCGAATCCATTAACTCTCAAGCTGAAGCTTATCTAACTGCAAACGAAGAATCAGAAACACCTTTACTTACAACTTCGACACTTGATCAACAAGAAACATCTCATTCTGGAAACACACAAGATCAAAAGATCGATGAACAAGTATCATCGAACTCAAGTATAGCCGAGAGATCGAACTCATTGAAGCCAGTAACAACAGAATCTTCATCATCATCAAGAACAGGTGGAAAGGAAAGTAAAGAACAGTTTGAATCGGGCGTTTACGTGACCTTTGTGGTGGACATGAATGGAAACAAGATCTTCCGACGAGTCAAGTTCAGGTAACATATAGATGAGATTTGTTTTATGTATGGATTTATAAACCATATCCAATAACTTATTCTTTTTGTAGTAAAAAGAGATTTGATGAGCATCAAGCAGAAGATTGGTGGACGAAAAACAAAGATAGGTTGCTTAAGTGGTATAGTCAGAATTCATCATCATCATCACCAAAGCCAACGGCTTCTGATTCACCTATTGCTCCTCCACCACCATCCGAACCAACGTCTGAACCACTGTCCGATCCATCAGTCCCTGATGAGAAGAGCAATGAGACAGAGCCAGATTCTGAAGTCTAACCATGTGTGTAAGTTCTGATTTTTGTTTTTTTCCATGTGAAGAATCTGAGTTTTTTTTCTTAAGAAGTCTGAAAAAAAAAAAGATGTTTCTAAATTGTATTGCCTTATGCAAATATATGAATAGTTATGGAAATAGGATTGTAATTTCTAGGATAATGTAGTTTGTACAACTTTCTTATCTACTTTGACGCTAGTTTTTTGGATTATATCACAATGAGTTGGACAAACCATAAAGCGATTATATAATAAGATCTTGTGTGATGCAAACCAAGATCCTCAAAGAGAGACGGGTTCGTTTTATAATATTTTTTATTCAAGATCCTCAAAGATAAAATATTTGTGAGTGAACTCTATAATAAGATTCAAATTCAATACAAAGAAAGTGAGTTTTGTGACAGTAAACTAAACTCCATAGAAGGATCTCAAATTCATCGTTCTTGTTCTTAGTGTTCTGATAATTTTTACGAACCCAATTTGATTGCCGTTAATCTCCTATCTACACATTCCAACTAAATTAATGTTCTTGTGAAAAAAAGAATTTAGAAATGCATGGTGCATCAACAAATATATGTCAAACTGATCCGACTGCAAAACCGACCTGTTTGCGAACCACCCGAGGAAAATGTGGATTTTGACCCGGCCCAATATTAAACCAAATCTTGACCCAATTCAAAACCAAATCCAAATTAAACCCTACATGATTGAACTGAAGTTTTACCTACAACCCTTAAGCTACGAAATCAAACCACATAAACTCAAATCCCCACAAAACCCAAGTACCCAGCAAAACCCAAGTATGCATACAAATTTGAAAGCTCATATGATATAAAACTGTGAATAGCTCACTTTCGAGCTTGAAGTCTTCTTCCTCTGAAATTGACCTGTCTTTCTTCAAACTTCTTTGCCAAGGAAAACAAAAAAAAACATATATATATATATATATATATATATATATTCCATTGTGCAACTTTCCTCTGATCGTGAGAAAAGATGGGGCAAAAGCAATCGAAAGAGAAATTGTTGTATAAGCAAGTGAGTTGCGGCAACGTCGAAAGGATTCGAGCTCTTCGTCAAGAGGGTGCAGGTCTCGAGGTTAACTTTTCTTTTCTCCTTTTAATTCGGTTTCTTGCTGCTGAATTTAGGGTTTTACAGGGGACAGTCGTTTTTTTTATTTTCCTGTTTTCCGTAATTTTGTTTTGTCGCAGTGGATGGATAAAGAAGGGAAAACGCCCTTGATCTTGGCTTGCACGAAGGCTGAGCTATATGATGTCGCGCAAACTTTGATCGAGCTAGGCGCCAATGTTAATGCCTATCGTCGTGGTACTCGAATATTCTTTTCTTTCTTTCTTTCTTTTTTTGGTTGTCCAAATCGGAAATTTTGTCCTCTGTTCTACGTTAAGTAAGCTTCAGTAGCTAGCTCAATCATGTTAGGACACAACGACATGAATGCTTTGATATTCAATCTGCATCTAGACAATGTGTTTGGAGTTTGAGATCCTCTCTTGATATTGTTAAGAGGCTCTAACATCGTGGTTTTTGGTGTGTTTTTTTGGGAATTATGCCTTGATCTTAGAGATGATTACCATATCAGGTATAAGTGTTGAGTTTTGTAATGTGATTCAGCTAAATGTGCTCGTGTTTTTACTCTTGTCGGTATCAGCTCCCTATGCCGCGGCTTTTATGTACCATGCCCAGACTCCTCTGTACCATGCTGCGACAAGAGGTCTCGAGAACACTGTTAATTAGACATGTATATATATATATTAGATTATTAAATTTTAATTTATAATTTCAGTTTAAAAAATTAATTATAAATTACATGTTTTTAAACTTGGTTTTAGATTTTAGATATTATGCAAGAAGATCTTATGCAAAAAAAATGATTAGACATGTCGTAGGGGTGTCAAAATGGGTCAAATGGGTCAACCCAACCCATAACCCAAATGGGTTGAAAGTAAATGGGTCATGGGTCAACCCAACCCATTTAATAAATGGATTGGGTTGACTCATGACCCATTAACTAGATGGGTTAATGGTTGATCCATAAACCCATCAATTTTTTAAAAAAATTTAGAATTGTAATTTAAAAGTTGTAATATGAGTTTTAATGAAAAAAATTAATGGTTCATAGTTGACCCAACCTAGTAGACCCCTTAATCTATTAACCCATTAAATTGTTAACCCATTTATCCATTAACCCATTTATATGTTGACCCACTAACCCATTGAGTCAAAATTAAACAGTTCATTTGGGTTAATGGGTCAAATTGGGTTGGATCAACCCATGGGTTTTGACCCATTTTGACACTCCTACCGTCACATGTGTATATATATATTAGATTATTAAATTTTAATTTATAGTTTCAGTTTAAGAAATTAATATTTTACTTTAAAATGAATATTTTGTAAAAATTATATCTACAACTACAAATCATAAAATAAAATTTAAATAAACGTACACCAATTACTTTTTCACATATTTAAAAAAGGGTGAATATTATAAAACTAATAAAAATTACAAAAATTAGAAACTAGGCTGATATATTTCCAATTTAATGACAATTTAAGTATTAAAAATGATTCAATATTAATATTATTCGATTATATTGTAAACGAGTTGTCGGGTTGAGGTTAAATTTATTGTGAGTGATGTTTATTTTTGATCTTTCTGTCAAACATTCAAAACATTTAACTGTGAGACGAGTTAAAAATATGATTTAACATATTTTATTTATGAAACCATTACAAAGAAACTTTGAATACTATAAGATGGATAAAAAGAATTGATCAACAAATTTTGATTATAAACACATTGAAAATAAATTTAAACCAATATGAAATGATACATATAAATTTGAAATTATAAGAAAATATTATATATATAATTAACATTTTAATTATGAGAACATTAAAACAAAATGTTATAGATTAACGCAAAATAGATTAAACTTACATTATATAACTTTGACAATGAGTATTATAGTAAAATAAGATATCATAACACTACTTTAATATCATGACTAGATGATAGCCCGCACCATGTGCAGGTATAATATTTGGTATATAATTGATTATTATATAAATTGTTACCATGGTATCATAGTAGTAAGTTTTTTATGGCTAATATACTATCTGTATTTAATCTAATAAACAATATTAATATATCATCAAATATAATATAAATTTTATTAAAATAAAAATACTTATAATATTATAATTTCATAAATTTAAAATAATTTTAATATTTTCACAATTTATCAAGTAACTAATACTTGGATTTCCATCAAACAAAAGTACATAAATATTTGGATAATCAGTTTAATAACGTAGTTTAAATAAAGCTTTATTAAATCAAATAAAAACTTTCAATTTTGGCGTCTATTAAATACTTCATATATGTAATTCAAAATTCTGAGTAATTTTAATTATTTATAAGAAATATACATGTCATCCTTTCATTTTGTAGTCCATGTGGGACAAAACTTGTATTTATATAATTCCTAAAATTTAAATGTCACACAAGCCATTAAATCTCTTAATTATATGTCTTTAAATGTTTGAATTTATTGATACCATAAAAATAGAGAAAAAATCTGAGAGAATATCTAAATTTCCATATATTAAAAAATGTATTATTTTTTTGTTGACGTGTCTGAATGTAAATATTTTATTGGTTAATTTCTCATAAAATTACTCTGAGTGAGACACGTGGCTGAATTTTCTCTCTCTGTCTTCTCATTAATATATAGGGGATATCGCACTATAGGCCTGGCCGTTCGGATATCCGTTCGGGTTCGGATCGGATTTTTCGGATTTTCGAATTTTCGGATCTACAGATATAAAATCCATTCGGGTATTTTAGAATTTCGGATCGGGTTCGGTTCGGATCCATCCAGATTCGGATCGGATTCGGATACCCGAATTTATACATAAAAATGAAATTAATAAATTTAAATAAAAAATTAGTAAAATTTTGACAAATATAGCTAAAACTTTTCGAACATTTTACATATTTTTGATATTTTAGTCTAAAATTAATTCATATATTCGGATTTATAATTGTAATTTTTGATAAATAGGTTATATTAACTCTAAATATAATTAATATTTCAGATATATGTTTATATTTCGGATATTTCGGATACCCATTCGGATTTCGGTTCGGATCGGGTTCGGAGTCGGATTTTCGGATATAGAATTTTAGGATCCATTCGGATATTTTATCAATTCGGGTTCGGATTCGGATCAGATTTTTCGGATCGGATTCGGTTCGGTAATTCGGATTCGGGTAATATGCCCAGGCCTATCGCACTATAATATGGGCTACTAACATGATCCGAGTAAAATAATTTTTGACGAAAATTAACACATAAAATTTTGACTTTGTATTAAAAACATAAAACAAAAATAAATTAAAAATATAATTCGTCTTCAACTCTAGTTAAAATTTAATAAACTATTTAATTTATCTATACCTCAAACTTTCTCATTTACAAATATTTTTGTCCAGAAAAAACTTGATATCAGAAAAATAAATTAAAAAAACAAGTAAATTTCATAATTAAATTCATCCCGGGCGGGTTTGAATCTAGTTGAGAGATTAAAGCGAGGGATGATGTGTTAATCTCACCAATCTCCTTGGCTGTAAAGGTTCATAATCACCAAAAATAATCAGAGTGTTCAAATTTGGAAGTTCCTGTAATATAGGGAGTAGTTTACAAAATTCTATAACAATGTCCAAAACAACTCCACTGTGAGTAGCTTTAACTTTTTAGTGTGAAGTCTTCTTGCTCTGCATTGACCTGCCTTTCTTCGAAATCTTATTTGCTAAGGAACAAAACATAAACAAACAAACTTTTCTCTGATAGCTGAGAAAAGATGGAGCAAAAGGAATCGAAAGGGGAATTGCTGTATAAGCAAGCGAAGGCCGGCAACGTCGAAATGGTCCGTGCTCTTCATCGAGACGGTGCAGACCTCGAGGTTCTTCTCAAACTCTTCTCTTCCATCTGTTTGATGCTGTTCCATTGCTCGTAATTAGGGTTCTTACAGGACACAGTCGTTTTTTTGGTAATCTTGATTTGTGTGTTTCGATATCGTAGTGGAAGGATAAAGAAGGAAACACGCCGTTGGTGATGGCTTGCATGGAGGCAAATCGATATGATGTCGCGCAAGCTTTAATCGAGTTGGGCGCCAATGTTAACGCTCGTCTTCCCGGTCATTAAAGATTCTTCTTCCTTTTTTTACTTTCTCAAAACTGGTTATTACATCTTTCTTGTTTTGTGTTTTTGGCCCAAATTGGAGATTTTGTTGTCTGTTCCAAGTTAGTAAGTAATTGAGCATCAGTAGCTAACTCAATCTCATGTTAGGACCCGGTGCATGACATGAATGCTTTTGATATTCAAGCTGCATCTAGTCAATGTGTTTGGAGTTTGAGATCCTCTTGATTCTGTTAACGAGGCTCCAAGATCCTGGTTTTCGTTTTTGGAACCATGATATATGTGATCTTAGAAATGCTTACCATCAGAGAGAAGTTTTAGTTGTTTGGAATGTAATTCAGCTAATATGGTCATTTTTTTTATTCTTGTTGGCATCAGTTCCCTTTTTCGGGACTCCTCTGTACCATGCTTCAAAAAGAGGTCTCGAGAACACTGTTAAGTTACTTCTGTCGAGTGGTGGTAAGTTTTTGTCCACTCTTACAACTTGAATGAATGTGACTTTAGTTTATACTGATGGAATCCTTATCTCAATCTCATATGGCATTATATATCTGTTTTTTTTCTTCAGCAAATTATGACATTCACACACCACTTCGATGGGCTAGAGTCTGTAGGTTCACCAATGTCGTACGTGCAATTGAGGTATGTTTTGTAATACCTTCTTCTTTTTTTCATTCCTTGTAAACTGACTTGCGAATGATATGATTACTCTTTGGATTCTGTAGAGTCACATCTGCTTGTTCTCTGGTTGGATGCGTGAATTTTACGGCCCTAACATTCTTGATAAATTTGCTCCTCAGCTTCTTTCAACAAGAGTGTGAGTACTCATTGAACTTCACCCTTAATGTGCTAGGAAAACTCGTCTCTTTTTTCTCCTGAATTCTGAGTATTTCAATTTCTTTTTGCACAAGATTATATATGAATCTTCTCTAAAGCTTATGATTTGCAGATGGGTTGTCATCGTACCAGCTAATTCAACTTACCCTGTGCCTCACAAGTTTGAGCTGGCTGTGTATGATAGTCTGCAGGTACGATGATCAACAGATTAGTATTTGTTTAACTTTCAATGTGTTTAAGTCATTTATATTTTGGTTTATCTGGCAATGAAACTGGTATGATGTAATCAGCATGCATATCCACGGGTATTAATGGCTTTGCGGAATCCAAACTTGGAAGAACCAGAAGCGATGCACCCTAATACTTCAGTGACGATTGTTGATGTTGACATATATAACACCAAAAGTAATTTCCCAACACGTTTATATGTTGTTTACATGCAAACCTCTAAGTTTTGTGTTGATTGGATATTATTCTGAGTCTGCGCCTACCACAGGAGACATAGGCTTCAAGTAGTTAGGCATAAAGTATATACACTGTTTAGTTGCTGGCAACTTTTCTTAGCTTGTATCAAAAAGTTTCTACCTCCATGTTTCAGCTTGCTAAGAAAGTGTATAAATCTATGTCTGTTGCATTTTTAAGACTCTGTTTCAATGAATTCGGAAACATGTGAGTTTGTCTTCTTTTTCTTGCAGAAAAAATTCTGAAACTTGCACCTTCGATAGAAGAGGGCAGACAACAGCTGAAGTGGTTTTGTGATGCATGTAAAGGAATTCCACAGGTAATGTCAAAAACATCAGAGTTCTTCCTTCTTTGTTTAACAACTCTCATGGAATAAAAAATATACAGCCATTGCATCCCCAAGTCTTTCTCCGAACAGCACCGTCTGCTCCTCCATTGGAGGATGATGAATCATCAGCCGTAGAGGAAGGTCCGATGCATTACCCATTAAGCGATTCAACAATACATGGCGATGTCACACCAGCTTCAAGAGATGGTGGTGAAAATACAGAGGAAGGGAGCTCTGGACAGTGTGTGATATGTGTGGATGCTCCATCCGATGTGATTTGTGTCCCGTGTGGACATGTCGCAGGATGCATGTCTTGCTTGACCGAGATCAAATCCAAGGGATGGGGATGTCCGGTCTGTCGGGCCAAGATCGATTTGATTAATAAGGTGTACCGTGTCTGAAGTATAACAGGTACAACTCCATGAGATCGATCGCACCTTCTTCATTGTGTTTTCAGACTATTTAAGTTTCAAAACTTTTGAAACTAGCTATATCAGATCTATCGCTTGACCAGAATCAATGCCCTATGTATTTTTGTGTTAAAAAAAAAGGTAAGACATCTTATATAATGTGGAAGGGTTTCTTCCTAGCATGGTTTCGTTATTATGAGTTTGACAATACTTTGGTTATGTTAGATTCCAATGTGACACATTTTGGTTTCAGGTGATATTATTGGGAAACTTGGTTACGCCTGTGTTTTTTGTTTCTTAGTCTTCTGAACACTAACAACAAACGAACATGAAAGTAGAAGGTTACAAACGACATAGTTCCTAAACAAAACAGCATAAACAGTTACAAATCACATGCTTGGCTCTTTCCTTTTGCGTCCACCAAGAGGTGTACATTTTTTTATTGGAGCCAAACTTGGAACATAACTGAGAAGAATTGGCTGAGATGATGGATTGATTGTAGAATCTCGACCCAGAGGATCCACTTTAGTGTTTCTTTCCTGACCCACAATGTGTAAGATTTTGTTGTGCTCCCGAGGTTGATCATTGCAAAACACTAGAGCTTTGTTCTGCTCGTCAGCCAAGAAACTCGACCCCTGAATATAAACCTGGCAAGAGACTTTCACCGTTAGGAACTGGCTCCACGACATGACTGGTCCGGGACTATTTGCCACCCAACAAGTCGTGTATGATTCATGTAAGTAACTTGGTAGATCATAAGTGCAAAAATTGCCCAACAGAAAAAGTTTCTCTTCTCTAAAGACAGACAAAGCCCATGTAGTATACGGAGAAGGACTACTAGGAAGAGACAGGCTTTGGAACATCTCTGTCGAAAAATCAAAACTAAGTAAGAAGTCAGTACGTGGATTCCTTGCTTGAGTAGCAATCCAAAAAGTATTTCCCTTCACAGACATGCCACGACGATGCAGTGCTAAAAACCAATCACTAGCCACGCCAAGAACTCTCCACGAGTCAGAGGCCAAGTCATAAACCTCGTACTTGTTGTTGATCGGTAGCATCGCTTGACGATCCACCCTCAAGACTTTGTACTGCTTGCAGGATGATCTGTTGTCGTAACCGAGAGCATAGTAGTCTGATCCCTTGTAGCTGTCTCTGGGCTTTATCCACTTGGTTTCCCCAGAACATGGGTTCCAAACAACGAGTCTGTTCTCCTTTGTGGTGCATAGCAACAAGCCGTCGCAGTGAAAGACGTCACGTATATCGACTTCTTGTGAAGGATTAAAAGAAGGATCTTTAAAGCTGAATTGATATGCGACCTTCACGTTCACATATGGAGCGACCTTGTCGTTAATATTATGGAGATTGATCCTTACTAAGAAAACCCTAGAATCAATCAACATGATACTCAAAGACTCCTCCTTTCGTGCACAAGCTGAGTGTTTCTCAGCAAAGCTCCTAGATTTCAGTAGAGTGTTCCATTGTTTCGATGTTGTTCGAAATTGTAACAGAGATTTAGCTGGAACCCTGAAGAGAACTTCCTCTACCAAATCCCCCGGAAGGTTTCTCCACTCCATAGAGACTGTGTGATTGAATGACTTTAGTGAGAAAGACCTAATCCCTAATACGTTTTCAGGGAGGCTTCAACGGTTAGGAGATTGAGGATTTTGATGGAAGTCGAAGAGAGATCAAGATGAAACAAAGAGGCACGCCGTTAAAAAACAAGCACGATTAGTTTGTCTGGTTTGATTGGTTAGGGTTAATTGGGATTTCTTTGGTATTATTGGGCTTCTTTGGTTTAAGTTAACTTCGTTTTTTTTTTTTTTTTTCTCAGTTCTCATTTAACTTCCTTTTTTTTCGTAAGAAAAAAGTTACATTCGTCTTCTGAATTATGATCTAATCTAGGTTACATTCGTCGATTCTAAGTTACGTTCGTCTAATCTAACTTCTGAAACCAGAAGAAGTGGTATGATCTAATCTAAGTTACATTCGTCTTCTCAGTTCTCATTTAACTTCCTTTTTTCTTTCTTTTGATAGAGAGAAGTGCATTCAGTAGCTAAACCAGTGCAATCTCCAAGACCATTCAAGATTGCGTAGAGAAAGATCAGCAAGATTCTTCATTTTGAAGGAACTTAGAAGAATAAATTAGATAAATGCTAGATTGATAAAAACTTATCTTCAGCTGAAGTCTATCCATCAACAATCTCCTCCAAGATGAGATATTGCAGGGAGATCGAATACTTGACACTTTTATCCGATGAGCCATTACTTCTCAATAGAAACGATCCATCACCATGACCTTCATCAACATTCAATGGATTGTTTACAAATCTCGGAGTTTGCAAAACGTTGTCATGTTTCTTATTTGAATCGGTGGGGGAAAAAAAGAAGAAAAACAAAAACCTTTTACTGTAAAGATTGTTGGGATCCATCGTTTGTAGATGAACAATGACCTCGGGGAGTCTCCAGGATTTGTCTCTGATAAGACAAGTTCGCAAGGAGCTTTCTTGCTGAAACAGACACCGTTACTCACACATTAGTCCAAAAGAAAAACCTTTTCTCCATTTCTTACTGCAAAGAAAAAGTTGACTCACTTGGCATCGGATATAGCATTGTGGCATAGAGCAAGAGTCCGCACCATCGCCATGTCTCTAGCCCGTGAGTTCATTAGAGTCCTGTTTCTTATTGAAGAACTCACTCAGACAACAACAACAAGAAAACACAAGAATGTGTGGTTCCTTGACCAAAAGTTAACTTGACAAAATCTTGAAAACGAGCTTACGAGTGGGAGAAGTAGTCACCAAAATCATCGATAACAACTGTAGCTGGAGAATTAATATGAAGATGAAACGCAGCAAAGTACTTCCTGATTCCTTCATCATCATCCACATACCTTTCAAAGGCCAATCTTTTAACTGAATCATCATTCGCTAAAGTAAATTATATTTCAAAATTGGTGTAGTTTCTTTCTTACTTCATCTGAATCCGATTGAATACATCTGATGAAGGATCGATTCCCTGAGAAAAAATATTCAAGAGTCAAGATTTCATCAAAACCCCCAAAACAAAGCTCAAACACAGCACGATGGATGCGTAAAGGGTTACCTGAGAGAGAAACGGAGGGTTGGCTTCGATTCTTTTCCGGTGACAGATGAAGACGACGTGATTGGTTTCAGAAGCAGTCGCTACATTGAGTGCGAATTGGAAGAGCAGAGAGGTTTTCCCTCTGTGGACAAAACAATGAATCACGGAGAGAGACAATGAAAGAGAATATAAGTAATATGGGAAATTTACGAGGTAATCGGGCCGGAGAGGAGAGTGAGGTTTTCCCGCCGGAGATTCCCGCCGCCGTCGGAGCTTAGTTTCGTCGGGAAGAATCTCGCCGTCATTTGGTTTGAGACAGCTCCTCCTACTCATCGATCGATCGCATGGATGATCCGCAAACTTCGGGTCGGTTTGGTTTTCGGAATTTGAAATTTCGGTTTGGTATAAAATGTCGCGGAATTTAACAGAATGAAAAAAAGACCTTCGTTCTGTTGTTCAATTCGGACATTGCAAATTCCGGTTCGGTTATAGGTAACAATGATATCGAACCAACAACCAGGATTTGTAATTTTTATACAATTTTTTATTTTTATTTAAGCATCTGGGTTTTCATTCCCGAGTTGTATGTTTTCAAGGGCTGGAAATTTCAAATTTCTTTAAGAGAATAAATAAAATCTAAATAGTAAATTACCTACCAATCAAAGTAGTTCGGATTATATGAAGTAAAAGAGAAAAAGAACAAACAAAGAACCACACTTTACCATAAAATTCAGAGAAGTACCATAGACCACTAACAAGATTACAATTTACAAGACTACTTCTGTAGGAAGCTCATTTTAGGGACCTTGTGAACCAATCAACATGCGTGCTTTGCATATCTAGATTTGGAAAGTACGCGTAGGAAACTCATTGCTTTAGTCTTTGGATATGGGTGTCTCGCGCAGGGAAAGTTAGCGAGCACATAGATGTGTTTGTAGTTCTATATGGCACTTAATCTAATAAACCCTGGTAATTTGGTTAGTCACAATCTGAATTCTCTTTAGGAACACCCTATGCTTAACTCTTCCTCCAATTGATTTTATATCAAAATTTAATTTCAGTCTTTACTTAGTTGTAAATACAATTTGATCTGTTTAGCTAAGTCCAAATTTAGAAACCCTTGTGTCTAACTAGTTCATGTGGATCTCGACCCCTTAATCACACTACAACTGCATCGTTGTGCACTTGCAGATTGTTTAGGGTAAAACTTATCTCGCACCAGTAATGTGAGTGTGGAGCTGTTATTCAATGACAAGAACTTATTAGATCTGAAGATAATGATGGGGGCTTGGACTTTTGTGTGAAATGGTGTGGGCGCTAAAAGACTGGAGTGGCAAGGTTCTTATTCATAGTAGAAAAATCTGCAGAGTAGAATCTTTGGAGGAAGCTCTGTTCTAGGCGACCCTTTGGGCAGCAAAAAGCATGATCTCACATAAGAAAAAATAGGTAATATTTGAGGTGGATGCTCCCAACTTGGAAAAAGCGATCCTAAAGCCTAAAGAGTGGCCGGCCTATACTAGACATGCATCAAATTCCTAGCCTCCATAAGAAACATCTCCAAATGGTATATTGAGGTTGAAGATAAAAAGATCAACAGAGGCACAAATTTGACAGCTCAAAGCGTCCTCAAACATGACTTCCGCTATAATTATGTAGTATCATGTGCCTTACATGCTCAACCAAATGGATGAAATGTTCTTGATTTTGTCTTGTGTTTAACCCTTGGGGTATCATATTGTCTAATTTAGGCCTCGGCCCATGTTGTTTGCTATTTTGCCTCGAGAGCCCATGGGGTTGTTGTAAACCCCAAACCTTGGTATTACTAAAAAGAACCCGGAAGAAGGTATTATTCAATAACGTAAATGCAAAAAAAAAAAAAAAAAAGTTAGCCTGACGTAGGGCTGGGACGGATCCGGATATCCGGGTTTTTTTGAGGTATCCGGATCCGGATCCGGATCCGGCCGGATCCATATTTTCATTATCCGGATCCGGATTCAGGGCTTCCGGATATCCGGGTTTCGGATATCCGCCTAAATATCAAGATATCCGCGGATATCCGGATCCGTTAAAAATATATATTAATTTAAAAATAATATTAAATTAATTATTTATATACATTTAAAATAAATATATAATATAAGAAAATATAATATAATATTAAAAATAATATTGGAATATTAGAAAAGTAATTTTAAATTTATTTTTATGTATAAATGTTAATATATTTAAAATTTTACTAATAAAATAAAAAAATATAATATTTTTAAAGGATACGGATCCGGATCCGGATATCCGGACTTGAAAAATTTGATATCCGGATCCGGATCCGGCTTAGACGGATCTCAAGTTTTATTATCCGGATCCGGATCCGGCCCTCCGGATATCCGGATTTTCGGAGCGGATACGGAGCGGATCCCGGATCCGGATCCGGATCCCGGATAATATTCCCAGGGCTAGCCTGACGTAGTGGCTGTTGTCTGAATATTACAGATGCAAATCAATTAACTTGTATCTAATACGTTTAATTTACTCAGTGAATAAAGAATATAGATACAACATATTACAATTGAAAGTTTTCTTGAAATTTATCTTCTTTGTTGATTTGATTGAAGGATTCATTTGATAGAGGTTTGCATATGCAATCTCCTAAGACAAATTTTTGCTCCAACGGTGGGGTAAGTTGCTTCATAAGGTGTCTATCTTCGAGGATGCAACTATCGATCTCTAAATTGGCACATTAAATAAATCCTAGCAAATTCTACTCTGAGATTATTAAAATTTGTTTATCCAAAGTGACTTAAAATCATAGGTAAGAGTAATGGGGCCCTTCTCGAATGAGCGGACAGGAACGACAAGGGCTAAGTACTGGATCACGGGCCTGACGACAAAAGACACCTGGGGGTGTGGGTGACGAAGCCCCCGCGGTACGGTACATCTAAAGTTGGTTTAGAGTTTTTTCTTTTCTGTGTTGTATCGGGTATTTGGGATTTATAAAAAGGATCTAAGGGTTTGTAAATTGTATCCACACATTAATAAAAGAAACCCTAAACAATGGGTCTTTGTCCCAATATCGTTTTTCTCTAAGTTTTCTTCGCAAATCGGTCGTTCTTCAGGTTAAACTTGATACTTACATAAATCAAGGACTGGTTTTATAATTTTCATAAGAAAAGGTGTGTCTAAGTAAATAAACAACATAGTACCTCAACGTTCCACCCTAGGCTCGGGTTTCGAAGCCAAACTATCTTATTTTTTTAATTAAAGGGGAACGGGAAATTGTATCTACGTGAGCCACTTCTTCCCCCGACAAATCTTTAAGGGCCGACCAAAATTGTATGTTTTCGCAGAAGCTGATTTGGGATCAAATTTTGTAATCTTCGTCGAGCCACATTCTTCCCGACAAATCCGTAGCGCTTATTATGGATGGCTTCTCGCAGAAGCCGATCGGTATCAAATTCTTCGGAATCTCGACACTTACATCAGATCATCTAAGTGTGTTACCGAAAGGCTATGGGTCTTGGAAAACGACGCTATGGTATATCTTTCTCTAACTTATATCCAAGGATTTCTCAAGATATTTGATGTTGTTTTGTTGAGTTCGATTGAGCACAAAAAGAGGGATCCATCGTTAAACTCCATCAAAGTGGAAATTGATATTGAGGGTGTTGAGATCAAGATCTGGAATAATGGTTGTTGAATTCCCGTGTTGATAAACCAAGAAGAGAGCAAATATCTTCCCAAGTTCTATACAGTAAATCAGTGTCAGTGCATATTTTTGGACTGCCTTAAGCGAGTTCAAAAACTGTGCATTTTTTGTTAAAGACCATAAAATGATAAGAATATTAAAAAATATGTTAAAGTTTCATAAGATTATCCAACTTCATAAAATGTTTATGTAAAAAAAAGTTTATTATTGAAATATAACTCTTTTTGCATTTTTTCCACCATAATCAATTACTAAATCTCTGCTGTTTATACTAGGATGTAGACACTTCATCACAATTCGATTTTAGGGTGAAGATGACCACAACGAACATGCAAATTGCTGAGGGAAAGGGCATCAACGCAACGTTCCGGCTAGAGTCAAAAATACGTTACTCAAATATGGTACTACAACTTGAAGGTGGCGTGACAAAGGCTTACAAGACTCCAAAAGAAAGCAAGTATTTTCAATTGTGTTTTTTTTCTGATCAGATTTACTAGTTTTTATTCATTTAAAAGTCTTCAACACCTGTCCCACTATCGAGTATAATAGAAAAGAGATCTGTCCAGAAAACCGTATTCGTATATTGAGAACGTTAAATCCATAGAGAATTGATCACGTTTATCTTTTAGAAACGGAGGGAGTAATACATAATTTCATGATATATTAGTAGTATTCATAAATCGTAATAGTTTTTTTTTGTTTTGTTTTTTTGTTAATAGTAGTATTCACTACTCTAATCACACAAAAAAAAAGATTGATGATCCAGTTTGGTTTTCAGAATTTGAAATTTCGGTTTGGTAATAATGTCGCAGAATTAAAGGGTGAGTTACTATAATGACATAAAATTATATTAGAATTATTAGAATGACACTAATCTTTCTAAAATTACTAAATTGTTTTTGATACCTAATTTACCTTTTTTTCTTTGATACCAAAAACCTAATTACGAAAATTGCCATTAATTTTTACCAAAAAAATCGAAATTTTTACCACAGTAAAAAAGTTGGGTGAAAATTCTCTAAATAAATCTGCCATGCTTGAAGTGACAGATTTGTTTAGATGGCAGATATTTTAGCGAATGACAGATTTTTTTTAACAGTTTTATTTAAATACGACAGTTTTTTTAATTACTTGATGGCAGACTAACAGTCCAGCGGTAGTTTTTTCGAATTACTTGATGACAGCTTTATTGAGTAATGACAGTTTTAATATTTGAGTGACAGTTTTATTTTTCCGAACGACAGTTTATTTTTTTGAACGATAGTTTTTTTTTATTTAATAGGTTTTTGACTCAGTTGCAACAGATTTTCTCAAGGGCGACAGAGTTTTTAAGTTTCTCAAAAATTTACGTTATGACAGGTTTATTTGACACGACAGGGTTTTCTAACGACATAGCAGAGTTTTTAAGATTTTCAATAAATCTATCAAATTATTTAATTACGAGATTAACAAATATGTTACGACAGTTTTATTTTACGTTGTAGCAGATTTAATTTTGTTAGTAGATTTTTCGTGTTATTATGGCAGGTTTTTGTACACATGTTATGACAGATTTATTTATTACTAAATTGACTCTTTCTCAATAATATATGTTACGACAGGTTTTTTACGACAGTTTTTTACCAAATTTGATCATATATTTCACAAAATTTAACATTTTTTTATTTTTTTACTGTGGTTCCTTAATTTGAGGAACTGATTTATTTTTGAAATTTGAAATTTGTTTTTCTTTATGGTAAGGAATTAAATATTCGGTTTCCTTAATTAATGGTGACCAAAAAATCGTTTTTAATTTATTTCCTTATTCATAAAAAAAATCATTTTTAAATAAATTTGTGTTTCATAATCTTTATATAAGGTAATTGAAAATTCATTTTAATTCCCTTTCATTTGATTTCCCTATTTAAAATAAATATTTAAATTATTTTAAAATATAAACAATTTTGTAATATTTGTTTTCCCTTCTTTGAGAAACTGATTTAAATTTTAAAAATTAGTTTTCCTAAAATTTTGGTTAAAAAAGAACATATATATCCTTTTTTCTCCTTATTTTCACATAAATATTTAGTATTTTATTATCATTAATAATTAGTGTTTCTTTAAACGTTGTTTTCTTTTTTTTTTCTTCCTACGCCACAGACCTCCATGGTTTTCACGATAAAAAGAAAAAACAAAACAGAAAATGTATCCAAAAAACTGTATCTGCCTCCGCTGTTTAGACAACCGCCTGGACAACCAAAGAAGTCTCGTATAAAATCTGGATTGGAAGTAGCATTGGAAAGAAGAAACCTCGTAAGCCTCATGCATGTTCCAAGTGTCACCAACCTAGACATAACCGTGCGACGTGCCCAGTTTAATTCTGTACTTTTTGTGATTTTATCCTGAAGTTTATAGTTTTTTAGTTTGGTTTTTGAACTTGTCGTACAAACATATGTATTTGATGTTTCATCTTTTTATGAGTACTCTTTTCCTTTTCCTTATAACCAATTGCTGAAAACTATGAAAGTGGAAAGACATTCTAAACGCAGAGGGTGATGAGATTTACGTAAAGGTCATAAACAAATAAAAAACACTTATATGTTTAGCACGAGTTACTTTCCACAGAAGTAGTTCGATTCCGCTCCTGTAATCACTTTTTTTTTTAATTTACAAACAGTGCTCGTTCCTCTGTTTTCCTCTCTTATTCTCCTCTCACTCTTGCTTATGACACTTGTCGCAGTTGATGCCATGAAGATTTTCGTTAACGGCAGGGAGTATAAAAAAGTCACGTGAGTCCATTTCAACTAGACTTGCAAAGATTTGGTTGCAGGGAATTGTAAAAAGGTAAGATAATATCCATCGCTAGCTTAAGTCAAAATATTACACAGTTCTACTACTATACTACTAATCTACTTTCAGATTGAATGGAGGGTTTCACTCAAAAGTCCTCGTCAATCTTGAATCCGTAGTTCTTATTTCCATCTTGGAGGCTTGACATCACCGATGCCTTCTGATACTCTCCCACTCTCTTCTCAGAAAAGTTTTGTCTTTCCTCTGCAAATTTGTCATAAAAAATTACCAAAACCACACTTAAACCAATGAAGATAACACTGTTCTTGGATCAGGTTTACATGTCTTAAGTTTGAGAAAAACTTAGAGACTACTACTTACTGCAGAGATATGAACTCCATCCAGTCAAATGGATTTTCTGCTTTGTATCTCCTTTCACATCCCAAGGTAACCTACAGAGACAAATCCGTGAGTTTGAAACAAAATGCCGTGAACAAGAGGGAGAACATTAATTCCTCGATCAAGAACAGAGAGTTTCCCCACTAGTATAACGAAACAGTTATGGTTTTGACCCCAAACCAACAGAAAACAAAAACAAAAAGTTATTTACTTCCTCGATCGAAGTACAAGATGACACCAAGAAACGTAAAGGATAAACCAAAACCAATGAGTCCTAACCCAACTTCTGCAAAAGTTGAAGATATGGATGCCGTAAGACAGAAAAATGATTTTCACAGAACATATACATTACAAGTTTGTGCATTCTATTACTGACTTAATTCATACTTAAAAGAGATATAACAGCTTAACAAAGTCAAAGCTACTCCAATCTCTCCCTTGACGTGTCCAGTGGTGTTAAACTGTTAATCAGACAGGAATATAAAAAGTGAAACGAGTTATATCACAGAAAACGCATTGAAATAATGATTGCAGCTAACCAAGAAACAGGTGCTAAAAGAGAGAGATCGTATACAACTCGTATGTGACGAAACAAGTGCTTGCACTGCAAACTTGCAAACACACAAAAATGGTATCAAATAATTACCACAACATCTCAAATTGGAGCTCTAATTCGAATTGAAAACACATAAGAAATACCCATCAAACTAAAATTCCCGAACCCGATTCAGACAAAACAAAGGCATGAAAAAATCCCAGAATTAAAACCTTATTGAGTAAACAAACATAATAGAGAGGTAGAAGTGAGATTCGAACCTGAGAAGTGAAATGTAAATTGCGGCCTTGCAGAGAGAGATCTATGGAGTTTGGACTCGCCAGAAGAGAAAAAACAAGAAGAGATCCGAAGGGAACGAAGAAGAGTGGACGAAAGGATGGATGGAGGAGTTAACGACAGCAATCGGCAGTAGACTCGCCCGAATTTTGGCTCATTCGCCGAGAGAGAATGAGTCGTGAGTGGTGGAGGAGATGGAGAATTTGGGGGCTAGGGTTCCTTTGTTTTTTTTCTTTTATCGGCAGGGTTTTTTTTTCTTAAAACCAAATTAGAAGGGGTATTTTTTTTTTCTTTTGGCATTAGAATATGTTATTTTTAAAAAGTTATTTGAAACTGTTATTTAAATTAATGGTAATTTTCTAAGAATGGCATATTTGTAGATAATATAAGAATGTTGGTTTTTATGTCTTTTACACACAAAATTTATGTTAGATTAGTAAACTTGATTTTCAATATGTTAATATAGTAATTATAGCTCAAATTCATGTCATTCTAGTAATTGCCTCAGAATTAAATCCAATAAAAATAAAAACTTTGGTTCTGTTGTTAAATTAGGATGTTGCAAATTCTGGTTCGGTTAAAGGTAATATCAAACATCGTTGTTCATTCAATTAGTGGAATGAATGAACAATCAACACAATAATAAGGCATGTGCCTCTCCAGAGGCTGACACCTAGGATGTGAGAAGCTTTGTGGAGCTGCCATGTCAATAAATGAAAAAAGTTGACAATCCAATCAAAACATTTGCTTTGTCCACGTCACAAATGAACACCAATCAGAACATTTGCTTTGTACACATCACAAATGAACACTTAACAAAAAAAACAAGGGCCATCGCAGGCCCAACCAAAACGTCCAGCCCGTAACCAGTAGGCCTGTTACTTCGGTTAATTTTTCGGGTTCGGGTCGGATGATTTGGTTTTTCGGGTTTCGACGTATAGAAACCGTTCGGGTTTTTTCTAATTGTCATTCGGGTTTGGTTCGGTTTATTTCGGGTTCGTGTCGGGTTTCAGATTTCATATCAAACCCGATCGGGTTTTACTTCGAGTTCGGTTCGGTTTATTTCGGGTTCGGGTTCAGGGTTTTCGGGTTTTTTCAAAACCAAAGTAACCAATATTAATGAAAAAATCAAAAATAGGGTATTTAGAGTTTGAGTTCGGATATTTTAAGTTCGGGTTCGGTTTATTCGGGTTTCGGCTCGGATTCGGTTCGGTTTATTCGGATTTTGGGTTTGGATAAACTGTAACCGATCGGGGTTTTTAATATATTTTTTCGGGTTGGGTTCGGGTTTCTCGGATCGGGTTCATGTTCGAGTTTCAATTTCAGATAAATGTCTCAGGCCTAAAAACCAGCCAAGTAGGTATCCAAACCCAACGACCGCGGCGTAGCGCGGGTTCGGAACTAGTGATATTAAAGAGAGGAAGATATCGAACCAACAACCAGGATTTGTAGTTTTAATACAAATCTTTTTATTTAAGCATATGCGTTTTCATTCCCATATTGTTGTTTTCAAGAGTTGGAAATTTCTGTAAGAGAATATATAAAACCAAAATAGTAAATTACCTACGAATCAAATTAAACTGGTTCAAATTATATGAAGCAGAAGAAAAAAACCAAACAAAGAACCACACTTAGCTTCACTATGATGAAAAAAAAAAGGTACAGATTACTTGGAACAGGCAGAAAAACGTGCAGTTGCCAGGAGGAGATGCAAGAAGAAAAATGACAAGGATAAGCTCAAGAAAGAGTGATCAATGAACATCTCAAGATTCTCCCCGCTAAAACTTCGTAGCTAGTTAAAGGTCTCTCAAAACAGGAAAGGAAGATTCTCAGTTTTTTTGTGACGAAAGATTTCTCCAGGAGACTTCTTATATCGGTGAAGGAAGACTAAAAGAGCATTATTCTGCCTTCTTTGCCCCATTATGACCTGATTGAAAGAATCATTGGAAGAAAACATGGTAGAAGACGAAGATTCTGTGGCTTGAAAACACGCCATTACTGGTAATTGCTCTCTCTCTCTCTCTGGTTACATATCTTGTTTCTAAATAAAACATATTAATAGTCTTGGCCATGAAAGTATTCGGCTAAAAAGCATTCACTATTACTGTGGAGTTAGTGTAAGTATGAAGAACCAAAAACTCTCTCAATATCTCTTACTAGTTTTCCTTGTTCATATGGTTGTAAGAGCTTGAACAGAATTCCACTGTTTTCTTCAAGCCTAGGACATTTCAGCACACGCTACAGGTTTCTTTTACTTTCTGGCTCAACAGAAGCTTGTTTGTTTCAGCACAAACAATCCACAAAACTCAGCAGCCTTGCTTCACTACCCATAAAAACAGCCTTGCTTCTACAATTCTTTCATGGTCCTCCTTAGAATTTAACCATTACCAACTGAAGAGCTCTGTTTTATCAGCATCTTCTGATGCAGCCATTACTAGTAACTAACTTTTTTCTTTGCTTTAGCTGATCAAATAGTAACAACCATTAAGCTTTGCTTCTGTTACAGAAACCTTCATTTCTGTCCCAAGCTATTCATAACATGCTGCCTAGAGATAGTTTGGGTGTAACATGCTGCAAGAAAACTCTATAAATCGGTGCAAAGAAATAGTTTACATGCTAGCAACACACTTAATCACAGAGCTTAACAGAACAGCTTAAGATGGTTCATAATAGTGATAACCGCATATTTTACCTTGTTTTAACATGCATTTAGTTTAGGTTTTGTTTCCTTTCATGCATTCATTCATCATCTTTTGTCCCTTTTGCATCCATATTAGAAATGCTAGGTTTTAGACTAGGCATTGCATATTTTGCAAGGTTTGGAGTCTTTTTCAGGTCTAAATGGAGCTTGGAGGATCCTTGGAGATTGGTGAATGATGTGAAGATGAGAAACCAAGCATAAGGCCAAGATGACGGAATGTATGGGTCCAAACGAAGGTCTTCCGGTGCGATTCAGCCTCATCACCCTTCATCTAAGTTGAAGAGGATCGAGTTAGCTTTCCAATGGAGTTGGAATCAGGTCATTCCGATCTGTGGTTGAAGAGATATGAAGATTATAGCAACAAGGACTCTTGAAGCAAACTTATCCGAAAAATGTTGACTTTTTGTAGACAACTTTGACCAGACGAAAATTAGGCTTTTCCTATAAATACTCTTGACCTAAAAACATTTCTCTTCATCCTTTCTCTTGCCCCCAAAGCTTGTGCTTTTGTTTCTTCATAGATCTTAGAACAAATCCTTTTGAGATAAGAGATTGGATCATTGTATATACTTTTGGTTTATGTTTTCTTCTTCTTTTAATCTAAGTCTTTCATGTTTTAGTCTTGTTTTCCTTTTGTTCTTGCCTCTTCATTTTCGAAATTTCATGTTCTTGTGTTTTGGAGATCTTGATTTTTGATGAGCAAGGTGTTTCCTTTGATGTTTAAAGATGATTAGGGTGTTTCCTTTGATGTTTAAAGATGATTAGGGTGTTAGATCTTTGATTAGCTCTTCTTATGTGATTATTCTTAATGCTTATTACCTCTTGTTAGAAAAGCTAAATCTTAGGCTTTTTAGTTATGCCCACAAGGTGTTTGCTGAAATGCTTGATAGAAGTTTTGGTTGATGTAATGTCTTGCTTAACTTATGCTTAAGGCTTAGTATAACATTGATGGGAAATTGTCTTTAGATGCTGATTATGCATGAGAGTGTGAGTTAGTATCTGAACCATTGCTTAAGAGATTAGTAAACCTAGCCTAAGAGATTAGATGTCTAGCATGCTTATTAGGCTTTTTGGACCTTGTGATTTAATGCTTGCTTGTCATAGATACAACATTAACCATGGGTTTGAAATGTGATAAGTCAAAGTGATTAGTACCAAGAGATTGGATTAGTCTATATTAGTAGTCCTTGCCTAGAGTTAATACATTGATCTTTGCTTGAAAGCCTTGCTCTTGATTTGGAATCACCTTATTAATCATTAGTCTTGAATCTTTCTTATTTGGATTTCTTGACATAGGTTGTTAGACTTTAAACCCTTTATGTGTAGGCCTAGCTTTGCAAGTTTTCTGCATCTTGAGTGTTCCTTAGCCTTTGGATTGGATTGATAACCTCTTGTACTTCAATGACATGATTTTAGACCTGAGGAATTGAGTCACAAGACATAAAAAAGTCTAGTATCAAATAGCAAGGACCAGTTGTCCACTTCACCTGTATATAAGTTAGCTTTGAACACGGAATCTGTTCCAAGGTCAAACGGATCCCCGTAGTTTCCAAGATGAAGCTGAGTTCTGTAGTCGGGCCCCTACAAAACAAGATGCGAGTGTCAAAATTAAATATAGGTAAAAGAAACAAATATGGTTCATATATTGAAACAAAAATATTGAAGACAGATAGTTCCGCACCTTGTAATCAACGGTGAACTCGCCTTCCGACCTACCTCGTTCATTCGTCAGCTAGCCAGAGAGAAAGAGACAGTAACAATATGGTTATAGATAAAAAAAAGAGACTGAAGAGAGCAGAAGAAATACAATACGAAACTTGTACCAGAGAATAAGTCTTTATGTAAGCAATGGAACGCTATTTGGTTCAAATTATATATATGAAGCAGAAGAAAAAAACCAAACAAACCACACTTAGCTTCACCATAAAACGTTCTCCCCTTCCCTCGGTTTCAGTCAAGTACCATAGACCACTTCTGTATACTATACAAAATTTTATTCAAGCATTGGCAACATGTGGAGTTTTCATTACCAAGTAAAAAAAATGGCTCGGTGCACCAATGTATAATGTATTTGTTCCAAAGGTTCGAAAGTTTTATAAGAGAAAAAATAAAATAAAATTCAAACACCAAGCAAACTGGTTAGATTTATATGAAATGGTTAGAGTTATATGAAGTAAAGAGAGAAACCAAACAAGAAACTGAGACACGGATAGATTTGACGTGGACAGTTACAAGTCACGTTCTTGCTCTACCTCAGGTGCATTCCTTTTGCGTCCTCCACCATGTTGGAATTGAGCCAAACTTGGAACATAATAATGAAGATGTGAGAAAACTCCACCATTATGATCCACTCGTATGTCTTGATCTTCTCCCACAATATGTAAGGCTTTATCGTAGTGCGAGTATTTCTGGCAAAACACGACAACTTTGTTCTGCTCGTCGACCAAGAAACTCTCCCCATGAAAAAACCAATACCCCATTGTTAGGAACTTGCTCCATGGCATGACTGATCCTGTGCTATTTCTCAGTACCCATAACTGTAATTTTTTTGAATTTGCGTCCTCCAAGAAATCTATAACTAACAGAAAAAATTTCTCTTCTCCAAATCACTGATATCCCGGGAAGCATATGAGAAAACGGATGAGGAAGAGGCAGACTTTGAAATCTCTCTATCGAAAAATCAAAACATAGTAAGAAACGATGCTTTTCGTGAGTATTAAAAGCAACCCAATAAGAATTTCCCTTCACAGACACGCCATGATGCTCATGTGGTAGTAATGACCAATCGGCAGAACCAAGAACTCTCCACGAATCAGAGGTAGAGTCATAGATTTCACACTCGTGAAGTTGGTGACTATCCATCCTCAATATTTTGTATTTCTTGCTCTTGTCGTAACCGAGGGCATAGCAGTCAGTTTTCTCGTAGCTGGCTCTAGGTTTAATCCACGTGGTTTCCCCTGAACATGGATTCAAAACCACCAGTCTATTGTTCTCTGTGGCGCATAGCAATAAACCATCGCAGTGAAAGACGTTACGTACATCCACTTGTGAAGCACTAGAAAGAGGATCTTCAAGGTATAACTGAGCTCCAAGATCAACAAAAGGAGCAACGTTGTTGTTGTGTATTGCATGGAGATCGAGTTTCATCAAGTAAACCCTAGAATCCGTCAACATGATAATCAGAGGCTCCTTTGGTGCATTAGCAGAGTGTTTCTTAGCAAAACTTGTACTTTTCGATAGTGCGTTACACTGTTTCGATGTTGATCGAAATCGTGACAGTGATTTAGCCGGAACCCTAGAAAGTATCTCCTCTACCAAATCCTGTGGAAGGCTCATCTTCTCCATAGCTACTCAAAATTTAATAGCTTTCCAAATCAAAACAAAATCTATATTCCCAAGCTACAAGCGACCTAATCACCAATTATGCCGGCGATTTGTTCTTTCTTTTCTGGTTTTTTTTTTTTCAGTAAAGACGCACGAGAGAGAGAGGTGAAGATAAATTTATAAAACTCCCGAAAGGGTCCAATACGATACAGTGTTGATCTGGTCCATTGGGCCTTATTGCCGATTTAGTGAATTTGACCACGGTGTGATTCATAGATAAGAAAATGAAATTATTGAGCACGAGAAAATATGTTTTTCATACTCTATATTGGTGGAGAAAATGAAAATAACTTACTTCAGTTCAATTAAATTTATATATATACCTATTTTTATTAGTATTTATTTGTCTGTTTGTTTGTATAATGATTTAGATTTTAATGCAATTGTTGAGTCTCATTGTTCATTTAAAAACTCATTTCCTCGGTCCCAACAATCAAACTTATTTTAAGCTCATTTGAAGATGCAACCAGCTACAGTAATGAAATGCGGGAAATAACATGTTCTCTGCACTTGACAACAACACATCCTCAACATCCCTGTAATAACATGATTCTTTTGTTAAAACCTTCATAAAGAGAAGAACTACTATGGTACGATTAGAAGGGAACGATTAGAAGGGTACGTATATGTGTTTCTCACAACTAACATTATCATAAGCCAAAAACAGAATCCATAGGCACCAGATTAGAAGAGACCACAATGTAAGAAAATAGTTTTTCTTTCCCATAAATGTGGTTTTATAGTTAGTTGTTTTCTAATGGGATAGTTATATTTTTTATGGACATTTGGCAACCAATAAAATTGGTGACCATTATAATTATAATGGACATTTGGAAACCAATAAAATTGGTGACCATTATAATTATAATGGACATTTGGAAACCAATAAAATTGGTGACCATTATAATTATAATGGACATTTGGAAACCAATAAAATTGGTGACCACTATAATTATAATGGACATTTGGAAACCAATAAAATTGGTGACCATTATAATTATAGTGGACATTGGAAACCAATATGTGTTCATCTCCACTTTGATGGATGGTTGAGATTGAATCAATGAATGAGGAATAAAGTCCTCTCCCCACTTATAAATAGATGTTTTGCTCCATCACAAATCATCACAAGAAAAGAAAAACAACACATAAAGAGAGAGGTTTATAGGAAGGGGAGAGAAACCTTATCTCCTACCTAAAGAACTAAGAGTTTTATTGTCTTTAGTTTACAAACTATTAAAGGAAGCTTCACTTCTAAGGAAAGATCAAAGGAGGCTTCACTTCTACAATGAATGGAGGTATTTATTAAATCCTATTTATGATTCTATTATGTGATTAATTTAGATGATCAATATCTTGGGGTTCATGTTAAAAGAATGATATAACATGTGGTATCAGAGCTATTGGTTATGAACATCTAATTAATCCATTAAGAGTAACAGATTTATGGTTTAAATAACTGAAAATTAAACCTGAAAGTTAAGCATGTTTGTAAACTTGAATCTTTGCTTAATTTTCATTTTGTACATAACTTTTGCATGTACATAAGTTGTAGAAATTTTCAGAATTCATAAAGGATTGTTCTTCTCGTAAATTGTGAAGAAATTATCATTTAAAAAAAAAATCATTTTGTACATAAGTTTTACAAGAAAGATATATATGTAAGAATTCTGAATGTAAGTTATATACAAAAGAAATTTATGAGATTTTTTTAAAGAATAAAGCTTGGTTTTTCATAATATGCAAAATTAAGATTTTGATATCACCAAAATGGTTTTATCATATAATGAATTATAAAAGAAAACCAATATATTTAAGTAAATTTTGATATGTTTTATGTATTAATTAGCTACCCACAGGTAGGCTAGTGACATAATACATGATCAATAATTTATAAGAGTATTTGTATATGAGATAATTAAGTATATCCACAGATAACTTAATTAGTCTAATACAGATCTCTATAAAAAGTTTCCGAAAGCATGACCTTATGATCGATTATAGTGACTACCCACAGGAGCACTATAATCCATAGTCATATGCATTCAATAATTTAAGTTAATGTGTTGTTTAAATTAGAAGTCTAATTAAAGCTTGTTATATCTTTAAATCACAGCATCATTTCCCGCTACTTTGTCATCTATGGTTGCTACTGTTCCAATCCTCACTGGAACCAACTTCTCAGAATGGAAAGAGAAAGTTGAGTTCACATTAGGAGTACTAGATATGGATTTGGCGCTTCGTGAAGAAGAACCAGATCCCTTAAGTATAGATAGTACTGAGGAAGAAATAGCTATCCATAAAGCTTGGGAGAAAACAAACAGATTAAGCATGATGTTTTTAAAGATGACAATAGCTAGCAATATAAAAACTTCTCTTCCAGATGCAGATAAGGCTAAAGATTATCTTGCAGCTGTAGAAGAACGGTTTAAGACTGCAGACAAATCCCTTGCAGAGAAACTTATGGCAGATCTTACAACCATAAAGTATGATGGGACAAGGTCTATGCATGAACATTGCATTGAGATGACCAACCTTTCAGCCAAACTAAAGAATTTAGGAATGAAAGTGGACGATTCATTTCTTGTCCAATTTATCCTAAATTCACTACCTCCTCAGTACGGACCATTTCAGATCAATTATAATGTAATAGATGAAAAATGGACGTCTAATGAATTGGCTAATAAACTAGTCCAAGAGGAGGCTAGACTTGGCCGTAAAGGTATTAAAGTGGCCCATTATGTCCAAGAAGCTAGATCTAAAGCTGGAAAAAGGCATCATGCGAACCATAAAAGAGCACCACCCAAAATGAATGATTCTGATCAAGTTAATATGAAGAAAAAGGCAAAGAAAGATTACAGATGCCACTTTTGTAAAAAGGTTGGACACTTTCAAAAAGATTGCCCTAAAAGAAAAGAATGGTTTGAAAAGAAAGGTAATCCTATGGGTTCCGTAAGTTTTTTCGAATCTAATCTTACTCATGTTTCTTCGAAATCTTGGTGGATTGATAGCGGTGCTAATGTACATGTAACGAATTCTGTACAGGGATTCCTTACGATCCAGAACATAAAGTCAAGTAAGAACTACTTATTGATGGGAAATCGAGACAAGGCGCCAATTGAGGCTATTGGCACCTATCGTCTCATTTTAGATAGTGGATTTTTTCTTGATTTATTTCAGACACTTTATGTTCCATCATTTCCCGTAATTTAGTCTCTGTAAGCAAACTTGATTTGGCTGGATTTAAGTCTACCAAGGAGATGGTTGTATTAATATATTTCTGAACTCTAATCGAATTGGTTCTGGAATATTAGTTGACGGTCTTTATATGTTAAAACTTGCTGATCAACCTTATGAAACACATCTCTCCTTGCTTACTGTATGTACACTTAAAAAAAACATGTACTGATAGTTCATATTTCTCGTGGCATAAAAGATTGGGACACATTTCCCATGAAAGAATCAAAAGATTGGTAAAAGATGGAGTCATTCCGAACCTTGATTTTACCAATTTAAGACGTGTATAGATTGCATTAAGGGTAAGCAAACTAAGCACACAAGAAAGGAGCCACAAGAAGTACACAGCTTCTTGAAATCGTACATACAGATATTTGCGGACCTTTTGACGTTCCAACTTTTGGAGGTGAAAAATATTTATTACTTTTATCGATGATTATTCACGTTATTGTTATTTATATTATTGCATGAGAAATCTCAATCTGTGGATGTTGTACAAATGTACATTACAGAAGTAGAGAGGCAATTAGATAGAAAAGTGAAAATCATTATGTCAGATAGAGGTGGTGAATTTTATGGTAGGTATGATGAAACAGGACAACATCCTGGACCTTTTGCCAAACTCCTCCAAAATTTAGGAATCGTTGCGCAGTACACAACGCCTGGTTCTCCATGGCAGAATGGTGTAGCTGAAAGGCGTAATCGTACGTACATGGAAATGGTAAGATCCATGATGATTCATGCTAACTTACTTATATCTTTGTGGATGGATGCATTACGTACTGCAGTATATATCTTGAATCGGGTTCCAAGCAAAGAAGTTCCAAAGACACCCTTTGAACTGTGGAAAGGCTGGAAACCCAGTCTGTCACATCTCCGAGTTTGGGGATGTCCAGCTGAAGTGAGAATATACAATCTGCATGAAAAGAAATTAGATTTCAGAACAATCAGTGGTTTCTTTATAGGCTACCCTGAGAAATCTAAAGGATATAGGTTTTATTGTCCGACTCATAGTACGAGAATTGTAGAAACCGGTAATGTAAGGTTCCATGAGAATGGCGAGATTAGTGGGAGTGATAAAGTTCAAGATGTGACCATTCAGGAATTTGGGATAAATATCCCTTTACCCTTAGTTCCAAATGTTGGAAATGCTCCCATTGTTGAACCGTTAAACAATGAGGAAAATGCATTGAATGGTCACACACTCCATAATGAATGTACCGCCAATGATAATCATGAAGTACAAGAAGAACCAACATTAAGAAGATCAACTCGTACGAGAAGATCTGCTATTTCTGATGACTACATGATTTATCAAGTAGAATCTGGAGAATGGAATATTAAAGATCCGGTTTCTTTTTCACAAGCCATGAAAGATGTTAATTCTGATAAATGGATTGATGCCAGTAAAGAAGAAATAGACTCAATGGTTAAGAATGAAGTTTGGGACATCATTCCATTGCTTGAAGGACACAAAGCAATCGGGTGTAAGTGGATCTTTAAGACCAAACTCGATTGTAATGGCAATATTGAACGATATAAAGCTAGACTTGTAGCCAAGGGGTTTAATCAGAAGAAAGGCATCAATTATAGTGAGACTTTTTCACCTGTGTCTAGAAAAGACTCTCTCAGAATTATCTTAGCATTAGTAGCTCAGTATGATCTTGAGCTGCATCAAATGGATGTGAAAACTGCATTTCTTAATGGAGACTTGCAAGAAGAAGTCTATATGCGTCAACCTGAAGGATTTATAATCGAAGGTCAGAAAAACATGGTCTGTAAATTAAAGAAATCAATATATGGATTGAAACAAGCTTTGAGGCAATGGTATCTTAAGTTTGATGAAACCATTATGAAATTCGGTTTCAAAGAAAACATTGTAGATCCATGTATATACCTCAAGATCAGTGGGAGTAAGTTCAAATTTTTGGTATTGTATGTCGATGAGATTCTATTAGCCAGCAGTGATCTTGGTTTATTATGTGAGACTAAGAGCTATCTCTCAAAGAACTTCAATATGAAAGATATAGGTGAGGCATCCTATGTGATAGGAATTGAAATATTCCGTGATAGATCACTCGGAATTTTAGGATTGTCTCAGAAAGCATATATTGATCGAATTCTTGAGAGATTTGGCATGATGTTGTGTTCTTCTAACAATGTTCCTATGCAAAAGGGTGATAAACTTAGCCTAAAACAATGTCCGCAGAATGAAATGGAACGTAATGAAATGCAAAAGTTCCCTTATGCATCTCTTGTGGGAAGTTTGATGTATGCACAAGTCTGTACTTGGCCTGATATAAGCCATGCAGTCGGGGTGTTGGGTAGATTTCAGAGTGACCCAGGACTTGCTCATTGGAAAGCTGCGAAGAAAGTTTTAAGATATCTAAAGGGAACAAGAAACTACATGCTAACATATCGAAAATCAACACATCCACAGATAGTTGGATTTTCAGACTCAGATTTCGGTGGATGTGAAGATTCTAGGCACTGTACTCTCGGTTATGTGTACTTCCTTTGCGGAGGTGCCATATCATGGAAAAGCCAAAAGTCAGATTTGATTTATACATCCACCATGGAAACTGAGTATGTTGCATGTTATGAGGCTTCTATCCAAGGAACTTGGTTGCGGAACTTCGTGTCAGAGTTTGGGGTTTTGAACTTCATTGAAAAACCCCTAACTCTTTATTGTGACAATCAAGCCGCAATCTTCTTCTCAAAGCATGATAGAATATCTAAAGGAGCGAAGCATATGGAGCTCAAATATCTATCACTAAAGCAAGATGTTAAAAGAGAAAAGTTTGTCATTGAATACATAGGCACTGACTAATGGTGCAGACATATTTACGAAAGCTTTACCTCCAAAGACATTTATGAAGCATGCTGAAAGTATGGGTCTGGAGGATAGCACTTAATAATGTTGTCTGATTATGTATTAGCCTATGTTTGACATTTATAAGAGCTCTCTTATGACTTTTACACTTATGCATATTCTGTTTCCAACGTGTGCACACAATATGTTAGTTGATATTATTGATAACAGAATAAGTCTTTAGAAAAAGACATAAAAGAGACCATTATGATAACTCCTACTTATGATTATGGTCTAGCTATGAAAGTAATCGATGTAGTAGTACATGGAAGGAATCATGTTGCAAAATAATGGGTGACCGCCATGACTCTCATCGATTACTAGATTAGTTAAGACACTTATGAAAGACCAAATGAAAATATAACATCCAATTGAAAACTATACAAGAACTATACTAACGACCAAGTGGGAGAATGTAAGAAAATAGTTTTTCTTTTCCATAAATGTGGTTTTATAGTTAGTTGTTTTCTAATGGGATAGTTATATTTTATATGGACATTTGGCAACCAATAAAACTGGTGACCATTATAATTATAATGGACATTTGGAAACCAATAAAATTAGTGACCATTATAATTATAATGGACATTTGGAAACCAATAAAATTGGTGACCACTATAATTATAATGGACATTTGGAAACCAATAAAATTGGTGACCATTATAATTATAGTGGACATTTGGAAACCAATATGTGTTCATCTCCACTTTGATGGATGGTTGAGATTGAATCAATGAATAAGGAATAAGGTCCTCTCCCCACCTATAAATAGATGTTTTGCTTCATCACAAATCATCACAAGAAAAGAAAAACAACACATAAAGAGAGAGGTTTATAGGAAGGGGAGAGAAACCTTATCTCCTACCTAAAGAACTAAGAGTTTTATTGTCTTTAGTTTACAAACTATTAAAGGAAACTTCACTTCTAAGGAAAGATCAAAGGAGGCTTCACTTCTACAATGAATGGAGGTATTTATTAAATCATATTTATGATTCTATTATGTGATTAATTTAAATGATCAAGATCTTGGGGTTCATGTTAAAAGAATGATATAACACACAACCCTACTCATTTTATTAAAAACAAACTAATAAACAACAACAGACAGATTGTAGTTCCATCAATTTTTACAGATTCAAAAGCACCATATGATTCAAACAACATATAGAATCTTAAGAGCTCTATAATTAACTGACCTACGACAATCACCACAGCAAGATGACAACAGTATTCGACATGGTTACTCAGACACAATTACTATAAAACCTCCTACAGAAAAGGTGCCTACAAGAAAGAAGTAGTCGAAGGTTAAAATAAGAAACATAGATTGAATACAAACCATATAATATTATATTTGGAAATGCCGAACGTTGGATAACAACAACTTAAAAAGTAAATCAATCAAAACAAAATGAAGAATTAATAAAGAAAAATTCAGTACAAACTAATCTTCTAAATCTAGAGAAAACGATCAAACAAATGAGTCATTATTGACAATTTTTTCACAAGGGGTCATGTTTGGGATTAATGTCTGAAAATGATCCATTTCACAATATTCTCTCTCTTTTTTAAGTGCATTAAAATTCATTGAAAACAAGTGTTATTAGAATAAATATTTGTTTGATGTATTTAAAAATACATTAAAAACCAGTGTTAATCATTTTTCTTTTGATTATTTAGAATTCAGTTTTAGTGGATTTCAATGTATTCTCTCTCATAAGACGCAAATAAATGAGTTTTTTCTTGTATTTCAAAATATATCATCGATAAATTCATCAAAATCCAACAAAATACTTTATAATTTATTTACATCAAAACACTCTAAAACACAAATTCAATAACACCTCCTAAATTAGTTGGCTTTGTTGTCAATTGAGACATCTATGGTTGAAAAACTTGACTATCCGAGTTTAATAATTGATTATGGTGGAAAAAATGCAAAAAGAGTTATATTTCAATAATATTTTTTTTTTACATAAACATTTATGGAGTTGGATAATCTTATGAAACTTTAACATATTATCTATACTGTTATCATTTTATGGTCTTTAATAAAAAATGCACAGTTTTTGAATTCGCTTAATGCAGCTCAAAACGTTGCACAGACACTGAGGGGAAGGTAGTAAACCTTAAAAAAGTTGGCAAACACAAAAATCAAAACGAGTTAGTCAAGAGACTACAGATAGCTCTTGGATCGATGATGGTAAACGTTATGGTAAACAAATCTTCATGAAAGATCAGCTAAATTTAATCTACTTCTCTTTTTGTTCTCCTGTGTCTCAATATATGTTAACAAGAAGCTTATGTTCATTTTTTTTTTCTTTTGCAATCTCTGCGATCTTTGCAATCCTTGCAATATTCAACATCATCTTTGCAATCCTCATCATTTTGGCAACTTTTGCAAAGACGTTTGAATAGATAATATCCCCTACCAGCAAAAAAAGCAATCCCTAATACCCCCAATAAACCTCTTAGTTCCAGCGAGATGCCAGTTGAGTTGGTGTTACTGGTAGTAATATTAATGTAAATATAAACAGAAGCCTCATTCTTCATGTATGAATTTGTGACTCCACTGTACAAGGTAATATATGCTAACATAGAATGAAATCCTTTGATAATACTATAATATCTCGATTATCTCGATTGACATAGTAGCTCAAAATATTAGGCGACAAATGGGTTAAACATAGAGGTCTTGTCCTTTTACTCTAAGGATGAGTACAAACAATGGTATGTACAAGGAAATATAAGCGGATGGACCATCAGACGCTATAAGGTTGGTTTTCTGTTGTGAGAGAGTACTGTATTCTGTTTATTGCATCATACTAATTGTTTTTATTATGTATTTTTAGGGAATAGCTAGTGCCTAGTGGTAATGATGAGGAAGGGCGAGAATATTTTCAAAATTTTGTCCGTCACTATCGAGAATTTATCTGGACTGATCAAATTGATGAAGATGCCATTCAGCTTGCATTTAATAAAAAAAAAAAGAGGATCGAAAAGAATGGATCCGCAACTTTGAGGTAAGACCATCATTATCGCTGTATCTTAGAAGAAGTTCTTAATTTAAAAAAAAATTAAAATAAATGAAAATAAACTGATAACTCAACAAACGTATCTTAAATAAGACTTTTAAGAAGTGTATCTTCACTGCCACGTAACGTTTTCATTAGTTTTGCTTCTTTTTGCGGGTCTCACTTCCATTTTATATTTAAATATTAAGGAAAAAATGCTAAAAAATACCCAAACTTTTTCATTTTGGCCAAAATATACCCCAACTACATAGTTGGCCAAATAATACATGAAATTTTTGTTGACTGGCCAATAAAGTCACCAACTTTTAGTTGACTCGGCAAAAAACACACCGTTATCTGATATAACAGAATCGGCCGTTAAGCTCAAAACGACGTCATTTTGATTTATTGATTGAAAATCAAAATTTGTAACCCACAAGGATCGAACTCGGGTGGGAGGTCAAGGGGAAGGGATTGACGCCACTGGGCCAGAGACAATTTATTGTTATATGCTCAACAATAATTATACTTCAATGTATTATCTCTCATTTCATTAAAAATCTATACTATTAAGGGAGGATACATCTACCTAAAAAACGTTGTTTGGACCCTTGGACCTATTCATGAGCTATTAATTATGTTGCTAACATTTTTATATGCCACATATCACAGTAACATAATTAGATCATTACGTGAAGCAATCATGTTCGTTGATCATAAGTTCAACATGTATTAATTGGTATCTCGATGGATGTCGGGTTAGGGTTTTGGTGGGACGACGACGAGAGATTGAAAAATCCAGAAGAAATTACGGAACGTCGAGTGTGAAACCCCAACAAATTTGTTCGTGACGACGATTGAGTTTCCGGGGAGAGTCGGAAGGCGAGAGAGTGGTTGAAAGAAACGGAGACGTGAACAAGAGACGTTGAGGAACGATGTGATAAGCGACGGAGAGACAACCACTAGGATTAGCGCCGCTGTTGGTGGAGAAGAAGACGTCGGCGGTGTCATAGTTGCTGGGGATGAAGATGGTGGCATGAAGAGGGATTCCGAAGTGGTCTTTGACGGCAAAGAGGAATAGTATGCGTTATATGCTTGTCCGAGCCACGCGATACGACTGTTCTTCCTTGCATACACCTGGTATGTATCAATTTGGACTCAGATGAAGCAACAGCAAATGAAGTGGCATTGCATTGTGATTTTTTTTTAAATTGGTTTATGTGTGTGTTTTTGTGTGCATCGTTTGTGTAGCGGATGCGCTAAGGTGCTAAGGTTTCAGACAAATCTGTGCCCAGTTTGCAGACAACCTGGAGAGAGGCTTTTGGGGATTCAGGCAAACGGTAATAGCAATGGAGATGAACAAATTTAGTTTTTTTTTTTGTCAACCGAACAAATTTCTATGCTTGGACCAAGTGTGCTGATCTGGAGAGGAATCTTGCTGAAACCGAAAGAGCTAGAGCTATCATTGAGCTCGCAATCTCTCAGCCTGCTCTTGATATGCCCCAGCTGCTACGGAAGGTACTTTTTTCATCTAATACATTCAAATAAGCGAGATTCCTCAGTCTTTTGAATCGACTGGATCATTGAAACTCAGCATTTTCTTGTGGCAGGCATACATTGATTTGGATATAGCAGAAGGAGAATTAGAGAGGACACGAGCTTTATATGAACGTCTCTTGGACTGCACTACAAGGTCTGGATAGTTTTGTAAAGTTTGAAGCTTATGGTGCGGGCGAGGGAGAAGATAAGGAAAGAAGACCAACAAGAAGATGCTATTGAACGTAGAAAGGAGTGCATTAGACGGGCCAGAGGTAATTTTTCAAATGACATGTTGTTATATGAGTTCTTATGATTCCTTTTGACATGTTTTAACTGACTGAATGAAGATCGGATGGAGCATCTGTTTGGTTGCAATTTAGCAAGCTCAGCTCCAAAGGAACCTGTGAGAAGGTCAGTGATGCCTCCAGCTGAGAATGAGAACATAGTGCTTGATCCAAAGAAATCGCAGAAAATTGCAATCCTCTTAAGAGCACTGAATGTAACACGTGAGGAGGTGTCAGAAGCTCTGTTAGATGGTAAGTTTTTTTTGGTCTCCCATTCGATTAATTACTTAGGGTAAAGTTCCATTTGCACAAACTATGGGTTGGCATTTGCCTTCGTTATAAGTTAGTAAGCTCTATACACGTAGGTTCTGATGTTCGACACATAACCTGTACTCGATTATTGATGCCTTGATGATCTTTCTGGTAGTATGAATAGTAATAGAAGAGGTACTGGTGGTGAAGTGATTAATAATACTAAAAATGCTTAGGCCACAGACTATAATCATTGCAAAGAACAATGACATATGAAATGATTGTCTTTGCTTTATATTGCTTTTAATATGATTGCACAACTTAAGAATAAACTAAAAAAGGGATATTCTTTAATTTTACAGGAGTAGCAAGCATGGTATAGAGCTATATACTTGAAATTTTATTAAGATTGCAACTAAAAACATAATGTGTCACCATCGCCGACCTGGAAAATTTGGAGAATTCACCGGAAAATAAAAAGAATTTTCTGTAGGACATCGACAGCCACATGGAAATCTCTCTGGATAGGCTTCCAATAAAGCGACTGGAATCTGTCGAGGAAAATGCCACCGAACGTTTTCCTTCTGATGTTGGTTACGATGATAAGAGAGTATCAACATATCGTTGATCCGGAGAATAGACTTTGCGTGGGCATTGGAAGAGGAATATGATCTGAATAAGAAGAAGCAGAAGAAGACCTCCAACGAGAGCACGGAGCAATGGCAATGGAAGGGTATGGTGGAGAATTTGCAGTTGGCTCATTAGGAGCTCTCTGTCATCATAGACCTTATCAACACCGTGAGTGGCTATGTGCTTGTCCTTTTTAGTATTGATATTTTTGGTATTCAATGGATTTTTTGGGGGCGTTTAAGATCTTGACTTTGGCTATGGTGGGATAAAGTAAGTCACCATTTGTTCACACTTTTGTTGAATATAGATTAAGAATCTTGAGATATTTATATTAATGCTCTTAGAGAGTCAGATTTTACTTGAATGTACAAACCTTTGAACCAGTTCTACCATTAAGATACGAGAATTATTGCAGTGATGATGAAGAGGGAAAAGGAGAAATAAGCAAGGGATCTTCGATAGCAAACCACATGATCTTAGCAGTAGCTCTGTGTACCCTTCAAACTATAGATACCACAATTGTATGGACAGTTTCGAAGATGAAGATGAATTGGGCTATGGAGATAGTGATTTGGAGGATGAAGACTATTACACTGATGATGAAAACGACTATGAAGATGAAGCTGATGATGAAGATGAAGAAGATGAGGTTTACGGTGAAGAGGATGTGACTCCTCTGTTGAATCCAGCGGAGAATATTGTGTAGTGGAAGGTGGTTAAAGCAAAAGCCAGTAAGAGTTAAACAGCTAATGAAGGAGAATGTTGAAACTGATACCGATTAGAATGTTCAAGCAAAGCCGCTACTCAAGGAGATAATCGTCAATGCTAGCCTTTCCAATTGGGTGGCCTCACCAAAGAGTTTCCATGGGAAAGATTCGTCCAAGAGATCCCCAATTGTGGATATCACCAACATGGAGAACATGTAAAAAAAAGGTTTTGCAATGGTTCACAACTGTGAAGAATAAGAAACAGTGTGTTTTGTTATTTGTTTTTGTAGCATTTCTGATTCTTTGTGTGTGTAAGGATATGGAGGTTTGTATTGGTTTTCCCTTTTCGGGTTTATTTTTCCACTGGTTTTCTGATCTGAAGATCAGCCTCTATTGGACAGTACAGCCAAAAAAAATTATAATCTATATACTCTCTCATTGTTGAGAATTGAGCTCCAGATTTAATCCTGCAATAAAGAAGAATCAGTGAGAATTGGTAAAAGGCAAGAAGAAGCCATGAAGAAGCGAAGACGAAGACGAGACGCAAAGAAGAAAAAGCAGGTCAACGAGTTGGAAAAGTCAAAGAAAACTATTGGGCTGGAGTCAAACCCATATTGGGTTTATGTTGGCTTAAGTGGAATCCAACGACAAAGAAGAGAAACAGAGTTGTGTTTAGTGACAACTAAACAAATGAAGTAATGAACTATTAGTTTGGTTATGTAATAAGTTAGAGTGTTGTGTTAGTTAATGTCTAGCTAAAAGAAAGTTGTGTTCAAGAGAGTGGTTGAGAGTTGTTAGCGTAAGATGTTTATCTTTGGTTGTGTTGTGCCACATAAGATGTTTATCTTTGGTAGTTATATGTGAATATAATTATTTAAATTATTACACAGTTATTTAATCTTCGAGATCGAGAAGAAGAAAAAGAAGAAGATGGGAGAGGTGAAGAAAAAGAAGGAAAGGAGAAGAGTAAGACGACGACTGTTGATAGAAAAAGATAACTAGGGTTTTTGTAAAATTTATTTTTAGAATACTTTGTTTAAGGAGAAAGAGACTTAACCATGATCAGGAAATGGATTTTTTTCTTCACAAGCAATTGTGTGTGTTTCGTAAGGAGTAGAGAGGAGAAGAAGTGGAGAATTCGTAAACGACACCGGAGCGAAACCAATTGTTAAAATGGAGAAAAAAGCAAAAATTTACAGAATAATTACATAAAGACCTACCGAAGCCGAAGAAGATGACGAAGAGTTTGATAGAAGTTTTGAGTGTCGATAGGTATTTGTGTGAAGAGTTATTGTTTCAATTTTTTGTTGAGAAAAAAATCGGCCCAAATTTTTGTGTATTTAAATCTGCCCAAATCAGAAAGAATTATGGGAATTTGCTGTTTTCAACACAAATATGTTAGGTAAAGTATATATTAAGAAATATATAATTTCGAAATATAAATGTTAACAAATATTTTAAAAGACCAATATATTAAAAAATATAAATACTAACCCATACCTTCTTATAAATATTTATTTGAAAATATTATATTTACTAATTTACAGTTTATGTCAACTTATCTTTTGATTAAATTGATTTAATTATTTTATTTTTTTACTCTTTATCTACTTCACATTGTAAAACTACTTTTTTCTCTAAATTTCTAATCAAGCCATAAAAAAGAACTCACAAAAAAATTCACATCGCAACTTTATCTAATTGTATACTTTTAATAATTATATAAATTATAATTATATCAAAAAGTTGAAAAAAAAATCATATATTTATCTATTCATTGCAAAAACATTAATCATTTCCCGCGCGCCGACGCGCAGGTCCGGGTCTAGTTTTCTAGTTCCAAATTAAAACCCAAAAACTCTAGTTCTGAAACTAATAATTTTGGATTATTAAAATTTAAAATAAAAAATAACATTTGTTAATTATGATGAGAAACTAGTGTTGAATTTAAAAATACATAAAATAACTAAATAAAATTAATAATTGTAAGATTTTCTTATAACTAAAATAATAAACTTTTTAATATAAAAGCATAAAATTCCTTTCATTTTAGTCTATATTTATTATTACATTTAATTTTATTACTTTTTAATACTTTTAGTTATTTTTTAATAATACTAAAATATTAATTATAGTACTGATTATTACTAAATTATTTTAGTACTATTTATTATTGTTTTATTATTATTATTATTATTATTATTAAAATAACTAAATGTAATAATCAATACTATCATTAAAATTAATAATAAATATACTAAAATCAAAGGAATTCTATGTTCTTATATTAAGAAATTTATTATTTAGTTATAAAAAAATCTTTAATTTATTAATTTATTTAGTTATTTCATGTATTACTAATTCAAAATTAGTTTCTCAGCATAATTCTTTTAATAAATTTTATTTCAATTTTGATAATCTAAATTATTAGTTTCAGAACTAGAGTTTTTGGGCTTTAATTTGGAATTTTTAGTGAAATGAGAAATAATACATTGAAGTATATTTATTGTTGTGTATGGTACAATAAAATTCCAGTAGCCCAGTGGCGACAGTCTCTTCCCCATAACATCCCACCCGAGTTCGATCCTTGTGTGTTAAAATTTTTTAATTTTTGATCAATAAATCAAAACGACGTCGTTTTATGCTTAACGGCAGATTCTGTTATATCAGATAACGGTGTGTTTTTCTGGCCGAGTCAACAAAAAGTTTGTGACTTTTTTGGCCAGTTAACAAAAAGTTCATGTATTATTTGGCCAGCTATATTGTTGGAATATATTTTGGCCAAATGAAAAAGTTTAGATATTTTTTGGCATTTTTCCCCAATATTAAATAAGAACTGCATAAAAATTTCAGCTTTAATGATGCTCTAAAGACGATAGTTGAGTAAATATTCTTTGATATCGCGTACCACATACCTTAACCGGGAAAACAAAACCACAACTAGGTATACTGACTTTTGTTAATCAAGAGTTTAAAGTATTTGAACCCTCTTAACCAAGTATTTGAATGACACAGAGTGTCTTCTCTTTTCGTCACACTCTTTTGAACCCTCTTGACCACTTAAAGTATTTGAATGAGTTTATAAACTAAGCCCACAACAATTACCGTCGCGTGCCTTGGTTTCTTTTAGGTTTTGTTCGAGCTACATGTTCAAAATCCACCCAGATTTCTACTTGTCAATTACCGGTTAATCAAGATGGATGAGACTCCCTCTCATCTCTTCATCCACAAAGCTCCAACTAAATAACCGGTCTTGATAATCAAAACACCAATTCATGAAGATGATTCAGGTTTGTACATTTTTCACTTGCCTCTTACCTCTTCTGATTTTATCCAGGAAGCCATCTATTTGGTTTTAAAGAAAACCGGCTTTCTAAATGCCTGGTGTTGTTGATTATACCGTATAATTTATACGTAAGGTTTCACAGTGGACCCGGGTTACAAAGTGTGGTACAAATTCTTCTCTACTTCAGTTTCTATCGATCTACCATGTTGGACTCATCTTTTTGTGATGATTCTTGTTTTAGGGCCTCAGAATGACGGCAAGGGCATATCCCTTTGCATGGTAGAGCTTACTACCAAGTAATTGCGTTTTTGGGTGTTAATATGTAACAGGCAACTTGGTTCAACATCTAAGCTACACAAGTGCTATAAATAACACTTGAATATCAAGCTAATAGGATAGACGTAAACAATATAAAAACAATATAGACGACAGTTTTAAAATCATTGATACTGAGAACACAGTACAAACCTGTGACTCTGCAGTTGATGGGTCTCCCAAAGCAAAACTTTGATATCACCTCTTAGTTCCACTCCATCGGGTAGGCTCTGAATTGGGAATAGAAATGTATAAAAAGATATCAAAAGGTTCATCTAAGTGCACCGCACATGAAAATTGAAATCACAGTAACTTTTGACCAAAAATTACTCCAAAGAGTAGACACGCCACTGCTATATCTTCGTGCAAATACCCTTGTACACATCATGACTAGCAGCAAATATAATGACGCAAAACTGATGAAATGGAATTTGTACAACTAAATGGTTTATCTATACTATTAAGGGAGGATACATCTACCTAAAAAAGTTGTTTGGACCTATTCATTAGCTAATAACATTTTTGGTCTTACCTAATATTATGGAAATTAACATTATTTATTGAATAAGTATCCAAACAATATAAAATAATGGGTCCCACTTCCCTTACTTATTAAAAACGAAAATAAAATAAAATCATACATATTAAATTATTAAATCAAATAATAAATATAAGTAAATAATATACACATCATTTATAAAATTCTTAAGTTAGATTGATATATTTTAACTTGATAAAATGAAAATATTAAAACTAAGTATATATCCCCTATATATTAATTGAGAAGACACCAAGAGAGATTTCTGCCATGTGTCTCACTGTGAGCAATTTAAGGAGAAAGTAACCAATGAAACAATTATATTCAGCCATGTCAATAAAAATTATTAACTCATTAAAAATTTAGTAGCCCATTAAGAGATATAATATACTAGAAGCCCATTCAAAATTCGTAGCACGTTTCCTCTCATCTCTTTTTGCAGACCAAAAACGATTCTAGCTTATTACAAAATATCTTCCTGCTTTTCTTCAAGTTTTAATTATACTTGCAGGAAAAAAAATTGAGATCTTCACGAAACATGATATGCTTTTATAACAAGTTTCGAAATTTACCCATGATTGTCTTCTTAACATTTATAAAAATATATCATATCACATAGTTATTAAATTTATTTAGGAAAACTGGTATATATATTCCCAACTTTTCGGATTTCGTAATTACAATCCTAAACTTCGTCTTTCTAGAAAAAAATCACCGACTTTTGTTAACTTTATAAAAAAACCCGAACTTTTCGTTGACTACGTAATTTTGGACATACCATTATCTCCACTGACTGAACGTTAAATTCTGTCTAATGTAGCCGTCAGTGGCGGAGCTAGAAAATAATTTCACCGGGGGCATAAGATATATAATAAAAAAAATTATAAGTAAATTATAAAAGATAAACATCTAACATAGAAAACACTAATAAAAACAATATTAGAAAGAAAATTAACAAAATATTTATAAAAAACAGATAAAAAGGGGCAACATGAGATTTGAACATAAATTCATAGGGGGCATTGAAAGAAATTTTATTAATTAAACCATAGAATTTTATGATGATCAATAAAATTATAAAAAAATTTAATATTTGATAGGGGCAGCTGCCCCCTTACTCCCTCTCTCCCTCCGCCACTGGTAGCCGTCATACCCCAAAACGATGTCATTTTTGTTTTTCTTTATATTAAAATTGCCTTATTACATATAAATATTTTAAAAACATTATATCATAAATTAACTATTAGTTTTATAAATAATAATTTAGTTTAAATATATTATAGAATAATTTTATGAATATATAATACCCGAGCCGGGCTCGGGTTATAATCTAGTATATATATATTAGATTATTCAATGATATACTGAGACATGTTAATTTTTAATATATATAATTACAAGGTTTTATAGTTTCTATTGTTAAAATATTTAGATGACAATAATATGAGTTAAGATATTTAATTAATCTGTTTTGATTCTATGACATTAAAAAAACTAATAAATTAACGGGTTAGCATATTTATTTTTATAATGTGAAATTACATTCAAATCTATATATAATGGGTCTCAAACTATAATATTCATATATTAAAATAGTTAAAACTATATATATATATAAATCGATAGATAGATTATATAATCATACTATAAATATGAAATTAATATATATATTATTGTAGTCAATTCAAAATAAAATTAGCAACACTTCTCAAATTATGACTTACTTACAAAAATATATTTATCCAAACTAAAAAATATAAAAACAAAAATCAAAATCAAAAATATCTCTATCCATCTGTTATATTACATGTAATACCACTGAATTAAGTTATTTTGTAAAAATTCATTAAAGTTAATTATGGATTATGGAAATTAACATTATCTCTATTAAATAAGTATCCAAACAATATAAAATAATGGGTCTCACTTTTCTTACTAATTAAAAAATAAAATAAAATAAAATCATACATATTAAATTATTAAATCAAATAATAAATATAAGTAAATCACATAACATATCAATTATTTTTATAAATCACAAAATCAAAATAAATAAATATGCTTTTGAACATACTTAAATATTAAAAAATAAAAACGTACATAAATATTTCAAATATAATATTAGTAAAATATAATTTTAAAATATAACCTTTAACTTGGAAAATAAAATTCTTAAATTAGATTGATATATTTTAACTTGATAAAATGAAAATATTAAAACTAAGTCTATATATATTAGATTATTCAATGATACAGTGAGACAGATTAAATTTATGTATATATATATATATATAATTACAGGGTTTTTATAGTTTCTATTACTAAAATATTTAAATAACAATAATATGGGTTAAGATATTTAATTAATCTGTAATATGAGTTAAGATATTTAATTAATCTGTTTTGATTCTATGACATTAAAATACTAATAAATTAACATGTTAGCATATTTTTTTTATAAATGTGAAATTACATTCAAATCTATATATAATGGGTCTGTCAATTTTCTCAAACTATAATATTCATATATTAATATAGTTAAAACTATATATATATAAATTGATAGATATATTATATAATCATACTATAAATATTAAATTAATATAAATTATATATTATTGCAGTCTATACTATTAAAGAAAGAAACAAAATTGAAATAAACATTTATCCATGTGTTATATTACATGTATTGCCACTGAATATTAGTCCATGTGTTATATTACATGTGAATATTAGTTATTTTCTAAAATTTCATTATAAGGGTAATTATGGATTATGGAATTAACATTATCTCTATTAAATAAGTATCCAAACAATATAAAATAATGCAAAATAAATAAATATTCTTTTGAACATACTTAAATTATTAAAAAATAAATCATACATAAATAATTCAAATATAATATTATATAATTTAATTTATAAAATATAAACTTTTAACTCGGAAAATAAAATTCTTAAATTAGATTGATATATTTTAACTTGATAAAATAAAAATATTAAAACTAAGTCTATAAATATATTAGATTATTCAATGATATAGTGAGACATGTTAATTTTTTATATATATACAATTACAGGGTTTTTATAGTTTATATTATTAAAATATTTAAATAACAATAATATGGGTTACGATATTTAATTAATCTGTTTTGATTCGATGACATTCAAAATAACTAATAAATTAACGGGTTAGCATATTTTTTTATAAATGTGAAATTACATTCAAACCTATATATAATGGGCCTGTGAATTTTCTCAAACTATAATATTCATATATTAATATCGTTAAAACTGTATATATATATATATATAAATCCATAGATATATTATATAATCATACTATAAATATGAAATTAATATAAATTATATCATGGGCAATTCTCTAAAATGGCATATTTTTATTAAATTATATGTATGTTTATGACACTAAAGATAGTGTTTTCAAATTTCTTTATTGGAAAAAGTTTCTTTAAAAACAATTTGAATGATAACATTATTTTGAAATAAGTATAATTTAGTGTTGAAGTCCAATATCTTAACAAATATGAATATATTAAGCTAAACATTTTTATAATATTAGTATTTAAATTTTCTATTTTTAAATTAACTTTGACTTGTATCTCAATCATATTGATGTAAGTCATAATTTTGTTGCTTTGTAAAACTATTTTCTTTCTCTAAATTTCTAATCGAGACATAAAAGAAACTCACAAAATATACACACTCCAACTTTATGTAATTTACTTTTAATAATGTTATAAGTTCTAATTATATCACAAAAGTGAAAAAAATCATAAAATTATGTGTGTTATTACAAAAATATTAATCATATCCCGCGCGTCGACGTGCGGGTCCGGGTCTAGTAATAAACTTAAGGCATAAAGCCATTGTCCTGAAACACCATAGTTTGTTGTAAAACTGTGAACGGCATAGGCTATGAATTGAAAATAAAACTGTGAATGGCATCAGAATCATTGTTAGTGAAACTTCACCAGAAAACAATATACACTCTCGACTGACATAAACTAAAAGCTTACGAGTTTGAGGATGATGAAGCTTGAAAAATGCTGTAGATACTCATTACTGTCAGAAAACAATATTAATTGTACAAGATGCCGACCAACTGAGAGAAGCATATTCCATGGAAGCTCTCCAGTCGGAACATCCTTCAAAAGCCAGAAGCATTTCATATAAAACTGTCCAAATAGAAAATATGTACCATTTTCTCCCTCGTTAACATAATCCAGCTCCTCAAAAAAGCGAGCAGCCCATTCATCAACCAGTCCAACAACACACCTCCATGAAAATTTCCCAAAAGAACGAAAGTCAGCAAGATGAATGGTGAAAGAGATCAATAAGTGCATATGCTGAGCCATCAGGCTAAACCCTTGCCTGAGGGAACTTGCGTAGAAATAGACCCAAATTCCGTATAACAAACAAGTCAACAGTGACATTCTCAAGAACAAAAGGCTTCTGTACTTTCACTGCCACTACATCCCCGTTTTCCTTTAATCTTCCCTTGTACACTTGTCCCAGAGATGCTAGAAACACACAAAATAACAGTAAATCATCTGGAACTAAGTCCACTAAAATGACAAGTTGGGCTTCTCTCTAGCAGCCGTCACTCTTTCTTCTCCAATTTCTGGCTCCGGTGGCTCTCTCAGCACCGGAGCCGGGTTCCTGTTTGCTTTACTTTGGTTTCTTCTTTGTCTAAGCCATGAGTTTTGTTTTTTTTTTATCAAATTCGATTTTGGGGATTTTGATTTGCAGATCTGTTGGATTTAGGCATAAACTTGGTTTGGGGTGCCGGATCGTTTTGATCGTCGGTTTTACTTGGTTTTACTTGCTCTAAATGCCTTAGATTTGCTTTGTTTTGCTTTACTTTTGATCTATTTTTTAGATCTGGTTTCTGGTGGCTTTTCTGTTTTGGGATTGTCAGGGGTTTTTGTTTGTTTCATTGGAAACAACTTTTCCCTTTGGGGTTTCGATGCTAATGGTTTGGATCATCCACTCCCCACCTTTGCTCTACTGGTCTGATCGTAAAGTTCAAGTTTGATTAAAGAAGAGATCTATCTACATTGTGAGAATTGTTGCAAGTTGTCGTCAAAAGTATAAGAAGTCCGTCTGCTATTGTGGTACGGGAACGTCTTTTATTAACCTTTTCATCGGCATTTTCAATCTTTGGAACAAGATTATTTTGGTATCGTCAATGTATCATCAAAAAAATCACTCTTTATTAATTTGTTGGGAAAGATCATTGATTTCTCTCTGTACTTTATTTTTCAAATCTCTTCTATATTGTAATCATTTGATATGAAGATCGAATAAAACAAAGTGCTAAAAAAAAAAGCATAACATGTTGTTCAAAACTTACCCGCAGCGATTGGGGAAGGAGAGAGCTCTCGGCTTCCCAAGCTGAGGAGACAGGCGAGACTGAAACAAGCAAACTATCCAAAAAGGCGAAGAGAAGAAGACGTGAAGCAGAGAAGAAGCTTCCTCCTAAAAGAATGGTTGCTTATGGGAAGAATTTTTTTTTTAAAATGGTTCAAGTAAGAGAAAATGGTTCTTTTACTCAAATCCTATTCTTGATTTCGTATTTAACTTGAAAAGATATGTAAACCAAACAAACTACTTTTATTACATAGGCACTGATTGGTAAGATGACTTTCAAGGCTTTAGACCTTTCTAAAGCCATCAAAGCCAAAAAATACACAATCAGGTTTTAGGGACTTTAGAGAATTCTAAAGACTTGAAAGTTACTTTTACAGTTTTTTTTTGTTTTTTCTTCATCGTTCTCTACAGCCTCAAACAGAGCCGGCCCTTGCGCCAAGCAAATGAAGCTTGGGCTTGCGGCCGACAATAAATATATAAAATTTCGGCCACAAATTCATAAAAGTTTCCTTTAGTTTAGTGGTTAACTTAGTGGAATATCACCCCAAGTGAACCTGGGTTGGACTCCTCCAGCCCTCAGATGACAATTTTTTTTTTTGCTTGTAGTGTTTGAAATCTCAGGACCGGCTCTGGCCTCAAAATATGGCTTTAGACTCTCTCTCTCTCTCCTCACTATTTTTAAGCAATCGTGATCTTTATTTTTTGAAGTTTTTTTTCATCAAAACAAAATAAAAATAAAAAATCTAATACTATTTTTAGCAAATCACTAAAACATATATTGAAAATTAATTAAAAGCATTCAAACAAAACAAAACAAAAAAATCTAATACTATTTTAAGAAAATATCTAAAACGTTATATTAAAAATTATATAAGAAGTATTGGAAACAAAAAAAAAATTCATCTAATTGTATTTTTTATAAAATTTCTAAAAAAATTATATTGAAAATTATTTAAAAGTATTAAAAAAACTAAAATAATCTAATGCTATTTTAAAAAATCTCTAAAAAATTATATTGAAAATTATTTTAGAAGTATTCAAAGCTACAAAAAACTTATTTTGCTCAATAAATTGTTGTTTTTAAGTTAAATTTTAATAACAAATAAATCATTGTTTGCAATTTCAAATATTAATATTTTTAAAAAAAAAAATTTAACAGCCACAATCAGATTTTTAAAGCCAAAATCTCTACAGCCAAAAGTCTCTAAAGCTAAAATCTCTATAGTCTAAAGCCTAGAGCCTAAAGCCACAACAGTCGTGTCTCCAATCGGTACCGTAATATTCATTACATTAAGTAAAAAAAAAAAGTTTGCACAATGACCTAAGTCGTAAAGAGTCATTTTAGAGGTCCAGAAGAAATGAAAGTCGATTCGGTCTCGTTAATTCCGTCAGTGTCGCCGCCCCCAGCAAAGAAGAGGAGGACAAGTGGTACGAGGAAGAAGACGGCGACGCTGACGTCACTTCCCATTGAATTACTATTGAACTGCGTGGCACGCGTCTCAAGGTTGTACTATCCGACCCTCTCCCTTGTCTCAAAGAGGTTTCGATCTCTCCTTGCTTCACCGGACCTCTACAAGGTCCGGTCACTAATCGGTCACACCGAGACCTGTCTCTATGTGAGCTTGAGGCACCATTCTGAATCTCTCTGGTTCACCCTCTGCTTGAAACCCGGTAAGGAGAAGGAAGGATACGTTCTAGGTAAAGTCCCAATCCCCTATTCTCCCTATTCTCGTCCTCCCTGGTTTTCGGATCTCGTGGTGGCTGGTCCCAGTATTTACCACATTGCCAGCTCTTTCACCTCGTTGCCTCCAAGCGTCTCGATTCTTGATTGCTGTTCTCACACCTGGCGCGAGGCTCCAAGCATGCGTGTGGGGCTAATCTCATTTACTCCTAGCGTCCTTGATCAAAAGATATATGTAGCAGGACACGGCAAAGATGGCGTGAACTGTATCGAGGTGTTTGACACAAAAGCAGAGAATTGGGATGATGATCCTGAGCCCATCCCTTGCAGAGACGGCCATTACTACAAAACCATATCTATCGGCGGAAAGTTGCACGTGGTGCATTCTCCACCTAAACATAACGATGTGGGTGTTTACAATTCCAAGGAAGGTAGATGGGACATGGTTGAGTGGAGAAGTTTGGCTTTTCATCTGGGATCAGATACTTATTGCGAGATAGATAATGTTGTGTACTCTGTTGATAACAGAGTGATCCGATGGTCTGACCCCGAGGTAAGGTTATGGAGAAGGTTGAAGGGTTTGGTAGGACTACCCGAGTTCCCTGATCAAAGTGTTCGTACTCGTGTTAGATTGGCTAATTATGGTGGAAAGATGGCGGTTTTCTGGACCATCAAGTCCCCCAATTATAGGTACAACACCACTTTGATGTTTTGGTGTGCACTCATCACGCTTGAAAGACGACGCGAAAGTTGTGAAATTTGGGGACAAGTTGATTGGTGTGGTCATGTGCTCACTAGCTATGCCGATTTAGTAAAGGTTCTTGCTGTCACTCTTTGATGAATATGCAAAGCCTTTACCGTTTCTTTATGTCTGTAACATTAGTTTTTATGTCGAATGCGTTTGTCTTCCATCATTGTAATGCAACTTCTTCTTTTGGGCCTCTTGTGTCATGGAGAATTTTGCTGGCTCTGTTTCTTTTTATCCACACTCTTGCTTGCTTTCTCTCAAACCATTTGTAAGAAGATTGTGATCTCTATGTCGGAGGTAATTAATTTTCTTTTCCCTTTGTGTGATAGTCGATAAGCTTTGTGTGCATTTCATTTTCATTATAGAGAATCATTATCCCAAATTGGAATTTCGACGTCTCCGTTTCCTCTCCTCTTCAAGCTTAGATCCATCCATCTTCTTCACAAAGAGCTTGATTCATTCTCTCTCTACCTCGATTCTTCTAATATGGCATCACACTTGGCTTATTTTTAAGGTGTAAAGAACATAGTAAAAAAAAAGAAGAAAGACAAAACCTTTTACTGTAAAGATTGTTGGGATCCATCGTTTGTAGATGAACAATGACCTCGGGGAGTCTCCAGGATTGGTCTCTGATAAGACAAGTTCGCAAGCAGCTTTCTTGCTGAAACAGACACCGTTTCAACCTCACACATTAGTCCAAAAGAAAAATCTTTTCTCCATTTTTTTACTGCAAAGAAAAAGTTGACTCACTTGGCATCGGATATAGCATTGTGGCATAGAGCAAGAGTCCGCACCATCGCCATGTCTCTAGCCCGTGAGTTCATTACAGCCCCCTTAGAGTTCCTAATCGAAGAACTCACTCAGACAACAACAAAAAAAACACAAGAATGTGTGGTTCCTTGACCAAAAGTAAACTTGACAAATCTTGAAACGAGCTTACGATTGGGAGAAGTAGTCACCAAAATCATCGATAACAACTGCAGCTGGAGAATCAATATGAAGATGAAACGCAGCAAAGTTTTTCCTGATTCCTTCATCATCATTGACATACCTTTTTCAAAGGCCAAATCTTTTAACTGAATCATTCGGAATTTGAATTTTCGGTTTTGGTAAAAAATGTCGCGGAATTTAACCGAATAAAAAAGACTTTCGTTCTGTTGTTCAATTCGGACATTGCAAATTCCGGTTCGGTTATAGGTAACAATGATATCGAACCAACAACCAGGATTTGTAATTTTTATACAATTTTTTTTTATTTAAGCATCTGGGTTTTTTTCTTTTCCCGTCAAACTTCTATACTATTAAGTGAGGATACATCTACCTAAAAAAGTTGTTTGGACCTATTCATTAGCTAATAACATTTTTGGTCTTACCTAATATTATGGAAATTAACATTATCTATTGAATAAGTATCCAAACAATATAAAATAATGGGTCCCACTTTCCTTACTTATTAAAAAGGAAAATAAAATAAAATCATACATATTAAATTATTTAATCAAATAATAAATATAAGAAAATAATATAACACATCATTTATTTTTATAAATCACAAAATAAAAATAAATAAATATGTTTTTGAACATACTTCAATTATTAAAAAATAAAAACATACATAAATAATTAAAATATAATATTAATATAATATAATTTATAAAATAAAAACTTTTAACTTGGAAAATAAAATTATTAAGTTAGATTGATATATTTTAACTTGATAAAATGAAAATATTAAAACTAAGTATATATATATATATATATATATTAGTTTATTCAATGATATAGTGAGACAAGTTAATTTTTAATATATATAATTACAAGGTTTTATAGTTTCTATTATTAAAATATTTAAATGACAATAATATGGGTTAAGATATTTAATTAATCTGTTTTGATTCTATGACATTAAAAATAACTAATAAATTAACGGGTTAGCATATTTATTTTTATAAATGTGAAATTACATTCAAATCTATATATAATGGGTCTCAAACTATAATATTCATATATTAAAATAGTTAAAACTATATATATAAATTGATAGATAGATTATATAATCATACTATAAATATGAAATTAATATAAATTATATTATTGTAGACAATTCAAAATAAAATTAGCAACACTTCTCAAATTATGACTTACAAAAATATATCTTTATCCAAACTAGAAAATATAAAAACAAAAATCAAAATCAAAAATATCTCTATCCATCTGTTATATTACATGTAATACCACTGAATTAAGTTATTTTGTAAAAATTCATTAAAGGTAATTATGGATTATGGAAATTAACATTATCTCTATTAAATAAGTATCCAAACAATATAAAATAATGGGTCCCACTTTCCTTACTTATTAAAAAGGAAAATAAAATAAAATCATACATATTAAATTATTTAATCAAATAATAAATATAAGAAAATAATATAACACATCATTTATTTTTATAAATCACAAAATAAAAATAAATAAATATGTTTTTGAACATACTTCAATTATTAAAAAATAAAAACATACATAAATAATTAAAATATAATATTAATATAATATAATTTATAAAATAAAAACTTTTAACTTGGAAAATAAAATTATTAAGTTAGATTGATATATTTTAACTTGATAAAATGAAAATATTAAAACTAAGTATATATATATATATATATATTAGTTTATTCAATGATATAGTGAGACAAGTTAATTTTTAATATATATAATTACAAGGTTTTATAGTTTCTATTATTAAAATATTTAAATGACAATAATATGGGTTAAGATATTAATTAATCTGTTTTGATTCTATGACATTAAAAATAACTAATAAATTAACGGGTTAGCATATTTATTTTTATAAATGTGAAATTACATTCAAATCTATATATAATGGGTCTCAAACTATAATATTCATATATTAAAATAGTTAAAACTATATATATAAATTGATAGATAGATTATATAATCATACTATAAATATGAAATTAATATAAATTATATTATTGTAGACAATTCAAAATAAAATTAGCAACACTTCTCAAATTATGACTTACAAAAATATATCTTTATCCAAACTAGAAAATATAAAAACAAAAATCAAAATCAAAAATATCTCTATCCATCTGTTATATTACATGTAATACCACTGAATTAAGTTATTTTGTAAAAATTCATTAAAGGTAATTATGGATTATGGAAATTAACATTATCTCTATTAAATAAGTATCCAAACAATATAAAATAATGGGTTCCACTTTTCTTACTAATTGAAAATTAAAATAAAATAAAATCATATATATTAAATTTTTAAATCAAATAATAAATATAAGTAAATAACATAATATATCAATTATTTTAATAAATCACAAAATAAAAATAAATAAATATGCTTTTGAACATACTTCAATTATTAAAAAATAAAAATGTACATATTCAAATATAATATTAGTAAAATATAATTTATAGAATATAAACTTTTAACTTGGAAAATAAAATTCTTAAATTAGATTGATATATTTTAACTTGATAAAATGAAAATATTAAAACTAAGTCTATATATATTTGACAGATTAAATTTATGTATATATATATATAGATAATTACAGGGTTTTTATAGTTTCTATTATTAAAATATTTAAATAACAATAATATAGGTTAAGATATTTAATTAATCTGTTTTGATTCTATGACATTAAAAATAACTAATAAATTAACATGTTAGATATTTTTTGATAAATGTGAAATTACATTCAAATCTATGTATAATGGGTCTGTCAATTTTCTCAAACTATAATATTCATATATTAATATAGTTAAAACTATATATATATATATATATAAATTGATAGATATATTATATAATCATACTATAAATATTAAATTAATATAAGTTATATATAATTGCAGTCTATACATTAAAGAAGGAAACAAAATTGAAATAAACATTTATCCATGTGTTATATTAGATGTAATGCCACTGAATATTAGTCCATGTGTTATATTACATGTGAATATTAGTTATTTTCTAAAATTTCATTAAGGGTAATTATGGATTATGGAAATTAACATTATCTCTATTAAATAAGTATCCAAACAATATAAAATAATGAAAAATAAATAAATATTCTTTTGAACATACTTAAATTATTAAAAATAAAATCATACATAAATAATTCAAATATAATATTAATATAATATAATTTATAAAATATAAACTTTTAACTTGGAAAATAAAATTCTTAAATTAGATTGATATATTTTAACTTGATAAAATAAATATATTAAAACTAAGTCTATATATATATATATATTAGATTATTCAATGATATAGTGAGACATGTTAATTTTTTATACATATACAATTACAGGGTTTTTATAGTTTCTATTATTAAAATATTTAAATAACAATAATATGAGTTAAGATATTTAATTAATCTGTTTTCATTCTATGACATTAAAAATAACTAATAAATTAACGGGTTAGCATATTTTTTTTATAAATGTGAAATTACATTCAAACCTATATATAATGGGCCTGTGAATTTTCTCAAACTATAATATTCATATATTAATATCGTTAAAACTATATATATAAATCCATAGATATATTATATAATCATACTATAAATATGAAATTAATATAAATTATATCATGGACAATTCTCTAAAATGGCATATTTTTATTAAATTATATGTATGTTTATGACAATAAAGATAGTGTTTTCAAATTTCTTTATTGGAAAAAGTTTCTTTAAAACAATTTTGAATGGTAACATTATTTTGAAATAAGTATAATTTACTGTTGAAGTCCAATATCTTAACAAATATGAATATATTAAGCTAAACATTTTTATAATATTAGTATCTTAAATTTTCTATTTTTAAATTAACTTTGACTTGTCTCTCAATCACATTGATGTAAGTCATAATTTTGTTGCTTTGTAAAACTATTTTCTTTCTCTAAATTTCTAATCGAGACATAAAAGAAACTCACAAAATAATACACACCACAACTTTATGTAATTGTTTACTTTTAATAATTTTATAAGTTCTAATTATATCACAAAAGTGAAAAAAAATTCATAAAATTATGTGTGTGATTATAAAAATATTAGTCATATCTCGCGCGCCGACGCGCGGGTCCGGGTCTAGTTATATTTAAAGGCCCAAACATGGGCAGATACAAATACAGAGCCAGAAGTCAAAGTGGTAAATTTTACAAAGCATCCGGGTTTTCATTCCCGAGTTGTATGCTTTCAAGGTAAATTACCTACCAATCAAAGTAGTTCGGATTATATGAATTGTAAAAGAGAAAAAAAAAACAAACAAACAACCACACTTTACCATAAAATTCAGAAGTAGTACCATAGACCACTAACAAGATTACAATTTACAAGACTACTTCCTGTACATGTATACTATACGAAATTTGATTCAAGCATTGGCATTTGGCAACATGTGTGGTTTTCATTCCAAGGAAAAAAAATAAAAGGCCCGATGCACCAGTGTATAATGTATTTGTTCCAAAATAAAATGAAAATCAAACACCAAATAAAACTGGTTAATGAGAGTTATATGAAGTAAAAAGGGAGAAAACCAAACAAGAAACTGAGACAACGGATAGGTTTGGTGTGGACAGTTACAAGTCATGCACGTTCTTGCTCTACCTCAGGTGCCATTCCTTTCCTTGTTGGAATTGAGCCAAACTTGGAACATAATATTGAAGATCTGTGTGGAGTCCACCATTATGATTCACTCGTATGTGTTTATCTTCTCCCATAATATGTAAGGCTTTCTCGGGGCGCGAGTACATCTTGCACCACACTACTACTTTGTTCTCCTCGTCGACCAAGAACCTCCCCCCATAAGTACATGAATTCGAATACCAATCACTCACTGTTAGGAACTTGCTCCATTCAGTGACTGATCCTTTGCTATTTCTCACCCATACACATTTTGAATATGGCTCCTTCAAGATATCACTAGCTAACAGACAAAGTTCCTCTTCTCCAACCACTGATATCCCGGAAACCATATAAGGAGACGGCTGAGGAAGAGGCGGAATTTGAAATCTCTCTGTCGAAAAATCAAAACTTAGTAAGAAAAGATGCTCTCCGTGAATATGATCATTAAAACCAAGCCAATAAGAGTTTCCCTTCACAGACACGCCACGATCCTGACTTGGTACTAATGACCAATCAGCATAACCAAGAACTCTCCACGAATCAGAGGTTGAGTCATAGATCTCATACTCGTTGTGACGTTTGTGACGTTCCACCCTCAATATTTTGTATTTCTTGCTCTTGTCATAACCGAGACCATAGTAGTCGCTTCCCACGTATCTGTCTCTAGGTTTAATCCACGTGGTTTCCCCTGAACATGGATTCAAAACCACCAGTCTATCGTCCCGTGTGGCACATAGCAATAAACCGTCGCAGTGAAAGACTTCGCGTACATCCACTTGTGAAGCACTAGAAAGAGGATCGTCAAGGTATAACTGAGCTCCAAGATTAACAGAATGAGTAACGTAAATGTTGTGTATTGCATGGAGATCGAGTTTCATCAAGTAAACCCTAGAATTAGTCGACATGATAATCAGAGGCTCCTTTGCTGCATTAGCATAGTGTTTCTTAGCAAAGCTTGTTCTTTTCAATAGAGCGTTACACTGTTTCGATGTTGATCGAAATCGTGACAGTGATTTAGCCGGAACCCTAGAAAGTATCTCCTCTACCAAATCCTGTGGAAGGCTCATGTTCTCCATAGCTACTGAAATTTAATAACTTTCCAAATCAAATCAAAATCAATATTTCCAAGCTACAAACGACCTAATCACCAGTTATGCCGGCGATTTCTTCTTTCTTTTCTGGTTTTTTTTTTCAGCAAAGACGTACGAGAGAGAGAGAGAGGTGGAGACAAATTTATAAAACTCCCGCAAGGGTCCAATATGATCAAGTGTTGATCTGGTCCATTGGGCCTTATTGCCGATTTAGTGAATTTGACCATCGTGTGATTCATAGATACGAAAATGAAATTATTGAGCACGAGAATATATGTTTTTCATACTCTAGATTGGTGGAGAAAATAAAATTAACTTACTTCGGTTCAATTGAATTTATATATACCTATTTTCATTAGTATTTATTTGTCTGTTTGTTTGTATAATGATTTAGATTTAATGCAATTGTTGAGTCTCATTGTTCATTTAAAAACTCATTTACCCGGTCCCAACAATCAAACTTATTTTAAGCTCATTTGAAGATGCAACCAGCTACAGTAATGAAATGCGGCAAAAAACATATTCTCTGCATTTGACAACAACACATCTTCAACAACCCTGTAATAACATGAATCTTTTGTTAAAACTTTCATAAAGAGAAGAACTACTATGGTACGATTATAAGGGAACGATTAGAAGGGTACCTATATGTGTTTCTCACAACAACTATGGTTTAACAGCTTTTGTGATTTTGTTCCAAGGATATCACAACATTTTGAGAATTTAAACCAAACGTATTATAATTTAAATTAATCATTTGTTGTGATGTTAGATAAAGAGTGTTGGTGCATTATTTGTACAATAAGACCAATAATACTGTAGTCTGAAGGTTTTAGAACTTTGGATGATAAACAAATAGTTTTTTATATTTTATGATATAAATTTTTTGAAGAAACTCTAGTTTGAAACCTGTCAATAATCATGCTCTTAGATGATCGGAGTATCACTTTAATGCAGAGGAAGAAGAAAGGGTGAGATCTAAAAGTGGATACTCCACTTTAACTAAACCTTCTGATACTGTCTCATGTTCTATTGACATTCTCATATATTTACTACTGATTCAGATGCTTATGAAAGCAGTGATGGGGTTGTCATTGTTGCTTTTGTGTTCATACAGTTAGTTTTTGGGAAGAGCTTGAAAAATTATAAGTGAAGGCTCGGGAGAAACACACGGCCCAAAGACAATGCCCATCAAATTCAAATGGTTCGAAAAGTTTATTTACATAAACATTTATAAATGATATTTATATTTTAGAGATTGTAAATTTATAAACTTATATATTTAAATACAAAATTATATATAATCTCGCGCTCACGGGTCCGGTTCTAGTTACCGGTTAATCAAGATGGATGAGACTCCCTCTCATCTCTTCATCCACAAAGCTCCAACTAAATTACCGGTCTTGATAATCAAAACACCAATTCATGAAGATGATTCAGGTTTGTACATTTTTCACTTGCCTCTTACCTCTTCTGATTTTATCCAGGAAGCCATCTATTTGGTTTTAAAGAAAACCGGCTTTCTAAATGCCTGGTGTTGTTGATTATACCGTATAATCTACTATATTAAAACATGATACATTTTTTAAAAGAAACCTTTTCTACCGCCATTACAATTTAATGAAAGTTTAAGATTTCATTAAGGGTAATAGTGTCAAATCAGTTTCTAACTAATTAATTCAGAATATTTTTCAATATCTCAATATCTCATTTATTTTAAATATTCAACTCAGTTTCCAACTAATTAATTCATAATATCTTTGAAATTCTCTTTTATTTTAAATATAAATGTATGTTTCCTTTTAAATTATAACATAATCTCATACAAATCTTTTTAATCTATTTCAATCTTTTTGTTATTAATAATTTCGTAATTGTTATTATAAATTATTATAAATTAATTTTAATTAAGTTTTGATCTATAAAACAAAATAAATAAAAATCTTATGATATATATTAATTATTACATGTATAATATAATGAGTCATATATAGTTAAATAAATTAATACACTAATTATTACATGTATCCATATAATCTAAAAATAATGTGTCACTAGGTGACTCACCCGCGCATCTGCGCGGGCATGAATTTTTAAAATTAATTAATATTTTGTTATATTTGTTTTAAACATTTTTTTTTGCAATTTTTATGTTTTAAGATTAAATATAAAATAACGTAAATAATTTTAAGTTATTGTTTTAATTACGATTGTTGTTTTGGATTACTTTATTTCACAATTTTTTTCTAATTTCATTTATCGTTTTGTTTTTTTAATTGACTGTTTGTTTTAAATCTAATAAATATGGTTACTTACGGTTAGTTTGATTATTTTTGTTATCTTGACAAATTTTTTATTTTACTAATTAATTCTATATACATGTATTTGCTTTTTTTGAACTTTTGTAAATCTACTAATCACTTTAAAATTGAATGCAAAAATTATGGATTCGATTTAGTGGGTTTAAACCAATTATACACATTAAAATTGGTTCAGAGCTACATAATTATAAATTGATCTAATAATTTTCTAAAACACTATATACAAAAACCTAACAATTGAAGAATAGAGTTGTTTACGTTTTTCATCGTCAATATTACCAATGTGTGAGAACATATAAATAATTTAGTTGTATATTGTTGTTTTTCATGTTTTACATGTTTTAGGTGTGTGAGTGTGTTGCAAGATCGTTGTTATTTTATAAAATTGCGAGTCTTTAATTGGGTTCATATTCTATCTATATATTAAAATAACTTTCTCTCTCTATATATATATATATATATTAAAATATGATATTTCCATTTTTAGAATATTTCCATTTTCAGAAAAAAAAATTAAAAACTAAAAAATTTCTTTATTTTCGTAATAACGTTTAACTTTATGGTTATAAAAGCACTTTTTAAAAAAGAATTTTTAGAGATAAAAGTTTCTTTATTGCAAAATAAAAAAAAATAAAGATTCCATTTTATTGAAAGAAAAAGAAAATTTAAACCTTTTATTTATTGCAAAACCTGAAATTGCAAAATCATAGGAGTAAAAATTGGAAAATTAATAAAATTAAAATCAAATACCATTATCCTCTTCATTTATTAGAGAATTATCAAATATAAAATAAATAGCATTATCTTCTTCATTGTAAAATCAATTATTTTTTGTTAATAATGGCACCTGAATCTATATCTTTTCTATATATTAAAATATGATATTTTCATTTTTATTAAAAAAAAATTTAAGCATATTATTTTATAAAAATAGAACTTTCCTTTATTTTAACAAAATTAAAATCAAATACCATTATCCTCTTCATTGATTAGATAATTATCAAAATATTAAAATAAAATTGCATTATCTTCTTCATTGTAAAATCATTTTTTTTAATAATGGCACTTGAATCTATATATTTTTTTATGTATTAAAATATGATATTTTCACTTTTATTAAAACATTATTTAAGCAAAAATTATTTTTTTATAAAAATAGAATTTTCCTTTATTTTTTAATCACGTTCTAATATAAAAACTTGTTTTTAAAAAAAAAACTTTATTTTATTTCAGAAAAAGAAAATTTAAAAATAAATATTTTAATTTTAATCATAATTTAATATATAAAAAGATATTTAAGAAAATGTTTTTTTAAGAAAAAATTAATCTACTAATTTTATCTCATTAAGGGTAACTCTGTATTTGAATATATAAAAAATTATTTAAACTTCACAAAAATTATTTTATTGCAAAACGTGTAAAATAATTTTTTTTGTAATCATGTTAAGAATTTTTTATATAAATACATTAACTTCTTTTTTAAGTTTTTGAAATTTCCTTTTTCTTATTTATAAGTTTTAACTTTTTAACTTTTTCCTTTAAAAAAATAATTTATTTTAAAAATATTTATAAAGTATAAGTTTAAAAAATAAAATTTTCCTTTTTTATAAAAAATTAAAAATTGGATAGTTATCAAAAGTAATATAAAACAAATTTGTAAATAAGAAAAAGGAAACTTTAAATACTTTTTTAAAAAGAAGTAAATATTTTTTTTAGAAATTACATAAAAGAAGTTAATAAGAAAAAAGAAATTTAATAAATAAAAAATTTCTTTATTTTTTACACACGTTTTTAATATATAAAATTTTATTTTGTAAAAAAGAAATTGAAAAATCAAACTTTCCTTTATTAAAAAGGAATTAGAAAAAAATTATATCATTAAGGGTATGCGTGTAATAGACCACGGTGAAAATCAACGTGAGCGCGACACGTATGAAAATGATTTCTCAAATAATATTATTAAGATACTTTTTATTTTTAATTTTTACTTTTTATTTAAATACAATTATTTGACAAAACAAATAAATAATTAAGTTTTTATGGGTTTTTTCATCAAATGATCCAAACTATAATTATTTGATTTGGATAGATTAATTGACGGGTTAGCCTACTTTAATTTTTATTAATGTAAAATTATATTTTTCAAACTAAAATGATTCTTTTATAAAAATTAATGGTATAATTATAATCTTTTCAAATTTATAAATATTTATATATATATATATATAAATCAATAAACATTCTATAAAATCATACTATAACCATATAATTAATAAAATGATATAGTATTGTCATCTATTTCAAAATAAAATTATTAACATATCTTAAATTATAACTTTCAAAAATATACATTTCATACAAAACATAAAAAACGAACTATAAATATCATCCGTTCTTATAACATCTTAAACTATATATTATATTTATGCAAAAACTAAAACTGTGAACATACTTTAAATTTCTAATTTACAAATATTAGATTAAAAAGAAATCTGAATATCTTTTTTTAAAAATCCCGTCCTTAGGACAGGCCGGATTCTAGCTTATACGTAAGGTTTCACAGTGGACCCGGGTTACAAAGTGTGGTACAAATTCTTCTCTACTTCAGTTTCTATCGATCTACCATGTTGGACTCATCTTTTTGTGATGATTCTTGTTTTAGGGCCTCAGAATGACGGCAAGGGCAACAGTGACAATAACAAGAAAGATCTAGTTTGCCCAATCTCAAACAAAAAGTTATTTCCTACTTTTGGCTGTGCCATGTGGTAGCCACTTACTTAACCCATGTGTTTATTTGGGAACAATTTTCATATACCTGTGTGAAAATTGTGAATGCCACAATTCTACAATCTCTTTCAAAGAGGAAGAAAGAATTACTGGTGACAAAACACGTTCGAATCACATAAGCTGTGATGGGACATAACTGTGCTGCTTTCTCTAATCACAGAAGCCGTGAGTCCTTTGCAGATGTATAAACAGCTATTGGAGCCGTCTTCTCCACAAATTTTAGAAACTAAAACAAAACAAATAAAAAAGGCAACTTGGTTCAACATCTAAGCTACACAAGTGCTATAAATAACAGTTGAATATCAAGCTAATAGGATAGACGTAAACAATATAAAAACAATATAGACGACAGTTTTAAAATCATTGATACTGAGAACACACTACAAACCTGTGATTCTGCAGTTGATGGGTCTCCCAATGCAAAACTTTGATATCACCTCTTAGTTCCACTCCATCGGGTAGGCTCTGAATTGGGAATAGAAATGTATAAAAAGATATCAAAAGTTTCATCTAAGTGCACCGCACATGAAAATTGAAATCACAGTAACTTTTGACCAAAAACTACTCAAAAGAGTAGACACGCCACTGCTATATCTTCGTGCAAATACCCTTGTACACATCATGACTAGCAGCAAATATAATGAGGCAAAACTGATGAATTGAATTTTTACAACTAAATGGTTTATATTTTATAATAAACTTAAGGCATAAAGCCATTGTCCTGAAACACCATAGTTTGTTGTAAAACTGCGAATGGCATAGGCTATGAATTGAAATAAAACTGTGAATGGCATCAAAATCATTGTTAGTGAAACTTCACCAGAAAACAATATACACTCTCGACTGACATAAACTAAAAGCTTACGAGTTTGGCGATGATGAAGCTTGAAAAATGCTGTAGATACTCATTACTGTCAGAAAACAATATTAATTGTACAAGATGCCGATCAACTGAGAGAAGCATATTCCTTGGAAGCTCTCCAGTCGGAACATCTTTCAAAAGCCAGAAGCATTTCATATAAAACTGTCCAAATACAAAATATGTACCATTTTCTCCCTCGTTGACATAATCCAGCTCCTCAAAAATGCGAGCAATCAACCAGTCCAACAATGTGAAGCAGAGAAGAAGCTTCCTCCTAACAGAATGGTTGCTTATTGGAAGACAAATTTTCAAAAAATGGTTGAAGTAAGAGAAAACGGTTCTTTTACTCAAATCCTATTCTTGATTTCGTATTGGTATTTTTGTTTTCGTGGTTTTGTTTTGAACGCTTTGATATGCTATAAATTATAATCGTAAGAAACTCCATGTGGAATGTTGATTGCTTACCTAGAAACAACATACAATGTTTCTCTTCCACAGGTAGACAGCAGCAGAATCTTCAGACTTTGCAAACACCTCATCACACTCGATAGTTGGTGATTTATTTTAGTGATATTAATTAACTTGAAAAGATACGTAAACCAAACAAAATTACATAATATTCATTACATTAAGTAAAAAAAGTTTTGCATAATTACCTAAGTCGTAAAGAGTCATTTTAGATAAACAGCAAGACCAGAGACCATAATGTATCAAAATGAAACATTATGATCTCATCTCCATTTTGACCAAGACGATTGCAAAAACGAGTTCCAAAAACTTCAAGACATCAAAGCCGACCCAAAAACTCCATTGCAACTATCCACAACCTACGTGGTACCACTCTGTACATACTGTTCCGTTCCATTTGCTTCTACCAGTTAAAAAAAAACTGTGCCTTTTGGATCACCAAAAAGACATAAAAGACTGTCAAGACATGATCCCTGACAGTTGTAACTTACATAGGATCACTCTTCTTGAACAGGTTTGAGGTTAACCTCAAAACCCTCTGTTTCATCAGAGCTTCCTCGAATCCGCTTCTCCAGAATATCATCAGCCTCCTGGACTGCTTCAAACTTCCTTTTAGACCCCTCAGACCAAGTCCCAACCAGTTCAGACTCCACCTCCTTACCGTCACCTTCCTCAACGCCACCAAGACCTTGCTCCTGCTGCTGCTGCTGCTGATCAACATCCCCATCAGGTAAGCCCTGAACTCCATCCGAAGAAGTTCCACTTTCACCTTTATTCTCAGCAGAGCCATCAAAACTAGCATCAGGAGGCGGTGGGGAAAGAGAAGGCTCATTAGGGTCAGGAACATCAACCCAAACACGTGTACAAGACTTGCTGAGATGTCTCAAATCCCCACAATTCCGACAGAACTTAAACCTCGCTGTACTACACGCAACGTCCTCATAACGCAACCTCACAGTCTTAACCTCTCCAGATTCAAACCTAACTACTTTCTTGAAACAGAGTCTTGCCTCCACAGAAACGTTCACACGAACACGCACGTAACTCACATCAACTATCGAATCATCTAACAAAATCTCCATTACCTCACCCATACCCGACACGATCTCACGAACCGTTCCTTGAGAAAGATACCGAACCGGGATACCTCGGATCTTCACCCACATAGGGATTGATTTCAGAAAATCAGGACCTGGTTCGTCTTCCCAACGCTGCAACACGACGAGCCATCCGTTATACGTGTAAGGACCGGACCAGAGAGCCATCTCCAGATCACTCTCCCTCTCGAACAGGAACTGAAACTTCCCGCCGCCAATAATGCGACCGCGCGAGCGAAATCTGTCGACATCCCACTCCTGAGGGAGTTTATCGATCAACGAGTAGAGATCTTGTCTTCTTGGGCTAAGAACGCGACCAACCAAGCTTCGACGGTTCGTTTGTTGTGTTTCAGCGTAAGCTGTTTCTGGAATGAAGACTGGTGGATCGGCTAAACCTAAAGCAAGATGTCTCGGCGCTCTTCGCTGGTTGTTCAAAGCCATTGTCGTCGGTGAAACAGTTTGATGAGAGAGAGAGAGAGTTGGATTATCCCTAGAAAATGATCGGTGATTTATTATTAATTGGTTAAATATAGTAACGTAACCGTCGGTAACCGCGCCGGTTTTACCATGTAATCATGTGGTTACTTTTGGACAACGTGCTTGGGCCTACAAAAGCCCAAAAGTCTGAAATTGAGGTGTATTAAGTATTTGAACTGATTTGTATTAAAACGACAAATTCATTGTTAGTACTGCCGCATGTATTTTTCTGAATTCTGCCGCCGCCGGAGCTTGGTTTCGTCGGTAAGAATCCCGCCGTCATTTGGTTGGTGTTAGTAGTGAAGAAGGTGAAATGTAAAACAAACCTTCCTATTGGTAATCGCGAAGTGAAATACAATGTTTTATTTGATAATCTCCGGTAAAATTACAACTGATTGCATGGTTTAACTAAACCAGCTACTCAGCTCTACTCATATAGGCCTATTCTATTGAAAAAATCATAGAGCAAAAACCAACAAACCCTAATGCATTTTCAATTGACGACTCAAAAATCTCATCAATCACTACTCTAATCAGAATAAAAATTGATGATCCACAAACAAACTAAAGGTCAGTTTGGTTTTCAGAATTTGAAATTTCGGTTTGGTAAAAATGTCGCAGAATTAAATCGAACAAAACAAAAACTTTGGTTCTGTTGTTAAGTTAGGATATTGCAAATTCTGGTACGTTTAAAGGTAATATTAATATAACATCATTGTTCCTTCAATTAATGTAATGAACAATGATATTAAGAGAGGAAGATATCGAACCAACAACCAGGATTTGTAGTTTTAATACAATTATTTTTTTCTTAAGCATGTGTGTTTTCATTCCCATATTGTTGTTTTCAAGGGTTGGAAATTTCTGTAAGAGAATAAATAAAACCAAAATATTAAATTACCTACCAATCAAATTAAACTGGTTCAAATTATATGAAGCAGAAGAAAAAAAAAACAAACAAACAACCACACTTAGCTTCACCATAAAACGTTCTTCCCTTCCCTCAGTTTCAGTCAACTACCATAGACCACTTTTGTATACTATACGAAATTTATTCAAGCATTGGCAACATGTGGGGTTTTCATTACCAAGAAAAAAAATGGCTCAATGCACCAATGTATAATGTATTTGTTCCAAAGGATGGAAAATTTTATAAGAGAAAAAAATGAAATAAAAATCAAACACCAATCAAACTGGTTAGAGTTATATGAAGTAAAAGAGAGAAACCAAACAAGAAACTGAGACACGGATAGATTTGGTCTGGACAGTTACAAGTCACGTTCTTGCTCTACCTCATGTGCATTCCTTTTGCGTCCTCCACCATGTTGGAATTGAGCCAAACTTGGAACATAATTATGAACATCTGAGAAAACTCCACCATTATGATCCACTCGCATGTCTTGATCTTCTCCCACAATACGTAAGGCTTTCTCGTAGTGCGAGTATTTCTTGCAAAACACGACAACTTTGTTCTGCTCGTCGACCAAGAAACTCTCCCCATAATTAAAAACAATACCCATCTCTCAGTGTTAGGAACTTGCTCCATGGCGTGACTGATCCTGTGCTATTTCCCACCCATACATGTAATCTTTTTGGATTTTGCGTCCTCTATGAAATCTCTAACTAACAGAAAAATTGTCTCTTCTCCAACCACTACTGATATCCCGGAAACCATATAAGAAAACGGTTGAGGAAGAGACAGGCTTTGAAATCTCTTTGTCGGAAAATCAAAACTTAGTAAGAAAAGTTGCTCTACGTGAGTATTAAAAGCAACCCAATAAGAATTTCCTTTCACACACACGCCACGAGGCTGATGTGGTAGCAATGACCAATTAGCATAACCAAGAACTCTCCACGAATCTGAGGTTGAGTCATAGATCTCATACTCGTTGTGTCGTTCCACTCTCAATATTTTGTATTTCTTGCTCTTGTCGTAACCGAGAGCATAGTAGTCGGTTATCTCGTATCTGTCTCAAGGTTTAATCCACGTGGTTTCCCCTGAACATGGATTCAAAACCACGAGTCTAGTGTCCCTTGTGGTGCATAGCAATAAACCATCGCAGTGAAAGACGTTAGTTACATCCACTTGTGAAGCACTAGAAAGAGGATCTTCGAGGTATAAATGAGCTCCAAGATTAATAGAAGGAACAACGTTGTTGTGTATTGCATGGAGATCGAGTTTCATCAAGTAAACCCTAAAATTAGTCAACATGATAATCAGATGCTCCTTTGGTGCAGTAGAGTGTTTCTTAGCAAAGCTTGTACTTTCAATAGAGCGTTACACTGTTTCGATGTTGATCGAAATCGTGACAATGATTTAGCCGGAACACTAGAAAGTATTTCCTCTACCAAATCCTGTGGAAGGCTCATATTCTCCATAGCTACTGAAATTTAATAACTTTCCAAATCAAAACAAAATCTATATTCCCAAGCTACAAGTGATCTAATCACCAATTATGCCGGCGATTTCTTCTTTCTTTTCTGTTTTTTTTTTTTTCGGCAAAGACGTACGAGAAAGTGAGAGAAATTTATAAAACTCCCACAAGGGTCCAATATGATCAAGTGTTGATCTGGTCCATTGGGCCTTATTGCCGATTTAGTGAATTTGACCATGGTGATTCATAGATAAGAAAATGAAATTATTGAGCATGAGAATATATGTTTTTCACACTCTAGATTGGTGGAGAAAATAAATTATTGCCGATTTACCGCTCACTTTCTAACTGGTTCATTATTAATATATTTTTAATTGATTAATGTTCACTTTTTAAATGACTTCTTCTCTATGGTTTAACAGCTTTCGTGATTTTGTTCCAAGGATATCACAACATTTTGAGAATTTAAACCAAACGTACTATAATTTAAATTAGTCATTTGTTGTGATGTTAGATTAATGGTCTAATTGGTGATAATTAGAGGAACAATAGGAATGAATAGGAAAAAAAGAAATAAAAATTATTGTTCCTTTCCAAATTTGATGAAAATAATTTTACTCTATCGTTCCTTCAAAAAGATGAAATTAATAGGAACCATATGTAAAAAATATTATTTACAAATGGTGTAACAATTAAGGAATGATAAGTATTGTAATATGCTCCTTATAAATGGTGTAACTTATAAGGAATGATTAGGAACATTAAATTCTTTATCATTCCTTTGGTCACCAGCCCTAAGAGTGTTAGTGCATTATTTGTACAATAAGACCAATAATACTCTCACTTAGATTAAGATGAAGGCTATATAGTCACTGGGTTGTTGAAGAGATCGACCATATCAATATCAAGATTATAAAAACATGAAAAATGATCAATGAACATCTCAAGATTCTCCTCACTAAGACTTGACAGCTAGTTAAAGGTCTCTCAAAACATGAAAGGAAGATTCTCAGTTTTCTGTGGCGAAGTTGAGGCTAGATTTCTGTTTCTTTTTGTTGGATTCCTCTGGATTTTGAATTTCTGATGGTGATCACTTTGTCGAAGCTCTGTTAGAATTGAATTTCGGATTTTGTGTGAGATTCGAATGGAAATGACGAGAGGTTAGGAAATTTTGTCGAGAGTTTATGAGTTAGCTTCCAATTTTGTTGATTTTGTGGTTGATTCTCATTGATGTTTGATTTCAGCTTCGCCTTCGATTCCTCTCGTTGAACTTGGTTAAATTTATGAGATTTTTGTTTGATTCGATTATATTTTTTTGTGAATTTGTGCAGTGCAATGGAAAAAACATGAGACCCTGTAAGAGAAATCTTCTAAAAATGCTTCTATCAATACTACACCAAAGACGAGATGATCAAGCATATCACAAACAACCATGATTTAACAGAAGCTAGATGTAGTAAGATCTTCGATGTTATGCTTGAAAAATAGGCACCTGAAAACTACTTGGAAGAGACAAAATAAAGGGCAGCTTCCAGGAGGAGGAATTTGTGTAGTGCAAGGGAAAAATCAGCAGACCCTATAAGAGAAAGCTTTCGGGAGTGCTTCTTTCGGTAAAGACGAGATGATCAAGCATATTAGTTTACAGGAGACAAAAAAAAAGGTAGCGTACAGGAGAAAACGCAAGAAGAAAAAGGATAAGGAACGTCTCAAGACAGAACTTATCACTGAACGTCTCAACATTCTCCCGGTGATTACTGTGCAGCTAGTTAAAAGTGTATTTTTTTTCTTTGGTCGCTGAAGTCTGGAAGAAACGATTCTTCCATGTCTTAAATAATGTACGTACATTAAAATAATAAAAAATGAAAGAGGAAAAAGAAACCTACATTATTTCATTTTTTCGATAAAAAAAATAATGTACGTTTTTTTTTTCTCTTTCCTTTTTATTATTTTAATACTAAAAAAATTCCTCTTTCATTTTTATTATTTTAATGCTAAAAAATACTAAAATCCTTTAAAATCCTCTCGATAGTGATGGCTAGGCCTGGGCATATTACCCGAATCCGAATTACCGAACCGAATCCGATCCGAAAAATCCGATTCGAATCCGAACCTGAATTGATAAAATATCCGAATGGATCCTAAACTTCTATATCCGAAAATCCGACTCCGAACCCGATCCGAACCAAAATCCGAATGGGTATCCGAAATATTCGAAATATAAATATATATCTGAAATATTAATTATATTTAGAGTTAATATAACCTATTTATCAAAAATTACAATTATAAATCCGAATATATGAATTAATTTTAGACTAAAATAACTAAAATATCGAAAATACGTAAAATGTTTGAATAGTTTTAGCTATATTTGTCAAAATTTTACTAATTTTTTATTTAAATTTAATCAATTTTATTTTTTATGTATAAATTCGGGTATCCGAATCCGATCCGAATCCGGATGGATCTGAACCGAACCCGACCCGAAATTCTAAAATATCCGAATGGATTTTATATCTCTAGATCCGAAAAATCCGAAAAATCCGAAAAATCCGATCCGAACCCGAACGGATATCCGAACGCCCAGGCCTAGTGATGGCCTAATATGATAATGTGTTTAGATCTGATCCATTGGGCCTTATTTCCCATCTTAGGTTTTGTCAACCGTGGCGTGTAGCATAAAATAAATAAATAATCATACAATATCAACAATTCACAAAAATGGGGATTAATCTAAAAAATATTCAGCGGGTACAGAGTTAAAGTTATCTATAATGCAGGGACCATTTCACTAAATCTAGCAAACTCTATCGAAAGCGTGTGTATTACAAAAGTCTTGAACTGACTTTCTCCGAACTCTTCTTTGCTAAGGAAAAAAACAAAAAAACAAAGTGCAATTAATTTTTGGGACCCTTCAAATTTTTTTTTTTTTTCTCTTATCCTTTCACTTTGTTTGATAAAACATTTTCAATTTTCCCGAGAAATTTCCTCGATCGACTTCAACTACCAACAAGACGAGTGCTCTTTCTTGTACAATCAATCATTTCTCGATTTTTGGTCTTTTGATCGACGAACGAAGAAGAAAATGGGGCAACAGCAATCGAAAGGGGAATTGCTGTTTCAGCAAGTGAGCTATGGTAACGCGGAAGGGATTCGAGCTCTTCGTCGCGAAGGAGCAGACCTCGAGGTTCTTCCATTGATTTTTGTTGCTGAATTTCTCCAAAATTAGGGCTTTTCGTTAATTTTTTTTTTTTGGTCAATTTGGGGATGCAGTGGATGGATAGAGAAGGGAAAACGCCTTTAATCACGGCTTGTATGAACTCGGAGCTATACGATGTCGCGAAAACTTTGATCGAGCTAGGAGCCAATGTTAATGCTTATCGTCCTGGTAAATTTTGAAGAAAGCTTCAATTTTTAAAAAACTTTTTGCCTAAATTGAAAATTTTGAAGAATCTTGTTAATGTGTTTGGATTTTGAGACTTGATCTGATGGTTTAGCTAATGTGGTCTGTTCTTGTTGGTGGTATCAGCTCGTCATGCTGGGACTCCTCTGCACCATGCTGCTAAAAGAGGTCTTGAGAACACTGTTAAGCTACTTCTTTCACATGGGGGTAAGTTTTTTTTTTTCTTTTGTCATCTCTTACACAACTTAATGAATGTGTGTTTTAAGTATTTAGTTGTTGCGTTTGTTGATAATATATGTGGTAAATTCACAATTTTTTGGCAGCAAATCCACTTGTTCTTAATGATGATTGTCAGACACCGCTTGAGGTCGCTAGAGCCAAAGGGTTCAGCAATGTCGTACGTGCTATTGAGGTATGTCTGTGAAGACTGTGATACCTTTTTTGGATGGTAACCGACCTGTGAAAGGTATGATTGCTTTGTGGATTGATAATTTTTGTTTTGGTTTTGTTGATTCTGTAGAGTCATATCTGCTTGTTCTCTGGTTGGATGCGTGAATTTTACGGTCCTGCCATTCTTGATTTATTTGCTCCTCAGCTTCTTTCAAGAAGAGTGTGAGTAGTACTCATTGAACTTCACCCTTTTCTGTCTCTCTTTTTCTTCCCCTGAATTCTGAGGAATTTGGTTTATTTATGCACAAGACTATGAACCTTCTCTAAACTTTATGATTTGCAGATGGGTTGTCATCGTACCAACTGGTTCTAGAAACCCTGCAAAGCCTTTCAAGTTGGAGCTGGTTGTGTATGCTAGCCTGCAGGTACGATGATCATTAATGTTAATAATTCCGAGAACAAAGTCAGGACGCTTCACTTTCTATGTGTTTATTTGCGTCTAAACTGGTATGATGTAATCAGGATGCGCATCCACGCACGGTGATGCCCTTGTGGAAAGCAAACTTGGAGGAACCAAAAGCAAAGCAGTCTGATACTTCAGTGATGATTGTCGATAACTCCACAAGTAATTTCTTGCTGCTTTTATATGTTGTTGACATGCAACCTATTGTTTTGTGGATGATGATTGAACTTTATTCTGGTGGATAGTCCCAAGCCGCAGGAGAAGACGAAGGGCCTGCGCCTCCCACGGGAGACGTAGGCCTCAAGTAGTTAGGCGTAAGTCTACACTGTTTAGTAGCTAACAACCATCCTTAGTTCATATCAGAAATTTCTTACCTCCTCCATGTTTAAATTTCCCTAGAAAATATATAAATCTATCTCTCTGTTTTATCTTCTCTTGCATTATAACTTTTTCAGTTACAGTGAAGTAGAAACATGTAAGTTTGTCTTCTCTTTCTTACAGAAACACGTCTTAAACTCGCGCCGTCGATAGAAGGTGACAGACAACAGCTCAAGTGGTTTTGTGATGCATGTAAAGGAATTCCACAGGTAATGTCTAAAAACAATAGCCATTCGATTAATAGCGATTCCTTGTTTCATTGCCTCCTTTTTTGCTTTATATAATGAAACTCTCATATCATTTATACAGCCAACGCATCCCCCAGCCTTTCTCCAAACGGCGCCGTCTGCGCCACCACTTCATCCTGCTATGACTGAGACACAACATATCAATCACCATTCCATCGGTGAAGCAAGTTCCTCAACTGCACCTCCTCCTCCTCCTCCTACTCCACCTCCTTCAGGAAAAGCAAGCACATCGGGTTTCAATAGCCATGAAAGTGTTATCGTCCATGAACCTTCTCCATCAGCTCCTCCATTGACAGATGACGATATAGATACCGTAGAGGAAGGTCCGATTCATTACCCAACAATCGATTCAACACCTGTCGATGTCCCATCTCCTTCCCTACCAGGTTCAACAGATGGTGAGAAGAAAGACGACGGGAGCTCTGGACAGTGCTCGATATGTCTTGACGCTCCATCTGAAGCGGTTTGTGTCCCGTGTGGACATGTCGCGGGATGCATGTCTTGCTTGACAGAGATCAAATCCAAGAAATGGGGATGTCCGGTGTGTCGCGCCAAGATCGATCAGATCATTAAACTGTACCGTGTCTGAAGTAAAACAGGTGAAAAAACAACTCCATGGGATTATCATCTCTCTCCTTCATTGTGTTGTGACCATAAAAACTATCTTTCTCTATTGCTCAACCAAAATCAATTACCTTATTTCTCTGTGCTTTTTAAAACAATACGTTTATACTTCGGATTTCTAAACAGTCCCTATGTTTTGTATATATGGTTTAGGATGAAAGGAGGAATGTAAAGTGTATTCATACGATATTCTGTTTCGATTTATAGTTGATGGTACCAAATCTTGGGAGTATATTTAATATTCTTGAATAATTGTAATGAATCGTGGTTTGGTTCCCAAAAGTAAGAACAGCATAAGTTAATCATTGTACGGAAAAGTTGAATGAGTTAACGAAACTGTTCGTGTCCAGATAACTTTTCCGTTAATTACTCAATTATCGTACGCAATAATATGTGCCTTCTTGCTCCATAATCTTAATTGGAAAAAAACAAATTAAAATTACATATCCAGTTGGGTTTGTTTTCTTTATTTTTCTACTATTTTTGATGTATGGAGGAGATTAGAATAAAATTGTTGGGCTATAAGATAAAGATATCCCCACCACCAAGTGTAGCATAAAGAGAAGCATCATGTCATTGCCATTAATGGCATCAACTATACGTCTAATTACAAATAAAACCTCGTCTTTTAGGGGTCGGTGAAAGTCAGGCCAACAGTAATGAAATTGTTTGGTTGCGATATGGCTATATAACGGACGGACAAAGTCTTATATAGTTTTCTTATTCTTTCCTTTTGAAATTTCAATGGATCTTAACTTCATTAAACAAATATTACTGCACCAAACATCTTCTAGAGAAAGAAAGACAAAAAAAAAGCATAATGATTTCATCTAGAATTGCATCAATACATTTCTTTCTATGAAAAGTAACCATTGGGAAAAAAAAAAAGCAAATTATGATCATAGTTAGCGACTATCATTTCAATCATGGTTGATCATTATATATGATTTACATGGCAAAATATATTTGAAATAATTACAAGAAATTTATCTTTTCTTTTTGTCGCTTATAACTTCATTTTTTGTTGTAGAAAAATAATCATTTGAATATAATTCAGTGACAGACTATATAGTAGATTTCTCTTTTGTTTCCACTAACAATCGAGTTTGTCATAGTATATGTTTAAAACTTAAGGCTAAAAAGTAAAAACCATACGTATATTTTGTTTTTGTATAAGATAGAAAAGAGCCAAAAGAGAAAAACCCAAGTGAAATTTTTTTTTCACATGGTCCACTTTGAACATGAAATCAACAGTGAGATTGATTGATTGACTCAACCTTTCTCCTTCTTTATTAAGTAACCATTCAAACACACTCCACTGCTCCTCTTTTTTCCCTCTCTGTCCCCATCCAGTTTTTGTACCTCTGCCACAAGTTACCCCTTGCCGCTAACTTCTTTCAGGGGTAATCACGTCTTTTCATTACAGGTGTTGTCCACTCACACCAAGAACCAAAATATATCGTCACTATATTCCCTCTGCCTACCCTATTCTCCTCTTAAATTTGTGATAATCTATAGTGTTGAATGTTGATCAATAGATCTGTATGATTTGATTCCATCTTCTCATTTTAACTATAAGTTACTGTATTTGTCTATATCTGTGATGTTGGCTACTAATGATAATAGCTTAATATGCGGACAAACAAATTAACGTGTCAAAAAAGATTTTTAGAATGATTACTGGCAAAAACCTTTTTTTTCGTTGAGACAACTGAGATTCATAGGCATCTATCGATATGGTGTCTTGTTCGATTCATCATTTTGACGATGAGTTTGGTTGCCACTATGTTTTTGAGAGCTTTATTGTTTCTTCGGTTTAATGGATTTGTTGAACTGAGTTTGACCCCTGAGACATAATTATCCATATGGAAGGTGATTGATTCTTGTCTTGAGAGTCTAGAGTGCAATTGAATTAAATCAATCGATACTCTATAGGTTTGTTATCGCGTGTAACATGTGTAGGATCGAATCATTCCAAAGAGAATCGTTGTATAGTTCTTTTGCAAACTCTTCTTCGTTGAGTGATAACACACTAAAAAAAACTACTATATTCTTAAGTTGATAAAATTCGGACCATTGTATAAAGAAGAAAATAATTAGAGGGTAATTAATGCACAAGTTCTTCTAACACAATCCACAACACAAACGTCTTGCATTTTTTCCTATTTAATTTTCCATAACGATCAAGTTTGTAAATCAAATATGATTCTAGTCTTGCTTTGCATTCGAATTCCACATTCTGATTTAGGTCGTCAAAGTGATGACTATTAAACAACATATATTTATCCACATTTAGATTTAATGAATTAGCTCACACAAATTTTTTGGGAATTTTGTAAAACGTTTAGTAAATATTTTTGAATGAGGAGCTGGTCTTGTGTTGTGATGCGATGATGTTCGAATCATGAATTTTGTTTTTCCTTTTTTGATGAAAGAAATGGTGAATAGTTTCTACGTGAATTTAGGTCAACTCGAGTTCTACAGAAATACAGATCTCTACTATTTGCCTATTGGTTTGTTAGTTGTCACTATATATAGATGTTTTGATGGGAAAGATTATCCGGGGATTTTACCAATAATTGAGATTCAAAATCTACCCCAAGTACAATAAATTAAAAACGTTGAGTATTTTTTTCCAAAAAGAGCTCAAATACCATCGTTCACGCACAAAATATTACTTAAGTATTTTGAATAATTATAGAGTTTCAGACACACCATAGTTGTTTGTTATTCGGTGCCAAATCATGAACAAACTCTGATTCATGCTTTTAGCATTCGTGCCTGAACAGTAAATTTTATTTCTGTTTGACGATCTGTCCATGTGTAAATTTTATAAATCTAAATAATCTAAACCATTCTAATTTCTAACAACTAAAACGCACTGATGTTAGCTAAAAGTTTCTCTATCCTATAGACCTTTCGTTTCATCTATAAATACGATATTTTTGTTGAATGCATGGAGCTTACGCAAAAAGAAAAGAAAAAACTTACCTATATTTGCTAATAAATGTTAATAATTAATGAGAGAAAATTGTATGTATAGGAATTAATATCTTAAGTGCAAAATACTACGTTTAGTCAAGATATTAAAATTTTCTGTCTTGATACCTATTTCATAAGCTGGAAGAAAATAATAATTAAAAATACTACTACTACCCCAAGGCTACTACGTAGCTACCTCTAGTAAAAAGAACAGAGAGAATAAATTTGTACTATTTAACATTTCAACTGCATTTCAGGTTTAACTTTCATCCGCCAAAACTATTCAAAGTGTTTCACACAACAACAATGATTAAAGAAGATACATACATATGATATAATAGTAGTAGTGTTTAACTCAAGTTTGCATTATTATTTATTCCACTGTTATTAGTCAAGCAAAACAAATTAAACGAGAAAAAATATTTATAGCATGACTTCATTCAACCCTCTTTTAATAGCAATGAGCCAATGACTACGATACCCTCTCCTCTTCTTCTTTTTTCTCTCCACCATCTTCCCTTATCAACTCAAGACTCATAAAGATCCTCTCATCTTCATCATAACCTAAAGCCAAAATCACAAACAGTTAACCAAAAAAAAAAAAAACGTTTGTGTATCTCAGATCTTGATATCATCATGGATCCTATCCACGGCTTTATGGGCACAACAAACATGTCACACAACACAAACCTTATGATCTCCGCCGCAGCAGCCACCACCACCACTACCTCGTCGTCGTCGTCTTCGTCCTCCGGCGGCTCGGCCACGAACCAGCTGAGTAGGTACGAGAATCAGAAGAGAAGAGACTGGAACACTTTTGGACAGTATCTACGCAACCACCGTCCGCCACTTTCTCTCTCCCGTTGCAGTGGTGCTCATGTTCTTGAGTTCCTTAGGTACCTCGACCAATTCGGCAAGACCAAGGTATACGTATATAATATAACATAAGAAGTTACACATATTTATGCATCTCATACATGAAAATATTCTAAGTGACATTGTTCCTCTTTAGATATAGATCCAAATTATGAAACCCTATTTCTCTAATTTGGGTTTCTTTGACCTACAAAATATTTCTATTATTGTTCGATTGGATTCTTGTTGATATTTGTAGATGTTATAACGAGCTCTGTCTCACTGACCTACTTTTATTTTCATCTCTCACCGACAAATTATATTTCAACATGATTGTAATTAATCATGTTTAATTTTTCTAAAGGTTAACTCTTATGATTATCATCAACAGATATATATATATATATAATATGTATTTTATGATTCTTCCTGTGATGGTTGTACATATGCAAATGCAAACTCAATCATTAAAAAAAAAATTATACATTCTATAACTCTTCCTAGCTATATACAATGGCTGTATATTTTAAAAGAGTAGACTATGCATTATATGCTGATTCTTCCTTTAACGTTATAGAATGAAAATGCTGATTTTAAACGCTAATTCAATCTTTGCATCGCTAGGTTCACGCACAACTATGTCCGTTCTTCGGACACCCAAACCCACCAGCACCATGTGCCTGTCCACTCCGACAAGCGTGGGGCAGCCTCGACGCACTCATTGGCCGGCTTCGAGCGGCTTTTGAAGAGAACGGTGGTTCACCAGAGACGAACCCTTTTGGTGCACGAGCCGTTCGACTCTACCTAAGGGAAGTGCGTGACTCGCAGGCTAAAGCGCGTGGGATCAGCTACGAAAAGAAGAAGCGGAAGAGACCTCCTCCGGCGCCGCTACCACCGCCTCATCATCAGCCTGTGATTTCGAGTAGCCCTAATTAGCAATAAGTCGTATCAGTACGATGTTTCAATGGACGACGACGTTTGCTTACAGCTTTATATAGCATTTGTCAATGACGCACATGCACGAGTTATCTAAAAGCTGCATGCCCTTCTTCTTCTTCCTAATCCTTTTATTTGGCAAGCTAAGGAATTTTATGTTGTAACGAATAAATATGTATTTTTTTTCGTTTGGTCTTGCATAGAATATGTATTAGTATAATAAGACATATACACACCAACATTCTATTCAAGGGCTTATATTTTTGTCTAAAACTGAAGTTTTACTCAAGAATCATATTATTCCAAAACTTTATCTCCTAATCTCTATAAACTATTTGTGTATGCTTACCTCTTTTAAGCTATTCAAGTACTAATGTTTTGTGTGACATTTTAATTTAGTTTTCTTTTGTTCTTTCTATAAATGGATCCAAATGCATAAATAGTAAAATAGTATTAGCCTTTTTGTCTGATACTACTTTTCCTGTGTATAACGTAACTTTCATAATTAATGGGCATCTCTCTATTGGTAGAACCAGCTAATAATATTTAGGATGATATAAGTTGAGTATTATTGTAGTTCGATAAGACGTGACAAAAGAAGATTTGCAGAATCAAAGGGTAATTCGTGTCTTTCGTGTCTTTTCATGCTCTGCGTATGCCTTCCTTTGTAGCGTCCTAATTTGGTGGGGAATTGGCAAATCATTCAGTTTCTTTGTCCTTGTTACAAAAGTCTTTTCTTCCTTTGTTTTTATTTTTTAATATTGTTGTATTCGTAAATTCTTGATCTCGATCGTTTAGCATTTAATTGTATAAGATTGCATTTGATAGCGATTAACATTTAGATGTTTTGTTTATTATTTAAACAAAAACATAAACTGGTCTCAAGCTAGACATTAGGCAAATGAGTTTAAAACTATATATTGTAAGTGTTCTGGAGAAAGTTTGATAGGTTTTTGTTCATCTTTCTCCCTAAGGATCACAGATCAGATTGATATAAATGATTTTTTTCGTAAAAGTTTTGATAAATTTCATCAAGCATCATAGCTCCACCTCACGAATACTTTTCTGTAAACTGTAAAGAAAACTGTAGATTGTAAAGACTGCGAACAGGAAAAGATTTATAAACCATTAGTTACTATTCTTTTCAATTCATGTTCATGTTATATCTTTACATAAGTTTTACCAAATCTTGATAGTATACAGTATATAGTATAATTAAGTTAATGAACAAGAATGACTAGCTATATGTTTATTATGAACGAAAATGTAACTGTTAATAAATAATGATGTCATTAGATTCTAAACAAATGACGGCGGTTTTCAAAACACAAGAAGAACTAGAGAATACGTTGTATAAACATTAGCTATGTTCTTCCAACAAACTCTGTATCTTTTGCCTTCTTCGCTGAATTCTGGGATGTTCACGCTGGAGTACACCTCTCATCGACAAAATTAATTTTTTAAATGAGATCGGATTCTCTTTGTACAACTTTTTAACAAACCTAAATCCTCCATCCTATTATTCTAAACCTTTAACCTTAAACATTAATTCTAAACCCTAAAGCAGAAACTATAAACCCAAATCAAATGTTGGTAAATCTAAACTAAGAAAGCTAAATCATAAGCTATAAATATAAAACTCTAGTCAAAGATTAATAAATTCAAATCGATTAGTGTTTAATAGATCAAAATTAACCTCATCGTTGTTAGTTGATTTTATTTTATTTTTGTATAAAAAACTTAGAAACACTTCATATAGTTTTGGGAACTTTAATGTATTGATAATTTCTTTTTGTATTTACCTTATAAGACCAATGTTCATCATTTTCATTTGACTTATCAATTTTTTTCCACATCTAATAAAATTTTAAATAGAAAAATCTACTCTAATCACAGTATCAATAAACTTAAACTTTTCATTAAACATCATTGAACTAAATCTAAAATAAATCAAAAAGAAAAGTTGAGTGTGAAGAGGAAAGAAAAAATATACGATCGGGGTAGTCTTAAAAGTTTTGATGTCAGAAACAATTTTTTAATAAAAAATTGCTATTAACCAAGTTTCTGAAGGTGTTTAGAGATTGCTATGTATTTAGTATTTTTTATAAATTGCTATTAACCAAGTTTCTGAAGGTTTTTGGGGGAGAAAACTATTTTCTTTGTCCCCTTTTTGAAGGTGTTATTTATAATAAAAAGGTTAGATCATATAGTCACTTAATTAATACAAGTGAGGTTTCACCCAAATGAGATGATACATTAACAATGGATGAAGATACATAAAAAACACTATATATGAGTGAAAACAATTTGTTCACGTGAAATACCAGTTCACATGAAACAATACCAACAAAACAATTTGTTCCTAATTATTTCTAATAAAAACACTACCTTTGTAAATTTCAGAACAAAACACCGTAATTATTCCAATAAATAGAAGCTCAAAAAAAAAAAAAAAAACCCCTTTTCCAATAAATAAGTCAATGAGAATTAAGGCATTGTAAAAATAAAATAAAAAGGGTGGCAACATAGGTGCAGCTTGATTGGTGGATCAAAACGGGGGCGGGCCCCGCTTCACACGCTCGCACCGTCTCAGTTGTCATTTCATGTCAGCTAAAAAGAAAAACGATAATGAAGAAAATATTCTGCCTAAAAAACAGTCCTTTTGCTCCATTCGATCCTTGACAAGTGGCCATCATATCCACCGTTAAATGTTTTACTCCTCTCTTCTCGGAGCTTAGTTGGACTTGTTTCGTTCCGGCTCGAAATGTTTTAAAGCCCATTTTGTAAGGAGCTTTAGCCCATTGTCTAAGTCATTCGCCGACAACAACATTAACTATATTCATTTTTTAGTTTTGTGTATTTTCAACTAATTTTTATGATCTAAATTTAAAGTTTAGTAAGGTAGTATGCAGTTCTTTAAAATTATGTGATTTTACGAATAGTTTGGTATCTAGTAAGATATAATGATATTTTCTGAAATATAAATATGTGTATTATGAAAAAATATAAATGACATTGTAAATTATTAGATATACAACATGCATTTTTTTAAAAAAATCATTTTTAGATACGTCAATATGAGAGTCAAATGGTAATCAATACAAATGTTGTTTACTTTTAAAAAGGCCATTATGTACTTAGTTTATGAGATATAATTATGAGAAATGAAATTGTTATCATTTACTGTATTTTTATATTATAATAAAGATTTTTATTTTATTTGCAAATATTTTAATCAATAAACTACAAGACGAATATATATTTAGTAAGATTTAGAAAATAATACTAACAAAATAGTATGAAATAAGTTGTGTTTGATAAAACAACAATTTTTTGTAAATACTTTATATTGAAATATCTTATTATCTAATTTCTAAAAGTTCAAAATAAAAAATTAATTCCATAAAATAAATACTTTTTAACTAATATTTATTAATCAAGTTGATTAAGTTTTGAATTATGTAATAAAATACAGATATAATCTATACCTAATTATATAGAATATAGTGATAGTTATATAGATTATGAATTTAAAAATATATACGTATGATCTGGATTTTAATCTAGTTTTCAAATGAAAAGAAGAATAGGTGATGTATGTTTGGCCGACTAACATTAAAATTAACATTTAGTCAAAAAAAAAAAACATTAAAATTAACATTATAGCTTTTAGAGAAGTATAATGAGTTTGGGGCAAGTCAACCAAGACACAATTGGCCAAGTGTTATCAACATTTTATATTGGTTAATTTCCTAGTAACCCACTCACTGTCACACAAAAAAAAAAAAAAAAATTAGCGTAGATCCAGAGGCAAATATATCACCAGAAGAATGAATAAAGCCTCGCGCTTCTATATAATCACTTCATGTTACAAAAAGTCAAAAACAAAAAGATCACCGACACACACCCGAAATATTAAAAGAACAATTAATTAAAATTCAATGCAATTAATTAAAATTCAATGCAATTAATTAAAATTCAATGCAATTAATTAAAATTCAATGCAAATCAGATTGTTAAATAAATTAACGACCGTGTCGCTATTTTTCTTCTCTCTCTCTCTATCTCTTCACTCCAAACTCTCTCTCTTTCGCTGCCGCTTTTGATTTTCCACCAAAAAGGAAGGAAGAGAAGAGAAAGTTCGTTCTCTTCCCAATATAGAAGAAGAAGAAGAAGCGCTCTTTAGATCCGATTCTCGCTCCTTTTCTCAATTTCCTCTATTGAATGACCGACGATTTTGCCTTCTTCTTGATCTCTTTTCTCTTCCAAATCTAAGAAGCTTCCGGTGAGTTCTTTCTTCATTTCTGTTTCTTATTCTTTTTGGTTGAGATGCGAATCGCTTCTGTTTGTTCGTAGATTGATGATACTTGTTTCTTCTCATATCAGATCCATGATTAGAATCTAGATCATTAATAATGGCGTTGAATCGAAGGATCTAATACTTTATTTCAACAGAACAAACGTCAACACTCCTACATTGTTTTTAGATTATTTTTTTTCATTACTCAATTTAGTAATAATACTCTTTTCTTAGTTTAGTGATGGTTTGGTTCTGAAACTTTCTATGTAAAGTTACCACATTTTCAGCGATGAGGGGAAGATCAGATGGAGGGAAAAAGAAGCCGGTGATTGTTTTGGTCTGCGTTGCTGCGTTTGTACTTGTTTTCGTGTATCTCTTCTTTGGCTCCTCTAGCCATGGGGCATCAGCTATTGAGTATGGGAGGAAGCTCGGGTTGGGTGGTGATGATGATGATACCAAAAAGGATGACACTTCGAGCTCGTTTTATGTAGAAGATGAACCCAATGGTTTCACGCCAAGAAGCTTTCCTGTGAGTTCTTTCTTTTGTTTTGGAATGTTTTTTTTTCACTTCGGTTTATGATTATATGGTGTTGTTAAATGTTGTTGCTTTTCTCTTACAAAGGTTTGTGATGATCGGCACTCGGAGCTTATTCCTTGTTTAGACAGGAATCTCATATACCAAATGAGGTTGAAGCTTGACTTGTCTTTGATGGAGCATTACGAACGCCATTGTCCTCCTCCTGAAAGGCGGTTTAACTGCTTGATCCCTCCTCCTCCAGGTTATAAGGTGGGTCATTTTCTCTAGCTCTTTTGGTGTGATCACTGTATTTGAATCTTTTGAGGGCATGCTTTGAATCTGTTTTATCTGTCAATATGTCTAGATTCCAATCAAGTGGCCGAAGAGCAGAGACGAAGTGTGGAAAGTGAACATTCCTCATACTCACCTTGCGCATGAGAAGTCTGACCAGAACTGGATGGTTGTCAAAGGTGAAAAAATCAATTTCCCTGGTGGAGGCACGCATTTTCACTATGGTGCTGATAAGTATATTGCATCGATGGCAAATGTAAGGCATATACCACTAGATCTTATCACAACTGGGATAAGCCGTTCTTCAGTTACTGATAACTATTCTCAAAAACTGCAGATGCTTAACTTTCCGAACAACATTTTGAACAATGGGGGAAGACTGAGGACGTTTCTAGATGTCGGCTGTGGTGTTGCAAGTTTTGGTGGTTACCTTCTTGCATCAGATATTATGACGATGTCCTTGGCACCAAACGATGTGCATCAGAACCAAATCCAATTCGCTCTTGAGAGAGGGATTCCTGCGTACCTCGGCGTTCTAGGGACAAAGAGGCTCCCATACCCAAGCAGATCATTTGAACTTGCACATTGTTCACGTTGCCGAATCGATTGGCTTCAAAGAGACGGTATTCTTCTTCTCGAGCTAGACAGGGTGCTAAGACCTGGTGGCTATTTTGCATACTCATCTCCAGAAGCATATGCACAAGATGAGGAGGATCTCAGAATATGGAGAGAAATGAGTGCTCTTGTGGGGCGTATGTGTTGGACGATAGCTGCTAAGAGGAACCAGACTGTAATCTGGCAAAAACCAATGACAAACGATTGTTATCTGGAAAGAGAACCTGGAACCCAGCCTCCTCTATGCAATTCTGACAGTGACCCTGATGCTGTGTATGGTGTCAACATGGAACCCTGCATTACTCAATACAGTGACCGTAAGTTTTCATTCCGTTTACATAACTTACACATGTTTGTGGTATAGCTAATCTGAGAAACATATGCCCACTGAAACATTTTTCTTCGCGTTTCCATCAGATGACCACAAATCCAAGGGAAGTGGATTGGCTCCATGGCCAGCTCGATTAACCTCTCCTCCTCCTCGCCTAGCTGATTTTGGATATTCCACTGACATGTTTGAGAAGGATACGGTAAGTTTAAGCCCATGATCTTAATTCTTGCAATGGAAGCTTCAATGATATAGAAACTGTAGTCGCCTTATATCATTGCTTCCCCCGTACAGGAAACTTGGAGGCATAGGGTAGATGCATACTGGGATCTCTTGAGTCCTAGAATTCAATCAGACACTGTGAGGAACATAATGGACATGAAAGCAAACTTGGGTTCCTTTGCTGCTGCCCTGAATGACAAAGATGTTTGGGTTATGAATGTGGTTCCTGAAGATGGGCCTAACACGCTTAAAGTGATATACGACAGAGGCTTAATGGGTGCTGTCCATAGCTGGTCAGTTTCTTCCTTAACCATATACTTAATCAAAAATCCGTTCAATATCTATGCTCCTTGTTGATATATTATATGATTATGTCGCAGGTGTGAAGCGTTCTCAACTTACCCTAGGACATACGATTTACTCCATGCTTGGGACATCATTTCTGATGTCAAGAAGAGAGGTTGCAGCGCAGAGGATTTGCTGTTGGAGATGGACCGTATACTTCGCCCAAGCGGTTTCGTACTCATAAGGGACAAACAATCTGTAGTCGATCTTGTGAAGAAGTATCTCAAGGCTTTGCATTGGGAAGCAGTTGAAACCAAACCAGTCTCAGATTCGGACCAAGACTCTGACAGTGTTATACTCATTGTCCAGAAGAAGCTCTGGTTGACAAGTGAAAGCCTCAGAGATTTGGAGTGATGATGATAACGAGGCCAGAAGCTGCCTCCAAACGTGAAAATCAAGATTCACAAGAGATTTCTTTATTGGGAGAATCTAATCAAAACATACAACGAAAAAATTTCGTTCTATAGCAGCAATTTAACGTTTTCTTTTCTTTTTTAATCTTTCTTCTTTACATATTCATATATGTTGTTTGTATGGTTCAGTAGAGATGACTCAGTTTCCTATCAATTAAAACTTCTTTTTGATGCAATTTATGTATACATTGAATCATTGGTTAATAGATCTATAGTCCCATTGAGTATTCGCCACTAAACATAATTAATTGACTATATTGAATCTTGAGAGTTGAGGGTATATACTTCATAAAACTCAATCCAAAAACCATCCTATGATGAGGAAATCATCTCCTTGAAGCTAAATCTTTAAAATTTAGTGATAAATATAGAAAGAAAACTTGAAGTAGCGTGATAGAAACAAAGGCATGCGTGTTATTTACTTAGCCCCATTATAACTCGGAAGTAACTTTACTGTTGTTGGAAGAAAGCTTTGGGTTATGTCCGAAGCAAAATTGGCGATAATGATTATTTTATGAGGAAAAAGTAAATAATTAAGTATAATTGCATTTGATGATTAGAACATTTTATTGGTCCAAAAGGAAACTAAACATGTGAAAGTGTTCTCTACAATTTTTGTCTCATGGACACAAAGTTGAAGCTGTTGTCCACTTCTCTAAGTTAACTCTCATAATATATGCCCCCACAAGTTTGTATATATATATTCTATCCAAATCATAGATCTTGAAATTTATTAGCCATGACATTAACATCCATATTTTTTTGCAATTCATAGCTAGACTCATAGGACAATAATTTCAATATATGTAATAATAATTAAGATGTTGAATATTTATATAGAATCCAAAATAATCGTCGCTGGAAATAATTTTTCTTTTTAATGACATGAATATCCATTGAAAATGAGTGATTTTGTATAGAGTATTGCTATACAATCTTTTATCGTTATACTAGGGGTTAACCGCCCTACGGGCGGATGAGCAGATAAATAAATAATTGCAAGATGATTTTAATTTAAACGCATATGTTAAATTAATAAATATGTTAAAATATTAATTTAATTTTAGTTGAAAGTAACACTAACTTTTTTTTTTTGTTATTCTTGCTATAAATATAGAGTTATCTCATTATAAGAAAATTCTCCTAAATATATAATTATTATACATTTTTTCTTATTGTTTATATTATCATGATTTTAATAATACAATAGAACTTTTTATGAATCCAGTCAATTGATATTAATATGGATAATTAGAATGTTTTTCTCTCTTGTATATTTGTCCTTTTAATCCATTCATATCCTCTTACTTTCCAAAAAAGATCAATTTTGTCTTAATTTTTCTTTTACATTTTATGTTAAACCGCTGATTTATAATAAATATAAAAAAGTAGTCGATTTACTATCATTCATAGAACGGCTTAAGCTAGATAATCAACGCTACCGTTTAGTTTATTTAATCTCATGTGGTTATATTTAGAAACATAAATGCCACATATATTTTTATATAAAATTGAAAGATATGGATGAGTAAGATGACCTTAGAATGACTTTTGAATGATTTGGTGTGTTATATTGTTTCTTAATAAATATTTCAGAATTTACTTTGTTTCTATACGTGAAATAATTGTTATATATTTTGAACTCTGAAACTTAATATGGTTATTAAATATGAGTAAATTTTAGTAATCATAAACCATAATCTTCTGTATTAATGGCATCTTGTGTATTAATTTATTCATTAAAATTCTATAAGCTTCAAAATATTATTCTAAATTTCTACAATAAAGTTTGTATATTCATTTTTATAATTATAATTTTAATTTTTTTGGTTAAGTTAAATTTAATACCTTAATTTATTTTTCAGATACAAATTTTAAATATTACTTTTGAAGTACCAAGTTTTAAATATAAATATTTGAATAATATATGCATATTCATTTTTTTAATGGATCATATATGTTGCCAATGGATTAAGTTTTATAAATGGACTTAATGAATATTGTGATTACAATAAAATATTAACTTTTCATACAATAAAATATTAATTTTTGAAAATATAATTATAAATTTCTACTATAAATTTTAGATATTGATTTTTTCTATTTTCTAATTTTATGACTTTTGGTTAAATAAAATTCAGATATAAAGTTTGAGTTTTATTTTTGGGTGTACAATAGAAATGACTTTTGAAATTCTTTTTCAGACTGTTATATTTAAATATGATAGTTATTATGGGTATTAGAGTATAGATAGCACAAATTTTAGTTAATCATGTAAATAGTTTTTTATTAAAATAAATCAAATAATAATTATAGATTAATAAAATGAATTAGTGATGTGTAAATTTTTTAGAGACCACTTGATGAGGTGGCACTCTAAGAAGAGAGAACATTTTACTTTATATATATAGATATTGCTCACATATATTTTGAACAATTAGTTTAGTTATATGAATCGTTTTACGTTATTATATTGTTAACAAAAAAGGAATATCCATTAAAAACAAACTATGCTATAGAGAAAATTTTATATCTCGAAAAAAGGATTGATTTCGAATGTTTAATGCTTACTACATATAGATTAATAAATATTATTGGAACCACTGCAATTACACTCGTAACGTTATGATACATCTATTTTTTTTTTTCATAAATAGCTCAATACATTTAATATATTTCGAAAATATGAATGTGATACATACCTACAAAGTTTTGGCAACACACAAAATGGTCCCCCGCGTTACTCTTCCCCACCTCAAAGCCCTGCAAAAGATTGTGAATATCAAAACCCTTATCCTCTTAACTCTCTCAAAATGTTTTTTTTCCCTAAAGATAAACTAAAGTTGTTCTTCCTTTTATTTCGAATTTGTAATGCTGTGGCGCATAAAAATTTCAGATGTCAAGTACATTTATTTCAAAGAGCAGTTCATTTAGCAAAATAAATTTTTGGGGAATCTTTATTTTCAGATTATCATGATTTTGTAATTGGGCGATTTTATGGACACAAAATCAATACAACAAAAGTTTTTTTGTACTTTATATATTTTATAGTATCTACAAATTTTATCACTTGTATATAACGTACGCTTAATTCCTCAAATTTAAAATCTGAAAGTGGTTATTACATGAAAATGTGTTATTATTTTCTTATTTTTGGTTTATTTTAGATTATTAAAAACTGAAAACTGATATATATATATATATATATATATATATATATATATATCAAAGGAAAAAGGATTGGAATCTATCTGTGGCTGGTAAAGAACTATAATTTATAAATTCATTATACTATACAAATATTTGATAATATAGAAGTTACATATTTTTCCAATAATTATTAGTCAATACACCAAGTAAATAACTAATGAATAAAATGATAACTCAAAATTATCTTACAAGAACGAATTTTTAATTGTTTTGTGCTTCGTAAATACAAAAATTTAGTGAAAATTTCAATTTATTAAATAGTAATAGAGATTTGTTTAATTATTTTGTAGTGTATGGTAAAACAATGTTTCCTCCAAACTATTTATTAAAAGATTGGGAAAATGGCCAAACAAACCTGAACTTTTTGAAAGTGGTCAAACAATACCCAGATTGTAGTGTGCGCCAAAAAATACCTAGGTTTTATTTGACTTCTTAGAAAACTCCTAAAGTTTTCGTTGACTGCGCCAAAAAAAACCCCGTTAATTGGATTAACAGAGCGTAGTTAAGGTGTTAATTTCGCCGTTTCAGATACCGTTTAGTGAAACGACGTCGTTTTGAAAATAACGAAAAAGAAACAAAAAACACATGGAACAAGCTTCGAACCCGGGTTGTTGGGACCTGAAGATAGGTGTAACGCCACTAGGAGAGTGGTGTATCAATCGTTAAATCATCAAACGTAATTTTACTTAAAGTCACCTAAACCCGTTTCTTTTAAATGTATCAAAGCTGCTTGTGCGATTACCAAATCAATCAACCCTAATCTCCAAAAAAATCCCAAATCGATTTGTGAAGAAAACGTGATGGTGAGGACACGAGGCGGAGGATTATCTCGTGGGAACAAGTTGCCGGAGGTGAGGAGATCGAAGCGTGGGCGAGAAGAGGAGGATCCCGGTGGAGATAATAATTTGCGTTGGTCGCGGCGGCTGATAAAGAGAGGAGGAGGTACGGGTTCAGCAGTTTCGAGGAAGAAGAGAACAAAAAAATCAAAGAAGAAGCAGATTGAATTGAGTGGAGAGGAGGAGATACAGACTCATAATGAAGAAGACGATTATCCACCTGAGGATGGAGAGGATGAAGAGGAAGAAGATAGAGAAGGAGATCTAGAAGCTGCTGAGGTTAGAGACCACGTTGATAGAGATGAAGGTAGAGATGGTCACGAAGGTGGGGAGGTTAGAGAATTCCTTGAAGATGTTGGAAGTGAAGAACAAAGTTCTCGTGAATTGGCCATGTTGTTCGGCGAAGAAGTAAGGAGAGATAACCGTGAGATGGAGGAAGAGAGTGGAGATGATGTCTGTGATGATAATAACGTGCCGGACCCTATGTCATCAGACGAGGAAAATGAAGAGAATGGGTGGCTTGGCGAGCCTTACAGAGGAGACGTTCCTGCGGATGAGCTTCTTAAATTGGGGAAGTTGTTTGCAGATGCTGACGATTTCAAGCATGCGTGTTTGAGGTACACACTCAAATCAAGGTACAACATCAAATTATATCGATCAGGAACGTATAAGATTGGAGCAAAATGTGCTGCGATCCCAAAAAAAAATCATCCTCCATGCCCATGGAAGATATATTGTTCTTTCGAGAGGAGTAAGATGAAGCTACAGATCAAGACGTACGTTAACGTTCACACTTGTGAGAGAACAGGTAACTCTCGAATGAACAACTTTGTTTATATATTGCGTCAGTCGTACAATACTTTTACGTGATTAGGTCCTGTAATAGTTTGAGGATATATGTTTAGTTTATATTAGAATGGCTTATTTAGGATGGTGATTAATGTGTCTCTTTTTAAACTTGACAACAGGGGATTCTAAGATGCTTGTAAGGGGGAATATTGCAATGCTATTTGCTGAGAGGCTTAGATTAAATCCGAAGTTAACTGCAAAGGAGATCTCTTCGGAGATAAGTAGGGAGTATCAAATGAATGCCAGTCCAAATTCTTGTAGCAAGGCAAAGACCAAAGTGATGAATGAAAGGAAGAGAACCCACGAAGAACACTTTGACAGAATTTGGGATTATCAGGCTGAGATATTAGAGAAAAATGAAGGAACGACGTTTGACATAGAGACGGTTCCAGGGCCTACTATAGGTAGCAAACAACGATTCTACCGATTGTACATTTGTTTCGAAGCACAGAAGTCGTCATGGAAACAAACATGTAGGCCAGTTATCGGGTTAGATGGGGCGTTCTTGAAGTGGGACATAAAAGGTCAACTGTTGGCTGCAGTGGGGAGAGACGGAGACAACAGGATTGTTCCAATTGCTTGGGCAGTAGTGGAGATAGAAAATGAGACGAATTGGGACTGGTTCATCAAACATCTAGCTAAGGATTTGGAATTAGGATATGGCAAAGAGTTTGTCATTTTGTCTGATAAACAGAAGGTAATTGTTTGTATGTTTTGTTTAAATATTTGTCACACAGGCTGATTCATGTAATGGTTGATTTTCAGGGATTGGTGAAAGCAATCAAGGCGGTTCTCCCTGAGGCTGAGCATAGACAATGCTGCAGACACATCTATGAGAACTGGAGGAAAGGCGGTACAGATTTGACATTGCAAAAGATGTTCTGGTCCATAGCTCGGAGCTATACTGAAGGGCAGTTCAAGTACCACATGGAGGAACTGAGGAAGTATAATGCTATTGCACATGCTTCTCTCCTGCGAACTCATCCAAAGACATGGTCACGAGCTTTCTTCAGGTTAGGATCCTTTTGTAATGACAATCTGAATAACCTTTGCGAGTCGTTCAATAGGACCATAAGAGATGCCCGTAAGAAGCCTCTGCTAGAACTCTTAGATGACATTAGGGAACAGTGCATGACAAGGAATTACAAGAGAGCTAAGTTATCTGGGAGGCTAAAGACAGAGTTTACTAAAAAAAACGCATCGTGAGTTGGATAGAGTAGAGAGGGTATCGAAAGAGTGTGAAATTCATTGGGCAGTTGGGCCAGATATTCAAGTTAAGCATAATGGACATGGGTATGTTGTTAATGTTGAAGAACAAACATGTGCATGTAGAAGTTGGCAGATGAACGGTATTCCTTGTATTCATGCAGCTAAAGTAATCCTTGCCATGTCTAAAAAACTCTCTGACTTTGTTGCTCCATGTTATCTAACTCAGAGATGGCAAGAAACCTATAGCTATGGAATAAAACCGGTTAATGGGATATTAGAGTGGCCTTCTACTGGTAGATTAGGTGTTCTTCCACCGCCTATTAGAAATGGGAACCCGGGTAGGCCTAAAAATTATGATAGGTTGAAGGGGCTGAATGAGACAGGAAATAAGGGGAGTAAAGGGAATCATGAAACCAAGCTAGACCGTTCAGATAGAGTTATGACTTGTTCAACTGCAAAAGGGAAGGGCACAACAGAAAAACTTGCAAAAATGACTTTGTTGCTGCGCCACCAAAGAAACCACCAGGAAGACCGATGAAAGAGCAGGTATTCATTTCACCATCATTTGAGTTTTTACTTTCTTTTTCAGATTGATCAGCCGAACAAAATAGTGTATTCATTATACAGGGAATTCACATTCAGGAATCACAAGGCTCTCAACAACATGTTTCATTTTCTGAAGCTAGAATGGAAGTCCCACAAGCCTCACAATACTCACAAGATCAGTCCACTCACGCACCAAACCAACCATGGGATCATGGATCTCAGTGCGAAAGTTCTCCCTGGGCACAAACTAGTCATCATGAACCCACTAATAATAATGGATGGGGGAGTTGGTTTCTCTGATCGTCCTATTCGGTTATGGGTTTGTTTCCCCCTTTGTTTCCTTTTTCGCTTTTGTGTTCAGCAAACCTGTCTTATTGCTAAAACCATTTGCTGTTTCCAGTTTAATTTGAATGTACGATTCTCAACATTTGCAGTTACATTTTAATGTATTATCCTCAACATTTGCACTTTCATTTTACTCTATTTATTTGTTTCATTCTTCCTTTGATATAGAAAAAAAAAAACGCAAACATGGGAGACAAAAAGAAACTTAGTCTTTAACAATGTCTTACAATAGATTGATAAAAAAGAAAACAATGTCTTACAATATCTCCACACACGATCTTCCAAAACACAAACTAAAAAAACAAGCAACTAGTTAATAACTGAGCACAATTCTCTTGCCCTTACCATGGCAGGAAATTATCATCACAAAACATACCATCATTATCAAGAAAATTAGTCCTACACAGACCTTTAACATCACTCCACACCTCCTAACTTTGACTGTGTTCATCATCACCTCGGTCTTCAATTCCTTAGTAACAGACTTCATTGCTTCAACCTCTGCTTTTGCTTTGAAAAGCTCAGATTCGATAAATCCAATCTTAGCTAAAGCGTCTTCCAATTCTTCAAATACAGCATCTTCAACCCATTTAAATAAATGATCCTACACAAAAAAAAATTGACAACACTTGTTGTCCTAATCACATTCTCATATACAAAAACAAAATCTTACAATTTCACAACCTTACATTTCTCTGTGTCGGACACCTGAAGAATGGTCTCCCTGGATTTTTCTTCGTTTTTGACGTGTAGATGGTTGTCTCCAAACCGCACACGCACTTCGCCGGAAAGCCCCTCAGTCCAAACGTGTTCACATAAGATTCTTCTGATTTGAACTCATCTCTGAGAATTGAGATTCGTCAGACCTAATTTTTGTCTTATGAATTCGAATTGGGGTTTTTCTGATGTTAGGGTTGCGTGATTTAGGAGAGAATTGGGCAGCTTTGATACATTTAAAAGAAACGGGTTTAGGTGACTTTAAGTAAAATTACGTTTGATGATTTAACGATTGATACACCACTCTCCTAGTGGCGTTACACCTATCTTCAGGTCCCAACGACCCGGGTTCGAAGCTTGTTCCACGCGATTTTTGTTTCTTTTTCGTTATTTTCAAAACGACGTCGTTTCACTAAACGGTATCTGAAACGGCGAAATTAACACCTTAACTACGCTCTATTAATCCAATTAACGGAGTTTTTTTTGGCGCAGTCAACGAAAACTTTAGGGGTTTTCTAGGGCTGGCGACCTATTTCCCCACCATAACTATAGTGTCGCATTATATGCTTCCCGATGTATTACCTCGTTTTATTTCCACTCGAAACCAAAGTTAAACATCTAAATATCCACCAAAACAAAGTTTAAAATCTATTTCTCCACCCAACCAAAGTTTAACACTCAGATTCACACATAGCCATGGTTAATTGGTTAATTAGTTTGGTTAAGACGGTTTACTGTTTTCGAATCTCGAGTTAACCGAATTAAACAATTTACACCCGATTTTAGATCCGACTAAAATGATTAAACATCTAATCTATCTAAACCCAGAAAATCCAAAAAAAAAACTAGAACCCTAAAAAATCAGATCGCGAGTGGGAGATAAATCCCAAGAGAAACTTACCACGAAATCATTTGCGAAAATGAAGTAAATAACAATGATGGTAATTACTAGTGAGAAACATTTCTCATTTGTTATGATTTAGGTAAAATGATAATGAAGATTTCATAAAACAACTAAAATTTCAAAAAAAACAATCATTAAGGAAAAAGAGGAACCCTATTTCGATCGAGATCGCGATCGCGATCTTGATCTTCTTCTTCTTCGCCGCAATCTCGCTCTCCGGGTCCAAACCCGCCGCAACTACATCCTTCATCGCATCTCCTTAGCCGTAAATCATCTTCGTCGGCGGATTTCGCGAACCACGGTGGGCGACTACGGAGGCGGCTGAGGATCTCGGCGGCGCAGAGGAGAGGGATCGAGGCGCAGAAGAGAGGATTGAGGACGCCGAGTAGCTGAAGAGGAGAGGGATTGAGGAATCGGAGACGGATGTGAGGTGAAGCTCCGCGATCTGGAAGGTCTCTTGGAGAGTGGTGGTTACCGGAAGACACGGTGGAGGCGGGGACGAGCAGGAGGAGCGGTGGATGGAGTTTGGTCAAGATGATGAGGGAAATGCCATTGAGTGAAGCTTTGAGAAGTGGAGGTTGACGAGGATGAAGAGGAGGAGGAGGTGGTGGTTGGCTTCCGACGAGGTTGCTGGTGAGGAGAGGTAAGACTGAGGACGGACTGTGTGTGCGGCGGCGTGTGAATTCACCTGCACGACGTCAAGCCGAAACGACTCCGCAGAGCTGCAAGCACATCTGCTCCGCTAGTGATGACACTCAGGCTCTCATATGGGAGCTCCCCATTGTTCAAACTCCAGATGCTTCTATATGCTTTTTTCTGCAAATTAACTTAATGTGAAGGAAAACCAAATTATGCACAGCCAATGTCTTATTTTTCTATTTCGAATATATTTTTGTCGATCTCATTATGCACAAAAGAGGTAAATTTATGTTATTGGAAGTTTAGCGATGAAGAAGAGGAGGAAGAAGATGGGTCCGGTTTAGCGAGATGGGTCTGGTTTAGCGAGATTTGGGTTTTCGTTCGGTTTACTAATAGAGGTTTAACGGTTTGGTACTCAGATTTCGACATTTAACCAGCGCAATTGGTCGGATGAAGAAATAGATTTTAAACTTTGTATTGGTGAGTATTTGGATGTTTAACTTTGGTTTCGGATGGAAATAAAACGAGGTAATACATTGGGAAGCATATAATACGACACCATAGTTATGGTGGGGAAATAGGTCGCCAGCCCGGTTTTCTAAGAAGTCAAATAAAGCCTAGGTATTTTTTGGCGCACACTACATTCTGAGTATTATTTGACCACTTTCAAAAAGTTCAGGGTTTGTTTGGCCATTTTTACTAGAATGGAACTAGTAATTTTTGTAACGATTATGAAAAAAAAAATTATTGGTGACAAATCACAAGACAGCATTAGTAGTTGGCAAGCTTAGGACCATGGTGTTCCTAAAATAACACGTGGCGTGATGGCACTGCATCTCCGGCGGACATCCAGGCTTTTGAACCTTTTTCATTTTGGTATCCCAAATTGGTTAACCAATCCGAAGCATTGGTTAAACACAAATCATAGATACACAGTTTAGAAATTAAACAAAAATTTAATTTTCTTGTATATTTTTATGAACTAAATACAAGAAAATGTATGTTCAAATCGTTCATACATCTGTAGAGTTGAATCAAAACAATTTTTAGAATGGGTTTCAAAAGATCCATAACTAAGCTATTATGCTTGACTATACTGTACACAGATTTTTTTTTTTTTTTTGGTTACATAGTAGTTTTCTCCATTTTTGTTTGACCAGTATAAATAATAACTTTTAGTTTCTAAAATTACGGACGACAAAAAATAAAGTTTCTAAAATTACTGATTTTGTTATTTAACAAAATACTGAAAGTTAAATAGTGGTGCATCATGGAGTGGGTAAATCAATTAACAATCTATATCATATAGTATCTGTATACGTCTACGTATAGATAAGGTAACAAATGTTTTTCTTAATAACGGAGATCTATACAATTAAACTCCTAATCCATTGTTTCTATGATTTGACACTAGAACCAATCCAAAAACGCCAAAGTGTAAGTTTAATATATTTTGCCTAAAGAGAGAAGAAGCAGAGAGGAAGAGCAGTTTTGTGCTTGTGCATAGCCTCTTTGTAGTAGTTTTTTACACATCAAAAGCAACGAAAGCTTCAAACTTTCCTTTCTCCTTTCTCTTTCACTGCAATTTTTTTTTCTTCTTCTAACCCACAAAAAATCGAAGGAACAAAGAGAAGAAATTGAGGAATCAATTCCCTGGAATCGAGGTTTCTTTCTTTCCCTCTCTTCTCTACTTAAACTCTCACCACAAAAATCGCGCCTTTCACTATCTCTGCTTCTTTGTGTTCCCAATTCTCACGCTTTGTTCTTGTTGGCACATTTAGTATGTTTTGCTGTTTGCACATTCTGTATCGATTCGGTATCGCTTTACATTCGACTGATCATGTCTATTGAGTTTTTGTATTGGTTAAGTATTAGTGAGGAATTCTCGAAGTTTGGTTTCAGATATTTGTTTGATTTGGGAAGATACTGTTAGGGTTGGCTAGTGATAGAGTAAAGGTGTAAACTTTTTGCTCGTTTTAGGATATTTGTTTATGAGTTTACTAGGCACTAGGCTTTTGATTAACAAGTCAATGCTCAGGATTGATTGGTTTTCTTGCTAAGTCTCAAAGCTTCTGTTTTTTTTTTTTTTTTTTTTCTCTCTAAGATAGCAATAGCATCAGCTAATCATTGCCTTCTTACATTTTGTGTAAGCACATTTTGGTAAAACATTGTCTTGCTACGTCGACTATGTTCTTTTTAGATTTGTTGTTGTTGGAGTCACTGTTAGCTAATATGTGTTGTCTTGCTGTAGGTGCAAGGCGCTAGAGAAATCCTGTCCGGTCGTGTGGCATATGAATATTGTTGTACATAGCTGGAGTAGATGTCATAGTCCGTGCATATCAAACTCTCTGTTTGTTTTTGCGTAAGCAGCATATCTAGGATTTTTTTTGGTTTGGGATCGACTTAAGGGAAGAGATGGATATCGTCAGAACTTGGCTCAATAAGTTAAAGTCTAAAGGGAAAGAGAAATCCTCTAGAAAGAAGGAAACTACTAGAAGTAATGTAAAGGAGGGACCCAAAACAGCTGGAGGTGAAGAAGCTATGTCAAATGTAACAAAGCAGAAGGCTGCAGCTGCGAAACAGTATATCGAAAATCATTACAAAAAACAAGTGCAGAGCCAGCAAGAAAGACAGGAGCGGTATGGTTTCATTACATATCTTCAAAAAACATCCAATTTCGTGACACTTGCACAAGTTTCTGGCATACATATGTGTTGTTCACGTGTAGCTTTCTAAGAAGTCTTTTAGCGTATGCTATCTTTATGAGATATTTATTTGTCCGATAAGTCAAGGTTAAAGCATAAAATGTGGTATACGAGATAATTTCTGTTCTTTTTATGTGAGTTTTTATTCATATCTTCTGCTCCTTTTTTGGGGTAACTGCATTTGATGCAGACGTCATATGCTGGAAAATAAGTTAGCCGCTGCAGAAGTCTCTGAGGAAGAGCAAAAAAGTTTGATTAAGGATTTAGAGAAGAAGGAAACTGAATACATGCGACGTCAGAGACATAAAATGGGAACTGATGACTTCGAGCCATTGACAATGATTGGAAAGGGCGCTTTTGGAGAGGTAACATTAATCTTACTGTAAACATTCTTTTCATTGTTTTCTAGTTTTCACTTTTCAGCATGGATTATACAGTTATTTGTCTCTCTTACGATTTTGTTTCTCTCTTGATACAGGTTAGGATATGTAGGGAGAAGGGAACAGGCCATGTCTATGCAATGAAAAAGCTTAAGAAATCTGAGATGCTTCGTAGAGGCCAGGTATCTTCTTCAAGCTGCCTTTATTTTGATATATCTTCGTTTTATTTTTCTTTTTTATCAACGTGTTTGTTGAAATCTGATTTTCTCTTTTCAGGTTGAACATGTGAAAGCAGAGAGAAATTTACTTGCAGAGGTTGACAGTAATTGCATTGTAAAGCTGTATTGTTCTTTCCAAGATGAAGAGTATCTGTATCTTATCATGGAGTATTTGCCTGGTGGAGATATGATGACGTTACTTATGAGGAAAGACACACTTACTGAAGACGAGGCAAGGTTTTATATTGGGGAGACTGTCTTAGCTATCGAGTCCATTCATAAGCACAACTATATCCACAGGTCTAGTGAAGCAACAAAAGTTGTATCTCTCGTGTCCTTTTTCTTTCTTTTTTTGATGTTCTAAGTATCCATCTATATTTGTTACAGGGATATCAAGCCTGATAATCTGCTACTAGACAGAAGCGGTCACATGAAACTATCAGATTTTGGATTATGCAAGCCATTAGACTGTAGTACTCTAGAGGAAAAGGATTTCACATTTGCGCAGAACGTTAGTGGGGCTTTACAAAGCGATGGTCGCCCTGTGGCATCTAGACGCACCCGCTCCCAAATGGAACAGCTGCAAAACTGGCAGAGAAATAGAAGGATGCTTGTGAGTTCGATATAGAAGTTTTTCTCTGTGTTCAAATAAAAGTTTCTGATGAAATATGGCTTACTTAGTAAATTGTTTTTGTCGATTGCAGGCTTACTCCACAGTTGGAACTCCTGACTATATTGCTCCAGAAGTTTTGCTGAAGAAAGGATATGGAATGGAATGTGATTGGTAAGTGAAGCCAACACTTGTTTGGTTTGGTTTGGTTTCCATAATTCAAAATAAATTATTGTTGATGATGAAATGGTTCCTTTAGGTGGTCTCTTGGTGCCATCATGTATGAAATGCTTGTGGGGTTTCCACCATTTTATTCAGATGATCCAATGACAACTTGTAGGAAGGTAACAGTTCCTCCTTCTATTTAGATTTTGACTCTGTTATCAAATATTGCGTTCGATTTAACCTTTTCACCGTTCATATCTGATCGTCTTCTTTTTCTTTCTAATGCAGATAGTAAATTGGAGAAATTATTTGAAATTCCCGGAAGAGGTTAGATTATCACCAGAAGCCAAGGATCTCATTTGTAGACTTTTATGCAACGTAGAACAAAGGCTTGGAACAAAAGGAGCATATGAAATTAAGGTGCTGTGTGCTCTAAACAACCGTTAAGACTTGAAATTCTCTTGTCTAAAGTCTATTGGTAGACGCTTTATAAACGCTTTTTTTGTTGCTGTCTTATTCTTCTAGGATCATCCTTGGTTCATAGGTGTGGAATGGGGAAAGTTATATCAAATGAAGGCTGCTTTTATTCCCCAAGTCAATGACGAGTTGGACACCCAGAACTTCGAAAAATTTGATGAGGTAAACTATAAGTGAACCCTAAGAGATGGCACAAAAAATGATGCGTATAAGGTGTTGATATTCATCTTTCATTCCTTGTGTAACAGACTGACAAGCAAGTTCCAAAGGTGACGAGATCAGGTCCATGGAGAAAGGTAGGGAATATTCCTGCATAGAACTTATCGTTGACAACAACAATCAACGAAAGGGGTTTGCTTGAGTTCATGCATATTTTGTTGTCGTTGGCTTTCTTTAACATGAGATTGTCTTTTGTTTCTTGTTTTCATCTCTCCAGATGCTCTCATCTAAGGACATTAACTTTGTGGGTTATACTTACAAGAACGTTGAGATCGTAAATGACGATCAATTATCAGGGATAGGTAAAATCTCAGTTGCAGAACAAACTCGACTTGTATTGTAATTAAAACGTTGCATGTTTTGCTCTGTTGTAACTTGTTGTTGTGTTACTGTTGCAGCTGAGCTGAAGAAGAAGAGCACGAAGCCAAAGCGGCCATCAATTAAATCCCTCTTTGGTAAATGCCTTTCCCATCTACAAGAAACATTTAAGATAGCGTTATCACAATCTATATCGATTCATTGTCTAAGAATTGCCTGATGTTTTTCATATATTTAAAGCTCTAACATTGTTACAGAGGATGAATCAGCGAGTGGCACCACAAGTTACCAAGGAAGCTTCTTGAAACTCTTGCCACCTCAAATCGAAGTTCCAGAGAAAGAAGGCAAGTCCAGCTCATCAGGGTGAGAGGATGGCACAAAGCCTAAACCAAGACTTATAGATACACATTCATTTTGGTTAACACGTCTGAGTGGGTAAATTTAGGGTTCGAGAAAGTACCGTTTCCTTCGTGGCGGGAACACTAAGGTGGTGGAGATGGATTGTTTGATTTTGTGTGGATAGAATTTAAGGATTGTTCAAAAAGTTTCCACATAGGATGATATGATTTGGTTGATTGATACCTTCTTGTTCAAAAGGTTTGACTTTGTTTGAAGCAAAAAGAAGTAAATATATTATTGTTTTCATGTGTTGGTCTCTTTGGTACGCACTGCAACTATATATATGATTGTTCAAGCCTTGTGATGACGCACGCATTCATCAAACGGTACCAGCAAAAGCTTTCACGATATGATAATGATCATACCACTAAACTTCTCTAAATATTCATCACTTTACACAATCTCGACAATACCAAATCATCTTACAACTAGAGAATTTACAATTCCAAATTGCACATATACCAAAAGAAGACACATTCCAAAATAGAAATGATCGTTTTAAGCCATGTGAACGCATTCATCAAACAGTAGCAGCAAGAGCCTTGACGATATAATATCCTATAGGAACTGTAAGCACATGATCAATCCACTCAACTTCCCCCCAAATTTCATAATCTCCGTGCCTTTCCAGCGTAATCTCCGCACACCAGATCATCTTTTCGTCACTAGAGAGCACGTTCTCGTCCCACAAGACGACCATCTTACCACCATAATCAGCCAATCTAACGGAAACACCAGGAGTAAACTTAGGTAGTCCGACCAAACCGTCTAAATCATGCCAAACCTTTAGGTCACTGTCATTGTCATACCATCCCAACTTCCCTTCAACGACAGAGTACAGAACATTCTCTATCTCGCAAAAAGAATCCGAAAACCACAAGTAACCCATCCTCCCTTTGGCTACATCCCACTTACTTTCCTTGGAGTTATAACAAAACACCCTTTTGCCAGTCGCCACGTGGAGCTTTCCGTCGATACATGCGCTTCTCCTGTTCAAAGAGCCGCGTATCGTCTCGCTTGTAGGGATGGGCGGGACATGATCCCAAGCTTGTGTTCTTGTGTCGAACACATTTGATGTGTTCTTCAATGAATCTCCATGGATTCCTGCTACATATATCTTCCCACCGACGACGCAAGCAGAGTGTGTCATTAGCTCCACAGGCAAGCTTGGAGCATCGTGCCACGTGTGAAACCGACAATCAAGAACCGAGACTCTAGAGGAGGATCCGATGTTGTAGATGTCAGAACCGACCGAGACAAGACCCGAGAACACAGCAGAAGGAGAGCGGAGAGCTGGGACTGCAGCCAGAACTGAGAACATAACCAGTTGACTTCTTCTTGTTCTTGCTGATGTCATCATTGGTTAGGGTTTGATCGGGTTTCTTGCAGAGGGTGAACCAGCGAGAGTCAGAAGAGGACTCTAAGCACACATAGAGGCAATTCTCGGTGTTGCCCAAGAGTGATCGGGCCTTGTATAGCTCCGGCGAAGCAAGAAGAGATCGAAAGCTGTTGGAGACGAGGGAGAGAATCGGATAGTACAATCTCGAGACGCGTGCGATGCAGCTCGTGAGGAGCTCATCGGGAAGTGACGGAGTTGGGGACGATCGCGGCGTCGGCCGGAGCTCCGCCTTCTTCTTCTTCTTGTTGTTTTCTGGGGACGGGGACGACGACGACATCGACATCGACGGATTTAACGAGACGAAATCTCCGCCTTTGGGTTATATAACCAAAAATCGTTTGGGTTGGTAATTCGGTTTAGGTTTATTTTTGGTTCAATTGATTCGGTTTCGGTTAAGATAGGCTTTCCGTGATAGAAACAATTATTACTAGATATTTATTTGGGCCAGGCCCAATTTTAAAGCCCATTCAGCTACTCAATAAATTAATTCACCGATGTCGATAAAGTGTGCAAATTTATAAATATGACTTAACAGAGCAGTTTTATTTGTTCTCTCTTTAATTGAATCTTCAAAGAATTCTTGCGAACTATCTGAAACCAAGATGCAGGTATGTCTTCTCCAATTTCAAAACCCTAGCTTTTTCTTTCATCTCCAGAATTGTAACTCTGGATATCGCTAAGATGAAAAACCCTATTCGTTAATTTAACCTTGCCTACACAATTTCTTCCAGATTCATTAACGCATAGCTGAAATCTGAATAAATTAGGTCTTTTTTTTTTTTAGCATCAGATAGTTACGGTAATCTCAAATTTTTATTTTTTTTGTTTGTTTGTGGGGTTTTGTGCAGGCAAGTGATAGGTTTAACATCAATTCTCAGCTTGAGCATCTTCAAGCTAAGTATGTTGGTACAGGGCATGCTGATTTAAGCAGATTGTAAGTTTTTTTTTTGTTTCTGTAATAATTTGGTTTTTCTTCAGGTTTCTATAACTGTGGACTTATTGTGAGTATGTCTTATTATTATATGTTGTTGCAGTGAATGGGCTGTGAACATTCAGCGTGACAGTTATGCTTCGTACATTGGTCACTACCCGATGCTTGCTTACTTTGCAATCGCTGAGAACGAGTCAATTGGACGAGAACGCTACAACTTTATGCAGGTTTGTGCCTTCTTTTTCTCTGGAGTCTTAGTTTCATGTTAAGAATCATATTGCAAATTTGTCAATGTGTTAGTGTCTGTCTCTTTGTTTCTTTGGTCTTTTTCCTGCAAAAAGTACGGAACATATCAAGTTAGGGTAATGCCTTTTTGGTTTAGCTAATGAGAGTTGTTTCAAACGGTTTATAATATGTTTAGTTATCCTCTTGCTCTTTAATACAGACTGTGTTCTCTGCATTATGTCCTTTCTATTTTGTTCTACGAGCATATTTTGTTTGATTCAGAATAATGGCAAAAGCTCATGTGTTGCTTATGATTTGGTTCTGTAGTTGTTATACTTTAGTTTATGCAGCTCTAGTATACTAATTTTCTCATGTTTCCTTATGGTTCATTAACTCCAAAAGTCTTTCGATTTTGCAGAAAATGCTTCTACCTTGTGGCCTTCCTCCAGAAAGAGAAGACGACTAAAGAGAGCTTGCAAGTCTTGTGTGGCAATTCCAATCAAAAAAAAAAAAAAAAAAATTTCATCTTTCTACTTCTTAAGGAACGCTCTCTTAATGCATTGCTCCTCTAAAGCCTCTCTCAACTCTCTTATTGTGTAAACAAAATTGTCTTTTGATTCAATGAAAACTTACTATGCTTCAGTCTCATATTCGAATCTACTATTCTTACAAAAGAATTGAATTTGAAAAAAACCCATAAAGGTTTTATGTGGAAGTTAAAGTTTGGAGTTTGAATAAATGGAACAATATAAAGGAACGAACTTTGCGCTTGAAAACGTTCTTCATTCGCAAGAATGAGTTCATCAAAAGCCATAATCAAAACCCTGATCAACAATCCCACTCGCATCAGATCCAAACACCAAGCGAAGCAGCTTCACGCACAGTTTCTCAGAACCCAATCTCTCTCACACACATCTGCTTCATTCGTCATCTCCATCTACACAAACCTCAAGCTCTTGCACGAAGCGTTGCTTCTTTTCCGCACGCTCGAGTCTCCTCCTGTTCTCGCATGGAAGTCAGTCATCAGATGCTTCACCGACCAGTCACTGTTCTCTCGCGCGTTGGCTTCGTTCGTCGAAATGCGAGCTTCTGGGAGATGCCCAGATCACAATGTTTTCCCTTCTGTCCTGAAATCGTGTACGATGATGACGGATTTGAGGATGGGTGAGTCTGTTCACGCGTTTATTATTAGGCTTGGCATGGATTGCGATCTGTATACTGGAAATGCGCTTATGAATATGTATGCTAAGCTTCAGGGGATGGGTTCGAAGATTAGTGTAGGTAAAGCGTTCGATGAAATGCCTCAAAGAAAGTCTAGCTCTATAGAAATTGATGATAACGAAAAAAGTTCACATTTTTACGAGAATTCAAGTGAATCTGATGAGCCTGTAAATGCTGGAATAGATAGTGTGAGGAAAGTTTTTGAGTTGATGCCTAGAAAAGATGTGGTTTCTTGGAATACTATCATTGCAGGGTATGCGCAAAGTGGAATGTATGAAGCTGCGTTGAGAATGGTTAGGGAGATGGGAAGCAATGATTTAAAGCCTGATGCTTTCACTTTGTCCAGTGTTCTTCCGATATTTTCTGAGTATGTGGATGTTAGTAAGGGAAAAGAGATTCATGGGTATGTGATTCGGAAGGGGATTGATGCTGATGTGTATATTGGGAGTAGCTTGGTTGATATGTATGCAAAAAGTGCTCGGATTGAAGACTCTGAAAGAGTGTTTTCTCACTTGTTTCGTCGAGATAGTATCTCATATAACTCGCTTGTAGCTGGGTATGTACAGAACGGTAGATATAACGAGGCTCTGAAGCTATTCAGGCAAATGGTAATCGCAAAGGTTAAGCCAGGACCTGTGGCATTCTCGAGTGTGTTGCCTGCATGTGCTCACTTATCCACCTTGCACCTCGGGAAACAACTTCACGGATATGTGTTAAGGGGTGGCTATAGTGATAACATATATATAGCTAGTGCGCTTGTGGATATGTACTCGAAATGCGGGAATATTAAGGCTGCTAGGAAGATTTTTGACAGGATGAATGAGCATGACGAAGTTTCATGGACGGCTATTATAATGGGACATGCGTTACATGGTCATGGGCATGAAGCAGTTTCCTTGTTCGAAGAAATGAAACTTCAAGGAGTGAAACCGAATCTTGTGGCGTTTGTTGCTGTACTAACTGCGTGTAGTCACGTTGGGTTAGTAGATGAGGCGTGGGGGTATTTCAACAGCATGACTAAGGTTTACGGTTTAAACCCGGAGTTAGAACATTATGCAGCTGTAGCCGATCTTCTAAGCCGTGCAGGGAAGCTGGAAGAAGCATACGATTTCATTTCAAACATGAGTGTTGAACCTACGGGTAGTGTCTGGTCTACGTTATTGTCTTCTTGCAGCGTTCACAAGAATCTTGAGCTAGCTGAGAAGGTAGCGGAGAAGATATTCGCTGTTGATTCTGAAAACATGGGAGCTTGTGTTCTGATGTGCAATATGTATGCATCTAATGGGAGATGGAAAGAGATGGCGAGACTGAGATTGAGAATGAAGAAAAAAGGAATGAAGAAAAAGCCAGCTTGTAGCTGGATTGAATTCAAGAACAAGACTCATGGGTTTGTTTCAGGAGATAGATCGCATTCCAATATGGACAGAATCAACGAGTTTCTTAAAGCTGTAATGGAACAAATGGAGAAAGAAGGGTATGTTGCGGACACAAGCGGTGTGCTTCACGATGTAGACGATGAGCATAAGAGAGAGCTTCTGTTTGGACACAGCGAGAGATTGGCTACTGCATTCGGTATCATCAATACAGAGCCTGGCACAACGATTAGGGTCACTAAGAACATAAGGATATGCAGGGATTGTCATGTCGCGATCAAGTTTATTTCGAAGATCACAGAGAGAGAGATTATCGTTAGGGATAATAGCAGATTCCATCATTTCAACCATGGAAGCTGTTCTTGTGGAGACTATTGGTGATAGGAAAGTGTAAAACTTTTTTGACTTCATGTTTGTTCAGAGTTAGAACGACATCGCATAAGGGACAAGTTCCATTACACTGATTGTAGTGTTGAGTGTCAAAGACGAAGAAATGTAAAAACGATATTACATGTACTTTCAAATCAACAAGAGGCCATGTTATCTTTTACTCATACAAATTTTATTTGATATGAAATATATATTTTATAAATTATGTGGATGTAAGCTAAACACATTGTTTCAAATGCAAATCGGATTTTTGCATGGTTTTTGTATGTATTTGACAAAACAATTAATGGAAAAATAAATGGAATGTTTGGACATAAATGTATGATCTGTTGTGTAAACGGCAACAACAGACAGAAGCTGACCTTACATACATTATTTATCATTGCCATTCTCTATATCCCATAGGATCCTCTTTTTGGCACTACAAACATCCATTTTTTTATGTAGTGGAAAGTCGACTGATCATTGTAATATTATAATATATGTTCATGAATCTATAATTTTAAGTAGAGTATGGATCCATTAACGACATTTTTACAGTAACAATTTCTTATAATATCGTAAAACTAATGGTATAGATGGCGATTCAGTTATAACTTTGATTTGTTCTACCGTAAATAGTATTTTAAACTAAACATATAAAAAAGAATTATCATGATACAAAATTGACGGCTCAATGATTGATATTGTCAATTTTTTCTTACTTCTTATACTACCAACTCTTTACTAACTAGTAAAGATATCAATTGGTGATATAATTGATTGTACAGTTTTTTTCTACCGTAATAGTAACAAGTTACCAGTCAAACCATACATAAGTATGAAGTTCGTTTACACAAAACAAGAACCGAAATTGCTTTGGATCTGTTGTGTTTGGACTATTTTTAACCTTATGATTTCTCGATCAGTAGCAGACAGAAACCAATATTTTCTTTTCTGTTGTCCATGATTCATTTTGTGTATACTACAAAACAAGCAGTTCAATTTTAGGTACATTGTGTGATAAGAAAGAAAGATACAACTAGTTGTGCTAAAATCCAAGTCTCTATTTGTTTTTAAAAGAGTTGGCGTTTCAGGAGTCGGTAGAACGAAGCTTACTTTGCTTTCTAGTTTTCTTTGTCTTTTACTTTGATCTGTTTTCTTGCTTGGCTTTCCATCGATGTTATTAATATGGCAAATTTCTGTTTTATAATTAAGTGGTGGTGGTCTAGTAGTTCCCAATTGGGGAGTCATTGTTCTGTTTGTCTAGGTCAGAGATCGATTCCCCTCAAACGTGGAATTGTTAGACATTTTCTCATTTGACGACACGAGTATGGACATTTACTTACGGTCCATTTGAAAAATGGGATGAGCGTCTATTTGTGGGCATTCTTTCCAAAAAGGATTAGTTTCGGTTTACTAAAAAAAATATCTGTTTTATTGTGTGTGTGTTTTCATCAATAGTTATAAAACATATATTTGTGGAGTAGACATCTAGTTTTTTATTGTGTGTGCTAACTTGTGAATAATATTATAAAAAAGATCTAAAAACACATGCTTAAAAACTCTTGAAATAACGATGATGTCTATCTTCATAAATTATAAAGAACGGTCCATAAAAGACTAACATGCACAAAGAGAACGGTCCAAAACGTTTGGAACAGTGATGTGGGTTCTTTCCACATGTACCATGACAATGTTTTTGAGTCGCAACAAGAAAAAAAAAACCGGATAGTTAAGTCAGAGAATTTAAAAAACAAGAACTGACAAAATTGCCACTTTCTTCTTCCCTTTCCCGTGACGAAAATATAACTAATTAAAAAAAAATACAATACTATTAGTCAAGAATAAGTCTAAACATCCTATCCGAATCCAAAAACCTAAATGGAAACTGACAAAAAAAAAAAAAAAATCCAATTCGAATTGAATTTGGTTATGTGTATTTTATTTTATTGGATTTTGCATCATCAAATCTGTGTGATATTGGTTTTTATATTATCTGATAATTGATCATCTATCCAAATGACCTAAAAATGTTAAATTAATTGAATATTATGAATATATCTAAATATTTTGGATATATTATTTTGACTTATTTTTAGATTTTTGGATGTATATTCGAACTTTTAGGTATTCTCTGGATTTTTATATAAATTTTAGATATTCGAAACTAAAAAAATTTGGATATGTATTGATTCTCAAAATCGAAATAAACCAAACTAAAACCGTATGAATTTAAAAACTCCTTTAACATCCAGACCCGAACGGTTTCTACCCAAACCCGACCCAAAATATCCGAATTCCCTCCCAAGTAAAGAAGAAGGTTCAGATAATAAATAAATAAATAAATTTCCCCGACAAAAGCCATCTTGTTTCGTCTTTCTTACTCTGATCCTTCGTCTCATCATCCATTTTTACTCCTCCCTCTCCGGCTCTCCCACACTTTTTTTTATTTTTATTTCTCTCTTTTCTCCAACAATCTCCAAAAAGAATATTCCTAAGAAAAATTTGGTTTCTCGTACTTAAAACTTTAGACCAGATTACTGATTTCCTCCTGATTCCTCAATCTCCAAACTCCTGCCGCCAAGTTCATTCTTTCGCTAGATTCTTCTTCTGGGTTTAGCTAACTTTCTTATTCTTTGATGTTTAAACTGAGTGTTTGGTGGTGAATAAAAGAATGTTGTATTGAGTAACTTCCGCTACCGAATCGGATTTTTTTTTTTTTTTTGGCTTTCTTATCGGAGATCAAAACTATGGATCATATCGTCGGCGGAAAATTCAAGTTGAGTAGGAAGATCGGTAGTGGATCATTCGGTGAAATTTTCATAGGTATCATCCACCAAAATGGCTCTGTTTTGCTCTTTTTATTTGATTCTTTGATGCTTGTTAGAGTTAATCTGACAGTAATTTTTGATTTTGAAGGGAATAATGTCCAAAGTGGAGAAGAAGTTGCTGTTAAGCTGGTATGTTACTTGTCTGCTTGATTTCGTCTTAATTTATAATGTAATGTTACAGTAAAGTTTTGATCTTTGGTATGGTATGTTACGTGTCGGCTTGATTTCGTCTTAAACTCTAATGTAATGTTACAGTAAAGTTTTGATCTTTGGTATGTATGTTACGTGTCTGATTGATTTCGTCTTAAACTATATTGTAATGTTACAGTAAAGTTTTGATATTTGGTATGTATATGTTGATAACTGAATCTTGAAACCTTGAAGTGCTCTGTTCTTTGTAAGCATGGCAGTTAGTTACTATAAACCCACGTTTCTTTACTTGTTGCTAGGAGCCTGTGAAGACGAAGCATCCTCAACTTCACTACGAATCAAAAGTGTACATGCTTCTTCAAGGAGGGAGTGAGTTTTTGCTTTTCTCAAGCTCGTTTTTTCTCAGGTGTTTCTGTTTCATGGAATCTGAATGCTTTTGCGTTTTGTTTTTTTTTATATCAGCGGGTGTTCCTCATCTCAAATGGTTCGGTGTTGAGGGTGAATACAACTGCATGGCGATTGACCTTCTTGGTCCAAGCTTGGAGGACTTGTTCAATTATTGTACTCGGAGTTTTTCTTTGAAAACTGTTCTCATGCTTGCTGATCAGTTAGTAAGTATATATGCTCTTGGATTTCATGATTTCAAGAATGAGATCAGTGCTAAACTCCTTGTGGTTATTATTACTGCAGATAAACAGAGTTGAGTACATGCACTCAAGAGGATTTCTTCACCGTGATATTAAACCGGACAACTTTTTAATGGGTCTTGGTCGCAAAGCAAACCAGGTAGGCATTCTACAGTTGTTGTCTTTAGCATAAACGTTGATGAGTGATCTTAACAAGTTAAATTTCAACCTCAAGGTGTACATTATCGATTATGGGCTTGCTAAAAAGTATAGAGATCTTCAGACACATAAGCATATACCATATAGGTGGGATCTATAAATTTTTTTACTTGGAAATTTCTTTTGTTGCACTCTTCTTCCATGATTTGCTTCATAAGAGCTGATTGGAAATTTTCACAGGGAAAATAAGAATCTAACAGGAACTGCTCGATATGCAAGTGTCAATACACACCTTGGGATTGGTGAGAACTGTTTGTGTGTCACACATCAGAATGGCTTTCATTTCATTTCAAGTATTAATTGTTAGGTAACTCGTTTCGTTCAATGCAGAGCAAAGTCGAAGAGATGATCTGGAGTCGCTTGGTTATGTGCTCATGTATTTTCTACGAGGAAGGTAGGAAACTATCTTGGTTTGTGTATTTATAATGAAATCTTAAAGAAGCATGAAAATTCTTAAAAACTTGAGACTGCATGAATCTTCTTGTCTCAGTCTACCATGGCAAGGTCTCAAAGCTGGTACCAAGAAACAGAAATATGACAAGATTAGTGAAAGGAAGATGCTTACTCCTGTAGAGGTACATCATTCTCTTTGATATTGTTTTTGTATTTCAACGTTTAGCTTTCTATAACTGTTCACTAAACATCATTTCGCTCTTTACAGGTTCTTTGCAAGTCATTTCCTTCCGAGTTCACATCGTATTTCCATTACTGCCGATCATTGAGGTTTGAGGACAAACCAGATTATTCATATCTGAAAAGACTTTTCAGGGACCTTTTTATTCGAGAAGGTTGGAAACCTCTACTGCTTTTGTTCTTCTTCCCCTCTCTATTGTAATGTTACTTATTGTCTACGCAGTTTTATTGTTTGTAAGAATGTTCTCGTGGGTTGATGCATGCAGGATATCAATTCGACTATGTGTTTGATTGGACAATCTTGAAATATCCTCAGATGGGCTCTAGTTCGAAACCAAGGGTTAGTGTTTTCCGTGTCAATGTGAGAAGTACTAAAAACCGTAGATAACTCTGAAATCTCTTCTTTGTATTATCTTGTGTCTCGTTTCAACCAGGCAAATCCAAAACCAGCTCTAGACCCTCCAGGACCATCTGCGGAAAGAAGTGAAAAGCCTTCAGGTATAACTTTAGTTTTATGTCCTGCGTCTCTAAGTGGCTGCTCGTGAATCTGAGGTTTGAGTGTTGAAACTTTGGAACTTTCTCCGTGAACCTTGACATAGTATGTTTCACTCCCTCAGAAGTCTGAAATCAAGATCTTGCAGATGGTGAACATTTTGTTTTATGCCTAGATAGTTGAACTTAGCTTTGAAGTTGATTTTCTATTTTGTCCAGTGGGGCAGGATCTCCGAGAAAGATTCTCAGGTGCGGTTGAAGCGTTCGCCAGACGAAATGTATCAAGTCCTGGCATTCGCTCTTCCAAAGAAGTGGTTAGTTTTTTGTTCTTGCCTCTTCTATAGCTACATCTCGTTCCTGAATTGTGTTTCTGATATGTACATGACTTAAAGTTTGATTAACTGAATCTTGAGATCATAAGTCATTGAGCTCTTATGTTGTGATGCATGTTGCAATATGCAGCATGAGTCTGAAAAGACCAGAAATGAGAGTGCCTCAAAAAGGGCAGTGGTGTCAAGCAGCCGACCTGGCTCATCAGGTGAGCTGAGCGAGAACCGCATAAGCAAACTGTTTTCAAGCGGTTCCTTAAAGATTCAACCGGGCCAAGACGCTAGGTCATCCGCAAGGCTTGGGCGTGATGACGCCCTGAGAAGCTTTGATTTGCTTGCTATTGGTTCCGGAAAGCGGAAATGAGTCACAAAAGGAGACTGTGAAGTTTGAAAGAATCTGTTTGATCCCTCTGAAAATTGGAAAAAGATAAGAACTTTACAGTCCCTTTTTCTCTGTTTTAACCTTTTGGGAAGAAGATGAGTGAGAATAATCTCTCTCCCTCTTTATGTGTGTATATAATCTGTTCGTGAAACCTCTATGAAGTGGTGGGTGTATATGTAACTTGTAACGAGTACTTTGTTTAATGTATTAAATCACATTTGGTCAAAATACTCAAAAACCTATTAATAGTTTGTTAACTTCTCCTGAAGTGTCTGAGCTAAAAAAATGGTTGTTCATGAGAATGTTTGGTCTGAAGCTAAAATTTAAGTGATCTGTGGAGACAGAAGAGAGCAATTCAATTTTGGATTTCTTGCAATGGGGACACTTTGGTTTGGAGAAATCAAGAAACAAGCTTCTCTGTTTCTTCATGACAAGTACAATGTTGCTAGACTTGTTCTCACCGATGTCACCGAAGCTGAGCTGTGAGTAAGACTAAAACTATAATTATCTAAACTAATAATACATATGATGATTTAATCTCGTTAATAAGAGTATCGTTTTCTGTGTGGTAATATTCTTTAGGTTAGTAGAAGAAGCTACAAATGATGATCCTTCTTCTCCAGACGCTAAAACGATGACAAGAATAGCCGAAGCATCGTTTGATACAGTGGATTATTGGAGGATTGTGGATGTTCTTCACAGGAAGTAATTAACAAACAAAATTCTCTGAAATTTGTTTCTTGTGGAGAGGTTAATCATCAGTTTAACAATATTATGTACAAAAAAAATGAAAACAGGATAGGACAAGAAGAAGGAGAGATGAAGAAGTGGAGAGAAGCTTACAAGGCAATGGTGTTGTTGGAGTTCTTATTAACGCATGGTCCTCTTCATTTGCCTCATGACTTCCTTTACGACTTGGACCATATTCGTTTCCTCTCTACGTTCCAATACGTTGACGATAAAGGGTACTTTTCTTTTTCTTTTTTTTTGGCGGGAAATGCGTTATTTTCTTGAATATTCATATTGTCTCTTTAGGTTTAATTGGGGAGCTCAAGTGCAGAAGAAGGCGGCTCAGATTCAAACCCTTCTTCTAGGGAAAGAAGAACTGAGAGAAGCTCGTCTTAAGGCTCTCAAGATCACTTCTCAGATCAATGGCTTCGGAAACTCCAAATGCTTTTCTTCTTCTTCTTCTTCTCCGTCTCCTTCATCTGACTCCTTCTCTTCTCGGAAGTGGACACTAACCGAAAGAGAAAAGCATGTATCCGAGTCTGACTCCTTGATCGGAGATGAAGACGAGAGGGATCACCGTGACACCGGTGAAGTGACGCTGATCAGCGGGATCTGCTCCAAGGTCGCCGGATTCAGCAGCCCTCTGACGAGACTTCACGGCGGTCGCACGGCGGCGGGATTTCATACTTTGTCGAACGTTGAGAGAGTTTCAAGTAAATGTTACGATCGCAGCAATTCTATTGGCTACTGAATTTTTATTTTTTCTTTTTGATTCGTTGTGACTATAAAAACACGGTTCGGTTTTTGGATATGGTACAAAAACCCGGTTTAGTCAAACCTAATTACGATACAAGAAATTTCGCTTTTGCTAATCCTGTTTAGAGCTTCTTTGGCTAAGCATTTTGCAGCTTCTTGTGGATCTTCGATGTGTCTGATTAGGTTAATCGCTTCTTGATTTTTCATCACCTGCAGCAAAATCAAAACCATTAACGATTTCACTAGATTATCAATATAGTATATTTTTTTTATTGATATTGATTACTTTATTTTACCTCCCAAATCCCAAAGCTACCGATAATGATAAACTCTGTATCTGAATTAATCTTTTCTGTAACCAAAGCAGGTTCTGAGTATCTTGGATCTGATTCATCTTCGGTCTCTCCTTGATTACAGACTGTGATTACAAATGTAAAAGAAAAACTTAAGATCTCATCTCAATTCAACATTTTTCATTTTCTTCTCACACAAGTAATTTACAATAACAGCCAAACCGGTCTGAACCGAATTAAACCAGCGTAATTAAACAAACCTGGGAAAATAAATCTTGACCAAACTTTTATCGAGGATCTCTTATCTCTGATTTCATGAGCCTCACCGTCTCTGCAAACCACCACTCTATGGCCACCGATACTAGCCATGGCTAGCTTTTCTCCGTTCACCACCGTCACCGAAGCGGCCGAGCCACTGGTTCTCTCTTCTTCCACGTAAGCTCTTCTCATCGTCTCTTTACATTTTCTCATATTTCCATGCTGCAAATTCCACCAATATATCAGTCAGTTTTTTTTTTTTTTTTAAACGGTTTTAACTAAATCTTTCAGTTACCTCATTATGTAGCTTATCGAAGAGATGGTTCTGCATATATTTGATAATCTCTTTCCCTGTTCCAGCATTTGACACTGCAAAGAACCAAATCTCAAGCTCTTCACTTTGTTGCTCTCTCTGTACGATAACCAAATCTGCATTCGATGAACGGTCGATATAGCTTAACCGATCGATGGTATAGTATCCGTGAGAAACCGGTGTTAACCAAGATGGTTTCTTCTTCCTTCCATCCCCATCTGCAAGTCTCCTAAACCGGAACGCCTGTTGAATTCGTTATCCTTAAGATTACTCACATTGTGAAGACATTCGAAAAGTTTATGTGATGATAAATCAAGATCTCCGAAATCCATAATTGGTTTCTGAAAATCAACATCTTGAATCTAAGAAAAACATATTAGAGAAAGAAAGAGATATACCTTTTGCATGAAAGGGAAATCCAAGAAGCCCATTTTTACTCATATCTTCTTATTTGCTTCACTACCATTTAAATGGCAATAAGCTTTTGATGAAAACAAGAAATTTGTTTCGATTCTCACAATTAAAAAGAAGACAACTTTTTCAGTTGCAAGATACACTTTCTTTCAGTTGACTTAGTAGCATTTAGCAGTCTAACGAAACTTTAATTTTGTTTGTTTGTCTTTGTTTAACTTTGACTACGTTTACGTTTCACCCTTGAAACGCAAGCATTGGAAAAATCATATTTGATATTTCCCACGCGCTGTTGTTCTCGTAACAGTTAAATAAACAAACAAAAAAAATCGTCAAGAAAATATGAACGAAAATATCTCACATCATTAATTTATACGTCTCCAAAAAAATTCTCCAAAAAAATTCCACCTAAATATATACTTCTTTTACGGGACCCATTCTTTTACTTAAAAGTATCTCTAATTTTTTTTCTCAACAAACAAAAGAGTTAAATGAGAGGAAGAAAAGTATATATATGTTTGTTAAAATATTCACATGTTTACATGAGAGTTATAATCGATTTACTATTTTTTGTTTCAACGTAATATCTCAAACAATTTCAGTGTTTTGATGGAGATTTTGATCACTACTTGCTAAATCTTATTAAACAATTTTCCCTAAAAATTAAAAACCGTTTCTCCCGCGTTTGCCAGTAAAAACTATCGTTAGGTGACTCAAAGCAACCTTAATATAGGATTGAAGAAATCCCATTGAAACCACCAAAAATAAGGGGAAAATTTCTGGTTATCCGTTGACTTGCAACTTTTATATCTAATGATCATCCACCACGTGTTTATTAGGTGAAATAGACAAGAAAGAGAGAAAAAAAGCCTTTGTGCTCAAAGAAAGAGGACACATTTTGAGATTTCTTTTTCCTTACGTTACATCCCCTCTTCAACTCGCCACCCACAACAAAATACCAAACAAGAAAATAACAAAAGATTTAGAGAAAAGTCTTTTGATTTTTTTTTTCAATTTGGAAAGACATATCGTTTTAAAGTTTGTAGCTAGGTTATTTTCTTTTCTTTAAATTTATCTTCTCCTTCCTTTTTTTACCTTAACGCTAAGAATGTTTTTTTTTCTTTTTCTTATTTGTTTATAAATTCTTCTTACATTTGCATGCAGACACTCATAGCTCCTGGAAATCTTACGATTCAATTTCTTTGTTAATAGGGTTTTATCTCCTCCCATAAAATGTAAGTTCATTTTATCGATTAATTTGTAGGCTATTTACTTCATTGTAGGATTCACCCCAAAACAATTCACACCTACCCCGATTTCTGCATTATCACAACATTATGTAAAACATGAATAGAGAATTATAATTAAGAAAAAAAGATTCTTCAAAAAAAAAAAACAATTTTTGACCAAAGGTTTTTGATTGCTTGATGTGCAAGTTAGGTATGCGGTTGCAAGTTGAATATGAGCTCACCAATGAAGGGTCTATTAAAAGGGTTGAGGTACATTGCTCGTATCTTCGGTGAGTTCGTTTATGAATTTATTAATATATTTCTACATATAGTCACCAAGAAATCATATTTTAAAATGTTATAAAAATTGTTGCAACCAGAGGATGAGAAGGAACCAGAGATGCAGATTGGACAACCGACCGATGTCAAACATGTTGCTCATATCGGATGGGAAGGGCCCTCTGCTACGACCCCAAGCTGGGTAAATATTACCTTACCTTAGACTATATATTTATTGGTTGTAGATGTGCTCATATCTTTCATGGGGATCTGCAGATGCATGAGTATAAATCTCCGGTGGCTGAGTCGAAAAGAAGTTCCAACAAGAAACCAGCGAGTTCTGGGGAGAGGCAAAGGAACAAAGGGAGGCGTAAATCATCCACAGGCGCAAACAACTCACCTGCAGAGTCTCCAACAAGGGCAGGAGGATCAATGAGGCCATCAAAACGCAGCACGGGTAAACAGAGAGAGCAGAGCACAGGTTCAGGGTCGGAGTCAGGTTCAGGGTTAGACATACCTCAACAGAATGATCAGCCTGTGGGACAGAAACAGTCGAGGCAGAAAAAGTCAAAAGGGACAACAGGAGGAGGAGGAGGAGGCGGTGAAGCTTCTCCGTCTGTTGGAACTTCAAAGTCAAAGGAAACAGATATATCCGTGCGGGCTGCTTATCCTTGTGTGGGTCTTGGAAGTTCTACAGGAAGATGAGAGATGAGAAAAAGAAAAAAAGAGTTTTTTCTTGATCAAGTTTAGACTAGAGTGGTGGTTTTGTTTTTCTTCTCATAATCTAACACACTTGTGTCTTTTCTCTCCCTTTTGTTGGAGGTGTCTTTGCATAACAAGACCAATGTTTTTATCAAGCGGATTATGTCGAGAAAAGAGAACCCTTTGATGATTATGAATCAGGGATGTGTAACATATGCTTTGCTTGATGATTTCGGTCACTCTAAATGTATATTCCAGCAACCTTTTTATTGCGTTCTTCAGATTCAAGGCTGTATTTACCTATTCTATTAATATAGATTCTAGTCTGAAATCAATTAGACTTCGATCGCTTGTTCAAACATTCTAACACAACAATGTGTATGTTGCTAGACCCTCTACGTACATTCCTCAATTCACTAACACTTTAGGAGATATAAAGCTAGAAAACAAAAGCATTATTCAGACACAACATTAATGTGTAGACCATGTTTGGTTCTAGACCCCCTTTATTTAATATAGAGTTTTAATCGAACAGTCTTCAAGCTCGAAGAAAAGGGTAAAGCTCATACCTAAAGTTACAACTCAAACTCAAAACTCTCCCTCCTATTTTACCATCGCAGCACTTTGGAAACTCCTTCAAAATCAATTGCAAACACTCAAAGCAAGTTTTGAAAACCAAGTCTTTCGTACACTGGACCATAGCGTACAGCTTATTAGTCCCGATCATCTTATCCCCAGCCGCGTACAGAACCAGACTTTCGTCGTCCATTACGTTATTAAAATCGGCGGCTGTAGAAGTCAGCTTCTCCAGGAAAGCCGACGTCTCTTTGTTGAACATTGCTGGATTTCCTCTCACCTTGTTCGGGTTGGACAAATAGAATTTGTTAGTGACATCGACCTTCCCGTAGCCATGGATCGTAGATATCCTTAAAAGACATTGGTCATACCATATTATTGCCCCCTTGTTCCCCGGACATCTCCTACGAAGCTGGCACATTTATATACATATTGACACAACGATCAAGAACAATATTGCATGAACTATACGTTTAACATATTCATATAAAACGCCTATTTGTTTTGTTTCAATTCAACGATTCAAGACCCATGCAGAGAGAGTATGACTATATATTATGAAATACTTTATATCAACATGTTTTGGGAGTGTGCAAAAGCGCCATTAGTCTATGACTAGACCCGGGCATGCACATGCATGTAGATATGTGAGATGCTAATTAATAATATTGAAGTGAGCTTACCCCAGAGAAGGCGGTGGCGAGGCAAGAGTGGCACTTGGACCAGTATGAGTCGGCACGGCATTGGAGTCGGACGTAGGCCTCATTGGGACCGGTACCACTGGAGGCGTCGGCGAAACCATCGCGAAGATTACCGTTAGAGTGCAAACGGACGACACGGTTGAGTTTTTCCTCGAATTGGCTTCCCTTTTTGTATTTCCCTAGACTGTTAATACATTCGTGGTGTAGATACTCGTTAGTCAGGTTCAAGGACCAAACGCTGCGTAAAAGGAGTTGTATGGTCACTACCGCGGCCAAGATTGGGACCAATCCAAAAAATGAAGACATTGTTTGAAATCTTTTATCTGTTTTCTTTTTTGGATTAGATGAATCGTTGAGGCTTGGGGATGTTTATATAGGAGAGTCGAGCGATTGTTGCTATTATCTAGAGATTAATTAGTTTTTTTTTCGGTAAGAAATGTTTCTAGAAGAAATGTTTTTTTTTTTTCTTTTCTGTAACGGACAAGAGAGAGGAATTGGGGTGTTGAGACTTGGAATTTGCGGCGATGGGAGAGGAGAAAAGGTCAAAGTTCGAATGTTTCTCTTGTCGGAATTCTAGGTGAAGTCGCCGTGATGAGGGTTTCTTGCACCGTATTGTCTTTAAATTTTTTGAATTATTTTTTGAAGTGATAGTTTCAATTTCCAAATGTACATATGAAGTCTTGTCTATAAATAATAAATTAATATTAGGCCCGGTTTAATACAAACTTGAGCCATCCGCCCAGTCCAAACAAAATCCAAACTTTATAGATTTGGATACGGGATTAATTTATAAATTCTGTAACACATTCAGAAATACCCTCAAATACTACATTTTCATGTTTTTGTGACAAAAATACCACATCAAAGTGAAAATGAAAAAAATAACATTTATTTAATGGTTTAAAGATAATTAAATTAATAAATTTGGGTTCAAAAGTCATTAATTAGGGTTTAGATTTTGAGTTTTAGGGTTTAGGTTTAAGAGATTGAGAAGAAATATATGAAAATAAATGTATAATAATTTTTTTTTCTTCAAAAAAAATTTCATTTTTATCATTTTCACCTTGGTGTGGTATTTTTGTCACAAAAACATGAAAGTGTGGTATTTTTGAGAATTTCCCTAAAACATTTTACTCCCTCAAAACTAAAGCAAAATATTGACAAAAATAAAATGGACTCTCAATTATATTGAAAATCGTTTCGATAAATAATAAGTTATAATATAGAGATTGAAGTGCTTCCAATACATTATAGACAACCTGTGTAAAGCCCAAAGTCGTTATACTAAATATGGGCCTGGAAGTTACCGAAGGCCCAAAGTCGTAGTTTTACATGGATCCGTTTTACATTAAGGGTTAGGGTTCTACAAAGTTTTAGTATAAATTCTGTTTCTTTAAGCATCGTTGGCTAGCAGACGACGGCTCACGAGCTTCACCCGAGATCAGACAGAGGAGCGAAAATGGTAATTTGTTTCTCATCTTTGGACTTGATTCTGTATTGAGCTCATTTTAAATTCCGATGGATTCGGATTAAGTCCTCTGGGGAACAACAGTTAGACATGGTGGATTGATATCTTGCTTCTCAGATCTATAGTTTGAGTTCTCTCTCTGACCAAAACCCTTTCAAGCTGTCTTTGTCGTGAAGTAGTACTTTCTAGCTTAGTAATGATGATCTTGTTTCATCGTGGAACCTTAAAATACACACTCTTTGTGTCTTTTCTGAACAATAAAATTTTGTATGTGTTGAAATGCTTTCTTGCGCTATTTAAACTGAGTTCTTTTTGTTTATGAAATTGAAAGGTGAACATTCCAAAGACAAAGAAGACTTACTGCAAGAACAAGGAGTGCAAGAAGCACACATTGCACAAGGTGACCCAATACAAAAAGGGTAAAGACAGTCTCGCTGCTCAAGGGAAGCGTCGTTATGACCGTAAGCAATCTGGTTACGGAGGTCAGACTAAGCCTGTCTTCCACAAGAAGGTACTATAATCACTTCTTACAGATCGTTTTTTTTTGTATTTGAATCAGGCCGGTTTGTTAAACTAAGTGAGGAAGTGTTGATTTTCCTTAAATCAATGTAGGGAATTATTTATCTTGTAGTGTTAGGGACTGAACTAATCTTTGCCTCTATACTTCAACTCTTAGTAATCTTTAGTTGGTTGACTCATTTCTTGTAATCCAATTGATCAGGCTAAGACCACGAAGAAGATTGTCTTGAGGCTTCAGTGCCAAACCTGCAAGCACTTTTCTCAGCACTCGATCAAGGTAAAAACGGAACAGTCATTTCTTCGTAATACCAGATTTGAAACTTAGTAGTTGTTCTTACATTGTGTTTGTTTTTTTTCTTTTTCCCTTTGATTCTTCAGAGGTGCAAGCATTTCGAGATTGGTGGAGACAAGAAGGGCAAGGGAACATCTCTTTTCTAAGCTAGTCACATCTTTAAGTTTTACAAGTTTTGTACTTCGTCGTATCTTGATTCCATCTGTTTTAGCTCTCGTATAAGATTGTCCAATCTTTGCTTCTTATTAACTCTATATCTTGAATCATCAAGAAATGGTTTTGCTGTTTATCATTTCCCTTCTAGTCAATATAAGTTAACTCACAAACCAATTTAAAATTGATGATTTCATTATGAAACACTTGCCACGATATACTTCCATGGCCATACGATCTTTTCAAAGCTCGTAGCAACAAGCAGAAGAAAGAAATCAAAAAGCCCCTTCGCTGAATAAATTTGTGTTGGCTCTAGTCTCTAGAATAACATTGTCACATATGCTTATTATGTCAACTCCATACTTATAACCATCAAGGTATGGTTTTGGTGTTAATCATTGCACTTATAAGTCAATACGATATATAACTCAATAACCGAATTTAATTGATGTCATTAAACAGGAGCAGGAACTTCTATATTCGTTCAAACGATTTGTACAAAACTCATGAGGTTGTTGCAACGAGCAGAAAGTACTTTTTAATCTTTTTACATGTCACATCCCCTTGACTTAAGCAATGACAAATACCCTAAGCTCACCTCTGTCCCCACGAGTTATGCGCATGTTCTCATCAACATAAGTGACTTCAAAATCTCCAGTTCCAGGGTTTGACGGCGGCCTGAAACTGTCGGGAAGCCTCGGGATATCAAATGGAGGAATCTGCGATAAGTTTCCCGACGTCTTCACTGTTGTTTTCACAAATGTGATCTTGATCTTGCAAGTTCCTGTTTTCCCATACCAAACATGCAGATTGACAATTGACATTAGCTCTAAACACAAATCAAAAGTTCTATATAACAATGCAAGTAAACACAAAGCGAGAGAAGAGAGAGACACCAACCTAAGAGTTCAAACTTGTGTGCCAATGTCGCAGTGGCTTCCAGAGGTGGAAACGGCCATGGAGCTCCTATTTCCACTTCTGCTATGTTATCGAAATCTTTGCTAAAAACGTCAATCCTTTGAAACACCTGCTTCCACACAGTTTTTCTTCAATAGCTCATGAATCAAAAACCAGAGACGACATGCATTAAAAAAACTTCGCTTTCTAGTGATTTTGGGACAGGCGACATTGCCAAAAAACTAGAGTCTTCTTGTCTCATTCAAGCTCAACCAAAAAGAACAAAAAACTACTAAGCAACGACATACTCAAGCACATGCTTCCACACAGTTTTCAACAGAGACAATGTGTATAAAAAAACTTCGCTTTTGTACTCGAGGCAGGTGACATTGCCAAAAAGCTAGAGTCTTGGCTCATCACAATTCAAGCTCAACACTAAAAGTCCCAATGATAGACCAGAACGTACACAGAAACTACTAAGCGACGACAGACTCAAGCACTGATTGAAGAATCATAGGACAAACCTGGCCAAGAGTTACAGGAAGCAAACGTCCAGTGGGGAGACCAGGACGGCTACCACCTAAAGACCGAGAAGAGAAGGCGCTGCTATACAAGAGCCTCCATTTCCCTTGGAGTTTGTCAAGACCATCGGTTAGATCCACTGCTCCACCAGCTGTTTCAAGCTCTTTAGCAGCCGTCTCTGCTCTTTGTAGATCATCCACACTTGCCACAAGCCCTCTGTTCAATCCCGACACCACACTCTGCACACAAAACCACACATCCATCATAAAGCTACAATCTTTGAGAAACTTTTCCAATTTTCCAATGATTTTTGTCTTCTTGATTCAATTCAGACTCACCAGTAATTTGAGTTTCAGCGACTCAATCCCTTCGTTTCCTCCCGGTCCAGATGTTGTCGGCTCGCGAAAGGAGACCTCACCGACCGTCGATCTCACAACGAGGCTTCTCCTCTTATGTACGGTGACACTCAAAGGAGACGATCTTGGAGTACCAATGAGCATCGGCGAGGAAGAAAACGAGCATCTGACGGAACAGCATGACGGCGGAGAGCGGCTGTCGGAGAGAAGTGCCGGTGGTGCACGTAGCAGTGAGGAGAAAGTAGAAGAAGAAGACGCCATGGGAGCAAATAAAAAACGAAGAGAAGAAGAAAAAGTTATGAGATATTTCTAGAGGAAGAGGAAGAGAAGAAGCATATAAACAAGAGAATAATGAATAATCTCTCTTTGCTTCTCGTTTATGTGTGGGCGCGCAAGCTGTCACGTTTTCTATATACGTGTGTATTAACAAAATGTTATATATCACACACAATTTTTCTTGGAAACGTTGTCGTTTTGTTTACTAAAATTGAATTTTTCTTTTGGGTGTATCTGGTGATATTGTCTGATTTTTTAATTGAGAGATTTATTATTTCATTAAATTCCATAAGAGGGCGTTGGAAAATTGCAGTGAAAGTGCCATTTGTAGATGAACAAGAATGGCTATGTGCCTATGTAATATAGGTTTAGATGCAGTAAGTGACAAATGGTATTTGGACAAAAAAAAAGGCTCCTTTACTTTAATCTTTGTCTGAGAGAGATTAAACCAGAATCAGATAAAGATTTGTGAGTTCTTGGTTCTTCGATTTACTCTTGGTTTAGCTCAATCTCAATTAGGTTTAGAGGTTTTACTAAGAAGATGGGCTCGATCACTGAATCAGGCCCAAATTTTCGTGGCCCAGGCTGATGTTGTTGAGATGTTTAGCGATATGAAAACAGAGCCGTTCTTGATCTTTTTATTTTTCGAGTTGGATTCTCCCTCTCTTTTTTTTTTTCTTCCCCTCTCGTGAAAGTGGAAATGAGAGAGACGAATGTAACTGTATCAACGATAGTGGATGATGTAATATGATTGTTGTCTAAGTTTATGTGAGGGACTTGTAATCAACCAAATTACGGGGGCCTTATTGGATCAGTGATTTGAGAAGAATTCATTTTCTTTATAAATTTTCTCTTATTGGATTTAACATTTGTAAAAGTTTCTTAAAATCTTAGTTTATTGGATCACAATTCTCTTAAAATTCCAGCTTATTGGAAATTTGGGATTTCATCAATAAATTTCATCTCATAGAATTTGAAGGAATTTGAAAGACAATTTATAATTAAAAATGAGTGGATACAAATACCACCTCTTAGGGTGGTATTTGAAGTTTTTTTTTAAAAAAAAATTTTAGTTTTAGTTTCAGAAAGTAAATCAAAACTTTTGGAATGAGAAAAAAAAAGTTTTGTTGAAATTTAAAAATTGAAACTTTCAAATATAATTTTTTCATTTTGTAGAATTCAAAAGTTGGAAAAAATATATTATATATCATTTTAAATAATTTTAAAAGTTGAAAATCCTATTTGTTTCAAATATACCCAAATTTTATTTTTTTACATTTTATATGAATAAGAAATATAAACGAAATAGTTTTCAGATTTTTAATCTCTTTAATTTATTATTATTAAATTACTTTTTTTATAAATGAAATCCCAGCAATTAGTTTATATTTTTAAAATGAAATCTCAGATTCCTTAAAATTATCTTGGATTATTTAATCAAATCCCAAATCAAATATCAGATTTCATAAATTCTTCATGGATTCATATATTTTTAAATTCTCTCAATTCTTTAATCCAATAAGCCCCCTATATTTCATGCACACAGATCGATTAAGAGAGAATCAAGGAGGGATAAACCCAATATCGAATTGCGATGGCTTTAAGCTTTTTTAATATATTATGCATTATTTCTTAATTGCTTAATTTTAAAAAATTAAATGTTAGTAATACTAATTTTTACATATATATGTAGAAAATTAAAATATTTATGATTTTTCAATTTCTGCAATTAAAACGAAAACATCATGTAAAATAACACATGAGACACATGAGAGTACCAATACCATACTGGTTTTGACTTTTGGCTTACACGTTATTTGACTTTTCAGGAGAATTTTAACACACATGCCGTCGAAATAGAGAGTCGACACATGTCTCAGTCTCTCAGATAAAATCAAAGGGTTTTGGTAATCAGGGTCAAGTACTCAAGTTTCATTTATTGAGCAAAAAAATAAATCAAAATACGTGGTTCAAATTCATTATAAATAAATAAACTAGAACATGCTTGCATGGAGATCGGTGGGTCACATTATCATATTTACTGATCAATTTTTGTTTTGTTTTTTTTGGTTTTTGGTTTAATGTTAAGTATCATACAAAAATTTAGTGCTTAACCTAGTCCTAGATTATTTTATTTATTTATTTATTTTTTACTTTTTTTTTTATAAAGATTATAAGAACTTAGTCCTAGATTATAAGAAGTTACCTTCATCTAAATTTATCCATTAATAGAATTCAAACAAGATGGATAATGTTTTATATCGGATGAAAATTATAACCAAAATAAAATTTAAGTAGAAGAAAGAAGTTGCTATTCCTTGAAGAAAGAGTTGCTATTCTTTGAAGAAAAAGATAAAAGGCGGTTTCGTGTTGCTGGGTCCATTAAAGCTTTGATCGCATTCAGAAGGGTGGATGTGGTGGTGAACATTCTTGCATTTCGCTCACGCCAAACTGCTAGACTACGATTCGAGTACAAAGCTTGAAAATGATGGTGTGGCTGCTTGAGAAATCGTTCTGCGGAAGGAGAGTTTCTTGAGACTCTTCCCGTAAAAGCTTGCCAGATTAAACGGAGCACAATCAAAGAACAAGTGTGCATGAAATACTGTTCCCAAAGAACAAAAAGAGGGCATTGATGAATGATGAGGTTACATCCATTAATTCCCCATCGTATTAATCAGAGTTGTGTCAACGTTGTCTAAACTATACGTCATTTGTTCTATAACTTCACTATAAGATTGTTCTAGTCACATTCATATACTTTCCTTTACGTTAGTTTCTAGTAAATTTTTCTTCATATTTTCACTACACAAAAATAAATAACTATAAATACTTTATAAAATTAATTCTATAGAAGTATAGATACTATTTATTAAATGTGTTTAACGGTTGTTAGATATGTTAAACTGTTATGACATCACACGGCTATTTGAAGATTTCGTAACTGGTGGCCTAAGAGAGGAAATTTTTTTTTTTTTTTTTTGACAACAGATTCTTATATTAATCTTAAACTGCGGTTACATATCGAAGTAAATCAAATCTCTTTGCCAAAGAGTTTACATAAACGACATACAAAGCTTGGAAAAAGAAAGATAGGCGGTTAGAGATGTAACTCATAACCGGCAGCACTCGGATCTGGATTGGAGCCGAAGATGACGAAAGTTTTTCCACCATTAGAAGCGCATGAACACAAATGTTAGCTCTTAACGTCTTGGAGGCTGAGCGTTTGAAGTCGTTCTCCATTCCAGAGAATGTTGGTTTGACGGAGGAGGATTGTGGCCATCGTTGGCTACCTCTAACTCCCGGAAAAAACCGAGCTAGAACGGAGGAGGATTGTTGCCGTTTAAGGCTACCTCTAACTCCCGGACTAGGAAAAACAGGTCTTGAGTACCCATGTGTGTGAACATTGGCTGAAGCATCGGCGGAGGAGGATTGTTGCCATCTTTGGCTACCTCTAACTCCACATGATGACCCTCTTTGACCGCGTGGAAAGGTTCTCTCCCCTAGGGAGGAGGAAATAATCGAGAACGGACAAAGAGCGGACGCATGAAGACCTTTAGTGGTCGAAGTCTTGCCTAAGAAGGCACGTTTTTGAGCAAAAATATTGTTACTGGGTTTTTGGGCCAAACCCATCCAGAGAGTCAAACCAAAGAGATTTCTTGGGCTGAAAAGACAAACCACTAACCATGTATTGGGCTGAGCCCACAGTGAATAATTGTCGGGAAAGAGAGATCTGGCCAAGGAGGGTGACATCGTCGGTGAATCCGCGGCAAGGATAAGGGGAGGAGAGGGTGCGGAAGACAGCTGATATCGGTGGTTGGACCGAAGGGCTACAGACACGGCAGAGCGGAGATGCGGAAGGATGAGCAACGGACGAAGGGAGCGACCGGAGAGGCAAGCTCGAGATTTTCGGCCACGAGAACGCCAGCCACTCCCATGACAGAGACCCTGTCCTCTAGAGTCGCTGCAGTGGAACCGGCAGGAATAAACGTTGAAACCGACAGATCTGATAGGCATCGACCGATTACAATGAGAAGTGGGAAGTGGATAAGAGCGGTGAATGGGAGAGTGAGATGGGTGGAGGCGAAGATGGAAGATGAGTGAGAGGGGGCAGCGGTGGTGAGGGATGGCAGAAGGTGGGGTAGAGGCGGCTAGATCCGGAAGAGGTAGAGGGGTAGAAAGCAGAGCCATAAAAGTGCAGAGAAGAATGATGGATGAACAGAGATGCGAGAAGAGAAGGAACACAGTTGAACGGAAGTGATGCCGGCGAGCAAGAGCTCCGCCGGCGTCGAGAGTTGCAGATGAGTTCGGCGCCTCGATAATGGTGTCTGGGAGATATAGATGATCTATGTACAGCAGTGGCGTATTATTAGATCTTTATGTTCATAAATTCATAATAAGATTAGATATATACTACAGTCTACAAGTAATTGATCGTCATTATTTATATTAATAAATATTTTGTAATTTAATATTAAATCTGTCAAAAAAATTATTAGATCATGATTAATGGGAGTTCTTGAGGAAGGCTCTAAAAAAACATTAAAATAAATCAAAATAAATAAAAACTGTTGAAATCCTTAATATACTAAAGCACAAGTCACTTGACGAATCAGATTCTGCCACGTGGCTTGTGCTTTAAAAAATCATTTTAAATAAAATTTTCTTTTAAAAAAAAGCATAATACTTACAAAAGTATTTAAACCGAACTTTGTTAAAACTGCCCATCACTCCACGATCCTTCTTCTTCGTCCACTATCTTTTCAGTTTTTTTCTTTGAGTTTTTTTTTTCATTTTGAAGTTATGGTTTATTATAGTTTTATGGCAAAACAAAAACTAACTCATTATACCATTGAGAACGTGAAGCTGGAACATCAGAATTGATGTGGGGACGGGAATACCATTAACCACCAAGTCCCTAATTTCTCTACCATTATCACCACTACTCCTATTTTCTCTCCATTATCTCCTCATCCAAACCGTTGAATCTACTAATTAAAACTCCAAACACAAATTGCTTCACCTCATTCTCTCTTTCGGTTCATCTTGGTCTCCCACATATATTAGTTTCATATTTCAAGGTTTCTGAGTTTTCTTCTTCTTCTTCTTAGCAATGGCTTCCTGATTCAGGTTTGATTCTATTAACTTTTTTTTTTAATTATTTTCCACTACGTAGTAGGGGCCGAATACTAGTTAGTTCTAAAACAAAAGTTTTTAAAACATGTCTTTAAACCACATGCCAATATTTTATTAGCTGAGAATAAAAAAACAAGATTTTCTTATTTTTTTTTAACTAAGTTTCTGAACCAAAATTAATTAATTAAATAATATTCAGAACCTCTTATGGGGTTCTTCCAATACATGTTCTTATATGTTTATTAGAAAACATATTACAAATTGATTGTCGAGACTGTTTAAGATGATTATGATGTCTAATCAACCGGCTGCTAACCATTTTAATTATTCACTACGTAAACTTACTTTTTTAAAAAATCGAGACGGCATTAGAATTTCGAACTATGATCTTGAAGATTCTTCCCATATGAAGCCATGCATCAATTAATCGAGTTACCGATATCATAAAAAGTTAGTAGTTTGTACTAAATAGATAAAGCCGTGCCAACATATGTAGATGCTATAACTGATTCTATAAAAAAAAAATTATAAAAAAAATTTATAAATTATGTTGATAAAATTTTCCTTATTATCTTATAAAGTTGTTTAATATCGTATCTGATTACGTATCAAATTTTCATTTACTTTTTTATTTATTAAGTTTTTAGTTGTAAACAAGTAATTTTGCAGGCTTTACATACATATAAAAAACAATTTTTTAAACTAGTATAATACAAATAGTATCAAATTGCTGCTAAAAAGTTGAAGTAATCCTTCAAACCTTTTATTTTGTAAACTTAAACATAAGCAACATTCTTCTTATAAAAAATGATAAAAACAAAAACAAAACAAGAAATAAGTGATCGGTGTTCGATTCGTCCCACCATCTCCTTATGCACTGTAAATTAAATATCAATAATGTTGATTGAAATTGTTGAAGAGCTTTAATCTAAAAGAAAGAAAAACTTAGGCCAGCTTACTTGCATGGCACGCCAGAAGTAAGGTGAAAAAGAGATCAAGTAAGCAAGTTCTCTGTAGATTCTTCCGTTTTTGCAGGTATTGTATTCATGTGTTCGAAAGCTTTGAGCCATGAAGTAACAAGCGGTTGACTCAATATGTCTCAGCAATGGAATATAAATTGGACATAAATAATAAGTCAGAATAGGATTAGTTGGTTAATCATGGATTAAAAATTCTGAATCGTCATCAACAATTGAAGTTGTTTAGCTAATTACCTGGCTAGTAAGTTGATCAGCCATGAAGAAATCAACCATCAAAACCTGTTATTTTTTTGTTAAAAAATGCCCCAAAAAAATTTCAAGTTTTGTTTTTGTGTGGATTTCTTGGTAAAATTCGAATGAAGCAGAATCTTGTAGGTCGGTAAAACGTGTCGAAGGGGGCATATCAAGACACAAATGAAGATCTGTCACACACAAAAAACAAACAAAATTAGCTTTCAATAGCAATTGGCTATCAGACTTGGCTGGCAGAGAAACCGGCGGCACGGAGGATGATATGTATAACCATAGCGGCCACGACCGCCGTCATAAACGTGGTTCCCATCAGAAACACGACTCGGTAACGCAACGCTGTGTTTGGTGAGAACTCGAATATGAACGTGTAGTTTATTCTCGTGCTTTTCCACACAGACAGATTGCATCCGTACATGAACATGTGTAGACTCAGCAACACAAAAACACTGCGTTAAAAAGAAAAGTTTAAATTATCAAAACAGTAAAGCAATATTCTAATTGTTTCTCTTGTTCAGTTATTTACAAGGAGAAATAACTAAATATACAAAAGTAAACTTAAAATACCTGAAAACAGGATAAACAATCTCCAAATATTATTAGTATTCTAGATGATGACTATATGTACAGCAGTGGCGTATTAGATCTTTAAGTTCATAAATTCATAATCTGTAGATAAGATTAGATATATGCTAGAGTCTACAAGTGATTGATCGTCATTATTTATATTAACAAATATTTCGTTATTTAATATTAAACTTGTCAAACATTATTAGATCATGATTATTGGAACCTCTCGAGTGATGCTCTAAAAAAGCATTAAAACAAATCAAAACAAATAAAAACTGTTGAAACTAGTTATAAAACAAGAATTTTTACAACCTGTCTCTAAACCACATGCCAATATTTTATTGGCTGAGAATTTTTTTTTTTTTTTTTTTTGTCAACATTGGCTGAGAATTAAAAACAGTATTTTCTTATTCTTTTAACTAAGTTTCTGAACCAAAATTAATTAATTAAATAATATTTAAAACCTGCTCTTATATGTTATTAGGAAACATATTACAAATTGATTGTCGAGACTCGAGAGTCGACTGTTTAAGATCATTATGATGTGTAATCGAGTGGCTGCTAAACCATTTTAATTATTCACTACCTAAACTTACTTTCTAAAAAAATGGAGACAGCATTAGAATCTCAACTATGATCTTGAAGATTTTTCCAATATGAAGCCAGTGCATCAATTAATTGAGTTACTGATATCATAGAAGTTAGTAGTTTGTACTAAATAAACAGAGTCGTGCCAACATATATAGATGCCTTAAGCGATTTTATCCAAAAAATTCCATAATTTTTTTTATAAACTATGTTGATAAAATTTTATTTATTATCTTATAAAGTTGTTTAATATATTTTATGATTGTGTATCAAATTTTCATTTACTTTTTTTTTGTTTAGTTTTTATCTGTGAACAAGTAATTTTGCAGGCTTTACATATATATAAGAAAACAATTTTTAAACTACTACAATACAAATGGTATTAAATTGCTGTTAAAAAGTTGAAGTAATCTCTCAAACCCTTTATTTTGTAAACTTAAACATAAGCAACAATGTTATGATAAAATAAGATAAAAAGACAAAACTATAAGCAATATATAAGTAAAAAGTAAGCAACATTAAAAACAAAAATTAAGAGAAAAAAGTTAGACGTAGATGAAAGTTTCTAAAAGTTTCATATAGACAAAAGACTCTGTAAATAGAGTCTCTGTTTTATAATTTTAGAATTGAACTCTTTTTCTTTCTTTTTTTTTACAAAAAAAAAGATCCAAATTTTTGTGAAACAAAACATACTTAAAAATTACCCAAAGAAAAATTGTCCCTAAATATTTGCACATCTACTCTCCCTCAGAATCATCGTAATCAGTATTTCATTAAAAATCCAAAATTGTAAAAAAGAAAGAAGAAGATTTGCATTGATTTTAACTCAAGATTATAAGTTGATAACCGGGTCAGAAGAAAACAGGAGCAGAAAAAGCCTTTGAACTGGCGTATCTGGAAAATACAGTATATTGTATCGTTATCTGACTTTATATTAATTAACTAATCAATGACAAATTGTGACATCTTTAATTGTCTCCAACCATATCTTTGACTTCTAAGCATTCATGTTAACTTATAAAATAATACATAAGATATGCTAAACCATACGTTTTAAGGACGGTACCATTTCTTCATCACTAAGCAAGTATGTACCTGATAAACCAGGGCAAAGGAAAAATATTCTAACCAGACCCTTTGACTTCAGAAGTATACTATTAGTAAACTTTTAAGTAACAGAAAACTAATGAAAAATATAGAGTTTTCTCTCGGAACTGGATGTTTCGATTGCATTTGATGACTTGTTTGGTGGGGGATGCATGACCACATTTGACTACGTGAAATGCAAATTCTGACGTGCAGACAACTGATTGGCGCTACTGACTTTCCCACACTAGTGAATAGTGATCCAGTTTACTACCACAAAATTACGAAGGATGGCCCACTTTTGTGTAGATGAGAAGATGGACATAAATTATATGTCTTACACTAAGTTATCTATGATTTGTTATCTCAAAATGCCCCCAGGATTAATTGTCGGTGTTCGATCGAATCTACTCGTGGTGGTAAATTATTAAAAAAAATAACAGACCAATAAATCACTCCATTATATTAATGCATCGGATTCATAAAACTGTATTGACATAATTTTGTACGAATGATCCATAGCAACTAGTTGCTAACATGTACTAGTAATAATTACATTTTTAATCATATATCTACAAAGTACAAAAAAAATTACTCATTCACTGCTTACTTCTTGTATATATATTTTGTTTAGTTTTCCTTTTCTTGCAATTTAGCTACATTTACTTTTCTGTGAAAGTATGTAACTAATTGCACGATTTGCCATTAATTTTGCGACAAACATTAACTCAAGGATTCGTAACACACATGTCATAAATCAATCTCATGTTTTGCTGTGACTTAACCATGTTGTAAAATTCGTAGTTATTGTTTATCAGTCAAAATATTCTAACTCGACTAAATATTTTTACCTAAAAACGAAAAGAATATGGTATGAACTCCACTCTAAAACTTCGGATCCAATTTTCTTTGTGAACATTCGAACCACGCGTGGAACACTTGGTGACTCAGGCTATTTTAGAATTTTTTTAATGAGAAAATTTGGAAAAATACCTTAATAAGAGTTTTTGTTTTGAAAAATACATTCGTTTTTTTGGATTTTGAAAACTACACTTTTCTGAAATGAAATGACTAAATCACAGAATGAAATTTATAATTAAGTTTAATAGAATGAATTTTAAATAATAAAAAGTATAAAAATTAAAATTTTATTTTGATTTTGTTTCATATAAAATGATAAAAGTTCTTTTATTCTTTTTATAAATATTAATTTATCTTTTTTCCTGAACCAAAATATTATTCATAACCTTGATCCATACATGATGATTAGTTAGATTTTATAATCTTAATATTTTTTCATCACAAAACTTTATTTCAAAATTATTGTCAATTTTTTGATGAAGTTAGATTATAAGTGGGATATTAAAGTTTTTTTATATAAGGTTTCAAAAATAATTCTGTTTGTTTAGATATAAAATTTTAAAATTGAAAATATACTAATCCATTTCAAAATTAATAATTTTAAATAATTTAGATAATTTTTTTATATCGGCAACAAAAATAAAATATTATTCTTAACAATATTATTTTCGAATTTTATTTTTAATTTAAAATGATCTAATAATGTTTTTTCAAATATGGTCAAAATAGTTTTTTAATATATAAAAATTTATTTTTTGAAAAAAACGGGGTATTTTTCAAATATTAATTCTTAAATAAGGCATTTTACAAAATCCTTTTTTTTTATTTGATTTGATTGCATAGCGAAGGAGATTGTTCACCTCTAGACTAGATTGGGCTTGATCTGGTGCTAACAAAAAAAATGAGATTTTTGTTTTTCATTTAGTATCAATTTTAACTGTTAGTGTAACTTTAGTTTTACTTCTGGGATCGTAATTAGAATCACTAGTAGAGCTGCTAACCCCGCGCATGCGCGGGGTAGTATTCCGTTGGTTATATATTTATTTCTTTTGTATTATATATAGTTTCAATAAAATTACGCAGTGCAGAATATTTTAATATTTATTTGTCTGTTTATGTATATTTTAAGAATACATTATTTGTCTTAGACAAACCGACGAATTAATCCTTGATATTCTTTTTACCTTCTTTTGCGTTTTCACATCCATTGGTTACGCGTCATTTTTTCGTGTTGATATCTTATTATTTTATTTGTAATCTGTAGGTGATAGTTCCTTATCTAGTATTCGAACACCTCTCAGAATGTAGATGATGTCTAACCATAATGGCTTTTCTTTTCTTTCTTTTTGCATGAGGTATATGTTTGTCTTTTTTTTTGTTCTTTTTGTTGAATATATAATCTAATTTATATAGTAAGGTAATAATTATTGTTATTTCATGTGTTTATTTGTATCAATATATTAATATTAATTTTTCTTTGATTTTATTTATCTAATGATAATTTTTTTCATTTTTGTAACTATTTCACGTTTTTGTGTCAATATAAGATTAATTACGGAGGATTGCAAGATATAGTTTTTCACTTCTTCATGGCTAGAAATATATTTCATAAAAAAATTTATTGCAAATTTTACTCATACAAACTATATTTTACATTCAAATATTGAAACTGTTTATGTGATTATAAATGTTCTCATGAATTCTCTTTTTATATAAAAAAACTCATGAATTGTCTCTTGATGGAAAATACTTCTCCATTGAAAACCTTTTGATATTATAATTATTATTGTATGACATTTTAATCAGTTTAAAATGGATCAATTCTATCTTTTTATTTAAAGATCATTATTAAATACTACACATTTATTGCATTTTATATATAAAAAGTTGCTAAATCTAAAATTAAAGTAAACCTTGATTTGTAATCGAATAGTTTTTTATTAGTGTTATCGAAATGTATTATTGCTCGAATTCTTTATTCATTTCTCATCAATTTGTTTAACAAATGTATTTTTTGTTAATGTTAATCCAGGTTTGGGAACTCGCTAGGCGTTAGTCGGGCGGTGGGTCTGGGCCTAGCGATCTATCAAATCTGTTTTGTTAAATATTACTTGGTGGGAGCCACAATATTGTTTAGATATTTGTTTCGGTAACTATTGTCAACAAAACAACATGGTCCAGTGGTTATAGATGTATGTTTAATACTCTCTTTACCCAAGTTCGAATTCACCAGATACCATTTTCTCATTTCATTTTTTTGTTAGACTCTAAATAAAGACGCCACGTGTCATTAGATGGTGCAAAGTGAGGAAAGTCACTTTTGGAAAAGCAATATTACATTTTAAATGTTATAGGTATATTGTTAGTTTGTTACAAAAAGAATTATAGTTATAGGTCTTTTGTTCCAACTACAAAATAAAAGGTGCATTAATTTTGGGATGTCTTTATTATTGGGAGAAGTAACAGAGAACACGTATGCTGAATAACAAAGTAAGCTTCAGAGAAACGTTATGGGTTGTCGTCGCATTAACGGGTTGTCGTCGCATTAACTCACGGGTCACGAATCTGGCTAGTGGTTACCAAAGTCTTTAAAATGTGGTTTGTAGAGCGTCGCATGTGAACTATCTTCGTGGCAACGAGAGAAGTACTTTGCTTGCCAATCTCTGTTTCTATTTCCCATTCTAACGTGCGTATATCAACCTTTTTTCGATCTCGAATCATTGATTATTAATCATTTATTATCCTTTTCCTTCAGCTGCCCGTTGTTTTCACATGTCACTAGTCGCTTCCTCGAAAATGACCTTTGCCACATCCTCGGTCCTCCATCGTTACGTAACTGCATAATAGTCCCTGTATTTTGGAATTTTAAGTGTTTCACAAAAAGGAAAGTTAAAAGAAATATCCATCATACTTTTTTTTAAATAGCAAAAATTAGTTCTTTTTCTCAAATACTAAATTTTGTTTCTTTTTTTCTTGCCAACAAAATATGAAACACCTACAAAAATTTAGACCGAACCAAAATATAAAATTTACATAAAATAAGAGAAAAAAATAATATGAATATTTCATTTCCAATTTGTATATTTTTTGTCTTGTTTACGCGTGATATGTATTACATAAAAAAAATTTCCTTATATCTTCAAAGCTTTTCCAGATATATTAAAAGAAAACAAGTCATTTTGTAGGTGCAAATACCATTTTCACCAATTGAAAACACTGTTATAAATATTATTTCTGTTTTTTTTTTATATGAACATACATTCTAAAGTCTAAAATAAAGAGTTTCTAATAAAATGTTAAGTTTCATGGGCTTCCAACTCAAAACCAATTGGCAATTAGTGGATTGGTCCAAGTTTCTTATATATTAGTCAATGTCCCTCCCAACTTCCAATGTGGGATATTCTCATATAAAATGAAAATCTATGTCACAGGTTCCTAATATCCATCATCATAGATACTAAAAGTCTATATCGCAGAATTTTAACACCCATCATCATTGATCTTCTCACTCTTCTTGGCTGCAAATTAAATCAAAATGAATCAGAAAATATCTGATTTTTTCCAAAAACCGTAGATGACATGACATTCTTTTGAGCCAAAATGAATTAATAATACCTATATAATTTAGCATATAACTAGAATATGAACAAAATAACGTTGGTAGATATGCCTCACGTTTTTTGGGTAAAGAGGTGGACATATTCCAGAATTAAAACGTCAATGATCGATGTTATCGATACGTCAAATTATCGTGCTAGAAAAATAAAAATCGTCTTTCTAATACGACAAGTAAAAAAAAAAAATCATGAAAAAGAGTTTTTGTTTTTCTTCGCACTTTTGCATTATTTGCATTAGAGACAAAATCTGGGGGGTTATCTTTGCAATTTTGCATTATTTTTCTCCTCCTGCTTCCATATAATGCAGACAGCTGTATCTATTATCTATATATACACATGAAAGCTTCTTCCTCTCTTAGTCTTCGAAACTCAAAAAATTTCTCCAGATTCTACACAAGTAAAGTGACTTAAAAGGTGATGGGTAAGCACACATACACCGGAAAATTTTCCTACGGGGAAGTCACGGCGGCAGAGATGGAGTCTCTAGCCAGCTTCTGCGAAGCCGTCTTGCCTCCAGTGACGCCGCCGGAAGATTTTTCCGGCAAAGATGATCACCACGGGAACATAGAGGCTCTCCGGTCATTTTATTCAACTTCTGGGTCTCAAACTCCCATCGTTCGCCAGGTACACACACATTCGCTGTTTATTGATCAAGTGGTCAAATGGTCAAAGTTTTGATTTTTAATATTAACTTCAAATGCAATTTTTATAAAAAATGAGAACATTATCTATATTATTAAATTATATTAATGAAATATAAAACGTATTCAGCCTTTTATAAACTGTTCTTGAAAAAATTATACACAACAGTAAATGCGAGATATTCTTCTTCATTTTCGTTTGGTGGCGTTTATGTCTTACAATTAAAGGGTCTTTGAACAAAATTAAAAGAGAAATGTTTCTTTTTTGGTCAACAAAAAAAAAAATGTTGAATGGTCTATGTTTCATATAAAAAGATACACACTGATAAGTACCGAGGTGTAAAAAATGAAGATAAAGATGTTTTTGAGTAGAGAAGTCAAATATTTTGTGTAAAAAGTCAAGGACTGTGCTGTTATTGGATGCAGACTATTGATTTGATCATTAAACGAGGGACGATGGAAGCTTATCTTGCAACGAGACTTGTCTTGTTCCTGCTTGCTACTCGGCTTGGGACGTTACTCATTTGTGGAACCGAATGTTTGGTCTCGAGATGGCCTTTTGTTGAGAAATTCAGCGAGTTCTCGTTGGAGAAGAGGGAAAGAGTACTTTTGAAACAGTTCAGAAATTGGTTTTTGACTCCTATTAGAGCTGCCTTCGTCTACATCAAAGTCGCTTTCCTCTTCTGTTTCTTCTCTCGGGTATGTCTGGATTCCTCTGTATTTTTCACTCCAAAGGCTTTCTTGTCTGAGTCGCAAAGATTACGTGTTTTTATTACATAGTTGTGTTTAATTTGGATTAACCTATCTTAAATCGATCAAGATAAACAAAAAGTTCCAAATATATCTGACAACCCTGAACCTAAACCGTACCAAACGGATTTATATGAGATTATCTTTCTACTTTTTATGTACACATAATCCAAAAAGATCCAAAAAACCAGAAACTAAGTCGTACCAATCTGATTTATACTAGATTAGTAGTAGTCATCTTCACTTTGGTTACTACTTACGATAAATAATAAAGAAGAGCCTAAAACACGGATTAAAGGGCTATATGATTTTACTCTGTTTTTAAAAAAGAGTAATTCTTCAAGAGTTTTTTTACTGAATTTGCCGTTGCTTTTGTGTAGGTGAGTCCAAGTGGCGAGAACCCCGCATGGGAAGCCATAGGTTATCGCGTGAGCCCCAATGAGAACAAACCTTCTGAAACTCATAAAGAAAGACCTCTTGAGAAAGGGATGGTGGAGACCATGAGAGAAACAGAGCAGACTCTTCTCAAGTCACTTGCTCAGAAAGGCTTAGAAGCGGAGCTCGACGCGGACCACGATGCGATAAGAATCAAATGTGATGCTGTGGTGGTCGGGTCTGGCTCAGGAGGAGGCGTAGCAGCTTCTGTGCTAGCGAAAGCTGGTTTGAAAGTGGTTGTCATGGAGAAAGGAAGCTACTTTGCGCAGTCTGATTATCCTCCTTTCGAAGGTCATGGCCTGGACAAGCTGTATGAGAATGGAGGGATTCTCCCGAGCGTTGATGGCAATATCATGATATTGGCTGGAGCAACTGTAGGCGGTGGCTCTGCTGTGAACTGGTCTGCGTGTATCAAGACTCCGAAGTCGGTTCTTCAAGAATGGTCAGAGGATCAGAAGATACCTCTTTTCGCCACCGAAGATTATGTTTCGGCTATGGATATAGTGTGGAAGAGGATGGGTGTCACGGAGACATGTGAAGTGGAGGGTTTTCAGAATCAGGTTCTGAGGAAAGGTTGCGAGAATCTAGGGATGAATGTCGTAAACGTTGCGCGTAACTCCTCGGAGAGGCATTACTGTGGATCTTGCGGGTATGGATGCAGACAAGGAGAGAAGAGAGGAAGCGACAGGACTTGGCTTGTCGACGCTGTGAGTCACGGAGCCGTGGTTTTAACAGGATGTAAAGCTGAGAGATTCATACTCGAAAAGAAGGGTAATAACGTAGGAGGCAAGAAAATGAAATGTTTGGGAGTGATGGCCAAATCTTTAAACGGGAACATAGCCAAGAAGATAAAGATCGAAGCTAAAGTAACGGTTTCAGCAGCTGGTTCTCTTCTAACACCTCCGTTGATGATCTCTAGTGGGTTGAGAAACCGACACATTGGTAAAAACCTTCACTTACACCCTGTTCTAATGGCGTGGGGTTACTTCCCCGACAAGAAATCTTCTAATTTCAACTTCAAAGGAAAGTCCTACGAAGGCGGGATCATAACATCAATGAGCAAAGTGTTATCAGAAGATTCAGAAGTTAGAGCCATCATAGAGACACCATCACTAGGACCGGCCTCATTCGCGGTGCTATGTCCTTGGACCTCAGGGCTCGACATGAAGAAGAGAATGTCCAGATACTCAAGAACCGCGACTCTCATAACGATAGTTAGAGATCACGGGTCAGGAGAGGTGAAAACCGAAGGCAGGATAAGCTACGTTGTTGATAAACCCGACAAAGAGAATCTCAAAGCCGGGCTTAGACAGTCGTTGAGGATACTCATTGCAGCTGGAGCAGAGGAAGTGGGAACTCACAGAAGCGACGGGCAGAAACTGATATGCAAAGGGGTTGATGAGAAATCTATCGAGGAGTTTTTGGACTCGGTGAATGCAGAGGAAGGGCCAAAGGCGATAACTGAGAACTGGAGTGTGTATAGCTCAGCTCATCAGATGGGAAGCTGTAGAATTGGAGAAGATGAAAAGGAAGGAGCATTAGATTTGAATGGAGAGAGTTGGGAAGCTGAGAAGTTGTTTGTGTGCGATGGAAGTGTGTTGCCGAGTGCTGTTGGTGTTAATCCTATGATTACAATCATGTCTACGGCTTATTGTATCTCCTCAAGAATTGCAAAATCCATGACCACAGGTTTATCTCACTGAAAGAAGTGGGTTCGATTTCATATATCACCCCTGCATAAAGATATTCGTGTAAGTCTATGTAGTGTGATTTATTTATTTTTTCTTAGTGATAAAGTTAATACTATATTCGTAAAAAGTGAAACTAATGTGTCACCAATTAACAATAGTTGTTTGGTATTATTGGTAGTAGTGGTTGAATATTTGTCCTATTGGTCAAGACTGTGACTCCTTGATAACATTAAAGCATGGTTAGGTAATGAAAAATTTCACCCCATTTTAAGCTATGTGACAGCTGTCATAATTAGATTAATGTGTAAACGCAATATAGTGGTAACAAAACCCGAAATAATACAAACTTCGAAATTAGTGAGTCTTTGACCTTTGAAATAATATAAAATTAGATGATAAAGTGTTGTGTAGTGACATTTTCTCTTTTTGGTTAGTGGTTGGATTTTCATCAAAAGTAAACTTTTAAGAAGTTTGTGTTTCTTGACCAAATAGTGATATTTTTTTATTAGATACAAAGAGAAAGAGTTGAACATAAAATTCAAATCAAAATTTACAGAAAATCAATATATGAACTGGGAAGTTAAATTATCTTTGCTCGTTTTACACTTGGAAAGTTTTATAAATCAAGAATCCATTAGTTCCCTTTTCCTGTTTGTTTTAAGGATAAAATGGTTACGCAATTTCCGGAGTTTCTCCGATATGGCGACATGCGTCAATGCAAAAGCCGAAATGCTTCCTCTATATCCTGGAACCTGGTTCAAGACTAGACTCTCCAATTTATTACCTTTGTTTAATCATCTGAGTCCATGTCACGGAACGGTAACGGTACGGTCTTCACTGCCCTAAACTGGCCTACATTGTTCAAATGCTCATTCTCCACTCTGTAATTAGGAAAGGTAAACAGATTTCATACTTGATAACATCCAAAATGAACTTTAACAGACAAATCTTTAAACATAGGTGAAGCTTTATTACCTGTAAAAGTTCCAATGGCCTCGACGAATGACTTCAAGGGATGCCAATAGGAAATCCAACAGATGAGACTGAACAGGATTGACTCTGAATCTTACTATTGTCTCGATCCAAGCAACTCGCAATACCAAATTCAACGCCTGTATAAAAATACAAAGAATTAATTCTGACTCTCAGCATTTAGTAAAAAAGTTCACAAGTGAATAATTATGTGATTTGACTTACAATGGAGAGATAGTAGATGTTCTTGTTCTTGAGAACAAGTTCGTCTCTGAGCCACGAATTTTTGGATTTAGGGTTCAAAAGACCCCAGTCCTTGACAAAGTCCCAGTATAACTGGTAAAGCGTGGCCACAACGGAGCTCACAAGCACGACGGCTAACCACGCGTTGTTGTTTTCTCTTGCATAGGTTATGCGGACTCCGGCCGCAACCATAGCCGAAACGTACTTCCCCATGTTGACTAAATGATCGGTGTTTGATTCATCCCACCATCTCCTTATGCACTGTAAATTAAATGTCCGTAATGTTGATTGAAAGTGCTGAAGGGATTTGATATAAAAGAAAGAAAAACCTAAGCGAGCTTACTTGCATGGCACGCCAGAAGTAAGGTGAGAAAGAGATCAAGTAAGCAAGTTCTCTGTAGATTCTTCCGTTTTTGCAGGTATTGTATTCGTGTGTTCGAAAGCTTTGAGCCACGAAGTAACAAGCGGTTGACTCAATATGTCTCAGCAATGGAATCTGAATTGAACATAAATAATAAGTCAGAACACGATTAGTGAGTTAACAATTGACTATTCTGAATCCTCGTGATCAATTGAAGTTGAAATAGTTATTAATTACCTGGCTAGTAAGTTGATCAGCCATGAAGAAATCAACCATCAAAACCTGATTTGTACAAAAAAAGTCATTTTAAATTTCAAGTTTATGTGGATTTCTTGTGCCGGAAGTAATCAAGCAATTAATTATACCTTGTAGAAAGGTGAGCAAACGATGTTCCGTAAGATCCGAATGAAGCAGAATCTTGTAGGTCGGTAAAACGTGTCGAAGGGGCATATCAAGACACAAATGAAGATCTGTTACACACCCAAAAAAAAAAACACAAAATTAGCGTTCAATAGCGGTTGCGGTTGAAACTCACAATGGGATAATTAACTAAATAATTGATTTACCAAGAGGAGGATGCCTGGAATGGTGTCCACTTGGCTGGCGGAGAAACCGGCGGCGCGGAGGATGAGATGTATGACCATAGCGGCTACGACCGCCGTCATAAACGTGGTTCCCATCAAAAACGCGTCTCGGTAACGCAAGGCTGTGGTTGGTGAGAATTCAAATATAAACGTGTAGTTTATCCTCGTGCTCTTCCACATAAATAAATTGCATCCGTACATAAACATGTGTAGACTCAGCAAGGCAAAAACGCTGCATTAAAAGAAAAGTTCAAATTATAAACCAACAAAACAATATTCTAATTGTTTCTTTTGTTCAGTTATTTAGCAGAAATAACCAAATATACAAAATTAAATTTAAAATACCTGAAAACAGGATAAACAGTCTCCAAATATGAAACTTGAGCACCAGAAGTGAAGATTCCAGAAAGATGGGCCAGTATTATGTAAATACTAAACAATGAGACAAAACAACCCGTAAATAATCCTGCAAAAAAGAATCCAGTTTCAATTTGTTAAAAGAATTATTATGGTGGAATGTTAAGAAACATAAATAATAAACGGGGTAAAATGTAAAAATACAGAGAAAAATAAAATAGTACCAACAAAGAAAGTGACCATGTGAGAATCTTTCTGCTGGTGGGGTCTCAAGAACTTCATGGCCTTTTTCCTGTCATTGTTGGCGAAGTGCTTTGTGAATATGGACTCCACTTCGTCCATGAGTCTTACCACCTTATGTTTATTTTAATCAAAACCACCAATTAATTTTTAGTCTTTTAATAAAATGACTTACTATGACATAAATAATGTATAGACCTTTTATTTCACTAATATATTACCTTATCAGAGCTTGTGAATTGCGATCTCTTTACGACTTTTAGATAACTTGATGAGGCTTGCTGACCAGAAACCTGTTGGTCCATAAATTAAAAGGCCATCATTAAGCACTAGAATCTTCTTTTTATTCAACTAATTTTGGTTGATCATCGTAACTAGTCAGCTAAAGAGTAAAGCTTATATATAAATAAATGTTTTACCTTGTCGAATTTCTTCAATATTTTTGTAAAAGCTATCATATTCAGAGAACTGCCGAAAAAATATAATATATCAATGAATAAATTAGAATCATATGATAACGAAATAAAATATATTAAAAAGTTAAGATATTGAATGAATAATGAATTTACCTGTAGGTCTTTAATAAGCCAAGACCTCTGTAGAGCTCAACAAAGGCTTTACGTATCATCTTCTCTGCGCACTGAATCTTCTTCCGGTTGATGAAATCTCCTCCGCCGCTTCTTGGGTTGTTAACAAGCTCCTCCCAGAGAACCGACGTGGCCGTCGCGATGGATCTTGCACCGCCATTGTCTGCTCCGGCTACGGCGTCGGGAATGTCGACGCGGAGAGACATTTTGGGTTTGCCTCCTTTTGTTTTGGTCCTCGTTGCAGAGTTTATGAAACTCACACCATTCCTCTCTAATGCCTCTATGATTTCGTCTGTTCTTGATGTTTCACTTTGTGTCTCGCTTAGTTCTCCTGGAGACCCTAAAAAAACAAGAAAGTAAAAAAAAAAAAAACGCATTATATTTTGTTACCTAACAACAAAGACACAAACTCTAAAGAGAAGAAGAATATATTTTTTTCTCTGTTGGTGTCAATCTTTTCCATACGTAAAGATCATCTATTGTCGGTCCATTCTTATTTTCTTACTCACAAACAAGTCTTTTGTTTGTTAGCAGAATCGATTTGTGTTCTCATGTTCTTGTCGGCCATTGAATGTGTCGACATAAAAGCTTAAACTAAAAAATTTTCAAAATATTTTTCCCGCTTCGAGTTTTTCATTCAGACAAAGATTTGTAAGTTTAACAAACGTTGTCATTTCAATAGCAAAAATTTCGATTCTGTGTGATAAAAAAACATAAGAGCTACCTGATTTATTTTTAAAAAATACATGGGTTTAGGACATTAAATAACCTACTTTTCTTTTTACTAGCCGCACTACGTAAATCGGCCTTTAGGACATGCACTTTTGTGGTTTCTAATGGGTGCAGGCCACGTTAGCTCAGATATATTAAGAGTCTATGTCAACATGCATAATTTACTGAACTACCCTCAATCTGACCTAACTTGTATTGAAAGCCTTAAATAAGAAGACTGACCTGCAGAGAAGTCAGAGTTTCGAGCAGAAGAATTGAAGGAGCGATTTGAATTAGAGCCAGAAAGGTTTCTCTTCTTCCGATCACCTAGGATCTGTTTGAGTTCTGCAAGAATGTCTAACTGTTTCTTCAAGATCTCTCCTCTTCCCACAAACTCTGTCTCTTTGGACTTGTGAAACTGATTCACTTTGTTTAGCTCTTCATCTAATTTTGCAAAGAACACTTTAACCTAAAGCAACAATACCAAAAAGCATTCAAAACACTTAGATCAAACAATTATATTTTAATCGTAAGAAAAGCTAGAAAAAGTAGTTTTAATTTGACTATCTTCATTAGGATTTCAGGAAGTGGCTGTTGTGCAACTTAATTAGACTAGCAATAAAAGAACTTTATGCGATGTATATAGGCCGTTTATTTATCGTGCTGATTTTCCAAAGTAAGAAATAAGGATCATTAATGTGTAATTAATACCTCGTCTTCTTCGGAGAACAACTGAACAAGCTCAGTTTGGTAAATCTCGTCGACATCATCCCCATTTTCTGAGCTTATTCTTCTTCTCACCTGTGAATCCACAAAAATGACATAATATTAATTTTCATTTAATTTAATCCAAACAAACCATGCAGATATCATTTTTTTTTTTTTTTGATATTTTCTTGTACGTGTCATTGCATTGAATTGAATTTTTTGGAGGGTGGTGACTTGTGAGTTTGTTATGTCTTTATATATATTTTTCGTCACGATGGTTTCGTGAGATATCATAATCTTCACAACCGTTTTTCGCTTCTTGGTTTTCGTGAGACTTTGAAGAAAAACAGAACTTATTTCGGAATTAGTGGGGTCACAAATTATAAGATGTAGTAGGGTAAGCAAGCGATTATTTTCCGCAAGAATATATTGCAGATTTCAGAGTTAGTTAATTTATAGGGTTTTTCTAAGTTAGGAAACAGTAGGGTCTTAGGTTAAGAAATGAATTATATGGTCTCAATCATGTGTTTAATGATAGTTTTCCTAAACATACATACAAATATATGTAAATATTACGTATTAGATGCACAAAAAAGACTTCAGAAAGATTTCCCAGTTTGCGCTACACGACTTAACATATTGAAATTCTACTCAATCATACCTAATATGTATTATTTACATATCTCAATCAGCGAAAAGAAATAATAAAACTTTTTAAAAATGTCAAAAAGCAATTAAAAATCTTAAGAAAATATAATAAAAATTAGTGAAAAGCAGATTTCTCATGAGCAATCTGTAGACAAAGAAGAGCTAACCGGTAATTCTGACGCGTAAGCAAAGAAGCGAAAAGAATGGGAATGGAAAAATACAAAGACGTAAGCCGACACGAAACTCCACAGAAACAATCATAAGACAAAAAATGACACTTAAATAAATAAATTAAATAACTAAATCAATACGTTTACGTTCTCTCAAAAACCATATTCCGAATTGGCTAAGCTAAGATGAGTAAAGTAAGCACAACTAATTTTACAATCTATTCCGACAAACTCAAGACCTACGGTCTCACACTAAGTATAATAATCTTCTACGTAATGTGCATTAATTTAGACATAATTTCGATTACTTTTGTTTTGGATTAAAAGGGTTTTATCAGATAATTAAAAGAGGTTGCAAAAGTCACACGGAATTTAAAACTAATCATTCCAACAAACAGGAGACTCAAGCATGTTTTTCTCAAGTTAAATTAAAGTAGAGCATTGGTTGATTACCTGAAGAATCTCTGGTTTTTCTGAGGAGGAAAATAGTTTATCCGAGAAGGTCCTGGCCAATTTGCGAACCGGGTCGAAGAGAGATCGACCAAAATCAGGATGATGAGCAATGGGGTAAAGAGAAGCCGGTTTTGGTTTACGAGAGATTTTGATTTTTTTTATTTGCTTTTTTAGTAGACAATAGTTAACAAAGGCCTCTTTCCACTCCGGTATGAGTTGTGCCTCTAACTCCTTCGAGAACTTCACCATCTTCTTCGTATATAATGTCTTCCTTTTTTTGAATTAATGATATGTTAAATTTTGTGACTCTTGGAAGAAACCAAAACGCGAAGAAGGAAGAAAGGAAGAGAGAGGTTTAATGTTTAAGAGAGGCATTAAGAGGGAATGAAGAAAGTTTGTATATATAGAGGGAAAGAGAGAGAAAGACGTGTAGAGAAGATGCATTGAGTTTTCTCTTTTTGGTTTTGGCACTAAATTTTACTTAATGGAAATGTATCTTTTTCACACACATGGTTTGCAGCTACGAGCCGATTTAACTTTCCATGCGATTTGTTAAAATTAAAGTAATGGAAAGGGAAAAATGAAAATGGAAATTGTTTTTATATTAAATTGCTTGGCCATTATGCGAGCTTAATTACACTCACTTATATATATATATATATATATAGATTTGAATATAACGCACTCATTAGTATTTAGGAATTATATAGAAGGTGTGAGTAGTGCAACTCGTCACGAACCCCACACACACAAATACACACTTCTATTGCATTCAACAAGGACAATATTTAAATTTATCTTCCTTACATTCTTTTCGAAAATAATATTTAAATACATTAGAGACAAATGAAATCTCCATCTATAATATGATCCGTGATGTAATATTACGTGTAATACGTAGCTTTTTGTATGAATCGTAACACATTAAACAAACGGTTGTATTCAAGTAGTGCTGTTTTGTTAATCGGGTCCATATTTCTTTTATCAACTGCATACATTTTAGCAATACAAAATTACAAGAAAGTTATAGTCTGAAATTGAATATAATTTTATTTTGATTCAGTGAATTATGTAAATATTCCCATTTCATCGAGGCTGTTCTGTTATTATATGCATAAATTTTAACATTTGTTTGTTTGTCTTTCTCTGTTGAAAAATTTGTTCTACTTCCAAAAAAAACGCTCTATTTTTTTCCATCAAATTTAATGTTTTTAGGAATTGTACGTAAGTCAAATTAACAGACAGATTGAAAAACTAAAATCTTCCATTTGTGTTTACATGTAAAATTGATAATACATCAACACAATAATAAGGCATGTGCCTCTCCAGAGGCTGACACCTAGGATGTGAGAAGCTTTGTGGAGCTGCCATGTCAATAAATGAAAAAAGTTGACAATCCAATCAAAACATTTTAATCGTACACATCATTCTAATTCTCTCCTCTCCGTCAATCGTCAAAGTGAAAAAAAAAAAATTGATTCTGTCTGATTATTGTATGTCGCGATCTTCTTCGTCTGACCGAGTCAACTCGGAGAAAAAGAGGCAGCCTTCGGAGACGGTGGAGGAGGAGGAGTCGGTGCAGATGATGGAGACGCCGAGGTCTCTGGATTTGTCGGCGTAGCGGGACTGGGTGACGATGAGTTTCGCGGCGGAGGCTTTGGCTTGCTTGGAGATCTCCGCCGGTGTGAAGAAAGGGTTCGCGGCGGTGGTGATTGCGCCGAGGAGGAGGCAGCGAGGAAGGTGAGGACAAACTCCAGAGAGTTAGGGAGGAGGAGCATGAGGAAGGTGAGGACAAACTCCAGAGAGTTAGGGAGGAGGAGCATTACGACTTCGCCCCGTTTCACGCAGAGCTTGCGAAGACTGGCGGCGATTTTGCGGGAGGTGGCATGGACGTCGGCGTAGAAGTAAACTTCGCCGGTGGGACCATTGATCAAGCAAAGTTTTGCGGCGAACTCATAGATGTTTTGGAAGATGTAGTCGTGGAGAGGGAGGTGGTTGGGGATGTAATATCTGGTAACTTTGATCGGAAAATGACGTCATTGCTGATCTGTTTCTGAAATTGGGGTTTGATTGATAAAAAGCCCAATATTAAAATTAAAAGGCTCATTAGTAAAACGTCACCGTTGCGATATGGAACGAAATGAAATGGCGGATGGATGGGATAAAATAATGAGTGAATTATTGTTGATTTTTTTTTTTTTTTGGAAAACTTCATTTCCTTGTATTTATGTTTTGAGAATTACTCTTTTTCAGGAACGGGAAAGTTTGATGGAAAAAAAAGAATGTATAAGGTTTGGTTTGTATTTATTGTCATTTCGAATCATGTATATATTACTACATTAGTATTGTTCAGATATGTAATCATGCAGTGGCATCTTCATTGATCATTTTCCCTTTATTAATTGTAACAGTGAACATAAGGTTTTAAATTAATTTATTAGAATACAGCATATATACTACAATGATTTACTTCAATGACTATCGGTGTTATAAATTTTGAGTAATTGATGCCCCCAAACTATATCTGGGTGGTTGAACTTTAACGATTTCGCTTTTGGGAACTGGGACTTCGGTTCGGGTCGGGTGATTCGGTTTTTTCAGTTTTTTGGATTTCGACGTATAGAAACCATTCAGGTTTTTTTCTAATTGTATTCGGGTTATGTTCGGTTTATTTCAGGTTCGTGACGAGTTTCAGATTTCATATCAAACCCAATCGGGTTTTACTTCGAGTTCGGTTCGGGTTATTTCGGATTCGAGTTTTTTGAAAACCAAAGTAACCAATGTAATGAAAAACCGAAAATATGGTATTTAGAGTTTGAGTTTGAGTATTTCAAGTTTGGGTTCGGTTTATTCGGGTTTCGGTTTTCGGGTTTAGACAAATAGAAACCTTTTTTTAAGTTTAGTTCGGGTCGGGTTCGGTTCGGTTTATTCGGGTTTTGGGTTTTTGGGTATGGATAAACTGTAACCGATTGGGGCTTTTATATACTTTCTCGGGTTCGGGATCGGGTTTTTAAGGTCGGATTCGGGTTCAAGTTTCGGTTTCGGATAAACGTCTTAGGTCTAAGAACCAGCCAACCAGATATCTAAATCCAATACCCGCGGCGTAGCGCGGGTTCCGAACTAGTATACATTAAAGAAAACTTATGGATTCCTCTGGAAGTAAACACATTATTAAAACATAGAACCGTACATACAAAACACAATTACGAACAAAAGAAAACAATCGCGACCATATAGAGATATAGTCCTTAGGCATCTCCAATGGTATAATTGTGAGGTTCTAAAATTGGGGTTCTGAACAAAAAAAATAATATTAAAAAAATTTGGGGTTCTAAAAATGGAGAGAAAAAGTTATAAAAACTCTAATTTAAGAGACATTTGGGAGGGGTTCAGAATCTCTTTACAAAATTATACTATTACTTATTTTTTTAATATATTTATAAAACATTTCTTAAAAATTTAGAACTCTATAGTTGGAGATGGTCTTAGTTCTATAAATATATTAAAAAAATAAGTAATGATATAATATTGGGAAAATAGCCAAACAAACCCTGAACTTTCCGAAAGTGGCCAAAAAATACTCCAACTATAGGCTGAACCAAAAAATACCTCGACTATATTTGACTTTCACGAAAACTAATCAACTTACCGTTGACCTGGCAAAAAAAACACCGTTAATCGGTTTAACAGATCGTTGTTACGGGGTTAATGAAGTCGTTTAATACAACGTTTAATGAAACGATGTCGTTTTGGAAATAACGAAATTTAAAAAAACGCTTCAATCAAGGGTCGAACTTGTGTTGTTGGGAGATGCAGATGGGTGTAATGCCACTGGAGAGTGGTGTTTTAATTGTTAATTGATACAACGTAATTTTATTTAAATATAATACAACTCGTTTCTTTTAAATGTATCAAAGCTGTGTTATCTCTCCCAAATCACGCAACCCTAACATCAGAGAAACCCCCAAATCGATTTGCTATTCCTCGTGATGGTTCGGACACGAGGTGGAGGAATATCTCGTGGGAGGAAGGTAGTTCCTCGTGAAGATGATGTAGTAGAGATGAACAAGTCGCCGGAGGTGAGGAGATCTAAGCGTGGGCGAGAAGAGGAGGATCCCGGGGATAATAATCAGCGTAGGTCGCGGCAGCTGACGGTGAGAGGAGGAGGTACGTGTTCACCAGTTTCGAAGAAGAGAGAACAAAAAATCAAAGAAGAAGCAGATTGAAGTTAGTGGAGAGGAGGAGGTACGACCTCATAATGAAGAAGACGATTATCCACCTGAGGATGGAGAGGATGAAGAGGAAGAAGAAGAGATGAGATGTAGGTGGAGAGGTTAGAGAATTTCTTCAAGAAGCTGGATGTGAAGAACAAAGTTCTCGTGAACTGGCGATGTTGTTCGGTGAAGAAGTAAGGAGAGATAACCGTGAGATGGAGGAAGAGAGTGGAGATGATGTGTGTGATGATAATAACGTGCCGGAACCTATGTCATCAGACGAGGAAAATGAAGAGAGGGTGGGTTGGCGAGCCGTACAGAGAAGACGTTCCTGCAGAAGATCTTCTTAAATTGGGGAAGTTGTTTGCTGATGCCGACGACTTCAAGCATGCTTGCTTGAGGTACACACTCAAATCAAGGTACAACATCCATTATATCGATCGGGAATGTATAAGATCGGAGCCAAATGTGCTGCCACCCCTAAAAAAAATCATCCTCCATGCCCATGGAAGATATATTGTTCTTTCGAGAGGAGTAAGATAAGCTATAGATCAAGACATACGTTAACGTTCATACTTGTGAGAGAACAGGTAACTCGTATGAACAACTTTGTTTATATATTATATCAGTGGTACTGCAATCGTTTGAGCATAGACATAATTATTTTTTGTTGATTTTTTGTTTGTTCTGCAATCATTTGAGCATATAGGCTTACTTTATTTTATAATTTAAATTCACAAAGGATCAGTCATATATGGTTGATTGAGTGATTAATAATTCTCTTTTTAAACTTCACAACAGGGTATTCAAAAATGCTTAGAAGGGGGAATATTGCAAGCCTATTTGCTGAGAGGCTTAGATTAAACCCAAAAATGACTGCAAAGGAGATTTGCTCGGAGATAAGCAGAGAGTATGAAATGAATGCCAGTGAAAATCGAGACGAGGTATTGAAGCAGAATCCAGGATCCACGTTTGAGATCGAGACGATTCCAGGGCCTACCATTGGGAGCAAACAAAGATTTACCGTTTGTACATGTGTTTTGCAGCACAGAAGCTGTCGTGGAAACGCACTTGTAGGCCTGTTATTGGGTTAGATGGAGCCTTCTTGAAGTGGGATATAAAAGGTCAACTGCTGGCTGCGGTAGGGAGAGACGGAGACATTGCATTGTGCCTATAGCTTGGGCAGTTGTGGAGATAGAAAATAAAACAAATTGGGACTGGTTCATAAAACATCTCGCTAAGGATTTGGGTTTAAGATATGGCGAAAATTATGTCATTACATCTGACAAACAGAAGGTAATACTTTGTAGTTTTAGTTTTTAATATTTGGTCCCTTCCATGATTCATGTAATGGTTTATTTTCAGGGATTAGTGAAAGCAATCAAGGCGGTTCTCCCTCAGGCTGAGCACATGCAATGCTGCAACACATCTATGAGAACTGGAGGAAAGGCAGTCAAGATTTGAGATTGCAAAAGCTTTTCTGGTCCATTGCTCGGAGCTATACTGAAGTGTGTTCAAATACAACATGGAAGAACTGAGGAAGTACAATGCTCTTGCACATCCTTCTCTCCTGCGAACTAATCCAGAGACATGGTCACGAGCTTTCTTGAGGTTAGGGTCCTTCTGTAATGACAATCTGAATAACCTGTGCGAGTCGTTCAATAGGACCATAAGAGATGCCCGTAAGAAGCCTCTGCTAGAACTCTTAGATGACATTAGGGAACAGTGCATGACAAGAATTACAAAAGGGGTAAGTTAGCTGGGAGGCTAAAGACAGAGTTTACAAAAAAACTCATCGTGAATTGGATAGAGTAGAGAGGGTGTCGAAAGAGTGTGAACTTCATTGGGCAATTGGGCCAGATGTTCAAGTTAAGCATAATGGACATGGGTATGTTGTTAATGTTGAAGAACAAACATGTGCGTGTAGAAGTTGGCAGATGAACGGATTCCTTGCATTCATGCAGCTAAAGTAATCCTTGCCATGTCGAAAAAACTCTCTGACTTTGTTGCTCCATGTTATCTAACTACCAATGGCAAGAGACCTATAGCTATGGAATAAAACCGGTTAATGGGATATTAGAGTGGCCTTCGACTGGTAGATTAGGTGTTCTTCCACCGCCTATTAGAAATGGGAACCCGGAAGGCCTAAAAATTATGATAGGTTGAAGGGGCTGAATGAGAAAGGAAATAAGGGGAGTAAAGGAATAATGAATCCAAGCTAGACCGTTCGGATAGAGTTATGACTTGTTCCAACTGGAAAAGGGAAGGCCACAATAGAAAAACTTGCAAAAATGATTTCGTTCCTGCGCCACCAAAGAAAGCACAAGGAAGACCGAGGAAAGATCAGGTATTCTTTTGACCATCATTTTTAATTTCTTTTTCAGTTTGATTAGCTTAACAAAATAGTTTATTCATTATACAGGGAATACAATTTCAGGAATCTGAAGGCTCTCAACAACAGTTTTCATTTAGTCAAGCTCCATTGGAAGTCCCACAAGCCTCACAATACTCACAGATCAATCCACTCACGCACCAAACGAACCATGGGATCACGGATCTCAGTGCGAAAGCTCCTCCAGGGCACAAACTACTCAACATGAACCCACTAATAATCATGGCTGGGGAAGTTGGTTTCTCTGACTGTCCTACTGTGTATTGGAAATGTTTTTTTCCTCTCTAGCTTTTGTGTTCAGCAAACATGTGTTGTTGCTAAACCATTCGCTGTTTGCAGTTGCATTTCAATGTGTTTTGGTTTTTGTTTGCTCTTTGTTGATCCTCAACATTTGGAGTTTCTTTTTAATGTATTATCCTCAACATTTGCAGTTTCATTTAAATCTGTTTCTTTCTTTGTTTCATTCTTTGTTTCATATCGAAGAATAAACTAACAAATGGGAGACAAAAAGAGGCTTACTTTAACAATGTCTTACAATATCTCCAAACACAATCTTCCAAAACACAAACTTAACAACCACAAGCAACTAGTTAATAACTGAGAACAATTCTCTTGCCCTTAGCATCGCAGAAAATTATCATCACAAAACATAGCAACATTATCAAGAAAATTAGTCCTACACAGAGCTTAAATAGCACTCTACACCTCCTCACTTCGAGTTTGGTCCTCATCACCTCGGCCTTCAATTCATTAGTAGCAGACTTCATTGCTTCAACCTCGGCTTTTGCTTTGAAAAACTCCGATTCTATAAATCCAATCTTAGATAAAGCATCTTCCAATTCTTCAAATACAGCATCTTCAACCCATTTAAATAAATGATCCTACACAAAAATTGACAACATGTTGTCCTAATCACATTCTCATACACAAAAACAAAATCTTACAATATCACAATCTTACATTTCTCTGTGTCGGACACCTGAAGAATGGTCTGCCTGGATTCTTCTTCGTTTGAGACGTGTAGATGGTCGTCTCCAGACCGCACACACACTTCGCCGGAAAGCCTCTCATTCCAAACGTGTTCACACAAGATTCCTCTGATTTTGAACTCATCTCTAAGATTTGAGATTCGTAGGAGCTAAAATTTTCTTCTCAAATCGATTTGGGGGTTTTTCTCTGATTAGGGTTACGTGATTTGGGAGAGACTAACACAGCTTTGATACATTTAAAAGAAACGAGTTGTATTATATTTAAATACAATTACATTGTATCAATTAACGTTTAAAACACCACTCTCCCAGTGGCATTACACCCATCTGCATCTCCCAACAACACAAGTTCGACCCTTGATTGAAGCGGTTTTTTTTAAATTTCGTTATTTTCCAAAACGACATCGTTTCATTAAATGTTGTATTAAACGACTTTATTAACCCCGTAACAACGATCTGTTAAACCGATTAACGGTGTTTTTTTTTGCCAGGTCAACGGTAAGTTGATTAGTTTTCGTGAAAGTCAAATATAGTTGAGGTATTTTTTGGCTCAACCTATAGTTGGGGTATTTTTTGGCCACTTTCGGAAAGTTCAGGTTTTGTTTGGCCATTTTCCCATATAATATTGATATGAAGTTCTTAACTATACTTAAAAGTCTCCTAGATTAGTGTTTTTAGAGTTTTCTCTTTCCACTTTTAGGCCATCACCATTTGGAGATACCCATTTGATATCTCAATAATTAAAGAAAAATAAAAAATAAAGAAAATAGGAAAGAGAGTGTCAATATTTTCTCAAAACTCATACTCCTTGATTTCCTGACACTTACTATGCCAGATGTTTGTTGTTAACTGGTTCTATTTTAAAAAATTATTTCAATAATTCAGTTATATTAAAATATGAATATTGTTAAAGTCAGAACCCCATTTTCACACTTCCACCAATGTGGATGCTCTTAGAACCTCTAAATTGTTTAATATTATTTTTTTGGTTCAGAACCTATTTTTTAGAGCTCAATAATTACACCATTGTAAATGTCCTTAGACTCCTTGCGGAATGCAACCAAGTTACCGATTGATGTGTCTAATATCAAAATTTATGCCATGCTATATTGCTATAGTTGTTACCAAAGTACATTTTCACAATAAACTATCTAAGTCAAACCCTTTTTAATTTGCGTTGATTTTTAAAGATTGATCAAAACATATCATTAATAACATTAATTGCACGTTCGATCTCATTTTCACTCGAAAAGGAAGTTATAATAGCAATAGACTAATACTCCAGTTAGCAAGTGGGTAAATGTAATTGTGTACAACTATACACTTTCCCTAGTCTACTCTATCAAGCTTACGCTAAAATGTTTCATTTTAAAGATGTTTTAGATGAAAGACTTCTTTTTACTTAGGACCGGTGTCCGAGTCAAACCGGATTTTCCCGAGCATGAGCGCATTATCCATTGGTAGTAGTTTCCCGTAAACCGAGCATCAAATTGGTTCGGCGTGGAATCTAACCGAATAGTCGACGACAAGTTTATGTTCTAAAATACGGATCCTCAACCATCCCGCTACCACAAACTGGCTTTGAAATCCCTTTTTACTTCAATCTTTTTTTTTTTCCAAACTTAGGTAAACACTTTTGGAAAGTAGTATCGAGTTACCAGCAAAACTGATGAACTAGTGGTTTAAGCACATAAGTTAGTTTTGTTATGTTTTTAATTAATTCGATCTTGAATAGAAGTAGAGGTATTTCCAAAAAGATTATTCAAAGGCTGCCTTTGAACTCACAGAGATTAAGGTTTAAGCCTAAACTTCGAAGTTATTGAAAAAAAAAAGTATTATTGAATCGTCATTATTATCCAGTAGTTATGACTTATGAGACTTGTGAGGTGGTACAACTTGTGGAATCAAAGGTGGTCTCTCCATGACCAATGACGTGGAACAGCAAAATAGAAACCTTGATCGAGCTTTATCTTTTACTTTGCTTCTTTGTTGGATTGATGTATGCCGTAATATATACGTGTAGTTCATGCGAACTATAGATTACAAGAAGCAATATACCCTTTTCGTAACAAACTTTCATATTGAATATTTTTGATTACTGTTAATAGGTTAAATATGTGAATAAATTAATATTACAATTTACTAATAGTATGATGAGTACATTAGAAATCGATATCGGATGCGACAGAAGATATGCTAAAAATGAATAAATTTCAACTATCTAGTTTCTAAACAACAAACCATGTACTAATAGTGAGATAAATCAAATCATCTATCTATTGATTACAAAATTTGAATGTTTTAAATCTTTCATATTGAAGTACATTATAAATAAAAATAAGCCTTAAGTAAACACTAGAAAACCAAAATTTACGCAAATGAAATAATATATATATATATATATATAAATAAAATATTCTTTTTAAAACTTTCATAATATTCATAATCATTTAAAAACAAAAATCTTTTTATTATAGTGGATGTGCTGAACCAAAGAACCTTATCTTCCTCTGTGCGTGACTAAAAAAATAAATAATATTTTTATACTAGGAAATATGAGTTCAATTTCAAAAGAATGCAACTTTTACATAGCCCTAATAATAAATATAAACTTATTATTTTAAGTGTAGGAAACAAATTCGTATATCGTGGTTCCAAATATTTATCAGGAATATTTGTTAAGTGTATATAATTATTTGTTGTAGAAATAAATCTTATAAGTTTTCTTATAATTTATAATAACATAATATAAACCAGACGAAGAAAATTAGCCAATTAAAGGAATGGTTATGTTTACAACAATACTGTTATATTTATTTATACTTAATTAATTACTAGAAATGAAAGAATAACATATTTCATGTCTTTGACAAAAAAAACATATTTCATGTAAATGTTTAAAAAAACTAAGGCTTTAGTATTGAATTGAGAAGTATAGTTTTTGATAATTCATTTAAATTTCATTAGTCTATTAGCTTGATCTATATCTTTACATATTCTTATTCTTTAAATCTGATATATACTAGCTTGATCTATATCTCTCCAGCGCTGACACCTCAGTATTTTTAAACTAGTAATAAGTTATTATGTGTCAACATTTAACTATTTAATTTAAAGCCATTTAGTTTTAATTTAGTTATTTACAAATCATTAAAAATCAATATGGAATAAAATGAGATATTTTTTTTAGTTTAAAACATTATAAAAATAAAAATACTATATAGTACAAAACCTTTTTTGCCAAAAAAAAATATAACTAACTATAGCCAAACTGATAATATAAAACTAAAATATATATTTTATGTTTTTGGTATAATTTCATTGTTATCCACAAGCTTCAATTTCATGATGCAGCTTTCCACACAACATACGAATCCACAGCACATAAAATTCTACTACGGTCCTGTTCGTTTGGTGAGTTGGACGCGTTATCTAGACGCAGATCCATGAACTAAAATCGCAAACGAACAGCATTGAGCTACTGCATCTAATTACTGCGCTCAGACGCTGCGTCTAGAAATCTGATCGTGTTCACCAAACGAACAGGGCCTACATCTACGATAGACAATTTTATGTGTAATATGACAAACACTTTACCTATAATAATCTTGAATTTTCGAATTTTTTTTGCATCATTTAATCTGTAGAAATTGCAGTCTTTGAGATTTATATCTCAGAGATAATATAAAAATTTAAAAATTTAACTACTAGATCAAGAACTTTCCAACAAATATTTTAATATGTTTATGTATACCAGAAAAAATATAAAATCAGTATTTTAGTCTTGTATTATATAATCTACCATTTAGAATATCAAATAACTTCACATTTCATTTTTCTGGAATCGCGATTCCGCTGTTTTTACTATTCATCAATTTTTTACATTTTTATTTTTTGAAAAGCAATTCTACTATATACCAGTAATTGTTTTTAAAATATTACTAAAAAATACAATTGTTCTTTTCAAACTAGCTGTTCAGTGTTTTATAATTATTAAAAAAATTTAGTCAGTTTAATTTATTCCCCTAACAATTATTAATTATTATTTTATTATACTATCATTTGACATGCCAGTTAACTCTATAATATAATTAGTGCAATGACATACTTTTTTTTATCAATATTATATAGAACCTAGAGCGATTCGGATAGCTAAACGGTTAAACCAATGGTAAAATATCTAAATAAATAATATATAACTGTTGTATCCGTACTAACTTCTCCGTCTTTGTATTGTTTGCATTTGGAAAAGTAAGATAGTGATGATGTTGAACAACTTCTTATATTCCAAAATCCTCTATATGAAGTGAAAAAGTAGACAATTGCAATGGTTCATATACCATTTTCAATATATTTGAAAAGTCTGTTACGAAATTTGCTTCCATTTTTTGAAATATAACCGCACATTTTATTTCATATCCCAAATTATAATTTCGACTTCAGTATGCAACGGTGAAAGATTACTTATGATATTTTTTCCTCACATCAATCCGTCATATCCCTCTTAACAACGAAACCATCATGTGCAATGGCATACTTAAAATAGAAGAACGGGTTATATTCACATTTTGTGATAAAATTAAAGATTAGCGGGGACTGATTTCACAATTGAGTAAATTGACCAGGTTTCATGAGCTATTCCAAAACTCATTCATGAAATATATGAACAATGTCGCACATGCAATATAGCCTACATGTTCAACCATAAAGATTCATCGTTTTTGATTAGGTGATCTCTCCTATCCGATCAGAAAATATTTGTAAGATTAAAACTACATTGTTTACGTCGGATCGGACCCTACGTCGCGTGTGGAATTTTATTAGAGAACCGTTGAGTGGGTTGATAACTATATATCACTAATAAAAATGATAACTACCACTAATAAAAATATAACTTGTCAAACTCGATTTAAATGAGAACCGAAAGGGTTAATAAAAATGATTACAAACAAAGATCAATGATGGCCCTTGGAGTTTCCCTTTGGATGGCAATTGTTTCCGATGATGCATACATCACCACTTTAGTGGTAATGCCAAATATAAATTACGAAAAAGATTTCCTTTTCTTTTCTTTTCCCCAAAACACTCGGCATCTTGCTTTGTATATGGAATCGACTGAAGAGAATATTCCTTAGATGTCTCAAATGGCCTCGAGTCCTTGACCCTTGAATCCAAATAACTGATATGTTGGGATTTTGACCCAAACTAACCTTATTATCTAATTGCTTTTTAGAGTTTTTGAGTTTATTTCAGGAGATTTTAGGTAGCTTTGGAGCTGTTATTGGAGTTTGGAGCATTTGGACCTTTGGAACAGAAAAGAACAAGAATTGAAGAAAAGAAGGAAAATCCTGCAAATTATCACCAACTCCAATCGGCGAGCACATGCTCGCAAATATCGCCACCAAGTGAGCACATGCTCGCCGCGGAAGAGAATTAAAAGGAGACAACTTAACCTAATCCTGCCGACTTTAAAAGGAAGCAGCCACCCTTCCTGCCGCCTATGCCTTCTTATATAAATACTCCCCTTTAGTTTTAGGTTTTGGAATAATCCTATCTTTTATTTTCTACTTCTTAGCTTTTAGTTTTCAAGTTTTTAGCTTTCTACTTGTAAAGGGAGAAGATATCTGCCACAATTCTGAGAAGATTTCTGAACCCTATTCTTTTTAATATCGATTTCAATGCAGTCTTTTTATTCATTGTTTTGCTTTCTTCTTTGATTATGTCTGAGTAGATCTATTAGTTAGGTTAAGGTTTTCAAGGGAATTCATGAGCTAGGGTTGAACACAAATAGGATATCAAAATCGATAGTCTTCATCTAGGTGGTTCTTATTGCTTGGATCGATTTGATCACTTGATTCCATGATCTTAGGTTTATCTAGACAGCGAGAGTTGCTAGGTTGCTAGAAGAGATCTAGATGAGCAATTTATTCATTACCTGCGAGAGTAGATGTATTGGAGAATTGTGAACAAATCAAACCTAACCAATAATGCTTATCTGCGATTCTGATACCAACGAGAGTTAGGATTTTTAGGTTGCTAGATAAAGGTATTAGTACCACGAGAGTGGATTAATATTACCTTAGTGTTTGAGTTCTAGACTTGTTCTTAATAATCGCCTGAATAGTTGTTTGACCTTTGCTCTGAATCTCCTGCGAATTGCCTTGACCTAACGCTTGTTTTAATATTATTTACAAACCGATTTTATTGTTTCTTGCTAGTCACGATTTCTTACAACCCCATATTGAATCTCTTAGCTCTTGATTTTAGCTTATTAAACCATAGTGTGAACTTGGTCTTCGTGGGATCGACCCCTAAGTACTACTCTGATTTGCTGTGCACTTGCAGTAGGAAATAGGGTTTAAAACTCGTACATCAAGTTTTTGGCGCCGTTGCCGGGGACCAAAATTTTCACCTTTGGTTTACGGCTGAGTCATTAGACTAAGAACTACACTAAACTCGTTTTTCTCTTTTTCTTTTCTTTGTGTTTCAGGTGCATGACCAGGAGCACAAGGAGCAAGAATACCGAGAACCTTGTGAACTTGACAAACGACGAGCTAGCAAGGAGAGAACGAGAGAACAGGCAGAGACGAAACACACCTGTTCCGGATCCAGAAACAACTGATACCGCCTCTACAGAGATGGGCGATCAAATCGACATGGCAGCTCAGCTGCGAACTCTTCAGGCAACCATGGAGCAGCTGCGCTTGCAGCAAGAGCGGCAGCTCGTTCAACAACCGGCGTTCGGAGACAAAGACGCAGCACATGCTTATTACCAAGATCGGTCTGCTATCGTCACTCCGACTATCCAGAGGCAAGACTATGAGATCAAGCCTCAGATGATTGCACTCGTGAAGCAGCATCTCTTTCATGGTTTGCCTGCCGAAATTCCGATGGATCACATCGAGAACTTCGAAGAGATCTGTAGCACAACCGGCTCCAATGGTGTGCCTCCAGATTTCTTGAAGTGCAAGCTTTTCCCTTCTCTCTTGCGGGAAAAGCATCACGGTGGTTAAAGTCTTTACCACCAGGGTCTTTGGCGACTTGGGCTGATGCGAGATCAGCTTTCTTGGACAAATTCTACACCAAGTCCAAGACCGCAGCCTTGAGGAACAAGATTTCCTCATTCGAGCAACATCCCGGCGAGTCATTCAATGAAGCGTGGGAGCGATTCAAAGAGTATAAGCGTGAGTGCCCTCACCACGGTTTCAGCGATGAGCAGCTGCTCAGTACTTTCTATGATGGAGTAGAATGGGACTACAGAAACGCCCTCAATGCCGCCAGCAATGGAGATTTCTACACCAAATCAAAGGAAGGAGCTATAGAGCTGATTGAGAACCTTTCCGCGAGTTCCAGCAACAAGAGTCCAGAGTACGATAGGAAGAAGGTCAACAGCGTGGAGTCCAAGCAAATTGCGGAGCTTGCAGCCAAGGTTAACCTTCTCTTGAAGGGAAACCAGAAATCGGTCCACTTTGTGGATGAGAATGAAGGAACCGGTGATGATCAAAGGGAGGTCAATTACGTGAATGGGCAAGGATTTGGACAGAACCACGGATTCAACACTCAGGGTTTCAATACCCATCCGAATTCGTCCTATAGGAGCACTAATATGGAGAATCCGCAAGATCAGGTTTACCCTAAGCAAGGAGGCCAGAATCAGATTGGTTTTCAGAAGCACTACTCCAACAACTACCAGAACCAGCCATTCGTTCCAAATCAGAACCGTTTCCAAGCAGGGGTCCAACCGAGACAGTCTTTCGCAAATCCGCAGCCTTCATCTTCAGCAACCGGCTCTCAAGACGAGCTGAAGGACATGATGCAACAACTACTGACAGGACAGCAAAAATCTGCGGCTGAGATCAACTCCAAGGTTGAAACAATGTATGTCGATCTTAATGGGAAGTATGAGGCTGTGTGGACTCACATGAAGCAGCTCGACACTCAGATTTCACAAATCGCTGAATCGACTAAGAGGACACCAGGGACTCACGCAGAGGTGAACTACGTAAATGGAGGTTATGTGGAGGATCAGAGCTTTCAAGCTCAGGCGTCTAACTCCCAAGACGAGCTGAAGTCCCTTATGCATTTGGTTTTACTAAACCAACAGAAATCTGCTCATGAGGTCGATGTCAAGATGGACAGCATGTACAATGATCTCAACAGTAAGTTTGAAGCTGTGTGCACTCACATGAAGGAGCTTGAGATTCAGATTGGTCAAACTGCTGAGGCATCAGGAATTCTTCCTGGGAAGGTTGAAAAACCTAAGGCAGAATTCGTCAATGCAATCGAATTGCGCAGTGGAAAGACACTACACGCATCTGCAGCTTCATCTCCAAAATCGGCAAAAGAAAAAGAGGCGACCTCGGAGCACATGCTCCCACCCGGCGAGCACCTGCTCGGTGGAAATCAAGGTGTCCGTAAAAGCGATGGTGCATACGACCGTACAGCACGCGCTGTAGCATCAACCTCATCCGTTGATATTCTCGAAGACGACACAACAGAGCACCCCAACTCTCCGACAGAGCACCTGCTCGCTACCCCAGAGCACATGCTCCCCCGAGATGCTCCCACCAAACCTGCAGAAAATCTTCCAGCGAGGGTTTACACTCCTAAGGTGCCTTATCCAGTTCCACCACCATTGAAGGTATTGTCTAAGGCTGAAGATCCTGGGAAGTTCTTGGTCCCATGCTCCATTGTTGGAATTGAATTCAAGGACGCTCTTTGTGATTCTGGGTCTTCTGTTAATCTCATGTCGAAGGAAATTGCAGAGAGGTTGAAAATTTCGGAGGTAAAGCCTAGTCATATGACTCTTCAATTTGCAAACTCGTACTCATCAACATCGTCTGGCAGTATTCACGATCTACCTGTCCGAATAGGGGATTGCCTAGTTCCAACTGATTTTCAGGTCGTGGAGATGCGAGAAGGTTATGGCATGCCCTTACTTCTTGGAAGACCATTCATGGCTACAGTGGGTGCAGTCATCGATATGCCGAATAAGCGAGTCTGTTTTTCCAAGATTGACAAGAAGGTCTTCTACAAAGTCGTTCCCATAGGAACCACCACACGCGCCTCTTGCATCTCAGCAGTGGATATAGAAGAAGCACGTCCTCCGATCCCGCGAGCACCTGCTCCACCACCGGGAAGTTTAAGCAAAAGACAAAGACGCAACAAAACGTGCAGTGCAGAAAGATTACGGGAGGTCCTCAATTGATTTTGATCCCTCAAGGATGTGATGGAGATTCGGTTGATTACAAGGTAAAGTGCAAAGGTCGTCCTAAACCTTTCTATAGAGTTAGAGCTATTCTTCCATCAGAATTGAGAGAAGGGTATTGGTGTTGCGAATGGAATGCTGAGTACGGTTCTGAACATGAGAATGCCTGATTATGGAGTTTGTTTTGGAGCAAGCTCTCAAGCCCAACCTGATTGATACATGGCACCAAGTCAAGCTAGTGACTTAACCAAGCGCTGAGTGGGAGGCAACCCACTGGTAAGTTTCTATATTTTATTTATTTTTGCTTTTGATTTTTGGTTTTGGTTTTCTCTGTTTCAGATCAAAAAAAAAAAAAAAAAAAAAAAAAAAGAAAGAAAAACAAGACGGAGGCGAGAAAAGGAGGCAAGCACCCACTTATGTTCCGGAGCACCTGCTCCGCCATGGTGTTCTTCCTGCCGACTCATGTGAGTTTTCTCGAAGCTTTCTCTAGATTATTTTCACACCGAGACGGTGTGAAGTAAGTCTGGGGGAGGTTCGTACCTTGAATCTTATAATTATTTTAGTCTTTTGTTATTTCAATTAGAGTCAGTCCATTTTATTGGGTCATAATTTTGATTGGGATTTATGAACTATCTCTTAGAATGTTGAGCTGGCTGTTTTTACTTAGTGACCATATCTTTAGGATCCATTCAGCTAAGACTAATGAAAAATCCAAAGTCTGACCAGTCCACTAGAAAGACCCATATTTCCAGCAATTTTACAGACCTGAGCTATTTACGAAGATCTTTCAACTGTTAGCCGGTGATCAAAGAGCTTGATTCTCTCATTCATACCTGACATCTGCGGCTGTTGTGAGAAGCGTTTGGTACTCTCCCTTATTCTGAAAATCCTGAGAAACAAATGAAAAGATGAGATGATTTTCTTTTGAGTAAAGGGGTAGGAAAATTTCCGATGACCCCATTATTTTACTTTGAAAGGAATGATCACACAAAGGTGGAAACGAGGGAAAGGAAAATTTCCGATGACCCCATTATTCGTCACACCTTTGCAATAAAAAAAAAAAGAGAAAAAGAAAAGAAGATCGTAAGAAAAAAAAAAAGGGAGGTGATCAAAAGATCAATGCAGAGTATGAGAAAAGAATAAGTCTGGGGGAGAGAAAGAGTACCAAAAACGTGGATTACATGGTTGTATTTGTCAAGGTATAGTATGGGAAAGAGTCTATAAGGTTCTTGGCATTGGAAGCATTGTTAGTCTCTATGCAATGATGGATAGTGGATGAAGTTGAGATTTTGTGGAGTTTATCTGGAAAAACTGCGATGTGGCTAAGGAGAAGTACATGGTGGTCGATTTTTGATTGGTTCATGAAGAATGTGGATTACAGGTCTAAGTGGTTGGTGCGATTATTCTAATTGAGATTGTGAAATCCCTGTTTTCAACTCTTTCTTCTCGGTTTAGGTTTTAGTTTGTTTGAGGACAAACAAAGATCTAAGTCTGGGGGAATTGATATGTGTTGGATTTTGACCCAAACTAACCTTATTATCTAATTGCTTTTTAGAGTTTTTGAGTTTATTTCAGGAGATTTTAGGTAGCTTTGGAGCTGTTATTGGAGTTTGGAGCATTTGTGACCTTTGGAACAGAAAAGAACAAGAATTGAGGAAAAGAAGGAAAATCCTGCAAATTATCACCAACTCCAATCGGCGAGCACATGCTCGCAAATATCGGCCACCAAGTGAGCACATGCTCGCCGCGGAAGAGAATTAAAAGGAGACAACTTAACCTAATCCTGCCGACTTTAAAAGGAAGCAGCCACCCTTCCTGCCGCCTATGCCTCTTATATAAATACTCCCCTTTAGTTTTAGGTTTTGGAATAATCCTATCTTTTATTTTCTACTTCTTAGCTTTTAGTTTTCAAGTTTTTAGCTTTCTACTTGTAAAGGGAGAAGATATCTGCCACAATTCTGAGAAGATTTCTGAACCCTATTCTTTTTAATATCGATTTCAATGCAGTCTTTTTATTTCATTGTTTTGCTTTCTTCTTTGATTATGTCTGAGTAGATCTATTAGTTAGGTTAAGGTTTTCAAGGGAATTCATGAGCTAGGGTTGAACACAAATAGGATATCAAAATCGATAGTCTTCATCTAGGTGGTTCTTATTGCTTGGATCGATTTGATCACTTGATTCCATGATCTTAGGTTTATCTAGACAGCGAGAGTTGCTAGGTTGCTAGAAGAGATCTAGATGAGCAATTTATTCATTACCTGCGAGAGTAGATGTATTGGAGAATTGTGAACAAATCAAACCTAACCAATAATGCTTATCTGCGATTCTGATACCAACGAGAGTTAGGATTTTTTAGGTTGCTAGATAAAGGTATTAGTACCACGAGAGTGGATTAATATTACCTTAGTGTTTGAGTTCTAGACTTGTTCTTAATAATCGCCTGAATAGTTGTTTGACCTTTGCTCTGAATCTCTTGCGAATTGCCTTGACCTAACGCTTGTTTTAATATTATTTACAAACCGATTTTATTGTTTCTTGCTAGTCACGATTTCTTACAACCCCATATTGAATCTCTTAGCTCTTGATTTTAGCTTATTAAACCATAGTGTGAACTTGGTCTTCGTGGGATCGACCCCTAAGTACTACTCTGATTTGCTGTGCACTTGCAGTAGGAAATAGGGTTTAAAACTCGTACATCAATAACTAAAGGAATCAATTATTGTCATTAATTCTTTCAACATGCACCACCATTTCTATACGAAATTCGGGTCACTATCGATCATCTCATTCATATAATGCAACATTCTCATCACAGACCAAGACTGTAATCGTAGGATGTGAGCCTTACAACAAACGCTTCTATCATTTGTGTTCGACTGATCCCATTTCTTAACGTTTTCATCAACTCCATGTGTACTCGCACATCTTCCAGCTCATTATTAAACTCATGTGCATCATCTTCATCCAATAGCCGATTTTGAGGAATTAAATAATTCTTGTTTGATTATGTTGATCCGTATAAGTTTTCCTTCGTATTTTTCTTCAGCACTAAAACCATTTTCCATAATCATACACTAAAGCTTTTAAACGTACAAATTAACACAAATATCTCCAGTCGACCTAGACAGTTTTAAACGTACAAATTAACACAAGACCACAAAATATAGTTGTTTACACATTAATTGTGACAAAGAGATAGCGACTAGTGGTAAACGACATCTTAGAAGTGGTATAAGTTGATGACTCATTTTAAAAGTGGCTGAAGCAGAAAATTCACTGTGTCATATATCAATAAAGTTGGATGTTAATAGTATAGAGATCGCTGTAAAGTGGTATGACAAGTATGAAACTGATATTACAGATTGAATTCAAAAACTAAACCTAAATGTATATATAGCGTCATTGGCGCATAAATCCTCCTCTCATTATTGCATATCCAAGTAGTGTTAATTGGTCGCTCATCTTCCACGAGCCACAGTTTGCCCAATTTCTACGGTTTCCCATCATTAGCAAATAAAGATGCTAATTAATATACTTATACAGGTCACTCGGCAAAAAAAAGGACTATTATGTATACAGGTCATTATTGATTTGTAAAAATAAAAAATAAAAATATGCATATATATACATTGTACATGTACTGATGAATTTAAAAGAAATATGTTTTTGTTTTGTAAATACAATGCCGGTCAAGGTTTTTTAGCTTTAATTTTACTAGTGTGTGTGGGTTTAATTATATCCATTCTTGATTCTTCCTATTGGTCTAACCGAGTATAAATAGTTTTCAAACACTAATAAAAACACAGGCGTTTAGTGGACGTCCACTAACGGATCTGACTGGTTCAAACGCAGCGGGTGCGGTTGCGGTTGCGGGAGATTGCGAAAGTGGACGGTTACAGTTATTGGTGTTAATGAGCGTTTTGTACGACTGGTATAGCGGTTGAAAACTGTTGCGTTTGCGAAACATTTTTGACTGGTTGAAAGCGGGTGTGAGATCGGTTTAATATTAAAATAATAAAATACATAAAATATATCATTTATATAAAAACCAGAAATTATATATAAAAATATGAAAAATTAACATTTAAAGACCAAAAAACTAAATCATATAATAAATAGTTAAATAAATATTTTTAAGAGTCTAAAACAGTTTTCTGTGTAAAAACATAATTGTATAGACAGATATATATTTAACTAATATGTATATATTATACATTATCAAATGAAAAATAAAATATGAAGTTTTAAAAGGTTTGAATTTTTTTATAAAATATATATAGCTACATATATAAATTTTAGTTGACAAATGATATATATATTAAGAATAAGAATTTAATATAAACATTATTGATACGAAAAAATTAAAAATTTCTTAACTTTTTTCAATTTTTCCAATTTTTATAATTTTCTTATTTTTTAATTTATTTTTAAGATAATTTATTTTATATTTTGAAAAAAAAATTCTGGAACCACCCGCAACCGCAAACTAGCCCTGGGACGGATCCGGATATCCGGATTTTTTAAGGTATCCGGATCCGGATCCGGATCCGCCCGGATCCGTGTTTTCACTATCCGGATCCGGAACCGGAGTTTTCGGATATCCGGATTTCGGATATCCGCCTAAATATTGAGATATCCGCGGATATCCGCGGATATCCGGATCCGGATTCAAAAAAAAAAATTATATCAAAAATTTAAGAATAAAAGACAAATTAAATTTAAAAAAAAGTTTTTAATATGTTTGATACCTCAAAATATCAAATAACAAAATGTTTCAAATAAAAAGTCTAAAAACAGTAAAAAAAACTCATAAACGTGTTTACAAGGATCCGGATCCAAAAAAAAAGTTATATCAAAAATTTAAGAATAAAAGACAAATTAAATAAAAAAAAGTTTTTAATATGTTTGATACCTCAAAATATCAAATAACAAAATGTTTCAAATAACAAGTCTAAAAAACAATAAAAAAAAACTCATAAACGTGTTTACAAGATTTACGTGATTCAGATTCTTCTTTTACTTTTGAATTCAGCAATCGTATCTGCCTATGAACACAAAGAAAGTAGCGAATAGATAATTGACAATTACTTAGATTGCAGCACAAATTTCGAATTTCCACATAAAGCAATTTAGTGATTCAGGGTTTTAGTGAAAAATGATCGTTTTCTTGGACTTATCTTGTTTTATTTCTTAAATTTATTGGGCTTATCTAAATATGATTGCATGAATAATCAAAGCTAATGGGCTGATATCTATTATACATATATATATATATATATATATATATACACGGATCCGGATATCCGGGGTTCAAAAAACTTATTATCCGGATCCGGATCCGGATCCGCCGGATCCATAGTTTTGTTATCCGGATCCGGATCCGGGACCCCCGGATATCCGGATTTTCGGAGCGGAGCGGAGCGGATCCCGGATCGGATCCCGGATCCCGGATAATAATTCCAGGCCTACCGCAAACGCTTGCTGAAAGCAGCTTTTTGATTTTAATGGTATAAAACGGTTTGATGCGGTACAAAGCGGTTTTTATGATTGTTACTAACCGTCGCCAACCGCTATCATCCGCTGCGTTTGCGTTTGCGTGTGATAGCGGGTGAACCAATCAACCTCTAAATATAAAAATGATTCTCAAATAATAAAGGCAATTAACTTAATTTTTACTAAATTTAAATGTAATCAAATTGAAATTTATTAAACCAAATTGAAATTAAATTAAATTACAAATAACTATGTTTATGATTTTTTTTATAAAACTGATTTAAATCAAAATAAAAAGTCAAATTATAGATCATATTACCATTTTTAAATTAAAAAAATGTTATTAATTACTTACAAAAAACTATTATCTCTATACATAATGGAGCGAACCACATAGTAAACACATTAAAAAAGAAGTCATGATAATATATAGAATACTTCGACCAAAAAAAAATAAAAAAAAGATAATATATAGAATACCGGCAGAACTTTACCAGGATGAGGTTTACGTGTATTTTACGTTTTTGGAGTAAAACTATGTTTCATATATCCGTTTATCTTATTTCTAATTCAGAATTTTTGTTGAAGAACCCAAATGATATTTCTGTCCGATCTGTGATGGGACTTGTGTCTTTACCGCATAAAAGTTGCACAAGATTTGCTAATGGAAGTTCCTACCTATTAAATCAACTAATCACAAATTCAACTAAACCCACTCGTACTATTACCTTTTAACACGTAATTTTGCTCGTACTTACGTGTCGTATTATTTTTGGGTAAGGATTATGTGGAAACTTGATAGAAGATCTCCTGTTTGCAGATAGCAGGCTTATCGTATAAACGATATTTACGTAATATTATAACACTAATAATTATGGTCTAGTTTTTTTGATAATTGTTATTAACTTTCAAAAGAGAAAGTGGTGTGAGCTCGCTGTGTGTAAGAAATCCACTCAGTCTCCTTGGTAACAAAGCAGCCACGGAAGCATTAAGAGTAAATCATTAAATGGTTATTGACACAATTAGTAAATTAATTAAGCGTGTTGATAAGGTATTTTTTTTATTAGGCTACTTAGTGTTAGTTCTGTGAATGTTGTTCCAGGTGCTTTTCTAAATTGGTTTTCGACTTTCCATTCTCTTTTTCACAATTTTCATGGGATCAAACACTTATTTCGAAATGGAATTGATTGCTACTTTAGAGGTTATTCTGAATAGCTGAGAGAACCTCCAAGATCAACAACATATTTGCCAATCCATACAACGAGTCTTTTCATTTTCAACTATCATACTCACATAGATGCTAGCTATCCATAACTACGATGTTGTAAATGGCAATCCAAAAATTAAGTTGATATGCTAATCACGTTTAAATCACAATCTTTATGGATAGACACTATATCTTATACAACCCAAAACCTAAAATTAGCTTATGGGAAAAAGAGAAAAATCAACCCGGATTTTTTTACGGTGATTTTCATATCCAAATTTTCACAATAGATATTTTTTAGTCTGAACTCTTTTTAAATTCAAATTTCATACCTGAACTAAATTAAGTTGGTGAAATCCAACATTAACTAGGATGATGTTAGTCAAACGTCAAATTTTAATGAATATAAAAGTTGATAAAACATGAGTTAAGGGGTACGATGTAATTTTAATTGAATAAAAATGATATAATACCAGATTTTGAACCCGTAATATCAAAGCTAAACGAATTTTTTAGCTTTAATATTGTCGGTTCAAAGCTTTATATTATTCCACGTTTTTAGTTTTATTCAACTAAAATGACATTGTATTCTTTAACTCGTGTTATATCGACTGTACATTCATCAAAATTTGACGTTTGACTAACATCATCATAGTCAATATTGAATTTCATCAACTTATTTTAATTTAAGTATATAATTTAAATTTAAGGAGAGTTCGGGTCGAAAATATACCTATTGTAAAAATTCGAGTATGAAGATCCCGTAAAAAAAAAGTTCAGGTTGATTTTTCTCATTTCCCGTTAATAATATATACAATCTCCAATGATAAATATTCTCGACGTGGCAAAACGATTTGAATTTGGAGAATTGACCTGGCAATGCGATTTGGAGGTGCCTTTTAAGATATTTTGAATTTCTGTGCTCTGAAGATGTTTGGTGCCTTGTCTGCCGTCTTCCACCTGAATGACGATGCTTGTGGTTATGGTGGACTCTCCTGCAATTTTAGCTGAGTCACAAAATTTTCCAAAATTTTATGGACATCTGTTATTCACAATAACTCAATTTTTTCAAAACATGATCTCAGTTTTGAAGTGGCTAGTGAGATCTGCGACGGTGGATATTTCATATGAGCTTTATCAAAGGACCTGTTCTACTGACTGTGGTAGAAGTTTTTTTATCTACGATCCCACGCCTTGTAAAATTTCATATAATAGTGAACAAAATATGGATGTTGGGAGGCAAATCAATCAAAATCAGTGCCCGTGAACCAACATGTCCTCTCATTAAGTCCATTGGGTCTCTCACTAGGCTTACATATCCTCTCATTAGGCTTGGGCCACCCCTGTCCGACGGTTGGTGTGTTATCCAGGAGGCTCTACAGTCATGATATATTGACCTTGCAATCACACATGATTGTTTCCCGTGATTTTTCATAACTCACACGGTACCACGAATGACTTCCCGGTAGGTCACCCATACTTTTACTACTCCAGCCCAAGCACGCTTAACTCTGGAGTTCTCCCATGGATGTGCAACCGAAATGGTAAGTGCACTTTGATGACATAGGTAGTCAAATCAATCATTTTAACCTTTCTCATATACGTTTCTATATATACCAAAATCGGGATGTTACAACGAGGTGAATGATGTAAAAATCAAATTCAGATTAAGAGGAAGCACAGTTCCATTATGAGTAATACGACGTAAGATTTCGAATACATTTCATAGTAACAAAGTGGTTTTCGATTGCAGAGGAAGCGCAACTGGAGATGCAATCGATACCAATATGCATTGTATTGAAAAATGTTCCACACAAAATCTTTCTAGTTTATTTATATGGAGATTCTTGTAAGGCAAGGTGATTGGCCAAAATCATCTCTATTTGGCTAGGTCAACGTTGATACATTTTCTTGAGGTTTTGTTAAACTTCAAGATTTTATATGACATTTTCCCCAGATGTATGGTCCCAAGACTCCCAACCGCGATAAACAAATGATTTTGTCGACATATATGTAGGTCATTAATTGGATCTACAACAAAGATTTTTTTTTTGAATTTATAACCACTTATCCAACACGAGATACTTATAATATATGATCTTTGGCGCCGGAGCAGGGACTGAAGCAAGATTAGTGCTTATGCTTGCATGTAAAAGGAATGAATTATAAATTACTAAATTAGCTTTGATCTCATCCCAACAGTTGATGCGAGTAAATTACAAAAGTGGTGATTCCTTTAATGCTCTTAGAATATACGAGCGCTTTCTTTGTTCACGATCAGATCCGGTGTCCTTTTGGAATCTTGAATCCAGTCATTATAAATTTATAATCAATATAACACACATCATATGCTGATATGCAAAAAAAATTATATATATTATATATAGTGTCCACATATAATATAGCCATATGCGTAGAACCGTGGCCAAGTCATAAGAAATTCAAGAAAAGGAGGTATTGTGGTTTAGTTGTCCTCCACAGTTTCAAAAGGGGACACTGTGAAATAATGCATCTATTGAGATTTCGGTGATGGAAAATTAACAAGCCATTTTGAGGATTATATAAAAAGGTATTCTATACACTTTCCCTTTATGTTTTTTTTTTAAAATATTAATCGCATTAATGTATTTAACTGACGTTGGAACAGTCCACTCCATAAAATTTATTTATTTAGGTATGTTTGATTTTAGTCCACTAGATGTTTATTTATCCTAAGTCTGAATCACCAATATTCCTGGTGGATTTGCAGGTACTGAGAATTTCTTTTTCTTTTTCTGGATAAAAAGGCATTGAGAATCTTCGATCTCATCTTCTACTCAACACACAGAGTAATATATAAATTGAAGCAACTTTCATATGAAAACAAATTTAAAAGTTCAACGAGTTCATGAACGTTATTGTGTAGAACTGATCAAAAATCACCAATTAACTCAACGTATTTTTTCGCATGCTTGATTAAATCATCATGAAAAAATTCGAAATATTGATGGAGCTTACAGACTTCCAAATTTTTTTGGTTATTATATAGTTATTTTTTTTAGTTATCATATAGTTCATGTAAAATTGTATGAGTACTTAGGCCATCTCCATTGATGGAGATGGTCAATTGGGTATCTGAAAAATTATATATTAATATTTCTAAACTTATTTATTTACATATATAAATTTTAATTGTTAAATCAAAACTATCTATTAAAACACTGACATGTGTTAACATGGGTCTCTAAAAAGATCTAAAAATATGTGAAATGAGACACGGTCTCTCATATTTTTCTCCCTCTCTCTTACTTTATGAATTTTTTATTATTAAAAAAGTTCAGATACTTTGTTTGAAAACTGCCGATGGCGATGCTCTTACACGATATTAATAGTAGTGGAGGAAAGCTAAAGTTAACAACATCAGTTTAACCAAAAAGAAAAAAAATTCTTATGAAAATGATGAAATTAAAAGTATTTACACTTAAGTTATGATATGTATATATATATATTATTTAAATATGTTTATATATTATCATCCATAAAATTTTGCAGTAACAAATCAATAAAAAGTTGTTCAAGAAAAAGCTTTTCTAACAATAATAAATTATAATAACAAAAGATAATTTTTGGATTAAAGATGAACGAGTAGAGTATAATTTTTATAAAATAATATCCTATAAATTAATATTTTGATAAAATAATAGGATTTTCCGTTTTTCATAAATATATACATGTGTATTGTATATTCTAAAAAATAATTAAAATAGAAAGTATTGTAAATAATAAAATTGGAATAAACCCGACCAACTCCTTCGATTTTAAAGTTCTAAAAAAAAAGAAGAGAATTTGAATCGTGGACACCAGATGTGTTCATACACTTGCTGACTTGCAGTCGGTTCTCCTAAGTTATTCTTTGGTCGACCAAAAAAAAAAAAGTTATTCTTTCAAGAAAGATACTAAAAGAAACATAAAGCCATACTATTGTCAGAACTCAAAAGCATCAGACAAGTATTCCAACTATTTCTCATCTCTTTTCCGATGCCAAAATGCACTATTTGATATAACTCATCATCAATATTTGCATATACCACCACTCTCCTCATCCTTTATACAATATATATCTATCCTACAAACATTTTTTAGTCATTGAGAATGAGAAGAAATATACATATGGTACTATCTTATATGGTCTTTTTTTTTTTAACACAATCTTATATGGTCAACAATGGATAGACATGGTACTATGTTTTCAGATAGATGGTATAGTTTTCTCTAGATGAAGATTTTAATCTTCTAAAGTACACAACTAACTATAAAAAAATGAACACTAATCTTATCGTCGGCTAACTATCATAGATGAGTTAGTGACTTGATTAGTAATACTTATTTTAACAAATTACCAAGACAAATAAGTACATCAAACAACAAACACCTCCGCCTCACCTTATCACATACAGTTTGTTTAGGGTTTAAGTTCAACGGTAACAACTACTAAACACGAGGGTTGCGTCTGTTGCCGGCTTAATCCAACATACACGCCAATGATAATACTATACATATAATTCTAATTAGAATAAATCATGGATGAATCAGTAGACGATGATTTGATGTTATTTTTTAATTAACATCTACTATTTGTAATTACATACTATCTATTTATAAATTTTATAAACTAAATGAATTAAAAACTAAAATTTAATCTAAACTAACTATATATAAAAGGTATATGGTTTTAAATACCAAAAAAAAGGTATATGGTTTTAAATTTAATAACATAGTCTATTTAAACCCACTGCCAAATTCTAAACCTTAAAACTTTAAAACTAGAATCTAAAGTCTAAAAGTTAAATTATAAACCCAAAATTCTAAACACTAACACCTATTACTTAAATTCTTAACATCTCATGAGATCTCAAAATACATAAAAATTGATGCATATATTTGATCTGATAAGAACATAATACCAAAAAAATGTCTTGAAAAGCAATTAAAAACACAAAACATGTATATTGTATATGTAGTTAATTTTATATGCGTATCCATAAATATGTGATATCAATGACTCAAGCTTTACAGGATTTCTAGGAAAGATTTCTAATACGACATATATAGAATTCTCGTATAAAAGATATGAACTCGTTAATGTGTTCTAAATTTCTTCATTGTCTCATTGTATTGTGAGCTCAAAATATGTGTAATTCTCAGAGGGTTTCCGATCCAAATGGTACAGAGCTAGTTTTTACTTTATTTTGTATGCATGATGGAATAATCGGTACAAGGAGAAATATATATAACTTAAATTCAACAACATTTTATTTCTACAAAAGCAAATTTGTATATTAATGCTAAAAGACTTATTTTTTTTTTAAGTTGACATAAAAGCTAATAATGTGTTTTTTAGAATGGTTAGTTTCGCTTTTTTTTTAATCAGTCGTATAGTAATATATGATAGTAAAATAATTTTCATGCAATAGTTAAAATGGAAGAAAAAATAGGTTCATTAAATAAAATGGCAGACAACCAAACTTCCACAAAGCGCTGACGCGATTCGTTGCACTTCTTAGCTTATATTAATAAACCGATGCCCACAAGTTCAGTTGTCTAAATATACAAGTGGTCTACATATAGATTTAGCATTTTAATTCCGTACGAAATATAATAATAAAAAATAGATCAAGGGATATCAAATAACGACATACATATATGGGCACCAATTCTACAAGGTCAAGATAAAAAAAAAATCATGTCAATGATCGGGTGGCTATTAACGAGCTTTTTATCCGGTCAACCTGTGCTTATCTTTTTGTTTACACGATAACTAAAACTAAGTTTTAACTCGTCTAGCCATTCAAATATTTGATGAAAATCTGTTTCAACACTCAAATGGTGTCTATATATGTCGTTGGACACTATATCCTAACGTAGAGTAAGTATTCGGATAAGGAAAATATAAAAAAAAAACATTAAAAACTTGCTTTAAAAGTTGTTATATAAGTTATGGTCCTGATGAGCGAGCACTTGTGGTCAAGTGGTAAGGAGCTCGGGCCCGGGATGCACCCATCTTGAGTTCGATCCACCTGCTATGCGAAACTAAGTCACATTTGTTTGCTCACCTAACGCGGGCACTGGGCCTTGGCTCAGGGAAAAAAAAAAAAAAAAAAAAAAAAAAGTTATGGTCCTGATTATATAAGTTGAAACAAATATATAGCGTGTAAATGAATTAATAAATTTTTTGCAAAATCATTAAAAATAGAAATGTTAATTTTGTTTTTCGAGACATATAGCGTGTCGCTCATTTTTTGTGTGAAAGCTTAGTAAGTAACTAACAAAAACTGAAAAGTCTAAAGATCAAATCTAAATGGCTAATGGTTAAAAGTTATTTGTTTAGTTAACCTCTGTAACTAACATGGTATTAATATAACGAATTAAAGAATGTCAAATTGGTCATTTATAGATTTTTTTTTTTTAAGACAACTGTCATTTATAGATCTCGAAATGAATATCTAAAGACTGACTCACAAATCCACTATTACATATTTTCTTTTCTTTTTAATTAATATTTTCTTGATATTTTTAGGCTGTTTTTTGATATCATCGGAAGTCTTTGATATTTCTAATGTACCGGAGGTTGACCATGAGCATGATCTATGCATACTTAGATCAACTAATTAGTTAAAAATTACCGTCTACAATCTAATAATTGATATGTTGGGATTTTTACCCCTTTCTAACCCCTTTTATCTAATTGTTTTCTAGAGTTTTTGAGTGTGTATTAGGAGTTTTAGGTAGCTTTGGAGCTGAAATTGGAGTTTGGAGCATTTGGAACCTTTGGAACAGAGAAGAATCAAATCTGAAGAAAAGAAGGAAAATCTTATGAAGAATCACCAACTCCATCGATGAGCACATGCTCGCAGATTTCGGCCACCAAGTGAGCACCTGCTCGCCGCAGAAGTGGACAAAAAGAAGGGTTTTACCCTAATGATTGCCGCCGACTTTTAAGAGGCCCAGCCCCCTTCCAGCCGCCTATGACACCTAATATAAATACTCTCCTTAGTTTTAGGTTTTAATATCTTTCATCTTATCTTTTATCAGCCTTTTAGCTTTTGGAATTATTTTGTAAGGGAGAAGATCTCAAGCTACAATTTGGAGAAGATTTCTGAACCCTAGTACTTCTTATTTTAATATCGATTCATGCTTTTTCTTCTGTTTTCATCTGTTTTATTTCTTTCATCTTTAATTATGTCTGAGTAGATCTATTAGTTAGGTTAAGGTTTTTCAAAGGAATTCATGAGCTAGGGTTAAACACAAATAGGAATCAAAATCGATGGTCTTCATCTGGGTTGTTCTTAGTGCTTAAATCGATTTGGCCAATCTGTTTATGATCTTAGGTTTATCTAGACAGCGAGAGTTGCTAGGTTGCTAGAAGAGATCTAGATGAGCAATTTATTCATTACCTGCGAGAGTAGATGTATTGGAGAATTGTGAACAAATCAAACTTGATCATTAATGCTTATCTGCGATTCTGATACCAACGAGAGTTAGGATTTTTAGGTTGCTAGATAAAGTTATTAGTACCATGAGAGTGGATTAATATTATCCTTGTGTTTTGAGTTCTAGACTTGTTCTTAATAAAAACCTGAATAGTTGTTTGACCTTGCTCTGAATTTCCTGCGAATTGCCTTGACCTAACGCTTGCTTTAATATTTTTTGAACCGATTTATTTGCATAACTTGTTAGTCACGATTTCATCAACCCCATTATTGAATCTCTTAGCTCTTGATTTTAGCTTATTAATCCATAGTGTGAACTTGGTCTTCGTGGGATCGACCCCTAAGTACTACTCTGATTTGCTGTGCACTTGCAGTAGGAAAATAGGGTTAAAACTCGTACATCAAGTTTTTGGCGCCGTTGCCGGGGACCAAAAAATTCACCTTTGGTTTACGGCTAGGTCATTAGACTAAGAATCTTTCTGATCTCGTTTTCTTTCTCTGCGTTTGCGTTTCAGGTGCATGACCACAAGGAGCAAAAACAACGAGGACCTTCTTAACTTGACAAACGCCGAGTTAGCAAGGAGAGAGCGAGAAAACAGAAGACGCAACACACCCGTTCAAGAAGCAGAAACGTCTGATACCGCCAACTCAGGGATGGGCGAACAAGCAGACATGGCAGCTCAGCTGCGAACTTTTCAGGCAACCATGGAGCAGCTGCGCTTGCAGCAGGAGCGGCAGCTCGTTCAACAGCCGGCGTTCGGAGATAAAGACGCAGCACATGCTTATTACCAGGATCGATCTGCGATCGTCACCCCGACTATCCAAAGGCAAGATTATGAGATCAAGCCTCAGATGATTGCGCTCGTCAAGCAGCATCTCTTCCATGGCCTGCCTGCTGAAATCCCGATGGATCACATCGAGAACTTCGAAGAAATTTGTAGCACAACCGGCTCCAATGGTGTGTCTCCGGATTTTTTGAAGTGTAAGCTTTTTCCCTTCTCTCTTGCGGGAAAAGCTTCACGGTGGCTGAAGTCTCTACCACCAGGCTCTCTAGCGACGTGGGCTGATGCAAGATCGGCTTTCCTGGACAAATTCTACACCAAGTCCAAGACCGCAGCTTTGAGGAACAAGATTTCCTCATTTGAGCAGCATCCCGGCGAATCATTCAATGAAGCGTGGGAACGTTTTAAGGAGTATAAGCGTGAGTGTCCTCACCACGGCTTTAGCGACGAGCAGTTGCTCAGTACTTTCTATGATGGAGTAGAATGGGACTACAGAAACGCCCTCAATGCTGCCAGCAATGGAGATTTCTACACCAAATCAAAAGGAGCTGGACTGGAACTGATTGAGAATCTCGCCGCAAGCTCCAGTAACAAGTCTCCGGAGTATGACAGAAAAAAGGTCAATAGCGTGGAGTCCAAGAAAATCGATGAGCTCACCGCCAAGGTTAACCTTCTGCTTAAGGGAAACCAAAAGTCGGTCCACTTCGTGGATGAGCATGGAGAAGAGCCTATCGCCCAGGTTTTTGGAGAGGAAACAAGTGATGATCAGTTGGAGGTCAACTACGTGAGTGGACAAAGTTTTGGGCAAAACCGTGGCTTCAACAACCAAGGTTTCAACACTCACCCGAACCTGTCCTACAGAAGCAACAATGTGGAAAACCCTCAGGATCAAGTCTACCCTAAGCAAGGAACTCAACCTCAGACGAGTTTTCAGAGAGGCTACACCAACAACTACCAGAGCCAGAACCGGCCGTTCATTCCTAACCAGAACAGATTTAATCAACCTAGGCAGCCATACAACAATCCGCAACCCCAGTTTCAGAACCCACAGCCTCAGCAATTTCAGAATCCGCGACCTCCTTCTCCAGCATCCGGATCTCAGGACGAGCTGAAAAACATGATGCAACAACTTCTAGCCGGACAACAAAAAGCCGCAGCCGAGATTAATGCTAAAGTTGACACCATGTACGTAGATCTCAATGGAAAGTACGAGGCTGTGTGGACGCATATGAAGCAACTGGATGTTCAGATTGCTCAGACTGCGGAGTCCATAAAAAGGACACCAGGAACCCTACCTGGAAAAGTTGAGGCGCCTAGGAAGGAGTTTGTCAACGCCATTGAGCTGAGAAGCGGAAAGACACTCCAGGATAGATCATCCTCACGATCGGACAAAGGCAAGGTAGGAGAAGCCAACTACGAGCACCTGCTCGGATCGGGTCAAGGCACCTACGAAACCGGAGAAACAAGTAACAGCTCGACGCAAGCTAAATCTATACCTTCACCATTCGACATTTTAGAGGATGATTCCACCGAGCACCCTGGCGGCTCAACCGAGCAGGTGCTCGGTCGGAACACACCAATTACCTCTAAAACAACGGCGATTCCAGAGAGGGTGTACAAGCCTAAGGTCCCTTACCCTGTGCCACCCAAGACGTCTCGAAAGGACTTGGAGGATGCTAAGTGTAGAGAGATGCTTAAGGATCTCACTGTCAAGCTACCTCTCGCTGATGCAGTTCAGATGATACCGGCTCTCAAACGGTACATGAAGACTCTGGTCTCTGGAAAAATCGTGGAGGAAGAGAAGGTGATGACGGTTTCAAAGGAGTGCAGCGCCGTTCTTCAGAACAAGGTCGTGAAGAAGAGAGGAGATCCTGGGCGATTTGTCTTGTCAGTTACAATCGGCCCAATGACTTTCTCATGCTCCCTATGCGACCTTGGTTCCAGCGTGAATCTCATGCCTTACTCGGTTGCCAAGCGTTTGGGATTCACCAAATTCAAACCCACACGCATCTCCTTGGTTTTTGCTGATCGGTCAACCAAGCTCCCTAAAGGAGTTCTGGAAGATATATATGTGCGGATAGGAGATACTTTGATCCCGGCCGATTTTGTGGTTCTGGAACTTGACGAGGAGCCGAATGATCCTCTGATTCTAGGACGTCCTTTCCTATGCACAGCTGGTGCGATTATAGACGTCCAGAATGGAGTGATCGATCTCCAGCTGGGAGACATGGTTATGACTTCTGAAAAAGCCCATGCTGGACGGACAAACCTTCGTTGTAGAAGGAGTAGACGATGTCTACGAGGAGGCAGCTGAAGAAATTCTCTGCCCAGATCCTCTCGAAGCCGCTCTCACCCTAGCTGAAAGGGAACACGGTTTCATGAATGAAGACGCTGACAGCCATGCCAAGATGCTAGATTCAAGCCGCAGAATTGAGCAAATGGTCGCCTACATGAGTCTGGACGAAGAGGAGAAACCGGCAGAAACAAATGGAGCACCCGCGCAGATTCCGCGAGCACCTGCTCCACCTCTCGATCCGATCGACAGCCCCTGGAGCGAGTTGAAGGCTCCTAAATTGGAACTTAAAACTCTTCCAGCTGGGCTCAGGTACGCATTTCTGGGAACAAACTCTACTTATCCTGTGATTATAAATGCCGACCTGAACAATGTAGAAGTAGCCTTGCTTTTATGTGAACTTAGGAAGTATAGAAAGGCTATAGGCTACTCGCTTGCTGACATTCCTGGCATCTCACCTGATCTTTGCATGCATAGGATACATCTAGAAGATGAATCGATGAGTTCTATAGAACATCAGAGGAGGTTAAACCCAAATCTAAAAGATGTTGTTAAGAAGGAGATAATGAAACTTCTAGAAGCTGGAGTAATTTATGCCATATCTGATAGCACTTGGGTTAGTCCTGTTCATGTAGTCCCTAAGAAGGGGGGAATCACTGTCATTAAAAACGATAGGGATGAGCTAATACCAACTAGGACAATAACCGGCCATAGGATGTGCATAGATTACCGCAAACTTAATGCTGCAACTCGCAAAGATCACTTCCCTCTCCCTTTTATTGATCAGATGCTTGAGAGACTCGCTAACCATCCATACTACTGCTTTTTAGATGGTTATTCAGGTTTCTTTCAGATACCCATTCACCCAGACGATCAGGAGAAGACGACATTTACATGCCCCTACGGCACGTTCGCTTACAGGCGCATGCCGTTTGGTTTGTGTAACGCCCCAGCTACCTTCCAACGATGCATGATGTCCATCTTCACGGACCTCATTGAAGACATTATGGAAGTATTCATGGACGATTTCTCGGTGTACGGGAACTCTTTCTCTGATTGTTTGTCTAATCTGTGCAGGGTACTCAAACGATGTGAGGAGAAACATCTGGTTCTTAATTGGGAGAAGTGCCACTTTATGGTCAGGAATGGGATTGTGCTGGGACATAGGATTTCAGAGGATGGGATCGAAGTAGACAAAGCCAAGATCGAAGTCATGATGAACTTGCAGCCGCCAACATCGGTTAAGGGGATCCGCAGTTTCCTAGGTCATGCTGGTTTCTACAGACGCTTCATCAAAGATTTCTCAAAAATCGCCAGACCTCTTACACGCCTACTTTGCAAAGAGGTGAAGTTCGAGTTCGATGATGCATGCCTTGAAGCTTTCCACACGATCAAGGGAGCTCTCATCAGCGCACCCATTGTGCAACCACCAGACTGGAGCCTTCCTTTTGAGGTGATGACTGACGCTAGTGATTACGCCGTTGGAGCGGTTCTCGGACAGAGAAAAGACAAGAAGCTTCATGTTATTTACTATGCCAGCCGCACTCTAGATGACGCGCAGTGCAAGTACGCCACAACTGAAAAGGAGCTTCTAGCGGTTGTCTTTGCTTTTGAGAAGTTCCGCTCCTATCTCGTTGGATCTAAAGTCATCGTGCACACTGACCACGCAGCTCTCAAGTATTTGCTGACCAAGAAGGATGCCAAGCCGCGACTGCTCAGATGGATCCTTCTTTTGCAGGAATTCGATCTCGAAATCAAGGACAAGAAGGGGATAGACAATGGAGCTGCCGACCATTTGTCTAGGATGAGAATTGATGTTGACACGCCTCTTGATGACAGTCTCCCGGAGGAGCAGATTTATTCCATCGGCGTTTTCCATAACAAGGAAGCACTTGTTCCCACCCAGCGAGCATCTGCTCAAGAAGAGCTCTGCGCACATGCTACACACACCGAGCGCTCTTCTACGCCTTGGTTTGCTGAGATAGCCAATTATCTGGCTGCTGATCAGGAACCGCGGAACTTCACAGGGTACAGGAGGAAGAAATTTCTCAAGGACATCCGCCATTACTTCTGGGATGAGCCTTACCTGTACAAGCACTGTCCAGATGGAGTTTTCCGAAGATGCGTTACTGAAGCAGAAATTCCGGACATATTGTTTCACTGCCATGGTTCTTCATACGCAGGTCACTTCGCCACTTTCAAGACAGTCTCCAAGGCGCTACAGGCAGGATACTGGTGGCCGACGATGTTCAGGGACGCGCAGCGATTTGTCTCGCGGTGCGATTCATGCCAGCGACAGGGGAACATTAGCAGACGCAACGAGATGCCACAGAACTTCATTCTTGAGGTTGAGGTATTTGATGTCTGGGGAATAGATTTTATGGGCCCATTTCCTTCCTCCTTTGGAAACGAGTACATACTCGTCGCAGTGGACTATGTGTCCAAATGGGTTGAAGCGATTGCAAGCCCCACTAACGACGCAAGGGTTGTCATTAAGATGTTCAAGTCCATCATCTTCCCCAGGTTTGGAGTTCCGCGAGTGGTTATCAGTGACGGAGGCTCTCACTTCATCAACAAGATCTTTGAATCTTTGCTGCGCAAGAATGGTGTTAAGCACAAAGTCGCCACTCCCTATCATCCGCAAACGAGTGGGCAGGTCGAAGTTTCCAATCGTGAAATCAAGAGCATCCTGCAGAAAACCGTGAGTACTACTCGTAAGGATTGGGCTTCTAAGTTGGACGACGCTCTATGGGCATACCGGACAGCTTACAAAACGCCATTAGGAACCACACCCTTCAACCTTGTTTATGGAAAAGCTTGCCATCTTCCTGTTGAATTGGAATTCAAAGCCGCCTGGGCAGTCAAGTTTCTCAACTACGACATTAAACCGGCTTCAGAGAGACGGATGATGCAGCTGCATGAGCTTCAGGAGATTAGGCATCTCGCCTATGAGAACTCCAAGATATACAAGGAGCGGACTAAGGCGTATCACGACAAGCGGATCTTAGCTCGCAACTTCGCCCCAGCCGACCAGGTCCTGCTCTTCAATTCTCGGTTGAAGCTTTTTCCTGGAAAGCTGCGCTCACGGTGGTCTGGACCATTCACCATCAAAGAAGTACGGCCGTATGGAGCAGTTGTTTTGATCAACGACAAAGGCGAAGAGTTTGTGGTTAATGGGCAGCGATTGAAACCCTATCTTGCCGACGCACAACTTGAGGAAGGGGAAGATTTTCCCCTGACTGAACCTCCACAAGCCTGATCAGCTCACCAAGTCAAGCTAACGACTTAAACCAAGCGCTGAGTGGGAGGCAACCCACCAAGTAAGTGTAAATATCTCTTTTATTTTCCCTTTGCTATTGATTTTTGGTTTTGTTTTTCTTTGTTTCAGACATAAAAAAAAAAAAAAAAAAAAAATTGTGGAAAAATCGGCGATTCGATCCGAGCACCTGCTCGATCTGAGGAGACTTCCGAGCACCTGCTCGTTCCAGGTAAGTCCTCCGAAACTTCAAAACAGATTTTCATCCCGCGTTTTTCCAAAAAAAAAAAAAAAAAAAAAAAAAAAAAAATTTATTCTTTTTCCTTTTCTTTTTCTTTCTCTTTCTTCTTCCTTCCTTCTCCCCCGATTTCTTCTTCTCCTTTCTCTTGCCGATTTCCAAAACCCACCAAAAACCAGATTTTTCAAATCTTTACGGATTTCAACGTTTTTTGGGTCGATTTCATACGCCTTCTCGCCCTCTTCTCGAATCCTCCATCGCTTTCCACAACCGAGCAAGGTACGTCTTCAAAACTCGATTTTTCAGTCCGCCATGGTTAAGGGAAGTCTCGAAATCTCTCTCTCTTTTGTGTCAACTGGTCTAGATTAGATTCTATCTCTGTCTATTTACCATGATTCAGCATGCTTGGCCACGATTTCGCACTTTCGACTTCACATGCAAAACCCCAAAAAGCTTGATGAGCCATTAATGGCGACTTGGAAACTGATATCGATTTAGGGATTTACACTAGCCTTCTCGGTTTGCTCATACTCAGTTATACCTTGGATAAGACTTGATGAATGTGGATTGCTTGGTTGTTGGTTTTCTATCGGCGATTTGCGATTTTTCTCCCCATGGGCTTATTCTCGTTCGATTTGTTTTGCGCAGGTACCAATGGCTCCGAAACAGAGTCGCAAGGGCAAGGAATCAGTTCCCTCACCGTGGTTGTACCCGTGGCCTCGTCCAGAAAACACGCCTTTCGCCCTGCCGGATGACAATTTGCCCATTCAATCTGACGAAGTATGGGATCAACGGGATGCCTCATACTACAATCAGATGCTGAAGCTCACTATTGCGCCGACGCGTTTTGTTTGCCGTGAGACATTGGAGATGCTTGGCCTGCACGACACCGTCACCAGGATACTCTCCAACGCCCAATGCCTTGCGTTCTCTTTTGAAGAGTCGATCCTTTATCCGGAGCTGGTCCGACAGTGTCTCGCCTCCGCGCGCATCATTCACCAGGATCCCGAGCACCGGACTCTAGCTGGTGCCACATTCATGTTCAAAGCCGGCGGACGAAGATTCGACATCCCCATGGTGAACTTCACCACTATGTACGGTTTCAGGCATGAAGTGGAGCGCCTCGACTTTCCTAAGAAGTTCAAGGAAGTCAAGACTTTCTGGGAGACAATCGGTCGTGGCACATACTGCTCCAACTCCGCCGCTCAGTCCAGCATCCGACATCCCGCTCTCCGAATCTGTGCCCGGATCTTCAGTAACATGGTGCTCAACCGCCCATCCGGAAACAAGGTACACACAGAAGAGATGATCTTGTTGTACCTTGGCTGCAGTGATGTTATCGTCGGCTCTCATGGCGTCAACTCCCTTCTATTTGGCGCACCACCACCGGAGGTTTACCGCTCCAATCTCGGCATGCACTTCGCCGAGTTGATTTGCAGCATCAAGGACCGCAAGACGAAGCAGACAGAGCGGATTGGCAGCCTTCTGACCGGACTTTTTGAGATCGCCCATGTCCAGCTCCCCTACTTTAGTTACGTGGAAGAGGGCGAGCGCATGGACATTAAGCACTTGCTCAACTCTCGCATTCTCTCTCTCTCCAGATCCGATCAGTATCTCTATCACTACACAGGTCTCAATGGTCTACCGCAGCACATCTACCTCCCGGACTCAGCAAAGACACAGCTTTACACCATTGAGGATATGCGCTTCATACATAGAGTCCTTCTCTTGGACGATGGCACGCACCCCTCCTTCTCTGCTCCGGATTTTGCCAGCTCTTCTCACGGCCCTACGCCTCACCTGGAGGACGATTTCATCCACAGTACTCCTCAGTCTCGTCGCCCCTCTACATCCGCTCCCACCGGCGAGTTCGACCTTCCTCCCATCTCCGACGAGGCAGATACCGCTGAGTACCGACGCTGGATGGTGGCTTCACAAAGGAAGAACAACAGCCTCATGCAGCGGATCCTAGAGCGCCTTTCCAGTGGCTGTTGCCACCATTCTGCAGCTGCTGCGACAAGCCTCTCTGAGCGCCATCCGAGACGCCGTCGACGCACCGGCAGAGCCAGGAGCGAGAGTCCCGAGGACCCACCTGTCGATTGACGCACCGTACCCATCTCTATCCCTTTGTCTTATCTTTTGCCTCTTTGCTTTCTTTGTTTTCTTTATTTTCTTTCGCTTGCTCCTCTAGTTTATTTTCACACCGAGACGGTGTGAAGTAAGTCTGGGGGAGGTTATTATCGAGTCTGCACTTTGCTTCCTGTTATTTTCTTTATTTTGAGTCAGTCTGTTATAAGGGTCAAATCACAACTTCTGGAGATTATGACCCAAATCTATGATGAGTTTTAACCATTTATGAGTATGACCTATTTTCTAGTGAACGTTGCTGCAGAATTTAGAGTACAGAGACGAGCCGACGCCTTCTCAACATTCGGATCCTTCCTCAGGCCAGAAAACTTCAGTCCCTTTAAGGTTTATTCGGATAGGCTTTAGACTCTATTTTATATGGACATAATCTGGACTTTAATTCTTCTTGTTATTGGCACTAGGATTAGAAAACGTGTTACATAATATATTCAGGACTTCTTATCCCTTTTGCCACTCTTGCTGATCCTGAATAGCTAGCTTTTAGTTAGTACCTCACCCTCACCCTAACCATCTTTTTATACCACATGCACTTGTATTTTTATTTCTCATCTATGCAGATATGTGCAAAAAGGTCGGGGAGGAAAGGACCGACACAGCTTCTAATTCACTTTCGCTGAAGAAGATGTCAGGAGAAAGCCGGAAAAAGATCACGAGCACATGCTCGCTACATTCGCTAATCTAGAGCACCTGCTCAGCGATGTCCAGAAGGGAAACAAGCCTAAAACGATCCGTTGGGGTATAAGGACGAAAAAGATAACTTCTAGCCAAAAGACACACACACAAGTAAAGCCCCCCTATCCATAAGGTAACTCTAAAAAAAAAAAAAAAAAAAAAAAAAAAAAAAAAAAAAAAAAAAAATCGAAAAAAAGAAAAACGAGCTAGTAGCTCAAAGATATGGGGTGGCGAGTTAGTAACTCAAGATGTGTGTCCCGAAGCGTGAATGAATCGCGAGAAAGCAAGGGAAGAAAAAGAGGAATGAAGATAAAATCGATTAAAGGAGGAGAGTGAATTAGAGGTTGTGGACATCAATGAGTCCATTCTCCCTTACCGTTTTGTGCGATATCCTGCACTCTCTTTAAACAAGGTAACCCTAAACACGCTTAAGCTCCACCGTTAAATATAAGCCTGATTCTTACCGAGCCTCGTTTTACTTAGCTAGTGTCTTTAGCAAGAAGCTCAAGCCACCTCTAATTGAATGTAGAGAGTCTATTGTCTTGAACTTAGATTTTTCTGGGATTGTGAGCCATATGGTTTGAGGTTGGTGAACTTTGTTGTTGAGGTTTTCGGTAAGGCAATGTATCTCTTGTTCTAAGGTATGTGGTCTAAAGAAACTGGTTTACTCTTGGTTTCTGAGATTTTGTGAGTCTCCACCGATTTCTCTAAGTCTTGATTTTAGTTTTGTTTGAGGACAAACAAAGATCTAAGTCTGGGGGAATTGATATGTTGGGATTTTTACCCCTTTCTAACCCCTTTTATCTAATTGTTTTCTAGAGTTTTTGAGTGTGTATTAGGAGTTTTAGGTAGCTTTGGAGCTGAAATTGGAGTTTGGAGCATTTGGAACCTTTGGAACAGAGAAGAATCAAATCTGAAGAAAAGAAGGAAAATCTTATGAAGAATCACCAACTCCATCGATGAGCACATGCTCGCAGATTTCGGCCACCAAGTGAGCACCTGCTCGCCGCAGAAGTGGACAAAAAGAAGGGTTTTACCCTAATGATTGCCGCCGACTTTTAAGAGGCCCAGCCCCCTTCCAGCCGCCTATGACACCTAATATAAATACTCTCCTTAGTTTTAGGTTTTAATATCTTTCATCTTATCTTTTTATCTACCTTTAGCTTTTGGAATTATTTTGTAAGGGAGAAGATCTCAAGCTACAATTTGGAGAAGATTTCTGAACCCTAGTACTTCTAATTTTTAATATCGATTTCATGCTTTTTTATCATCTGTTTTGTTTCTTTCATCTTTAATTATGTCTGAGTAGATCTATTAGTTAGGTTAAGGTTTTCAAAGGAATTATGAGCTAGGGTTAAACACAAATAGGAATCAAAATCGATGGTCTTCATCTGGTTGTTCTTAGTGCTTAAATCGATTTGGCCAATCTGTTTATGATCTTAGGTTTATCTAGACAGCGAGAGTTGCTAGGTTGCTAGAAGAGATCTAGATGAGCAATTTATTCATTACCTGCGAGAGTAGATGTATTGGAGAATTGTGAACAAATCAAACTTGATCATTAATGCTTATCTGCGATTCTGATACCAACGAGAGTTAGGATTTTTAGGTTGCTAGATAAAGTTATTAGTACCATGAGAGTGGATTAATATTATCTTGTGTTTTGAGTTCTAGACTTGTTCTTAATAAAAACTGAATAGTTGTTTGACCTTGCTCTGAATTTCCTGCGAATTGCCTTGACCTAACGCTTGCTTTAATATTTTTTGAACCGATTTATTTGCATAACTTGTTAGTCACGATTTCATCAACCCCATTATTGAATCTCTTAGCTCTTGATTTTAGCTTATTAATCCATAGTGTGAACTTGGTCTTCGTGGGATCGACCCCTAAGTACTACTCTGATTTGCTGTGCACTTGCAGTAGGAAAATAGGGTTAAAACTCGTACATCAATAATCTTTACGTATGAAAACAATTACTCAGTGTCAATCAAGTTAGTTTTTGACACCCAACTTTGTAATAAAAATAATCAAACAATTAAGTTATACTATTTAATGTTCACGATATTATTTATTGTTTGTATGTCATACATATAATGTCCACAGAAATATTTTCGATCAATTTCAAAAATAATCTGTGTTTGACATACTATGTAGACAAATTTTCTTAGATGAAAATAACTTATATGAAAATGAAAAATAACATATTGGTTTTTGCCTTGTTGAGGATTCACTCTGTTGGTTGATATGTATAGATTTTAGTGATTTTAATCTTCATTTGTAGATGCTTTTTATAGTTTTTGCTTGCATTTAGGCATTATTAGGTTGTACATTCTTGCATATGTCTCTATTAGTTCATGGAGTGGCTATCTAGTGGATTTGGAGGAGATAGAGTGGAGATAAGCCAAGAAAGATGAAGTTTTCAGCACATTGTTCCCACAGCGGGGTGATACACCGGGAGGAAATAGGTCGCTGTCACACACCGACGTGATACACCGAGAGAATTAAGTCGCTGCGTGTTTCGAAGGCTACAAGGTTCCGTCGGCATACACCGATGTGATGCACCGAGAGGAAATAGGTCGCTGTCACACACTGACGTGATACACCGGGAGGAAATAGATCGCTGTGTTGATACACCAACCAAATTTATGGTTTTTCTTATGTTCAACTATAAATAGACTTCTTAAGGGGAGAAAAAACGTGAAGCTACCTAAGCTTAGTTTTCTTGATATTTCTCTTTGTTCTTTGTCTAAACTCTTTGCAATCTTGATTTTATATAAGTATTGTTTATATTTCTTATTGTCTTCTCTTCTTCTAACATGAATCTCATTGGATTAGAGATAATCTCTTGGGTTTTCATGGCTATTAGTGAGTAAACATTTTTTGAGTTCATGGATTGAGTAGATTAAAGATGATTAGGAGGTGATTAGAGTTTGTTGGTGCTTATTTATTTGTTTCCTTCTCTTTAGGTTGATCTTAATGCTAAATTAGAGGCAAAATCTCTTTTCTAGAACTTAGGTTTTCTCTTGCACTAAAGGTGTTTGATACAATGTCTGAACCAAATCTTTAGAGAGCTTTGCATGCTTAGCCAATGAGAGTTGATGCTAGGCTGCTTAGTATGTTATTAGGACTGGATTTAACGCATGCTAGACTTGTGGTTTCCAATGAGAATTGATGTCATTACTTGTCTTGCATAGAGTCATTGTCATGAGAGTGGATTGATTTGCATAAGTGTTCTTAGGCTTAGGAAGGTTCTTCATTTTAGTATTTAGCATTCTCTAATCACCAATTGATCACCTAAATATCATTGACCTTGATCCATGAGCTTATTACTTCTTTATCATTTTCATTTGTTTCTTTTTCTTTTGTTTCTCTTAGGTTGTTAGTATATATTCACATCCTTATCATTGAGCTTAGATTAGATAGCTTCATATAATCTTGGTGTTGTTAATCTCTACCCCTTTGGATTGAATCTCAAATACTACAATGACATGAGTAGGTTTGAGTAATTGAAAGTGATTGCAAAATCCTACTATCAATTTGGCGCCGTTGCCATTGGGATTAGCCATTAGGATTTTGAATCTATTTGAGACTAAGTTTTCTTTTATTGTATTTTGTTACTAACTTTCTTTCAAGTGTTTGTTCTTCTTGCTAGGCACAATCACAAGGGAGAAAGCATGGCTTCAGATATGACTTCCATGTTGAAGGCTGTATTAGAAGCTCAAGAGAGAGAGAGATGGCTTGGAATCCCACTAGTCATCATGGTTTTGAAAGATCATCCACTTACCAAGGAGAACTCCTCAATGAGAACTTTTCTCAAGTGAACCAATATGGATATGGTGAGAGATGCCAATCTTGGAACATGGAGGATCACCATGTAGCAACATATCCTTCCCCAATCTCTATAGAAGAAGAGAATCACAACTTGTTGAAGTTGATTTTGGAAGGACAAGAGGAGTTGACCAAAAGTATGAGGCACCAATCTTGGGACATGAAAGATGCCCATGGAGAAGCTTATTCTTCCCCAATCTCAATAGAAGAAGAGAATCTCAACTTGCTGAAGTTGGTTTTGGAAGAGCAAGAACAGTTTAACAAGAGCTTGAGTATGTTTTCTACTGATGTGAGGGATTGGAATGAAGGCTCAAATGTTGTTTCACCAACACATGAAGAAGATGCTAAAATCAAGGATGAATTCCTACAAGAAGCTGAGAAGACTGTGGAAGAATTTGAATTGCTTCTTGGTTGCAAGGTTGATGAAAATATTGTGATAAGGTATGAAGATCCTTGTGAAGATGGTTTGGTGGCTGAATGCATGAACAATGCAAGGATGCACATGCAACTCATATTCCAGCAGGAAACAAAGGGTGCAACACCTAAGGAGAAAGAAGAGATTCACATTGAGGAAGCCACTAAAGAAGGTGAAACAGAAGCATCTCCAATGGTACAACCCTTTGACAAGCATCTTGGTATAGTCTCCACCTATGAAGTGAGCTTTGATGATCTATGGAAGGTACCATTTGAGGAGGTTAGGATGAAAGAGTTTAGGGGATGGTTCTATGATGAATATGATCCTGGTGATCCAAGGCCATGCCAAACTTCTCCCTCAAAAAGTGGAAGGAAAGTCAAGCTTATTGACTTTAAACAAGCTCACTTGGGAGGAAGTCCCATGAATATCTTTTTGTACATAGTTTTCAATTTTTTTTTATCTTCTTTTCAGTGCTGTTTTTATCTCTTCAGTCTTGTAGAGTTGGTCAATGCTGTAAACACCAAGTTTGGGGGAGCTTCCAAGTTCCACTCAACTCTCACTTGCCCTCTCCAGCTCAGTCCACTTCAGGTAACACTCCATCCCCTGCTTTTCATTTTGTTTTCTTTTGTGTTTAGGTCTTCTCTCTCAAGTCTACTCTCACACAAGGGACTGTATGAAGTAAGTTTGGGGGAGAGGCCTAGTATCTGACCATGTGTTTTCTTTTGGTTTCTTCATTGGGTCTCATTTGCATTGTACATAGTTAAGTTTGTTTAAGACCCCAAAAATTTGAAAAAAAAAGTTTTCAAAAATACAAAAAAATGCATTTAGATCATCATCTTTCTTTTGATTTTAGGATTGAGTCTAGTTTCATTCTAGGTTGCATTTGCATATGCATAGTGGATGATGATGAATTTGCCTTGTAGGAGTTCACATTGGAGATTGAGAATAATGCCCTTGTTAGTAGTTATAAGTTGCTTGGACTTGCTTTAAGAAAAAGGAAAATTCATTGCTAGATAAGCTTGCCTTGAAAACTCATATCATTGTGAACCTTGAATGATCTCCAAAGCATCCTTATGAACTAATTGGCATTAAATTGAATCTAATTTTCTTGCTAAGGGGCTTGAAATGCATTTTCTTGGATAAGGCTTGGGTTTTCTTTTCCATTTGCCACTCTTATGCTAACCCAAGCATTGCTCCTCTCCCTTGAACCATGAATCTCCTTTATAGACCATCATTAATTTGTTTGAGTGAGGCCTTTTCCTTGATAGCATTTACATGTGCAAAAACTTGAGAGTATTGGGGATGACAAAGGTTGTTCTTCATTTTGGCTAGCTATAGAACCTCATTAAGCTAGCAATTAGGTGAGAAGTGAGATGAGAAGGTGTTTAAGGTTATGTTATGTTGAGATTTGGGGAGTGAAATGAAGGGAAATGAATAAGTCTATGAAAGAAAAGAGAGTCTCTAGGGAATCATTCAAGAAAAGTGAGAAGAGTAAGCTCTAAATAAAAAAAATAAAAAAGAGATAGCCCCCTAAGTATTAAGAGTATCAAAGGAAGAAAGAAGCATAGAGGGGAATAAAAAAAAAGTCAAATGAAGAAAGAGCTAAGTGAAAAACATGATCAAAGTATTCCCTAGATGGCTAGCAAAGGAAATGGGACTTATTGGGTGAGAGATATTCTTTTTGGGAAGTTTGGGTTTGATTAGTGAAAGATTGATATGCTTCAAAAGAGTAGAAGATTTGGATCATTTCTAGGAATGGGTAGAGCAATGAGGATCAACCTTTGTATGCATAAGTTGTTCCCTTTCTTAGATAGATTTTGTGCAATGTCAAATTCTCCTTGTTTTGAGAGTTAGCCACCCAAAAGAGAAATTCTCAAGCCACCAAAAAAAAGCCTTAACCCAAACCAAAGGAGAATGATTGACACTCCCTTAGCAAGACTGCACTTAAACACTTTAATGAATGTAAAAGGTTGCTTTGGCTTGATTGCATGAGTTCCATTTGATATGTCTAGTTCATGCAATTTATAACTACTTGGAAGGACCTTAGGCTGAATCTCTTGTGTGAATTTTGTGGTTCTGAATCCACACCTTCAAATCTCTCTCTCATTCTTTTCTTTAGCTTTGCTTGAGGGCAAGCAAAGGATAAGTTTGGGGGAGTTGATATGTATAGATTTTAGTGATTTTAATCTTCATTTGTAGATGCTTTTTATAGTTTTTGCTTGCATTTAGGCATTATTAGGTTGTACATTCTTGCTAATGTCTCTATTAGTTCATGGAGTGGCTATCTAGTGGATTTGGAGGAGATAGAGTGGAGATAAGCCAAGAAAGATGAAGTTTTCAGCACATTGTTCCCACAGCGGGGTGATACACTGGGAGGAAATAGGTCGCTGTCACACACCGACGTGATACACGGAGAGAATCAAGTCGCTGCGTGTTTCGAAGGCTACAAGGTTCCGTCGGCATACACCGATGTGATGCACCGAGAGGAAATAGGTCGCTGTCACACACCGACGTGATACACCGGGAGGAAATAGATCGCTGTGTTGATACACCAACCAAATTTAGGGTTTTTCTTATGTTCAACTATAAATAGACTTCTTAAGGGGAGAAAAAACGTGAAGCTACCTAAGCTTAGTTTTCTTGATATTTCTCTTTGTTCTTTGTCTAAACTCTTTGCAATCTTGATTTTATATAAGTATTGTTTATATTTCTTATTGTCTTCTCTTCTTCTAACATGAATCTCCTTGGATTAGAGATAATCTCTTGGGTTTTCATGGCTATTAGTGAGTAAACCTTTTTTGAGTTCATGGATTGGGTAGATTAAAGGTGATTAGGAGGTGATTAGAGTTTGTTGGTGCTTATTTATTTGTTTCCTTTTCTTTAGGTTGATCTTAATGCTAGATTAGAGGCAAAATCTCTTTTCTAGAACTTAGGTTTTCTCTTGCACTAAAGGTGTTTGATGAAATGTCTGAACCAAATCTTTAGAGAGCTTTGCATGCTTAGCCAATGAGAGTTGATGCTAGCCTGCTTAGTATGTTATTAGGACTGGATTTAATGCATGCTAGACTTGTGGTTTCCAATGAGAATTGATGTCATTACTTGTCTTGCATAGAGTCATTGCCATGAGAGTGGATTGATTTGCATAAGTGTTCTTAGGCTTAGGAAGGTTCTTCATTTTAGTATTTAACATTCTCTAATCACCAATTGATCACCTAAATATCATTGACCTTGATCCATGAGCTTATTACTTCTTTATCATTTTCATTTGTTTCTTTTTCTTTTGTTTCACTTAGGTTGTTAGTATATATTCATATCCTTATCATTGAGCTTAGATTAGATAGCTTCATATAATCTTGGTGTTGTTAATCTCTACCCCTTTGGATTGAATCTCAAATACTACAATAACATGAGTAGGTTTGAGTAATTGAAAGTGATTGTAAAATCCTACTATCATTGGTCCACCCAAGAAACAAATCCTTTCGAATATGGAATTATCCTACGGTTCTGCCTAGTCATTCGTAAGCCTTAAACGACAGAATTACACGAGATTTTATGGATTTTAGGAATTAGTTTGAGTTTTGATTTAAAATGACTTTTGTCAAAGAAAAAAACAGGAAAGGAATTTTGTACTACTAATATAACTAACTAAAGGAATAAAAAAGAGGATTAAAAGTGCATGGAAGGACGCTGATGGCTCTTTTTTTTACGTCCGCTTATGACTTTTCTCATTGGACATGTAATTTAATGTGCATAGCATGCCAAAAACGTTTGTACAAAGATAAATTAAATTATCGTGTAGATCATGAAAACACTGGATTAAATATATAAAAGCCGCCAAGAAAAGATTGTTAATATTCAATAAAGAAAAATATTATTATTTTTTGTTTGTTCAAGATATACATTATGGTCAAAGTGACTTTGACGAAAAATAGATTTTGGTTTGATTAATTTTTTTTTTAAATTTCAGGAGTAGATCCTAAACCACCACAGTTCAGACTAATTTTCTGGGCCCAATCAGCCTGTAGACCAGCTTCACTTGGGAAGGTTTTCTCTGAGCCAAAAGTTCAGTGCCCGCATTAGATTTTCTGCGTGGAGGGAGAATCGAAACTCGAATATTGGTTGTCACCACAGACCTGTCTTTTACCACTTGAACTACCTTGTCCGGACTATTGGTTTGATTAATTGAAGACAACCACACAAAAATATACACGCTACATACAATTATGACTAGCTAAACTGTTTCTAGGAAAGTAGAAAATAGCCTAATGGTATTTAACTTGTTATTGCTTACGGTAGAGTATCGAGGGTCGGGGCCCGATGCCCTAGACATACCCACATATTGGCTGTAGTTTGTTTTTACGATTTTGCAATAAACTAGTTTCTAGGGAATTCTATCAACTCAAAAACAATCCGAATTAATCTGCCCCCGTAGAAAGCTGAACCGAACAAATCGTTTTTTATAGTTCATTTTATCTGCAAATGGTTCATTTCATAATCTAGTACCAGTATTGATTTTTGTCTTTTTCTGATTTATTACCAATAATTAATATAAACAAAACCAAGATCATATGCAAGCCTGCGCATTGTTTACATTCAAACAAATTTGGTTTGCTAGGCTCAGAAATCTACGCTAAATATGAACAAACATGTCCTTGATTAAGGAGTTAATATATATATGACGCTTTCCGCAATGGTAGTTACTATTATTTTGGTTTTCCATATTCAGATGAACATGACGATGATAACAAATTATCAATAATAATGACGAATAGGTGGTGGAAATTGTAGTGGTGGCGATGAATAATGATGATTATGATGCCACATCAACAGTTCAAATATATTACATAAATGGAAAGAAAACAATAAAATCAACTTGGGAGTTAATGATCTAAAGTCATAGTATATTTTGGCCAATGAAACTATATAGGGGAGAAAACAAAACAGAAAAGTCAGATCAAAGACAATTATTGGTTACACCTTTTTATCATCTACTGAAGAGTGATTATGAAAATGCAGCTTCAATAATATAGCGCTGATCATTTAAATACTGTTTGTGTAGTGGACATTTGCTTTGTAATGGGCATTGAGTCGTATCTTCTTCATATTAACTTCTTATAGACTAACTCCTCCCAACCTCATTCGACCATATGTTCTACGTTTTTTGAAATAATCATTTCGTTTGCCTTTATTCCTGCATGAAGCTGGTGGCTCTACTTTATTTGTTCAAACAATTCTATATTTTCGAAATCCTAAAAAAATCGATAGCCACTAGTGGTTGGAATCGTATCAATTCTATATAAGTACTTTATTAAAACTTATCATATATATGAGTCTAATTAATTTAAACAAGAAACTTTTTTGGAAATATCTAATTTATGTGGTTCACGTACGCCTAGTTACTAACAAATATCTTAATGGAAATTTTCTGCAAATTTGCTATAAAAAAAGTGTCGTTGCTAATATTTTGCTACGACTAATGTTTCGTTGCAACCTGAATCTGATGTATATTCATCACAAATTTGAGAAATGAAACTGTGGAATACAGTGTTAATCGATGATTTTTGTTCCTTTGATAATGTTGCAAAATATTGTGACGATTGGCCACCAATATCAATACCATCGTAACACACATAGGACATCTGACAAACGGATTTGGATATAACCCAACATATGTATTACACATAACCAATATATTTATCAGTCTTAACCATGTTAGAGCTACTACAAAATTGTATTTTCTGAAAATTGAACAAAGCATGATAAAAGAATGCTAATTATTATACTACCATAACAAATCCTAATTAAATTATATATGGTGAAAGTTAATGGTTGATATTTCCCTTTTAAACCTACTTTCTCACCCGTCAAATATGGTCCAACAGAGATTGTAAAAGCATCTATTTATCTATGTCTATAAATTAGTTGTTTTATACAAAAGAGATATGATTTGAGAAAAGAAAAGAAACAATAAGTTAAATCCTCCACTGATCTCTCTTCACTGTGGTGATTATGCCTCTTATTTGCCCTTTTGATCTTCTCTTACTAAATCTTAATTTCAATGCTCCCCACTTGGTTTCCTGAGGTCGATATTCTTTCGTCTTCCCACCCCATTTGCTTTAGTTCATAATTATATTTGTTATAATATTGAATTGTATTTGTAGCTAAATGCGAGTATATATATTTGTTTTCTTATCATCTTGCATGTGCATTTTACCATTTGCTTTAAGAAAACGGCCAAAATTTTTTTTGAAAACATTTTGACAATATGGCTTTTGCCAAATTTTCGGCGATTTATGGAATATGAAGGAACAGATATAGAGACGACATACAGTTACGGAAGGAGACCAGAGAAAACAAGCCAACGACATATATAGTCTGATGCAGTTTCGTATCCCTCTGGTTCTTCAAAGTTGTCTTATCACTAACTTGAGGATTATCTATGGTAGAAAGATCGTTGCTTGGTGCAATCAGTGTTTTAGGTTTATGTCTCTAAAACATGTTACATGCGTTAATTTTGCATAATTCTTAAGATTTTAATGTAGGCCACCAAAAAACATTCGGATTTATATATCATTACGATTTGGAGACCATATAATAAACACACATTTGTTTGGTTGGGTGACATGGCTATCTGCAACAACATAATCCATCAAAACTTCTTTAAAAATTTAAAAGGCTTCAGCTCCGGGGATTGTTTAATTTCTCCTTATGGTTAAGTGTTTGTCTATGTATAGTCAATGTTCTGTATGATTGTTTCTTCCTTGCTCTTTGTTTTTTCTTTTTTTGAGAAACTCACTGCTCTTTGTTCTTATGGTATAAAGACGAATATGAACATGTCACCTTAGATAACGGCCTAACAATCGTTACCTTAGATATCTCAAAAAGCAGCTAGCTTTTGTGGATGGTAGCAAAAAAACTAATCAGATTATTTTAATATTGAAGTCATGTGTCTAACTTGGATATAGAATTGGCTTCACTCTTGGGCTTCAATGTTGGATTTTTTTATCTTTGGACGACAACTTAACTAAGTTAATTATTTGGGTCTACTGGATTCTTGCTTGGCACAATCTTTCTTTTTCTCTTTAATAATGGATTGAATGTTGAAGATTGCCCCCATTTTTCGGCCTCCTTATTCTTTCCTTTTTGACAGATCTGCTAAATTGTTAGACAAAAAGATCGTTACAATTGCATTCATAGGAAACTGAAATACAGTCTCCGTATACCTAGTTTCAAAGTGACATGAAAAAGTACACGATTTTGTTTGGTCGTTAGGATAATACTGAAGACAAGATAGTGACTAAATTTTCATGTTGTCTAAGCCTTCATATCGGTTTTACTGAAGTGTTTTGAGTTTGTTCTTCATCTGGCTTAGATTCAAATCGCTGTTTGCAATTTCAGGTGTGATGTTCAAAGCTTGGAACAAACGTTGTATCTCACAATGGTTTATAACTTGTAAATTTGTTTGAAATCAAGAAATGGTTTGAGTTCGACATCCTCAAAAGGGGCATTGCATTTAGAGAAGGTATTTACTACTATTAGCTTAATTTTAGTTTTTTTTTTTTGTTTTTGTTTTTGGACGTCTACAATACATGGACCTTGGCTCTCTATGATTATCAATTTATTGCATTGGTTGTAATAGAATGTTATGTTTGTGTGTTTTTTTTCTTTCGGAAATACAGTGTACACTACAATCAGGCCTCTCTGTCCACAATAAATTATTGATTTGCTTACAACACACGTATCACGTATGCAATGAATTTAAACACATACCTTACATATATCCACACACATTTATTTTAACTACAAATATTGTGTAATTAGTAATGTTCGGGATTTTGACTCAAGTCAAGACTAATCACGTGGCATGTAATGTAACTGTACGTAGTAAATAAAGCATACTTGTCTTTGAAAGTCGATAACTAGTAGATGTTGACAAGACGATAAACACAAAACAATTATTTTCCTCAAAATTATTAGTAACACGTTGAAAGATCATACAGATCCAAAGAGACTTATCACAAAGAAAAAAGAAGAAACTAATGGCGACCATGATGATGATAATATACCTATATTGTTATTGTACTCACATCTGGATCCATTTAGCAAGCTGGGTCGGGTTAACCACACCGGGGACGTGTGTCCCGTCTGTCTTGAACACACTCGCCACGTCAGAGTAGTTCCGGTGAGCCTTCTTCGTCTTCACTTCCCTGTGTTGCGGCGACGGCGAGTCCAGCGGCCCAACTTCGGCCCATCCAGGGTATAGCTTCCGGCCCAACATCGTCCCGCACGTGAGGAACTCGTGAGCCATGTACCCGGCCAAGAGCCAGTTCGATGTAGCCGGAGCGGCGCTTGGATCATCACTCTCCGTCGTCTCCTTGCGTTTCCTCGACGCGCCAGGGGGTTGAAACGTACGCGCGTGTTGGTTTTGACTCATTTGTTTGCGTTTGTATTTGGATTATGCCACGTGGTTTGTTGGGTCAGGGTTATAACGGTCAATGTTTAAAAGAGGGGTGGAAATGTAAATTCAGTTTTCTCCATCTGAGGCGAAAAGCGTCAAACGCATGACTGTCGAGGAAAATAAGTGGATACGGACAAAAAAAAAAGTTTTTTTAAAGATGAAGATAAATTAAAGAGAATATATTTTTAGAAAAAAAGGCTAAAAAGCGATCGGAATTTGCTGGAGAAGATGAATCTGAAGGTATCGGTGACGGCATATACGCGGCGCCGTAGAAGATCGGTGAAGAACTAGCGGCCGAAGATCGAGAAGAAAAGGCAGGTGGAGATCGGTGAGTAGATGTCGCCGCCGTAGATCGGCGGAGGAGTTAAAAAAGCGGAAAACAGAGAGGAAAGGAGATAAAAGAGAGAGAGATAGAGAGATGAAGAGGGGAGAGAAAAACTTCTTCTTAATATTCGATTGGATAAATAAAAATTATCTCAAAAGCCTTAAGTGGGCCTCAAACTAATATATATTGGGCTTTTTTAAGAAATCGTTTGGTCCGTTGAAGAAGCCCAAAGGCTTTGTGGTCCCTTAACTAGGATTCGTATTGTCAATATATCAATATACGTTTGTTTTTGGTCCAGTTAATAAATTATTATTTTCTTTCTACAAACTTGAATAAGCCTAAAACAATCACACATAAAATCATAAATCTAAGTCTCTTCTCTTTTGAAAATTTTGATCCAGAGGCAGAGATAAATAGACCATATATGGAATTGTTATATTATATAGATGAGGATGGAGAAAGTTGGGATTCTAGATGCCTAGCGAAAGAATGTGAGATTGTCTTGCATTGTGCATATGATTGGAGCATTAGTGATAGAGATATCGATCGGCTGTTGAGAAATTATGTTAGTGATTACTTCAATAATCAAAGTAGTGCTTCAACGTTACATAATGTTTGTTTGGTATTGGATTATCCGAAGGAAAAAAAAAAAAACAGGAACCATTGTAAAAGTAATATTGTTTGTCTTTTTTTTTTAGCAAAGTATATTGTTTGTCATGCAAACTTGTACGTGTTTAGAGTTTCATCGAATGTGTGATAAGCAAGCACGGACTGAGGTTATTTACCAAAATAAATGAATAATAGATCTAATAATTTGCTAGTGACCAAAAGTGTTAACAAACACCCATTCTTTTGTAAAGATGAGGATCCTTCTTTTATAAAGGAAAAAAACTTGTCTAAATACCCTTCATCATGCATGGCAACCTTTGTCATATCTAAATTTGATGGAAAATTTATATAAGTGGTTTATGGACCTCTATCACAGTTTCAGAAATGTATCAAGTAGCCACATCATTCGTAGAAAATAATACTCCACATTAATTATTACGTCGTGTGTCGACGAAACAAATCGGGATGTGACTTGTTCATGTTGATCAGACTTAGACCAATCCCTTTCAATTTTTGCCTCCTATTAATTACACCCAAAGTCCAAACGCTTACTTCAACTTTTTTTCTTCTGAGTACCGTCATATAATTGCATTCGGTTGTCTTTTTGGCCCTCTTCATTTAATTGCATTTGGTCGACCCTACCAAGTTTGAAATACTTTTATTATAATTTTTTCAAAAATAATTACTACTATAAGAAGAACTCTTTAACAGATAATTTTATTTATTCCACCAATATTAAAAATAGCTGAAATTGACCTACATTACACTCTGATTCACCAAGTTATATAATAGCTGAAATTTATTTGTATTACACCTTGACGAATGGTTTTATTTGCACCATTTTGTATTTTTTTATAAGATTGTATCAATTTAATTTCATAAATTCTATTCTCCCAAACTAAAGCTTCATACCTCTTACTATAATATTAATAAACTTTTTAATCAATCACTGGATTAAAGAGCTTCTGCACCAATCTCGTTTTTTTAAACAGAACAATATATGTTGCAAGTAATTTAATATTTTGAACTGAAGCTTTGTTCTCTAAGAGATGCTTCGTACAACGATAGAGATGCTCTTACTTCAAAATCATAAAGCTTACAATTAAGACAGTAATTATTAAAGGGTTTTCTGCAAAAAAACCCTCGACTCGGTTTTGTTTTGCAATTTTAACCTTGACTCGGTGAAATTGCAAATCAAACCTACGAACTCACAGTCAAACCGCAATATAACCCTTCCCTATATCGATGACGTGGCAATGATCGCTCTCCCTTGAAAATAAAACGCACCGTTTGGATTTGAGGAAAATGACAAGTAGTTTGTAAATCAGTATGCTGTTTTTAACCCATAAAAACGCTCCAACCCTAAATCGAATTGGGGGAAATCATTTAGGGTTTAGGATAAAATTTTCTCTTCTCTTCAATTTGAGAAACGAATTGAAATGGGTTAGTGTTGGGAAGGTTGTCTTGAGGTCAATTTCGTATTGATATTGAGATAGTCTTGTGATTACGATTTCGAGGTTAGAGAGAGCAAAGAAAAACGAAGGAGAACGAAGGAGAAAGGAGAAGAACGAAGGAGAACGTAGAAGAAACGAAGAAGAAGAAGAAGTACGAAGGAGAACAAACACAGCAAAGGAAGGAGAATGTCGATGAGGTATGTATATTGATATTTGTTAATTTTGTTAACTTTTTCAATTAAAAAAAAAAATTGTGGTTGACTGAATTCTTCGTCAGTGAAAAAATCCATCCCTCTGTTTGATTACTCTTTTTGTTTTGTTTAAGGGTTTTTCTAGGTTAGAAAGTGCAGGTATTTATCAGTAATTTACTAAAGAGATGGATTTTTGTGTGGGCATGGTGGCTTTTATTAGTATGTGCTTTGTGGTTGAGACAGTTGTGGCTCGTGTTGTTGAGCCTTTCTGGGGTTCAGTTTGTCCTCTTCTTTTTTTGTTTGAACATCTGTGTTTGGTTCCCATCTTGTTTTATTATAATTCTTAGTTGGAAAAAAAAAATTTGTTTTTTTATTAGACTGTTGTAGCGTTTGTTTACATTGCTTTTCCCATTATAGTTGACTATGTTTTTGCCTTTTTCATGAGCAAATGGCTTCCGTTTTTGTAACTATAGCAGATTAAATTTGTGCTTATTGTAATATAATGTGTCTGAAAATGGCTGGGATTATTACATTTGCAACGTCTTTGCTAACATCTTCATCTTAGAAAGTGGCTATAGTGGATTCAATAATTTATGTACTTTTTTGCAGTTTCGATTTGTTCATCTATGTTGGTGGGTACTGGTCTTCAGATGATTTATATCATGGTGGTGATGCACATGTAGTTGGGAAAATATTGGGTGAATCGTTTAAGCTCAGCACTGTTATGATGTACGTGAGAGAGTTATATGGGTATGATGATAACATGTGTAAAGTATCATGGTTTCCACCGGAAACGCCTAACACAAAAGAAGACATTGAGGATGACGAGATGTTAAGAAAAGTGGTGCACTATTCAGTTGGATCAGGAGCTATGACATTGTATGTTGTTCGAGAAGATGATCCGTATCTTGGTAGGCGTATAGATACTGATCTTGGGTACCTGTCAGATGGCACTTCTGATGGTGAAAGTAGTAGTTCAGAGTCTGATGATGCAGATGGTGGTATTGAGAGTGAAGCTAGTGATGGCGATGATGAGCAGCATGATAGCAGTAGCAGTGAAAGTGATGTGGCCCAACCTGAGATAGATGAGAGTAAGTATCGGAAGTTTAGGTTGGGGCAAGAGTACAGGACAATAGAATCTTTCAAGAGTGCTATTATGCGATATGCAGTGAAGAGGAAGAGAGACATTAAATTTGAGAAGTCTGATAGCAAGCGTGTAGTTGCTATATGTTCAGATAAGAGGTGTCCTTGGAGGCTTTCTGGAACAATCAATAGCAGTAGTAGTAGAGTGGTTGTTCGAGCCTTCAATGATGTGCATGATTGCACATGGCAAGGCAAAGTCTCACTTCTTACCAATGCTCGTATTGCTGAAATATACATTGAGGAATTCAGGATCAATCCGGACTTCTCGTCAAGGCAATTGATGAAGAAGCTTATGAAACGGAACATACACGTAGCAGAAACAATCTGTGAGAGGACTCGACTCAGGTGTCTTCAAACATTTGATGATGAGCAAGCAGAGTCATTTGCAAGGCTGTTTGATTATGTTGCTGAGTTGAAGAAGACTAATCCCGGATCCACTGTTGAATGTGAGGTAAGGCAATCAAAATTCTATAGATTTTATGTTTGTTTTCATGGTCTCAAAGATGGGTGGAAGGCAGCATGTAGGAGGATTGTTCATATTGATGGAACATTTCTGAAGTGGAGGATGACTGGTATGTTGTTAGTGGCTTGTGGAAGAGATCCTAATGATCAGATGTTTCCCATAGCTTGGGGTATTGTTGATGTTGAGAATAAGCCGAATTGGGAGTGGTTTTTTCAACATTTGAGTGAAGACTTGGATCTCGGAACTGGGAATGGGTTGACTATAGCTAGTGACCAGTGTAAAGGATTGATCGCAGCTGTGAAAGATGTGCTCCCATATGCAGAACATAGGTTATGTGCACGACATGTTTATGCCAATTGGAAAAAGAAGCATTCAGGAGCAGATTTTGAAGACTTGTTTTGGGGTGCTGCAGATTCATATTATCCAGCTGCATTTAATAGGAAGATGGAAGAGCTACAGAAACTGTGTATGACTGCATACAATGACCTGAAGCTATCTATATCTATTTTCTGTCCTTGGTCTAGGTATGTAGAATTTACTTTTCAAAAAATCTTATTATTTTGGTCATTATTAACCTAGTATCTAATTGTGTGAAGCCTTATTGTGTTGTCCAGGGCATTTTTTAGTGAGTACTCGAAGTGTGATGCCGTTGAAAACAATCTAGGAGAGTCGTTTAATGCAGCAATTCGCATTGCAAGAACCAAACCAGTAGTTGAGATGCTTGAAGAGATTAGGAGAAGCGTAATGACTAGCAATGACAAGAAGCGGTCTGAGGCAGAGAAATGTAAAGGGGGTTATACTCCTAGGTCGAGGGCATTGTTAGACCAACAGATTCACAGAACAAAGGATTGTAGCCCCTTAAGTTGTGGTTTGGGAGATTATGAGGTTGGCTACTTTAATGACAGGTTTGTGGTGAAGATGAGAGGTGAAGTCAGCTGTAGTTGTAGGATGTATAAAATAAGTGGTATTCCTTGCTGCCATATACTTTCTGCACTGCGGCTAGAGAAGAATGCTAACCAAGACCCAAAGAGTTTGATTTCCTCTTGGTTCACCGTGGAGAAGCTAAGAAGATGTTATGCTGAAGGGTTGAGACCTGTGGGAGGCATGAACATGTGGGAGAGGACTACAACGGTGAGAGTAAACCCACCTCCTTATAAGAAACCTCCTGGGAGACCTCCGGGAAAGAAAAGAAAGAGAGAAAAAGGTGAACCAAGACCAGGAAAAGTTGCCAAAAGAGGAACCAAAATCGTAATCATCTATTACTTTATCTTTTTTTTTTATAGACATATTACTTCATAAAACTGATTTTCTGTTTGTTATTTATCCAGCATTGTAGCCTCTGTGGACAAGAAGGACACAACAAGCTTTATTGCAAGAATATACCTATTATCAAGCCGCCAAAGAATCCACCAGGTAGGCCACGAAAAACACCTCTTCCTCCCGCGTCAGCTTCTGAACTGGTGACACTAAGTCAACCAATGGAAGATATTCCAAGCCTTTCATCTGCGCTACCAAAGAAAGGTCGGGGAAGACCTCGTAAAAGTCAATTTGAAGGTGGTTCATCCTCTCAACCGAATCCTATCTCTCGAGAAGAACGGATTTATGATACAGGACCAACACATATGCCAAGGGTAAGTTATATACATAAACTGTTTATTTCTATAAAATGCTTCAAAATTTATATGCTAATCTGATAAGTGGTGGTTGCAGGAAGGACATGGTATCTTTACAAGCATGTTTACTGGTGATGACTACGTTCAGGTTGGACGGTCAGTCACTGACACAAGCAACAATACAGTCTTTCCAAGTAGCTTGTACGGAGCTAGAGAACGCAAGAAACTGAAGGTATCCCGGGGACGTCCTTCTGGTGTGTGAGATTGTATGGTTATGTTTTGCTGTCAACAAGAAACTTGGTTTTGTTGTCTATTTTAATTATTGTAACGGTTGTAAACTTGGTTTTCTTTTGGTAGCTGTCAACAAGAAACTTGGTCTTGTTGTCTCTATTTCAGTTATTGTGTTGGTCTTAAACTTGCTCTGTTTTGGTAGCTGTCGACAATAAACATGGTCTTGTTGTCTCTATTTCACTTATTGTGTTGTGGGTTTATGTATGGGTACGAAACTTTTTATGTTTGAAAATATCTTTTGTTATGTTTATATTTCTCATGAACTAAGATTCTCATGAAATATTACAACATAATTAGAAGATTCTTTATTTTGACCAAAAAAATAAAAATTAGAAGATTCTTTACAACAGAGAAAACTAAACGTTGCGTTTGAAAAGTCACAGATACAAACTTTTTTTTTAAAAAAAAAAGAAAATGTAAAATTCTAAAATATACAAACTTCATGCCGTTTTTACTCAAACTCAAACGTTGCGTTTTATGCTGTGAGTGTATTTTGAAAGGAGAGTGATCATTGCCACGTCATCGATATAGGGAAGGGTTATATTGCGGTTTGACTGTGAGTTCGTAGGTTTGATTTGCAATTTTACCGAGTCAAGGTTAAAATTGCAAAACAAAACCGAGTCGAGGGTTTTTTTGCAGAAAACCCATTATTAAACGAATAAACTACACATTTCACCACAGGATAAAAAAGAAAAGAGAGAGTAAGGAGAAAGCCAAAAATGAGTTAAAAAGTTTGTCGGACCGAAGAGAGCCACTTAACAAACATGTTCCGGGAATGACATGTAGCGATTTCTAATTAAAGGTAGAGTAAACAGTTGTAGGGAGTTGTATTCAACTAAGCATTTGAGGTGATTTGTGTTTAGAATCATAAATTCACTGTTATTCAAACATGAAATTTAAAAATCATTTAAAAATCCAGTGTTATTGAACCTGTGATTTTAAAGTGTACCATCAAATCCACTGTTATTGAAAATGTTTTAAGTGATGAATTTCAGGAGATTTGCTGGAATTTAAAAGTGTTTTAGTGCGATTGCTTAGTTAAAAATATTAAAATCCAAATTTTATGGTTTTAGATAGGATTGTAGGGTTTTTTTTAATTAAAATCATTTCAACTTTTCTAATTCACCCAAAATCATTTCAAAACTCAAATCATCTCAAATCTCTTCAAATACAAGATTTAATACACCCCTGCTAGTGTAATATAGTATTTATTGAATGTTTTGCGTTTAGGACGTAATAGGTTGGAAAATAAATGACGGCATTTTTGTTCAACCGCAATAAATTCTTCATCTAACTCGCACATGGTTTGGTATGGAAGCTACAATGGTTATCTATTTTAAAATTAATAAATGTGGATTTACATGAGTTTGATTATTAGAAGATATCCGCGATAAAAAAAAAACTACTGACGACGATGTTTACATCAGAAAAAAATTACCGCTGACCTTAAATTCAGAACAGACGCACGTAAATTTATTAAACTACAATAACTTGGTCAGGACTTAATTATCATTAGAGATTAGATTTTATTGTTTATTCGTTCATACGATTGAGTTAAATTTAAGATTCCAACATAACAATTTCTACACTTAAAAAAAAATTCTGTAATAGAAAAAAAAGAATTTTCAAAAGTGCCAATAAGTTTTTTTTTTCCACCAAATGTAACGAAGTTCTCCTTGCGTATATATGTAGGTACAGTTAAACGTGATTGATTTATTTTAGTAGTGCAATTGACTCTTGATGAGTAGTCGACGGTTTAATATCTCATACCCAACAAAAGGTTAATTAATAAGAAAAATATATCTATAACTACGTTTTCGATCGACAAGGTACATATACGTCGGAACAAGCAAGAAGCATACTTTTTTTTGCTGTCATTAGTGATAAGAAAATTTCGTAACTCAACTCAACTGAATTATGATAATTGTTACATAACATTTGGCGCTATTATTTGTAAAGTACTCAACTATTTCAAAACATCACTAATCCATTAGCGCTCCCGTAAAATTTCCAAATATGTCTTATGTAGTATTACTTAATGAAGTAACTATCATCCCATGTAGCGCATCGTATGAATTCTATTAGACTTATTCTTTTTTAATGTCTATTGGACTTATTTATCAACTGCAAAATGATCAGTACTTGATCTACTTAGACTAAACAATTAACTTACAGAGTTAAGTGGGACACTTGAAAATAAATTACGTGGAACTGTTATTTAAAAAAGAGTATGGATTTTTAATTACAAACAAAAAGAAACTGACGTACGTAGTAACTTATGCATTGTTCATTTGACACAAAAATAGGTAGAATTAATTAATTGTTACGAGATCGAGAAACCGTTATGTCAGAAAGTATAGGTAACTTGGGTGAAACGGTAAAGTCTAGTTGGTAGATTTGAGTAAAATATTAAATTCCTTTTCTACGGTATAATGGAGGAGACGGTATATATATATGTATTCATATATATAAAGATTTGTTACAAGAAAACATGTGGAGAGGAAATCGCAAAAGGATTTAGGAATTGAATGCAGTGAGTAGTAGAGTAGTAGTTAGTGGTTGAAGTAAGTTAATGCAAAGATTAAAGTAGAAAATTAAGTGTTGCTATATAATAGACCATAATGCGGATAGGTTTTGATCATCGGGCAGTGAGCACTGCACAGAACAAACATACTCAAAAGTAGGAAGACATGGGGCGTCTCATTAATGGAGCTACTCTCTTGGCTCTGTTATGTTTCCATGTTTTTGTTGTCAATGTTGCAGCGAGAAATGGTGTGAGCTCTAGCAGAGATGAGGAGGAGAAAACGTTGATTGGAGGCGGCAAGGGTGGTGGCTTTGGCGGCGGATTTGGAGGAGGAGCCGGTGGTGGAATTGGAGGAGGCGGTGGTGCTGGTGGAGGCGGAGGTTTTGGTGGTGGACATGGCGGAGGTGTCGGAGTCGGTGGTGGCTTTGGTAAGGGTGGTGGAGTTGGCGGTGGTTTCGGAGGTGGAGGTGGACACGGTGGAGGAGTTGGTGGTGGTGTTGGAGCCGGAGGTGGTTTTGGAAAAGGCGGAGGCATCGGTGGAGGAATCGGAAAGGGTGGTGGAGTTGGCGGCGGAATTGGAAAAGGCGGTGGTCTTGGTGGTGGAATAGGCAAAGGTGGCGGAGTTGGCGGCGGTATTGGAAAAGGTGGAGGAGTTGGTGGCGGAATTGGCAAAGGCGGAGGTATTGGTGGCGGTATAGGCAAAGGCGGAGGAGCTGGCGGTGGTTTTGGCAAAGGCGGAGGTATTGGTGGTGGCATTGGCAAAGGCGGTGGAGTTGGTGGAGGCATTGGAAAAGGCGGAGGAGCTGGTGGTGGTTTCGGCAAAGGCGGAGGTATTGGTGGTGGCATCGGCAAAGGCGGTGGAGTTGGTGGAGGCATTGGCAAAGGTGGAGGAGCTGGCGGTGGTTTCGGCAAAGGCGGAGGTATTGGTGGTGGCATCGGCAAAGGCGGTGGAGTTGGTGGAGGCATCGGAAAAGGCGGAGGAGCTGGCGGTGGTTTCGGCAAAGGCGGAGGATCTGGCGGTGGTTTTGGCAAAGGCGGAGGCATCGGCGGTGGAATTGGCAAAGGTGGAGGCATCGGCGGTGGCATTGGCAAAGGCGGAGGCATTGGAGGCGGTATTGGCAAAGGTGGAGGTATCGGCGGTGGAGCTGGTGGGGGCTTTGGTAAAGGGGGAGGTATTGGTGGTGGTATTGGCAAAGGCGGAGGTTTTGGAGGTGGAGGTGGATTTGGTAAAGGCGGGGGAATCGGTGGTGGAATAGGCAAAGGTGGAGGATTCGGTGGAGGAGGTGGATTTGGGAAAGGCGGGGGTTTTGGTGGAGGTGGTGGATTTGGCGGTGGAGGCTTTGGTGGTGGAGGCGGAGGTGGAGGTGGAGGCGGCGGTGGAATCGGACACCACTAAGCTAAAACACATGACGTTGCATTGAGTGCATGGCTCACGTACACTTAGTTTAAAAGTCTCGACTGTTTCCAAATATATACTAGCTTCATGTACTTTGAACTACGAGGAATGAGTTTCTTTAGACTCATTCCAATAATTTATGTTTTATCATGTAGAACACACTAGAACTGCTTTTGGGGAAGTTAATGTTCTTAAAAACCGTTGAAGACCTACTTATCAAAATTACAAAATATAAAGCAAAATGAAACGCATGACTTGTTGAAAAGTAGAAAGAAACAAACACCATAAGTATCACAATGTCATAGAGGCTACAAGCCACTAAACAAAATTATACAAATCCAAACCGTTTACAATGATAAATCAACATTGTCAATATCTATTTATTTTCGTTTAAAATTTACCGTAAAGTCGTAAACTATAGAATTAAGTATAAATTACTGTATTGACTCAACAAAATAATATTACAGTTTGGGAAAAATTTGGAAACAAAAATATTCATATAAATCATTGAGTACAAAATAAAAGAAGAAGGAGAGCCTGCTCATTGGAGTATGTATGTATTAATAATGAATGCACGGCCTTGCACACACACACACATATATATGGGTCAAATCCAGACTTATTCTCAAAACATATTGAGCATCGAGTATTTTTGGCATCTAAAGTACATGATTGAAATCTCAGTGATAAAAATTGAACTCTGGTTCTCTAACTCTATGATGAGGAGCCATTCATCTACTAAAGCACAATGAATTGGTTAATATTACAACATATACTTCTCATCCAGTGTCACAACAATACGATCTTTCCCGTCTACTCGTTTGATTTCTCTCCATATACCAATAGAAGTATATCGTCGACTTACTAAGCAAACACTACAAGAAAACGTTGATATTCTGAGGGAAATTCCGAGGGAAAATGATTTCCTCGGAATTTTCTGACGAAAAACCGAGGAAATTCCGACGGACACTGTTTCCTCGGAATTTCGTCGGAAAATTCCGAGGAAACATGTGGTCCTCGGAATTTTCCGACGAAATTCCGAGGAAACAGGGTCCGTCGGAATAAACCGACGGATATTTCTAAAATACCGAGGAAAGTTAGAAGCCGTTAGAGACCCGTTGGGGAGCCGTTGTGGGATTTCAATAATTCCGAAGAAATACCGAGGAACGGTGGTTTTTCCTCGGAATTTCCTTGGAATTTCGTCAGTATTGTCGGCAGAAGCCGTTAGAGACCCGTTGGGCGAGCCGTTGTGGTATTTCAATAATTCCGAGGAAATACCGAGGAACGGGGGTTTTTCCTCGGAATTTCCTTGGAATTTCGTCAGTATTGTCGGCAGGATTTCATCTATAAATACACTCACCCCTCTTCCTCTTCATTCACTCCATTTCTTCTTCTCTCCTCCCACTATCTTTAGACACGATTTTCCTTTCAAAAAAACATGTCTTCTTCAAATTATTATCGTTCTTGGATGGATCGACCTCATTTGGATCCGAACACGAAATTGCTTACGAAAGAATACGAACGAGGTCTAAAGGAATTCATGGGGTTAGTTAAACGACAACCGGAAGCCGAAACAGGTAAGTTAATATGTCCTTGCTCTAATTGTAAAAATAGAAAGGTTATTAAAGAGTTGGATGTTTGGACACATATTTTTTTAAATGGGTTTACACGAAGTTACAAAATTTGGTATCATCACGGGGAAACAGGATATGAACCTGGTAGTACTAGCGAACCTCGGCCGGCAGTTAGATTAGAAGAACCAATTAGAACGGATTTAGACTATGGTGTAGGTGTTGAGCAGATGGTTAATGATCATTTTAGAGGGGAAGATTTACCCAACGCAGAAGCTAGGAGATTTTATGATATGTTGGATGCTGGAAAGCAACCTTTGTATGAAGGTTGCAGAGATGGTCATTCAGCTTTATCATATGCTACAAGACTGATGTCCATTAAAACAGATTATAACTTGGCTGAAGACTGTGTGGATGCGATAGCTGAATTTGTAAAAGGTATTCTACCTGAGGATAACGTAGCTCCAGGTTCATACTATGAGGTTCAGAAACTTGTATCTGGTGTTAGTTTACCGTATGAGGTAATAGATGTATGCAGCGATAACTGCATGATTTATTGGAGGGCGGATGACCAGCGGATTACATGCAAATTTTGTGGGAAGCCTCGTTACAAAGATACGAGTGGAAGAGTTAGAGTGCCATATAAAAGGATGTGGTATTTGCCTTTGAAGGAAAGGTTGCAGAGGTTGTATCTTTCGGAACGGACAGCGCAACGAATGAGATGGCATGCGGAGCACTCAACAGATGGTGAGATTAGACATCCTTCAGATGCAAAAGCGTGGAAGCATTTCCAATCAAAGTATCCCGACTTTGCATATGAGAGAAGAAATGTCTACCTTGGATTATGTACCGATGGTTTCAGCCCGTATGGGAAGAGTGGAAGACAATATTCTCTATGGCCAGTCATTGTTACACCATATAACTTACCCCCAACTTGTGCTTGCGACGAGAGTTTTTGTTTCTCTCCATTCTCGTTCCCGGACCAGAGCATCCTAAGAGATCGCTTGATGTGTTTCTTCAGCCACTAATATATGAGTTGCAACAGCTATGGGGTGAAGGTGCTGAAACGTACGACATTTCGTGTAAAGAAAACTTTCAAATGCGGGCAGTACTAATGTGGACAATAAGTGATTTTCCAGCATATGGTATGTTATCTGGATGGACAACGCATGGGAGGCTATCATGTCCATATTGTCAAGATGACACAGATGCTTTCCAACTAAAGAACGGAAGAAAAACGTGTTGGTTTGACTGTCACAGACGATTCCTACCACATGATCATCCATACCGTCGGAGTAAGAATTTCTTTAGGAAGAACAAACAGGTGTTTGATGGTCCACCTGAGGAAGTTAGTGGGAAAGTTTTGAAGACACAACTAAGAGATTTTGGTGCAGAAAGGACGCCAGACGTCGGTGGACATGAGCAGTTTCCTGTAGATGCTGTTGGAGAACTACATAACTGGCACAAGAAAAGTATTTTCTTTGATTTGCCATACTGGGAGGATCATCTGCTAAGGCATAATTTAGATGTCATGCATATTGAGAAGAACTTTTTTGACAATCTCATGAACACGATCCTTAACGTTAAAGGTAAAACAAAGGATAATTTGAAGTCAAGACTGGATTTAGTCGATATATGTGCTCGTCCAGAACTTCATGTTGATGAGAATGGTAGGGCTCCTTTTCCCATATACCGGCTTGATACAGAGGGGAAAAATGCGTTCTTTGATTGGATTTCAAACGATGTGGAGTTTCCAGATGGTTACGCATCTAATTTGCGAAACTGTATCGACAGAAAGGAAGGAAAGTTTATTGGCTTGAAAAGTCATGATTGCCATGTGATTATGCAGCGCCTCCTTCCGTTTGCCTTCAAGGAACTATTACCAAGAAAAGTTCATGAAGCTGTTGCAGGGATAAGTGCTTTTTTCCGCGATTTATGCAGCAGATCAGTGACTCTTGAAGGTATTACAAATTTGAAGACTAATATTGCCGTGATTCAGTGCAACCTTGAGAAGATATTTCCTCCCTCATTTTTTGATGTTATGGAGCATCTTGCTATTCACCTTGCAAGAGAATTGGAACTTGGTGGTCCTGTGCAGTATAGATGGATGTATCTGTATGAGCGGTATATGTTCCATTTGAAGAAGAAGGTGAAAAATTTAAGTAGAGTGGAAGGTTCTATAGTCGCACAGATGATCAATGAAGAAATTTCAAACTTTGCGGAGCACTACTTTCCAGCAGAAGTTCAGACCAAGAACAGAAGATCTGCTCGACATGATGATAGAGGTGAACGGGCAACATATCATGTTAAGGTTCCAGACATTTTCACAGATGTTGGACGACTTAGCGGAAAACCAAAGGACCGTCGACTTACTGAGCACGAGCGAAGTCATTTGCAGACATATTTGCTGACGAACTGCGAAGACGTTCTTCCATATGAGAGGTAAGTTTATTATCTAACAAAATTCTATTTTAACAAATTGACATTTTAATCTAATTAATTCATATGTACAGGATATTCATGGAAGCGAAGCGGTCCGAATATAGATACGCCACAGAGGCGGAACTAGAAGAAATGAAGCAGAGAGAATTTGCTGGATGGATGTTTACCTATGTGAGTGCCTTAAACAAATTAAAATTAAATTTACCATATATTTTTACTAATTCATATTTATTGATATAACCTACATATGTGCAATTAATAGGTGTCTTCTCGTTTGGCCAGAGGTGAAAAATTGGACGATTGGATACGCGAGATGGTGGTTGGCCCAATCTGTGTTGTAAAGTCATATCCGAGATTTTGTACACTCGAGGATATGCATTCGCAACTGAAAAGAGGAGACATTCGCGTACAACCTATGATGCTGGCGTTTGTTCTGCATCAGGAGATGATGTATACTACGGACACATACATGAGATTTTGGAAATCAAGTATTTGGGCTTGCTTGGATTGCGCTGTACTGTTTTCTATTGTGATTGGCACGACAACACTCCAGATCGTGGTGTGAGAACAGATGCATTTGGTGTTACATCAGTACATTCGAGGCGAAAGCTCCAATATTATGATCCTTTCATTCTTGCTTCTCAGGCCGATCAGGTAAGTTAATGTTGTACGAATTCAGAATGATTGATCATAATTCATACTTTTACTAATATTTTTTTAAATGTTACAGGTTTCTTATATCAAGTACCCACGGGTAAGGAACAGAGATGATCCATGGGTTACGGTTACAAGAGTCAACCCGAGAGGCCGAGTTCAGGGAACTTCAGAGCTGGAAGACCCACTGCAACCAATTACATCCGGCAACTTAAGTGCAGCAGAAGATGTAGCGGAAGGTGGCCTTGTAGTCGATTTGACCGACTTCGCAGAGGACGCCGTCGTTTACACAGAAGATGAACCCGTTATTGGAGAGTTTCACCAAGATCCAGATTCTGATTCATCTGGTGATGATGATTCCGAGTCAGAGTAGAGTTTTTTTTTTTTTTTAAAAAAACAAGAAATTCCGACGAATTTCCGAGGGAATTTAGGGTTTCATCGGAATTCCGTCGCAAATCAAATAATCGATTTAGGTATTTTGATTAATAATGATTTTCCTCGGAATTTCCTCGGAAATTTCCGACGGAATTCCGAGGAAAACTGCTAAAAACCCCAAATCCTCGGAATTCCGTCGGAAATTTCCGAGGAAAATTCTGATTTTGGGAATTTCCTCGGAATTTCCTCGGAAATTTCCGACGGAATTCCGAGGAGATGGGGTTTTTAAACCGATATCGACGTTTTGCGGATCGAATTACACATATATAACCTTCATTGAGTTTATTACCAACATTATGAAGTCAAACCTCAGTGTTTTACAAAATAACAAACACTTTTACGATTGGTCCAATAAAAATCACACATTATAAGATAAACACTTATACACTTTAACATACGTTAAAGGACTTACTTACAATTTTTTTTTGAAATTTTGTTATTTCATGGTTTATGATCATCTACACAAAGTATCCTTAATGATATGAATTGCATTTGTATTAAAAATGAAATACCGAAAAAAATAGGATTTCGAAACCCTAAACCACGTTTCCTCGGTATTTCCTCGGAAATTTCCGAGGAAATTCCGAGGCGATACTGTTGGTCCTCGGTATTTTCGGAAATTCCGAGGAAATACCGAGGAACGACATATCCGTCGGAGAAGTCTTACCGGGAAAACCAAAACATTGAATTATTTCGTGAACCGCGTGTTGGTATTATATTTAATAAGTCCGACGGAATTCCGACGACCATTATCCGTCGGAATTATTAAATAATACCTAGCTTCCTTCTTCTTCTTCTTCTCCGCCGCTTGACCAAAAACACTCGATCCTCTCTCTCTCCTCGCGATTCTCTCTCTCGTCTCGATCCTCTCCGCCGGAAACTTCTCACGCCGCCGGTTCTATCTCATCTCGCCGTCGGCATCTCTCCTGCACTTCAATAATCATGTAAGAATCAACAAAAACTTTATATTTCTCTTGGATTGTAATATTTCGGATTACTATTTCCGATTTTAGGTTCTTAGAAGTATAGTTTCGGATTTTAGGTTGTTAGATGGATAGTTTAGGATTGAATTTCGGATTTTAGGTTCTTGTTTTATTTTTCTATGGAATTATATGTAGTTTGAAAAACGTTTTTCGATTTTTTAAAAAGTTTTCGATTTTTAAAAACTTTTTATGATTTTTAAAAACGTTTTTTAAATTTTTAAAACCTTTTCTGATTTAAAAAAACGTTTTTCAATGAAGTCAAAAAAGGTTTTTACTCTTCTATAAATAGTTTTTCTGATTTAAAAACATTTTTTAAAACGTTTTTGATTTTTAAAAACTTTTTATGATTTCAAAAAACGTTTTTTTAATTTTTTAAAACCTTTTCTGATTTAAAAAAACGTTTTTCAATGAAGTCAAAAAAAGGTTTTTACTCTTTTATAAATCGTTTTTCTGATAATAAAAACAATTTTTAAAACGTTTTTGATTTTTAAAAACTTTTTATGATTTTTAAAAACGTTTTTTTTTATATTTTTTAAAACCTTTTCTGATTTTAAAAACATTTTTCATTGAATTCCAAAAAGGTTTTTTCTATTTTTAAAAACGTCTATCAAGTTTCTATAATGTTTTTTTCAGATATTAAAACTATTTTTATAAGTATTAAAATATTTTTTGATTTTTAAAAACGTGTAAATGATTTTAAAACTATTTTTATAAGTATTAAAACTAAAATCACTGATTTCAAAATAGGTTTTTTGATTAAAAAAACATGTATATGATTTAAAAAAGGTGTATATGATTTTAAAAAAGGTTATCACTATTTTTTAAATAGTTTTTCAACTTTTCTTGAAGAATAAAACATATTTAAAAAAATTTAAAACATATTTAGAAACCTTTTTCTATATTATAAATCATGTATACTAACAATTTATAATTTTTTTTTTGGATTTTTTTATCTTTAAACTACAGGTCTTACGATGATCAGACCCCGCCTCCTCGACCGCGTCGTGGTCGTGGCTCGGGGAGCCACTCCGTTCAGGATTCCCGCAGCTCCCAGCATACATCTCCCTCTCCATATCCGGAGGCTCCTTCTGGCTCCGGTGCTGCACCCCCTATTCCTCCGACCTATCAGGGTCCTCCGGAACTGATGAGGGTTGCGGAGTTTGTTCGACAACCGGGTCGTCACCATCTTCCGTTTCTCACTCCGTCTCCATCTGGACCGGGTCAAACATGGTTCGATCGATCCTCGAACGGGATCAGCGCTTGGATCAACCGTATGATGTATCGTGTTTTGGACGCGGGACATCCGACTTTCACCGACTTCCCAAGAGCCAAACAAGTCCTATGGTTTGAACAGTTTGCGGTAAAAATTCTTAATTTTCTTTTAATTTATTTTTTAATATAAATTTTATACTAATTGTGTTTTATTTTTTCAGCAAGAATTCAACTGGAATCCTGATTATACGGCGTTCGTCTATTACCACTTCGTGCACAAACTTATGACCAACTATGGGTATCAAATTTACGAGTGGAAGCAGAAGTGGCTAAAGAACAAGGTTTGCTTTTTTATTTTTAAAACAATTTTAAAATTTATTAAATTATTTTTTAATTCATCTAACAAATTTTTTTTTTTAAAGATCCCAAAGAATATCAACCTCGACGTCTGGCAGGAGTTGATTGTGCATTGGAGTAAGGAAGATACGAAATCGACTTCTACCACCAACTCCACCAACCGCAAGAGCGAACGTAAAGGGAAGGGCGTCTACAAGCACAACTTGGGTGCTCAGTCCCAAGCCACTCTGAGGGATCGCATGGTAATTTCAATCCCTTTTTATTCTATTTTAAATTTTTTAAATTTTTAAACTCTCATTATTTCTTCTAACTACTAATTTTTATATTCATATAAAGGTCGAAGCAAATGATGGTGAGCCGTTGATGATTTCACCTTAATGAAGATGGCGTATACGAACAAGAAGACCGGCCAGATTGATGATGGTGTTGTGGCGGGTGTCGTCGACCTCATCCACAGTCAGGTGGAAGAAGCAGCGTCTCAGCTGCAAACCGAAGACGAAGATTCGACGGGTTCCCAATTGCCTCGGGATCAGATCAACGAAATCGTTGCAAAGGTAAGTTTTTTTTTTTTTAAAATTTTCATTTCATCTAAATTATTATTTACATTTTCATTTCTTATATTTCAGTCGGTTCCAAAGAAGAAGGGCCGAATGTTGGGTTTGGCTCGTCGGTCCCGGTCGGTTACGTCTTCTTCTGCAGCCCCTCCTTTTGTTGATCCAGAAGCACTTATGGGTCAGTTGCAGGACAAGGACCAACGCATATCTGCGTTGGAGACTCAGATGGCAAGTCAACAGGCTAGCTTCGAGGCACAGAGGAAGATGAACGAGCAGATGATGGAAATGATGAGGAGGTTGCACCCGAACGTCGATTTCACGACCATGCAAGATCCCAACACACAAAACCCGTAGCTTTTTATTTTTCTCAAACAACATTGAATGTTTTTTTTTATTTGTACAACTTTTAATTTTAAATTTATATTTTCGAAATTAAATTTCTAAATTTTAATTTTCAATTTTCGATTTTAATTTTAATTTTTTTTTCGATTTTTACATTTCTAATTTTAATTTTTAAAAAATTATATTTTTAAAATTTCCGAGGAAATCGTCCCTCGGAATATTCCGACGAATGGTTCCTCGGAAACTTCCGAGGAATTGTTTCCCTCGGAAATTTCCGAGGGAAGGCATCGTCGGAATATTCCGAGGGATGATTTCCTCGGAATATTCCGAGGGACGATTTCTTGGTTAGCCGCTATAAAAATTACACCTCGGGGCCGATCACTGACAGATGAAAAACCACCTTTACAAGAAGATGCAGCTGTAACTGAAGTAGAAGTACCCGAACAAGCTTTAGATGATATCTTACTTGTTGATCTGCGTAATCCCGGATATGAAGAACTTCCAGACGATGCAGCGGACGAAGCCAACGAAGATGAATTTGAAGAAAATGATGAAGTGGATGATGTTTCTGAAGACGAGTGATCGAGTTCCATTATTATGTTACAAAGTTTCTTGTTTTATCATTATACTCTTTGTATTGAAAAAAACTTTGTATTTTTAAGTTTTATGTTATAAAGTTTCTTGTTTTATACTATCATAAAACTTTTTCTATTGGAAAAAAAACTTTGTATTTTGATGTTTTATGTTATAAAGTTTCTTGTTAAGTATATAGGTTTGGGGAATTTGGGGTATGGGTTTTGGGGTTTGGGTTTTGGGGTTTTGGGGTTTGGGTTTTGAGGTTTTGTGGTTTCCGAGTTGGGAACATGGTTACAAATTAGTCGTAATTACGACTCATGTACGACTAAGTCGACCCTAATTAGTCGTAAAGAACGACTACTGTACGACTCGAGTTACAAGTTAGCCCCTTATTGGTCGTAAAATACGACTACTGTACGACTCAGGTTACAATTTAGTCCCTACTTGGTCGTAAATACGACTACTGTACGACTCGAGTTACAATTTAGTCCCTACTTGGTCGTCCAGTTTTCTATAAAAACAACCATCCCACACTCTCCCATTGTAGAAGACAGCAAGTAAGAAAATAAGAGAAGTAAGATCTGGAACGACAATGGGGAGGAGACACGGTGAGACCTGCGAGTGTTTACGTTTAAACGTCCGGAGGTCTCGCTTTGTCTCTTTTCCCTCGTGGTTCCAGTATCTTTCTCTCTTTTTTTTTTCATAATTTATATAAACAGTCCCTAATTGGTCGTAAACAGTTTAGTCCCAATTTGGTCGTAAATTGCTTGTAGTCCCTAATTGGTCGTAAATATTAGTCCCTAATTGGTCGTAATAGCAACTGCCTTACGATTATTAGTCCCTCATTAGTCGTAAAGGCGGAGTCCTTAATTAGTCGTAAATGTGATTGGTCGTACTTTAGTCGTATACTTACCACCCGTTTACGACTGTTAGTCCCTAATTAGTCGTACATTTACGACTAATGTACGACACAATGTGATTTTTATATAAGGAGAGCGGAGCGAAGCCATTTGGTTGCTCATTCCCTTCTCTCTAACAACCAGATAGCCTCCTCTCTCTCTAGGTAATTTTTTTTTTTCCGTTTTAGATTTAATTAGGTGGTTAGTTAGGTAATTAGATTAGGAATTTGGAATTAGTTTAGGTTTGGAATTAGTTTAGGTTCGAATTAGTTTAGGATAATAATAAGTGAAAGATTTAGTTAGATAATATGAATTATATGAATTATATATATGAATTATAACCATTTACATTTTTTTTTCCAGATTGTCAATATATTGTTATGGCGAGCGGTAGAAAGAGACTTCAAAACCGTCATCCCCGAACATCTTACGGGGAGACTTTTCTCGGTCAGTCGTCTGATCCATCAGCTTCTACGTCTGGGACATCATCCGGCCCACACAATGTCCCTGATAGCCAAAACCCCAGCGTTCCGTATGTCCCTCAGCCTGCTGATCATGTACCGCCATACTTTCCCCAGTATGACGCTGATCATGCATACTTTTCGTATGATGCAGTCGCCTCCACATCAGGCTACACAGCAGCCTCGACAGCAGCCTCCACATCAGGCTCAACAGCAGGCTCCACCGCAGCCTCCACAGCAGGCTCCACCGCAGCCTCCACAGCAGCCTCCTGCAGCTCTTCATCCAGATTTGATGGTGCCGGCGAGTGCACGGTATGCAAGATATACCGTCGAAGACATTCTCCTGATGCCGGGTCGAGAAGGTTTACCAATTCTCGATCCAGATCTACCAACCGGCACGACTTGGTAATTTAATTTTATATTATTTAAATAAAATTTATAATTTAAATTTCAAAATATAATTAAATAATTACTATATATATTTATTGATCTAATTAAATATTGTTCAAATTTTGTAGGTTTACTTGCGACAATAGTATCGGACAGAGCATTGGGGATATCATCAGGTCAAACTTCCGGGAAATGCATCCCAATTGGTCTCTTACACCTCCCCATGTTCGCATAACTTGGTTCAAGTGCTTTGCGGTTAGTTTATAATCTTATTTTTTTTTATAAAAACATTTAAATATGATTAATTAATATTTTTATGTTTTTTTTTGTAGCAAAAATGGAATTGGTCAGCCGCTATTACCGAGACGGTGAAGGCAGAGTTCAACCATAAGGCGCTGCTTCCGCCTCAAGAACATTGTTAGCGACTGGAAGGAAAAGTGGAGGGTTATGGGGATGACGCAAAAGAAACCTACCTCGACAATGATGTTTGGAATGGCCTGAAAGAATATTGGAAACAGGCAAAGGTAGAAAAAAGGTCTCTCACTTGCTCCAAGGCCCGCCTCACCCGTGATTCTGATGGCAATCTCCCAATACCTCATACTTCAGGACAGACTCCACACGCCAAAAGGGCACTGCAAATTGTAAGTTTTTTTATATTATTCAATTTTCATTACATTTATATAATAATATTGAAATATTTAAAAAATTAAGCCCTAGTTTAATTCATTTTTTACTTTTTTTGCTATATATAGGCTGCCAAAGAAGGAGCACCACCATCTTTAGCCCGACTTTATAAGGAGACCCATCAGCATTCCGATGGCACTTTCTCCCATCCTCGAGCAGAGCAGATCTACAACGATGTAGAGAATCGGATTCAGGAGATCCAGACCCAGCTCACGCAAGAAAATCCGGATGGTGCACCGGTCCAACTTTCAACCATTGACCAAGACAAAATATTTGAGCAGGTAAAATATTCAAGATTTTTAATGTTTCTTTATATTTTTAATTTTACATATATGCATATATGTAAATATAGTACTAATTAATACTCAAATCCAATCGAAGGTTGCTCCGAGGAAAAGAGGACGTATAGTTGGGATCGGGAGTGTCAACGATGTCCCCAGAGCGAGAGCTGAACACGCTGCTAGAAGGGCAGAAGAGTCCTCTATCCGGAGGGAGTTGGAAGCTGCGAACGTAGTCATAGCCGACCACAACGACAAATTTAAGGCGATGGCAAATATGATGGATATGATTCTAGAATCAACTCCAAACGTGAACCCAGCAGTTGCGGCTACGTGGCAGACTATGCGTCCAAACTTTATCCCCAACCCTACTCCGGAAGAACAGCAGGAATTGGAGCGGCGTGCGGATGAGAGGAGTGCCGAGATGTTCAACGATATAAACCTAAATGCTTAGGTTTTTCGGTTTTTATTATTTTGTATTTTGAATATTTTTATATATATTATATATATGGATGATTAATTTTTCGTTTTATAAAATATCGAATTTTAAATTTTTAAATTAATTTTCAAATTTTTTTAAAAAATCATATTTTAAATTATATATAAAAAAAAATTTCGTAATATATATATTTAACGTAATTTCGTCGTAATATTACGACTAATGAACATCTGTGTTCGATGTAAGTTAGTCGTCAATTTACGACTAATTAACGTCTACAGTCGATGTACATTAGTCGTAAATTTACGACTAATTTACTACACATTTAGTTCCGAGTATTTACCTCGCTTTTACGACTAATATGTTTACGTCCTGTTTACGACCCCACAAGTTAGTCGTAATGTTACCTCGCTTTTACGACTAATTCATTTACGTTTAGTTTACGACGCTTTTTATTAGTCGTAACTTTACGACTTGTTTACGACTATCTTCTTTACGACTGATTTACGACTAAACACATTAGTCGTAAATTTACGACCAATTTGCTACTATCTGGGGATTACGACTAGCTGTTAACGACCAATCGCAATTAGTAGTAAGTTGGTCGTAAAGCATGTTTTACGACTAATATGCTACCAATTCTGTAGTCGCTAATTACCTGTTTTCTTGTAGTGATAAGTTGCATTATGCTCACATCCTTTACATCTTAACACAAAACATTTCTTGGCTCTTTTCGGTTTTTGATTTGTAATATCGTTGGAAATTTTTTGCAGAGCAATGAGCTTTTTGCTTTATTCATGGATGATACCATGAGTTATTCCTCTGCGGTATTCAAGGTGACAACGAGATTTACTCGCTCTTTTTTTTATTTTTATTTTTTGCTTTTCTGTTATTTTGCTATACGACTCTTAACTCTAATATTTCGCTATTTAACATTTTTATATATAGCCAGACGATGAGGATCTGAAAACTGCACAGATGAGGAAGATATTTCTTCTAATTGATAAGGTAAGAAAACAGAATTTTCTTGATTCAGAACAAGATTTTCTCTCATCTTTAATTAATATATAGTTTCACATTTTAGGCGAGAATAGAGAAGAACCATGAGGTTTTAGAGATTGGATGTGGATGGGGAACTTTGGCCATAGAAGTTGTAAGAAGAACTGGATGCAAATACACTGGCATTACACTATCTACTGAACAACTTAAGTATGCAGAAGAAAAAGTCAAAGAAGCTGGACTTCAGGTTTGTATTGATAATCTATTGATTTGATTTTCTTTTTTACACTGATCTCACGGCTATGACTAATATAACTTCTGATTCGCCAGGACCGGATTACATTTGAGCTTTGCGATTATCGCCAACTATCCGAAGCAAAAAAATATGACAGAATTATATCTTGGTAACATATATTCCTCTTTTTTATACATAAATGTCTAATCTGTTTTAAATGTCTATGACATAAAAATTTGGATGTTTTAGTGAGATGATAGAACATGTTGGCCACGAATTTATGGAGACATTCTTCAGTCACTGTGAAGCTGCACTTGCAGAAGACGGCATTTTTGTCTTGCAGGTAACACTTGTTTCTTCCCTCTCCAGTTCCCTTCGAGCACATGTATCTCCAAACTCATGGTTGCACAACCTTTGATCCTTTCTAATGTTTACCTATAATAACAGTTCATATCGATACCTGAAGAGCGTTACAATGAGTACAGACTAAACTCAGACTTCATAAAAGAATACATATTCCCAGGTGGATGCCTTCCTTCTTTAGCCAGAGTCACTTCTGCCATGGCCTCTTCTTCTAGGCTTTGGTAAAGTCTTTTTCTTTATCGGTGTTGCATGAAGTGCATTTTCTGTAATTTCTCTTCCTCTTACGTACATATCTAACACCTAAGAACATACAGCATTGAAAATGTTGAGAACATTGGGATTCATTACTACCAAACATTGAGATGGTGGAGGAAGAACTTCCTGGAGAAACAAAAGTAAGATTAATATCTTTTTTTTTTTCTCTTTGGAATTTATATGTTTGCACTCATATGCCAAACAAAATTATTATTTGAACAGACAAATCATGGATCTTGGATTCGACGATAAATTCATAAGGACTTGGGAATATTATTTCGACTATAGTGCAGCTGGTTTCAAGACTCTTACCCTTGGAGACTACCAGGTAACACATGCGAGCTAGTATTAACCCTTTACATAACCATGCTTCTTTCCTCAATGTCACGCAACAAAAACTTGAATGAATAGCTTTATGCGTTTCCACAACATTGCAGGTAGTGTTCTCACGTCCGGGTAATGTAGCTGCATTCGGAGATCCATTCCGTAGCTTCTCTTCTGCTCATAGATAAATAAGAGTTGAAGAAGAATCCTTTCAGCACTTTTAAGTACCACTCTGTTTCCCATCAAAATTTCATAGCTTGCGTGTGAAAGTATCTATAAACTTAAGAAAAAAACTGTTTTCATGATTGATTCTGCATTCTGTACCACGAATCTTGTATTGTCTAGACCATATGCCAACTTATTCTAAAGCAAAAGATGATAATCGCCATAAAAAAAATGTGTTTGATTCTTTACTCAATCTGTCATGGAGTGATTTACTTTCACTAAGACCCTGAAAAAGATCCTACTATACACCATCCTTGAGCTAATGGATTGAGAATTTTGTCAAAATTCAGGATCTCTATGGTGGGGTTACATCTCAGGTTCAGTGCGTAGCAAAGGTTTAATCGTACCTAGCTAGCTATAACATATGAATGCAACAACATACATAACATAAATTTTCTTTTGTGTTTGATACAGTGACACCATAGATGCAACTTGCAGCACATAGCACATAGTGAAGAGTAGCCCTCTTAATGTCAAAAACAAGGCAAAACCAATAGCCATAGAACCTGTGGAGTAGTGTCTAATATGTCCTTGCGTTTCCCAAAACCAAAAGTCATAGAACCTGTAGAGTAGTGAAGAGTAGCCCTCTTAAGAATCTTGTTTTCTTATTTTTATGATAAAATATAAGAATTGTTTAATAAACATATCCAAAGGAACCAGCTAGACGTTACATGCTATAGACTTGTCAGATATCCATACCAAATTTTAAAATAATTTTTAAAACCATTCGGTTGTGGCCAAGATCAATCATAATATATCGATTATGTAAGCTAGAACGAGAAACACGTTATCTATCTGTAATCATTCATGTAATTAATAAATAAATGTCTACCGGGACACGCCTTTAGCTTCTGCCTCATCATGTTATCTATCACGTTATAAGTATAAGCAGTGTATGAGTGAATATGTAGTGTTGCTTCGAAAAATCCCATCTTGAGATCAAATCCACTTTCTGCCAAAAAAGAAGAAGAAGAAGGTGTACGTCGGCTGCACAAGGTCTGCTAGAAGAAGACATGGTTCCTCCTCTGAGCAACCCGAAACATATGGTCCTATCTCTAACCGAAAAAGGGGCTCGGTTCTTCTTTGATAGATTCTTGAGACGTTTCATATCAACCGGTTCTGTAACGTCAGTCCTCTCCTCTGTCTGAAATGCCTAGCTTCCTATTTACAACAATGATAGTATGTTACATATACTTATTAATCAGTTGGATCCTAACAGAATATATGAAGAAGGAGGAACAATGTTCACTTTCAAAGGAAAAGATCCAAGATGTCAGTTGAAATCTGTCCTAGAGATTCACAGTCCTCAGTTTTACTGGAAGGTTGGCGCGTAGGATCACATTGATGTGAAAAATAATGTTTCTTCCAAAGCTTAATTAGAACTTGAAAACTTTATTATTTATCCCACAGGTTATGACACAAGCAGATTTAGGACTTGCAGATGCTTATATAAATGGAGATTTTTCGTTTGTCGATAAAGAGACAGGACTTCTCAATTTAATCATGGTATGGTACACGCAGTTATTGAGCTACTGAGATTAAGTAAGAAACTTATGACATCTATCTCTCGGCTTGATTATAAAAACTTTCAGATTCTCATTGCTAACAGAGAACTGAACTCAAAGAACTCAAATCTTGCTAAGAAAAGGTATAGTTTTAAACTTTCAGCTAAGATATTATATAAACTTTCACTTGTCGTCATGTTGCATTAGTATTTGATTTTGTAGGGGTTGGTGGACTCCGATGTTTCTGACTGCTGGTTTAACATCTGTAACGCATTTCCTAAAGCATTTCTCTAGGCAGAACACTTTAACTAAAGCTCGAAGGAACATTTCACGTCACTACGACCTTGTTAGTTACCTTATGCTCACATCCTTCACATCTTAACACAACATTTTTTCGCTGTTTTGAGTTTTCGGTTTGGTATATCGTTGACTACTTTTGCAGAGCAATGAGCTTTTTGCTTTATACTTGGATGATACCATGAGTTATTCCTCTGCGGTATTCAAGGTGACAATGAGATTTCCTCACTCTTTTTTTTGCTCGTGTTATTTTACTATGACTCTAACTTAATCTTTCGACATATTTCTAGAAAGAAGATGAGGATCTGAAAACTGCACAGATGAGAAAAATATTTATTCTAATTGATAAGGTAAGAAAAGTTTTTTGGTTTAGAACAAAATTTTCTCTTTTTTTTTTAATTAATACAGTCGCACATTCTAGGCGAGAATAGAGAAGAACCATGAAGTTTTAGAGATTGGATGTGGATGGGGAACTTTGGCCATAGAAGTTGTAAGAAGAACTGGATGCAAATACACTGGCATTACACTATCTATTGAACAACTTAAATATGCAGAAGCAAAAGTCAAAGAAGCTGGACTTCAGGTTTGCATTGATAATCAATTGATTTGATTTTTTTTTTAACACTAATCTCAAGGCTATGACCAAGGATATAACATCTGATTCGCCAGGATCTAATTACATTTGAGCTTTGCGATTATCGCCAACTATCTGATGCAAAAAAATATGACAGAATTATATCCTGGTAATATAAATTTTTGCCCCATATTGTATATAAATATCTAATATGTTTTATGAGTGTATGACATAATATTTGGATGTTTCAGTGAGATGATAGAACATGTTGGCCATGAATTTATGGAGACATTCTTCAGTCACTGTGAAGCTGCACTTGCGGAAGACGGCATTTTTGTCTTGCAGGTAACACTTGTTTCTTCCCTCACAGTTCCCTTTGAGCACATGTATCTCCAATCTCATGGTTGCACAATCTTTGATTGTTTTTAATGTTTACTATATTAACAGTTCACATCAATACCTGAACAGCGTTACAGTGAGTACAGACTAAACTCAGACTTTATAAAAGAATACATATTCCCAGGTGCATGCATTCCTTCTTTAGCCAGAGTCACTTCTGCCATGGCCTCTTCTTCTAGGCTATGGTAAAGTCTTTTTTCTTTATCAGTATAGCTTGAATTCAAAGTGCATTTTCTGTAATTTCTCTTCCTCTAACCTATCTAACACCAAAAAACATACAGCATTGAAACTGTTGAGAACATTGGGATTCATTACTACCAAACATTGAGATGCTGGAGGAAGATCTTCTTCGAGAAACAAAAGTAAGATCAATATTAGAAACCTTTCTTTTGGTTTCTGTTTGGAATTTATGTGTTTGCACTCATAATGCCACAAAAAAAAAAAAAATTTGTACAGACAAATCATGGATCTTGGATTCGACGATAAATTCATAAGGACTTGGGAATATTATTTCGACTATTGTGCAGCTGGTTTCAAGACTCTTACCCTTGAAGACTACCAGGTAATACATGCGAGTACTTAACCCTAAACATTACCATGCTTCTTTCTTCAATGTCACCCAACAAAAACTTGATTGAAAAGCTTTATGCTTTTTAACAACATTTCAGGTAGTGTTCACACGTCCGGGTAATGTAGCTGCATTCGGAGATCCATTCCGTAGCTTCTCTTAAGCTAATAGATAAATAAGAATAGAAGAAGAATCCTTTCAGCATTTCTCGTGCTGTTTCCCATCAAAATTTCATAGTTTGCGTGTGAAAGTATCTATAAAATTAAAAAAAACAAAAAAAAACTGTTTTCATGATTGATTCTGCATTCTGTACCAACAATCTTCTATTGTCTATACCATATGTCAACTTATTCTACAGCTAAAGATGATAACCGCCTTAAGAAAATGTGTTTGATTCTTTACTCAATTTGTTACGGAGTGACTCACTTTCACTAAGACCCTGAAAAGATCCTACTATACAACATCCTTGAGCTAATGGATTGAGAATTATGTCAAAATCCAGGATCTCTACGGTGGGGTTACATCTCAGGTTCAGTGCATAGCAAAGGCTTGTACCTAGTTATAACATATAAATGCAACAACATACATAACATAAATTTTCTTTTGTGTTTGATACAATGACACCATAGATGCAACTTGCAACACTTAGCGCATAGTGAAGAGTAGCCCTCTTATTGTCAAAAACAAGGCAAAAACCAAAAGTCATAGAACCTGAGGAGTAGTGTCTAATCTGTCCTTGCGTTTTCCAAAACCCTAATCCGATTGGTGTATGTTAGCTGTGCACGCTTCAAATGCTCTGAGATTGCCTCTAGAAAAAGGCACATTTGGTGAAGCTAGGGTTCTTGGTGCTTTCCAATACATTTACAAGTAACATTAATTTATTCTTTCTGATCTGAAAAACTATAACCATCAGTCACGTTGAAACTTTTTCTCGCGACATCGATTGACCAGGAGAGTCCAATCAAAATCGGCCTTAGTGAGTAAAACCAGTAAAGTGGCTTCTACCCAACAATATAATTTAAATAACATATACGATAAGAATCTTGTTTGATAATAAAAATTAACTTTCAACAAACCAATATAACAATAATAATAACTAGATCCGAACCCGCGCATCAGCGTGCGGGATATGAATAATATTTTTCCAATTAAATATATAAATTTAAGAATTTTTAATAAATTTTGATATAATAATAACTTTTAAAATTATTAAAAGAAAACAATAACATTGCAAATAATTTGTAACACTATACTTTAATGTTGTGGTGTGAATTATTTTGTGAGTTTGTTTTTTATGGCTTGATTATAAATTTACAGAAATAAAGTAGTTTTAAACAGAAAGAAGTAGATAAGCAGCAAAAAAATTTCAATTACATCAATTTAATGCACACATAAGTGAAAGTAAAATTAAAATTATAAAATTTATTATTTTCATACTAATATTTATGAAAATGTTTAGCTTAATATTTATATTTGTTAATATATTGGACTTTTTAAAAAAATTATTCTGATTTCAAAATAATATCTTGGGCAATTCTCAAAAATACCACATTTTCATGTTTTTGTGACACAAATACCACACCAATGTGAAAATGGCAAAAATGACATTTTTGAAGAGAAAAAAGACTATTATACATTTATTTTCATATGTTTCTTCCCAATCTCTTAAACCTAAACCCTAAAACCCAAAATATAAACCCTAATTAATGACTTTTGAACCCAAATTTATCAATTTAATTATCTTTGAACCATTAAATAAATGTTATTTTGGTCATTTTCACCTTGGTGTGGTATTTTTGTCACAAAAACATGAAAGTGTGGTATTTGAGGGTATTTCTCTAATATCTTTTGATTTAATATCTAAATAAAAGTTTAACATATTTTATAATAATATAGAAATTTAATGTTATTTTTATATTCGTTAATAATATAATAGACTATATCTCGTCCTTAAAAAGTTTTTTTTTTAATGTGTAGTTTTTTTTAAATAGTGTGTATTTGTAAATTTAAAAGTTTAAGATATGTCAACTGTTTTATTTTTGTATAGATATATTTGATAGTTTCAATATGTTATGAGAGAGGATGACATTTTTAATTGATTTTTGTTTAATGCTTATTAATAATATATTTTTTTAGAAGTTATAGTTTGAGATGAAATTATATATTCTATCCTATTAATTTGTATTTTTTCTTTTATTTTCTAATTTTGATAATTAAATTTAAAATTTTATATATATTTAGGATACATATCTTAATAGTTTTTAATAGTTTTATAATTAAAATGAGTTAATTAGTCTTTATAACCTATTTTCTAATTGTCTAATTTTTTAATACATTTTCATAAAACAAACTATATAAACCCGAAATTATATATATATATATATCACATTAAAAATACAAAAATATACTTTTATGTTACTTTCTGTGTATATTTACCAAATATATTTTATGTTACTTTATGTGTATATTTACTAAAATTTTATTTTATGTCTAAAAATTAATTTATTATATTAATTAATTATATTTATCATTTGATTTAATATCTAATATATATATATATACTTTTATTATTATTTTCATTTTTAATCATTTAAAGAAGTGGGACCCATTATTTTACATTGTTTGGATACATATCTAATAAATATATATTTATTTATGGTAATTGGTCTCTACATGATCATGTGTGTTCATATGTATTTAAACTATTATAGTCTACATATATGTTTAGTCAATAATACCCTTAATGAAAACCTAAAAAATCAAACAAACTCATTGACATGTTTCGTAATATAACACGTGACAATAGATTTATTTCAAAAATGTTTCCTGTTTTAATATAGTAGATATAACATTGTTGAACAAAAAATGATACAGTGAAACGTGAACCTGATGGCTGATTCTCGTTCGTGGAGGCTTCCCATCATTTTAAACTAAAGCTGCTGCTGTCAGAAGAGTGACGGCCAAACGAATAATACTATTATCAAATTTAGATTCAACTATGAATAGTACCAAAATTGACACATCTCCTAACATCGATCCATGATAAAACACAAGTAGATCGTAAAATATTTACAAGTTGTTGTTCGTGAATTGCGTCAAACTATTTTCATTTAAGACACTATCTACTTTGTCAATTTCAACTCGCATAAATATATCAATACCAAATTTAATATCCCTTTTAAAAAAACCAATGAATTGTGGCGAAGATCAAGCTTATCCCGGATTATGTGGCCTTGCTTATTGACAATAATTAATAAACTATAATGAAATCACGTAATCTATCTGTAATTACTTTTGTTAAAAGAATTGTTTTGTATAAGTCATAAATGAAATGTTTCCTCGGACACGCCTTTAGCCACTGGCTTATTTCTATATAAGTTGCTTGTAATGTTGCTTCAACCAATCCCCCATATTTAGATCAAATCCACTTTGTGCACAAAAAGGTATTTTTCTTGTCTATATGATTAATTCTTCATTGGTTCGTTCTTTAGTCAATTTTGTCCAAGAATTTCAGAAATATAACTTCTGGATAGGAAGAAATAAAAATGAGAGTGGCGGTGATCGGAGGTGGGATAAGTGGGTTGGGAAGTGCCTACGTTCTTGCGAGAGAAGATGCAGTTGAGGAGTTGGTGTTGTTCGAAGAGGACAAGTCTTTAGGAGGTCATGCTAAAACGATGCGTTTTGATGGCGTTGACTTGGACCTTGGATTCATTGTCTTTAATAGTGTACGTACGCTTTGCTCTGCACCTCTCACCCTCACGAGTTATAGTAATTAATTAAGACGAAAATGTTAAAGCCAATTCTTGTTTTTAAGGTATATATACAGTATTTGCTTGGCAATTAAAAAGATTAAGTAAACACCTTAAACAGGACTCCATGGACATATTTTTTTCATGAAATAAAACTTGAGTTTCCACGTGTTATCTATCATGGATATGTGATTTTTGTTTTTGGGTAACGATCATGAATATGTGATTAGGTTACGTATCCGAACATGATGGAATTATTCAAGAACCTAAGAGTAGACATGGAGGCTGCAGACATGTCTTTCTCCGTGAGCCTTGACAATGGCCGAGGCTGCGAATGGGGATGTCGCGAAGGCCTTTCGAGCTTGTTTGCCCAGAAGAGAAACATTTTCAATCCGTATTTCTGGAAAATGATCATAGAAATAAAAAAGTTTAAGGAAGACGTACTAAAATATATCGACGAGCTGGAGCGTAACCCTGATATCGACCGAACCGAAACCCTAGGAGAGTTTCTCAAGTCTCATGGGTACTCTGACTTGTTTCAAAAGGCTTACTTGGTGAGATATTATGTTCTTGAGAGTTTCTTGGACAACAAATAAACATCTTAAACTATGTTTTTTTTAAAAAGCTTCAATTATGTTATTGGACAGGTACCAATGTGTAGCTTGATATGGTCATGTTCTTCAGACAGCGTCCTTAACTTTTCGGCTTACTCCGTTCTTTCGTTTTGTCACAACCACCATTTGCTTCAGGTTCATACATAAATCTAAGTCTTCAACCAAAAAAACAAAGTGTTTTTTTAACATCGTTTATCGTTTCTTTCTCAGCTCTTTGGGAGGCCACAATGGTTGACTGTTGCAGGACGTTCTCAAACTTATGTGGCAAAGGTTCTAATAACCAAAAATGTGTGTATATATTATATATAATTGGTTTTGTTACTTATATTACCTGCTGACCAGGTTAGGACAGAACTGGAGAAACGAGGATGCAAGATAAGAACAAGTTGCAAAATAGAATCTATCGTGACATCTGAGGATGGTTGCGTAATATTAACAACTGAAGATGGATCTCAAGAAGTCTTCGATAGGTGCATAATAGCTATGCATGCACCAGATGCTCTGAAATTGCTTGGAGAACAAGTTTCATATGATGAAACTAGGATTCTTGGTGGTTTCCAATACGCCTACAGGTAGCCTCATACCTGTAATACTCCTAATTCAGCTAGATTCTGGAGAATAATTAACATGTTTTAACATCATCGATATGTAGTGATGTTTATCTCCACCGTGACACTGATCTGATGCCACGGAACACTGTCGCTTGGAGCGCTTTGAATTTCCAAGGACGTTCTGAAAATAAAGCGAGCCTTACATATTGGCTCAATATAATTCAGGTATATTGACACATTTGGATAACTTTAAACGTAACAGAAAATGAGATTGAAAGCATGTTTATTGTTGCAGAATCTTGGAGAAGAACATGATCCACTCTTTCTCTCCATTGATCCTGAATATACCCCGAAGAAAACATTGTTCAAATGGACCACTAGTCATCCTCTTCCCTCTGTCTCCACTTGGAAAGCTTCACAAGAGCTATACCAGATTCAAGGAAAGCGTGGTCTATGGTTCTGTGGTGCACATCAAGGTAATGCCTGGATTTTGTATTGCTACTCAATTTTGTTTTAAGAGAAATTTACTCATTCGATCTAGAAGTTGCCACTATTCTAGAAGTTGCATAACATGGTACTAGAAGTTGCCACTATTTGGTACTCATCCATCAAATTTGTCCAAATTCGTTTAATCTTGTCAATATTCATTTGGTTCGTTTACCTTTTTGCAGGCTATGGTTTCCATGAAGAGGGACTAAAGGCATTCATCAGTTCTATAATTAACCCATTAATGTTCCTCTTGAATGAGTTTTTTTTGTTTGTTTGTAACTTTGAAAGTTTGTTAATATTATGTCAGGCTGGTATGGCGGCTGCACGAGGTCTGCTAGGGAAAGATATGGTTCCTCCTCCTCTGAGCAACCCGAAACATATGGTCCCATCTATACCCGAAAAAGGGGCTCGGTTATTCTTTGATAGGTTCTTGAGACGTTTCATATCAACCGGTTCTGTAACGTGAGTCCTCTCCTGTGAAGCTTCTTAATTATTTATAACAATTATTTAATGTTACATATACTTATTAGTTAGTTCCTAACAGAATACATGAAGAAGGAGGAACAATTCTCAACTTCGAAGGAAAGGACTCGAGATGTCACTTGAAATCTATCCTGGAAGTTCATTCTCCTCAGTTTTACTGGAAGGTTAACGCATAGGAGGATGCTTTTAAAAGAGTTCTTTGCTTCTTGCACGTAAAAGCTCAAGAGCTGGATACTTAATCATTTTATCCCCACAGGTTATGACACAGGCAGATTTAGGTCTTGCTGATGCTTATATCAATGGAGATTTTTCGTTTGTTGATAAAGAAAGAGGGCTTTTGGATTTGATCATGGTATGGTAAATACACTTATTGAAGCAAAAGATTTGAGTTGATGAGAAACTTATATACGAGAGCTATCTGAACCTGCAGATTCTCATTGCTAACAAAGAACTGAACTCAAGAAACTCAAATGTTGCTAAGAAAAGGTAAAGAAAGATTCAACTTCTGGCTTAAGCTATTAAGAAAGCTTTCACTTTTCCACACCTTCACAAAGAAAACTTACGTTTGATCTCACAGGGGTTGGTGGACACCAATGTTTCTAACTGCCGGTTTGGCATCTGCAAAGCATTTTCTAAACCATGTCTCTAGGCAGAACACATTAACTCAAGCTCGAAGGAACATTTCTCGTCACTATGACCTTGTAAGTTATCTTATATATATGCCCACATTCACTCTATCGCAAACGAACATTCCCACTCTGAGATTGTGACTTTCTTCATTGTTGAGTGACTCTGCAGAGTAATGAGCTTTTTGCTTTGTTTTTGGATGATTCTATGACTTATTCCTCTGCGGTATTCAAGGTGACACTTCGTTTAACATATTTTTTTGCTTTTCAGTTACTATCTCTTGATTCTGACCACAAACTTTCCTCCTTTCACTTAACAGTCAGATGATGAGGATCTGAGAGCTGCACAAATGAGAAAAATATATCTTCTGATTGATAAGGTAACATCTACAAAAGAGCATTTCTTGATTTAGAAGAAGAACCCGGATTTGTTTTCCTCTGTTCTTTAATGGCCAAAGCTGGACATTTCAGGCAAGAATAGAGAAGAACCATGAGGTTTTAGAAATTGGATGCGGATGGGGAACTTTGGCCATAGAAGTTGTGAGAAGAACTGGATGCAAATACACTGGCATAACTCTATCTATTGAACAACTTAAGTACGCAGAAGAAAAAGTCAAAGAAGCTGGACTTGAGGTTTTGCAGAATCCATCTCTATATCTTGTTTCTAATTTCCAAGGCTAGGACTAACAATATAACTTCTGAATCGCCAGGATCGAATTAAGTTTGAGCTATGTGATTATCGACAATTATCTGATGCTCACAAATATGATCGGATTATATCTTGGTAATATTGTTTTCCCCTTTGTTAAATAACTCTGTAGTCTCTCTAATGTCTTACGGTATAACTATTTGGATGCTTCAGCGAGATGTTAGAAGCTGTTGGGCACGAATTCATGGAGATATTTTTCAAACATTGTGAAGCTGCACTTGCAGAAGATGGCATTTTTGTCTTGCAGGTTGCATTTTCTTTCTCCCACATTGTTTATTTCGAGCCAAATGGCAACCCCATGTTTGCACAAAACATTGATCTTCTTTGCAAAATTTTGGCCATAACAGTTCATATCGATACCAGAAGAGCGTTATGATGAATACAGACTTAGTTCAGATTTCATAAAAGAATACATATTCCCTGGTGGATGCCTTCCTTCTTTAGCAAGAGTTACTTCAGCCATGGCTTCTTCTTCAAGGCTATGGTAAGTCTTTTCTTTATCAGATTTTTCCTTCAAACTACAATTTATATATCTTCCTCCAACACATCTGACACGGAAGATATACAGCGTTGAGAACGTTGAGAACATCGGACTTCATTACTACCAGACATTGAGATACTGGAGGAAGAACTTCTTGGAGAGACAGAAGTAAGTTAAATATCCGTTCTGCTTTCTGTTCTACAATCATTATATGCTACTCATTGTCCAAATGTTATACGTGCAGACAAATCAATGATCTGGGATTCGATGATAAGTTCATAAGGACATGGGAATATTATTTTGACTATTGTGCAGCTGGTTTCAAGACTCTTACCCTTGGAAACTACCAGGTAAAAACAAATGACTATTAACCAACATTATAACCACCATCTTTCTTCCGTGTCACTCAACAATGTCTTTGAATAGCTTGATCATGCGTTTCCGCAACATTACAGGTAGTGTTCTCACGTCCAGGGAATGTGGCTGGATTTGGGGATCCATACAAGATCAGTAGATGAACCCTTTCCTCATTTCCAAGTACTACTCTCAAATTTCATGCCGTTAAAATATTCCTAGTTTGCGTGTGGAAGTAAATGTAAACTTTTATAATTATATGGTTTCATGGACAATTCTCCATTCTGTAACTAGAATCTTGTACTGTCCAGACCATATTTCAATTAATTCTACAGCGAAAGATCATAACCGCCTTCAACATTGTGTCTGATCATTTACTCTAAAGCAGTTATGGAGCAATGATACATTTCCGATACGACAATCTTAGAATTCAAGGCTAAATAGATTGATAAATTTTGGGCAGAAGGCAAGTCTGTACATAGTTGTTGCATATAAATGCAAACATATGCATAACTTTAAGTTTCTGTGTCCGAAACAACGGACACCATAGTTACAACCAAGCAACACATACCACACCTCGTGAAGAGTGGTCCTATTTATTTCATAAATAAGGCAAAAAGCCAAAAGTTGCAAAACCTGTGAAAGTAGTCATTAATCTGTCACTGCATTGTCCAAGAGCTTACATTTTCGAGGTTATTCGGCTTAAGGTTGCTTCTATAGATCCATGAGGTTCATCCGTTGGCAAGTACACATCGTCCTTAAACTGCAAAAGCAATTTGTCAAAAAACATTTCGGATTTTCATCATGAAAGACAACAACACGTGAAGATTCTTACCTTAACCACAGAAATGTTTTCCTTGGTTGAAAGATTTACAGGTAGAAAGTGAATATTTGGCATTTTAAGGTGAATCGATGATACATCACCGAACCTGATCATGTTAACAAGAACCTGGTCACTGTAAGAATCACATAATCACACAAAACAGCGAAGAGAATGTAGAGAGATATGATGGTACCTTTTCAGTACAGCGCTTCCCATAAGATAGAGAGTGCGTTGGACAGAGGGGCTATACACACCAGTTTCTGGAGGACCAAAGAAAGTATCCATCAGAACTTCCTTTACGTCCATGAACTTCTCGCTAAAGTAGAGTCCTTTCGGAATGCTTGCAACAGAATCATACGAGTACCTGTCAACATGAACGTTTAATTCTCGGTTTCAAGAATCAATCACAAATAAGAAATACATGTAGTATCATTGATTAACACATACTTCCAAGATGCATTCACCTCTGTGGCCAACATTCTCTCTCGAGTATCAGGCAGAATGGTGTACTTGTCTCTCACAAACTTCTCAAATCCTGACTGTTCATTTGCATAAAAAGTGGATTTCGTGAATAATGAATATCAGTATCTTTCCAAAGTAGATTGACAAATAATAACATCAAATCTTGATTATCATATCATTCTTCGTTGTCTGTCCTCTCCGTCAAGATGCTAAGTTATATGAGTAGACTTTCGATCTCTAAAAGCTAAAGACAAACCATATAATATCTCTACATCGTGTTTCCTTTTCTCATAGAGTAGACAGGCAACGACTATTCTATAGCTTAGAAAAAGGTATGGCTAAGGGGTTAAACGACAAGCACGCTAATAAAGAAAAAAACACCAAAAGAGTTCTTCTGCAAAACACTAACTCTCTGAGACATATGCATTCTAGCGACAAGAGATAAAACTGGGAAAGACAAGCCAAAAGACGCTCAACTCGCCGTTATAACAGTGACAATACAGAACATTCAACACCTTTTGTAGCAATATGCAGAAAAAAAAAAAAGAACAGAATGTGGATTGTACCTGGGTTGTCTTTAGCAGAGCTAGTCCTGCAACACCAGAAGTTAAGCTTAGTGCACCAGACTTTCGTACTGTTGCCTCTGCAGTATGGTTCTCTGACCCAAGCTTAAAACCTTCAAAAAAAAAAAAAAAAACTCATTGAGAAAACTTATCAAACCATAGCAAAATTGGTTCCAGAAAAACAAATTCACAAACTCAACCATGTAAATGTGGTTTTCCATCGATGGACACTCGCTCCCAAGGCTTCTCAATGATTCTAACAATAGCAGTGAAAACCTGGTAACACAAAAACAAGAAAAGAGATGGGTACACACACACTTTTTAAGAGTAACAAGCAGAGTGAATATACATAATTGATAGTGCGTTATATATACCTGTGGATAAAATGAGCAAAAGTGATTCCCTAAAAGTACTGCAAATTCTTCCACTGAGAGTCGATCTCCACATTCTTTCGCCTTCACATAAACCTTTTCGTTCCAAACCACAACAGACCAAAGTAGGTTTGAGTATCGTCCAATCAAGCACTCTAAAGATCCAACAATTTGTACATTACAATGATGAACCTATGATCTATAAATCCAAAGACTAATCCGGCCAGACAAAGATTAATTCAGACAGATTCAGAGTACGTTAGTCATGGTCACATGTAGACAACAAGTTTCGGTTTTGACTTAAACTTTGACTGATTATGAGATAAATTTTGATTTTTGAGACAAAAAAGTTTGTAATTTGGGAAACTTACGGTGTTTTTCATGGTATCGGTGGCGACGATGTCGGAGTTGTCGTCACGGTGGTAAGAGGAGAGGCAGTGAGAGAGAAGAGAGATGCTAACGTTCCATTCAACAAAGTGATGAGATCCGTCGTCGTCTTGACGCCAAACTCTGCCCACTCTCACTCTCGCCTTCCCATGCCTTTGCTCCAATCTCACTCCGTCCACTGCTGCTGCTTCTTGCGCCATAACCAAAGATTGAATCAAGCGCTAAACAGAGTTGAAGAATCAAAGACCAGTTTCTCGATTCAACTATTGATGACGATGAGATGAGATCCTCCTCGGAGATGACGACTTCGATGGTGGACTTGTGGGGAGAGAGATGGAGAAATCAAAACCAATAATAGAAGAGCGCGTGTTGTTATTTGATTTGACTGCTGACACGTGGACTTTCTTTTTTATTACAAAAGGTGGGCGAAACAAGGAAAGCTGACGTGTGGGGGAGAGAATCTGAACTCTGAAGGCCGATCCGATTGCTGATGTAGAGGCATGTCAGTAGGTCTCGGATTTCGGTTTATTTTTCCGATTCGAGTCACGTTTTTCGATTTTTGGGTCTCAACTTATAAAAATTGATCGGGTTTTTCTAGTTGTAGTTTGAGTTCGGTTCGATTTATTTCAGTTTCGGGTCAGGTTTCGGATTTTCGGTTCGATTTATTTTGGATTCGGATTCGGATTGTTTTGGGTTTTTTCAAAACCAAAGTAACAAATGTAACGAAAAATCGAAAAATAGGATATTTAGAATTCGGGTTCAGGTATTTCAGGTTCGCCTTCGGTTTATTCGGGTTTCGGTTTTTCTGATTTAGACAAATAGAAACCGTTCGTTTTTTAAGTTTATTTAGCGGGTTCGGATTGAGTTCGGTTTGGTTTCTTCGGGTTTCAATTTTTCGGGTTTAGAAAAACTGAAACCGATCGAGTTTTTAATTTTTTTTTTCGGTTTAAGGTTCGGATTTTTCGGGTCGAATTCGAGTTCTGGTTTAGATTTCGGATAAAAGTCCTACGCCTACATGTCAGTATTCATAACTGTTACTTTCACTGGCTTTCAACGGAAAATATGGTCGACATTCTTTTTTGCGCGCAAATTAATTTCCTTTTAATTAACAATTAAAATATTAATTTTTAATGCTAATAAAATAATTTTGAGTGTTTTCTAGCACTGTAGATGTGGACTCTCAAACATACTATTGGCAATAAAATATTTTTTCTTTTACTTAACTGGATTATTTATTCTCGAAAACGTTTGTTATATATTAAAATTTATAGTTTCTTTTTTTTTTTTTTTGGTATCTTTGGAACAATGGAAATAATAAAATTCTAACAATTTAGAGAAAAAATTATAAACAAATTCATAGAAAAATAAAATATAGGATATCATTAACTATGACATCCAATTTGGTGTTGAAATAACATTAAATTTAGTGTTATTGTTTGGGATTATTTTATCAAATCTGTTCTCTGAGTTATACAGGAGTGATTATTTTCGAATGGAATATATGGTGAGTGGAAGATATGACATATGAGTGTAAACCCGATAGCTTTTACTGACCTAGAAGCATGTGTAAATGGTGGTGAATAAAAGCAATGAGAGGAATAAAAGCAATGAAAAAAAATTTAGTGGAATTGGTTATTTTCATCTGTATTTTCCAAATTATGAATGATCTTAGAATCTATTTGTAATTCTTTTAGTAATTTATAAACTTTATTTTTTTATATTTTTCTGATCTTGATATAAAACAATTCTGGTTCAGCCACTAATTGCACATGACCAACTTGGGTTCAACTTCAACATGTATACATATTGTGGATGAATTCCAGTTTTGAATCAGTTTTAAATGCTTCGATCAGATAAAAAAATCGTTCTTTCTAGTTGTGGAGTTTTTAAAATTAGATTAAATTTAGACAATACTTTGTTAGCCATCTTATTGGTTAAATATCCTTCAATCTTTGGAAACAACCTTATTTTATTAGCCATCATATCATATAATAAAAACTTTTTATTATATTATTGAGAAATGGGCATAGATATACACAATCTAAAATTAATTTGCAGTTTGGTTATGTCCACTGTTCCTATTTCTATATTCCGGTTTCAACCCTATTACCTATTAATGTGTAGGTTCCTATTTAATTCAACTATTTTTCTATTAAACAAGCAGATTGTTTTATGGACTTCTCTCTACACACGTTCCTATTTTCTCAGACTTACCTTCTCGCTTTCTCTGTTAGAAAAATCCCATCCCCAAGAAAAATTGTCTCTCCTCGCGAATCATCGGCGGCGAGAATCGAAGCTCTCTTTCCTCAGACCTACCGAAGCTTCTGTTTCTTCAGACCTAACTTCTCGCTTTCTCTGTTAGCAAATTCCCCCCAAAAAATTGTGTCGCCTCGACGAATCAGCAGCTACTTAGTTTCAATCTTACCTCTGCTACTTAGTTTATTACCAACTACCCACCTCTGTTTCATGACAAACTTAACCCATTTGTAGACCGCCCGTGCTTTACAAGGCATTGCTCGCCAAACTAGCTTTCTACTATCAAAATAGTTAACCGATACACTTTTAGATACCAGATAATTTGGGTTTGAAAATCTGTTAATCAATTAATCTTCTCTTTATCGCCCCTAGATCTAACAACTTCACCGCTTTAGATGAAACCGATGTTGTTGTCGGAACGGATGTTCGTACTACTTACGCCTGTGAATGATACTTTCTATCTTACTTCTGCTACTTAGTTTATTACCAACTACCCACCTCTGTTTGATGACTAACTTTAATCCATTTGTAGACCGTCCGTACTTTACAAGGCATGCTCGCCATATTAGTTTTCTACTATCAAAATAGTTAACCGATACACTTTTAGCTACCAATCACTTACCTGTTTAGCACTACTCTAAATTCTGTTGACAAAACAGATTTAGTGAAGATTTAGAAAATCTGAATCTACCAAAAGGGTTAAACGACTTCAACCATCTCTGCAGCAAACAGTTTTCTTGTAGACTTTATTATTTCTACCAAATTGTAAATTAATCTTGATCCATGTATATAACCCTTTATTATTTAAGTTTTCTTGCAAATAACCCTTATTATTTAAGTTTGTCTTTTGAAAAAAAAAATTAATAAGTTTGTCTGGACGGAACTATATTCTTGGCTAACGAGCCCTATGGAGCATCCGGAACATTAGATATTCATTTTAATAAACTGAAAACAGAATACAATTCCAAGAAAGCTTTGAAAGCGGAGCCAAGCACAACTTGGTCACGTCGACAAAAAACAAAACAAAAAAAAACAATTTGGTCATTCTTCAGTTTATAAGTACAGAACACAACTCGGTCACTCTTCACTCCTTCAATCTTTCAATACGTAACGTAATCCCTCTCCAGTTTCTTTCTTTTTATATTTAGCTTTTGATTTTTTCCAGCTAAATCCGTTTATGTAAGTATAAGAACAGGACAAACCAAAACCCTTTTTAGTATCTCTCCAAGATCTAAATCCATTGTCCCAACCAAAAAGGTAATATTGCTGACTACATTTCTCTATTAACTTCTTTTTTTTCTCTCTACCAAAGTTGTAATTGTTGCTACTTCGGTTCTCATATTTGGATCTTGATAAGAAATAATTATAATTATAATTTTTTTTATTTGGATCTATAGTTAAAATAATAATTATTTTTGAAAAAAAAAAGAAATCAGTTAAAGATATGAACCAATTAAGAGTTGTCATATAATTTTTTTTCATACTGAATATTATAAATGTTTTTGAACATATTTATTTAACAACATTCTCAAAAATATATCACACTTGCATGTTCTACTGCTTCTCTAATATTATAAAATAATAATAAAAATATAAAGTAGAAACTAATTGGGTGTTATTCATTTATTGATTTTGAAATCTGTATAGAATTTATAAATATAAGAAAAATATTCTGATTTCCAAATCTAATAATAAGTATGTACAAATCTGATGGTTTCACCTCGGATTTTAGTCTTTGTATTTTTAACAAACAAATCCACTCAAATCCACTCAAATTCATTATAAAATTAAATCCACTAATAAATCCATATGATTGAATAACACATAATTTGAATTTGGATTTATAAATTATAAAACCAATAACACATGATTTGAATTAAGATTTATAAATCATAAAACCAATAACACTGGATTTCATTCAGATTCTCAAATCCATTCAAATACATAAACTAATAACCCCACATAAATAAGAATTGTCATATAGTAAAAGTTTTCCAACTGATTTCCATAAATGTTCTCGAACATTTTCATTAAGGACATTTCTTAAAAACATATCACACTTTACATTTAAAGTAATTAGATCTCCTTTCATGGTTTATTCTTCTTTTATTAAGAACATAGTTTGCTTTAGATGTTTTTAATATAAAAGAATTAATCTCAAAAATGTTTAGATGTTTAGGCCGGTATGACCGCTGCACAAGGTTTGCTAGGGAAAGGAACCACTCTTCTAAAAAATCTGCAGCATATGGTCTTGTCCCTAACTGAGTCAGGGGCTCGACTTTTCGTTACTAGATTCTTGCGACAGTTCATATTGATTGGTTGTGTAACGTGAGGCTCACCTTATCTCCTCGATTTAGATAATATAATATTACTCCATTGTTATTTGTTACATTCATACTTACCTCTTTGAACTGAACAAGAATACTAGAAGATGGAGGAACAATGTTCACATTCGGAGGAAAAGATTCTAATGATCCTTTGAAATCTATCCTCAAGATTCACAGTCCTCAGTTTTACTGGAAGGTTCATATGTATATATATTTAAGACAATGAGAAAATTAAATAGCCTTTCCATAGCTAAAAGAGCCTGATTCTCAGGTAATGGACACTAGCGGATTTAGGACTGGCAGATGCTTATATCAGTGGAGACTTTTCTTTTGTCGACAAAGACTCAGGGATTTTGAATCTGATTATGGTACATAATATGCTTACTTATTTCTAGTGTTGAGCATTTCTAATATTTATCTGCTGATTAGATAAATCTTTCTGCAGATTCTCATTGCTAATAGAGACTTGAGGTCAACAAAATCATATTTTGCTAAGAAAAGGTAAAACCCATTTAGCCTCTGTACATAAAAGATTAAGGCCTAAGCTTTCACTTGTGTTTTTGATCTTCTTGCAGGGGATGGTGGACACCAATGTTTCTAACTGCCGGTTTAGCATCTGCAAAGTATTTTCTAAAGCATGTCTCTAGGCAAAACACTCTAACACAAGCTCGCAGGAACATTTCTCGTCACTATGACCTTGTAAGTTGCTTGAATCTTCACCTCTCTTAAAAACCTCTGAATGGTTCCTCTATGTTTTGGGTTTACAATTAGACTATCTGTTCACAGAGCAACGAGCTTTTCAGTCTCTTCATGGATGATACCATGACCTACTCCTCTGCAGTATTCAAGGTGACCATTGAAAAGACTTGGAGGATTTTCCTTTTTTATGTTTCTCTATTGCTTAACTAATGATTCTGACTTCAACCTTTCACCATTTTCACGTTTATAGTCAGAGAATGAGGATCTAAGGACTGCACAAATGAGAAAAATAACTCTTTTAATCGAAAAGGTAAGATCTATAGGAGAGCATCTTCTTGATTCATAACAAAAACTGCGAGCCTTCTTTGTTCTTTGCTAATGGAAGGTGAGAAATTTCAGGCAAGGATAGAGAAGAACCATGAGGTTTTAGAGATTGGATGCGGATGGGGAACTTTCGCCATAGAAGTCGTGAGAAGAACTGGATGCAAATACACTGGCATAACTCTATCTATTGAACAGCTTAAATATGCAGAAGCAAAAGTGAAAGAAGCTGGACTTCAGGTTTTGTCTAATCCATATATGAATATGCTTTCTAATACCAAGACTTATGGTTAGCATTATTATTTCTTGAATCGTCAGGATCGGATTACGTTTGAGCTATGCGACTATCGTCAACTATCTGATGCTCATAAATATGATAGAATTATAGCTTGGTAAGCCCCTCCCCACCCTTCTTTTTCAATATCACTTTGTAATATGTTTCATGATGAGACATTTTTGGGATGTTTCAGCGAGATGATAGAAGCAGTTGGCCACGAGTTTTATGAGATGTTTTTCAGTTGCTGTGAAGCTGCGCTTGCAAAAGACGGCATTTTTGTCATGCAGGTAACATTTTTCTTCTTCCTTTGGTTCCCTCAAGGTTGCAACAACCATTGATCGTTTTAATGTTTTAACCACTTAACAGTTCACGGCAGTACCTGAAGAGATTTACGATGAGAGTAGACTAAGTTCAGGTTTCATCACAGAATACATATTCCCTGGTGGTTGTCTTCCTTCTTTAGCCAGAGTTACTTCAGCCATGTCCTCTTCCTCTAGGCTATGGTATAATCTTTCCTTTATCAAAGTTTAGCTTCAAGGGAAGTTTCTCTTCATCCAACACATCTAATACCGGCAAAAATGCAGCATTGAAAACGTTGATAACATTGGGATTCATTTCTACCAAACATTGAGATGTTGGAGGAAGAAATTCTTGGAGACACAAAAGTAAGAAAAATATTTTAAAAAATTCCTCTGTTTTTTTTTTCTTTTGGAATCAGTATGATTGTTCATATGTCCAATTTTGTAGACAAGTCATGGATCTTGGATTCGACGATAAATTCATAAGGACATGGGAGTATTATTTCGATTATTGTGCCGCTGGTTTCAGGAGTCTTACCCTTAGAAACTACCAGGTAACACACACACTCAAGCTTTAATCAGAAATAAAACCATGTTTCTTCCCTCAGTGTCACTCAACATAAACGTAATTTAAGTATTTATGAAGCATTTGCAGGTAGTTTTTTCACGTCCGGGGAACATAGCTGCATTTGGAGATCCATTTCATAGTTTCCCTTCTGCTCTGACAAAACAAGAGTAGATAAATCATTGTTTGTGTTGTTTCCTTTTAAACTTCCATAGTTTGTGTGTGCAAGTGTCAACTTATATGATTATATATTAATTAAGAAAACAAGGCATCATCTTCACGTATTCTTCCAAGTTACAGAAATCATTTTTTTAAAATATAATTAACAACTTATGATTAGTCTTTGTTATACATTAGATTCATAGATTCTTTTCTTGATAAAGTTTCATTAGCCTCTTCACTTTTGAGCAAACAATGGCAGCAATGATTAACGTTGACTTTCAAAATTGTTTCAACTTAATTCTCCTGTGCATCTTCTCCTTCTTTTGTTACTCTCTCTTCTTCAAGAAACCAGAAGAGTCACGAGGATGTGATCTGCCTCCGAGCCCTCCTTCTCTTCCGGTTATTGGTCATCTTCACCTTCTCCTCTCTACTCTAACACACAAGTCTCTTCAAAAGATCTCCTCCAAGTATGGACCTCTCCTCCATCTCCGGGTTTTCAAAGTTCCCATCATTCTCGTCTCATCTGCTTCAGTGGCCTATGAGATCTTCAGGGCGCAAGACGTGAACGTCTCCTCTCGAAGTGTTTCTGCGGTTGATGATGAGTCCCTCGTATTTGGATCTTCCGGCTTCATCACCGCTCCTTATGGAGATTACTGGAAGTTCATGAAGAAGCTTGTCGTCACGAAGCTACTTGGACTGCAAGCACAAGAGCAGTCGCGAGGCGTCCGTGAAGAGGAGCTACAACGGTTTTTCTTTAACATACTCGATAAAGCGAAAAAGGAAGAGAGCGTTGAGATTGGTAAGGTAGCGATGAAACATACAAACAACATCATTTGCAGGATGAGCATGGGGAGGAGTTGTTCCGAAGAGAACGGTGAGGCTGAGAGAGTAAGGGACTTAGTCACCAAGTCACTTGCCTTAACAAAGAAGGTCTTCTTTGCAAAACTGTTGCGTAGGCCTCTCGAGAAGCTTGGTATCTCTCTGTTTAAAAGGGAGATAAGGGCAGTTTCGTGCGGATTCGACGAGTTGCTAGAGAAGATACTTCTGGAGCATGAAGAGAAACTTGAGGAGGATCAAGATAGGGACATGATGGATTTGTTATTGGAAGCTTATGGAGATGACAAGGCAGAGTATAAGATCACTAGGAACCAGATCAAGTCTTTGTTTGTGGTAATTAAAATGTTCTTTCACATCACATTAGGTTTGGTATATAATAATTTCTGACTAAGAAACTGCAGGAGATTTTCCTTGGAGGTACTGACACCTCAGCGCAAGCAACACAATGGATAATGGCGGAGATCATTAAGAACCCCAACGTTCTTGATAAGTTGAGACAAGAAATCGATTCCGTTGTAGTGGAAACAAGATTGGTTCAAGAAACGGATCTACGTAACCTCCCTTACTTGCAAGCTGTGGTTAAGGAAGGTTTAAGGATGCACCCGCCATCGCCTCTCTTGGTAAGGAGGTTCCAAGAAAGCTGTGAGATCAAAGGATTCTACATACCGGAGAAGACAATACTTGTTGTAAATGCTTATGCTGTAATGAGAGATCCTGTTTCTTGGAAAGATCCTGACATGTTTAAGCCAGAGAGGTTTTTAGCTTCTTCAAGATCAGCAGTAGAAGACGAGATAAGGGAGCATGAACTGAAGTACCTTCCTTTTGGAGGCGGAAGGAGGGGATGTCCTGGATCAAATCTAGCTCATATCTTTCTTGCAACTTCACTTGCAGTGATGGTGCAGTGCTTTGACTGGAAAATCAAAGGAGGTAACAAGGTTTGTATGGACGAAGCTGTTGTAGGGATGAATCTAACCATGGCTCGTCCGCTTAAGTGCACACCTGTTGCTCGGTTCGACCCTTTCGCTTTTTGATTTGCATAAATCAAAACTAAATTACACAATGTTGAGTACGAAGATAAAAGAAGGTTTCATAATCTTTATTTTATTTACTGTTTTTCAACCTGAAACAGCAAACCTGAGAGGCTGGAGTTGCATAGAGTACACAGATGAAGAAACACCATAAATATTACAATGTTACAGCTTCTTAAGAAACAAGGGCTTCATGGATATATATGTAAAAGCTTTGCTTCTTACATGCGTATCAACCGCTTCCTTCTTACATTCATATCATTCACTTGTGCTTTCCTTGAGGTTTAGCCTTGAGACCATATTCTCCGTCCTCTGCAACAAAAGAATCCCCCAAATTACTCAAAACATTCGTGAATATATATTATATGGATTACAGATGAAACACTAACCTGTTCGGAATGCGAAAGATACTTCCCATCAAGTGTTACCACCACACGGTTATTACCATCCACTCCTTTAACTTTGTCCACAGAGCAATAGAAGTCTATCGCCGACATGCTAAACAAATACGCACACAAAGTAACAAAAGGCTTAGCTTTAAAGATACCATTAACAGACTCAAAAGATTTTTGATTGGATCATTCTGCACCAGCTCTTTTGCTCTACATTAGCAACCTTCTTCGTTAAGAGAGGAAACTTCTAAACAGTGTATTGCCTTTTGACTTCATTACAAGGAACATTGTACCAAGTACTACCAACTCAAGAAACTAAACGATGCGCATAAGAAGAGCCAACAGTGGCCTACAGGACAAACTTTTGGCTTGTGGAGAAGCAAACCAGCAGACAAAACAAAAAGAGCCTGTGGAAGATGATTCATTGCCTATAGCTATTAGCAATCACCTCTTAACATCTAAGTGTCGTTCTAGTTCAGCTACAAAGTATTACACAACTAGATTTTTCATATATAATTCACAAAGTGTATATATGATGATAACACCAGAGAGAAGGAAGAGACATGTCGATAAATCAAGGAACTTTCAGTTTAATCCTCAGCATATGAACAATACAGAGCAAAGGATACTATAACAAATCATAAAAACTGAGACTTTACATACTAAGAACAAAGTGATTCCATAAATCAATTCAATAATACGTTTGATAATATCACTCACATGCCATCTCCGAAATCTTCGTTGATAATTTCCTTTATACTCTCACCGAAATGCATCACTGCTTCATTCAACCTAAGAAAAAAGAAGAAAATATAACATTTTTTTTAAACTCCAAAACTAAATTCGTGACAAAGGAAAAAAGAATAGAGAACCTGTAGACGGTGGGTTCTTGGATGAGGTTGGGATCGTATGATCTCCACGGAGGAGACATCATCGCGGCGATGAGTTCGTCGGTCAGAGCCGGTAAAGCTTCACGGAGCTTCGGGACTGTGTCGGGTTTGAGCTGGGCTTGGCGACGGAGCAGCTGAGCCACGTAGACGTTGGTGAGACCAGTCTCCGCCGCTAGTTGGCTGTAAGTCTTGCCGGAGGCTGACTTCACGGCGAGAAGCCGATTTGAAACACTCTGCTTCGTCGCCGCTTCCATTTTTTTTAACCAATCACCTTTTTTTTTTTTTGGGGGGGGGTAAATGAACGGACCAATCACTTTTCTCACTTGTTCGGTCTCTTTTATGGATGGATGGATAAAACTCTTTACTTTTAAACAATACAACACGTGTCCCAAACTCCGAAAGTGTATATTATTCTACACTAGGGGTTGCCCCGCGCGTATCTTATTAATTTTTTCTTTTTTTTTTTTACTAATTTTCTTTTTTTATTATGTATCAATTGATATTGGCTGTTGATTACGTTTTAGAGAACTCATTTGCGAAAACAAGATAAATTAATTTTATTTGTCAAAAAATATAACATTGGCCAAATGTGTTCAGGAGCGGACCTAGGATATGTTTGGACTGAGGTCATAGAGATTCTACCTCTAATTTTAAGGGGTCAAAATGAGTTTTTTACCATTTTATTATAAAAAATCAAAGCATTTTCAAGCAAAATACAATTTATATCAAATTTTAATGGTGTCATATGAACCCAGATTGGCTCAAATAGGTCCGCCCCTGAATGTGTTATTGAAGAATTTAACTAAAAATAAAAACTTTATTAAAGATTTCTCTGCATTTTATCAAAGTTCAAAAAAAGTATATATTAATTTGTATGTTAATTCTATAATTTCATAAGAGTTGTTATTTTTGAAAAATATTACTAAATTTATTATCATTTGAATATAAATCATATACTTTTCTATCAAATTATAATGGTTGATATTTGGAATGAAAAAGCAGTAATAGATTAAGATATAAGATGTTTAATATTGAAATATATTTGGTATGTAAATTGTAAAAGTTACTTTTTACTTTACCAGTGTTTACCATTGCATCAAGATCTCAAGTATATTTTTATGTAGTATTGTTTGGACATTCTTCGCCGAAGACATATAAGCTCACCATTATTTTAATTTTTTTTGTTTTGTGATTTGATGGTATTTTATTGTTCTTTGTAGCTGAAATATATAAGAACTGGTGATGATTGCGTTATAAATTTTGTTGTTAATATTTTCCCTTAATTTTCCCCTAAAGCACTGCTGATTTTTTTGGATTTGGTGTTTTTGTTTCTATTCTTTTTATTTGCTTCCTTTTTTTTTTACCTTTTACCGAATTGATTAGTTCTGCAGTTTAGGTTAGTAAGAACATCTAATTATTTGAAATATAGAACATGTAATTAATTTTTTTTATTTAATGTGTTTGTTAATTTGTGTTGTCTTGTAGGTATGTTCAACTATATTTCGAAAACTGGCACATATTTATAATATTATATTTGATACCATTTTCTTCTATTGTAACGATAGTAAATATTTCTTTATGTTTCATTTCCTTGTTGTTCATTGTCTGAGGTGCTTTTGTCCTTTATTGTGCTGTTTATTTTCCCCTTCAAAATAATGTTCAATGTATTTTTATTAACATAATGATCATTGTCTTTTACATAAATAACTGTATCATTATTGTCCCCGATTCGAGAAAGATAATTATGGAGTAGTAACTAAATATGTGTCTTCGTGAAGATTTGCTTCAACCTAAATATACACAGTTGTATGTTGACTATTATATTTCACCAAGGGAAAAAAGCTACTACTTCAGTGTTGATTTATTCGCTTACTATTTGATAGCATGATAATGGCCGTAGAAAGACAATATAAGTTATATTTTGGAGACATGCTATAAGAGATGAGAATATTTCTTGGATTTTGCAAGTAGCTCTTGTATTCAGCCATATAAGTTAAACCTTGTATGTAGCAAAATATGATTTGAGAACCTAATGACCATCAAAACAGAAGAAAATAGTATGTAAAATGTGGCTGCTTTCTATTCTTATTCCATAAACATCTGGATCATCCTTGTCAGTTTGTACTCTATGATTCAAAGCAATAACGAAACATTTTCTTTTTATAAAATGCCTGCTTTTATAAAACATCTAAGGATCTGCCCGCGTTACGCGCAGATTTTTTTATACTATTTTACTTTTTTGTTGGATTACATTTTTGTTATATATATGTTTTGTGGTTTTAAGTTGAGCGAGATTAGAAGAAGTAGTTTCGGAGTTGCGGAACATTTGATTTGTGTGAGAGTCTTTGATTTTGTTTATTTTTTGTTTTTTTGTTTGGTGGGGTAACTTTTAGATTGTTAAACCAATTTTGCATTCTTTTATTTTTTAACCGAACATCGTTATTGTGATTTAATTGGGATTTTTTTTAATTTTTTTTTTACACGTATGAGGGATGTAGGACTATATAAGGTAGTTTTTTATGAAACTCTTATGTATTTTCGTAGTCAAAAGTGAAAGACTATTAATGTGGAAAACCTTACAATTAATATTGTCTTTATAGTAAGTTACAGTTTAAAAATAATGGCAATTTGCCTATTTCATAACTGCAGCTTGTGCAGTTTAAAGATGAGTGGCTCGACAGACCGGCCAATTGAGCCTCTGGTACAGCCAATCAGCAAGACATAGATGGAATAGGTGATTACATTGTAGTTTACTGATATCGTTTCTTCCATGAGTGTTTCTAAACACATTGCGCATTTCTCGGTTTCTTCGTCTGATGTTAGAAGGAATAGCTTTGGAGATTGGAGACATTTGATTGATGTCGGAGTCTTTGATTTTGATTTTGTTTATGTAATGTTTTTTTGTTCGTTGTGGTAAGGTTTAGTTCTGTATCCAAATTTGTCCTCCTTTTTTTTTCCGAATTTTTTTTTTAAATAATTTTGTTGGTTTATTTCATTTTTTTGGAACGGATGAATTGGATTTTTTTGGAATGGCTAATGAAATACACACAGTCCAAATTTGTCCTCTTTTTTTAATCAGTGTTGAGCGATTGTTTTTTTTTTTTTTTTTAAATACCTTCTGAGGGGTCTTCCTCCAAACTATGGTTTTTTTTTTTTTTGGTTTGACCAAAAAAAACGAAGATGCACTCGCAGATAGTATTGTATATGATCATGAAAAATGGATTAGTGCCTGATTACTGTCAATAGCTTGTCATGAGAATGGACGTTTAAGTTTGCGATAATTTTTTTCCTTTTAAACATTTTTCTTTAACTACTCCAAAAGCCAAACCAAACTGAAGTCGTAGTTAACAACTGATTAAAAAGCCAAATTAAAGCATCCAAAGAGTAAAAAAAAAAACTCCCATAGACCCTTTTTAGTTTCATCTAGAGAACTCTGAAGCTATATGGTTGGAGAATGGAGACGGAATCACAGCTCGTCATCTCCATATGTGTCGTCGACATCTCCTCCGTCGCCTTCCTCTCCACCAGATGGCTTTTAATTTACCGCTCCGTGTCATATATCAGTGTTGCACCACCTGAAGTTTCCAAGTTTTTTTTTGAGTTACAAAGTCTGAAACCAAACCCGTATGCTTGACAAACATGACACGATTGAATACACAACTGAAAAATCTTTATAGATGAAAGGTAATTTTATACCGGGGATACTCGGAGGAGAGCCTTGTTCCCCATATCCAGGTTTAGCTGGTATCTTCAACTTCGCTTTTCCCCTACACACGCACCTAGTAAACCTTGATCCCAGCCTGCAACAAAATCCGAAATATTACCATCGCAAGTAACTCAGAAAATGGAGCAGAAGGAGAGATTGAAAGTCAGAAGCAAGGGGATAGAACCAAGCCAATACCTTTGATAACCAGACCACTTAACGCAAACTCGTACGGATCACCCCTTTCAAAGCTCCACTCGAATACGTTTCCATCGGTAAGTTTCCCCTGCCACGCGTAACTAATAAGTTAAACAACAACAACGCCATACTTTGTGACAAACAACCTGCGCATATATTCGTCTAGGAAGATGATGAAATCCGATTTTAAAGCTGACCATGTAGTGCACCTTGATCCTATCACCTTTCTGCGCCTTGAGTTCACACGTTTTTGGCTTATACTGCAAAGATAAAAGTGCAGATGATAAGAATAAAGGATGGACATTAAAATGGAGAAGCTAAGTATAAGATTTGTTGAAGAGATTCCCTCAAAGCCAAGGAGACGAAACCATTAGAGAAACCAACAGAGTCAGAACCATCAGACAGAAGAAAAGAATGTATTTGACGTCAAGCAAAACCACAATGTTTCGAAACTCGCGATGATAGCAGCTTCATATTTATAGTAATCCAATGAAAACAATGGAGACATAACGAAAATCTACAGCGATGGGCTCCAACAGCACTATCATAGCTAAAAAATTTTCCTCTATAGTCAGTGAACAAAGAAGCTGTAAGTCTACGATCAAGCTTAACAATACACTAAGATCGTTCATTTTGCTGATCCGCAAATGATAAATTTACCTTAACCCCGATCTGCAATTCCGACACGTCTCTTGTCTTCTTGGAAAAACCTATAAATGGAGGAACTACGAAAACAAACTCCTTCGCGAAATCTTTGTATTAGAAAAATAACAACCACACTGTTTGATGAATCATAAAAGAGTTTGAAGACAGCAGATAGAGGAAGTCTTAAAAGAGAAGGGAGAGAAGAGTAGAGAAGGAGGTGAAAAAGGACACAACATTAACACCAATATAGTAAGGTGCAAGCGAAAATTTGAAATATGTAAGTGAGAATGTGTTTAACAAAGAAAATGCTTACATTCTATGCATCTAGACAAAGACGTTTGGTATGTAAATAGAGTTGGTGTCTCTTGCAATGACCAAAACGCTTATTTTTATACTCACAACAACCTTAGATACTTATACTTGAAACAACCTTAAAACACTCAAACACCTCTTGGAAACAATCATGATTTGTTAGAATCGGACACTCAGGAAACTGTCACAGAATAAGCACACTAACTCGATGGATTCCAATAGACAAATCCAGAATCCTCATGCACTACCAAATTATGCCGCTTATTCGAGATTCAAAGAGTAAAAAAAGACGATTATAGATTGGTTTAGGACAAAAAAAAAAAAACGGGTACGTATATCTACCCATGTAATAAAATCATGATTTGTTAGAAATGAACACTCAGGAAAATGTCACAGAATGATTGTTAGAAATGAACACTCAGGAAAATGTCACAGAATAAGCAAAGTAATTCGATAAAAGACAATAGACAAAGCCAGATTTCTCATGTACTACCAAATTATGCCACTTAGTCCAGATTCAAAGAGAGGATTTAAAGACGATTATAGGATGGCTAAGAACAAACAAAATCGAGTATGTATATCTACTCAGTGAAACAAAACACTTTGAAAGAGAAAGAATCTAAGGTACAAAAAAATGTGATTCCAATAGACAAAGCCAGGTTCCTCATGTACTACCAAATATGGGGAGCATCACATCACATCGCAACAATTGAAAACTTAAGAGGAGTCTCCTTTCTCTTTAATCTGCAAAGTCCATACCTTTGAATATGATGTATTTATAGTAGAAAACCTCTCCTAGCTAGCTCGTCCAGTAACTCCAAAAGTCGAATTGAATGCTCAAGAGTGATGGGAGAGCAAGAGTGATGGAAGAGTTACCTGTCGGAACGGGAACGACGTAACAGATCGCGCAACGCCGCCGGAGAGGAGAAGAGAAGACGAAGCGTGAGAATGGGCCATGAGTTTTCAAGCACAAATATGTGTAATGCTAATGTGTGTTAAAATTGAAGCCCAAAATGAATGCCAGGTGGCATTTTTTCCCAAAGGAGAGACAAAACTCTACTTTATTATTCTACATATGAACGTCCAAGCGAACTCAGTGGAAAGTCCATCCACGATCACACAAAAGAGGTCTGAACCACAAACCATATGCTTGCGGAACATAACCACAAGCCATAAGCTCGCGGAACATAACCAAAGTCACAAGCTTGGGGAACATCTGCCTAACTGATGATTCAGTGGCAGATTCAGAACATAACTTTAATCGGGACAAAAATATTAAGGTATTAAAAAAAAAATCTCTAGAACAATAAAAAAACTCTGCTTGAAATTATGATGAAATTACAAAAAAAAAAAACATAATAGTATTCTACAAATGAAACATACGCTCACTCATAGATTGAAATCTTTTTATCACTACTTCATTAGTAACTGACTCAAACAACCCCTTTTCAATATAGCATACCAAACAATCACTTAGAAAATGATCTCCAATTCGGTTGCGAGATGCTGTCTTCACCAATTTCGTTGCAGAAAAACACCTTTCAACACTTGCAGTAGCAACATGCAAAGTTAAAACTAACTTCAGAAGTCTATAAACCAAAGGATGTAAAAGATGCTTCTGTGTTTCCACCATAAGACGAGAAAGATCTCCAATATTCTTCAAATTCTTGAATTGTTTATCTTCTCGCACATTATCAATGTATATTCCAAGTTGTTGTTCAAGATATAAGCGCTCTCCAACACTAAAGTCCTCAGGATAAAATTCAGCCAATCTCACCAACTTCTCCTTGTCAAAATCATGAAACGAGTTCATAGGACTTAAAGCAGCCATGCAATTAAGCAGCTTAGTGTTTACCTCAGTAAAACGATCATTAAACTCTTGAAGCTGCAAATCCAGAACGTGGTAGAAGCAATCAACCTTATAATGATGCATATTGGTTGTTATGTTGGTTCTTTGCCTTGGTTTCCTAGGGTTGACAAAGTTTTCTTCCATTATTAGCATCTCAGCATCATGTTTCTCACAAAAAGAAGAAACTTTCATCATAAACGAATTTCATCCATCATCCCTCAGCCTTTGTAGTTCTCGCTTAGTTGATTCCACCAGTAACATTGCATTCAAAATATCTTGATCCTTCCTTTGCAAAGCCATCGATAAATTCTCTGTTAGTCCCAAAACAAGTAACATTAGTTGCATATAGAATACACAATCAAATGAATTAAGGTACTTGAGAAGACCATATGTTTGACATCTTTTTAAGTCCTCAACTCCTTCCTTCTCGATATACTCAAGAACTTCAACGACACAAGAAAACAACTGAACCAAACGCAATAGAGTTTTATGATGAGAACCCCAGCGAGTATTTCCAGGTCTTTGAAGAGATATTTCTTGATTCAATCATGTTCGAGTGGTAAGGTCACCACTTCCAATCTCATCCAGCACTTTTTTTCGATACTTTTCTCGAATCAAATCTTGTCTTTTGCAAGAAGTTCCAACCACATTCAACAGTGTAGAAATCATTTCAAAAAAAGCACCAACATCAAGGTTCTTTTTCGCAACCGCCACCACTACTAACTGAAGTTGATGAGCAAAACAATGAACATAATATGCTGAATTGTTTTCCCTTGAAACCAATGATCTAAGCCCATTAAACTCACCCCTCATGTTACTTGCTCCATCGTAACCTTGTCCTCTCACCTTTTTCAAGCTCAACCCATATTTTGCAAAGAAATCGTCAATAGCTGATTTCAGAGATGCGGAAGATGTTTCTTTGACATGAACAACTCCAACAAATCTTTCTTTGACAGCTCCACTTTTATCAACAAACCGGAAAACAACAGCCATTTGTTCTTTATGAGAAACATCAGCAGACTCATCAACTAACAGACCAAACACACCATGATCAATCTCTTCTATGACTGATTTCACAACTTCTTCTCCAAAGCAATGTGCAATATCTTTCTGAATCCCTGGTGCAACCATCTGGTTATTTTTCGGAGCATTCTCCAAAATAACCTTTTTTACACCATCATTCTGTTCTCCAGTGTATTTTACAAGCTCTAAAATATTTCCTCTATTAGCAGAATCTTTTGATTCATCATGACCACGGAAAGTTAAACCTTGTCACAACAAAAATCTCGAAGAATCAATCGACGTATTCAAACGAATGTGATACTCATTTTTCACCACATCGTTTTGCTTATGAAAAGCATGCACAATAGACTGACCTTGATTCAACAAATCTTCACCTTTTTTAACAGCAATATTATGAAAGCTATTTGGCGTTTCACCCACATGCTCGCGTATACTCTCCGGCTTATTCCATGAAGAAAATCCTTCTGTCACAAACGCATAACTTCCACCTCTTTTTGGTATGCCGTCTCTAAACAAATAACAACACAAGCAGAATGATTTATTCGTCGAGACGCTATACTCTAGCCAATTAGGACCATACTTATCAAACCACGCCGGATTAAACCGCCTTAGTGCATTTCCAATTCTTTTCTTGGGAAAATCATGATCATAGGGTGGAACTGGCCCTCTATTTAAGTACTTGTGTCTTACCTTGTCCCTTTGATCTGGATGATAATCCAATATTTGTTTTCTTTTAGCAGTATCCGATGGTAAATCATCCAAATTACTATCCAAATTTGAAGTAGATGCACTTTTAAAATACTTCTCCATTGGTTAATCTACAAAATATTGAATAAAAGCTTGTTAGTACAGATTTATAAAGTAATTTAATTAAAGAGGACTAAACAATTGTTCTTTTAGACGACTAAACAGACTTGCAAAGGAAATTAAGGAATCAAATCAAATTATGAAACTAAAACAAAGGAACCAAATAAAAATATTTATAAAGAGAGGAGACTTACATGGAATAGGAATTTATATTAGATTGCACAAGCACAATCAAAAGCGAGTTGAAAAATGGAACTGTGAGTCTTGAGAAGGAATGGTTGTGAGCCGTGAAGGGAACGGAAGAGAAGAAGTTGAAAAACGACAAAAAATAAAAAAAATAAAGCCCTAATTTCAATTAATAAAACAAAACCTCTAAATCAATTGCAGTGTTTTGTTAACTTTTTTTTAACATGGCTTTATTGAATTGGATGTGGGCTTAGTTTGTAAAATAAATGAGCATTTAACCCAAAAAAATAAAAGAGGCAGAAATTAATTTTTTAAAAGGGGCAGAATCTAAAACCTAAAGAAAAATATATTAAATTTCAAAATTTTAGGGGTAGCAACTGCCCCTCCCATTTGCTGAATACATCCGCCCCTGTGATGATTCATGGCATAAAGCCAGAGACCATTCAGTGGATTAGGATGGGCATTATATGATTAGGATGGTGATCACAAACTCATTGGTGTGCGCAATCAATCTCGAAGATTGTCTGATTGTCTGTCCCAGTGTCGGCTTAAAGCTAGGGTGAGAGAAGCGAAGACCCAGGGTCTTAGAGCAGCATTACCACAGGCTCTGATGTGAGTCTCTAAAAAAATTAAAACATTAAAATAAATCAAAATACATGAAAATAGCTGATACCGTCTCTAAAATCAGGGTTTTTAGAGCTGGTCTCTAAAAACTAAATATTGACATTTGATTGGCCAAAAAAAAGAAACAAAATTTATTGTCTCTCTCATATAATTCTTTTCATCTCTTCCGTCATAGTTTCTTCTGAAAATAAGAGTTTTCTTCCTCTTCACCTCATCTCTGATTCCGTCGGTCAACAATTTGATTCCTTTAATCAAGTATCAAATTCCGTCAATCAATTGGGTCTGTGTAACTATTTTGGCGGTTGAAGGAAGATGAGGAGAGAGGTTAGAGCTTGAAGGAAGAAGTTAAGTGTGACGAAGCTAACCATCATAAAACGATCGTTCAATATCCCAGATCAGCTCTATTCGATATTGGGTATCAAGTGGATTGCTTCAGGTATTGGAGAACCACTTCTGACTGACAAGCCGTGGCTGGACCCGACGCAAATGGGAAAAGCAAAGATACTAGTTGAGGTAAAGCTTGATAAACCCTTCCCTAAGAGAGTGGCTTTGATTGATAAAACCGACTCAATCACAATGGTGAATGTCTTGTATTCGTGGCTCCCGTCAACTTGTACTCGATGTGGTCAGTTAGGCCATAAAGCTTCTCGTTGTCTGCTTCTTAGTGCACAAACATCACCACCTTCGACGTCAATGGTTAACAAGGGAATAACTGTCTCAGATGAGACCACCTGTATTGAGACAACAACTACTTCACCAGCTATTATCCCACAAGTCTCTGATCATCTCATCATTGCTGATGCTTCTCCTTCTACACCAGTTAATGTCTCTGCTGCTCCAGAGATCGTATCTTCTCCGGTGATTACTACTGACACTAGCAAGGCCATGATTATGTCCAAAAAAACATCTACTACAAAGACATATTCTCCTTCTGCTCAATCCGAGCATGTTATACGCAGGACCTCTTCACGTAATGACTTGGGTTCTAACAGGTTTGCTTCTTTGGATTCCTTGGAGGGAAACGAGACTGAGGTGTCAGATGAGGATTCCGACCCAATGGATCTCATGACTCCAACGGGCAAACGAATCCTTCGAGATAGACCCGTAAAACCCTCGGAAAAAGCTAAGGAAATGCATTGGCAATCCGCAGCGCGTGGTAGAGGAAATCGTGGTAGAGGAAATAGAGGAGGTCGGGGATAGTGAGTTTTCCTAGACGTTTTCTTTTCAAGATCGACGCGGATCTTCTTCTAAATCTTCTTAATTAATCAACTTTGCAATCGTTGTAATATGCTTCTAAAGCATTTTGACTATGTTCAAAAGATTGTAAACTTTATCCACTAATAAAATTGTACTTGTTAAAAAAAAAAAAAAAAAAAAAAAAAAAAAAAACGATCGTTCTCATAATGTACTGTACTTTGCGATCCCCGCTGCCTCTTCAAAAATCTTGATGAAGACAAAGAAAAAGGTAACATCCGTCTGTAATTAGTATCATACATAGAAACTATCTGGTCGTATGCATTTGTGTTTATATTTAAAATGCTTTCATGTTAATTATGTTTAATTAAAGATAAATTCTATTTACAATATAAAAAAAAAAAGAAATTCAGAACCCCATTAGAGGTTCTCCCATTGTAGGGTCAAAAAAATAAAATTTTTTATCCAAGTTTCTGAACTAAAATTAAGTAATTAAATAATAATCAGAGCCTCAAATGGAGTTCTCCCACTAATCATGCTCTAAGACCCAAATTTTGTTATATATGTAATAAATGATCCAGTTTTTTTATAGAGTAATTGCACCTGATATACATAATTTTTATCATAATTTGCCAAACGATTGTGTCCTCTGTTCACTTTTAAAAATTCCGAGTCAGACCCTATAGCCTATGAGCCAATAAGTCATAGATCGTATATTTTGTGGATTTCGTAGTGATGAATATATTTTGTATTCAATATTATTTTTCTATAATAATGTGTGGACCATTTTTAACCACATATTTCTCTTTCGTACATTCTCTACTCTCCGACAAAGACCTTTCAGTGTCTCCGTTACTAAATCGAGAAGCAAATCGGTGACCCATCTCGACGAATCGACTGCCGAATAAAACCCAACGCCTCGCTCCCCAATATTCAGGTACTATGGTGTTTAAAAATCACTTAATCTCTTATATCTCGACTTCATGGGCTATAGATCTAACAAAATCGCAGTTTTAGATGAAATCAATGTTGTTGCCGGAACGGATGTTCGCCGCCGGTCACGAACCTGGGCGACACGTCTATCAGAGAAAACCCACATCACAAAACTACAAGTGGTGAGATATTGATTAATCAAACCTCTGCGCCATCTACTCTGCTTCTCGGATCGTAACACATAGCTACAGGTTCAGGAGATACCTCTACCATAGCACCCAAATTCAGTAATCTTCTATTCAAGACTTTAACACCTAGGTATATGCAATCATATTATATTTTCTGTGAAAATTTGAAAATATACAATGAAACTTATCAACTAACAATAACTGTACATGTCCATAACAATTTGTAACAGAGTGAAAATTGCTACGGATGACATTGTCGGCTTCGACACTCGCGTTAAACCAGTTACATCAGCTGTTAGTATTCCCTCCCTTGTTGGTGCTTCGCAGTAATCTACTACCACTGTACTCTCTTGCTTACACTATCTTTATTTCAGGTTTTCGATTTATTGCAGCCAGTCATTGATGTCCGAGGAGCTCATCATTTCCGAATTGTCGCCAATTGTCAATATTGTGTTGTACGTCATCAAAAGCTCTAAAATTTCAGGTGTCAATCCCTCTTATAAACCGTACTTAATTTGCGGTTGCCGGACATTCCCCAACACAACCCTCTATGTGAACACGGGTGTTATCACTGCCCTTCTCATCCAGGCACATTCGATTGGTGGCGTCGATGGCTGCAAATGCACCACGGTGGATTCATTGGAAGCGGAATCAAAGAAATTGGTCATCTTATTCTTCGAGGAATTTTTGAACCCACTGTGAACTCATTCCGCAAATTAATCTATCTACTTTTGTTATGTTTAATTTCTTTTTACTCCGGATACAATGTTTGTTATCAACTACTACATTAAGGTTTTTTCTCTCCCACATGACATCATAGTTGGGTTAAACTCGATTCCCAGTTTCGTTAACAACATTTTTAACCGGCAAAACTGACATCGGATGTTATCGTAGTAATTGTGCGACCACTATCTTTCATAGAGCATCACATTACCATTAACACCAACTTCATTACGCAAGTTCCAAAGTCTGGGAACCCCCCAACGTTCTCCATTGGAATGATGCCCGACCCGATGTTTTAAAAATTATGCCGCAACTCATAGTCACCGTCACTCTTAATTATGATTCCAAATATTTACTTTTGTGAAGGATAATTTCTACTTTACCCTGCTACTTAGTTTATTAGCGAGTTCCAAACAATGTTTAAAACGTATCTTTTCTAAGTGAGCAGTAAGATGTTATGCTATCGTAGGTTGACAAAATCTAATATACTAAAGATACGGAAAAGTGACATTGTGTCTACGAGAAGGACTAAAAAGACTTTAACCTCATCTGCAGAAAATAGTGATCCTGTCGAGTATACTATTCAGACTGAATCGCCAATTAATCTTACAATGTGTATATTCAGCCAATTACGACATATATATACTAAGTACTCATGTGGAACTAATTTCTTAAAATTGTGGTTATCACCTTACACATTGACCATTCCCTACAAAATGAAAATGATGATCAGTACAAACGAACTTACTTGAAAGCTATCTTGTTTGTATTTTATTTGACTTGGTGGCGGTCTTCTCTCTTGAATTTTCTTTGTATATTCAGTTCAGACTTCACTTCTTACATAATAACGGAGAAAGTATTGTCTACAATTAACAAAGCCATGCACTGAATTTCATACCTATTTCGGATGGATCATTGTTTTATCAATCATTATTATTGGATAACAATTTTTCATTTATCTAGTACTATTATTTTTGTCATTTACTAAACTAAACTCTCGAATTATTCTAAGAAAAATGACTGAGACTTTATTATTTATATATTTTGTCAACGGCCGTATATATAAGGACTGGAAAGGGTTGTTGACAGAAAAAAAAAAAGCAAAAGAAAAAGGAAAAGACTGAAGGGGTTGAGAATAGTGAGAAGTGAAGCAAGCTAAAAGGTCAAATATTAATACGAGAGATTGAGTCATGTGGAAAGATGTAAACCCATTGGATGAACTTGGGTTCTAAAATGATTCCACGTCTCTTAACTGCGTATATGGTCTTCTTACTTTTTTTTTTTCCATCTAGTAGATTTGTTATTCATATCAAAGGAAAGTATTACAACAAAGCCCAAACGAGGAAACTTAGCCCAAACGAGGGAAACTGAGCCCAAAAAAGGGAAGCAAAGCCGGCGGAAAAAGAGAATATCCCCGGAAGACAAAGAACAACACTAAAACAAAGAGAAAACGACATAAGCCAAGAAACAATATAAACCTCTCAAAACTGCAGACCGCTTGCAACTCCTGGAAACTTGAGCTAGAGACTATCGATGTTGCCCGCAGCAACCCAATCGATATCTTCCTCCTCTTGAACAAATGATGAGACCACCTCTCATCACCAAAGAACCAAGGCTCCATAACTCGGCAAGACAAAATCCATTGATTCTGAAGACTCCCGAGTGCGACGAAGACGGATAACACAAGACCCGACCATTTATCGTCTCGATAGAAACCAATTGTAACAAGAACAGGGAACGAGGCTTAATCCTTCTAACAACCACCGAAAACACACTGAAGACGGTAGATATCCAGACCGGAAAACACTCTCAACGAACTCCAACGAGTCGGAGAAAACAGCAAGCTTTGAGACCAAATAAAGACTTGAAACTAAAAGACGTAACTCTAATAGAACCGGAGGCAAAGAAAGCACTAAAGCCGGCGCACATGACCAAATCATATACGATTCCGTTGCCCTAGACACTACACCGCCCAAACTAACAACAGAAAAAAAAAAAAACTAACAACCCACACAGCAACACATCTTAATTGAGAAACCAAAACAACCATAGAAACCAAGCCCCAAAGCCAAGGCGAACCTGAGGCGTCGGGAGAAGAAAACGACGAAAGAGACGACGGCCTCCATCACGGACTAGATGAAGCAACGACCACAACACAAGGAGAAGACCCGAGAATCCAAGCTCCAAACCCAAGACGAGCCGCCGTGAACGCAACCGGAACCATCGCCTTACGCCTCCAACGCTGAAATCTTCTTTCCCAAGAGACTTGATGAAAAGAGGTAGATCGGATGTCAAAAAGATGAGCAGACAGAGGGGATCTCTCTCTCCGGCTGGCGGTGAGAACTAAAACGGGTTTACGAAGAACCAGCGGCGGAGGAGAGAATGTATATGGTCTTCTTACAAAACACGTTTTCATTTTATTTAATTTAACATATCCATGCACCTTGGCCCTTCCTTTTTTTTTCACTTCATAATTTTCAGGTTGGTGTTCCGAATAAGTAGCACGTATTAATTAATTGATCGACAAAATTGCATCCATACAATCAACATGTGTTATGCATAGTAGTTTTCTTTTTTTATTAGGGTCAAAATAGAGTTAATAGTCTTGACAGATGTAACAGTTGTATTAATTACTATTTTTGAGAATTTTATACAATAGAATGCTATAAAAGTCGTATACTATTTTGGAAAAAAAGCCATGTATTATTTGAATAGATTTTTTCAAAAGAGAAAGATATAATAGATTTAGAAATGTAAATTTAGAAAGTTGAAAATATATTTTACTTAAGCATAATAACAACAATAATATAAAGTAAGGTAACTTTTTGTTTTCTTGCAAATTTTAAAAATATAAAAATAGACATGTAATGATGAGGTGACACATATATTGGAATTACAGTCTTATAATGTGTGTGTTGCTTATAATTCTGCTATGTATTTGTATATAACCATACGCCTTCAATTTTATACGATAAACCTAAATTTTAGTATAATATGTTATTATATAAAGTAAAGTTTTCAAAGTTAATAATTAACTATATTATGTCATGTGGCATTTTCTTATTTTAGGATTTTGACATGCGTCAAATAGAGAAAAATATTAATATTATATTTGAGAAAAAGTTTTGAACCAAAAAGGGAATTACAGAAAAAAATAATTTCAAATTTGAAGCAAAAAAGAAAACATAGAAAAATATTCATTGTGATTAATTTCTAAAAAAAACTAAAGGAAATATACATAATGAATTCTTTAATTAAAAAGGAAATAATACAAAAATATTCATTATTCGGTTAATAAGATGTCTATATAAAGAACTAAGTATTTTCATAATTTACAAGATCATAAAATTTGTTGAGTGAGCCAATCAAATTTTAACATGTAATAATTTTATTTTTTCTAACTAAATAAAAGAAACATTATAATTAGTTTTTGTCGATAAAGAAAGAAAAAAATATGTTTTATAAATTAGAATAATTATAATCATTTTTTTAAACTTTGGCCAAATTTCAAGGAATTCCGGTTGAAAATAATTACTAATAATTACTTTTAAAATCTCTGATATTTAGCTTTTCTTAAATAAAAAGAATCAGAAAAATAAGAAAACGATAAAGTAATAATTTAGTTTTCTAATACATAAAAGAATAAAAATTACTAAAACTGATTAATATGATCAAAATATATGTTAAGTGAGTGAATCAGATTTTAATGTATTAATTTTTTTTTGTAACTGAATAAAATAAAAATACAATCAGTTTTCGTTGACAAAAAAATTTGATTTTTTATAATTTCAAAAAATGAAAATTTATTATACAAAGTTTAGTTTTTCAAAATAGTAACAAACATAACCGCTACACATAGTGAAATTAGTCGATAAGATTTCTACACCTATAATTTATTTTCATAATTAATTTGAAGTAAAAAAGATAATAACTATAAAAGTCGTATACTATTTTGGAAAAAAGCCATGTATTATTTGAATAGATTTTTTTCAAAAGAGAAAGATATAATAGATTTAGAAATGTAAATTTAGAGAGTTGAATATTCTATTTTACTTAAGCAAATTAACAACAATAATATAAAGTAAGGCAATTTTTTCTTTTGTTTCAAATTTTAACAATATAAAAATAAAAATGTAATGACGAATTGACACATATATTGGAATTACAGTCTTATAATGTGTCGGTTACTTATAATTTTGCTATGTATATGTATATAATCAAATGCCTTCAATTTTATATGATAAAATTAAATTTTAGTATAATATATAGTATAAAACTTACGATCCATATCTATTTTAATGATTTTGCGTTTCTAAACTATAGTAATATTTGAAAGTCATCACCAATAAAAAAAGAAGAAGAAACTATTGGTCATTTTAATGCAAAATGTTTCTTTTTTAGAACTCTTTTCTTTTTAACCAACCTGATAAAATCTCATCAATCAGACTCGAGATGAGATTAAAATGATGGAAAGCAAAACAATGTAGGTAATGGTGGAAAGTAAACAATGTAAGTAAGAACAGAAATGAGAGATACTGTATATTCTGAGGCCCAATGGGAAAACTAAGAAGCGTGAAGCATCCGAGAACAGTAGATGAAAATAAGGGAATATCTCATTTAAATTTTAAATAAATTAAAAATATAGAAAACGGGATAAATTACATAAACGCAAACGTGGAGTGTTTGAAGGTCAGCCAAACATGGCTTTAAGTTGTTGGCTATATATAAGGTTTTGCCATATAAGCACAAAACATAATGTGGCTGGCTTATCTCTTTGGCACAAGTGTTTCCTCTTAAAAATCATCCAATAGTCACTTACTCCTAAATTCTTCAATCTCACTCCAATCTCTTCACTTTCAGTTTCGCTTCTTCTTTTTTTTTTTTTCCTTCAGATAAATCCCATTTTTTTAAGAGAACAAAAACCAAAATCCAGTTTCAGTTTCTGAATTCCAAGATATCCGGAGATCTTCGTATCTAATCTAAACTCATTCCGCTGAACTCTTAATCCATTTCCAGATCCAAACCCATTGTGTTCCGAATCAAAACAAGAGGTAAAAATTACTAACTACATTTCTCTTTCTTTGAAGAAATTAACTCATTCATTGGTGTCTCCAAGTTCTTATGATATTGGTGTCTCTGCACATACATATACTTGTACATATATCAGTAGATTCAGAAATGAAATAAATTCATTGGTTTTATGAGAGGTTAGAAGAAGAAAGGTCACTATAGATTCGAGTCAACCATTATAAGGTGCCCTCTTTAATGCAATAAATTATAAGTTCCAAATTTTTTTATTTTTTTCTTACGAGATGGTAGGAGAAGAACAAGGGTCACTAATAATTAAATTCGAGCCTAACATTGTACTCATCTTATTTAATGCAACACATTTTTTTTTTCTTTTGTTAAGTAAAAATTCGAGTCTACCAAATTTAATGCAACACATTGAATTCTTAGAAGAAAAAAACGAAATTATTCGATCAAAAAAAAAAAAAAAACGAAATTATCTCTATCAATTTTGTTTACCATTTTTCTTTCACAATTATTTTTTTCAATTTCCAAAGTCAAAAACTCGTTCTTCGCAATTCCGTTTGAGAATTCAATACCGTTGTATCAGGTCAATGTAACTTATTTTCTACAATGCAGGCTGATAAGTTTCACTAGAAAGCAACAAAAAAAAAATAATAATAAAGAGGAAAAAAAAAATGAAAGTGGCGGTGATAGGAAGTGGAATAAGTGGATTAGCAAGTGCATACGTTCTTGCTAATCAAGGAGTCGAAGAACTCGTATTATACGAGAAAGAAGAGTTGTTAGGTGGACATGCTAAAACTGTGCGTTTTGATGGCGTTGACTTGGACCTTGGATTCATGGTCTTTAATCGTGTACGTATCTCTCTCCCTCTCGCTCCTTTCCTTTTTTTTCTTTCTGAGAAAATCTTTTTGTATTATAGAAATAAATACTTACTATAAGTTAGAAAAAAGAAATAAATTATTATAAAGTTATATATATATATATATATATCTGGAATTTTCTGTTTTCGTGAAAAGTGTGATGATAATTGAGGCATTTGCCTTTATGTGTCCCACTGTCCACAGATGGACCATATCTTGTGTTATGTTTTGGGTTTATTGGAGTTTTTTTTTTATAAAATAATTTTTTTTTGTTTCACTATTTCTTCTCTGCCATAATCTATGGTGCTTTCTAAACCATTGGAACGTGGAGATTAATTTAGTTTACAAATCTGTCCAAATCTAGTAACTGGAATCTTATATTTCAGCAATGAGTTTAGCATTTTTTTTAAATAAGTCAAACTTATTTTTTAACGGTAATAGTGTATAACTGTTGTCCTACATGGCATTCAAACAAATACCAACTACGAAGTTTTATTGATTGGATGCTTTTTGTCGTCTTATACGACAAAAAAGTTATGTTTTCATGAAAACGACAGAACAGCTCATTATCATCTCGTGACCATTCATATTTTCGATATACAACTTTATCCACTGTTACCAATTTGACGTCGAAATTTTCTCTATAACTCATAAGCAAACTTATTATAGTTGACCAGTGATGGTACACAAATAGATACACGAAGCGTAGGATTGTGTACACAAATGATCCATATTACACAAGATTAATCTCAATATGTTATGGAAATAATGTAATAACAATCCAAATCTTTGAAAGTTCATAGCAAAGAAAAGACTGTTCCTATATTGTTCCTAGCTTGACTTTTAGATGTTGATGATCATACATATGTATATGATTGATAGGTTACATATCCAAACATGATGGAATTTTTCGAGAATCTTGGAGTAGACATGGAGATTTCAGACATGTCTTTCGCAGTAAGCCTTGACAATGGCAAAGGTTGTGAATGGGGAAGCCGCGACGGTGTCTCAGGCTTATTTGCTCAGAAGACGAACGCTCTAAATCCTTATTTTTGGCAGATGATCAGAGAAATTGTTAAATTTAAAGAAGACGTTTTAAGATACATCGAAGAGCTCGACGCTAACCCCGATATCAATCGAAGTGAAACCTTAGGAGAGTTCCTCAATTCTCGTGGATACTCTGAGTTGTTTCAGAAAGCTTACTTGGTGAGGATTTTTCTTTACTTGCTCGGTCAAAATGTTGTTTGACGTTTTCTTGGATGAGAAGCAACCTTAATATCTTTATATATGTTTGTGGAGTAGGTTCCGATATGTGGCTCGATATGGTCATGTCCATCAGATGGTGTTTTAAGCTTCTCTGCTTACTCTGTTCTTTCGTTTTGCTGCAATCACCATCTTCTTCAGGTTCGTCAATCCTTTCTCATCTTTCTCCTTTTTATACAATCTTCTTGGTGTTTCTTACCTTAATTTCTCCGTTTTTCAGATCTTTGGGAGGCCACAGTGGCTAACTGTTGCAGGACGTTCTCAGACTTACGTTGCAAAGGTTCCAAACTAAACCAATGATATATTGTGTGGCTGTGTCAAATGTAAGTTACATATGCATTTAAGCCTGACTTGTTACCTACTGAACAGGTTAGGGCAGAACTGGAGCGACTAGGATGCAAGATCAGAACAAGCTGCGACATAAAATCTGTTTTGACATCTGGTGATGGTCGTGTCACTGTAAAAAGTGGAGATGGGTCTCAAGAAGTATTCGATAAGTGCATATTGGCTATGCACGCTCCAGATGCTCTGCGACTGCTTGGAGAACAAGTCACATTTGATGAAACTAGGGTCCTCGGTGCTTTCCGATATGTTTACAGGTTTAAAATTCACACCCTTATTTGTTTTTCTTTGATCTAAACTGTTAAGCGATTCATTAACTTGTCTTCCTTGATTGCAGCGATATATATCTTCATCACGATACTGATTTGATGCCGCGGAACCAAGCAGCGTGGAGCGCATGGAATTTCTTAGGAAGCACGGAAAAGAAAGTATGTGTAACATACTGGCTCAATATACTCCAGGTATAAAACAATCTGCATACTTTATTAACAACGGTTTTGTAAGAACGCAATGAGCTTTAAGCTGAATCTTGATGAGGTTCTATTGATGTGTATCGGTGCAGAACCTTGGGGAAAACCGTGAACCGTTCTTCATTACACTCAACCCAGAACAGACTCCAAAGAAAACGTTGCTCAAATGGACCACTGGTCATCCTGTGCCTTCTGTTGCAGCTTGGACAGCTTCACAGGAGGTTCATAAGATTCAGGGCAAACGTAACATATGGTTTTGTGGTGCATATCAAGGTAAACCCTAGACTCTTATCACTTAAAAACAACTGTTTCCCTTTTCAGGGTATTCTCTCGTCTAATTTTCTAGCTGTATTTACCTTTCAGGTTACGGTTTCCATGAAGACGGACTAAAGGCAATGCTCAAAATTCTATATAATTAATGCCCCCTTTTCTTCAACTCCATATTGCATTTGTAATAACTCTCGGTTGTGTTAATGTCTTCAGGCTGGTATGGCGGCTGCACGAGGGTTGTTAGGGAAAGAAACCGCTCTTCTGAACAATCCACGACATATGGTCCCTACTCTAACCGAAACAGGGGCACGGCTTTTTGTTACTAGATTTTTGGGACAGTTCATATCGACTGGTTGTGTAACGTGAGGCTCACGTATTCTCTAGTCAATTCAGAAAACATATTTATTACGCCATTATTACCTTAATACTTACCGTCTTAATGCTATGACTGAATAGGATACTAGAAGAAGGAGGAACCATGTTCACGTTCGGAGGAAAAGATTCTACTTGTCCTTTAAAATCTGTCCTCAAGATTCACAGTCCTCAGTTTTACTGGAAGGTACATATATAAGCCAATGAAAAAGTTATGAGTAATCTTTCCATAGCTCAAGAATCTGATTCTTGATTCTTGTCTCTCAGGTCATGACACAAGCGGATTTGGGACTTGCAGATGCTTATATCAATGGAGATTTTTCATTCGTTGATAGAGACTCAGGACTTTTGAATCTGATTATGGTACATAACATGCATACTAAGTATAGAAACTGATTCTTATTCTTGTTTCAGTTGAAAAATTTCTGATGTTTATCTTTTCTTGATAAAACTTGTACAGATTCTCATTGCTAACAGAGATCAGACCTCACCAAAATCAAATCTTGCTAAGAAGAGGTAGAAACTTATAGCTTTCTGCATAAAGAATATATACGAATTATATGCAAATTTCATTTCCTAAGCTTTCACTTGTGTTTTTGATCTTCTTGCAGGGGATGGTGGACACCAATGTTTCTAACTGCTGGTTTAGCATCTGCAAAGTATTTCCTAAAGCATGTCTCTAGGCAGAACACTTTAACACAAGCTCGCAGGAACATCTCTCGTCACTATGACCTTGTATGTTGCTTGAAATCTCCACCTCTCTTGAAACTTAGATGAACGTTTTCCTTGTTCCTTAGGATTATAATCAAATTATCTGTTTCGATTATTCACAGAGCAATGCGCTTTTCGGTTTCTTCTTGGATGACACCATGACATACTCCTCTGCAGTATTCAAGGTGACCATAAAAGAAACTTCCCAAAGATTTTCACTTTTTTTGTTTCTTTTACTTTACTATGATTCTGACTTCAACCTTTCGGTTATAGTCAGACGATGAGGATTTGAAAACTGCACAGATGAGAAAAATATCTCTTCTAATTGAGAAGGTAAGACAAGAGCATTTTCTTTCTTTAGAACAAGATTTTCTCTGTTCTTTAATAACCACAAAGAGACATTTTCAGGCGAGAGTAGAGAAGAACCATGAGGTTTTAGAAATTGGATGCGGCTGGGGAACTTTGGCAATAGAAGTTGTGAGAAGAACTGGATGCAAATACACTGGCATAACTCTATCTATTGAACAACTTAAGTACGCAGAAGAAAAAGTCAAAGAAGCTGGACTTGAGGTCTGCAGAATCATCTATGCATCTGGTTTCTTATTACCAAAGCTATGACTAATGATATAACTTCTAAATGATAGGACCGGATTACGTTTAAGCTCTGCGATTATCGCCAACTATCTGATGTTCAAAAATATGATAGAATTATATCTTGGTAAGAAAAAAAAACTCTCTTTTAGACCTCGCTGTTAATGTAACTCTATGTCTTTATGACGTAACATTTTGGATATTTCAGCGAGATGCTAGAAGCAGTTGGACACGAGTTCATGGAGATGTTTTTCAGTCGCTGCGAAGCTGCGCTTGCAGAAAACGGCCTAATCGTCTTGCAGGTCACAATGACTTTTGCTTCTTCTCTTTTTAACACATTTCTCAAAATGTTTTCACAATGCATTAAAAGGGTTTATAATGTTTTGATCATAACAGTTCATATCGATACCTGAAGAGCGTTACAATGAGTACAGACTAAGTTCAGATTTCATAAAGGAATATATATTCCCTGGTGGATGTCTTCCTTCTTTAGCCAGAGTTACTTCAGCCATGTCCTCTTCTTCTAGGCTATGGTAAAAATGTATTTCCTTATTTTTTTTTTTATTTTTTTTGCTATCTCTTTGTTAAGCCAATCTAACACTGAAGAATATTACAGCATTGAACACGTTGAGAATATTGGAATTCATTATTACCAAACATTGAGATTGTGGAGGAAGAACTTCTTGGAGAGACAAAAGTAAGACAAAACTTGAAAACGTCTTCTCTAGTGTCTCTTTTTTTTTTCCGCTTCATTCTGCTTAATTTACAACAAAAAAAATACTTATTTGTGCAGGCAAATCAAGGCTCTAGGATTTGATGATAAATTCATAAGGACATGGGAATATTATTTTGATTATTGTGCAGCTGGTTTCAAAACTCTCACCCTTGGAAATTACCAGGTATTAGCATTAACATAAACCATATAAATAAACACATTCTGAAATTCAATCCACGATGTTTTTAACTTTTTTTGTGTGATCAATTACATTACATATACAGGTGGTGTTTTCGCGTCCAGGGAACGTAGCTGCATTCGCTGATTCATACAAGGGATTTCCTTCGGCTTATTATGTCTCCTGAGAGCAACAACACTAGATTTGCTTACTTTTCGATCTCTATATACAATCAAAGCTTAAATGCGATTATTTATTTTATTGTGAAGAATGTGAAATTTTTTGATGAATAAAAGAAAAGATTTACTCTTGATGAAAATCATTGCTTGTGAAACCCTTTTCAAAATCCACAACAGAATCCACTGTTGCAAGTCCACAACAGACTCCATTTTTTTTTTACTTATAGTATTTTCGACAAAAAAAAAAAAAACTTGTACATCTTGGTTAGAGGTCGGATATCAATCTAGTATATTATCTAGTATCTATATACTAAACTTGGCTACAACACTCGGTCAGAAAAAAAATTCAAGCTTAATGTATTGATCCTAGATCAAACGGGTACTATAAATTGAAGAAATCTCAATTAAAACTCATCATGATCAAATACAAGTGACAAGAAAGAAACATTGTGGCATAAATCTATCTCAATAACAGAGTAACAAGATGATAATAATAAAGCATTGGCGTCGGTGCCCTTACTTCTATGTTTCAGATTAGCAAAACTTGTGGGCATAAAACTAGGCCTCAGAATCAGTAGATGCATACTCAGAGCCTTGGTCTTCTTCGTCTATAGGGAGATCTCCCCGAGATAGGCTTGACCAAAGCCATACTGCTTCGACAGAACTAAGTAGCTCCTTTGATACGTTTTCACGGTGTGGCTGCGCTAAAAGAACATTGATATTTCTTCTCTCTTTCAAACTTTTAAAACAATGGAGGAACTCCGGGTGTCCTGTGAGCGAGGTCCGGCATGATTAGCAATAGAAACTCATCTTATCAAGAAATTTCGACAAGTCGTAGGACGTTGAAGCCAAGGTTTCCCCGGAATTATCAAGAAGATTCGACAAGTAATTTTTGGGTTCGATCTCTGTGGCTGCAGATCAGAGAGAGAGAGACTCTTGGTTTCTATTTAACAAGCACAAATAAAAACTTAAGTCCTTGCGCAGGCTTGAGCTAGAGACACACAAACCTTGTGAGCTACTGGTAGACACAGAAGTATCGTCAACAAATGATACGCTTCTGAGAGGTTTTCCTCCAGATGATAGGGTGTCCCAAAGCCATGCTGTAGTTACGGAATCCTCATACAGCATTGGTGAATCTTGAGGCTGTACTAACATACAATTGTAGTGGCTCCATCTCAGTAAAAGAAAAGCGCTGCAGACCTGCAAAAGCTCCGAGAGATCTCCCATGATTAGCATAAGATTGAGTGGTGCCAGATGGTCAACTGCCCCGCACAAAAGGTGAGCTAAAATCATCTGACGTCTCGCTTCTTCATCTCCTTCTTCATCTCCTGTAAAGCAATAAACGCAGGTCAAAACACACACACACATATAAGTAAAAGAGAGTGAGAGTTCAAAGAGTTCACGTTTGGGTAAGTGCACGAGTTCGACAAGCGCCTTGGAAAATGCATCGGGGGAGTACTGAGACGTATCACCAAATGAACGGATTACTGTCTGGCCTTGATAACCCTCCTTCTTAAGGGCATCACGAATGTTCCCCGAAACAGTAACAACATCCATACCTTCTGGTATCGGACATTCCACCAAGTCCCAGAAAACCAGTGTTTGTGTTTTTGCCGCTTTCAAGGCTTCCAAAACAGAAAACGCTTCAGCAATTCATAAAAACATAGTAATAATCATAACCAATTCTGAAGTTACAACAGATCTAACGCTTCTAGAGACATCTTACCGACGATTTCCTCTTTACTGAAATCCATGGTTTCGACGGAATGATCGAGAGGGTTCTTTGTGGCTGCGGATAAGAGAGATTCTCTCAAATCAAAGGTTCGTTGTTTTATATTATGAGACACGTCTTAAGGGTTTTGGCTTTCCTAATTTCCGTTCTGGACAACTCGCTGTTTTGTAGTGCCCCACACCTCATATTTTATATACTTTCAGCATCTCTGTTGGTTACATACTCTCAGTGTATCACAATAAAAAAAATTATTAATATTTAAACATAAATTTAATTATTTAATTAATTTTCAATTTAAACTGAAAACTAAACCAATACAAAAGAGACACATGTATATTAGGAGTTCTCAAAAGTTCTCATATGAGATATTCTCAGATACTCGCTCTCATTCTCTCTCCAACTTTTCATTTTTTTATTGTAATTTATTATCCAGATACACACTCTCATCTCCTAGATGCTCTTAGGTTTTCTTTATTCATTCTCGGACGTGAAAATTGGCATGTAAACAAAACTTTTGAAACTCCATAGATCCAACATATATTATTCACTTATTTTTAGTACGGAAAATTCCATATTCATACACCACGTTAATTTTAATTCAAATTTTAACTACACCATCTTTTTTAATACCCAATCTAATTCATCTAGTTAATTTTTTTTTTCTTAGAATTTTCGCGCGGGTCATTATTTATTTTCAATGTTAGTTTGTTTTTTTATATGTTGCAATTTTGTGTGGTAATAATATCGTTATTTTTAGTCCTTTTATATAGTTTGGTATAATTCCTGTTTTGGTATGATCTAAATGCGTTCCGATTTTCCATCTCATGTACTTTTTACATTTTTATAAATGATTTTTTTTTATTTTGACATATTAATATAATTTATTTATTTTTAATTAACTTTTATTTAATTATTTTTTTAAAAAGGTTTTCAATTTTATGAAATATTGCTAATTGTTCATTTCTTACTTAATTTTAATGTTAAATATTGAAAAATGTTACTTAAATTCATATTTACGACCTTCAAAAAGTAATATTGTTACATTTTCTCAGACATAGTTTTAAAATGGAAATTCTTATTTTCTATCACGTTCTAGTCTCACAAAAATGTCTATTGATACGATATTGATATTCTCTTGTTTTATTTTAGAAAATATTATTTTAATGCAGCTTTCAATGATCAGTGTTCTTGTGGAAAAACAAAAATATACACCATTTTTTAGAGTGGCTAATATTTGGTTTCTACGGAAATTGGCATGCGTTTTAACTTGAGAGAATTGAGTAATTGATAAGATTCTAAGCCGAAATTAGTTTTCTGATAAATTAGTTTCTGGGTCCAAACATTCTAATTATTTAGCCATCAATCTGTTCCATTATACCCTTACGCGCTTCCTCTACTTAGCTGTTCTCTATTTTTTTCTATCTTCCACTTCATTTAATATGACAACAAAAGTTTCTCTCTATCTATCTCTTCTCTCGCACCTCTCTACACACCTACCTCTCTCTCTCTCTCCCTCTCTCTCTCTCTCTCTCTCTCTTTCTCTCTCGATGATGAATCTGGCTGAGGTTCTGAACGGGTTAGGAAGCGTGACCCGAGGTTGCTTGTTCCAATTTTTTGAGAAGTATGTTTCTGTGCTCGTGTCTGGAGCTCGAGCAGAAGCTGGAGGAGGCTGAGCTGCCAAAGAAGAAGCGGGTTCGAGGCGGGTCGGTTGTGGCTGGTTGTGAAGCGGATATTAGCGAGCTTAAAGGGTACCATAGGCAGCATAGGATTTTTCTCCGGTGTGCTAAAGCCAATTTCGTTTTGCTCTACGGAGAAGATAAGATATACTGTCAACAATGTGGAAAGTATGTTATTTTATCACTTTCTTTTTCACGTATGTTCTACAATGATTATACCAATGCACGTAAACTTGTAACTAGCTACCTATAAATATATATATATATATATATCGTAAACATTGTATCAATAATATTACTCTACACATGCAACGTTGATTTTTAACATTTATATGTACTACATGTATTTGTAGCATGCAATATGAGTTCTTAACACGTAATATATGCTAATATATCTAATTCGTTGTCCATGATTCAATATGAGTTTTTAACACGTAATATATGCTAATATATCTAATGCATTGTCCATAATTTATTTACGTAGCATGCAATATGTAATTATAGCATGCAAATATGTAGCATACATCGGCAAGTCCAATGTTATCTAATTCGTTGTCCATCATCATTTACGTAACGTGCAATATATAATTATAACATGCTACATAAATTTATTTTCCACAGATGATAAAAATTATCCTATTTCTAACTATCATTTTATCACCCATTCACGTGTTTGTAGCATGCAATATTAGTTGTTAAGATGTAAATTTACATTACACGCTAATATATATAATTAATTGTCCATACACATTTACGTAGCATGCAATTTAGAATCATAACACATAATATGATTGTTTACTATGTATTAATGCTTCGAAATGAAATCCCTTGTGTGATTATCAGTCACATCATCTCACCGTCATATTTATATGCATAGAAAGAAGGTACATGTGAAAAGAGAAGCTAGGGAGAGAAATTAATTACGGAGAGAGAGAAAACAATTGTCCTCAATATTTCCACTTGTATGTGATATGTCACATTATTTTGCCCACTTGTCTTTTTACGGGTACCCTTATATTAATTCCTTACAACTTTTTTTCTCTTTGTTCTTTTCCTAATTTGTATTCAAATTTTTATTTTACAGCAAATTGTCCCTTTTAACTTCTTTTTTTTTTTTAACTTTACGATCATGATCGATCTGACCGTAATTATTGTTAAAAAGCTCCTATAAATGATGTACACGAATATTGGTACATGTGTCTGTTTACAGAACAAATGATGATATCGACCAAAACAACAAGCTCTAGCCTCCTCCTCATCTCCATAGCCTTAGCCTTTATCTCTACGTCGTCGGCTGATGGAGCTCCAGTATTCACCGTGAAGCAAATCAACTTCCTCGGACCGGGCTCCGCTCCGGCCACAATAGGATGCACCTCGCCTTCAAAAGGGATTATCTTTACGACGGTGTTGAATCCGGGTGAATGTTTTCCGTTTCAATTTAAACAACATAACAATCAGGAACGAATCTAAAGCTGATGTCGTTAGAGACAAAGGAAGATGCAGACTCGATGGCTTTTGTCTCTGGCGTATTTATCCTGACGGTCTCTTCCAATACATTGCACCTCTTAATAAATTCCAGAAGCAATTCTCATGGTGATACACCAGATGATCACTACATGCTTTGTATGGTTGTATCGCATGCAGACTTGCATCATAATATTAGTAAGATTTCTAAAGTACTTTACGAACCAATTCCATAACTATACAATCTTGCACTGTCCCTTAAAATGGCAAACCTTCTGAATTCTGGTCCTTTCTCTGTCCAAGAATCTGTTATCAACTTGTTCATACTTTTTTTTTCTTCTAATTTTTAATACGTTTTTAACTTTCACATGAAAATGTTTTAAAATAGGACTTAGTTATGATGTAAACGTCAAGCTCTTTAGCTCCTCCCTAAAAATTGCAAAGATTGTCAGTCAGCAGGTTTTGCAGACTTGCAAGCAACAAACAACATAAATCCTAACTTACATTTTGAAGATCCTACAATTTTTGAAAATGAAATTAAGTTATCAAAATTATTTAATTTGTGTGTTTTTTTCTTCCTATCATAATATCTACAAATATATATTGTACAATCTTATATCATTTAAAAAATAAAATGTTTTTTCATTTGGTTTGTACTTTTGTGAAGAAAATATTAGTTGATTAATATTGTTTATAAGTGTTATTCAAAGTTCAAATGATTAACTATTACACTGTTGAAGACTTTCGATTTGATTTGAATTTTTTTTTTCCTCGACAAAAGATATACTTCATTATGGTAAATGAGATATAACATTGACTTTGTACAAAATATGGGAGTTAGCCAAACGGGAGGAAACAAAGTAACAAACAGTCTGAAAAACAAACTTTCTATTGACTATATGATCATAAAGTGAATGATACTACCTTTTTTCATAAAATTTACAACAATGATCAAAAACAATTCTGAGTAATCTATTGATAGCTATAATTGTGGTGATTAAATAAGAAATAATTTTTTTTAATTGATGTGAAAAAACCTCTAATTGGTTGATGAAACCTTCTAATATTTTCCCATATTATATAGTATATTTAAGTATTATTATAACAATAATTAAAGAAGTGTAAAGCTGAATTATTTGATTAAAGTAAATCTAATAACAACCTGATATACCAAAAAAGTGACAACGATCTCTCATAACAAATCTATGCATGGAATCAAATAAATTCGTTTTTTTAAAGGGAGATATTGAACGAATGTTTCGCTTGTTTTCTAATGTTTGTGATTCTAATTTCGTTTAGTTATCGAAAATTCATCACTTTAATTGTTCATATCGATTCTGTCCATTACATGTTATATCATTCTTTTAACATGAACCCCAAGATCTTGATCATCTAAATTAATCACATAATAGAATCATAAAGAGAATTTAATAAATACCTCCATTCATTGTAGAAGTGAAGCCTCCTTTGATCTTTCCTTAGAAGTGAAGCTTCCTTAATGATTTGTAAACTAAAGACAATGAACTCTTAGTTCTTTAGGTAGGAGATAAGGTTTCTCTCCCCTTCCTATAAACCTCTCTCTTTATGTGTTGTTTTTCTTTTCTTGTTGTTGATGAATTGTGATGAAGCAAAACATCTATTTATAGGTGGGGAGAGGACCTTATTCCTCATACATTGATTCAATCTCAACCATCCATCATAGTGGAGATGAACACATTAGTGATAAGTGGGAGGACACCAACAATCCATTAGAAATTTATTGGTTTTCAAATGTCCATTGAAATACCACTAACAATTCCATTAGAAATTTATTGGTTTTCAAATGTCCATTGAAATACCACTAACAATCCCATTAGAAATTTATTGGTTTTCAAATATCCATTATAATTATAATGATCACCAATTTTATTGGTTTCCAAATGTCCATTATAATTATAATGGTCACCAATTTTATTGGTTGCCAAATGTCCATAAAAATATAACTATCCCATTAGAAAACAACTAACTATAAGACCACATTTATGGGAAAGAAAAACTATATTTTTCTTACATATATTTTTTCTTACATTCTCCCACTTGGTCGTTAGTATAGTTCTTGTACAGTTTTCAATTGGAATCATAAGGCCGGCATGATGTTATATTTTCATTTGGTCTTTCATAAGTGTCTTAACTAATCTAGTAATCGATGAGAGTCATGGCGGTCACCCATTATTTTGCAACATGATTCCTTCCATGTACTACTACATTGATTACTTTCATAGCTAGACCATAATCATAAGTAGGAGTTATCATAATGGTCTCTTTTATGTCTTTTTCTAAAGACTTATTCTGTTATCATTATTCCAACTAACATATTGTGTGCACACGTTGTAAACAGAATATGCATAAGATGTAAGTCATAAGAGAGCTCTTATAAATGTCAAACATAGGCTAATACATAACCAGACAACATAATTAAGTGCTATCCTCCAGACCCATACTTTCAGCATGCTTCATAAATGTCTTTGGAGGTAAAGCTTTCGTAAATATGTCTGCGACCATTAGCTCAGTGCCTATGTGTTCAATGACAAACTTTTCTCTTTTAACATCTTGCTTTAATGATAGATATTTGAGCTCCATATGTTTCGCCCCTTTAGATATCCTATCATGCTTTGAGAAGAAGATTGCGGCTTGATTGTCACAATAAAGAGTTAGGGGTTTGTCAATGAAGTTCAAAACCCCAAACTCTGACACGAAGTTCCGCAACCAAGTTCCTTGGATAGAAGCCTCATAACATGCAACATACTCAGCTTCCATGGTGGATGTATAAATCAAATCTGACTTTTGGCTTTTCCATGATATGGCACCTCCGCAAAGGAAGTACACATAACCGAGAGTACAGTGCCTAGAATCTTCACATCCACCGAAATCTGAGTCTGAAAATCCAACTATATGTGGATGTGTTGATTTTCGATATGTTAGCATGTAGTTTCTTGTTCCCTTTAGATATCTTAAAACTTTCTTCGCAGCTTTCCAATGAGCAAGTCCTGGGTCACTCTGAAATCTACCCAACATCCCGACTGCATGGCTTATATCAGGCCGAGTACAGACTTGTGCATACATCAAACTTCCCACAAGAGATGCATAAGGGAACTTTTGCATTTCATTACGTTCCATTTCATTCTGCGGACATTGTTTTAGGCTAAGTTTATCACCTTTTTGCATAGGAACATTGTTAGAAGAACACATCATCATGCCAAATCTCTCAAGAATTCGATCAATATATGCTTTCTGAGACAATCCTAAAATTTCGAGTGATCTATCACGAAATATTTCAATTCCTATCACATAGGATGCCTCACCTATATCTTTCATATCGAAGTTCTTTGAGAGATAGCTCTTAGTCTCACATAATAAACCAAGATCACTGCTGGCTAATAGAATGTCATCGACATACAATACCAAAAATATGAACTTACTCCCACTGATCTTGAGGTATATACATGGATCTACAATGTTTTCTTTGAAACCGAATTTCATAATAGTTTCATCAAACTTAAGATACCATTGCCTCGAAGCTTGTTTCAGTCCATATATTGATTTCTTTAGTTTGCAGACCATGTTTTCCTGACCTTCGATTATAAATCCTTCAGGTTGACGCATATAGACTTCTTCTTGCAAGTCTCCATTAAGAAAGGCAGTTTTCACATCCATTTGATGCAGCTCAAGATCATACTGAGCTACTAATGCTAAGACAATTCTGAGAGAGTCTTTTCTAAACACAGGTGAAAAAGTCTCACTATAATCGATGCCTTCCTTCTGATTAAACCCCTTGGCTACAAGTCTAGCTTTATATCGTTCAATATTGCCATTACAATCGAGTTTGGTCTTAAAGATCCACTTACACCCGATTGCTTTGTGTCCTTCAGGCAATGGAACGATGTCCCAAACTTCATTCTTAACCATTGAGTCTATTTCATCTTTACTGGCATCAATCCATTTATCAGAATTAACATCTTTCATAGCTTGTGAAAAAGAAACCGGATCTTTAATATTCCATTCTCCAGATTCTACTTGATAAATCATGTAGTCATCAGAAATAGCAGATCTTCTCGTACGAGTTGATCTTCTTAATGTTGGTTCTTCTTGTACTTCATGATTATCATTGGCGGTACATTCATTATGGAGTGTGTGACCATTCAATGCATTTTCCTCATTGTTTAACGGTTCAACAATGGGAGCATTTCCTACATTCGGAACTAAGGGTAAAGGGATATTTATCCCAATTTCCTGAATGGTCACATCTTGAACTTTATCACTCCCACTAATCTCGCCATTCTCATGGAACCTTGCATTACCGGTTTCTACAATTCTCGTACTATGAGTCGGACAATAAAACCTATATCCTTTAGATTTCTCAGGGTAACCTATAAAGAAACCACTGATCGTTCTGAAATCTAATTTCTTTTCATGCGGATTATATTCTCACTTCAGCTGGACATCCCCAAACTCGGAGATGTGACAGACTGGGTTTCCAGCCTTTCCACAGTTCAAAGGGTGTCTTTGGAACTGCTTTGCTTGGAACCCGATTCAAGATATATACTGCAGTACGTAATGCATCCATCCACAAAGATACAGGTAAGTCAGCATGACTCATCATGGATCTTACCATTTCCATGTACGTACGATTACGCCTTTCAGCTACACCATTCTGCCATGGAGAACCAGGCGTTGTGTACTGCGCAACGATTCCTAATTTTTGGAGGAGTTTGGCAAAAGGTCCAGGATGTTGTCCTGTTTCATCATACCTGCCATAAAATTCACCACCTCTATCTGACCTAATGATTTTCACTTTTCTATCTAATTGCCTCTCTACTTCTGTAATGTACATTTGTACAACATCCACAGATTGAGATTTCTCATGCAACAGATATAAATAACAATAACGTGAATAATCATCGATAAAAGTAATAAAATATTTTTCGCCTCCAAAAGTTGGAACGTCAAAAGGTCCGCAAATATCTGTATGTACGATTTCAAGAAGCTGTGTACTTCTTGTGGCTCCTTTCTTGGTGTGCTTAGTTTGCTTACCCTTAATGCAATCTATACACGTCTTAATATTGGTAAAATCAAGGTTTGGAATGACTCCATCTTTTACTAATCTTTTGATTCTTTCATGGGAAATGTGTCCCAATCTTTTATGCCACGAGAAATACGAACTATCAGTACATGTTTTATTTTTAAGTGTACATATATTAAGCAAGGAGAGATGTGTTTCATAAGGTTGATCAGCAAGTTTTAGCATATAAAGACCGTCAACTAATATTCCAGAACCAATTCGATTAGAGTTCAGAAATATATTAATACAACCATCTCCTGGGTAGACTTAAATCCAGCCAAATCAAGTTTGCTTACAGAGACTAAATTACGGGAAATAGATGGAACATAAAGTGTCTGAAATAAATCAAGACAAAATCCACTATCTAAGATGACGATAGGTGCCAATAGCCTCAATTGGCGCCTTGTCTCGATTTCCCATCAATAAGTAGTTCTTACTTGACTTTATGTTCTGGATCGTAAGGAATCCCTGTACAGAATTCGTTACATGTACATTAGCACCGCTATCAATCCACCAAGATTTCGAAGAAACATGAGTAAGATTAGATTCGAAAAAACTTACGGAACCCATAGGATTACCTTTCTTTTCAAACCATTCTTTTCTTTTAGGGCAATCCTTTTGAAAGTGTCCAACCTTTTTACAAATAGTGGCATCTGTAATCTTTCTTTGCCTTTTTCTTCATATTAACTTGATCAGAATCATTCATTTTGGGTGTGCTCTTTTATGGCTTGCATGATGCCTTTTTCCAGCTTGAGATCCAGCTTCTTGGACATAATGGGCCACTTTAATACCTTTACGGCCAAGTCTAGCCTCCTCTTGGACTAGTTTATTAGCCAATTCATTAGACGTCTATTTTTCATCTATTACATTATAATTGATCTGAAATGGTCCGTACTGAGGAGGTAGTGAATTTAGGATAAATTGGACAAGAAATGAATCGTCCACTTTCATTCCTAAATTCTTTAATTTGGCTGAAAGGTTGGTCATCTCAATGCAATGTTCATGCATAGACCTTGTCCCATCATACTTTATGGTTGTAAGATCTGCCATAAGTTTCTCTGCAAGGGATTTGTCTGCAGTCTTAAACCGTTCTTCTACAAATGCAAGATAATCTTTAGCCTTATCTGCATCTGGAAGGGAAGTTTTTATATTGCTAGCTATTGTCATCTTTAAAAACATCATGCTTAATCTGTTTGCTTTTTCCCAAGCTTTATGGATAGCCATTTCTTCCTCAGTACTATCTATACTTAAGGGATTTGGTTCTTCTTCACGAAGCGCCAAATCCATATCTAGTACTCCTAATGTGAACTCAACTTTCTCTTTCCATTCTGAGAAGTTGGTTCCAGTGAGGATTGGAACAGTAGCAATCATAGATGACAAAGTAGCGGGAAATGATGCTGTGATTTAAAGATATAACAAGCTTTAATTAGACTTCTAATTTAAACAACACATTAACTTAATTATTAAATGCATATGACTATGGTATAGTGCTCCTGTGGGTAGTCACTATAATCGATCATAAGGTCATGCTTTCGGAAACTTTTATAGAGTTGTATTAGACTAATTAAGTTATCTATGGATATACTTAATTATCTCATATACAAATACTCTTATAAATATTGATCATGTATTATGTCACTAGCCTACCTGTGGGTAGCTAATTAATACATAAAACATATCAAAATTTACTTAAATATATTGGTTTTCTTTTACAATTCATTATATGATAAAACCATTTTGGTGATATCAAAATCTTAATTTTGTACATTATGAAAAACCAAGCTTTATTCTTTTAAAAAAAAAAATCTCATAAATTTCTTTTGTATATAACTTACTTTCAGAATTCTTACATATATATCTTTCTTGTAAAACTTATGTACAAAATATATATATATTTTTTAATGATAATTTCTTCACAATTTATGAGAAGAACAATCCTTTATGAATTCTGAAAATTTCTACAACTTATGTACATGCAAAAGTTATGTACAAAATGAAAATTAAGCAAAGATTCAAGTTTACAAACATGCTTAACTTTCAGGTTTAATTTTCAGTTATTTAAACCATAAATCTATTACTCTTAATGGATTAATTAGATGTTCATAACCAATTGCTCTGCTACCACATGTTATATCATTCTTTTAACATGAACCCCAAGATCTTGATCATCTAAATTAATCACATAATAGAATCATAAAGAGAATTTAATAAATACCTCCATTCATTGTAGAAGTGAAGCCTCCTTTGATCTTTCCTTAGAAGTGAAGCTTCCTTAATGATTTGTAAACTAAAGACAATGAACTCTTAGTTCTTTAGGTAGGAGATAAGGTTTCTCTCCCCTTCCTATAAACCTCTCTCTTTATGTGTTGTTTTTCTTTTCTTGTTGTTGATGAATTGTGATGAAGCAAAACATCTATTTATAGGTGGGGAGAGGACCTTATTCCTCATACATTGATTCAATCTCAACCATCCATCATAGTGGAGATGAACACATTAGTGATAAGTGGGAGGACACCAACAATCCATTAGAAATTTATTGGTTTTCAAATGTCCATTGAAATACCACTAACAATTCCATTAGAAATTTATTGGTTTTCAAATGTCCATTGAAATACCACTATCAATCCCATTAGAAATTTATTGGTTTTCAAATATCCATTATAATTATAATGATCACCAATTTTATTGGTTTCCAAATGTCCATTATAATTATAATGGTCACCAATTTTATTGGTTGCCAAATGTCCATAAAAATATAACTATCCCATTAGAAAACAACTAACTATAAGACCACATTTATGGGAAAGAAAAACTATATTTTTCTTACATATATTTTTTCTTACATTACATTGCTGATTCCATTGTTGTCCTGTCTAGACAGAAACTGTGGCGACATCACTTTAATTGCTATGGCGAATTTGAGGCAGAAACTGTGGCGACATCTGAGCTCAGTTCAGGGAGCTAGTTACTCAACTACACCATCCAGAATCAACAAATCAATGCTCAACGATCTTAGAAGAATCCGGCCAATGATCCAAAGGAGAATCGAAAATCGAGCAAAAGATTATCCTATTCAAGAGATTGTTCCTGTGGCTAAAGACATTCTTAAAGCCAGACGAAACCTACTCACTAACGTCACCGTGCTCTTTAAAGCGTTTCCTGTCTTGACATGCAAGTAAGTTTTTTTTTATAAGCTCTTTCTTCTAAGCTATTGAATCAAGAACTCTGTTTGGTAAAAAAAGACTTCAACTTTCAGATTCTGCTCAGAAGTGTTTGTAGGAAAAGAAGGACATTTGATTCAAACGTGCCGTAGTTATATACGTCGTGGCAACAACAGGCTACACGAATGGGTTCCAGGTTCCATAAACGATGTGCTTGTGCCCATCGAATCCTTCCATTTACACAACATGTCTCAAGGTGTTATCAGACACCAACAGAGGTTTGATTATGACCGTGTTCCCGCGATCTTGGAACTATGTTGTCAAGCTGGAGCCATCCATCCTGAAGAGATCATGCAGTATGCGAAAATTCACGATAGCCCGCAAATGTCGGATGAAGATATCAGGAGTATATCCACTGAAGATCTCAAATACGTTGGGGCAAACGCTCTGATGGCGTGGGAGAAACTGAGAGCTGGGTGTGAAGAAACTGTTGCTTGTTTATCCTTCAAAAGTTTGCAAACGTTGCAAAGAGGTTCACGTGGGACCAAGCGGTCATAAAGCTCGGCTGTGTGGTGTGTTCAAATATGAGAGCTATCAGGGCACTCATTACTGGGAAAAAGCCGGTGTGAACGATTTGGTACCTGAGAAAGTCGTGTGGCACCGGAGGCCTCAGGACCCGGTGGTTCTTGTGAACGAAGGGCGGAATTATTACGGACATGCCCCTGCTATCGTGAGCCTTTGTAGCCATGCCGGTGCACTTGTTAGCAACACTAGGTACGCTTGCGAGATGAAGCCCCAAGGTTTATCTTTCCCTCTCACTAGTTCAATTCCAAATCACGAAAGGTAGAGAGAGTTTTAGTCTTGTGTGTTTAGCAGGAACCAACTGGTTCTCGTCCGGTTTTCTGATTGGTTTTCGGCATTGCGACCGTATCTTAGAACCATACTAAACAGAGTCTTTATACACGCTACATGTCTGAATAATGCACAATCTTGGAACTTATACACAATCAAGATGCGCTTCTGATTAAGGATTCATTGTCAACTTCACTGGATAAAATTAAGACAATGCTAGCTGACTTACTATATGCAAATTTCAATCTCTATTCTGAATTCTGACCCTCCTGTCTACAATTTTTATTTATTTTTAAATTCGTTTTTAACTTTCACATGAAATGTTTTAAAATAGGACTTAATTTATGATGTAAACGCCAAGCTCTTTAGTTCCCACCTAAAAAATGCAAAGATTGTCAGTCAGGTTTTGCAGACTTGCAAGCAACAAACAATAAAATCCATATCCTAATTTATATTTTGAAGATCTTAACTACAGTTTTTGAAAAGTTATCGAAATTATTTAATTTGTGTTTTTTTTCCTATCATAATATCGAATAATATATATATTGTACAGTCTTTTATCATTTAAGTAAATAAATGTTTTTGTTTGATTGTACTTTTGTGAAGAAGATGTTACTTGATTTACATTGTTTATAAGTGTTTTTCAAAGTTCAAAATTCAAATGATTAACTATTACACTTTATTTGATTTGAATTTTTTTGTTTCCTCGACGAAAGATATACTTCATTATGGTAAATGAGAGGTAACATTGACTTTTTACAAAAAACAAGGAATTACCCAAACGGAAGGAAATAAAAAAAACAAACTTTCGATTGATTGTAATTGTGATCTTAAACTGAATGATATTATATTCTTATAAAATCTACAGCAATGATCAAAAGCATTTCTGAGTAATATATCGATAGCTAGAATCATGGTAATTAGATAAGAAATATATATGTTTAAATCATGTGAAGCCATTGGTTGTTCAAACCTTATAATATTTTCCCATATTATATAGTATATTTAAGTATTGTTATATCAACAATTAAGAAAGGTGATGATAAAAAAAAAAGTGTAAAGTTGGATTGTTTGATGAAAGTAAATCAAATACTATCAGGATCTTGTGCAGTTACGTTTAATATAAATGCAATGACGTTAAAAAAAAATAACAAGGGGGTATAAAAAAATCAATAAAAAAATCTGAGTTTGGTATAAATAAATAAAGTTTTTTTTAGAAAAACGGATGTATAAATCTCTTTAGATTAAATATATTTTCTTAAAGGGGGTTAGAACGAATGAATTTTAAAAATTTAAATGAATTCGTAATAGAGTTGAAAAAGTTGAATATATTTATGTTAGTACTAAAAAAAAAAATAGAGACCAATAAAATTAACTAGGAGTTAAAAGTTAAAACCAAATAAACCCGTCAATAAATTTTGTAAGTGGCAAAAAAACATTGGTTTATTTACGAGTTTTATTTTTTTCTTTTTGATGAATATATTATCATAAAATGAAAAAGAATAAAACAAACAAACAGTCGAACCTCAACAAATAACACCAACAAAATCCGTTCTAAAGCTTCTTTCTTTCTTCTCTTTCCCTTTGTTTCTTCCTTTCGATCTCTCACTGATTCTCCTCTCAAACAACTCTCGATCTCCTCTTCTTCTCTTTCAATTAGGGTTCTTTACAGGCGAAATAACTTTTTCAAATCAATCGAATTAGTTTCGTTTCCGGTTTCTTCGACTTGAGAACATAAGAAGAGAAGATATGACAAAGCTCTGATTCTCGAAATGGAGCAGCTTGTCAACTTCATCATCCGACCTCCAAGGTGAAAGCTTTCTTCTTCCGATTCCTCGTTTTAACAATTATGATCTCGTTTAAATATTATATCTTTCGATTTTCCGATTTCAATTTCTCGTCGAAAGTATTAGATTCAGTCGTTTAGGAATTGAATTTTCCACTTGAATTTGTATTTTCTTTTTCCAGAGAAAATTGTGTGGACCGCTTCGAAACTTTTTTTTGTTTTTGTTTTCGCCATTTGTCTTCTTCCTATTTTTCCTTACTTAGCATTCATATCATCCGTACTTACTTGACCTTTCTTCTGATCAGAAGTATCAAATTCTTCTTCTTTTTTGTTTGTTTGGGGCACCCACGTGATCTCTCTGTGTCATTCTGGAAAATTTACTATTCAGATTCTACTGGGTCCTAATGACTTTGGGCAAAATTCAAAAAAATAAAAACGTGTTATTGTGTGTGACATGACTCTTTTGAGACGTTACTAGGGTGGGGATTATAAACATACATCAGAAGATTGTTAATTTGTGTGTTTTTGACTTGTGATGCAGAGCTGAGTATGACCCGGAACATGATCTCTTGGAAAAGGAGTTCATGATGAAAGGTAGATGGTATCAGAGAAAGGATTTAGAGGTAAATGAGCTTTCTATTAAGCTTACATATATATAAAAATCGAACTTTATGTGTTTCTAGTAATAAATGGGATTTGCAACAATGGAGGTCCCCACAGTTGTTTGTTCTTACAAAGTCAAAATCTATTTACTGGAAGTAAGATGTGTGTATGTGGTTTTTGAACCTATAATGCTAATAAATGATATAAGCATACGGAAGTTAGAGAAAACTGATCAGAGCTATTTGTGAACTCGTCATTAGTATGTGAAAGGTGTTTTCATTAGCTATTTTCTTTGTTTTCTTTTTCGTCGCTTGATTGTTATTTGGATGCGTCTTTTGGCAGATTAAAAACAGTAGGGGAGATGTTCTCCAGTGTAGTCACTACATGCCAGTTGAACGACCTGAAGGAAAGCCTTTGCCCTGTGTAATATATTGCCATGGAAACAGGTACTGGAAGCTTTGATAAAAATCTTTTGTGCTAGTTAGTAGCTACTTAACTGTCAGGAATATGATGATCTGTATTGCTTAAATTTTTTATTTCATGTTGTCCTTTTGCCCTTTGGCTTACTGTCGGTCTTCTAAATGATTAGCATTGCTTAATGGTTCACTGCAACTTTGTCACTCAGTGGATGTAGAGCTGATGGTAGTGAAGCCGCAATTGTGTTGCTGCCTTCGAACATCACAGTTTTCACCCTTGACTTTTCGGGATCTGGTCTCTCAGGCGGGGAACATGTCACCTTAGGCTGGAACGAAGTATGTGCTACTTTAGTCATTCTTGCGTATCTCTTCTACTTTTCAGAAGATATATATTTTTTTTTGGAGTGAACATGTTTGTCCAAATTTGTTCATTACTTTCCAATTTATTCCATGTCAACCAATAGTTTTTTGCTATCGCCTATAGAGGTACCCTATTCTTATCTTTATGAAGACATATTCCATTTGATTTGGTAGCTATAAAAACTCTAGCTCATGTTTAGACTGACAAGTGGGGAGATGATCGTGGAATATGTAGGATCGCAGGTTTTGGTCCCAGACCAGTTTTTCTGTGTCTTGTCCTTCACCTATGAATTCACTTTTTATTCAGATATATTAGTGATCATTCTTCTTAAAAAGTGCTAAACCTGTTGTGTGTGTTTGCAGAAGGATGATCTGAAGTCCGTGGTTGAGTATTTGCGGCAGGATGGAAATATATCCCTGATCGGGTTATGGGGGCGTTCAATGGGTGCTGTCACTAGGTTCGTTCCAGTCTCTAACTTGTCAATCTAATAAGAGCACATTCATTTCCCGTGTTGCATGAAGTTTCAGTTATGCTGTGAAAGTTTCAGTGGTTTTAGAGGGTTGAAAAGTTGCTGTGGTATTTTCCGGTGATTAGCCCTACCTATCACATGTCACACGTGAACCACCATAAGAAATTAGATGAGGCTTTCAAATAAGCAATTTATTACTGCGATCACTTGTCCTGCCTGCTACACTGTGATATCATTGTGTTGACTCATTCTTTCTTTTACAGCTTGATGTATGGAGCTGAGGATCCTTCCATTGCAGGAATGATTCTAGACAGCCCCTTCTCCGATTTGGTTGATCTGATGATGGAACTTGTAGATACATATAAGTTCCGTCTACCGAAGTTTACTGTAAGTAACTTTATAATCTTTCTGGTGCTACTTGCTCTGTCTACTACAAGGTTTCCAACGCTGCTTTTATCTTCTGATTTTAATCTCTTCCTGCTGTATATTTCCAGGTGAAATTTGCAATACAGTTTATGCGGAGAGCTATTCAGAAAAAAGCAAAGTTTGATATAATGGATCTGAACACCATTAAGGTTGTGTTCTCTGCTTATTTCTCCCTTTTATCCACTTAATTGCATGGATGCTCTGATATATACAACAGCATTATTGCTTGTCATGATCATCCTGCTGGTTGGGAAAGTTTTTTTTATTGGAACATATATCAACTTAAATTGTTTACCTTTCATGCGGCAGGTGGCAAAGTCTAGTTTTGTTCCAGTTTTATTTGGACATGCATTAGATGATGAATTTATCCGCCCTCATCATTCAGATCGTATATATGAAGCCTACGTAGTAAGTTTCCAATTCTTGATAGCATTCCTTCCATCTTGCCCATGTTCATCTTATATGTTCTCTTCTGGTAGCTTCTGTGTGCTTTGCTATAAACATCTTGTTTTCGATTATGGTAGGGTGACAAAAATATTATCAAATTTGAGGGAGATCACAACTCTCCACGGCCTCAATTCTACTTTGATTCAATAAATATATTTTTCCATAACGTCCTTCGACCTCCAGAGGTGGTCGGGCCGACATTTTATGACCCGTTGGATGATTACTTTGCAAAGGTAATGCGACCGTGGCACATATGGCTATGACTGTTTAGTTTATATTTTGTTTTTTGCATCAAGAAACGTCGATAGTGTTGTCTATTTAATGTTCAGGGCAGTTGGGGCACTATGCATGACACAAATATTCCACAATCCTCAGTACAGAAAAGTGAGTCATACTTGTGTCCATCTTAAGTTTCTGGTAGATATTATGTGAACTCAAAAGGCCTTTTGTCAATATTCAGGTTTAGCCGCGGGTAGCATCTCTGACGCAATTAATGAAGTCCGCATGAAAAGACCCATGAGTCGCACAGATGTCAGTACTCCTTGACTAATCTGGGACTTTTTTTCAATTGCTAATGTCCAATACAGTTTACTCAAGATAGCTTATTCCATAGGTTTGGATGTTTGGTTTTCTATTATTCTGATATCCTCTACCAATGGTTCGAATAAGCAATCAGTTGCTCCCCTAGCTTTTCCAATATTTCAATTTTCATATGCCTTTGATGCAAAAATTTAGAACACCACATATATCTGATTATAGAACCTTACAGAGAGAGCTTTAAGCTTATGATATATAATGGAGTCATGTAATTTCTCTTGCACAAGCGACCAAAGTAAAATGGAAGGTGCTTGCTTCACTTGCTACCTCTAAAACCTACTTCCAAGAAGGTTATGGGTTGTAAGTTTTAGCTTTCTCTATCGTATTTTTGATGGATTTTTATTGCTTCGTTCAGGTTCCTTCGAATGTCACATCTAACGGTTCTCCATCAGAAACTAAGGTATACGATCAGTTTCTCCTCCTTTCCTTATTTGCTTTTCTTGTGTTTATGGTAATTAGTCACCATGGTAAGGTCGTCTGATCATATAATGGTCATTCGATGAACAACAGCAGAGAGAGAGATGTATCATGGTGACCATCATATATTCTTGTAAATAGAAAGGCAAAAAGAAAACAAAGAGATGAAGTGGAGATCTCTGATGTGGCATAATGATTTCTCTTTCAGGAAAAAGAGAACCATGATGGACGTGACAGTTCATCATCTCCTGATATGATAAGCTTTGATTTGTCAAGTGGTGATCAATACCCTCCTCACCTTGGTATGGCTTTAGATGATCAATATTTGGAATATCACTTGGAGGACATCCCATCTAATGCAGAGGAAGAAGAAAGGGTGAGATCTAAAAGTGGATATTCTACTTTAACTAAACCTTCTAATACGGTCTCATGTTATGTTGACGTCCTCATATTTTTATTACTTGATTCAGATGCTTATGAAAGCAGTGATGGAGTCATTGAAAGACTTGGAAGTACAAAGTCTTGAGAAAAAAGAACCTTCCGAGAAGAGAGTTCACGGCAGCAATTCTTTTAAAACTGCACAACAATCACTTCTTTCTAGGGAAGAATCAACTTCAACTCAAGCAAACCAATCAGAGACTGATTCTGCTTCCACTGCAGCAACACTTAGGGGGGATGTAGTACCATCATCTTCCCAGTCCAATGCTCCAAGTGAGACCCTGGCTTCTCTAGCTGCACCCGTAAACGCTTCTGTGCCTGGCTATTCGAGCCAGAAGGCAAGCGAGACCGATGACATGTCAGCAGTCACAAAGGCCACAGTAACAGTTGAACGTAGTAGTAGCGCACCGGGCAAAGTCTTTGACGGGTTAATACGTAAATGGGATTTCAACTTCTTCAAAAATAGCAAATGATTCCAGTTATTGAGTTTGATTCTTGGAAATGGGTGAAGTCAATGATATGCATATATGTCCAAAATAGTTGGGTTTTTTTTTTTTCCAAAGATTTGTCATAATAGGTTAACATTGTTTGGATTTGGTATGATTTATTCTAATGTTTGTGTTCTTGGGTCTGCATTTTGTTCATTCCATGTATTTTGTTTTAAGTGTTCTTGATCCTTTTACTCTTGTTACAAACATATGATGATTAAATTATTCCTTTGCAATTAATTATTTCCTGGACACAATAAGAAGTTGGTCTCAAAGATTAAGTTAAGAGTGATGCTGGACTATGTTGTTGGATATTTCTACATCGATCACTTTTTGAACCCAAGATCTTCTCCTTTCTCTATCATCTCTTCCATATTCATGATCATCCAACATTGGAGCGCTCGTCGTGATAGAATCAGCCATTGGATCTTCTTGATGAAGCACTTTGCTTAATTTGGTTGCAAGGACTCCTGAAAATGTGAGAAGAAGAATGAAAGAGGAGAATATGATTTGTGAGTTGGTGAAGGACAAGAATTAAAAAAGGAAGGTAAGTAGCAACAAGTTATTAAATAGCAACACAAAGCAGTTGCGAGCCACTGGTTAAGAGTCAAAGTAGAGCCACAGGTTAAATCAAAATTTATATATTGTCCGTTTGTAATGTTGTGTTTTGTTTGTGAGACGAGGACGGTGAAGTCTGAAGACTAATGAAAGATGATTGTAGATGAATTTCCAACGTAACATCATGTAGCTTTCTTGCACATGTTGTAACTCGTTTTTAACAAAATGGTTTTAGATCATTTGCTAATATGTTTCTGGGCCAAGACGTTCGTTGGAATGAGCGGATATTGAGCATAATAAAGTAGTGTAATCACATGTCAAAATCAGAGTGGTTGTGAATGGGGAAGTCGGCTGCTTGTAAAGCTTAAAATGTACGTAAAATTTGTAATATGTCCCACATTGGAATATAAAGTGAAAAAGAGATATGTGGACCGAACTCGAATTTCGGCTTTCAGGATTTGACAAATAGGTTTTCGGTATAAGAGATTAATTTTTTTACCAAAATTCATTTGCAAATTTATTACTGAACAAGTCAACAAATATCTCTCTTTTAGGTAATTTTTTTTTGTAACTTAAAGTGCATAGATTTTTTAGTAACTTAAAGTGTATAGATTTTTTTGTAACATAAATATAATCATGAATTTAAGTAGAGAATGAATTCTCACCAACACAAGTTTTTTTTTCACTTTATAGAAAAATAAAACTATTGAGTTTTTTGCTATAAAAGCAAATCATTCCCATCTCATTTGATATAAATACACAATCTGAATACATAACAATTCCCTCACACATAATCTTTCTTTTTAAGAATTAAAGAATTAAGGAAAGAGTGTCTCGCCTCCACATAAACCGATTTTTTGTTCATTTGATATTGGTATCATTGTTATAATTTTAATTCTGTTTTTATCATTATATAAAGCAAAATATTCAGTTTTGTCATATCGTAGAAATTATGGTTCTAAAATCTTTTTTTCTAGAAAAAAGTGGTATATATTCATTTAAGGATCATCAACATTTACACTTTGAAACACACGATACAAAAAAGAAAGGAAATCGAGAATGGAGGCGCCGGCGCCGGTGAACCGGTGAGCTTTTTAAAGAATACATAATGCTATTCTCAGACAATGGGAATGTGGAGAATTGATTGTAGTCATACGGCTGACAACAATGACCACATTCTCCAACACAGATTTCAACGAAGAGTAGTAAGGGACCAAAACACTTATCAACATGCAAATTTTGTACATTTGTGCAACAGTCATCGTCCTTGAGTTACTACTAAACCCTCATCTTAAGTTAATTGTATTTTGGTATATATTTTATTAGTTATTAGAAAAGGTTTGTAATGGTTCTTCTTTTTTTTTTTTTTTTTTGTCGGCCTTGTAATGGTTCTTCTAGAGAGATTGGAACCACATGAACTAGCAAAAAAAGATTGAGTTTATTTATATCAGACAAAGAGCTCACAAGAGAAAACAAAGTGTCTGTTATGTCTTTTCACGGTAATTTTTCAGAGCATCCAGTCGTGGTGACACATATACGCCGACTGGATGATGGAGATGATGCTACTCTGAATGAGTTTCGGAACCAGCATAGATGTTGTCAAGATTCGACAAATGTCATTTATGCATATGAATAGATGAAGAACAGTGAGTTTACCTACATGGTTCTAGAGCATGTTGTGTGTCATCTTGCGGATGTTGTTAGTTTCTCTGTGACACAAAAGTGGTTAACCTTTCCCACTCAACCAGCTAAGATGAAGATAGAGGGGTTTATGAATGCGGAGTGGCAAGGGGTTGGCATTCTGTCACCTCTAAAGCTGAAGCTGATCAGGTTAGTTGTGCATGAATCATATAACTGGTGATATTTGTTTTCAAGTTTAATTTTAAAAACATTTTTTACTGTTTAAACATGGATTTAGTTACTAGATTTCAGAACATAGTAGTTCATTGGATGTTACAACCCTCTTGCATACAAATATTAGCTAGAGAGGAAACTTTGATTGTTTGAGTTTGGTGTCAGCAATTTGCTTTTGCCTACTGAGTCATCATTTACATCTATTCACTCTGCACATGTTAGTTTATTCAATTGCTTGAATTGATCAACTCGTCGAGTAATTTTTTTATGAATACATAATCAATTTTCAAACCTTTTTTCTGTAGATCGTATTAATCAGGATTGGCAAGCTCCAGAACAGCTTCTCATGGATGCTGAAACAAGTGTTGTGGATTTATTTAGCTTAGGCTGTATAATCTTCCACACCATCTCTCTAGTAGCTCATATTCTCGAAGCTTACCAACTCATCTCCAATTTGTTGAACAAAGTACCTAGTACTCGATAATGTCACATTATGTTTATTGATTGATATAATATATTCATTCCATTCTTGGGTCAGCAACTAGCTTTACTGACAACAATGACCACATTCTCCAACGCAAGCTTTCAATGAAGAGTAGTAAGAGACCAAAACACTTATCAACGTACAATTTTTGTACATTTCTGCAAAGAAAAGTTTGAGAGGTCGGAGATTTCTGGTCTCGACCCTTCGGAACAAAAAAAAAAGTTATACGAATCAAAATAAACTTACAGTTACTTTGGTTATTTACTAACGAAATAAAACTGATCATTTGTTAAGATTATAATAAGAATAGGTGTTCATCACGAGTTTATGGTTAGGTTTTCTTTAAAATATATATTCTTGAAAAGAACGAGATCATCTCTCTTTGTTTAGGTTTTGTTTTCTTTTCTTCTGTTAAAAAAATATATTCTTGGAATTTTTTCAAAAAAAAAAATATATATATTCTTGGAAAAAGGGGTCTTTTTTTCTAGAAGAAGTTAGGTTTCAAAGATAAGTTTAAAATGATGCTGGAATACTTAGGTGAGGATCCTATTTTGAGAACTAGTCTCTCTCTCTTACATTCCAAGAAACAAAAAGAAATCTGAAAAAGAATATTTTCTAACTAGAAAAAATTACAATAATTATATTAATCTCGTCCACGATGACATGATCTTCAGACCGAAGCATTCAACTTAGTCCACTTCCGGAAAATTGTCATAAGCAGAAGTGATGACGATTGGCAAAATATACCACATATCAGACCAATCCATAAACCCTGTTTTCACCAAAACAATGAATCAACTACACAACATCACATATAAAAACATATATAGATATACATTTTTTTTTGTTTTTGTTGCTTTAACCAATTTCATAAGAGAGTACCTTGGCATATAACTTCAACTTGAAACCACAAAAGGCTGCAATAGGCATTCCAATGATGTAGAATGTTCCCAAATTTATAACCGTGACTACACGCTGCCATCCGCATCCTCTAGCCACTCCTGTAGATAGACCACAAATTCTGAGTTTTTCTTCCTTTGGTAATTCGAAAAAAAAGAAATAAGTTTAAATAAATGTTTTGAGTTACCTGATAGAACACCTTGGATTGAATCAAGAGTAATAGAGGTAGCAAGAAAGAATATTAAGGACGCAAACTCTTCTTTGATCATAGGACTATTGCTGAATAAACCGACCCATCCATCGTGACCTACAAGTAAAGCAGCCACTACGCCGAGGGCAAGAACTAAAGACAGCTTAACGCTTACAGAAGTCGCCTTCTTTGCGCCTTTTACATTTCCTGCTCCAAGTTCGTTAGACACACGCGTACTGCAACATTTGCTATTTACGTTTTAATATTACATTTTCAAGAAAATGAAAATGAAAAATGTTATTATAATGAGGAAAAGACAGATGACTGACCTTGCTGCTGCGCTAAGTCCATATGTTAACATGTAGCTAATCGATTCTGTGTTGACACTGAATTTTAGACATTACACAAACACTGAGCTATTTTTTGCTGATGTGAAATAGAATATTAATTAACTTAATAGTGATGTCTATATAAAGCTTATACCATATAGCTACCAAAGAGGTGGCGATTTCTGGATTCGGCATCAGTCCAGCCAAGAACACAAGAATCTCGAACGCCCAATATTCCAAACTGTGGCAACAACATATAGTCTTTTAAGCTTCAACAAGAATATCAAGTTATATATAAGTAGATGATAATGCTTACTGATCTTACTTACCATACCATAGCAGCTGAAGGGAGGCTCAACGTCAAGTTTATTACCACGTAACGGAATGACTCCAACGAAAATCCTGTCCATGTTTCCTTAAACTTGTCTGAACAGATCACATAAGTTCCAATAGAAAGAAAAGCTATCCAGAGTGAAACAGATGTAGCTATTGGAGCACCAATGAATCCAAGGCCAGCCGTATACACCAGAACGTATGCGATACCGATGTTAATCACCAATGGAACACACGAGAAGATGACAAGCGGAGTGACGATGGATTGTGTTTGGCAGAACCTCAGAATGTTTTGTAAGAACCCGTAAGCTAGTAAACCGGGAGCTTGGTATTTCATATACAGTGCAGCTTGTTTTGAGATGTTGGGATCTTGTCTGATGAATCCGAAAACCGATTCTGTGAAGAACCAGAAGATGGTGATGAAGATGGTGAAGACTAGTGAGACGATGCAAGATGATTGTAGATGAATCCCCAACATTCTGTAGCTTTTTCCACCAAAGCCTTGTCCACATAATGTCTCAAGTGCTCCACTTAACCCTGTCTGAAAAATATTAAACGACATTAATCTATATGATTTAACTATTAAATATATATTCACATCATTGATGAGCCAAATCTTCTTGATGAAGATGTGTTAAGAAGAAAATTCAAATAAAGCTCGTCCATAGGTTAGTCGTAGACGCCGTAAATAACAAGAAAACTGATTTATTGCATATATCCCTTACGTTTCGGTCAAGATCTACGCAACTATTAGAAGAAAAAAAGAACTTGTTGACTCCAAGAACCGATTCAAGAGACATAGATAAAAACTTTTTGTCCGGATTTGAGCAAATCATTGAGACGAAACAAGTGAGTTTTACTAGTTTGTATAGCTAGAAATCAACAGAAGATGTTGTTGTAAAAGCTTAAGGCATAGAGGGGAATGGTACCATGAAGGCAAAACCGGTGACGGTGGCCCAAGAATTGGCGAGGGTTGCACCGGCGAGCTCGAGATGACCGAGGTGAGAAGCAAACATCATAGAGGTTAAAGGGATGCAATAGATGAAAAGGTTTGTGAATATCATTGGAAGAGAGTAAATAATCTGAGTCTTTGATTCTTCCACGTCGATCACTTTTTGAAGAACACAGGATGAGCTTCTCCTTCCTCTGTTATCTCCTCCTCCACCTTCATCATGATCATCCAACAACGGAGCACTCTGGTTGATGGGATCAACCATTGGATCTTCTTGGTGAAGTACCTCCTTGGTTAATTTAGTGGCTTCAGGAAACTTGAGAATGGGAGAAGGAGAGAGAAGAGAAGAAGAGAATTGTGATTTGAACTGAATTAAATAAGGAAGGTAAGTGGCAACATGTTATCAGATATTATTGACACAAAAAGAGGCAAGCAGTGAGTTAAGGCTCAAAGTCAGAGGACCCTCTCTCTCTATACATTATATTTATTGCCAAATGTACTATTTAATAATACACTCCAAGTTAGGTTTCAAAGATTCAAAGATAGGCTAGTTTTGTTTGTTTTGGTGTTACTGAACTTGGGCCTAAAGCTAAGGCACACAGGTCCATTAGCGTCTTCTTTAGCTTAACACCTTCATTCTTAGACACACAGATTCTAAGAATACACTACACCAGAGCATACCAAACTAACCTGAGGAAGATTGAAGATGCTACATTACTACTAGGTACATTTATTGATTTTAAATAGTAACAAACATAACATTATTTCTTACAGTTTTGTAAAGTCTCATTACTTATTTGTGCAAACCAAAGCTTAGACCGTGCCAAAAGTTCTCACTTGACATGGTCGATGAGCCAAACGAGCATGTCCTTGTGAGCTTCCTCAGCGGCTTCAACTTCTGATGGATCATTCGCGTCGTACCTAACAGTCCAGCCATGTTTCACTCTTGGGAATATCTTCACAAAACTTTTCACCTGAAACATCACAATTCGCTTGCTGATTAGTCAGAGATTGCAAGAGGTTCAAAAATGAAATTTATCAACTTGAAGATATTCACAAGCTATATAAATAGTTTCTTCCAGAAACAGACCAGCTACTAGAAATTGTAAACAAAAGCGGAGCAAAGTACCTGAGGTTTTGTAGCTAAAACATCTTCGAATTGCTTCACGAGTTCTGGAGGAGACACTTGATCGTATTCAGCTCCTAGTACAGAAATTGGAACCTTGACCCCTGGTTCAGTTACAGTCATCATATATTTGGACAGAATCATTATCACAACAGAAGAGAGGTGAGGCAAGTGAAACAGTGGCTATATACAAACATGTTAAAGATCTAATTACCCTTTACATCATCCAACGTAACACGAGAAGGATGTACCCATGAAAGAAAATGTTTGCAATGTTTTCTTGAGAGGGTAGCGAATGATGGGAACAAGAAAACCAAACTCACCACCCAAACAAAACCCTGCTGCTCCAACTGTAGTTATGCCTTTTTTCTTTAGGGCCTTGACGACTGGCATTGAATCCTCAAAACCTCTATCCTAAAAAACCCATGGATTCGTTTCAGATAAGAATACCAAGTGTTAGATATTGATATGGTATGCTTCTACCATGTTGAAAGTTCTGTGACACTGCGAAATATGCTCTGGCTGCATTTCTCATTTGTTTGACGAGCTTCGATGTTAGTGTCATTAGAAACTTCAGTAGAAGCATTATTGTCCTCACTGCGAAGACATAAAGCATTGACATTAAGTTAAAGCACAGTACGTCAGCTTACTCCCGAGAGAAATGGCCTGAGGCATTTTACCGAATAAGTTGTTGTCTTTTGATGGCAGCAACAATTTGAGAGTAAAGAAACATTGAATAGGTTGCTTTGGTCTTTCACACCATTTTCCTGTGGTAAAGACAAATAAATTTATCAAACAAAAAGATGTGTACTAAACTATAAAGCGTCTCTTACGTTTTTTCCACACAATTTTTTAAGGAATCAAGAATCAGAGAGGTAGAGTTTCCTTTGCCAGATGGCATCCAAGGCGGAGCCCTTTTGACAGGATATAGTTCATCTCAATGTATTTTGATTTCTTCAAGGGTTCTTGTTTCTTAATCTCATTTTCCCTCTCAGTACTACAGCCAAGATAATGTTACTAGTAAGACAAAAAAAAAAAAAGGTGTAAGTTCAAACTTGAAGGCGTAATGATTTCTTTTTATACCTTTGGCAAGGGCGGGCGCTATGCATCAAAAGACTCTTTAGCTTGGTCGACAACACTAGTCAGCTTCAATAGTTCTCCCTGTGTTGTGAGAAAAGATTAGTATCTGAAATGAACAACCTTTAAAGAAAGTCGCAACTCAGCAAAGAAGCAAAACTTACTCTTAGTTCAGTGGGCGTTGGAGCCTCCATTCATCTGACGAGCACTACCAAAAGCATCAGGAGCAACGACTCTGGCCATTTCCAAAAGATGATGTTCGTTTGATCTCACCTACTCAAAACTTCTTCAGCAAAGTTTGGAAATTCCACATCCCACATTCCCTAAACCCATCCGACATGGAAACCCATCCGATGTAGCAGACATGGAAACCCAGCGGCGTAGCAAATATCGATACCGATGTTGGCGGTTAGGAGCTCGTCGTGAAAGTGAAGTGGGAGGGAAGAGGAAAGAGCGTACGACGGTCTCTAAGACACGAAAACCGAATTGATTCAGAAACATTAGGTTTGGTTTATTATGCGAAATTAAAAACACTTGAACAAACACATTCCTAATATCACTTGCTTTAATTACAGCAAATCAAATAATATCTGCCACCGACAAGAACAAGAAGAAAGACCAAGGTTGATTCTCTAGCCTCGACAATTACGCATAATCAACAACTCTGGTCTTTCGGACATACATAATCATTCTTCTCTCAAACTATTACACAGCCTAAACCTCTCTCTACCTAAAACATGACAAAACACAAAGAGCCTTTCCATTTGAGCCACTTCACTCTTTACTTCTCTTGATGCCTGCCAATTGTTTTCACCTGAAACACAAAATCAACCACTCTATTAATAATCCAAACTCAATCTCGAGTCCCTCAGACGAACATTCAAAGACATGGTCTCGTCACTATGCATAAATCCAATTCTTCTCGGTATAACGGGTCTTCGATTCCAAGCCCGAACCTACCAAGGGTACCATGCATATATCACATCTCACTCTACCTATGTTAAAAAAGTCTACACCTTGCTATTAACTTACTACTACCATAATAAAACGAGAGAAAAAACAGATGCGTTCATAGATACACACCAGCTTTCAAACCAGTAGGCTTTATAGTTTAAGCATTAGAGAATGCATGAAGCATAAGAAGCAGATTTACCTGAACCATGCCTGAAGCAGAACTACGTCTAGGATGGAACATAGAGTGCTGCTTCCTCCTCCCCTAGAGACACAACGTAAGGCTGAACTTTGAATGTTTCAGTGATCGTAAAGCTGAGCTCGTAATTCACAGCCTTCGTCCCAAAGATGTTGAACTTTCCTGCGCTGTTGTAAGCTACCTCTGCATCAGCACCCTTCCTAAAAACTACTCTAGCCCGGTTTTTCTCCCTGTCAACCTCAGTCTGTGAATCCATTATTGGCCCAAAGTGCCTGAACATTTTACTCAGGCTCTTCTCAGGAGGTATTGTATTCGTCTCAGAAAAGGTCATTATAAGCTCGGCTGGTGCATTCTCATCAAAGTCCGCCGGTTTGTCTGAGGCTGAAGGAAGAGGAATACTGATCTGAGACTGCCGTCTTCTGTATGGTCGGCGGGTCCTTTTAACCTGAGCAGGTTTCAGCTCAACCGGCACAACTTGATAGTTTTCTTTTTCAGTAGGTGGCGTCTGCTCTTCACCACCGTTATGGATCACCCTGTCAGTCCAGTATGTGTCGCCCATTTCCTCAAACTCAAATGCTTCGGTTCCTCCGGCATTCGAATTGGATGGTCTACCTCTTTTACTGCTTACCTTTTCTGGAGTATACTGCTGCGAAGCCGATGAGTTTCGGAAATCTAAGAAAAAGCCAGCAGCAATTTCAGATACAACGTTCTCTTTTACAGGGTCTGTTGCTACGCAGTGAAGCTGGGATGCAAAACTCTCAACAGCAAGAGTTTCAGCACCAAAATTACCACCCTTCAAAACTGAAGGAGATCCAGCCATCTGACTAGCAGCTCTGGCTATGCAATCACCGATCTTAAAGGACGGCCTTTGGGCAAAAGACACTTTCGCCAAGGAAACAGTCTTCCTACCTTCACCTAGTGAATCATCACTCAGGACATCAGCCTTTCGTTTCACACCATTGGTTTTAGTATCAGAATCGGTTCCAACATCAGCATAGTCAGAGTTTATGGGATTTTCTTCCATTACTGTATCTTCCTTTTGGCTTGGAACTTCATGAGTAGTGTCATCTTCCTCCCTCGTATCTTGTTGATCTACTGCTTTCTCATCTGAGGATTGATGATCCTTATCTTCTTGGTTTTCTTCAGAGCCCATAATTGCATCAGAAGCCTCTTCTTGACACTCTGTAGCAGCACGGGCTTCATTCGATGCATTTTCAACACCTTCAGCACTTGAGCTTAGTTTATCACGAGACTCAGCGTTTACTGTAGCACCAACAGATTTAAGGGCCTCGTTGCAATCCTCGGTGGCAACTTCCTCTGCCATGTCAGCAGCTTTCTTATTCTCTTTCAAAGATACATTCCCGGTTTCAGTTTTAAGGTCTTGTATATTTCCTGACCAAGATGATACACCACTGAAATCAATAAAGTTGGTAATATCAGACCTTGGATCAAAAAGAGCATTATCATCCAACGGTTCACCTTCACCTGCGGCAGCATCTTCAGTGGAACTGTTTGGGTTTGCTGAATCAGTAGGTTCAATTTTTCCGGCAAGATCACTTCCAATATCAGCATTATCTTCCCGTTCATCAATTTCCATTTCCTTTACTGCATTGGACTCGTTCCTGTCAGCTTCAGCTATTGGAACATCTTGGGATTGTATCATACTTGCACCGGCAGATTCATCGCCAGCATTATCCAAAACATCCTTTTCCAGCGGCTCCTCTGCCGCATAATCGATTTCCATGGCTTCTCCGTTTTCCTCTTTTTGCTCAACATTGGTTAATTCTTCTTCACGACATATTTCAGCAGCAGAGCTAACCTCTCGAACTTGTACAGATCCTGAATGCCTAGTATCTTCGGTCTCAGATCCAACGTTCTCTTCATTCGCCTGTTTGCTATCAACATCCATTTGTTTATTATCCTCACTACTTTTATTAGCAGATTCCTTCTCTTGGTCAGCTTTATCTTCTACAACAGAAAGCGTCTCACCTTCAGGTGAACTTTGCTGGGACTTCTCATGAACATTTTGTTCGGTATCAGAGGTGGTGGCATCAGAATCATCACCATCGCTATCTTTTACTTCACAGTTTGCCTTCTCATCAGTCACTCCAGCAAAGATTACATTCTCCTCTTCTCCTGCACTTTCACCATTTAGCCGCTTCACCTCAACAGCTCCAACATCTCGGTCACACTCCATTTGACTTCTCTCAGTTTCAGGCACTGCGAAAGCATCGGTCTTATCAACATCATCAGAGCTAACTGTCTCCTCAACCTTATCCTCAGTCTCAACCGCACCGCTTTCCTCAACAGTTGCAATATCAACTTTCACAGGTTTCTCATCAGAAACAGAATCAGAATTGTCCGCATTGCCATCTTCATTAGCTGAACCCCCACCATTTGGATTTTCATCGCAAACACCCGAGTCCGAAACCTCTACAGTGTTGGCATCCTCACAACTTAGGGTTTCAGGTTTGGAAGATAGACCAGCTTCCTCCAGCATGAGCTCTCCGCAATTAACAACAAACTTGCGTTCCTCTCTCTGTTCCTCCATCGGAGTTATCTGGTTGAAGCTCAAAGTTATTCAGAGAAAGACGAAACTTGGAAACCGAAATCGGGGAAAAGGGTATTCACAATAAGCACGAAAGGCTGCAGATTTCGCAGACACCCAGAAGTGAAATTCACAACGGGAAAGCTGAGATCGACGGAAAATTACCTCTTTAGATCTTGCGAATTGGAGAAGAGAAACAAAGGTGAGGGCTTTGGGTCTCAGTTACGAAAACGAGTGTGGAGAGGATCTGACCGGTGAAGTGAAGGGCACACCGAATTCGTCAGTCGACCTCGAGCGTATTAGGATGTTAGCATCAGTCATGAAACACCATAGACTTCCTCCTTCGGGAGACAGACTCGTAGATAATAATACCAAAAGAAAGAATTCTACTTAGAGAGCTTCCCTTGGGCTGTTCACGATACCGGGGATGTAACATTATGATCCATTTAATCGACCGTATTGATCTGTCCACGTTGCAAATTGTTCTTCTTCTTTTTTTTTCTAAAAACACTTAAAAAGAGTTTTTTTTTTCTTTTTCCCTCCGAGAAAAAGTGACAGATATTAAATTTCTCTTTTATCATTAGCTGTGTGTGCGTCAGGTCTTTTTCAGAATGACAGGAATTGCAATATTCTCTAAGCATAGCCTCGAATAGTCTTGGATATTTTAACCGAAACCGAACCGAATTTTATGAAACATCAATTGGATATTGAATTGAAAATTTACGGATATTCGAACCGAAACCGAACCAAAAACCGAACGGATAACCGAATATCCAAAAACACGATCCATATACCTAAAAATATTATTTATATTTATATTTAAAATAACTAAATAATTAAAATTAACCAAAAATTACTAAAAAAATGAATTATCCAAAAGTATCCAAATTTTTATCCAAAATATCATAAATTATCCGAATTATCCGATATTATCCAAAATTATCCGTTTTTTTTATCAAATTATCCGAAAAATATAAGAAAAACCGAATCAGCGTAGATGTTGTGTCTTTTCACGATAATTTTGCAGAGCATCCGGTCGTGGTGACACGTATATGTCGACTGGATGATGGAGATGATGCTACTCTGAATGAGTTTTGGAACCAGCAAAGATGTTGTCAAGATTCGACAAATGTCATCTGTGCATATGAATATATCACGAACAATGAGTTTTATCTACATGGTTCTAGAGCATGTTGTGTGTCATTTTGCGGATGTTGTTAGTTTTTATGCGACACAAAAATGATTAACATTTCCCCCTTAACCGACTATGATGAAGATAAAGGGGTTTATGAATGCGGAGTGGCAGGCATTCTGTCACCTCTAAACAGCTAGATCAGGTTAGTTGTGCATGGATCCTATAATATTTGTTTTCAATTTTTATTTTAAAACTTTTTTTACTGTTTAAACAGGGATATAGTTACTGGACTTCGCTACATCCATCAGAACAGAGTAGTTTATAGGATGTTACAACCCTCTTGCATACAAATAATAGCTAGAGATGAAACTTTGAGAACAACGTACAACTTTTGTACATTTGTGCAAAGGAAAGTTTGAGAGATCAGAGATTTCTAGTCTCGACCATTCGGAGCAAAAAAAAAATTATATGAATCAAAATAAACTTTCAATCTCAATCCTTTAATTTTCGTTCTCTACTAACGAAATAAAACTGATCATCTGTTAAGATTTTGATAAGAACAGGTGTTCATCTCGAGTTCATGGTTAGGTTTTCTTGAAAAATATATTCTTAAAAAAACAATATAATCTCTCTTTGTTTAGGTTTTGTTTTGTTTTCTATAAGAAACTAGGTTTCAAAAATGATGCTGGAATATTTAGGTGAGGATCCCATTTTGATAACTAGACTCTCTCTCTCTTACATTCCAAGAACCAAAAAGAAATTTGAAAATAAAAAAAAAGAATATTTTCTAACTAGAAAAAATTACAATAATTATATTAATCTCGTCTGTGATGACATGACCTTCAGACCGAAGCATTCAGCTTAGTCCACTTCCGGAAAATTGTCATAAGCAGAAGTGATGACGATTGGCAAAATATCCCACATATAAGACCAATCCATAAACCCTGTTTAATTTTCACCAAAACAATGAATCAAATACACAACATCACATATACAAACATATATAGATATACATTTTCTTTTTTTGTTGCTTTAACCAATTTCATAAGAGTACCTTGGCATATAACTTCAACTTGAAACCACAAAAGGCTGCAATAGGCATTCCAATGATGTAGAATGTTCCCAAATTTATAACCGTGACTACACGCTGCCATCTGCATCCTCTAGCCACTCCTGTAGATAGATCACAAATTCTGAGTTTTTCTTCCTTTGGTAATTCGAAAAAAAGAAATAAGTTTAAAGAAATGTTTTGAGTTACCTGATAGAACACCTTGGATTGAATCAAGAGTAATAGAGGCAGCAAGAAAGAATCTTAATTAATGACGCAAACTCTTCTTTGATCACAGGACTATTGCTGAATAAACCGACCCATCCATCGTGACCTACAAGTAAAGCAGCCACTACGCCGAGTGCAAGGACTAAAGACAGCTTAACGCTTACAGAAGTCGCCTTCTTTGCGCCTTTTACATTTCCTGCTCCAAGTTCGTTAGACACACGTGTACTGCAACATTTGTTATATATTTACGTTTTCAATATTACATTTTCAAGAAAAAAATGTTATTATTATGAAGAAGAAAAGACAGATGGCTGACCTTGCAGCTGCGCTAAGTCCATATGTTAACATGTAGCTAATCGATTCCGTGTTGACACTGAGTTTTAAACATTACAGAAAAATGAACTGTTTTTTGTTGTTGATATGAAATATAGAACATTAATTAACTTAATAGTGATATATATATATATATATATAAAGCTTACCATATAGCTACCAAAGAGGTGGCGATTTCTGGATTCGGCATCAGTCCAGCCAAGAACACAAGAATCTCGAACGCCCAATATTCCAAACTGTTGCAACAACATATAGTCTTTTAAGCTTCAACAAGGATATGAAAGTTATAAGTAGATGATAATGCTTACTGATCTTACTTACCATACCATAGCAGCTGAGGGGAGGCTCAATGTCAAGTTTATTACCACATAACGGAATGACTCCAAGGAAAATCCGGTCCATGTTTCCTTAAACTTGTCTGAAGACTCTGAACAGATCACATAACTTCCAAGAGAAAGAAAAGCTATCCACAGTGAAACAGATGTAGCTATTGGAGCACCAATGAATCCAAGGCCAGCCGTATAAACCAGAACATATGCGATAGCGATGTTAATCACCAATGGAACACACGAGAAGATGACTAGCGGAGTGACGATGGATTGTGTTTGGCAGAACCTCAGAATGTTTTGTAAGAACCCGTAAGCTAGTAAGCCGGGAGCTTGGTATTTCATATATAGTGCAGCTTGTTTTGAGATGTTGGGATCTTGTCTGATGAATCCGAAAACCGATTCTGTGAAGAACCAGAAGATGGTGATGAAGATGGTGAAGACTAGTGAGACGATGCAAGATGATTGTAGGTGAATCCCCAACATTCTGTAGCATTTTTCACCAAAGCCTTGTCCACATAATGTCTCAAGCACTACAAGAAAACGTTGAAATTCCGATGGAAATTCCGAGGGAAAATGAGTTCGTCGGAATTTTCCGACGAAAAACCGAGGAAACTCCGAGAAGTGTGTTTTCCTCGGAATTTCGTCGGAAATTTCCGAGGACATCATGTTTCCTCGGAATATTCCGACGACATTCCGAGGAAATGATGTCCGTGGGAAATTTCCGACGGATATTTGTAAGATACCGAGGAAAGTTTTGACCCGTTAGAGACCCGTTGGGAGAGCCGTTGGGATATTTCCAGAATTCCGAGGAAATAGCGAGGAAAAGTTGTTTTTCCTCAGAATTTCCTCGGAATTTCCTCAGTATGTCGGAGCCGTTAGAGACCCGTTAGGAGAGCCGTTGGGATATTTCAAGAATTCCGAGGAAAAACCGAGGAATTGTTATTTTTCCTCGGAATTTCCTAGGAATTTCGTCAGTATCTCGGGAGGATTTATCTATAAATACATCCACCCCTCTTCCTCCTCATTCACTCCATTTCATCTTCTTTCCTCCCTCTATCTTTACACACGATTTTTGTTTTTAAAAAAATGTCTTCGTCAAATTATTATCGATCTTGGATGGATCGACCTCATTTGGATCCGAAGACGAAATTGCTTACGAAAGAATACGAACGAGGTGTGAAGGAATTCATGGGGTTAGTTAAACGACAACCGGGAGCCGAAACAGGTAAGTTAAGATGTCCTTGCTCTAATTGTAAAAATAGAAAGGTTATTAAAGAGTTGGATGTTTGGACACATATATTTTTAAATGGGTTTACACGAAGTTACAAAATTTGGTATCATCACGGGGAACCGGATATGAACCTGGTAGTACTAGCGAACCTCGGCCGGCGGTTAGATTAGAAGAACCAATTAGAACGGATTTAGAGTATGGTGTAGGTATTGAGCAGATGGTAAATGATCATTTTAGAGGGGAAGATTTACCCAATGCAGAAGCTAGGAGATTTTATGATATGTTGGATGCTGGAAAGAAACCTTTGTATGAAGGTTGCAGAGATGGTCATTCAGCTTTATCATATGCTACAAGACTGATGTCCATTAAAACAGATTATAACTTGGCTGAAGATTGTGTGGATGCGATAGCTGAATTTGTAAAAGGTATTCTACCTGAGGATAATGTAGCTCCAGGTTCATACTACGAGGTTCAGAAACTTGTATCTGGTGTTAGTTTACCGTATGAGGTAATAGATGTATGCAGCGATAACTGCATGATTTATTGGAGGGCGGATGACCAGCGGATTACATGCAAATTTTGTGGGAAGCCTCGTTACAAAGATACGAGTGGAAGAGTTAGAGTGCCATATAAAAGGATGTGGTATTTGCCTTTAAAGGACAGGTTGCAGAGGTTGTATCTTTCAGAAAGGACAGCGCAACGAATGAGATGGCATGCGGAGCACTCAACAGATGGTGAGATTAGACATCCTTCAGATGCAAAAGCGTGGAAGCATTTCCAATCAAAGTATCCTGGCTTTGCATATGAGAGAAGAAATGTCTACCTTGGATTATGTACCGATGGTTTCAGCCCGTATGGAAAGAGTGGAAGACAATATTCTCTATGGCCAGTCATTGTTACACCATATAACTTACCCCCAAACTTGTGCTTGCGACGAGAGTTTTTGTTTCTTTCCATTCTCGTTCCCGGACCAGAGCATCCTAAGAGATCACTTGATGTGTTTCTTCAGCCACTAATATATGAGTTGCAACAACTATGGGCTGAAGGTGCTGAAACATACGACATTTCGTGTAAAGAAAACTTTCAAATGCGGGCAGTACTAATGTGGACAATAAGTGATTTTCCAGCATATGGTATGTTATCTGGATGGACAACGCATGGGAGGCTATCATGTCCATATTGTCAAGATGACACAGATGCTTTCCAACTAAAGAACGGAAGAAAAACGTGTTGGTTTGACTGTCACAGACGATTCCTACCACATGATCATCCATACCGTCGGAGTAAGAATTTCTTTAGGAAGAACAAACAGGTGTTTGATGGTCCACCTGAGGAAGTTAGTGGGAAAGTTTTGAAGACACAACTAAGAGATTTTGGTGCAGAAAGGACGCCAGACGTCGGTGGACATGAGAATTTTCCTGTAGATGCTGTTGGAGAACTACATAACTGGCACAAGAAAAGTATTTTCTTTGATTTGCCATACTGGGAGGATCATCTGCTAAGGCATAATTTAGATGTCATGCATATTGAGAAGAACTTTTTTGACAATCTCATGAACACGATCCTTAACGTTAAAGGTAAAACAAAGGATAATTTGAAGTCAAGACTGGATTTAGTCGATATATGTGCTCGTCCAGAACTTCATGTTGATGAGAATGGTAGGGCTCCTTTTCCCATATACCGGCTTGATGCAGAGGGGAAAAACGCGTTCTTTGATTGGATTTCAAACGATGTGGAGTTTCCAGATGGCTACGCATCTAATTTGCGAAACTGTATCGACATAAAGGAAGGAAAGTTCACAGGCTTGAAAAGTCACGATTGCCATGTGATGATGCAGCGCCTCCTTCCGTTTGCCTTCAAGGAACTATTACCACGAAAAGTTCATGAAGCTGTTGCAGGGATAAGTGCTTTTTTCCGCGATTTATGCAGCAGATCAGTGACTCTTGAAGGTATTACAAATTTGAAGACTAACATTGCCGTGATTCAGTGCAACCTTGAGAAGATATTTCCTCCCTCATTTTTTGATGTTATGGAGCATCTTGCTATTCACCTTGCAAGAGAATTGGAACTTGGTGGTCCTGTGCAGTATAGATGGATGTATCTTTATGAGCGGTATATGTTCCATTTGAAGAAGAAGGTGAAAAATTTAAGTAGGGTGGAAGGTTCTATAGTCGCACAGATGATCAATGAAGAAATTTCAAACTTTGCGGAGCACTACTTTCCAGCAGAAGTTCAGACAAAAAACAGAAGATCTGCTCGGCATGATGATAGAGGTCAACGGGCAACATATCATGTTAAGGTTCCAGACATTTTCACAGATGTTGGACGACTTAGCGGAAAACCAAAGGACCGTCGACTTACTGAGCACGAGCGAAGTCATTTGCAGACATATTTGCTGACGAACTGCGAAGACGTTCTTCCATATGAGAGGTAAGTTTATTATCTTACAAAATTCTACTTTAAAAAATTGACATTTTAATCTAAATAGTTATATTATTGACATCATATGTACAGGATTTTCATGGCAGCGAAGCGGTTGGAATATAGATACGCCACAGAGGCGGAACTAGAAGAAATGAAGCAGAGAGAATTTGCTGGATGGATGTTTACCTATGTGAGTGCCTTAAACAAATAAAAAGTACATTTACCATATATTTATTCTAATTCATATTTATTGATATAACCTACATTTGTGCTATTAATAGGTGTCTGCTGGTTTGGACAGAGGTGAAACATTTGACGATTGGATACGCGAGATGGTGGTTGGCCCAAACTGTGTTGTAAAGTCATATCCGAGATTCTGTACTCGAGGATATGCATTCGCAACTGAGAAGAGGAGACATTCGCGTACGACCTACGATGCTGGCGTTTGTTCTTCATCAGGTGATGATGTATACTACGGACACATACAAGAGATTTTGGAAATCAAGTATTTGGGCTTGGTTGGATTGCGCTGTACTGTTTTCTATTGTGATTGGCACGACAACACTCCAGATCGAGGTGTGAGAACAGATGCATTTGGTGTTACATCAGTACATTCGAGGCGAAAGCTGCAATATTATGATCCTTTCATTCTTGCTTCTCAGGCCGATCAGGTAAGTTAATGTTGTACGAATTCCAAAATGATTCACCAAATTTCATACTTTTACTAATATTTTTAAAATGTTACAGGTTTCTTATATCAAGTACCCACGGGTAAGGAACAGAGATGATCCATGGGTTACGGTTACAAGAGTCAACCCGAGAGGCCGAGTTCAGGGAACTTCAGAGCTTGAAGACCCGCTGCAACCAATCACATCCGGCAACTTAAGTGCAGCTGAAGATGTAGGTGAAGGTGGCCTTGTAGTCGATTTGACAGACTTCGCGGAGGACGCCGTCGTTTACGCAGAAGAAGAACCAGTTATTGGAGAGTTTCACCAAGATCCAGATTCCGATTCATCTGGTGACAATGAGTCAGAATCAGAGTAGAATCAGAATCAGAGTAGAAATTTTTTTTTTTTTTTTAACCAAAAATTCCGACGGATTTCCGAGGGCATTTAGGGTTTCCTCGGAATTTCCTCGAAATTAAAAAATTGATCTCATTCCTCGGAATTTCGTCGGAAATTTCCGAGGAAATTCCGAGGAAATATAATTTCTATGGACATTCCTCGGAATTTCCTCGGAAATTTCCGAGGAAATTCCGAGGAATGAGATAAATTTTTTAGTTTCCTCGGAATTTCCTCGGAAATTTCCGAGGAAATTCCGAGGAAATAGGGTTTCATAACCTAAGAACGACGTTTTGCTGATCGAATAACACAGATATAACCTTCATTGAGTGTCTTAAATAGCTTATGTAGTCATACCTAGTGTTTTACACCGTAACTTACATTTTTAAGATTGCTCGAACAAAAATCACACAACATAAGATAAACACTTATACACTTTAACAAACGTTAACCGAATTACTTACAATTATTTTTGAATTTTTTTTATTTCATGGTTTATGATCATCCACACAAATTATCCTCAAATGAATGAATTGCATTTGTACTAAAAATGAAATACCGGGAAAAAATTGGGACTTTCAAACCCTAAACCACGTTTCCTCGGTATTTCGTCGGAAATTTCCGAGGAAATTCCGAGGAAAGATGGATTTTCCTCGGTATTTCCTCGGAAATTTCCGACGACATACCGAGGAAACGTGTTTCCGTCGGAAAGTTGGTACCGGGAAACCAAAAATCTTGAATTAATTCGAGAACCGCGTGTTAGGTATGATTTTAATTTATCCGACGGAATTCCGACGGAAAAACGTCCGTCGGAAATAGTAAATATAATACCTATCCTCCTTCTTCTTCTTCTCCGCCGCTTCGAACATATCGAAGGATCTCTTCTCTCTCTACTCTATCTCCTCTCGATCTCCTCTCTCTAAAACGCCGCCGGTTCTCCTCTCTCTCCTCTCTCTAAAACGCCGCCGGTTCTCCTCTCTCTCCTCTCTCTAAAACGCCGAATCATGTAAGAATAATTCAAACTTCATATTTTTGTGATTCCAAACTTCATATTTTCGTGTGAGATCGAATATTGAGATCGAATATTGCGGATTTTAGGTTGTTAGAAGGATAGTTTCGGATTTTAGGTTGTTAGATTAATAGTTTAGGATTGAATTTCGGATTTTAGGTTATTGTTTTAGTTATCTATGGAATTATTTTTAGTTTTAAAAACGTTTTTCGATTTTTAAAAACGTTTTTGATTTTTAAAATTTTTTCCCTATTTTTAAAAACGTTTTTGATTTTTTATAACGTTTTTTTAGTTTTAAAAACGTTTTTGATTTTAAAAAAGGTTTACTTTAGTTTTAAAATTTTTTTCTTATATTTATTTATAAAAACGTTTTTGCTTTTAAAAAACGTTTGTCAATGAATTTGAAAAACGTTTTTACTCTTTTATAAGTCTTTTTTCAGATATAAAAACCAAAAATTTTAAAACTATTTTTATAACTATTACAACATTTTTTATAACTATTAAAACATTTTTTGATTTGTAAAAACATTTATATGATTTAAAAAAAGTTTTTTCTATTTTTAAAAAGGTTTAGGAAGTTTCTAAAACGTTTTTTTTCTCATATTACAAATATTTTTTTAAGTATTACAATATTTTTTGATTTTTTTAAAACATGTATATGATTTTAAAACTATTTTTATATCTTTTAAAACTAAAATCACTTATTTTTAAAAAGGTTTTCGATTTTTAATAACTAAAATCACTATTTTCCAAATTCCAAAGAATTTAAAAAACGTTTTTCAATGATTTTTACAATTGTTTTTATGTTATTAAAACTATTTTTTCTGATATTAAAACTATTTTATTAAGTATTAAAACATTTTTTTATTTGTAAAAACGTGTATATGAATTAAATATTACTAACACATTATAACTTTTTTTGGATTTTTATATCTTTAAACTACAGGTCTTACGATGATCAGACCCCGCCTCCTCGACATCGTCGTGCTCGTGGTCGTGGCTCGGGGAGCCACTCCGTTCAGGATTCCCGCAGCTCCCACGATACATCTCCCTCTCCATATCCCGACGCTCCTTCTGGCTCTGATGCTGCACCCGTTATTCCTCCGAACTATCAGGCTCCTGCGGAACTGGCGAGGGTTGCAGCGTTTGTTCGACAGCCTGGTCGTCACCATCTTCCGTTTCTCACTCCCCATCCATCTGGACCGGGTCAGACATGGTTTGATCGATCCTCGAACGGGATCAGCGCATGGATCAACCGTATGATGTATCTGTGCTTGGACGTGGGACATCCTACTTTCACCGACTTTCCTATAAGCAAACAAGTTCTGTGGTTTGAACAGTTTGCGGTAAGTATTCTTTATTTTTTCAATTTAAATTTTTTCAATATATTTTTCCTACTAATTGTTTTTTTTTTTTCAGCAAGAATTCAACTGGAATCCCGACTATACGGCGTTTGTCTATTACCACTTCGTCCACAAAGTTATGACCAACTATGGTTATCAAATTTACGAGTGGAAGAAGAAGTGGCAAAAGAACAAGGTTTGCTTTTTAATTTTTATAACCTTTTTAAAATTTATTACATTATATTTTAATTAATCTAACAATTTTTTTTTTCAAAAAGGTCCCAAAGTTAATGAACCTCGAGGTCTGGGCACAATTGATTGAGCATTGGAGTAAAGACGAGACGAAATCGACTTCTTCCACCAACTCCACCAACCGCAAGAGCGATCGTAAAGGAAAGGGCGTCTACAAGCACAACTTGGGTGCTCAGTCCCAAGCCACTCTGAGAGATCGCATGGTAACTTCAATCGCTTTTTATTCTATTTAATAATTTTATAATTTTTGAAATTTAAAATTCCCAATTTTTCTTCTAATTACAAATATTTATATTGATATCAAGGTGGAAGCAAATGATGGTGAGCCGGTTGATGATTTCGCGCTAATGAAGAAGGCGTATACGAACAAGCAGACCGGCGAGATCGATGACGTTGTCGTGAAGGGTGTCGTCGACCTCATCAACAGTCAGTTGGAAGAAGCATCGTCTCAGCTTCCAATCGAAGACGAAGATTCAACGGGTTTCCAATTGCCTCGGGATCAGATCAACGAAATCGTTCAAAAGGTAAGTTTCATTTCATCTTAATTATTATTTACTTTTTTTTATTTTTCTATTTCAATCGGTTCCAATCTTAATTATTATTTACATTTTGGTTATTTTCTATTTCAGTCGGTTCCGAAGAAGAAGGGCAGAATGGTGGGTTTGGCTCGTCCGTCACAGGCGGTTGCGTCTTCTGCTGCAGCCCCGCCCTTTGTTGATCCCGAAGCACTTATGGGTCAGCTGCAGGACAAGGACCAACGCATTTCTGCGTTGGAGACTCAGATGGCGACCCAACAGGCGAGCTTCGAGGCACAGAGGAAGCTGAACGAGCAGATGATGGAAATGATGAGGAGGTTGCACCCGAACGTCGATTTTTCGACCTTCCAAGACCCGAACACCCAAAACCAGTAGTTTTTTTTTTTCAAAAACTTTAAATGTTTTTTTTTATTTGTAAGACTTTCAATTTTATATATTTCATTTTATATTTTCAAATTTAATTTTCTAATATCTTTTCTTTTAAGAAATAATTTTTTAAAAAAAAATTTAATTTTTTTAAAATTATTTTTAAAATTATTTTTAAAATATTTCCGACGAACTCTTCCTCGGAAAATTCTGACGGACTTCCATCGGTAATTTCCGACGGAAGTTTTCCGTCGGAATTTTCCGACGGAACGTCTCCGTCGGAATTGTCCGACGGAAGGTCTCCGTCGGAATTTTCCGACGGAAGGTCTCCGTCGGAATTTTCCGACGGAAGGTCTCCGTCGGAATTTTCCGACGGATATCTCCGTCAGAATATTCCGACGGAAAGTTCCGTCGGAAATTTCCGACGAGTATTCCGACGACTCGTCTTCCTCGCTTTTTCCTCGGAATTTTCGTTCCTCGGAATTCCGTCGGAAATTTCCGAGGAAATTCCGACGAAATACAAAATTCCGACGACTTTTTTCCGACGGAAGGGTTCCTCAATTTGCCGTCGGAATACCCTAATTCCGACGGAATTCTGAGGAATTTATCCGTGGGAAATTGCTTGTTTTCTTGTAGTGAAGTGCTCCACTTAACCCTGTCTGTAAAATATTAAAGGACATTAATCTATATGATTTAACTATTAAATATATATTCACATCATTGATGAGCCAAATCTTCTTGATGAAGATGTGTTAAGAAGAAAATTCAAATAAAGCTCGTCCATAGTTTAGTCATAGACGCCGTAAATAACAAGAAAACTGATTTATTACATATATACCTTACGTTTCGGTCAAGATCTACGCAACTATTAGAAGAAAAAAAGAACTTGTTGACTCCAAGAACCAATTCAAGAGACGTAGATAAAAACTTTTTGTCCGGATTTGAGCAAATCATTGAGACGAAACAAGTGAGTTTTACTAGTTTGTATGGCTAGAAATCGACAGAAGATGTTGTTGTAAAAGCTTAAGGCATAGAGGGGAATGGTACCATGAAGGCAAAACCGGTGGCGGTGGCCCAAGAATTGGCGAGGGTTGCACCGGCGAGCTCTGTTGGATTTTTGAAGAAGACAAAAGAACAGAACCGTGTTCTGTTTCCTTGAAACAAAACAGACTAATAACCGAAACTATCTCATTTAAATCTGAAAACTTGTTGTTATTTACATAGGACAAAATTGTTTATATAGAAAACTAATAGATACAAGTACAACAGTACAACGAAACCCTACTAAGCCTTAGCCTTGGCCCTTGCGACTCTTCACTTGTAACTGTTGACAAGTCATGCCCTTTGATCACATTTCTTCTCACTGACGTAACTCAATTATCACTAACACTCCCCCATAATTGAGTTACAGTCTAAAACCAAGTTTCATTCTTTTCATATCAAACTCCAACTCTTGTTGACGTGTGTGTTACTTCTCTTGGCAACTTCTTCTTTCTTGTTGCTTCTTCACTTTGAGGTTGCACAAATTCCTTTGCCATAGAAACTTTTCCTTTGTCACCTTCAAGTTTTCCTTGGACACCACTTTTCCTTTGCCACCTTCAAATTTTCTACACGTAAGCTTTGTCACGTATCTTCCGCGATCTTCCATCACGTATCTTCCGCGATCTTCCATCACGTCTGCTTCACATGTTCTTTGGTTGTCTCTGCAACCTTCTTTAACTCCCTCTGAGTCTTTCTTCTCATCACCTTTTGATGTCGTTCTTGATCATCAAATTTATGCGTTAATCATTTAGACGTCTTCTTCGGTTATAACTTCAACCAGTTTCTTCTCGTGCCTGAATATTCTCCACATCTTCTTCGGTTGTCTTTGCAACCCAGTTCTGCTCCATTTTTCTCTGAGGTAAGCATCCTCCTTTTTATTTTTATTTTGGTGTCTTTCTCTTATCACCATCACATCTCCTTGACGTATGCTCCATTTTTTTTTTAATGAGGTAAGCATCCTCTTTTGCCTGGTGTCTTCCTTTGATCACCATCACTTCTCCTTGAAGTATGCTCCATTTTTTTTTATGAGGTAAGCATCCTCTTTTGCTTGGTGTCTTCCACTGATCACCACCAACGTCTCCTTGACGTCTTCTGCGTGAATACCCTTCACGTCTTTCCCTTTTTGTGCTTTGAACAAAATTTCAGATCTCTCCTTCCAAACTCCATCTTCGCATCCATTATCTCCATTTCCTGTTAAGAAAATTTCCTATCTCCTTCATATCTTTGGAGCCTTCCTCTTGAAGTTATGGTATGTGAATGTGCTTGTGCAGATTGATGGTGCTCTCTCTAGTCACCATCTCTTCTTCCTTTTTTTTTTTTTTCTCGTTTCTCATCTTTTTTTTTTTCTTCTTCTGCAGCGGATTTCTTGTTTACTATTGTTGTGCTTGAACATGTTCCAAGACCAACATAAGCTCTGATACCATGTTGGATTTTTGAAGAAGACAAAAGAACAGAACCGTGTTCTGTTTCCTTGAAACAAAACAGAGTAATAACCGAAACTATCTCATTTAAATCTGAAAACTTGTTGTTATTTACATAGGACAAAATTGTTTATATAGAAAACTAATAGATACAAGTACAACAGTACAACGAAACCCTACTAAGCCTTAGCCTTGGCCCTTGCGACTCTTCACTTGTAACTGTTGACAAGTCATGCCCTTTGATCACATTTCTTCTCACTGACGTAACTCAATTATCACTAACACTCCCCCATAATTGAGTTACAGTCTAAAACCAAGTTTCATTCTTTTCATATCAAACTCCAACTCTTGTTGACGTGTGTGTTACTTCTCTTGGCAACTTCTTCTTTCTTGTTGCTTCTTCACTTTGAGGTTGCACAAATTCCTTTGCCATAGAAACTTTTCCTTTGTCACCTTCAAGTTTTCCTTGGACACCACTTTTCCTTTGCCACCTTCAAATTTTCTACACGTAAGCTTTGTCACGTATCTTCCGCGATCTTCCATCACGTATCTTCCGCGATCTTCCATCACGTCTGCTTCACATGTTCTTTGGTTGTCTCTGCAACCTTCTTTAACTCCCTCTGAGTCTTTCTTCTCATCACCTTTTGATGTCGTTCTTGATCATCAAATTTATGCGTTAATCATTTAGACGTCTTCTTCGGTTATAACTTCAACCAGTTTCTTCTCGTGCCTGAATATTCTCCACATCTTCTTCGGTTGTCTTTGCAACCCAGTTCTGCTCCATTTTTCTCTGAGGTAAGCATCCTCCTTTTTATTTTTATTTTGGTGTCTTTCTCTTATCACCATCACATCTCCTTGACGTATGCTCCATTTTTTTTTTAATGAGGTAAGCATCCTCTTTTGCCTGGTGTCTTCCTTTGATCACCATCACTTCTCCTTGAAGTATGCTCCATTTTTTTTTATGAGGTAAGCATCCTCTTTTGCTTGGTGTCTTCCACTGATCACCACCAACGTCTCCTTGACGTCTTCTGCGTGAATACCCTTCACGTCTTTCCCTTTTTGTGCTTTGAACAAAATTTCAGATCTCTCCTTCCAAACTCCATCTTCGCATCCATTATCTCCATTTCCTGTTAAGAAAATTTCCTATCTCCTTCATATCTTTGGAGCCTTCCTCTTGAAGTTATGGTATGTGAATGTGCTTGTGCAGATTGATGGTGCTCTCTCTAGTCACCATCTCTTCTTCCTTTTTTTTTTTTTTTCTCGGTTTCTCATCTTTTTTTTTTTCTTCTTCTGCAGCGGATTTCTTGTTTACTATTGTTGTGCTTGAACATGTTCCAAGACCAAACATAAGCTCTGATACCATGTTGGATTTTTGAAGAAGACAAAAGAACAGAACCGTGTTCTGTTTCCTTGAAACAAAACAGAGTAATAACCGAAACTATCTCATTTAAATCTGAAAACTTGTTGTTATTTACATAGGACAAAATTGTTTATATAGAAAACTAATAGATACAAGTACAACAGTACAACGAAACCCTACTAAGCCTTAGCCTTGGCCCTTGCGACTCTTCACTTGTAACTGTTGACAAGTCATGCCCTTTGATCACATTTCTTCTCACTGACGTAACTCAATTATCACTAACAAGCTCGAGATGACCGAGGTGAGAAGCAAACATCACAGAGGTTAAAGGGATGCAATAGATGAAAAGGTTTGTGAATATCATTGGAAGAGAGTAAATAGTCTGAGACTCTGAGTCTTTGAATCTTCCACGTCGATCACTTTTTGAAGAACACAGGATGAGCTTCTCCTTCCTCTGTTATCTCCTCCTCCACCTTCATCATGATCATCCAACAACGGAGCGCTCTGGTTGATGGGATCAACCATTGGATCTTCTTGGTGAAGTACCTCCTTGGTTAATTTAGTGGCTTCAGGAAACTTGAGAATGGGAGAAGAAGAGAATTGTGATTTGAACTGAATTAAATAAGGAATGTAAGTGGCAACATGTTATCAGATATTATTGACACAAAGAGAGGCAAGCAGTGAGTTAAGGCTCAAAGTCAGAGGACCCTCTCTCTCTATACATTCTATTTATTGCCAAATGTACTATCTCTATAATATTATTTGAAAAGTCAGTTTCCTACGTGTCGCGCTCACGTTAATTCTCACGAGGTTGATTACAGAGATACCCTTAATGAATTCCAATTATTATATTAGTTTGTCATTACTGAACCTTTTAATATATTTTTTGTTTAATGATTTTTTTTTTAAAAAAGCACATTAATAAAAGGAATGAATTTTCTTGTACTGCAAACCCTGTAACTCCAAGTTTCTAATATAGTATCAAATTTGCCGGAAAAAAAAAAAAAAAAGGAATGAATTTTAAAACATAAAATAAATTTTGTATAGGTATAAAAACAAAAAATTAAGAAAAGGAAAAACTTTTTTATAAATCATATTAAAGACGAAATAACTTACTTTTAAGGGCAATTCTCAAAAATATCACACTTTCATGTTTTTGTGACAAAAATACCACATCAATGTGAAAATGACAAAAATGACATTTTTTGAAGAGAAAAAAGACTATTATACATTTATTTTCATATGTTTCTTCCCAATCTCTTAAACTTAAACCCTAAAATCCAAAATTTAAACCCTAATTAATGACTTTTGAACCCAAATTTATCAATTTAATTATCTTTAAACCATTAAATAAATGTTATTTTGGTCATTTTCACTTTGGTGTGGTATTTTTGTCACAAAACATGAAAGTGTGGTATTTGAGGGTATTTCTCTACTTTTAATGAGATAATTTATATTGTTTAAATTTATTTATTTTTTAAAAAAGGAAATTTTTAGTTTCTTTTTTTTATAAAAATAACTATTTATATATTAAAAACATGTTTTAGAAAACAAAGGAATTTAAAAAAAAATAAAGTTCTTGCAATTTTCTATTTCTTATTTACAAGTTTGATTTTTCAAATTTTTCTTTCCAATTTTCGCAATTTCCTTTTTATTATTTAAAAATATATTTTATTTTACTTCTCAATAACTATTAAATTTTTAATTATTTGGTCGCTATAATAGAAATTTGTTTTTTTAAAAAAAAATATATTTTATCAAAATAGTTTTTTATAAATTCAAACCGTTTTTATAAAAATAAATGGGAGTTTTACTTTCTAAATTTCCTTTTAAAAGTTTTTGGAATTTCCTATTCAGTTTTTAAACTTTTTGAGTTAAAATTATTATATCGAATACAATTATTAATTTTTAAAAGTGTTTACAAGAATAATAAAAATGTAAATCCAAATATTAATTAAAATTAAAAAAGGAAATATCCACATACCTTGATGTAAAAATAAAAGGAAAAAAACTCAAAGTTTTTTTTTAATTTCGTTTTCTTTATTTTTTGCAATTTCTTTTCTTCTTTATCAATTTATTTTATTTTACTTTTGGATAACTATCTAATTTTAATTCTTTTGCCATAAAATTTTAAATTTCTAAAATTAAAGGGAAGTTTTACTTTCAAAATTTTTCATTTTAGTTTTTGTAATTTCATTTTTATTTTTTACATATTTATTTTATTTTACTTTTTGATAACTATCCAAGTTTTATTTTATTTTTGCAATAAAATAAATTTTGAATTTTTAAATTTATATTTTAAAAAGTTTGTAGTTTCCATTTTAAATCAATGTCTAATCTGAAGATTCTTATTATTGACAAAGAAGAGAAGCCACAAAAGGTCACAAAAAATGTTGTTTATAAAGAAATATTATAAAACATTAAATAATTTAAATTATGTTTTGTTTATGTTTTCTTAGATAAAAAATAGTTTATTTTATAATTATCAATTTTTATAATACATATTTACGATTGTTAAGATGAATATCCAACATGATTTTAAGATCATTTGTTTTATAATTACAAATTTACATCTACCATTTCCAATAAAAATATACATCTACTCTTTCTAAGGGGTACACAGCTTTATTTTAGAATCGCTAGATTTGTGAATATAGTGGTTTAGAAAGTTGAAAGATCAATTTATAAATATATAACTTTTGCCCAATTTTAATGGGTCTAAATAGGTTTAAATCCACTAAATCAAACCTAAAATTTTGGATTCAATGTTTAACTGATCAGTATATTTACAAAAAAAAATTAAAAACCAAACACATGTATATAGAAAAAGCCGATAAAATAAGTATTTTTATCAAGATTACATAAAATAATCAAACTAATCTTAATTAACCATAATTACAAGATATAAACAAACCAAAAAATTAGAAAAACAAAAACAAAAACAAAAATCATAAATGAAAATTGAAAATTTTGCCAAATAAAGTAATACAAAACAATGCAAATCATTATAATTTAATTCAAAAAATAGCGATAATTAAAACAACAACTAAAAGTTATATAACATTATTTCATATTTGATCTTAAAACAATAAAAAATGCAAAAACAAACAAAAATTAAAAGAAAAAATAAAAATAAGAATTAACTATAAATATTCAATCGTGAGTGAGTCACGTAGTTTAATAATACACTCAAGTTAGGTTTCAAAGATAGGCTAGTTTTGTTTGTTTTGGTGTTACTGAACTTGGGCCTAAAGCTAAGGCATACAGGTCCATTAGCGTCGTCTTTAGCTTAAAACCTTCATTCTCAGACACACAGATTCTAAGGAATACACTACTCCAGAGCATACTTGGCTAACCTGAGGAAGATTGAAGATGCTACATTACTACTAGGTACATTTATTGATTTTAAATAGTAACGAACATAATCATTGTGATGTTTCAGTTTCTAAGTCTCATTACTTATTCTGTGCAAACCAAAGCTTAGACCGTGCCAAAAGTTCTCACTTGACATGGTCGATGAGCCAAACGACCATGTCCTTGTGAGCTTCCTCAGCGGCTTCAACTTCTGATGGATCATTCGCGTCGTACCTAACAGTCCAGCCGTGTTTCACTCTTGGGAATATCTTCACAAAACTTTTCACCTGAAACATCACAATTCGCTTGCTGATTAGTCAGAGATTGCAAGAGGTTCAAAAATGAAATTTATCAACTTGAAGATATTCACAAGCTATATAAATAGTTTCTTCCAGAAACAGACCAGCTACTAGAAATTGTAAACAAAAGCGGAGCAAAGTACCTGAGGTTTTGTAGCTAAAACATCTTCGAATTGCTTCACGAGTTCTGGAGGAGACACTTGATCGTATTCAGCTCCTAGTACAGAAATTGGAACCTTGACCCCTGGTTCAGTTACAGTCATCATATATTTGGACAGAATCATTATCACAACAGAAGAGAGGTGAGGCAAGTGAAACAGTGGCTATATACAAACATGTTAAAGATCTAATTACCCTTTATATCATCCACCGTAACACGAGAAGGATGTAGCAAAACAACAGCTTCGACAAGCTCTTGCTTCGCCAGTTCCACTGCAACTTTTGCTGTGATCAACGCACAAGATAGAGGAAACAAAGAGAGAGTTTTGTGTTAGCACTACGCCACTACCCATGAAAGAAAATGTTTGCAATGTTTTATTGAGAGAGTAGCGAATGATGGGAATAAGAAAACCAAACTCACCACCCCAACAAAATCCTGCTGCTCCAACTGCAGTTATGCCTTTTTTCTTCAGGTCCTCGACGACTGGCTTTGAGTCCTCAAAACCTTTATCCTAAAAAAACCCATGGATGCAGAACAAGGATTGAGCACTGACTAGATTCTAGCTTTGCATTCATCAACGTAAACAAACAAACAATAAAGCATTCAAATTATCGTGTTTTTTTCAACTACAAACTCATATATAAGGAAGAGAAAACTAACTTGTCCATGATCTTGTATCCAGATAGGAAGTGGACGATCATGGTTCGCAGGATTGTAGGGATCTCCATGGAAGAAGTCAGGAACCACTGCATAGAATCCAGCTTCTGCAACTTTGTCAGCAAGTTTCCTGTGTTACAGAAGAGCAGAAAACTAAAGCAAGTGACAACATGACTGAAACCGGAGAAAGCTTAATGGAAACATAAGTCAAAATGTTCTTATACGAACTAGAAACTAATACTAAGAGACAAAACTCCCAATGACACTATGAATCTAATCTTAAATCTTTACAAGAAACTCCCCTAAATTACTCAAGTCATTTTACAAAACAATGTCCTTGAGAAGATCCTTCCAAACAGATCAAGTTTTCAAACTAATGTAGAACATTCTTGAGTTCCATTACTAGCCAAAATATGATACAAATCTACCAAATCAACAAAAGGTATACACTTTGATAAGCAATTAAGAAAACATATTCGCTTGGGATTCTAGAGAGCATCTACAGTGATACTACCTCAGTTGTGGAGTTTCATATCCTGCAGAACCAAAAAAAAAAAGGTTCTTTTAGATTCTCAAAATCAAACAAAGTTCAGAAAGATTGATACTTTAGAAAGAACACTTTACTCAATTGGTCTCTCAGACACGTAAATCGAGAGAGTTAGAAACTGAAGAAAAGGCTTACCGAAAACATGAGAGACAAGAACGACGGCGAGCTTTGAATGAGTGGAACCAGAGACGTACGTGTCGAGGCCTCCTAGTTGCTCGACATGACCCGACCCGCTAATTGGATCCAGCTTAGGCGGGTTCTCGGTGCACTGATGATCCGACATTTTCTTTCTTCGCCGACCACAAAACAAAGGTTCGTTGTTCCTCCAGTTTTAAGTTTTTAACGTTAAACCCACCTAATCACCCCCACACGTGCGTATCTAATCTTCCATCGAAAACAGTCAAAACACCCACGTGCGCTAAATCAAAATTTACATTGGTCAACTGTCAAGTACAAGTAATCTAAGAAAAAGAAAAAAAAAGTTTGATTAATTAGGTAACAAAGAACATTAAAATTCCAACATTTGCATGGAGATGGAGAAAAGTATTCTGATAAGTCTATCAAAAAGAATTTTGTGTTTATATATGGATGTATAAACACAAAATTAACACAAGATGATGATATTACAACTTTAGTATTAAATTACATAAAAACTAGTTTTCCATTGATTCCCTGCTACACAGTATATATAATCTGCAAGTTTCAAAATCAGAGCGCAAATTCCAATAAGAGACTGAATGATTGAATGGTTCTATACTGAGTAAAGAAAACAACCATTTAACTTTGACTGGTCCAGGATGGAATTAATATAGTGGTATTGATAGGAATTGAAAAACGAAAAATAAATAAATATAACATGAAATTATTAGTCCTTGTTAAGAGTGAAATTTTTTTTGAAATTTTTTGTATTTATTTTTTACTCGTTTCCTTCGTTGATGGTAGATATTTTGCGTTGAGAATCACGACGGAAGATCACGAGGAATCGCTTTCGCCATCCAAAGAGACAAAAACCAAGACAGTTTTTTTTTTTCTTTGTTTCTTGTCGGTTTGTTTCCGAGGGTTTTTGTTTACGCCTTTTAGGGTTTTTCCCCCTTTTTCTTTCTTATCTAGCATTTATCTAATCCTCTGTTTCTCAACCTCAAAAAATAACAGATTGTGCTTAGGAAATTGAGAGACGAATTTTGTGAATAATGGGTTCGCTCAAGGACGGTGAAAGAAGAGACTTGGAGGAAGAAGAATCAGAGGAGCCGCTTTTAATGGCGCAGAACCAGAGATTCACTATGTTCCCCATTAGGTACAAGTCGATTTGGGAGATGTATAAGAAGGCTGAGGCCAGTTTCTGGACTGGTTAGTCTTACTTTGTTCTCTCTGCTCTCTAATTTGAATGGTTCTTGGATGCAATCTTATTAAGAAAGCCTGCAACTTTGTAAATGTAAAGCTTCCTCAAGTTTGTTAGAATTGTAATGTCATCCAAACTCAAAACTCGTAATATTCTGTTAGGTTTAACTTTGTCACCTGTATTTGTTAAATTGGAAAAGATAATGTTTTGTGCTTCTAACTCTGATGCAAAAGGACATTAATTTTAATATCGTTATGTGTGTGTGGCACTGTGGCTGCTCTGTTTCTAGTGATATCATCGTCAATTCTGGTTGTTTTACTTTTCTATGAATGGTTTGTAGCTGAAGAAGTTGATCTTTCGACGGATGTGCAACACTGGGAAAAATTGTCTGATTCAGAGAAACATTTTATCAGCCATGTTCTGGCTTTTTTCGCCGCATCAGATGGAATTGTTTTGGAGAATTTGGCTGCTAGGTTCTTGAATGATGTCCAAGTTCCTGAGGTGAGGATTTTCACTCACTCGGAATATAGAGACTAGAGAGAGATATATGTTGCTTGACTGACTTAATATGCTAGGGCATGACATATCTTGAGCTGACACTTTCTGTTTGATTTTGAGATTGTTAAATTCTCTGGACTTTCAGGCTCGTGCTTTCTATGGGTTTCAAATTGCCATGGAGAACATTCATTCGGGTACGGCTTTGTAAGTAGATAAGTTTTTGAAAGTCTTAGGTCTTCCGTGTATACACTTGCATAATCTCAAATGTTTTCAGCTCTGATTTAAACTGCAAACTCCGAGATGTCCATACGTTAAGGATGAAAACAAGACTAGGTAAAATAGATTGTATGTTTTCATAGGGATGCCTACAATGTGACGTTCTGTTTAAAGTCATGGTAACTGGTAAGGAACAAAGGCCTAAAGTTAGGTCATGGTGAACGAACATAAACATCTGAGGACCAAAGCCAGAAGACTTTGTTGTAACCAGTACTCAATTGGAGCTTTGATAGGGTTGAGTTTTTCGTAGATTTAGCCGTGCAGTCTTATATAGGACTACAACCTAAGTTTTGATCTATAACTGATCTTCCGCTGTTGCGTATACCAAGTAAATCTGACTCTGAGATTTTTTTTTTATTATTTTGTTGTTGACAAACTTCAGAGATGTACAGCCAACTTCTGGAGACATTTATAAAGGATTCGCAGGAGAAGGATAGACTGTTCAATGCTATCGAGACCATTCCTTGCATTTCCAAGAAGGCAAAATGGTGTTTAGATTGGATTCAAAGGTATCCAACTTGTTGTTGATTTAAGAGTATCTATTTGGTTGAAGACACCAATCAACCTTGACAATGATCCAATTCTTATCTAACTGTATACCATTGTCTGCAGTCCTATGTCTTTTGCTGTGAGGCTGGTTGCTTTTGCATGCGTCGAAGGAATCTTCTTCTCGGGAAGGTATCTTTTTTCGGTTGCTGTGTATACGTAGCTCTCAGAAGCAGACCTATTGTATAAGCATTACATGATATTTGGACAGCTTTTGTGCCATCTTCTGGCTTAAGAAGAGAGGTCTTATGCCGGGTTTGACTTTCTCAAACGAGCTTATATCCAGAGATGAGGGGCTTCACTGTGACTTTGCTTGTCTCTTGTACAGGTAAGAATATGTCTGTATAGTAACAGCAATTTAAATTGCATTTAATGAGCATCTGTGATTTATTCACTCATCATACTTTATGCAGTTTGCTGCAGAAGCAGCTCCCTGTGGAGAAAGTTTATCAGATTGTTCATGAGGCAGTGGAAATTGAGACAGAGTTTGTCTGCAAGGCCCTTCCATGTGATCTTATTGGAATGAACTCAAACCTCATGAGTCAGTACATACAATTTGTCGCAGACCGTCTTCTGGTAATAGGAATCAATGGTCTCCCTCTTGTTCACGGTATTTCGAAACATGAATTGGCTTTTTTTTTTGTTTCAAACTCACGGATTTGTCTCGTTGTTTCTGTAGGTTGCCTTGGGATGTGAAAGGAGATACAAAGCAGAAAATCCATTTGACTGGATGGAGTTCATATCTCTGCAGTAAGTAGTAGTCGAATTATGTCTCTAAGTTTTACTCAACTTAAGACATGTAAACCTGATCCAAGAACAGTGTTATCTTCATTGGTTAAGTGTGGTTTTGGTACTTTTTTATGACAAATTTGCAGAGGAAAGACAAACTTTTTTGAGAAGAGAGTGGGAGAGTATCAGAAGGCATCGGTGATGTCAAGCCTCCAAGATGGAAATAAGAACTACGAATTCAAGATTGACGAGGACTTTTGAATGAAACCCTCCATTGAATCTGAAAGGGCTCATCGGATTCTTTATGAGTTAGTCTCATTCTTTATGAGTTGCACCAAAATGGTAACAGTGTGTAGTCGATTAGTAGTAGACTAGAAGAAGAAGAAAACATACTTTAAATCGCGTTTATTTTGACTGTAGCTAGCGATGGATATAATCTTAGCATCATTACTTGTGTCTTCTTTAATGTGTAACATCTTAGTTAACATATAATTATATAACTGAAATACTGAGAAGTAAGAAACATATTCAACTAAAATGGTGATATTAGGAGGCAAATTGGTATTTACTTCATTTAGGATTTGTTTGGGGAATGCTCGGAGAAAATGAATCTCATTGTTCTTTGTTGTGATCATGGTTTTGTGACTCATGTCTTCAATTACTAGTTTGGTAATAATAATAACACGTTTTAATGCATTAATGAAACAAAAACAAAACTTAACCATAAAAAAGGCTATAGTTTATATAAATATCTGGATTAGAGAATGATTAATAGTCGCCAGCAAGTTACGACTTCCAATGCAAGAGAAGAGGCCAACAAATGTTTCGTGTCGTTATCATTTTGGTTCAGCATGTGACAGTGAAAACCGTAATCTATCTATACTAGTAAAGGAGGAAACAAAAATGAAAAAACCCAACTTTACCATGGTATATTACTTTTTGTGCCATTGGTTTCCTTTGAAAGATATTAACTCTCATTAAGGATACTTTGGGAACAAGAAAATGGAGCAAATCATTTAATTAGGTTCCTCTAAATGGATTTACCATTATGTTAGGTTCATAAGTTGTATAAAACCGATTATTTATTATAATCAAATCGTGGAACCTTATGACATCGTGGCATACTGATCATTGATCATTACAATAAGATAACGTGGCATATTGATCATTAGAATAAGAAAATATCAGACTCTTTGACCTAATAATGAGATCATATTACATAAGCTATATTGAAACTACGTAAAATTAAGCATAATTTATATAGAATATGTACTATATGTTTTATAAATTTAAATACAAGAAAAACAGGAAACTGGAATATTGAATGTCTCATATATATTACACATAACAATTAGATAAATGATGTATAGCCACCATCATTTATTTGTAGACTATAGTCCTTATGACCAAAATATAATATTTCTATTAATACTTTTATTTTAAAAACAAAGAAAACATATTGTATTTACACCAAGAATATTCTAACCATAAACGTATCTAAAACGGCCACATATTGTTAGCATTAAAACAAACATACTCACTTTAAACCATATGTTCAATTTTTTCCCTTTCCAACAATATAAAACAGAGATTTTGAAAAGATTTTTTTTGCAAAGAAACGATATGTGCAGATTCAGACCCAATCTTTTGTTATCTATAGATATATTTGTTTTGATATTAGAAAAAACTACCCAGATTTCCTCATAGATATTCGATGCGGTTATGATTTTTATAATTATCTTCATTTTTAGTAACTTTTCCATAAACATAATACACAATCTATTCTATTAATGATATACAAAGATTATTATATGTTTTTACACCAGACCGATTTCTAACCACTTCCATATCTAGAAAACTTTCATATCATAGTTATTTGAATCAAATGAGCCGATTGATATTTTTAATCGGCAATTGTTTATTAATCAAAAAATAAATTTAAAAAATATACACCAATGTGAATATTATGAAAATAATATTCAAATTAATAATGTTTACTTTTCAAACTACAAAATAAAAATTTTTCTTTGTTAAAAATTTAGAATACTAGAAATTAGTCTGATATATTTTAAATTTAATAAAAATACAGATATTAAAAATTATTCAATATTTATATTATTTGATTATATTGTAGACCGGTTAAGATTAATATTTTTCTATGATTGATGTCTATTTTGGATTATCTTCTCTTATTAGTTAAAAGAATTTCATATTTTAGTTATCAAACAAAATTTTGAATATTGTAAGATGATTAAAAGAATTGATTAATCTGATTTATAAATGATACATATAAACCTTTAATTATATTTCTGTAAAAATATTAAAAATTAAGCTGTTCTATTTTTTATTTCATATATAAAAAATATTAAAAGTATTATATATTCATGTTTTTATTAAATTAGCACAGGTTAAAATTCTGAACCGAGAAAATTAAGTTACTTTGAAAATCAACATATCTAAAATTTTGACTTTGTACTAAAAACATAAAAACAAAAAAATACTATTCTTATAGGAATTGATTAATCTGATTTATAAATGATACACATAAACCTTTAATTATATTTCTATAAAAATATTAGAAATTATATATTCATATTATTGATTCGGGTCGGTTTTTCGGGTCGGGTTCAGATTCGGAATTAAGTCCCACAAAAACAAGAAAAGTTGATTCGCTCACGTGCGGGTGTAATTTTATGAATTTTATTGGAGTAATTTATATTTCTAATTTAAATTTAAAGTATTTAATTATGAATATTATTGAATATTATATTGTCAAAAAATAATAATTGATTTATTTGATTTTGATTTTTTATATTTGAGTTTCTCATAAATAATTATTAACCCGCAATTGACATTAATCGTAAAAAAATATACATCTATGCACTATATAATTGAATAGTTTATAATATCTAATTTTTTATTCACTTTAAGATGTATATGCCTAATTTTTAATATTTCAAAATAATTAAATAAACTGACATCGTAATTAGAATCTAGGAAATGGATTCTTTTTCTTCACAAGCGATTGTGTGTGTTTCGTAAGAAGTACATAGGAGAAGAAGTGGAGAATTAGTAGACGACACCTGAGCGAAACCAATTGTTAAAGCGGAGAAAAGAAACAAAATTTTTTAGAATATTTACAGATTGACCTATCGAAACCGAAGAAGATGACGAAGAGTTCGATAGAAGTTTTGTGTGTCGATAGGTATTTGTGTGAAGAGTTATGGTTTCAATTTTTTGTTGAGAAAAAATCAGTCCAAATATTTGTATATTTAAATCGGCCCAAATCAGAAAGAATTATGGGGATTTCCTGTTTTCAGCCCATGTTAGGTTCGAAAATATAATTGTTAACAATTATTTTAAAAGACCAATATATTAAGAGCTCGACTGGTTCACCCGCAGCGGTTGCGACTGCGGTTGCGGGAGTTTGTGAAAGCGGGAGATTGCGGTTATTAGCGTAACTGAGCGTTTTGTACGACTGGTATAACGGTTGAAAACTGTTGCATTTGCGCAATATTTTTAACTGGTGGACAGCAGGTGTAATAGCGGTTTGATATTAAAATAATAAAATACATAAAATATATCATTTATATAAAAACCAGAAATTATATATAAAATATGTAAAATTAATATTTAAAGACCAAAAACTAAATCATATAATAGATAGTTAAATAAATACTTTTAAGAATCTAAAACAATTTTCTGTATAAAAACATAATTGTATAGACAGATATATATTTAACTAATATGTATATATTATACATTATCAAATGAAAAATAAAATATAAAATTTTAAAAGGTTTGAATTTTTTTTATTAAATATATAGTTATATATATAAATTTTAGTTGATAAATGATACATATATTTAAAATAATAATTTAATATAAAAATTATTGATACGAGAACATAAAAACAATTTCTTAACTTTTTCTAATTTTTATAATTTTTTATTAATTTTTAAGACAATTTATTTTATATTCTGAAAAAAATAATTTCTGGAACCACCCGCAACCGCAAACGCTTGCTGAAAGCAGCTTTTGGATTTTAGCGGTATAAAGCGGTTTGAAGCGGTACAAAGCGATTTTTATGATTGTTACTAACCGTTGCCAACCGCTATCACCCGCTGCGTTTGCGTTTGCGGGTGATAACGGGTGAACCAATCAACACCTAAAAATATAAATACTAACCCAAATCTTCTTATAAATATTTATATGAAAATATTATATTTACTAATATACAGTTTACTTCAACTTATTTTTTCATTAAATTATTTATTTTTTTGCTTTTTATCTATTTCATATTGTAAAACTACTTTTTTCTCTACATTCTAATCAAACCATAAAAAAAAGAACTCACAAAATAATTCACATCACAACTTTATCTAATGTTTACTTTTAATAATTCTATAAATTATAATTATATCACAAAAGTTGAAAAATTCTCATATGTTTATCAACTCATTGCAAAAACATTAATCATTTCCCGCGCGCCGACGCGCGGGTTCGGATCTAGTATACTATTAAGGGAGGATACATCTACCTAAAAAAAGTTGTTTGGACCCTTGGACCTATTCATTAGGTATTGATTATGTTACTAATTATGCTTAAAATTTAAATCAAAAATAAATCAAAACTAAATCAGATGATATCTTTTTAAATCAAACAAAATGGAAACTTCCTTTTAAAGATATTGGATTTTAGATATTATGGAAAACAAATTATGCAACAAGATTTGACTATATATAAATAATTTTAATATTATATTTCGTAATATATAGATACATATAGATATTTTCATAAATTTTAATATATATTTTTAGTTTATAAATGAATATTTGATACATAAGATATTAAACTAACGGATTAACTTATTTTATTTTTAAATCTGAAACTGCATTCATTTGATATTAGAAATTAGATTGATATATTTTCAGTTTAATAAAAGTAAAATATTAAAAATTAACCAATATTTATATATTTCGATTATATAATTAACGGGTTTGGATTAATATTTGTTTCAATTGAACGGGTTGAGATTATAACATAATCTAAAATAAATATGTTTTATATCTTTTATTTTCTTCAATTTTTTTTAAAAAGTACTATTAACTGTGAAAATACTAAAATAAATATTCATCTATAAAATGAAAAATGGAAATTCTGTAATATATATATATATATTTTTTTTTTATTAAATCAAGTGGTAAATGTAAATAAACTAACTTAGTACAGAAAATATTTAAATTTAGAATTAGATAAAAACTTTCAGTTTAATAAATTTTAAATATTATAAATTATTCAATATTTACGTTATTTGATAATCTGATGGACGGGTTGGAATTGATGGTTTTACGAAATGATTTTTATTGCACGGTTAATTATCAAACTTGCAAAGTTTTATACCAATATAAAATGAGTTAAAATAACAAAAAACAAAATAGAAATGTTGTTCGCTAACGGAATAAAATCCCCTATATATTAATTGAGAAGACGGAGAGAGAAAATTCAGACACATGTCTCACTGAGAGTAATTTGAGGGGAAGCTAACCAATGAAATATTTAAATTCAGACATGTCAACAAAAATTTAATACACTTTTTAATATATGGAAATATAGATATTCCATCAGATTTTTTTTCTTTTTTATGGTATCATTAAATTCAAACATTTATAAATATATAATTAAGAAATTTAATGGCTTATATGATTTAAATTTTAGAAATTATATAAATACAAATTTTATCCCACATTGACAAAATGAAAGGGATGATATACATATTTCTTATAAATAATTAAATTTACTCAGAATTTTGAATCACATATATGAAATATTTAATAAACGCCGAAATTTGAAATTTTTTGTATGATTTAATCAAGTTTTATTCGAACTATGTTATTATATTGAATATAAAAATATTTATATACTTTTATTCAATAGAAAGTTTAAATATTAGTAACTTGATCAATTGTGAAAATATTAGAATTTGTTTATATTTATCAAAATTATAATATTATAATTATTTTTATTTTAATAAAGTTTATATTTTATCTGATAATATATTGTTATTGTTTATTAGATTAGATATTATATTGAATATTAGATCTATAGATAGTATATTAGCCATTAAAAACTTTGACTACTATGATATTATGATAACAACTTATATAATAATCAGCTATATATCAAATATTATATCCGCACATGGTGCGGGGTATCATCTAGTATAGTAAATTATATGATACATCTATAGTAGAAAAACTGTTAACACATCTAAAAGTTTCAAATATAAAAAATATATTATTTAAAATATATATATATATATACACATATTAAGCAAACTAAAATTAAAAGTATAGATTTTCTTTCTACTAAATCCAAATTTTATCAAAAATACATTCCCGCGCTTCAAATGCGCGGACCAAAATCTAGGATCCAAAATATATTTTAATTTAGTGGGCTTGCGATTTGGAGTTATTAGAACGAAACAATTGTGGGTTTACTTTGGTCTATATCTCTAAAAATAGTCTGGTTTAGTTGTCTATAAGCCCAAATGGTTAGGAACAATTATATAACCCCTACATATATTTATATAAGTATAATTTTTTATATGTTGAATAATCTGTAAAAATGTCGATTACTTTTCTAATAATTGATATATTTTTTTAAAAAAAAATTACAAAAACATTATGATTGATATATTCCTTAAAATATTTAGATATTATTTTGAAATAAGAATAATGTTTTTAAAAATGCAATATCTTAACAAATATAATTATTAAGCTAAACATTTTCATAAATTTTAGTATGTAATTATTAAAAATATTCAATATGTATATTATTCGATTATATAATTAACGGGTTCGGATTAATATTTGTTTCACTTGAAACGAAAAATGGTAATCCTATAATATATATATATATATATATATATTTCAATAGTATGGTTAAATTATTAAATCAAGTGGTAAATGTAAATAAAATAACTTAGTATACAAATTATTTAAATTTAGAATTAGATAAAAAAAACTTGTAGTTTAATAAATTTTAAATAATATAAATTATTCAATGTTTTTGTTATTTGATAATCTGATGGACGGGTTGGGATTGATGTTTTTACGAAATGATTTTTATTTCACGGTTAATTATCAAACTTTCAAATTTTTATACCACTATAAAATGAGTTAAAATAACGAAAAACAAAATAGAAATATTGTTCCCTAACAGGATAAAATATAGTAAATTATATGATACTTTTATAGTAGAAAAACTGTTAACACATATAAAAGTTTCAAATATATAAATATATTATTTAAAATAAAAAAATTAAAAAAATTAAGCAAATTCAAAATTAAAAGTATAGAATTTCTTTCTACTAAATCCAAATTTTATCAAAAATACATTCCCGCTTTTCAAATGGGCGGGCCAAAATATATGATGAAAAATATATTTTAGTTTAGTGGGCTTGCTATTTGGATTAATTAGAATGAAACAATTGTGAGTTAACTTCGGCCTATATCTCTAAAATTAGTCTGGTTTAGTTGTCTATAAGCCAAAATGGTTAGGAACAATTATATAACCTCAACATATATTTATATAAGTGTAATGTTTTATATGTTGAATAATCTGTAAAAATGTCTATTACTTTCCAAATAATTGATATATTTAAAAAAAAATTACAAAAACATTATGATTGATATATTCCTTAAAATATGAAGATATTATTTTGAAATAAGAATAATGTTTTTAAAAATCCAATATCTTAGCAAATAGAAATATTAAGCTAAACATTTTCATAAATTATAGTATGTAAGTATTAAATTTTCTATTAAACAATTTACTTCCACATATCTTTTAATTAAATTTCCACTCATCTTTTAATTATATTGATTTTTTTTTTTGCTTTTTATCTATTTCTTTTTGTATAGATTACTTTCTTTCTTTGAGTTTCTAATCAAGTCAGAAAAAAAAACTCAAAAAATAATTTCCATCACAACTTTAAACTATTGTGTTCAAACTTATTTTTCTAATGTTATTGTTTTCTTCTAATAAGTTTATAAATTATAATTATCTTCAAAAATTATAAATTCATAAATTGAGGTATTTAATTGAAAAATTGAAAGTCATCCCGCGCGCTCACAGTACGACAAAATAATTTATGAATTCACACCATAACTTTAAAGTATAGTTTAATTTTTTATAAATTATAATTATATCAAAAGAATTTATAAATAAAATAAATGTATATTTTTAATTGCAAAATTATTAATCATATTCCGCGCACCGACGCGCGGATCCGGATCTAGTAATTAAATTAATTAACATACCACCAACAACTATTATAGTCCAAACACACCAATTCGTTGGAGAGACATGACATAATTTATACTATATGGTGCGGCTTAGCTGTGTACTTTAAGAAACTCTACAACCCCATTGACATTTTTTTAAAACTCCCACTTGGCCAACTTTTATAAAGTCTTTGTTTATCATCGTTTATTATCAGACGCAAACTATCCAAATTTTAAAAATAAAAGGTATTTATCTTCAGTGGTGGAGCCAGAATATTTTTTACCGGAGGTAGAAAAGTGTATATATATATATATATTAATCATAAAATCGCTAGAGATGTACTTTATGTTCACTTATAAGTTAAAACATTTTAATCAGAATTTCACCTGTTACATTTTTAAATAATTTTTGATTAAAACAAATTAAAAACTCCTTAAAATTATCAAAATTTAATTACAACTTTATATCATCCATTGATGAAGATAAAATAACAAACTAAAAATTAAAAATATTTGAATTCGTAAATTATAGATATATTTTTGCCAACAATACAAAAAATCTAAAACGATACAGATTATAGATTATAGATATAAACTTTAAATTGTAATAAAAACATAAAATATAGAAATAAAATGAATACGTTAAACATAATCTAAAGAGACTAAAGTAAATTGAAAGATACAAAATAATTTAACGTGGAAAAGTATATATATATATATATATATGTATAAGATATCATTTATAAATCGTTAAAAATCGCTAAAGATGTACTTTATGTTCACTTATAAGTTAAAAATTTTAATCAGAATTTTCATCTGTTACATTTTTATATACTTTTTGATAAAAACAAATTAGAAACTCCTTAAAATTATCAAATTTAATTACTTGTACAACTTTATGTCATCCATTGATGAAGATAAAATAACAAACTAAAAATAAAAATATTTGAATTCATAAATTATAGATATATTTTTGCCAACAATACAAAAAAGTTAAAACGATACAGATTATAATTATAGATATAAACTTTAAATTGTAATAAAAACATAAAATATATAAGTAAAATAAATGCGTCAAACATAATCTAAAGAGACTAAAGTAGATTGAAAGATACAAAATAATTTAACGTGAACAGGTAATAAGATGTTTTACTTGCTGTAGTTCTTTGGTGAAAAGAAACATTCATTTCCCCAGAATAAGTAAAAAAAATATGGAGAGATGAGTGTTTTTAAAAATAAAAAAAACAGAAGGCATCACCATCAACATCAAGCTCCAAACTCGTTTCTATATTTTTATACACCATCCATAAAAACTTAAGAATCAACAACTCTTCTTTCCATGAAGTGATAACAATGATGCAAAGGATGGACTCAACTGGTGAGTGAAATATCTTTACTCTCAAACTAATTATTTCTCGTTTTGGACCTCATTAGTTATCCATAAAAGTTTATATTCTACTTAGATTTATAATGATACCAAATCTTAAAATTGTCAGTTGTAAGAATCGTCGCTGTAATAGTTCTTATAATTTGCAATATATAAATCAGTGTTAAAAAAAAATTTATAATGATACTTAATTTTGAGTTTTTTTTTTTCCAATCTCTTCTAATTTAAAACATTTAAAATAAAATGTTTATTTTCTATTGCTAATAAATAAATTTAATATTTCAAAAAGATAACTCGACCCATTTCCAAAAATAGACTTAAAAAAATAATACTTTTAGATATATAAGTTACTTTCTATCGTTTATTTTCAGATTTTCTTGGTCCACCTAATTTCTCATATATTACAGAGACAAAGAGGAACAATACAAATCCTAGTTATATCAACTACTAATATTGATTGTAACGTACAAATTATCAATGGGTAAATCTTGGATCATGGGAGGAAAAGTACAAAGCAATGATGGCATTTTGGTGAGAAGATAAGAAGGTGCGCAGTCCAAATCTGGAACCGCAAACGCCGTCGTTTTCAGACAGCTGGACAGGGAAAAAATAAAAGAGCCACACTATAGTGACTAGTGTTTGTGTGTGTGCGTGCTCACCAACCAAGACATGATTCTTACTTGAAGGAGACATCAACCAAACATCCCTTAATTAACAGAATCAAAAGGGGCTTTTTGTTTTGGGTCCGATCTCTTCTCCACTTATCTCCCTCAAAACGGTTTTAGAGATTTTGACTCATGCGAATGAGAATTAATTATCTTGCTTTGTTTTCCTCCAACATGTTATTTATGATTAACAAGCTGTCATGTCTCGATCTAAATCTTGATTGGCATCTTTCTAGAAGTCTCTGATCATTTACAAAAAAAAAATGATTTAAGATGTAGATAGTTTGTTGGATTTAAAAGTAGAGCATCAAAACATACTTCCCAAAAAGTTTTTTCAAAAAGTACATTAATTTGTTCAGATCAGATTTACTAATAATAAAAAAAAAACTTGTACATGGCTTTTCATATAGTTTTAGAGGGATCCTATAAACATTTTTTTTAACAGTTTTTAATAATAAAACATATGCGAATTCAAGTCTATGAACCCAAAAGTATGATGGTAGTTTGTTGAATAGTGTGGACCAATAAGGTACTAACATTGGTTGATTTTGTGTATTTCTAACGGAATATAAAACCTTGGACTATTGGTGTATCGTGTCTAGATAAATAGATTTCACAAAAAGGTATATAGAGAGATACATGATGCATTTCAATTCGAGATGTCAGTTGATTAAAGCAAACGGTAGGACTTTCTTTATCTTCTTCGATTAGAAACTGGTGATGGACCTCCACCTCCACTAACATCATCTCCACCTACTCCTAACCACCAATCCAATCCTTTTTTTCCTGTCAATATTATCTATTGTCAAAAAATAAATATATAAAACTCTGCGTTGCTACTCCTACTTTTTACAAAAATTGATGTTTTAGATTTTAATTAATGCATTTTGTTTTATAATTTTAAATATAGAAATATGAGTGGTGGTATATTTATTGAGAAACAAAAACAAAGTAAAAAGTAATAAGTAACAATAAATACTTTAGGTTTTCTAATACTCCATGTGTGAAAAAATTAATCTAAGTAAAAAAAAAATTCTGTTAATCGTAGTAATTTACAACTCACTTTTACCTAGCCCTGGGAATATTATCCGGGATCCGGATCCGGATCCGGGATCCGCTCCGTATCCACTCCGAAAATCCGAATATCCGGAGGGCCGGATCCGGATCCGGATAATAAAACTTCAGATCCGCCTAAGCCGGATCCGGATCCGGATATCTAATTTTTCAAGTCCGGATATCCGGATCCGGATCCGGATCTTTTAAAAATATTATATTTTTTATTTTATTAGTAAAATTTTAGATATATTAACATTTATACATAAAAAATAAATTTAAAATTACTTTTCTAATATTCTATTTTTATTTTTAATATTATATTATATTTTCTTATATTATATATTTATTTTAAATGTATATAACTAATTAATTTAATATTATTTTTAAATTTAATATATTTTTAACGGATCCGGATCCGGATCCGGATATCCGCGGATATCTTGATATTTAGGCGGATATCCGAAATCCGGATATCCGGGAATCCCGAATCCGGATCCGGATAATAAAAATATGGATCCGGCCGGATCCGGATCCAGATCCGGATACCTCAAAAAAACCCGGATATCCGGATCCGTCCCAGGCCTACTTTTACCTATTAAGCCACTTTCCCTTTAGGAGTATATACCTATTGTGTATATAGTATTAGTGACATTTTTCAATATGTCACTAGTGTACAATGGTTATGTTTCGTAAATATTCAAAATAGATTAATGGTTTAATCGCTGAATTGGGTATTTATAGTGGATCAATGGTTTTTAAGATTCATTTTATGAATTTAGGTTAGGGTATGGTTCAAATTCTTCTATTGCAGTTTTAATAATAGATGATTAGGCCTATAAGTATTTAATTGTAATCCAAATTTTCATGGATCTTTAAGTTTTCTGTGTTTAATCTAAGTTTAAACCTAAGATATCTTTGATAAATAAAAAAATATATTAAACTAAATCTAATCAAAACCACTTTAGTATATATAAATAGTAATCATTTTAATTTATATTTTACTTTTTAGATTATCAATATAGTTATCATAAATATGTTATATAACTAATATATATATAAATAAATATATATATTTTTTGTTTATTTGGTTTATTTTTGTTAAGATATATTAAAAATATTATATATATATATTAATTATTATATTGATTGAAATATCAATATAAATTTTTCTTTAAAAATGAAATTTAGATATGATATTTTTTATTCAAAGAAGTGATTTTTTATTAAAAATAAAAATAAATTAAAATATTAATAATGATAAAAATGATGTACTTAAATGTAATAATTTTAGTTTATTAATAATATTTCTTTAATTGATCTTGGTAAAAATTAATGCAAGTGCAATATACTCATAGAAAAGTGATTCCTCAAATAATATTATATATATATATATATATAATCCTTATCTCTTTTCTTTTTCTTTTTGTCTCAATGATAACTTGTTTTGGTTGTGTGGCTAAAATATTCATCGTGATGTTGGAAAACCATAATTTGAGTTTTTTTTTTGCTACGATTTTAATAATTATTTGCGAATTATGACTTATTAAATGAAATTGTACTAGTTTCCGAAAGCTCAAAAATTAATGTAGACTTTAATTCAGGATTCTCGTGTCATAAAAGAAAATGATGACGTGTTTCCATTGAACATGATCTCGTTCGGTGAAAAAATGGACTCATCAGCTGTATCATGAAATGTTTGTATTTTTTCTATTTCCTTTTTAGGAAAAAGAAACGGGAAAAATGCCAAAAAAAACCTGAACTTTTTCAATCTGGCCAAAAAATACCCAGACTTTGATGTTGGCCAAAAAATACCCGAACTTTGTTTTGACTTTCCAAAAAATACCCGAACTTTGTTTGACCTGGCCAAAAAAACACGCAGTTAACGGTCCGTTAAAAATGCCGGTTAAATGTAAAACGACGTCGTTTTGATAAATATGAAAAAATACTAAAACAAGCTATGAAAGGGTTTCGAACCCGGGTTAATGTGCGATGTTGACGTGGTACGTCACCATTTTAGCTGTGGCATTTAATTGGTATATGCCCTTCTCAAATTTTAGTTAAACCAATCTAATTCTACTTTTATTAAAATAAAAACATGTAACAGCTTGGTATTGAACCGGGGTGGGAAGGACTTAGGGAGAGGGTGGTCACCACTGAGGCAACCTTACCTTATCATTGTAACTTCCGTAATAATTCTTCTTAAACTATTCGTACTTCAGTAATAATTGTTCTTAAGCATATTTGTCTCATTTTATTAAAAATTAAAATTTTGGTCTGTATTTATAATTAGATTTAATTCTAGTACTTTTATAATTTTAGTTATTAAAAAAATTATAGTAGTATTAAAAGAGTTAATATTATTAAAAGAGTTAGATGTTTTATATAAATAAAATTATTATTTTATATACGTTAACAAAATATATAATTACAATTGTTAATTAAAACTGATAATGAATTATATATATGCATTTGTATTTTATTTTCTAATAATCTGAATTAAAAATTTCAGAGCTCAGGTTTTTTGGATTTTGATTTCAAATTTTAATAAAACGAAGTACGAATAGGTTTAAGAAGAATTATTATTGAGCATACAACGATAACGTAAGGTTGCCTCAGTGGCGACCATCCTCTCTCTAAGTCCTTTCCACTCGGATTCAATCCCAAGCTGTTACATGTTTTTATTTTAATAAAAGTAGAATTAGATTGGTTTAACTAAAATTTGAGAAGAGCATATACCAATTAAATGCCACAGCTAAAATGGTGATGTACCACGTCAACATTGCAGACGAATCCGGGTTCGAAACCCTTTCATAGCTAGTTTTAGTATTTTTTCATATTTATCAAAACGACGTCGTTTTACATTTAACCGCATTTTTAACGGACCGTTAACTGCGTGTTTTTTGGCCAGGTCAAACAAAGTTCGGGTTTTTTGAAAAGTCAAAACAAAGTTCGGGTATTTTTTGGCCAACATCAAAGTCTGGGTATTTTTTGGCCAGATTAGAAAAGTTCAGGTTTTTTTTGGCATTTTTCCCAAAAAGAAACTGAAGATATATTGTAGTACTATAGATTAGTCCTACCAACAAAAACAAATTCCACCTATTTCTTTTAGTTAACCTGGAAATTCCAGGCCTAAAATCCAGATTAATTTTTAAAAATCTATACAAATTCAAGCTTCTAATTATTAAATGCGTTTACGAATAGTTAAAAAATAACTAAAGTCAATTTTATTTATATTCTAAGAAATCGTGGTCAAATAACTAATTGTTACATTTAATTTGATAAAAATATAGAAGTTTAAATTATTGAAATAATTTTCAAACTTATTAACTAATGAAAATTCCAAAAATACTATTGATTATTATTAATTAGTGAGAAATCATCAAAATATAGTCTGAATTATTATTATTGAGAAGTTTTTGACAAGAAAAAAAAACGGAAATCAGATGATATTAAAAGTGTCTCGATTATTAAAAAAAATGGTATTGGAGTTTGAAATTCATTGTCCAACCTGTTCACTAAATAAAATCCTCGTATGCAATAGATCTGGAGTAGTTAATTTCAACAAACAAAAAAATTGAAAGGCAGGTAGTCGAATCTAACCAAGTTTTGGATGAAGAGATGATATTGTCCCATTTGTTTATAGAATAAAGAGAATATAAAAGCTGGATTCATGTGGGTCATCCATCATTTATCGTGTTCTTCAATTCACCAACTTCTTAGGTTCCGCATCTTTTGTACTTTCTTTCTAATTTTAATCTGGCAATAGAGTTTTTTTTTTCTTTATTAATTATTATTGTATATATATTTATTGCTTTATAAAGTTTATGTACATGCATGGTGGCAGAAGAAAAACATTGAATATTTATACAAATATTCAAATGTTTTATCCAAATGCATTTTATTTTTATTTTAGTAAAAAGACACACAATTCGAACGTCATTGTTATATTTTGTTCAACCTATATAAAGTAGTATAAATATAATATTTTTTACAAAGAAGTTTCAAGTTTTATGTTCATAATTTTTGTTTGGATCGAATTAATCAGTTAACTTAGTTCTATTGAATAAAGAACGTAGTTCCGCGATCTTGATTTTTTTTTTTTTGGATTTAACAAATCAGTTACTTTATTTCTTCCACTTTTGACAATATTTAGCCTTATATGACTTTAATTTTTTCTCCTTATAAAATCGTGACAAACAGTGGCTAGCTGGAATTTTCTGAATGTAATGTATAAGTTTTTCATCTTTAGTAAATAAAATTATTTGCAACTAATTCTTTAAATTAGATGCCAAAAATTAAAGAATTTGGAAGACATGCTGTTGACCACTCTTTATCACTATATATACTTGTGATCATACCCTGCGTTGAAAATTTTGAAAGTAATTCCTGGCAACAAATGGTAATGTTTATCCATTAGACACATAACCAAAGCTGGAAATTTAATTTGACTAATATTGGACTTTACTTGCATCATCATTACGTGAAAGCTCTTCTTGCATTAGTCTTTCATGCAAATTTGCTCCAAAAAGTCATACTTCAAAATCATGGCTCCGTAACGCACCTCTTAGCATCACATATCCAAACTTATTATCAGCGTCTAAATAATGATTAACTCTGAAAAAAAAAGTTTCTTTAACTAAATAAAATTTCAAAGGTTATCAACATTGTTTCATATATATTTATACATAATAATCCAGTAATAAATAACACCTCCCAAATTGTTTAATACTAGTAGATTTCAAGAAACCAAATACTAGTTTTTTACAAAAAGAGTTGCAAGATTTTGGCAAATGGTTGTGTGACATATGTTTTTGTGACTTTCACATTCACACGCACGCACTAAAGTCTGAATCCGTCTTTTCACATTCTCACCACTCAACAGGGACTATTCAGTAATTAACCAGACGCACACACAGTTACGTATTTCTGGTTTTTGCCAAATCAAATCTGAGAGTTTCCTGTTTCTCTTTTTCACCCGCCCTCTCTCTCTCTCTCTCTCTCTCTCTCTTCTCTCTCTCGGAAGTAATGGTGGTTCCCGGACGGAGAACCGTCTGGGACGGAGTAATTGAGCTTACGAAGATGGCCCAGGAGCAGTGCGTCGATGCTCGTCTCTGGGCTTCTCATTTATCGGCGAACTTGAAATCCGTCGTTGAGTTCCCGTCGCCGGAGCTCGCGGAGGTTCTCGTCTCGTACATTTGCTGGGACAACAACGTCCCTGTTCTCTGGAAGTTCCTTGAAAGAGCTATGGCTTTGAAGCTTGTCTCTCCTCTCCTTGTTCTTGCTCTACTCGCTGACAGGTTTCCTTTTTTTTAATTTTTAATTTTTATGTTTCAATTTTAAGTTTATAGTTCGTTTGATTGTTCTAAAATATTGACGATTGCTTTCGATTTTTTTTCGTAATTTGTCGAATTGAAGTGTGGATTTTGGAAAATGGATCTTAGGTTTTATTTATTTATTTTTATTTGCAGAGTTGTTCCAAACCGTTGTACGCAATCAGCGGCTTATAGAATTTACTTGGAGCTGCTCAAGAGAAATATTTTCAGGATTAAAGATCATATTAGCGGACCTCACTACGACAAGTGAGTCTTGTTTACTTTACTAACACTGTTTCATTAATATCTTTGGCTCTGTTGAAGATGTTAAGACTTGTTAGTAAACATAGTTGACTCCTTGTACATGAAAGCTACAAGCTTTGATGTTTTTATTTTATTTTAATGTATTCCTTCTTCTTTGTACAGCGTCATGAGTTCAGTAGCCAACGTTCTGCGTCTTCCAGAGTTGTTTCGTCTGGAGACAAGCAAACCTGGTGTACTTGTAGCAGAATTCGTTTTTAAGATGGTGTCACAGCTGCTAGATGCATGCTTAAGTGACGAAGGTTTAATAGAGCTAAGCCAAGACTCGAGTTCCCAGTGGCTAATCAAGTCTCGAGATATGGAAATTGATGCTCCTGAGAGATATGATGAAAAGACCGGATCTCACGAGAAGTTGCAGACTTTAAACACCACCATGGCTATCGAGATTATTGCAGAATTCCTCAGAAATACAGTTACTTCCAGATTGCTGTACTTGGTATCCTCCAACAGGTATGCACAATCATAGTTAATCCGAAATCATATCCACAAATCTATAAGCCATATTTCAGTTTAGATTAATCGTTTAAACCTTGAGAGTGAAGCTTTCTTTTTTTCTTTACATGAGATCATCATCATTTTTTTTTGCATTGGCAGATCAAAACCTGAATTTTGACAATGATTTAAACCACCGTGAATGTTGTTATTTTAAATGTTTAGTATCCATTTCTTTGTAGGGTTTCAAATTGGCATGAATTTGTCCGGAGAGTACAGGTGCTTGGACAAAATTCATCGGCCTTAAGAAATTCAAAGCTTCTGAGTTCTGAGGATCTATTGCAGTTAATTTCGAACAGACGATTTGGGTATTCTTGCGACAGCAAAGTAGTTTCGATACGCAAAACTAATGCAATAGTAGATTTTGGATCTCTTGCTTCTCTTGCTGGCTTATGCCATGGAGCAAGTCTCTCTTCACTTTGGCTTCCTCTTGATCTGGTATTGGAAGATGCTATGGATGGGTATCAAGTAAACCTCACTAGTGCTATTGAAATCATTACCGGTAATTTGCAGACTCCATCTTTTCTTTCACTTGTGGCTTTCACTTGTGCTATTAAAATGACTCACTCAAGAAAATCAAAATTTCAGGTCTAGCTAAAACACTCAAGGAAATTAATGGGAGCACTTGGCATGCCACCTTCTTGGGTCTTTGGATAGCAGCTCTCCGACTTGTTCAAAGGGTTAGACTAATCTCTTACTGTTTGGTTTCATCGCTACTTGGTCACCAAAAAAATGCATTTGCTCTTACTTGCAAGTTTTACTTACACCGTTTGTTTTTGTTATAACTCCCAAGACTTTCTATACCTAAAGCTCGTTCCTGCAGTTTCAGAGGATTTTTTACTCACTTAGTCCTGACTCTTGATTGAATTAGGCTAGACTGAAAGCTGCGTAATTTGGTTATTAGTCTACTATTCGTGATAAGTTTGAATTTTCTGTATCCAATGGGTCTTTTAATTTTCTTGTCTTTCTTTATTGCTAGGAAAGGGATCCTATTGAAGGACCTATTCCTCGACTGGACACAAGGCTGTGCATGTCATTATGTATTGTACCTCTCGTGGTCGCGAACCTTATTGAAGAGGGAGAGTATGAATTTGTCATGGAAAAGCTGCGAGATGATCTTGTTACAAGTTTGCAGGTCCTTGGTGATTTCCCTGGGTTGCTGGCTCCTCCCCAGTGCGTTGTTTCTGCTGCCAACAAGGCTGCTACAAAGGCGATCATGTTTTTGTCTGGTGGAAAGTCATGTTCTGATGTCATAAATATGAAGGACATGCCTATCAACTGTTGTAAGTTAATCAAAATTGTACTCTGTTATATTGAAGTTAAACCAACTTGTTTTTCTTCGTGTGCGTTGTGGTTAATGTCTTTTGATTGTCGTCATTTGTTGATGTCAGCGGGTTGTCTTCCTTGCCTAACATATTTTATGTACATGTCGTAGGTGGAAACATGCGCCATCTGATAGTTGAGGCTTGTATTGCAAGAAACGTACTGGATACGTCGGCCTATTCGTGGGCTGGTTATGTTAATGGCCGAATCAACCAAATACCTCAAAATCTGCCGAGTGAAGTACCTTGCTGGTCGTCCTTTGTGAAAGGGGCCCCTCTAAATGCTGCAATGGTGAATGCATTAGTTTCAGTTCCTGCTTCAAGGTAGAATGAGTTCTTATTTTCTTTTTGTTTCTTGTTGCTCAATTAGCTAGCTCTACGCTGCTTCATCCACATAGTCTTCCCTGCAGATCATGACCAGCTGTAACTTAAAAAATTTAGGAAAAATTGTTAGCTGCCGAGTTACAAAGTCCTAACCTGACAAAGCCAAAATTTTGACTATTCATTTCCTTGATCCAAGGTCGCTTCAACGAGAAGAGTGGTTGCATTCTAGTTTGACTTAAGTTCTGCCTCTTCTTCAGTTATTCCTTTTTGTTTCTTAGCCAGGAAGAGTCAGATGCTCTTTTTTTAATTTACCGAGAGTAAAGCAACTGAAATTTAAGCTCATGGGTTTGATGGAAGCTTAGCAGAGCTCGAGAAACTATATGAGGTCGCAGTCAAAGGATCGGATGATGAGAAAATATCTGCTGCTACAGTGCTTTGTGGGGCATCTCTTACACGGGGTTGGAACATACAGGTTGGCATTACATCCACCAGTTTTAATTCGGTTGAGTTTACTGCTTGACAACACAAGTTTGCGTCATCTGTTTTTCTTCTACAATGTACAGGAACACACTGTTGAGTTTCTTACAAGATTACTATCCCCACCCGTTCCAGCAGATTATTCCGGGGCTGAAAGTCATTTGATTGGTTATGCCTGCATGCTGAATGTTATTATTGTTGGGATAGGATCTGTTGACAGCATTCAGATTTTCTCTTTACATGGCATGGTAAGTAAATTATGCTTCAAGTTTTATTGGAATTGATACCGAATTTGCTGCAAGATCTACAATATGTGATTTTGATGACTACTTTTTAGGTTCCGCAACTTGCTTGCTCACTAATGCCAATCTGTGAAGTGTTTGGATCATACACCCCAAGTGTATCGTGGACTCTTCCTTCTGGAGAAGAAATCTCAGCATATTCTGTTTTCTCGAGTGCATTCACTCTTCTTTTAAAGCTGTGGAGATTCAATCATCCCCCTATTGAACATGGTGTAGGAGACGTGCCCACAGTTGGGTCCCAGCTCACTCCGGAACATCTTCTTTTAGTGCGTAATTCTCATCTTGTTTCCTCAGAGACTCTTAATAGAGACCGAAACAGAAAAAGACTTTCAGAAGTTGCAAGGTCAGCATCTTGCCAACCCGTGTTTGTTGACTCGTTCCCCAAGCTGAAGATCTGGTATAGGCAGCACCAGAGATGCATAGCTTCCACGTTATCAGGACTTGCACATGGATCTCCTGTCCACCAGACAGTTGAAGCACTTCTCAACATGATGTTCAGAAAGGTCCGAGGCAGTCAGTCTTTAAATCCAGTTAATTCCGGCACAAGCAGTTCATCGGGAGCTGCAAGTGAAGATAGCATTCCAAGACCTGATTTTCCTGCTTGGGATATCCTCAAAGCCGTTCCGTATGTTGTTGATGCTGCTTTAACAGCTTGTACTCATGGAAGACTTTCTCCTCGTGAGTTAGCAACAGGTTTGTGTCTCGTGCTTTCTTTTGTTTCGTCGTATCAGCTTGTATAAATATGTGACCAGAGAGAGAGAGAGAGAGAGAGAGAGGATAGAGTTTTTCATCTGTTGTCAATGTGCAATAACATCCAATGCCAATGAGAGATGTCTGACTGTGTTGATCAGTTATATCATATGCCATTCTTACAGTAACGCGATTTTGTTTATGTGACGACAAGTGTTGTTTTTTTCAGGTCTGAAAGATTTAACAGATTTTCTCCCCGGATCGTTACCAACGATAGTAAGCTACTTCTCGTCTGAGGTGAGTAGAGGTGTTTGGAAGCCAGTATTCATGAACGGCATGGATTGGCCAAATCCGGCTGCAAATCTTTCCAATGTTGAAGAATTTATAAAGAAAATTCTCGCAACAACAGGCGTTGATATCCCTAGCCTTGCTCCAGGTAAAATTATGCAACGTGTTTAAAAATTGAGTCTGTTTGTTTTGGCTTTACCTGTCTAGAATTGTTAAACTTGTGTTTTTGAACTTATGGTTGATTATTTCTGTGTTATAGTAGGAGGGAGTTCTCCGGCAACGCTACCTTTACCTTTAGCTGCTTTTGTTAGTCTAACTATTACTTACAAGATCGACAAAGCTTCAGAGCGGTTTCTCAATCTTGCTGGCCCAGCTCTGGAGTGCTTGGCTGCAGGCTGCCCTTGGCCTTGCATGCCCATTGTAGCTTCGTTGTGGACCCAAAAGGCGAAACGTTGGTTTGACTTCCTTGTTTTCTCTGCGTCTCGCACCGTCTTTCTTCACAACCCAGACGCTGTGGTTCAGCTTCTCAGAAACTGCTTCAGTGCCACTCTCGGATTAAATGCTGCACCCATGTCAAATGATGGGGGTGTTGGAGCTCTTCTTGGCCATGGATTTGGCTCTCATTTCTACGGCGGGATCTCTCCTGTAGCACCAGGGATTCTCTATCTCCGCATGTATCGTGCTCTCAGAGATACCGTCTCTGTAACGGAAGAAATTTTCTCTCTTTTGATACATTCCGTGGAGGATATAGCACAGAACAGGCTCTCAAAGGAGAATCTGAAAAGGCTGAAGACAGTGAAGAACGGATCAAGATACGGGCAAAGTTCATTAGCAACAGCAATGACTCAAGTCAAGCTTGCTGCTTCGCTTAGTGCGTCATTGGTTTGGCTAACCGGTGGCGTAGGTGTGGTCCACCTACTCATCAAAGAAACCATCCCGTCTTGGTTTCTATCGGTTGACAAGTCAGACAAAGAACAAGGACCATCAGATCTAGTTGCAGAGCTAAGAGGACATGCACTGGCCTACTTTGTGGTCCTATGTGGAGCATTCGCTTGGGGCTTGGACTCAAGATCAGCTGCATCAAAACGCCGCCAAGGAATCTTGGGAAGCCACTTGGAGTTCCTCGCGAGTGCCTTAGACGGTAAAATATCGGTGGGATGCGAGACAGCAACTTGGCGGGCTTATATTTCCGGTTTGGTTAGTCTAATGGTGAGCTGTTTGCCACGTTGGGTGACAGAGATCGATACACAAGTGTTGAAGAGTCTGAGCAACGGACTGAGACAGTGGGGGAAAGATGAGCTGGCGATTTTGTTGCTCTCCATGGGAGGCACTGAAACAATGGATCATGCAGTTGATTTCATCATTCATTTGCGTTCCTAGCTTCTAAGAGTTTTGATCTCTTCCAGGTTTTTCGTTGATTTTCTTGATGGTAGATGTTTTTGCTTAGTGCTACTTCTTTCTTGTGCCTTGTCCTCTAGCTGTAGTATAGTGTGATGAATCTAACACGCATGTATAGGGAATGGAGAAAAAAAGAGAGACAAATCTTGTAAAGAAATAAGATTCTTTTATAGCAAGATTGTTAGGTCTGCAATTTGCATTCTGATCTCGAAAACAGAGGTTTTGTGTGGCGTGCCACATTGTTAGCTTGCAGTTGCATCACATTGTTTACAAAAACAAAAACCAAAAAAATGAAGAAAGAGAGCTGCAATAAATTACTTGCTGATTTGTGTCCACGAGTTTTCTTCTTCTCTTTGTTGGTGTCTGCCTCGCTGGATTTGAACCAAACTTGGAACATAATTGATTAAACTTGGAACAAAATTGGAAATTTGTGGCCCGCGTTCTGTAGTTGTTGCACAAGGGATTTCACTTTCTGTGAAAGATTCAGCGTCCTCTCCAATAATGTATACCATGCCATTGCGGTCCCAAGGACTTCCTCTGCGACAGACGGCAACTTTCTTCTCCTCGTTGAGTAAGAAAGTCAAGAAAACTGGGCAACTTATACTGGGAATGAGTAAATCCACTGTAAAGTATTTGCTCCACAACAAGCTCCACAACAAGGTTGTCTCAGTATCAACTATATTATTGGTCACCCACAACTCCAGTTTAGATGGAGGAGGTTTCAGTTGTAACACTGAGAGTTGTTCTTCTCCAACATGAGATAGCATCACAGTTGCCGGAACTGGCAAAGGACCCAAACGTCTAAATCTCTCTGCTGTAAAATCAAAACTGAGTAAGAATTTAGACTTGTCTCTTCTATCTGAAGCAATCCAGTAAGTATTTCCTTTCAAAGACACCCTGTGATTGTTATGTATGTAGTAGTCGAGAGCAATGTCATCAAGAACCCTCCATGAATCACAGCTAAACTCATAGATTTTAAACTTCACGTGGTTTGGGTAGATATTATAATTACCCCAAAGCCTCAAGATTTTGTAAGTACGGCCAGATTTGTTGTTTTGGTATCCTAGAGCAGACCTAATAATGTGTGTCTTGTAACTAAGGCGAGCGCTGCCTTGGATCCATCTTGTTTCTCCCAAACACGGATTCCAAACCACGAGCCTTTGGTTCACGGTGGTGCATAACAACAAACCGTCGCAGTGAAAGACTTCCATTATACTGACTTGTGAATTAGAGTGGGACTCCTTTAGGTCAAGTGCACGCTTAAACTCTATAGATGGAGCAGCGACGCTGAGATTGCTTTGGAGCTCAACGCTCATTGGACAAACCCTAGCTTCCTTTTTCAACATGAGTACTAGAGACTGCTTTGGAGCTTTACGATGGTGCTTTTCCCTGAATCTTTGGTCTTTGTATAAACCATTCCATTGTTTGCAAGTACGTCGCAACAATCTCAGACTTGTCGCGGGGATCCTAGAAAGTATTTCCTCTACCAAATCCTGCGGAAGAGTAAGATCGGATATCATCATTGTGGTTTGTGATGATGATCTCTCTCCCAAGGAAGTAGAAAGCGACTAATTAAGGGCTGAGCCGTAAGTAGAAAAATTAGGGTTTCTGAGGTTTTGATCACTTTTACCATGAACCAATCTTTGTATTATATAAAGACAAACAAGAAACAATATATACTGTATTTCTTTATAGTACTCTCTTTCTTTTCCTACGTGTATCTGTTTATTAGTTTTACTTAATTTTTTTCTTTCTTTATATTTTTGTTTTTCTTTGTAGTAGAGATTAAAATCTTCTGCATGGTGAATCCTCAATGCTTCCAGAACCTTAACGTCTCTGGTTCCACTTCCTCGTGCTGCTTTTGATGCAAGTTATATATATTGCTTGAGAAAGACCTTTGCTGTTAAAAGGAACAAGGTCATTCGAGGTTTTTTCAAAGTCTAGCATGCATATATATGAATATACGAGTTATATGTGAGAAGCTTATAATTATGCCTTTGTTGCTTATTTTTTCTTTCTTTGATCATATCAGTTTAGAATCGAGAAATTTTTAGTCGAAAATTAAGGTGAGCACTCATGGCCGCCTGAGGAATTAATCAGCCGAAGTCATTTGTAGCTCGATTTCGATAGTGCTGCTCTTGTTGTGATTCTCTCAGTGCTCAGGTTTCTTTAACTCACATTCTCTCTCTTGCACAACCTTTTTTCATTCATTACTTGATATCTTACAAACACATACTTATACAAGAGATTCACTTACTCCCCTTCCATCTAGCATCATTACATTAACAACTTCTCCTAGACAATACTTATTACCTAGTTTAGACTAATTCTACAAGCAACAATTTGCTTACACTTTAACAACTCTTAACAACTCACTTAGATTCTAAGAGCATGTTTATCGCGGTCGCTTAAGGTAAAAGTTTTAAAAAATAAATCAAAAATCATTAAAAAACCAAGATACGTATCCTACTTAGAGCAACCTCATTGGTGAGATACTCATTTGGGTATCTCATTTATGTAAATATTAATATTTTTATTTAGTTTACTTATATTATTAAATTTTAAATTAAAACAAAAATTTAGACCATTCACAATCAAACATGTGTCAGATGTGGATATCTCAAAAGTTCTCAAAACATCTCAAATGGGATATTTCTAGATACTCATTCCACTCTCTCACCTTTCTTTTTTATATTTTTATTGTTTTTTAGTAGTGAGATATCTATTGAGATACTAGCAATGGAGATGTTCTTAGTATACGTCTCTAAACAGACAGTGTTGGCTGAAAAAACAGATTCCTTCGTTTTCAACGAAATCTTTTCTTCTTCCCATTGTCTTTTCTTTCCGATTGATTCAACGAAATCTTCATGGATCAATCATCTTCTTCTCTTCATTCTTTGCTCAGTGGTTCGATTCTTACCTGCCCCGATATTCGTCTCCGTCAATCTCCGTCGTATTCGAGAATCTCTTCGTCGCAGCCGCTTCCTTCTCTTTCGATCATGGATTTGTCGAAAGTCGTCAGCTTTTCCCGGAATTTCGCCGTCTTGGTCAAAGTCGAGGGCCTTGTAAGCTCTTTCCCCTCTCACCCAATTCGTATAATCATATTCTATCCACTAATGTCTCGTCTTCTATATCTTATTTACACAAAAATTGACGATTCTGTGTTTACTTTTAAGACCCGAAGGGATTGAAGATGAGGAAACATGCTTTCCATCAATACCAGTGAGCGTAATAATCTCCAAATTTATAATTTTGCAATTTTTGTTTCTATCTTGGGAAATCAATGTGGCTGAAACATTTTGTGTTCTGGTAAGTTCTGGCAATACAACACTTTCAGCTTCTGGGATGCTGTTTCCAAGAAACATCTTGAGTGGTGAAGTCGCAGCTAAGCTTATCTGTGAAGCTGGTCAGGACATGGCGCTGGTTTTGACTGTTGCATCTCTTGTCGAGCCATTCTTAACGTTGGGACATAGAAGTAGTATCTCGCAGGTTAGAGATACATGCTCGAAATTCGCTTTCAGTGACACACGTTTTTGCTTGATGTACTACTTCAATCTTGGTGTGTTTTTTTTTCTTTTGTAAAGGATCCGGTGAAGTTGATTCCGGGTGCTCAGATTAAGATTATGGTGGAGGTATGATGGTAGTATGAATACAAGTTGAATGTTGAGTTTTTTGGAGATTTCAGGGTATGATGTAGATGCTTATTCTTTCCAGGTTCTTCTTGCTAGTCGAAACGACTCTTGATACCGCCCTGTGGGTGATGATTTTTGAAGCTTCTTTTTTTGTGTGTGTGATATTCCACGGTTTAAAAGAAAAAAGTCTCAGGCTATCTCTATTAGCCACTGTGTAGCTAATGGAAAAATCTCACGAATTTTTCTGATCTTTGATTCTTTCTGATCGCTGATTGCTCCGTTGATTCGTTTTTAGATTATTATCTTGAGGGAAGAGAGTGTCTGAAAGCGATATTGAGTGAGAAAAATGAACGGTGGCGATGATGTCATAGCTTCGTCGCCTTTGGACTGGAGATTCTCTCAGGTATTCGGTTTTAAGAGTAGGGTTTTAATCCGTGCGTGTAAGCTTCTTGGATTGCAAGGCGGATTACGTTTTTTTTTTTTTTTTTTATATATTTTGTGTAACGTTTTGGTTTTTATGATCGTAGGTTTCTGTCTCGGCTTCTCCTAGATGTTTAGTGGGTTTTGTCTGATTGTTTAGTTAGTAGTCATAGAGATACACAAGAGGGGTTGGTTAAGTTCTGTTTGCATGTTTATGCTTTGTGAATACATAGTTGAGTTTTACTAGGCGAGGAGAAGTTGGGTGTTGGATTTTGAAGATTCATGAGCTGCAGTTCTGTTTGTATAAGAGCTTTCATTGTAATCACATTATGAAAAGGATCCTTTTTTTTTAATTTTATGATGTAAAATTGAATTGGAATTCCTAAACTGTAGCTGCTGTTTCCTCTCATCAATGTTATTTTAGAGGACATGCAGCTTTTGACATTTGGAGCTTCTGATCTCGAAAAGGTATTTTGTTTCAGTATCACATTGTCTACTTCCTTACGTTGAAGTCTTTTGGCTATGTTGTCTTGAACTTTCTCATAAATCGTTTGTTACTCTTTTTTGTTTTTTTGTAGGGAGGCTCGTCGAACAAGTTTGTCTCTTGGTAGTGAAACCAACACCGATGAGTGAGGATGGTGCACAATCATCAAGCTCCAACTGAGAAGGTAACTTTGTAGATTCATAGGTTATAAATGTTAGTGGTTAGATAGAAGTCAATGTGGTATATTTCAAATTTCTTGTAATGTAATATATTTTAAGTTTTATTAAAAAAATAAATTCTAATTACAGTTAAACAAAATTATTAAAAAAAAAAATTAAGAACCAAAAGTGAGTTTTACCATTGGAGCAAAGAAAACAAAAATATTTTAACATGGTCTCTTACCAAAACTTTAGTAATTAAATAATACTTAAGAGACCAATATGGGTCTCCCCCATTAAACATGCTCTTAACAAGACTTAACTAGAACTCTAACTTAGATAACTATTAAAACACAACTACTTACTTCATCATGTTTGGGCCTCTCCCATTTCCAAATCGTTGGCCCATTATTGATCCATTTTATTATTTGACTTTTCTTGGTCATTGTTGACTTTTGCTTCTCCTTCTTCTACGACATTCTTCTTCGGTTTCTTCCTTCTTTGTTTCTTCTTCAATTACTGATTTGTTCTGCTTGTTGCAGGGTTAATTGAAGACTCACCTCTCAACAGCTCTACCACCGCACGCATGGAGGAGGAGATTAAACTGCCATGCAAATACCTTTAGAAGAAATCAATATAACGTTTAGAGAAGCCATTCAAATGGTATTCAAGACAATTTTTTTTATTGTTCTCCTTCATTCCGTGGTTGTGTATGTTTGTGTTTTCGCTGATGTCAAAACCTCAAAACCTTCAGTTCATTATAAGCTTAATATTGACCATTTGGTTTTGTTTTCCTCATGGAGCAATTGACGGTGAACTTCATTGTTACTTGTTTCAATAGAATTTTCATTGTAAAGTATTTGGTAGTGTATCTCCTTGATGAGTATTTGATAGTATTTTTTATAGTGAAACATCTGGTGCAACTTATTTCATTGCTACTTGATGTTAACCTCATTAGTCATTTAAAGTTTAGCCCCGTAGATTATTACAACAAGAAGATAGATTACTTGAATAAATACTTATTTCATTGGCTTCTTGACGTCGCTCCTCGAGCCCCCCCGATATCTCCAGGATGGCATTGTGGACCTCACACTCAAGGTTTCTTACTTGATAGACCTTCGCACTTCCTCCTGGAACATCCCACGCCTTAGACAGTTAGTCCCCGAAGCAGAGGTTGCCCTTATAGCCGGAACGAAAATTTCTACCTCTTCAGTGGACTCGTGGGCTTGGGGATTCACGAAAACAGGATCGTATAGCTCCCAGAGCGCTTACAAATTGTTGGAAGCTATTCAAAGGATGGATAACCCCCCCCCCCATCGGTCAAGAGGAAAAAAGGCTTTGGCGCTCTCTTTGGAAAACACAGGCGCCTTTGAAACACTTCATGTGGAAAATTCTTGTTGGTGCAATAGCTGTTAAAGATAGGTTACTCTCCAGAGGAATTCACGTTGATCCAAGATGCGGAGTCTGTGGTGGAGACAATGAAACTGTTTGCCATGTGCTATTTCTCTGTCCGACAGCTGCAGAAGTGTGGTCTTCGTCTCCTTTCCCAGCTCCCCGTAATGGTTTCTCTGATATCTCTGTTTTATTGAATCTGCAACACTTGTTCAGATGCAGCAGATCTTCCTCTATTGCAGCTCCAAACCGTCGTTCCTTTCCCTGGATCCTCTGGAACGTGTGGAAAGCAAGGAATAGTCTAGTTTTTGAGCGAATTCGGATGGACCCGCAATCTGTCCTGCAACATGCGCTAACAGAGTCGGCAACTTGGTCTGAGGCAAACTTAATGGATAACGAGGGCTCTCATTTGGAAACCCCTACCCTTAACGGTATAAGTAGATGGAACAAGCCACCTCTTTCGGTTTCCAAATGCAACCTTGCCTCGACATGGTCAGCTCACGACTATACAGCAGGAGCGGCTTGACTTGTCCGTGATCACAATGGAAAAGTGCGGTATCATAGTCGCCGGGCTTTTGCCAATGTATCCTCTCCAATGGAAGCTGAACTTCTCTCGACTCTTTGGGCGGTGGAATCAATGAAAAATCTTCAAGAACACTCTGTACTTTTTGAATCGTCCCACCTTCTTGGCCCTGAAGCGCTGTCTAATCAGCAGTGCTTCCCGCATTTCACGACGATTTTCCAATGCTTCTCAAGATGCCTTAGTGCGATTCCGCAATGGTCCTTTCACCACATCTTGGAATCGGCTAACCTTGCAGCTCAGGAAATTTCCGACAGTGTTACTCGCGACTGACGTTACCAATCTTACATAGCTAGGAACGGTCCGTCCTGGCTCGACAACCTTCTTCAGGTGGAAGCCGCTTGCAGCTCTTAAGTTGTGAAGTTTCTTTCCATTCTCCGCTTGTCTTGACTAATTTTGTTCCCCTTCTGGGTGTGTTTCTTTCTTTTTGTGGTTTGGGTCGCTCATTTTGAGATCTCGACCCCTGTTACCTCTAAACTCTTTCAGTAATAAAATCCAGCGTTAAAAAAAAAAAACACTGTATACATTTGGACTTCCAATTTTTTTATCCGAACTTAATTGTTTTCCCACATGTTTATCACCATATATGTAACTAGATGATACCCCGCACCTTGTGCGGGTAAAATATATGATTTATATTTGATTATTATATAAATTGTTATCATAGTATCATAGTAGTTAAAGTTTTTTTATGGCAAATATGCTATCTATAAATATAATATTCAGTAGAATACATAATCTAATAAACAATAGCAATATATCATCAAACATAATATAAATTTTATTAAAATAAAAATATTTATAATACTATAATTTTGATAAATTTAAAATAATTCTAATATTTTCACAATTTATGAAGTTGCTAATATTTAAATTTCTATAAAAAAAAGTATATAAATATTTTTATATTCAATTTAATAGCGTAGTTCAAATAAAACTTGATTAAATCAATTAAAAACTTTTAAATTTCGGCGTTTATTAAATACTTCATATAAGTAATTCAAAATTCTGAGTAAATTTAATTATTTATAAGCAATATGCATGTCATCCCTTTCATTTTGTAGTCCATGTGGGATAAAAATTTGCATTTATATAATTTTTAAATTCAGATGTCATATAAACCATTAAATCTATTAATTAAATGTTTCTAAATGTTTGAATTTAATGATACCATAAAAGGAGAGAAAAAATCTAATGGAATATCTATATTTCCATATATTAAAAAGTATATTAATTTTTTGTTGACGTGTCTGAATGCAATTATTTCATTGGTTAACTTCCCCTAGAATTACTCAGAGTGAGACACGTGTCTGAATTTTCTCTCTCCGTCTTCTCAATTAATATATAGGGGAATTCACTTAGAACTTGTAAAAAGTTAAAATCTTTTCTCTAAGTTATTTTCAGCTCTATTCAATCAAATATTTACGCTGGATTCATTTTCTCTAAATGCTTAAATACATATTCAACAAAACTTCGTGTCATTTGAAAATCTCATCGGTTCAATATAAAATCGTCTTAATAGATTTGAACTTAATTGTCCCTAAGTTTTGACCAGAAATTCTCTAAATCCGATCACTGTATTTGTTAGAGGTTGTCAATGATTGTTTTTTTTTTAATACTAGTAGTTTATAATTCAACTCCTCCAGATCAAGTTAATAATGAATTTGGGCATCAACGTTTAGTATGTGCACAATATTTTATATCAATTTTCTCTTTTTATAAATTGGAACTTTATTTAAAGTACTATTAGTGTGTCCTCGGTTTGTGATTAAAATAAATAAATAAATTAATTAAAGTTGTGTTTTGTGTATAACTTTGTCGTGTAAACACCGTCGATATGTAAAAAAAAAAAAGTCTGGATCTTTAGTGATGTTCTTAATCCATCGCTTTACCGCTTAAAAGCTTCACTTCTCTGACCAAAAGAATCACCAAGGATTTATTCATTCATACACAACAACTTTTTCTCCATCTTTCTCCTTTTTGAAATTCTTCATCAGGTCTCACCGTTTCATTCGATCGATCATCGTTTCGGTTTACCTTCTTCAGTTTGGATCTCCGATTCGTCTGACGGTGATGCGTTTTGGGGACCCGAGATTGTTTCGATTTTGAGCTGCTTTTGATGTAAAAGAGAATTAAAAAAGGTAATTCGATTGTTTCAAAGTTTGAGTTGCTTAAATTTTTGGTTTTTAAGTTCGTATTGCGACCAATTTTGTCTGATCATATATATATATGTTGTAGAATTCGAGATTTTTTTTCTGTAGTTCGGAAATGGTGGGACCAACTTTGTTTCACCGGAGAAAGCATTCATGGCCGGCTGAGGAATTCATTAGCAGAAGTACTTTGCAATTAGTAAGTCGAAAACTTTTTTTTTGGACACCGCCTGAGAAAAGAATCGTTTCGATTTTGGTAAAGGACTTGACTTTTTTTTTTTTGGATTCGGACATTTTGTAGCTTGATCTCGATAGTGCTGCTCCGCCGCCACACGCATGGAGGAGGAGATTGAACTGTCATGCGAATATCTTAAAAGAATTCACTATAACGTTTAGGGAAGCCATTAAAATGGTATTACGAAGATATTTCCTAGTTGTGTTTTCTTTGATGCCACACATCCCACGAATGTGATTTGTATTTTGTTGGGAATAACAGGTTCGGTTGGGGATACGATTATGGTCTTATGTCAGAGAAGAGGCCTCTCATGGAAGGGTAAACTCACTTAGAACACTAAAATCTCATTGCAGTTGATCTTTTTGTTGTATGAATGTTAAACGTGTTTTATAGAGTTATTGTTCATATATGGTTGGTTGGTGATGTTGTGGTGCAAAGTCTTGGTCTTTAATCGTGGAGATTTGATTTGTGATTGCTGTAGAAAGCACCGATCGATCCTTTCACCAAAGAGAATTGTAAACCATCTGCATCCCAAGGTGTTCCACTCGGAGGAATGGGGTATAAAGCAGATATAGCCTCTGACTTTTTTCTGGTTTTATTGGATATAGTTTCGTAGCTTACGTTTTTGAACAAATGCTGCTGGTGGTAATTGCAGAAGTGGAAGCATATCTAGGGGCTTCAGGGGCGAGTTTAAGCAGTGGCAAATTACTCCTGGGACCTGCGATCCATCACCTATGATGTCTAATCAGTTTTCTGTAAGTTCTTTTCTATGACCTTAGTAGACTTGAAATCCTTGTTTTTTTGAGTACCTGACTCTTTTAGTTCCATTGTTTTACTTCCCATAGTGTAGATTTTTATACTTCAACTGTTTTACTCTTTCTGGATCTTGCAACAGAAAATCTTCTCTTCCAATTGTACCTTTGAAAGCGTTATAATCTCTTACAAGTGCATTACCATCGTTCTTCTCTAAAAGTTGTTCTTAGTTCAATTGCAAATCTTACTCTTGCAAAATTTGTCATGGTTGTATAATAACTCCACGATAGTTGATATTCTTTCAATGCTGGATTTTTAGTACTTGTTTAAATTTACTAATGGTAGTTTGTTTCCACAATGAATGTTTTCTTGTTTGCAAAGCATGTGCCAAGTTTGTCTATAATTCTTATTTAAAATTTTGCTACTTGTGTATCTTATCACGTTTCTTTGGCCCATTCTTTGCAGGTTTTTATTTCTCGAGAGGGTGGGCACAAAAAGTATGCATCAGTTTTGGCTCCGGGCCGGCATGGAAGTTTAGGGTAAGAGTGTTTCATAACTATCTTCTTTTTCAACGATGCAAGTTTTGTTTTTTATTATTTATTCACGTACCTTGGACTGCTTTCATGGTCTCAGAAAATCGCGTGATAAAGGTATTTCTTCATGGGGTTGGAATCTGAGTGGCCAGCATTCTACTTATCATGCGCTATTTCCTCGGGCCTGGACTGTATATGATGGTACCATCCTTCGCGACTGTCTTGTAAAGCTATATTATTTCTCTCTGTATACACTTGTAATTATGCTTTCGTTTGTAGGTGAGCCTGACCCAGAGTTAAAGATTTCATGTCGACAAATATCTCCCTTTATACCAAACAATTACCGAGATAGTAGTCTTCCAGCAGCTGTTTTCGTATATACAGTAAGTAATCTTTTCATCTAGTGCATATTCATATAGAGTTGGTGCTGCCTCTGTAAATAGAAAAGAATCTTAGTTCTTAAAGCATGTGAAATAAGAATGGCTATATATTTGAGCATACACATACCACATGTATGGTTCTGTAGTGATGTTTTTTCCTTAGATTAGTAGTTTATCAAAGCGCCAATATAGATGGATTTTCCCTGGGCTTGTCATTGTCGGCCAGGGTACAAATTTGTGAGAGAACTTAATTGCTAGGATATTCCATTTATCTTAGGACTATTCTCTAAGTACTCTATTTCTGATTGTTTGATGCGGAGCAAGTTGGTTAATGAACCTCTACATATCCGTCTATTTTAATATCCGAAATGTTAGCATATGTAAAGTATCGATCGCCATCAAGCAGAACCTGAGGAAAACCTTATGAGTTACTACTTTTGTTCCAGTTGGTGAACACTGGAAAGGAAAGGGCAAAAGTCAGTCTTCTTTTTACATGGGCGGTGAGTTGGCATCTGCTTCATTTCTGTTATATTATATCCGGAAGAGCAGATGTTTACCAGTTTTGTATTGTGCAGAACTCAATCGGTGGGACTTCGCATATGTCAGGGGGTCATGTGAATGAGCCGTTTGTGTAAGGATAAATATATCACATCTTTTCCACAAGTGATTATGGCTTCAAGTCGATGTGTAATTTTTTGTCAAATTTATTCCTTTCAGAGGCGAAGATGGGGTCTCTGGCGTCCTCTTACATCACAAGTAAGTCACTTTATCTTAATAGCTATATAACTGTTGGTTTGCATATAGCTCGTGGTCCAGGCCAGCTAGGAGGCAGTACCGGACGTGTTACTTGTTAAACGCAACATTCCATTTCTTACATTAGAAGTGTGCAAATATCTGATCTGTTGAACAAAACAAAAGAAACGAATGTACCAACTCATCAGTTTAAAAATTCCCTAGCTAAGGACTCCTTATTACTGAATAGTTAGTACACATTACCTGAAGGAATAACTAGTTGACCCAGAATTTTCCTATTCAGCTTTAGCACCAAAATGTTCCCTAGATAGACTTTTCCCCACGTGTGAAGGCCCAGTCTGCTGCAGTTAGACTATTCATGTACCGGTCTTATCGTGTTGCAATATCTATCCAAGTGTATGCGCGTCTCCTTGATATTTGAACTCTTTTGTAGTGATTCCGAGATACCAATTTGTCCATTACAGTTTGCTCTGTTACGAAACATGTACTTGTGTCGTGCCTGTGTCTGCATGAATGTACAATTTCTTTCCCTTGTGTCTTCTATTGAATGGGTGGATAGCACATTGTCCTGACTCTCTGCATAATGGAATGATCTCCAAATAAATCCTCTTGCGAAAAAATTTACACTGTTTGTCGCTTTTTGAGTGTTTAACATTGTTTCCCGGCTTATCTATTCACACGCTTCATTGATCAAGCTAATCTAGTAGAATATATTTCTTATTACAGTAGAAAGTTGTGTTCTTTTCTCTAAGCGAATAGATTGCTCTTGAATGTGTGATAATTTTTCAGGACAGGCATGGGAAACCCTCCTGTTACATTTGCAATCTCTGCTTGTGAGACTCAGAATGTGAATGTGACTGTTTTACCATGCTTTGAATTATCTGAAGACAGTTCTTTTACAGCGAAGGATATGTGGGATAAAATGGAAAAGGTGAATTTTCTTCAAATCATGGACTTCAACTTTGTTATTAACTCTAAAATTGGTTATTTTATTCTGCATTGTCAGTCATATAAGAGCGTTTGTTTTATACATCTGGAGTAGTTGTTATCAATGAGACTGACATTCAGATATTCTATTTAAAAGGATGGAAAATTTGATCAAGAAAACTTCAATAGTGGGCCGACCACGCCTTCATCAGCTGGAGATACTATTTGTGCAGCAGTCTCAGCTTCTGCATGGGTAGAGGCTCATGGCAAGTGCACTGTTTCTTTTGCTCTTTCATGGTCATCACCAAAAGTGAAATTTTCAAAGGGAAGCACATATGACAGGTAAAGAAAGTACAACATTTGTGGTATCTTCCTAAATTGAGAGATCAAGTTATTTACTTGTCGATTATTATCGCGAACTTATTTTCATAATGTTGTCGTAAAAATGGCTATTTCCTTTCCATTGCATTAATTTTCTGTGTACGATGTAGTTTAATAATTGATGCTTGATCTCCTGTTAAGTTGTAAAGACGCACTCTCAGTCATGTGTCTTATTGGAAACATGTATAGCAAGCTAATATTTAGCCAATATTTCATTGAGGTATGTCAAATACTGGTGAGTGTCTGAGTTCTAATTTCTGTCCTATGCTTTTTTTTTGCAGGAGATACACTAAATTTTATGGAACTTCGCCAAGAGCAGCTCTGGACCTTGTGCATGATGCACTAACACGTATGTATATGTTCGGTTTGGATGTATACTGCTGTTAAATTGAAACTATTCCATGTTACTTATGGTGCTTATGTATTAGTGATTAGATTTGGTTTTCAAATTCAGATTATAAGAGATGGGAGGAAGATATTGAAGCATGGCAAAATCCCATCCTCAGAGATGATAGGCTCCCTGAATGGTAATTGCTTTGGAACCGTTCTTTGACAAGGCATCAATGCTGTGCTGCATATCCATGTAGCCTCTAATAGATTAACTTTTGACACTTAGCTCTCTGATCGTTGTCCCCCGATATGTTTTTGTTACTTGTAGGTACAAGTTCACTCTGTTCAATGAGCTTTACTTTTTAGTAGCCGGTGGTACAGTCTGGATAGGTACACGTCTATATGCCTCAAAGGCAAACTTTGAGTACAAAATTTTGTTTATACGTCTATATGCTTCAAACAAAATCTTCAGTAATGTTGTTTCTTCATTTTGTAACGTTGAAAAATACTATATTACTTTCTAAAGCATTTCTGTTGCAGACTCTGCTTCACTCCATAAGAATGGGAATATTCAGCTTCAGCAATCGGATTTAAGAAACTCAAATAGTAAATCGAATGGCGTTGACAGTAAGGACCAGCAGAACAACAATGATAATTGCGACAGCAATGGAGTAGAAAGCAATGGGGAAGCATCAGTTATTCACAAAAGCAATGGTTTATATGTCGACACATCGCACGTACACGATGACGACGATGTTGGTCGGTTTCTGTATTTGGAAGGTGTGGAGTATGTGATGTGGAACACATATGATGTGCACTTTTACGCATCATATGCGCTCCTCATGCTATTCCCAAAGATCGAACTAAATATCCAGCGGGATTTTGCTAAAGCTGTGTTGTCAGAAGATGGGAGGAAGGTTAAGTTCCTAGCAGAGGGCAACTGGGGAATTCGCAAGGTCAGAGGCGCTGTTCCTCACGATCTAGGGATGCATGATCCTTGGAACGAAATGAATGCCTACAACATACACGACACAAGCAAGTGGAAGGATCTTAACCCAAAGTTTGTGCTTCAGGTGTATAGAGATTTCGCAGCTACAGGGGACTACCAATTTGGAATAGACGTTTGGCCTGCAGTTCGTGCTGCTATGGAGTACATGGAACAGTTTGATAGAGACAATGACGATTTAATAGAGAATGACGGTTTCCCAGATCAGACATACGATACGTGGACCGTTCATGGCGTGAGTGCCTACTGCGGTTGCCTGTGGCTTGCTGCTCTTCAAGCTGCAGCAGCAATGGCTCTCCAAATCGGTGATAAGTTCTTTGCAGAATTGTGTAAGAATAAGTTTTTGAATGCAAAGGCAGCACTGGAAGCGAAACTCTGGAACGGAACGTACCTGAACTATGACAGCGGAGCGAGCAGCAACAGCAAATCTATACAGACTGATCAGCTGGCGGGTCAATGGTATGCCGCATCCTCGGGTCTGCCTCCGATCTTCGAGGAGTCCAAAATCAGAAGCACTTTGCAAAAGATCTTTGATTTCAACGTGATGAAGACGAAAGGAGGAAGAATGGGTGCTGTTAATGGGATGCATCCTGATGGGAAAGTGGATGAGACATGCATGCAGTCGCGTGAGATATGGACAGGTGTCACTTATGCAGCTGCAGCTACTATGATCCTCTCTGGAATGGAAGAACAAGGGTTCACTACCGCTGAGGGAATTTTCACAGCTGGCTGGTCAGAAGAAGGTTTCGGGTAAGTTTATCCAGTCTGTTAAATGTTATTTGGTATCGTACACACGTAGCTAATACGTTTCAAAATGACACTGTTACATACTACACACTGGAAAGAAGTTATAGAAATACATAGAATATGAATCTGAATTTGGTAATAATGAAGTCAAGGATGCGGCTAGAACAAGATATCACAATGAATCAAAACAACTACTTTACTGAGATACATGGATATTGGAAGAATTTATGTGTCGTGTCGTCTTTAAGAATCTATACAGAAGGTCAAAATGTTAGAAAAATGTTAAACGGTGGTGCTATAGTTGGTTTGGATATTGATGGTTTCAATAAGTTGTTGAAAACAATTATGACAACAAATGTGTATTGTGTTAACTGAGTAATACACGAGCACGATGATGATGATTTAGGCGTTGAGTTTGTTTATTGGAGGTTTGATTTAGCTTGACCTGATTTTGAACTTGATACAGATATTGGTTCCAAACACCGGAAGGTTGGACAACGGATGGGCATTACAGGTCATTGATATACATGAGACCTCTAGCAATATGGGGAATGCAATGGGCATTGTCGCTGCCAAAGGCAATTCTTGATGCTCCTAAGATCAACATGATGGACAGGGTTCACATGTCTCCTAGAAGCCGCAGATTCTCTCACAACGTCAAAGTCGTCACACACAAAGCTAAGTGTTTTGGTAATTCTACCTTGAGCTGTTCCTGCTGAAATAACCGGAGTAACTATAAAAAGGACGGTTATTGTAGGAGGAAGTAGCCGACATGGAGGTTTCGGGTTGTAATATAGTTAACAGGTGGGAAACATTTCCATGAAAGATGATGGAAACGTTTCTAGAGTGTTGCGGTACATTTTACTCAGAGAGAAAAGGAGAGTGTTTATGTTTTGCAGGAAGATGTAAGTTTGTAACCTAACTCTTGTTTTCTTTTTTCCTGGTTAATAAGCTGAAAAAGGAACATTTTGTATTCAGTTTCTTCATTGGATTTTACAGACTTTTGTTCTTCGTACATAGATAGAGAAAAGAGAGTGAGGTTACAAACTAATGAATTGTTTTGAAACATGTAAACCCATTTCGGTCCTTTCTTTCAACCTATGTCTCTTATTGTTAATGATCTCAGCAAAATTGTCTAAGCAAGAACTTACTCAAGTGACTGCATCTGCTTGATAACAATTTTTTTTATTCTTGTAACGAATCTTTTCAGTAAATATCGCTGTAAATTTGAGACGGTTGTCAATAAAGTACAAAGAAAAATGGAAGATTCTTCCACAAGATTCTTATTGCGGAGAATATGAGATCAATCAAACACTATTCTAGATCGTTAGATGTTTCTTGACATCACAACATAATTATATTTGTGACCGTTAGATCATGGACACGATAAACATTATTTTATAGGCACACAACTAGTAAACATTATTTTATAGGCGCACAACTAGAAAACGTATGATTGAGTTTGGTTTGGTCATTTTGGTCTCAACCTCTCTGAAAAACATAACACATGTCGGGACCTCAGTGCTGTGAAAACCCGCCGGCTCTTAACCCGGTCTCCGGCTCCGGTCACGTCGAGAAGCTGGGTGGGCTCGATGCTTATGTCGCTGGCTCTCCGGATTCCAAGCTGTGCGTCATCCTCGTTTCTGATATTTTTGGTAAATAATATTTTTTCGTCTTTGCTCTGATTAATTTGTTTTAGTTAGAGACATGATCGAGTACTTAGGGGTTTTTGATTTGGACCCATTTGTTGATTTGATCATTTCATCTCTGTATATTCTTCTTCAGGGTATGAAGCTCCAAACTTGAGGTATTATATAACTTCTCCCCTCGTCATCGATTCGACTATTGAAGATGGAAATTTTGTTTTTGTTGCTTCATAGGAGTTGCATAATTTTTTGCGAAAACAAAATCTCAGTTTGAATATCTTTTTGCAATAGTTTGTTCCAGTCTCGTTAGATTTTGCATGTGTGTTTGTAAATAGTTTGGTTGGTTTTGCACCAAGGTGAAGAAGTCTTTTAAGGTTGTCGGATGGAGTTTTTGTCTTATATTATCTCATTTGAAAAGATTGATTTTTCTTTTTTGGCTTTGAGTCACTGTTTAAATGCGTCACTTTGTTTTTCCGAGATTATATTTGATAGCTAGAAATGAATATTTATGGTGTGAAAGAACATTCTTAATGTAATGTTGAAGGGCGCTTGCGGACAAGGTTGCAGCTTCTGGATTCTATGTTGTGGTTCCTGACTACTTCTATGGAGAGCCTTATAATCCCTCTGATAAAGAGAGACCCCTCACTGTCTGGCTCAAAGACCATGGCGCTGTTCGTTTCCTTATCCTTAAATTCAGTTTTCTCTCTACATTCTCAACATATTTTCTTTTTGGGTTTTGTTCTACCATAACATCGTTGTTCACAAGTTCGACTAGGTGTTATGTCTTCTTGTTAAATTGATAGATTCTATTCTAAATCAGTTCATCTTCTCTATTCCCAGGATAAGGGCTTTGAAGACACGAAGCCAGTACTTGAAGCCTTAAAGAACAAAGGCATAACTGCCATTGGAGCTGCTGGGATGTGTTGGGGTGGTGAGTCTATTTATCTTTGCTATACTCTCTTTATATTGAAAAATTTGTGACACTCTCTTTCACTTACTAACATCTGGAATTGTCTTAACGTATATTTCTTATCTCTCTTGTGTTCATGATCTTCAGCAAAAGCGGTGGTGGAATTGTCTAAACAAGAGCTTATTCAAGCAGCTGTTTTGCTTCATCCTTCTTTTGTCACGGTCGATGATATCAAGGGTCAGTGACTTTGGTACTTCCATCTTGATTCCTCATATTAAGTCTTATGCCTCGCTTAATGCTTTTGAAACATTAAGTCAAGAATATTAATTCACATTTACAAAACATCGAAACACTGTGATTAGTCTGGTTGTTTTGGTTTCACTGTTTCTTGCAGAGGGGAAGGTTCCAATTGCTATACTAGGAGCTGAGATTGATCAGTTGTCCCCACCAGCACTCTTGAAGCAATTTGAGGAGATTCTTGCTTCCAAACCAGAGGTAAAAGCTCTGCTTCTTCTGTAACTTCACAAGTTCTTGGAAACTATATAAAGAACACTAATCAACTTTAAATTGGAATGTGTGTGTAGGTGAATAGTTATGTGAAGATACACCCGAAAGTGGTACATGGATGGACGGTTAGGTACGACATCAATGACCCAGAGGCTGTTAAAGCTGCGGAAGAAGCTCACAAGGAGATGCTTGATTGGTTTGTGACTTACCTCAAATGATCAAGACCCATTCTCTATTTTCATTGAATATGAAAAATAAGTGGAAACTCTTGGGCTGTTGTGTCTCTCTACTCTCTCTTGTCTATGTGGTCTGTGATGCCTTTTGTTTATCATTGTTATATGACTGCAAAACTTTACCTTTTCTTTTCATCCTTATTTTGATAAAAAAATTAAAAATCCAAATGTGATTCTCATATTTCATAATATAAGTTGTTTTAGGCTTTTAGCTAAAAGCACAAAAATTAAGAAAATTACTTTTCTACAAAAAAATCATTTAATTTATAAGATAAATATTCTAATGTTGGGGTACATTTTACTTCGAGAGAGAAAGAGAGTGTTTATGTTTTGCTATGTTTTGCACGAAGATGGTACCTAACTCTTGTTTTTTTTTTTTTCATGGTTAATAAGCTGAGAATAGAACATTCTGTATTTAGTTACTCCATCAGATTTAGGCTTGCGCATTTTACTCGGATCCAAAAACCCGATCCGGGAACGATCCGAAAATATCTGTTCGAGTTGGGTTTGGATCTTTAGTTTGTACCTTATCGGGTCTTTAACTCATGTATCCACAGTTTTTGGCTTGGTTCCGGGTCTTACCCGAGACTTGTTCGGGTACCAAAAATCCAAAAATTATAAGTGTACATAGTGGGATTTGAACCCTAGTCCATTTTATAGTAGAGAGCTATTCTAGTCCTAAGAGCATGTTCAATGGGAGAGACCTAACATGGTCTCTTAAGTAATATTTAACTACTAAATTTTTGATAAGAGACTTGGTTAAAATATTTTTGTTTTCTTTGCTCCAATGGTAAAACACCATTAGGGTTCTTAAAAAAAAATTAATAATTTTGTTTATGAAGCTTACATTGTCATGATCCATATGCGTATGAAGCTTAATCTCTTTCAAAGTTCTCCTTCAAAATCATGTAATGAACTATCAACCAATTACATTGTCATGAACCATTTTTTCATAAGAGAATAACTAGTAATGCAACACTAGTAACTGCAGTTAACGCACCTTACTAAAATATCTCTGAAGCAAAAACTCCTTTACCACTCCACACATTCCGTAGAAATGGAACAAGTTTGAGATAACTCTGTTGTACAACCACTCAGACCAAAAATTGCAGCCACTCCCATACACATCACAGCACCAAGGCTGAACAAAAAGCTTATACGTCATTAGTTAAATGTCTTTTTTCATGCCTGCAACTTCAATAAGCCATATATAAGGAATGTCTTTTTTCATGTCTGCAACTACAATAAGCCATATATAAGGAATGTCTTTTTTTCATGTCTGCAACTTCGATAAGCCATATATAAGGGATTCATTCAATCATTACCGAAAAAGTTGAGCACTTCAAGGATCTGCTTCGCCAAATCTTCCGCAGAAGGGACTGAATCAATAATAACATACCATGATGGTTCCAGCAGCAGATGCAGCTCTAGCCGTGGCATATTCCCCTGTATTACTTTCCATTAGAACAATCTTTGGTGTTTGTCTCTAGCGATGATACTAAAGCTTCACTATCTACGATGTACAGCAAACTCAGCCACAAACCATAACACACACACCCACATACACAATGTTCTCTCGTTATAATCATTTACTACTAAACTTTTACTGATAACTCCATTCTTCTCCAACATTTCGATCACATCAAGTTTTACACACCTGGACTAATGAAACAAAAGGTACAACTTGTATGCTACTTACAAGTGCAATTTAACTACACATAATATGCAGTTTTGTGATCAGGTGGGTCAATTCTCTTCCAATCTCTTCTATGTAGCAACGAACTCTATCACCTTGTGTTTGAAATATACAGAAAACTTATAATAATGAACTGATAATTAGATAAAAGTTCGACCAATGCTCGATTCATACCGGTAATTTCCACTGAAAAATTGTAGAGAAAACGACAGCTTCGGTTCCTTTTGATGTCACTGGTGGCAACACCGTCGGTGGAGGGAAACACGGATGGGGCGATTCGTGCAGCCGAGTCCCTGCAGAACCATGAATCCGTGTCGTGATAGGAAGAAGAAAAGAATTGGTAAGTGATCTCGAAGTTGAAGAGATCGTGAGCGAGAGCTGAAACATCGACGGCGGCGGAGGACCGAGGGATTCATAGTTCGTCGTGGGTTTGCAGCATTTTCCGCAGATAAATCTAATAGTGTTGCCCATCTTTAATCCAATTTCAGGAAATCCAAAAAAGCTTCGATATTTCTAAAGAACAAAAGATGAAATCATACAGAAGGAAGGACGAGGAGCAATCTCTTTTAAGAAATTGTACTCTTAAAGTTCAGTGAGGGAATGCAAAAGACCAAAGCTTTCATGCTTTAGGGATTGATTTTCCTCCTCAAAAGCTTCCATTCAAAAGATCAAATTGGTTGATCGCATCAGAGAGGAGAAGCGTACAGAGAGAGAAAAGAAAACGTTGACACGTGGTCTGTAGGAGACGTCTCTTTTTTTTTTTTGGTAGAGCACAGGGAGAAAAAACTTTTCCCCCTATGGTTTATTTAGATAAAAAAAACACGAACTTAAACGCGGATTTGTCTAGGGTACGCAGACCCTCGAACATCATCCTCAATGTACGACTGAACAAAAACTGGGGCTGAAACAAAATAATAAAAACCTAAAGGCAACATAAAAGCATGGTTTGCTAACACGTCAGCAAGACGGTTAGCTTCTCTGTAGATATGTGTGATACGGACTATCCAGTCCCGCGATAAAAAGCCGTGGCACAACCGTACCAGGAAAGACAGGGGGTGAGACTCACTAATCCCTGCTGTTAAAAACTCAACCACCATTTTCGAATCAATTTCCAACTCCACTCTTGTAGCACTTCGTCCCCAAGCAAGACAAAGACCATAATAAGCTCCCCAGAGCTCCGCAATAGGAGCCGAGCAGATACCGATGTTTAGAGAAAAACCTTCAAACCAATTCCCTAAGTGATCTCTCAGAACCCCCCTGCTGCGGCGAGTCCCGGATTACCCTTAGACGCACCATCCGTATTGATCTTAAGCCAACCCTCCGACGGTGGCTTCCATGCTATCATAAGGTCAATGGAGTTATGTGATGGACCATTTTCCCTGACCATAACATTTTCTCTTATTTCTCTTATTTAAGGGACGTTTCTTCACTTATTCCTTATTTATGATTTATTTTAATTCATGTTTATCCCAAAAGACGCTATCTAGAAACCGCGATAATCATGCTCTAAGCAACTGATGCTTTTTGTAATACTTGTTTCATTCTAAATTTTTTTACTAAAACAAATTTTCTGGTTTTTATTTCGGATTGATAAATATTATTTTGAAATTTCGAGTATTGCTAACGTGTTGTGAACTAAATGTTCTGTATGTATTATTATGAGGACCAAAGGTCTCTTTATATAGTGGTTACACCAGGTAGAGAAAAGGTAATTATCCTTTTACTACTCATAACAAGAAAAGGAAATATTCCATAAACCTATTCCTTGTCTATAAAGGAAAACATCTAATTATACTAAGGACCGGTTATGTTAATAACCTCTATATGGATCGGTCTATATTGAGTCCATTAACCAAACGGTTCATAACACTCCCCCTTGGACGAAATGACCGAATCCCGATGCAACCAAGGATCTTTGTAATACGCTTGGGGATGCTGCCTCATTAAAACCTCACTAAAGAAAAACCCAGTGGGACAAAACCTTAGTGAGGAAAGAGTACAGCACGTATTACTCCCCCTGATTTAGACATCACTAAAGTCCCTTAGTCGGCGCATGCCGATCTGATACACCAGCTTCTTGAGCGTGGAAGTTGGGAGCGACTTTGTGAACAAGTCAGCTGAGTTGTCGCTTGAACGGACTTGAAGCACTTGTATTTCTCCAGCCTTCTGGAGATCGTGAGTGAAAAAGAATTTTGGCAGAATGTGCTTCGTCCGGTCTCCCTTGATGTATCCATCCTTCAGTTGAGCTATGCACGCAGCATTGTCCTCATGAAGTACGGTCGGTTCGTCCTTTCCATCTGTCATCCCACAATCTCGTCTTATGTGCTGAGTCATCGATCTCAACCAAACACATTCACGGCTGGCTTCATGAATCGCCAAAATCTCTGCGTGATTTGATGATGTGGCCGTGAGTGTCTGCTTCATGGATCGCCATGAAATTGCGGTTCCTCCGTGAGTGAACACATATCCTGTCTGAGATCGTCCATTGTGTGGATCCGATAGATAACCTGCATCAGCAAAACCAACTAAACCTTTGTCGTTATGGTTAGTGTAAAATAAACCCATATCTTTCGTTCCTTGAAGGTAACGAAGTAAATGTTTAATCCCGTTCCAGTGCCTTTGGGTTGGACAAGAACTAAATCTTGATAGGAGGTTCACGGCAAAACAAATATCTGGTCTAGTGTGACTAGCCAAGTATAGTAACGCTCCTATGGCACTTAGATATGGCGTTTCGGGACCAAGGACTTCTTCATCCTTTCTTATTGGACCAAACGGATCTGTGTCCGGGCTTATGCTCCTTACGACCATTGGGCTACTCAATGGGTGACCTGTGTCCATATTAAATCTCTTGAGTACTTTTTCAGTATACGCCATTTGATGCACAAGGATTCTGTCTTTGACGTACTCAAGATGTATTCCCAAACAGAACTTAGTCTTTCCTAAGTCTTTCATTTTAAATTCGGCCTTTAACAAATCAACTGTTTGGGTGATTTCTACAGAGGTGCCGAGGATGTTCAAATCATCCACGTAAACTGCTATAATCACAAATCCACCGTTTGCAAACTTCCTTATAAAGATACACGGACTGATGGATCATTCTTATAACCGGATTTCATTAGGTAATCGCTTAAACGATTGTACCACATGCGCCCACTTTGTTTCAGTCCGTATAGGGATTTGGTTAGCCTAATGCAGTGTTCTTCTCGAGAACTTTTCTTATCTTTGAGCTCAATACCCTCTGGCAATCTCATATAGATTTCATTATCCAGTGGACCATATAAGTATGCGGTGACAACATCCATTAACCGCAGATCTAACTTTTCTCTTATGGCCAAACTTATAAGGAATCGGAATGTCGTTGCATCCACCACAGGGGAGTATGTCTCCTCATAATCGATTCCAGGTCTTTGAGAGAATCCTTGTGCCACAAGCCGTGCTTTGTGTCGAACAATCTCTCCTTGTTCGTTTCTCTTTCTTACAAAGACCCATTTATGTCCAACTGGTATTATATCACGAGGTGTCCGAATAATGGGACCAAAAACCTCTCTCTTCTTTAAAGAGTTTAACTCCACGTTTATGGCTTCTTTCCATTTAGCCCAATCAGATCGTTGAGTGCACTCATCTATTGACGTGGGTTCTAGATCCTCATTCATAATCTCAAGTGCTACGTTGCATGCAAATATATCATCGACGTCGATATCTTTTCTGTTCCATTGGATTCCGGACATAACATAATTTATTGAGATCTCATTGTTATCTGGAACTTCAGGACCATGAGGCTCGGCGTCCCGAGCATCATTTGGCGGCTCCTTAGGCTCATAAGTGTCCGGTCCATTAGTTATCTCCTCGGCCTGAATATCAGCACCTTTTCTTAATTTCCGAGGAGTCTTATCTTTGGAACCAATTGGTCTTCCACGCTTTACTCGCGGTTTAGACTCTGTAGCCACTTGCGGTCCACTTTGGACATCAATGCGTATTGGTGCGTTCACGGCTGGAACATACGACTTAGTAACTCTCTGCGGGTCAGCAAAGGAATCTGGCAATTGTATAGCTAGCTTTTGCATATGTATAATCTTTTGAACTTCCAAGTCACTTTCTTGGGTTCGAGGATCTTGCCAATTTATGGATGTTTGATTCCATGAGAGTTCTTTTGTCAGCCGGTTTTCACTACCTACAGTTGGATAAACGGACTCATCGAAATGACAATCCGCGTATCTGGCCTTAAATAAATCACCGGTAGTTGGCTCAAGATACTTTATGATCGTGGGTGAATCATATCCAACGTATATCCCCATCCTCCTTTGAGGTCCCATCTTAGTTCTCTGTGGTGGAGCAATAGGCACATAGACTGAACATCCAAATGTCTTAAGATGGGATATGTTTGGCTCTTGACCGTTAGTAATTGCATTGGGGAAAACCTGTGGTCACTAGATGGCCTGATACGGATTAGGTCTGCAGCGTGTAAGACAGCGTGTCCCCAGGCTGAAACTGGAAGCTTTGACCTCATGAGTAATGGTCTAGCAATCAGCTGGATTCGTTTGATGAGAGACTCGGCTAAGCCGTTCTGTGTATGTACATGTGCCACGGAGTGCTCAACACTTACCCCCATGGACATACAGTAGTCATCAAACGCTCTGGACGTAAACTCTCCCGCGTTGTCCATACGGATGGACTTTAACGGAAAGTCTGGAAAGTGCGCTCTTAGGCGGATTATCTGGGCAAGGAGTCTTGCAAATGCCATATTCCGTGATGACAATAAGCATACATGTGACCATCGTGTAGATGCGTCAATGAGGACCATAAAATATCGGAATGTCCCACAAGGTGGGTGGATTGGTCCGCATATGTCTCCTTGAATCCTTTCCAGAAAGTTTATCGTTTCCTTAGTCACCTTTACTGGTGATGGTCTTACAATCAGTTTTCCTTGCGAACACGAGGCACAAGTGAGACTCATAGGGATCACTTTCCTTTCTTTCAAGGCGTGGCCATTCGTGTTGAGGATCAATTTCCGCATCATTCCCGACCCGGGATGTCCCAGACGGTCGTGCCATAGAGTGAACATATCCGTAAGGGCTTTGTTTACGGTGGCATTGGCCTCTATCATACTGAACTTAGTACAGTACACGCCCGTAGCTATAGCAGGTATGGTCTCGTGGACCTTCTTATGGCCGTTGGCGATTTTTGTTATTTGGAGAAATTCTTTCTTCCCTTCGCCCATTGTTTCCACATGATAACCATTCAAACGAATGTCTTTAAAGCTCAATAAGTTACGATTTGAGTCTGGGGAAAACAATGCATCTGGAATTTCGAGATGTGTGCCTTTAGGCATTAGAACGGCGGCCTGGCCGTGGCCTTTTATAAGACTGGCCTGTCCTGCTATAGTCTCTACGATTGCCTTTCTTAGTTTAAGGTCTATGAAGTATCTTTCATCTTTCAAGATCGTATGACTTGACCCACTATCCACAAGGAATACGTCCATACTTCATAAAACAAGAATCATGTCTTAAAGCCTTAAATATTTTATTAAATCATAGATAGAAATCCAAAGACATGAATCCAAAGCAAATCAAAACAAGAAAGCAACATGAAAGTATAAAATCGGAAACTAAATTATTTTTCTAGTCAACGTATGAACTGCCCTCACAGTCTGAGCATTCTTCCTCATTGCACGTTTGAGGTTCTGTCATCTCTTTACGCCTCTTTATGAAGTCATCAGCTTTACTGATAATTTCTTTTGTCCTTTGTGGACCAAGGAGGTAATATAGTAGATCGTTATAGTTGGTGAAAGTTTCGGCCTTTCGTGATAACACTATCTGTCTCGGATGGAATGTAGATATAGTCTTATTTAAAAGATCTCTGTGTGTTATCACTTCGCCACATAGCATAAAGCCATGTACGATTCTCAGTAGAGTACAATTGTACTCATCCACGGATTCATAGTCCTGGAAGCTGAGTCTACTCCATCCATCCATGGAGGTCAGCCATAATTTCATTGAGAATCTTTCACCAAGCTTTGTCCAGAGGTCAACTGGATCTTTAGTATCTTCATACTGATCTCTTAGATCCTCAGTGAGATGACGGCGCATAATGTTTATGGCTCTTTGCTTTTGGCTTTCAAGTTCATTATTATCTTTGTAGATGCATCTTCCGAGTCCTCTGTCTTGTAGAGCAAGTCTCGTGCTCAATGACCATTCCATAAATTCGTCTCCTGAGAGATCTAGGACCGGGTATTCAAAGTTGTTAACTTTGGCCATTCTTTCATATGCATCAAAGTTGACGTCAGCCATCTGAAAACGTTTTAACGATTTTCAGTTAGGGGCTTTTAATAAATCCGGACCTTAGTGGTAATGGCCGGTTTATATATATATGCATATAGCATGTCCGATTTTAATACTTCATGGTTTCAATCAATTATGCAAATCAATTAATTAAATCATGCAACCGATTTTCTATTATGCTATTAGCAATATTAATCAATTTCCCTTTTTGCAAAATTAATCATAAGGCAATTCATTAAAGGGATAAACCAATAAAGGAAATTAAACAAAAGGGGAAAAGGATATACTTAACACTTTCCTTTTTACTAAAAGGAAGGGATTAAGGTTTTCCTATTTGGATTAGGATTAGGTTTAGGATCGATTTCAACCTAGCTTTTTCTCTAGGGTTTCACGATTTCAACTATGGCCAAAACAAGCATGCACAAATCGATTCTAACAACCTAACTCATACAATCCGATTTCAATCAATGATACATGATTTCTATGCTAGTCCAAATTCGATTTAAGTGATTGATGCAAGCAAGTTCTCATGCGATTTTAAACAGGTAAATAAGCAAGCTAATGAACTAATTTAAACATGCAATCAAGATCACAAATCGATTCAGCAAACGAGCAAGGCAATATTCAAACAATCCGATTTTAGGGTTTCATAAGCTTAAGTCCGATTTCAAGGTGGGTTTGAATATAAGATCAAACAAGTTCATGGGAGCAACCGAACAGTTCAAGTTCATTAATGTCCAATTCGGTTTTGCTTTGTTCTTAGTTTAGGGTTTTACCTTTTTCTTTCTTTTAGATTTGAATTGGAATGAACCGGGAGCTAATGACCTCGGAAAACACAAGCTGAAATCGGATCTCCTTGGTTTATTTGGTGGGTCGTCGTGCACTGTATGCGTGCGTGAGAGCGCGTCCGATGTCGGATCGACAAGCGGTTTTCACCGGTAGATTCGTCTCGTCGAGGGCTTCGATTTGATATCTAGATCGCCTTCTGGTTCCTCACGGTTTGAAAGATATGACTCTTTAAAGTTTCGGCGGCTACTCAGGGTCTCTAGGGTTTTAGGGTTTAGGAGCTTTCGTGCTGATAACGTGTTGTGAACTGAATGTTCTGTGTGTATTATTATGAGGACCAAATGTCTCTTTATATAGTGGTTACACCAGGTAGAGAAAAGGTAATTATCCTTTTACTACTCATAACAAGAAAATGAAATATTCCATAAACCTATTCCTTGTCTATAAATGAAAACATCTAATTATACTAAGGACCGGTTATGTTAATAACCTCTATATGGATCGGTCTATATTGAGTCCATTAACCAAACGGTTCATAACATAACGTTTGTTTTAGTTAAGTGTCGGTTTTTTAAATTTTGGATATATTTTTGGATTTTTGGGTAAAAAATATCTATATAGCTTTGGAACCGACAGAGACCCGAAATATTTTGGGTAAAAAAGAACTGAAATATCTGAAAACTTGAGATCCGAACCAAAATTTTATTGGGTAAAAGTTTTAGGTATTTTATGGGTATGCAGATTTTAGACCCGAACCAACCCAAACCCAAACCGAAATTTTATGAATATCCATTGGATATAAAAATTCTCTATCCGAAAAACCCGAATTCCATTGGACCCAACTCCAATCCAAGCCGATCCGAAGATCCGAATGCCAAGGACTAATCGGATTTTACAGACTTTTCTTCTTCGTACATAGATAGAGAAAAGAGAGTGAGCGAGAGGTTACAAACTAATGAATTGTTTTGAAACATGTAAACCCATTTAGGTTCTTTCCCTCAAGCATGTCTCTTGTTGTTAATGATCTCAGCAAAAGTGTCTGTATCTGCAGTAAATATCGCTGTAAATTTGAGACGGTTATCAATAAAGTACAAAGAAAAATGGAAGAAGCTCTTCTTCCACAAGATTCTTATCGCAGAGAATATGAGATCAATCAAACACTATTCTAGATCGTTAGATGTTTATTGACATCACAACGTAATTCTGTTTGTGACCGTTAGATCATGGACATTATTAGGCACACAACTAGAAAACGTCTGAATGAGTTGAGTTTGGTTTGGTCATTTTGGTCTCAAACCTATCTAAAAAACATAACACATGTCGGGACCTCAGTGCTGCGCAAACCCGCCGGCTCTTAACCCGGTCTCCGGGTCCGGTCATGTCGAGAAGCTGGGTGGGCTCGATGCTTACGTCTCTGGCTCTCCGGATTCCAAGTTGTGCGTCATCCTCGTTTCTGATATTTATGGTAAATAATACTTTTTTCGTCTTTGCTCTGATTAATTTGTAGTCGTTTGTTTTAGTTAGAGACATGGTTTTGATTTGGACCCATTTGCTGATTTGATCATTTCATCTCTGTATTTTCTTCTTTTCAGGATATGAAGCTCCAACCTTGAGGTATTATATAACTTCTCCCCTCGTCATCGATTCGACTATTGAAGATGGAAATTTTGTTTTTGTTGCTTCATGGAGTTACATAATTTTCTTTTTTAAAAAAGGAAAAAAAAAAAAAAAATCTCAGTTTGAATATTTTGTTGCAATAGTTTGTTCCAGTCTCGTTAGATTTTGCATGTGTTTGTAAATAGTTTGATTGGTTTTGCAGAAGGTGAACAAGTCTTTTAAGGTTGTCAGATTGGATTTTTTTTCTTATATGATACCATTTGATAAGCTTTTGTTTTGTTTTTGCTTTGAGTCACTGTTTAACTGCGTTTTCTTATAGCCATTTTGTTTTCCGAGGAGATTATATTTGATAGCTAGAAATAATGAAAATATTTATGGAGTGAAAGAAAATTCTTAATGTAATGTTGAAGGGAGCTTGCGGACAAAGTTGCAGCTTCTGGATTCTATGTTGTGGTTCCTGACTACTTCTATGGAGATCCTTATAATCCCTCTGATAAAGAGAGACCCCTCACTGTCTGGCTCAAAGAGCATGGCGCTGTTCGTTTCCTTATCCTTAAAATTCAGTTTTCTCTCTACATCCTCAACATTTATTCTTTTTGGGTTTTTGTTCTACCATAACATCGTTGTTCACAAGTTCGACTAGGTGTTATGTCTTCTTGTTATATTGTTTTTGATAGATTCTATTCTAAATCAGTCCATCTTCTCTATTCCCAGGATAAGGGCTTTGAAGACACGAAGCCAGTACTTGAAGCCTTAAAGAACAAAGGCATAACTGCCATTGGAGCTGCTGGGATGTGTTGGGGTGGTGAGTTAATTGTCTTTGATATGTAGTGAACATTTGTAACATTCTCTTCTACTACTAACATCTGGAAATGCCTAACGCATATATCCTATCTCTCTTGTGTTGTGTTATGATCTCCAGGAAAAGTGGCGGTGGAGTTGTCTAAACAAGAGCTCGTTCAAGCAGCTGTTTTGCTTCATCCTGTTTATGTCACAGTCGATGATATCAAGGGTAAGTGATTTCGGTACTTTGGTAACACAGAAACTTAATGCTTTTGAAACATGAGGTCAAGAATGTTAATTAATTCACATTTACAAAACATAGAAACAAACTGTGAACGGTCTGGTTGCTTTGGTTTCACTGTTGCTTGCAGGTGTGAAGGTTCCAATTGCTATACTAGGAGCTGAGATTGATGAGTTTTCTCCACCAGCTCTCTTGAAGCAATTTGAGGAGATTCTTGCTTCCAAACCAGAGGTTTGCTCTACTTCTTCTGTAATTCAACAAGTTCTTGAAAACTATATATATAAAACTAATCGAATTTATATTGGAATATGTGTAGGTGAATAGTTATGTGAAGGTATACCCGAATGTCGTACACGGATTTACGACTAGGTACGACATCAATGACCCGGAGGCTGTTAAAGCTGCGGAAGAAGCTCAGCAAGAGATGATTGATTGGTTTGTGACTTACGTCAAATGATTTAAGAAAGGCTCTATCAAGTGATATAATTCTATTTCTCTATGTTCATTGAATGAGAAAAATAAGTGTCTAACTCTTGGGTTGTGTCTCTCTACTCTTGTTTTCAATGTTTGTGAGTTTGGTCTGTGACGGCTTTTGTTTATCATCTTTTTATGAATGATTGCAAAACTTTACCTTTTCTCATCATCTTTATTTCGATGCAAAAAACGTTTAAATCCAAAAATATATTTTATTTGTTTGAAGTCACTGTGTTTCTCATATCTCCAACTTAAGTCGGTTCCTCTTTTTTTTTCCGTGTTTAGCTCTTTTCGCACTTTATAAATTTTATAAGAAAATAGTTCGTAAATTATTTAAAAATATTATTTGAGAATTATAACTCAATTCATAGCCCGTATATTTTAAAGAAGAAAAAAAAGGAAACATTAAAAAAAAAATCTCCGAATATGCCCATATATTTATTTTGTTGACAGAAAAAATGCAAAAAATACAAATTTTGACCAAATAAAACTACTTCGTAAATGTATTAAATCTCTAATTTATAGTGATTTTTTTTTTAATCGCATAGAATGAGACATGTCAATAAACCGTTTCTTTTTTGCCAAATTTTGAAAATATAGGATCATTTTGATATTTTTCCAAATCTATTTTCAAGGAAAAAAAGGAAATATCGTTCTCTCTCTCTCTCCACGCCTCTCTATATATAATAACAAAACATTCTCATTCTTCGTCTCGGCTGCTGAAAAAAAAAAAAAATTAGGGATTATTTTTTCCTAAAAATCCAACAGATCGATGGCAAAGAGACTATACACGATGCTTGAATGTCAATCCTTGCTTGAGAATCTATCTCCGTTCGTCGATACCAAACGCCCAAAACGCTTCTCCGACGCAGCGACCGAGAGCACAACAAGAAGTTTATCATCGCACGCTATCATCGGATTCCCGAAACTCTCCGAAGAGCCAAACATCGACTCGGATCGAACCGTTCTGTGCAGGCTCTGCGTTCGATTGCCCGACGGGAGAAGAGTTCAGAGAAGTTTCCTCAAATCGGAGTCGGTCCAGCTGCTCTGGTCGTTCTGCTACTCCCAGATCGATCAATCGGAGAGGACGAAGCCTTTCAAGCTGATTCAAGCGATTCCCGGAGATTACAAGACTCTTTATTACGGATCTGACACTACTTTTGAACAGTCTGGGCTCGCGAACTCTTTGGTCTCTGTGACTTGGGTCTGAAGGTGGTCTTTGATTTCCCTTTTTTTTTTTAATCTGTAAATATTATTAATCAAAACGTTTGTAACGATTCTACTGTTTTTATTATCGATTTGTAGTTTCTAGTAAATTAGTTTGTTGACATCGCAAGTTTTTTTTTTTTTTTTTTTTTGAACATCTGACATCGCAAGTTCATGGAAAAAAATTATATATATATATATCTCCTCGGATTTCTCAATTGTTCAACAGTAGGTGATGATCAAATCGCCTTCACATGAGACACTGTTTCGAAGTCAATCTCGTGAAAGATGTGAGGTTACTATTTGAATTTAATCAGCCGCAAAACTTTTGAGGTGGAAATCAGAAAAAAAAAAAAAAAAATCCTGGGTTGCTTGGCAAAAACTCTGTAAAGCTAAGAGTTTGGGTGGGCTTGGCTTCAAGGATATTCAAAAATTCAACCAATCATTGCTGGTAAAGCAAGCATGGCGTGTCTTCTTTCCGAATCACGCACGGGTACTTTCCGAATGGTGCCTTGTTAGATTGTTGCATTAGATCCCGTCCTTCTTACGCCTAAAGCAAGGACTCATAACTCCTATTGGCAATGGAGATAGCACCCGTGTTTGGATTGACAGTTGCTGGATTCTATCAGTATAACCCCTTCTCGGTTGTGGACCTTACTCTTTCAGTATCTGACTTGTTAGATTCGTCAGGGCGTTGGGATGAAAACAGAATTCGTCAAGTTATTGATAGTGCAGACGTTCCGCTGGTACTAGGTACTCAGGTCTCCTTTGATCGTCAGGATTCCCTCAGATGGTGTCTCACGAAGGATGCTAACTATAGCTCTAAATCCGGATACCAGTTTTTGGAAATGTTGCAGGAATTTCAGCCACCTTCTGTAAAACCCCCTTGCTCCGCTAGAACAGAAAATGTGGAATGATTTCTGGAAATAAAAAAACAATGCCTGAGCTGAAGCATTTTATGTGGCGTGCACTATCAGGCGCTTTGGCTGTCAGGGAACGCCTCTCTTCCCCAGGTATCCCAATCAATAGCCTGTGTCAAGCTTGTGGTTTGGAAGCGGAGACAGTTTGCCACGCTCTCTTTGTCTGCCCATATGCACAGTAAGTGTGGTCTGATTCCTCGTTTCCGGTACCGCCCACTGGTTTTTCCTCCAACTCTACCTTGCTCAATTTCTGCCATTATTTACTCTCCTGTAGCAAGAATTCCAGCTTAACAAAGTCGCTCAGACTATCGTTTCATTGGATTCTCTGGAGTATTTCGAACGCGCGAAATAATCTTGTTTTCAAGGACTCTCGGTTCTCTCCACGGGTTTCGGCTTCTCAACCTCTCTCGGAAGCGCAAATTTGGTTACAACTTCACTCTGTTTGCTTCGATGAGCCCCCTTTTGACTTATCCTTGCGGGTCCCTGTGGTTAGGTGGATTAAGCCCCTCCCCTCCCCCCCCCCCAGAATGTTCTAAAATGTAATATTGGAAGGAGGAGTTGATATATCAATGGCTGAAACCGGGTTTGTTCACGGGGGCTTTGTGGATCGTACGTAATCATGTTGGCGCACCTCTATTTCATAGCCACAGAGCATACTATGGTCATCAATCCATTTACGAAGCAGAACTTTGGTGTTTCCTCTGGGCAGTGGAATCTCTGCGTGATATCCGGCTTCGTAGGATTGTCTTTGAATCGTCTTGTGTTCATGCCCAAGAAGTGCTCACCCACCCTTGGTTATTCCCGCAGTTCCAAAATCTGGTTGGAAGAGTTATCGCGGTCCATGGAACCTTTGACAGTTAAGAGTCTCTCCAATGTTCTTGAGTCCATAAATGAAGTAGCGTCCTGTATCTTGTCTAGTGTCACTCGTGATGGCCGTGGTCAGTCGTATGTGGCCTGTAATGGTCCCTCTTGGTTGCAGCATCTCATTCAAGCCGAAGCTACTATGGATTAAACTCACGCGTGTGTCATCCCCCTCATGGCCTTTATCGGTAATTACCTCGATTGGTCTCTGTTATGTCCTCCCTTAACCTTTCTGGTTGGGTGCTGTTGTCCGGTACCTATTGGTATCCTCCCATGTTTCTTTCTGTTTTGGCTTTGGTGTTTCTCTGTACGGGTTCTTTTGCCCACAAACATTGGCTTTCTCAATGGAATACAATCACAGCGTTAGAAAAAAAAAACTTTTGAGGTGAGGAACGATTTTGTTGGGTTGAATTGAACAAAAGTTGCAAAAAATACTCAATTCTTACTTTAAATTGGTGGACTTATTATAAACCAGTAAAATTCCTGGTCGTGTAATCACCGAGATATTGGACTTATTCGATGGGTTAACAGCCGTTAACTATTGATAATTATTTATTATTTTTTTTTACTAGTTTGAGAGGATGAGAAGATGATCTTTTTTTCTTTGAAATTGTGTTTCAAAGAATGTATATCTTTACGTTTTCATGCATTTTTATTAGTTGTTAATGATAAATTGTAAATATCAAAGACAAATAATTAGAATTACGAAATTACTATTGGTTTATATTTATTAAAATTTGTTAATCACAAAAAGTAATGTATTTATAATCTAAAATTAATGTGTTTTAGTCATATGTGTGAAAACACCAAAATCTGAAAGTAGAGGGAGTATGAGTTAACAAGACTATCCTCCAACATTAATTGTCAAATCTTTGGAATCGATAGTGCATAACTAATATCAATCATTCAACACTAAGAGGAGTGACATACTTTTTCAGCTTTTTAGATGAAATTTCTGCTTCAAGTTAACTTTTGAGGAAATTTGATTAAATATTCTAGAAATTTTAAATATTTAGAAAACTAACCCCTCTTTTTGAATGTTTGAAAACTAACTTTCTGAAATCCAAATACCATAAATAAATAAAACATATACATTATTTTTAATTCAATTTTATTATTTACAATTAATACAGAGAATCTATTATTAACTTTTTCTAAATTTTATAAAAATATAAATAAAAAAATAATCATTTTTAACAAAATCAGTATCAGAAACAAAAAATTATAAAAATATAATGTAATTTTTGTATCCAATATCACTAAAATTCTCATTTCTACTTAATTGAATTATTTTTAAACTTTTCATTTTTACTCAATCAATAACTGAATTTCTAAATATATGATGTTGTAAATTTTTACTTTTTAAACTCATGGGACATATATGACATAGTTTTTTTTGCCGCTTATATGACATATATAGTTTAGTAATAACATTATCTGAAAACATAAATAAATAAATTTTCAATTTACTTGATTTTTAGTAATAACATTATCTGAAAACATAAATAAATAAATTTTCAATTTACTTGATTTTTTGACAATTTGATATCAGCTAGACAAAATTATATCTAAAATATAATATACTATTGAAATATTTTATTTAAGATATATATAAATTTTTATCAATTGATTTTTTTAAAGTATATATAATTTTTGGTTATAAATTCTCAAAGCTGATTATGGTGTCAATAATTTTTTTTTAAAATAAAAAAGTTAGTTTAAAAAGTTTTGAAAACATGTGTTAGTTTTCAAATTACAAAAAACTTTGAGAATATTAAACCAACTTTCCCTTAACTTTTTAGATTCTTATCTTTCTTTAATCTTTTTGTTTTCTAAACATACAAACAGATTGGTTTAACTACTACTTCTCAAGTTTTATTCTTTTTTTTTTTTGAAAATTATTCTCTTCTTATTTGGACAATTAGTCAAACAATCAACTTTAAATAATTGGGAGGTTGCAAAAAAAAGAAGAGAAAAAGAATATATATATATATATATATATATATAATATTTATATCCGATTTCTACTGATTATGATCTAAATTTTTATCCGAATTAGCATAGTGTAATTAACTTTTATGGTTTTGTGGAATCATAAATAATTCCAACAGCATTTTTAATGGTAGAACCCTATTTAAGGGCTCTTACCTAATATTAAATTATAAAATTTATGTTAACAATCTTTGTTAAGATAATTCTATTTTCTTTGTTCCAATGGTATAACACCATTAGGAAAATTTTGTTTTTTTAATAATTTTGTTTAATTGTAAGTAGAGTTTATTTTTTTGAATTATTAGTAATTTAGTATGATAAATCAAATTTTCTTACAAAGAATTCAACAAAAGGTATCTTTCAGCTATGTGTACAAAACATATATTTAAAACTTAAAATGAGTTTATCGAATATATGAAATACAATGAAGAGTTTGCAAAATTTAGTTCTACATCTCACAGAATCAGACCAGACCCCAACAATGTCTCTTTGTTGTTTCCTATACACATCAAAGAAAAACAAAACGTTGTGGAAACGAAAAAGTAAAAAGAAAAATTATGAAAGTTATTTTATTTTAGGAAAAGTTTATTTTCTGAATAAAACATAAAAATGTAGTGCATTGAATTTTTTTTTAGTTAAGGATATATATATTTTTATAAAAAGTTAAAGCCAATAATTTTTTAAAAAAATTAAAGTAAAGAAAATAAAATCAAAATTCGGCGAATTAGATAGTGGCATGTGGCTAAGAAACCCATCTTAAAACCAACTCTTGAAATTTTTAATTAAGAACCGGTTATTAGTTTCTTAGTTCCCAAAACAGCTAAGAACTTCATTTAACAACCCTTTAAGATCGATTCATTCTTGGCTTATTGGGGCCGAAGTTCGTAGGCTATACGATCACCATGCCCAACATCTGTTGTTGATCTCTAACTTGAAACCAGGTCCGGAGATCATTCAAGGTCTCTACCTATTTCTTGAGAGTTTTTACTCGGATGAATTTGTGTGGGGCAATGTACGTCAAGTACGCAGTAAAAAGTGTAAATCCAAAAAACTGGTGAAAGTTTTGGCTTTCTGAAACATACATATGTAATGTAGACAAATCTTTCTATCACTTCTCTTTTCCTCAACGAATTTATATTTTTTGTATTGTACAAAGCTTGAACGAAAACAAAAATTAGTATATTTATAGGATGACTAACCAATATCGACATTTGGATCATCGTTGTCATGATCAAAAAAAAGTATCCATTTCATATATATTAAGTTATGTGAAAAAAGTTTGATACAATAAAAATAATGTTCGAATATAATCTAAGTTCCACATCGGAAATTTGAATGAATGAATAAACTTTAATATATAAAGGGTTAGGGTCGATCCACTAATTACCAATTGGTTCTTAGTTGGAAGCCCAAGATAAGCCTAAAATTTAACAAATAATATATCCAATATATAAAAACATTATATGATTTCCAATTTTTTTCGTTTTATAGGTAAAAGTTTAGTATATTAACTTATTAGTTTATATCTAAAAAGAAATATATATTTATGTTTAAATTAAAAAGATATTAGGAGATATTATAGAAAAATGAGTTAATATTGAATTGACTATTTTACCATTAATAAAAAGTTAAGATATTTAGTAATTGTAGTGGCATTTTATGTAATATATAACACATGATTAAAGATTAGTGTGTTTCTGTTTTAACAGTATAGATTTAAAATATTACCTAAATACGAAGTATATAACTAAATCCAAATGATAGGATCTCTATAATATTATTTGAGAAGTCAGTTTCCTACGTATCGCGCTCACGTTAATCCTCACGAGGTTGATTACAGAGATACCCTTAATGAATTCCAATTATTATATTCGTTTGCCATTACTGAACCTTTTAATATATTTTTTGTTTAATGAATTTTTTTTAAAAAAAGCACATTAATAAAAGGAATGAATTTTAAAACATAAAATAATTTTTGTATAGGTATAAAAACGAAAAATTAAGAAAAAGAAAATCTTTTTTATAAATCGTATTAAAGAGGAAATAACTTACTTTTAATGAGATAATTTATATTTTTTAAATTTATTTATTTTTTTAAAAAGGAAATTTTTAGTTTCTTTTTTTATAAAATAACTATTTATATATTAAAAACATGTTTTAGAAAATAAAGGAATTTAAAAAAAAATAAAGTTTTTGCAATTTTCTATTTCTTATTTACAAGTTTGATTTTTCAAATTTTTCTTTCCAATTTTCGCAATTTCCTTTTTATTATTTAAAAATATATTTTATTTTACTTCTCAATAACTATTCAATTTTTAATTATTTTGTCGCTATAATAGAAATTTGTTTTTAAAAAAATATATATTTGATCAAAATAGTTTTTTATAAATTCAAACCGTTTTTATAAAAATAAATGGGAGTTTTACTTTCTAAATTTCCTTTTTAAAGTTTTTGGAATTTCCTATTCAGTTTTTAAACTTTTTGAGTTAAAATTATTATATCGAATACAATTATTAATTTTTAAAGGTGTTTACAAGAATAATAAAAAAGGAAATCCCAATATTAATTAAAATTAAAAAAGGAAATATCCACATACCTTAATCTAAAAATAAAAGGAAAAAATCTCAAAGTTTTTTTTTAATTTCGTTTTCTTTAGTTTTTGTAATTTCCTTTTTCTTCTTTATCAATTTATTTTATTTTACTTTTGGATAACTATCTAATTTTAATTCTTTTGCAATAAAAGTTTAAATTTCTAAAATTAAAGGGATGTTTTATTTTCAAAATTTTTCATTTTAGTTTTTGCAATTTCATTTTTATTTTTTACATATTTATTTTATTTTACTTTTTGATAACTATCCAAGTTTTATTTTTTTTTGCAATAAAATAAATTTTGAATTTTTAAATTTCTATTTTACAAAGTTTGCAGTTTCCAAAGTTAAATCAATGTCTAATCTGAAGATTCTTATTATTGACAAAGAAGAGAAGCCACAAAAGGACACAAAAAATATTGTTTATAAAGAAATATTATAAAACATTAAATAATTTAAATTCTGTTTTGTTTATGTTTTCTTAGACAAAAAATAGTTTATTTTAGAATTATCAATTTTTATAATACATATTTACGATTGTCAAGATTAGTATCTAACATGAATTTAATATCATTTGTTTTATAATTACAAATTTACATCTACCATTTCCAATAAAAATATACATCTACTCTTTCTAAGGGATACACAACTTTATTTTAGAATCGCTAGATTTGTGAATATGGTGGTTTAGAAAGTTAAAAGATCAATTTATAATTATATAACTTTTGCCCAAATTTAATGGGTCTAAATAGGTTTAAACCCACTAAATCAAACCTAAAATTTTGGATTCAATGTTTAACTGATCAGTATATTTACAAAAAAATTTAAAAACCAAACACATGTATATAGAAAAAGCTGATAATATAATTATTTTTTATCAAGATAACATAAAATAATCAAACTAATCTTAATTAACCATATTTACAAGATATAAACAAACAAAAAAATTAGAAAAACAAAAACAAAAATCATAAATGAAAATTGAAAATTTTGCCAAATAAAGTAATTCAAAACGATGCAAATCATTATAATTTAATCCAAAAAAATAGTCATAATTAAAACAACAACTAATAGTTATATAACATTATTTCATATTTGATCTTAAAACAATAAAAAATGCAAAAACAAACAAAAATTAAAATAAAAAATAAAAATAAGAATTAACTATAAATATTCAATTCCGTGCATATGCGCGGGTGAGTCACCTAGTGATATATTAAAAAAAAACATTTAATGAGCTGTTGGATTGAGATTGATTTATGGGCTTTTAAGTCCAATTAAATGGACATGATCCGACCCGATAGAGGTTTTTGGGTCGTCCTCTGTCTCCCCTTTTGTCTTCGCCTCTTCGGTTGTTGTGGGGCGGAAGGCAATTGACAAACAGAGAAGGAAATTATATTTGTTTTTTCCTAATTCATATGCGTTTGGGTAATTTCTTTTCCTTTTTTTCAAAAGGTTTCTGCGTCCTCAATTGTTATATATCGAGAGGTAGAAGATATCTGTAATCTCAGACAACAGTTCGAGGAAAAAGTAAAAAAAAAAAAACAAGTTATCGATTGTCTTGAAGAAGATGTCTGATCTTCCAAAGGATTTGGAGGAGGAGGTGCTCTGTCGAGTTCCATTGACATCTCTGAGGAGAGTCCGATCAACTTGCAAAAAGTGGAACTCTTTATCCAAAGATAGGAGCTTTGCAGAGAAGCACCTTGCTCGTCAAGCAAAGGAATTCAAGGTGGTCATGATGATTAATTATACCGTTTATTTGATGGGAGTTGCTGAATCAGGTATAATAAAGCGTGAAGCTAAACTTAACGGTTCAGATCAAATAGATGTATGCCAAGTGTTTCATTGCGAGGGTCTATTGTTATGCATCTCGGAAGACAACACTAGGCTCGTGGTTTGGAACCCGTATTTGGGGCAAACCCGGTGGATCTTGCCCACACATAATGACCACAGACTCGATAGGTACAGCTTTGCCCTCGGGTACGACAAGAGCAGCAACTCCCACAAGATCTTGAGATTTATACAGTTTTCTTTCCCCGCTTTTGTTGAGTTCAAAATCTACGACTTTAACTCTGATTCGTGGCGGGTTCTTGATGCCACTCCCGACTGGAAGATAGACTTTTATCACCGTGGCGTGTCTCTCAAGGGAAACACCTACTGGTTTGCTACAGAGACTATAGAATTTGAAGAGAGTTTTTTGGTCTGTTTCGATTTCACAAGAGAGACATTTGGGCCGCCTTTGCCTCTGCCTTTTGTGCATGTATTTGAAGATACTGTGAGCCTATCTGTTGCTAGAGAAGAGCAGCTTGTGGTTCTGTTTCAGCCATGGGAAACGTTGGACTTGGAGATCTGGATTTCGAATAAGGTTGAGCCCAACACGGTGTCGTGGAACACCAAGGTTTTCTTATCAGTGAGTTTGAATCAACTCAGTCACACATTTGTGCTTCCAGGTTCTAGTTTCTTCATTGACCAGGAGAAGCAAGTCGCCATGGTTTTTTATTTAGACAAATACGAAACAAAGCCGTATCGCTACGTAGCTTACATCGTTGGAGTGGATGGATCCTTGAAGAAATTGAATCTCGGAGACTCTGTTCACAAACATTGTTATCCACGTGTGTGCCCTTATTGTTATCCAGTTGTGTGCCCTTATGTTCCAAGCTTAGTGCAACTAATTAATTAGTCCAACCTATACTGTTTTCTAATATTTTGCGAGTAAGGCTAATTTGTCTTCACCATATGGCGTATATTTTGACTTATGTAATATCTTGACTTATATTTGATTCGTTAATGATAGTTTAGCCGTTAAAAAAAAAAAAATTTATCTCAATTGTTGCCTTCACATGACACATTGTTTCGAAGTCAATTTCGTAAAAGACGTGAGGTAGTAATTAGAATTTAATCAGTTGCGGAACTTTAGAGATGAGGAACGATTTGTTGGGTTGAATTCAACAGAAGGTGCAAAAAACACTCAATTCTTACTTAAGTTGGTGGACTTTACCGAGATATTCGACTTACTAGATGGGTCTTTTTTTTTTGGTTTTTACTGATTTGAACGGATGAGAACTATCCTTCCGTTATATATTTTTGGGTTTTCACAAATCCTCTTATTTTTGCAGGAAATCTTACTTTCAAAAGATAAAAAATAATATATATATATATATATACACTAATCATCTAGGTATTGCAATTATCCAATGGATTAGTTATTTATCTATTCTAATGATTTAGTATATTTACAAGTTTTATACATATTCAAAAAATTCTATAAGATATCCAACACTTCTAATAGTGCTATCCTACCAAAAAAGTTTAAAATATCTCAAAAAGTTTAAAATTATTTGAATATATTAGAATCCGACAAAAAAGAATACAATTTGGCTAATTATCCAGATATTTTTGAACTATTTGATGGGTTATTAAGAATTCGAGTACTTAACATATTTAATTTTAAAAAACAAATACTCAGATGTTATAATCTATATATATATTGTTTGATTAAAATAACAAACATAATCATCCTGTTTTAATAAAATAGAATGTAACAGTATATATAATTGACTATCTAGATACAAAGTATATAATAAAATCCAGAGCATGATATGTTAAAAAAACATTTGATGAGCTGTTGGATTGGGATTGATTTATGTGCTTTGAAGTCCATTTAAATTAAATGGACATGATCCGACAGGTTTTTGGGTCGTCCTCTGTGTCTCCCTTTGTAGAGAAGGAGAGCCAGTTGATCAGATTTGTCGATGATGCCGCGCATGTAATCATTGATGGATTGGTTGACTTTGCTACTCTGTTTGAGTTGGTGTTTGAACTGTTTGATATGGCCCCGAGTTGGTTTACCATATGTGCGGTAAAGAATTTGCCATATATCACGAGATGTGATGGCTCGGGCAACAATTGGTTGAGGAGAGAGATCCAAGTAAGGCGCTGTACAGCAGCCTGTCTTGACGTTTCCAAGTTAGATAGTTGGGATTTGGTTGATCGATTGCAGTGGATGTTGTGATCGTTGGCGGTGGTGTTTGATCATCATCATCAATGAAGCTGTGGAGTTCATGTGCTTCGAGAAGTGCACTCACCTGAAGACGCCAGGTGATGAAATTCTTGGAGGTGAGTTTTGTTATGTTAGACATGTTGAGAGAGATGAGGGTTGTTTTTGGTTCGGACATGTTGAAGATCAGTGTGCTGTTTCGGACGTTGCAGAAGATGATTCTGACGCCATGAGAGGAAAAGAGAAGAAGGGAAGAACAGATTTTAGAAGAAAGAGAATATAGGTGATTAGGATCAGAAGAGCTCTGATACCATGTAGAGAAGAAGTGATTGTATTGATCTCATGAATCGTATATTTATACAAAGTGTAAATAGATTTGGTTCTATCGTAATCTAGAGATAAAGCTATATGCTAAAGTTGAGAGAGAGGATGATTCTCATTGATTGATGATCTGAGTCATATATATATTACATGAGTTTAGGGTTTATTCCCAAGAGATAAGAGAGTAGGGAAATAGATATCTTCCATAACAAGAATAGAGTATATCCGATATATCAATAGAATATTGTCTCCGTCTATCTATCGTATATCGTAATACTATACAAGATAAGACTAAATATGAATAATCATTATCTTATCTAATATCCTTTCCTTTTGTTAAACTCTGCGTTGCTATATAATATATATATCGAGAGGTGGAAGAAATCTGTAATCTCAGACAAGAGATCGAGGAAAAAGTAAGGTGCTTTGGCTTTGGTTTTTCGGACAAGAAGGGAAAAAACTAACAAGTTAACTTGCGATTAAATCGATTGTCATAAGATGAACAAGATGTCTGATCTTCCAAAGGAAATGGAGGAGGAGGTGCTATGTCGAATTCCGTTGACATCTCTAAGACATGTCAGATCCACTTGCAAAAAGTGGAACGCTTTATCCAAAGATAGTAGCTTTGCAGAGAAGCACCTTGCTCGTCAAGTAAAGGAACTCAAGGTGGTCATGTTGACTGATAATAGCGTTTGTTTGATGGGAGTCGGTGAAGCATGTATAAAGCGTGAAGCTAAACTCAACGGTTCAGATCAAATAGATGTATGCCAAGTGTTTCACTGCGAGGGTCTGTTGTTATGCATCTCGAAAGGCAACACTAAGGTCGTGGTTTGGAACCCGTATTGGGGGCAAACCCGGTGGATCATGCCGACACATAATGACCACAGACTCGAAATGTACAGCTATACCCTCGGGTACGACAAGAGCAGCAACTCCCACAAGATCTTGAGATATATACAGTTTCTTAGCCCCGTTTTTGTTGATTTGAAAATCTACGACTTTAACTCTGATTCGTGGAGGCTTCTTGAGTCCACTCTGGACTGGGAGATAAAGTGTTATCACCGTGACGTGTCTCTCAAGGGAAATACCTACTGGTATGCAAAGACTAGACAATTTGAAGAGAATTTTTTAGTCTGTTTTGATTTCACAAGCGAGACGTTTGGGCCCCGTTTGCCTCTGCCTTTTCACCCTATACGTGAAGATGAAAATTTTGTGAGCCTATCTGTTGCTAGAGAAGAGCAGCTTGTGTTTCTGTTTCAGCCATGTGATACGTTGAACTTGGAGTTCTGGATTTCGAATAAGATTGAGCCAAACACGGTGTCGTGGAACACCAAGGTTTTCTTATCAGTGAGTTTGAATCAACTGATCAGTCACACAATTGTGGTTCCTGGTGCTAGTTTCTTCATTGACCAGGAGAAGCAAGTCGCCACGGTTTTTGATTTAGATTTAGACTTGTACGGGACAAAGCCGGATCACAACGTAGCTCACATCCTTGGAGTCGATGGATCCTTGAAGATAGTGGATCTCGGAGAATCTGCTCCCGGACGTTATCCAGTTGTGTGCCCTTATGTTCCAAGCTTAGTGCAACTTCATTAGTCCACCCTATACTGTTTTAAAATTATCTTCCGCATAATTATTTTCTAATATTTTCTATGATTGCATGTAAATACCCAAAACATAATTAATTTCGTATCCATTTGGATTATAATATTTTTAGTTACTCAAAACACATAATAATTTTAGTTACTCAAATTATTAATTTGTATCTTACATGTTTTATCTACTTAGTTGTATTCCAAACATTATTTTTAGAAATTAAAAGTCAAAAACTGTAGTCCATCACTTTGACATTCCAAGATGAAAACATTAATATGAGTTAAGAAGACTATACTCCAAAATTAAATGTCAAATCTTTGGAATCGATAGTGCAGAATTAATATCAATCATTCAACACTAAGAGAGTAAGAGTAGTGACATACTTTTTCAGCTTTTTAAATAAATTTCATCTGCTTCAACTTAACTCTTTAGATGATTTTCTGTCTTTAGTTCTTTGTTTTCTGAACATACACACAGATTGTTTAACTACTAATTCTCGGATTTTATTCTTAGTTCTTTTTTTTTTAATTCTTCTCTTCTTGTTTGGTCGTTTGTCCAACCAATCAAGAAAAATAATTTTAAATAAATGTGAAGTTGCAAAAGAATAATATATATATATATATATATATATAAATACTTATATCCGATTTATATATAAATACTTATATCCGATTTCTACCGGTTATGATATACTAACATTTTATCCCGAATTAACATAGCCTAATTCTACCTGGCCTCAAACTTCAACTTCCAACTTTTTATGGGTTCGTTCTTTACTTCTTACTATTACAGGACTTCAATAATTAAATAATTAATTACATATTCCATCCTCGAGAAAATGAAAAATTAATTTGTAGCCCCTTGGACGCAATCTTCCCTCTCCTCCCCCCCCCCCTAAAACCTGGAGAACCATGCAGTTGCCAATTTCACCTTTTAGTAATCTCAATCCACAATTTTTCTCCGATTTGTTTTTCTCCTTCTTCCTCGTTTCCTCTTTCGCGGACTCCTCCCTTCTCTTTCAATGTAAGATCTTTCTTCCTTCCTCCGTATCTCATCATACCTTGCGAATGCGATTCTTCCGATTAGTAAGATTTTGATTCTATCATGTCATCGAATTTGAGTAAAACCTAATTTTGACAATTTCGCTTCGGTTATCTGTAAATTATCTATAAACTGATGAATCAGATTCAATTCAGGAGTTCTAGAGACAGAGGATCATCATCATCCTCTTCTTCTTTACCATCAATGGAGCAGTATAACAAAACCGTGAAGAGTCAGATCCAAGAGCTTGTTCGTGTTATTAGAGTTGCTCGCACCTATAGAGAAGACAATGTCCCTTCCCAAATCGAGGAGGTACACCTATATAATTGCGGTTTCTTTCTATTTTTGGAACCAGTGATTGATTCTTAACTTTTTTTCAGGGTCTTTATCTTGGATCCGTCGCAGCAGCTTGCAACAAGAACGTCTTGAAATCTTACAACGTTACTCATATCTTGACCGTTGCTAGCTCGTTGAGACCTGCTCACCCTGATGATTTCGTCTACAAGGTTGTTCGAGGTATGACATGTGCTGTATCATAAAGGTTTCACCTTTGATATGGAATGTGCTTGTTTACCTGCTCGCTTGTATGTGAATAGTTGTGGATAAGGAAGACACAAATTTGGAAATATACTTCGATGAGTGTATCGATTTCATTGATGAAGCTAAGAAGCAAGGCGGTAGCGTTCTTGTTCATTGCTTCATTGGAAAATCACGGAGGTTGGTTTTTTGGGTTTCTTCAGCCGTTTATGCTCTTGACTGGTTTATTAAGTGACTCCACACAACTTGTTACTCTATTCACTGAATGTTTTGCTCCTTATAACGCTCTTGCAGTGTCACTATAGTTGTTGCTTACCTCATGAAGAAACGCGGAATGACTTTGGCACAAGCATTGCAACATGTTAAGAGCATAAGACCCGTGGCAAGTCCTAACGCCGGTTTCATCAGGCAACTACAAGACCTCGAGAAGTCTTTACAAGGTATGCCTTCTCTGTATTTGTCAACTCATATGCACACTACTTACTGTCTATGGCATCTTGGGGTTTTATGTTTCTTTCCATGTATGTTGTGAATCTAAAATCAGAGGCTCTTTAGTTCAATAATAAAAGGAAGATTTGACTCGTAGGATGAAAAGCAAAGTGTTGTGGAGGAACAAGACAGGTTCATGTAAATAACTCTTTTACTTGCATCTTCCTCTCTTTCTCTGAAACAGGAAAGCAAGAACGGATTGCACAATGCCAAGCGTGAAGATCCCATCAAGATCGTAACCTTTTGGAGGAAACTTGTAAATCTCACACGAAGCATCATATGTTTTGTTGTTTCTCCTTAATAAAAAACATGGAAACGGTTCTGTAGAGTTGTAGCGATTCTCCTTTTTTTTCTGTCACTAAAAGATCGATTTGCAATTTCTCGCCAATCGGTTTGGCATCGCAAGTTCATGAAAAAGATCTCATGGGATTCACATAATATTTTTTACAGAATCATTTCAAAAAATCAGTTATGTAACAAAATTTAATATTTGCAGCTGATATTATTGGATTTGTTTGATTTATTCAAGATATTTTATAAATTTTAGATTCTAAAAGGTTAGTTTCCAAACTTAAAGAAAAAAGAGGGATTACTTTTCAAAATATTTAGAATATTTATCAAATTTCCTCTTTAGCTTTCAACAATTAAAAAGGAAGGTTCTTTTTTTGCTTTTCTTATCCGGCGACGTCTGTAGCTCCTCTACTCTACTCTCCCCTGCCACTGCTTTTTCTTTTTTCCGGCGACGTTTACTCCAGCTTGAAATTTCATCCTCTCTTCTCTCTGAAAACCTCCACAGTCCTGCAACGGTGCGATTCCTCTCCACTGTTACTCTCGCTCACTCGTACGAAATCGGATTATAAGCGAGCTCGAGTCACATAGACCTCCTCTACTCTCCCCTGCCACCGCTTTTCTTTTCCGGCGACGTTTACTCTACTCTCCCCTGCCACCGCCGGTTTACTCCTTCCGACTGAAGCAGTTTAGGTATCACGCTTTGATTATGCTTTTTCAAGCTTTCAAATTCCGACATTCTGCTTTCTGTTTACAGTCCCGTGTTTTAGCGAATGTTTAGGTTCTGGTGGAAAGTTCGATTGCATCATCCTGCATTTGCGTAGTTCATGAGTTTAGGGACTGTCTTCGTTTTGGGGGTTTTGTTTAGGTTGTGGTGGAAAGTTTGATTGCATCATCCATAGGCATGCATTTGCGTAGTTCATGAGTTTAGGGACTCCTTATTCATCTATGTCTTCGTTTTTGGGGTTTTGTTTAGGTTTCCTAACATTGTGTAACGTTGTGTTGAGCTGTGGTAGAGATGGACATGGACGAAATGGAGATTGAAGCCGCTGCGGAGATCGACCTGTATGATCTTGGAGAACCGTTTCTTCAGAATTTCTGCAAGAAAGCCGCCACATCGTTCTTCGAACAGTATGGGCTCATTAGTCATCAGCTCAACTCATACAACTTCTTTGTTGAGCACGGCCTTCAGAACGTGTTTCAATCCTTTGGTGACATGCTTGTGGAGCCGTCCTTCGATCCCACAAAGAACAAGGACCATGAATGGAGATACGCAACTGTCAAGTTCCGAGAAGTCAGCATTGAGAAGCCCACTTTCTATACCGACGACAAGGAGCTTGAGTTCCTCCCATGGCATGCCAGGCTTCAGAACATGACATACTCAGCGAGGATGAAAATAAACGTCGAAGTTGAGGTAAGGATACTGATTGTTCTTATTACGGATTAGTTTGTTGGCTTACGACTCTTCACTTTGTAAATTGACTAGGTGTTCATAAAAAAAGTTGTCAAAAGAGACAAGTTCAAGACGGGACAAGATGAGTATGTGGAGAAGCAGATACTGTCTAAGAAGACGCAGGACATCCCAATTGGTAGGATACCCGTGATGGTTAAATCTGTCCTCTGCAATACAGACGGTAAAGGAAAGAATGGGGAAAACTACAAAAAGGGGGAATGTGACTTTGACCAAGGTGGATACTTCGTGATTAAGGGGGCTGAGAAGGTGAGCATTTAGAAATATTTTGGTGGAAGAAACCCCGCCAAGCTGTTATACAAGTTCCTAACATGAATAAATGTGTTATGTAGGTCTTTATTGCACAAGAACAGATGTGCACAAAGAGACTGTGGATTTCTAATTCACCATGGACAGTCTCCTATAGGTCTGAAACGAAGAGACATAGATTCATTGTCCGTCTCTCTGAGGATCAGAAAGCTGAAGACTACAAGCGAAGGGAGAAAGTACTGACAGCGTATTTCTTGTCAACTGAGATCCCTGTCTGGGTCCTGTTCTTCGCGCTGGGTGTTGCGTCAGACAAGGAGGCCATTGATCTGATTGCTCTTGATGGTGGTGATGCAAGTACTACCAACTGTATCATAGCTTCGATCCACGAAGCTGATGCAGTTTGCGAAGCTTTTCGCCGTGGGAAAAATGCTGTAGCATACGTGGAGCAGCAGATTAAAGGCACAAAATTCCCACCTGCTGAAAGTGTGGATGACTGCCTAAGTCTGTACTTGTTTCCAGGCCTCAAGAGTTTGAAGCAGAAAGCACGGTTTCTGGGCTACATGGTGAAGTGCCTCTTTAGCGCCTATACTGGGAAAAGAAAATGTGAGAACAGAGACAACTTTAGGAACAAGAGGATTGAGCTAGCTGGAGAGCTTTTGGAAAGAGAGATAAGGGTGCATCTGGCACACGCCAGAAGAAAATGACCAAGGCCATGCAGAGACACCTCACTGGAGATGGCGACTTGAAGCCTATTGAGCACTATTTGGATGCTTCCATCATCACAAATGGGCTTAGTAGAGCCTTCTCCACTGGGGCATGGTCGCATCCTTTCAGGAAGATGGAAAGGGTTTCTGGTGTTGTAGCTAATCTGGGTCGCGCAAACCCACTGCAGACTTTGATAGATCTGAGGAGAACGCGGCAGCAAGTCCTGTATACCGGCAAAGTTGGAGATGCCAGATATCCGTAAGTGAAATTTCCACCACCCCTGGTTTGTTTGAAATATAAGTATATGCATGGTCTTACTCAGTTTTACATGACTCTAGCCTCTTTTATTTGTATTAACCTATTTCATTTAGTTATGATGATGACAACTGTTTCCTGCAGAGTCCTATCTGTGCTTACCCCAGATTTATACTGATGTTGTATAGATTATACTGCTATTAAGTAATTCTGATACTATCTTTCTCGTTTCTTTTTCTCTTAGTCACTCTATCTTGTGAATTCTTACTCATGTCGACAATGAGGTTATCGGTTTTAGTTACATTTTAAATGTGAGCAGTTAGATAGCTGAACCGTGTTGGGAACTTAACATTGCATTTATGGCTTTCAAAAATCTGAACTGTGACTGCATTGTTTCTAATGTATGCCACAGGCATCCCTCTCACTGGGGCAGAGTATGCTTTTTGTCAACCCCAGATGGCGAAAATTGTGGTCTTGTGAAGAACATGTCTCTCCTTGGACTTGTAAGCACTCAAATTTTGGAGCCTCTGGTGGAAAAGCTCTTTGATTGTGGAATGGAAGAGCTGGTGGACGACACCAGCACACCACTGTGTGGGAAACATAAAGTCCTTCTCAATGGAGACTGGGTTGGATTGTGTTCAGATTCTGAATGCTTTGTTGCGGAGTTGAAAAGCAGGCGACGTCAAAGTGAATTACCTCGTCAGGTATCTTCTGTTTCAACAAATTCCCTGTCTTATTTTGATATCTTGCGTTGTTTGGTATTTACCTTGGATTTTGTTCTGCTTCACGAATGTGTATATGTCATCATATCGCATTATAATACATATCACAATGTTCTTTGCAGATGGAAATCAAGCGCGATCATACTGACAAGGAAGTGAGGATATTTACTGACGCTGGCAGACTACTCCGACCTCTCTTGGTTGTGGAGAATCTCCACAAGTTGAAGCAAAGCAAACCATCAAAGTACACCTTTGAGCATCTTCTTGACCAAGGGATTTTAGAGCTGATCGGGATTGAGGAAGAAGAAGACTGTACGACAGCTTGGGGAATCAAACAGCTTCTGAAGGAACAGAAGAGTTACACACACTGCGAATTGGACTTGTCCTTCCTGTTGGGTGTGAGCTGTGCAATTGTCCCATTTGCAAATCATGACCATGGTAGGAGAGTTCTCTACCAGTCCCAGAAGCATTGCCAACAAGCCATCGGGTTCTCATCAACAAACCCTAACGTCCGCTGTGATACGCTGTCCCAGGAGCTGTTCTATCCCCAGAAGCCACTTTTCAAGACATTGGCGTCAGAATGCCTTCAGAAGGAAGTGCTGTTTAACGGCCAGAACGCAATAGTTGCTGTGAATGTTCATCTTGGGTACAACCAAGAGGACTCCATTGTGATGAACAAGGCTTCGCTGGAACGTGGTATGTTCCGTTCTGAACAGATCAGGAGCTACAAAGCAGACGTTGACAGTAAAGACTCCGAGAAGAGGAAGAAAATGGATGAGGTTGTTCACTTTGGAAAGACCCACAGTAAAATCGGCAGAGTAGACAGCCTGGATGATGATGGCTTCCCTTTTATTGGTGCTAATATGCACAGTGGCGAGATTGTTATTGGCAGATGTACCGAGTCTGGGACTGATCACAGCGTAAAACTGAAGCACACTGAGAGAGGGATAGTGCAGAAAGTGGTATTATCATCTAATGACGATGGGAAGAATTTTGCTGCGGTTTCTCTAAGACAGGTAAGTTCCAGATCATACTGAAGTGAGCTGTCTTTCTGGTAACTCATACCTTTGAGTTAATCTGGTGTTTCAATTGATCTGTCTTTTGCATTTGACAGGTTCGTTCTCCATGTCTTGGAGATAAATTTTCCAGCATGCATGGCCAGAAGGGTGTTTTAGGCTATATAGAGGAGCAGGAGAATTTTCCTTTCACGATGCAAGGCATAGTTCCTGATATCGTGATAAACCCGCACGCATTCCCTTCACGGCAAACACCGGGTCAACTCTTGGAGGCTGCTCTCTCCAAAGGAATAGCTTGTCCTATGCAAAAGAAGAAGGGCAAGTCTGATGCATACACCAAAGTGAGACGTCATGCTACTCCTTTCTCCACCCCCACTGTCGATGAAATCACCGACCAGCTTCACAGGTACATTCTTCACACTTTAACTTGGTTTAAGCAATGTATACAAAATATTGCAAAAAGACTGAAAACAGTACAGGGCTTGATGCTACAATGAGTAGAGGTCAGTAGGTATGCTATATAACTGATCAACACATGCTTTCTAGGGAGGAAAAAGGCATGATGTTCGTGATTTGTGTCTGGTTGGTTTTAAAACGTTTGGACTTTGGTGTTGTTGCTACAGAATTTCCAGAATTTCGAATGACTGTATGAGATTAAAACATGTCATAGTGAGTATTGGTTTTGTTTACCTAGGAGACCTAAAAGCTAGCATGGCTTTTATGATGTGCACTATCGCTAGAAAACTAGAATCTTAAGAAGTCGGATATTCATTGGTAGACTCATTTCCTTGTTTTTTTTATGTATATATTTTGTGCCTGAAAAGCCTCTAGAGAGTACAAAAAAATGGTCTCAGAAGCCATGAATCAGAATATTAGTTAAGAGGGGTTGAGGCTGTGAGTCATTTGCCTTGTGATTGATTATGTTATGATTCATCGAACATGTTTCATAGATTATTATTGATTCTTGACTCGTGTGATTCATTACCGATTGTAAATATTTGTTTGTGGTCAGGGCTGGCTTTTCAAGATGGGGAAACGAAAGGGTCTACAACGGAAGATCAGGAGAGATGATGCGTTCACTCATATTCATGGGCCCAACTTTCTACCAGCGACTTGTCCACATGTCAGAGGACAAAGTAAAATTCAGGAACACCGGACCAGTCCACCCTCTCACGCGCCAGCCAGTTGCAGACAGAAAGCGGTTTGGTGGAATCAAGTTTGGAGAGATGGATCGAGACTGCCTAATAGCTCACGGTGCTTCAGCTAACCTGCACGAGCGACTCTTCACGCTGAGTGATTCTTCACAGATGCACATCTGCAGGAGCTGTAAGAACGTTGCGAACGTGATCGAGAGGTTGGCAAGCAGTGGAAGAAAGATCAGAGGACCGTACTGCAGACTTTGCGAGTCTCCGGACAATGTGGTCATGGTTAACGTGCCTTATGGCGCTAAGCTTCTGTATCAGGAGCTATTCAGTATGGGCATCACTCTCACCTTCGACACCAAGCTCTGCTGATTGTCCAAGTCTTTTATGTTTATATTATCGGTTAATAATATGATAGATATGGCTTAGAGCCTTAAGACCATGTTATGTGTAGTTTGATTCAGCTCCGGTCTTGTTCTAATTCGGATTTGGTTAGGGTCGTCCGAACCTAAGAAACCATATAAACCGGTTTATTTTGTGAGCTTTGACTCTGTCCACGGTTAATGTTAATCGACTTAAAGACCGGCTTTTTTTGTTCTGTCAACTCTAACCGGTTTATAATCCAAGTTTCTGTGATTTGGTAATTTGGTATTTTCACTATTTTGTTTCTAAAATTCGAATATATGCCCTCTAGTAAAAGGGTTTCGACCCGACCCGATTCGATCACTCTGTTTCTTTTATGCCATCATGTTAAATTGTTCAGACCCAATAAATAAACAAACCTTAATTTTGTAGGAGCATGAAAGAATAAACCTTTCATGGGTACGGGTCAGTAAAATTCAAGAATATGAATTCAAGAAAGGAAAATATAACTTTTTTATTATTTGAAAAATTTATGCACAATTCATATGAAACTATCAACCACTCCAGCTTTCATCCTCAACTAAATTCATATGAAATTTCTCTCTTTGTTTTTATATTCACTCCCTTCACCAAAACTTGTATTAACGCAAAGAAGATGAATGAACTAACAAGTGAAAGAAATTAAAGTAGTTGACTAGAAAGGTAAAGAGCATGTCTAATAAAAAGAAACATAAAATTAAGTGATATAAGACCAAAGTCGAGTATCAAACATCTAAAAGAAAAAAAGAAAACTGGAATGGCAAACGTAAACAAAAGACTAAACAAGAAGGTAGCCATAATAACCGGAGGAGCAAGAGGGATCGGAGCTGCCACGGCGAGGCTGTTTTCAGAGAACGGCGCATATGTCATAGTAGCAGATATCCTGGAGGAAGAAGGCCTCCACGTGGCAGATTCCATTGGTGGGTGCTATGTGCATTGTGATGTGTCCAAGGAGGCTGATGTGGAGGCGGCAGTGGATCTAGCCATGAGACGTAAAGGGAGGCTGGACGTGATGTTCAACAATGCTGGAATGGCTGTGAACGAAGGTAGCATCACGGAGATGGACGTTGATATGGTAAACAAACTTGTCTCCGTCAATGTGAACGGTGTCTTGCATGGCATCAAACATGCCTCTAAGGCCATGATCAAAGGTTAGTGATTTAAAAGTTTGAGTGTCCAATCAGAGTTTCAGACAAGTAATTTAGTTTGGATGCAATCTAAAAACGCATAGGAGGAGGAGGAGGAGGGTCGATAATATGCACATCAAGCTCATCAGGAGTAATGGGAGGACTTGGAGGTCACGCGTATACGCTTTCGAAAGGAGCCATTAACGGGTTGGTGAGGACAACGGCATGCGAACTTGGCTCTCACGGCATCCGTGTGAACAGCATCTCTCCTCATGGAGTTCCCACTGACATATTGGTCAACGCGTATCGTAGGTACCTTAACAATGACAAAGTCGATGCGGCTGAGGTCACGGAGATTGTGGCTGAGAAAGGAAGTTTACTGACCGGAAGGGCTGGTAATGTGGAGGATGTGGCTCAAGCAGCTTTGTTTCTTGCAAGCGAAGAATCGTCAGGATTCATTACCGGACATAACCTGGTTATTGATGGTGGTTACACGTCTGCCACTAGTACCATGAGATTCATCTACAACTAGCTTCAAACTTTCAATGTTGTTTTCTTTTTCATTTTATCTGAAATTTGTTCTTGCCAATCTTTACTAACTTGTCTATGGAAATTAAATAAAAAGGATATTTTTTATGTGATATTACTGTGTCTCTAATTTGCATTCTTAACATGAAAACCAAGTAATATAATCGGAGTTCTTATGATTTAAGAGTTGATGTTTTGCCTAATCAAGGGTTTAAGCGATACATTTCCCCATTGTTGTCATAAATATACTGTAAACTTTGTAAATCAAAATGGAAATCAAAACCAAAATAAGACAACACCCAATACTCTTTCCAGATAAAAGTAACATCTAGATAAGCTTCGAACAGAGAGAAGACAGAGTGTGCTGCAATTAAGTTCATAACACTATAATTAAACATTCTCATTCACAAGTATAGCAAAGATAGCCTGTCTATACAGTAGCAATATCTAAACTTACTGAAACACACAAAAATTACGAATTCACCACTTATAAGTATGTATAACAAAGCTAGAGAGCACTCAATAGAAAGATAAATGTTGGGAACTCAGAACGTTTAGCTTTTTGTTTCATTAATATTCCAGCTTAAAGGCCTAACGTTATCACTTTACTTTGTCTGTCTAGTGCAATTGTAAAAGAAGATTTGAGTGACCGACCAGAACTCGTTTCACTTGAGGATGAAAAGCAAAGTGTGGTGGTCCTTGTTGAGGAACAAGACCGGTTCATGTCAATAACTCTTACTCGCATCTTCCTCTCTCTCTCTCTCTCTCTCTCTCTCTGTTTGAAACAGGAAAGCAAGAACCTATTGCACAATAAATGTCAAGCGTGAAGAACCCACCACGATCATATGCTTGTTTTGTTGTTTCTCCTTAACCCTCTCAATAAAATTAAAAAAAAAAAAACATAGAAACTAAAATGTGTTGAAGACAAAAAACAAATCTGTAAATCTTCCGTAAACTACACTATGTCCAAACCAAAGTTTCATGGGCCGTCAATACTTTATTTGAGCCCATCGTGGACCTAATGAAACATTGGGGGTCTCAAATATCTTCAAAAAAGTATTTGGATTGAATTAAAAAATCATAATAACATTGGGGTTATAATTTACAATTCTCTTTAAGTTGGTTGAACTTAAAACCCTAGAGGTTCCCATATCAATTTATCGAAAAACCTCTTCTTCCTCCTTTTTTTTTTTCTTTTCGTAGCCGTCGCTTTGCGGAGAAGTTGCTGGAAAATTGTCAGTCATGATGGAAATACGAACGCCGAAGAACCCAAGAGTCAAGCGTATACTCGAGAAGCGAGCTCCTAAGGCTGTGAGTTTTTGTAAATCTCTTTCGTATACTTTTGATTCGTTGTTTTCGTTTCTCTGAATAAGAGAGAACATAAAAATTTAAGCTTTAAACAAAGAGAATTGAATCATATTTTGAGCTGTTTTGATTGTTGTATTGGTTGTATCTATATGGGATTCTCTGAACCGCTTGAAAGTTTCTCACTTTGTATCTGATTGGTTTGTCTTCAGGTTGAAAATGGGAAGAAGACATTGATACTTCATGGAACAAAGACAAGCGCTACAGTAAGCTCTGTATTAATGGAACTGTACCGTCTTAAGAAGGGTGGTGCCATTAAATACTCGAGGAGGAATGAGAATATTAGGCCCTTTGAGACTGGAGGTGAAACCTCATTGGAGTTCTTCTCTCTCAAAACCGATTGTAGCATTTTTGTGGTAAGGTCATAACAGAATCAGTTTGAAAAGCTTTCGCAGCTGTTTCAGCTTGGGTTTTGTGGCTGTGTCTATTGAGATCTCTCTGCATTAGATTTTGGTTCTGTAATCTTAGATGGTCATCTTGTCTATGTATGAATTCCAAAATATCCAAGATTTCACATTTAAAGCCATCCTGCTGCTGTCTTGTTAGTCTTTATATATGTTCTTATGGGGTAAATTGGTAGAAGATACAAGCTTTGTTATATTATTGGCTAACTTCATCTTCGTGCCAAAAAGAATCCATTTACTTTGATGTGAGTCCTTACATTGGTTTGGTGAATGTTATGTTGCAGTATGGCTCTCACACAAAGAAAAGACCTGACAATCTTGTGCTCGGAAGAATGTATGATCACCATGTCTATGATCTAATAGAAGTTGGGATTGAGAACTTTAAATCTTTGCAATCGTTTTCCTATGACAAGAAAATAGCACCTCATGAGGGATCAAAGCCTTTTATTTGCTTTACTGGAGAAGGTTTTGAGAATGTACCAGAGCTGAGGCAGCTTAAAGAAGTCCTGACTGATCTGTTTCGAGGAGAGGTGAGTTTTGTTTTTTTGCCCCCATGGTTTTGTTAAGTGTTTGGCCCTTATGGCTTACTACTCCATAAACAATGTCGAACTGTAACAGAATCTGAAAGAAGTTGAATTTGTTTGTCTGCAGGTTGTGGAAAATATAAATCTTACTGGATTAGACCGTGCTTACATATGTTCAGCAATATCCCCAACAAAGGTTTTCCTTACTCACTGCGCAATTAAGCTGAAAAAGTCAGGGACCATCGTGCCTAGAATAGAGCTTGTTGAAGTCGGTCCATCCATGGACTTGGTAATCCGTCGTAATCGTCTTCCCAACGAAGGCCTAAAGAAAGAAGCTATGAAAGCATCTAAAGATAAGACTAAGAAGAAGGTATAAAAATTCGTAGCTTTTGTGTCATGTTTGCTTAAATTTGATAGAAAAGGATGGCCAATGAATCATTCTTTGTTTGTTCTACAGCTGAAGAATGTTGATCAAGATGCAGTACAAGGGACGACTGGGAGGATTTATATTCCTGAACAGAAGGTAAGAAAGAAAGAAAGAGCACATAGACACACTTAATGTGCAAAGCAGATACCCTAAGCTGATTGTTTCAATCCTTGTGCAGGTTGGAGAAACGCCATTGCCGGATAAATCGAAGGGAGTGAAGAGAGAGCGAAGAGAGGGTAAGCTGAAGAAGAATAAGGAAGAAGGGTCTGCCTCCAAAAAGCTAAAAGAGTCTGAGTAACTCGCAAAACCACTTGTGGCTGCATCAACGGCAGTTTCAAGTCAGGAAGATGAAATGATTTTGCGGTGTAACATGTGTTTTTTTCCATTAGAATCTATTTATGAATGTTTTTTATACGCTAATCTTTATCGAGATAATTTTGTTTTGTTAAGTTTCTGCAGCGAAAGAAAATGTTAAAGAAAGAGTATTACTAAGAGATCTGATAACTAATTAACTACAACCTAAAAAGCACCAGTTTTGTTTTGTTTTGTTCTGTTGCTCCTTCGAACACTATGATTCTCGTCGGTCAGTAATGGGTTTTGGTTAAAAATCATTTTGATATTTAGAAAATGAACTTTGTTTTCAAGAAAGATAAAAACTTGAAATTGTGCACATTCAACATCATACTCGTACGTGAATTTTGTAAAATAATTGAAGTAAAAAGAATAAGATTCATAAGAAGAACACGTCCCTTCTCACTTTTAGGTGAATATTCTTATGTTCTTGTTATTAAATTACTGGACATTTTGGCACAAAAGAATTGGTTTTAGCTCTAATAGAGGGGGGGCAGCACAAAAGTGTTAAAATGATGATTAGTTGGTGTGTTTTTTTACCTACCAACTTTTAAATGATATCGACTGATCCATGTTTAGTTCAAAACCTAACAAAGCTTTTATTCAGTTAGCTGTCTCTATCTTCCACACTAGGCTTATTACCTTCTCTTAAATATAAACCTACCCCTATCCTAGGGAATTTTCTTGTAGTGACAGAAACTAATCCATATCGACGCTTAAGAATTTAGATGCGTAATCATTAATTAATATATACATATTCTATTAAAATATATAATAGTAAACTATTTTTTTTTAAGTTTTTTTTTAACCAGGTATCCGGATCCCACAACAGTGGTTCCGACTAACGCATAAAGGCTTGGTCCTCGTGGGGACAAACTAGGATTAGGACAAACACCTTTTCAAATCCAATGTATTACTTCATTTGTGTGTTTAAAACAGATTTAACTCTGAAATAGAATTGTGTTTTATTCCAGTTTACTCCACCTTTTTACCCTAAAACAAAATAATGAGTAAAAAAAAGGTTAATAAATAAGAAAATAGAGTTATGAATATAATTACTCTATTTTTGGAGTAATTCTATTTCTTACTCTATTTTTGGAGTAATTCTATTTCTTACTCTATTTTCGAGTACGAAATAAAATAGAACTGAAGAATTTTTTTTAATTGCAAAATGGAGTTAAAGAATAAAAAATGGAATGAGTTAGAGATGCGCTCATATATTAATTACGCTGTTTGGGACATTGTTAATTATTCCTCTATACGCGTAGAAAGACAGTCCATTTGTATTACAAGTTGCGACTCAATGCATGCACGTACAGATCGGTGGTCAGTTGAAAACAAATTGACCTTCATCTCCATTGACTAAACTTATAAGTATACACCGATTTTTATCATATAAATTAATAATTTGTATCTCTTTATAAAATTTCGAAGTCAACGACAACACACGTACGCATATATAGTGTATGTTTCTAGAAAATTACAATATTGTTATCTTAATGAAAAATAGAATCTAAGAACATTTCTTTCATAAGGACTCCCTTTAGAATTCAAATTCTTTTTTTTTTGAACACAATCAAATTCTTTTCTTTTGATGATTAGGAAATTCGAGTTTATTGGATTTCTATCTCTCCGTGAAGTTCGAGTTTATTGGACTTCTATCTCTCTGCGATGTGCCATGCTAATTATGCTGGTTAGTGAGAGTTTAATTAAACTTTGTGTTTACGATTTGCACTTTCTAGAAACCGGTGAGCAATTATCATTAGTTAACATTCAAAATTTAGATAGTGAAATTACACATTACTCTATATATGTTTATTCTAAATTCTGGTTCCTGGTTTATTCTTTCAAACAGTGGAAAATTCATAGTCCACATATAAATTAGGAATATCTTTTACTATCAGTTGATCACCTCATTAAATTCATCATCACTCTTTAGTCTTTCCACGATAATTCAGTAGTTTAACAATTTGAAACTTTAGACTCGTTAATGATGGCATATCCGCACGCTCAGAGAAACAATGAGCAACGACTTGTGCAATCATTAGTTGTTTATTATCATGTGAATGTGTGATCACCAACAATTCGCATCAGAGGTTTTCTTTTCTTTAAAGATCTAAGCCATCTTTATCTGGAAATTTTAATTCTTTTTTGTCCACGTAATATATAATATTTTATTTTGTATTATAATGGATCTTTATCGTTCCCGATTATCACTCACATCGGCTAACAATATAGTAGCAATATTACTTACACTATAAGTTTTTTTCTTTTTCAAAATTTAAATTATATAAGTTTTCCTTTCACGTTGTAATAAAAAGGTCATAATAAATTAATATAAAGTATTTTTTGGGTAAATAGCCGGGTTAATGCCCCCGAAGTATTATTAAAAATGAAAGAGATTTCAATTACAATCGAACTTGTCTAATCGTCCTTTCATAATAAATCAACAACTAGGTAATAACCGCGCCTTGCGCGGAGTGAAATATATAAAAATAATTTATTATTATAATTTTGAAAATATAATATAAAACCAATTGAGTTCAAAAGATTTTTTTATGCTTGCAAAAAACAATTACGGATGTAATACCATATTTCAAAAATAAAACAAATTTTATTTTTATTTTTATAGTTTATTATTTGTATATTTATGATATACCATCAGAATACAATTAAAATTTTGATTGTGTAACTTTTATAAAAAAAATTACTATATCATGTTTATATATATGTTGTTCAGAATTAACTTTTCAATTAATGTTCAATCAATAAATAGAAAGAAGAATCAACCTTTTAATTAAATCATTTTGACAACTGATTTTTGTAGAAATGGAATGTGATATTATAATTTCCTTAAATTTGCTAATGACATAGGTTTATTAATAAATGTTCAATCAGTAAAATTCGAATATAAATAATACCCTTAATTAAATCAATTTGACACAAATATTTTTAATCCATAAATTTGAACAATGAAAATATTTTAAATAATCTTTTTTGACCAAGTTAAACTATTTAAAAAAATATTATAAAATTAATTTTGTTTAATTATATGGTTTCATTAAAAAGAAATATTACTTCTAAAATTGGATGTTTATTAAATCAAACTTTATACTCTTATGGTTTCTTATCATTTTTTTCTTATTATAATAATATTTTGAACCATCACACATCTTTGTTTCCAATGTGAGGTTTTGAAGACATATTCAAAATTTTCATCATTTTAGTAATTAATATTTGGTTTTAAAAAATTCAAATTATGAGTTGTACTAAAAATGTATATTTTGTTAATATATATGTGATGTGGTAATTTATTTATCTATATAAATTTCTGTTCAACCAGAAAATGAGAAAAAAATGAAGAATTTAATAAAACATTTAATTTGATATATTTATTAGAAATGAAAAAAAATGATAATATCTTCTTAAATGTTGAGTTAAGTATAAATGATTCATATAAACTATGCTTTGACCAAATTAATATCAATGACATTTTCTGTAAATAATCTAGTTTATGATGTCTTTTTAAAAATTTAGCTTGAGAATGATTGTGGTGTTGACAACTAAGCATGACATCCATGCAAATAACACTTGAATGTAAGGTTAATCTTTAAAATGGATTCTCAAATAATATATAGGGGATATCAGGAACAAAATCAAAAGAACGTAACCCCAAAGGTAAACTAAACGCATAGTTTGCTAATCCGTCTGCTAGACGATTAGCTTCCCTATACACATGCTTAATCCGGACAATCCAGTCCCTTGAAAGAAAGTTATGACACAAATGTCCCAGGAACGACAGCGGATGTGTCTCACCTGTCCCTGTCCTTAAAAACTCCACCACCAACTCCGAGTCAAGCTCGATCTCCAGCCTCTCAACTCTTTTCTCCCACGCCACAACCAGACCGTAATACACCCCCAGATTTCTGCTAGCGGTGTCGTACATATCCCAATGTTCAGGACAAACCCACCACACCAATCTCCATTCTCGTCACGCAAAACTCCCCCTGCAGCCGTGAGTCCTGGGTTTCCCCTAGATGCACCATCGTTGTTAAGTTTTACCCAGCCACTATTCTGTTTTGTCCAAGCAATTAGTCTCTCCACTCTTTCCCTGCAACTCGCCTGCACAGTCAGCTTCGAATGCGCCATAACTACTTCTTTCGCGAGATCCTTCACAAACTTCACTCTGTCTCTACATTTGCCATTAACACCAAAGACGTAACTACATCTCCATTTCCAGCTCCACCAGACCACCATGACAAATAACGTAGCCCACAGCTCATCTTGACCGGGTACATTAAATGCCACATTCTCATAAATCCATTCGTGAAGAGGCACCGAAAAGAACTCCGCTTGACGGCTCAGAGCAACAACCCAACTCCATATCCCCCGTGATGCGCCGGACAATAATGTAACACGTGAAGGATTGATTCCTCGCCATCTGCAGTCAAATGTATCCGTCTTCGTTCCAAATTTGTCATGATTGCAAAATTCACCACAAGCCAGAGGAAGGTACGAGCTCGCTCAGGAGCCAATACTCTCCAAATACGATGAAACAAAGCTTTCATATTCTGCCGTGGTACATCATTTCTGGTCAGAAGTCGATACACAGAGTTCACAGAGAAGACTCCATTGTCGCTCTCTCCCCATGACATTCGATCTGTAGCACCAGTTACATTATCAATTACTACTGCCGCTAACTGCAACCTTGTATCTCTCGAGACGAAAGGTTCAATGTTCGGTAGAACCCAGCCAATATCATTTCTCCATAAGCCACGAACACATAAATCAATTAGCTCTCCCGGAAACTCACCTATTGAACGATCCATTAAGGATTCTGACCCCATCCACTTATCTCTTCAAAATCGAACTTGACTGCCATCCCCCACAACCCAACTTACACCAGGCAGGTACCACAACTTCCTTCAAAGCCCTCACAATACTCCTCCAAGTGAGAGACCATGTGCTTTTTCCCACCATCCAGTCTATATCCTGAATATCCCCAACTCCAAATTTGCAACGTAATACTCTTGCCCATAATCATCCTGGTTCAGTCATTAGTCTCCATCCAAGCTTAGATAGTAATGCAATATTCATATCCTTTTAAACCCGAATTCCCAGTCCTCCTTCATCTTTAGGTTGACAGATTTTCTTCCAGGAGACAAGATGTTGTTTCCTTTTCTCGGCTGTACTTCCCCAAATAAACGACTTTGCAATTCTGTCAAGTTGTTCTAACGTCGAACTAGGTAGAGCTATCGTACTCATTGTATGGACCGGAATGGAAGAAATGACCGACTTAGTAGCTTAAGTAATTCGAAGAGGGGTGGTACAAAGATTAAACATCAGTACTGTATAATGCTGAGATTAAGCCTTATTGTCTTATTGATCATTCTCTAAGCAAGCTTTAATATCTTCTTTTTTAAACTGCGATATAAAATCTAAATTAATTACTGATTGATCTTTTGTATAGATGATGTCGAAAGAAGTATATTGTATAGATAATGTATATAATTTTGGCCAAGTTGTTTTCGATGTTAAAAAATTATTATGTTGCTAATGATTCTTCCATTAGATGTAAGACGAAAACTTTTGGCACATTAAAAAATATACTATTGCTTAGATTGTGTGGTTACACGTATGATGCGATCATTTGTGGTTCTTTCCATCCCTTTTCTTTCGTTTTATGTGTATTTTATTAATATATATGTATTATAACCGAATTTAGTACTTCAACTGTATAACTAATAAATTTCTTATCGATTCTTTTAGGCACACTGGTAGGGATAGATGTACTAACGATGGCTGGAGAAAATTATTGCGCAAAAAATGAAAAATAAGTTACAACTTTGTGCTAAAATAGTTAGCGGCTTAAATAATGAGTTTTCTCAAAGCTTTTATTATTTTGCATAATGGACCATCATTATATTCCCATTTTTCATGAGATCAAATACTTAATTTACAGTGAGAATTTCACAATTCGAACATCAAAATTATAGTTTTTCTATAAAAATATAGAAAATAATATTAAAATTTCCATTTTCCCGAAAAATTAAAAATTTAATATATTTTAAAATTATAAAATCAGAATATAATGTTTAAGTTAGTTAGGGGTAAAAATTAATTAAAAACTTACAAAATAAATTAATGCATAAACAAATATATGCGATACACATATTAAAGCCAGTACATTATGAAATGCAAATATGATGATGTTCTCCTGAATTTTTTTTTTAATTATAAAAAAAATTGGGTTTTAAAGAAGTGGCTTATCGAGCGAGAGGGCATACATAGTAAACACTCTTGAGGTGGAGGACAAACCATGAGATCATAAGATAAGCTTAATTAAAGGAAGCAACCTTAAGTAACTAGAACCACTCCTTTGACGGTTCATAAGCTAATGATTATGCTCCATTATGAGTTTAATATGATATTTTTTATATCTAATTTGGAAATGATACTTAGCTTAATTAATAAAGAAATGTGTGAGGAGGCACATTATGTCGGGGTGCAATATCTTAATCAAGTCTAATGAAATCCTATATGCCATGACTACTCCTACTTGAGTTGACTTAGACCACCAATTAGAAAAGTATATATAAAAAATAATGTAAACTAGTACAAGAATAAATAATTAAATTGGTACAAAATAAAATGAACTTTGCTTGCATTTTTGTCGCGATAAGATAAAATCGACTAGGACAAGATGCTGACATAGCTATATCACATTCGAACGTAATATACAATTTTTTGAAACTCAACTATTCAAGTGTTTTTCTCTCCGAACCACCTGGCTGGTATTTATTTTGGGGTATTTTTTCTTGGTTAATTTTTTTTTTTGTCTTACAAACCCACTTCAATAGTAATAATACCCATTTTAAAAAAGGAAAATGCACGTGAATGTGAAAACGTTTTAAAAGAATAATAATACTCTATCTAATTATTATTCTAAAGTGACTTTGAGTACGGTTTTAGTAAAATTAAAACATAGATAAATATCATAATAGTTTCAATGATCAATTGACATTTGAACAGCTTAAATAATTTTCTTGGAAAGAATTGTCAATTATTCAGATTTAAGCTATCCAGATTATCCATCCACAAAACGATCGAGAGTAAACATGGAAGTCTAATGACGATGACGACCTATATAAATTAAGTATCACAACCGATATAAAAACAGAATCCATATGAGTTAAAAGCACTACAGACTCGACCGTAGATAACTAATGATCTTACTTCACAAACAGAATATATATAAGCTTCTGAGTGAAATAGTTGTAGTATCCTGATTACTTAAACAGTAATAGTGCATTTAGAAGCTATAGGCTATCAAAAACCAAATAGAGAATCTGGACAGCTTAAATAATCTTTTTTTTTAAACTATAGTCGATACAAAATTTATCATAAGAGAACTTTTAAGGTTTGTGTTCATGATCAAAGTAGAGAGTGTTAAAGTCAGTTAACATCATTAATGATAACTAATTTCTTAACTTGTGGTTTTCCCAATTTTCACCTTATCACTTTATTCTGTGTGGTCACTGATACAGCATCGTCATCAGGCCTGATCGTCATGCTTTATTTCAAGATAGGATGTGGCTTCTCGAGTGTAAAATATTGGTTATCTTCTGTATTTTGTCAAAATGTCACTTGTTGAAATTATGACGTGATCGTAAACTTATTTATGTTAATATGTGTATTTTTTTGTCTTTAGCCAGAATTTATATTATTTTATGTAAAAGCATTTAACCAATTTGTTATAAAAAGCATTAAACTAGAATAAAAATTACTTAAGTAATTTAAGTAATTTAACTTAAGTAATTTTTATAATTACGAAATCGGTTTTTAATTAAGTATTTAAGTAATGTTTACTTAAGTAATTTAATCGATTGATCCCTTGTACTGAAATCAGAACCCACACTAAAGGAAAGATTAAATTCTCATTTTCCACTGACTTCCAAAAATATTGGGTCCACCCAAATTGCAGGCAACGTTATTTCACTGAATTCATTCTAGGGATAGAACCAAAGAACAAAGTGAGAATAAATTAGTTATAAAAATATTCATTGAGGGCTTGAGAATCCTAATTTTAATTTTTAAACTACAAATTCTCTGTTTGATTTGACTAAACGTAGAAATTTTATTCCCTTTATTTCATATTGGTATTAGATGTTTTAGAATACAATTTTTTTTGGGTTTATATATAGGTTCGCTTCACAAAAACCTGGTGGCAAAAACATAAGAAAATCATATTCCTATCGAAATTTTTATTTTCAATTTATGCAAAAAAATTTCTTGATTTTTTTTTTAATTGGTAAAGGACGTTTAACATACTACAACAAAAAGGTAGCCAAACAAAGCATCTATTGGTTTATGACAATTGAAGTTTGTTGCTTTTGGGTCGAAGGTAGAAACAAAAATACTAATGTTTCTTGTTTACCAAATAAACAAGTAAATAGGTTGTGTTGGAGCTTAAACTCTTTGACTTTGATATTTATTCATCTAAGTAGCCCTCACCTCTCTACTCTATTGCATACATGCACAGGTTGAGGTGGACAGCGTTATTTAATTTTCCCGCTCGTGTGAGAGTAATATATAAATAAATACACAATAAGATGATAAGTATGTGGGGCTATATTATTAATTGTTTTTATAGATCTATATTATTGTTATTATTATTAACGTTGATTGATTTAATATTTTGTGGTGTCCCATTCTAGCTTGGAAACAGCTTTGCGTCCGATATGACGTAAACCTCCAAATTATGACGAAAGATAACACCGTCTTTCTCGTTTGTTTATAAAAAAGAATTCAATTCTTCGGAAGAATTTCTTCCTCTATTTCCTCCTTAATATTTATAAGGATATATGCCGTGAAAAAGAAAAAGAAAAAAGAACAAGTACATGGTTACATATATTCACATCAGTATGTGTATTAATGGGCTATATATATTTCAATCTTAGCTCTGTCTGGTGCATCTATGCATTGGATCTCTTGAATAGAACACTTCCGACAGGGTAACAGGTACACACGTGTTTCAAGATTCGACGAGGAACCCCACACAAAAAGAAAGAATAATGTTTACTCTATTTTCTTGTTCAAATAATGTGCAATATTTGTTGACAACTTAGATTGTAAAATTTTTAGTTTCAATTTTAACGGCTGATTAAGACAAGGTCATGAACTAACAAACTACAAAATAACTAATCCTTGATATTTGACAAAAAAAAAACTAATCCTTGATCAAATAAAATCAAAGATAAAAAAACTATTTTATTGTTTAAGATAACAAAGTGCATAAAGATAAAAAGCTTTGGCTTGTGCATATTCTTCATCTCTACAAGTTTTACATGATATTTTTTTTTCAAGTTTTTAAATTTTTTACAAAAAAACTTTCTTAGAGTTATTCATTTTATCTTAAAGATAGATTTAACCAACTTACATGCAGATTAGACCTACATGATAATTATAAAATTCATATTAATTCAATTAAAATATAGTAAATTAAATATAACTTATAATGAAAATAAGAAAATTAAGAGAAAAAATGAAACATTCAAAACATTGAATGATGTGTATTTGATAATTTCAATTTAGTCCAAATCTATGTTAGATTTAGATAATAGAGTGGGTTTATAACTAAAGTAAAAAGAAACTGTATATTTGTGTATGTATCCTATATAGAAAGTTTTGTTGTTTTTAGAGATCCTATATATAAATTGCTGACATACTATATAGTTTAAAAATTGCTGTTTTTTGTAATAAAAATTTAAAATCTCATAGTTATATTTCTTCACTTGGTATACATTTTGGATAAACTATTATACATTTTCAAAAAAATTCATATAAAGTAAAATAAATATCAACTCATTTTATTTTTCACTAAGTAAAAATGGTAAATTCTATAACTTATATAGAAGTTAATATATGATATTTAGGCGAAATTAATTATAATATCTTATTACAAACTATTTTTAAATATGTCCACTAATAGAAACTGTTTTTACAGTTTTTAAAATATATATAACAATTAATTATTTTTAGTTATATTAAGTATATATAACAATTTAAATGTTCCAAATTTATTTATAATATATTAAATTTTATAGTATTCTTTGGTATTTAATTTATTATATAATATTGATCCCAATGAAAAAAATTTATACCTTCGCCACTGGCTAGGACTTTCCTGCCTATCATGCCGCACAGATCTTGGTAGAGCACATCCCTCCTCCATATATCACTGCTGGATTGGTCATTGCAAAATCGCCTCTAACAACTTTCTCCGAATTTGTAGATTAGCCTCACTGAATAAGGCGGGGATTCATCTTTGATTACGTCCGGTACATCATGATCCTAGGACACATAACGCCCGATACACTTTTGATCCTAGAGAAACTATTTTTACCACTACTGCCTTTAAGCAACTCTTCTCCGAGTATCATAAAAACTTTACTGTTATTAGTACTCTTCTTATTAGGGTGATTTTCTCAAATCCTTCCTCTACACGTATATTTATCGGAAAGTGAAACAACGCAAGAGAATATCTTTAGGAACAATCACTTTGCTGCTATGCGTTATACATCCATGTACAAGATTTGAGTAGAAGGGCCAGTCAAACCTATGTAATCTCATCATATTACATCTCTCGAGAGTTTGTTCCTCTCTCATTCTTTTTTTGGTATAGTTTGTTCCTCTCTTACTCGACTCTTTTATCTTTACTTTCAATTATTGTGTACATCACTTCTTATTTAATTAGGTGTGTTTCTCAAGCTATATGACATTAAAATTATATCCTTACATATATTTTTGTTGAAAATCCTTGTAAGAAAAGCATGCTTGAACTTATATTTGAATAAGCAGAAGAGCAAACTAAAACTATAAAGGGCTTTTTTTAGTCTACAAGTTTTGATTTCCTCTTCTGGTATATTTTTGTTAAGTTTTAGTGGTGAACTTAGTAGGCGAATCTTTAGCACACAAAAAAAAAAAAAAATTACTAGGAGGATTTTCTATTGATGGGACCTCTAAATCTATTTTTAATAGGTCGTAAGCTAATACTTCGCTTCAGTCAAAGAAAACACGGCTCTGTCTAGTGTGTATATATAGGTCATCTCAATACCTCAGAACTTAAGGCAATTTCTACATTTCACCATTTTTTTCTCCCTCTCTCTCAAGTCTGATCTTTCGAAGCAGAAATTTTAAGTTCTTTTCTTTTTCTTTTCGACGATTCACGACTTGTTGAGTTGGTCTTACAAAGGACAAATCACAAAACAATTTTCTTTTATCCCACCGAAAAGTCAATTCATCATGAAATTCCCAATCTCGGCACTTAAGCAGGTACAACCAATCTTGAGCTTCAAGAACAAACTCTCCATGGTCAACGTCAACTCTTTCCTCCGTCCCCAAGAAAAAGTCGTCTTCGTAATGGGAGCCACTGGATCCGGTAAGTCTCGTCTCGCCATCGACCTAGCAACTCGGTTTCAAACAGAGATCATAAACTCCGACAAGATCCAACTTTACAAGGGCCTCGACGTCCTTACAAACAAAGTGACACCTCAAGAATGCCGAGGCGTGCCACACCACTTGCTCGGAGTATGTGACTCCGAAGCAGGAAACCTAACGGCCACCGACTTCAGCCGCCTTGCGTCACAAGAAATCTCAACACTCTCAGCTAAGAACAAGCTTCCTATAGTTGCTGGTGGATCAAACTCATACATCGAAGCACTTGCGAATCATTCGTCTGGATTCTTGTTAAACAACTACCAATGCTGTTTCATTTGGGTCGACGTTTCCTTACCGGTTCTTAACTCCTTCGTCTCAAAACGTGTCGATCGCATGATGGAAGCAGGATTACTAGAGGAAGTAAGAGAAATATTTGACCCGAAAGCCGATTATTCCATTGGGATACGACGAGCTATCGGAGTCCCCGAGCTTCATGAGTACTTATGTTACGAATCTCTAGTGGACCGGGCTACACAGAGAGAGATGCTTGACGTAGCGGTTAAAAAGATCAAAGAGAACACAGAGATATTAGCTTGTCGACAGTTACAAAAGATTCAACGTCTGAACAAGAAGTGGAAGTTGTCCATGCACCGTGTAGACGCAACGGAAGTGTTCTTGAAACGTAGCGAAGAAGAAGCAGACGAGGCTTGGGAGAATCTTGTAGCGAGACCGACCATGAGAATCGTTAATAAGTTCTATAATAGCCAAGTGATGAAAAATGATGATGTTGAGAACTGTTTGACCACCATTGGAGCGGCGTCTTACGGCGGAGTAAGTGGAAGTAGGGCTCACAATATGATATGAAAAGTTTTTGTCTATTGGTGTCATGTGAGCTTTTTGGAGTGTGAGAGTTAAAGATTTTCGTATGTGTGGTGGTGATTCGGCGGAGCTCTTTTGCAACGTACAGGTGTGTGACATAGTACCTCGGGAAAAAAACAAAGCTTTTTTCTTTTGTCCTTGTTAATGTTTGTATAGTTGATATTCGCTTATATTAATTGTTTGATACCTATTTGGCTACAAGTTCACGATAACCGAAAGTTATCATTCGTTGTGCCACGATATCAAAACTATGTGTATCGTTTAATATAAAAACAATATTTTTGTCTTGCTTTTTGCTGTTTTTGGTATCTCTTGGCCTTACATTTACGCATTCATGTTATTGGTTGAAGCTAAGAAATTAATTCTAACAGTTAAAATTCCCCTAATTTGAAAACGTTTTTTTGAATTAAAACAGTTAGCATGCCTAATATTCTAAGCCAGTAAGCCTCATTAAAGGTAAACAACGAGGCTATTCAATGATAAAATACTTCTACAACTATCTTATTTATATAATATAATATAAACTTACTCTAGGCATACTATAATTTTTTTAATATTATAATTTCTTTATGTGTGATGCTGAAGTTATCGTCAATATTAACATCAAACAATTTAACGGTTCTAAACATATTTAAGAAATTTGTTAACACAATCGCAAACGTATATAAGAAGAGATAATTGCCTACAAACACACTTTCTAAACTTTTAGTGTCAAAAAAACACACTTCCATGTAAGAGGTGATTTTTTTCCTTCTCTTTACAAATCTTATCCCGAATATACCATTTGATGGAAAAGATGGTCATGTTCGAACAATGTTGCGTCCAACCAGACTGTGGCGAATGAAGACGTGGATGGAGGAAAAAGTCATGTTCGAACAATATATATTCACTGAAAAGCTTTATCCTTCTCATTTTTTAAGTTTACTGGTCTATATTCTCACACTCTCCATTGCAGGTCATGGTCGAACAATGTCTAGTAATCACCGACAAGTTGCGTCCAACCAAGCTGTGGCAAATGAATGTGTGGATGGAGAAGAGGGTCATGATCGAACAATGTCTATTCACTGAAAATCTTTATCCTTCTCGTTTTTCATGTTCACTGACATATGTTCTCACACTCTCTATTGTAGGTCATGGTCAAACAATGTCTAGTAATCACCATATGTATGATCCATGCCTCACTTATCGAGTGTTTTATGTACGTCCAATTTAATGCTCCTTGTACATCCTTATATTACTATCATCTTCCTTCTATGTGTGTACGTACATAAAATATGTGTTCTTCTTTGTGTACGTCCACGTATAATATACGTAAGAGCTTTAAGAGTAAATTTACCCACAGAAAGTGCACCTCGCAAGTTAGATCACTTTTTCTGCAAAATAAGTTGAGAAAGTCATTTATATGGTCAAACTCTCATATAAGAAAAAAAAATCAATAATACTAACATAGTAGACAATCATGTTCAATATTACAAATCTGAATCGTAATTGATTATATTTATTTGTTTTGACAATGATAACCGTTGTTGTAACATATCGTAAAGGGTATAAGCTAGCTATAAACACAAACTAAAGATACAAAATTCAATTAGTTTATAACAATGTATTAAACATTTTCATGAGTAAATGAGACTAATTAGTTTATAAAAATAAATATTTTAGAATACATAACATTTTTCTTAAAAATGTTCAGAATATGAGCAATGTGTTCTTCAGACTATTAGTGTCACCCTTCGCTAATGCATCAAACTCTCGTTATTGTAATTACAAACATCATATGGCTTAGGACCCTTTGAAAACAAATTCTTATTTTTCTTCTTCGTTCTGTTTCCATATCTTTTACCATCACTGTTCAACAGTTTTAGAGGCTTGATCATTTGTACGTGTACTAGACACCTTGTGACGCAGCTCCCTGCTATGAAATGATGACATAACCTCCTCTAATGACACTGTATTTTTAACTAGTATAAATGATTGCACGAGATCCTCATATCAGTCATATGAAAGCGATAAAGATACCAACATAAGCAAATAAACATCCTCATCCTACACCTTAACATTGACAGTATGCAGTTCTAGTGATATTCAGTTGACCTAAGTGATCCTTGGGTGTGTCTTCTCTTCCAGACTCGCCATTTCAGCATTGTTGCTCGTGTAATCTTTCATCAGCAGGGCCCACAAGTCTTATTACTTTAGAAACGCTTCTATCTTGATATGCTAGAGACTGAAATAATTTTTCTCTGTGAATTTGTCGATCTTAGTATTTATACCATAACTTCTTTCTTTTTTGAACATGTCGCTCTAATACCAATTTATTGTAAAATTTGTGTAAACTAAGGTATAAATGTAAAACATAGACATAAAATTTAACGTAGTTCACCAACAAATGTATTGGCTATCTCCATGGACAAAGGATATTGGTTTACTAGCAGAGACAAAACGTTTTAGAATACATCAGATATTAGATTAACAAGGTTATATATAGCTGCTATCCTACTTAATCCTAATCGTATTTGAGCTCATCGGACCATAAAAACTTTTAACTAACAATTATAGCCTATGTAGAAAACTTGCAAATCCTACATTATGCAAGTGAAAGTTATATACTCATATTGTATTGTGAAGCAAACTGATTTTGAGATATCCATCTAAATCTATCACGTTCTCTTCCGTGTATCTACAAAAATTGAAACAGTTGAAGTAAATGAAATTCTTGAACAATTATTGTATAAATGTGAAAATAGGAATCTTCAAGTTGGGAAAGGGAAGAATCGAAGAAAGAACAAGGAAAAGAGAAAGGGTCTGAGCGCGTGGCTTGCGAGTGAGTTAAGAAGTCTGTGTCAGCGAGTTGTAGAAAGCGCATGCGCGGCTTAGTTTAGGATCTTCCGTACGTAAGAGCAAAAGCGTGTGGAGAAGGTTTGCATCAATCATAAATGACGTTCGTACAGTTGTGAATGAGAGGCATTAATTCATTAATCATATGTTACTATAAATCAAGTATTATTTGGTTATTATTATTCATGGACCCATATATCCATTAAATTTTGATTGTACAGACGTCAAGTCATAACGCATCTTAGGAGAAGGAGGTGATGAACTAAACAGCACTAAACAAATGTCGTAAGAGGCAGCATCTGATGTCTTTCTTTTTCTTTTTCTTTGGTTATATAATTTTTGTTTCTTATTTTGAGAATAGAGATTTTTTTTTTATCTTCTTTGTTTTAATTATTGATTTTTGTGGGGTAAGTAATTTGAGATGAACTTGAAAGCACTAAATAAAAAATGTATTTAGGACTTGGATTCTCATTCCCATTAATGATGACTTGACTATATAGTCGGCCATCAAAATATCTCAACGGGTAAATCAGATAGTGTCACCGGCGAGGATTAATTCTTAATTGTTGGCACAATAAAACAATAAGACTGATAACACAATTTATAGCTAATATAAAACAATAGTACTAAATAATAATAAGAAAAATAGCGATGAGGATCATTTTATTACTTATGATGATGGCTCCAAATTGCCACTATAGGAAAAACGAGACTTGAATATGCTTTTTAGGGATTAAAACATGAAACAATGGCAAATCAATGGTTGAAACTGAGCCTTGCAATTTGCAAATAAATACCAAAAGCTGTTCTTTATTTATTCCCTTCTTTTAATTGTCACCATATATATACCCCTCAATACTCTATATATTTATCGTATTGTAACACAAATAGAAAATTGTGTTATTATATTTTGGAGAAAATGGCGAATCTTTCCCTGAAGCATTTATAAAAATAAACAATCTTCTTTTTGTGGTGCGCTAAGTATTACTCTACAGAGTTTATTGGTCTACCTTGAATGAGTTATTCCTGCTTTATAATTTTTTTTTCCTTCATCGATCGTATAGCATTCTACATATTCCTTATCGGACCATGCTTATCTAGTTATCTTTAAATTCTTTCCACTACTTTCAATAAGGTATTTATTGTTCACCTCCAAACCAACTTATTTTATTACAAGAGTAAGGAACTGCTGTCTTTATACAATTTTTTAGAACAAAAAGTGTCATTTTGATATCATTTGTATTTACGAAAATCTAGAGTTTAAAAACGGATATATATGTGTTATACAGAATGTTTAAAATGATTTTACTATGATCTGTAATCAATACTAGTAATATTTTATATAATTGAATAACACTAGATAATACATATCACTGACTAATATAATACAGTATGTTTTAGGGGTGGGCGTTCGGATATCCGTTCGGGTTCGGTTCGGGTGTTTCGGATTTTCGGATGTTCGGGTTTAGAGGTATAGGATCCATTCGGGTGTTTTATATCTTCGGGTCGGGTTCGGTTCGGTTATTTTCGGGTTCAGTTATTTTCGATTCTACCCAAACTCCAAAATATTATCAAATATCTGATTTGCTCGAAATTTATTTATTTGTATTTTATTATTTATATCGGAAATAAGGTAAAATATTTGAACTCAATCCGAATTTAAATTCAAAACCGAAAAAGAACATATAAATTTAACAAATTCATACAAAAGACCATAAAACATAACATAGTAAGTTTAGATATTGAAAAAATCCATACAATACTAATGAAAGAGTCACCAAAAGCAAATAAGTTTTTTCTTGTTTTTGAAAGCAAACACCAAAAAAAGTAAATGCATTACTCTATACATAAAAAATTATAAGTTTATGAATATTGGAAGATTTTGTTAAGGAATATTGGAAGATTAGCTGATATGTTTTAGATATTCGGATGTCTTCGGGTTTAGTTTGGATATCGGATAATATCCATTCGGGTTCGGATATCCAATTACATATAACTCAAGATCCGTTCGGTTATTTTACACTATCCATACCCGTATCAAACTGCCTATATCGGATCGGATTCGGGTTTGGACTTCGGATCCGGTTCTTTAAATTAAAACTAAAAATTTAAAGAAATTTGACAGTCAATATATAAAACGATATATGAGTGAATAAAAATCATAAACCTGAAAGAATTAATACGAAATTATGGGAATATGAATATATGAACAATGCTCGTAGCTATCTGGAATCTAACAATTGCAGAATTTTCGGCCTTCGATTTTGTATTCTTCGTCTCTTTTAGATGTGCTTTTCCTTTTTTCTGAGTCTGGTTTTATTATTATTAGCTTTTCCATAAGTACAAGAAAGAATTTAAAAGGTCAACATCAACTTTTCTAAATGGAGCCTGTGCTCAACGCGAAAGTTCAGTTCTATGCACGTAAATACAAAAAGAAGTTTGTTTTCCAGAAAAAAGAAGAAAAAAAGAAGAAAAAAATAATCTCTAACACAAGTTTATTCAAAAGATTGAATTATTCCACGTTTACATTGTCAGCTATCTCCTTTTGTGGGAGCCTCGGAGACACTGTTACATCCTTATGCATGCGTGTAATCCGTGGGCATCTCATTCTCATCATATTTTTAATAACAAATACAATTTTTTTTTTTAATCATGCATGTCACAGTACTATTCTAAATTTCATGTTAAAACAATATCAAAGTTAAACATACAAAGTCTCAAGAGTAACCTGATATCTAGGCCTGGGCACAAGTACCCGTTACTCGCTCATTACTCGTGACTCGCCCCGTACCCGCCTCGTCAGGACAAGTACCGCCTCGCGCAAGTCGGGTAACAAGTCGAATTTTTTTATTACTCGCAAGTACGGGGCAAGTATCAAGTCACGGTTTTTTTTCCGAAACTCGCCCCGTTCGAACTTGCCCCGCTATGTTATATTAAAAAAATTATTTCATCTGTGCACATTTATGATTTAGAAGTATGTGATCTCTAATAATTTGAGTGTTTGTTTTATTGTGATCTACATTATTTTATAGGAACAAAAGGACTTAAGAAGAATAAAAAACTTCATGAGAAAGAAGCAAAGTTATGTTGTTTTTAAGTATTTTAAATTCTATCTTCAAGTATTTATGTTATTTTGGATGTTTTGAAACTTGATAATTTGTATTTTGAGATTGTAACAAACTTGTTAAGTATTTATGTTATTTTGTTTGAGTAGTTTTCTAATAAATTAGCAAGTCGCAAGTCGCAAGTCGCAAGTAGCAAGGCAAGTCGCAAGGCAAGTCGCAAGGCAAGTAGCTTGCAAGTCGGCCAATTTTTGGCAAGTACTCGTCATCGCAAGTACTCGCAAGTCGCAAGGCAAGTCGCAAGGCGAAATTTGTGAAAATTGAACGGGGCAAGGCGGGTCGCAAGTACTCCGAAAAGTCCGGGTACCCGCCCCGCGCCCAGGCCTACTGATATCAACTCAGTATTTCGGAAATACTACTTTCTTAACTTTTATTAGATATGATATTCTTAAAGTCATTAAAACAATAAGAACCGAAGTGTTATCAAAATGCTAGTGGCATAGTATAATAATGTAAAAAATGCTGGTTCTTTTGTGTTGAAGGTTCAAATGTTTTTTTGGTATAGAATACTACTCTTTAAAACAAAATTTCCAAAGTCTGATTCGAAACTTAGAAAATATCATGGATTTAAGGTTAGAAACTTTCACAATTTAAAAAAATAAATAAAAAAAGATGGAACATTTGGAACTTCAACTAATACATGCAACGTTAATTTAGTGATATCACCAATGTTGAGTGACGAACAATATTAGAATTCTGGCTAAAGACATGTTTAACCATTACATCTGAATTCGTCCAGAGTCCAGACTATTAAGTTTAGTTGGTTTTTTTCTTTGCGTGTGTATTGTTTAACAAACTATACAAAAAAAAGGAAAAAAATAGTAGTGTTTTTGAAGGAGATTACTCTGATTGCTTCGGGAAAAATTGGTTCATTTTAACCCTGTGTTGAAAAAGGTATTTAAGACAAAATGCGTGAGGCTGACTGCATACATATTATGGTTATTATTATAAGAGTGACTAATCACATCCTTCGCATGTCCGTTTTTGTTTTGATCTTGCGTGGGGCGTATCTGGCCGAATCACAATGAGCTTTTTCTCTGCATTCGCAAAGAAAGAGGTTCTGACAATTTCAAGACTTGGAACGAGAATTCACTGCCATAAAGACGGTGTTGTTGACGAGTTCGGACAGTACCTCATTGTCCGGACATAGTTGTAACTTTCAGGACTCGATTTCTCGTCAAGTTGGATTGAATATTAAAAACAAATCGCATCTAAGATTATGCAGCTTTGGTTGTCTCTGTGCTAAGCGATCGGGTGTCTTCTTCATTGTCGACTGAACATTCCACTTCCTACGACTGGGCCTAATGGTGGGCTCTCCTCAATCACCAGTTCAGTTAGACTTTTGTCTGGGCTATTTATGGGTTTTATACTGTCGTGACCAAACATGTGTAAAGCTCTTGCTAACATAAATAATCCCATTAATGCTATTCTCAAGACTTAATGCTTTTGTTTTTTTGTCTCAGATGTGTTGATTGGGAGAAATTGTTCCTATAAAAAATCATATAAAAATGGTAATATATGTCCGTATAAGAAAAAAGATATTTATCTCAAACACTGATTAAATACATTAATTTTATATAATAAAATGACTGTAAAATTTATACAACTACTTTATTTCAAATCAATAAATTCAGAAACTACAAGAAAACCCTTTTTTTTTTTAAAAAAAAGTACATTATAAGGTGGGGGCAATCTATGATCATCCATAACTAAGATCCATAATTAATCATAAAAATAATACATGTTTATGTTACAAAAGTCAAGAAATGGTGGTGAAGTTTGGTTGAAGTCCACATCATATACAGTAAAAGTTGTCTAAATTTTCTCTATATATATGAACATAATTGTTCATTTGTAACACACACCTTCTTCTCATTACAATCATAATTTCTCTCATTCTCTCTAATTTCTCTCCTTGTACCAAGACTTTGTTGGTAATAAAATTTTGTCTTTATTTATTATTTCCGATATAATAATTTATCATTATTATTATAACACGTTATCAGCACGATCGTTCTACGATATGAGCTATATATATATGTAATATTTACTCTGTTATAATGGCCGGGATACCCGCCTATATAATTTTATTATTATTGTAATGGATGTTTAACGCACCATTATTTACTTAATATTACCGTGGGCGGTTTGTCGCCTCGTTATTTAATTTACCTGCACTATATCATGGCTGCTAAAAGCACCATAATTATTTATTTACTGTTAATGTTATAATGGATGGCTGGGCCACCTGTATAATTTTATTATTAATGTCATAATGGATGGCTGAGCCACCGCATATTTATTTATTGTTTCAATGTGGATGATTATATCACCATAATTTTCTGATTATATATCTGTTTATATTATAATCGTTATAAATTATATATGCATATTTTTGTGTTCAAAATAAGATTGCGGTCTCATTTATTCCTCAGGCGAATAAATCTAGACTCATATCAGGAACCCCTGTTCCGTTAAAGAGCACCTTCTTGTCCAACTGGGAAGAAGAGTAGTACGGATTTAATCAAAAAATTCAATTTTTCCGGTAGCCTTTTTCATAACGGTCACAAAGAATTTTTCACAAAATTTTTTCTACCCAACGGCTACATCTAACGGCTATGAACAGTGATTTTCAACGGCTATGAACAGTGTTTTTCGATCTATAAATAAACTCATCCCTCACTCATTTCATTTCACTCATCGATTTCATATCTTCTCTTCTTCTCTCAAATATTTCACAAATATTTTTCATCTAATTTTTTGTAAGAATGATGAGAATGATGATCCGTTTGCTTTTAATTTTCTGTGCGATTGTAACTTTTACATCGATTTATGGCCTTTGCATGGGAGATTTTACTCCGGCAGAATTTTCCTTAATCGTTGTTTTACTTTTTGTGCATTGTTTTTTCCTTGTAATTGCTTGGATTATTCATGTAAACGGCTCATTTTAAATGAGTGATTATTACCGCACTAATAAAGTTTTATGATTTTATTTTAGAAATCTAATGGCAAATATGGAGAAGCTCCAATTTCCGGCTCTAGACATCACTGGTGCTAATTACATTTCTTGGACTACCAATGTCGAGCTTCATTTGGAATCTCTTGGTTTAACAGAAACCATCAATGAGAAAAATACCTCAACGGCCCAAGAAAAGGCAAAATCGGTGATCTTCCTTAGGAGACACCTTGATGAAAGTATTATATATGACTATGCACACATGAGAGATCCCAAAGAGCTTTGGAAGTCTCTGAAAGATCGTTTCGATCATCAGAAAGATATAACACTTCCACTTGCTCGGGATGAGTGGCAAAGTCTGAGGTTCCAAGACTTCGACAAAGTGATGAACTACAATTCCGCTATATTGGGAATTGTGGCCAAACTGAGGTATTGTGGTGAAGCCATAACTGAATCTCAAATGCTTGAGAAGACGTACACCACATTCCACAAAAACCATATCACCCTGCAACAGCAGTATAGGATGAGGGGATATACCAAATTTTCAGATTTGGTTGTGGCGCTCCTAATAGCTGAAAAAAATAACGAGCTCCTTATAAAGAATCACATGACTCGACCTACCGGATCAAAAGCGTTCTCTGAAGCAAACGCACTAGATGTTGAGAAACCGGTAAGAGAAAACAAATCTTTCCGAGGTCGTGGCGGTCGAAACAATCGGGGACGTGAAAGATACAACCCATATAACGGGAAGTCATTTCAGTGGATCCGTTCTGAACAACCATATAAGGGAAAAGAACACCAAGGAAGTACCTCTCAGAAGAGAAAGATGTCTGTTACAGATGCGGTACTAAGGGACATTGGTCCAAGGTGTGTCGTACTCCTGCACATCTTTGTGCTCTATATAAAGAATCCGCTAAAGGTAAAGGAAAAGAAGTTAACCTTGCGGAACATTCTGAGGGTACAACACATCTTGATGCATCCGACTTCACAAATGATTTCGATGATACCGTCATGACTGAAGACTAAAATCTCTATCATGTGACTCTTGAAAACTCCCAATATTGTGCCATAAATAATCAGTGATTTTGTGAAATATTAATGTATAATTATTGTGTGATGTTTAATTACTATTGTATAATCATTGTGTAATCAAATCTTCAAATATCAATGGATAATTATTATGTGATATTTTTCACTGATTAAATTGTCTTATAAATTTTATTTTGTTAATCTCAGAAATGGATCGCAATGCGAATGGAACAACATCCAAGCTGAATATTGGAGATATATGTATACCAGATAGTGGAACAACGCACACTATTCTGAAACATAGAAAATATTTTTCTAATTTGAAACCAACAAAAGTCCTGGTCATACATCAGCTTGATTGAAGGAATTGGTAATGCAAATTTTGCATTACCTAATGGAACAATTTTTCAATCAATAATGCATTATTTTCTCCAAACTCTAAACGGAATTTGTTGAGTTTTGAAGACATATACCTTCACGGATATGATACTCAGTCTGCAACTGAGGATGGAAAGAAATTATGTATATAACTTCTCATAGATCTGGCCAGATGCATATATTGGAAAAATTTCCAAAACTCCCTTCTGGTTTGCATCAAACTTACATCAATGTAATCGAATCAAACCTTGTGATCAAAAGAAGCCCTGAGGATTTCACATTATGGCATGATCGCCTTGGCCATCCAGGCACCACAATGATGCGCAAGATCATTGAAAGCTCACATGGCCATTCACTGAAAATCCAAGAAATATATCATGGAAATAAAATGACATGTGCAGCATGCTCTCTTGGCAAATTGATCATAAGGCCATCGCCAACCAAAATTGATAAAGAATCACCAAAGTTCCTTGAAAGAATTCAAGGTGATATTTGTGGACCAATACATCCACCTTGTGGACCATTCTACTATTTTATGGTATTAATTGACGCATCCAGTAGATGGTCACACGTTTGTCTATTATCATCTCGAAATATGGCATTTGCGAGATTTCTAGCTCAGATAATCAAACTGCGAACTCAGTTTTCTGATTATCCCATTAAAAGAGTTAGATTAGACAATGCTGGTGAATTCACATCCCAAGCATTCAATGATTATTGTATGGTGACGGGAATTGAAGTTGAACATTCCGTTGCTCATGTCCATACACAAAATGGCTTGGCTGAATCATTAATTAAACGTTTGCAATTAATTGCAAGACCATTGATCATGAGATCAAAACTTCCAACATCAGTTTGGGGACATGCTATTTTGCATGCAGAAGCACTCATTCGGATAAGACCAAGTGCATACCATAAATATTCCCCAATACAATTAGCATTTGGTCGAGAACCAAATATTCCCATCTCAAAATCTTTGGTTGTGCAGTGTATGTGCCTATAGCACCACCACAACGCACAAAGATGGGACCACAAAGAAGGTTGGGAATATATGTTGGTTGTGATTCTCCATCAATTGTACGATACCTAGAACCACAGACAGGTGATGTCTTTACGGCACGTTTTGCCGATTGTCACTTTGATGAAAAAGTGTTCCCGGTCTAGGGGGAGAAAATAAACAAGTAGGCCAGGAAATCAAATGGAGTGTACCATCTTTGTTACACCTTGATCCTCCTACAAAAGAGTCAGAACTGGAAGTTCGACGAATTGTGCATTTGCAAAGCATAGCAAATCAGCTACCAGATGCATTTGCAGATACCAAAACGGTAACTAAATCTCATATACCGGCTGCAAATGCTCCTGCTCGTATTGAAATACCACAAGAACTTGGGAAAGCAGATGATACACGTGAGTCAGAAACACGCCGGAAGCGTGGCAGGCCCGTTGGTTCTAAGACTAAGAATCATAAGAAACAAAAGAAAGTTGAAACTCATGAAACACCCAAAGTAGCAGAAAGTACTTTGGAGGAAACAAATCATGAGACCCATGATAATGTAGAGCATCAAAATCCAGAAGAAAATCATGAGATTTCTATCAATTATATCCATAATCAAAAGATATGGAAAAGAAAAGAAATAGATAATCTCGATGATATTTTCTCATATCTTGTGTCACAAGAAATAAATGAGGAAAAGGAAGATCCAGAGCCAAAGTCTGTATATGAATGTCAAAAAAGACATGACTGGATAAAATGGAAAGATGCAATACAAGTCGAACTTGATTCGCTTAATAAACGAGAGGTTTTTGGACCCATTATGCTCACACCCGAAGATGTGAGACCAGTTGGATCTAAGTGGGTTTTCGTTCGCAAACGAAATGAGAAAAATGAGATCACAAGATATAAAGCTCGTCTCGTAGCCCAAGGTTTTTCACAAAGACCTGGAATAGACTACGAGGAAACGTATTCTCCTGTTATGGATGCAATCACGTTCAGATTCTTGATGAGTCTGGCTGATGAAAATCTAGAAATGCGTCTTATGGATGTCGTTACGGCATACCTATATGGATCATTAGATACTGATATCTACATGAGAATTCCTGATGGTTTTAAAATGCCTGTTGCGTTAAGTTCTAAACCAAAAGAGTTATGTGCAATAAAATTGCAGAGATCATTATATGGGTTAAAGCAGTCTGGACGTATGTGGTATAATCGTCTCAGTGAGCATTTAACGAAAGAAGGATATGTAAATGATCCTATATGCCCATGTGTTTTCATTAAGAAAACAGAAACTGGATTTGTAATAATCGCAGTATATGTTGATGATCTAAACATAATCGGAACTCATGATGAGATACAGAAAGCATCAGATTATTTAAAAGGAGAATTTGAAATGAAGGATCTCGGGCAGACAAAGTATTGTCTTGGCCTTCAAATTGAGCATTCTCAAAAGGGTATATTTGTGCACCAATGCACATATACTAAAAGAATATTAAAACGCTTTAATATGGATAAAGCAACTCCTCTCAGTACACCCATGGTCGTTAGATCACTCAATGTTGAAAATGATCCATTCCGACCATATGAGGAAAATGAAGAAATACTTGGTCCTGAAGTACCATATCTGAGTGCAATCGGAGCTCTGATGTACCTTGCAAATTGCACACGACCTGATATATCATTTGCTGTTAATCTTTTGGCAAGATTCAGTTCGTCCCCTACACAAAGGCATTGGAACGGGATTAAACATATTCTCCGCTACCTTCAAGGGACCACTGACTTAGGATTATTTATCATAAAAATTCAAAAGGTAAAATGATTGGTTTTGCAGATGCAGGATATTTATCAGATCCACATAAAGCCCGATCACAGACAGGGTATGTTTTCACGATCGGAGGCACTGCTATATCCTGGCGTTCTCAGAAGCAGACAGTTGTGGCTACTTCCTCGAATCATGCCGAACTTATTGCACTCCATGAAGCAAGTAGAGAATGTGTCTCACTAAGATCAATAAGTCGACACATCCTATCAAGCAGTGGGATTCTCCGAGATACGGAGCCAACTATCTTATACGAAGATAATGCTGCATGCGTTGCTCAGACTAAAGAAGGATATATCAAAAGTGATAGAACTAAACATATACCTCCAAAGCTCTTCTCATACATCCAAGAACTTGAGAAGAATAAAGAGGTTGAAGTGAGATATGTCCGTTCATGCGACAACGCAGCTGATCTTTTCACAAAATCACTACCCACCACTATGTTCAGGAAGCATGTACATAGTATTGGAATGCGTCGTCAACAAGATCTCTAAGACAACCTTAATCAAGGGGGAGCTTGCGCAGTTGTACTCTTTTTACCTTACTATGGTTTTTTCCCATTGGGTTTTTCAAGGTTTTTAACGAGGCAACAAAGGCGATGAGCAGAATATAAATATGACGATGGACTCCAAGGGGGAGTGTTACAAAAGTCAAGAAATGGTGGTGAAGTTTGGTTGAAGTCCACATCATATACAGTAAAAGTTGTCTAAATTTTCTCTATATATATGAACATAATTGTTCATTTGTAACACACACCTTCTTCTCATTACAATCATAATTTCTTTCATTCTCTCTAATTTCTCTCCTTGTACCAAGACTTTGTTGGTAATAAAATTTTGTCTTTATTTATTATTTCCGATATAATAATTTATCATTATTATTATAACAGTTTACATATATCATTCACACCGAATTAATAAGCGACTAAATGGACACGGGCAATAGACTACAACCATGTGAAACTATATATAGCAATTTTTCTGAAACTATAGAATGCGATCTTATCCATGGAAAACAAGCAATCGCCTGTGAATAATATGTAGCTCTTGTGGAACTCTAAACTCGACATTTTGTTTTCCTTAATTTCATTTTCTATCCGAACCTACAAAACTCGTATGGCATGATTACGATAATTACCGATTCACCATGATGATGATTATGATACCCAAAGCCGGTTTTAACTAGGCCTGGGCAAAAAAACCGAACCCGAAAAACCGAACCGAACCCGAACCGAAAAAGTAGAACCGAACCCGAACCGAAATTCGTAAAATATCCGAACGGGTCCTACATTTCAATATCCGAAAACCTGAATCCGAACCCGACCCGAACCGAGAACCGAATGGGTACCCGAAATAACCGAAATACAGTTATATACCTAAAATATTAATAATATTTAGATTTGAATAGCTTATTTATCCTAAATTATAATTATAAATCCAAATATATGAATTAATTTTAGATAAAAATAACTAAAATATCAAAAATAAATAGAATATATGAAATTTTTAGTTATATTTGTCAAATTTAATTGATTTATATTTAAATTTAACTAATTTTTATTTTCTTCTTATAAATGTTCGGGTACCCGACCCGAACCCGAATAGAACCGAACCGAACCCGAACCCGAACCGAAATTCTAAAATACCCGAATGGGTCCTAAATCTTCAAACCCGAAAACCCGAAACCCGAATGGACCCGACCCAAACCCGAACGGGTACCCGAACGCCCAGGCCTAGTTTTAACTTTTAAGGGAAAGCCAACCAAGTAATTCTCCGGCCGTTTTTCTTTAAAATATCAGTTCGTTACAATTTACAGCACTGGTGGAGGGAAAACCGGAAAAGTGTCGATTTTTGTTCACTCCCCATCTTTATTACCCGATGATTATAATTTTTGAATCGTATCCTCACACGTCCGGTCCAATCAATCTTCCCATGTCAACAGAAGTGGAAAATTCACCACTATTTAATAGTGACGAATACTCATTCTATCTTGGCTAGGCCGAAGTTTTTGAACATAGATAATATTGTGGAAATTTAAACGAGTTTTGTCTTAGAAAAACTCTGTCCTGAATCCAATTAAACGAGCAATTCCAATTTAAATATATTACAAGAAAAGTAGATGAAGGGAAAGATATCCTACAAAATGGATAAAGTTAAACATTAGTACTTCTTTACCTTATATATATTACTAGTCCAATAAACATTAGTTTATTTTCAGATGAACTAACAAATACAGACTAAAAACTATAAAAGTGAAGCAACGAACATTAAATACAGAGAAAGCGTACTAAATAATGAAACTAACCCAAATAAACCATATACACGTTTATTCTCCTAAGGACTCTAAAATGAAATAAAATCTCCGTTGATTTTTCTTCCACTTTGTCCACATAGTGTGTGTTAATAAATCGTTTAGATTGATCACTGTTCTTGTTCGATCTTTAGTCTCCCCATTGTAACAAGAAAAGCAAACACCTCCAGATGATATAAGCACGCGTTCTTTGCTCCTTACACCAATCCCAGCAACGGAGCTTCGCTATCCGACCCGACCCAACTCGTCCCATCGAAATCTTCATCTTCATTCACAACCTCTATGTTGTGTTTGTAATGTTAAGACCATGTGTTAATGAAGTAGTTTTGGAGTAGCAAGAAGTAAAGAGAGCTATGGAATATATAGAGAGGCTTAAGTGGTAATTAAGTTTATTGAGAGAGAGAGGGAGATATCAGAGAGGTGACAAGAACAAGAAGAGTGGAATCCCACACTACAGAAGATGACAAGACAAAGCTGAGTTTACTTGTTTTCCTTCTCGTCTTCTTCTTTCACTCGGTTTGCCTTGACATATCACTCTCACTTATCACATTTTTCCATAAAAGAAGGGGAAAAAGATAATTGTAAAAAGAGTCGAACAGTTGCGTGTTTGTACACATATATAATTCCTATCATAGTGCTCAAATATAGAGCATGTTACTACATACATATTTTTGTACGATTTTGCCCGATTTGACAATTCTATGTTTGAGATTTTTTCCACATTTTCTGGTTTTCTCCTTTTTCGTCCCTTACAAAACACGAAAGTTGAGATAATTAAGCTTGTGGGTATAAATTTTAAATTCCGAGTAGAGAATCAAACATAAGATCTCTTATAAACTTAAACTAAAATACTCCATGACCTAGACATCATTCTTAATTTCAGAAGAAATTCTACCATATGTTTTCTTTGGTATGATATATATAAACCGGCTGGTGTGTAAAATTTGGAATACATATGAAGATAATAATGGGGGTGTCAAATAGAAATGAAGCCCTAGTTCCGAAGCTGCAAAGATCTGAAGGAAAACAAAGTTGGATAAGTTCTTCTCCGACCAATGCTATCTTGTTTTAGTTCTTTATTGTTTGTTCTTTAATATTTTTTTTTTTGTTATGGTTTATGATTTAGGAGTAAATTTCAGTGAAGATTCTGATGAATTGTTTAATCGTTAGAAGAGTGCATTCACAGAATTTTTAGCTATTTCAAATGGACAAGTGCGTCAGAAGTTAATGTATTTTTTGTGGTATATAAATATTTTTGGGATCAGACTCATCAGATATTGTATATAATAATTCAAATTTTGGACTTAAATCGAGTTGGATTGTCTTGATTAACACCCCTAGATATGAATCAAGGATGAACACATCTCAAGTAAATGTCGGGTCTTGGATCATGCGTTTGTTTAATCCCTTTCACTAAGTGTAGATGTGTGGGACATAAAAAAGAACTTAAACTTAGCAGTTGTGTCTTTCGTCCTTCTATTTCCATTTGGTTGTATACGTATGTATATGTTTCATAATACGACGCATAAACTAATATTATATTATATATGGATAGGTGGAGATGCCTCACGCAGCTGTTATCGAGTACCATTATTTTTATATGTTTTTATCATAACATGTAATTCAAATGTTGGCCTTTTAATTTAACTAATATTGGGGAATATAAATACACCAGTATTATTATTTTAATCCATTGTTGATATTTTCCAAAATAAAGTGATATACGTGTATCCAATAATTGTAGCCATTCATTCAACAACGATTACAAGTGCGCGCCTGTGATTTCTATCAATCACAGTCTCACAGAAATGCTACATGCATAAATGTACAAGTACTACAGATTGTAGCATATTTCGTAGAATTTTTGTGGTAAATTTAGACTTTGGCTGGCATTATAATTTGGCAGGTAGACTTTGACTATGAGATCCTGAGAATGATATAAATTGATTAATTTCTTCTGTATTAATTTAAGCTTAAATTATTTGTACAAGCCCAACGATTACATATATTAAGTACACTATGTAAACGCAAAAACGCTGATGGCTGGTAGAAAAAAAAAGTTAAGAAAAAATAAATAGTTAAATTAAGATCAAAAATTAACAAGAAAAGAAAGACGAGTTATTATCGGAAGAGAGAAGCAAAGTGATGCAAATTCTGATGATATGAAGCTTTGCTCTCTGTTGTCTCATTGTCCTCTTCATCTTCTCCAACCTCTCCTTCATCTTTTCCATTAACTGCCTCATCAGCTCCAGATATGTTGGACACCCACATATATACTTACACACGCATACATTTATACACATGCAAACACTTGCACGTACGAACAAAGGAAGAAGGGACAATCCCACACCTATACACTTGAGCTCAACCTCCAACACCTACTATACAAAGTGTCCAAACACCATGAAAATCTGTCGGAAACCTACGTGCAAAAGATACTAATTATTGTATAAAAAGAACATGGTTTATATGTGATTAATACCATACATTCGTGTTTGTGGGTGTATGGACAATTAAAGCATTTCGGTTTGAAATACTCATTTTGGGTTTTTCAGCAAAATTTTTTTTGTATTATTATAATTCAATAATACAATTAAATTTATTTTTATTGAAGAAAATTCGACCACTTATAAAGAGACATATGTATTATGAGTATTTCATAGCTATCTTTTTTTTTTGAAAAAGGATATTCCATTTAAAACATAAAGAAAATAAAAAATACCACACTTTCATGTTTTTCAAATGGGCTCTAATAAAATTTCTCATTTAATAATAAAATAAAAAAAAGTTTAAGAGATACCCTCAAATACCACACTTTCATGTTTTTGTGACAAAAATACCACACCAAGGTGAAAATGACAAAAATAACATTTATTTAATGGTTTAAAGATAATTAAATTAATAATTGGGTTCAAAAGTCATTAATTAGGGTTTAGATTTTGCGTTTTAGGGTTTAGGTTTAAGAGATGGGGAAGAAACATATGAAAATAAATGTATAATAGTCTTTATCTCTTCAAAAAATGTTATTTTTGTCATTTTCACCTTGGTGTGATATTTTTGTCACAAAAACATGAAAGTGTGGTATTTTTGAGAATTGCCCTTACTATTATAAGATATATTTTTAAGAATAACAAAAAAAAGTATATATCAATGGACAATTCTCAAAAATAACACACTTTCATGTTTTTGTGACAAAAATACCACACCAAGAGGAAAATAACAAAATGACATTTTTTTAAGAGAAAAAAGACTATTATACATTTATTTTCATATGTTTCTTTTCAATCCCTTAAACATAAACCCTAAAACCAAAAATCTAAACCCTAATTAATGACTTTTGAACCCAAATTTATTAGTTTAGTTATCTTTAAACCATTAAATAAATGTTATTTTTGTCATTTTCACCTTGATGTGGTATTTTTGTCACAAAAACATGAAAGTGTGGTATTTGAGGGTATTTCTCTATATTATATCAAACAGGTAATTAGTTAACTCAAATGAAAAATCAAATTTGTGAAATATGGTATTAAAACAAATATATTTATCTATTTATACAAACTACAAATAAACCGCGCGTAGTGAAGTCCACTACGGATTGGCGCATGGATGGAGTGGGTCCACTTGTACGTTGAAGAGTGAAGCAAGTTCACATGCCTAACGTCATGCAACTCTTTGAATATTTGCATGAAAACACGTTCTTAAGCTCATCCTTCATTTAATTCTGTCTCTTCTTTTGTCCTCCTCCACTAACTCGTCATTCTTAACTTTTCCAATGTGGTTCGGTTGTCACAATTAGTTAACATTATCTTCTTTATTTTATTTCATTTTAATATATATGTCTTTTATTGTGCAAAATATAAATGTCTGTTTCATATTGGTAGTTTATCCAGGTCAATTCAAACCACACATTTAAGGTGTAACTAAAATCTGAGAATTATTTTAGCAAAAAAAAAAAAATTTTAGAATTATATTGACTAAGTTTTTGCTTAAGATATGTGAATATGTGATAGAAGATGGTATGTTTATTTTTTGGTATTCTAATATGTGATTTTCTTGTCCTTTAAGGAGCCATGCATCGCGATAATAAGATATAACGTCATGTTTACGCATGCATACTGAACTTTCATGTATATGGATCAGTTCCTTTTATTTTATTTCTGACAAATTTGTTTAAGGCGTTTATCAGTTCTTCGTTCCCAATAATCTATAAATATTTAAGTTATCTACGCTATACATTTAAAATTAGTGGGTAAAAAGTAGGTTTGTCCATTTCAGGACGAATACGAGAAATTTATCCGTCTTTTTTTTTTAGTATATCCATCCTAAATTGAGTTAATAAATCCGTCCTAAATTTATAAGTAAATTTAAATTTGTCCAAACTTTTGAATGTTTAGAAACTTAATTTAATATCACAAATCTCTCGAACCTATTCTATTATCCGGATTTTTCATTCCGTTTTCTTTTTCGAGAATCCTTTAGATAATAATCTTTTTCAGTAACTGAACTATCAATTCCCTTCCCGCAACGTCGTTCTAATTCTTGAAGTGAACAGTACTTCCACTTTTGTATGTTATTCACAATCATATGAATTGTAATTTGCAAACATGAGTTCAGATAGAGATTGAGCCACGTACATGTAAATATTGTCAAGAAAAACTAAAAATAATTTGAAAAAAATAAAGAATCATAACAATAATAACAAACAGACAAAAGAAAAACGAACACTAAACAGTGATAGATTGTAAAAGACAACTAGCTTTTCTGTTTATAACTTTATCTTTAACAATTAGCTCCAATTGGTTGTATTAGCCCTACAAGCTGTCCGTTTCATATCTTGTTCACGACACGAAACATAAAATTTTAATTTCTTCCAAAATCAGTTTTTCAAACAGAAGTTATACACCTCTAATTAATTAATCTTCATCCAACTTTTTTATGTTAAGTTTGATAATATTTAGCAATATAATGATAGGTATGTAAGGACGTATGGTACTTCATAAAATTCAGATATACATTAGTTTGAAGAATGTGTATGGGCCTGCATACGTTAAGATTGTGTATGTTGTAATAAATCAAATTCTGGTGTGACCTTCTGTACAAGAAGTTAACCAAAAGTAATTCTCCCAATTTTCAATGACCTTGTGAATATGATATACCGATTTTGCCCTTAATGAAAAGAAGAAAATAAAACAAATCTGAGCCATTAGATCAAATCAAGATCTAACGGTCCTCGTTAAAACGTGCATCATCTCTTCATGACCCCACACATTAAACCTTCTCTCTTTTCCCTCTCATGTCACGTAAACAAACCCCATTACTTTCCCCAACCACACCAAATCACACCATTAATTCATTTCTTCTTCTTTCTTCTTCTTTATTCTTTCTTCTTCCTTGTTCTTTGTTTTTTTCTTTTCTTTCTCATCTCCAGATTCCAAATCTGCGAATTGAAGTCAGCGTTAGAGAGATAAAGGTTTGTTCTTTTTCTTTCTTCTTATGCTCTCTCTCTCTCTCTCTCAAACCCTTACCCTCTTCCTTTCTTCCTCTTTTGAATTACCCACAGGTATATATACATAGTAAAGTTGATTTCAAAGTCTAATAGGGTGTTATAATGAGAATTTGTATATTCTATAGGCTGAAACGTCAGATCATAATAGAGCAGAGAAGTGTAACTGGTATAACTCCTTTCATTGGTCCAACTAGTATAACTAGTACGGCTGATAAAATGAGCAAAACGAGTATATCTGGTACCTCATCATTCTAGTTGGGATGTTCCGGAGGAAATACAATTTCGGCGTGTCTTACCAAAGCCTTACAAGAAAAAGAAAAGAATAATACAAGTGACCCGTCACCTAGGGGTTGGAGAACCTCGAAGGAGGAGGAAGAAGACCCGCGTGCCATTTCAGAGTTGGTTTGGTTTGTAATCTACTTTATATTTGTGTAAGCTTTGTATGACTGAATGTTACACTATGGATGTAAGCATGCATGTTATTTCAATCAGATACGGCTAGGTACAACTAGTACAGCTCAATATTATGTGTTGAATATGTCTAGTACAACTGGTATGATTGGTACAATTCTGCCGTAGTACAATCGGTAAAATTGGTCGAACTAGTATAACTGGTATTATGCGTACAAGTAGTATAACTCATACAACACTATTGTAGTACTCTAATAAATTTATGAAAATGCATTTGTAAATTCATTTATAATACAATTCTTATATTAAATAGGCCTACAAAACACTGAAAACACATTTTCACCACTATATTAGTGATTTAAATGCAAATTTCATTTTTTGGGTTGATAAAGATGTTATCATTTCATCATCTACCTTATACTTATAATGTTACTTTCACAATCTTAGACACAATAACATAGAATTTTACTACCAAATTGTTTTTTTACACATTTGATTGTATATGAATTTGTAATATGTAGTTTATATACTTAATTTCAAAAGTACAACTAGTGAATTTCATTTATAGTATGGTACTACTAGTTACAAGTTATTATGACGAAAGTACAACTCTTTACAAAAAAAACAAATGGTATAACTGCATCATTGGTACAACTCTTCACAATTTTTTTTTGTCACGAGAATAATTTTTGTAAAGACGTTTTTATGAGTTTACACATGTAAGTGCACTTTTTTACGTAGTAAGACTACTTGTACTAGTTATACTATTGCGAGAATTATATAAATGCATATTAAGTCTGAAAATAATTAGATTCATAATTAAATCTAAATACTTAAATTCATAAAAAGTCTGAAAATACATAAAACAAAGAAAATAATTTATTATTTCCGAACATATGGGGACTGCAACATATGTGAAGGTTTTAGCACTCTCTTAGGCCTATAACCTTCCTCGTCTTGTGGCTAAACTTATGGAAGATGTGCCTGAACTGACGGTGATTGAGAAACCACTCCTTCTCGCTGTCCTCAAAGTTTTTTATGACATGAATCAAATAATATTGAGTGCACTTTGACGCCAATGTACATAATTTTACATACTCCGACGATCTAAAGAAAGAACGGAGTGGTTGCAAAGGTTCTAGAGGCTCACACTCATACTCCTGAAAAAGCCTTACAAGGCCAACAAAACACTGAAAACACATTTCTACCACTATTTGTGATTTAAATGAATTTCATTTTTTGGGTTGATAAAGATGTTATCATTCCATCATATACCTTATACTTCTAATGTTACTTTCACAATCTTAGACACATTAACATAGAATTTTACTACCAAATTATGTTTTACACATTTGATTGTATAGGAATATGTAATATGTAGTTTATATACTTAATTTCAAAAGTACAACTACGTGAATTTCATTTACAGTATGATACTACTAGTTACGGATATTTAGAATTAAAAAGTGAGAAGATTGGGTTTTTCTCTCCCAGGCACAAGTAACTAGGAGATCTAATATCCTCCAGCTTTTAGTGTTAACCACCTTACAAAGCAAGTAACAGCTCTTTAACCACCGGTCCGCCCCCCGTTTTAACCTAAATCCCTTCCCGAAAAAGGCTTCCGTTGCCGAGCTCCGCCGCTCCCTGGCCGGAGAAGGCTCCTTAACGCGGCAAAGGAGTCCTGAGGCTTCTTTCCTCTCCACTCTCCAAGCATCTCCTCGTCCCCTGCAAGCAAATCACCATGACCCGAAGATTAACTACTGAAGAAAAAGGGAAAGGTTTGGCCCTCACGGCCCCCTCCCCTCTGAGGATAAGTTTCAACGCACCAGAAGAGGACACAGTCAAACTCATCAAAGACAACGCCCTCACGCTGGTGGGACGACTGTCAAACCCCAAACGACAACGAATGTGGGCTCTCCTACCTTACCTCTCCAAACGATGGGGAATAAAAGGAAGAGTAGCAGCTTCTGACCTTGGTCTTGGAAACTTCCAAGTCAGATTTGATAATCCTGAAGATCTAACAAGGGCTCTCGACAACAGACCTTACCACTTTGATAGGTGGATGATAATCATACAAAAGTGGGAGCCGGTTATCTCACCGGAGTTCCCTTCAGAAATCCCTTTCTGGATCCTTCTCAGGGGAATACCGCTCCACTTCTGGCAGGAGAAACTCATCAAGGAAATAGGTATGAGGATTGGAACCCTAGAAGACTTCTCTCTTTCTACAACTGAGGCAAAGGTTAGAGTGCGGGTAAATGGACTTCTACCTATAGTCAGAGAAATGATTGTGGAATCTCCGGGTAACCAAGATGTGAAAGTTTACTTGGAGCATGAAAAACTGGAAGGGATCTGCTCCGTATGCAACTTTCTCTCCCACTCTGAGATGGAGTGTCCATCTAAACCTAAACCCCGAGGTAGCTATCCCCCACGGAGAATGGATGGACCTCCCTACTCCCAGAACAAAACTGGAGGTACAAACAACTATAGAGATTCGTCTTATGGAAGTGATGCTTACCGGAGAACCGAAGGGGAGGCTTATGACCGGAATCAATCTTCCCCGCCTGCCTGCCACTCTCCCAGGGATAATACACGAACCATTTCAAAATCCCGAACCCAATCACATCACTCTCCTACAAAATCACACTCGTATCGAACAGATCCAATCCCTGCCTCTGAGTACCGACGTCGTCCACAATATGCGAACTACTCCAGGTATTCTCCCCCAAGAGCTCGGGGTAGACTCGAATGGAGAGAGAGAGCCCACTCACCTAAGGCTCATACTGCACCAAAGTCACCCCATGCATCCCCTCACGAAGCGAGACAAACCGCCAACCAAAATTCTGCAATGACCACGAGAAATACTATAAATGAAGCACGAATAGAAGCTAACACTGAGCGAATTATGGAAGAACTACAAGAAGTTACCAGGCAATACATTCACTGTGAAGATCCGGTCGAGAGTGCTGCTAGAAGAGCCCGAGTCATGGAGAGTGAATCCTATGGACTCATGCAAGAGACGGCTCGTATTTTAGCTGCTAATCAATTGACTAATCCTCCAGTGAACCAACAAGCTGCACCTACAGGATTGCCCCATTCTGGAACACCCAGTAATGACTCCACGGCCAATGCAAGCTACAACATGGGCCCTTATCTGGATACAGCTGAACAGGCAAGAATCCTACATTTAAGCCCATCAGAGGTTGTAGCGCCAAAGAAGAGAAGGGGAAGACCCCTAAAGAACCAAGGAACCCCCCGGACCCTCACTACCAGACCTGCACCAACGAAACGTAAGGTCAGACAAGTTCAAGTATCTCCCTGAAGGGAATGTCCTGAAATCATACTTGTATTTACTCTAGTAGAGTCGTGATGTCGAGATAAGACAATCATATGGTATTGGACGGTTATAATGTTTTGCTAGAAGCCGCTTATAACTTATGAGTTATGAACTCATTACCATTATCATATGATCCTATAGGGTCACACACCTAAGCAAACTGGATATTATAAATTGGGTTTTGATCATTAGAGTAATGATTATGATCAACGTATATAAGATATACGTCGATATCGATTTTCTGTGAAGGTGTCGATCGACACCAATGGTTGGTATCGATCGACACCACTCGGGATCGTCTTCTAGAAGATCCTTGACTTTCTGCGAGGACCTGTCGGCAAGGTGTCGATCGACACCAATGGTGGGTGTCGATCGACACCTGTCGGCAACTCCAGCCTATATATATATGATATGAGGGCTGCTCGAGTTGATACACCATAGAAGCTCTTGGAAGCTTGAGAAAACAGAGAAAAACGTTTCAGAAAACCCGAAGGCGAATCGTTCGCTCCGGTACTAGCATCCCGCCATCCAGTTTGTGTGCGTGTGGACTTCTGTAGAGGCGCAGCACTTGAGGCGCTTCCTAATCTCGATTACCTGTTCTTCTTCCGCTGCAAATCTTCAGGTATGTTCGAGGTTTTGACATATATTCATCGTAGATTCAATTGGCACAAGATCCGTGGTTTAGGATTGTTGTTAGGGCTGTTTTAATTCGATTAAAACCTGAACGAAATTCCATCAGTGGTATCAGAGCGGTGTGTTTCTATTGAATCTGTTGAATTTTGTTAAAAATCCACCTGTTAAAATCGTTTTGAAGAAGAACGCCGTTCTGGGTTCTTCGGTGTCGACCGACACCAATTCGGTGTCGATCGACACCACTATGGTTTTCGCGTGAAAACTTTGTTTTATTGAATCTGAAGCATGAGATTGAATTAGTTGAATTCAAATCGTGATATATATGATATATAGGACTGCATGCTAGATTTGTTATGTTCAAAAATCGTTTTTCTGCATAAATCGTTCGTCTTGGGTTTGTGCGAAACGGTGTCGATCGACACCATGTGAGTGTCGATCGACACCGATCGGGTTTTCGCGTGAACTAAAAGTTCACGATCGAAGATCGTGTTTCCGCAAACCACTGGTGTCGACCGACACTAAAGTAGTGTCGATCGACACCAATCGGTCATCGCGTTTGGTTCAATTGGATTGAACCGGGTAATCGCGATCGGTTTAAGCGGTAAATTGGTTCGTTCATTGAACCGATTTGGTTGGTGTCGACCGACACTAATGTAGTGTCGATCGACACCGGTCGGTTATTTGCAAATTGATTCGATCGGTTTAATCGGTTAATGGTTTATCACGATTGAACCGGATCGGAATCTGTCGGTCAACACAAACTAGTTGTGTCGATCGACACTGATCTGGTGTCGATCGACACCACTTCAGAATTTGCGTTCCTAGCTTGTTTAACTTAAGAAGTTTTAAAGTTTTAAAACAAGTTGAAATATCTAGGATATATAATTGATATAAACTAGATTTAAGGTTCAGTTCCTCAAACAAAATATTAAGCTTTTAATATCTTCCCAATCTTGTCAACTGTCAAGGCTCGTTTCATTGTGTGATGGGTCTGCCAAAGCAGGGTGTCCGCAATTACATGAGTGAGGCAGGTTGTAATCGTTACTACGGACTTAAAAGATTGGTTTGCTTAACTGGGCTATCAAAATAGTTTTGGGCTCAGAGATATAGGATCGGATTTGATATAAGATATTAATCCGAGACAAGAATTATATATGATATAATTAGCAAAGTGTTGCTTACCTAAATAGCTAAAAGTTTGGGCGATGGGCCAAAGCTCACTCAATTTTTTGTGAAATATGGATCTTGGATCATTATATTCAATTGAGGAAAATTGTTTTGAATATAATGTGAGTTTCTTAATTGTTAAGATTTCTCATTTCTTGAACATCGAAACTAAACTCTCATTTTGTGTTTTTTCAGCTATGGCTAGCTCCCCTCACAGGAACACATTCTCGCTTCGATCCGTCCTTGAGAAGGACAAGCTTAATGGATCGAACTTCCTTGAATGGTATCGGAACTTGAGAATTGTTCTCAAGCAAGAGAAAAAGGAATATGTCCTTGAGAAGGTTCTCCCTGAGAAACCGAAATCCAATGCCGGACACGCTGAAAGGAATGCTTGGGAGAAGCATTCCAATGATGAGGTCGATGTGAGTTGTCTCATGCTGGCTACCATGAACTCGGACTTGCAGAAGCAATACGAGAACGTGGCGTCACCTGTTGAGATGATCACTAGCCTGAAAGGGATGTTTCAGGAGCAAGCACGAACTGAGAGATACCAGACGGTTAAGTCTCTCATTGAGTGCAAGCTACCAAAGGATGGTCCAGTTAGCCCACATGTCATTAAGATGATGGTTTATTGATAACTTGGCAAAACTGGATTGTCCCCTTAGCCAAGAGTTGGCTACGGACATCATTCTGCAGTCATTGCCGTCGAGCTTTGATCAGTTTATCATGAACTATAACATGAACAACATGACAAAGACTTTGACGGAACTGCATGGCATGCTCAAGACAGCTGAGCCAAACATCAAAAAGGGCACCCCTAATGTACTTATGGTGCAAGGGGGTAAAAAGTTTAAGAAACATGCTAAGGGTAAGGAAAAACTAAGGCATTCCAGATTGAGAATCAGGATAAGCCTGAGGCTTCTTCCAAACCCAAACGCGGCCCTACTGATGCTGATAAATGCCATTACTGCAATAAGTCTGGGCATTGGAAGAGAAATTGCAAAGAGTATCTGGCAGATCTAAAGAACTCGAAGAAGACGTATGAGACGACTTCTTCAGGTATCTATGTTATAGAAGTAAATGTTACTACTTCAGGTTCTAAGTCTTGGGTATTAGATACCGGCTGTGGCGCTCATATTTGTACAAATATGCAGGGTCTAAGCAACAGTAGAACGCTGGAGAAGGACAAGTGGACCTGCGTGTTGGGAATGGAGCAAGAGTTGCTGCATTGGCCGTAGGAACTTATCATTTGTCTTTGCCGTCAGGCTTGGTTTTAGAATTGAATAATTGCTACTATGTACCTGCTATAAGCAGAAACATCATTTCTATTCCTGTTTTGGATTTAGAAGACTTTCATTTTTCGATTAAAAACAAGTGTTGTTCTTTTGATTGTAATGAAATGCTTTATGGTAGCGCTCCATTAGAGAATGGACTTTATATTCTTAACCAATCTTTGCCTGTCTATAACATAAATGCCAAACGGTTAAGAACCAATGACTCGAACCCTACGTTTCTCTGGCATTGTCGTTTGGGCCACATCAATGAGAAAAGGATTCAAAAGCTTCATAATGATGGACTTTTGGACTCATTTGATTTTGAATCATTTGAGAACTGTGAATCCTGCTTATTGGGCAAAATGACAAAGGCTCCTTTCAACAAATTTAATGAAAGGGCCGGTGACCTATTGGGACTAATACATACCGATGTATGTGGTCCAATGAGTGTTAGTGCTAGAGGAAACTTTCAGTACTTCATCACGTTTACTGATGACTTCAGTAGATATGGTTATGTCTATTTAATGAGACATAAATCGGAATCCTTTGAAAAGTTCAAGGAGTTCCAAAATGAAGTACAGAACCAACTTGGTAAAAGTATCAAAGCTCTTCGATCAGATCGTGGAGGTGAGTACTTAAGCCAAGAGTTCAGTGATCATCTGAGTAACTGTGGAATTGTTTCACAACTCACTCCTCCTGGAACACCTCAGTGGAATGGTGTGTCTGAAAGGAGGAATCGGACTTTATTAGATATGGTTCGATCGATGATGAGTCAAGTAGATCTTCCATTATCCTTTTGGGGATACGCTCTGAAACGTCTGCGTTTACGCTAAACAGAGTTCCATCAAAATCAGTAGAGAAGACGCCATATGAGATGGACTGAAAAGTTCCAAGATTGTCTTTTCTTAAAATTTGGGGTTGTGAAGCTTATGTCAAGCGGTTGATATCTGATAAGCTTGAACCCAAATCTGATAAGTGCTACTTCGTTGGTTATCCTAAGGAAACCAAGGCTTACTACTTTTACAACCGTTCTGAGAACAAAGTGTTTGTTGCTAAGAACTGTGTTTTTCTTGAGAGAGAATTTCTTTCCAAGAAGAACAGTGGGAGTAAAGTACAACTCGAAGAAGTTCGAGAATCACAGGAGCCTGCTCAACCTGTCGAGGAAGAGCAGCGACTGGATCTACAAAGAGTTGTAGAGTCCGAACCTGTGATGCCAGAAGTTCGCAGATCCGAAAGGATTCGTCAAGAGCCCGAGAGATATGGATTTCTTGTGACTAATTGTCATGATCTCTTGATCATTGACAGTGACGAACCTGCGACTTTCGAAGAAGCAATGATGGGCCCAGACTCCGAAAAGTGGTTTAAAGCCGCTGAATCCGAAATCGGTTCCATGTCACAAAACCAAGTATGGACTTTGGGTGATTTACCTGATGGTGTAAAAGCCATTGAGTGTAAATGGGTCTTCAAGAAGAAGATCGATGTGGATGGAAACGTTCAGATTTACAAAGCTAGGTTGGTGGCAAAAGGTTTCAAACAAGTTCAAGGTGTTGACTATGATGAAACCTATTCCCCAGTCGCTATGCTTAAATCTATTCGGATTCTCCTAGCAACAGCCGCTCATTATGATTATGAGATTTGGCAAATGGATGTGAAAACAGCTTTCCTTAACGGATTCTGGAGGAGGATGTGTACATGACACAACCTCCGGGTTTCATTGATCCTAATGCTGCTGGGGAAGTATGCAAGCTTCATAAATCCATTTATGGATTGAAGCAAGCATCTCGGAGTTGGAACCTACGTTTTGATGAAGCAGTTAAAAAGTTTAACTTCATCAGAAACGAAGAGGAACCTTGCGTTTACAAGAAGATTAGTGGGAGCGCAGTTGCATTTCTCGTACTGTATGTAGATGACATACTTCTCATAGGAGATGATATTCCGTTACTTCAGTCAGTAAAAGACTGGCTAGGAAGTTGTTTCTCGATGAAAGACATGGGTGAAGCCGCCTATATTCTTGGAATAAGGATCTATAGAGATAGATCAAAGAGGCTGATTGGACTGTGCCAGGACACTTATATCGATAAGGTTCTACACAGGTTCAACATGCATGATTCCAAGAAGGGCTTGCTTCCGATGTCTCATGGCATTACTCTCAGCAAGAAGCAGTGTCCTTCGACATCTGCTGGCGAGCGAGCGCATGAGTAGGATTCCTTTTTCTTCTGCAGTAGATCTATTATGTATGCCATGCTTTGTACTCGTCCAGATGTTGCTTGTGCTTTAAGCATGACAGTCGATACCAATCAGATCCCGGTGAGAGTCACTGGACTGCCGTCAAGACAATCCTGAAGTATTTGAGAAATACCAAGGATAAGTTCTTAGTGTACGGAGGAAGTGATGAGCTTGTAGTGAGTGGTTATACAGACGCCAGCTTTCAGACAGATAGAGACGATTTCCGATCTCAGTCTGGTTACGTTTTCTGTCTGAATGGAGGTGCAGTTAGCTGGAAGAGTTCCAAGCAGAGCACCGTGGCGGACTCAACGACCGAGGCTGAATACATCGCTGCTTCTGAAGCGGCGAAGGAGGCTGTTTGGATTAGGAAGTTCATTACTGAGCTTGGTGTGATTCCTAGCATTTCTGAGCCTGTGGCATTGTTTTGTGACAACAATGGAGCCATAGCTCAGGCTAAGGAGCCCAGATCACATCAGAAATCCAAACACATTGAGAGGAGATATCATCTGATTCGTGATATCATTGAGAGAGGTGACGTCAAGATCAGCAGAGTTCCGACAGACGAGAACGTTGCTGACCCGTTGACTAAGCCACTCCCACGACCGAAGCATGAGAGTCATGCAGCTGCTATAGGCATTAGATTCCTTAAGCAGTAATCTTGTTTTAGTGGGAGTTATCATATTTATATTTTGATGTTCATGTAAACATACATTTGGTTATGTTTTATTTAATGAAATTGTTTCAGTATTATTTAATGGTGTATTAATAACTGTCCAAAAGTAATTATGGCATTCTTATAGATCATCAAATATGTGATTTGATCATGAGACTCTATAAGTGATAGATGACATAAATTATTTGTGTCCATAGTCGAGGTTATCAAAGTTGGACATTGATAACCGCGCGAGACTAGTATGTGAGGTGACTGATGACTAAGTTTCATGGAGTCATTAATAGGAGTATTAAAGTCAATCACATAGATATGTGTTAGAGAACACATGATCGGACATGACCCGCTAATGAGAACTCTACAAGATTGTTATATGAGTGTCATAAGAGTTTCTCATTACGATATAGAGTATAGTCCTTTGACCTGAGTTCATCATGTTTTCTTACATATGAATTGGTATGCTTTGACTTTGTCAAACGTCAGCCGTAACTGGTGGCTATAAAGGCATTGATTGGGCATATTATGAAGTGTGTAGGAAACAGGGATGGAACAAGATGGAATTTGTCCCTCCCATATAACGGGAGATAAATATCTCTGGGCCTATCGAAGATTTGATACTGGAAATGCGTGGCCGCGCTCAAACGGATTGAATGTCAATCGTTTGTCTTTTATCAGTATAAATCGGAGTTCGATAAACATTGTTTGATTGATTAAGGATGACACGAGTTCTTGCCTTATGCCAGATCGAGATATAGAGACAAAGGGATTATGGGAATAGTTGATTCCAGTACAAGTGGGAGATTGAAGGGAATGTCCTGAAATCATACTTGTATTTACTCTAGTAGAGTCGTGATGTCGAGATAAGACAATCATATGGTATTGGACGGTTATAATGTTTTGCTAGAAGCCGCTTATAACTTATGAGTTATGAACTCATTACCATTATCATATGATCCTATAGGGTCACACACCTAAGCAAACTGGATATTATAAATTGGGTTTTGATCATTAGAGTAATGATTATGATCAACGTATATAGATATACGTCGATATCGATTTTCTGTGAAGGTGTCGATCGACACCAATGGTTGGTATCGATCGACACCACTCGGGATCGTCTTCTAGAAGATCCTTGACTTCTGCGAGGACCTGTCGGCAAGGTGTCGATCGACACCAATGGTGGGTGTCGATCGACACCTGTCGGCAACTCCAGCCTATATATATGATATGAGGGCTGCTCGAGTTGATACACCATAGAAGCTCTTGGAAGCTTGAGAAAACAGAGAAAAACGTTTCAGAAAACCCGAAGGCGAATCGTTCGCTCCGGTACTAGCATCCCGCCATCCAGTTTGTGTGCGTGTGGACTTCTGTAGAGGCGCAGCACTTGAGGCGCTTCCTAATCTCGATTACCTGTTCTTCTTCCGCTGCAAATCTTCAGGTATGTTCGAGATTTGACATATATTCATCGTAGATTCAATTGGCACAAGATCCGTGGTTTAGGATTGTTGTTAGGGCTGTTTTAATTCGATTAAAACCTGAACGAAATTCCATCACTCCCCTCCTAAGGAATATCCCTATTCGTTTATCTCCTAGCAGAAGATTGGCCAGAACTACATCAAGATCGAATCCTCGAATGGTCAACAAGAGACAGCAAAGAACACAAGAAGCCTCAGGCTCACAAGCGCAGACATCTGGACCTCCCCTGATTGACATAATTCCGGCTATGGTTAGAAGTGATGCGGATTTTCGGAATCCGCGATCTTCTCTTCCTTAAGCATCCTGAGCTGGAACTGTTGTGGTTTCGGAAATCCCACAACAGTTCGTCGCATCCAAGAACTGCATAAAAAGTTCAAGCTGGATGTAATTTTTCTCATGGAGACCAAAAATAATGACGAGTTTGTTTTAGACAAATTGCGCTCATTAGGCATGAATTCTTACCATCTGGTCTCGCCGCATGTACCAGGAGGAGGGGGCCTAGCTTTGCTCTCGAATGATAATGCTCATATTACGGTCTCCCACTCCTGCAAGAACTTCATAGAAGCCACACTTATTCATAAGGGCAAAACTTTCACTACTACGTTTCTATATGGGGAACCAGAACAACCACTCAGAAGAGCTCTTTGGATAGATCTTTCCCTCCGGGCTCAACTAAGGGATTCCACTTGGCTATTAATAGGAGACTTTAATGAACTAACTGATAATACTGAGAAGCTAGGAGGCCCGACAAGAGCAGAAGGTTCTTTTTGTGATTTCCGAAATTTCCTAGCTGTTAATGATCTTTATGACGTCAGGCATTCCAGAAATTACCTCTCATGGCGCGGAGTGCGAGGCGACCACAATGTGCAGTGCAGACTCGACCGAGCAGTGTCCAACGGGGTCTGGGCAGAAGAGTTTCCTAAAAGCTTCTGCAAATACCTTATGTTTGAAGGCTCCGACCATCGCCCCCTACTAATGTGTTTGGACAAAAACAATAATAAGAAAAGAGGTTTATTCCGATACGACAGACAGCTCCAGTTCAATCCGGAAATCACAGAGCTGATCACTAAAACCTGGGAGAAGTATAATCTGGACACTGTGGAATCTCGACTAAGAAGCTGTAGGAGGGCCATCTCAGACTGGAACAAGGAACACCATAGCAACAACTTTAAGGCCATCAATGATGAGAAAGCAAAGCTAGAAGTTGCTATGTCCAGTATTCAAACACCTGGAACGGAGATACAAGAGATTAATAAGCGACTTCAGGAAGCTTATACAAAGGAGGAGGCCTATTGGAAACAAAGAAGCCGAGTTCTATGGCTTACACTAGGAGATAAAAACTCTAAATTCTTCCACACGATTACAAGAGGACGCACAGCCATTAACAAATTTTCAGTGATAGAGGATAAAGATGGGCAGGCAGTTTATGAGGAAGAGGACATTACCGAAGTGATAAGAAGCTATTATTGTGATCTATTCCAATCTTTCCACCCGGAATGCCTAGCTACTGTTGCAGAGGCGCTTCAACCAACTATCACAGAGACAGAAAATGCACTCCTAATGGCCATCCCAACGAAGAAAGAAGTAAGAGCAGCTGTCTTCTCCATTAACCCTGACAAAGCGCCGGGCCGCGATGGGTTCTCCTCAAGTTTCTTTCAATCTAATTGGGAAGTTATAGGAGATGACCTGACCAAAGAGATAGCAGAAATTTTCACCTCGGGCACTATACCAAAATCAATAAACTCTACTCTCATCCGCCTAATTCCTAAGATCAAGAATCCACAAAAAGTGGCGGATTACCGGCCAATTGCCCTCTGTAGTGTCTACTATAAGACAATCTCCAAGATCCTAGCTCGGCGCCTAAAGCCTCTCCTGCCTGGTCTGGTGTCAGAACCGCAATCTGCATTCGTGGCAAATAGAGCAATATCAGATAATGTGATCATAACACACGAGACTCTCCACTTCCTTAAGGTCTCAGCAGCTACCAAGCATTGCTCTATGGCGGTTAAAACCGATATGAGCAAGGCTTACGATAGACTGGAATGGGGGTTTATTGATGCGGTCTTCAAGCGAATGGGGTTTAGTCAAGCTTTTACTAACCTACTCATCCAATGCATCTCAACAGTATCATATTCCTTTCTAATAAACGGAAGTGTGCAAGGGAATGTAATACCTCAGCGCGGCATCAGACAAGGCGACCCTTTATCTCCATACATCTTCATCCTTTGCTCGGAAGTCCTTTCTGGGCTCTGTAAGAAATCAGCTGCTAATGGTACGCTCTCTGGCATACGAGTTGCGCGTGGATGCCCTAGGGTGAACCACCTACTCTTTGCGGATGACACTATGTTTTTCTGCAAAACAAGCGAAAAGAGTTGTGAATCCCTCCTAAGAATCATCAAGAGGTATGAAAGCGTATCAGGGCAGACTATCAATGTCGCAAAGTCATCTATAACTTTCTCAAGTAAGACTCCAGATCAGATAAAACAAAGAGTGAAGGCATACCTAGGAATTGAGAAGGAAGGAGGCCAAGGCAAGTATCTTGGACTCCCTGAGTTGTTTGGTAGAAGGAAAAAGGACATTTTCACAGGCCTAGTGGATAAGATTCGAAACAAGGCAAACAGTTGGTCCTCCAAAAGATTATCAAAAGCTGGAAAACTCACTATGCTGCAATCTGTCCTGTCGGCTATTCCTACTTATGCTATGGGTTGTTTCAAATTACCTAAGAGTCTATGCAACAGGATACAATCGGCACTCACAAGCTTTTGGTGGGACTCCTCCCCAAATAAACGAAAGACCTGCTGGATATCATGGAGAAGAATGGCAAGACCAAAAAAGAAAGGAGGTTAGGACTCCGAGATATCCAATCATTTAATGATGCGCTCCTTGCCAAACTAGCATGGCGAATTATCAAGCACCCTACAAGTCTGATAGCAAAAGTTTTGCTGGGAAAATATTGCAAGTATGATACCTTCCTCGAGGTTGATCAATCTTCAAGCGCCTCACATGGATGGCACGGCATCCTGGTGGGTAGAGACCTTTTACGCCCCCACCTGGGGTACACTATTGGAAATGGAAGAAATATCTCCCTATGGAACGACCCCTGGCTATCTCTGAACCAGCCTATCGCACCAATGGGACCAGCTACCTATCATACAAAAGATTGGATGGTATCAGACCTGATAAATGAGGATGGGAGCTGGAATAAACAGCTGGTCTGGGAGACACTACCTGTCGTGGCTTCAAGTATCCTCTCACTCAGGCCTAGCTGTCTGGGTTCAAAGGATTCCCTGATATGGTTACCAAACAAAAACGGTATCTATTCAACTAAATCAGGATACAACTCCAGAATGGAAGAGACTTTCAACCTCATCCCCCCCTTGGAAACAGCTGTTTTTGATTGGATGAAAGAAGTTTGGATTGGTCCTCTCCTCCCTAAGCTCAAATTGTTTCTATGGAACCTAGCTCAGGACGCTCTCCCCACAGGAGAGAACCTACTGAGAAGAGGTTTGCTGGATCTTGCAACATGCCCCCACTGCGACGATCTCGAAACCAGAGAACATCTACTCTTCCACTGTCCTTTTGCCCAAACAGTCTGGAACCTAGTTCCGTTCAAAATCCCTGTTAATGGAGCAACTTTGATGAACGTGAAAGAAGTTATAAAACAGAGCAAGCAGTGGATCACGCTACCTCCGCTGGGTGTCGCATCCACGAATTTGTTCTCCTGGGTTTGCTGGACTTTATGGGTAGTTTGGAACAAAACAATCTTCGAAGGATTCACGCCTACACCAACTACGGTCGTCTCAAAAGCAATTGCAGCAGCGCGAGAATGGGAGAAAGCTCAGATGGAGCTTCCACCTCCCAGCCAACATCACCCGGAGAGATCTCCGATGTCTACCACACTGGATTCGACGTCATGTCATACGGATGCCGCTTGGGATCCCGTCTCAAAGGAAGCAGGAATGGCATGGATCTTCAAACACCCAGACGGCAACACGGAACAGGGCTCAATTGCAGAAGATTTCGTCGCCTCTCCTCTCATGGCAGAGGCTTTGGCCATCAGAAGTGCCCTCATCCGCGCCAACGCACTGGGCGTCGCCAACATCACCATCCACTCAGACGCTCTGGAGCTCATCCGAGCGATCAATTCCCGGGAGATTATCTCAGAAGCCTTCGGAATTCTGGCAGATATTTTTTCTCTCGCTGATCTCTTTGTCTCTATCTCTTTTGTTTTCATTCCACGAGCAAACAACTCTCTCGCTGATTCAATCGCCAAGAGTGCTCTTGATATCTTCAAAAACTTTGGTTTGGGCTGAGCCCCCCCCCCCCCTTTTTGGGCCTTAATGAATTTGCTGTTCAAAAAAAAAGTATGATACTACTAGTTACAAGTTATTATGACGAAAGTACAACTCTTTACAAAAAAAACAAATGGTATAACTGCATCATTGGTACAACTCTTCACAAATTTTTTTTTTGTCACGAGAATGATTTTTTTAACACGTTTTTCATGAGTTTACACATGTCGGTGCACTTTTTTAGGTATTAAAAATTCTGATATTAATAATAATTGTAATAGTTATACTATTGTAAGTAGTAATACTAGTTGTACTAGTGATACTATTGCGATAATTATATAAATGCATATTAAGTCTGAAAATAATTAAATTTCTAATTAAGTCTAAATACTCAAGTTCATAACAAGTCGAAAATACATAAAACAAAGAACTAATTTTTTTAATCACGTTTTTCATGAGTTTACACACGTCGGTGCATTTTTTGGTACTAAAATTTTCGATATTAGTATTAATTATACTAGTTATATTATTGGACCCAGCAATAGTAGCTGTATGTAGGTATACTAGTTATACTATTGCAATAATTATATAAATGCATATTAAGTCTGAAAATACTTAAACACATAATAAGTTTAAATAGGAAATACCCGAACCCAAATCCGAAAAAATATTAGAAAACTCGATCGGCTTGTATTTGTCTAAACCTGAAACCCAAAAATCTAAAAACCCGAAACCCAAATAAACCTATCTGAACCCGATGAATACACTTAAAAACCTGAACGGTCTCTATCTGTCTAAACCGAAAAATCAAAGCCCGAATAAACCGAACCTGAAATACAATTAGCAAAAACACGATTGGTTTGAATACGTCAAAACCCAAAAAACTGAAAACCTGAATCCCCGACTCGAAGCCGAAAAATTACCCGAATTCACAGGGCTATGTATCATGATTTCGTCGCACGTTTTTTATTCATATGTTTACAACTACACGAGTAATGCTAGTTGTAGTTGTTATATTAGTTGAATATAAGAAACCTAGTGGTACTTCTTTTCCATGGCTGCCTTCTCCTCATCAGTCTTCTTTTCTATGGCTACCTTCTCCTCGGCAGCCTTCTCCAAAACCCCCACACAATTCATATAAATTACACACAGTTGTACTAGTCGTACTAGTATTACTTGTATGACTGGTATGACTGGTACAACCACTAGCAGTTGTACTAGTTGAACTAGTATTTCTTGTATGACTGGCACGACTAGTACTAGTTGTACTAGTATTACTGATATGACTGGTACAATTACTTGTGGTTGTATTAGTTGTACTACTAATACTAGTACGACTAGTACAATGCCACATCATGACTGTATGTTAATAATTTTATTAAATTGTTTGTGTTTCTTTTTTTAACTCAATGTTAAAAATTCAATTTTTTGTTTTTTTCTGTTAAAAATAAGCACGTTTTTTCTTGAATCTACACATGTGGGTGCATCTTTTTTCATTAAAATTTCTTTGTGATGATTTTAAGTATTTTACATTGTAGTTGGACGTAGTAATTCTAATTGTACTTGCGATATTAAGCATATAAAGCATATTAAGTTAAAAATACTTAAATTCATATTAAGTCTGAAAAAGATTTAATTCATAAAAAGTTTAAATAGGAAATACCCGAACCGAATCCGAAAAAATATTAGAAAAATCGATCGGTTTGTATTTGTCTAAACCTGAAACCGAAATAAACCTACCCAAACTCGACCCAAACCTGATTAATAAATTTAAAAAAACCCGAACGGTTTCTATTTGTATAAACCCAAAAATCAAAACCCGAATAAACCAAAACCAAACCCTAAATACCAATTTTTTCAATTTTTCGTTACATGGTTATTTCGGTTTTAAAAAACTCGAGATACCTGAACCCAAAACCAAAATAAAACCTCATCGTTTTAGTATGATTAGTATGACTATGTCAAACTAGTATGATTAGGACAAGTAGTATAATTAATGTGATTAGTATAACTAGTGTGATTAGTATAATTAGGATAACTTGTATGATTAATATAATTGGTATAACTAGTGTGATTAGTATAACTAGTATGATTAGTATAACTGGTATGATTAGTATAATTAAGAACACTAGTACGATAAATGTGATGAAATAATTTTTTTTTTTTTTGGGTTTGGTTTGGACTTTATTTAAATTATGTTTAGTTCCATCGAATTGAGATTAAAGGAAGGACAAAATAGAAATTTTCATCACTTTTCATTTAAAACAAAAATGAAAAAGAAAATGTAAAATATAGGAAGGTCATTTGAGAACATTTTTTTCCATAAGAGTCATATGAGAATTTGATCCTGTTGTAATGGACTAAAATGTATGTGGCCCGAACCGGTTAGATTTTCATCCAACAAAATCAAGACCATTTTTAGACCAACTTTAGAAAATAGGCTTTTTGGTATATAAGAACAATACTAGTCCAATTTGCTATATAACATAAGAAAAAAAAGACAAATCCAGAAAAAGCATATTTTCATTTGCGTTTTCCCCAAACATCCAAAGTGTGTGTAGTCATGTCACTATGGTTATGTAAAGACGGGAAATAATAGGTTCCTTAACACTTGTGTGACTGGAGATCCCATTAGCGGAAAAGAAATGAATGAAACTCGCCATATTCACACTAGTTGCATTGAATTCCTTTTTGCATGGTTTCTTCTTCTTCTTTTTTACGCTTTTGTAGTACTATTTATTAACAAAAGATTTTTATTTTTATTTTTGTTTCCTCAACTGTGATTGTAGTAATTAGGCAGGGCGTTCGGTTTTTCGGTTCGGTACAGTTCGATTTTTTCGGTTTTCGATTTTTTCAGTTATAGAGATTTAGTAACCATTCGGTTAATCATAAAATTCGGTTCGGTTTTGGTTCGGTACTATCCGGAAAAAATTCGGGTCTGGTTTGGTTCCAGTTCGATTACGAGTTTTATATATTTTGGGGTAATTTGGATAAAAATATTGGGTAATTCGGATAAAATATTGGGTAATTCGGATAATCTAGAATATTTTGGATAAAAAGTTTTGGATAATTTTATATAACTCGGTTTTTTTAGTAATATTTGTTTAATTTTAAATTATTTAATTATTTTAAATATAAATATATATAATATTTTTAGGTATATGGATCATGTTTCGGTTATTCGGTTATCCGTTCGGTTTTCAGTTTGGTTTCAGTTCAGTTCGGGAATCCGTAAATTTTCAATTCAATACCCAATGGGTGTTTCATAAAATTCGATTCAGTTTCGGTTATTTCGGTTCGGTATTTCGGTTTCGGTTAAAATGCTCAGGGCTAGTAATAATGACGACCTGCTTACATAAGTAATGGTAGGGATCTAGGAGTCGTAAAGATTTCATTGATCATTTTTTTTAAAATAGTATTGTTATTACATTAAAACTTACTCCCTCTGTTTCATAAAGTTACATGTTTTAGAAAAAAATTTTGTTTTAAAAAATGCAGTTTTTATATTTTCAATGCATGTTTTTATGATAAATTGCAAACTTCAAAAAATTGTAGTTATTTGATTCTTACTCCTTCTGTTTTGTTTTAGTTGTCATTTTGAAGTTATGCACATAGATTAAGAAAATAATTAATTTCTTATTTTTTTTTCAATACAAAAACATCATTTAATTGTCTACCTAACTAAAATTCAGCAAATAGTAAAATAACTTGCAGAATATAAATGATTATAAAAATTTAAAACTCAATAAATTTTGCATTGGAAAATGAAAACGACAACTAATTTCTAACAAGATTTTAACTCTAAAACGACAAGTAAATAAAACCGGAGGGAGTATTGGTTTATATTTATGGGAAAAAGATAATCACAAAAACTTTTGCATTTATTAGATGTTTTATTAATATGTGTGAAAAATCTAAAATATACTCCCTCCATTTTCGATTACTTGTCGTTTAGAAATTTTTTTTTTGTTTCAAATTAGTTGACGTTTTCAAATTTCAATACAAAAATTAATGATTTTTAATGACTTATAACCATTTATATTTTAAAAATATTATAATATTGGTTGAATTGTGTTTAAGTATATAGGTAATTGTGTTTTTGTTTTGGAAAACTATCAAATTAATAATTTTCTTAATATGTATGCATTCTTCTAAAATGACAAGTAAACAAAATCAGAAGAAGTATATTATATTGAAACAGAGGGAGTATGTTTTATGGATTTTAATTAGAGATTGGAGAAGGACTACAGTTGAAGTAGCGCTATGGTTTGCTGCCAAAAATGCAGTGATGTTGTATGGTTGTTGTTCCATGAGCTTGATTAAAAAATCCAGAAGAAATTTTTGTTTTAAAAGTTTTGACTTGCTTCTCAAGCTAAAAACGATTCAACATAGAAACGCACGATTGAAGTCGAGGATGGTTCTAAACACCATTGTCAACTATAGTTATGAAAATTAAAGGAAATAAATTCAATCTTAATTATATTGAACATTATCAACCAAAAGACAGTAACATGTATGTTTTTACTACATATACGATATAAACCAAAGAATCAAAGATATGATAACAATCTCCTACAAAATGCCAAATAATTGGATTCAGAGAGAAAACAAAAAGATATGGGGAAGAGATATCATATCATGCTTTTTTAGTCGTGCTTTTACAATCTCAATTAGATTTGGCTTTTATGGTTTTCTAGTTTTAAAAATTTTCTAGTTCTTTGTAGGCCTGGGCATTTTAAGCGGAACCGATTACTCGAACCGGAATCGAACCGATATAGTGGTTCTGGATCGGTTCCGGTTCCATGAAAAAGAACCGATGGGTAGTATATATAGAGAACCGTGGATCTCGGTTCCTAACCGAACCGAACCGAGATCCAATGGATAACCCGAATACCCGAATATACCTACTTTTATTATGTCCCGACCTTTTTTTTTCTTGTGCCTCCTTCGATTTTTTATGTTTGGAGAAGATTAGTATGAATTTAGTATTGAATCTATTGTTGTTTTCTTGGCGATTTCGGTTACATGTCAGTAGTTTCAGTTACATTTCGGGTATGTTGGTCACATTACGGTTATTTATATTCCATTTAGGGTATTTTAACGGATCTATTCTGGTTGTATTTAGAAAACCAATGATTTTGGTTCTAATCGATTCTATCCGAAACCGAACCGGAAACGATGGTACCGAACCGTGACCGAACCATGATACATTCGGTTTCTATATGGATAGTAAATTAGTAGAACCGAAAGAACCGGAACCGATGGTTCCTACCCGGAACCGATGGTTCCTACCCGGAACTGAACCCTATACCCGAATGCCCAGGGCTAGTTCTTTGTTTTTGTTTCATTGTTTATAGTTTCGAAGTCAAAGTCACCTTGGTCCGTGGTAAAGGGGAGTTAGTAACTTTTCGCCACTTGGGTTCGAGTAGCATTGGCCACCGGGTTTGAACAATTTAACATAGTTTCCTGGACCCCAGTCTTGTAAATAAAATACGCTATTTCACTAAAAGTCTAATTGCATCAAGAAGCTATACATTCCTAAGTTACAATATAGCCACTATTTTCAGCAAATCACTCTCCAAGCAGTTCTAAAATTGAGGAAGCTTCGATCACGACTAACGCAAATGCCTGATCGAAAATACTTTTTTTTTTTTGAAAGGACCGAAAATACTTTTGCTTATGGCAAGCAACCTCCACTGTTTTTTTTTTTCTTTTTGTTCGAATCAAAATGGGGCGGAGCAGAGCTAGTCCTGATTTGCCATTATGAGTTTATGACAGCCATAGTTTGCTTAATTAACTATGATCCCGACTGGAGCTTGTTTTTGATCTGATTCTGATTTGAAAAGATTTAGAGAACTTTTGTCTTGTAACACTTTACTCATCTTTGCTTTCGGTTATTAGGTTGAATTTAGTGATCGTGACCAAAAAACAAAAAAAGGTTGAAATTAGTGAATCTATTTCAGTTTTGCTTTTAATTATGTGGTGTGGAGCTTTGTACGAGTTAGTTCGAAAAGGTTGAGTCTAAATTCGACAGAACATATCTCTCAACAATATAAAAAATTGCTGGACCATGTTTTCGAGTGTTTGCATTTAGTTTAATCGTTATTTGATGTACTAATAATTGTCATTAACTCCTTAAATTTAAAGTTTGTCAACATGATTGAATTTATTCTGGAAGTTCAAAATTTTCTATAAAGTTAATATTCCACAGTAAATTTTAAATATCGCTTTTTAAACATCAGAAATTCTCAAAATCTAAAATATTAAATTTCATTATTCTATTTAAAATTACGTAGGTTTTGTAAAAATATTTTAGTTTCTTATTAAAAAGTTTTGAGGCTAAAAATTAGTTAAATATTGAGAATTATATAGATTTTGATGTGGTATAAAACTATATTTCTTTTCGTAGTTTTTTAACAAATATATAATTAAAAAGGCTTTAAATAAGAAAAATAAAATATTTTTAAATGGCAGTTGTGTATTTCAAAATAGATTTGAGAGGTTAAAATGTGTGACTTGACTCTAATATCCAAGTATTTATAAGATGTAATATGTACGTTGAAAAAGAAATTATAGATAGAAGATAATGAATTATTCACAAAAAATATTGACGTTACAGAAGAATGTTATAATTCATTTTTTAAACCAGGAAAATTTTAAAAATAGTTTCTACGATGTAAAATATATAATTAATAAATAGAAACTAGAATATTTTAAATATATGAAAAACAAACTATAAGTTATTTATTAAAAATAATTCAAGTGACAAATATGTTAAATTAAAAATTATGTAAATAGTTGATTCATTGATAATATATAAATTTCGTGATTATTTTATTATATTATACTATTATGAATATAAAAATAGTATTTGAACAAGTATTATTATTTGATATTTTTTTGAAAAGATTTATTAAAAACTTAGTTCCATGTAATATCTTACAAATCTTAAGATTATGTCAAATTATGTGTTTCTGTTTTAATAGCATAGATAGAGCACGAATCTATTACATATGGATCTGATGTTTGTCACACCATACGCTCGTCCAATTGCAGGTTGTGCAGCCATTGAAAGAGAAGAAAAAAGAAGAGAAAATAGGAAAGAGAGAAAGGAAGAAGAAAAGAATAAAATGAGAAAGTGGTTCAGGAATGTGAACCCGCTGAGAAAGGACAGAGAGAGATAGAAGAGAGAGACAGAAAGATCGAAAGAAAACAAACCTGCCTACTTTGGCACCAACCAGCCACCGAAAATTAGAGGTGTCGGAGTGGTCACACCAGCGGTAAGTGTCGGATGAATTAATGAAATAAAGAAGGAGAATAGACAGTGAATGTCAATGAGTGAAAGACTGAAAGAGGCGAAGAAAAAATTAAGTTAGAGAAGTGACATTCGGTTTAGGTTAACCGATCGGCGCGAGTTTGCCGAACCGAACCAATGCAAGAACCGATTAGAATTTTAAATTACACATATCGGTTATTACATACAAACTTAACTTAAATCGAAAACCAAAATATCGGTTCGGTCGGTTCGGTTGGCTCGGTTACTACCGAATGCCCAACACTAGAATTTATCATTAAGGTGGGAAAATTTGCCATTGAATCATTAACTGTGAGCAGAAAATGCAGGCAATGATCTTTACAGTCCTTGTGCCTTCCTTTTTTGTTGTTGTTTATAATTTCATAGGATGTGGCTAGAAATATAGTCAGTACAAAGGAGACAATATATTGCAATTTTTTCTTGGTGAAGAAGTTTAGCAATCTCAGTAAATAAAGCAAGATGCGGGCAGACAAGACAAGCTTTCACGTTATCGGATAACACATCCAACAACATCAATACATGCAGTTTTTAAACGAACACTATGTTGTCAATGTGTAGTTTTGTCTCTTTTATTTTGCATAGAATAGGACATTTTTCTCTTTTAACTTAGTTTATATTTGTAAATATTGGTATCTTCTTCTTTTTTTCTCTCTCTCTCTCTCGAAAATGTATATGGTTACATAAAGTAATTTTTTGTAGATACTTTTATTATTATATAATTAAATTTCCAAAAAATACATCTATAGCTTTAACACGTTTCTGCAATATTTTAAACTATATCAATTATTTCACAAAATATAACTAATAAAATCCTTCAAAAATAATAAACAAACAAAATTTATAATCCTATGTGTGATAATAAAGAAAACATCCTTTAGTATTTTTCGTTTTGAAGTATAGTAATGTATATATATATTAGTATGTTGACCAGTTAGAAATTTTTCCATACTAATAAATTTTAAGAAAAAAAAACTAAATGTTTAAGATTTTACCAAAAAATAATAATCTAGATGTTGACCAGCTGTAAATTTTCCATAATTAGTATTTTGTATTATATCATTTTCCCAAAATAAGGAAAAAAATGTATTAGATTACTTAGCTTTTTCATCATTACAGTCAATTATTCACCAAAAAAAATATGTACAGTCAATTTGATTTTTTAAAGGAAAGAAATTTTACCTTTAAATTATGGCTAACTCTAGGATTTTCATTTTTTGTCTGGTCCAGGTTTTGTAAATACAAATCTAATCATTGAGAAGGAAGAGTGTGATCTCCTGAATATGTAAATAGTCTGAACTAGTTTTGTGTGTATCTATACAACAAGTACTTATCATTGTATGTGTTTATCGCATGTTACATTTCGATACAATTAAAACTTGTTTTGACATGTTTGCTTTCTACTGATACAGAACTTGCGAGGCAGAAGATAGCAAAGATGAGTAATTCAGAAACAAAAGTTTATCCTTCTTCAGCAGGCCACTCTTCTCCAGTGGCTCTTGTCACGGCTTCGAATCTACCCAAATACAATCTAGTACTTCGATTTTTTTTTTTTGCATATTTGTTACGTCACTCTCTAAGAACATGATTATTGCATGGTTTTAGATGAGGTTCTGATTAATTTTTTAACTAGAAAAAAGAAAAAGTGGAGAGAGAGAAAAAGATGAAGCGCTAAAAAGAGAGTTTTTAGAACTCAAGTTTATAAGAAATTCTGAACTTATCTTTTTACTATTGGTTCAATTTTTTTATTTAATTAAATTACAAAAAAATAAAAATAATAATATAAAATTGTCAGAATTTCATTTTTAGAGACTAAAGGATAATCATGCTCTAATATTATGAACTGGTAATATGTTAATAATTATTGTATATCTGGGTTTAATCACTTACTTAACGAACTGGTGATTCTAAAGTTTGACACTTTGGTTTAGATCCACTTGTGGCTTAGTCTGAGAAAACACTTGTTGAAATAATTAATAGTCAACTTCAGTATGGTTTTGGTTCGATTTAATAAAACATGCTAGGTAACTGTTTATTTGGTGTGTATGATTCAATTTTCTTCATTGGGATTGGATTGATTTGGCTTATTCTTCATACGGCCTCTTACGTATCGGATTGTTTCTCAAACCGTTGTTTCACGTTAGCTAGCACTTTGATAAGTGGTCTACAAATTGGTGTCAGGAAATGCTGAAAATCTCATTTTTCTCTGGATGGATGAATTGTCAAAGACTGATTACAATTTATATTGATGAATTAAAATACACAAATTTTTCTACTTCAGCGGCTAACTAATTGATTACCTATAAATTTGATTTTAATGTAAAAAATCCCTCAAAGTATTAAGAGATTCATTTCAAATCAGCAAGAGTTGCATGGTGAATAAACTAATGTAATAGCTCATTCAAACTTATGTCTAGGGAATATGGTGACCACCGTCGATGTATGAATGTGGACGAAGCAACTTATCCTTTCATTAAAATGATTAAAACCTTTTATAATCTATTAAGAGAGAGCATAAAAAAATTACAAACATAACACAAAACACATATTATCTTCTTCACTCTCAGCTTCTGATTGATGTCTCATGCACTTCTCTATAACATCTAAAATAGTCTGTCTTTGGCTATCATGAAATTTTATCATAAAATTTTGAATCTTTGTTAGAGAATATCCACCAAACACCTACTTTTAAAACTTCATTTTGAATTTTTAAAACTCATAATTCTATCTCGTTCTTCTTCAAAATCTGGAGATATGTTTCCACATCTAGACTTTTCATGTAATCAATCACATAGGGTAGATACAAGTCTCTCCTTGATTCCAATTCGTCCAAATAAGCCTATAAAGAAAAAGAAAAAAGTGGAAACTCTGTTACACTTCTTACCATCAACAATATTTTATCAAACAAAACAACACATTTTTTTTTAAATGATAAATTTCAATCATAAAGAAAAATAGGAACTGAGAAATTAACAAGACCCTTTCAAGAAAATACTCTCTGTGATCAACTGGAATCAAACATATATTATATAACCCGGTTTACATTCGAGTTCAAGATGTTGTCAATGTCTCTATCTTTTTTGTGCACAATTTTTGAACGTCATTCAAAATTTTTGAACGAACAATGGTTGTTGGTCGAACACGTCCAATTCCTTCTTTTTCCACCCACAATTGATGATATAGAAGAAATGCGACAACTTCCCGGTGAGCTTTATAGCCTTGCTCTTGTTGACCTCCACTGAATTTTTTTTATTTGTTGGGCTTGAAAATGGCTATATTTTTTTCATCTTTATCTTTCATAATATAAACACTATTTGTTACACACTCGATATTTCTTGCAAATTGTATCTTCTCTATTTTCTTCACCCTCATTCCAATGTTTGAAATTTGTGTTTGCTCAACATATTCTTCTACTAAACAAGTGTTATCTCCCATTATCGATAAGAAAATAGTAAAAAAAGGTATCAGCTTCACGCATCGACTAAAACTATGTTACAATTTTCACATATTACGTAGATGGATGCAATTACCGTAGATAACATTGCATAATTGTTAAATTTTACTGAGTATTTATCGGTATAACATTTAATTACACCAAAAACTTTGTGAGAACCGACAAAGTATAAACAAGTATAAATGTGTGATATATGTTGAGTTGTGCCTATAACAACTATAGATCAGTATGTATCAAAACTCATAAACATCATATTTCAAAAAATGGAGAGAACTTGTCAAAAAGAACAAAAAGATATCATGAAGTTATGAGTCTAAAACAAATAATTACAGGTTTATAAATGAGTTTTGACCAAATTTTTGCCAAGGCTTATCTATTTTCCTTTTCATTTGTAACTATGTTAACATAGAATAAAATATTGTATAAAACAATTTTTTTGAATATTTTAATGGATGCATGATATTATGTCCACATTTAATATTATTCTTAGGGACGTTTGATTGTTGAAAAAAACTACAGAAAACGAGGACATTTAGGCTTCAAATGGTGACAGCGGATTGAGCGTTGCGAGACAACTGCGGTGCGGGACAACTGCGGTGGGGAAAACTGCAGTGCAGTTGGTGCTGTTGGTGCAGGACAACTGCATTGCGGTTGGTGCGGGACAACTGCGGTGCGGTTAGTGCGGGACAACTGCGGTGCGGTCAGTGCGGGACAATGGTTATGAATGGAGAGTGGATTTTTGAGTGGGTTTAGAGTGGTTTGACCACAAGTGGTACAACCTGTACTTTGTCACTATTCACCGAGTTTAATGCACCACACAAAGAATTGTGTTTTTTCTGAAACAGTAAAAGTGGCACAATAAACCACAGAGAAAATCCAAAATGTGAAGGAAAAAGACAGAACCACTAGGAACAATATAACGATAAGGAAAAGCAAGTGTTTTTGTAGTGGTGTGATCAAATAGACGTGGAATGATTTTAAACCTAACAAAAAAATTTATTAAAATTTTATATTATAATATTGAAATCCAGTATATATAGCTGATATACTTCATCAATGTACTCTCATCTCTTCTCTCTTTGCTCTTTTCTCTCCTCCCTTCCCACGAAGGAACCAAGTAAGTTTTTTTCTCCTTTTTTTTCTTTAAAATTAATTATACTTATTAATCATAATTTAATATAATAATTAATATAACTATTATAATAATTTTTAAATTGCTTTTAAATAATATGAATTTTAAAAAACTTAGGATAATGATATATGATTATGCTTTTAAAATTTTAAATAATTATGATTTATATGTAATATTTATGAGGTATGCACAACAAATTATTAATATTATTAAAACATTAGAAGTTATATTAATTACATATGATTACTCATTTCAAATTTGAAGAAACATTGTTTTCAAACTGTCAATAAAAATGTTAATTTTTGAAAATAAAAATTTCTTAAATTCATAAAATTATCTTCTAATCTACTATAGTATTCTGAAAATAGCTTTAAAATAATACAATTTTTTATTATGTTATGCCTAAAAAATATATCAGTGCTTCTCAAACTTAGAGTAACGAAAATATAAATGTTTTGTGATTTTTTTGTAAATTAAATTATAAAAAATCTTAAGACCATTTGAAATTCAAGTAAAATAAGATTATTACTATAGAAATGCATTTATTACTTTGTAGAAATTAAACATAAAATAATAGAAAATTAAATGTTAAATTGCTTAGAAATAATTTGGAGATTTGATGTTATTATTATATATTCAAATATTAACAATAATAATAATAAATAAAATTTTGAAAAATATTATTAATTATGAAGATATATATATATATATAAAATAAGAAATAGAATTTAAAAATATGAAAATTAATTTCACAAAACTTTCCATTAATTTAGCTATGAAATAATTTTAATTGACAACCTATTTTGATCTATAGTGGTGATGGTTTAAATATAAAATTTAAAACTTATTTGCATTAAATTTGTATGTAAATTTTCATAAACTATGCACAATTTTTTTAAATATATTGGTTTATCAAATGTTAGAAGTTATTATAAGTAAATTTATATAATAAAATAAAAATGTTATATTTATTTTTTTATTGTAGAAATGACATGAAATCGGCGAGGAAACACAAATTCTTTCGATGAAGGGAACTCAATTACTCATAATCAAACTGCAGCACAGGTAATTTTTTATTTTACGTACTTCGAAATTAAAAGTTATTTCAAAATTGGATGATAATAAATATTTTTAATAATCGTAGAATGAAGCTAATTTTATGAGTAATTACTCTCTTAAAGATCCGACACCTTTTGGTAGAGAGTTTATCACTAAAAAGTTTAACGAAGAGTTCAAAATGAATATTAACTATAAGTTTTTCAAAGAAAAAACTTGATAATTTCAAAAAGAAGTATAAGAAGTGGAAAGCTCTTATGAAAACGTCCACCGGGATTTCGGTTGATCCGACAACATCCATGATATCTGCATCAGAACAATGGTGGCAAGACCATGAAGCGGTAATTACTTATATTTTATTTCATTTATAAAAATATTTATTTAACTAATGTAGATGTATAAAAAATTATATATTTAAAAATATATAATTTTTCTAACAGGGGTGTAAAATAATAAAATCACTTCATCGAAAACCGCCAGAATTTTGGGATGTGATGGAACGTTGTTTCTCATTATATGATGTTCATTCACAACCTCAATATTCTGTAAACCAAAGAAGATTCGAGATGATGAACGAGGGTGTACATAATGATGAAGGCCATGTGAATTCAGACACAGATAGGAGTGACAGGGAACAAACTCAAGTTCCTGAAACACAAGAAAATCAAGAGGTGTACCGTGTTAACATTGATGATGAATCACGCCCTACAACTGAATTTACCCGTGAGGCGATCCAAATTCCTTCTTCTAGAAGTCAACAACGGGGGGGGGGGGTGTAAGCCGTACAAGTAGTTCACACAGAGGTGCAGGAAGCTCACGAGGTGCTCGTAGGAAACAATCATTTGAGACAACTCTGACAGATACAATGACTGCATTTAGAGAGTTTCAACGCCAAACTTTCGCACAACTACATCCAGGTGCTTTTGACCCAGAAGATTTTGCCGAATTCAGTAAGGCTGAAGAAATCTGTGAAACCATGGGAATTCCAAATTTCAATGACTTTTGGTGCAATAGCATGCGTGAACTTCAAAGAGAGAAATTTAAATTTCTTGAAGCTTTTAGTGGTTGTACTCGCGACGGTGAAAAGTGTGAGAAGCGGATAGGCACAGCGCGACACTCTGAAAGTCCAAGTTCGGGTGGTTTTCTTTCAGGCATTCCATCCTCTGGTGGTAACAATTCATGGGGTCAAACTTCACATGGACAATGGGGTCACGGTTATCAGCAATGTGGTACACCTCCAAATCCTCCGTCATGGAATGCACCTCCAAATGCTCCGCAATGGGACACCCCTCCAAATGCTCCGCAATGGGGTACACCTACAAATGCTCCGTAGTGGGGTACACCTCCAAAGCGTCCAAATTGGGGTACACCTCTGAATCCTCCGAATTGGGGTACACCTTCGAATCCTCCGAATTGGGGTACACCTCCGAATCTTCCGAATTGGGGTAAACCTCTGAATCCTCCGCATTGGTATACACCTCCAACTGTTCAGTAATGAGGAACACCTCCAAATGTTCAGCAATGGGGTACACCTCCAAACGTTCCAGAAAATACCACATCTCCAAATGCTCCGTAGTGGGACACAGCTCCGAATGTTTCAAAATGGGGTACTCAATTAAATCCGCCGCAATGGGGTTCTTCGTCAAATGATCCACAATGGAGTTCATCACCAAGTACTCAACAATGGAGTTCTTCATCAAATGCTCCACAGTGGGGCTCTTCATCAAATGTTTCGCCATGGGATTCTCAAGCAAATGCTCCGCAATGGGGTTCATCATCCAATGCTTCACATTGGGATTCATCACCAAATGCTCAAAACTGGGGATCTGCTAGAACTGTGCAACATGGATTTTCAGTGGGAGGTCCAACAAAAAATACGACAGACAGTGGGAAAGAAGATTTACACGATGCAGATGCTCGACAGCTACCACGATCACATAGAACTGGAGGATTATTCAACATTTGGGGAACCAAAGACAAACTAGATTTAAATATAAGTCACCAAAGTGGTTCAGAAGATGAAGATTAGTGCCAAAACTTATGTTTTTGTTTAATTAGAAATCACTATTTGTTTTCTATTATTTTTATGTTTACTGTATTTTTAATTAATGCTATTTATTAGTGATATAATATGTTTTTTTATTTCATGTTTATTTAATTACAAGCTTTTCGTATCTGTCAAATAAGATCACAAAGTGTGCACACTCTAAGTTATGAAGAGAGTTGAGTTGTGGATTTTGGAAAATGAGCAATTTGAGGAGATCATTGAATTACTAATGAACAAAATTTTCAAGGAGGACCAGTCCAAACAGATTGCGGTCTAGGATGGAGAAACATTGGTGTCGACTTCAAGAAGATAGTGCTGATTGTCTACAGTTGCTACGGATGTCACTTGATGCGTTCACAACATGTGTCGTATTCTACAAACCAATTATGGATTACAACCAACACTGAATGTAAGCATCGAAGAGAGTGTGGCTATGTTTCTCCGGATATGTGGGCACAATGAAGTTCAAAGAGATGTTGGATTACGCTTTGGACCCAATCAGGAAACAGTGAAGAGAAAGTTTTTTGAAGTTGTCACAGCTACCGAATTACTTGCTTGTGATTATATCAAAACTCCAACAAGACAAGAACTACATAGGATTCCTGAACGGCTGCAGTTAGATGCCAGATATGGGCGATATTTTACTGGATTTGTTGGAGCTATGGATGGTGTTCATGCATGCGTTAAAGTGAAACCGGCGTTGCAAGGAATGTATTGGAATCGACATGATAGAACATCTTTTAACATCATGGCAATATGTGATCTAAATATGTTATTTACATATGTTTGGAATGGAGCACCTGGATCATGTCATGATACAGCAGTTCTTGCGATAGCACAAGAAAATGATCCTGAATTTCCAATGCCTCCGGGAGATAAGTACTATGTTGTGGATTCTGGATATCCAAATAAAAAAGGATTTTTGGCTCCATACAGATCTTCACGAAACAGGATAGTAAGGTATCATATGTCACAGTTTGACACTAATCATCCTCCAAGGAATAAACATGAATTGTTTAATAGATGGCATGCTTCTTTGCGGTCTGTTATTGAGAGAACATTTGGAGTTTGGAAGAAAAAATGGAGGATTCTTTGTGAGTTCCATAGATATAATATTGAAGTGCAAAAAAGAGTGGTAATGGTTACAATGTGACTACATAATTTCATTAGAATTTCAAATTTTCCAGATGAAGATTTCAATGAAAGAATGGGACAAACAGAGAATAGCAACACGGACGGTGCAACTGATCAAGATGATATGGAAGCAGAAGAGGTAGAAGATGGAGATCTAATGGTAAACATCAGAGAACAAATTGCAAATAAACTATGGGAAGATAAAAATACTGGATATTAGAAGTTTTAGTCAATTTCGAGTATTATTTTGTATTTATTTCATGTATAATATTTTATGTATAATATTTCTTGTATAATATTAACAAAACATAATTTTATTTACTTTTTAATAAATAAAAGTTTTTTATCAATATATTTCAATCTATTTTTAAATTCTTTAAAATATTAAATTTTAATAATTTTTAATTTTTAATCTACTAAAAACCACTGTTTCTATTATTTCACCATTCAACATATATTTTGAACTGCTTGATCCGCACTTTTTCAACTTAATCCGCCTTATACTCCTGATCCACAGTTGATCTGCTTGAACAGCTCGTACCGCCTGATCTGCACCGCTTGATCCGCTTGCACCATTCGGACCCAATATGTGCGGTTGGTGCGGGACAACTGCGGTGCGGTTCTACAGTAATAAAAATGTATAGATATATGGTATATGTAGAGATTTTTGTTACTGTTAACTGCCATGCGGTGCAGTTTTGATCGTTACCATTCAGAGCTTTAAAATGTGGAGCTGCCATTTATTTATGAATTTTTTTTTTCACTTTATGATTGTTTGTTTTGGTCAAAATGTTTGATGTGGAAAATCTAAATTTAATAATACGAGAAGTTTTGCATGAGTTATGTCATATGTGAATACTAGCTATAGTTTTTATTGACAACATTGTTGTGTCGAATTTAGACTCAACAATATAAAAATTATATTTTTAATTATGGTACGTAGAAGCTTACGACGGCAAGTCCTTAGTATTGAGAGGGGAGAGAAAGGAGAAAGGTAACGACCAAGTGGTTCATGTGTACGACTTGAGAGCTAAGAAGTGGGTAGTCATGGGTTCGGTTCCAGGGTTTTGTGATGCAAATCAAGATTTTTTTCACTTCACACCGTCGCCGTCTTCTGTGCTCGGACTTGATGAGATTTTGGCTTGTGGTGATATACGCATATATTCTCTCAGCTCGATTATGGCACTAATTGATGAAAGCTCATTGAAGAAAGTGGAAGAAGAATTGGGAGAGTTGTCGTCTGAGGACCAAATGCAAATTTACCATCTCGATAAGTTAGATTACGACAGTATCTATCCTAATTATTATTACTTTGATATTAGATTCGAGTCAAACCTTTTAACATTTTAAATCTATCAGGAGTACACAAGTTTTATTTTTAAAATATTTTTTGTTCTTATTTGAAGCTTTTTAATTATATATTTGTTAAAAACTACCAAAATAAATATATTTTTTATACTCACGTCAAAATCTATATAATTTTCTAAAAAAATATATAATTTATAGCCTAAAAAAATTTCAATAAAATATTAAAATATTTCTACAAAACCAACATATTTTATTTAAATAGAATAATGCAATTTAATATTTTAGATTTTTTAGAATTTCTATTGTTGTAAAAATTGATATTTAAATTTTGCTATGGAATATTAACTCTATAGAAAATTTTCAATTTCCATAATAAATTCAATCATGCTGACAAACTTCAAATTTGAAAAGTTACTGAAAATTATTAGTAGATCATATAATGTTTAAACTAAATGCAAACACTCTAAAACATGGTCTACTAATTTTTTTATCACATCATATTTTTTTCTCTTAAGCTCTAAATGAATTCTTATTTAAAAAAAATCCATCAAATCTCTTAATAAATATCATAACCTCAATATATTATTTATTTGGTTGAGTGGCCCTAAAGTTTAATTTTAAAATTATAATTAGCTTACTCTATTCAAATCATTAGATTCGTCATTATGTTTGTCTGTTTCACAGTTAATTACAATACTGCATAATCTATTATATAAAAATTATTAAATAATAATAAAGACATTTAAAATATCTATATTTTTAGGAGAATCTCATATCTATTATATTCAAATACTAAGAAGAAAAGGATTAAGAAGAAAGGCACCAACAAGCGTTCTGTCATCTCTTCATCCCACCACGTTCTCACCAAATCAAATTAAGAATTTCTCCTACTCCAAGATTGTAGCGTGCAAGTGACATGTCGTCCTTTAAAAACCAAGTTTTTCCCACTAACTTCTATCCGTTTATTCCGTTTATTGGAATCTCGGTTTGCTTAGCTTAGAGCACATACATCAGAGTATAATAACCATAGATCCCAAAAACAATTGTTAAATAATGTGTGAGCCCATGAACAGTGGTGATCCCACCACCAAAAAACTCTAGTTTTCGAACCCCTCTCTCTTCGGGTTCACCACGTGGCAACCCATGATTGGTCCAATTTTTTTTTTTGCAATTTTTTTTAGAACCCCACATGGTGTTCATTGATGTACATGCCCTTAGGCCCTACTTACCTGACGAAAATATCAAAGAAAGGTTTCTGCATATATATGATGGACCATCCAAGCCTCTGGATGTGCGTGAACAACATGAGGCACATTGTCTTCCAACAAGAAGACGAAATCAACATCATGCATTTCTGCAACCCTAAGTTCTTGAGACGACTAATCAATAAAAACATTGAGACGTAAACAAAAGACTCTTTTTCAAGTTCAAATTTTCTAACTGAGGTCATGATAAAATGAGAAAGTACCTGATATAGTTACATCTTCTAGCGTATGCCTCAATGACAAGTGTTGCAGGACAATTACGACTTCACAAGAACCATAACATATGAAAAGCGCACACAGTTAATGTATCGCAATAAACAGATAAAAAGCCAACAATAGTACATAAATAATTTTGTTCGGAAGATGTCACAAACCTTAAGTGATTTACCGCATGTAGACAAGGTCATATGATTTGAGAACTGGCATCGAAATTGTAATCTCTCGATGCATTGGTTATGCTAATAGCATTTTCGTCAATCGTCTTGCCTTGGGAATCATTGAAGGCTGCAGCAGCATCTGTGTACTTCTCAAATTGGACGAAAGCTGTGTTTTTGTGGCGTGCGTTGGAGAATTTAGCTCTTTTACGAAGTTCTATAAGGGTCGCTTCTTTATAGAGATGATTGGGATTGAAGTGAGTGATTTGCAAAATACTTGCGGGTTTCGGGTTCGACAAACGCTGAAAAAAACATCAAAGATATTATAAAACAATTACGAAACATCCCACTAATTGATTTAATTAGAATGCTCAATCGAATTAGTACTGTATGAAACAAGTTAAGATCAGAACCTAATTATACAATCGAATAAGTAATGCTACTAAAGTGCAAATTGGATTTACAGTGACCAATTTGTGCATTCTTAATCAGAAACTAAATTAAATCAGCTTTGCACTAATTGCCTTCTTGTTCATTAATTTGTACTTAATTGTTCATTAAAATTGGTTAGTTAGTATCTGAAGTTGCAAAGCTTTACGAGAGACTTATCATAAAATTCCATTTGCACAAAGACGGTCTCAACGGAGCAAATTAAAACTTTGAATCAGCAAAATCCAAAATACTTAAACTAAGCAAAATATCTTTGACATCTAATAGCAAAACCCAGAAACGACATTTAAGCAACTCAAAAGGAGAAAACCCCAAAATTTTTTTGACTCAAGTGGGGTTCAGTGGGTCTGAAGGTTGATTTCCAGTGTTTTGTTGGTTCGCACGGTTCTCAGGGTTTTGTTGATCCTTCTCTAAACTTTCAAAGTAATTCATGTATCTTTCCCTTAAAAAAAATCAAAATAGTCTATTTCATGTATTGAATATTCCGTAATTGTAGGCAATATTTGAATATGTTAAACTAAAGTAATGATGAATATATTTTCCTGAATTGTAACTAGTGTCGGTGCAACATTTTGGAATGCCCTAAACAAGTTCAAAAATTATGCATTTTTATTAAAAATCAAACAATGATAACAATATAATAGTAAAAAAATGTTAAAGTTTCATTCCAACTCCATAAACTGTATATAAACAAAAAGTAAGAAAAACAAATTGAAATCTAACTCTTTTTACATTTTTTTCCATGCAAAATCAGTAATTAAACTTGGATAGTCAAGTTTTTCCACCATAATCGTCTCAATTGACAACAAAACAAACACATTTAATCTCTCTTTTGACAATGTAGACCACAAATAATTTTTTTATTAACTTCAATTTTGAAAAACTTATTTTAGTTGTGGCGACTGATATCGAAATAGTCAACAATACGCGATTAGCAACATGAAACCACGATGGGACAGGCGTTGTGCTCTCAAATGCTGATGTGTCATCTCATGGAAAAAATCTCAAAACTTTAATATAGTAAGTTTCGTAGATCTTGATTTTGTCAACATGATTGAATTTATTCTGGAAATTGAAATTTTCTTTAAAGTTAATATTCCATAGCAAAATTTAAATATCACATTTTTATACATCAGAAATTATAAAAATCTAAAATATTGAATTACAATATTTTATTTAAAACAAATTACATCGGTTGGTATAAAGCTGATTTTAATGAGGTGATTTTTAAATATGCTTTTTAACTGATATTAAAGCTAAAGTTTTTTAAAAAATTACTTAAATATAATTTTTATCATCTTTTATGTTTATAATATTATTTGAGGATTTAAAAACCTTTTCTAATAACTAAAACAAAATTTTAAAAAATACAATTAACTTAAGATGATAATTTGGAATATTTAAGTAATCATTTCAAAGCTGATAACTAGGTTTTTTGCCTACGCTACGCGTTGAGATTTTGTAATAATTTTTTAATAAAAATATAAAATCAATAATACTTGTAGAAATATTATTTTATAGTCATAATGGCATAATATAATATATTTAATCACTAAATTTATAGATTATCAATGAATCAGCTATTTACATAATTTTTTATTTAACATATTTGTAACTTGAACTATTTTTAATAAATAAGCTATATTTTTTCGTATATTTAAAAATATTCTAGTTATATTTATTAATTATATATTTTACATCATATAAACTATTTTAAAAATTTTCTTATGGTTTAAAAATGAATTATAACATTTTTCTGTAACGACAATATTTTTTTATGAGTAATTCATTATCTTCTATCTATAAGTTATTTTTCAACGTATATATTACATCTTATAAATACTTGAATATTAGACTCGAGCCAAACATTTATTTTAACCTCTCAAATCTATCTAGAATACACAACTACCATTTAAAACATATTTTATTTTTCATATCTGAAGCCTTTTTAATTATATATTTGCTAAAAAAACTACAAAAATAAATATAGTTTTATACTCACATAAAAATCTATATAATTCTCAATATTTAACTAATTTTATAGCCTCGACGTTTTTTAATATGAAACTAAAATATTTTTACAAAACCGATATAATTTTAAATAGAATAATGCAATTTAATATTTTAGATATTTATAATTTATGATGTTTAAAAAAGTGATATTTAGATTTTACTGTGGAATATTAACTTTATAGAAAATTTTCAATTTTCAGAATAAATTCAATAATGTTGACAAACTTTAAATTTAAGAAGTTTATGATTATTATTAGTACATCATATAACAATTAAACTAAATGCAAACACTCCAGAACATGGTCCAATAATTTTTTATATCACATCATATTTTTTTCTCTGAAGCTCTAAAGGAACTCTTATTATTTTAGTTTTTTTAAATTCATCAAATCTCTTAATAAATATCATAAACTTAATATGTTCTTTTTTGGTTAAGTGGCTCTAATTCTAATGTTAAAATTATCATTAGCTTACTCATTTCTAGTCATTAGATTCATCATTATACTTGTCTTATAACTTGTTATATTAAGTTATCAATAGGTTCTGTTTTTTTCTTTTTGTAATAAATCGAAAATTATTAAAGATTATCAAAAACAATAACTAAATATTTTGAATTAAATTATTATATTTAATCTAATATTAAATAAAAGAAATAATAACTAAATCAGTTATATTAACATTTGAAAAGCAAGTAAAGTGAATAAACTAATTTTTTTATTAGTTTCACAATTAATTACAATACTGCATAATCTATTATATAACAATTTATTAAATAATAATAAAAGAGACTAAAATATATATATTTTTAACATTGGCTCATATCCATTATATTCAAATATTAAAGGGTTAAAATATGATATTTAGATTTAAATTATAATAAATGAAAATCAATTAAAGCTCTAAAAATTAAAAAAAATATATATCCGAGATATAGATTTTCTTTTCACAATTAAAATTCCATATCAATTAATGATTTTTATTTTTTATAATCTTTCATTATAATCTTTCATTTTATAATAGTTGTTCAGGATTTAAAAAGTATATAATGACAATTTATTAGTATAATATTTAATTGACTAAATTAGTAAGTTTAAAAGGTATATAATGTCAATCTTATTAGTATAGATTTCACTAAAATCATTATCTAACTAAGAAATAAACCTATACAGAATTTTTATTATTATTATATTTGATCTATATTTTTTGTCAACAATACCTATTCTAAGTTATATATGGTGAATTATGTAATTGAGACAATTATCTTAAATTATGAAATTTTTGTAATATAATATTAAGTTAACTTTTTATTTAAATGAAATTTGTAGATATATTTCTTATTTTCTCTGTTTGGTAATATTCTTATATGTAGCTTTTTATTAAATTTATTTTAATTTTTTTTTGTCACCATTGTAGATTATATGGAGTTAATTATACAAATGAGACAATTGTTTTAAATTAAAAAGTTTCCTAATCTAATATTAAGTTTATTTTTTATTAAATAAAAATTTATAGATAATTTTCTTATCTTATATTTTAAATTAGAAAGTTTCACAATCTAATATTAAGTTAATTTTTTATTTAATATGAATCTATATAATTTTCTTATCTTATATATTTTTCTATTAACAATACAATTTAGAAAATTTAATTTAGAAAATTTCTTCAATTTAAATGTTGATGTGGAATGATACTATTGGTTATTTTAAAATTAAAATCTTATGTGGACACTCTTAGAGCACTATAGCTTCAACTTTTATATATTAATAGATAAAAGTTAAGCTATAGTGCTCTAACAGTGTCCACATAGGATTGATTAAAACAACCAATAGTATCATTCCACATCAATATTTAAAGTTTAAGAAATTTTCTATTTTTTTAATTGTATTGTTAATAGAAAATACATAAGATAAAGAAATTATCTATAAACTTATATTAAACAAAAAAATCAACTTAATATTAGATTAAGAAACTTTCTAATTGAAAATATAAGATAAGAAAATTTTCTATAAAGTTCTATGAAATAAATAAATCAACTTAATATTAGATTATGAAATTTTTAATTTAAAATAATTATATCATTTGTATAGTTAACTATATATAACCTAAAATGGTGACAAAAAATTAGAATAAATTTTATAAAACCTATATATAAGAATATTAAAAACAAATAGAGATAGTGAGAGACATATCTATATATATTTATTAATTAAAAGTTAACTTAATAGTATATTACAAAATTTTCATAATTTTATATAATTATCAATTATATAATTAACCATATATAATTTAAAATAAGTATTGAGTGACCAAAAAATATAGATCATAAATAATAATAATAGCTTTTTGTAAAGGATTATTTTTTAGTTAAGATAATTGTTTAAGATGAATTTTATAATAATAAGATTAAATATTAAATTGCATTATTGTATTAAACTATTAAATTGCATTATTGTATTTAGAACAAATTATGCCGGTTTTGTAAAAATATATTAATATTTTGTGGAAAAATTTAATATTGAGAATTATATAGATTTTGACGCGAGTATAAAAATATATTTCTTTTTGTAGTTTTAAAAAAAATATATAATTAAAAAAGTTTCAAAAAAGAAAAAAGAATAGTTTTAAAATGACACGTGAGTACTTTTAGATAGATTTGCAAGGTTAAAATATTTGACTCGAATCTAATATCCAAGTATTTATAAAATGAAATATATACGTAGAAAAATATCTAATAATAGAAGATAATGAATTATTCACAAAAATTATTGACATTACAGAAAAACATTGGAATTCATTTTCAAACCATAAAAAAAATTATATGATTTAAAATATATAATTAATAAATATAAATTAAAATATTGTCAAATATATAAAAAATATAAATTATTTATTATATGTTAAATTATATAAATAACTGATTCATTCATAATATGTAAGTTTAGTGATGAAATATATTATATGATACTATTATGAGTATAAAAATAATATTTCAACAAATATTATTAATTTTGTATTTTTATAAAAATAATAAAAAAAATCCCCACGCGTAGCGTGGGTGAAAAATCTAGTATCATATACGAATCCATGATCTTCTGCTTTTGTGCAATACATTTTGCATGTACTATTACGTAGTAAAAAAATCAATTAAGAAATAAATAACCGGAAAATTATATTACTCATTAAGTTTAGTTTCCACTAAAATATGATGGTGGAATACTAATTAGATATGAGATGGTGGAATACGAATTAAAAATAAGATGGTGGAAATCGAGGTTAATATAAAAATCAACGAGGGAATTAAAAACAACGAAAATTGAGATTACTCTCCAGTATCCACCAATGAAGAGATCATTATACTGACACAAGCATCACTACCGTTCAGCATTGACTAGAGGAACTTGAGCTTCTTCCTTCGTCATTAATGATCGTGTCTTCCCAAGCTGAATCAGATCTCTCCGTTGCTGTTCCTTCATGCAGTTAGATCACTGTCAGGTTTGTTTCTTGCTCTATTACATTTTTCCTCTTTGTTGTTTCCGATCTTTTGTCTCGCTTTGGCTTTTGTTCATCCTTTGGTACTTCTCTTTTGGAGGATTTATTGATTCTTAGTTTGACTCTGGGTGGAACAACGATTTTTAGTGAACGGTATATTTCTATACAAATTAAAGGATTAATTTGATTATTCGACGTTGAGTTTGACTACTGGGTATAGTCATGACTCATGAGTTGTAGTGACTGTTAATGCTTCTTTGATGAAACTTAGTATCGATTCTCTTAGAAGTCCATAACAAAAAAAAAATAAGCCACGAGTTTTAGTGACTATTGTTGGATATTTTCCAAAATTTTGTCTTTTTCCTTTTATTCTCTGCTTTACTCTTTCTCAGGTTTATTAAGTGACAATTATCTCTTTTTCCTTTTTTTAATTTACACAGAGCCTTGCTTTAATTGATGGTCAATAACTTGTGTTATAGCATTCAAACTTTAGATAGAGACTAATTTGTGTCTTTATTCTCTTATTTGCTTGGAGAAATGTTAAACAGAACTAAAATAAAATTATACAAGGAGTACTTACTAGGACAACCACAAGAAGGGAAGAATTTTTTTAGTTAGGTTGACTGTTGGTGGAGATAACTCGGAATCTATTGATACTGCTCCAATCAAAATGATTTTTGAGCCAATTTTGGAGCATGGAGTTTTCCGGTTTGACTGTTCCGTGGAGCATAAGAAAGCTGCATTTCCAAGTGTTTCATTTAAGAACAGCAAAGACAGGGAAGTGCCAGTTATAAGTGACAATGTTCCAGCATATACTCCTACTTTTGCTTGTCATCACGAGCAACAAGTTGTCACTATTGAGGTTAGCGTTTTCTAACGCTCATGATCTTAGATTGTTAGTTTCGACATGATCCATGAACATATATACTTAGTAGTTCTGACACTTGATGTTAACGTTTGCTGCAGTTTTCTCCTGGCACGTCGTTTTATGGGACTGGAGAAGTTGGTGGCCAGTTGGAGAGAACAGGGAAACGGGTGAGTCATTCATTTTACATACATCATTTGTTCTTTTCATGTAACTATATAACTTGGCGAGTACAAAATGTTCAGGTTTTTACATGGAACACTGATGCGTGGGGATATGGCCCTGGAACCACTCCACTGTACCAGTCACATCCATGGGTATTAGTTGTCCTTCCAACTGGAGAAACACTTGGTGTTCTTGCTGATACAACACGAAAGTGTGAGGTATATGCCAATACATTAGTTGGTGTTACCCCTCTTTGAAATGAAATCTGTTTTTCTTTTTTCATCATATATATATATATATATAAAATATCTGTTTTCTAGATTGATCTGAGGAGAGAGGGAATCATAAGAATAATCGCTCCAACATCATACCCAATAATCACATTTGGTCCATTCTCTTCACCCACTGCTGTCTTGGAGTCCTTGTCGCACGCCATAGGTAAGTTCTTAATTGTTTATGCCGCTGCCACTTTGAATATTTTAGCTGTCAACTTGATTCAATGAGTACAGAAAAGATCACTGTGTTTATGCAAGTTTGAAACTATTTTTTCGTCTTTGTTCTCACTTTCGCCTCTCCTTAGTATTATTCTGCTTTAAATGATTTATATTTTCTATTTATCAGGAACTATTTTTATGCCTCCAAAGTGGGCCTTAGGCTATCACCAATGTCGTTTCAGTTATATGTCAGAGAAGCGTGTAGCTGAGGTCAGTGATTTAGTTCATATTATGGTTGTTTGATGAATTGAGCTGATGAAAGAATGAAAAGTTAATGTAAGTGTTTGCAGATAGCTCAAACATTTCGTGACAAGAAGATTCCTTCAGACGTGATATGGATGGATATTGACTACATGGATGCTTTTCGTTGTTTCACATTCGACAAGGCATGTCTTTTTTTCCTTTAGATCATTTCAAGTAGAGTAAACAGACTAAGGTTTAGAAGTTTTAGGTGTTGACATTATAACACTTTATGGAATACTACATTTAGGAACGTTTCCCGGATCCTAGTGCATTGGCAAAACATCTTCACAATAATGGTTTCAAAGCGGTTTGGATGCTTGATCCTGGAATAAAGCAAGAGAAAGGTTACTCTGTATACGATAGCGGAAGTAGCAATGATGTTTGGGTTAAACAAGCCGATGGGAAGCCTTTTATTGGTCAGTGTTATGATATTTATGCCGTCTTGTCATTTAATTTTGATACATATGCAGAACTTGCTGAAATTCTATGTTTGGTCTCATTAGGTGAAGTATGGCCTGGACCTTGCGTTTTCCCTGACTATACAAATTCAAAAACTCGCTCTTGGTGGGCTAATTTGGTTAAAGACTTTATACCAAATGGTGTTGATGGTATATGGAACGATATGAATGAGCCTGCAGTTTTCAACGTAATTTTTTTTTTCTATTTTGCTTTCATCCTATGTAGTTTTTTAGTCAGAATCATTATCCATTTTTCATGTGTTTTTATTTTTCTATGCGCAGACCGTGACAAAGACAATGCCTGAGAACAATATTCATTGTGGAGACGATGAGCTTGGAGGTGTTCAAAACCACTCACACTACCACAATGTATTTTTCTTGTTCTACTCGAACTTCAAATTTTCTCAACACATATCTGAAATTATATTAGTTATATTAATGTCCTTCACATTCTAGATTATCACCGTTCCAGAGCGGTATTGTGTATGTATATATCGATATAGAGTGATAGACCGACAAAAACCTATTAGAAACCTGTTTTTATTGCTCTTAAAAGTTTCTCTTGCAGCTTCCTAAAATGCCAAAAGTTTCTTAAGATTATACATTTTGAACATGTGTTAGCGGTTTTTGCATGTTTTAGCTACAATGCTAAGCACTTCCAGTTAACGTTTTCGTGATCTTCTCACTGTCTAGGTCTACGGGAATCTGATGGCAAGGTCAACTTATGAAGGGATTGTGCTAGCTGATAAGAATAAGCGACCTTTTGTATTAACAAGGGCTGGATTCATAGGTAGCCAGAGATATGCCGCAACTTGGACAGGAGATAACCTTTCAACTTGGGAGCATCTACATATGTCTATATCCATGGTGCTTCAGCTGGTAAGAATTGTCATTTACAGCAACAAATGGTGATCTACTTTGTTCCACTCTTACGTTTAATTCATCTTGTCAAGCTTTGACAACTTAAAAAAATTCATACTCATGAACATAACCGTCGTCTAGTGTTCTTTTAAGCTCTGATGTTGTTTGTAACTTATACTTTTCCTCACCTTTAGTAAAGCTAACAGCATAAATGAGTAATATATATGGTTGTTTCTTGAGGATTTTTCAAATAAATTTGTAACACCTTTTTAACTATGATACATTAAATTGCATTCAGGGGCTTAGTGGTCAGCCTTTATCAGGGCCAGATATCGGTGGTTTTGGTGGCAATGCAACTCCGCGGCTATTTGGACGTTGGATGGGCGTTGGAGCTATGTTTCCATTTTGTCGTGGTCATTCTGAGGTTGCCACTGATGACCATGAGCCATGGTCATTCGGAGAAGAGGTAGTTCTCTTACTACGAATAAGAAAGATAGACACCTGAAACAACTACTATAAGATCATATGCGTGACATCAAAGAAAGTTAACTTCTTGTTTTGAGATATTTTCTTGTCACTTATGAACTATAGTCTTTTAACTAGTGTGAGGAAGTCTGTCGTGCCGCACTGAAGAGGCGTTACCAACTCCTACCACATTTTTACACACTATTTTATATTGCTCATACAACTGGTGCTCCAGTTGCAGCTCCAATCTTTTTCGCTGGTAGGTTTGTGTAGAACATTATATATTTCATCTCTTGAACTTTTTACAAGTTATGTATTATGCTATCTTTTTCTATCGTGTTTTCATAAATGCAGATCCAAATGATTCTCGGCTAAGGACTATTGAAAACGCCTTTCTTTTGGGTCCACTTCTCATATATGCAAGGTTTGCTTCTATCCTATTCAGAATCACATTGCTTTCATTTTCCCAAAGCTTGTAGATATACACTCTGTTATGTGAATAATAATGTGATGTGTTCTGATTTCGGCCAATTTGATGAAGTGTTTAATGCTATGTGAGCGAATTCTCGGAGCAAGTTACACCTTATGAAGTGTTTAAAATGTTACAAAACTTGTCTTTGATAATCACAACTGTCATTATAAATTTTCACCTTATAATTTCTTTCTTTTTTTAGTCATTTACTATCTTGAACCTTTCAGGAAAAAATGTTTATTTAATATTGGGAGTTGTTAACTAATTTTAATTTTCCAACCACATATTCATCAAGTTGTCTTTTGTTTGTTCTATCATTGTCTAGCACTGTAACTAATCAGGGATCACATGAATTGCATCACATAATGCCCAAAGGAACTTGGTTGCGGTTTGATTTTGAAGATTCACATCCGGTATGATTGCTGATAGTTGTGACTGTCTCCTCTCATTTCCTAGGAAAATAAGTTAGATTTTGTTTTATGCTGTCTACATGTTTCTTACTCGTTTCATGATGTCAGGATCTACCGACTTTATATTTACGAGGTGGATCCATTATATCATTGGCTCCTCCACATCTACATGTTGGTGAATTTAGTCTGTCAGATGACTTGACCCTACTTGTGTCATTAGATGAAAATGGTAAGTTTTAGCTTCTGATCCAGACAGAGGAGACCTAATATTATGTCTTCTCATTTTACACTTGTTCGTCTTGAAACTTATTAATATTGTAAATCTCGTAATAATTCTGATTATAATTCTTTTGTCTATGCTAGGAAAAGCTGAAGGACTCTTGTTCGAGGATGATGGAGATGGATATGGCTACACTGAAGGAAGATTTCTAATTACAAACTATATTGCTGAGAAGCATTCGTCCATTGTTACTGTTAAGGTTTCAAAAACTGAAGGAGATTGGGAGAGGCCAAAGCGCCGTGTTCATGTCCAATTATTACTAGGAGGCGGTGCAATGGTACTATTCTTTCTCTTGTTAAGAAAATTTAGTGTAACTATAAGTTCAACACATTTGAATATAGATCATGTTGACCAGCTTGATGCTTGGGGAATGGATGGAGAGATTATCCAGATTAAGGTGCCTTCAGAAAGTGAAGTTTCAGAGTTAATATCCACCAGCAACGAGAGCTTTAAAATTCATATGGGTAAATCTAAATCTCATCTTTTAAATATGTATGTAGCTAAGTGTATAATCAATCAGGTATGTAATTATTGAGAGGTATTGCTTCTGGTACCTTGTCCATGTGAATTATTGAAAATTGTAGAAAATACAAATCTGATACCCGAGAAGGAGGTGCTACAAGGACAAAAGGGAATGGAACTTTCAAGAGTGCCAGTGGAGCTAAACAATGGCAGTTGGAAACTAAATATAGTTCCTTGGATTGGTGGACGGATAATATCCATGACACATGTTCCATCAGGTAATGTACTGTTTTCTGTTTACCAGCTAGTAAGTTTGAAACTTATTGTAGATTAGTATTTTATGAAGGAGGCTCAGGATCACACACAAGTTTTGTTTCTTTGAAGGAAATAATCTCACCTCCATCAAATTGTGATCAATCAGAAAAATTCTACAATATGTTGTCAAGTATATTAACTTGGCTTTTCATTTATGATCAATTGACAGATCTTTTTTTTTTTTTTTACAATAGTCTTTTTCTTTAACAAAGAGAATGAATTTCTGTTTTTTAAATATTTTTATCACTTTGTTCATATTAGGTTTCTTACTAAACATTTTCTACTGCCATAACTACCACTTAAAAATTTTATACGACCATAGTAATTAGTAAATGTAAAATCTGAGTCATGTAGAATAATTTTTTTAAAGACCTTTAAGAATCAGGTTGTGTCCATGTTTACTTGTTAGCTACAATTTTTTGTTGATTAAGATTTCAATTTGTAGGAGTTCAATGGCTTCATAGCAGGATAGATATCAATGGTTATGAAGAGTACAGTGGTACTGAGTACCGGTCATCTGGCTGTACTGAGGAATATAATATCATTGAGTGAGTTTACTTTGACGATCTCTCTCGCACATGCATATTTTTTTGTTTTAAAACTGCATCGGTTCCTCTGTTATGGAAAGCAACACTCTCTTTTGGTAGGAAGCAACACTCTCTGCATTATCTTTATTTATTTTCCATCTCGTGTAGGACTGATTTGAAGCATCCAGGAGAGGAAGGATCTCTTATCCTAGAAGGTGATGTAGGCGGTGGACTGATTCTTCAGCGTAAAATGATCTTACCTAATGACAATTCCCAAGCTTTTCGGATTGCCTCTAGCATTGAAGCCCGTAGTGTCGGTGCTGGTTCTGGTGGATTTTCAAGGTTTGTCAATACTTTTGTAAGAGGTTATTTACATCTGTCTAGATAGAAGTTCCACATTTAAGTCTCTTAAGACAATTTTGCAAGACTTGGCAGTCAGAACACTCTTGCAAGGTTACATAACAATACGAGGAGAACAGTGAAACCAAATATGTAGCAATCTTGTTGAGTAACTTAAGTAGTGTTTGGTTGCTTGCGAGTCATCACTCGAAAGTTTGCAAATTCCCTGTCTTTCTCGTGTTTGTAAAATGATGGTCATTTTGGTGCTGGTTACTATACCCTGCAGGCTCGCATGCTTAAGAGTCCATCCAACTTTCACTGTTTTTAATCCAACCGAATCGTTTGTCTCGTTCACATCGATTGATGGCTCAAAGCATGAAGTTTGGCCAAATTCTGGAGAGCAATTATATGAAGGGAAAAACCTTCCACATGGTAAGTACCTGTTTGGTCTCCGTATTTTTCTCATGTCAGAGTTAATATTTACAATATAAACACTTGAGCTTAACTGAAGAATATAAATCCCACTAAAGGCTTGGCTTTTAACTTGTGAAGAAGCTTTCCTTATTGATCAATCAATTGTGAACCCTTTTAGGAAAATAACAACTCTCAAAACATATGGAGCATGTAACATTTGTTCGAACCATCATCTTTTTTTCTTCTTCTTTTTTCTAGGTGAATGGATGCTGGTGGACAAGAGCCTTAATCTACGGCTGGTAAACAGGTTTAATGTTAGTCAGGTCTTCAAATGTATTGTTCATTGGGACTGTGGAACAGTTAACTTGGAGCTATGGTCTGAAGACCGACCGGTCTCCAAGGAATCTCCTTTGAAAATAGAGCATGAGTATGAAGTCATAAGCTTCCCATAAATGTGTTGCAAGGATTTATTTACCATATCAACTCATTCCTCCTCTTCTCACAGTTCTACTTGACTACTTGGGTTGTCTATTTTTATTGCATGAATAAGTGAATGAGTGGTGCTGGTTTAAACATAACATATAAGTAGTGGGGGACTTCATTATAGTTTCTTATGTTACTATTACAGTATTACTTTAAGAGCTTCATCTTTGTTCAATGTATCTCTGCCTTGCCATGGTCTTGGTATGAGCTGTGAAAGAGATGGTTTAGGAATTATTCTATTTTTTTACTTTCGGAGAGAATTGTTTAGGAATCTTTTCAGTAGAAGACTAATTTTTTTTATTCACTAATTGATTAAAAATTTCGACTTTAAGTCATAGTTTAGAAAGTTAAAAGTTAAAACTTAAAATAGAAGGAGATTAAAAAGGCTGTATTCATTTCCTTTTTTTTGTTTAAAATATTTTTTTCGCGTTTTAAATTTTGTGTATCCATTTCGTTTCCATGCAATCACAAATATATATATTTTTTTTATTAATTTGAAATTTAATTCATTACTTTTTGAATCATAATCGTTGATGACCAGATAAAAAAATATCATTTGTGAGATAAACCTGTAAATTTTTTTTCCTTTTCCCATAAAGGATTAGTATGCCAATGATTTGAAATATAAAAAAATTTCCAAACAAGATTACAAAGACAATTCGTTATTTTTCCCCCAATTTTCTCATTCTAATTTGCACTTCTTAATGAATTTCATTATCCATTTTCTTTTACGCCAATGTTTTTTTTTATTATATTAAGCTGGTTGGATATGAAAAAGAGAAGAAACTTTGACAAAAAAAAAAGGATCAAAAGATAGTGTATTTGTGGGTAATAAATAAAACAACGAAACCTGAGTTGAAGTGTCCACCAATGGTATCATCGTCATCATTCACTAGCGGAGCTCTGGCTTCTTCTTCCTTCTTCTCTCATGATCGCTCTCTGCCCTCTCTGAATCCGATTCCTCTGTCGCTATTCCCTCCTGCAATTACATCCTCTGCTCTTGCCGTTACCAGCAGGTCGTTTCTTGATCCATTACATTTTTGCTATTTTCCAACTTTTTTTATTCGATTTTGCTTTTGATCATTCTTGATTTCTCTCATTTGAAGGATTATTTTGTATTCAGGTTTAGAAAAAGAAAAAAAAATGATTTTTCAGTGTTGAGTTCGACTTCTGAGTATTGCAACGAATTTTGGTGACTATCAATGCTGTTTTGATGAAAATGAATATCAATTCTGTTAAGCTAACGATTGTTGCAGAGGAAACAAGTTGAAAATTTCTGAGAGTGATATTTTTTCCAAATAAAAATTCCAACTTTCTCTGTCTTGCTCAAACGATAACTTGTATTATACCATTTTAATGTTAGATGGAGACTAATTTGTTTATTCATGCCCTTATTTTCTTGGAGAAATGTCAAACAGAACTGAAAAAAGGTTATACACAAGGAGTACTTACTAGTACAACCACCTTGCATGCAGAAGGAAAGGAAGAAACTATTTAGTCAGGAGGACTGTAAGTGGAGGAGATAGCTCGGAAACTGTAGAGATGGCTCCATCTGATATGATTTTTGAGCCGATCTTGGAGCATGGAGTTTTCAGGTTTGACTGTTCCGTGGGGCATAGAAAAGCCGCGTTTCCAAGTGTTTCATTCAAGAACAGCAAAGATCGGGAAGTACCGGTTCCAAGTCACGATGTTCCAGTGTACATTCCTACATGTTCTTGTCTTCAGGAGCAACAAGTTGTCACTTTTGAGGTTAGTTTCCTCACACAAACTGATATAACAGCTGTCAATTTTGACATGATTCAGGAGCAAATAAGTTTCCAATCCTAAAGCTTACTTTTGATGCAGTTTTCTCCTGGAACATCTTTTTATGGGACGGGAGAAGTTGCTGGCCAGTTGGAGAGAACAGGGAGACGGGTGAGTCATTCACTCTACATACATCATCTGTTTTTTTCCACCTAACTAATTTGGCGAGTACAAATGTTCAGGTTTTTACATGGAACACTGATGCATGGGGTTATGGCTCTGGAACCACTTCACTGTACCAGTCACATCCATGGGTTCTAGCTGTCCTTCCCACCGGAGAAACACTTGGTGTTCTTGCCGATACAACACGAAAGTGTGAGGTATGAATATTCTAGCTGGTGCCACCCACTCACTTTGCAATGTTCGTATAACATTTTTTTTCTTCTTTTCCATAGATTGATCTAAGGAAAGAGGGAATCATACGAATTATCGCTCCGCCATCATATCCGATAATCACATTTGGTCCATTCTCCTCGCCCACTGCTGTCTTGGAGTCCCTGTCGCACGCTGTTGGTAATTTCTTAATTGTGCTTCTTCATGCCATTGAAAAATTTCATATTTCGACCATTAACTTGGTTGGGTGACTCAGAGTGATATGTTGCTCTTAGGAATTAATCTCAGTAGTAAAATTATTTTTTGTTTAATTTGTGTTTTTGAGACTAGTGTCTGCTCTTTACTTTTGTTCTCTATTTCTCCTCTCCTTGGTGAATTACATATCATTCTGTTTAATAAGTTACACTTTCTACTTATCAGGAACTGTTTTTATGCCTCCAAAGTGGGCATTGGGCTACCACCAATGTCGCTGGAGTTATATGTCTGACAATCGAGTGGCCGAGGTCAGTATTTTTGTTCATATTCTATATCCTGGCTGTTTGGTGAAGCTTAGGAAAGAACTAAAGGTTATGGTTAGTGATATAAAACTTTTGGGCCTCCCTGTCATGCTTTTCATAATTTTGTTGATGATTGCAGATAGCACAAACATTTCGTGACAAGAAGATTCCAGCTGATGTGATATGGATGGACATTGACTACATGGATGGTTTTCGTTGTTTCACATTCGACAAGGCATGTTTTTTCTTCAAGTCCCAAGTGGATTTTTATCAGTGCTTACTATGGTTTACATAGGCTAAAGCTTATAAGTTGTAGGTATTGACATTATATTGAATACTATGTTTAGGAGCGCTTTCCGGATCCTAATGCTTTGGCAAAACATCTTCATAATAATGGTTTCAAAGCTATCTAGATGCTTGACCCTGGAATAAAGCAGGAGGAAGGTTATGATGTCTACGATAGTGGAAGTAAGAATGATGTTTGGATTAGACAAGCAGATGGGAAGCCTTTTATTGGTATTTTACTCTCTTGTTATGATTTTGATCTTGTCTTGTCATGTTAATTTGATATTTATTCAGAAATTTCTGAAGTTTATGTTTGGTTTCATTAGGTGAAGTATGGCCTGGGCCTTGCGTTTTCCCTGACTATACAAATTCCAAAGCTCGCTCTTGGTGGGCTAATTTGGTTAAGGACTTCGTGTCAAATGGTGTTGATGGTATATGGAATGATATGAATGAGCCTGCAGTTTTCAAAGTACTTATTGTATACGTTGCTTTCATCCTTTGGAATTTTCTAGATAGAATTCGTTAATCGAGTTTTCATGTGGTTTTATTTGTCAATGTCCAGGTCGTGACGAAGACAATGCCTGAGAACAATATTCACAGGGGAGATGATGAGCTTGGAGGTGTTCAAAACCACTCACACTACCACAATGTATTTTTCTTCTTCTCAAGTTTCAATTTTTTTCTATGCATGTCTAAAGCTATCCGAGTTATATTAAATGCAGTGGGTCCTTGGCTTTCTGAAGTATGTATATATATAGAGTGATAGACAGATACAGACGACTATTACTCGTCTCTGTATGGTACGGTGTTATTGCTCTTAAAATTATCTCTTGGAGCTTCCTAAAAGTTTCTTATGAATGTCTATGCGGAGACAAAGAAGGACCTTTGGAGTGCATCTAGAGTGAAATGTAGAAGCGTTTTGCCTAAATAATATTTTGTATTAAGGTAAGACGCTAATCACATCAAGTTAACTTTGTCAAGATTTACCGTTGTCTAGGTCTACGGGATGCTGATGGCAAGATCAACTTATGAAGGGATGGAGCTAGCTGATAAGAATAAGCGACCTTTCGTATTGACAAGGGCTGGATTCATAGGTAGCCAGAGATATGCTGCAACATGGACAGGAGATAACCTTTCAACTTGGGAGCATCTACATATGTCTATATCCATGGTGCTTCAGCTGGTAAGACTTTCAAGAGTCCACTGCATCCTTATCACAAAACTAAAACTCTGAGTGTGTGATTATCATTTGCGATGACTGTAGTTAATCTGTTTTATACCCATACTCCTAATTTATCTTGTCAAGCTTTGTGAACCTAATAATCTATACCTCATGAGCATTTTCTTAGTTCTTTGACTTCTTTACATCAGTAATTTTCTTTTGTTTTTTTGAGTTCTACTGTTGCTTATAACCTATAATTGTTTTTTCACTTTAGTAGAGCTAACAGCAGAAATGAGTAAAAGATTTGTTTTTTTTTTTGGTATATCTTGATTTTGGCAATAGACTATGTGAAAGAATATAGTTTTTCTTGCTCGTGCCAACTAACAATATGCAACACCTTTGATAACTTGCATTCAGGGGCTTAGTGGTCAGCCCTTATCAGGACCAGATATTGGTGGCTTTGCTGGCAATGCAACTCCGCGGCTATTTGGACGTTGGATGGGCGTTGGAGCTATGTTTCCGTTCTGCCGTGGTCATTCTGAGGCTAGCACTGATGACCATGAACCATGGTCCTTCGGAGAAGAGGTGTTCTTTTTTTGCTAGCAAACCTTACAAGAGCGTGTTTTAAGAACTTGTCACTGATGAACTGTAGTCTTTTAGTGTGAGGAAGTCTGCCGTGCCGCATTGAAGAGGCGTTACCAACTCCTACCACATTTTTACACCCTATTTTACATTGCGCATACAACTGGTGCTCCAGTTGCAGCTCCAGTATTTTTTGCTGGTAGGCTTGTGTTAAATATTGTATTCCATCTTTTGAACTTATTGAATGATGTCTTATGCTTTCTTTTCCTTTCTTGTCGTCATATATGCAGATCCTAAAGATTCCCGGCTAAGGACCGTTGAAAATGCCTTTCTTTTGGGCTCACTTCTAATCCATGCAAGGTTTTCTTCTCGCTGTCTTGTCTCTTTTTTAGTCATTTATTGTAAAAGCTTTCCGGAAAATTGTTGCTTATTCATCTATGTGAGTTGTTCCCTTTATAAACTGCGAAACATCTAACTCATCAAGTTATCTTTGGTTAGCACTTTGTCTAGTCAAGGATCACACGAGTTGCAGAATATATTTCCCAGAGGAACTTGGTCGAGGTTTGATTTTGAAGATTCACATCCGGTATGGTTGCTGACACTTTCAGTTTCCTCTTTCTCTCTTCTGTTGGGAAAAAAGTTTAATTGCGTTTATGTTTTCCACATGTTTGTTATTCTGCTCATGATGTCAGGATTTACCGACCTTATATTTACAAGGTGGATCCATCATATCACTTGGTCCTCCACATCTGCATGTTGGGGAATCAAGTCTGTCAGATGACTTAACCTTACTTGTGTCATTAGATGAAAATGGTAAGTTGAGCTTTTGATTCAAACAGAGGAACATACTTTTGGCTTAAGCTGTGAGAAAATATTTTTTTCTTCCCATTTTGCTTCCGTTTGTCTTGTCGCTTCGTTACCAAACAACTATCCTGTTGAAAGAGAATAACTTCCAATGTATAAAGTTACTTCTAGCAGTCCTGAACTCATGCACTAGTTAGATGGTTTTTTATGTGCATATGCTGCATAGTACAATATTGTTTGTTATTGTCTTTCTCAACAGTTGGTAACTTTTTTGTGGATTGTCACGTCAGCTTTTATGTTCATATTATAAATTCTATAATCAGCAGGATCATATATATGTATATATATTATACTTTTTTTTGTCAGGAAAAGCTGTTGGACTTCTATTTGAAGATGATGGAGATGGATATGGCTACACTGAAGGCAGATATCTAATTACACACTTTATTGCTGAGAGACATTCTTCAGTTGTTACTGTGAAGGTTTTAAAAACTGAAGGAGATTGGCAGAGGCCAAAGCGCCGTGTTCATGTCCAGTTATTACTAGGCGGAGGTGCAATGGTACTGCTTTTTATCTTGTTTATAGTGCATGTAAACTATAAGTTCAAAACATCTTCTGAATCTAGATAATGTTAAACAGCTTGATGCTTGGGGAATGGATGGAGATATTATCCAGATTAAAATGCCTTCAGAAAGTGAAGTTTCAGAGTTAATATCCACGAGTACTGAGCGCTTTAAACTTCATATGGGTAAATCTCTTATCTCTTAAATATTTTTGTGGCTACTTGAATAATCATGTTTGTAGTTATTGACATGTATTGTTTCTGTTTTTTCACTGCAGTGTTCAATTTCTATTTTACATCTTTCAGCAACGTGATGCATTTAAATTAGTTACTGTGTTAACTGAGATGTGGCCTGCCTTCTAAACTTCATATTCATTGTCTTTCATGTGCATTTCAAATGTAGAAATCACAAAACCGATACCTGAGAAGGAAGTGTTGCCTGGACAAAAGGGAATAGAACTTTCAAAGGAGCCAGTTGATCTAAGCAGTGGCGATTGGAAACTTAATATAGTTCCTTGGATTGGTGGACGGATATTATCCATGACACATGTTCCATCAGGTAACATACTTAGAAACTGAGAGACATGCTATATTGCTATTTAGTGAACTCAAGCGGATCTCATTATAATTGTATATCGTATGTTGTCTAGAATGGTGACTGGCTTTTCAATAATAGATTGGTTTTCTTTACCAACAATCCTTTTCCGTAATGAAGACAATGAATTTCTGTTTTGTTTTCAATATTTTGTCAAATTTAAAACTAGCTTTCTCATCTTCTGCTGACAATCGAATATTTTTGTTGAATTTAAATTTGTTTAGTTATGTCGGAAATTTTACGACATGATAATCAGCTCATGTGTTTTTTGACCGAGTTATTTCCACGTTGACTTTAGAATGAGAGATTACAAGTTTTGTTTATTAACATTTCAATTTGCAGGAGTTCAATGGCTTCATAGCAAGATAGATATAGGTGGTTATGAAGAGTACAGTGGTACTGAGTACCGGTCAGCTGGATGTACTGAGGAATATAGTGTCATTGAGTGAGTTTACTTTCACAAATTCTCACGTATATGCGATGAATGTTGGCACGAACACACAGCCTTCTTTGCATTATATTTACTTGTGTTACTGAATTGATTGTTCCATCTCGTGTAGGAGGGATTTGGAACATGCAGGAGAAGAAGAATCTCTTATCCTCGAAGGTGATGTAGGAGGTGGAGTGGTCCTTCGGCGTAAAATCGCCATACCTAAAGACAATCCCCGAGTTGTTCAGATTGCATCTAGCCTTGAAGCCCGTAGTGTCGGTGCTGGTTCCGGTGGATTTTCAAGGTCTGTCTGATTACTTTGTTTTGCCACCATGCCTATGTTTTTGCAACAGTTTACCTTTCTAGTACCTAAGACAGTTTTCAAGAATTGGCTACATAACCGTAGCAGAACAGCAAAACAACAATCTATAGATAATAGGTTGCGTGTGATTCACTAGAAGGTCTTATCCGTGGCAGCTGCTCTTTCGTTGTTGGAACGAGAATAGCTTAAGAGTATTAATTCAAATTCTGTCTTTATATTTTATATTTTCTTGTGTCTGGATAATGATGGTGCAGGCTGGTATGCTTAAGAGTCCATCCAACTTTCACTCTTTTTCATCCAACCGAATCGTTCGTCTCATTCACGTCGATTGATGGTACAAAGCATGAAGTTTGGCCAGATTCTGGAGAGCAGTTATATGAAGGGAACAACCTCCCACATGGTAAGTACCTGATACGCGCTCGCTCTTCATATTGTTCTCTTCTTTTAATCAATAGCCACCAGAATAGGCTTGGCTTTAACCTGTGACTAACCTTTCCTTTTTGATCAACATTTAGTCATGCACCCTTTTCTTTTGTGAGGTAATTATATTTTTTCTGTTTTTACTTCCCAGGTGAATGGATGCTAGTGGACAAGAGCCTCAATCTACGGTTGGTAAACAGGTTCGACGTTAGTCAGGTCTTCAAATGTGTTGTCCACTGGGACTGTGGAACCGTTAACTTGGAGTTATGGTCTGAAGACCGACCTGTTTCCAAGGAATCTCCTCTGAAAATAGAGCATGAATATGAAGTCACGAGTTTCCCATAAAATGTGTCACATATATGCATTTAACGCATTCTCCTGTTCTTCTTGACTACTTGGGTTGTCCATTTTGTATAAATAAGTGGATGAACAGTGGTGGTTTAGATTTACACTGTCAATGTATGCGACATTGTGTTATATTGGATAGTTTGCTACCCAAATAACTCGATATGTGAGCTTGGTACCGTATGAATAGGGTCCTGAGTCAACTAAACTTTCGTTTTTCTTTTTTATATTTACTAGGTAGTAAAACCCTTACGAAACTCAAACTCAAACTCCCCAGTCTTGAATTACAAAAATGAAAGATAAGTATGATACTTATGAAAGGCAAGGACTAGAAGAGAAACATAAAAAATTAGCTTCAGGGAGAGGTTCTTCATTCTTTAAATATGCTTATATGTTAAGTTTTTCTTTTTGCAATCAGTGGTGAAACTAAGGTATTCTTCATCTCTTTTTATACTGGATTTTACCAATGGGATGTAGATAGTGGAAACGAGAATGAGATAGCATTATCTCTACTTTCCAGTTTTTTTGCGCCATGCCCTGGAAGGTTACACGTCTAATATATAAGGTTCATGCATGTACTTATTGTTAAAGAGGTATAAGGACGTTCATGTATGTAATCAAGTATATGCACGAATTACATTCCGTAAAGAAGAAAATATAGGTCTATCATCAACCATCACTGCCTCATCTTCCCTCTCGATCCAAAGGTTCTCACTTTCTTCCTCTTTTTCTTTTTATTATTCCATTCCAAATTTGGTTGCTTCAGTGAAGTCACTACAAGATTGAGAAAATTTCTCCTGCGTGTGATTCATAGGTCTGCTAATCGATTCAACCATGTATGGAGACGAGTTCTTCAAGCATTTGTACCTGAGGCAAGTGATCATTTCCCTCTGGATTAGGATTTCGATTTGAGGTTACTGTGACAAGTGGATTGTACTTTGTTCAATGCAGGCCAGGGCTTTCCTGGTAGTGTGACTCCGGATTATGTAGGGTTTCAGCTATGGGACACGTTACAGGTATGTGAGAACATGTGTGTGTGCCTTATGGCTACTCTAAGATTTGATTTGTGATTCGGCTATGTTTGTATTTGTTGGCAGGGGCTCTCGAGTGAGATCAGGTTTTGAGCTTCTGAGTTCTTAACTTTATCTGCTGCAGCATTTTCTGATTTGAGTGCAATTGGGGTTGGTGAGAAATCCGGAACGGTTATAGGTGCGACATTTCAGGTGAGTTGTTTTTTTTGTTGCTGACATATAACATTTCTCCTACTTTGGAACTCATCTGGCTCTCTCAAGCACTATGTATACCGATGAGTTAAGCGATTATCTCTTGTTGTTTGTAATATGAAGTGGTTTCTGAGGGATTTCACTGGGATGCTTGGAGGCATATTGTTCACGTTTTATCAGGTATTCATACAGTAGATTCTCCCTAACCAGATACCTTAAATTTCTCTTCCGTGTTCTTCTTCTTCAAAATCTAGCCTGGCATATTGTTCACGTTTTAATGTTCTTTTGTTATAGTTAGTTTCCACATCCACACTTGAAAAGAATTGCCCGTTTCTGGTACTCTGAGACTTTGAACGAGTACAACCCTTGTTGCTTTTATTGCAGGAATGCTAATGGACCTTCTCTCTCTCTCTCCTCTGTTTCCATGTGCCTTTATCATTGTGGTTTGCTTAGGGAGCCTATCAAGATCTTTCAGTGAGTTATTAAACATTGAAGTGCTTTGATTGATACATAGGTTTTGAACTTCTTTCTATCTCCACTACTTGAATTAGCTGGTGTTGCAAGGGGAGCAACCAGAGCAGCTTTAACTCAGCACTTTGCTCTCCAAGACAATGCAGCGGATATATATGCTAAGGTACTCTTAACTTCTTTTCACTGTGAATGATTTAGGAACTACAAATGTGGAAATTTTTTAGTAGTTTCTTATTTGGTATATCTTAACTGTTGAAAGGAAGGAAGCCAAGAGACTATGGCAACTATGATGGCATGTCGTTGGGAATGTTGCTTGCTCGGTTTACCTCTGGAAACCCTTTGGCTATATGGTTCTCGTTTCTCTCGCTCACCGTGTTTCACATGTATGGTAAGTTACATATGAAGGTTATAGCCTAGATCAAATCAGAATTTCTCTAATTCTTTCCATTAACTCTTTTCTTTTTCTTACGTGTTTAGCAAACTATATGACGCCAAGTTGCACTGAGACGGAAACGGGATGGGGGCGGGGACGGAAACGGCAAAACAAAAAATTTAGAGATACGGGTACGGCAAATATACCTCTACTTAAATATATATATATATGGATATATATGGATAACCATAAAACTTCATACTATAAATCTAATCATAAATTTCAATATAAAAAACTTCCCAATATAATTTCTTAAATAAAATAAAAACTAATCATTGACCAATTCATTTTCAAAATTTGGTTCATCCAGTGGAAGACTTGCAAATTTCATAAATCCCACATCTTTCATAAACCCAAAACTTAGACTCATTATATAAAGTTTTTCCTTTTTTTTTTTTTTGCTTAGTTTTCCTTTGTACAAAGGATTTACCAAGTTTTTCCTTTTTTCTATTACTTTTGTTTCCTTTTTACAAACGGTTTGCCAATTGTGTAAAATAGAAACTTTGTTTGTGACAAAAAGAAAAAGGGATATTTCCTATTTGCCGTCTCCTATAAGTTTTAGCGTCCCCTGAAACTTATCGCCGTCTCCCGTTGAAACGTTGCAGGGACGTTTCCACGCCGTCCGTCCCCGTCCCAGAAAGGTTTCGGGTACGTGAGAAGGCACCAAACGGACGTCCCCATTATGGCTGTTGCTGCTTTTGGGCAGTTGAATCTCGAGGAGCCTCCTCCCATGTGGGGATCTCGCAGTGTTGATTGCTTCGAGAAGCTAGAACAGATTGGCGAAGGAACTTACGGGTATTCCTCTTCTTCTTTCAGTTTATTGTCACTTTTTCTTTGTGTTGATTTTCTTTGTGGAGCATTTGTGCATGGTGAATTCTAAAGTTCCAGTTTGAAAGAGGTTGTGATTTGTAAAGTTCCTGTTTTTAACAACATATTGTTGATTTTTGTGAATTTATTCCTTGCCTTTATCTGAACAAGCTTGATATATGTGTATGGTTATATACTGTAGAAATCGTTTTTGCAGTAGATAAGTGTTTCTTCTGAGTAAAAATCTCAAGCTATATGAGCTTTGTCTAGTTATCTAGGTGTGAAAGCTTTTTCTGGAACATAGTAGGTTGGTGTTCATATGTTTGGCTTTGTTTTGGCAGTCAAGTTTTCATGGCTAGAGAAATTGAAACTGGTGAAATCGTGGCTCTTAAAAAGATCCGTATGGACAATGAAAGAGAAGGGGTAAGCTACATCTGCCTCTTATCAAAGTTGCAAACTTTTTGAAACCAAACAACTTATACAATCACTTTTTTTCTCTTTCAAGTTTCCCATAACAGCGATCCGCGAGATCAAAATTCTCAAGAAGCTACATCATGAAAACGTCATCCATTTGAAAGAGATTGTAACTTCGCCTGGTAAGAAGGAACACCTCTCTCATCCTGAAACTTCTTTTCATTTAAGAGGCCTTATGTTTGATATTTGAGTTTCTTTTTAACTTTGAAAAGGTCGAGATAGGGACGATCAAGGGAAGCCAGGTTAGTGAAACTTATGCAAGATCTAATTATTTTTCTCTAAAACTTAGATACGACTAGGATGGGTAGTCTATTAAAACTCCTTACAGTCGCTTAAAGCTTCTGTCTTTGATCCTATGTTTAGATAATAACAAATACAAGGGTGGAATCTACATGGTCTTTGAGTACATGGATCATGACTTGACTGGACTTGCTGATCGTTCTTCACTGAAATTTACAATTCCTCAGATCAAGGTATTGCATTGCTAGAGATACCTTGTTGTAGCCTTTGCAAAACGTATTTGTTATAGCTTTGTCTGACATTTCGACATATGTTTTTAAAAAGTGTTACATGAAGCAGCTGCTCACTGGGCTTCACTATTGTCATGTGAATCAAGTGCTTCACCGTGATATTAAAGGTGACTATCCCAAAACACATTGTGTTGACAGTTTGGTTCTCGCCTTTATTTGCTAGTTAACCCTATGATATCTTTGATGCAGGTTCCAATCTCCTTATTGACAATAAGGGAAATTTAAAGATTGCGGATTTTGGGCTCGCACGGTCATATTCTCATGATCATTCTGTAAATCTTACAAACCGTGTCATCACATTGTGGTATAGGTATGCATGCATCTGCATACTTGACGCTATATACATAAAAACAGAGAATAAGTCTTTGCTTATTTTTGCATCTTCGTGTCTACTTAGGCCCCCTGAATTGCTACTCGGTGCCACAATGTATGGACCAGCGATTGACATGTGGTCGGTCGGTTGCATATTTGCTGAACTTTTGAATGGGAAACCAATCTTGCCTGGCAAAACTGAGGTCAGGCTCTCATATTTTGGACATCTTTGGTATGCGTTAGATGATTTTCTTTCATTAACAGCGTTTGACTGTAAGTTTCTTTCTCCAGAGTGAACAATTGACTAAGATTTATGAACTTTGTGGATCACCTGATGAGAACAATTGGCCTGGGGTTTCAAAGATGCCTTGGTATAACCAAATGAAATCATCTCGGCCCTTGAAGAGACGTGTGAGGGAGATCTACCGAAAGTAAGTATACATGCTATTATGTAGTTGCGTCACTTTACTTTGACTCAGGGTAGATCTCATTTTGGCTTTTTCTATTCTACTATATAGCTTTGATCGCCATGCCCTTGAACTACTGGAGAAGATGTTGGTGCTTGACCCGTCAAAGGTACCAAACTAATCTGAAATTTCAGAAATTAAGAGCCTTAGTTCTTGAGATTTAATTAATTTGTTGGTGCAGAGAATATCTGCAAAGGATGCTCTTGATGCAGAGTACTTTTGGACTGATCCGTTGCCGTGTGATCCAAAGAGGTAATCGAATTTCTCTAAGTTTGTTTATGACAATTCATTTGGTGCATGTGACCAGACAATGTTCCATGTCCTTGAAACAGTCTACCCACATATGAATCATCACATGAGTTCCAGACCAAAAAAAAGCGGTCAGAGATGCGTCATAATGAGGAAGCAGCCAAAAGACAGAGACTGCAGCATCCGCAGCAGCAACACTCTCGTTTGCCTCCACAGCAACACGCTGTTGGTCAGTCTCATGCGGCTCGACACTGGCCAACCGGACCAAACAACCCTATTAACAACGCACCACCACCTCAACTACCTTCTGGTGGATCAAACTACTATCAAAACCCCCGTGGTGGTGCACCTGATCTAAACAGGTACCGTCCAAGCGGAAACCAGATTGGAGGTTATAATTATCAGAGCCATGGAGGTTACAGCAGCGGATCATTTCCTCCTCAAGCTCGAGGTGCACCATATGGCGCCGGTCCTAGAGGACCTAGCGGTGGCTATGGTGTTGGACCGCCTAACTACTCACAAGGTCGTGGTCAGTATGGTGGTTCTGGAAGAGGACAGAACCCAACGGGTGATGCTAGAAACCAACAATATGGATGGCAATAGTGAAGAGCGAGCTCAAAGACTGTCTTATAATATGGTGTAGTCTTGGATTGATTGAAATCTGTAAATATCTAGTTTAGATTGTCGATTAGGAGAGAAAAGTGTTGGAATTTCCTTTATTCTGAAACAAACAAATGGAAAGTTTTCCATTTTTCCAATTCCTATAGCTCGATTCTGAAATGGAAATTCTCTCTACGTGTGTATCATATATTTATAACAAAGCCTCTCTCAGATCATTCTCTCGACGAGATCATACAATGTTCAAAAGACTTGGATCGGGTGTGGTATTGAAAAGACATGGCTCGGGTGTGGTATTAAAAAGACATGGCTCGAGTGTGGAATTGCTTCCACACGATGTTATAGAGCTCATACTGGAGGGACTTGGGGTGAAAAGTCTGCGGAGATTCAGGTCTGTTTGCAAGAAGTGGAGATGGACAATCGATTCCCGAGGTTTCCAGGAAAGACAGTTGATCCGTCGTAGGCAGTCACGAGGTCCACAAGTCCTTTTGGTGTCCCTTGATGAAGCTCAAACTGTGTTGGGGTCTTGCATAGTCCGTTCGGTCAGGTTCCCTTTCCCGAACCTCATGGTTTGCTATGGAAGTTGTGACGGTCTGCTTTGCCTCTACTATGCGGACACATATGATGTCGTGGTGAATCCCCCACCGAATGTCGTGGTGAATCCCGCCACTCAATGGCACCGAAGTTTCCCTTTTTCCTGCGTTCAACAGCTCATCATCGACAGGCATAAAAAGGGTCCATATTTCACCCCAACTTCTGAGCTTGGATTCGGTAAAGACAAACACGGGGATACTTACAAACCAGTTTGGTTATATAACTCAGCCGAGTTCGGCCTAAACAACGTTACCACTTGTGAAGTTTTCGATTTTACCACCAACGCTTGGAGGTACGTTGTCCCTGCTTCTCCTTATCGGATTCTCCATTACCAGAAGCCAGTCTATTTGGATGGGTCACTTTTTTGGCTCACCGACTGTGGCGAACCCAAGGTATTGTCTTTCGATCTTCACACTGAAACTTTCCAAGTCTTCACTGAAGCTCCCTTTCCCTATGAACGTCACTCGGACCACGTCACCTTGTGCATCCTTGATAACCGCTTGTGCGCTTCCGAGACATTCTGGCCAACTCAAGTCATATGGTCCTTGGATTCTTCAGGCACATGGAAGGAAGTGTGTTCGATAGATGTCACCATACCTTTTCCTGGCTTCAGCAGATTATCTCGCTCCCCTTTACCGGTAGCAATTCTGGACAAGAATAATAAGTTACTGCTTCATAGTCGTGAAGACAAGGAACCACTTGTGCTATATGATCTCAATACCAAATCTTATGATTTGGTCTCCCCAGCTACCACCCCCGGACATTGTGTGTCTTATTTCGAAACTTTATTCTCTGTTTAAAACCTATTTTTCTTCCATGTTTTGTACCAATGAACACCTTTTGTAATTTTAACAATTTTTTTGTTTTGTTTTTGTTTAATGTGATTCGTTTTGTTCTTGCTCTATTCAGGTTTTCTTGGATTTTTTTTGTTTACCGCAATGCTATTATTGTTTTCAGGTTTTTAATGCTATTTTTTTTTATTGGATCTTGCTCGAGTAAGTAACTAGTTTCTAGACTGGAGACTACTGGGTTTCCAGTTTCTACCATACCCATTAGCTTCCAAGTTAATCTATCACCAGATGGATAGTTTGTAATGTCAAGAGATGGTGAGGGTAAGTGCCTGGTTTTGGGACTGGAAGAGTTGCCATGGAGAGAGTATACATTGGAGCCAAAGGGCATCATCATCTGTAACAGAGTAAAGTCGCAGCGTGTGGCTGGGACAGCTTGATTAAGTTCCTTCTTCCAATCTATTTTTGTTATATTGTCATGATACGTGACTTCTTTTGTTCATCAAATGCATAATAGTTGAGGGTATAATTGATTGTAGCAAAGGTTGAGTTTTAATTTGAGTAGCCTTGCATTTAGGATGCCTTCTTTTGGAATCATAGATCTTATATAACCATGATTATACTCTCTGGCTAATAAGTTTCAACTTAAGAAAAAAGGTAGTGAATCAACTTCTGATGGATCCATTAGTACATATGTGATATTTCCATTGTATGTTGCATGAAAGGGGGTCATGACTTTGCGATAGGGCAGATAAATTGATAAGTCTCTCTGCTTTGATTCTAGTGGTGTCTATTATTCACAAATTATCTCCATTTTCCATATTTTTCAGCCCATTCCTTCTTAATCTTCTTTCTGATCCTCCTTCTCATAGAACTTCAAGTGGACACTGCCCTTTCCATCTTCTCCAAATTTCAATGTTTGTGAGGAAACAAGCTAATAGAACCTATAATGAAAAAAAAAGAAACTTTAAAAAATTGCAGAAATGATAGGATGACACCAACATAATGTGCTCAAAGTATGGTTCTTTTTTGTTTTATTCAACTGTTAACAACACTTGATCTGATTGGGAATTCACAAACACTGGTAAGTTTTTGTGGGAGATATTGTGTATTTTTAACTTTGTTTCATTTGATGCAAAATGATGGGATCCGTGTTCTGCGTTTTGCTCTCCATGCACTTCACGGTGCAGCTTATATCCCAGCATCTCTTTTACTGGAAGAACCCTAAAGAACAGAGAGCCATTTTAATCATTATACTTATGTCTCCTGTTTACGCTATCAACTCTCAACTCCTTTGTGGGCCTGTTAGATGCTAAGGGAAGCAAACCCTTCTTCATGTTTCTAGACGCCGTTAAGGAATGCTATGAGGCACTTGTAGGTTTCTTGATTCGCTCGCTCATTTCTCAATTCCTCTGCATTGGATCTTTCTCTCTGGCTTGTTTCTTGATTTGTTGTATTGCTCTGTTTGTTTCAGGTCATTGCTAAATTCTTGGTTTATCCCGGATGAGATCAAAGGGAGAGAAGTCCACCACGCGCTTCCTATGACTCTTTTCGTTCCACGGACCACGCATTTGGATTATCGCACTCTGGAACAGCTCAAGCTATGGACATGGCAGTTCTGTATTATCCGCCCTGCGTGTTTCATCTTGATGATAACACTACAGCTTCTCGGGATTTATCCACCGTGGTTGAGTTGGATTTACACCGCCATTCTAAACGTTTCCGTATCTCTGGCATTGTATTCTTTGGTGAAATTCTACCATGTCTTTGCCAAAGAGTCGGAGCCTCATAAGCCGCTTACAATGTTCATGTGCGTCAAAGGGATTGTCTTCTTCTGTTTTTGGCAGGTAAATACATAGTTTCTAACTTTTACTTTGACTACCAAATCGATATTGTTTACTATTTTCTCTAACCAACAAACTGTGTCTGATGAGAAATCTAGTGGAAACAAAGAGGAGCGTACTGATGTGGATCTTATGTTAGGACATCGGTCAGAAATGGTTTAGCAAACCAAAACCATAGAGAACTCGCTGATTGGTCCTTGTGACAAACAAAGTCTCTCATCTCAATTGACTTAGGATCACAGAAGATTTTTGGTTTTACTTTCTTCCTTTTTGTTAATGTGAATGCTATTGAACGTCTCAAGAAAATCAGGTAAAACTCATACTGATCTCAATCATCAAATTAACTGGTTACCACTGTGTGTGACTTTGTTCTCATGGGGTTTGAATTGATTGGTTTATTGGTAAGTCCCAAAGAGACAAATCAAATGTTGATCAAAGAAACTAAGACCAGAACACTTTTTCTCAAACACAACACAAGTTTACTACAATTTTCTCCTTCATACCACTATCCTCTTCTGCAACTTCGTCTCCAATGTCGTCATTGCCTCCCATGCCGAGACTACTGAAATCGAAGTCTCCAAAGTCCATATCCGCTTCTCCTCCTTTGTCTTCTTCGTCTTCATCAACCCATTTGTCCCAATCAACTTTCAAGTACACAGGAGGTTTCCCCTCTTGTTTAATCAATCTGTTCCACCACTTGCTCTCAGCTTTCTTCACCAGGTAAGATACGCACCTCGACTTCACACTCGCTTTGCTCTCCTCAAAGTTGTATCTCATCATTTTATGTACCGGTGGTTTTGCATTTTCTTATAACGAGCAGGAACCACCGTGGTTGCAAATTTGTAAAACATTTGACCAACTGAGAGACGCTCAGAAGTATGGATCAAGAAGAACAACACTGACACTTAATAGCAGCCACATAATCAAAGGAGAGTTAGAGTTTGGCTCGTACAAGTATCAAAGGTCAAGCTGACGACGGTCTCTAGGTCAAGGACAAGAACGAAACAAGAGGAAGGAGTGAGCATAAAGATAAGGGAAACAATATAAATCTATGTAGACCCAAATCCAAGAAGAGTAAACAAGGATGCTAGATCTGCGAGGAAAAAGAAAATGTAAAAGCAATTGTCCTAAGAAGAACAAAGCTCAGTTCAAGTCAAGAGACGAAGAAGTCAAGAGTCCTCAGGTGGAAAAAGTAACTTTACTGCGGCAACTGGTTTGTATGTATATGAAACCCTTTCTTCCATAGACATACACACCTTGTAGAAGAATGGATTATGGATGTGGGTTGTAGCTACCACATGATTTACATAAAGGATTAGTTTGACTGTTTGAGAAATAAAGATGTTGGAGGGTCTATCAGAACTGGCAACAGAATAATGTCCAAAGTCAAGGGAGTGGGAACTATCATTGAATGTGGTACTCTCAAATGTGAAATACATCCCAAAGACGGACAAGAATCTCTTGTCCCTTGGAAATTTCGACATTGATTGTTAAATCAGGAAATCATGTCTTAGTAGAAGCAGATATGATACGCTTTAGTTTCTCAACTTGTGAAAAAAAGAATCTCTTATCGTGGTAAAGAGACAAGATGATTACTGATTAGAGTCCTTGGTATACGAGACTATGTCATGAGTCAAAACAACATGAATTTTCTGGACAAGAAGAAAGTCTCAATCTCACTTATTGATAGATGTAAAGACTTCGAGTTTTAACTTAGCTCAATATGACCGGCACTTTGATTCAAAACATCACTAGCCCCAGACCGGCACTTTTTGTTTTGAGAAAAAAACAAACCGGCGCGAGTTCGATAAATAAGCAGAGACGATTGCTGGTCGAGTGAGTGTATATCGAGAACGAGTTTCCTCAGATTCCCAGATATCCCCATTTCCGAGAAATTCAATGAATCTTCCCCTGAGAAGCGAATCTCTTCGGTCGTCGTCTCTTTCACTTCAAGAGAAAAGAGATACGACTCGTATCATACGAGGAAATCAGACAACACACCAGAACGCTGTCGTTTGTTGCTAAAATAGACGATGTCGTTTGTTGCTAAAATAGACGATGTCGTTTGCTTCCATCCAAACGGTGTCATTTCGTTGTGTATTTAAATGGTGTCGTTTTGCTGCTATCTAAACGGTCTCGTTTGCTGCTATCTAAACGACGACAGCTCGTTCCACTAAACGGGGTCGTTTCATTGTTACTAAACGTCGTCGTTTAGATATTATGTCGAACGCCATCGTATCGATTAAAGTGAAACGATGTCGTTCAGTGAAGAGAAAACACCGTCGTTTTAGTGAGAAGTGAAACACCGGCATTTTGTTAGCAAGGAAACGAAGTCGTTTGATGAGATAGGAAACGCCGTCGTTTCATTATAAGAAAATACGACATCGTTTTCATTAAAGAGGCTGTCGTTTCATTTAAAGCAAACGTCGTCGTTTCGTGAGATCAAAACGCTGTCGTTTCTTGAAGATCGAAACGCTGTCGTTCGATAAGTAAGTAAAACGCTGTCGTTTCAATGACAATAAACGCGGTCGTTTAGACATTAGGAAAAACGCGGTCGTTTTTTTGAGACGTGAAACGCCGCCGTTTATTGAATAAAGGAAACGTCGTCGTTGGATGAGAATTGGAAACGCTGTCGTTTCATTGAAAGAAAACGCCGTCGTTTCATTAGTTAAAACGCTGTCGTTTCCTTCAAAGCAAACCCCGTCGCTTTGGGAGAAGAAAAACGCTGTCGTTTAAATGAAGATCGAAACGCTGTCGTTTAGGTTATCAAAGCCCGGTCGTTTTTTGAAAGAAAACGCTGTCGTTTTGTGAGCAGAAAACGTCGTGTTTCAATGAAAGTAAATCCCCATCGTTTTAGTGAGAAGAAGAACGCCGTCGCCGTCGTTTTAGAGACAAGTGAAAAACGCCGGCGTTTCTGTTAAATCTAACGCGGTCGTTTTTATGAAAGTAAAATGCTGTCGTTTTTGTTGGTAATTTAACGACGGCGTCTTGCTGTCATTAAACGATGTCGTCTTCTTGTTATTAAATGCTGTATTGGTGTTAATAAACGCCGTCGTTTCGTGGCCATAAAATGTTGTCGTGTCATCATTGAACGCCGTCATTCCGTTGTTATAACGCTGTCTGATGCAAATGAATCGCGAGGGAACTAGTGTGGCCGGCCAAAACCCGAAACCTCTTGGAATCAATATCTTTGGACTAATATAGTCGACGGATTTTTGTTGGAGACGACCCAAACGAAGCGAGGAAAACAAAAATAAGAAGTTTTGGATTTTGAATTTTGAATTTTGTGAATGGGTAGATGAAGAGCAGTTGCTGCTCTGCTTATTCGTAATCAAATAGTCAATTCTTCAAAGCCTTCTTCTCCATGTGTTTGGAAACACCCGGCCATTAGTTTCCATCGAAAGCTCTAGGGAGAAGGGTAGTTAGGGTACAAAGCTAAAGAAGGGTCTGGCTCCGGCTTAAGACCAATCTATATTCCACCTGGTTCCACCGACTAGTGTGTTCAACCTTGTCTCGGCGCTTCAAGACAGAACTGGAGAGGAAAATTTAGTTGAAGAAGACGAACACAACTAGATCAATGATGAGGTGCTGCTGTCGCATTAGGAAGATCTCTGCCTTTTGAAAATGAACATGTAACACTTACAGAAGAGAGTATGTGTGGCTAATCTGAAACAAGTGGTGAGCCAAGATCACACTATTACAGAGCTTGCGATCTCCATTGTTCATGGTGACAAGGACAAGACATGTGAGCTTCACAACCGGTATGGAGACTTAGATCTTTGAGGCTTGCACTTGACACAGTTACACCAATATCTCCCCGATTAGCCAACCGTAATTTCCTCAAGCACATGGAAAGAAGGAATAAACTTATCAATGTCACCACAAGAAAACGACTCTGTCAATGTCAAGACTTTTAAGCATTGGTCCTTGTCACCATAACTCTATGCCACCAATTAACGCAGTGTTCACTTCTTAAGTTTAGCTTAACTAGTGTACTACTGAGGAACATGTCTTCAGGCAGACAATAAGGGCGGCCTTTTTTTTTACTTAATCTCCTTTTCTTATTCATCGTTTCTTTTCCCGAGGATCCAAAATAAGCACTTTGATGAGAACTTGTGATCAACTGTGCATTGGCCACCAATTGTTTGATGGAATGTCTGAGCGAAACTGGGACCTTTTTTTTTTTTATTCCAGATGAATGGTGTCAGCGATGAGGCAATGTGGCATAAGGGCTCCTGGACAAGGTTCTTATCAGTTGTCTCGTTCCTCCATTTACATGGTGCTTTCTACGCGAGGAGACTAGAGGGTTCTCACATGATTTGTAGTGTTAGTTACTTCTTATGGCTTTTCCTCTGTTCTTCTGTATCAACCTGATTTGCTTGACTCAACTATCTACTTGTTCTGTCTGATTTGCAGACAAGTTTGCGCACGCAGTTTCAATTGTTGGACCGTTTCCCATTTGCGCTAACAAACTTTTTCTGACTAGACTGTAAGTTACTTTGTAAAACCTTCTTTATTAGGTAGATAGATTTATGTAAGAATGTATTGGCAATATGACGACCTGATTAATTTAAATTTGCTTAGTCATGTCGGAAATATTACGACATGATAATCAGCTCATGGTTTTTTGACCGAGTTATGTCCATGTTGACTTTTAGAATATGCAGAGATTACAATTTTTGTTGATTAAGATTTCAATTTGCTGGAGTTCAATGGCTTCATAGCAGGATAGATATCAATGGTTATGAAAAGTACAGTGGTACTGAGTACCGCTCAGCTGGATGTACTGAGGAATATAGTGTCATTGAGTGAGTTTACTTTCACGATTTCTCGCTTATATGCGATGAGTGTTGGCACAGCGTTCTCTCTGCATTATACTTACTTGTGTTACTGAATTGAATTACTAGAAGGTTTTATCCGTGACACTCTTGTTTGAAAGAATTTTCACTTGACAATTGGTTACAACAATAAGAAATGCTATGGTATGATCGCACCTTATGTTCTGTTCTGTTAGCTTCTGTAGGATTTAGGGAACTATTATTCGAAGAGATTCAGAATATGTGTAGGTACACTGTTATATCTACATATATTTTAAAAAGAGATTGCATGCGTAGGCCGACATATACTTGTGACTCTAATCAGGCTCGGCCACTTAGTACCATTTCTGAGTCATTGGAAGATAACCCTGAAAAGGCATTTGAACAGGAAAAAAATTAATAGACTGAAGCAGAGAGAAGCTAGATATCTCTTGTTGAAACTGAGCTTGAAACCAATAGGAGTGAACTGGAGACCTAGAAAACATTCACAAAAGAGTTAAACAAGCAATGCAGATGGTGATGCAGAGGCGTGCACGGATGCTTGAAAAATAAGAGAAGCATATGGCAGTTGCTTTCAAGGCGTAGGAGGACCTGAGAAGGAATAGATGATGTTAAAAAGGCGAGAGCCAAAACCGAGAGTCAAGGGAGCAGAGTCCACATTCATAAACGCGATTGCAGCAGAAATCTCAGCTTTGAAGGTGCAAAGAGAGAGAAGGAGACGCAATACTTCAGGGATAATAATCATGAATGCGGGTCTATATATAGTTAATGGAGATGTGAAAACATTTGACCTCGAATTCATTATTGCAATTGTAATTATTGATTTTTTTTTCGTATTTGACTCAATTAAATGCGAAAACAATTTGATCATTCGAGCATTTATTGACATTCATTTCTAGATTTTATAAATGTTAATTGAAAATGCGAAATAAGAATTAATTTATATTTTCCAGATTTTTTTTTTCCGTTTTTCTTTTTTTTTCCACATCTTTTTCTCTTTATTGATTGCAATTGTTAATATTGTTTTTTTCGTATCTGAAGTAATTAAATGTGAAAACAATCTGACCATTCAAGCATTTATTGACATTCAATTCTAGATTTTATAAAAGTTAATTGAAAATGCGAAAATAAGAATTAATTTATTTTTCCAGAATTTTATTTCCTTTTTCATATCTTTTTTTCTCTTTATTTCTTCGACTGTTATTTCTCATAACTGCGCGATTCGATTTTCCTAAATAAAATTAGTAGTCATCTTATTATATATACATACAAATATACAAAGATTTAAAAGACAAAAACATAAGCGAGAAAAATTTGGAGAGATATAATGTTGAAAATGTATATGATATTGTTTATATTGCTTATTGGGAGAACAATGTCATTCAAACCTTATGTTGGATGTAGCCAAACAAAAGGTTATGACGATATGGTTTATTGTGCTCGATCTTTGAGGTTGAATTCACCATTTGTCCCTCCGATACCAGAATGTTGTGCAAATTTAAAGATGGACAATATGTATTGCCTATGCGAAGGTGTTAAAAAAAAAAAAAAAAAAAAAAAAAAAAAAAAAAAAAAAAAAGGTGTTATAAAAAGTTTTGGCACACTTTTTGATATAAATAAACTTGGGCTGCTCAATCATGCATGTGGCGATTTGAAACCTCCTGGCTCTTTCTGCGGAGGTAAGTAACACTAACCACATTCTGATGTTTATTCATTTTCATATTTTATTTATTAATTTTATTCACTTTTATAATCAGTTTCACATGTATGTTGATATTTCAGTATACAAAATCCCTGGTGCGGTTGCATAAAAGAAGAAAAAGATAATTACTATCAGTTTTTTTTTGCGTTGATGAAAGAAGACTGATATCATATCTTAAGTTGTATGATTACATCATATGTCATTATGTTGTCAAAAATAATTACAATATTTCGTTAAAATAATAAAAATCAGTGTCAGGCAGACGATAAGGACCGCTTTTTTTTTTAACTTAATCTCCTTTTCTTCTTCATCGTTTCTTGGAAAAGGTTTTTATCAGTTGTCTCGTTCCTCCATTTACAGGGTGCTTTCTAGGCGAGGAGACTAGAGGGTTCTCACAGGATTGGTAGTGTTAGAGCATCATTATTAGGGAGTTGTTCAGGTGAGTTTCTAAAAAAAAAAAGATAAATATAAAATAATATATATTGTTTTTTTAATTGTGTGAGGTTCTAAAACTTTATAAATAAAAAAACAATATATATTATTTTATAATATTTTTATTTCACAAGTTTACGCACGCATTGTTGGACCGTTTCCCATTTGTAAAACCTTCTTTATTAGGTAGATAGATTTATGTAAGAATGTATTGGCAACTAGTTTTTTTAAAAACGAGATCACTGTAGTACAATACGGAGATGCCTGAGAACAATACGGAGCTATGCTGTTTTGAGATGGTTATATTGAAAATGGTTTCTGGTTTGTTTGATTTTTCAGGGATCTACATAACAACAAGCAGCCTGGTCCAATCCCTCCACAAATTGGATGCCTGAAACGGCTGAAAGTACTGTATATTCATGCTAAAGTTTACTTCACCTAATCATTTACTCTATTGTAACCATTAGCAACCTGAGGGAGCTGAACAGACTATGCACCTATTTGTTTCTTGTTTAGCTTCTGATAGTTGTCTATTTGTGTCGAAATAATATCATGACTCTTCTATATAACTTTTTGTGTATCCTTAAGGTACTTGATGAGAATATTCTGAAAGGCTGCGTTTATTGAGAAGCCAAGATGACTATAAATACTAAACAAGTGATTAGGTTTAGGTGGAGATGTCAAATTACATGAAGGACATCTCAAATTAACTAATATTACGAAACTAATATCATCTAACAAAACTTAGCTAACTTTACAAGTATCCATCTAACATTACTAGTATCCATCTAACATTACAAGTATCCTCCAACACTCCCCCAAGTTGGAGCATGAATGTTTCGAATGCCTAACTTGCGAAGAAGATGCACATACTGACGTCGACCCAGAGCTTTAGTAAGAAGATCCGCAGGTTGATCATGGGTCGAAATGTAGAGTGGCGTGATCAGACCATCACAGATAGCGTCACGGAAAAAATGACAATCAATCTCGATATGTTTTGTACGTTGATGGAGCACTGGATTAGACGCTAAATGGAGAGCAGATTTGCTATCAGAGTAAAGCGGAAGAGAAGACTTATCCACACCAAAGAAATGCACTAGCTCAGACAACCACTTCGCTTCACTAGTCGCATCGGCTAGAGCTTGATACTCTGCTTCTGTAGATGAACGAGAGACCGTTGGTTGCTTGCGGGTCTTCCACGAAACAACCGAACCATCCAGAAGGAATGTATAACCGGTAAGACTACGGCGAGTTATATTGCAACCAGCCCAGTCCGAGTCGCTATAACCTTTCAAAGAAAGATCAGGCTCGGAAGAGAGAAAAATTCCTTGACCAGGCGTGCCTTTCAAATAATGAACAGCACGCAAAGCTGCTTCCCAATGAGATTTGCGTGGACACTGCATGAACTGTGCTAAAACGTGAACGGCATATGATAGCTCAGGTCGTGTAATAGTGAGGTAGATGAATCGACCAACAAGACGACGATATTTCTCAAGAGGAATTGTCGCTGGGCGAGCACCAAGCAAACCACATTCCTTAATAATGTCTAGAGAATACTTCCGTTGACAAAGAAAAATACCATCATCTTGGCGAGCAACTTCAATGCCTAAGAAATATCGTAGCTTTCCCAAATCCTTCATATGAAAGCATTTGCTAAGATATTCCTTAAACTCAGAGATAACAACATTATCATTACCACCAATTACGAGATCATCAACATACACCAGGACGTATAACTCGATGTTTGCTCGCTTAAGAGAAAACAAGGAATAGTCAGAAACAGACTGATGAAAACCGTAATCAACGAGTGCAGTCTGTGGAGTAGAGAACCAACATCGTGGAGCCTGACGAAGACCATAAAGAGATTTCTTTAGGCGACAAACCTTCCCCGGTGAAGAGTTAGAGAAACCAGGAGGTGGTTTCATATAGACCTCTTCTTCGAGAGTTCCATGGAGAAATGCATTGTGAACATCCATCTGGTGAAGATCCCACCCTCTGGCAGCAGCAACTTTAAAAAAACAACGCACTGTTGTCATCTTCGAAACAGGAGCAAATGTCTCAGTAAAGTCAGAACCTTCAACCTGAAGATTTCCGAGACAGACCAAACGAGCTTTATGACGTGCGAGAGTACCATCTTGATTAAACTTCGGACGAAACACCCATTTACTACCAATAGCCTTCTTACCAGGTGGTAAATCAGTAAGTTCCCATGTATGATTATCCTCTAACGCCTGAATCTCAACAGATATTGCCTCTCTCCACTCCTTATAAGTCAGCATCATGAAAATTATGAGGTTCGTATCCTTCCGTTAACCTTGTGATAAAAATACAAAAGGGCTCGGAAAGTCTATCACATGAAAGATATTGATGCAAAGGATAACGAGTACCTGAGGAACTGGAATGAGAAGCTGATTGAAGCGTTGACGAGGGTATTGATGTATGATCCTTTGAGAAGAGAAGAAAGAACGCAAACACATAAATTCAGTTCCATTGTCGCTTCTGACTGTTCGAACATCACGAGCGAATTGACGCTCAACAAGAGCAAAAAATTGTTGAATAAGATCCGACACCTGACTTTTCTTGTGCATGAGAAAAACCCATACAGCACGTGAGCAATCATCAACAACAGTGAGAAAATAAACAGATCAACAAGTTGCAGGAGTGTTGTATGGTCCCCAAACATCGCAATGAATAAGCTCAAAAATATCACTAGCTTTATTATCACTTGCAGAAAAGGATAAACGAGGATGTTTTGCCCTGACACACACAAGGCTCATTTTCACTGGTACTGACACCAGATATATCAACAACTTTAGATAGAGTAGAAAGTACGTTCTTAGAAGGGTGTCCTAATTGCTGATGCCATAGATCCCGACCACTCAGACTACCCACAGAATGTGCCCTCGAACTGAAAACTTCACGGAAGAGATAGAGACCATCACATGCCGTTCATCAACCTCACTATTACACGACCAGAGAAATATCGTCGTCTTGTTGGTCGATTCATCTACCTCACTATTACACGACCTGAGCTATCATATGCCGTTCACGTTTTAGCACAGTTCATGCAGTGTCCACGCAAATCTCATTGGGAAGCAGCTTTGCGTGCTGTTCATTATTTGAAAGGCACGCCTGGTCAAGGAATTTTTCTCTCTTCCGAGCCTGATCTTTCTTTGAAAGGTTATAGCGACTCGGACTGGGCTGGTTGCAATATACCTCGCCGTAGTCTTACCGGTTATACATTCCTTCTGGGTGGTTCAGTTGTTTTGTGGAAGTCCCGCAAGCAACCAACGGTCTCTTGTTCATCTACAGATGCAGAGTATCGAGCTCTAGCCGATGCGACTAGTGAAGCGAAGTGGTTGTCTGAGCTAGTGCATTTCTTTGGTGTGGATAAGTCTTCTCTTCCGCTACCACCATCAGCACGAGAGTCCAGGTATACGTTGAGTTGATAGCAATCTCTTACGGGATGCCCTGTTTTACCACAATGAGAACACACAAGAGGAGCACGATTCCGATTCGGAAGTTGTGCTTGAGGTTGCACACGAGCAGAAAAACCAACCATATCACTCCGAGGTTCGGCTATACGAGTAACATTCTGATGACGCTCCCCTTGCACAATCATAGAGTAGGTCTGAGCGAGAGTCGTTGGCGGTGACATGATCAGGATATTTGAACGTGTTGTCCCGTATCTTGTTCCATCCAAGCCCATGAGAAACTGATACCTTTTTTTTGGTTAGAAATCGGGAAGCTAAGTTCCCGTAGTTTATTAAATGTAAGAAAGCAAATTACACACTCACAAGCCTCGGATACAGAATACCAGAGGCATCATTCTGCAAACACTCAGCACAAGTAGCTGGAACAATATCAAAAGATCGCTAAACCATCAGCAAGATGATTTGCTTCCCTATACACATGTGAAATACGAACTATCCAGTCCCTGACAAGAAAGCCATGGCACAAACGTACCAGGAACGAAAGAGGATGAGTTTCATCAATCCCCTTCGTAAGGAAACCAACCAGTAGCTAAGAATCCACTTCTAACTCCAACCGTGTGATCTGTCTCTCCCACGCAATACATAGTCCGTAGTACACCCCCCAGGTCTCAGCTAAAGGGGCCGAACATCTACCTATGTTCAACGCGAATCCACCACACCACTCCCCATTTCCATTGCGGATTACTCCACCCGCGGTAGCCAATCCCGGATTACCCCGTGAAGCTTCATCCGTGTTTAGTTTAAACCAGTTCAATGTTGGAGCCACCCACCCAATCATCTTTTCGACTCTCTCACGTCTTCCTAAACTCTTTCCAAGTTTCAGATGTGCAGCCGCGACTTCCTTTGCCTTATTTTTAATCAACTGGACTCTATCCCTGCACAATCGATTATCCCCAAATATATTCCCACACCGCCACTTCCAACCCCACCATATTGCCATCAAAAACAGAGTCGGCCACACAACCTCTCCTACGCTCATGGTTACGCTTAAGTTCTCGTAAATCCACTCGAACAGATCTTGAGTGAAGAAGGTTTGTTGTCTACTTCGTGGGACAAGGCAGACCCATATACCCTTCATTGCCATACAGTCTCGTAGCACATGGAGGATTGATTCATTCCCCCCTTTGCAAATCTGACAAATTGGTGTATCGCTCAAATGCCTGCGAAATCTCTCCATATTAGTCATAATCACCCTCTTACATACAAGCCATAAAAATATCCTTACTCTTTCAGGAGCCACGGCATGCCACACTTTCTTATAAAATTTGTCCATGTTCAACCTCGGAGTTTCATTTCTTGTTAACAACTCATACGCTGATTTGACTGTATACCTCCCATCATCCGTCAAACCCCATGATATCCGGTCTCTTGCTCCAGTCACAGTATCAAGTGCCACAGCCGAGATTTCAAGAAGACGATCAGCTGGGAGATGTGGCGCAATTCGTGCTACCTCCCATCCACCATTATCATTCCATAGATCCCTGGCTGTAAGATTGTCAAAGTGCTCTGGTAACTCTCCAATAACTGAAGCCAACAACGGTTCCCTCATCAACCATGTGTCTGTCCAGAAACGGACCTTTCTACCATCTCCCAAAATCCACGTGAATCCCCTCTTTATTACCTCGCGTAGGCCAACCTCTATGCTCCGCCAAGTGGGTGACTTATTTTGCTTCCTAAATAGCCATGCGCCATTAGTAATCTCTCCCACTCTGTATTTCTTACGCATAACTTGAGCCCAAAGACTACTTTTGTCATGAAGAAGCCTCCACCCTATTTTTGAGATTAACGCTTTATTCATATACCGCCTAATCCCAAGGCCACCCTCACTTCTGGGTTGACAGACTTTATCCCAAGCGACTAAATGATGTTTTTTCTTCTCCCCTGTACTGCCCCACAGGAAATCCCTTGATATTTTATCCAACTATTTCAGTGTAGAGCTCGGTAGTATAATTATGCTCATCAAATGCACAGGCAACGATGACAGGACAGACCTCGTCAAAGTTAGTCTTCCCGCGAAACTCAAAGTTTTTCTTTTCCAACCCGCTAATCTCGTCGATGCCCTTTCCAGCACTTCCCTAAACGTCTCTTTATTTATCCGCTTTTGCAATATTGGCATCCCTAGGTATTTGCCAAGATTACATGAAGCCCAAATGCCACTCTCTTGACTAATGATCCCTTTCAACTCCTGGGAGAGATTTTCTGAGAAAAATATTTGAGACTTGTCAAGGCTCACTTTCTGACCTGAAGAAGTACAAAAACTCTCCAATGTCGAGCGGATGACTCTTATCTGGGCGGTCGAGGCTTCTGCAAACAGAATAAGATCATCTGCAAAACATATATGCGAAAGTGACGGTCCTCCCCTAGACAACTTTATCGGTTTCCATCTTTTCTCCATCACTGCCCTGTCAATTAAGTGACACAAACGCTCCATACAGAGCACAAATCGGTAGGGTGATAAAGGATCACCCTGTCGCAGTCCCCTGAGTGGTTGAAACTCGTCCGTCATTTCACAATTCCATAGTATCCTCATCGAAGCTCCAGAAACTCCCTGCATAACCCATTGAATCCATTTTTCAGAGAAACCAGCAGCTTCAAGAGTATCTTGGAGAAAGTCCCATCTAATTCGATCATACGCTTTCTCTAAATCCAACTTAAGTAGCATCCATCCCTTCTTTCCTCTCTTCTTACGCATAGAGCTAACAGCTTCCTGCACCACAACTATATTGTCAGTGCTCAACCGCCCAGGTATGAAGCTAGATTGGTTCGGCCCAATCAATTTTGATATTACATTCTTAAGTTTGCCAACCATAGTCTTGGTGATGATCTTGAACAATACATTACATAGACTAATTGGCCTAAACTGAGTGATCCTCTCAGGCTTCTCCACTTTCGGGATAAGAACAACTAGTGCATCATTTGTCCCAGGCGGGAGTATTCATGTACTGAAGAATTGTTGAACGAAACGGCTAATTGAATCACCAACTACATCCCATCCTTGTTGATAAAACACAGGCTGATATCCGTCTGGCCCCGGGTCTTTAAAACTTCCCATTCCGCGCATCGCCTGTTCAATCTCTTGATGCGTAAATTGTCTATTCAGCATGTCCTGATCTGCGTGAGAATTAGGAGGAAAGCCAGTTGCAGGAAGTTTATTCACCACTTCAGCGACATCATTTAACGAGTACAGGCGACGAAAATAGTCCACTGCGTGTTGTTCAAGAACCGGAGGATCTGATAACCACCTGCCTTCCTCGTCTTGAAGCATCTCTATCTGGTTTCTCCGACGGCGTATTACAGTGGTGGTATGGAAGAACGAGGTGTTACGGTCCCCTTGGACGATCAACTTCTCCCTCGATTTCTGAAACCACAAAAACTCCTCTTGTTCGAGCACCACATCTAAATCTTTGAGCAGAATTTCCTCTCGCTCCAGAAATACATCCGAAGGGGCCTGATCAATATGTTCTTTCACTTCTCTAATTTCCTTTAGAAGCTTCTCTTTACGTTTATGAACATCTCCAAACACTTCCCTGTTCCACTTCCTCAACACCTTACTCAGTCTGCCAAGGGCTTCTCTCGTATTTATCGCATTATTACAAGACAAGTTAAGTAATTCTTTAAAGCTGTCATGTAGGAGCCACGCAGCTTCGAATCTAAATGGCCGCCGGCGTGGATTCCCGGTAGTTATCGGTTCCAGTTGCAGATACAGCGGGGCATGATCTGAAGCAAGAAACGGTAGATGAGTTACTAAAGCATCTTGCCATTTCATACGAGTTCGAGCACAACACATAATTCTGTCGAGTCTCTTAGTAATCATTGTACTTTCCCTCTTCCCTCTCCGCCATGTAAATTGGTGCCCTCTGAACCCCAAATCAATGAGTGACAACGTGTTTATCCAGTCTCCAAAGGCCACAGAGTCTGGTGAGAGTCTGCCATTCCCTCCATTTCTTTCGTCCAGTCGCAATATTGTATTGAAGTCTCCTCCGATAATAAACGGATCCGTAATTTGGCTTATCACTCCTGTAAGTTCATCCCACAGACCACTGCGTCGGCTCACTGTAGGAGCTGCGTATACAACGATAACATTCAATACTTCATCTCCATTACTTACTCTCGCATGGATGTATTGATCCTTAAAACTCATCACATCCACTACTTCTATTTCGGTTCTCCATAACAACCACAATCCACCACTTTGACCAGCAGCATCAACTCTAAAATTATTTTCGAATCCCATTCCTCGACAAATCTGGCCTGCTCTATCCCCTGCAGCATGTGTTTCAAAGATAGCCACCATATCGGAAGGATTCCACTTCAAAATATATCAGATCGATCTACGGAAACTGGGTTTATTCGCCCCCCGACAATTCCACATTAAGACATTCATCATAAAAAAATTTAATTTGATGAGAACAACCGGGGCGAACCATCATTGAGCATGTGTACCGACCCCCCCTTCCAACAGCTCTCCCTGTTGATTCTTTCCTCCTCCGTCCATACCTTTCAGTGACTCAGTTTGAGCAGAAATCATGGATGGTTCACCAATCTCCATTTGCTTATCGACAAGATTCTGTTTAGAGTCAACCACAACAGTTGCTCCTTTAGTTTGAAAGAACCGTACCTTCTCTGTTCTCGGTCTTTTTCCGGTCGGAGAGACTGAAATTTCTTCCATCGCTTGACCAAATATCAGACCCCGAGCCAACTTATTCTGCCTTAACTGTTTTGATTTCCCAACCGATCCTTTCGGCCCATTAATTTTCTTACTCATTTGCTCATTCATTTCTAGGCCAACCTTTCTCCTCTGTTTCTTTATTCCTGCGCCGACCACTCCTGTCGATTGAGAAGAAAATATTGTTACCTGGTTCTGATTTAGAGTATTTATGTTCTCCTTGTTTCCCTCCGGTACCATAACTTTCTCCATGTTTTGTTGCGATTCCCTATCCACTTCCAACCCCCCAAATCTGTTTGTCACCTTGGTCATCGGAGTAGTTACATTTCTGGTTGAGTTCCATGAAATCTTCTCTGTGTCCACAGGTTTCCCTTTGCTTGACTCTGCCGACTTACATCCACCATTCCGCACCAGAGTAAAACCATCATCCATTTGCGCACTCATATCCGTCAGAGACTCCACCTCTACTACCACAGTACTTGAATCCACCGGAGTCGTCGACTCAGTGTTAATATCTCTTTTCTGACTTGAGGTAGGACACTGATGAACAAGATGGCCGTATATACCACAGCGAGAACACACATTTGTGAGCCCTTCATATGACACATAGTAGCGTTCTCCATTGACAATCACCGTACCTTTCAGTGGCTTCTTAAGGTTGACCTCCACACACACCCGTGCAAACCGTGCTCTATCCATACGCAAGGTCGTCGGATCAACCCTGACAGGGTGTCCCAATCCCCGTGCGATACCATGAGTATAGATTTGTGGTAGAAATTGACCGGAATATGCGATAGTCTCACCCAAACAGGCGTTGTCTCTATATCTCCTCGGACGGGATCAAAGTCAGGCGTCCATGCTTGGACCATCAAATAGCTTCCAAATGCTTTCCACGGACCTCTTGTCAGTGCTGCTACAAACTCTTCCTCCTTCTCAAAACGGACCAAAAAAAATTTCCTAGGTAGATCCATGATTGACATTTGACCACTGTGAGAGCCGAAACTCACACTGTCAAAACTTATATTTAATGGGGGCTCGAAAATTCTATTTATAAAGAACTAAAGGACCGAAAATGCAAAAAAGATGAAAAGGGAGATTTTATTGATATTTTCCGAAAGTACAAGGGAAATTAGCAAAAGCTGAATAGTCTTAAATTGCTAAAACTCCTAATACTCGGATCTGGGAAGGGATTTACCCTTACATGAGCGTACATATATATACTGACAATCCTATGAGGCTAAGACTTCATATTTCCGATGTGGGACTTTGGGCCCGATTTCCGGCCCGAGAGTCTTCCGTGATCCATCCGCGCATTCTGACCCAAATCTGGCCCACCGGTGAATAGTGACCCGATGAATAGTAAACTGATGAACAGTAATCCAAATCTCGGTTTATGCTTAATTCGATTTTTCGGTTAACTTTGTCTCGGGATTAATAGTGCTTTCAACGGTTTTTCCCGCGTGAACAGTGTTTCGGACGTTTTACGACTTCTGAGATTTGAGCCGCCCGTTTTTTCGTTTGAACTTCCAGCCGCCGGTTTCGGTACTGATGGCCAGCCGCCGGTCCCTTTGGCTCATGTGCTCGGCGACTGGTCCATGGACGGCTGGACGTTCGTCACGGTATTTCGGGGAATGTTTACGGACGGGTCGTGGAGTCAGAACATGCAAATGGATGATCTTCGGGTCGGACTGGACGCTGATGGGACGATGAGTCTTGACTTGGGAAATGATCGTGTGCAAGTGATGAAGACCCGGCGGCTGGCACTTATCCCAGCCGCCGGTTCGTATCTTGGATGGATCGTGGGCAGTTTGCCTTAGCTCGTCCGTCCCATGTTCGGATGAAGAAGACCCGGCGGCTGGGACAAGTGCCAGCCGCCGGTTTCGGATGAAGAAGATCCGGCGGCTGGCACTCATCCCAGCCGCCGCCTTGGATGGAGAAGACCCGCGGCTGGCACTCATCCCAGCCGCCGGTTTCAGATGAAGAAGACCCGGCGGCTGGCACTTATCCCAGCTGCCGGCCTTGGATGGAGAAGACCCGGCGGCTGGCACTCATCCCAGCCGCCGGTTCGTGCCTTGGACGGGTCGTGGGCAGTTTACCTTAGCTTGCCCGTTCCATGTTCGTGATTTGATCTTGACCTTGACTTCTCGTTCCGTCAATCTTCGAGGAGGGGATTTCGACCCCAACAGTTAGCCCCCCAGCTCTTTGCTTTCGTGGTTTGGAGCAAAGAGCTTCGAGCTAGGAGTTTTATCGGGATTGATTGAAACGGGAAGGCAATGGGTTTTTCCGTTCGTCCGTTCATCCGCTTTTCTTTGATGTCTTGTCAGAGCATTGTTCATCATGGAAGTTTGTGCCATGTTCGCTATATCAAAGGAGTGGCTTCATTCATTCTTCACATCCCCTTCTCCTCTCAAGTTTTTTTCTTCAAGTCTTTTCTTTGAAAATCTTTTTCTTTAGCAATGGCTGGTGAAGGAGGTTCTCCTTTCGGTCTCAACTTTGATGCAATAATGAACAATCAGTTCGAGTTTGATTTTATGTCCGGGGATCAGGATATGATACTTGTGGAAGACCTGCTGGCCGATGGAGAAGATGCCATTCCACGAGCAGCGCACGGTCCCGAAGGCGTTCCTCAGTGGGAGGCCGGTCCTAGCTATGCTCAAGGAGCGCTCGGTTTTGCGAATGTTCCTCAATGGGAGCCCGAGACGGCGGCCGGGAATGAGGACGTACCCGAGCCGGCGGCCGGGAGTGATATCAGACCCGAGCCGGCGGCCGGGAATGTAATTAGACCCGAGCCGGCGGCCGGGAATGAGGTCAGGCCCGATCCGGCGGCCGGGAATGAGGTCAGGACCGAGCCGGCGGCCGGGAGGAGGGCGGCTAGCTCTAAGAACGCTTCCAAGAGGGCGGCTGGCACAGTAGCCGTATCAAGATGGGCGCTTGGCTCTGGAGGTGCCTTAGAGAGGACGTCCACTACTCCTCAAGTCGGAATTGATGGCGTCTCGCCGAGGACGAGTATAGCACGTGGCGTTTGGACTCCTCCTCAACATGTCGAGGACAACGGTGGGTGGCGCGCATGGCCGTCCCGATCTCTGGTCCCTTCCGAGAGTCATCGTGTTTGGCCCGAGATAGGTAACGACTCGGCCATGTCCGGGGAAGAAATCAGATCGGATCACCCGGAGGTGCCTATCTTCGTGCATCCGGACGTGAAGTCCGAATGTCGCTCTCCTGGTGAGGCTAAAGCCTATTGGGGTGAAGATATTTTCGCTTGGCGGTTTAAGAAACATGGACCATCTACGAGTTACAGGTCGATAGCCGAGGTATTCAAACATGGACCCACTTTGACCGATCGGGATTCACTGGCCGAGCTCAGATACGACTTCCGGATTTCGGAAAGGATTAAGTTCCGTCTCCCAAAAGATGGGGATAGGATGGACAAGGCGCCAGAGGGATATTTCACCATGTACGAGTCGATGTTTTACGAAGCTTTCCTCTGGTTCCCGATTCCAGGAGCTATCTTCGGATTTCTCGAGTTATATGGGGTTACGATTTCTCAACTTACCCCATCCTCTATGAGGATCTTGATGGGACTCGTGGTCCGTTGTGCCGAATGCGGGATCAAGTTGGAGCGTGACCTTATACGGAATTTCTTTTCGTTGAGGAAAGTTGCCCAGTCGGAGTTCTTCTGCTCGGTCAACGTTCAGAAGAATGTGAAGCGGTTCTATACTGGGCTTCGACAGCATTGCAAAGCTTCGCGGCACGAGTTTTTCTACGTGAAGTGCAGCCGGCTGACGGTTGGTTCCGATTTCGGTGGCTCGGTTAGGACCGAGTGGAGTTTGCCACGTAAGCGATTCGTCTTTTTGTGACTTTTTTTCTATAAGTAACCCTTTCTCCTTTGCTTCATTCTTCATAACTTCATTTCTTACAACTTTTCATTTTTTCTCCTCTTCTTTCTTTAGTTCGAGATCCCTCTGCTCCTAGAGTTTCCGGGTTCGAGGATATCGTTAGAGAAGTTAACAAGAAGAAAATAGATTGGGAGTGTCCTGATCTTTGGCGCCGCTTTCTTGACGCGAAAGCTATTTTGGAAGGCCGTGCTCCTCCGAAGGGTCCTGACTTCGTTGATCCAATGGCGACATACCCAGGCATGGAGGGTGTTTGGAAATATCGTCAGCAAAAATATGGAGAAGCTGGACCGTCCGGAGAGGCGGCTGGGTTTGATCCGGCGTCCGGGTTTGTTCTCCCGCCCGGGCCTGATTTCCATGGCGTGCCGGAGGAACAGATAATCGCTCCTCAGGGTTCCGATTGTGCCGCTGTTGCGGACAAAGGGAAGGGAACTTCCAACAGCCCAGACCGTCCGAGGAAGGGCAAAGTAGCTCGGACGGTCGAGGCATCTGATCATGGTCTTCTCTTCGATTCTCGCAAGGCGGCGGGAGGCGATCCAGCTGAGTCCGTGAAGGTCGTGGACTATTTTGGAGCGTTGGCTCCGGCCTCTGCTGCGCCATTTGATCGTTCGGCGGTTTACGGAGATCTGTCATCCGGCCTTATGATGGTAATTCTTTCTTCCTTTTTACTTGTTTGGACGCAGTTTGGTTTTTTACTGATATTTGCCTTTCTTTGATTCAGGTCGCCACTCGAGCTCATGCGACTCAGGTTGCCTTGGAAGCTTCGGAGAAAGAGTCCCGGAAGAAGGACAAGAAGATCAAGGCCCTGGAAGTCAAGCTTCGGAACGTGGAGAGAAGATCTCAGAGGGAGCTTAAGAAAGCGCTCGCGGAAGCTGAGCGGAAGATGGATCTGGCGATCAAGAAATGCCGCTGGCAATTGGTGGAGAAGTATCGTCTCCGCATCGAAGGTGCTAAAGCTGCCCTTGCGCCGATGCGTCAGGCGAAGTATGGCGAGACTGCCTTGACCGAGGTCAGCTCGAACCTTGATCTAGTCCGGGATATTAAGTCCGGGAAATCCAAGGTCGAGGTGGAAGAAGGAGAGCTGGAGGCGTCATTAGAGCAGCTCAACGGAGGAGGTTGGGCCGGTTCTTATGATCGGGCTGCTGCCGTTCTTGAGAGCCACTTGGTGTGCTCTCCTGTTTCTCCGTACCAATCTCCGAATGCTGAGGATTTGGATTACGCATCTCCTACTCCTCTTGTTAAATATGATTAGGCTTTTGGCCTTGTATTATCTGTTTCTGTTGTATCCGGGTCTTTTGACCTTTTTCATTGTATTTGCTTCGTTGTCTGAACTTGGTCACTCATATCTCCTTTCATGGAGATTTATTATCTATTTGCTTTTGCCTTAGATGTTATGGACTTCTTCGCTTGCTTGCTTCGCTTTTATAGCCTTGATAAAGGGGAAGATGGGCGGCCGGTATGTCTCCCTTTCAAGAGGGCGGCTGGCCCGTTTTGTAGAACGGAAGGCGGTTGGCCCGTCTCTCTACGGAGGACGGGCGGCTGTCCGGTTTTGTGGAGTAAAGGGCGGCTGACCCGTCTCTCTACGGAGGATGGGCGGCTGGCCCGTTTTGTAGAGTGAAGGGCGCTGGCCCGTTTTGTGGAGTAAAGGGCGGCTGGCCCGTCTCTCTACGGAGGACGGGCGGCTGGCCCGTTTTGTAGCTGATTGATATTGCGTTGGAGTGTTGTTCCGGACACTCGAAATTTTAGACCAGTTTGTATTTTGCGAATATTCCTGGGTTTAATGCAGTCTTTTGTTGTCGTAGGGGACCGAGCTTGTTCGAATCCCTCTTTCGACTGAACGCTTTTCAGATCTCACACCAGAGCCGGTTTGATACTGCGTTCTCGAGATGTCTTTGACCAGTGTTCCCGTGTCAGGCGCTTTACTGGGTTTAAAGAGTTTACTTTGTGTCCTGTACTATGCGAACTGTTGGTGAAAGTAAACTAATCAGAACATCGTCTCGAGCGCTTCCTGCAGGATCGCGGGATACAGGTTACGCCCTTCGGATGTTAATCCGGAAATTTGTATAGCGCGCTAGTTTTATCCTCTGCGGGATGTTGAAAGAACCATGGTTTAAAAAGATAGTCTTGTTGTGGCCAGCAACAGACGGATTTGTTGGAGAGGACTTAAGTGTTCGGGAGAAGTATCTTGATTGGTTGATGGTCTTTGGATGAGATGCTAAGCCTCGATGTTCATCTGATGTTAAGTTGAAGATGTTTTATGAGATACTAAGTCTCAATGTTCATTTTCCTCGGGGTTTTCTGGATCCATTCGGTTTCTAGATCAAGTTTCAAGATGCTAAGTCTCGATGTTTGTCAGAACGGTGTTTTCGGGAAACTTTTTCAAGCTTTGGATGTGTTATGAGATGCTAAGTCCCAATGTCCATCTTCTTGAAATTTTTGCGAAAGTTTGGGCGTATGTATATACGGACCCACTCCCCCCCTTTTTTAAGGAGAGGGGCAACTGAACTCGTTTTTTTAAGCGAGCTGCCTACGTACCCTTCGTGAAAAGGGATCAAGTCACCCGTAGTTTCGTTTTTTTTTTTTTTTTTTTGATGAAAAGACGGTTAAGTCTTGATAATGGAGTTGTCCGTTGCGGCTTCGACGTTTTCTGCAGTCTTTTCGGTAGCTTTCGTCTTTTCTTGGTTGACTTCAGTCTCCGTGGGCGGAACCTCCGTTTTGTCGAACTTTTCGGTTCTGCTTACTTTCTTTCCCAGTTCGGAGACTTTGTCTTCGTTCTTCCTCTTCGGGTTATCTCTTTGCGGGATGGTCGGATTCCGGAGCTTGTGTTCCGCCAGAAAACAGATCCGAGCCTCCTTCTGATTTCCCCAAACGGTCTTGATTCCGTTTGGTGTCGGGAACTTCAGGCAGAGATGGTAAGTCGACGGGATTGCTCGCATTGAATTGATCCAGGGAGTTCCCATTATCACATTATAAATCGCGGGGTGGTTTGCCACCGCAAAGTTAACGATTTTCGTGATTCCACCGGCACGAACTGGGAGCTGGATTGTTCCATCCGTCATTGTGACTTCGCCAGAGAATCCGGTCAGCGACCACGGATTGGGCTTTATCATTGACGGATCCACCTTCATCCTTTGAAGTGTCTCCCGAAAAATGACGTCCACCGAACTTCCGATGTCGATCAAGACTAAGACTCGGGAGACGTCGTGGTCGTTGATGTCCAACTCAACCACCAATGGATCGTCGTGAGGTTGGTCGAGGCCTTCAGCATCTTTTTCGTGAAAGGCGATCCGGTCATCATTTTCGGTGATCGGTTCCCGCGGGTTTGACTCCTTGTCTCCTCTTCTTAGGAACGCCTTTATCGAGGCCACTGTGTCTCGGCAATACTGAGATCCTCCGATGATCATGTGGATCCTCCTGCGGTTGGCGGCGGAGTCGTCTCCGTTTGGTCTCCTTCCTCGTTTGGGGGTATCCTCGTCGGGCCTTTCGGGACGTTCCTGGTTAGGTCGTCTGTCCGGGGCACCAGCATCTTCTTCGATAGCTCCGAGACTCTCAAGGGTCACTCCGTTTCCGAGCTCCCCGGCTAACAGCTTTACCGCAAGCCTCCTTCCGATGGTCCTGCAGTTTTCAGTCGAGTGGCCTTTTGTGTTGTGGAAGGTATAGAAGGTGTTTTCGTCGAATCCTGGTCTAGTCCACGTATTCCATGGTCCCTTGTTGCGCTCATTATACGGTCTCTCCGTGTTTATCTGGTAGTTATGCGCTCCGCCCGGGTTAGGTTCTTCGTCTCGGCTGTTTCGCCTACTTCTTCTCTCGTTTGGAAAGTTAGAAGGTTGCACCGTGCCTTTGGCGACCAATTTTGAGGATTGGTGCTTTCCGGCTGGGACCCTCATGTCTTCCTCATAGATCACGAAGTTGGAAGCACGGTGGAGAGCATCTTGAATGGTTACCGGCGGATTTACGGTAATCTCTTTTCGAAAATTCGAAGTCTTCAGCAAGGACTTTTTCAGGGGTTGATCGCGGTACTGTTGCTCAGGCCGTCAATCTTCGAGACAATCATCTTGAACCTTTCGATGAAATCTCGAAGGCTTTCTTCGGGCTCCTGAGACAGTGAGTAGAGATCTGCGTCGAACGTTGACTGTCTTATGAACAGCGAGTAATGTTTCAAGAAGGCTGCCGACAATTGTTCGAAACCATCAATTGAATCTCTGTCTAGCCTCGAGAACCATGACAAGGCTGATCCTTTCAGATGTTCCACGAAGAGGAGGCAGAATCCCGCGTCCCTCTCTTCAGGTCTGAATCTAGCCCGTCCCATAGCAATGTGGAAGGCCGTCATGTGGGCCTTTGGATCAGTCGTCCCGTCGTAGAAGGGGATTCGGATTTTTCCCGGGTCAGAGAGTCTGACGCTAGTGATCCTCGAAGTGAACGGGATCTTTTGCGTTTCCTCTAGGACACGGTCGATTTTCGGGGCTGCACTCGTTGCTTTATGGACCTGCGACCTTACCTCCTTCATCTGACTCGTGGTGAGTTCTAGGCGGGCACGGAGCTCATCCAGCTCGTCCCTTCGGCTAGCGGATCGATTAGCTCTGGCCTCTCGTTCCTCCTTCTCCTGCTCTTCGATCCAGCGGAGCTCTTCTTCCTCCGCGTTCATATCTCCAGCTTCGTCGTCAGTTTCGTTTTCGGCTCTGTTCGTGGTGTCTCTCGGGTTTTCGCCGTTAGTCACCGTGGAAGTCGGCCGTTCAGCGGTTCGCCCAGTGGCGCTTTTCCGGTACAGCGGGGGTGGTGCTGACGGTTCTCTCCTTGTTCCGACCGGGGTCTGTTCGTCGGGATTCTGACGGCCCGAGGGATCCGCTCGCGGGGTGAAGATAGGGCGTCTTACTCCTAGAGTCCGAGGGGCGTGTGCTGGTTCCTGGGAAGCCGCTCTTTCTCGTGCGGCTGCTCTCTCTTGCCTGTGTTGCCGCTCCGTGATTTCGGATACCATGTTCCGCAGTTCGGTGATCGCTGCATTCTCCGGGGCGGTGTTGGCTGTTTCCGTGATGATCGGATCTTGGAGTGGCATTCCGTATCTGGCGAGGGCCCTGGGGGAAGTCCCGGGATTTCCGACTGCTTCGTCGGTGGATGTCCCGGCGGCAGTTGTTCCGGTTCCGGCCGCCGATGTGCTAATGGCTGGAAGTCCCATTCCGGCTGCTGCTCCGGTCGGTTGGTTGGTGATGTCGTTAGTTCTTCTGGTCATTGTCTTCGTTCGGTATCCTTTTCGTTCTTAGGGTTAAGAATATTTCTCGTCCCCACAGACGGCGCCAAACTGTGAGAGCCGAAACTCACACTGTCAAAACTTATATTTAATGGGGGCTCGAAAATTCTATTTATAAAGAACTAAAGGACCGAAAATGCAAAAAAGATGAAAAGGGAGATTTTATTGATATTTTCCGAAAGTACAAGGGAAATTAGCAAAAGCTGAATAGTCTTAAATTGCTAAAACTCCTAATACTCGGATCTGGGATGGGATTTACCCTTACATGAGCGTACATATATATACTGACAATCCTAGGAGGCTAAGACTTCAGATTTTCGATGTGGGACTTTGTCCTTCCTTCCAGCCGCCGACCTAAGCTTTTTGGGCCCGATTTCCGGCCCGAGAGTCTTCCGTGATCCATCCGCGCATTCTGACCCAAATCTGGCACACCGGTGAATAGTGACCCGATGAATAGTAAACCGATGAATAGTAATCCGATGAACAGTAATCCGAATCTCGGTTTATGCTTAATTCGATTTTTCGGTTAACTTTGTCTCGGGATGAATAGTGCTTTTCAACGGTTTTTCCCGCGTGAACAGTGTTCCGGACGTTTTACGACTTCAGAGATTTGAGCCGCCCGTTTTTTCGTTTGAACTTCCAACCGCCGGTTTCGGTACTGATTGCCAGCCGCCGGTCCCTTTGGCTCATGTGCTCGGCGACTGGTCCATGGACGGCTGGACGGGTCGTGGAGTCAGAACATGCAAATGGATGATCTTCGGGTCGGTCCGGGCATAGAGTTATGTTTGGTCGGTCGACTGGACGATGATCGGACGATGAGTCTTGACTTGGGAAATGATCGTGTGCATGTGATGAAGACCCGGCGGCTGGCACTTATCCCAGCCGCCGGTTGGTGTATCATGAAGATCCGGCGGCTGGCACTCATCCCAGCCGCCGGCCATGGTCGTGTGAAGACCCGGCGGCTGGCACTCATCCCAGCCGCCGGTTTCGGATGAGGAAGACCCGGCGGCCGGCACTTATCCCAGCCGCCGGTTCGTATCTTGGATGGATCGTGGGCAGTTTGCCTTAGCTCGTCCGTCCCATGTTCGGATGAAGAAGACCCGGCGGCTGGGACAAGTGCCAGCCGCCGTTTCGGATGAAGAAGAGCCGGCGGCTGGCACTCATCCCCGCCGCCGGCCTTGGATGGAGAAGACCCGGCGGCTGGCACTCATCCCAGCCGCCGGTTTCAGATGAAGAAGACCCGGCGGCTGGGACTTATCCCAGCCGCCGGCCTTGGATGGAGAAGACCTGGCGGCTGGCACTCATCCCAGCCGCCGGTTCGTGCCTTGGACGGGTCGTGGGCAGTTTGCCTTAGCTTGCCCGTTCCATATGTTCGTGATTTGATCTTGACCTTGACTTCTCGTTCCGTCAATCTTCGAGGAGGGGATTTCGACCCCAACAACCACTCGGCATCCAAAGCGCCTTCAATTTCCTCTGTAACACCGGTAGTACAATATGCCTCCCAAGAATTTTTGATTTTCATACAACTCTTCCACAAACCATTCATGGCTTCTAGTACTTCTTGCTTTATTGTAATCACAGGTTCACCATCAACACCATCTGGAAATTCCAGTTGCAGTCCAGCCTCGACGAATTCCTCATCAATTACGTCCTCCGGTCTCGGCATACCACCTCCACACGTCTCACGCACTTTATTAGCCCACGACATAGCGACGTCTGGGGGGTCTCCCGGTGGTTTTCCTGTCTTACCAACCTCTGCCATATTCGTGTCATGAAAGCCCTCCTTCGAAACTCCACCATCATCTATCGCCATCGCCATCACCAGATCTCAGATCTATGAGAAACTGATACTTGCGATCTCTTTCGCGAACAATCTTCAAGTCTGAATTTACTTTGCACGTCACAACACCGCAGCAACACTCAATCATTGGTTCATAATCATCAAGGTCTTCCCAAATCAACTTAAGCTTCCCATAGTAGTCTTGAACCGTCATGTGGTTCTGCATGCAACTAGCGGCTTTAGCTTTAAGCTCATAAAAATGTGGCTCATTACCGATAGAGAACTGTTCAGACATGCTGGACCAGAGAGCATAAGCCGTGTCAGTGCAATAAATAAAAGATCGTAAACCTTCTTCAACAGAGTTACGGATCCACTTGATGAGCATCGAGTTAACAATACCCCACAATTTTAACTCGTTAACACCTTGTGTTGGTCGCGTGATTGTTCCATCAATGAAACCAAGCTTGTTCTTGGTTCGCAATGCGTTGCGCATAACCTTAGCCCAACGCGCATAATTGGTTCCATTAAACATGAATGTGGTGATGTGATTACCTGGATCTGAATTAGGATGCAGATAGTAATCTGAGAGAATATCATGTTTGGTGGATATCTCACCAGCCTCAGAGACTAGCTGTCTTTCGTTCCCACTCATGATTGATCAAACGGAGAGAAACAGAACTAGGTGCCGAGCTAAATAGCGGCGCAAAGAAAGAAATTTGATTGGATCAATTTAGAGTTGAGACTTTTATCAGGCTCACGGCTCTGATACCATGAGAATATTCTAAAAGGCTGCGTTTATTGAGAAGCCAAAATGGCTATAAATACTAAACAAGTGATTAGGTTTAGGTGGAGTGTCAAATTACATGAAGGACATCTCAAATTAACTAATATTAGGAAACTAATATCATCTAACAAAACTTAGCTAACTTTACAAGTATCCATCTAACATTACGAGTATCCAACATTACAAGTATCCTCCAACACTTGACCTTCAATAGCTTCAAGGGACTAGGGAGAAATTCCAAAGGAACTGGCTGCTCTTTCTGACTTCGCTATCTACATCCTTGCAGAACTGGGGACGCTTGTAAAACATCAAATCAGATTTTATACTTTCATTTTACATCTTTTATCAAAACAATTCTCCATTGATTCTACTGAGGCTTGGTTTGGTTTGTGTCCCATATTTTGCAGAGACTTTGGTAATAACCAGTTGGTGGGAACTATAAGGGAGCTCACCCGTTTTGATGGAAGTGTCCCAGTTCTTCAGCAACCCGTAAGGGAGCTCATCCGTTCTTGTTATTATTGTGTGTAGATGTCTTATATGACTAAATGCATGTTTTGAGCAAGCTATCCAATCATACGCAATTCACCTTCTTAGCTTCCTGTGCTTGCGGAGGTATGATATTGAGTTTATGATTCTTGACACATGGCCTAATTGGAGCAGCTGATGTTAATGCAGATATTGCTGCTAGGTACTTTTTCTCTCTCTGGCTACAGTGACACTGTAAATAGACAGAATTTTTTATTCAGGTTCTCAAGATCATGCGGCAAGATGCAGAGGAAGATCCTGAAACATCCCAAAACCACCTATGCCAAGCTCATGCTTGACCAGGTTTTTGACATCTCTTGCTTCTGCCAAACATATTACCTGACCACCAATTTTTCTATATTACTTGCTTATGAACATACTATCTAATCAGTACTCTAGTTGCTTAGGTTGACAGGAACCTGGTAGAACATACTGTCATGACATCAGTGTATGGTGTTACTTAATGTGGCGCACGTGACCAATATGAAGAAGAGGTTAAAAGAGCGTGGTGCCTTTGGGGACGATTCACAAAACTTTGATGCAGCTTGTTAAGCAGCAAGACTAAGGAAATGATAATTTATGTGTAGCTATGTGTCGTTATGCATTATTATACTGTGAATGATTTTTTTGAATTTTGGAACCAAATGCTCACTCCTTGAGTGGCTCTGTTTCTAGGTCACTTTGAAAGCATTGGAAGAGATCTTTGAAGCTGCTAGAGCCATCATTGGTGAATGTGTGATAAGCTAGAGGTGGAGGCTGAGCTGGTCACAACAAGAGAGAGACTGAAGCTGAGCTGGCACCAAAGGAGATACTCTTTGTTAATCAGAGTATTTGCTGTTCAAGAAACAGCTTGAGTATAAATCAATGGAGTCGTATTCTCAGAAGAGCTAGCTTTGAATTGGTGAATGAGACGAGAGTCTTGAGGAGATATTGTATGGGTTAAGCCATCTCATCTCAGTATCGGTGATTCATAGTGTAATCGTCTTCTTCGTTTCTCTAATAGATCGTTTGGGATTGAGTTTCACAGTTGTACATTGAGAATCTGATAACAATACTTTATCAATGTGCAAAGGTCAGTTCTTATATATCCGTGACACTCTTGTTTGAAAGAATTTTCACTTGACAATTGGTTACAACAACGAGAGCTACCTTATGTTGAAGAGAAATGCTATGGTATGATCGCACCTTATGTTCTGTTTTGTTAGCTTCTCTAGGAGTTAGGGAACTATTATTGGAAAAGATTCAGGATATCAGTGTAGGTACACTGTTGTTATACCTACATAAATTTAGCGGGAGTCAAGGGACCAGAGTCCCAATTCATAAACGCGATTGCAGCAGAAATCTCAGCTTTGAAGGTGCAAAGAGAGAGAAGGAGACACAATACTTCAGGGATAAGAATATGAGTCTTCAGTCACAACTAAGAGATACAGCTGAAGCTGTTCGAGTAGCAGGAGAGTTTCTTGACAGTTGCAGTGGTACATATGAATTTTCATTCCTTAAGATTAATCTAACTGTGATATACAACAATAAAATCTTGCCCGTATCTGCCTTTTTTCAGTTATCAATCCTATCATTTGAGTCTTACTTGATAACTTTTCTGGCTTGTGTATTCACAGAACGGGCAACGGATGCAGTATGCAGAATATGAAGTATCATAAGCATTTAAAAAGATTGACAAGTTAAAGAGGAAACACAAAAAGAATTAGCACTCTTAACTAATAACACATTGACAGAGTCACACAATCTCATAGTTGCATCATTTAATGGCGATGCTATAGCCAAAGTTGATAAACCAGTGGTATAATCAACAAGTGCAGGTGATCTGCAATTGAGTAACGAGTTGTTCAGATTGCCTCTAGCATTGAAGCCCGTAGTGTTGGTGTTGGTTCTGCTGGATTTTCTAATTCTGTCTGATTACTTCACATTTCTTTTTTCTTTTGCCGCCATGCCTATGTTTTTGCAACCGTTTTACCTTCGTAGTACCTAAGACAGGTTTCAAGATTTGGCTACATAACCGTATCAGAACAGCGAAACAACAATCTATAGTAATCTTGTTGTGAATGGATGCTGGGGGACAAGAGCCTCAATATAAGTAGAGTATGAACAAAATATATTTGTGGAAGTCATAATTTAAGATACATTAATTATTTTATTTTTTATTTTATTTTATTTATATAATTCCACGTTCATAAAAATAAAATAGGTTAACCCGCCAATATCTATCTGAATCAAATAATTATAATTTGGATAATTTATCGAAGCAACCCAGAAAAAAAACTTAATTATTTATTTGTTTCGTGAAATAATTATATTCAAATAAAAATTAAAGAAAAAATATAAAAATATGACCCATTATAATTAGATATATATTGATACATGTAAATACCAACATATATATATATATCCATATTTTGTTTTTCTTATATCATATGTTGTATTATTTTATTTTGTACAATAGTTTATTTTATATAAAAAAAATTATTTTTGTTTAAATGAATGCAGTTTCACATTTATAAAAATAAAACAGGTTAACCCATTAGTTTAATATGTTATGTATCAAATTTTCATTTTTAAACTAAAAATATATATTAAAGTTTATTAAATATGTATATATATATATATTCTTACATAATTATTTTTCCATAATATCCAAAATCTAATATTTTTAAATATATTTAAAAGGATGTTTCCATTTTGTTTGATTAAAAAGGATATCCTCTTATTCTTAGTTTTGATTTAAATTTTAATCATAAATAGTATATAACGTAAATAACTGAAATACACTTAATGAACATTTACAAAAACCATTAAAACACAATAACATTTTGTGTAATATATAGTTAAAAGTTTTTTCTATAATGTAACCTCAATTACTATGTGAACTTGATACCGTCTGACTTTTGAGTGGGAAACCAAACTTGGTTGGCAAACATAATCTATTATTTACATTTTGTTGCATGTTTATATCCTTTTACACGACCAAGCTTTGTATATCAGAACATAGCAAACCAAATTGGAATTTTGGTTACACTTATTAATCTTCTTGCAAACAATTTTTTTTTTCCAGAAGTTCATAAATATGAATAAATGGAAATAAGTAAAATAGCTCTAAGACAAATAAGTCAAGTAGGCATCACAGACGTCTACATACGTGCGCGGCTTCGTAAACTTGACAAGAGGTCACCTCTGCTAGGCGAACAATGCACATCTTTTGAACAGATCCACCCTAGAGGATCCAACGTCTGCTTCACCTCCAAAAACATAGCTGCCCCCTGGTATTTGTCAATGGCATTGATATGTATTTACGAACTCTATATTTTTGTTATATTTTGCTTATATTTTGCTTTTATTTTCCTTATATTTTTCTTTTAATTTTTTTAATTTGTTTTTGAATTTTGCTACATACATGTTCAGTCTTGTGTATCAACAGTAATTTTGTCTCTCAAGCCCAAAATTGCATCCGTCCATTTGCTCGAAAAGGGATTGGTGTTGAATAGACTTCTTCAGGTTGCAGGAGAAGAGCAGTCGAGTTAGAAACAGGTCGAAAGCCTCGAAGAAGAAGAACTCACCGGGTAAAATTAGCGGTTTGGTAGAACCGCGTTTCATGTGTTTCACAATCGGAAAAGGAAGCTTGCAGAGTATTGGTTCAAATCAACGAAGAATATATAATCGCCGGAAAATGTTAACTGAGGAATCCTACAAGACACATCAATGTCTTTGATGATGGTATGAATCATACCGTATGATGATCAGTGTTTTGTTGCGGGCGAAACGTCCCTTACTGTGCCTTTTAGGGCAAGTTTCAGACAATTATATAATTTATTATTCTTACTGAAAACGGAAAAAAACTGTCAACTAGGTTCCACGAGAGAGTAAGTGGGGTACATACTACAGAGTCTACAGACTGAGAGTGTATATTCTCTCTTTAAAAAACATTTTAGATGTGGACCTACATGAATACTATTTTTACTTTAGTTAAGATCGATTAGTGAAAATAATCGTAATACAAATAACTACTTGATCAATTATATACTTGCACAATTGCCAATAATTTTATTTAGCTAACTTACATTATAAAGGATTTCTTCGTTAAACAATTTGATCAATTCAACTAAAACTTCTGGTGCGAATCTTGTCATTTTAAAGTTTGATAAAATACAAAAAACACTTCTAACTTTAGCAGAAGTCTTTTTCTTTTACTTTTATACTAACGTTAACCATACAAAGTTAACATTTTAGTTAGAATTAGGAGTAAACGCATATTCCAACACTCCATCCTAATCAGGAGTAATATCAAAGTCATATTGTTATCACAATTCACAACATATAAAGTAACAAATGTTACAGTTTATTAATATCACAAAAAGAAGAATGGAAAAGACACCTTCAGTGCAGTAAACTTCGTAGTTATTTTGTTAACAAGAAACATGATAAATTCAAACGGAGAATTTACTTTCGAGCTTGAGTTGTTGAATACATATACCACCGTACCAGTGGATCTTTCCATTTTCGTATCATTTTTGGCAAGTTCCATTTAGAAACTCTTATACAATTTGAAAGCTAAAAACGGAAAAAACGACCAGCACATGCATAGATCCCACCAACATCCAGCGATGGACAAGTTGTCGTCGACTGATGTGATTCTATCGGATAGAATGATATGTAGACAAAGTGCCTTCTAGAGTAATATTCTCTATGATACTTAATTAATGTTATTTATTTAAGACTTTAGCTAAATGATGCATTTATTTATGATTTCTATGACTATTTGTTTTGTCGTTGACAAAAGCGTATCTAAAATTGATTTATTCCTTGTGATTAAAAACGATCAGCTAATTAAATATGCGATCAAAATACATTAAAATAACAGCGCGTTAGTGTTTAGAAATGTTAGTAAGATAATCCATAATCTGGGGATGAGTATCAGTAACATTTGTTTATGGGTTATTAACAAAAAACATTTGGTTATGGTCTTCAAAAAAAAAAAAAAAAAATGTTTATGGCACAAAAACGAAAAAAAGAAGGGATTGCCTAACTAAACATATATAGATTCCAAAGGGCAAAACTACTTTCAATCAACAGTACAATAGTGACTCAAAACTCAAAAGCTATAGGTTTCGTCTTGTCTTTTTACTTGCTTTTTCCAGTCCGAATCTTCCAATGTATCGTTTTGTTAACTTAGCTTTAAATTTTCTTCTTTTATGTTATTTTTGAAAATGACATTCGTAAGGGAGAATAGGTGGAATCTTAATAATATTATTTGAGAAGTCACTTACATATGTATCGCACTCACGTTGATTCTTACAGTGGTTGATTACAAGTATACCCTTAATGAGATAAAATAAAAGAAAGTTTTAATTTTTATTTTTATTAAATTTTTAAAAACATATTCATATTTATATAAATAAAGGGAAGTTTTACTTTCTTAATTTTTAAAATTATTTTAAAGTTTTTATTTTTAGTATGATTTCAAAAAGACTTTCCTTTTTTGAATTAAAGTTTCTATATCTAATAAAAATATTTTTATATTTCAAAGTTATTTCATTTTTAATATTATTTTAAAAAGGCTTTCCTTTTTGTAATTTTCCTTTTTTTATATATGAAAAAAATTATTTCCCTTTATTAAAGACTTTCCTTTTTGTATTTTTTTTCTTTTTTTATATATGCAAAAATTATTTTATGTTTTAAAATTATTTCCCTTTATTAAAGTTATTTTGAAAAATAGAAATAAATAAACAAAAAAAAATTAAAATTTTACAATAATAGCTTTACAAATATAAGATAAAAAGCTGAGCCAACTTTAGCTTAAACAGAACAAAAAAATTAATTGTATTTCAATTCAAATGAGTATATGCCACATAATAAATTTAAAAATGAATAATGGTATCTTAATAATATTATTTGAGAAGTCACTTACATATGTGTCGCACTCACGTTGATTCTTACAGTGGTTGATTACAAGTATACCCTTAATGAGATAAAATAAAAGAAAGTTTTAATTTTTATTTTTATTAAATTTTTAAAAACATATTCATATTTATATAAATAAAGGGAAGTTTTACTTTCTTAATTTTTAAAATTATTTTAAAGTTTTTATTTTTAGTATGATTTCAAAAAGACTTTCCTTTTTTGAATTAAAGTTTCTATATCTAATAAAAATATTTTTATATTTCAAAGTTATTTCATTTTTAATATTATTTTAAAAAGGCTTTCCTTTTTGTAATTTTCCTTTTTTTATATATGAAAAAAATTATTTCCCTTTATTAAAGACTTTCCTTTTTGTATTTTTTTTTTTTTTATATATGCAAAAATTATTTTATGTTTTAAAATTATTTCCCTTTATTAAAGTTATTTTGAAAAATAGAAATAAATAAACAAAAAAAAATTAAAATTTTACAATAATAGCTTTACAAATATAAGATAAAAAGCTGAGCCAACTTTAGCTTAAACAGAACAAAAAAATTAATTGTATTTCAATTCAAATGAGTATATGCCACATAATAAATTTAAAAATGAATAATGGTACCTATCTAAATTTTTATACCAAAAAATGTTTAATAAGATATATAACATCTTAAAATTATTTAAAACAATATTCTATTTACATGAATAAAATAAAAGATAATATTAACCAATAATTTTAAGTGAGTTACTTTGTAAAGATTCATACCCGTGCATGAGCACGGGAGAATCACCTAGTAACACCTTAATAGTGGTGTTAATTTGAGTGGATTGTCAAGATAATAAATAACGATCATTATAAATTCTAAACCATAACATTTTCTATATAGTAAGAAATAAAAATGGACACAGTTTTAGACAAGTAAAATTCCCTAGCTGAAGCTGTGTGTTGGAAACGGATTGCGTATTTATTTTCAAATCCTGCTGCCCCGATAACATATTTTGAAAATGTTGCTGCGACGTATTTGTGTGCGAATTCGTTTTTCCATTCTCATATGAAACATGTAGCACTGGCTTATTGTTTCATTCGAAATAATGTCTTGTCCAGAGCCATTCGCGTCTGACATGTACCAAAGATCTAACTAGCCGATGCATTAACAAAACCACTATTTAGAATATGGTTTTATGAGCTTTATTCCAAGATTGGAGTAACACAAATTCCTCTATATATCTTGCTAGAGCGTGGAAAAGGATAATTACAGATAGATAATTCTTGATTTATCGCATCACAATTCCTGTAATTTATCACATTATAATCCTTGTAATTACTCTTATTATAATTTAGTGATCATAATTCTTGTAATCATCAATATTATCTTGTATAATTTCGCATAATGATGAAATATATCAATCTTCCTTACAATCTACCGTAGAGCGATACCAAACGTTCAAAGTCATACGAACTCACCGACTTCTTCTCGATCTGTGTTTGCTGGCTGTCTCCACCATTAATTGTTAACTGCTCTTATGGAAGCGCGCAGAGTCAGACTCATATCAAGGGAAATTTTCTGAGTCTCTGTGAGTTTTTGTTCGTTTCTTTGAAGATATTTAAGAAACAAAATAATAATCATTTGTGACGTTTATGTTTTTAATTTTAGAAAACTATTAAAAATTCATCAAATTTTATAGAGAACAAGCACAGTAACAAAAAAAACCAGTAATTTACCATAAAATTGAAAATGAAAACATGTTAAAGCATCTAAAGCTATGCAAAAGAAAAAGAAAAAAACTATTATGAGTTTATGACATTGTCAAAGTATATAATCCCTAATTAATTTCTTCTGAAACAATCTGATCGTTAACTGTCTCTTACTCTGAGTCGATGATAGCTGCAATGTTGTCTCCTTGAGACCCACGCAACTGACCAAGAAGAGGCTTCAACTTCTTAACAAGATCACCAAGCAAATTAGCCCTACGCACTTTCTTCGCAAATTCTAAAGTCTTTTTCAAAACTTTGTTCCCATATTCATCCTTAGCCAATCTCACCACCACATCATCATCACACTTCACAAGCTCCAGCACCATTTTAGACAACGCCAACAAAGATTCACCTTCACCAACAAGCTTCTCCACGACTTCGCTTCCATGTTTGTGAACGAAAGCTTAACGTAGTGACGAGAAAGAAAAGTGAAAAGGAAAAACTAGTATCTGATTTATTGATTCTTCACTCTTACAAGCCTTTGTTACATTAACTTCACTTAAATATATCTAACGTTTCTTAGCTTCTTTCAGGTGGAGACAACACCGTTAAAGCTGCTTCATGGTTCCTTGTTGTGATTGGTTGGAGGCACATTACTTTAGTTCTTTCGGTGCCATCATTTCTGTGGGTACGGATGTTTGTGGGGAAGACCGTTGTGGTGAGTTGTGAGCTGTTTTCAGCTCTATCTCTGTCTCTCTTTTGGGCTTGTATTTCTCTTCTTTGGGCTTCTGTTTCTTGACCCAGATTTTGTTGGGTTTTGGTGTAGATGGATTATTACCCTCCCTCAAACTCAACGTCGGAGGTTCGGAGACGCCGAGTTTGGACCGCAACGAACAGAAAGATGATTCCGGCAGGGATTTGGTGAAGATGTCCGCAATTGATGATAATTGGGGATGTGCTTCACTATCAGAGTCTTCAGACCCACTCGCTCTCGCACATAATGGTAGTCGAGTTCGAAGTGTTTCGTGCGAGAGTGGAAAGAGGGATTGGCGGAGAGCATCACAGCGGAAAGGTTGTCACAATAGAGAATCGGAGTTGCTGGGATCGGAACTCCAATTTCTCGGAGCAGATTACATAGCCAGGTAATTTCGGAAGCTGCCTCTGATAGTGTTCTGTATTCAGCTTCGGTAGAGCTTTTTGAAACCGTTGGTTGCTTGCGTGATGACCAGGAGATCAGATTAGTGCCAAGATAGGAGCAGAATCCTCCTGTAGATCGGCGTGTAACATGGCAACCAGCCCAGTCACTATCGCTGTAGCAGCTCAAGGTAGAGTCTGTGGAACTTGTGAAATTGATACCCATAGTAGTAGTACCTTTGATGTATCTTAGGATTCGTTTGAGAAGGTTGAAATCAGACAGTGTAGGCTGATGCATTTTCTGGCAGACGAAGTTAACTGCGAACTGAATGTCAGGTCGTGTTAATGTCAGGTATTGAAGTTTGCCTGCCAGGCTTCTGAAGAACGTCGGGTTTGAGAAGAGCTCCTCCTGATGAGGCACTTTGTTGAGTTGCACTGGCAGAGGAGTAGGCATTGGGGAGCAATTTGCCATGGACGCCACAATCAGTAAGTCTTCAGCATATTTTTGTTGAGATAGAAACAAGCCGTCTTCATGATACTGGGCTTGAATTCCTAGGAAGTAGTGTAGTTGTCCTAGATCTTTCATTCTGAATGTCTTGTTTAGCTCTGCGAGAAGTGAGCTTAGGAGTGAGGAACTATTTCCTGTTATTAGCATGTCGTCAACATAGAGTAACAGGATGATTATATCCTTGTTTTTGACACAGACAAACAGAGATGGATCCGATTTGCAGCAGATGAACCCGAAGTTTAGGAGAAAATCACTGAACTTGTCATACCAGGCTCGCGGTGATTGTTTGAGACCGTAAAGGGATTTATGAAGTTTGCAGACATGATTTGGTCTGGCTTTATCCACGAACCCAGCAGGTTGCACCATGTAAACTGTTTCCGTTAATTCTCCATGCAGAAAAGCGTTGCTAACATCCATCTGTTTTGTTTCCCATTTCAGGATTGTGGCAAGATGAAGCACTGATCTGACTGTAGATGTGCGTACCACAGGGCTGTAGGTCTCAAGGTAATCTATTCCTTCTTCTTGATGGAATCCTTTCGCTACTAGTCTTGCTCGCAGCTTATCTAGAGAACCATCTGCATATAGTTTTACTCGAAATACCCATTTGCACCCTATGATTTTCATGTCCGGAGTTGGGGGAACAAGAGACCACGTTTTAGTTTCCTTACAATTTCCAATCTCTTCACCCATAGCGTCTGTCCAACCAGGGTCTTTCAAGGCTTCTGTCACAGTGCTAGGAGTTGGATAGGAGACTTTATGAGCCATTAGCACATACCTTGAGTACTTTGGGTTAGGCTTTGTGATTCCTGAAGTTGACCGTGTCATTATTCTATCCGTGGGTTGACTTGTTGTTCTTGTTGGATTGATCGTCTCTGCATCTTCTGATTGAGTGACCCTTTGTTCTGATCGTGATGTTTCTTCATCCTGACTTTCAGTGATAGAGGGTAGTGGAGCGGCATCAAGTAACAGCGGAATGTTATTATCTGCCTCAGGTTCTGACTCTTGGTCTGAGATACTTTCGGTTTCAGGTGAGTTATCTTGTTGCTCAACGGTTTGTTCGTGTTGCTCCACTGTTGGATTTGGTGCTGTATCAGAAGCTTGCTTCGCGGGTTGTGATGCAGGGACAGTGAAGCTTTGTTGCCAAGCCTCAAGCAGCATGGTCCGAGCTTGTGGCAGAAGGTATGCATACTTCAAAGCAAAAGGGAAAATCTGCTCATCGAAGATGACATGGCGGCAGATGTACACTCTTCCAGTTGGTGGAAAAAGACAGCGGTATCCCTTGTATTTCTCATTGTAGCCAAGGAAAACACATTGTAGTGACTTGGGATCAAACTTGTTCATAGCATAGGATCTAAGGAAAGGATAGCACGCACTTCCGAAGGCACGTAGTGAGGTATACTCTGGTTTTCTCTTGTATAGAGTTTCAAAAGGACTTTTATTTGACTGAAGACTCTTTGTTGGTAGGAGATTTGCTATGAAGTTCGCAGTGTAGAAAGCTTCAACCCAGTATTTTTGGGGTACGTGACTGTCGAACAACATAGACATTCCAAGTTCAGTCAAATGTCTGTGCTTTCTCTCCGCTAAGCCATTTTGTTGTGGCGTATAAGGGCAAGAGATAAGCTGTTGAATGCCTGATTCTTGAAGATGAGAAGTGAACCTTGTGCTCATAAACTCTCCTCCTCCGTCACATTGAAAGGTAACAATCTTTGTTCTCAATTGATTTTCTGCTAGTTTTTGATAAACGCAGAAAATATTGAAGAAATCTGATTTATTCTTGAGAGGAAAGAACCAACAGAATCTTGACCATTCATCAACAAAGACTACATAGTATCTGAAACCTTGGCAAGAATCTATTGGTGCAGGACCCCAGAGATCACAATGGATCCTTTCTAAGGGCTTAGATACAGAAGAAGAGGATGCAGAAAAGGGTAATCTACTGCTTTTCCCAAGTTGACAAGCTTCACACACACTCTTGGTACTCGTGCTTATTGAAATAGATTTATTTGCAGATAGCAGCTGAAGAATTTGGTTATTAGCGTGTCCCAGCCTCCTATGCCAAACATCAGCACTTGTAGACTGCTGCCTAGAGGAGAACAGGGCTTGAAAAACAGGTTCCTCATTCTTCAAACAATACAACCCTTCACTGTTTCTTCCCATTGTAAGTAGCTGCTTTGTTTTCTTGTCCTTAACACGCACACCATCACAGTCAAACTTAAAGGAGCATGGGTAATCTTTTGTAATCTTTGACACTGATAAAAGAGATTTAGCTATTTTTGGACAGACTAAAACATCTTTCAGAGGCAACGTACCTGACGTTGAGGCGATGGTGGTTGAGCCTGTGTGCGTGATGGGCAAGAAGTTGCTATCACCCACCATTACTGCATCGTTTCCATAATATGGCTGAGACTTTTGCAGATGGTGAGGTGAGCTGGTGACATGTGCTGAAGCCCCTGTGTCTGGATACCATTCAAGACCGGATGTCTCAGTAACATCAGTGATTCTTAAGGCTGCTAAGGCTTTAGCTGAAGGTGAGTCCGTGTACTGATAAGCATTGTTGAACCTATGCCAGCACTTTAGAGCCTCATGACCTTTCTTGTTGCAGATTTGACATCTAGGGCGTGCATCTTGCTCTGAGTTATCCAGAGAGCCTTGTGACGAGTCGGTGATTTGCTGTGGGAAACCTCTGCCTCTGGTGGAGTACGAACCTCTTCCACGACCTCTACTGGAACCTCTTCCGCGAGTTGAGTAAGCGTTGTTCCAGTTATAGGAGTTGGCATACTCTCTTTTGTCTGAGTAGAAGGCCATGTGGGGTGTTACTTCAGTGGATTTGTACTTCTCTAACCTTTCTTCATAGCTTTTGAGTCGGGTGACCACATTCTCGTATGCAGGTAGCGCTCCAGTTTCCAGAGACTCCTCAAGCATGAGAATTAGTGGTTCAAAATCTCTTCCCAGTCCATGAAGCATAGAAAGGAGCTTCATTTTTGGAGTAACTGGACTTCCCATAGATTCTAGCTGGTCACATAAAGATTTGATGTCGCTTAGATATACTTCTAAAGTTTTGTCGTTCTTTAAGACGGTTTGGAGCCTCCTCTGAAGATCGAAGATTCTTGTGGCCGAGATGCGGTTGAAATGAGCTCCAAGTGTGAGCCACATGTCTTGAGCAGTAGCACATCCAACAACAAGATTTGAGACATCTTCAGAGAGTGAGCCTTGTATCCAAGATCTTACCACACAGTCAGCTTCGCACCAAGTTGTGAACTCTGGATTTACGGCATGAGTGGCTTCTCCTTCAGGGCTTGGAAACTCAATGGTGGGATGCGGAGCAGGTATGGATCCATTTATGAACCCCAACAGTTTTTGTGAACCCAAGAAAGTTTCTAACTGATTTTTCCAAACAAAGTAGTTTGTGTTTGAGAGCTTAACAGTCACACAATGTGAAATGTTAAGCTTAGGAAGTTTTACAATTTGGAGAGCCATGGCTCTGATACCATGAAAGAAAAGTGAAAAGGAAAAACTAGTATCTGATTTATTGATTCTTCACTCTTACAAGCTTTTGTTACATTAACTTCACTTAAATATATCTAACGTTTCTTAGCTTCTTTCAGGTGGAGACAACACCGTTAAAGCTGCTTCATGGTTCCTTGTTGTGATTGGTTGGAGGCACATTACTTTAGTTCTTTCGGTGCCATCATTTCTGTGGGTACGGATGTTTGTGGGGAAGACCGTTGTGGTGAGTTGTGAGCTGTTTTCAGCTCTATCTCTGTCTCTCTTTTGGGCTTGTATTTCTCTTCTTTGGGCTTCTGTTTCTTGACCCAGATTTTGTTGGGTTTTGGTGTAGATGGATTATTAGATGGAGCCGAGACGCGATGATGACCGTACGAGGCTCGTTGTGAACATCCATCGCCCTATGTACCATGACGCTTCCCATTGGGTCCTTCGTTAGGTAGAGAGCCTTCCATGCGATTTCTTCTTGGATTAGACGATCCACTTCATAATTTCCTCTTTCCTTGAACACGTATATAAGACGATACACGAGGCGATAACCGAATCTCAATTTGATGGTTATAACATCGGTCAGATTTTGCTTGATTGCTTTCAAGAAAAGCCTGTCGACTCTTTCTGATTTTCCTAGGGTTATCTGAACAATGAGCGAGCCTCTTAGGGTTTTGACGAAGTCCATAAAAAGCTTAGAATCTGACGTAAGGCAAGCCTATATATGGAGCTTTTCTATATCGGAATTTGAGAGAACCTCATCAAAGTTAGCCATTACCTTGTGCAAGTGCGTGTGGTTTTGTGTGTAAAGTCATTCATATTCCTAACGAGACATAAAGTGTGACTGATTCCTGGTTAAGCCCAACTTAACCTTATCATAAGCCCAAAAAGCCTTCGTACCTTTTCTTCTAAAGTTTTGTTAAGCCAAAATCAAGCTAAATTATAATTTAGGATTTATGTCTCTAATGGTTTTATATTTTATTAAAATCGATAACATCAAAAATTGACCCCAAAAAAAAATAATAATCAATTTTTTACTTGGATCAATTAATTAAAATTTTAACATTTGACCAATGTGGAAATTACTTTCTCAATATTTTCCGAAAAATACCTTAATTTTAGTCAAATTAAGAGTTTCTCAAATTTGAAATGGACTAGGACGTCTTGTCGGGATTAAACCAAGTCAATTCTAGTTTGTAGAAAGATTAGACGTCGACATGGGTTCCTTTCCTCTGTTTATAGCCAGATTTTCATAATCCTTTTTATCTGGCAAAAACAATAGTCCCATAATCTACTATAAGTTTCAAAAAGTAGGCTTGTGTCCAATACGAAAAACAAAATGACGTCCCAATTCACATAAACCAAAACGAAATTACAACAGAAAGAAATCAAATATCGGTTTATGGGTTTTGTTTTGTTTATTGGACAATACATAAAAAGGGTATTTATTCGAGAAAAAAGCACATAAAAGGGTAACAAGATAGATAGATTCTAAAAGTTTTCACTAAAAAGAAAACTTATCTTGACTTGCCAAGTAGATAGATAGCTCATAGAGATATATATATATATAGAGAGAGAGAGAAACTTATAAAACTTATTTTCACCCGCCAAGTAGTTGATTATGCAGAGACTGCTGCTGATGATGCTGTAGGACTTTGGAGATTGAAGTTGACGCACAGTTCTTCTTCCAGATCTTCACCATACACAGTTACAGTAGCCTTATCGAAACTCTTCAAAGATAAGAAAAAAAAAAAAAAGAGTTGATTTCAGTTTTTAATTTCATAAAATTTTCTATGCAAAAAAAAAAAAAAAGTGCACGAGTGTACGAAGACTTACCTCGTCAGCGTAGTTTTTCAACGGAACTTCAGTAAGATGTAAAACAACGTGTGTGTTAGCTCTAATAGGCCAATCCTTCACCACCTCACTAAGGTGAAACATGCGTCCATCCGTGGCTTTATCTTCGCCAATTGCAACGTGCACGGTTACAGTTCCTCCGTGGAGGGTTTTCTCTGTCCGCACGAAAGATTATATCCAAACAAAAATACATATAATTGAGAGTTTAAACTTTTTCATTTTTCGTTAAACAGAGTTGAAACTTGGGAAGAAAATTATGATAAAAAATAAAATTACGTACTTGCGCCAACGGATACGGATACGTATACCGTCGCAGTTGTGTCATCATCGTTATAGTTGACCGCCACATCAGTTACGTTACCGAAACCATATCCGGTATTGTCTACAACATTAACAGAGATAACTCATGTAAATATGATCTCTCTTTATACAGAAACGAATCGAAATATATATATATATATGTTGTAACTCGTTTTTGACGAAATGATTTTAGATCATTTGCCGGTAGGTTTCCGAGCGAAGACGTTCGTCGGAATGACCGGATACTCGTAAGCACTATGAAGTAGTGTAATTACATGTCAAAATCGAAATGGTGTGAATGCGAAATGGAGGTCCAAAGTTGATAGCTTATAAAGCTTTAATATTTGGCTAAATATAAATTTAGCAAATACTATTTGGATAAATGGATTTGTATTTGGTTTAGATTTGTTAATTGGATTTTGTGTCCAGTTAACTAATTTATATAATAAACCTTATTGTTGTTTATCTTTTATGTTTTCATAAACATAAAAATGAAAAGAAAAAAAAAAAAACAAATTCATAAAGTGATATTATTGTTTGATTTGGTCAAACTTAATAATATACAATTGATGACATTATGGTCAAGGAGAGAATATCTCCATTATGGCACTTGATACGTGCTTTTATTCTCCATAACACCACTTATACGTTACGTATTTTTTGAATACAAGTACGTGACTTGTGTTTGTTGACACACGGAGAACACACAAAAAAAGCAAAAACAACAATCTCCTTCATCATTAGTTTATTATTTTTAGTTTTGTGTCTGAGAGTATAACATATTGCTAGGTTCGTTAGCTTCTATTCTGAGTGCTGCGGAATAGTCGGAAGTGTGGTTTTATCCTGGGATTCTGATTGCGTAAACACCGTCACACTACGGGCAATTTAAGAATTAAGGAAAGAGTGTCTCGACTCCACACAAACCGTTTGTGTTATTGGTAACAAGTATTGGAATTTTAATTCTGTCTTTTATCATCATATCAATAAAATATTCAGTTTTGCCATATCGTAGAAATCATGTTCTTACAGTCTTAATTCTTAAATTTTCGTTATTACACTAACGAAAAACTGATATTTTATTGAGTGTTTTAATAAGAACAGGTTTTCTCAGAGGATTCTTTGTTCTGATGCTGTTACAGATTCTCCGGACTCGTATCTGCGTTTACGATCTGATTTTCTGTCTTTAATTTTATTGCTAATCGGCTCTGTCTCTGCATGTTTAGTGCTGTTTTTTTTTTTTTTTCGATTATGGATTTCAGTTTTCATATTCTGTTCTTGCGCTAACGTGTTTGCAGGGAAGTCTGTGAACTTGGTTCATATTTTTTTTGGTTTGGTTTTGATTTCTAAGTCAAGTCAAACGGGAAAAAAAAAAAGATATTCCATTTTAGTTATTGTTGATTAGTTTTGATTCGCTTTGTTTGGTTGTGGCGTTATCAATCTGTTGTCTTTAACTTGCAATAGTTTTGGAAAACGTTGATTAATATTTTTCTCTGCCATCTTTAAATCATTCGCGTTTCATTGTTGTTCAAGTGTTGTGTGGTGGCAGATGTTAAGTTGCAGATTGGTTCAGTTGTGTAAACCGGTTAATCGTTCTGGTTTTTGCTTGTATTCTTAAGCAGATTATTGGCATTGAGTGTCGCATAGGTTGTGGAATACTATATTCTTTCTTAATCATTTAAGAAATTCATTTTGTTAGATCACAATTGTTTAATCCACTTGGTCAAACGTGACTTGTTTGCTTCGTATTCAATTTGCTTTAATTATTTAGCAATTGTGTTGACGAGAATCTATTGCTGAATTGGTGGAATATTTTATTTTTTGATAAAGCGTTGAGTTAATCTTTTGCATTGATCGTGCGCTAATTGATTCAAATATTTACCTTTGTGTTTAATTAAATAATTGATTTTCGAATTTGTTTAAATTCTGCAAATAATTATTTAATCAATTTTTTTTTCATATTTGTTTAATTTTGTTGATTTGGTGGGTTTGGTATTAAATAACATATTAATTTGTTTATTGTTTATTTGTGAACAGATCCAGATTAAGAATATGATTAACAATACCAACCTGATCAACAATAACCTGATCTTTAATGGATCTAGTGGTATGATGGACAATGAAATTGGTGAGTTGACGCCCCAAATTCAGTTTGGGAGTGGTCTGCCATCAATAATTCCATCTGCCATAGGAACTGGAATGGCTGCTGATATTAGTCAGAGTATTCAGATTCCGTCAATGCTTAATGCAAATTTTAGAAAGATTGACCATGCAAAAGCAATGGGATGTCCCAAACCAATATGATTGAAATTGACACATGAAGTGTAGTTACTCAAGTCAATATGGTTGGGAGATAACCAAATTCACTAGTGGCATTAAGCTGGTATACAATGAAATCTATTGTGAAAGATGTGTATACATGCTGAAATGCAAGAATGTGGCTTTGGAAAAGTCCTAAAAGATGGAACTTAAAAACCAACTTTGAGAAAACTATGAAAATAGTTATACATAATAAATGAGGTAAGTTTGATGACAATAAATGCATTCTTGAGAGAAATTGGCATTATGCATAAAAAAAAAAAAGATTTATGAACTCTTAGCGAATTGTTGAATGCAAACATGCATGATTCTGAATTACCTCAGAAAATGTGGGGGGAAGCGTTGCTTACCACATAAAGTCATTGGCAAGAGGCCACATGGACTTTGAGGAGGTAAAGTACATTTGTAAATACTAGAAAGCTATAACTCGAGTATTGAGCCACAAGGAATATACTTCAAGGTTATGGGCTGTGTTAAACAATTGATCTCAAATGGAGTAATCTTAATAGATTATATCCAATCAGAAGACAACCTAGGATCCATTTTTAAAGGTGTGTCATGAAATCAAATTGTAAAATCATCGTGAGGAATGGGTATAAAGCCTATGATTTAAGAGGATGTTTGGCGGTAACCCTACCTAATTAATTTACTTAGGTTCAAAGGGAAAACTAAGTTAAACTGAATCTACCCAAAGCACTGTGAGACTTTATGTCTCTACCCAGTTCCTAGGATGATAAACAGTGCTACCTGTAAGGTCTAGAGGATAAGCATTTGCTTTTAATGATTTGTGTCCATTGTTTTGAGATATAAGTGGATTAGTACAGGATACTCCTTTAAACAAAGCTAATGGAAAATCACCTTGTGAGTGTGAAATGGGGCCGTTTCTAGGAGAATGAAGGAAAGGCTATATTCTCTAACTTCACTCATGATTAACCAGGCATGTTCACGGCCAAAATGAACACAATAGAGAACCTAGTTCTATGAGAGATTGAAGCTGTGTTTTATCTTTTGTCTCGGTTTACATCAAAGCCCGGGTGGTTCAAGACATCATGTTCACCTCCTGGTTGAGTAAACCCGAAAGATATTAACAATGACTGGTTCAAGGCTGAAAAATGCTACCAACTCATCTTGCAGTGGATTTCTCGTTTATACTCTCAAAAGTCCTAGTGTCAGGTCTTGTTGAGTCTTGTCTAGGAAGTTAAGTTTATCGAGTCATCATGTGTCTAGAGTCAGTTCTATTCATGTGGGGGATTGTTGGAACTCGTTTTTGACGAAATGATTTTAGATCATTTGCCGGTAGGTTTCCGAGCGAAGACGTTCGTCGGAATGACCGGATACTCGTAAGCACTATGAAGTAGTGTAATTACATGTCAAAATCGAAATGGTGTGAATGCGAAATGGAGGTCCAAAGTTGATAGCTTATAAAGCTTTAATATTTGGCTAAATATAAATTTAGCAAATACTATACATTGGATAAATGGATTTGTATTTGGGTTTAGATTTGTTAATTGGATTTTGTGTCCAGTTAACTAATTTATATAATAAACCTTATTGTTGTTTATCTTTTATGTTTTCATAAACATAAAAATGAAAAGAAAAAAAAAAAACAAATTCATAAAGTGATATTATTGTTTGATTTGGTCAAACTAATAATATACAATGATGACATTATGGTCAAGGAGAGAATATCTCCATTATGGCACTTGATACGTGCTTTTATTCTCCATAACACCACTTATACGTTACGTATTTTTTGAATACAAGTACGTGACTTGTGTTTGTTGACACACGGAGAACACACAAAAAAAGCAAAAACAACAATCTCCTTCATCATTAGTTTATTATTTTTAGTTTTGTGTGTGAGAGTATAACATATTGCTAGGTTCGTTAGCTTCTATTCTGAGTGCTGCGGAATAGTCGGAAGTGTGGTTTTATCCTGGGATTCTGATTGCGTAAACACCGTCACACTACGGGCAATTTAAGAATTAAGGAAAGAGTGTCTCGACTCCACACAAACCGTTTGTGTTATTGGTAACAAGTATTGGAATTTTAATTCTGTCTTTTATCATCATATCAATAAAATATTCAGTTTTGCCATATCGTAGAAATGATGTTCTTACAATATATATATATATATTTAATATTATGGTAATGGGGTGTACAGTCTTCTACTTCAAAGGCGTTGACTTTCACTTAAGTAAAACACAGCAGCAAAACAGAGTTTTGAGAAGAGAAAGATGAACTGGGCTGGGTGTTAATTTGTTTGTTTGCGAAACAGAATAAAACAGAAGAAGCGATAAGAACAAGATTCAAGAGAAGAAGAGACGAGACTGTAAAGAGGAGCACAAACACAAACTTAGTTCACCTCCGTTAACGAAGATGTTACCTCTGACTAAATCGCTAACTCGGAATTCACCATCTTCAATAGTGTTTACAAAGACGAGACTACAAGTATCCCACACCAATGCCCTTCACTAGTATTTAATGTATACTCTATCAATCTCGCCTAGAGAAGAACCTATGTTATGCAATAAGCTATACTCTCTTAACACAGTCAATAACAAGATGAGTGCCTTAACACTCTCTAGACCTATAAACGTCTATTTATAAAGACTCTTGTTTAGGATTTCCTCGTGCAAGCTTTTCCTTAAACGTTTGGATTTGAACACACGTCTGAATCTTGTCAATGTTATACTAGACTAGAACCATTGAGACTAGCCGCCAAATCTTCATTTTGATTGTGGTAGAGCAAAACCAGCTCATCCGTCGTTTATGCAGTCAACCGTTTTTATTGGTAGAGAAATTTAGAAAAAGAATTATATAGCTTTTACTCAACCTTGGTTCGATTTACTTCAACCATGGTCAAACTAGAGTAAGCTTTGCTGGCGAATTTAAAACCATGTTTGCTCATCACTCATGATGTTAATATCTTCAGTGAAGATTCTTCACATCTGGTATGTCAAATAATTAGCAGAAGGTGTTTCGTTTATAGAGATAGGAGCAAACCATAATCAACTGATTGATCAGATAATAAGAAAAGCTGTTTTATGTTGATTATGTTATCATATTAACACACCGACTGTGGTGTGTGAAGACATAATTTTACAATAAAAGAAAATTAAGATTAACAAGTCCATACTTACCGTTGCAGTATTCGAACTTGAGGGCGTACAAAGCAGGTAAGAAGAAGAGTGATGCGAGGAGAAGAAGGAGAGGCTGAACATGAGATATCGCCATGGATCTACCAAGCTCGTTGATCTCCAAAGAGGAAAATTCTTCTTCTCTTTTTATTTTGTTCTGTCTGGCAAACAAATCATGCGATGCATGTTAAGCTTACATAAAGCCTGTCAGAAAAAGAAAAAACAAAATAATAATAACTCCCTAAATTAGTGGATCAGGTCACAATTGATCTTTATATATTAATTTTCCAACGTTATAAGCGAGAATCTTAAAATATTAGACTCTAGCTCTGATCAAATCAGACTCGGAATTAGTCTTTGTGAGTTTTTTTGAAGAAATTGAAAAATCTCAAAAGTCCTTGTCGCCTTTTTTGTTTCCTTAAATTGGATGTGTAGTAACATTTTAGCACAAAAAAAAACTTCACTTTTGGTAATTGGATTAAAGTCTTTTTATTCTCAAATTAATAGTGTGAAGTAAAATTGATAAGGAAGTTATCCCTACAAAAAAAAAAGAAAAAAAAAATCTAGCGGGAAAAAAGATTGTGTACTGTAAATGAAAATTTACTGGTTAAAAGATCTTGTAAAATACTCTCCGTTACAACAACAAAATGTTCATGAACCAAGTGATAATAGTGGTTTTGTGCTAAAAGATCTCTGGGGGACAACTCGTTCTATGGTTAATTCGATTTTCATCAGAAACTTTTAGTAAACGAGAAAACAAAACAAAATGGTCATTATATGGACGTCAAATTGTTAAATTTTCAAATAACGAACTTGGTGTGTTGCAACTTTGTTGAAAACCTTTTATGTATATTGTAGATGGTGATCGCTAGAACTCACAACTTTTAATGTATGTTAATCACTCACACAAAGACACCAACATGAAACTATTAGAATTGTGCATGTCCTAATAGAAACTAAGGAATCAAACTCTTGAAATCAGATCATGATCAAATTTTGACGAAATGGGGGATTTTCTTTCCGCTATATGCTTTTCCTTTATAAAGTGGTTCCTCATAAATAGGCCCAGTAACAGACTATGGTTGAAGGTTCACAAGATAGGAGTATCCTATTATGTTATTATTACTGTTGCCTAAGATACGATGCTTCACACTCTTGTACCAACCATTGCTCATGATCTGTAACGCGTCTCCAATGCGACCATTGGTCACGATATGGTCTTCTAAGAGAATGGTGAAGGAAGAGACATCTGAGTGGTCACCAGCACAAACGGTTATATCTGGATTTGGGCAGATCGGATAGTAGTTAACGTTGACTTGAATCGAATCAAGGAAGAGGATATATGCATGAGGCGGAGAACGAATCAAATCAATCAATTCGTTTATGACGAGACCAAGCTCACTCTAGTAAAACAGTCGTCGGAAGTAACAATCATGAGCCAAGCAACATTCAGGTTGAGCTAGATTCGTTTCAAAGACAAGCCGTTGAGAAATTCTTTGATCGAAAACCTCCCCGCTTCATGTACGATCTGGAGCTCAGATCCTTTGATTCGAGCAAGAACAACTCCGAGACTTGAACGAGAAAAAAAAACGACACGAGGAAGTGTTCACCCGGTGTTCACCACCTCTTCCACAACCGCGGGAAGAGTGCTATACTCACCGGGGCCGGATGTATTCTTCCGGCGTTATACTATCACGGCTGAAACCACCGATTGATTACAAACTCTCCGATCTCTCTCGAACATTCTCTGTCGCTGTTACAACTGAATCTCCAGCTCAAGAACTAATCACTCTAACAACCTATAGTGACTCGAGAGAGATCGTAACAACATAACCGAATCTAACCGGGTATTAACCAACCCTCAATTCTAAACAAGCCACAAACCGGCTCAACACTTATTAACCTAAGCTAAGAATAAACCAACATCAAACCGAGTTGTAGAGCATGACTATACGAACCTTCAAATCTCCACCTTAGGCATGCTCAAAACTTATCCCGAAGAAACTCCACCTCGGACCTGCATCCTAGACACCGGATACCGCACCATCCAACAAGGATGGCTCGATCAGTTCTTTGAAACACGAAGCATCTGCAACGCTTCCCTTAACTTGTAGACTGGAAGAACCTTAGTGAAGATATCAGCTGGATTGTAGGCGGTAGGAATCTTTAGAACACTAACTTCCCCACTGCTAATCAAATCTCTGATGAAGTGGTACTTAGTCGTAACATGTTTTGTTCTTTCATGGAATACTGCATTCTTTGAGAGAGCAATGGCACTCTGAGAATCGCAGTAAACCTCCACCGTATCCTGAGGAAAGCCAAGCTCTTCAGCAAACCTCTTTAACCACACAGCCTCACGAACTGCACTCGACAAAGCAATGTATTCCGCCTCTGTTGTTGACAGAGCAACCCCTTTCTGAAGAGACGATCTCCAGCTGACTGCATTTCCACCTGCACAAAACACCATACCTGAAGTAGAACGCCTGTTGTCGAGATCACCACCATAGTCTGAATCACAGTAGCCTTTCACCACAAATTCTCCCTTATCACTGTAGCAAAGCTTTGTGTCAACCGTTCCTTTAATATATCTCAGAACCCACTTTACAGCTCTCCAGTGTTCCCTTAACGGCTTACTCATGAATCTGCTGATTAACCCCACCGGAAAAGCTAAGTCTGGTCTAGTACTCACCATCGAGTACATTATACTACCCACTGCGCTCTGATAAGGAACATCTGCCATTTCTTGAACTTCCTCGGCATCTTTATCAGTAGCAGACTTGAGCTTGAAGTGAATTCCCATAGGCGTAGTAACAGAATTTGCTTGATCCATATTGAAGTTTGACAAAACCTTCATCAAATACCCTTCTTGTGATATGGTCAAACTCTTCTTAACTCTATCTCGAACAATCTCCATGCCTAGAATCTTCTTAGCATCGCCTAAATCCTTCATCTCAAACTCAGTTCCTAGAAGCAATTTCAACTTATGAACTTCATCTTTGGCGACAGACGCAATGAGAATGTCGTCTACGTACAGAAGTAGATAGATGTAGGGACCATTCTTCAAACGCTTCATATACACACACTGATCATACTCACTCCGAGTGAAACTGATAGTCTTCATGAAGTCATCGAACCTCTTGTTCCATTGTCGTGGAGATTGCTTCAAACCGTACAAGGACCTTTTTAGGAGACAAACTTTCTCCGGATGTTTCTTGTCAACGTATCCCTCTGGTTGCTCCATGACAATGTATTCATCCAACTTCCCATGTAAAAAGGCTGTTTTTACATCCATCTGTTGAAGCTCCATGTCTTTGTGAGCGACAACAGATAGAATGTATCTTATGGATACATGTTTCACCACAGGAGCAAAAATCTCTTTATAGTCTATCCCCTCCTTCTGAGAGAAACCCTTTGCGACCAATCTAGCCTTAAACCTGGGAGCCTCAACACCTGCTATACCTGGTTTTCTCTTGAAAATCCATTTGCAACCTATAGCTCTTTGATCTTTTGGTCTATCAACTAGAACCCAGGTACAATTCTTCTTCAGAGAATTCATCTCTTCATCAGACGCTTCTGTCCACTTGTCACTGTCATCATCATTCATAGCCTCTTGGAATGTAGAGGGTTCAGAGCTTCCATCCTCAGACATTGCGCAGACAAGAGCCGCAAAGTCACTCTCATCATCACTGTCTTCGCAAACATAATCATCAAGTCTGGCAGGAGCTCTTGTTTGACGTCTGGTTCTGTCTCTTGCAAGCTGATAGTCACTGAGATCCTGATCTGATTCTTCTGTACCAACCGTGTCAGTTGTTTCCTGAGTAGTGGTCGTAGAAGCTCCACCTTGGGCTTCGCTCCCTTTGTCACTTTCTTCTTCAAGAAGTTCAAGACTTACTGTACTTTCCTTAGTACCTTCCTTGTGACATTTTTCATCCTTTAAGTCTTTGAACATCTTTTCTTCCCTGAAAACGACATTTCTACTTATCACACACTTTTCTTCATCAATTAACCACACCTTGTAACCTTTCACACCTTCAGGGTAACCTGTGAATACCCCTTGTTTAGCTCTCGGATTCAGTTTGCCACTGTCCGAGTGTATGTAGGCTACACAACCAAATCTTCTTAGGTTGCTTAGGTCCGGCATGCTAGAGGTCCATAGCTCCTCAGGTACGCGGAAGTCAAGAACTGAGGATGGTGATCTATTTATCAAGAAAACAGTTGTTGCTGCTGCTTCTGCCCAGAAATTAGTACCTAGACCACTTTCAGACAACATACTACGGACCTTGTTCATGATTGTCCTATTCAGTCGCTCAGCTACGCCGTTTTGCTGAGGAGTATACGTACAAGTCCTGTGACGTACTATCCCTTCGTCGTTACAATACTGGTCGAATTGTTTGTTGCAGAATTCAAGGCCATTGTCAGTACGAAGCTTCTTAACTTTCCTTTCAGTTTGGTTCTCCACCATTCGTTTCCACTCAACAAATCTCTTGAATGCCTCATCCTTAAACCGCATGAAGTAGATCCAGACTTTCCTACTGAAATCATCTGTAAACGATATGAAGTACTGACTTTGACTGAGACTAGGAGGGACATTTGGCGAGCCCCACAAATCTGAGTGTATGTAATCTAGTTTGTCCTTGGTCAAATGTTGAGCTGGTCCAAAGCTTACCTTGTGTGTTTTTCCGATCACACAATCATGACAGAAATCCATATCAGTCACTTTATGCTCCTCGAAACAGCCCTTCTTTGTTAAGACTTGAAGACCTTTCTTTCCAATGTGACCAAGCCGGCTGTGCCATAGCTGAGTCTGATCCTGTCCCTTACTGTCTTGCTCAGTCGTGGCTGACTCTCCAGCCGTTTGGTTAGGGACCTTTGCACGACCTTGATACACATATAACGCACGCCTCCTTAGACCTTTCATGATTACCATGGAACCTTTTACCACCTTTAATATCCCATTTCCTCCTTTGAATTCGCACCCTTTCTCCTCAAGAGTACCTAAGGATATCAGATTCCTTGAGATAGCTGGCATGTACCGGACATCATGAAGCACAATTGTGGTACCATCCGTATTCTCAAATCTGATTGAACCTATTCCTTTAACCTCTGTCTGCGAGCTGTTTGCCATTCTGACACTGCCTCCTAACTGCTCTTTGAAGTTCATGAACTGCTCCTTCCTTGAAGTCATGTGGAATGAGCATGCGGAATCCATTATCCATTCGTTGTGGCAAGCTTCTTGAGACAAATTAACCTCATCCACCAAGAGACCGACCAGATCCTTTGCATCATCTTTCGCTGATGAAGACTCTCCATGATCTTGAGATGAACCTTTGCCTTTGTTCCTCTCAAGCCATTTGTAGCACTGCTTTTTGTAGTGACCTTCTTTCCCGCAGATCCAGCATGCTCTCTTTCCATCTTTGGATAGATCTTGATCTTGATCTATCATTCTTCCCTTTACCTGAAACGTTAGTCCTAGATTCTGTTCTTCCCCTAACATAGTTTCCTTCTCCTATACTCTTAGTACTAGATTCATCCTTATATTCCGTTTCCTTAGACTTAGCAGCACTAACAACCTCATCAAAGCTAATGGCGGTTCTACTGTACTTAAGAGTTTCTTTGAGAGAATTGTACCTGATCGGGAGTGAGTTCAGAAGGAGGACTGCTTGAACTTCGTCGGAATCTCGATGCTGAGATTGCTCAAGTCCGTGATGAGTTTAGGAACTCATCAACATTGTCGTCGATTGTCTTCGAATCTTGCATCCGGAATGAGTACACCTTGAGCTGCGCATGAACTCTGTTGGGAAGCGTCTTGGACATGTACAGTTTATCAGAAGCTCCCATGCTTGCGCCGCCGTCTTGCACTTATCCAGCTTCCGAAGAACGAGATCACCTACACACATGAAAATCAAGTTCATTGCCTTTTCATCTCTTTCTAATCGAGATACCTCATCCTCTTCTTTTGCTTTCTTCTGGTCAGGATCTTTCTCGTCATCGTCGGATGTCGCCTCCTTCGTCTTCAATGGCTCTTGAAGAACATCCTTGAGACCTTGCACCGTCAGATTCGCCAGCATCCTCTTCTTCCAGAGACTGAAGTCTCCGGTACCATCGAACAACGAGATCTTCGCCTTCACCTTCGGAATCGACATCTGGACTCCGATTGAGTTCGCCTTCGTCTTGATCGAATCGATTAGCCGCCGTGGAACCTGGCTCTGATACCACTTTGTACGATCTGGAGCTCAGATCCTTTGATTCGAGCAAGAACAACTCCGAGACTTGAACGAGAAAAAAAAACGACACGAGGAAGTGTTCACCCGGTGTTCACCACCTCTTCCACAACCGCGGGAAGAGTGCTATACTCACCAGGGCCGGATGTATTCTTCCGGCGTTATACTATCACGGCAGAAACCACCGATTGATTACAAACTCTCCGATCTCTCTCGAACGTTCTCTGTCGCTGTTACAACTGAATCTCCAGCTCAAGAACTAATCACTCTAACAACCTATAGTGACTCGAGAGAGATCGTAACAACATAACCGAATCTAACCGGGTATTAACCAACCCTCAATTCTAGACAAGCCACAAACCGGCTCAACACTTATTAACCTAAGCTAAGAATAAACCAACATCAAACCGAGTTGTAGAGCATGACTATACGAACCTTCACTTCATTTATTTATTTGATATGATGGATCAGTTTGACTTTGAACGGATTGTAAAAATCATGCATGCGATTTTTCCGTCAAATCTTTGAGTCGTTCTCGAAAAGTTTAAAAATGAATTTTTGAGAAAAAAAAATTTTGTTTTCTAACTAAACTTTTATTATCAATTGAAAAAAACAAAGTCATTATAGAATTAGATAAATATATTAAACAATTTTTTTTTCAAATAATCGGAATTCAACTCCATAAATTTTGTAGAATTCTTTTTTCTTCTAAATTTTGAAATTTTTAGTATTTTAATAACGAATTATATAAAATGAAAACTTTTAAACTAAGAACTTTAAATTAAATTTAAATTAGTAAAAAAATCATCAAATTTTATATATAGATATCGATAATTAGTCTTCCACACTAAAACAAAAACCAACTAATTAATTATAAAATCAAAGGAAACTCTAAACATCCAAACTTTGATATATATCGAATAATAATAAAAAAAACAAAAGCCACTAATTAACCTCAAGATCTAAAATGAAAACTTAATTAAGCATCTAAAGCTTATTAGTCTATGACAAATTGCTAAAGAAAAAATTCCTCCCGAAACAAACCGACCCACGCAACAGACGAAGACAAGGGCTTCAACTTCTCAACAAGATCACCAAACAAATCAGCCCTATGTTTTTTCTTCGCAAATTCCAAAATTTCCTTCAAAACTTGGTTCCCGTATTCATCCATAGCCATTCTCACCAACGTATCTTCATCACACTTGACAATCTCCATCACGATTGAAGATAAAGCCACCAACGACTCACCTTCAACCACAAGCGTCTTCACAACGTTGCTTCCATATTGAAGAAAGGAAAGCTCAACGTAGTGACCATGAAGCTGAGACTCGATGATGCCTATATGATGCTCGTTGCGGGTTCTAATAGCGCTTTCTACCATGGTGCTACTCGGGTAGTTGTTCTTCGTTAGATAGAGAGCCTTCCATGCAACTTCGTTTAGGATTTGACGGTCCACTTCAAAATTTCCTCTATCCATGAAAACGTGCCTGAGACGTGTTACGATGCTATAACCGAATGTGAATTTAATGGTTATAACATCCATCAACCTGTGCCTGGTTGCTTCCAAGAAAACCGTGTCAGTTTCTTCTGATTTTCCTAGGATTAGCTGAACCAGGAGCGAGCCCCGAGCCTCTCCTTGTTCTAACAAAGTCGATAAAAAGATTCGAATCTGACGTCAGCTTCAAGACAAGCTTATGGAGCTCTGCTTTGTCGGAAGCTTTTAGAATATCATCAAACTCAGCCATTAGCTCGTGCAAACGCGTCTTGTCTTGCGTGGTTTTGTGTGTAAAGTTGAGCTCAACCACATGTTTTATTAACGACTTTCCTAAATCGTCCCTGGCAAGCCAGAAAGCGTGTCTTGCGATTTGGTTAAGGAATCTTTGAAGCGATCATCAGCAGTAGTCATGGCTAGTTTGAGTACGATGCAACCGTATTCACTACGCGACAAGACAAGCGCGTTAGCGTCACGGAGCATGACAGAACAGAATAAGTTTAGAGATGTTAGTCAATTAAGTGACTTTTGAGTTTTGGTTTGCAAAAAAAGGCACTTCTTGTGCGTGGTTGACTTTTGTTGATGGAGATCACGAAAAAGACCCCGCCTCTTCCATTAACGAGAGTCTCTTTCTCTTTTTCTTTCTTGATCTCTCTTTCTCTTTTTTTTTCCTCTCTCTCTCTTTTCTCTCAGGCTCTCTCTCTTTCTGTTCTTTATCTCTCTCTCTTTCTCTCTCCATCTCGCTCTCTCTCTCCCTCTCTCTCTCTCTCTCTGTCTGACGGTTTCTCTCTCTGGCAAGCAAATAGACGATAGCTGTGTTGTTTTACAGATAGAGATCTGTATTTCAGATCTGGGCAACAGATTGAAACGAAGAAGATGATTTAATGGTGGGCGGACATGAATCTGAACGCAGATTGTATGTACGAACACAGACATGATTGATATTAGTTTCGATTTTGAAATTTGATAGAGTAAACGAATTGCAGGTTCGTGGACGTACAGGACCGGAGAAGTGGGTATGTAACATGGACGAAGTGAGCGTGTCGAAACAGTAATGGATGAACATTGTCTTTTGATACGTATACACCCAAATACCCGTAAGTATGGACGTGATTTGATGTATGGTTTCACTGTAGAAGGATATTGTTTGAAATGTGTGTGGTCGAACACTCGAACATCTGAAGTTGAAGTGTAGATGTACATTGTAAGATATGTGTGTGGTTGTAACGTTAAATATAATATGTTATTGTGGACGAACATGTGATGCCCCTCTCAGTTAGCTTTGATGTATTTATAACTTTACGTGTTCGAACATGTATGTCAGCTGAAAGACTTATAGGTAAAGAATTGAACATACATTGTTAGTCTGTATAATTAATTGTGTTTTGTTGTATTCTTCGTGTTCGAACAGGATAAGTTTGATTGATTCGTGGATGTACGTAGTTGATTCGTGGATGTACGTAGTAGGACCTGGTTGATGCGTGGATGGAGAATGTGAACATGGAAGTGAGAAAGATAAAGCTTTTCAGTTAATAGACATTGTTCAACCATGACTCTCTTCTCCATCCCCGACTTCATACACCACAACCTGGTTGTGAAGCAAGTTCGACGTGCATCAAGTACGATGTGGTTGTTCATCGAGTTCATTAGTGTTGTACGGATCTGACAACCCTTGAAAGGTTCTTCTTCTTCTTCTTCGTCTTCCTTGAGCAGCCTTGAAAGCTTCTTCTTCTCTCTCTCTCTCTGTCCGATCTATCTCTCTCTCTCTCTCTCACTCTCTCTCTCTTTCTCTCTCCCCGATCTCTCTCTCTCAAATCTCTCTCTACCTCTCTCTCTCTCTCTCTCCTCTCTCTCTCTCTCTCTCTCTCTCTCTCTCTCTCTCGTTAGTAAAGTTCGAGTAAGGGTAAAAAGGGAAGGAAAAACTGGATTGTGTATAAAAAGTCACCTTATACACTGAGGTCATTTTTCTTGAAACAAAGAGTTTAAAAAGTATGCTAGAGGGCAATTATCTAATAAGTTTATTTGGTGCACGTCACAAACGCACATAATTTTTAACCCCAAGATATAGCAGTTCTTGTGAGTCATAATTGAAAATGCAAGAACTATCTGACTTGTGTAGAAATACTCAACAAAACTTTCCGTACAAGAAACTTTTATTGAATCACTCTTTGAAACTCTTACAAGACCTTTCAAATTGATTCATACACTTAGCAACGTTGAAAACACACTTCAACTTGCTTTCCCTAAACTAAGTGTTCCGAGATCTCCGATCCAAGAACCCCAATTCCTAAAAACTAACCCCAAGGTGTTTTCTCTCTTTTTCGGATACCTATACATGGCATCGGCTCAACCTATTTATACACATAGGTCTGAACTAACTCCTAACTGAAAGATTCTCCAAATCTAATCCTACTTGATAATATACTCATCCTAAAATATAGGACTCGCATATACTCTTCTTTGTCTTCTCGATTTTCTGTTAGCATATTCCTTTGATGCCTGCTCTTCGAGATCTTCAGGACATATTCTTCTAGAAGTATTCCGGCGCAGATCTTCCTCTGGGCTTGCAGTCCCTGATTTTTTGTTTTTTCTTCCTGAAGCATCTTTTGGACCTCGTCTGATTTCTTGGAAAGTTCCAACTTCTCTTTGATCAACGTGACAGACTGTCCACTTAACATTTTCTCAGCTTGAAGTTCTTTTTGAAGTAATTCAATAACAGATTCAAGTCGCTGTTTTTCAGAGATGAGAAGAACGTTTTCTTTACCAACCTTAACAAGAGTGTCACAGATCTTCTTGTAGCTCTGTTTGAACTCCTCTTCATCCTCTGTGTCAGTAAGTACACCTTCTTCTCCAAATTCAGCGATTCCAACAAAAGCAACAAAGTTGTTGATTTCTCCCTCGTCAGAGTCTTCATCAGATGTTTCTTCTTCAATTCCAAGAATGGACTTCTCGCCTTTCTTCCTCTGATCATTGACACATTCAAGTTGAGTGTGACCAAACCCCTTACAGCCGAAGCATTTGATCTCTCTTCTCTTCAGAGTAGGACATTCTGATTTGAAATGACCATATCCTTTGCACTCATGACACTGCATCTCAGCTTTCTTGTCATTCTTACTTCCTTCTCCTGATTGATACTCTTGTTTATCACCAAGGTTTTTCTTAGGAAACCTTCCTTGTCCTGCTTTTCTTACTAGGCGATCAAAACGCCGTACCAGTAAGCTTATTGGATCATCGTCTGGAAGTTGTTTCTCTTCGTGAGACTGAGACATCAGTGCTATACCTTTATCCTTCTTTGGACCTTCTAGTTCCAATTCATGAGCCTGAAGCATCCCTACCACTTCATCATAACTGATTGTATCAGTGTTGAGCGATACATGCATAGCTGCCTTGTATGCCATGAATTTCAAAGGTAAACACCTGAGAAACTTCTTTACAAGTTTCTTATCCTTGTATCGTTTGCCCAGTGTGAGTGCTTCTTGAGCGAGAGAACTGATCTTTGAACTGAAATCAGAGATTGCATGTTCCTCCATTTTTAGGTTTTCAAACCTTGTGGCTAGCAGATCCTTTCTTGAATTCTGCACTTTGACTGTTCCTTCAAAGTGAACTTGAAGGATTTCCCATGCTTCCTTTGCTGAATCACACCCTTGGATTAGCTCAAATTGTTTGCGAGCTACAGTACCATGAATGGTAGTAACTGCGCGTGAATTGAACTTTGAAGCCTTCTGTTCATCTTCTGTCCAGCTCTCCTCAGTTTTCACCACTTCTTCACCTTCTTCATTTTTTTTGGTGGGCTCCTTCCATCCATGAGTTACAGCCTTCCATGCCAATACATCAATTCCCTTGATTACCGATTTAATCCTAGCTTTCCAAAAACCGTAGTTGGTTTCATCCAGCACAACACGTGTTTTTGCAATGAGATGATGATAGCTCTCCATTTTGTTCCGCAAGATCTCACCTGTTTAGAATACAAGTGCTCGCTCTGATACCAAAATGAAAATGCAAGAACTATGTAACTTGTGTAGAAATACTCAACAAAACTTTCCGTACAAGAAACTTTTATTGAATCACTCTTTGAAACTCTTACAAGACCTTTCAAATTGATTCATACACTTAGCAACGTTGAAAACACACTTCAACTTGCTTTCCCTAAACTAAGTGTTCCGAGATCTCCGATCCAAGAACCCCCAATTCCTAAAAACTAACCCCAAGGTGTTTTCTCTCTTTTTCGGATACCTATACATGGCATCGGCTCAACCTATTTATACACATAGGTCTGAACTAACTCCTAAATGAAAGATTCTCCAAATCTAATCGTACTTGATAAAATACTCATCCTAAAATATAGGACTCGCATATACTCTTCTTTGTCTTCTCGATTTTCTGTTAGCATATTCCTTTGATGCCTGCTCTTCGAGATCTTCAGGACATATTCTTATAGAAGTATTCCGGCGCAGATCTTCCTCCAAGATTCTTCTAGAAGACTTGTCTCCTCGCTGCACTCCTTGACTCCATCCACATGTACTTCAGGTTCAGCTTGCGCTCTCAATAATCTCTGTGAATCTTTTGATAATAGCATTGAAAAGGATTGTATTGATCTCATCTGATATTCCTAGCATTCTAGAGACACGGCACGAGCCTCCTTCGGTGCTGATAATTCTGATGAAGAGATCTAAATTTGAGGTTATCGACACCGCAAGCTTTCGAAGCGCATCAGGCCTTGAGACGATCTTACGAAACTCGTCCCTGGCGACTATGGTCATGTCACTAGTCATTTGTTCCATCAAGCGGCTGGTTTGTTGTTGTTGTTGTTGAAGATAGTTGTTATTGACGTTTTCCATATTTGAGTTTTTGCGTTTGTTGTTGTTGTTTGTGTTTGTGTGGTTTGTGAACGATCAATAACCTATTTATAACTCTATAAAATTTAGGTTTTTCTGTAATCCTAATTTAAATTGAAGTATGATTTTTTTTTTGTGGATATATAAAAAAGAATACGTATATTTGTATACAAATTTAGGGTTTTCTGTAATCCTAATTAAAATTAAAGTGTGATTCTTTGTGGATATATAAAAAATAATACGTATATATGTGTATACAGATTTTAATTTAGGTTCTTCTGTAATTCTAATCAAAATTAAAGTGTGATTCTTTCTAGATATATAAAAAAATATCGTATATTTGTATACGGAATGTTCGTCGGACTGGGGAATTACTATCACTTAATTGGGCCTTTATTTTTTATGCCCAACCCAATACTTGTCACGTGGGGTTTGAAATAACCTACAAAAATAATCCAAACGGTCTCCAACAAAAACATGGACCCTAATTATATCTCCACCGTTGGATTTCATCTCACGATCACAGAGATTAAGATGAATACACATGTGATGTTATGAAACAAAGTGTCTTCGATCTAGAAATTCAAATTCTCGCCATTAACGGCTCTATCTCTCTCTCCCTTTCTCTCTCTTCCCCTTCCCTTCTTCCTCGTTACTTTGCCCGAACACTTGACTGTTGCGATTCTTCTTCTTCTTCTTCTTTAGGGATTCTAATTGGAGAATGAAGCACTTCATGATGCCAAGAAACGCCGTCTTGCGGGATATCGGAGAGCCGCAATCGCCAAACCCTAGCTTGACTAAATCCAAGTCCCAAAGGAAGATGAGATCCGCCAAAGAGAATGCTCCGCCTCCGGATCCGAACTCGTTGGTGTCTGATTATAGGTCATCTCCGGCGAAGTTGAAGAGTCCGCTTCCTCCGCGTCCGCCGTCGGCTAATCCTCTTAAACGGAAGCTCATCGCGGAAGCTGAAAATGGAGTTGCTGGGGTTTCAGATTCTGGTGTCAAGGTACTTTGAGCTTTTTATTTTTCTCTTTTTTTTTCTTTTTTTTTCTTGCTCAGAAATTGTGTTTAAATCGTCAATTGTGGTTATAGCAGTCATTAACTGTCGCAAACAAATGAAAAGAAAAAAAAAACAATATGACGAGAAAGAATACAAGTTAGTGGTGATAAGTAAATGTAATTAGTAACAGACAAGATTATTAGCTTGATCTGACTTAAAAGCTGAAAGCTTTAAAACCAGACATATCCAAAATTTTCAAAGAAGTGCGAATTGGTCGTCCCTGTTTCTTTGTAGCAGATGGCTACAGAAAAGAAAACCACAATATTAAGATTATGAAGAAAAACACACACACAAGCATATGTAAGTAGAGAGGGAGAAAGAGAGAAACGCTAAACCAAATAGATTTTATGGTCTTACCAAATACTACACGATCCATAGTAGAATTTGGTAAGAACATAAAATCATTTTGACACGAAGTTGTAGTATTTGGTTTTGACATTTGAGAACCGCTAAACCAAAGAGACAGTTGTAGTATATAGCAGTCATTTTGACATGAAGTTGAACTCTGACCATAGCTTTATGTTCCTTCATTCAGGTTCACTACTATGTACGGTCTCACATTCAAATGAATGATTGCTATAACCACAATCTCTAGATTCGATAATTCCTAAACATAATGAGAGAAACATTCTTCAGCAATTTTTTTAATTGCTTTACGCACTTAGCACGCTGTAGTTATGCGAAACAAAGAGGATAGCTTCTATTTTTAGAAGGTTTAAGTTTCATTTGGCTTCTATGTAATTGTGGGAGACCTGAAATGTCACTCATTCAACTAAAAATTGGCAAATCGTTACAAACAGTTCGATTTCTCACAGTTGAAATGAAGAGAAATGCAAGTGATTAACTGGCTGAGTGACGAATGATTTCTGCATATTTCAATGGCACTTCATAATACACCTTTGTCTCCCTTTGTAGGTTATAGTGAGGATGAAGCCTCCAAGCAAAGGTGAGGAAGAGGAGATGATAGTTAAAAAGATCTCTAGCGATGCCCTCACAATTAATGAACATACTTTCACTTTCGACTCAATTGCTGACCCGGAATCAACACAGGTAACCATTTAGTTTTCATGATTTGAGGCGAGCTTGTACAATCGTATCGCATGGTTTAAATAGGCTAAGTCCTTATCTTTCTTGTATTCTTTTCAGGAAGAAATCTTTCAGCTTGTGGGAGCCCCTCTTGTAGAAAACTGTCTTGCTGGATTTAACAGTTCTGTTTTTGCCTATGGACAGGTAGTTATCATTTCTTCAATGTGTTTCTTTAGGCTTGAATTGCAATTTCTTAACCAAGTTGATTGTTATTTTAACTTCTTAATTGAACTACTATCATGAAAACACTTTTTTTATCAGACTGGTAGTGGGAAAACCTATACCATGTGGGGTCCTGCAAACGGATTGTTGGAAGAGCACCTGAGAGGTGACCAAAGAGGGTTGACTCCACGTGTCTTTGAATTGCTCTTCTCCCGTATCAGTGAGGTGATGCTTTGTGTTTCTTACTTTCAGTCCTTTACTTCTTGTGAAAGAGGCAGGACATTCAAAAGTTGATTTCTTTTGTTTGCAGGAGCAAGTGAAGCACGCTGAAAGGCAGCTCAGTTACCAGTGCCGCTGTTCTTTTCTCGAGGTTCAATGAGTGAATGCTACTTTTGTTTGTTGGTGTGTTTGATGTTTTCATTTCTTAAAGCTTGATACTTATGGTTCTCTTTCCCATCTTCAATTGCAGATATACAACGAGCAAATAACAGATCTTTTGGATCCGAGCCAAAAAAACCTGATGGTAAAAGTTACATGCAACTTTAGCTTGATTTACAATTTAAAGGAAAAAGAACCTGTGTTCATTGTTTTTTTAATTAATATTGTACCAGATTAGAGAAGATGTCAAGTCCGGTGTTTATGTTGAAAATCTGACTGAGGGATATGTCAAAAACTTGAAGGATTTGTCACAGCTTCTGATTAAGGTTTGTTGCAATTTTTAAGAGATGGGTGCTTGCTCGCCACTTACACATACAGGGTTTTCTAGGTGTCGTGCCATTGTTAACCTTTAAGAGATGGGTGCTTTCTTTTGAAAAACTGGTTATTAAACTTTAACGTTTCAGCTTTGTTAACGATGCTATGTAAATAGAATGTCAAAACGAACATGACTACAAAATATCATTATATCGCCATGCATATATACAGTCTGAGCTATTATGTTGCTCTAAAATGAGTATTCCAGTAGTAATGCTCGCGTTTGAATCTGGTGCAGGGCTTGGCAAACAGACGGACTGGTGCAACAAGTGTAAATGCAGAGAGTTCAAGGTCGCATTGTGTATTTACTTGTGTTGTTGAATCCCACTGCAAGGTGGGCTGTTCTCCTTTATTAATTTGTTCATATTTATTGGCGATTCTAACGTTTTAAAGAATAGGCAATGAGGCTGAGATGTTTACTAGTCTAGCAGTTATTCTGTTCATTGTCTATTATAATGTTATGTGAATCGATATCTAACAGCAACTTAGTGCAGAGTGTTGCTGATGGTTTAAGCAGCTTCAAAACAAGTAGAATAAATCTTGTTGATCTTGCCGGTTCCGAAAGACAAAAATCAACTGGTGCAGCAGGAGAACGTTTGAAGGAAGCTGGGAATATCAATCGATCACTTTCTCAACTAGGGTAAGATCAGAATTATATTGCTGATCTGGCTGCTTCTTGATTGTTCTGTTCCAGTTAGTATTGCATTTTGTTTATCTAGGACTATGTTTGATGCTGTAGCGTAATTGAATCTGCGTTTTGATAACAAGGAATAAAACTAAGGAAAGAGGAACACAATTGAAAATGGTGGTCGTATTTACTGACTTTTATGCAATTTCGTTTTCATTGACATGTGACGCTGATTCTGTAACTCAGAGCGTACAGAAATGTTAACCATACGAGTCTTTACTTGCAGGAATTTGATCAACATTCTCGCAGAAATTTCACAAACAGGGAAGCAAAGGCATATACCCTACAGAGATTCTAGGCTTACATTCCTATTGCAGGAATCTCTTGGTGGGAATGCAAAATTAGCTATGGTTTGTGCAGTTTCTCCCTCGCAAAGGTAATTTGTGAACTCAATTCTCCCTTTCAGAAATTATTTTATCCTCCACTTTTCTGCAAAATATAATTGCATCATTATTGCAGTTGTAGGAGTGAAACCTTCAGCACCTTGAGATTTGCTCAGCGTGCAAAGGCGATACAGAACAAAGCCGTTGTGAATGAAGTAATGCAGGATGATGTAAATTTCTTGCGGGAAGTGATACGCCAGCTGAGGGTATGCATTCTTTTGATTACATCAAAAAAATATATACAATTATACAAACGTAAACTGTAACTTATAATGTAAACAATGCAGGAGGAACTGCAAAGGGTAAAGAACAATGGAAACAACCCAACCAACCCAAATGCAGCTTATACCACTTCCTGGAATGCGCGTAGAAGTATGAGTTTGTTAAGAAGCTTTGGCCTTAGTCATCCAAAGTCATCAGCCCATGGAGATGATGATGGAGATACTGAGATGGAAATTGATGAGGAGGCTGTTGAAAGGCTTTGTGCTCAAATAGGGTTGCAGTCATCTCCACCTGCCGAGGAGAGCAATCAGGAGATGAGCAGAGTAGAGAAAATTAATTCATCCTTACAAACTGTGGCCCTGAAAGATGGAAATTGCGAAAACTCCCACCTTCAATCATCTGATGGCCAATCTACAGAAAAGCAGTTTCCTGAAGATACAGATGTTAACATGGAGGACGCAAGTTGCCAAACTGAGAACCATATTGCAGCTACTATTGATAATGCGTCAACTGTGGCGGAAACTGCCATCACAACAGCCGTACAAACTGTAGGGTCTCCTTTGATAACCACTTCTCCTGGTTCTTGTATTAGTGACACAAACCTTGAAAATTCACCTAGCAAGGCGGAGAATGTTCCATCATGCCAGGACTTGGTTCCCGGGGATCTTGTTTCTGCGATTGCATCAGTAGTTGATGCTTCAGATGATACAGAACACTTCTCAGTAAATCCTGTGTCACCTTGCCTCAGCATAGATCCCATAAGTGCTTCTCCTGTACTAATAACTCCCACTGAGAGCGTCTCTCCTAGGATCAGAAATAGCAGGAAAAGCCTGAGGACATCGTCAATGTCCACTGCATCACAAAAGGATATTGAGAGAGCAAACCAAGTAACTACTGAGATTGTGAAACCTTCTTCGGGTATGTCTACAGAGATGTTAAACCTGCCGAGTGCTTTGTCTACACAAAAAAGTGGAGCTTTTCCTGTGCCAACTAACCAATTGGCGGCTAGTCTGCACAGAGGCATGAAAATTCTTGATTCTTATCGCCAGAGTACTGCGCAGAGACGATCGACATTCGGGTTTTCCTACAAAACTCTAGATTGCAGGCCTTCAACAGTTCTAAGTAAGGCTGATGTAGGTGTTCAAACTTATCCTGAAGCTGATATAATAGCGGAAGAGAATCCAAAAGAAGTACTGTGCAGTAAATGCAAATGCATAGCAGAATCTGATCCCCAGGAAACAAGTGATGCTTCAAATCTTCAATTAATACCTGTTGATCTTCAGTTAGTACCTGTTGACAACTCAGAAGTGTCAGAAAAGTCTAATTTCCAAGTTCCTAAGGTAAGGTTTCATTTACAGTAGGTTTCTCTTCGTTCTGCATCTGTATAGTGTAGCGATATAATGGGAGTTTTCTGCACTTTACAGGCAGTGGAAAAGGTTCTAGCAGGGTCTATCAGAAGAGAAATGGCTCTGGAAGAGTTCTGCACTAAGCAAGCCTCTGAAATATCACAGCTTAATCGTCTGGTATGATCCTATCTTCTCTACCTTCTACATATTAAAGGAACCTTTCTAATTGTCTCTGCAAAACTGAAACAGGTGCAACAGTACAAACATGAGAGGGAGTGCAATGCCATCATAGGACAAACAAGGGAGGACAAGATTGTTCGCCTTGAAAGCCTCATGGATGGCGTGTTATCTAAAGACGACTTCCTGGATGAAGAATTTGCATCTCTCATGCATGAGCATAAGGTAATATTTCGGGGAGCTTCCATTATTTAGAAGGTTATTGACTCGATGCAGAAATGTTTCCTTACTTGTATAATTGCTGCAGCTTCTGAAGGACATGTACGAGAACCACCCTGAAGTATTGCAGACGAGGATTGAGTTGAAACGAGCACAAGAAGAGCTCGAGAGTTTCAAGAACTTCTTCGGTGAAATGGGAGAAAGGGAAGTATTACTGGAAGAGATTCAAGATTTAAAGGCGCACCTGCAGTGTTACACTGACACTTCTCTTACATCGTCTCGGAAAAGAGGTTCCTTGCTTAAGCTGACATACACTTGTGACCCTAATCAGGCTCCACAACTTAATTCCATACCTGAGTCAATGGACGAGAGTCCTGGGAAGACGTTAGAACAGGAAAGATTACGCTGGGCTGAAGCAGAGAGCAACTGGATCTCTCTAGCTGAGGAACTAAGAACCGAGTTTGATACCAACAGGAAGCTAATGGAAAAGCAGAAACGCGAACTGGATACAGAGAAAAGATGTACAGAAGAGTTGACGGAAGCAATGCAGATGGCGATGCAAGGTCATGCACGGATGATTGAACAATACGCAGACCTGGAAGAGAAACATATACAACTGCTGGCAAGGCACAGGAGGATCCGTGAAGGAATCGACGATGTTAAAAAAGCAGCAGCTAGAGCAGGAGTCAAGGGAGCAGAGTCCAGATTCATAAACGCACTTGCAGCAGAAATCTCAGCTCTGAAAGTTCAAAGAGAGAAAGAAGCACAATACTTCAGGGACGAGAACAAGAGTCTCCAGTCACAGCTAAGAGATACAGCTGAAGCTGTTGAAGCAGCAGGAGAGTTACTTGTTCGACTCAAAGAAGCTGAAGAAGGGTTGAAAATTGCACAGGTACGTTTCTAAAACATTTGAAATCTCTCAACCATATCTGTACTTTTTGTTATCATATGACTCTTTACTTAATTACTTTTCTGGCTTGTGTATACGTAGAAACGGGCCATGGATGCAGAGTATGAAGCATCAGAAGCATATAAACAGATTGACAAACTGAAGAGGAAACAAGAAACAGGAATCAGCACTCTTAATCAACGACAACACATTACAGAGTCACACATTCCCACAGAATCTTTGCAAGCTTCTTTTAATGGCGATGCTATGGCCAAATATGATGAGCCAGTGGAACCATCAGCGAGTTCAGGAGATCAGCAATGGAGAGAAGAGTTCGAGCCATTTTACAAGAAAGACGCAGAGTTGGCTAAGCTCGCGGAACCTTCTTGGTTCTCGGGGTATGACCGATGCAACATATAGTTTCGTTTCCACAACGTTTTGTTTTTTCTGTAATGTGTATAGGAAACAAATGGAGACATTGTTCGGGGTGTGATCTGATTCTGTGAGATATAGAACTAAATTTTGCAAACTCCTCATTGTATTACTCATTGTATTTCATATATCCTATACACTCATTTTAAAATTTAAATATATTTTTTTGTATTCGTAGCTGAAAGATAATTTGTTGGATTCTTTGTAAGAGAATTTGATCTATCATATAATGGTCTCTGAATTTAGAGAGGAAACTTCTCTAATGCACTCGTTATCATCAACAAAATTGTTGTCTACATTGTGCCAGAAAAAATGATATAATAAGTGAACAAACTTATTCCCGTTTCTTACAGAATAATAATACATAACAGTTGTAAATAATACAGAGAAGGTCCAGAAAAGAGTTCTTGTCATTTTTTTACATAATATGAAGATTTTTTTGTTTGTTTTTTTGGGCTGAGAAGAAATGAACAGATGCACAAGCAAATCAGAAACGATAGTAAACATTAGTTCCCACATGTTTCACTCCGTACCCATCACTACTTGGTTTCTGTATGTACAGAGAGATACATTAATAAACACCATTTTTAATCAGAGCTTTTATGGCTCAAGCTTCATCTGTAGTGTTGGCTCAGAACCTGAAAACATCAAAGATAAAGAGATTATAAGCATGAGAGAGACTTATTCTAATCATCTATAATCGCAAAGTTACTCTGGTTCTAAATTCTAATAATTTCTTACAGTTGTTGTTGCTCTGTTGCTGGACATCTCCAAAACCCATCTGAACAATGCTTTGCAGATCATTTTCCCAGAACCCGGGTGTCTGAAAATCAATCAAAACACACAAAAGGATTCAGCAAGTCGAGTTTTACAATACATTTCCAGAATCTAACATTAACTTCTAACAACTACCTCAGCTTGAACAAATCCATCGCTCGAGGGGAACTGTGTGTCTGAGAATCTAGGCATGTTCTTGGCGAGAGAATAGTATCCTGATGGAAGTCTTTGCTCTGAGCAAGCTATTGCGTAAAGAGACTGCGTTAATGACTCCCCCTGTTGCATCATCTACACAATAGAGACGCACACATTATCGATACAAAACATTTCGATAAGAGCAACATCGTATCATAGCAGCTCCAAAAGCAGAATTTGTTTACCTCTGTCGATAAAGCAGCATTAGTATTAAACTCCATCCTTGGATTTATAGTAGCCAGCTTCATGGACAAGAACTGAAGAAAACAAACCAAAAGTTTCAGACTTCAAGAAGTATTTAACTCAGATTCTCAAGAAAACATTTCATACAATCTCGGATTCTACCTCGACTTGTCTCTGCAAGGACTGCACATAGTTTATAATTTCATCAAGCATAACCGCTTTCCCTGTTATCCGGTTGCAACCAGGAACAAGATCCTGAAGCAAAGTCATTCTCTCGCTGATCTTTTCCCTTCTTGCCTGAAAACCAAACCACACGCCAAAAACATCAAAAAATTGTAAATTTAAACTGAAACATGGCCAAAAAAATAGATGGGTTTTTCTCGGAAGGCGTTAGTACTCTTTCAGCGAGACTATGGCTATCAGTTGCTTGACCCCTTCTAGCTCTAACATGAATGTAATCTTTAGGTGGCTCAGGAGGCTTTGCATCGTCCTTATTGTCCCCTTTACTATCACACTTCTCTATTACGTTTTTACTACTCCCAGCTTCATCCTGCTTGCTTCTCTTCCCAGCTTTCGATCCAACATTCTCTCCTGAAATCTGATACACAAATCCCAAATCAACATCTCAAGAACACAAAGAGCATATCTGCACCAAACTTAAAGTCAAACTCTCTTATGCATATATGGTTCAAGAATCCAAAAGAACAACACTTTCTTGTAGTCAGAGCAAGAGAGATCAAAAAACCTTTGAATTAGAAGCTGTGAGAGACGATGAAGCTGGAGACTCCTTGCCATTACCAACGGGGATCGATTTTCTCTTCCTGGAGTTTGATTTCGTGGTCTGAGCTCGATCCGAATCTGGATCCAGCAAGGAGCTCTTGTTGCTCTCCTGTCCTGTCTGTTGCGACCCGTGAACACCGAACTCGCGGTCGGATCCGAATTGGCCTGGATACGGCGGGAACCGGATCCCACCGGAGATGGGGAAATTCTCGGAGATCTGGGAATTGAGGGAGAATGATTGTAGAGTTAGCGGCGAAATCTCTTGAGGGTTGCAGAATCTTCCGAGGAAATCGCCGATCGTTCCTTCGTTGCCATTGCCAAAGGGATCGCTCTGACCCAAAGGTAAGTAATTTAGGGTTTGTTCCGTTTGCTTCTCCATGGTTTATCTTGAAGAGCAGAGATACTACAAAATTGGAGTGCAAAATCAAAAACCTTTTTTCTGGGAATTCTGAAGAAAACCCAGATGACTAATGAGAATTTGAATCAGAGAAGAAGACAGAGAGCTCCTTCTACATGGAGAATCGAGAGATTTTCCGAGGGAAAAATGTGAGATTTTTTTTTGAAACACAACCAAATTGAGAAGTTCAAAAAAAAAAGACCAAACTTTGTGTTTCTGTGTGATTCTTATTCAGACTCGGTGACGATTATGAGCGTATACCTTCCCAGAAAGATACTCAATTTCACAGGGAAAGTGTAAGCAAAAGGGTTAACTAATTATGGGTTTTGTTTACGTCAAAGAGGAAATGAGTCAGGGAGAATTTTGCAGAGGCAGAAGCGAAGCAAGTAGAAATGAAGGAGAAGAAGAATGATTGATCAATCAAAGTGGGAAAGAGGAAAGAGGAAAGAGAAGGCGGTGACTTTTTTTTACTGATCAGAGAGAGAGGGAAGAGAAGGAGAAGGAGAAGAAGAAGAAGGAAGAAGGTTAAGAGAAAATGACAAAAGAAAGAGGAAGAGGAAAAGTAATGATAAGAGTTTTAATTAAAGAAAATAAAAAAGGAGTGAATTTTACAGTTCAAAAGCAGAAGAATCTTACGTGGGTTTATTATGGTAATGTGGGAACATTAGATGGTGAAAGTGGGTAGGCTGCTTAGGCTGGCCTCTGTAATCATTGGAGTGAAGAGAGCATGTGCATGGCAGAGACAGAAAAGTTGTGAGAGGGAGAAACAAACAAAAGGATAAAAAGGATTTTAATTATCATGCTTAATTATTCTTGGTTAGCAAATTGTAAAATTAAAGATACTCACCAAAACATGGAAATTTTGTCAGCTGTTTGTTTGGTGTCAAAAAAAAAAAAAAAGTCAATAATTGACTTGAAGGTTAGATCTTGAATATGAGGTTGATGGCGTTATTAATGGATCTTGAATATATGTTTTGTATTTCTGAGTTGTATGTAAATGGGGTTTTATATAATGTGAAATGAGTATCAACAACATATATATTTTTGATAGGTTGTCTGTGTAACATACATATGAATATGCATTGCCTTTTCAGCTTTCTCAAGTAGCTGCTCCACTTGAGTACATTATGTTTGTGATGACCAAATGTTGTTGGGCTAGAGTTTGTCTATAATATCCTATGCAAATTTCTAAACTATGTCCTTCTCATACCATATATTTTATATAATAATTCATACTAGTAATGACTTATGTTTGCACGGAATAATTTTTTTATAAATTTTTTATTTCGAATTTTGGTAGGATGACTTCAGATAAAATTTTAATTTTAAATCAATAGAAAAACCACTTTCAACACGATTCACTAGAATTAAGAAAAACTTCATAAACAACGAAATTAAATGAAGAGATATCTAACAATCTCGTTTATCTACTAAACAAATATTGTGAAAGATCTTAGTAGATAAAAGCATCAATGAAGATTGTATGTCACTTAATTCTGTATTTTTTTCGCTTGAAACTATACTTATATCCACAAACCGAGGTATTCATCGTAACAGTTTATTTACATACACAACCACCTTGACTAATTTAAAGGCTATATTTTCTTAAACACCTTCAAAAAGATCTGCAGAGCATGAAGACTACTGACTATCCACCTCCATACGCTATGCTTCAAAAAAAGCCCTGAGCCAAGAAGGATACCCAAGCGCAACATAAGACTTAACTCTTCCATCTCTAATTACGCTTCTGGCAATTTCCATAGCTACTTTGTTCCTTGAACGATTCTCAAAAAACACCTCCCACTCCATCATCATACACATCTGCTCTGTAATATGACTAATTTGAAGTGAAAAAACAGGCCAACTACATGGCTTCTGAATGGTATTTACTATCTCTAAATCCGAAGAAGCAAAAACCAATTTCTCAAACTTCAAATTTCTCATGCTCTCTATTGCCCAATCCCAACTACAGATTTTGGCGTCCAACGCAGAATGAATAGAAGCAAATGCCCTGCGACTATGCATCACCACCACTCCAACTTCATTCCTCAGAACCCAAGAAGCCCTGAGTTCAAGCTGATTGCAGACCAGGTGGAACCGATATTACATTTTAGAAATCCATGTTTTGGTGCTGCCCAATGTAAATCCAGATTAGGATTAGAACGAACTTGACTCCCCTCCAATTTATGAGCATCCATCCAGATTATACTATCAGAATTAATCCTTCTATTCAACTCATCTGCAGAAAATAACTTCCCTTCAAACAAGTATCTATTCCGGTGCACTTAGTTCTGTATTCTGAAAATAAATTAAAACAATTCAATTATCTAAAACTAAAACAAAACAAAAACATGTAAAAGCTACTAAAAAATAAATTTATTTCTTAATGCAATGATATAGTGAGGAGAAATTGTTCATTATAAGATATTTTTCTTAGCTTGCTCTGAAGGTTTTGAAGTTAATTTGAAAATCTTTCAGTTAAATATTTTTAATTTTGGAGAGAATCCAAATAATTTAAAATTGGAAATATTTTAAAGAAATCTTCTCATTAATATAATATTTGAATATCCATAATTTTTTGTTTTTATACATAACGCTTATGCTATAGAAAATTATTAATAATAAGATAACAAATGAATATCTTTTAATACATTTTTATAAATTAAAAGAGAAAGAAAAGAAATATTTTTTTGCTAATTTATCATCACTGAGATTATTTTAGGATTTTTTTAATTTTGTTTTATTTTCAAATTATTTTTTGATAAATAAAGATTTCATAAGCTAAATTTTAACAATAATTTATTTTGAAAGTATATAGTTCATTGTTTATCTAAAGATATTACAGTAATTTGTTACTCCTTGATATTTCCAATACAACAATGACAAAAAAATAATCATAAATAAGATTACATAAAAATAGTCTAATTTTGTATCAATAAAATAAGGAGACAAACTAATTAATATTTATCTTTAAAGTTTTAACTATCTTATAAAATAAATTTTTATTAGTAATTATTTAACAGTATACTTTACCAATATATATTAACAAGAACTCATAAACATTATTAAAAGTCCCAAAATATAAGTTTGTGTATATATAAATTGTAAACAAAAGGTACAGTAAACCTTTTTTTTTGAAAAAATGTCATTTTCAATTGGATGCCCTAATCTACAGCTTGGGTGGCTTATGCTGAACGTCGGGCCTGCACAGAGCTGATTAAAGGCCAATCTCCTAGGGGCTTCATGGGACCCGTTCTAGTACTCGCTGAAGCGCTTTCTTTATTCCTTGTTGATCCAGAGACGTCGTCAAGTGTATTTCTTGGACCTGAAAATGTTAAATTAACACTTGACTTGAACTCATGAACCATCTATGGCCACAAAGTTATAAAGAAGTTTCAGGGGACATAGGTTCTGAGATCTTACCTGTCTTCCAGCACGGGCGAGAAGAACAAACTTCCCATCAGAAGGCGGTGTCTGCGTGAAGTAAAGATGCATAAGTGAAAAAAACACAATAGCTTATGGTTGTGGGCCTTATGGGAATATCAAGAAAACAGAACTCACATTGGAGAGCCAAAGTTGTAGGTCTTGTGAAACCACTCTTTTCTCAAATCCTTGCCTGTTGATTTTCACGGCTTCTATTCTGCAATACAGAAATAATAAAGAGGAAATCAATAAGCATAGTTAAACAATGAAACCATAATTTTCTTCCATCTTAACATGGTTATGCTTGAAACAAGTGAAGTAGAGATGCATCGAATAGAATCTAAAACTAATGTAATTAACAATCTCCATCTCATCACGCCTTTACAAGAAGTATCAGCCAGTAATAGCTAATGATATTCATAAACAACTGTAAATCCAGGTGTGAACCAATTTGGTCATCCACGGCAAGATTTTGTTAAGGAGATGTATTATTGTCAAGAACAGCACAGTCTAGTAGACTAGAGATGATCCTAGTCACGATTCTCTTGTAAATAAGCAGATGCTATGCAGAAAGATGCTTAAGACTGAAAAAGTAAATATTTTTGTTTTGCGAATTATATATACCCTTCTTCCTGCAATAGCTCTTCAAGTATAGTTTCCAGACCTGGAAGAGCTTCAATTGTATCCCCATTGCTCGAGCTTAGCGAAGGAGATCCACTTGAGCTGTCCTGTAATAATATCCAATTAACTATTATAAATCACTAAAACCAAACAAGAGAAGAGAAACACATTCACATTGTTTTACCTTCAAAATCACTTTGTCCAATGTCTCTAGAAGAGGATCATCTTCCAGTTGTTTGATGGATAGTGTGATCCTTGATTTCTCTCTGCATCGGAACAACTCTTGATTAAAAGATATGTATCAATGTCATGCATGACTAATCAAAATTCAGTAACCAAAACGAGTAAACTTACTTGTCGATATTTGTGACTATAACCCGAACCTCATCACCATCGCGTAATACATCTCTAACATCTTGAACATAATCCCACGAGACTTCAGAGACATGCACTAATCCGGTTAGGTGATAAAGACCTGTACCAACACACACATACACATTTCCATCAACGTCACAGCTCAGAAGAAGAAGAAAGCAATCAAGAGGTTTGGTAATTAAAAGCACCAAACTTACCATCATCGAAGCGCAAGTGGATAAATGCACCATAGTCCTCAACAGAACCTACTCTTCCGGTAAATACATCCCCCACGTTAACGTTTTGTGAATACTTTGGCCATAGTGCTAACTTCTCAGATAAAATCAACTTTCTATTCTCCTCATCAGCTTGCACAATCTACATAGATTTAACCTCTAAATCACAAATTGGTTATACACATTATGGAGTTTTCTAACAAAGAAGGCCAAGAGAAATTTACCTTAACAGGAAGTGTTGAACCGACCAAAGTCTTAGCTATCTCATGAATGGTTTTCTGAGGCTCTTCAAATAAAAGAAACATAAACCATCACTGACACTTCTTCCCAAGAAACAAAAAAAAATGAATGGATAAGATTCTGAAAAGGAGAGCTTTAAATACCTTTACAAGAACGTGAAGGGCTTAACTGTGGATAAGGAAGAAAACCCACAAGAGAATGAAAACGAATAAGCAAGCCTCCGCCATTAAAGCCTTCGACTTCACCTTCATATGTGTCACCACTCTTACAGTAAGCCTTTGCCAGCTTCCAATCGGTAGACATCTACTTCATTAACAAATCATCGATTAATTGAAACATTTTCAAGTATCAAAGTACACAATGGGAGCATTTTAGACTAAAATGAGCATCTAAGTTCCAAAGAAGACGTTTTCAAACAATTGCAAAGACATAAACTTTCCCCAGTTCTAGTTCAGATTATGTTCAGCATTCCAACATGTCTTCAATAACTCAGAAAAACAAGAGATGGGTAGAGCAAAACGCACCCGAGCGGGTCCGGCATCGTCCGAGGTATCCCGGAGAAGAGAGTCAGAGGCGGAAAGGACGGAGGATTGGTCGGAATTCGTATCAGCATCGGCTGTGACGGAACCTGAGAAGGCTTTGACGACGCAGAGGAGGGAGTTTCTATTTGAAGAAGAAGAATAGGATGATGATGAAGAAGGGAGGAGTCTAAGCGGGCAAGAGAGAAAACAAGACTGTTGGTCGAACAGATGAGAGGAGAAAGAAACAGAACCCAAATTAGCGCCACCGAAAACAGCCATTGTTGCGCGGCAGAGCAAAAGCCGCGAAGAAGAAGAAGAAGGCGTGAGAGTAAATGGTAACGGATTTGGATAAGGGAGAGAGGGAAAGTGAGAGACTGGAGAAGAAGGTGACGTGTCACTTGTCAGCTCACAGAGAGAGCTAAAGAGTCAAAGTCAAAGGTTACACACACGTGAGTGGTTGGTGTTGTTAACCAAAAATGTGTCTAGCAACAGAGGATTATAATCGTTTCGTCATTCTCAATCAAAAAGGATCAATCTTTTCTTCGCAAAACCCTCACTACACACACAGACTCTGGTTCGCAAGCATTTTCCCGAGAAAAGATGGATTCTAAACAGCAAAAGCGGCTAACTTTGCAACAATCCTTCTCGAGTATTCAAACCCAATGCTCGAATTTACTCAAAAGCGTTTCGCAAACCATTAATCCTCTCTTAAACCACAACAAGAACAACTCTTCTCCTGAGCATCCCAACTTCTTCTCTGCTCTTGATTCCTTGCGAGACCAAGCTAAGCAAGCTATTGATTCCGGTATCTCTCGCTTCAGTTCCGTTTCCCGCTCCGGTAACGCACCACCCGTATGGGCGAGAATCTCTGACGACGGGGGGAAGACTCATGTGGCGGTGGCTCCGGTTCGTCGAAGCAGCGGTCCGGGATTGTCCGCTGATGATATGGAGGAGAGGTTGGCTGGAGTTCCTGTTTACGCACTGAGCAATTCGAATGAGGAGTTTGTGTTGGTTTCAGGTACTTCCACTGGGAAATCTCTGGGTTTATTGTTCTGTAAAGAGGAAGATGCGGAGGCACTTCTTAAACAGATGAAGATTATGGACCCGCGTATGAGGAATGAAGGTTCCAAGGTTGTAGCTCTTGCTCTTAGCAAGGTAAAGGGATTCGAAATCAGTTAGCTGTATGTTTCATACTTGATCACTGTACTCGTGTATATAGTTTATAATTTGAGTTTCGTGTGTGTTGTTACTGCAGGTCTTCCAGTTAAAAGTTAATGGTGTGGCGTTTAGGTTGATCCCGGAGTCTACTCAAGTGAAAAACGCACTCAAGGTAAGTTGATTTACCATTAGAACATATCTTTGGATACTCGAAAGCTTAGCCACTTGTCACCATAGACGTTACAGCTAGTGAGCTCGAGTGTCATCGTTCATCACTGAGTTGCCTTGTGTTAGTGTAATTACCTAGGTGGTTTGTAGTTGATTGTAGCTACGTTGACAGCTCAGGTACTATAGTTGAGTCGGTTAGCTAAGAGATTACAAGGAAGTTAAGGCAGAAGGAGAGAGGATTCTGGATAGGTCTTGGGACTAGAAGAGTTTCAGATGCTCTAGAATTTACCCTAGGGTTCTATCTTTGGTTCTTTGATTGGGTTTGTTCTCAGTTGTCTTCTGTACATAGATTCAGAGAGTGAATAATTAAAGAGAGAATCGTATCTGGTTCTTGTCGGGCTCTTCCGCTAAAACATATTTCTGTATATCATCTGATATGAAATTACATACTGTATGGTAAAACTTGAGCCTAGACCATGGAGATGCAAGTGTTAAGAGTTCAGATGACCTTTAGGATTCCATGTTGGAGTTAATACTGATTCAGATAATGTGTCTAGAGATTGCGCATTATGTGTTTGGCCTTAGATACTGTGCTGAGGTTTCTTAATAGCAATCATTGGGATTAAGGAACATTTTTGGTCCTTAACCATCGCAGCTAATTGGTTTTCTTGAGAACAACACAAATGGCATTCACTTTTGGTACATTTTTTTCACGGAGGTGGTAGGGTTTCTTTGTAGAACATATTGTCTTATGGATGTAACCTTCCTATATGTTGTGTAAGGAGACTGCGCAGTACCATTATTTCTCTGAGAACATAACTTATCCTTTCATTCTTCAGCACAGTGCTTACTTAAATGATATCTATCTCTCTTCTGTATGTGTATACAGGAAAGGAAAACAGCTGGTTTCACTGATGACGACTTCAATGGTGTTCCAGTTTTTCAGGTAATGTACAAAAGAACCAATGCTTTTAAGAAACTTGTGGCTTGGCCTTTTCTTTTTCTACTCGATTTACTGGTCAATCTAATATACTTTTGGATACTATTTATTTCGGGCTGCATCCATGGAAATTGCAAAAATCCAAGATTATTGCTTCCTTTAATCATAACGTCCAGTTTTTTTTTCTTAAACAACCTGACTTGTTTTGCTTCAGTCGAAGAGCTTGATTCTACGAAGTGAGAACAAGAGTTATCGCCCTGGTTTCTTCAGAAAGGTTAGTTAAACTTCCACGACCACGTTTGCTTGTGTAATTATTACTTTTGTTCATACATTGGTTACATGATCTGAAAACTTAAAGCTGTGTTCTGTTCTTACAGGAGGACTTGGAAAAATCCCTAACACGAGCTTCCCGCCAACAGAACCGGCTTAACCCTGCTCTGAAACCGGGAGATATTCAGGTTTTGTTCCTATCTCATTTAAATCTCCCTATTGCTTGTCAATCCATAATTTTCTTCTGACTCATTGAAATGCATGATTTTGTATTCCAAAGGTTGCTGTTTTTGAAGAAATTGTCAAGGGGATGAAGGTAAACAATAAAAGTGTGTATATTATATACGTCACAGAAGTTCTGTAATGCATTGTGTTGTCATTACTAGGTCCATTAAGAATGACTTGTTTGCTGAAACTGGTTTTGGATCGAAATTTCAGGAAAGCGCAACGTCAAACTGGGACGACATTGTGTTTATACCGCCTGGTTTTGAGGTTTCAACTGAGCAAACCCAGGAGTAGATATACACATTGCTTGTCCATTTTCTTATTTCCGGTCTCACCATTCAACTACTTGATGAAGACAGAGAGAGAAATATGTGGTTTTATGATTTTGTTAATGTCAACAGTTTAGCTATTAAGCTTTTTAGCCTTCTAATGGATAAAATTTTTTGACATGTTGCTGAAGTATATCTGCTTTAAAGAAACGTAGAACCGATGATGACCGTAGTATGTATATTAGTGGTTTGTATCAGTATTATTATCTTCTGTTTCTAGCTAACTAATAGGCCTGAAACTACATGCTATCAAACTCCATTATCTTGATTGATATATCGTGAGACTAAATTTTTTGATGGAGTGAGTCGAGATGTTCCGAAAAAATCATTCACTGGTCGCAGTAACGGGCCTAACGGCTATCCAAATATATTCCGCTCGAAAAACTTTGACTTCAAGTAGGGTTTGTCTACTAGCTCCAAAACATGTTCTCTGACTTAGTACTGCAATGCTATCTTTTAAGCTTTTCTTACAGCAACACATCCACATTGTTATTGCCAAACACGGATGAATGAAAAATTAGACTGTGTCTTCTTCAGCCATGTATCACAAATTTCCTTGAAAAATTTCCATGTAAACACGGATGAATGAAAAATTTCCTTGAAATTATCACAAACCAGTATTAAACATATAATAAGTGATTGACTGACCAACACACAAAATACAAATTCAGAAAAATTTCTTACAACCGGAGCATGACCAATCAAACTATTTGGTCACCTCTCTATACCTATTCCACGTAACAGACAAAATTTGGAACAAAATATTAATCCAATGCACTGGAAAACTATTTTTTGTGGACATCGCTTCTCACATTTGGAGCATATAGGTCGAGACATATGCTGATTGTTGGGCAGAACACTTAACATTCTATCATAGTACCTCCAAAGCGAACCGGGCTTCATGTATAAATCTTTCCCAATCAAACATTCAATGTGTAGGGTAACACAACAATACTCATCACACACATAAAATCGTTTTTCCGGATTGACTTTTCTCTCGCAAGCTTCACACCAATACGTGAAGGTGCTTCCCTCCTTTCCATAAGATAGAGTGAGTATATGTTTATCATGCTTATACCTCACCTTATGAGGTATAGTAGCACATCTGAAACACAAAGAAAACATGCACTCAATGCAATTGAATGTCTTATCTGTATGACCAAAGCTTAAATCCTTGCAAACACAACATGTTCTCTCCTCTCCTGGTTTAGATGTTAGGAATAAAGGATGCATATGACTTTCATTGACTAATGGCTCAGAAATTGTGGCACAAAAAACGTCTAGCTGGAAATGACATCCTTCTTTGCTGCACACGTATAACAAACCAGCTTTGCATGACCAATGACAAGCTGAACATCGATTCTTATCGTTCATAACACCGTCATATCCTCCCACTAGGTTAAGGAGATGCGGATGTATCGGGTGATGTATTCTGTGAGGAAAATTCGCACATGTTTCATGGAGAATGTAATCACATTGCATACAAGAGTAGAAGTTACCAAAATAGACTGGTGTGATGCATATTTGACAGTGCTTATTCTCGTCATAATCTTTGCATGTGTTCTCATCAAGTCTCAAATGATGATGTTGATGACTGAAATGTTGTATGACTCCATCGCTTATCCTCACAAACGGCTCAACTTCTTCCTCTTCTATTTCTTCTGGTGTTCCCTCAAGCTCTACACCATCCCATACATTGCTTTGTGTGGCGCAATTTGAATGTGCAGCATACAAACAACTGTCCTTAATGCAAGAATACCCTCCATAATCGTTGTCAATCTTTCTTCGACAAACGCCACAGGACCAATCTCCTTGGTCAAAAGAATGGGTAAAAGAGACACGATGGGGATGGCGAGATATCCTTATGACTTTTGGTAAATTGATACAATTTTTATGGACCACAAAGTCACAAGGGGGACATATGTAGAAAAGACAGCTTGAACGTATCAAGGCACATAGGTTGCAAGGGAAGGAGGCCTGACTTGGAAACAGAGAAAGTGTATGCTCATGCCACTTCGGATGGTCTACAGATAAAACTGGAGGTTTGTCGAGACAAGCAAAATGAATAGCAATATCGCAAGCTGAGCAATAATAAAGTATTCCTTCGAGAACTTTATCACAGCAATAACATTCCCTTGTTCTACTGTGCGGTTGCAACACCACAAGCTCAAGAGAATGTTTTGGATGAAGAGAGTGTCTGATCTGGGTTGGAGCCTTTTCATTTTCTTTATGGTTCTTTCCATTACAACCTCGGCAGAGAAAATGGGTGTCGTCTTCTCCTGTTAAGCTGAACATTTCCCAGTTTGAAGGGAGACACTCCCATTTGTTGTTGTTGCTCCTCAACGAGGTTTCTTCAATCACACGAAATCTACCTTCTTCCATATTTACTTCGACCTGAGAGCAAAAGGAAATAAGCTTCGTCCACTCTGGATTCATAGAGATAACGAGGGAGAATATTTGATTGACGAGTGATATTAGCTCCGGCTCCGGCTCTAGACTCAACGTTTCAGCAAGGAGGGACATGAACTCTGAATCCTGGTCTGGTGCAGGCTGCGAACTCGAGTCCAAACAGTGTTGGATAACAAAACTATTTCAAAACCGTGTGACAATTGCTTCAACGCCAACTCTTGATCCGACTCTGGCTCCGCCTCCGAAACTAAGTCTACAGAGGAGTTGAAGCTAGACATTATTTTGGCTGTGAGTGACATCGCGGATATGGCATCCGACTCCTGCTTCGGCTGCGAACCCGAATCCACAGAGTTCACGAGAGAGATTTTGTGAGAAATGCGTGATATGAGATCCGACAGCGGCTTCGGCTGAGAATCCAAATCCATAGAGTTGAAGACAAAGATTGTCTGCGTAATGACTGACATGAGCTTTGACTCAGGCTTCGGCTGTGAATCCAAATCCATTGAGAGTATGAGAGAGATAATCTGGATAACATGTGATGTTACTTTAGACTTGTGGAAAGATATTAGTTGAGAAAGGAGTGATGTGAGCTTCGACTCTGAATCCAAGTCCATAAGAGCTGTCGAGAGAGGTAGTGCTAGTAAACTATATGAGAGATTTTTGAGTGTGAGTAATGAACTAAGCGCTCCCTGTTTGGTCACAGGCTGTTCTAAAGAATGCAACAAGTCCAAAAGTTTCAGATTTCGTTTTTAGTGGGCTAGCTAGGAAAGACAGACATTCAGATTTTTCAAAGGGTCACGTGAACTTAAGAAAGAAAAGAAAGACAATTTATGAACCTAATGGCTTTATTTTAGTGGGACTATTGCCCTTTTTGTTGTTAATTCATGACATTTGCCTTTTCTTTGGGAAATCGGCCAAAAAAAACCCATACATTACCAAACTTGCCAAAAAAAACACTAACATTTTTCTGGCCAAAAAAAACCCGAACATTTCATTGACTTTTAAAAATATTCAGAAACTTTCGTTGACTGACCAATAAAGCCCGCCGTTAAAAAAACTAACAGAAAATCGTTAAACAAAACGACGTCGTTTTGGTAGAAATTAATTCTGAAAATCGTGTTTGGCTGGATTCGAACTCGCGACCTGAGAGTCCATAAAGGACACTCTTGCCACTGAACTAAGTAACACATTCGTTTAAATATGAATCACATAGTCTTATATTGTATTGGAAGCAGAACATTATTAATATTATTATACAATAATATAATAAATAAAAATATATGTTTGGAAGCAAATAAACTTAACACATACCAGTTAAAATGCTAATATCATTTATAAAAATATTATTAAATAACATTTTTAATCGAAATTAAAATAACATATATTTTAGCAGAAAATTTTTAATAATATTATTAAAATATTATTTTTAACATATATAATCAAAATTACAAAATAACATATATTTTTAGCAGAAAAAATTTAATAATATTATTTTTAACAAAAAAATTAAATAATAACAGAAAAATTTAATAATATTATTTTTAACAGAAAAATATATTTTTAATAATATTATTAAAAAAATTCAAATTTTTTGTAAAAATAATATTATTAATTTTTTTCTGTTAAAAATATATGTTATTTTGTAATTTTGATTATATATGTTAAAAATAATATTTTAATAATATTAATAAAATTTTCTGCTAACATATATGTTATTTTGTAATTTCGATTAAAAAACGTTATTTAATAATATTTATAAATGATATGAGCATTTTAATTGGTATGTGTTAAGTTTATTTGATTCCAAACAATATTTTTATTTATTATATTATTGTATAATAATATTAATAATGTTCTACTTCCAATACAATATAAGACTATGTGATTCATATTTAAACGAATGTGTACTTAGTTCAGTGGCAAGAATGTCCTTATGGACCCTCAGGTCGCGAGTTCGAATCTAGCCAAACACGGTTTTTAGAATTAATTTCTTCCAAAACGACGTCGTATTGGCTATAGTCAAAACGACGTCGTTTTGTTTAACGATTTTCTGTTAGTTTTTTTAACGGCGGGCTTTATTGGTCAGTCAACGAAAGTTTTGAATATTTTTAAAAGTCAATGAAATGTTCGGGTTTTTTTTTGGCCAGAAAAATGTTAGTGTTTTTTTTGGCAAGGTTGGTAATGTATGGGTTTTTTTGGCCGATTTCCCTTTTCTTTTTCCTTTTCCTTTAAACTTTTATCATCGTAATTCAATACTTTAATGAGTGAGTTTAAGAAAGGGACATTTTTCTATAGCTAAGTATACATGATTTCGAGTGCTATACACATGGCATGGGTGTGTTTTGATGTTCCCCACTCATTTTCTTTTTTCTTCTTATAGGAGAGTTAGCCATTCAAGAACGGATAAGGCGAAAACTATATTATCTTCCGTAGTGTATGGATCTTGTCTTATCATATGTATAAGGTTTTGAATCCGTGTCTATTCGTAAATTTATGTTATTTATTTTGGTAAAGTTGTTTGTAATCGATAACTTGTATTGAAATATTTCTTTTTATATTTATGATCTCATAATATACATCTAATATATATATATAAATGTATTGTGATTTGTAAGAAGCTGAACATGATCTGAAAGACTCTAGCATATAAATTTAAAATAATTCAAATTTTTATTTTATAATGGTTAAACCTAAGTAGTAACCCGCATGGTTATACACAAAATATAATACAAATTGTTTATCAAACATGATTTTAAAATTATTTAAAATAAAAGTAAATAAATTAGTTTTATATGTATGTTAAAAATATTTATGAGTAACAATATAAGATGCTTTAAATCAAGTCTCAATAAATATAATGTAGTTATAATATGAGAATATTTGAAATTTTGATCAAAGCAAAATGGTTGGAAATAAATTTAAAATTGAGTTTGACCAAGTCAAACTTGACGAAGATAATTTTTTTAAAAAATTAATAATAAATAAATTTGAAAGACACCGAGTCGAATGGTAGATGAAATATGCGCACGCTGATTAAGGCACGACCCAGTCAAATGGTAGATTACTCACTCGACCAGAGGCCAACATTAGTCACCACCTTGCTGCTGTAATTGTTTTACCATATAGAGCGGGTCATCTAGGGTTTCATCATTACGACACTGAGCTTTCACTTTACTGATTTTTCGAAAAATCACCATATTGTTCTCTTGATGGCTCTTTCATCATCTCCTTCCTCTTGCAATTGCTCATACGATGTCTTCCCAAGTTTCAGCGGCGAAGATGTCCGCAAAACATTCCTCAGCCACTTTCTCAAGGAGCTGGACCGGAAACTGATCATTGCTTTCAAAGACAACAAGATCGAGAGAAGCCGGTCGATCAGCCCCGAGCTTGTAAGTGCAATAAGAAGTTCGAGAATTGCGGTCGTCGTGTTCTCCAAAAACTATGCTTCTTCAAGCTGGTGTCTTGATGAGTTGCTGGAGATTGTGAGGTGCCAAGAAAAGTTTGGCCAACTCGTGGTACCCATTTTCTACGGTTTGGATCCTTCCGATATTAGGAAACAGTTAGGAGAATTTGGAGAGGCCTTTCAAAAAACTTGCAAGAACAGAACAGCTGAAGTGAAAAATCGATGGCAGAAAGCATTAACGGATGTGGCTAATATCCTCGGATACCATTCTCGTAACTGGTACTAACTTGCTTGTGTTTGTTTATATCTTGAATATCTGCTAGTAATATGACGACTATATATATTGATATTTGTTGTTTCATGTTTGATCTTTCTTCCCGGTAGCAATAGCGAAGCTACAATGATTGAAGAAATAGCTAACGATCTTCTGGTTAAATTGAATTTAACTCCATCAAAAGATTTTTGAGAACTTTGTTGGAATTGAATATCATATCAGCAATATGAGTTTATTATTGCATTTGGAATCCGAGGAAGTGAGGATGGTTGGCATTTGGGGTTCCTCTGGAGTTGGCAAGACTACTATTGCAAGAACTCTTTTTAGTCGGCTCTCTAGGCATTTCCAAGGTTGTGTTTTCATAGACAGGCGCTTCATATCAACGAGTATGGAAGTTTATAGTCAAGGCAACCCAGATGACTATAACATGAAGTTGCACTTGCAAGAAAAGTTTCTCTCTAAGATACTTAATATAGAGGGCATAGAGGTAGATCACTTAGGTGCGGTGAGAGAGAAGCTAAAACACAAGAAAGTTCTTATCTTCATTGATGACTTGGATGACCAAGTGGTGTTAGATGCATTGGTGGGTCAAACACATTGGTTTGGAGGTGGGAGTAGAATCATTGTGGTTACAAAAGATAAGCATTTCTTAAGGGCTCATGGGATCGATCATATTTACGAGGTTGGTCTACCATCTGACAACGTCGCTCTTGCCATGTTATGTCGAACTGCTTTTAGGATGAATTATCCACCTAAGGGTTTCGTGGAGCTTGCTCATGAAGTTGTATTTCGTGCCGGTAATCATCCTTTGGGTCTCAATGTTTTGGGTTCGTATTTACGAGGTAGAGATAAAGAGGACTGGTTGGATATGTTGCCGAGACTTCGGAATGGTTTGGATGGAAGAATTGAGAAAACTCTAAGAGTCAGCTACGACGGGTTAAATAACAAAAAAGATGAGGCGATATTTCGTCACATTGCATGTCTCTTTAATGGTTGGAACGTGAATGAAATCAAACAGCTTCTAGCAAATAGCAACTTGGATGTTGATATCGGGCTTAAAAACCTCGTTGATAAGTCCCTTATCCATGTAAGATGCGACACTGTGGAGATGCATTGCTTGCTACAAGAAATGGGTAAGGTGATTGTCCGTGAGCAATCTAAAAAGCCTGAAAAACGAGAATTCCTTATAGATTCAAAGGATGTTTGTGATATACTTGAAGATAACAATGTAAGTTTTTTATTACTCTTTTATCTTTTCATACTATTTCACTGTATAAGAATTGGAGGATGTCATTTGATTCTAAGTATTTGTTAAGCTCATTGTTTCTTCTTCTTCTTTTTCTTAATTATTTTTTTTGTATTTTCAGGGTACTAAAAAGATTTTAGGTATAGCATTGGATATCAATGAGACTGATGATTTGCAGATACATGAGAGTGCTTTCAAAGAAATGAGTAATCTTCTTTTTCTAAAAATTTACACTAAGAAATGGGACCAGAAGAAAGAAGTTAGATGGAACTTACCAAAAGGCTTGGACTATCTGCCCCATAAACTTAGATTATTGAGGTTGGACAATTACCCAATGAGATGTATGCCTTCTCAGTTTCTTCCACAAAACCTTATTAAGCTCCAAATGTATGATAGCAAACTCGAGAAGTTGTGGGAAGGAGTTCCTGTAAGTACTTAGTAAAATTATAATTTATTTGGATATATATTAGAATGATTATTTTACCTTTTAGATAGCAATCCTTCAACTGATGTTTAACCTACTTATTTTTCAGTCTCTTACAGGGCTCAGGAATATGGATTTGCGGAGATCTAAGTATCTGAAAAGTATTCCAGATCTTTCTATGGCCACCAACCTGGAAACACTTAATCTTAGGAAATGCACGAGTTTGGTCGAGCTTACTTCCTCTATTCAGCATCTCAATAAACTGAAGAAGCTGAACTTGACGTTCTGCCAAAATCTAGAGACTCTTCCGACAGGAATCAACCTCCAATCTTTGTCTCGCCTTCAACTGAATGGATGCTCACGGTTGAGAAGTTTTCCTAATATCTCAACCAACATCTCGGAGCTCAATCTGTGCGAATCAGCGATTGAAGAATTTCCTTCTGACTTGCGTTTAGAGAAACTCGAAACTCTAACTATGTGTACAATGGATGGTGAGAAATTGTGGAGAACAATGCAGGTATGTACGTGTATCTAACCTTTTCTCCAACCTTTGTCGTAATTTTATATAAAAAAGCTTGTTCCTAGGTCAAATTTTCTGAACGTTGTGAAAAGAAGTTCATAAGTGGAGTATGAATCATATAATATATATATATATATATATATATATATATATATGTATCCAATATCTTCTCCATATATTAAATATATACGAGGTCAAGGTGGTGCTCTACGTTAGGAATATATTCGGGAAAAAAATTGTTGTTGTCACAAACAAAAAAAAAAAGAATGATAGAACTGTAACTCACAGTCATTTCCAACATAGAAGTATCATCGGGAAAGGAACATTTTAGGTGATTTTGTTTAACATCAACAAATTGTTTTTTGGTTCAGCCGCTTGCTCCCCTCATGACCATGCTGTCTCTCTCTTTGAGGAGGTTGTCTCTCCCGGATATCCCAAGTTTGGTGGAGCTTCCTTCTTCATTTCTGAGTCGCTATAATAAACTGATAGAGTTAAAAATCACAAAATGCATAAATCTGGAGACTCTTCCCACAGGAATCAACCTCGAATCTCTGGATAGCCTCATTCTCTGTGGATGCTCACGGTTGAAGACTTTTCCGGATATCTCAAGAAACATCACATTGCTAGCTCTACAAGAAACTGCGATACAAGAGGTTCCTTGGTGGGTTGAGAAGTTCACTAGGCTTTAAACTCTAGATATGAAAAGTTGCGGCAGCTTAGAAAATATATCCCTAAACATATCTAAACTGAAAGATCTTGAGGAGGTTGTCTTTTCACACTGTGGGGCATTGACTGGAGCTGATTTTTGTGGCGAATCAAGAGAGGAGGCGACGAAAGCAGACAAGGAGGAGGCCTCCTCTTCTCTTTCAGTTAATTATTTCCCAAAAGTCAGGATGGATCTTGTCAACTGCTTCAACTTGGATCAAGAAGCTCTGATCAAACAAGAATATTTGTTCCATGAATTAGTCCTATCAGGTGAAGAAGTGCCTTCATATTTCACTCACCGAACTAGTACAGGTGACTCCTCTCTGTCCATCCGTCTACCTCGGGCGTCTCTCTCTCGACGATTCGTAATATTTAGGGCTTGCGCTGTCGTTGTTTTAAACTCTCGTCCCAGCGATGATCCCACTGAATTATATATCAAGCTAGATTGTCGGTTCAAAGGCAGGCTCGGGAACGACTTTTGTTATGAGAAGAGATTCTCTACATCTGAAAAGGGTAGTCATCTGCTTGTATTTGACTATGGTTTCCCTCTAAACCAGGAAATTTCTCCTATAGCTCTGCTGCTCTACAACTACGTGGTTATACAGTTTCATATAAGTAATATTGGTGACTCTTCGTATGAATTAAAAGGATGGGGTTTACGATTCTGTGAGAAAGATGATAGCATTGATGAAGACATATATGATAGTGATTTTGACAGTGAATACAGCTATGATGATGATGATGATCTGAGCAATAAGACCACCGATGACATTGTAGAGCTAAAGAGAAGCAGTAAGTGAATGCATGTATTACTTTTAGCATCTTACATTCTTGTCAACATCAAATAGATATTTTTCATATAATAAATGACACTGGAGTTTCTGCAGATGAAGTGAATACAATTCAAGAACCTACTGACGACTCGCTCCATAGCCAAATTGAAAGGTTCTTAGGTAACTCAATAATATCAACAACCTGTTTTTTATTTGTTCCAAAATAGATTGTGACACAGAGTTTCACAATATGATTCACAAAAAACTTCATAAACTAAAACGGGAATTTACATTATGATCATGTTCGTTTGTCCATTCAGATGGTCCATCTGAATGGACATTCTGAATGATGTTCGTTTTTGCTAAAAAGTGATCCATCCAGATGGTCCATCCAAATGGTTCATCTAGCTGAGTTTAAAAGCCTAGGCAAAATTTTAGGTTCAGCCAGCTGAACCAAATTGGACCATCTGGATGGAGATGGAGTCAAAAAAATTACAAATATACCCTTCTTATTTCATTTGCTTATTTATAAGTAAATGTTACATAAAACGAATATAAAATAAATTATATTTTGTAAAAAAAAAACCTAAAAGTCACATTTTCCAGCCAAATAAAAAAATAAAAATTTTCGGTTTTGGCGGGAAAACGTAATATTGCGGTTTTAGCGGGAAAACGTAATATGGCGGTTTTAGCGGGAAAACGTAATTTCGCAATTTTGACGGAAAAACGTAATTTTGCGGTTTTGACGGAAAAACATAATTTCGCGATTTTGACGGAAAAACGTAAGTTTACGGTTTTGGCGGGAAAACGTAATTTAGCGGTTTTGGCGTGAAAACGTGATTTCGCGTTTTTGACGGAAAAACGTAATTTCGCGGCTTTGACGGGAAAATGTAATTTCGCGGTTTTGGCGGGAAAACGTAAGTTTGCGGTTTTGACGGAAAAACGTGATTTCGCGGTTTTGGCGGGAAAACGTGATTTCGCGGTTTTGGCGGGAAAACGTAAGTTTGCAGTTTTGACGGGAAAACGTAATTTTGCGGTTTTGGCGGGAAAAAGTGATTTCGTGGTTTCGGCGGGAAAAACGTAATTTCGCAGTTTCGACGGGAAAACGTAAGTTTGCGGTTTCGGCGGAAAAACGTGATTTTGCGGTTTCGGCGGAAAAACGTAATTTGCGGTTTCGGCGGGAAAACGTAATTTTGCGGTTTCGGCGCGAAAACGTTATTTTACGGTTTCGGCGGAAAAACGGAATTTTGCGATTTCGGTGTAAAACGTAATATTGCGGTTTTTGCGGGAAAACGTAATTTTTCGGTTTTGGCGAAAAAACCTATTTTGTGGTTTAGGCGGGAAAATGTTATTTTTTGGCTTTGACGAAAAACTTGATTTGCGGTTTCGGCGGAAAAAACATACTTTTGCAGTTTTGCGGAAAAATTGTACTCCATTTAGATGGAGATGAAGATGGTTAAACAAACAACATCTCATCTGGATGGATCAGTTAGATGAATGATCAAAAATAAAATGAACATCAGCTGGATGGACCATCTGGATGGACCATCTAGATGGACCATCTGGATGAAGCTGATAGATGGAGAAACGAACAGGGCCATATGTTGCTGGCTTTGTAACTACTCCAGCTAGATTTTTTTTTAAAAAGGACATGTGGCTTGTGATAAATCCGCCTATAGAGCTGTACGTGTAGAAGAAGATGTCAATACATCAACTATTTCGACTCTCGTTTAGTCTAATCATGCCTATGACCATATTTACGCAGATAGATACAAAACAGAAGCAGTTATGCAGAGTAAAGGCCAAGAGTGAGTGAAGCATGCATGTTCTGTTGTAACTCTCTGCTTTTGTGTATGTGTGCTATTTTTTTTTTTTTTTTTAGTGTTGTTGATGGGTAATGGAAATTTCGATTGATTGGGTGGACTTATAGAACCTGTTTCTTTTTGGTTCGGTTCCAGGAAATTTGCAGATAATCAGTTCTGATATACTACACAAATTCATAGCGTAAAGGACAAGTCGCAGGAAACAGAGAAATAAAAAGCGACACCTTCTTGCACACGCTTCCTTGGAAATTTTAATGAATATATAGCCAAAAGGCATAAATGACCGATCTCACAAGTTGGACCGAGAGTATAAGGGATTCTTCAGATAGCTAGGGTCTCACAAGTTGTGGTCGATGGATCTTGGATGCTCCCGCGTGGAAGGCATCCTAGCTTGTTCTTTGCTTTTCTTGAAACTTTCGGACCTCAACTGGATTATGTTCGCTACGATTGTAGTGATGTAAGATAGCGAAAGCAAGACCACTGTATATGCTATATGAAAGTTCCTTCTCGGTAGCTGTTCGAGAAGACTCTTACAAACTAGCGGCTAGGGAGTGATTAGTAAAACATAGAGACTAGCTAATAGCTATGAGCGTCTAAGAGTGTAACACATCTCCCCTCGATACTATAGGTGTTCATGTAGAGAACAATAGTTCAGTTGCTACAAACATTGAAGCCCAAGACAAGATAAGCCCATCAGAGCCCAGTCAACACATCAAGACAAAACAGCCTCCAACTCCAAAACAGAGGAGAGCTCGTACGGAGAAGACGACGCTCGACAGCCAAAACAGATTTGCAGCTTTAACAACAATATTGGATGACTCAGCAGGAGTAGCTGGATAAGATTGTAACGTCTCTTTATTGTTCTAGATTGTTCTTTCGTTTGTATATAACCGAGTGTAAAGCCTCATTGTAATCTTATCGGAAATCAAAGTATTTTACAAAAACCTCAAAACTTTCTTATTCCGTTCATGGTATCAGAGCCACTGACACCTTAACAGGTCAATCGATGGCAGCTACCTATCCCTTCCCATCTAAAGTTCATGTTGCTAGCTCTGTCACTCTCAAGTTGACGGACAGCAACTACCTTCTGTGGAAAACTCAGTTCGAGTCTCTCCTATCGAGCCAAAAGCTTATAGGCTTTGTCAATGGCACCGTCAATGCTCCAGCTCAAACAAGTCTCGTCGTCAATGGCGAAGACACAACCGAAGTCCCAAATCCTCAGTATGAGGCTTGGTTTTGCACTGACCAACTCGTCCGGTCATGGCTGTTTGGTACGATCTCTGAAGAGGTGCTGGGTCACGTTCACAGTCTCACCACCTCTCGCCAGATCTGGTTGTCTCTGGCTGAGAACTTCAACAAAAGCAGTGTTGCTCGTGAGTTCTCCCTCCGTCGCAGTCTTCAGCTCCTTTCAAAAAAGGACAAGTCGTTTTCTGTCTATTGTCGTGATTTCAAGGCTATATGTGATTCCCTGAGCTCTATTGGTAAGCCAGTTGACGAATCCATGAAGATCTTTGGCTTCCTCAACGGGCTTGGCCGGGAATATGACCCTATCGCAACGGTCATTCAGAGTTCTCTGACAAAACTTCCTGCTCCGACCTTCAATGATGTTGTCTCAGAGGTCAAAGGATTTGACACAAAGCTTCAGTCTTATGAAGAAGCTGTTGCTGCAACACCTCTTCTTGCGTTTCACACTGAACGTACTGACGCTAATGCTCCTCAGTACATGCCCAACAACCGTGGTCGTGGTCGTTCCAACCAATATCGAGGCAGAGGAGGCTATACAACAAGAGGTCGTGGTTTCTCGCAGCATCAGTCTTCTGCTCCTCCGTCTGGTCCAAGGCCTGTCTGTCAGATCTGTGGTCGTACTGGACACACAGCAATCAAGTGTTATAATCGTTTTGACAACAATTATCAGACTGAGGTTCCCGTGGCTTTCTCCTCCCTCCGCATCTCAGATGGAAAAGAATGGCATCCAGACAGTGCTGCCTCTGCTCATGTAACGTCTTCCACTGAGGGGTTGCAGACAGCCACCGCTTATGAAGGTACTGACACTGTCCTTGTTGGTGATGGAACTTATCTCCCTGTCACTCACGTTGGCTCTACCACCATCACTTCCAATAAAGGTACCCTTCCTCTAAACGAAATATTGGTCTGTCCTGACATTCAGAAATCACTGTTATCTGTGTTTAAGATCTGTGATGACTATCCTTGTGGCGTTTATTTCGACTCTAACAAGGTGTATGTGATCGATTTACAAACTCAGAAAGTGGTGGCCAAGGGCCCTCGCAGTAATGGTCTTTATGTGCTGGAAAATAAGGAGTTCGTGGCTCTATACTCTAACCGACAGTGCTCAGCAACAGAAGATATCTGGCATCATCGTCTAGGTCACGCCAACTCCAAGATTCTCCAGCAACTTCAACGCAGCAAGGATATTCAAGTTAATAAGAGCAGCACTTCCCTCATTTGTGAGCCTTGCCAGATGGGGAAAAGTTCAAGTCTTCCTTTTTTTGCTTCTGAATCTCGTGTCTTGAGACCTTTAGATAGGATACACTGTGATTTATGGGGTCCTAGTCCAGTTGTATCTAATCAAGGATTCAAATACTATGCTGTTCTGATTGATGATTTCTCAAGGTTTTCTTGGTTATATCCGTTGCGTTGCAAGTCTGAGTTTGCTTCAGTTTTTATCTCCTTCCAAACATTAGTCGAAAATCAACTCAATACAAAGATAAAAGTGTTCCAGAGTGATGGAGGAGGAGAGTTCGTTAATAACGTTTTGAAAGAGCACTTTCGTAAACACGGCATTCATCATCGGATCTCATGCCCTCACACCCCTCAACAAAACGGCCTCGCTGAAAGGAAACATCGACATCTCATTGAGCTCGGTCTTTCCATGCTCTTTCACAGCCATATTCCTCAAAATTTTTGGCTAGAAGCGTTCTCAAGTGCAAACCATATCATCAATCTTCTACCATCTTCAAGTCTGAACAATCTTAGTCCGTTTGAGACTCTTACTGGTCAGAAACCAGAATACACATCGCTGCGAGTATTTGGCTCAGCCTGTTATCCATGTCTCAGACCTGTAACTGACAACAAGCTTGATCCGAGGTCTCTTCAATGTGTGCTTCTTGGATTTAATGATCAATACAAAGGCTACCGATGTCTCTATCCTCCTACAGGCAAGGTCTACATCTCTCGTCATGTGGTGTTTGACGAGAAGAATCTTCCTTTCAAGGACATATATAAGTCTCTTATACCTCAGTACAATACGCCTCTTCTTCGTGTGTGGCAACGGATGACAGAAAGTCCCAAAGAACAGGAACAGAACGTAACGCCTCCTGTTCAACTTCTTCCAAGACCTGCCTTTGAAACTCCAGTTGCTGATGATACTCAAGAAAACAATGTGCCGGTCCCTGCTCCAGTTCCAGAGCTCGATCAAGCAGACACCAATAATAACAATGATGATGTAATACCAGAACAGTTAGAGGTCATGCCAGCAAACTCACATGCTATGACGACTCGCTCCAAAGCTGGCATTCATAAGCCAAATACGAGGTATGCCCTTATTGCATCAAAGTTTACTACTGACGAACCAAAGTCTATTGTCACAGCAATGCAGCACCCGGGATGGAATGAAGCAGTAATGGAAGAAATCAGGCGAATCCATCTGCTCTGTACTTGGTACCTCACTCCACCCACCCCTGATATGAATATTTTGACGTCTAGATGGGTCTTTCGAACAAAACTCAACCCAGATGGATCAGTTGATAAGCTCAAGGCTCGCCTTGTTGCAAAGGGGTTCAATCAGGAAGAAGGGGTTGACTATCTGGAAACGTTTAGTCCAGTTGTTCGAACGGCTACCATTCGTTTGGTCCTTGATGTTTCCACAAACAAAGGATGGCCGCTTAAACAGCTAGATGTCTCTAACGCCTTTCTCCACGGTGAACTCCAAGAACCGGTCTACATGATGCAACCAGCTGGCTTTGTTGATCCAGCAAGACCGAATCATGTTTGTTGTCTCACCAAAGCCCTCTATGGCTTAAAACAAGCCCCTCGCGCTTGGTTTGACACATTCAGTAGTTTTCTCCTGGAGTTTGGTTTCAAGTGCAGTACGTCTGATCCCTCTCTCTTTGTTTGGCATCATCAAGGTGAAACGATCATTCTGCTCCTTTATGTTGACGATATCCTTCTTACTGGAAGTAACGAAAAACGTCTCGAAGAGTTGCTTCAAGTTCTGAATACTCGCTTCTCTATGAAGGATCTTGGTCACCCCAAGTACTTCTTAGGAATCGAGATTACTGCATATACCAATGGTTTGTTCCTACATCAAACCGCTTATGCAAAAGATATATTGCATCAAGCTGGGATGAGTGACTGCAACAGCATGCCTACTCCGCTTCCTCAACAGTTGGATAACCTAAACTCAGAGCTTTTTTCAGAGCCAACCTATTTCAGAAGTCTCGCTGGCAAGCTCCAGTATCTCACAATCACAAGGCCAGATCTTCAGTTTGCCGTTAACTTCATATGTCAGCGTATGCACTCACCTACTGTGTCCGACTTTGGTCTTCTCAAACGAATACTGAGGTATGTGAAAGGAACGTTGGATATGGGGCTCCCTATCAAGAAACATGACCGTCCAGTTCTATCAGCCTTCTGTGACAGTGATTGGGCAGGATTCAAGGAAACTAGACGGTCTACTGGTGGTTTCTGTGTTCTTTTAGGCTCCAACTTAATTTCCTGGTCGGCGAAGAGACAACCAACGGTGTCAAATTCCTCAACTGAAGCAGAGTATAGGGCACTTACAGCAACAGCAAGGGAGATAACGTGGATCTCCAATTTGCTTCGGGATCTTGGTGTTCCACAACATCAAGCAACAAGGGTCTTCTGTGACAATCTTTCTGCTGTTTACCTCTCAGCCAATCCGGCGCTTCACAATCGATCCAAACACTTTGATACTGATTATCATTATATTAGAGAAAGGGTTGCTCTTGGCTGAATTGAAACACAACACATCTCTGCAACAATGCAGCTTGCAGATGTCTTTACGAAACCTCTTCCGCGACGCTCATTCTCTGATCTTCGTACCAAACTCGGCGTTTCCGTCTTACCCACGCCAAGTTTGAGGGGGAGTGTAGAGAACAATAGTTCAGTTGCTACAAACATTGAAGCCCAAGACAAGATAAGCCCATCAGAGCCCAGTCAACACATCAAGACAAAACAGCCTCCAACTCCAAAACAGAGGAGAGCTCGTACGGAGAAGACGACGCTCGACAGCCAAAACAAATTTGCAGCTTTAACAACAATATTGGATGACTCAGCAGGAGTAGCTGGATAAGATTGTAACGTCTCTTTATTGTTCTAGATTGTTCTTTCGTTTGTATATAACCGAGTGTAAAGCCTCATTGTAATCTTATCGGAAATCAAAGTATTTTACAAAAAAACCTCAAAACTTTCTTATTCCGTTCAGTTCACTCCTGCGTTCTCTGAGATAAACCGATGTGGAAACTACTGCAGCAGGTCAATCTAACATGCTAGTTATCAACCAGTCGTACTTGTTGTTGTTGGCAATGCACCTGTATTATGTCTGTATGTATATAATTGATTTTGATTGAATTAAGGAAAACAGCTTTTCTTACAAATAATATATTATTGCTACAATCGATTTTATTTTATTTAGATTGAATTTATGTATATTAGATGTATATTATGACACAATGAATAGGAGGAACTCATTGTGAAAATTAATTATATATGTATAACCTTGAAACTCATTGCCAATCATATATTAATTAACAAAAATTCAAAAAGATGATTCTAAATTTTCAGATATAGCTGCTCACAAAATCAGTATTCTTGGTTTTGTAATAATATTATAAAAGGACAAGCATTTATAATTAAGTCAAAATCAATAATTATATCACCAAATTTGTGGTCAATTGGCCATACCCTTACAAGGTATATATGAATATATAAAATATATGGTTATAAATATGAGTAATGACCAGAAACATTTTGGTGTATTTATATATAAACTCAATACATTCTTGCAGATCAATAAGCAAGAAAAAAACATAACGACAATCAGTTAGACCGTGGGAAAGTGTGTAAGAAATCAAACTGCATGAAGATGAACTTCTCAAAAATGTTGATTGTATTTACCCTCACGGTTTTCATGGTGGTTTCTTCTATTCGTTGCCAAACAAATGATATTTTTCCTGGTATTTATATATATTTGTTGTTTTTTATTTGCATTATTGTAGATATCAGTTTTTACCGTGATATAAGTATATTTAAAGAAATCATTTTTTTCGTAAGTGGCTTCTAAATATTTGATTATATAAACAAATGGTTATGAAATATGTCATAGATAATTGTATTTGTTGTGTGTGTGCGTGTGTGTGTATGCATTTTATCAACTAATGAGGTTTTCCCAATAGGTACAAGCGGCGAGGCCTCAAGTATACTTTGCTTCAATCCTTGCAATGATAAACTTGGTGACAAAGAGTGCAAAGTGATTTGCGCGAATAAGAAATACAAAGAGGGCTCTTGTGTTGGTTTTGGAATTCCCCCTACTTCTAAATATTGTTGTTGTAAAACATAATTTGTTTTGTTCTTGGGAAACTTAATCTAAAATTCAAAGAGTGTTTGAACTAATAACAATATGAGAACAAAACCAATAATAATAGTAATAGTAAATATATTATAATTCTCTTCAACAGAAACATAGGTAATAAGTTTTAATTTTTATCGTTTTTTTTATGCACCATCATTTTTGTTTTCCAGAATTTTAGGTGTTACAAACATTCATATTCACAGAAATATATCATCCTTATGGCATATCAAGATAGTCATTCAGATGGTGTAAATTCACGTAATTTTACGTACATCTAAATTTGGTTCTAGTATGATTTGTAATATTCCGATGATCACTATTCATATATCTCCATTTCGATTTTAGATTTATGTATTTTATCATCATCTGATGATTACTATGTTACTTTAGAAGACTTTAAAATTTTATTTACTAATCTAGCAAACTACCATATGCTATTTTATAAGATTCAAAAATCTTATTTGCTAATATCGTAAAATATCTCATGATTTATTCATTTCTTTTTAGTTTTCTATGTACTTATATCGAAAATGGATAAATCGACTATTTGAGTATTCGGATTTTAAAGTTTAAAGACCAAAAGGTAAATTTTCAAAGTCTTGATATTTTTTACCAATCACATGCCAAGCTCTTACTCTCTCTCTCTCTCTCTCTCTCTCTCTACACAAGCAGCCCTGGAGGCCGTGCTTTTGAACAACGTATATGATTGTGATGAATTTTCTCTTTTTCTACTTTTACTTCAATGTGGTGTCCTGATACGTACGTACGAGTTGGTTAATTTGATAATTATGAGGAATTCTGTGTTTTTTATTGTATGTCTTTACCAATTACCAATTTTTAATATCAAAGGTAAGAATTAATTTTCTTCTTGTTTTGTGTAGGGAAATGTAATGCAGAATAACTTATTTGTATTTGTAAAGAAAATATTTGAAGGATCTTAATAATATTATTTGAGAAGTCACTTGCATATGTGTCACGCTCATGTTGATTCTTATAGTGGTTGATTACAAACATACCCTTAATGAGATAAAATAAAAGAAAGTCTTAATTTCTATTTTTAATAAATTTTTGAAAACGTATTCATATTTATATAAATAAATGGAAGTTTTACTTTCTTAATTTTTAAAATTATTTTAAATTTTTTTCTTTTTAGTATGACTTCAAAAAGACTTTCCTTTTTGTAATTTTCCTTTTTTATATATGCAAAAATTATTTCTCTTTATTAAATACTTTCCTTTTTGTATTTTTCGTTTTTTATATATGCAAAAATTATTTTATGTTTTAAAATTATTTCCTTTTATTAATGTGATTTTGAAAAAGAAAAATAACTAAACTAAAAATAAACTAAAATTTTACAATAATAGCTTTACAAATCTAAGATAAAAAAATTGAAAAAATTGAGCCAACTTTAGCCTAAACAGAACAAAAAAATAATTGTATTTCAATTCAAAGGAATATATGTCATATAATAAATATAAAAATGAATAACGGTGCCTATCTAAATTTTTATACCAAAAAATGTTTAATAAGATATATAACATCTTAAAATTATTTAAAACAACCTTCTATTTACATGAATTCATATAGTTGACAAAGCAAATAGAAACTTATAAATAAATAAAAGATAATATTAACCAATAATTTTAAGTAAGTTACTTTATAAATACTCATACCCGTGCATGAGCACGGGAGAATCACCTAGTTACTGTTACTTGAGAATCCTCAATACATACAACTAAATGAAGAAAAAGAAAAAAAGAATTTCCCAAAAACAAACGAGTGATCTCATCTACCTCTCTGACTTGGCCACACGTTACGTTTCTCATATTTTTCAGGGGGTTTTCCCCCTAATTTAACATTAAGATCTATTTTTAGAGTGTGTTGATTGTCGAGTAATTTATATATATGATGTGTATGGACAAAGAAAAAAGCACGAGATTGAAAAAGAAAAACAAGTTGTTTATGCAATAAACAGAAACAACCTTTTATTCATTTCTGGAACCATGAAGTGTGTTATTTCAGTTATAGTTCTATGTGTTCTCATGTTCCACGTTTCCAGCATTGTGAAAGGTAATATATATTAGTCCTATAACAAAGCTGGTGTTGAACCCAAAAAAGAAGAAGAGCAAAACGTAAAAGATATATGTAAAAGTAGTATCAATAATTGTTTAGCCAAAAATATTTCTACGACTAATTAATTTTTATTCCTTGTGTGTTTTTGTTGGTTGCTTGGAAATTGTAGAAGTGAATGGACAAGTTCCTATATGTAAACGTTATAACGTATATCCTGGACAGTGTGGCGCTGATGGAAACAAGAAGTGCCAAGACGAAATGAAGGAAAAATACACAAAATATAAGCGTTGCGACTGTAGAGACACCGCTTGGAAAAAAGGGCACCATGACTGCACTTGTTATATGAAACTTCCTTGTCCATAATAGCCTCTTCTGGTCTGGATAATGTATGTGCTAGAACACAAAATATATTTATTCACCAATAAATAAGAGATAACAGAGAAGAGTTTATTTTTATGTTGGTATGGTTGACAATATATTATTATTCTATATTCTTAAAATTTTAATTATAACATTAGGCGCCAAAAAAAAAACTTGTGTATTATCATCTCGTACTCACTCTTTATTGCAATTATCTAATTACTTATTTCATAAAACTCTAGTAATTGCTGAAAACGATCATTCAGTTGATTTTTTATAAGATTACATACCTTTTAATTATAGAAGATGGTGCTGGAATCACATTCAGGGCCGGCCCTGGGCTAAGGCTGGTAAAGCTAGAGCTTGAGGTGCCAAATTATATATACAATTTAGGGGCGCCAAAACACAAAATCTTCTTTAGTCTAGTGGTAACAGTTTCCTTTGTATCTATTACAAGGCCAGAGTTCGAGGCTAGGCAAATGCATAATTTTTTTTTTAGGTAAAGAGTAAAGGGCAGCATTTTATTTATGGGCTTTAGGCATAGTTTCTCTAAGGACCGGCACTGATCACATTGATATCATGAGTGAGTTGAATTAAGTGTTTAAATGAAGATGAGGTTGTAGAAATAAACGATATGTCGAATTTGAGATTTGGCGATGCAACAAAGTGATGATACTTACACCAAAGCAAGATCAATCAGGTGAAAAATGTGAATAAGTAAACAAAACTAAAAAACTCATAGTGGTTTATTCTACGAGTTCCTCGATATTCCAAGCAGTACAAACACAAATGAAGCAGTTGCAAGAGCTTAATGGCCATTGGCCAAGATTCTTGGCCCAAGAACAATAGAGGGTAGCTTATAGACGATTTGGTGTTGGCTTAAGATCATTAGTGACTTGAGATGGTAATTCAACTTTGATAATTCAATAAAATCATTGTTTCTCTTATCAATTGGTGCGGTGAGCAATTCAATCTTCACGATGATGACAACAAGAGGAATCAGCTCGATTCTAATGCAATGCAACATCAACCAAAGTTGTAAATAGACGATGTTCAATCTCGTAGTTGCATGATTCATAGCTCTATATCCACACGAGAAATCTCCAACTTCCATCTTTCTTCTTAATCATAAACTTTGACTTTGCATCAACACAAATGCAGACACATAGCAAAGTAAACCCTTTCTCAAAAAAACAAAAATTCAATTGTAACATCTCATTATATAGCGCATATATCTGCTTATGCAATAATTTGTTTTCTGAAAATTCTGTCAATTGACTTTAGATTCCTTTGGTTAACTCTTATGTTGTATATATTCTGATTTGTAATGGTTTTACGTTATCAATGAAATGATGTTAAAAAAAAAAGGCAGGTTATAAGTATACCAAAAATTTAGGGTATTTACCTCGTGCTTAGACCTAAACTTGAGTATCCTTATTACGAACAACTAAATGAGAAAAAAAAAATCCTAAAAATAAACGATTGATCTCATCTACTTCTCTGACTTGGCCACACGTTACGTTTTTCATATTTTTAAGGGGGTTTCCCCGTAAGTTAACATTAAGATCTATTTTTAGTGTGTGTTGATTGTCGAGTAATTTATATATGATGTGTACGGACAAAGAAAAAGCACGAGATTGAAAAAGAAAAACAAGTTGCTTATGCAATAAACAGAAACAACCTTTTATTCATTTCTGGAATCATGAAGTGTGTTATTTCATCAGTTATAGTTTTATGTGTTCTCATGTTCCACGTTTCCAACATTGTGAAAGGTAATATATTATTCCTATAAACAAAGCTGGTGTTGAACCCAGAAAAAAAGTAGAAGAGCAAAACGTAAAAGATATATGTAAAAGTAGTATCAATAATTGTTTAACCAAAATCTTCATCTACGACTAATTTTTTTCTTTTTTTTTCTTTTGTTGGTTTCTTAAAATTTGTAGAAGTGAATGGACAAGTTCCTATATGTAAAGTTTATATGATGTATCCTGGAAAGTGTGGCGCTGATGGAAACAAGAAGTGCCAAGAAGAAATGAAGGATAGGTACACAAAATATAAGCGTTGCGACTGTAAAGACACCATTTGGAAGAAAAAAGAGTACCATGAGTGCAATTGTTATATAAAACTTCCTTGTCCATAATGGCCTCTTCTGGTCTGGATAATGTACTAGAATACAAAATATATTTATTCACCAATAAATAAGAGATAAGAGAGAAGAGTTTCTTCTTCTTTTTTTTTTTTTGCTCAATGAGAAGAGTTTCTTTTTATGTTGACATGGTTGATAAGATCTTAGGTATGGAATAAGCTAAGTGTGTAAACGAAGATGAGGTTGTAGAGATAAACGATATGTGGAATTCGAGATTTGGCGATGCAACAAAGTGATGATACGTACATCAAAGCAAGATCAATCAGGTGAAAACTGTGAATAAGTAAACCAAACAAAGAACTCATAGTGGTTTATGCTACGAGTTCCTCGAAATTCCAAGCAGTACAAACACAAATGAAGAAGGTGCAAGAGCTTAATGGCCATTGGCCAAGATTCTTGTCCCAAGAACAAGAGAGGGTAGCTTATAGACGATTTGGTGTTGGCTTAAGATCATTAGTGACTTGAGATTATAATTCAACTTTGATAATTCAATAAAATCATTTTCACTATGATGACAACAAGAGGAATTAGCTCGATTCTATTACAATGCAACATCAAACCGAAGTTGTAAATAGCCGATTCTCAATCTCATAGTTGCATGATTCACACTCACAGCTCTATAATCCACAAAAAAAAAATCTCCAACTTCCATCTTTCTTCTTAATCATAAAACATGACTGGAAAAAAAGACTGTGACTTGGTCCAATCGTTCCAGCTTTCAACATCCGAATGTTGCATAGCAATAGATATGGATCTTTTTGAGACTTTAGTGTGGCGATATGAAGTTGAATGTCTCGATTTGGATGATATATACAGATTCTACTGCAATTAAACGATGATCTGACTACTCAAGTAGACAAGACCAGAAATATAATCGGAACTGACTTTGCATCAACACAAATGCAGACACATAGCAACTAAACTCTTCTCAAAAGACAAAAGACAATTTCGATTGTAACATCTTCAAAGTATATAACAAAGAAAGTAACATAAGAGACCAATGCTTTCGTCTTCCTCTTAAAACACTGAGCCTCTTTATTAGCTTTTATTGGTTTCATTACAAATGCTACATTCTACAATCCAGAAACCAATCCAGAAGGCACCACGAACTCAACAACAATGGTGGAATCAATATACTCACGAACCTTTGCTTTCTCCGAATTCACCAACTCCGTCTGAGAATCCACAGACTCCAATTCAGCAACATCCTTGAAAAACGCAATCGATGCAATCGAGAAACCTTTGGCTCTCGCCGGAGAGAAGTTTTCTCCAACAGTGATCTGACCAATCCCTGAGAATTTCTCATTAAGTCCCTTGATCACATCAATAATCTCAGATTTCGCCTCCTCGGGGAGATTCTCTTTCAGTTTAAGGAAAGTGAGTTTCGCGACGGAACCAGGAGGCGGAGCCAAAGTTCCGGGGACTTTATCGGCGATCCAATCAACGGCCATGACGTCTTCGCAGATCGGCAACACAGACTCCTTGACGACGCGGACGTGATCTGGATGCGCGGCGTACGCGTTGAGATCTTCCTTGGATCCGTACCGGCTGTGCAGGACGTGAGTGAAGGCGGTGGCGGAGGATCTGACGCGGCGGAGAGGTGCAGCGGAGATGTGGATCACTTGGCTTAGGGAGGCGAGGCCGTTGAGACCGTTCATCATGGAGGCGATTTTGGAGCATTCGGTCTCGTCTTTGACTTTGAAGAGGACGATGTGCTCGATGATCTGGTGAGGAGGAGGAGTGGAGGAGGACATGGCGACGGCGGAGAAGGAGCGGCGGGAGACGGAGAGGTGGATCGGGGAGTGTTTGGTTGATGAGAGACCGAGAGATAACGGCGAGGAAAATAGCGGCCGAGCTCTAACGCAGATCATCTCTCTCTCTTATCGTTTGATTTCGGCGTTTTGTGGAGGTGAAACTTTCGTTTCGATCGCGAGTGTGAGTTAAAAAAAAAAAAAAAACAGTTTGGTTGGTAGAAAAGTTGGTGAGGAAAATTTGAGACTCGAGTTACGAGGAGGTTATGGAGTTTATATTCATAAATTGAGGTTATGATTAATAATCAAATGAAATGTGTTATTTCTAATCTTTTGGAAAGAAAGTATTCACTTGAATATAAGCATCTCTATCGGATAGTTTTTAGAGAGTATTTCACTAAAATAAAAGTGTAAAACTTTAAAAGTAAGAGAGAATATAAGTAGGAGATTCTCAAATGAGAACTCCACGAAATATTCTATAGACTATAGCCATTTGTCATTTTGTAATTAGTTTTTTAATTGACAATTTAGTTTTAATATAACTAAAAAGTAAATTTTTTTAAACTAAATCTCAATTATAAATTATTGTTAATTCAATTAAAACAGCTTTTTAGCAATTATAATGTTATATACTTTTCTTAAAATGGATATTTTTAAAAAAAATTTTGACTTGTTCAAAAATAAATAATGTTAATTTGTCAAAGAAAATAGAATATATTTCTTTTGAAAAAAAACTCCCGATTTGGTTTCACTGAGTTTCTTCACACGAGGAATACTCTCAATGAAAACTCTGTTTTCTCCAATTATCAACCTCATTGTGCATCTTCCAACGCCTTCATCGGTGAGGTCTTTTCAAACACACATCCATTGTCGCCAATCTTTAGCTCCGAAATCGCTGGTATATCGAGCTCCATATACACGGATTCCTGGTACGTGATTACAGATGTGGCAATGATCATGAGTGACGTCAGTTTAGGAACACTAATTCTGTAATGCTTCTCGCAGTTATAGCCTCTGAAAAACTCAATGAGAAGTCTTCTTATCCGCGGGAATGCATCCAACAGAGCGGAAAAAGCGGATTTTGTAATGACAAGCGGCCGTGAAATGAATGTGATCAGAGTCGGTAAATGAGTTGTGGGTATATCTTCAAGATTTAGAATAGTTTGACAGAACTCTAGCTTGGCCATCGAACAGTAGTTAAAGATGCCAGAAGGTAACATGAATACAGCAGCTTTAAAACACAAGATCGATGGGCAACTATACATACCCTTGCCTCTATCTTCGATCATCATCATTTGAATAGCTGAGTTACATATATGATTCCTTCACGAAACTTGCAGTTGGAAATCAACAAATGCTTCAATCTTTGGTTTCTGAGTACCTCTTCAAATGCCACATCAAATCTAACACTGTGTAACTCTAATCGCTTTAAACTTTCTAATTCCAGTTTGTCGCTAGCCAAATCTATTGTCAAACAACCTTTGACAGACAGAAATTTGAGTTTTTTTTATTTCGAAAGCACATATCGGCAATAGAATTCGTACATTATCAGGACACTCAACTGTGAGCCTAATTAAACCGTTTCGAGCTGCAAACTTTATCCACACCTCAACATCTTGACTGGAACTTCGACGATCAATAATTAGGTTCATTTCTTGAATCGTTGTTTCATGTTGCAAGAAAAACCGCTCGACTAATTGCTTAAACCCAATCTTAAATCATCTTTGATCGAAGTTCACATAGCATTAAGATGTAGTTATTTTAGAAAAATATTAATTAATTGTAAATTAATATTTTAAAAAAATATAATTATGAGTTTGTATCAAAAAAAATCAGTTCGCTTATCTCAATCAAGCGCTTCCTTGTTCATGAAGTGATAATATTGGACGATACTAATCACATCCTTAATATACTAAAGCACAAGTTACTTGGCGAATCAGATTCTGCCACGTGGCTTGTGCTTTTGATTTTTTTTTTAATTTTTTTTATAAAAGAATATGTGTAAAAAACAATTTGTTTTAAAAAAGTTTGTTGGTCGACTAAAAAAAAAACGTTTCTTTATTCTTTTTCGTGCCCGACAAAGAACTGAAATCCCTAATTTTTTGGGATCAAACCACCACGTTCTTCCTCTTCCTGATCATGGTTCTCAATCAGTTAAACTCATTCTTCTCCTATAAAATACGTAATAAACTCTTGGAATCGTTTTTTTCCCGATCTATTTCGCCTTCTTCTTCTATTCCATTGTTTGATTTGAATTTTATAGGATGCAGTTGGAATTCCCGAAGAGAGGAAGGAGCTTGAGAGTGAGATTCAATGGTGGAGATAATTCCCGAAGCGTTAAAGCATCCGCTGGACGAAGCAGCGAAGGTATCGAAAAGACAGACGGCAGCGTAAGCGGCGGAGGAGGAGGAACAAGACAATTCGCTGGTCCTGCCATGGGGGTCACTACACTTGATCGTGGCTCCGCTAACTCCACGACTGTTGATTTCCCGATCTGGGACAAAATTGGCGCCGTCGTTCGACTTACTTACGGAATCGGTGCGTAGATTTACAAATCAAATTTCTTCTTAATTTCAAATTTATGGGTGGTTAAACTTACAAATGATCATAATGTGTAACGTGAGGTTTTTCAACCCTATGTGTTTCATTCATCAGAAATATTGGTTTGGATCGAAACTTAAAATGTGTGTTTGGATGATTAGGAATATATGGAGCAATGCCTGTCGCAGGAAAGTTCATAAAGTTCATATGTTCAGTGACTGGGATTGACTCATCTGGTGGATTTGATCCTTCTCTTGATGCACTTCTCGCCGGACTTGGCTATGCAACACCACCAATCATGGCTCTTCTCTTCATACTCGATGTGAGCGTTACTTACTCATCTTTTGATTTTTCTTATATTGTTAGGATTGGTTTTGAAAGAAATCTCTTCTCTTTCTGATTTTCAGGATGAAGTTGTGAAACTATCACCGCATGCTCGAGCCATCAGAGATGTGGAAGACGAGGAACTAAGAAACTTTTTCTTCGGAATGTCGCCATGGCAGGTGAAAGTCTCGAGCTTTTTCTTTGGTTTTCAAATCTTATTCCATTCTTTTTTTATGCTAGCTATTTCACATAATACTAAATTTTTTTTTACCTTTTATACATATACTTTCTTGAACACAGCAAAGGGCAAGCGGTTTTGCCAAAGCCAAATCTCTCATCAGGTTTTATACCTTTTGTCATCTTCTTCTTTAGTTTCTTCTGATGAGAGCTTTAAATCACAGTCTCATGACATGTGAAACTTTATGTTGTTGGTATAATTGTGCAGAGGTTTCAGTGAGGCCGGCGTATCCTTCTTCTAAGAAAGTTAAGGACTGGGACAAGCTTGAAGCTGGAGTGAAGAAACAGGAGAAGGATGAGAAGCTGGAAGGAGACGCGGCTTTGAACAAATTCTTCCGTGAGATATATTCGAATGCAGACGAGGATATTAGGCGTGCGATGAGCAAATCATCTGTGAGTATCTCTATCTATCTATATCCTCTTTTGTCTTTCTATTGTTTCATGGAGACTACAATAGTTTTGTCCTTTTGATTGACTCATTTTCGGTCTTTTGGACAATGAACAGGTGAAATCTAATGGGTCAGTGCTGTCAACTAACTGGAAAGAAGTTGCGGCTAAGACAATCGAGAGCACTCCTACGGATGGTATGGAGCTCAAGAAATGGGAGATCTGATCTGATATGATTTTGCATATTTGGGTTTTCCCTCTTCCTGTAATGAGGATTCCAAGGTGTCTTTGCTTTTGCTAAATATGGCTTTCTCTGCTCTTTGGTTAATGAATTAAATGGATTATAGATGAGTTTAACTGGTCTATAAATGAAATCAAAATTGTTTATACACAAATTTCGAAAGAATGTAAACATTTAGTGGTTTATAAATGAGTCTCACCGGATCAACCCCGTCGGTTTTTACTCTTCTCCGATGACTGACAATAACCACTACCGGTCCTATAATACACATGGAAACAATACACCAACGTATCTACTTCTTTTTTTCACTGTTGATCTACCTATCTTACGACATAAAGCAAGCTTAAAAGTTAAAACCAAAAACAGTCACATAAACATTACTTGCTCCCCGTCAAAACCATCGTTGGTGTATTGTTTCCATTTTCATACTTATTAAAAATTAATAAGTATCAATTTTTAAATTATGATTTATAACTTAATTACATATTATTTATTTTTTTAACATAAGTTTTACAGATAATAATAATACTTAAAGAGATTAATATTCCCAAATGAGCAAATGTTAATTAATTTTTCTTTTTCACCAATTTTCAAAATTAATATTATTAATTTTTATTAATTCAATCTATATTTAATTTTTTCACTATCTATACGGATAATAATAATATTACTTAAGAATCCTAATTATAACAGTATAAGCCAATGGTAATAATTTTTTGTTTTTAAGCGTTTTCAAATTTTAAATTATGATTTATATTGATTTACATAATATTTATATTTTTAATTATTTTTACAAATATTAATATTACTTACAAATTCTAATCCCATGCAAGGCATGGGCTAAATACTAGTCTTACATAAATTGTAAGAACATGCCTATTGAAGTTAAGTAAAATATTAAAGATCTTGCCAACATCTATGCCGTAAAGGAGAAACATAATGTTGTTGCCAATCGTAAAATGAAATACATAATGTTGCTTCACAAATCACAAGTATTAATAAAGGTATGCTATTGCTTGAGAAGAAAAACAAATAATAAAGATCTCTCTAACATCTGTGTATCTGAATATCTCATGCAAAAGAGAAGACAGTTGATATAGATTTTTTTGTATGAGTATTTAAGTACTAATAAAGATTGTTTCTTGTATTAGCCTCGAATCATGTAACCATTGAATAAGCTAATAGGACACCACATTATCAAGCAACTCCCTTTTTGGGTTTAGGCCTAAACAAAACTATTAATGTTACATTAGTCTTCCTTGCAACATGTAGGTCATATACCAAATTACATTTACTAAAAATATAAAATATAGGGACAGGATTGTTTTATGTTGATATACTGGGCTTCTTCTAAAGCGGAAAATAAATTAAAAACAAAACCCTGCGTACAATTAAACCTAACGCTAAATTAAATTAGAAGAAGCCTCATGTGATACGAGAGTTTCATCGTCTTCCTCTTTTTGATTACTTTTAGGATTTCTCTCTTTCATTAGTTTGATGACAAAAGAGGGAAGAAATTGATGAAAGCAAACGGCACTACTTGTTTTGAGGATTTAATTGGGATAGTGATTGAAGAGTACAAGATCGATAAGCAAGGAATTGAGATACATGTCTCTGAAAAAGGTTTTGTTGACTTTACCACAAAACCAATAGCGCGGTTAGATACTAAAAATCATAAGCAATTTGAAATAACTAAAAATCGAGCAGCTACAACTCTGACTAACAGGAGAAGAAGAGAATAAGCAAAAATCACCAAGAAGAGGATCAATGTGGAAAATCTATTGTGGAATACATCAAACATGAAACACCAGCCAAAAAGTTAAGAGTAGATAGAGATTCTCACAAGTCACAACGCTCATGCATAAAAACGAGAAAGTGCAATTTTTTCCAAGATTAGTTCTCAGAAAATAACATAAGAATTTAATCTTAAGTCTTGGACTTTTGTTCAGAGAATCTCGGAAGATGAACGAGTGAGTTCACTCATGTAACACCTAGTCCCAACCAGTTTTGATATCCTTTCCCATCCTCTGCATCAGTCTCTGTATTCACATTACCGTAGGTCTCATTTCGACTTCCTCTGGAACCGTTTTGCTGCGACATAAGTGTATGAAAGAAAGACTCACTCACTTTACGAGCAACAAGATAACCATAAGGACCACGACCATCCGATACACCACAAAAACTTCACTTGTTCAGAAAATAAAATCCTACAAGGCAACACCAAGTCCCGCTTTATAGTTATGCACATTGCTAGAAATTAAAAAGAGAGAGAATTAAGGATGAACTCACTTCCAACATGTCGTAACACCCCAGCCATAAGGGATTGTCTTTGGATTACCAAAAGAACAAAAAGTACCATGGGAATTTTTTGAAACAGTATAGGAATCCAAAACATACGAAGGCCACAAAAGTAGCAACACATCTCACGACCTTGAAACCAAAAGCCTTCAACATCCTTAAATGCATCTCATTCCTCTTCCTTCTAATCGACTTAACCAATTCTTTTATCTTCAATTCTTTCCCTTCTGCGAAATACCGAGAAATCAGCAGACCCGGTACGCGCAAATCCAGCTTCGGTCCAATTGGTTTCCACTCTCTATACACATACTCTGCTCCTTGTACATCGTCCAGCTTCAACAAAGAGCTAATCACAGTTCGACATACATCATCCCTCAGTTTTTCTTCCTTCTTACGGTCATCGTCCAACTTGAATATAGATGTAAACAGACCTTCATCCTCCACTTTTTCCTTCTTCTTAAACTCATTCCAAAGATGGTAAACTTCTCTTTTACTCCCTGCCACATCACCATACATCTCTATTGCCTGTTTTGTCAAACCGCTTTTCGCATAAGCCTTTGCCATTGCAACCATCGTGCCTCTTTCCAGTTTGATACCATCTTCTCCACCCCATTGTCTCATAAACTCATCCATTGCTTCAACTTTTGATTCAGCCGCGTATACCCTCAAGATCTTGTTCACCATGAGACCATCGGGATCCACATTGTTCTCTTTCATCTCACCAAGAATCTCCTCGACCATATCTTTAGTCTTGTAGAGAGAGAGCATCGAGTTGAATGGTGAAGGTTTCAAGAGGAGCCCGAGCTCTCTCATCTTCTTGAACGTGGCATCAGCTTTACCAAAGTTTTTGTCAGATTTTGCGTAAGAGCTTAAGAGAGTTGCATAGACAGAGTAGTCCTTCATGTTCTCAGGGATGTTTTCAAAAAACTTTTCTGCTTCTTCTAAACCAAGCACATTCTCAATCAGATAAAGCCGAGCTGCATAATCTTCTGAATAAAGATTGCAAACTCTTTTTTCAACCATCCACTCAGAAACCTAACCAATGAAACGGAGCTTATCAAAGTCTACATATAGAGAGTGAAAGCGTAAAGGGTAAATTCTATAATCAACAAACCTGAAGGGCTTTCGAGCACTGATTGGAATCACGGAGACTCTTGATGAGGCACTTGAGATCAGACTGTTTCATTTTATTTCCCCATTTCTCCAAAATCGGTGTGACAGGCTTCTTCATTCTCTTATCACTGATGGTTCTACTGTTCATGATTCCCTCAGCCTTCTTTATCATTCCACTGTCTCGATAACCAGAGGCCAACATACTTGGGATCCGGATATCAAACTCAAGTGGCGAAGATTCCCACACGTTGTAAATCTCTTCTGCGGCAACGATATCGTTTAGCTTCAAGAGGGAATGAATCACAATCAGATAGCCATTGTTATCACACTGCTCTGTGCTCTGCTTGTAAAGGTTCCATATACGTAAAAGCTCTTCTTTATTTCCAACTTCACTATACAGCTTCATGAGAAGCTCGTATGCTGGTTTTAACGACTTGGTATCAACCAGTTTCTCTGTTAAAGCCAGCATATTTATCGCCTTTTCTTTTGAACCGTCTCCGAGATAAGCCTTTGCCATATCAAGAGTCGTGAGCCACTCAAGTTTGATCTCTTCCCACTCACTCAGAAACTTCTCCATGGCCACAAGGTCAGGCAAAGCCGAGTATAGCTTCAACACTTGGTTCACTGTGCCACTATCGGCCTCCACGTCGTTAGCTTTCATCTCACGCAAAAGCTCCTCGACTTTATCTCGATCTCTTCGTGAAGCGTAGAGGGATATTACCGCGTTGTAAGCACAAGGTCTCGAGAGAAGACCTAACTCCCTCATCTTCTGGAACGTGGCTTCGGCTTTACACAGAGCTTTGTCGCCTGATCTTGCGTAACATGTTAAGAGACTGGTGTAGACAGAATCGTCTCTTGCGCTCTTTGGAATATTTTGGAAAAATCTCTCTGCTTCTTCTAACCCCACAACTTTAACTATCAGATGAAGCCGAGATGCAAAATCTTCCGGAATTAGATTACAGATATTTTCTTCACTCATCCACTCTGATACCTAATTAACAACATCACCACACGAAATCAATTTTAATACGTATAGTCTATAAGAGTTACCAATTACGTAAGAGGAGAGGATAAAACCTCAAGCGCTTGTAGAGACTGCTCGGAATCACGTAGGTATCTGATGATGTCTCTCACCTGCGATGGGTTTACTTGATTCCCCTCTTGCCGCCATCGTTGTAGCACCGGAATGATTTTTGCATTCCGATCAAGAGCATCAGCGATATGATGCTCCAAAGTTTGGTTAGCCGCCGTGTGGAGTGACAGCCTTCCTACGGAGCGAATCCCGTAACGCATTGCGTGTTGTAAAAGATTTCTCATCATGGTCATGCTGGAAGGCGAAGGAAGACACATGGAGAAGCTAGGGTTTGTGTATGTATTTATATAGTTTTTTTTTTTTCTGGATACTAATTTCGTTAATTAAAAATTTGGATATGAATCAACACTATAATATAATTAGACAAGTGCCTCGGGCTTGAGGAGCGCCATATCAAAGTTGAAAACCAATCAAAACATTTCTTTTCTAAACGTGATATTTAGTAAATAGATGGACACTTTTCTTTGTTAAATCTTTTTAGATCTTTAGGGTTTTACGTTTTGGGCTTGGACGGTTGTGGAGAAAGCTCTCTTTCTGCTGGTAAGGTAAACTCAATCTGTCTTGATACTCTTTTAAGTCTCTGTTTGGTTTTTCCGATTAATCTTGAAGATTGCAACTTTTGTTTCAATGGCCTGGTTTGTTCCAAGGAATTGATTCCATTTTAGAAGAATGGATCGTCGATCAGATGCATATTCTAAATTCTTTTCTTCCTTATCCTGGTAATATATAGTTTAGAGTAAGATATTTCTTAGCTCTGGTTTTGAAATAATGTGAAGTTTTAGATTCGCATTAAGACCCAGGTGGTACATGTGGTGGAAACTGGCTATGAAAATCTTCTACTTATGCCGCATGACTGCACTTTTTTTATTAAGGTTGCAGAGGGATTGACTGTTGATGGGATATTGGATGCTTGGGATGAAGATAAAGATGCTTTGGTGACTTGTTCGGAAAAAGTTTGAGGCAGCAAGCATTCCCATGATTCAGGTTATTGAGTTTTCCACATTTAACAATAAGCTTAAATGAGTGCATACTCATGGGAAAGAAAAAAAAGCTGAAATTGTAGCTAAGATTCATCTAAAGAGTTGAACTTTCAGTCTCATACAGCAATTAGTTTTGCGGAAGAAGGTGAGAGGGAAGTAACTGAAGGTCTTCTTGGGATGGAAATGGAATAGAACAGATGGGGAAGCCATGTTCGGTTGATAACAACAATTGTTATCTGAGTCGTCAGGCTGGAATCAAACCTGCTCCTTGCGGTGATTTTCCGATGACTCTGGTAATGTTTTGTATAGCTGCTGAATCTGTTTGTCATTCTCTGATTGGAAAATTGATTACTGATAGGTTAGTTGTCTATTCAATTTCGTATTAACAGGTTTCTACGTCCTTCACTCTTAGCTCATCCGAGGTTATCTCTGTTATTACTTATTGCACAAGTTATATCTGAAATCCTTGGGGGTTTGTCTGAAATCTTCATACTTTTGTCTATCTTTAACTTGATATTGGTTTTAAAAACATGTCAATTCTGCTATGAAATGAGTGGCAAGATTTCATTTACATTGCTACGTTGCTTTCTCTGAGGATTTGTGTGGTTTGGATGTTATCCCAATTTAGAATTGGTCACATTTGTTCAATAGCTGGCTTTTCTTTTCCTTCTTTTTAAGATTATGCTTGGTCAATTGTCTTTTGTCTGCACTTGATTTGCAGAGACGAAACAAAGAATTTAAAACCTTGATTTGCGAGTATCATTTTACATGAGTTTGCTGGACCAGATAGTGAATTTGGTTCTTAATGATATGATTCTCTCAAAGTTTAATTTGCCTATGTCTCTTTACTTGAACACAGGGGTGGAGTCTGAGGCTACGGTCCGAATCCAAGGTGCTGGTCATGCAAGATGAAGAACAAGTCAACCTGGGGGCTTGTATATCAAATTTATGGTTTGTTAGAAGCATCCGAATTTTCTTCAAATTTGTATCTTTATACTTAGAGAAGTTTTGAATCAAACCCAGCCTTGACATTTATCTACCATATGCGTCTCATCTTAATATGATCATTTTTGTCTTAAGAGATAAAGACAGTTGCTGCAAGCGTCAAAGTCATATATTGACTCTGAATGTATTCAATCCAAACATAATCTACACCATTGTTCACAAATTTACATGTGATGGCTACTCTATTGTGTTTGCTGTCCCGGTTGTAACTATATGATCAAGACTTATTACATTCAGTGAATAGATTGTTTACGCTATCTTGTAAGATCCTTAAGTAGTCTTATAAGTCTATCATCATTCTTGCCTTGGTCTTACTGCATACTGCATTTTCCCTTGATGGCAAGTATTTAATCTTCTTCTGTTCACAGATTGCTAATGATTCAACATTCTTCAGGGATGGCTCAGATATTTATGTGGATGCTAATATTAGTTTTACACAAGTAAGAAGAATCTTCAGTTATAAGCAGAATAGTACCTTCTAAACTTATGTTTTCCCTGCATAGTAACACTCTGTGGTCAAAAGTCTTAACTTCCAGTTGATAAAGTTCTGCACAGTAACATATTTTAGGCAAAGTCTTATGAAAAATAACACCTCTGGCTCTGGAGGACATCGACTATATAGAAGTTTTCTGCAGTCTATCTGAAAATTAATGAGTTTTGTTCTGTTTACCATTAAGTTTACTAACTAAATATAAAATACTAGCATCTTTATCATTCTGTATGATGCACTTGTCCTAAAACTAGGTAATGTAGCATATCAGTTTCAACTCCATTTAATGGCACCCAGTCATAAAACTCAAATGCACGTTACTGCTGTATTTTTGCCACCTAGCCATAGAGGTTTAAGCTTTCATTGCAAATTGCTTGTTACACTACCTAAATTAGTCGCAACATGATGCATCCTTTCATGTCTTATTGTTCACATTGTTCCTACTATTTATCCCTTTAGCCACACTGGACTTGTCTTAGAATTTTGACAGGCCATTTTGGGAGGCAAAGTTGTGGTGCCAACAGTATCCGGCAATACAGAGATAGATGTAAAATTTGTCTCCAATGAGATATATAGTATACTTTTTGTATGTATCGCAACGATTTGGCATTTTACCATTTGTAACTGAGTTCAAGTTGGTTTTCATCTTCTCACTGAGAGGGGATTGGTTTAGATCTCAAGCCTTTGGAGATACTAGAGGTGTCTTCTTTTTTAATTGTAGCAGATATCAAAGGGATCTCAGCCTGGCGAACTTCTTGTTTTAAGAGGCAAAGGTACATATAACTATCAGCCTATATGGTTAGATCTTTCTTTTATGTTCTTTCTTTTGCATGTACTGTTTTTAAGATGTGAGTTTCTGCAGGGCTACCGAAACAAGGATTTTTCGTAGATCGTGGAGATCAGTATGTACGTGAGATTTCGTGTTAACATTCCTACGTAAGATTTCTTCGAGTTACTTTATAAGCGTTCTCTTATCTTCCATTCCAGCTTGATGACTTGAAAGATAAAAGGAGTGGGAACTTAGAAAAGTTTTACTATTTTTGAAAGATTATCTTACAAAAATATCATGATAGATTGTGTTGAAAAGAAATAAGTAGGAAGATACTTAGAAAAGTTTCACTACTCTTATTTTGTTTTGGATATCTTTTGGTTCAAGGTATGGGAACTTGCTGTAAATGGCCACCGTAAGAAAAGCAAAAAAAAGGTTTTGCTGGAGGTCAACAAAATGGAGATGACTATTCTCATGGCAGAAGGTTGTTCTATGACAGACAGTAGCCACCAAATCATCTGTAAGTGTCATCCAACTGCACTTTCCATGTTGACTATCGCAGGGAGTAGAATGTTGAGGAATGTTGACTACTCGCAGGGAGTAAAATTCGTCAAGGAATGCAACATATATAGGAATTTAAATTAGTCTACTAGTGAAAACGATATTTGTAATTAACACTGAGACTTTGGTAGAAACAGAAAAAGTGATATTCATAAAATGTGTTATTTCTAATCTATTGGAAAAAAATTATTCACTTGAATATAAGCATCTCTATTGGAGAGTTTTTAGAGAATATTTCACTAACGTTTGAAAAAAAAAAATCATTTACATACTCTACACACGCCCTTAGACCATTTGGATCAAATTTAATTGTCTATTTAGGTTTATGAATAAATTGGATTGGATCAAGCCATGAATTTTTAGCCCATTTTGACAAAGATACAGTTACTTCACACGAGGAATATTATCAATGAAAATTTTGTTATCTCCAATTATCAACCTTAGCGATGCATCTTCTAACGCCTTCATCTGTGAGGTCTTTTCAAACACACATCCATTGTCGTCAATTTTTACCTTTGAAATCGCTGGTATATCAAGCTCCACATACACGTATTCCTGATATGCGATTACAGATGTGGCAATAATCATGAGTGACGTCGATGTAGGAACACAAATTCTGTAGTGCTTCTCGAAAACACACCTAGGCAATGGAATTTGTACATAATTAGGACACTCAACCGTAAGTCTAGTTATATTGTTTCGAGCTGCAAATTACTTTATCCACACCTCAACATCTTGACTGGAACTTCGATGATCAATAATTATGTTTATTTCTTCAATCGTTGTTTCATGTTGAAAGAAAACCCGCTCAGTGTTTTCTTTTATTTAATTTTTTAATTAATGATTAATCATTGTATTTGCATATTTGGTTTTTCTTGATTTTTTTTTTATATAGATAATCAATTTTGGTGTCAATGAATTCTGTTAATTAAAATGAATTATTTTAGAAAACATTTAAATACATTTTGTTCATGTTTGGGCTCAGCTACAACTAACTTTTGACTGGGACGAAACCATTAATGATTTGTTTGTGAAAGAAAAAAATGCTTTGTCATTTTCCGAAATTAAATTATGTAGTTATTATGCCTTTGAAAGGATTGACTCTGTTGAGAATGATTGGTTTAAATATTGGGTTAAAATATAATTGGTATATTGTAAATACACAATTAATAAATTAACCACAAATATATAAGCCAAATGAAAAACACACTCTTATATTTATTTTTATATCACTCACAATACAAATTCAAAAAATCTCACACCACTCTTTATTTTTCTCAAACCTCACACACTCACCACACTCTTATTATCTATGTTGCTTGATATTGCAACTTCTCTCTTGTACTCTCTATTATTCTTGATGTTTTTGGGATGATTTATGGAGAAGAGTTTGATCATCTATTTATAGATGGGGAGGATGTTTGGTGAGCCAACAATTGTTGAAGAAATCAGCCATCCATTGTTGAATTTAGCAACCTCCATTGTTGATCTTTGAAACCTCCATTGTTGAACTTCTAGAGTTTTTGACTTTGATTAAATAATTTTATGGCACATGTGAAAGTGATGATGACTTTCAACACTCCCCCTCATTATCAGCTTTCCTTGTGCGTGTAGTCATTCCAAGTAATGTCCGAAATTCATTAACCTTTGATGCAGATAAGCTTTTCGTGAAGATGTCTGCAACCTGATCTTGAGTCTTGATTGGTTTCATGACAATGTCTCCTTGAAGTACCTTTTCTCGTAAGAAATGATGATGTACTTCCACATGCTTGGTTCTGGCATGAAAAACAGGATTCTCAGCTAAACGGACTGCTGACAAGTTGTCACAGTGTAACGGAACTCCATCTTCTATTGGCTGGTTTAAATCTTGCATGAGTTGAGTCAACCAAGTACACTCTTGTGCTGCCATTGCTCCTGCTCTATATTCTGCTTCTGTGGTTGAAAGAGAAACGGTAGGTTGTCTCTTACTGCACCAAGATATAGCTCCTGAGCCAAGATTAAATACATAACCTGTAGTTGATCTTCGAGTGTCATGATCTCCAGCATAGTCAGCATCGCAATAGCCGCTGATCTGATTTTGCACTCCTTTCTCGTAGAAGAGTCCCCAATCAATTGTGCCTTTAATATATCTCATGATTCTTTTAACGGCTTCAAGGTGTGGTTTCTTGGTTTCTGCATGAACCTGCTGACAACGCCTACAGCAAAAGTTATGTCTGGTCTAGAAAGAGTTAGATAGATAAGACTACCTACTATTTGCCGATACATTCTTGTATCATCCAAGTCCTTCCCATCATAGGCACACAGCTTCAAGTTTGGCTCCATTGGTGTAGAGATTGGCTTGCACCTAACTAACCCAACTTTTGAATGAGATCTTTTGCATATTTCTGTTGGCCAAGAAATATACCACTTTCTGTTCTTTCAACTTCCAATCCTAGGAAGTGATTCAGCTCACCAAGCTCTTTCATTTGAAATCGAACTGACAAGTTTTCCCTTGTCCTTTGAATCTCGCTCGTGTCATCTCCGGTGATGATTATATCATCTACATATACAAGGACAACTGATAATTTTCCTCCTTGAACTTTCACGAACAAACTTGAATCTGCTGGAGCAACATGATAACCACTTTGGACTAAGAACTCGGCAATCTTCCCGTACCATGCTCTGGGTGCCTGCTTCAAACCATAGAGAGCCTTCTTCAACTTGCACACATACTCTGGTTTTTCTTGATTCACAAATCCTTGAGGTTGATTAATATAGATATCACGATCAAGTTCTCCATGTAGAAAAGCATTCTTCACATCCATCTGCCATAATTTCCATGACTTACTTGCAGCTAGGGCTAGTAGAACACGGACTGTAGTTATCTTCGCCACTGGACTAATGTCTCGTCATAGTCTATGCCATATTCTTGAGAAAATCCACGTACAACTAATCGAGCCTTGTATCGTTCGATTGTACCATCTGGAAGAGTCTTCAACTTGTAAACCCATTTGCATGATATGGGTTTAACACCATCAGGTTTGGGCACTAAATTCCAAGTTTGATTTTGCTTTAGTGCCAAAATCTCTTCTTCCATAGCCTTTCTCCATTCTGGGCTCTGTGATGCCTCTTCAAACGTAGTTGGTTCTTTGACTTCAGCATAGGCAGCATCTATGTACTTTGGATTTTGTCTTCTTTCTCTTGTAGATCTTCGTAGTTGGGGTTGTAATGGCTCTGGTTGTTGTTCTTCTAGTTGTCTAGTCTCCACTTCACCTGGTGTTTCATGAACACCTGTTCTCCAAGGGCTTCTTGACTTGGATCTTACATCCAGTTGGGCTGATGATGATTTTGGTTCTTCTGTATCATCATTGTCTTGAGAAGATTCTAGTTGCAATTTCGTTTGTAATTTTTCTTGCAACTCATATGTGTCTGGTAACGCGACCTTGTTTGCCCACCATGAAGATGCCTCATCGAATACAACATTTCGTGAGACATATATCTTGTTGGTATTAGGATCACAGCATCTCCAGCCTTTCTTTTGCTCGTCGTATCCAACAAAAATGCAGCGAATGGCCTTCTTGTCAAACTTCGTACGATCGTCATCGGCGATAAAAACATAGCATACACAACCAAATACTCTGAAGTAATTGACTGTTGGTTTCATACCATATAACTTCTGAAATGGTGAAACAAACTCCAGTCTTGGTTGTGGTAGCCTATTGGCGATATAAACTGCCGTCTTCATGCATTCAGCCCAAAACCTTGTATCAACATTCTTAGCATGTAGAAGACTTCTACATATTTCTGCTAGATGGCGATTTTTCCTTTCCGCCACTCCATTTTGCTGTGGAGTTTTTGCACAGGTAAGCTGTCTCCGAATGTTCACCTCCTTGAGATAGTTGCTAAATTCATTTGAAGTGTATTCTCCTCCATTATCAGTGCGTAGACATTTGATCTTTTTCCCGAGCTCTCGTTCTACTTCGGTCTTGAATTCTTTGAATGTTTCTAAAGCCTCATCTTATGCTTTAGAAAATAAACCCATACGTATCTTGAAAAATCATCAATAAAGGTGATCAAATATTGATAACCACGTGTTGATGATTGTTTGAATTTTCCCATCAAGTCGGAATGAATCAGCTCCAACGGCTCCTTAGCTTTAAACTTTGACTCCTTGTAAGGCAATTGATGCGCCTTGCCATATTGACATCCAGCGCACACAATCTCATGATTAATCTCAAGTTGTGGGAGTCCTTTTAACATTGACTTCTGCATCATAATTTTTAATTTGCTGTAGTTGACATGACCGAGCCGTGCATGCCACAAATCGCCAGTGTCACTTCTCCTGGTCCTTTCAACGTAGGCTTCTTCTGCTGACATTACATAGATAGCCTTCATTTTTGGTCCTTCTATGAACGGTGTACCAATGACTTTTATCTCTCGATACACCTTCACATCTTTTGGGCCGAACAATACGTAGTTACCAGCACTTGTCAGTTGAGGTACTGATAGCAAATTCTTCTTCATCCCAGGAACATGATATACACTTTGGAGTTGGAATTCTTCATGTCCATACTTCTGTGGTAGGTTTGTCTCGCCAACATGAGCTATTGGCAATTGTGTGTTATCAGCTGTTAGAATACACGATCTCCATTGTATTTTGTGATGTTCATCAATTTTGACATATCTCCTGTCATATGATTGGAACAACCTGAATCGACGATCCAATTATTCTTGTAGTCGACTGAGTGATCACATACAGCAGTAAGTGCAAATTCCTCTGTTGGATCTTGCTTTCGTCCTTCATCAATGTCTATTTCCTCCATAAAGAAAGAGGTTTCGAATTCCCAATCTTCTTCTCCATCGCCTTCATTCTTCGAAGCCGTTGCAGCATTTCCTTCAATTTTCTTGGACCAGCAATCTCTTGCATAATGCCCCTTCTTTCCGCAGTTGTAACATTCATCGCTTTGATTATTATTTTGTTGCCACCGGTTCTGACCACTATGATTATTTTGAGCTCCCCGAGCTCCCCCTGAATGGAAACTTCTATCGTTGTTTCTTTGAACATCTCTTTCTTTCTCGTTGAATCTCCCGGTACCACGTCCACGTCCACGTCCTCTACCTTGACCTCGACCTCGTCCTCGTCCTCGGCCACGACCGTAATCATATCGTTGGGTGCTTCTCCTGTTGGTGAATAAAGCTGTCTCTTCACCATTGGTTGATCGGCTAAGTGTGGGTTTATCTAGATCCTCCTCATTGATTAGCAAATTCTCCAGATCTGCTAAAGTTGGCTCGGTAGCCCATCCCCGAGTCGCCGTGATAATACTCTTGTATTCCGGCTTAAGACCATGAACGATAATCTTTTCATTCTGGTCTGGGTAATTCCATTTTCAGGATCTAGTTTAGAAATCTCATCACAAAGAGATTTCACCTTTGAAAAATATTGACTCACGGACATATTCTTTTGGGAGACTGACAAAAGCTCGTTTTCAAGCCTTTGTAGTTTTGCGTCATTCTTCTTTGCAAAAATTGCTGTCAATATGTCCCAAGCTTCCTTTGGCGTTCGGGCATCTTTGATCCGTTGTAAAAGGTCTTCTTCTACAGCTGCGGTTAAAGCGTACATGGCTTTACCTGCCTTAACCTTCCACTTCTTTAAGGCGTCAGGATCACCCATTTGTCTTTGAGGTACAGCATCTGGACGTACCGTGTTGAGGTTGAGGTGTCAGAAGTTGTGTCTGTGCTTCTTGCTTCTCTTGGTGGTGTCGTCTCAGCTCCGTTCACGATATCCCATAAATCTTGCCCGAGCAAATAAAACTTCATACGAGTACTCCATGACCCATAATTGTTGTTATTGAGCTTCTCAATAGAGGTAATAAAATCCGTCATGATTTTAACAAAGCCTCCAAATAAAAATATAAGAGTTGGTCGGATCGACTTCGCTCTGATACCAAATGTTGAGAATGATTGGTTTAAATATTGGGTTAAAATATAATTGGTATATTGTAAATACACAATTAATAAATTAACCACAAATATATAAGCCAATGAAAAACACACTCTTATATTTATTTTTATATCACTCACAATACAAATTCAAAAAATCTCACACCACTCTTTATTTTTCTCAAACCTCACACACTCACCACACTCTTATTATCTATGTTGCTTGATATTGCAACTTCTCTCTTGTACTCTCTATTATTCTTGATGTTTTTGGGATGATTTATGGAGAAGAGTTTGATCATCTATTTATAGATGGGGAGGATGTTTGGTGAGCCAACAATTGTTGAAGAAATCAGCCATCCATTGTTGAATTTAGCAACCTCCATTGTTGATCTTTGAAACCTCCATTGTTGAACTTCTAGAGTTTTTGACTTTGATTAAATAATTTTATGGCACATGTGAAAGTGATGATGACTTTCAACAGACTCCTTAAGATCTTTAGGTATAAAGAACTAGAATTTTAAGTTTTAAACATATTTGTTAATTTTGATTACATATATTCAATTATTTATGGAGTCGCCTATTTTGTTTAGTTATTCATCAATTTGAAAAAGTAATATCCAGTTTAAAACATAATTAATTTAAGAATTTGTTTAACCAGGTTCGACGTGGTTCAGTGCGAGGAGAGTATTGTAGTAACTTTGTGTAATGAGGTGGCAGGGTCGGAGATTCTTTGATGATGCGTGACGACGACAATGAATGGAAAATGAATTCTTTCCTTATATAGTTTCTGGGAGCAAAATGTGCCAACGTTCGGGAGATAACCCATTGTTATGTTCGATGAAACGACGAGTTTGGTATGTTCGGAAAAACATACAGAGATAGATAGCACGCTCGGGAGAATGAGAGTTTATATTAAAAGAACAGGGTTACAAGAGTGTCAAGCTCGGATTTGGAGATATTTGGTAATCATATTATCTATTATCTATATAGTATTATTTAAGAAGTACATTTTGCTTGATAAAAGTATATTATTTACAATCTGTGCCATAAAATTAATAATCAAAAGTTTGGGCTAATAAAATTTATTTGGATTTTTTATTTTTTTATTATTGTTTAAAATTCACAAATATTATTAGATATTTTTTAAAATGTATTTCCTCAGCATTTGAAAACCTGATATAACAAAAAAAAATATTACGAAGAACTCTAGTGAACTCGAGCTTCGACAATGTGATCGAGGCTTTACACATACACGTATACATATGTGGAAGTCTGGAAGACAAGGAAAATGTCATATGTTATGACATATTTCAAACGCATGCATGTATGATACATAACTATATGTAGATATAATATACCGAAAGGTAATGTAATAATAATATCCCACGTTTCTTTCTCACGTCCTTTATCTTTTTTAATATTCTTTGTCACGTTTTATGTCTTATATTTTCTTTGTTTTCAAATAATAGATCTTTTTAGTTTTTACGCATGTTTAAAAAAAAAAAATCAAAAAGAAAATAATGATGGATAGATAATGAAAACAAGTCGGAGCTTGAAGTCGGTGTAGGAGCCGCTAAAGCTGCGGACCCACCGCCGCCGGAGCATATATGTGGTGGTTGTTACCAACCCTACTTATTGTATTTTACAAATTGCTTTATCTGTTTAATTATTACTTTACTAAATTATGATTAGGGATAGGAATCATTACAACTATAATTCGATTCTTCATAACAATTTCGATAAAAATGGAATAATTAAAATATTGATATAAAGTAGCTGTTTGAAAATGTTTTTAGGCACATCATATTGAGAATAATTTTCCTTTGTTATCAACTATTTTAACTTTTTCAGCAGAGAATTTCGTGTTGGATAGTAATCGTGGGAAGTTTATTCTGATTTTCTCCCTTTTATAAAACCAGTTAGTGTCTGTTTCTCCTTAGTGTTCTTATAGTAATATGGGTGTGCGACGAGCCGACGAGTAGCATAATTTGAGGAAGACAAACGATGATGTGTCGATTCCAAATTCCATGAATCTGCATGCCTCCCTAACTATTAAAAGAGTGTGGCATTGAACTCGTGACATTTCGCCTTACCCATAACCCATTTAGTCAAACAAAATAATTAAATATTTTCCAAAATGGATGCTTGGACCACAACACATAGCCATTCCCTATTTAATTTGTATAGAAAAAAGGAACAATATTTCAACGTATAAGCCCATTGGTTTCAAGAGGTTTACATCATTACATGGTAACATGGTACACTTTAAAATTATATCCAAAAAACTACACGAATATCAGTGCAATAGTTAATACGATAGTGGATTTTAATCCGTTTTATGGCGTGTGATTATAATTTTAAAAACATTTTCAATGTTTACGTCGTTCCGAATGACTATATTGCGGAAATTAGAATTTGTAAATGTTGATCTGTATCTAGATTTAAGTAACACCATTATTTTATTTTGTTTTTAAATCAACAGAAGAAGATAGAGTTGTTTTGGGATAAAAACCTCAACTCTAAAACTTTCTTTCGATATGAAGTTTTCACGAGACACAACTTGCTATAACCAATAAGATCAAATGAGACTTGACTAAAAGGTAACATTTCTCACAATTTCGGTGGTCATCGATAGCGTTCTGACTACAGCTTGATCGTTGTCCAAAATTTTATTGTAAGATGTTCAAAAAAAAAGAGTATTGTCAGATACGCCGTTTGGATTATAGGATTAGGGTTTTCATCTGAACCGTTTGCAAAGTTTCATCATCAGAACTGACAAGATTATGGAATTCTTCAAATCTTGCTTTGAATGCGGGATTGTTTACGTTTTCAGGATTTTTATCAAAAAGGAGAAGATAAAGTTTTGAGGAGAAATGCTTACATGTGAAATGTTTGGATTTAAAAAGTTTTGAAGATGGGAACAAGTAAAAGGTGGGATGGTTATATACATAATAAGATGATGGAGAATTAATTCAACATGAGGTGAGTAACTTATAATGTTTTCTTTTGTTTTATTAAGTTTGTAAAATTTATTATTATATTATCATAGTTTCCATGAAGTTGTAGTATAAACATGGTTAAAGTTAAATATTTTGGGGAAATATAAATAATTTTGATGAAGCAAGTCAATCAACATACACAACTAATGAATTTATTTATTATCATAATTACGCAACTTTGAAATTTCATTTAAATTTGGGTATAAAGTTTTTTTCAATTTATATATATTATTGCATGCATAAATTGCATTAGAATCACCTAATATATAAATAAATAGGCATTATACATAAATGTTAAAAATATACTACCACATTTGTGAAACAGTTTAGTTTTGAAAAGATATTGCTGATTTTCTAATACTAAACTTTCACATATTTACCCTAGAGAGATTCATATTGAATGTTGAACATTACTTCTTACAAAAAAATTTCAAAATTTTAGCTATCGTTTTTTTGTGGTATATTCTTCCTCACTAGATCGCAATTAATTAGTGCAGATAAGATCTGCATAGAACCTTGAAGTGTGTACACAAATTAATAAACAATACTATAATATAGAGAAAACCAAGATTTATAGTGACTAATGTCGGATTTATAATCTGCAGAACCATGTTTCAGTTTCACGTGTTTATGTACTGCTTCGTGTCAGTTTCTTTTTTTTTTAGTTTAAATTATCTAAATTGATTAAAATTGATATAAAAAAATGGTTTTCATCTAATTATACTCCACTGCATTAGATTCATTACCTCTTAATAATTTTCGATCATATTATTTGTTGTCTTTGGTTTTGCTGTAATACTACTTACCTTGTACTAAATCGATTTAGTAGTATGTATTAAATCGAATTAACGTTCCATATGAGACATATGATATGTCTCACTAATAAATTAACTTTAATTACTTTAATTACATTTCTGTAAGATTCTCTCAAGTCAGAAATCTCTAAGCGACTATCTAAAAAAAAAAAAAATAGATGGACTATCAAAAAATATTGTCGCTCTTTAATACGCGATCGATTTAACAAAAGAAACAAATTAACCATCGATCGATACCTTAAACGTAACAAGCCTAACTTCACTGTAGTTATATTTTAATTTGTATGCGCCTGACAAGTTTTTTTCTTACTTTTTCAGTGGTTTATATTTCATCATGTGCACAGAAAAATTCATTTTTTCTGTGGAATAAGTATATTATTATTAATCGAGTATACTTACTTTCTGACAAAATTTATCAGTGTTTTTATTTTTCATCATGACACAAGAAAATGCAAATTTAGTTAATAAGTAGGTAATATGAATGAGGTAAAAAGGACAATAATGATAAATCTGGTTACAAATTTAATTCATTATTGTGATTTCTAAACTCTATATAAACATATCCATTGAACACGGGAAAGTCGACTAGTTTTGTATACAGTCACGGCTCTGAGGTAGGGCAAGAGGGGCGAAGGCCAAGGCCCAGGGCCCGAAATTTTTTCACCTGTGTAATTAAAGGTCCAAATGTGTTGTGATAGTAAAGATCAATAATTGGTTTTCAACGGTTCTTTACTTCTTTTTATGGTAATTTAATTCTCATCGACAAGAAGAAGATAATTACATATCTTCTTTTTTTCTTTTTTTTTATTAATTTTGTACACAAAAAAGCTTCTATATATCTTCTTCGTTGTCGAGCAAGCTAGAAAACTGAAACTGAAAATATGATTTCAACTGCAAATCCATTCTTTATTCATCATCATCCCATTAATAGATTGCAGATTCATTCTTAATTTTGGTGACGGTTATTTTCGTTTTATCTAATTGTGAGTTTGTGATTTGTGATTTTTGATTTTCGAGTTGATTTTTTTATGTTGGTTGCAGACTCTGTTGGTGTTTTTTAGCTGTCTCAACTTTCAATTCAGGTGATATTGTTCCTATATTTTCTTAATCATGGTGTTGTGTGGGAATGATAAAAAAAAAGGGAACAAGAAAAATTAGAAAAGCAAAGAAGATCGTTAGATCATTTGTTGTGATTACAAGTTTTGAATTTTTGTAACATTTTTTTTGTAACTGAGTTTTTGTAATATTATATTGACATGATATAAATAAAGGGTCCAGTTTTTGAGTTTCGCCCAAAGCTCTACAATTTTCTAAGTCGGGACTGTTTGTATAAGCGGAATAATTAGTGAAAAAGTTAAATTCTTGACCAAAAAAGAAAAAGAAAAAAGTTAAATTAAGTTTTGAGATGAAGGGTTTGTAATCTTCTTTCGATGGATTAGTATAACAACTAGCATCTCGTTTGTATATTATATAAATTTCGACAGATTAAGAATGATTAAGCACTGTCTTCCACCCACTTAGGATAGCTGATTAGAAATTATTTATGTCCCGATCTAAATAGTTCTTTTAATGATATTTTTAATCATTGTTTTTATGACGCCAACGAAGTAGAACTAAATCTGAAGATTTATAAATATGTAGAAAATTACTGAAATAATAATCAGGTTTTCTATGTTATTAAATGAGAACATTAGTGTCCAGCACGAGCGACGTTAACATCCACAAAACTGCTTTAATCATCGATAGACTACTTTCTGCATTAGCTTACATAGAAAGTAAAAGAGAGTAAATAATTGAGTAGATCTAAATAACTTGTTGTACAAGTCTCTCTAAACCTATTAGGCTATTGCTTAGGACTCTATCTGTGCCTACATATCAAAAACAAAAGGAAATTTTTCATATTGATTCCAATGAAAACATTTTACGTTTGAATCTTAATCCAAAGCCAATATCGATTCAAAATCCCTAGTATACGGATTATAATCACGTTTTTGGAAATTCGAATCTTAGCATATAAAAGAGGTGAGAATTAATGGAGAGAGACACGTGACATGGAGCAGGTGCGAGAGGTCACAACTCACAAGTGGATTCATAAATTATACTATTGGACATGAAAAATAAACAAAATGGAACTGTAAATATATTTGAATTATTCTTAAAATTAGCATGAGGCTTTCTAACGAAACAACGGTAAATTCTTATATAAACTAGTTTATGGCTTTCGGTTATCTATATTCGTACATGCACCAACTATATAATGTGGTACATTTATTTACAAACTAATATAACGTGGTTAAAACATACATTTGAACACCTTTAGTAAAATTGTTGAGTCAGCTGCTCCATAAAAATGTTAGATATAAATCTTATCAGAAATTTATCATTGCTTATATAAGCAGATAACACGATAAACAATGGGTTAGGAAAAAAAAATATTAATTTTAACGTAACCCGGAAAAAAAAACGCACCTCAAATTTCACATGTCTCGTTGGTTTAGCGTTTATTTTTTTACGTTTGTAGTCACACTTAACAAAGTGCACCTTTGTTAGTTTAACTTATACCATACAACACATAAAAGCATAATTCTTCTTTGTTGTAATAAATGTAAAGTTTTTTTAGCATTTAAATTTTACAGAAATTCGAACTTTATTTAAATTAGAAGAAAGTAAAAGAAAAAAAAAACAATTAAAAAAAAGGGAGGCTCCAGGTTTGATGGGAGAAGAAACAGAGCTGGCAACAGCTATTCACTGATAGATCACTCTCCTCTGTCCCGCACTCCTCTCTTTCTCTCTTTTCTTTTTGTTTCTTTCTTTTCGACAGCTTTCATTTTTATCTCTCTTCAATTTCTCTTTTTCAAATTTTGAATCATACTATAGTATATATAGATAAAACATTTTATGTAAAATAATAATAATGAAAATCAACAGAATGAGTACAAATTAGGTATACTAGTAAGTATATTTTTATCACACTAGTTATAAGTTTATCCACAACACATTTGATTAAACCCATACATAATTAAATACCATCTTAAATACCATCTCTTACCTTCTCAATAGCATTGTGTCCCATAACCGTTAAACAGAGAATGAAATTGTCCTCACATATAGGAAGAAAGAATCGTACTCCATTTTTGCTAACCACTCTACTACATCCTAGAGTTATGCTTTATTTTTAATGATCATGTTGAGTTTCCACTGGGAGGATGAAGGTGGGTATCTCACTAATTAAAATAAATCAAAAATAGAAGATACAGTATTTAAGTGAGAGAATGTGAAAAGTTCTCATTTTACATATTGTGAGAACCTCAAATCACATCTTGCTTTGCATCTATTGGTCCAATTATTTAAAAATAATTAAAATTAATTATATAATCAAGATATTATTATTTTCATTATTTTGAGAAACTGTGTTAGTTTATGATGAATGAGGATGCTCTAAAGGTGAAAGTATTAATCAAACTCCAAAAAGACAATTCATGTTTTATTTTTTTATTTTTTTGTGTGTGTAAACTGTAATTTAAGATTATAGATTGTATATCTCTAATCTTTATGCTCAACAACAGAAGAAATTTAAACAAATATAAAATTGGCAAAACAACTGTATAGTTGGCTTCCCAAGACTGCTTCACCGTTCCTATATAAACCCTATCCCCTTTGAAAACACATCAACACACAACTCCTCGAACAAACAAAAACCCTTTTCTTCCACAATTTACTAAATAAACCCCTTATTTTTAGTTCTACCATCTAGCCCCCCTCCCATGGGTCGAATCTTGAACCTCGCCGTGTTGGTGGTGACCTTTCTTGTTCTCACAATGGTCGGAACTTCATACTCCGGTAGCTTCAACGAAGAGTTTGACTTGACTTGGGGTGAACACAGAGGCAAAATCTTCAGTGGAGGGAAAATGCTCTCACTGTCACTAGACCGGGTTTCCGGGTCGGGTTTTAAATCCAAGAAAGAATATTTGTTCGGAAGAATCGATATGCAGCTCAAGCTCGTCGCCGGAAACTCCGCCGGAACCGTCACTGCCTATTACGTAAGCTTTGTTTACACTCCTCACATTCTAAAAAAAAAACAGAGACCCAACTTTTTTTTTTTTTTTAACATAATGAATGAAACTGTTGCAGTTATCTTCGGAAGGACCAACACACGACGAGATAGATTTCGAGTTTCTTGGTAATGAGACAGGGAAGCCTTATGTTCTTCACACTAATGTCTTTGCACAAGGCAAAGGAAACAGAGAACAACAGTTTTATCTCTGGTTCGACCCAACCAAGAACTTCCACACTTATTCTCTTGTCTGGAGACCTCAACACATCATGTAATGAACTTTTAAAAACATCTAAAGCTCTAACACTCTTTTGATCTTGTCTTTGTCGTTGTCTCTAACATTTGCTTGTCTTTCTGTCTCCAGATTCATGGTGGACAATGTTCCAATCAGAGTATTCAACAACGCAGAGCAGCTTGGTGTTCCGTTCCCCAAGAAGCAGCCAATGAGGATTTACTCGAGCCTATGGAATGCTGATGATTGGGCAACAAGAGGTGGTTTGGTTAAGACTGATTGGTCCAAGGCTCCTTTCACTGCGTACTACAGAGGCTTTAACGCTGCGGCTTGTACAGTCTCTTCAGGGTCATCTTTCTGTGATCCTAAGTTCAAGAGCACATTCAGTAATGGTGAATCTCAGGTGGCTAATGAGCTTAACGCTTATGGAAGAAGAAGATTGAGATGGGTTCAAAAGTATTTTATGATTTATGATTATTGCTCTGATCTTAAAAGGTTTCCTCAAGGATTCCCACCAGAATGCAGAAGGTCTAGAGTCTAAAAAACCCAATGATTCTATCTCTTGTTGTTTAGTGCAAATTCTCTTTGTTGTCTTTTTCTTTTTTTTTTATAAATAAATTTGATTTCTTCATTGGCTTTGGTTATTGTTTCAATGCATATTCATTCTTACGAGTCAATAAATGTGTCACGGGACTCAGGGACAGTGTCCTAAACAGATAAAAGAAAAAAATGTCAAATTCTTGATAGACGCCAAAACAAACAATAATTTACGTATGAACACAAATATTACTTACTATCTATAACAATCCAAATTAAAAGGCATAAAAGGTCACAGGCAAACATGTGGGTTAAATGATGAACCAACACCCAATGTTGTTGTTATCTACAACTTGCTACACGAAAATTTGCTTTTATAGTCTTGCGTATGTACATGGAAGAAGAGATGAATCTTTGGAAAGAGAGAAAAAAAAAAAGATAATAAAAACGATCACATGGACTATATGAATAACGGTACAATTTGATCTATGATCTATGCTTCTAGTCTGCTTTAGGATAGACAAATGAAAGAGACAGCTAATACCTTTCACTTTTCAAAATAAACCAAAAACATGAAACGTGATCATCTTTAGACATGTGACATGAAAAGGATCCTAGTTGCTTCAGGTTCATTATCTATGAATCAAGTTGTTACGTTGGGATGCTTTTAGGATGGTCTTCTCGTGGACGTAGTGAGCGAAGTTCACTCTTGCCCGTTTGTTCGTTGGAGAAAAACATGAAGAGTGAGAATCATGTGTTGTTAATAGCTTCAACTAGATGATGTCTTTAACATAAAGCAGAATGATTTTTCAAGTGAGTATGGATAAACTCACGGGGATTTGGCAGTACACTCTTGAAGGTCATTGTTCATCTAGTGGAGGGGGCTTTTTTGCAAGCTTTGTAGCCTCAGAAATTAAGCTGGAATGTTCTGCAGATGTTATAACTGTCATTTGCATCATCACAAATAAACAAGTGATTCTATCATAATAGATCATTTTTTCGTTTTCCATGTTTGATCCTGAAAATGAGAACCAAGAGATAGCATTTCTAGTTTTTTTTTTTTTTCTGTTGGATTTATGCCAAAGCTCATCCGCATTCACATTGTTCTGATTCTATGAATGTTATTTCATGAGCAAAGATTTGGGAGGTGAACCAGGTCTATAATTAGACAGCACTTATAGAAGAGCCAAACTATGTCGGAAAAAGCAAAATGAAAGTGACTGAAGAAGTATTTGAGAGATGATTAAGCCGACAACAGCAATTTATCAAACACCAAATGACTTGCTTGATTAAGTTCATCAAATAAAGTCAGGCATGGTCATCCAATGTTTTTATTTTTTCCAATCTTTCATTAGTTTAACCTCTTTTGATTCTCTTACTCTTGGACTGGATTTTGGCGTAGTAAGCCAACATGGTTTCTTCTTGTTACAAATACATAAACATTGAAACCGAAGAAGAAGTTTAAAAAGACACCCAATGTTGTTGTTATCTGCAACTTGCTTAGGGATCACAGGAGGTTTGCTTTTATAGTCTTGCGTATGTACATAGAAGAAGAGGTGATTCTTTGGAAAGAAAAGAAAAAAAAAGAAGAAGATAATAAATCTGATCACATGGACTATATTTATAACGACACAATTTGATCTATGCTTCTAGTCAGCTTTAGGATGGGCAAATGAAAGAAACAGCTAATAACTTTCACTTTTCAAAATAAGCCAAAGGATAATCTGTAGAGACGAGTGAAAAGGATTCTAGTTGCTTCAGAGTGATCTAGGGATCAAGTTGTTCGGTTGGGCTTTTAGGATGGTCTTCTCGTGGACGTAGTGAGCAAATTTCACTCTTGCTCGTTGTTCGTTCTGGAGACAAACATGGAGAGTGAGAATCATGTGTTTGTAATAGCTCCAACTAGAAGTTGTCTTTGCCATAAAGCAGAATGATTTTTCAAAAGACGGAGTGATTAGGTATAACTCACGGGAATTCTGCAGTGAACTTGAAGATCATCGTTCATCTGATGGAGGCGGCCTTTCGCAAGATCTGCAGCCTCAGAAGCTCTCTTTGCAGCATCTCCAGCCTGTTAAAAAGGACAATACTTATATTCAGCCAAGCCTCAACAAATCTGTAATAATGGTGTAGTTGATAAAATTTCAACACTAAACCAATAAGCTGATAAACCCAAGAGATTGATTAAGTGTGACTCTACCACTAAAAAAAACTATTAATGAAGATTTTTCTGTTACTCACCTGACTTTTGTAGGATTCATTGTGATCTGCTGAACTATATTTCTCCAGCATCTCCCTGAGATGAGATATTTCTCCAACTAGATCCAAAACCATTACTTCAGTATCTTGGAGCTGATTTCTTGAGAACTCGAATGCTCTTTCTGCGTTTAGACGGAAAGAGGAGCAGTTCAAACAAGAGCATATCCCTCTACATCCTCTTATACTCCTTTTCAGAATCCCTTTTGATGGAGAGATGGAGCTAGGAGTTCCCAGTACAACAGAAGGATCAACCAGCTCAGCTGTTGAATCAGAACTATCTTCCTTTAGTTGCTCTGCATTGTTTTTAGCTTCTGTTTTCTCTGAACCATGCATAATTTCTTCACCCGCCAATTTTTCGACAAATATGTTGTTCAATGCAGATGAAGCAAACTCACTTGGACTACTTGAGCCAACAATAGGAGATGAGAACTGGACCTCGGAGCCGAAAGCATTGTGAGGAGTTTCCAAGTTCTTCTCAGTGTCTAGGATGACATGCTTCACTTGAGTTTCTTGTTCCTTGTCAGGATCAGATCGTTCTGAAGATACAGAAACAGGTTCACAAGGAACTAACTCTATGTCTTCGTTAGAACATGTACCTGATTCTCTAGCAATACATGAAGTCACCATATCCTGTGTCCCTTCGTTGTCAGAGGCTAACATCGATAAAGGAGTATTCTCCTCTGTGTTCTTTTTATGACCTGGATGATTAACTGTTTCAGGCACGCCTAGAAAAGCCAGCAAAGAAAATGGACTATCAGTCTCTCAGTCAGTCAAGTCACTTCAACAACTCTGAACTAAGAGTTCTATTGGACTAGAAATAGGCTTTACAAGGATTAACTTCTCGAATATCTCTTAGATATGGAAGCATTCTTCTGTAATTAACGGAACCTGGTGTTTTGAATAACTTGCGCCTAGAGCATGCCTGTTTCATATAAAAAAAGATTCTCATGTCATTGGACAAGTAGAAAAAATGAAAACATGAGCCGAAAACTGAAAGTTCATATGGCCAACATGAAACAATTCTTGAAATGATGTCACAAGAAGAACCAGACGCAATAACCTTCGTCAAAGGGCTGGTGTTTCCACATAAGCTTCCAGCTGAATGTTTATTGACGACGACCACGTCCACAGTTTGCGCAACAGTTTTGGTGGTTTCAGGAAGTTGACACTTGGCTTTCATCAGTTCACTTGCTTCCTCCTTTGGATCTTCAGCAACTTCCCCTTTGTTGCATACATTTGGAGGATTTTCCCCAGACAATTTATCCGGCTTCGAACACCGGCCTGATGGTGTTCCATCTGCAGCTTGCATCAAGTACGGAAGCAGTCTCTTGTAGCTGAATGATCCAGGGTTCTTGAATATCTTAGCTCGAGAACATGGATGAAGAACCTGTAGGAGAAACGTACACACCAATAAGAACCAGTTCAAGAAACCAACACTTCAAAAAGAGAGCATAGGAACTTAAATGTATCATTCAACAAAGCCACAAAGAACGCATTACCGATTTGCCGCAGAGATTCGTACCACACTTCTTCACTGCTGATCCATTGATCTCCTCACAGACGGGTCCACTGCTTAACAATTCGGGATCATGCGGCGTCGTTTCTAGAGACTCTTCTGCTTCAGCATCGACTTTGGTTCCTTCTTTCGCAACTGTTTCACCAACGAAACCATCATCGAACCATAAAGTCTCTCAAGAGCGATGAGAAGAACAGAGCCGGTTTCACTAAACCATGTAATTAGACTCGGTTTGATTAATGTAAACCGTATACAACTCACTAATCTAATCTACAAAAGATGTTAAGCTTTTCTATTAGGCAGAGACAAATCAAGAAACTTACTGTTCGAAATGAGAGAATCGTAAGGACATCCATCATCTTGTTCCTTGGTCCGAGTTTCCCCTCTGATTTTAAATTCCCAATCGCTGGGGATCGAACTGGGAGTGAACACGCGCCTGAGACGAAGATCCTTGATGGTGACTCGAGGATACGTGCGAACGAATTTCGGAGTGATTTTTCCGGTGAGAGATGGCGAATGGTTGAATCCGTTTCCGGTGTGAGATACGGCGGGTGCGGTTCGGCCAAAGCGGTTTCTCTGATACTGAGATTTGCTTTTAGTGAGGATCTCACTAGCTGAAGAAGACGTGAATCGCATCCTCTTCCGAGGTATCTGATTTGATTCCGGCATAGGTTAAGCCTTCTTCGACGACTCAAGGAGAGAGATAGGGAGCAGAGAGAGAAAGAGGAGAGAGATGTTTTTGTTTTTTTTAGTTAGAAAGTTTTATTTTTATCGCGGGAAGAAAGCAAATTGAGCTAATCTCTAGTGTGATGATTGTTTTGGCGGGAAATTAGGTGGCGGGAAGGGAATTGAGCCTGACTTTTGAGCGGGAAAGAGTGTAGAAGGCCTAGAAGAATGTTGCTGACCTAGGCCCATGTAGCCCACCATGGTAATAGGCTTTCTACTTTGATAACTTGTTTTCCTTTTTCAAGTGATTGAAATATTTGTCTTTCGTATTGTTCAGTGGGACGGGTTCGAATCTGATCGGGATGCATTTTCACTTATGCACATTTTCACTTATGCAACAAAGATAGTAGATGATTATGTAATTAACTAACCAAAATTACATGAATGTTAACACTATTTTTGTTTGGAAATAAATGATATTTTGTATCCTCGTTACAAAAATGTAATAATCCATTCATGTTACTATAACCATTAATCAACCTGATTACAACTCTCTCTTTCATCGTACTTGTTCATCTTTCTCTATCTAAATTTAGCCTTTTCCATCATTGATTTGCTGCGATCTAACGGACCGTCGGTAACCCCGACAGTTAGGTCTTCTATTTTTTGTGTAGTTAATCGGAGTTTTTCATCCGGCTTGTTCGTTTATATACTTCCGATCTTCAGTTATCATCTTCGGCTTGTCTGATAATATCTATTTCGACTTGTTCGGTTTTATCGTCTTTTTCTTTAGTTGTTTTCAATTTAATCCCGTGTTGATTTGAAGATTCTTCATAGCAGCGATCCTTGTAAACTCATCTTGTTCTTGCTTGAATGGAAGTCTTTCTTCACCGTCTTTGTGTGGCCTTGATTGCCCTGGACTTTAGTAGTCATAGACGGATCTTCCCTTTTGAAAGCATAGCTGAGAGAGCTGAGTTGAGCAGATCGATTGTTTAGAAAGAGGATTTAAATTCACCGGCGTACCCTGAAGGAATAAAATATAATAATTCAAAATTTCAAAGTACACGAAGATGTTTCTGTGCAAGAACTGTACAACATCATCACTAAGTATTGCAATATATAAATTATCGAATAGCAATAGTCGGAAGAGTAGATAACTTTAGTGCTTGACCAAGATGATTCGAAAGAAAAATTATCGATCTTGTGTTTTAAAGCGGTTGTATTCTAGCATCTTTAACTGCTGTTCAATGACCAAGCTAGAGTTGTGTTAAACTATTCTCAATTTTGAAGATGTTCCTACACTGACGTCACTCACAATCATTGCCACATTTGTAATCACGTACCAGGAATTTGTGTATCTAAAGCTCGATACACCAGCGATTTCGAAGCTAACGATTGAAGACAATGGATGTGTGTTTGAAAAGACCTCACAGATGAAGGCGTTGGACGATGCATAACTGAGGTCGATAATTGGAGATAGCAAAGTTTTCATTGACAGTATTCCTCGTGTGAAGAAACTGAATCTTTTTCTGCATCAGCTTAATTGTGAAAAAAGGTTCTGAATCAGCTATTATGGCTTGAAGACCTAACCATATGTACCTGTGAATCAGACTGGCCATATTGGCTTTGACCAATGTCCAAACCTGAGATTACTAAAACTCAATGTAAGCTTTCTACTACATCTGTTGATTCCACCTTCTAGTTTTGATATTGACATAATTCCACCTTCGCAAGGAAGTCTTCGATACAGAGCTTTGATGAAATCATGACGATGGAACTAGGTCTCCGTCTTCTTGTTCCCAGCACAGTTATTGGGCTTCTGTTGTTTTTTTTTATTTGTTAAATTGCGTTTGATCTTTCTTATAAAATATAATCTTAGACTTCTAGTTATGTATTTCATTTGTTCATGTTTGGGTCTTTTAAATATAAAATTTGACGGAAAAAAACCATTAATCATATTTATATATATATATATATATATATATATATATATATTTAAATTGAAATATCAAATTACACTATGAATGATAACATTTCTCATTCATGGAAATGCTTGAGACCACCTGGGCCTCTAGCTCTAGTGGTAATGGAACCTCGGCTGAGGTGCCCGCCATCACGAGTTCGAGTCCCGGCCACTTCCTAATTTACCTGCGGAGTTGGGGTAGCGCCCGAGACCGTGACCGCCACTCGGCCATGACCCACCTTCGGGTGTGTGTCCGCGCCAATGAGGAACAGTCTCTAGTCTGGACCACAAATGTGGTGCCAGGACACTCGGTAATAAAAAAAAAGGAAATGCTCGAGACGAGCTTCGAATCATGGTGGGAAGAAAGAATCTGCAGCGAGATGTGTAACGAACACTTTCTATAAAGCCCATAGGATCGTGGATTCGTGGTCCTTACTCACCACTAGGTTCCGGGTTCGACCTCATAAAGAATCCTTGGAGAGTCTTGGACATATGAATAAACTATACTATTGGGCCTCCTCAAATTATGCTTCAAATTTGTTAATTACCGCCGACCAAACTACCAAACACAAAATTATGAAATCCCATTATCTCCATTATTACAACCACCCGCCGCAATAATTATCTCAATCAATTTACCTTTTTTTATTATATTCGCATCATCAAAATTTATTACAAACGGAACAATACATACACAAAATCTATACACCCACAGTTTTGTAATGAAAATATAATTAGAGATTACTACTACTAAAAACGCGTACTTTCTGTTTTTCTTTTCGAAGTGAACTACCAAATAGTAATTTTTAAAACATTCATAACGGAACGGGACGGAACAGAATGATAATGGTTAGGTTTATAATAGTAATGATCCGTTGAACAGCGTTTTATGACACCTCACTCTGCGCTTGCTTCCATTCATCATCTCTCTCTCTTCTCTCTCTTCTCCAACATTAACAGAACCAAACCCTACCTTCTTCCCCCTCTTGCCTCTTCCTCTCTACGCGCCGCGCGTGTTCACTAAACCATGGAGGCTCCCACGCCTCACCTCCTCCTCTTCCTCCTCTTCTCCGTCTCCTTCCTCTCCTTCTCCGCCGCAGACGACGGTGCGGCAATGCTCGCTCTAGCTAAATCGTTCCGTCCTCCGCCGTCAGATTGGTCAACCACCTCCTCCACAGGCTACTGCAAATGGAGCGGCGTTAGATGCACCTCCGGCCGAGTCAATTCAATCAACCTCGACGATAAATCTCTCTCCGGCGGTTTAGCCCCCGAGATCTCGACTCTCTCCGAGCTCAAAACCATCAATATCCAACGCAACAAGCTCGCTGGCAAAATCCCGTCGCTCGCTAAGCTCTCCTCTCTTCAAGAGATCTACATGGACGAGAATCTCTTCGACGGAGTCGAGCCCGGAGCTTTCGCCGGACTCACCAGCCTCCAGATCTTGAGTATGAGCGATAACCCCGACATCGCCGCGTGGACCTTCCCTTCGGAGCTCGCCGATTCGACTTCCCTCACCACAATCTACCTCGACAACACCACAATCTCCGGCGTCTTGCCTGACATTTTCGAATCCTTCGCTTCTCTCCAGAACCTCCGCCTCTCCTACAACAACATCACCGGTCCGTTGCCTCCCTCGCTAGCGAAATCCACGATTCAGAATCTCTGGATCAACAATCAGAATTCCGGTTTGTCCGGTACGATCGAAGTGCTCTCCGGTATGACGTCGCTGTCACAAGCCTGGCTCCACAAGAACCAATTCGTCGGACCCATCCCGGATCTCTCCAAAAGCGAGAACCTTTTCGATCTTCAGCTCCGGGATAATCAGTTAACTGGAATCGTCTCGCCGTCGATGTTACCACTCGGAAGCCTCAAGAACATTTCTTTAGACAACAACAAGTTCCAAGGTCCTCTTCCTTTGTTTCCCCCGGAGGTTGAGAAAGTAACCGCCGAACACAACCTTTTCTGCACTGCTAAAGCAGGAGAAAGCTGTAACTCTCAGGTGATGACGCTTTTAGCGGTGGCTGGAGGTTTGGGGTATCCGTCAATGTTGGCTGAGTCTTGGCAAGGAGACGACGCCTGTAGCGGATGGGCTTACGTCACGTGCGACTCAGGTGGGAAGAGTGTCGTCACGCTGAACCTCGCGAAACATGGGTTCGCCGGGTTTATATCTCCGGCGATTGCGAATCTCACTTCTCTCAAGAGCATTTACCTTAACGACAACAACTTAACCGGCGTTATCCCAAAAGCTTTGACATCTATGCCTAACCTCCAGTTGATCGACGTCTCGAACAACAATCTCTCCGGCGAGATACCAAGGTTTCCTCCTCCGGTGAAGTTTAACTACAAACCGGGTAACGTTCTGCTCGGAACTGACGCCGGAGATTCTTCAACTCCGGGAGCTGGTTCGAAACCCGGTGGTAGTACTGGTGGGTCTTCTGGTGGTGGTGGTGGTAGTAAGGCTCCTGTGATCATTGGTGTGATCATTGCGGTTCTTGTTTTTCTTGCCATTTTAGGATTTGTGGTTTACAAATTTGTTATGAAGAAGAAGTATGGGAAATTTAGAAGGACGGATCCTGAGAAGGCAGAGAAGGTTATGGTTAGTGATGCTGCAGCTATTGGTGGTAATGGTGGTGGATACGCGAATGGGCATGGAGCTAATAACTTAAATTCCGTGAACAGTCCTAGTAGTGGTGACAATAGTGATCGGTTCCTTCTTGAAGCGGGAAGCGTTACCATTCCAATGGAGGTTCTTCGTCAAGTTACGAATAACTTCAGCGAGGCTAACATATTGGGGAGAGGCGGTTTTGGTGTTGTGTACGCGGGTGAGCTACACGATGGGACGAAGACTGCTGTTAAGAGGATGGAATGTTCAGCAATGGGTAATAAAGGAATGAATGAGTTTCAGGCTGAGATTGCTGTGCTCACGAAAGTCAGGCATAGACATTTGGTTGCTCTGTTGGGTTACTGTGTGAACGGGAACGAGAGATTGCTTGTCTATGAGTACATGCCACAGGGGAATCTCGGACAGCATTTGTTTGAGTATCAAGAACTTGGTTACTCTCCTTTAACATGGAAGCAAAGAGTGAGTATCGCTCTAGACGTGGCACGAGGTGTGGAATATCTCCATAGCTTGGCTCAGCAGAGCTTCATCCACAGAGATTTAAAGCCCTCTAACATCCTTCTTGGTGATGACATGAGGGCTAAAGTTGCTGATTTCGGTTTGGTTAAGAACGCACCTGATGGGAAGTACTCTGTTGAGACGAGATTAGCAGGGACATTCGGTTATCTAGCACCAGAATACGCCGGTAAGTTCACATTATGCCTTAGTTCGTTATCTTGCTATGCAAAGGGTTTAGTTGATGTTATAGATGCTGATGTGTTATATAATATGGTTGCAGCTACGGGAAGAGTAACGACGAAAGTGGATGTATATGCGTTTGGAGTTGTTCTTATGGAAATGCTAACAGGAAGAAAAGCATTAGACGATTCGTTACCGGACGAGAGATCACATCTGGTCACGTGGTTCAGAAGAATCCTAATCAACAAAGAAAACATCCCGAAGGCACTCGACCAAACCTTAGAGGCAGACGAGGAAACAATGGAGAGCATTTACAGGGTTGCTGAGCTAGCAGGACATTGCACAGCTCGTGAGCCTCAACAGAGACCAGACATGGGACACGCAGTGAACGTGCTAGGCCCACTCGTGGAGAAGTGGAAACCGTCGTGCCAAGAAGAAGATGAGAGTTTCGGGATCGATGTGAACAACATGAGTTTACCTCAAGCTCTACAGAGATGGCAACAAAACGAAGGAACATCGACGTCAATGTTCCATGGAGACTTCTCTTACTCTCAGACACAGTCAAGCATTCCTCCGAAGCCTTCTGGTTTTCCTAACACGTTTGATTCAAGTGATGGTCGGTGACACTAAACTCTGTGTGTTTCAAATCGATGTTACTAAGTTTTTTTTTTGCTGTATGCTTGTCTTGTTATAGTATGATTTATATTTATATATTGTAAGCACATATATGTTGTATTTGCGTCTGACCACTTGAGCTTTTGCATTTGTTCATTCTTTCTAAGGGAAATTGTATTACGTAGCCTTGTTTTGAAAAAAAAAAATGATAAATTGGAAAACTAGTTTCAACTTTCAAGTGATGTAACTCCCAAGTTAGAATCTTAGGACACTAGAATGTTCTCATAGTTGTCATTTGTCAAGTTCTGTTTCTGTTTGTTTTTGTTTTTTGTTTTTTTCCTTTGGTAAGGTTGTTGCCGCGTGAAACGGATATGACTTTAAAAATGTAAACGTCTCAATCATTTGATGAGATTCACAGGCTGTGTTTCATTGTGGAGCTATAGAAGCCAAAGACTTATTGCCATTTGCCACCTATCATGGCTCAAATTTTGGATAATATTAGGGGGGTTGTTCTTCTCTTGATAAGCTCGACTCACACATCTTTTATTTGATTTTTAATTAATCTTATCTATTTAGATAGGGTTTTTTGGCGACTGGCCTGGCGATTTCAGATCTGACCTGAAAACTCCGGCGGCGGCGTTAAAAGCGGTGACTGGTGGTGATTTCTAGAGCGGCTTAGGTAAGGAGGAAGACTATCATACACTTCTCCTCTCCTCTGTCGTCTCCTGTGACTCCTCTTTCACGATCTTTCGTCTCTAAGGTTTGCTTATGCGTTACGTAAGAAACTCGGAACCTTGAATCTCGCATAACTATCCTCCTATATAGAGATCCGTTTCTCGACGTGACTGGTTTATACGATATCAGATCTAGTCCTGTCATAATCTTCCCCTTCGAGAGGGTGTATTGGTTTTGTTCTCTTTCTGCTTGTAAGGAGCATGAGTTCTTCTTTGATATCACGATCTCGAAAGGATTCCCCAAAACCTGTTCGTCGTCGTCTCCACAGGGATGATGAAATTATCCGGATCCCTGCCTTTGACAACTCCGATCTGATCGACCTTCACAAGCGATCGTTGATAGGACGTATGTTTCATCGTGAAGGGCGTAGTGTGGATGCTTTGCTTGCTCAACTACCAAAGAGGAGAATATGGGATGTAGAAGGCAGAGTCCGGGGATCTAACTTGGGCAATGGTAAGTTCCAGTTCGACTTTGACAATGAGGAAGATTTGCAAAAAGTTCTAGATAGGAGACCCTGCCACTTCAACAAATGGAGTTTCTCACTTGAAAAGTGGGAACCGAACATAAGCAGCAATTTCCCCAATACAATGGTGTTCTGGGCGTCGATCTCGGGAATTCCTACACATTACCGTAAGGATCAAGTTTATCGCGGGATTGGGGATGCATTGGGCAAGGCGATCTCTGTCGATGTGCCTGGTGAAAGAGTAAGAGTGTCCGTCAATGCTGATGCGCCATTACAATTTGAAAGACGGGTCGGTTTTGAAAACGGTGATGTGGTGGAAGTGAAGATTACATACGAGGATCTGTACCGGTGGTGTTACACATGTGGACTCATCTCACACTTGGAAGGAACATGTCCGGAGTTATCTGCTGAACAACGAGAAGAGAAAAGGCTGCAGAGACTGGAGCAACAAAAGGAAGATGAGGAATCAGCAAAGGAAATGTTCTCTTTCCAGAGGAATCATGATCAGAACAAGGCTCGATTCGCTCCAATAGTAGATCTACCCAAGGTGAAGGAGGGGATACATTCTCCCAACTCAAGGGATCTAAGAGCGGACCTGCGGAAAGAAATACAGAGCAGGCGTAATTTCCGTTCCAAAGAAGTTTGGAAGAGAATTGAGAATCCATACTCAACCAACTACTCTCGTTCTAGCGAGAGATATCATCCGTATCATGTACGTGCCAGAGGTAATAGGAGCCCTCGCCAGGGGAGACAAACCTCGCCTAGTTATTGGAGGAGGAAAAATAAGGAAGACAAAAAGACCGAGAATGATAACTTATCCCTCTCGAAGAAAGACAATGATCCAAGCAGAACTATACAGAGTAGAAACTCTGAACGCTCGCCAGACTCTCAAAGAACCCTTTCAGTAAGCTATGGCCTTCACCGTGGACAGGATAGAGCGGAAACCTATCGAAGGCGTAGATACTCCCCCCCTGCTCGTCAGGAATGGAGACCGGTTCAACAAGTGCAGAACTCCCTTGGTCCTAACGATGGAACAGTTTTGCAGGAGACAGAGGAAGAGAGGAGAAAGAGAATTAAAGGGAAAGGGATCGCAACAGAGGATATAGCTCCAAGGAAGACGATAACGGAAGCGTCAGATACAAGAATGGAGAAAATTGATAAAGATGGAACTGTTACTCCGAGCTCGAGTAAGTTACGTCATTCCTCAGCTCTTGAACACGGGGAATTTCGAAGCGAAGAGGACATTGATCGTAACCTGAAAACCCACTCCGGTCCTAGCCAACTTACGTCGACAAACCCGACGGATCAAAGTGCATCCGCAATGATGATTAGTCCGGGAAAGGGACTGAATGAAGAAACTAACCTTGGTGGAAACTATCATGATGAAGCGACTTTGGATGATAAAACGCTTGAGGACATTGAGAATGAAAAGGAGATGGATAGCTTGCTGGTCCAATATGCTGATTTAGAAATGGACGATGTGATGCTTGAATGTGATGATCTCTTAGGTGAAGATTTAATGGAAGATACTCATCCAGGCGAGGAGCATATAGAGGCACTCTCGCAAGTCCCTATAGACCAGCAGCCAAAGGATGCTTCGAAGGCTCTCGTCATAAACAAACCGTCTCCAAAAAATGCAGAAAAACGTAATGTGGAGCGTCTTGGGTAGCCGTTTGGAAATGACATGATGAAGACAGATGAGGAGGGAATAAGGGGCAAAAAGAAGCCTGGATCTAGTCCGGAGCCTAAAAGCCTCCTCGCTTCAAAAAAGCTCCAGCAATACCGTGCAAGAGCTTCACCAAAGAAGAAGACAGCCACCCCCAGATCAAAAGCTATGACAAGAGCTGAACTTCTAAAAACAAAAATCCCTCGTAAGGAGGGGCTTCTACCTGCGTCTCTCAAAAATAAAGCTGACAAACCCGGTTCGGTGGTGTCCCAGAAACCACCCAGTAAGAAGATATGAACGCCATAGCTTGGAATTGTCAAGGGGCCGGAGCCTACTTGACCAAGAAACATCTCCGGGAGTTACATCGTTATTTTTTTCCTAGCTTTCTTTTTCTTTCTGAAACTAAAAACAATTTTAATTCTCTGCAAGACTTTCAATTTGAATTTGGTTATGACAAGCTGTTCACCGTGGAGCCGAGTGGTCGAAGCGGTGGATTAGCACTTTTTTATTCTTTATCCTCGAATGTGCAGATTGTGTTCTCGAACGATCGTATGATAGATATCGAGGCTACCATTGAAGGCCACAAAGTGTTTATTACCTTTGTGTATGGAGATCCGGTTGTTGCGTACCGCGAAAATGTATGGGAGAGACTTACTCGTATGAGTATAAATAGATCGGGAGCTTGGCTCATGGTTGGGGATTTTAATGAAATAACTAGTAATGCGGAGAAGAAGGGAGGGCGTCGGAGGCCTGAGACGTCCTTTACCCCCTTTAAAACCATGCTAGCCAACTGTGGTATGATTGAATTTCCGAGTAAAGGAAATATTTTCTCCTGGGCTGCGAGGAGAAGATCAGGAAGAATCCAATGCCGACTGGATAGAGCCGTAGGAAATGAAGAATGGCACCATATTTTTTCCCACACTGAGGTGGAGTACCTACTGAGATGGGGGTCAGATCATAGACCGGTACTGATGCGAATAAAATCCAACGACACAAAGGTTAAAAAGAGTTTTAAATTCGACAAAAGATGGCTCGGCAAGGACGGATTTATAGAATCTATCAAAGAAGGATGGACAGACAAACCAAACCAGAGAGCAAACTCCATTCACGATAAGATAGCAAACTGTCGCAAAACAATCTCCAAGTGGAAACGGCGAAATCCATCCAACAGTGCAAAGATGATTGAAGAGATTAAAAAACTTCTGGATCAAGTCCAAGATGATGATAATATATCGAGCGAAGAGGAGCTACAATTGAAATGGGACCTGTGTGATGCATACAGAAACGAAGAACTCTATTGGAGACAAAAAAGCCGAATTAAATGGCTCCGTGAAGGCGATCGAAACACGAGATTTTTTCACGCCTCCACAAAACAACGTCGAGCTCGAAACCGAATCATCAAAATCAGAAATAAACAGGATCTATGGGTAGAAACACCGGAAGGAATTGAAAAGGTTGCAACGGAATACTTCGACGAGCTTTTCACCTCGACGGAGCCAGAAGATGATGAAGAGATTTTCCGGTTTATTACCGAGTCTGTCACAACGGATATGAACCAAAAGCTGACAAGATTACCATCCGATATCGAGATCAAAGAAGCGGCCTTTGATATTAAGGCGGATAAAGCGCCGGGCCCAGATGGGATGACAAGCTTATTCTATCAAAGATATTGGTATATCGTCGGCTCCGACATCACCAAGATGGTAAAAGAATTTTTCGACACAGGCGAGATTGATGGAAGACTGAATCAGACAAACTTATGCCTAATCCCAAAAACAGAGAGACCAACCAACATGGCGGAGTTCAGACCTATAAGTCTCTGTAATGTCAGCTATAAGATCATATCCAAGATCCTAGCTAAGAGAGTTAAAAAGATCCTGCCAAGTATTATATCAGAAACACAATCGGCCTTTGTGGCTAGGAGACTTATCACCGATAACGTCCTTGTTGCACAGGAAATTTTCCACGCCTTGAGAACAAATCCGAGCTGCAAGTCCAAGTACATAGCTATCAAGACAGATATGAGCAAAGCATATGATAGGGTGGAATGGTGTTTTCTTGAAAAGATGATGAGGAAAATGGGATTTGCTAATAAATGGATCCACTGGATTATGCAATGCATATCTTCGGTCTCATATCAAGTCCTTATTAACGGCGAGGCAAAAGGAAACATAAACCCGAGAAGAGGCTTGCGTCAAGGAGACCCTTTGTCACCCTTCTTATTCATTCTGTGCACAGAAGTGCTGATCTCGCAAATTAAGGCTGCGGAGGATGAAAAACGAATTACCGGAATTAAAGTCGCTCGGGCAAGCCCATCAGTTTCCAATCTCCTTTTTGCGGACGATAGCCTCTTCTTCTGTAAAGCAGAGGAGAGACAATGCGAGGAGCTGATGAGGATTATCAATCTCTACGGGAAGGCCTCAGGACAACTACTAAATAAAGCTAAATCATCCATCCTTTTCGGATCGAAAATCCCGATGGCAAAAAAAATGGACTTAAAAGAATTCTAGGAATCCCACAGGAAGGTGGTATGGGTAAGTATCTTGGTATTCCTGAGAAAATTAGTGGCTCCAAGAAACAAGTCTTCTCCTATGTACAAGATAGACTCATTAACAGGACGAATCTTTGGTCGGCGAAAAAACTATCTAAAGGAGGAAAGGAAGTTATGATAAAGGCAGTCGCCCAAGCTATCCCAACTTACGTCATGTCTTGTTTTCTCCTCCCTAAATGCGTAACAGATAAACTGACCAGTGCGGTCGCACGTTTTTGGTGGAGCACAAGAGAAGATAGTCGAGGCATTCACTGGATTGCATGGAAGAAGCTATGTACGTCGCTAGAAGAGGGCGGATTGGGATTCCGAGATTTCAGAGATTTTAACCTCGCCTTACTCGGGAAACAACTTTGGCGCTTGATGAAATATCCGGACTCGCTCTTAGCGAGAGTCTTGAAAGGACGATACTACCGAAAGTCGAACCCAATGGAGACCGGAAAAGCGAATGCGCCGTCTTTCGGGTGGAGAAGCATTATGGCGGCTCAAGAGATTTTAAGAAAAGGGATGCGACGATCTATTGGCACAGGATCCGAGACAAGTGTTTGGTCAGATAATTGGATCCCCACATCCCCCGCAAGACCTGCGAGGGACAATGGATGTGTGCGAGACCCAGGCCTAAAGGTTCATCACCTTATAAACTATGAAACAAAGGAATGGAACATTGATTTATTGCAGGCGTTTATACATCCGGAAGATATTCCGCGTATTTTGAGTATTAGACCAAGCAGGAGAGAGCGTAGAGACAGTGTGTGCTGGGACCTGAATACTTCGGGTTTATATACAGTTCGCTCTGGTTACAAGACTGCCACTGAGATAACCAATAAAGCCGGACTTAAAATCATCTCAGAACCCAGCTTTACAAGCCTAAAAAAACAGGTTTGGAAGGTCAAGACCACAAGGAAAATAAAACATTTTCTCTGGCAAGCTCTGTCGGGTTGCGTAGCAACGACAAGCAAGCTAGTAGATAGACACTGTGGAACTGACAGAGGATGCCCACGATGCGGTGCGGAGGAAGAATCGATTAACCATGTGTTATTTGAATGCCCTCCCGCAATGCAATGCTGGGCTTTGTCCTCCATACCATCAATTCCGGGACAATTCCCGTGTAGTTCGATTTATTCTAACATGGATTTTCTGCTGTGGAGAGCAAAGGAAAGGGGAGTACAGCAAAATTCGATCTTTGTCTTTCCATGGCTGGTGTGGTACATTTGGAAGGCTAGGAATGAAAAGGTATTCGAGGGTACTGATGTGTCACCATTGGATACTATAAAGCTAGCAGAGCACGAAGCAGAAGCATGGAAATTAGCACAAGCACTTGAAGAAAGCACAGAGGCCGCCGAGCCTCAACTAGAAGACTCAGCTCAGGCACAACCGCGACAACGACAAATAGAAGAGGCGGAAGGCCTGCGATGCCAAGTTGATGCATCTTGGGGGAACGGAGCATCAACAGTCGGGTTTGGTTTCGTTGTGTCTAAAGACAGGGAAGCGATCCTGTATGGGCTAGGAGCCAGAGCAAATACCAGGTCTCCCTTACACGCAGAGATGGAGGGCTTGATCTGGGCAATGAAAATGATGCGAGAGAGAGGAGAGCGGGACATTATGTTCGAATCTGATTGTGCTCAGTTGATACGTATAATCCAAGAGGATGAAGACTGGCCGTCGATTGATACGGAACTAGAAGAGTTTCATGAAGTACGCCAATTCTTCTCTAAAGTCTCTTTCTCATACGTCCCACGGACGGAAAACATCCGGGCAGATCTTCTGGCAAAAGCATCTAGGCACCGTGCTACATCATTCTTCCATGTTGACCGGCTGGTCCCGCAGTGGCTAGGAAATCCTCCTAACCTACTTGCGTCAGCTTAGTTTTCGATCTTGTTACAAATCGATGTCAAAAAAAAAAAAAAAAAAAAAAAAAAATTAATCTTATCTATTTGTTCACCCTTTTAGTTTTGACTTTTGATATACTAGACCAGTTACAAAATGGGAGAAGGTTCTAACTTAATTGGATTTCTAATTGAAAATTAGTGAACTATTAAGAAATCCGCCAACAAGATATAAAATGAATTTAGGACATTAATTAAGGTTTCTTGTAGAAGGTATAGAGTTCGTGATCTACTAAAGATGGAGTATAAAATCAAGCTACGTAAATACAAACAAATGATTGTGAAAGGAGGGAATAAGATTGGGCTGGAAATTGATTTGGAAACAACAGCTACAAGTCTACAACTTTAGGTGAAGCATATGCATATGGGTGATGCTAAAGAATGTCAAAAGTCAGATCCAACTTATTAATTAAAAAAAGAGAACAAAAAAAGTAAAGAAGCATGTTACTATGTTCCCATAAATCTTCATCATTTTTATAAAGGCATAAAAGTGGGCTTTATGGTTTTTTCTTTATGCTATTTTAAAATGCTGAGGTTTACTGTTTACGTGTTAAAAATTATTCATAACTGACTTTTATTTCTTCATTCATATATATACATATATATACTAATTTCCTGTGAAAAAGACGAGCTGCCAGTATCTGAAAATTTCCTGCGCTCATTTAAAATATCACGTCACAGCATAAGCATCACTTTTTTCTTGTAACAGCTTGTGGCAGTGAACATTCTATGCAACGTGCGGTGCAAAACATTTTATATTATTCTTTTGCCATTTATCTTGGTAGAGAAGATTAGATAACGAAGTGAATGCAAAACAGCTAAAAGATTGAGATGTTTAATCTGTAAACGTCTAAGATTATGAGAAATGGACATCTGATTCTTTAACAAGAAGACAAAAAGGTCCAAAAAGAAAAAGCCTAAAAACCTTTTTGGTCTGTCTATGTATCTTTAGGAACCAATTAACATGTGCATTGGTCATTTGGTCTCTTGACTTTTATCCTCTTTTTTGAATGATGGATTTGGGAAACACGTAATGAAAAAAGACCAGACTACCCTTCTTGACGCCCACATAAATGTTCTTTGTCCTTAATTTATAGTTGGGGACTCCAAAATTTAATTATCTATGCTAATGCATGACATGACATCACATAGATTCTCTTTTGAATGTGGTCGGATCAACCTTTTTAACGTATTACTTTGGTCCCCTTATTAATTGCTAATTTAATTTGTCTTTATTATACTAACCACAACTTCTTTTTGAACAATTGAGGCAAATGAATTTTGTGGAGTACAAGAAAGATACGTTTATGGACCAAATAAGAAGAAGGTGCTTCTTTTAGACCTTGGTCAGACAAAAAGGCAAAATAGTGAAGCCCAATAAAGGCCCGTGGATTAAGAAGAACATCTACTTTTATTCATGCTCCACTAAAAACAAACATTTGATACTGTACTTCCCTTCGAAGATGCCCCAAAACACAGTCTCAAATTCTAAATTACTCACTGTTCTTCTTCTCGTTGTTGAAACAATAAACAGGAGCCTGCCATTTCTCGTCATCTAGGACAGCTCCAACCTCAAATGTCATTACATGAGCTTCCCTGCCTGCAATTATCTTTCAATAGTTTTGTTAATATGACTGAGAGATCATGTCAAGCAAGAGTCATAAGTCGATTGTATTGTTATAGTAGTATGAGTATCCATCAGTTCTTCACCTGTATAGAAGATCCATTGTACAGGTCTCTTGGTGACAACATCCTCATAATACCATAAGAATTCAACCTTCTCCCATACGTTGCAGAGGAAGCCATTCACATGTCGTTGACCCAAATAGTTTGCTCCATCCAGCCAGTTTGGCCTCAAGATTCCAACCTTAATTTAAGTTATCCAAGAATCAAAGACTACTCTCAGCAACTTACTACAAAACCTACTGTACATTACCATTGCTTAGAATTCTGTGGAACCTTGCGCTTCTACTATAAAGCACAATTCAAAATTTTCCCACCCAAAGTACTAAGGATAACAACCTGGAATCTCTATATAGTATAGTCCAAAAGAAGCAAGATTAAGCCAGACTCTCCAAATTTGGAGGAAAAGAGAGAACTCAATTCAAGGTAATGAAGTCACCACTCTCTACAAAACCTGAAGACAGACTCTCCAATTTACTTTCAGGGTAATTCAATTCAGCAACAAAGCCAGAACACTACAAAACCGCAAATCATCACACTTTATTTTCAGAGTACCAAAGTTCTTCTTCCTGCTTCAAATTTGATGAGTCTTGGTACTTCTCTCGCTTAATTATACTAAAACACAAATCTAACTTAACTATCCACATTACATTCCAAAACACACACTGAGAAAGTGATACTCACCTCGAAATGAACGGTGCGGCAAGTTCTTGAAGCGTCGAGGGTGTAGTAGAAAGAAGTGCCATTGTTCCATTCAAGGTCGTATGAAAGTTTACCAAGCTGCTTCTGGATGATGTTAAAGTTACGTCCATTGACCCAGTCGTACCAGAGGTCAATAGTCTCCAGAGAGCCAGATTTGTTCATCACCATCAACGCGTGGAACTGCTCCGGCCATGGCGCGGGAACAGGCTCCGTCTCCGGTTCATCAGCGACGGAGATTTGAACGCCGGCGGAGAGGGCGAGGATGAGAACGATGATGGAGTGGATTGGTGTGGAAACCATGTCGATTGGGCTAAGAGTAAGACAGATGATGATGATAACTACTAACAGTCACAGTAATATATAGCTCAGATATTTCCACGGTGGAATATCATTAAATGTATATACGCTAGGTAGCGTAATAATAATATTTTTTATTTAAAAGTGAAATTTTGATATACATTTTGATTTTTTCTTTAAATCATGTTTCATCAGTCTTTTTTTTTCAACCATCAGTCTTTTCTTTCTAAGAAGAAAACCATAAAAGTATTTGTAATTTAATTTTGATTTGGTAAAATTTAATTTGATTTTATTAAGTTTGGTTAAATTTTAGTAAAAATTAAGTTTGCATTTGTTCTTAAACAATTATTTTTATACCACATTTTTATTTAATTAATAACTATATTTAGATGTATAAATTCAAATAAATTTTAATTTTTGTTCACTTTAATCAATTACATTAAATTTATAAAAATAAATGTATTTACTAATCAAATAATCTGACCGGAAATCACTTAAATCTGAATAAACTTACAAAATTTGTAAATTTGATTAAAATATTTAAAATATTTAACTATCTAGGAAATTTGGACTTTTTATTAGTACTGTTTTGGTTTTGTATTTGTTAATAAATATTTATAATTAATTTTGACTAAAAATTAAATTTTTGTATAAAAATTTGTTATCTTTTATATTCTGACTATGGTGATGACATTTAAGTAATCAGTTGATAAATAATGTTTATGGGATTTATGTTAGGCATATAATGTTTATGGGATAATGGGTTTTAAGACAAAGTCTTATAAATATAATATGAATGAAGTAAACTACATTTGATACTTTTTTTGTTCTATGTCAAATCCAATTCAAGATTAACAGTTTAAGTCGATTTTTTAAAATGACATATTTGGTCTCCTTTGAACCAGCCAACCAACCAGTCTTCTTTAATCTCTCATACGCACTAAGACACAATTTTAAAACAAGAAAAATAAACACCAAAGAACTGTGCGAGTTCAAGAAACAATTAATAGTTTGATCAAAAGCTTTTCTTGCATGAGTGATTATATCTTAATTCTTAAACACGATCCCATTATCTCCTCTTAAATACCCCCTCAACAAGTCTCCTCTCCTTCATCCCAAAATCAACTCACCACTCTCCTGTCTACAACATATTGTGTCCAATGGCTTCTTTTGCCCTATTCCTCTTCACTCTCATTGTCCTTTCAAGTAAGTCTCCTTGCACATATATTATAATTCAATGATCAAAGACACTTCACTTACCATAATCTTGTCTTTTTTTTACAGGTTCATGTTGCTATGCAGTTGGGAACAACAAAACATTGTTATCACTTGCAAGCAGGATTGGGATCAACTATGGAAGATTAGGAAACGATCTCCCATCTCCTTACCAATCAATCAACCTCATCAAATCCATTAAAGCAGGGCACGTCAAGCTCTACGACGCCGATCCAGAAACCCTAATGCTCCTCTCTCAGACCAATCTCTACGTCACAATCATGGTCCCTAACAACCAAATCATTTCCATTGGCGCCGACCAAGCCGCTGCAGACAGTTGGATCAACACCAACGTCCTTCCTCACTACCCACAAACAAGAATCCGATTCGTCCTCGTCGGAAACGAAATTCTCAGCTACAACTCCGACCAAGACAAGCAAATATGGGCCAATCTTGTCCCGGCGATGCGTAAAATCGTGAACTCTCTTAGAGCAAGAGGGATTCACAACATCAAAGTCGGGACACCACTCGCTATGGACGTTCTTCGTTCGAGTTATCCTCCGTCGAGTGGTGCATTCCGGGAAGAAGTCGCCGCTCCGGTGATGTTGCCGTTGCTGAAGTTTCTCAACGGGACAAACTCTTTCTTCTTCCTCGATGTTTACCCTTACTTCCCTTGGTCCACTGATCCGGTTAACAACCATTTGGACTACGCTCTGTTCGAATCGAATTCAACTTATACCGACCCCCAAACCGGTTTGGTTTACACCAATCTCTTAGACCAGATGCTCGATTCGGTTATCTTCGCGATGACCAAGCTTGGTTACCCACACATCCGTCTCGCAATTTCCGAAACTGGGTGGCCTAATGCCGGTGATATCGACGAAACCGGAGCCAACGTTCTCAATGCGGCGACCTATAACCGGAATTTGATCAAGAAGATGACTGCTAACCCACCACTCGGTACACCAGCTAGACGCGGTTCACCAATACCGACTTTTTTGTTCTCATTGTTCAATGAAAACCAGAAACCCGGTTCGGGAACAGAGAGGCATTGGGGAATTTTGAATCCTGACGGTACACAGATCTACGAAATCGATTTCAGTGGAACAAGACCGGCCTCTAGTCTTGGTTCGTTGCCTAAACCGAATAACAATGTTCCGTTCAAGGGCAATGTTTGGTGTGTGGTGGTGGAAGGAGCCAGCGAGGCAGAGTTAGGGCAGGCGCTTAACTTTGCTTGCGGAAGAAGCAATGCCACCTGTGCAGCTTTGGCGCCAGGAAGAGAGTGTTACGCGCCGGTTTCGGTCACTTGGCACGCAAGCTATGCATTTAGCTCGTACTGGACTCAGTTCCGGAACCAAAGCTCTCGGTGCTACTTCAACGGCTTGGCACGTGAGACCACGACCAACCCTGGTGAGTTACGAAAATACCCTTGGTTGTTATTTTGGTGGTTTCCTTATGAAGCAAGGGCAATTCTCGAATAATTTAAATACTCTTTATGGTTGTGATGACTATTTATCTACAGGAAACGATCGTTGCAAGTTCCCTAGCGTTACCCTGTAAGACTTCCTCAAGAGTCAAAACTAACGAGTATGGAGAAGGATCAAAAGCTGGATCATTCAGTCAATCTTGTTCTTGATAATTATTAATTTCCTTTTTATTCCAAGTTTTTACTCTTTGTTTTCTATTGTTGAGAAAGATCGAATAAACAATGAAAATTTGTTACTAATATTTTCTATGCATCATTTCTCATGTTTAATATATCTAGTAATATATTAATGATAATGAGGAAATGAGGAAATAGTGAGGAAACGATTAAAAAAATTACGGAAAATTATAACCAATCGAAGCACAGCATATACAATCACCAATTCGGGAACCACATTAACTTTTCGTTAGACTAAATTCTTTTTAAAATCATAATCATGGGTAGATTATATTGAATTACCAGGTAAGAGAAAGACACAAATAAAGTTTAAAATCGTGAGAGAGCGCAAATAAGTTCGTCTGATTGTGTAAGTATCGCCTCTGTTTGTTTTCTTTAGTAATCTCTGAAGTCAATGCTTCTGAAGCGGTGCTAACCAACGCCATGCAAAATTATTAGTTAGGAACTTGTGGTGTGTGGTGGTTGAAGGAGCTTAGTGAGGCGGAGAAGCGATGCACGCAATGTCTACACTTTGTTCTTGTTATCGTTGGATAAGAAAGACAATCTCTCTTGAAAGTCCGAGCGTCACAAGCGATAGGAGGGAGTCGTGAGACAACAGGTCATAGCGTATACGGCAGAAAAAAATACTAAAAATGGAGTCATGAGACATCCACCAGAGGACCACATTTTTTTGTTTCCTTATCTTGTTTGCCTATTTTAGGTTCCAGTCACGGTCTGTTTTAAGTTCCAATTAATAATTATTAAATTTCTACAAAGTATGTGTTTTCTATTGATCAGTTTTAGTTATACAAAATTAAATTTACTGTTATACAAAATATTCATTATGGCTAGATATTTTTTTGACAGCGATTATGGCTAGATCGAATATTTTAAATATTGATTCTATTTTTTGGTGGATTGATATATAAAGTAAGTGTACCTTCATAAGAAGGTTTTTTGTGAGTATCTCAATAATAAAAAACTAAAATAAAAAATAAAAAAATAAGAGAAAATGATGTTAGAACATTTATCTTTATTTAAGTGGTTCATTATTAAGAAAATATTGAATTTTAATTATATAAGTTGACTCTATTAAAATATTACATTTTATTGTCTAGAAACTCAAACTAAGACTGCTCTACCAAAGTAAAATTGAAATTGTAAAAGAACGGTAATAATAAAATTATCTAAAAAATTATATAAAAAATATATAATTTTGCTTCTTGTGGACACCACACGGACATGGCCTTGATTACGGTCCATTTGCAAACCCGGTGTGCGAACCTACCCGTGGGTTAGTCTGAACTAAGCTCCGATACCCAAGGTTAAAAAAAAAAAATTATATAAAAAAGAAGTAAAAATTCTTATAAAAGTGCAAGTATCGTCTCTGTTTTCTTTAGTTCTGAAGTTGCCATGCTTCTGTAGCGGTGCCAACCAACTGGTCTTTTGTTTTCTTTAATTCCTGTGAAAAAAATCGTAATCACAATATCGTCATGCTCGTCTCGTCCTTTTCTATGTTACTTGCTTCATCATCTCTCCCTCTACTTCTCTCATCTTCACGCCAACACCAAGTAACTTCTTTCTTCCACTCTCTCAGCCATGGCGTCAACGTCTCTGGTACCACCGGTCCTCGTTTCAAGATTCTTCCCCTCTCCTCGTGAATTTCAAGATTCTGGGAGTTACAAGCGTTTTGGCCGCCGAATTCGCCTGAGATTTCGAGTTCACAGCGAGTCCACGGCGAGTTCCCTTTCTTGTTTTCTTCATCTGACCGATTCCTATTTCAAGAACTGAAAATTCTTGTTTTGCAGTTTTTCTTTTCCAGAAACCAAATATGAAAATTGGATTCTAGAAACAAAGTAAAGTCATCTGAGAAAAAAAAAAAGTAAAGTCATCTGAGGAAATATTATATTAATTGCTGAGTATTGACTTTAGCTGTTGCACTAAACGAGACTAATGGAAGCTAAATCACTTTTTGATCACCAGAGCTCTTTTATAATAAGTTGCTTTTCAAATTCTCGGCTTGTCTAAGTTTTGATGGTTATATGCCTTCCTGAATAATGTGTAACATCAATCTTGTGTACCTTTGTTATAGGTTCAACAGAAGGAGCTAAGGCGATATTCACCGTTCTTGGAACGTTCATCATTATCAGGTGATGATGCTGCTGCTTTCAGTTCTAATGAAAAATGGAAGGCTGTTCCTGACATTTGGAGATCCTCTGCGGACAAGTATGGTGACAGAGTTGCTGTGGTTGATCCGTATCATGACCCTCCTTCTACATTCACGTATAGACAGGTCACGTTTCTTATTTAGCAGTGCCTTTGCATATCATTGCGTGACTCACTTGTTCTATCAATGTAAAGATCCTCTTACTTCTGAAACAGAGGTTTTTTTTCTTTCTTTTTTTAAGTAGGAGTTAGTACGTATGCTTATGTCATATCTCATATGTAACATGACTGGAAACTTTGTTTTAGAATCCTGGATTGATTGGCCTTCAGCTTTACTTCTTCATGTATTAGTTCTATATTGTATAGACAATTCTGAAACAGAGATTTGTAGTTGCAGAAGATGAACCAGATTCGGATGTATTGAAGCATACTAGACTGATACTTTCTAATAAGTACTGTCAAGCATGTCCATTAGTGTTTTTTTCTATTTTTAATTTCTATTTTAGGATCCTAGAAACAAATTTTGTTTCAAATTTATTATGCATCTGCCTGATATATACTTCTTGTTCTGAGATAGGTGGGTAATAATTTACTTTTGAAGTTTTAAGTGATGTTAAAACTTGGATGAGCAATGGTAAGATTTTCATTTCAATCATCTTAAAACCTGCAGTTAGAGCAAGAAATATTAGACTTTATTGAGGGTTTGCGAGCCGTTGGAGTGAAAGGAGATGAGAAGATTGCACTTTTCGCTGATAACTCCTGTCGGTGGCTTGTTGCTGATCAAGGTACGTGGTTGATTTTATATAGAACAGTTTCGAATTCTACGCAGGTACTTGATATGCTTACCGTAAGCAGCTTACGTACTGTTTACTTACTTTGGGGCAGGTATAATGGCGACTGGAGCAGTCAATGTTGTTAGAGGATCCAGATCCTCAGTTGAAGAGTTATTGCAGATATACTGTCATTCGGAAAGGTACGCCTAGACCATTAATTTTGATGTTTTTAGTGAGTATCTTCATCGAATTAGAAGCTAGCAAATTACTTTATTCAGACAAGAAATACCACTTGTGTCATCATAGTTTCTTGTTCTTGTGAACCAATTTTAGAAGTTGTGTCGCTTCAGATAACATCCAGCTTTCCTATTGAGTCCAAGAGAGAGTTTCATAGTGATCCGCAGTCTTGATTAGGTGTTGTTTTCCTTGTCTTGTCGTTCTTTGTGTCTCTCCTATAGAGGCGTAACTGAACAAGGAGATTCTTGAATGACAAGTCAAAAGTCTTTGGTCCTTTCAAGTTTCAATATGATTGTGTTCTGCCTGACTTCATGTAGCTAATGGTCTTCAGTTGTCTTATGATAACTTATAGTGCTTTGTCTTGCAGTGTAGGTCTTGTTGTGGATAACCCTGAGTTTTTCAACCGCATTGCTGAGACATTTTCTAACAAGGCATCTTTAAAGTTTGTGATACTTCTCTGGGGGAACAAATCGTCGTTGGTTACGAGTATGCAGACACCAGTCTATAGTTACAACGAAATCAAAAACTTAGGACAGAAGAGACGTGCAAAATTTGCAGGATCTAATGATGCTGGTAAGCGGTAAAATCTACTTTTCTTTACTTAGGGCTTGAAGTGTTTTTATTTTGGCAGTGATAAACAAATGAATGAATGTAGGCAAGTATGAACATGAATTCATCAATTCAGAAGATATAGCTACGATAATGTATACAAGTGGAACCACGGGGAATCCAAAAGGTGTCATGCTTACACATCAGAATTTGTTACACCAGGTTCAAGCCAAATACTTCTCATAAAAATCAAATTGTTTTTTATGTCATCAATTATGAAATACTTAGTTTGGTATAACATCCCTTGTTGTTCTTTCTGTTTCTTGGACTACACTACAGATAAGAAATTTATCTGAAATTGTGCCTGCTAAGGCTGGGGAAAGAGTGTTAAGTATGCTTCCATCATGGCATGCTTATGAACGGGCTTGTGAGTACTTCATATTTACATGTGGAGTTGAGCAAAAGTATACGTCTATAAGGCTCTTAAAGGTAACTCTCTCTCTCTCTCTCTGTGTAGTTAAACAGTGACATTTTAAAAAAGCATCTTATCTCTGAAAACGTGAGAAGATGGAAACTTTGCACTGATGAGTCTAAGTATTTCATTTATGTTCTTCCGTTTGGCTTTAAAACTTGTAATGTTTTGGTATAGGATGACCTCAAGCGGTATCAACCACACTATCTTATCTCAGTTCCTTTAGTGTATGAGACACTCTACAGGTATACTACTTTACAAATGAAATTGTTTCACAAAATTCAATACTTTCAGATAGTTTCTATTGAAGTAGCTAGTGTATGATCAATATACATATTTTAAAGCCATATCTCGCAGTTGAGAGACTTTAAGCTAAACATATTGTTCTGTTTCCTGAGAATTGCAGCGGGATTCAAAAGCAAATCTCTACAAGCTCCGCTGCTCGTAAATTTCTGGCACTTACATTGATCAGAGTCAGCCTAGCATATACAGAGACGAGAAGAATTTATGAGGTTAGTGACGCATTTGATGTCGTCTTTAAATATATTTTTAGTGTTGCCTAATCATTCTCGTTAAGAGAATTTATCTGCTTGTTCCTATTTGTGATGCTTGGAGTCAATGAGAAGTTCTTTTCTTTGTGTGTTCAGGGTCTTTGTTTGACTAAGAATCAAAAGCCTCCAATGTATATTGTCTCTTTGGTGGATTGGTTGTGGGCAAGAGTAGTTGCGTTTGTTCTATGGCCGTTGCATATGTTGGCTGAAAAGCTTGTGCACCAAAAGATCCGTTCGTCTGTTGGAATAACAAAGGTTATATGACAACATTCTACTTCATTTTATATTTGTAGTTTTATATTTCTAGGCAAGAAAGATTGTAAGATTGATTTGAAATTTAATTCTTTGTTTTTCTCTAGGCTGGTGTTAGTGGAGGTGGGAGTTTACCTATGCATATCGACAAGTTTTTTGAGGTGAGATTGTTTCTTAAAATCAGAGATAAAACGTTTATTTTCTTGCATGCAAACAAGCTACTATGTCCATATGCAAACAAAGTTTGTTCTTCGTGCAGGCCATTGGTGTGAATGTACAAAATGGGTATGGTTTGACAGAAACCTCACCGGTTGTCGCTGCTCGGAGGCTTAGCTCTAATGTAAGCTTAACGTCTAAGGACATTTCCTTTTGATATCATGGGAGAACAAGCTCCCATTTTCCACCAAATGTTTGGGTCACACTTAGTTCAAAAGAGCTATCAAAGAATCTATCTAGCTAAACAGAGTTTAGAGAACATTACATTTCTCATATCTTTTCTGTTTATATATTTGTGTCTGTTTCTTTAAGTATGTCAACTAGTTAATACTGTATTTTGTAATTTTCTTATTAAGGTTCTTGGCTCAGTAGGACATCCGATTAAAGATACAGAATTCAAGATTGTAGATCATGAGACTGGTAATGTACTTCCACCTGGTTCAAAGGGCATTGTCAAAGTCAGAGGCACACCGGTTATGAAAGGTTACTATAAGGTAATACACACTTTATGCTCTTTGTTTGATTACGATTTTACTACAAGTTGTGAATGTTTTGGATCAGTGTTTTGGGTTTGGTGATTAGATCAGATTAACTCGTTGTTTCTGTTGATTTGCGCAGAATCCACTGGCCACCAAGCAAGTTATAGATGACGATGGATGGTTAAATACTGGAGATATGGGTTGGATTGCTCCTCATCACTCAACAGGACGGAGTCGTAGCTGCGGAGGAGTCATCGTTCTTGAAGGCCGCGCCAAGGACACAATTGTACTCTCCACAGGTACATCATATGTGTACACTTTGTTGTCAGTGTCCACGTGGAGTGGAAACCGCCTTGGTGCAAAGTATTACCAAAAACGTTTGATATCAGTTTGGTCGTTGTAGGTGAAAACGTGGAACCATTGGAGATTGAAGAAGCGGCCATGAGAAGCAATTTGATTCAACAAATAGTGGTTATCGGACAGGTTCTTGTTGGAGAATTTGATATTGGAACAACCATATGGGCTGTTTCACTTATTTATGCTTGTTCGAATGTGATTGCTTCTCAGGATCAACGCCGCCTTGGAGCTATTGTTATCCCAAACAAAGAAGTAGCAGAAGGTGCAGCAAAGAGTAAAATTTCACCTATAGATCCTGAAATCAGCGAACTTAGCAAGGAGACGCTAACGAGTATGGTCTACGAAGAACTGAGGAAATGGTAATGATTCAACCCTATTGAATAAAGATCTTTCATAATAACATAGTCCAATGTATAGCTCGCTTGTATCGATACTACCGCGACGATCAAGACTTGAACTTGAGATGTGCGCAATTTTTAGGCCTAGTGTATATATAATTAATTTTAGGCGATGTGTATATATAAGTTTAGGCGATGTGCCAAAAACTTGATAATCAAGTGTTACTCTATTTTAGCATTAAGTTTTCGAAGTTTTTTTTTTATATAAGTTCAAGGAGAGAAATATAGGAACTCATATTTTTTTGAATTTATTAATCGTTATGCAGGACATCAGAATGTTCATTCCAAGTCGGTCCAGTTCTCATCGTGGAGGAGCCCTTCACGGTACAATCTTTGTCACCTTTTTGTTGTTGTTAGCTTTTCATTGATGTTCCCTTGATCATTTGCGATTGAAAGATTTGAGCCTCATGTGAACGTTCTGTATTATATCATTGCAGATAGACAACGGTTTCATGACACCAACAATGAAGATAAGACGGGACAAGGTGGTTGATCAATATAAGGATGAGATAGATAGACTCTACAAGTAGACTAGATATTTTAGCATCCTATTTTTTTTTAACTTAACTTTGTTAAGGGTTAGCAAAACTCTGTACCGACTCTTACTCAACTGTTGATATAAAACTCCAAGAATAATAAAAGTGACTAAACTTCATCAGTTCATGCACCAGTATGGTATAAACTATATCTAAGCTTTATCTGTTGGGTGATTGGTGGATGTTTGATACAATATTGCAACTTGCTTAATGCTCTTATTTTCAAAATCACGTAGGCTCTGTATATATTCATTGTTTTAAGGTCAGTATTTCCGTTTTTTCTTCTTATTATAAAAAGACCACGTTCCACATTAAAAATATATTTGTATATTACAAATCATAGCTTAGATATAATATATTTTTCCTTGGCTCTTAGTTGATTAGGCGAGCTATGATTTGTACATAAATACATTATCTTTACGGTGGAACGTGCATGATTTGTTTTTTTATAGGATTAAGAGAAAGAAATATTATCCGTAAAACAAAATGATTAGTAATGTACAAAACCTACGTGATTTTAAAATTGAAGATGATGCTCTCATACGTATGCAACTATGTATATTAGTTTACTCCAACTTATAGAATATAATTGAGTATAAATGCGAGACAATAATACAAAAGCAACATCATCTGCATTACTAATGGCGATGAGGAACAACGGTGGAGACTGCTGCAAGAGCGGGCCAGGTTACGCCACACCACTCCTCGCGATGTCTGGTTCACGCGAGAATCTCATCTATGTCGCTGCCATATACACTGGTAACTAATTTGATGCTGAATTGATATGAAAAGGTTGAATTAAGATCTTAAAGATCAAAATCGGTCATTAAGTAGAATCTCAGTAAATATAAAAACTTCTTTGTAACCTTTTTGGTCTAGGGACCGGCCAAGACAAGCCAGATTACTTAGCGACGGTAGATGTGGAACCAAGTTCCGCGACATACTCTAGTGTCATCCACAGATTATCAATGCCTTTTCTTGGAGACGAACTTCATCACTCAGGATGGAACTCATGCAGCTCTTGCCATAGTGACCCTTCTTGCGAAAGACGTTATCTCATCTTGCCCTCTCTTCTGTAAGAAACGAAACAACATCGATCATTTCCTCTGTTTTTGTTTTTGTTCTGAAAATTTGTCGTGCTTTGTGTTCTCATCTGAAACGTGTTGGAAAAGTTCTGGTCGGATCTACGTGGTCGATACGAAAACAAACCCGAAGGAACCATCTCTGCACAGAGTGGTACAGCCTGCAGAAGTTATGGAGAAGACGGGATTGGCTTATCCGCATCAACCACATTGTTTAGCTTCCGGAGATCTGCTTGTTTCTTGCCTTGGGGACAAAGATGGAAACGCAGGAGGCAGTGGGTTTCTCTTACTTGATTCCGAGTTTAACATCAAAGGAAGGTAACTTCAAGGATGGATCCATACTGTTTCTTGGATGGCAAGACACAAAGAGCAAAACCTAATTCTCCCTTAGGGCTTTGAATAACAGCTATTAACTTTCTTTTTAAAAATAGGTGGGAGAAAGAAGGAAGTAGTCCTTTGTTTGGGTATGATTTCTGGTACCAACCTAGGCATGAGACGATGATCAGTACCTCTTGGGGAGCACCGGCCGCTTTTACCAAAGGCTTTGATCTTAAAGACGTCTCTGATGGCTTGTATGGAAAGCATCTACATGTCTATAGTTGGCCCGAAGGCGAATTGAAACAGATACTTGACCTTGGTGATACCGGGCTTTTACCCTTAGAGGTAAACCATAATCTCCCAACCTCAGCTTATAGATACTGATTTCTTCCTCCACAAGAAACCAAATCGAGTCTTCCTCCTGCTCTGTTTTCTGGTGCAGGTAAGATTCTTGCACGACCCAACTAAATCTACAGGGTTTACAGGATGTGCGTTGTCGAGTACTATTGTGAGATTCTTCAAGAACGAGGATGAAACATGGAGCCACGAGGTAGGTTTTCTGCGTTATGATGAATCTTATTCATTTGTTTTGGTTTTACATAAACAACAAGCTCTGAATCTTAAGGTGGCGATTTCGGTGAAACCTCTGAGAGTTGAAAACTGGATTCTCCCTGAAATGCCAGGGCTTATCACCGACTTCTTGATATCCCTCGACGACAGATTCCTCTACTTTTCCAACTGGCTTCACGGAGATATTCGTCAGTACAACATCGAGGACCCGACAAACCCTGTTTTAACTGGTCAACTACATGTAGGCGGGCTAATCCAAAAGGGAAGCCATGTCTTTGCCTTAGGAGAAGAAGACGAGACTTTTCAGTTCGATGTCCCTGAGATAAAGGTATCAGTTGAATAAATGTTAAATCATGTTTACTTGTTCTACGAGCTATTGTAATTAATATCAGTGGTTTCTTGTTTTATTTTTTAGGATCAGCGTCTGAGAGGAGGTCCACAGATGTTTCAGCTGAGCTTAGACGGGAAGCGACTGTACGTGACGAACTCGTTGTTTAGCGTTTGGGACAAACAGTTTTATCCAGAACTTGTGGAGAAAGGCTCACACATGTTGCAGATTGATGTTGATACGGACAAAGGTGGTCTCTCCATAAACCATGATTTCTTCGTTGACTTTGGGTCTGAACCGGATGGGCCTGCTTTGGCACACGAGATGAGATATCCTGGCGGCGACTGCACCTCCGATATATGGGTTTAGTTTGTTTAATGTCCATTAAACAAACGATTTCTATGGAAAGTTGGAAAGGCTTTTAGCCTTTTTAATGGGTTTGTATGAACATAATAATAAATGTTGATGCTTCATATGCTAAAGACACTTGTGAGTAATGATGCTCAAGTCTCAAATGAAACCCAATAAAGCGAACCAAAGCTAAATCGTGTATGAGACCGAATTCGACTAAATTGTAATGTGATAGATTTGCTTTTAATTCTTTTTGCCAAATTTCTCTTTTTTTTGTTCCCAATACCTTCCAAAAATCAAAATCCAGTTATGAACTTAAAAAGTTCTTTTCAAATTCCACAAACGAGATTTGTAGTTATTCTGGTTCTGATGCTTATTGCTACTCTAACTCCCAAGTGGGTTTTATTTGGTTGATCTGAGAATAGGAAGCAAGTCTAAGAGTTGACTTCATTTTCTTGTGGTGTTTGCATTTGTTGGCAAAGGTAAAACAAAACTTTTTCTGTCTCCAAACTGCCTGCTTTATCGGAATAAATCCATGATTTGTTGTTTTTCCCTTATTAAAACATAAATGAAAAATATAAGCTCTGCAGAAAATGGTTAACTTTTTAAGCCAATGATACCATTGTAATATGGTTTTTTCTTTATCTTTTGTTTTAAGCAATGAAGTGAAAGTATTGATGCTTTGGTATGAAGCGAAACATAGAGCTGAGCATGTGGGTCAATATAAAACAGCTCAGCAAGATGTAGTTGGGTTGTTGAATTTGTTTGGTGGCAATAACACTAACGCCTTAATTATCTCCTTACCCAAAACCCCACACATTAATACTTCTTATATTTTTCATACGAATGAAAAACAAGTTGGACTGTTGGATTATTTTAATCATCTCACTACATACATACACATGTTGATTTCAAAAACTACGTCTTCTATTTTCTACAACGATTTATTTTAAAAAGGTATAATTATCCAAAGTCAGAACAAAAGAAAGTTTAGGAGATTAAACAACAACAATTAATCATGAATTCTGAAAAGAAACCAAGTGTTTGTTAGTGGACCACATTATAACAAAATTGGAGAGAAACCCACTGACAAACAAAATAGGTTTGAATATTTAAATACTTGACGTTATAGTTCAGAGATAGATTCTATCCTTCTTTAAACCGACCGGTTTAACCACAAGCTAAGCTATTTTGGAGTTGTAACGCAGAGATCATCACCACCACATCTACCAAAATTTTCCCACACCGACATGTCGAGGTCTTTAGCTCTCTTTTACTTGTCCATATTTTTCCTTCAGACCCATCTCTCGATCTCCGTCAAGATTCCGGTTTCGTCGGTGAACGGAGAAAAGGACGCAATGCTTGACCGGGACGGCGTCATCGGGGAAGAAGGAGAGGAGATGATGCCATCGGAGATAAGCCGGAGAGTGATGATGATGCGGAAACAGTACATAAGCTACGGAACATTAAGGAGAGACATGGTTCCTTGTCAGAAGCCAGGTGCTTCCTACTACGCTTGTCATTCAGGACAAGCTAATTCTTACAGCAGAGGATGCAACATCATTACTAGGTGTGCTAGAGACACTAACGACATCAAGACCTGAAACATTTTTTTTTTCCGCTTTTGTTTTAAATGCGGATCTTGATTATGGGTTTTGATTTTTGAATGCTTTCTCCAAGTGATGAATGAGGCAAGTAGAATCTTATGTGTTGTTTACTGTAGAAGAGGGCTTATATAGTTTTTTTATGTAATCAGTGTTGAAACAATTGATATATATTATATCAATATTGTTGGAAGTGTTAAGCGGATAAATAGATAAAAGATTGTGGGAATTTTAGGATAAAGTTGAATTTTTCAAGCTTGTTTAGGGAATCTTGTGGTCGGATTTGTGAATAATTGAAGTGGTTATTATATGGAGAATTTAGATTTCTAGATTGGTTTTAGAGACCTTTGTTAACTGGAGAGAACTAGCAATTGAGATGAGGACATATGCTGCAAAAGAACTTCTTGTTCCTCTCATGAAGTTATAAAGAGCTTGGTTTGGTCTTTCTTGTAAGTTCAAGAACTTGACTGTTGGACTCAAAGATTTTCAGCTGAGTCATGGCATTAGTTTGTGTCTTTGTCGTGTGATTCAGTGAAGCAATTGGTTCATTAATTAATGTGTGTTTTTTTTTTATTAAAAAAAATATACAGAGTCCACTTTTCAATCCCTGCGTCTTCTGGATCAAGAACTACCTAATCATCTGCTCTCTGGTGAAGAAAGGAATTATCATAGTAGATTCATTAACTAGAGGCCAATTTGAGGATATTGGCTTCTTAAAGTTCAGCAAAAACCATTTGTTTTCGGTTTCAAGTTTCGTCATAAGTTAACTCACAATACAAGACAAGACAGCTTTAATTCAGAAAATATGAAACGTTGTCTGTCTCTGAGTCGTGTAAAATTAGTGGAAGAAAATTCATGAGGCGATTCAAAGGTCGGAAATTGAATGTTTGGATTGACCATCTCAGTATACAATTCAAAGAAGACAAAAGATCTATGAAGCCGAAAGTAGCTTTACGTATCTTGTTTTCTCACTTGTTGGAAAAGTAAAATGGTAAACAGAACATTGGTTAAATAAGCCTAACAACAATGTAAAATGAAAACTAATTTATCTTGAGATATATAAAATCGAAAAGGAAAAAAATAACAGCCTCTCAAAACCAAATCAAAGAACAACAACCCCTTATTCATACCAATATTTGGCCAACCTCATAAGAAGACCAATATCTCATATTTCCCCAACCAGACCAGACCCGAACCAACTCAAATAATTGCCATTTGGATTATAACCAAACGGTCTAATCATAAAACCATACGAAGAACCAAAGCTTGGCTCCTTTGTTCTTTTCAGTACCTGTAGTGAACAGGCTTGTAGGGACCTTCAATAGGTATACTGACGTAGTCAGATTGGTCCTTGGTGAGCTTGGTGAGTCTAGCACCGAGCTTGCCCAAGTGAAGTGCAGCGACCTTCTCATCCAAGTGCTTAGGTAAAACATACACCTTCTTCTCATACTTCCCGCTCGACTTCTCGTTCCAGAGCTCGAGCTGTGCAATCACCTGGTTGGTGAATGAGCACGACATGACGAAACTCGGGTGTCCAGTGGCACATCCCAAGTTCATCAGACGACCCTCGGCTAGCACAATGATCCCTGTCTTGGTGTCCGGGAACACCCACCTATCAGTCTGGGGCTTAATGGTAATGCGTTTCACACCAGGGTATGTCTCGAGTCCGAGCATGTCGATTTCATTGTCAAAGTGACCAATGTTGCAGACAATGGCGTTGTTCTTCATCTTCCTCATGTGGTCGACCATGATGATGTCTTTGTTTCCAGTGGTGGTGACAAAGATGTCAGCTTCTGAGAGGACGTCCTCAAGGGTCAGAACTTGGAGACCTTCCATGAGAGCCTGAAGGGCACAGATTGGATCGATCTCAGTCACGATCACACGTGCACCGGCGGTTTTCATGGCTGCGGCACAACCCTTTCCGACATCACCATAACCGCAGATGACAGCGACCTTTCCGGCGATCATGACATCAGTGGCTCTCATGAGACCGTCAGGGAGAGAGTGGCGACATCCGTACAAGTTGTCGAACTACAAGAAAGTCAATCATCAGTGATACAGCTTAAAAAGCAGAGATCTTGCTGCAACCTAAATGGATCAAAGTATAGGAAACACAAAACCAACCGCCTTTTACACACAAACGTCAGATCTAAGCGGTTAAAGATTTGAACTTTATGAGCAGAGAAAGAAAAAGAGATTACCTTGCTCTTGGTGACAGAGTCATTGACGTTAATGGCAGGGAACAAGAGAGTTCCAGTCTCCTGCATCTGGTAAAGCCTCTTAACACCAGTGGTGGTCTCCTCAGAGACACCAACCAATCTCTCCTTCATCTTGTGGTACTTCTTGGGATCAACTTGAAGACCATCTTTGATGATCGACAACACGATCTGGAACTCAGGATTGTCGGTGGAAGTCGGGTCGGGAAGCTGACCGGTCTTGGCGAAGATCTCCTCTGCCTTGACTCCTTCGTGGATCAAGAGAGTTGCGTCACCACCGTCGTCGACGATCAGATCAGGACCACCTCCAGGACCCCAGTCGAGAGCACGCTCCGTGCACCACCAGTACTCCTGGAGGGTCTCACCTTTCCAGGCGAACACGGCGGCGGAGTCACGAGCAATCGCGGCGGCGGCGTGGTCTTGAGTGGAGAAGATGTTGCAGGAGCACCATCTGACCTCTGCGCCAAGTTTGGTTAGGGTTTCGATGAGAACGGCGGTTTGGATCGTCATGTGGAGAGATCCGGTGATTCTTGCTCCTTTCAGTGGCTGAGAAGGTCCGAACTCTGTGACGCAAGAGACGAGTCCAGGCATTTCGACCTCGGCGAGCTCGATCTCGAGACGGCCGAAGTCGGCTTGAGACATGTCCTTGACCTTGTACTCACGGCCACTCGACGTCTTCTCTACAAGCAACGCCATTTTTTTGAGAAAAAAGTTTCTCCGATATGTGAAAATGGAGCAAAGTGTGTGTGTGCGAGGAGAAGCGAAAGGTAGCGAGTGATGTTATATAGATAAAAGCGGGAGATTAGATTAACGGGTGAGATTAGTTTTAGAGAGAGTTTGGTGGATCTGGTAAAAGAATTAGACTTTTCATCTTTTTTTAGGTTTTCCGAAAAGGTTGCTAATTCTGTTTTCGATTTCACTTATATGAAGAAGAAAAACTATTAGTATAACCAATAAATTAATGAAAAGTCAAAAATATAGGTATGACTAGTAGGAAAACAACAGTAATGTTTAAAATAGAAAATGGATCACATTAATATGATATTTCCATATCAATAATAGAACAAAATTAATTGTTTTCATCTCATTGTCAATTTTTTTTAAAAAACACATGTGGTTCTCTTCACTTTTTGGCCAACATTTTTTTCATCATTTGGCCAACATATTATCATCATGTATAATAGTGAATTGTGGTCAATATATCATAATAATGTGAATTTGTAATGGTGGATCCGGTGGTAAAAGAAAGCTATCACTACCAAAAAATTGTTAATGCTGGGATCAATTATGCAGCGGTTCATTCGTATGCGATGCATAGAAGATAAATGCATTAGTCCAGCGTAAAAAGTCAAGTTCTACTGTTTATGAACGTTTCACGAACACTACAACAAGAAACGTTTTATTCAAAAGGTCGTCATATAAGGACTCAGATGAATAAGAACTGATGAAATAAAAAAGCTAAGTCAGCTTATCCATTTCTAACCTTCCATTATAAATAACGGATTTGGTCCAAGACAAAAAAAAAGACAGAAAAATATGGCAAAAAAATAGAACAAATAAAAGAGAGATTAAGATATATGAGTCGTCTATTCTGACTATCCGAGTAAGAGAAATTACATTATCTTCTTACTTCCTTTTCGATTGGACCAAACACTTCATAAAACAGATAACTGATTTGGCCATATGACGGAGTAATCAGTGATTAATCTTATTATTATACCCCGAAAAACTTATAATCTCAATTGATCCATATCCTGACTAGGCAACAAAGAGTTTTTGGGAAGAAAACTCTTTTCTGTTTTCTTTTGGAAGACCACAGTGGCTTACCTTGTCCACCTACGCAGATACATGTCTCCAATGTAGCCCGAAACTCTGTGAAGACAAAAGAGACGCATCTCAGTCCTTTGATGGACTATCTCCCACATGCACTCAAGAACTACTCCTCAAGAGCATAAGACGGATGGTTAAGGTTACATCTCCAAAACGACCCGCTAAAAACATCCCGAAACCTCACACAATAGAATAATCGGAAGAAAGTGATCAAGAAAGATCACCGATGACCCACTCCAAGACCCTGCAATATCCTCGTAATTACTAGGACGAAAGGGAATGTTTTAGAAGAACCGTGGAACTATTACAGCAAAAAAATCACTCAAGGATTCAAAAAAAGATCAAGGAAGTCTTTTGAGCCAATCTCTATTTTCTTGTTGAGCCAATCTTTAGTTTCATTTCTTGGATGGATTAAAGTCTTTTGGAATGTGCTTCTTAACTCACTCGAAACACAATCCGGCAAACAAAATATGAATAAGCCTATACACACATTTATCCCTAGTAATTCCGTCAATACCATCAAGATTTACTAATATAGTATCTTTTACTAGAAAGAATGATGGCAAATCTTCACTAGATGGCTGCTATCTAATGGGAAGCTGCAAAATTATTGAAGCATTTGTTGCATGACTGATTTTATCACAATGAATTGGCCAAAGTTTTTCAAGAGTTAATTCATTTATTTACGTTGACTCGTTATTATTAAGGGTCTTTGAGCGGAAATGTTTGTACTCTTACGAATAATTGTTTCAAAAATTATTTTTTTAAAAATTAAAAAATGATTTTTTATTTTAAATAGTTACTAGAAAATATTTTTAGTAAAACATATAATCTAATAACTTATAATGTCATGTCTTTTTATTATAATCTGAATCCAAATTCAAAAACTAGAAAAATGAAATTAAAACATTGGTGAAAAAAAATTGGAGATCTTATATTACAGTATTAGGGCATCCGCAATGGGGTATTTCTTGTACATTTAAATAAATGTAAAATAAAAAGAAAATAGGAGAGAGAGTATCATTGTCTCTTATTTAGGAATTATAAGAGACCTTTTACATGTTATAAAAGACCCAATTTAACAAGTGTCACTTTATTATTGGTTCAATCATGATTCTTATTAAAATATTATTATTTTGTATTTTGCAAGAGACTCATCCTAGTTTCACCATTGCTGATTCAGGAGTTGGATTCAAAGCAGTCACATCACTTGCCCTCTACAATAAGTTGGTCATGCATTTACTACAAAAGAGCATTGCATCATTCAAAATATATTACAAAATTAAACGATAAGAAATACAAAATGAGTTACTGCCAAAAAAGAATCTGAAACATCTTTTTAATTTAAAAGGAACCTAAACATTCAAATTTATAAACTTTAGTAAGAAATTTTCAATCAAAACGCCTTTAATTATATTTACCTTTTTGTTCCGTACACTATACTTTGCAGTTGCATGTCACTTATTCCTTAGCCAAAATATTTTGAGCGTCGGTGCCTAAATACTTTGAGCGTTTACATGTATCTGCACCGGTTAGTGGAAGAGCGTCGGTGGATTTGATTTAAAACCCCTACAAAATAAGGTGAACTCATTAATTTTTTTCCTTTTTTTTTGTGTTTCCTAAATATTTGGAATATTTTTAAGCAAGCCACAAGACGTTGCAATCTAAGCGATGTCGGTTTGTTGCTTTGATATTTTGCAGAAAGAGATATAAGAGAGATACATGTGTATATTATTATTAGTTGATGCAACTGTTTATCTTTTTTATAATTGAGATTCTCTTCTATCAAACACATCTATATTTGGTCAATCGGTGAGTGTGGACTAAAGCAGAATAGAAAGTCTATTTATCTTTACCAAACAAACAAAAAGTCTATTGATTCTATCCTAACAATTAAATTAGCTCAGTGACACTAGCTAATTTGTGTTTATATCAAACAATTTGTTAACCCATGTTGTAACATCAAAACTTTCACTTTTAATGATATTTACAATTTGCCAAAAATAAAAAGAAAAAAAATATTGTGTTTATATTTTAGTAGGACATTATATACTTGAGCACTTTAGCAACATGTTTATAGTTGTAATCAAGAACAAAAATTAGCTTAGGAAAATCAATTCTTATCTTGAAACGAGAAAGTAAAGTTACTAGAAATAAAGTTCAAACGTTATGGAACGTCAGGATGTCCACACATATTTATAATGAACACGGTGTCTAGTTTTTGTAGAAGTACTAGGGCCACGCATTATGAATCTCCAAATTCTCCATAATTGGCATTCCAAAATAATTTTGGCATATCGTGGTTCGGTAAGAATAGTCATCAATCTCAACTACCACATTCACAAATGTTTCTTTTTAAACGTGATTATACTCGCACACTTACTATATAATTATTTACAGATTTTCTTGTAGTTAACATCCTTCGTTTTTTCTTGTTGAAATGTCAAGTTGTTTGCTGTTTATGCAGTACTTTCCTATCTATGTTTTTAGATTTTCAGACTAAGAAAACATGTTTTAAGAAAATATTGCTTTTAAAAAGAAGACAAAGAATAGTACTATACAACAATGAATGGGATCACTTAAATACAGAGGAAATCTACAAATTAGCACTTCACTTTCTAATTCAACCACACACAAAAAAAGTCAAAATTAACTGACTCCTTTTTTTTTTTTTTTTTTTTTGGAACACTAACTGACTCCATATCCAAGTTTTTGTTGTTGTTGAAATGTTACATTTATAGATCAACAAAAAAGGAAATGGAGTTATATACAAAAACAAGAAAACTGTTCAAAACCGAAAATCTCCAAATGGGAATAAAAACATGAAACATGAAACAGAGTACGATCAAAACCTGAAACGAAAACAGAACATGTTCGTTCACATGGCGAGTGATTAAGACCAAAAACACCCAATCACTTGTAGCAGCCGTCAATGATGTTGCAGAGGTAAGTTTACTTTTAAGTTTCAAAAACACCAAAAAAAACTAGTTATGATGTAATTTGATTCCTTTACTTGCTATAGTTTTACTGATTGAAACTGTTGGTTTTTTTTTTTTTACCAATTGAAATCATCTATATATAACCATAATCTTCCAGCAGATCATCATTTCTTCTCACTTGGCATTAGCAAGAATCATTACCTCAAAGTGTTCTGGTGATCAATGGCTATTTCTGCCTTAAAGTGGACCGAACATCGCCAGAATAGTAATGAAAAACAACAACAAAAAACACTTTCGAGGATCAACTGCTTACAAAAGTTCCTATCTAAATATTCCTCAGGATTCATGAATCGAAAACGCTTACACAACTTCAGAGTCTGATAAATAGACTTCAAAGCTAAAATGAGTTTTACCTTATTCCGAATCGTTTCTGGTTCTTCTCCAACAATCCTTCTCAAGCTGACCAATTCATTCTCAAGAACTTACTGCATTAACGCCTACTTTGCTCGAGGATGTTTCGTCACTTTCCTTGTAAACGCAAACTCTCCAAACTTATGCCCAACTTTCCCCTCTGTGATCTTACAACGCACATGAGTCTTGCCATTGTAGATTCTCACAGATGAATCAACATACTCTGGCAGAATCGTCGATCTCCTTGACCATATTTTCCTGTTCAGAGCCGCGTTCTTCTTCTTCTTCATCAAGAACGCATCAACGAACGGATCTTTCCATACAGATCGGCTCACCATCTTATTGCCTTTCTTCTCATCTTCTATACCCTCATCCAAAGACAAGGGCAAGCTTGGCCATTCTTTTGCAACATCCACACGGATGTTAAACCCATTCAACTCCTAATTAACCACCCAGAAACCAAAAAAAAAGAGCAATTAACAATACAACACAACACAACAATAAAACATGATACGTTCGTATTCTAACCTGTCCATCCATAGCTGAAATAGCAGATTTGGCAGAATCCTCACTGACGAAGTTAACAAATCCATAACCTCGAGACCTCCCAGTCACTTTGTTTGTCATGACTCTTGCTGCAGAAGCAGAGACACGAGAAGTTATTTTTTTTGTTACATACACAAGACTGATAACAAATTAAACATAGTCAAAAAGATAGTTTTAAGTCCCGTGGCACACCAAAGCAAAACAAAAATATTGCAAATGTTCATCATCATCAAACATTCATGATTTAATGATGGCTAAGACTAAGAAAGCTAAAACCTAACCGCACATTCTTGAAATGGATTAAACATAAACACAGAAGAGTGAAGGATGAGGAAGATCCAGGGCTTACCTTCTGTCACTCCATTGAAGGTAGAGAAAGCATCCTTCAAGGACTGGTCATCAGTTCCGGGTGATAGGCCTGGAAACAAAATTGACAGTGACCAAAGCATTATACAAGAGACCAAAGCTAACACACAGTAACAAAGATTCACAACTGCAATAGCAATGAAATGAAAGAAAACAATCTGAATAGATAAATTATGTAATATACTTACCACCAATGAAAAGTTTTGTGGACATGTAGCGGAGAGAACCGAGCATTGATGTCACTGTAACATTTCTGTTTTGTAAACCCCCGAGTTTGGTGCAGAAAGCCATTTTTTGATGTCTGGAAACGATAAAACCCATTAAAATTATGTCAAATAAAAAAAAAAATCCTTTTGAGCTAAGAGAATCAAAACAGCATGAAGAGTGACTCCAATATATATTAACAAAGACCTGTGAAAATCCAGAACCTAATTATACATTATAGGAACCCTAAATCAATAAATAGAAAAAGGGGGTTAGGAATCATAAAGCAAAGATTTGCAAACACGAATTCACGGCCATTTTATTCCGATTTTGAAAGAGGTTAGAGAAACCAAAACCTGGAAAGCAAATGGCTGAGCACGTCGTCGTCGTCGATTTCAGATTGTAATAAGAACGAAACCTCGTTTACTCGTTAAGGGATTGTTGCTGATTTGAACTAAACCGGTTCAATCAGTGGATCTGTGTCGCCGTTTTTAATTGGGTTTACTAGTCTAAACCCCAGGTATTATTAGGGCTGGGCATATTACCCGAATCGAATTACCGAACCGAATCCGATCCGAAAATCCGATTCGAATCCGAACCCGAATTGATAAAATATCCGAATGGATCCTAACTTCTATATCCGAAAATCCGACTCCGAACCCGATCCGAACCGAAATCCGAATGGGTATCCGAAATATCAGAAATATAAATATATATCTGAAATATTAATTATATTTATAGTTAATATAACCTATTTATCAAAAATTACAATTATAAATCCGAATATATGAATTAATTTTAGACTAAAATAACTAAAATATCGAAAATATGTAAAATGTTCGAAAAGTTTTAGCTATATTTGTCAAAATTTTACTAATTTTTTATTTAAACTTAATCAATTTCATTTTTTATGTATAAATTCGGGTATCCGAATCCGATCCGAATCCGAATGGATCCGAACCGAACACGATCCGAAATTCTAAAATACCCGAATGGATTTTATATCTCTAGATCCGAAAATCCGAAAAATCCGATCCGAATCCGAACGGATATCCGAACGCCCAGGCCTAGGTATTATTCCATTTGGAGTCTCCAAACGGCGACGTCTTCGCCAAAACTCCAAACCCTAGCGTTTAATTTATGAAGCCCAGCTATAATTTTAAGCCCAGATCGTATCTAGTATTTGGGTCGGTCACTTGACTGGTTTTTTTAACCAGTTCGGGCCGGTTTAAACCGGATTTTAATTGGTCTCGTCCGAGGATTTGCAAATAGTATAACTTCCTCCATCTTATTGAACCCAATCTAGTGACTACCATCCGGCAGCACCGGGGCACCGTCTTCTCAACGGTTGCAATCTTCACACACCACCAACGGATCTACAAATCTTTATGGTAGGACGACGCCACACATCTCATGTGGTCTCTCAATAATATCCTAGGCGCATACCTTTTTCATGTGAACGGCTCTTGGTATTTACAACAATCGATTAACCTTACAATCTAGGATCTCTTCGGACATATACAACTTGTTTCTCAAGTTTATATCTACTTATCAAATCCCTGTAACTTCGTCTAGCTCAGCAAGCTACTCACCATGTCAGCTTCGGAGCCACATAAAGTTCTTATTTTTTTATACGACCTTTGATACATCATGTGATGCATCAGTCTGAACTCTTTTGATCAGTACTTAAATTAAGCGTTGTCTTTCTATGTGCGCTAAACCAGTTTCCTGTATAACGTATTGCTCAACAACGGTATCAGTTCTATAAAAAAAATATTTCATTCTGGCAAACATAAATAAATAAATAAAAATATATTTCCAATAAAAAAAACAATTACTTTAGTTGGAAAGAAAAAGCATAAAGTGCAACAGAAATATTATCTAAATTATTATTAAAAGAAATCTTTTTAATAGTAGTTTATATTTTCTCTTTTTGTATTAAAAAGTAAGAAAGTAATATTCTCTTCTTTTTTCTGACAAAGTAATATCCATTTTTCTTTATTTTTATTACTAAAAGGTTTCATTTAATATAAATTTATTTTAAGGTGAAAATCTAATTATAATTCTTTATTTTTTTACTTTTAACAAACTGAAAATTTGATTCAGTTTGGATTTAATTTTAAAAAATATATATAAATAACTATAATAAATAGTGTATAACTAAGATGAAATATATAACTGTTTGTTTCATAAAAGGAAAAATGAAAATCAGATTTTTACATTTAAATAATTGATCATAAATAAGGAAACTTTTAAGCAAATAAAATTTAAATAGAGAAATTAAAATTACTGAGAATTTAGAAGTAAGATACTGTAGACAAAGAAGAAAAGAACTGGGGTAAATTTTAAATTATTATGGAAGCAATAAATAAAACTGGTTATAGTTTTAAAATAAATTTAAAATTCTATTGGGGGCAAATGACCACACTACCACTGTTAATAGTGTATTCTATACAACGTTGTCCTCTCTCACACCACGTGGTCCTCTGGGGGTTTTTGTCTCTTTGGCTCTGGTCCCTCAGGAAGAGTAGACGTTCCAGTTGCAGGTGGTGGCAGCTCTTCATTAACTAATACCTTGTTAGCAAAAAAAATCTCTCTCCAGAGAGGCATGCCAATCAATCATAGACTTGACTCCTCCGTGACGCCATATAAACTCCTGGACAGAGTCACACTTAAGAAGACAGAAAAAGCCATCATGAATGGCTGCAGTATAAGCGTCACTCTCCGAGAGCTTTCCTTCCAAATCTTGGGGGGGGGGGGGAGGTAACAGTTTGGAGTAGTGGAGAACAAACCGAGAGAAACGTTGGAAGCTGCTATCATTAGGTTTCGTAAACTCAAAGCCAGGTCTTGCCTTCAAAGGGAGCTAAAAAGGTTTCCCATACCAGGCAGCAAACTGCGCTGTGAGCTCCAGAGCAAGATCAGGCGGAACAATGTCTTTAGAAACAAGAGTATATAAACGTTTATGTGAAACAGTAGCAGAACCCTGATTATTAGCTCCACCTTCTTCTTCTTCTTCTTCTTGATTCGGATGGGAACGAGAATCACTAAGCTTGTACCTAAAGAAAGCGTGAAAGGGATCTGACTTCTTCATAAAGCTGTAATTTGGATTGGATGCAGTACTGGACATCTTCAACCTCTCAGACTGCAGGCCCTTTTGGGAAAGGTAACGCACCGTCTTACTGATAAGATTCCTGATAGGGCCTGGAGGTGGCTCAATGATTTTGGTACTTGCTACATGACCATATTCCACACGATACTTGTGAGAAAGAAACTGATTAAGCTTGTGCTGGTAAAACTAGTTCAAGGGATCAGAGCTCACCAGAAAGGACAAGTTTGGATCATTGGTATGATCTTTATCCACATAATCAAACCCGACTTGTGCAGCCGTACGTGCCATGTTCACGATCAAATCCCTCTTATGTGGTGGTGGCTCAATGATTCCGGTACTTGCATCTTCTTTTTCTTGTTCTTGATGAGTATTCTTCTCATGTTCAGAAAGGTATTCACTTAGCTTCTGCTGGTAATAGGCGTGAAAGGGATCTTCAGAGCTCTTCAAAAAGTTGAAGTTGAGTCGGGGATTACTCTTCATCAAACGCTGCATATTATTGTTATTTTCACCCTAGTCTCTATTTTGGTAACAAAAACATGAAAGTGTGCTATTTGAAGGTATTTTCTATATTTAAAAATGATTAAAATGTGCTATTATTGTCATTTTCACTCTAATGTGATATTTTTGTGGCAAAAACATGAAAGTGTGCTATTTATGGGTATTTCTCTATATTAATAGATAAAACAATTTTTTTTGTTAGTTATTTTTATATGTTAGTCTACCAAAAATACATTATAAACATCAAAATAATTTTTTTTTTTAATGAGTATTTATTTAGTTAGTTTAACATTTCCACGATAGATTTCTCGTCTAATGCAAGTCTAGGTCTGATGTGGTTGATGGGCCAGTGAAAAGGAAAAGGAGGCTCTGGGACAGGGATGACAGAAAAGAGTGAGCAAAATCTGCGATTCAAACTACACAACCTCTCCCAAAATAATGAAAATATGGAGAACATCATTGGAGCAAAGCAACAATGAAGATGCATCCATTTGGCAAATGTTACCGCCTCCGTTGTCTGAGGAAATAAAAAGAAACAACATAGAAACAATAAATGCAACATAATGAGTAGTATCAGAAAAAGAAAAAGAAAAAAGAGAAAAAAATTGAAAACATACAACAGTCGAGATGATGTTGAGATGACCGTCAGGAATCCTATCAAAAGCGGCATATTCATGCTCAACTATCCTTAAAGTGGTTATAACCTTAAGAACCAAAAAAAGAAAGAAAAAATGTTCAATAGAATATTTAGGAATCGCATCAAAAGCGGCATATGCATCCTCAACTATCTGTTATAACCTTAAGAACCAAAAAAAAAGAAAGAAAAAAATGTTCAATAGAATATTTAGGACTACAAAGAGAAATCATAAATTCTAACCTTTCTTAGCTCATTCCAACACCAAGCCAAAAAGTCTACACGAGTCAACACCTGAACATCAGGAGGGTCCATTATTTGAGCAGCAAGTAAAGCTGTGCGATCCGAACAAGGTGTTGGGAAATGGGCAGGACTAAAACACTACAAAACATTAAAAGAAAACTGTCATCCAAAAGATAAACAAACAAACGGTAGAAGCAGTGCCGGTGCAACGTTTTAGAATACCCTAAGCAAATTCAAAAATTGTGCACTTTTATTTTTACATTTCAATACAGTTTCATTGGTATTGTTTCTCGGAGAATCTTTAATTTCATAAACAAATCATCACCAACAATGTCTGAATGCATATCATCCATTTTGTTTTGCAAATCAATCACCACCGATGAAAACATTTGTTTTTCTACAATCACAGGAAAAAATCGAAAAATCAGATTCTTCGAAGTTCACTTTTGACCTAAATTATTTGGTTTCACAAAAAAAAAATCGCCACAACAAGCAATTTCAAATCTACCGAAACAAATTCCAGAAAACCCTATCAATATATATATTATTCCCATGGGAGAATGCATAAATAATTAGCCAAACCAGAGATCCATCCGTAGGATTGATAAGACAAGAAACCGATAGATAGATAGGATTAATTAATACTATTACTTAGGCTTTTCGAGAGAGAGAGATAATAACACCGTTCCTCAGCGGGCAATTATACAGCCTCGCTGCCGTCAACAAGCACTGAACAGGAGAACCAAACAACGACCGACTTCCACAAAAATCAATCGATCCTACGTGAAACAAACTTGTTTGGGACAAACGAAGAAGAAAGGGTTTATAAATCCGTTTTTCCATCTATTTGGGCCTTTATCTTTCTTTTTTGGCCTATTATTCTTTCTTCGATCTCTTTAAACCGACTGGTCCTTATTGAATTGTCACCTTATTTATTTTTTTTTTTGTTGACTAACAAATTTATTGATTTCATATTGCTATTACAACTACAGAATTTGTGGAAAACAAATTGCATAAATATATATGCATCATAAACTGAGTAAAATAAGTGACTTTATTGCATAAATATATATTGCATAAAAAGTGACTTTGACGATGCTTTCCGTAGACAAGCCTTATTTGCTAACGTATTTACGCTATTATCCTTCTCTGCATTTGATTTTACTCTGATGCGATGAGTGGGTAGCATCTCATGGTAAACCTTCTAGTTTCACACCGCATAACAAGACCTGTTGTTTCCTCGTACCATCCTGAAAATTGGACTATCGTTGCCATGGTGGTTTCCATTGGACTCGTCGTTTCAACAACAAATCCATAAAGATTTGTATGAAACAACGGTGGCCAAAATTACATTGTTGATTACCACCGGAGAGAACACCAATTCTAACTATAAGAGTTATGATGGAAATCAAACTAATGATAAACACTAGACAAACACCGACATACTTCTCAGAATATACGCTTCGATTACGCCAAATAAACATTCGAAAGTGGTTTGATATGTTGAAACCGATGAAGATCAAAATAGAACAATACCCCTGAGCGGATGCGACCAGAGCATGATAATGATGATTCACTGTTGCTGTCGGACTACGGAGAGAGTACAATCGTCGAAGAAAAACCATGGTTGATGATGACGAATTCCTGTTGACATCACCCATCCATCTCTTCTCCGTTACCACTTCGATAACCATAAAAGGGGATCTTAATCACATGTGGAGTTTTTGGACTGAAATTATTGTAGGAAAAGGAAAAGGAAACAGAAAATGGAAGAACTTAAAGACTCTACAGAGCCACCAACAAAAAGTCGTCGGTGTCACGACGGAGATAAAGAAGTTGCCGTTCACATACGGTTACTTTTCAATCGTCTCAGAGAGAAAATGAGTTTTTCTTTCTTATTGAATTCTCACATATCCACTCAATTTCACTTTTTCTCCTCAGTTGTAATTATTTTCTGAAATCTTTTATTAACAAATCACCACAAATTATAAACTATAACTAGGTCTGGTCCCGATTAATTTTGTTTATGTGTCTTATATAATAATATATCTTTTTTTTTGTAGAAAGCCAGATTAGTGCCCCCGAAGTTTTATTAAATAAAGGAAAATAATTACACTCTTAAAAGTCTAGGAGGAGTTACACCATCCGTGTCCTCGGCCATAATCGAAAAAACATAATCAAACCAATGAAACCCAAGTCTAAAGAAAACGCATAGTTAGCTAATCCATCTGCTAGATAATTAGCCTCCATATACACATGAGAAATTTTGACTACCCAGTCTAGATAATAATATATCTTTGAGTACTGCATAAAATATTTATAAGTAAATTTACAATTTTCAAATATATCTTCTAAGCCTATTACATTAGCCAATTAAATAAATAAAAATATCTATTTCTAGAGTTTTAGTTGATATTTGTTTTCTATAATTCTAATCTAAATATCATATATTATGTATTAACTTTGTATATTTCAATTTGATATCAATGAATGAGATTAGACGGCAAAAAAAAATATATATATATATACATTAATGGGCAATTCTCAAAAATGGCACAATTTCATGTTTTTGTCACAAAAATAGCACATTATGGTGAAAATGACCTAAATAGTATTCATTAAAGAACAAAAAAACTATTACATCCTTATTTTCATTTATTTCTTCTCAATCTTGTAATCCTAGACTCTAAGCCCTAAAATCTAAGCCCTAATCAATAATTAGTGAACCCAAATTCATTAGTGTAATACATTTAAGGGCAATTCTCAAAAATAACACTTTTTCATATTTTTGTTACCAAAATAGCATATTATGGTGAAAATGACCTAAATAGCATTCATTAAAAAAACAAAAAGATTATTATACCATTATATCTCATTTATTTCTTCTAAATCTTGTAATCCTAAACCCTAAAATCTAAACACTAATTAATGATTTGTGAACAAAAATTCATTAGTATAAGGCATTTAAAAATGATTAAAACGTGTTATTATTGTTATTTTCACCCTAGTCTCTATTTTGGTAACAAAAACATGAAAGTGTGCTATTTGAAGGTATTTTCTATATTTAAAAATGATTAAAATGTGCTATTATTGTCATTTTCACTCTAATGTGATATTTTTGTGGCAAAAACATGAAAGTGCGCTATTTATGGGTATTTCTCTATATTAATAGATAGAACAATTTTTTTTGTTAGTTATTTTTATATGTTAGTCTACCAAAAATACATTATAAACATCAAAATAATTTCATTTTTAATGAGTATTTATTTAGTTAGTTTAACATTTCCACGATAGATTTCTCGTCTAATGCAAGTCTAGGTCTGATGCGGTTGATGATATTATGTGTTTTTAACGTATTTTGATTCGTTTTTAGTATTCGGTTTGAGTTTTTATTTGCATCTTTCGTTAGCTTTTCGAGTCTTTTCTTTTGTTTTGAGTCTTTTTACAGATTTTATGGAGTTCCGAAGGAGTTTGGCGTTTACGGACATGTTTGAGTCAAATTAAGATGGAAAAACGAGAAAAGGACCAAACACAAGAGAATGACCGTGAAGAAGAAGAACGATCGTTCTGGACAAGCAAAGGAACGACCGTTCTTGCACTAGAACGACCATGAAGAACGATCGTTCTCCACCTAGAACGATCGTTCCCCTCTTCACCAACCTTGCCGACAAATGCAGAGGAACGACCGTTCCCTGAAGAGAACGATCGTTCCACACCTCACCTACTCCACCAACAACCATGCACGAAACGACCGTTCTCCACCTAGAACGATCGTTCCCCGACTCCCCATCTCACCTACTACGGATCGACCATTGGGAACGATCGTTCTCCACCTAGAACGACCGTTCCCCGTCTTACTCCCCTACACCTTGGCCTATATATAGAACTCACTCTTGATGTTTCAAAACACACTATCTTCTTCCTCCTCTCTTCTCTAGCTTCTAAACATTGCTCTCTTCAGTTTTAAGTTTTATGTTTATGCTTTTATTAAGTTTTATTTAGTTTCTTTTAAGCTTTATACATTTATGCTTTAATTAAGTTTTACTTTCAGTTCTTATATTTATGCTTTACTTTCAGTTCTTATAATTATGCTTTACTTTCGTTCTTATAAGTTTATATCCAGCTTTTGTTATCTATTCAAGTTTTTATGATGAACTTTATAATCTCTTTGTTATCTTCTTCTTTAATTATGTCTGAGTAGATCTCTTAGTTAGGTTGAGGTTTGTCAAAGGAATTCATGAGCTTTAGGGTTAAACACAAATAGGTTATTCAAATCGATGTCTTCACCTTTGTTGTTCTTAATGCTTAGATCAAATTGATCATTTGATTTTATGATATTAGGTTAATTTAGACAACGACAGTTGCTAGGTTGCTAGAATAAACATTGGTGAGCAATTTATTCATTACCTACGACAGTAGATGTAGTGGAGAATTGCGAACAAATCGAATCTATCCTTAATGCTTGTTTGCGAAATCTAGTACCAACGACAGTTAGGATTTCTAGGTCGCTAGACAAAGTTATTGATACCACGACAGTGGATTGATATTATCTTTATGTTTGAGTTCTAGACTTGTTCTTAACACTGCCTGAATAGTTGTTTGACCCTCTGCTCTGAATCTCCTGCGATATTCCTTGACCTAACGCTTGTTTAAAATTATCTTTACAACCGATTTTGCTTTTATTATTTGTTATTTATAAAAACCAAAAACATATTGAATTGTCTTAGCTCTTAATTTAGCTCATTATATCAAAGTGTGGAAACTGGTCTTCGTGGGATCGACCCCTAAATACTACTTCGTATGTTGTGCACTTGCAGTAGGAAAAAAAGGGTTTAAAACTCGTGTATCAAGTTTTTGGCGCCGTTGCCGGGGACCAAATATTCACCTTTGGTTTACGGCTGAATTATTAGACTAAGAACTTTACTAAACCTGTTTTCTTTTCTTCTTTTGTTTTTATGTTTCAGGTGCATGTCCACAAGGAGCACGAGGAGCAAAAACAAGGACCTTCTTAGCTTGACAAACGACGAGCTAGCAAGGATAGAACGAGGAAACAGAAGACGCAATACACCCGTTAAAGAAGCAGAAACATCTGACACTTCTAACTCAGAGATGGGCGGACAAATAGACATCGCAGCTCAGCTGCAACAACTCTAGACAGCCATGGAGTAGCTTCATTTGCAACAAGAGAGGCAACTCGTTGCACAACCTGCTTTCGGGGACAAAGATGCGGCTCACGCATACTACCAAGATCGATCTGCGATCGTTACCCCGACCATCCAGAGGCAAGATTACGAGATCAAGTCTCAAATGATCGCCCTCGTGAAGCAACACCTGTTCCACGGTCAGCCTGCTGAGATTCCGATGGATCACATCGAGAACTTTGAAGAGATCTGTAGCACAACCAGCTCCAATGGTGTGCCCCCAGATTTTTTGAAGTGCAAGCTTTTCCCTTTCTCTCTTGCGGGAAAAGCATCACAGTGGTTAAAATATTTACCACCACGCTCTCTACCGACTTGGGCTGATGCAAGATCAGCCTTCTTGGATAAGTTCTACACGAAATCCAAGACCGCAGCCTTGAGGAACAAGATCTCCTCATTCGAACAACAGTCCAGCGAATCCTTCAATGAAGCATGGGAGCGGTTTAAGGAGTACAAACGCGAGTGCCCTCACCACGGGCTTAGTGATGAGCAGCTGCTCAGCACCTTCTATGACGGAGTAGACTGGGACTACAGAAACGCCCTGAATGCAGCTAGTAACGGTGACTTCTACACTAAGTCAAAGGAAGGAGCTCTGGAGCTGATCGAGAACCTAGCCGCAAGTTCCAGCAACAAAAACCCGGAGTACGACATAAAGAAGGTAAACAGTGTGGAGTACAAGCAGATTGCGGAGCTCACGGCCAAGGTTAACCTTCTCCTTAAGGGGAACCAAAAGTCCGTCCTCGCTCAAGTCCATGAGGAAGAAACCCGTGATGATCGGAGGGAGGTCAATTATGTGAACGGGCAAGGATTCGGACAGAACCGCGGTTTCAACAACCAAGGTTTCAATACCCATCCGAATTTGTCCTATAGGAGCACCAATGTGGAGAATCCTCAAGACCAGGTTTACCCTAAGAAAGGAGGACAGAATCAGATGGGCTTACAGGAAGGCTACTCCAACAACTACCAAGATAGGCAATTCGTCCCAAATCAGAACCGATTCCAAGGAGGAAATCAACAAAGGCAGCCCTTCATGAGCTCGCAGCCCCAAACTTTCACAAATCCGCAGCCTTCATCTTCAGCAACCAGCTCCCTAGACGAGCTGAAGAACATGATGCAACAACTACTGGCGGGACAGCAAAAAAGCCGCGGCTGAGATCAATACAAAAGTTGACACCATGTATGTGGACCTTAATGGGAAGTACGAAGCAGTACGGACTCACATGAAGCAGCTTGACACTCAGATTGCACAAACCGCTGAATCAGTTAAGAGGACATCAGGGACTCACGCAGAGGTGAACTACGTGAATGGAGGCTATGTGGAGAATCAGAGCTTGCAAGCTTCGGCGTCTAACTCTCAAGACGAGCTGAAGTCTCTTATGCACTTGGTTCTACTCAACCAACAAAAATCTGCTGATGAGGTCAATATCAAGGTGGACAGCATGTACAATGATCTCAACAATAAGTTTGAAGCTGTTTGCACTCGCATGAAGAAGCTTGAGATTCAGATTGGTCAAACTGCTGAGGCATCAGAAAATCTTCCAGAAAGGGTATACATTCCTAAAGTGCCTTATCCAGTTTTACCTAGAGATTAGAGGGAGCCCATCAGTGCAGAGAAACCAACTGATTTTAAGAAGATAACTCATGAAGAGATTAAGGCAGTCTTTGTAGAAGCAAGGAGTACACCACCAGCATTGAGGGTATTGCCTAAGGTTGAAGATCCCGGAAAATTCTTAGTCCAATGCTCCATTGCTGGAGTTGAATTCAAAGACGCTCTTTGTGATTCCGGGTCTACTGTGAATCTCATGTCAAAGGCAATTGCAGAGAAGTTGAAAATTTCTAAGGTAAAGCCTAGTCATATGACTCTTCGATTTGCAAATACCTCCTCAACAACATCGTCTGGCAGCATTCACGATCTACCTGTCCGAATAGGGGATTCCCTAGTTCCAACCGATTTTCAGGTTGTGGAGATGAGAGAAGGTTATGGTATGCCCTTACTTCTTAGAAGACCGTTCATGGCTACTGTGGGTGCAATCATCGATATGCCAAATAGGCAAGTCTACTTTTCGAAGATTGACAAGAATCTCTTCTACGAAGCCGTTCCCATAGGAACAACCACACGCGCCTCTTGCATCTCAGCAGTGGATAGAGAGGAAGCACGTACTCCGATTCCGCAAGCACCTGCTCCACCACCTGGGAAATTTAGGGAGAAGACAAGGACGCAGGGAAACGTGCAGTGCAAAAAGATGATGGGAGGTTCTCAAATGACTTTGATCCCTCAAGGATATGATGGAAACTCGGTTGACTACAAGGTGAAGTGCAAAGGTCGTCTTAAACCTTTCTCTAGAGTTAGAGCTATTCTTCCATCAGAATTGAAAGAGAAGGGTATTGGTGTTGTGAATGGAATGCTGAGTACGGTTCCGAACATGAGGATGCCTGATTATGGAGCTTATTTTGGAGCAATCTCTCAAACCCAGCCTAACTGACACATGGCACCAACGTTAAGCTTAGCGACGTAAAACAAGCGATTTCGTGGGAGGCAACCCACCAGGTAACATGTAAATATCATGAATTTTTTCGTTTTTGTTCTATTTACGTTTCTTGTTTTGCTTGAGATTGTTTTTGCAGGCTTTTATTTAGTGTTCGAGAAACCGCTCTGCTGGGAGTGAAGAGATCGATCGTTCTTAACAAGAACGGTAGTTCTACAAGGAAGAACGATCGTTCCCAAGGAAGAATGGTCGTTCTCAAGCCATCCGTCCTTTCGCGTTTATTGACGGAACGACCGTTCTCTGCCTAGAACGGTCGTTCGACTCATTTATCCTCGACGGAACGATCGTTCCAAGGTAAGAACGATCGTTCCCAGGTTTGATTTCTCCCCCAATTTCAAGACTAAACCGGTTTTTACTTAGATTAAACCGGAAAACAACATGTTTATCAAGTGAAGAACGATCGATTGTTTTTCATTTCCTCATCCTCATCGTTCTTCATCTTCCTTAAGAACAAAACCTAGAAAAATTTCAATCAACCATATCTCTTAAAATTTTTGAGGGTTTTTATCGATTCTTGGTGCTATTTCACTCGATTTTTCGAGCTCTTTCTGAATCTGGCAAGCATTCTCACGATTAACAAAGGTATGAGTTCGAAATTCCTTGGAACAAATTCGCCTTTCACGAAGAAAAAAAGCTTGTATCTTGTGTCCATTGTTGTTTGATGGTGAAATATTGCTAGATTCTTGTCTAGGATGGATATAGGAACTTGATTTTAGGTTGAATTGATGGTTTCACAAGAAAAATCGAATTTGAGTTTAGGTTGTTCAAAGAAATCCGACCATGTTGAAAAAAATGAGTTATGCATTCGAATTCAATACTTGGAAGAAGATTGATTCTTGTTTCTAATGATATAGGAACTCATGTTTGATGAATTCTCCATGAAAAGTAGCTCATAAAATTTTTTGTGAACATTTGCTAAAATGGATCGAAAATTGTCGGTTTTGTAGGATGAGCGGAGTTCAACGAGAAGTGGGAAGCTCTAGCAACACGAGCAGGAAGCGTAAGACAAAGCGTGACAAGAACTCGCTCAACAGACCCATAACTGGAAAGTGGGATGCAATCGACACCAAGTATTTGGCGGACTTGCGACAAACGAAGCTTATGCCAAACCGGTTGGGTAGTGAGGCTACATTGGAGGCATTGGGTCTGAAAGAGGATGTGGAGACTGTGTTCGAGAACATTGGGTTCGGACGGCTATGGAAGATCAACATGCCCATCTACCCTACGCTGGTGAAGGAGTTCCTCGCGACTTGCCGTCTCACTTATGCCAATCCCGAGAAACCAAGAGCAAGTGAGGGTACTCTAACATTCTTCCTCAACAAGAAGCACTACCAGTACAGCCTCTTCGAGATTTGCGATATATATGGCTTCCACAAAGGAGAAGACGTCAAGTTCTCCAAGTTCAGAAAAGAAGATGCGGATGAGTTTTGGTCGATCATTGCTAGTGGGCAGTATATTCCGCGAAATGCTAAGATAACCGCGATCAGGAATCTGGTTTTGAGAGTGGTGGTCAAGATCATAAGCAACACCTTCTTCTGCAAGAAGGAATCGGGAGCTGTACGAGATGATGAGTTGTGGATGCTGTTCTATGGAGTGAAGCATCTCATTCTGATGTACGCAGATTCGGACGGTCCTACCGAGAACTATGCTGCTGTGTTGTGTGACATGTTGGTGAAGATCAAGACGAGGCCTCCGAAGATAACATATGTAAGCAACATCCTCACGCATATCTTCCAACACACGCAGGTTGATCTGTCCGGAGAGAAGGTTTTGAACAAATGGGAGAGTATTGACATCGACCATCTCATCCGTTGCATAGTCCTCAACAAGAAGGACGTCTACCAGTTCTATGGGCGCGACGGAGTAGCCCGTTTTTGTAGAGTCCCGAACAGAGGTATCACTTCTCTCATTGGTCAGGACAGTTTGGAGTTTGATATTGGTCAGGAGTTTTTGATATCAGATCCAGCGGGGCAAGTCACACATGTTTCGCGACCTCGCAAGATACTCAGACCACAGCGCGCACCACAGCCTAACGAAGAGAGTGATGATGAGATGGCGGAGGGTGGAGATGATATCGAAGAAGAAGAAGAATCATAGCCACAACAACTCCTCCCACACAGCGCTGACAGATACCGCTTACCGCCGAGCCCTCCAGCAGATGACACCGCGCAACAACTCCAGTGGATCATCAAATCACAAAAGAAGAACAACTCAATGATGAGGAAGATCTGGGGAGCGATCCAAAAGATTCGACCTTGTTCTTGTGCATCATGTTCGCAGACATGAGGAGATGACAGCGACGTCTCCAGCGATGGCCATGAGAGGAGGACCAAAGCGAGACAAGATCGGTTGAGCGGATGACGGAGAGAGAGCAGCACCGATAGCTCCACCAGCGACCAGTGAGCTTGTGGTTATTTCTATCACCCTTGTTATATCAATTTTTATTTTATGCCACTTTTATTTTATTTTACGGGTTTCTCTTTCAGTTTTGTTTTAACCGGGACGGTTAAAAACAAGTCTGGGGGAGGGATTCATTTGTGTACTAACGGTGTGTTTTGTGGATGTTTATTTCTTATGTTTTATTTTGGTGTGTTTATTTTCAAAAAAAAAAATATATATTTTCGAGTCAAAACAGTGTGTGATTTTATTAAACTTTTTGGAATTGCAACATGTTCGATGTCATTGCCTTAGGACTGCTTAGCATTGTTTGAGGATAGTTTGGAAACGCAGAAAAATCCATAACTTGATCATTTAGTGAATTTCTCAAATCATCTGAACTTAATCGAATTATCAGAACTTAATATGGACTTAATTTATCTCACTTAGGGGGTTGATAATCATGTATTGGATTTTACATTTGGAGTTTTCTTTGCATCATTTTTACCAATCTTTGCTAACTCCAAATGGCTAGACTTATCCTTAGTCTAGTACCACACTCTTACCATTTCCATGTTGAAACCCACTTATTTTCGTTTACTGTCATTTGCATTCATGTGCAAAAACTATGGAGTATACGGACCGACACAACTTTTCTTTAGGACTGTGTCTAGATAGGTGGTCTCTTTCTGATTAAACTCATGGGATGTGTCTAGTGATCTCTTTTTGAATATATTCATCGAAAATTTTCGTTTCATAAGAGAATGAACTTTTAATGGGTAGAAGATTTTATTCACATTCAAGAAATAAGCTTACATTGTTGAAATTATTTTGATGCAGATCTTAGAGACTAACCGGTTCCATTCTCCGATATAAAAAAAACAAAAAAAAAAGAAAGAAAAAGAAAACGAAAAAGAGAATAAAAAAATAAAACTGAAGGAACCGGGAAAGTCGTCAAGGTAATATCTTTAAATTTCATGAAACGTTAAAAGAAATCATGTTCTTGTTTGTGACTCAGTTAAAAAAGGGTAGAAGGATTAGAGTTAAGGAGAGTTGTGTACCTCCTAATTGGTCTGTGTCTCACGGTGATTTTGCATAATGATTTGCATCCGTTTATACTGCTAAAAGAAACCAAAACACTTGAGCCACCAAATACCAACCTTGATACCTAGACCATAACGTGTTACATATTCCCTTTGTGAGAGTACACGCATTTGATAATGAATGTTAAATATTGAGTTCTGCTTGATCATGAGATTTCACTTATTTACTACGGTTATGGAGAAGTACAATGAAGTACGGTTTGATCTGAACTTTGCGAATGCGGTTTACGGGCAATTGATTTAGAGTATGGTCCTATAAGTTTTAGAAGTCTCACACGTTTTTCTAACCTCTCCTCTTTGTAAGATCTCTGGTTTTGCTTGGGGACAAGCAAAGGTTTTAGTTGGGGGGAGTTGATATTATGTGTTTTTAACGTATTTTGATTCGTTTTTAGTATTCGGTTTGAGTTTTTATTTGCATCTTTCGTTAGCTTTTCGAGTCTTTTCTTTTGTTTTGAGTCTTTTTACAGATTTTATGGAGTTCTGAAGGAGTTTGGCGTTTACGGACATGTTCGAGTCAAGTTAACATGGAAAAACGAGAAAATGACCAAACACAAGAGAACGACCGTGAAGAAGAAGAACGATCGTTCTGGACAAGCAAAGGAACGACCGTTCTTGCACTAGAACGACCATGAAGAACGATCGTTCTCCACCTAGAACGATCGTTCCCCTCTTCACCAACCTTGCCGACAAATGCAGAGGAACGACCGTTCCCTGAAGAGAACGATCGTTCCACACCTCACCTACTCCACCAACAACCATGCACGGAACGACCGTTCTCCACCTAGAACGATCGTTCCCCGACTCCCCATCTCACCTACTACGGATCGACCATTGGGAACGATCGTTCTCCACCTAGAACGACCGTTCCCCGTCTTACATACTCCCCTACACCTTGGCCTATATATAGAACTCACTCTTGATGTTTCAAAACACACCATCTTCTTCCTCCTCTCTTCTCTAGCTTCTAAACATTGCTCTCTCTTCAGTTTTAAGTTTTATGTTTATGCTTTTATTAAGTTTTATTTAGTTTCTTTTAAGCTTTATACATTTATGCTTTAATTAAGTTTTACTTTCAGTTCTTATATTTATGCTTTACTTTCAGTTCTTATAATTATGCTTTACTTTCGTTCTTATAAGTTTATATCCAGCTTTTGTTATCTATTCAAGTTTTTATGATGAACTTTATAATCTCTTTGTTATCTTCTTCTTTAATTATGTCTGAGTAGATCTCTTAGTTAGGTTGAGGTTTGTCAAAGGAATTCATGAGCTTTAGGGTTAAACACAAATAGGTTATTCAAATCGATGTCTTCACCTTTGTTGTTCTTAATGCTTAGATCAAATTGATCATTTGATTTTATGATATTAGGTTAATTTAGACAACGACAGTTGCTAGGTTGCTAGAATAAACATTGGTGAGCAATTTATTCATTACCTACGACAGTAGATGTAGTGGAGAATTGCGAACAAATCGAATCTATCCTTAATGCTTGTTTGCGAAATCTAGTATCAACGACAGTTAGGATTTCTAGGTCGCTAGACAAAGTTATTGATACCACGACAGTGGATTGATATTATCTTTATGTTTGAGTTCTAGACTTGTTCTTAAACACTGCCTGAATAGTTGTTTGACCCTCTGCTCTGAATCTCCTGCGATATTCCTTGACCTAACGCTTGTTTAAAATTATCTTTACAACCGATTTTGCTTTTATTATTTGTTATTTATAAAAACCAAAAACATATTGAATTGTCTTAGCTCTTAATTTAGCTCATTATATCAAAGTGTGGAAACTGGTCTTCGTGGGATCGACCCCTAAATACTACTTCGTATGTTGTGCACTTGCAGTAGGAAAAAAGGGTTTAAAACTCGTGTATCAGTTGATGGGCCAGTGAAAAGGAAAAGGAGGCTCTGGGACAGGGATGACAGAAAAGAGTGAGCAAAATCTGCGATTCAAACTACACAACCTCTCCCAAAATAATGAAATATGGAGAACATAATTGGAGCAAAGCAATAATGAAGATGCATCCATTTGGCAAATGTTACAGCCTCCGTTGTCTGAGGAAATAAAAAGAAACAACATAGAAACAATAAATGCAACATAATAAGTAGTATCAGAAAAAGAAAAAAAAAGAGAAAAAGATTGAAAACATACAACAGTCGAGATGATGTTGAGATGACCGTCAGGAATCCTATCAAAAGGGGCATATTCATGCTCAACTATCCTTAAAGTGGTTATAACCTTAAGAACCAAAAAAAGAAAGAAAAAATGTTCAATAGAATATTTAGGAATCGCATCAAAAGCGGCATATGCATCCTCAACTATCTGTTATAACCTTAAGAACCAAAAAAAAAAAGAAAGAACAAAATGTTCAATAGAATATTTAGGACTACAAAGAGAAATCATAAATTCTAACCTTTCTTAGCTCATTCCAACACCAAGCCAAAAAGTCTACACGAGTCAACACCTGAACATCAGGAGGGTCCATTATTTGAGCGGCAAGTAAAGCTGTGCGATCCGAACAAGGTGCTGGGAAATGGGCAGGACTAAAACACTACAAAACATTAAAAGAAAACTGTCATCCAAAAGATAAACAAACAAACGGTAGAAGTAGTGCCGGTGCAACGTTTTAGAATACCATAAGCAAATTCAAAAATTGTGCACTTTTATTTTTACATTTCAATACAGTTTCATTGGTATTGTTTCTCGGAGAATCTTTAATTTCATAAACAAATCATCACCAACAATGTCTGAATGCAAATCATCCATTTTGTTTTGCAAATCAATCACCACCGATGAAAACATTTGTTTTTCTACAATCACAGGAAAAAATCGAAAAATCAGATTCTTCGAAGTTCACTTTTGACCTAAATTATTTGGTTTCACAAAAAAAAAATCGCCACAACAAGCAATTTCAAATCTACCGAAACAAATTCCAGAAAACCCTATCAATATATATATTATTCCCATGGGAGAATGCATAAATAATTAGCCAAACCAGAGATCCATCCGTAGGATTGATAAGACAAGAAACCGATAGATAGATAGGATTAATTAATACTATTACTTAGGCTTTTCGAGAGAGAGAGATAATAACACCGTTCCTCAGCGGGCAATTATACAGCCTCGCTGCCGTCAACAAGCACTGAACAGGAGAACCAAACAACGACCGACTTCCACAAAAATCAATCGATCCTACGTGAAACAAACTTGTTTGGGACAAACGAAGAAGAAAGGGTTTATAAATCCGTTTTTCCATCTATTTGGGCCTTTATCTTTCTTTTTTGGCCTATTATTCTTTCTTCGATCTCTTTAAACCGACTGGTCCTTATTGAATTGTCACCTTATTTATTTTTTTTTTGTTGACTAACAAATTTATTGATTTCATATTGCTATTACAACTACAGAATTTGTGGAAAACAAATTGCATAAATATATATGCATCATAAACTGAGTAAAATAAGTGACTTTATTGCATAAATATATATTGCATAAAAAGTGACTTTGACGATGCTTTCCGTAGACAAGCCTTATTTGCTAACGTATTTACGCTATTATCCTTCTCTGCATTTGATTTTACTCTGATGCGATGAGTGGGTAGCATCTCATGGTAAACCTTCTAGTTTCACACCGCATAACAAGACCTGTTGTTTCCTCGTACCATCCTGAAAATTGGACTATCGTTGCCATGGTGGTTTCCATTGGACTCGTCGTTTCAACAACAAATCCATAAAGATTTGTATGAAACAACGGTGGCCAAAATTACATTGTTGATGACCACCGGAGAGAACACCAATTCTAACTATAAGAGTTATGATGGAAATCAAACTAATGATAAACACTAGACAAACACCGACATACTTGTCAGAATATACGCTTCGATTACGCCAAATAAACATTCGAAAGTGGTTTGATATGTTGAAACCGATGAAGATCAAAATAGAACAATACCCCTGAGCGGATGCGACCAGAGCATGATAATGATGATTCACTGTTGCTGTCGGACTACGGAGAGAGTACAATCGTCGAAGAAAAACCATGGTTGATGATGACAAATTCCTGTTGACATCACCCATCCATCTCTTCTCCGTGACCACTTCGATAACCATGAAAGGGGATCTTAATCACAAGTGGAGTTTTTGGACTGAAATTATTGTAGGAAAAGGAAAAGGAAACAGAAAATAGAAGAACTTAAAGACTCTACAGAGCCACCAACAAAAAGTCGTCGGCGTAACGACGGAGATAAAGAAGTTGCTGTTCACATACGGTTACTTTTCAATCGTCTCAGAGAGAAAATGAGTTTTTTTTTTTCTTATTGAATTCTCACATATCCACTTAATTTCACCTTTTCTCCTCAGTTGTAATTATTTTCTGAAATCTTTTACTAACAAATCACCACAAATTATAAACTATAACTAGGTCTGGTCCCGATTAATTTTGTTTATGTGTCTTATATAATAATATATCTTTTTTTTTTGTAGAAAGCCAGGTTAGTGCCCCCGAAGTTTTATTAAATAAAGAAAAAGAATTACACTCTTAAAAGTCTAGGAGGAGTTACACCATCCGTGTCCTCAGCCATAATCGAAAAAACATAATCCGGAACAGAATCAAACCAATGAAACCCAAGTCTAAAGAAAACGCATAGTTAGCTAATCCATCCGCTAGATGATTAGCCTTCATATACACATGAGAAATTTTAACTAGCCAGTCTAGATAATAATATATCTTTGAGTACTGCATAAAATATTTTTAACTAAATTTACAATTTTCAAATATATCTTCTAAGTCTATTACATTAGCCAATTAAATAAATAAAAATATCTATTTCTAGAGTTTTAGTTGATATTTGTTTTCTATAATTCTAATCTAAATATCATATATTATGTATTAACTTTGTATATTTCGATTTGATATCAATGAATGAGATTAGACGACAAAAAAATATATATATACATTAATGGGCAATTCTCAAAAATGGCACATTTTCATGTTTTTGTCACAAAAATAGCACATTATGGTGAAAATGACCTATATAGTATTCATTAAAGAACAAAAAAACTATTACATCCTTATTTTCATTCATTTCTTCTCAATCTTGTAATCCTAGATTCTAAGCCCTAATCAATAATTAGTGAATCTAAATTCATTAGTGTAATACATTTAAGGGCAATTCTCAAAAATAACACATTTTCATGTTTTTGTTACCAAAATAGCATATTATGGTGAAAATGACCTAAATAGCATTCATTAAAAAAACAAAAAGAGTATTATACCATTATATCTCATTTATTTCTTCTAAATCTGGTAATCCTAAACCCTAAAATCTAAACACTAATTAATGATTTGTGAACCCAAATTCATTAGTATAAGGCATTTAAAAATGATTAAAACGTGCTATTATTGTTATTTTCACCCTAGTCTCTATTTTGGTAACAAAAACATGAAAGTGTGCTATTTGAAGGTATTTTCTATATTTAAAAATGATTAAAATGTGCTATTATTGTCATTTTCACTCTAATGTGATATTTTTGTGGCAAAAACATGAAAGTGTGCTATTTATGGGTATTTCTCTATATTAATAGATAAAACAATTTTTTTTGTTAGTTATTTTTATATGTTAGTCTACCAAAAATACATTATAAACATCAAAATAATTTTTTTTTTAATGAGTATTTATTTAGTTAGTTTAACATTTCCACGATAGATTTCTCGTCTAATGCAAGTCTAGGTCTGATGTGGTTGATGGGCCAGTGAAAAGGAAAAGGAGGCTCTGGGACAGGGATGACAGAAAAGAGTGAGCAAAATCTGCGATTCAAACTACACAACCTCTCCCAAAATAATGAAAATATGGAGAACATCATTGGAGCAAAGCAACAATGAAGATGCATCCATTTGGCAAATGTTACCGCCTCCGTTGTCTGAGGAAATAAAAAGAAACAACATAGAAACAATAAATGCAACATAATGAGTAGTATCAGAAAAAGAAAAAGAAAAAAGAGAAAAAAATTGAAAACATACAACAGTCGAGATGATGTTGAGATGACCGTCAGGAATCCTATCAAAAGCGGCATATTCATGCTCAACTATCCTTAAAGTGGTTATAACCTTAAGAACCAAAAAAGAAGAAAAAAATGTTCAATAGAATATTTAGGAATCGCATCAAAAGCGGCATATGCATCCTCAACTATCTGTTATAACCTTAAGAACCAAAAAAAAGAAAGAAAAAATGTTCAATAGAATATTTAGGACTACAAAGAGAAATCATAAATTCTAACCTTTCTTAGCTCATTCCAACACCAAGCCAAAAAGTCTACACGAGTCAACACCTGAACATCAGGAGGGTCCATTATTTGAGCAGCAAGTAAAGCTGTGCGATCCGAACAAGGTTGGGAAATGGGCAGGACTAAAACACTACAAAACATTAAAAGAAAACTGTCATCCAAAAGATAAAAAAACAAACGGTAGAAGCAGTGCAGTGCGGGCACGTTTTAGAATACCCTAAGCAAATTCAAAAATTGTGCACTTTTATTTTTACATTTCAATACAGTTTCATTGGTATTGTTTCTCGGAGAATCTTTAATTTCATAAACAAATCATCACCAACAATGTCTGAATGCATATATATATATTTCAACAAAATGGAATTTTTGTGTCTTTTGAAATTCCAAAGAAAAAAAGATGTTAGATGGATAAAATTTGGGTTTGATCAATTTGGAAGTAAATTTTTCTTGAGAGAAATATGTATTTCAACAAGATGTTTTTTTATAGAAAAATTAATCATGACATTTTTTTGGAAGAGGAAAAATGTTTATTAATAGTGAAAGATTTCAAAATATGAGAATAAATTAGATTTAAATCCATTCAAACTTTTCAAATCAAATGAACTGTATGAATCTTTCAAACATGAATAACACAAGAATTCTTGTTTTTCTCTATGTTTATCATATTTTTATTTTACTTTTTTATATTTATCACAATTTCTTAGTTTCATAGTTTTGTTTTTTCATTTATATTAAAATCTAGAGAAATGGTCTAAAATATATTGCCTTTATTAGCTTGGAGATATAGAATTAAATTATGTAAAAACTGAATATCTTCATATAAACCTTATATTAAGTCATATTTATATGTTGCGATGTTTTAAAGTGAATTTAGATTTTTTAAAGTTTACTTATCTTTTGATGAGTTTTTAAATAGTAATTTAAATTATTTTAAGTTAAGTAGTTAATTGTTGATATGTAGTATCAAAATTTTCTTGGTTTATAATTATCTTTTGTTTTTTGTTTTCCTGTTCAGTTGGAACATCTCTCCGACTTCGTTCAGATTTCTTCTTCTGCTTAATCGGACTATCAAGTTTCTTTTTGAAGTATTTTGTTTGCCTTAGATGCTTTAGTTGCGGTTTAATACAGCTAATAAATATTCGTTTGCCTTAGATGCTTTAGTTGCGCCTCAAATTTTATATACTAATATATTTTCACATTTGACTAATATTGCCAATGTCATCGCTATTTATGAACGAGCTTCTCTCTCTATCTCTCGAACATACATAATTTATCCCAAAGATTGAACAAAAAAATTTCCATAACCAAAATCGCAATAGTTCTCAAAATTCAAATTCGCAGAATTGTTCGACCGCAGTTCTGGAGTTCTTAATCACAACAAAAGCCGTAAATCTCCCTTTCAACTCTGTTATTCCGACGCCGTTAGAAATCGCCAAAAAATGATTAAGTGCATAAAATAAAGAGTTATACCCTCAAATAACACACTTTCGTATTTTTGTCACAAATAAAGTACACTAGGATAAAATTGACAATAATTGCATATTTTAATCATTTTAAATGTATTACACTAATGAATTTAGGTTCACTAATCATTAATTAAGGTTTAGATTTTAGGGTTTTGGGTTTTGGATTACAAGAACGAAAGGAAATCAATGAAAAATAAGGATATAGTAATCTTTTTTTTTAATGAATACTATTTATGTCATTTTCACTATAGTGTGCTATTTTGGTGATAAAAATATTAAAATGTGCCATTTTTGAGAATTGTTCTAAAATAAAAATAATTGGACCAATCAAAACTAAAATTATTTAATATAATTGGTCACACAATATCCAATAAAGTATTGCATAAAAATTCCAAAGCAACTTATATTCTAAAACAAAAACTAAAATATAAGTTCCAGCTTTCGAGACAATCAAAAAGTCAAAAACTAATCACACATTACAATTCTATTTTTTTTTTTTACTAATGCATTGTCTCTCTTTCTTAATAAAGTAAATATACAAACAGACTCAAATATCATGAAAAGTGTTTGAAATGGATCAAAAATCAAATAAATAGAAACACCGGAAGAAACCTAGATTTACGAGATTTGATTGAATTTTCTTATGTAATTAGAAATACATTATACACCATGGATTTTACACAATACTGGATCATAACAGAATTTCCTGTCGTTTCAAATCATTAATAAAAAAAAGCAGTTACTATTGTATTTCAAATCAAATAAAACAACATTTCCCAAGTTTCCCTTCTTCTTTTTTCTGAACACCAAATTTTGATCGATTTAGGTCCTAAAAAAAAAGAATAGATGAAGGAATTCGTAAACCGATTCGATTTTTACATCAAAGTTTCGGATTTTTGTAATCAAATTTCTCACATAAACCAAAGTCTACGTAAAAGCCATATTGTTCCAACTAGATCATCCAAAGAGGAGAAAACCAGATTCATATGTTCTTTTCACACAAAAAAAAAGCCCATAGTTGAGGATAGCCCTGGCGTTCGGTTTTTCGGTTCGGTTCGGTTCGGTTTTTTCGGTTTTCGGTTTTTTCGGTTAAGAGATTTAGTAACCATTCGGTTAATCATAAAATTCGGTTCGGTTTCGGTTCGGTTTTTTCGGTTATAGAGATTTAGTAACCGTTCGGTTAATCATAAAATTCGGTTCGGTTTCGGTTCGGTTTCAGTTCGGTTATTTCGGTTTTGGTTCCGGTTTTTCTTATATTTTTTTGGATAATTTGGATAAAAAACCGGATAACTTCGGATAATATCAGATAATTCGGATAATTTCGGATATTTTGGATAAAAACATTTGGATAATTTTGGATAATTCGGTTTTTTTTACTAATATTTAGTTAATTTTAATTATTTAGTTATTTTAAATATAAATATAAATAATATTTTTAAGTATATGAATCGTATTTCGGATATTCGGTTATCCGTTCGGTTATCCATTCGGTTTCGGTTCGGTTCGGTTTCGGTTCGGTTATTTCGGTTATCTCAATTCAGTATCCAATAGGTGTTTCATAATATTCGGTTCGGTTTCGGTTTCGGTTATTTCGGTTCGGTTTCGGTTCGGTTTTCGGTTTTCGGTTTTTTCGGTTAAGAGATTTAGTAACCATTCGGTTAATCATAAAATTCGGTTCGGTTTCGGTTCGGTTTTTTCGGTTATAGAGATTTAGTAACCGTTCGGTTAATCATAAAATTCGGTTCGGTTTCGGTTCGGTTTCAGTTCGGTTATTTCGGTTTGGTTCGGTTTTTCTTATATTTTTTGGATAATTTGGATAAAAAACCGGATAACTTCGGATAATATCAGATAATTCGGATAATTTCGGATATTTTGGATAAAAACATTTGGATAATTTTGGATAATTCGGTTTTTTTTACTAATATTTAGTTAATTTTAATTATTTAGTTATTTTAAATATAAATATAAATAATATTTTTAAGTATATGAATCGTATTTCGGATATTCGGTTATCCGTTCGGTTATCCATTCGGTTTCGGTTCGGTTCGGTTTCGGTTCGGTTATTTCGGTTATCTCAATTCAGTATCCAATAGGTGTTTCATAATATTCGGTTCGGTTTCGGTTTCGGTTATTTCGGTTCGGTTTCGGTTCGGTTTTCGGTTTTCGGTTAAAAGGGCCAGCGCTAGTTGAGGATTTTTATGGTGACTTTTGTAAAGTTTTGGTTTTTTTTTTTTTTGGCGATTTCTGTTTATTTATCTCTAACTCAGTTAGTTACTTTTCTTGATAGAACTACATTTAAAAAAAAAATGTTTTAGTAATTCAATAAGACAAAAGCTTCATGCCCATTTTCTAAACAAGATGCTTTATGACTACAGACGACTTGCCCGCGAAGCCTTTGTCTCTGTTGCAAAGGTGAAATTGGCCCAATCGTTAAAAACCCATTTATATGACATTGAGTTCTGAGGTTTTTGTCCAGATGTGTCCATGTTTTAGTTTAAAAAAAACAAAGTAAAACGACGTCGGTATATGTAGCGCCAACAGTAAATATAAAATTGCACTGCACTTTTAACCGAACCAAACTGTACAAGAAGAGATTAAGTTAAGCATAAGCATAAGCATGTTAGCGCTGGGCGTTCGGTTTTTCGGTTCGGTTCGGTTCGGTTTTTGGTATTTCGGTTATAGAGATTTAGTAACCGTTCGGTTAATCATAAAATTCGGTTCGGTTTCGGTTCGGTTTTTTCGGTTTTCGGTTTTTTCGGTTATAGAGATTTAGTCACGGTTCGGTTAATCATAAAATTCGGTTCGGTTTCGGTTCGGTTATTTCGGTTTCGGTTCCGGGTTTTCTTATATTTTTTGGATAATTTGGATAAAAAACCGAATAACTTCGGATAATATCGGATAATTCTGATAATTTCGGATATTTTGGATAAAAATATTTTGATAATTTTGGGTAATTCAGTTTTTACTAATATTTGGTTAATTTTAATTATTTATTTATTTTAAATATAAATATAAATAATATTTTTAAGTATATGGGTCGTATTTCAGATATTCGGTTATCCATTCGGTACGGTTTCGGTTCGGTTATTTCGGTTATCTCAATTCAATATCCAATAGGTGTTTCATAAAATTTGGTTCGGTTTCGGTTTCGGTTATTTTGGTTCGGTTTCGGTTCGGTTTTCGGTTAAAATACCCAGCGCTAAGCATGAGCATGAGAGTATCCTATAGGCAAAAAAAAAAAAAAGAGACCTACAAGTGACCATGAGTATCACACATAAACTTAAAAAGAGAGAAAATAAAACACGAATTAAAAGATAAGAGTTTAAGAGAGACAATAAAAGTTCTGCTTGGATCCATAAGCCTTGGAGGTCGGTCCTCTCTCACACCAGGTGGCCCTCTGGCTCATGGAGCTTTTGTCTCTTCGGCTCTGGTCCCTCCGGCAGAGTAGAGGTTCCAGTTGCAGGTGGTGGCAGCTCTTCATCAACAGATACCTTGTTAGCAAAAAAATCTCTCTCCAGAGAGGCATGCCAATCAATCATAAACTTGACTCCTCCGTGACGCCATATAAAATTCTGGACAGAGTCACACTTAAGAAGACGGAAAAAGCCATCATGAATGGCCGCAGTATAAGCGTCACTCTCCGAGAGCTTTCCTTCCAAATCTTGGGGGGGAGGTAACAGTTTGGAGTAGTGGAGAACAAACCGAGAGAAACGTTGGAACCTGCTATCATTAGGATTCGTAAACTCAAAGCCAGGTCTTGCCTTCAAAGGGAGCCAAAAAGGTTTCCCATACCAGGCAGCAAACTGCGCTGTGAGCTCCAGAGCAAGATCAAACGGAACAATGTCTTCAGAAACAAGAGTATAGAAACGTTGATGTGAAAGAGTAGCAGAACCCTGATTATTAGCTCCACCTTCTTCTTCTTCTTCTTCTTCTTGATTCGGATGGGAACGGAATTCGCTAAGCTTGTACCTAAAGAAAGCGTGAAAGGGATCTGACTTCTTCATAAAGCTGTAATTTGGATTGGATGCAGTACTGGACATCTTCAACCTCTTAGACTGCAGACCCTTTTCGGAAGGTAACGCACTGTATTACTGATAAGATTTCTGATAGGGCCTAGAGGTGGCTCAATGATTTCGGTACTTGCTACATGACCATCTTCCACACGATACTTGTGAGAAAGAAACTGGTTAAGCTTGTGCTGGTAAAACCCGTTCAAGGGATCAGAGCTCACCAGAAAGGACAAGTTTGGATCATTGGTATGATCCTTATCCACATAATCAAACCCGACTTGTGCAGCTATACGTGCCATGTTCATGATCAAATCCCTCTTATCTGGTGGTGGCTCAATGATTCCGGTACTTGCATCTTCCTCTTCTTGTTCTTGATCAGTATTCTTCTCATGTTCAGAAAGGTATTCACTTAGCTTCTGCTGGTAATAGGCGTGAAAGGGATCTTCAGAGCTCTTCAAAAAGTTGAAGTTGAGTCGGGGATTACTCTTCATCAAACGCTGCTCATAGTCCAACCCTTTCTTGGCAACTAGACGTGCCATATTCTCCACAAAACCTCTCATATCTCTAGGGGTGCGGATCCATTCATCTGTCGCCATAGCTTTCTCCACAAAAATCATCCATTTTGTTTTGCAAATCAATCCCCTCCGATAAAAACATTTGTTTTCCAATCACCTCCGATGAAAACATTTGTTTTTCTACAATCACAGGAAAAAATAGAAAAATCAGATTCTTCGAATTTCACTTTTGACCTAAATTATTTGGTTTCACAAAAAAAAAAATCTCCACAACGAACAATTTCAAATCTACCGAAACAAATTCTAAAAAACCCTATCAATATATATAGATTATTTCCATGGGAGAATGCAGAAATAATTAGCCAATCCAGAGATCCATCCTTAGGATTGATATGACAAGAGACCGATCGATAGATAGGATTAATTAATACTACTACTTAGGCTTTTTGAGAGAGAGAGAGAGAGAGAGAGAGAGAGGTAATAAACAGCGTACCTCAGCCGGAAATCACACAGCCTCGCCGCCGTCAACAAGCGCTGAACAGGAGAACCAACCAACGACCGACTTCCACAAAAATCAATCGATCCTGCGAGAAACAAACTTGTTTGGTACAAACGAAGAAGAAAGGGTTTATAAATCCGGTTTTCCATCTATTTGAGCCTTTATCTTTCTTTTGGGCATATTCTTCCCTCGATCTCTTTAAACCGACAAGTCTTTATTGAATATCCGTCCCGGTCGGCCTTATCCACCCAATTTCATTAGGTTTCACCTTTTCTCTTGAATTGTAACTTTTTCTTCTGCAATCTTTTATTAATTAATCACAACAAATTATTCATTCCCTTTGCTTTTCTTTTTTCTTTTAAAACAAGGACGATTTTCTGTAAAAGTAAAGTGAAATTTAAGCCGGACGAATGTGATGCTCTGACACTCATAATTCATTATATTGCTAATACTGCAATTTTCATAATTAATGAAGAGTCATTGTCTTTGCCTTGGCACATGGGCAAGAGCTACACATCCCATATTGCAATAACTTTTTAATATTTCTTTCATTTAAACAACGAACATATATAATATCCCCTATATATTATTTGAGGATCCTTTTTAAAAGACTAACATTTACTTCATGTGTTTATTATAAGAGTGTCATCCTTGCTTATATTAATTACATATAATGCTATTATATGATTTGATCACTTATATTAATTATCACTATTACATAATCAAAACTATGATATATCTCATAGACTCTAATTAAAATCTCCTATATATTATTTGAGGATCCTTTTTAAAAGACTAACATTTACTTCATGTGTTTATTACAAGAGTGCCATCCTTACTTATATTAATTACATATAATGCTATTATATGATTTGATCACTTATATTAATTATCACTATTATATAATCAAAACTATGATATATCTCATAGACTCTAATTAAAATACATGTTATTTATTCATTCATAAAATATATAACTTTAATTATGTATTTGACCAATATAATCAAATAATTTTATATTAATATATATATATCATGTTTATTAAATAACTTTTACTTGGAAAAATATATTATATTTCAGTATAGTTATTCGTTTTAACTTATATTTATGAATTACAATAATAACTATATCACTTCATAATAATTTATTTACATAATCTTATATAGTTATATTATATATATTTATAAATCTTTAATCTTTATTTAATATAAAACTTATAAGTACTTTTACTTTATTAATATTATATTATAATTTTATAATATAATAAAAATTATATATTATTTTTCTTAAAGATTATAATATAATAAAAAGTATATATTATTTTTCTTAAAAAGCAACTTATAAGCAATTTTAATATATAAATAAAAATCACTAATTTATATCAACTTACCATGATTATCAGATATATTTATTATAGTATATAACTACAGCTATAATAAATTTCATTGTATTTAAACATAATTCAAATTTCCTAAAATAAAATTATGGTCATGAAATACTGAGGAACATTAAAACATAATTCAAATTTCCTAAAATAAAATTATAATAAATTTCATTGATTCGTATTGATACCAATCAGTAATAAAATTATGGTAATGAACAATCATTATGTTTCTAAACTTAATTAATAAAATAGATTAAAATAAGTAACCACACATTTAATTAAAAAAACATATAGTAGTTGAATTTATGCATATTCATATCAATTTAAAAATAAATTCAGATATAAATAATATGCCATAATTTTCTACTTGATCAATAATGATAGAAAAATAACTGATTTTTAGCAATGTTATCCTATATATGATTTAATTGTTTTGCATTTATTAATATACAATTTTAAAAGATTTTGAAAATTTTGAAATCACATTATATATCTATATAAATTATTATAAAATTATATTTAATTAATATTTATATAAATATTTTACCTCCGCGCATGGTGCGGGTTACTACCTAGTATATATATATTCATGAACATGCCAGACATATCAAATCGGCCCATCGCATTCCTATTTTCTCAAAAACGAGCTCTAAAAATCCTTTGGAGATCGCTTAGGGAATACATTTTTTTTTTTTTTTGACAAATGGAATACATTTAATATCACATACGAATTGGATCATGATATCAGTACGTCTAGATTATTCCGTGCATTGATTAAAGTGGGTAAAAAAGCATGTCGATTATATCATTCTGAACAAAATAATTTGGTCCACAAGTGCCAGAAGAAACATATGTTGGTCCATATTCGCAGCACCACATCCATTTTTTTATCTATAGTCCATTAACTTTTAAGATTCTTTGCAAGCAAAACTCACGCGTAAATTCGCGTTATATGCGGATATTATTAGATCTTTCGTATATTAATAAAGTATTGAATAGTGATCATCTGACAAAGAAAACAAGTACTAGTATTGAATAAGTCCATACGTCATTTCCAATCTGCCGACATATAACAAAAATCTATGAACCGTGTGTGAAGTATGGATATAAACACGTAGGATAATAAAACTAATCAAGGCCCCAAAAAATCTAAGAAGAAAAAGAAGATAATGTGCGTTTCCCTGTGATAAATCATGTGACAACGACCGAATATAAGTTTACAATAAAAAAAAAACAAACGATTATATCTGCAAAACTTCGATTGATTGCATATATCATCGTATCTAGCTGTAGATCATATATATGGTTGGAGTTAATTACTTCATTCAACATTTCTAATTTCATACAAAAGAACTACACAAGCTCAGCCATTAACAAATTTAGTTTTTCATGCAACATCTCTCACATTATTTGGAATCAATATTCTAATCGTATACCCATCTTATCTCTATAATCTGAAATAATTAACTGAAAAATGTGAAAGAACTAAATTTGAATGAGGGTTAATTGTGATGGAATTGGAAGTATGTCACTCATCTTCCTGTTTTTTAATAAATATTATAATCTAATATCACCATCCTGCATTTTTATAAATTAAATACGAAATTTGGAACGATGAATAGGGGATTTGATCTTTCACATATTCGAGCAACACGAAAAACAAAAAACCAATAAACCTATGACACATTATACATATGTGTAATATATGATTGCATGAAGATATATGTTACGATTATTTCCATGCAACAATAATTGAGGAGATGATGGGAGAAAAAAAAACTAAAAAATGGATAAATGTATCTTCTCAACAAAGGAGAAAGAAACCTCTGCCGACAAAATGGAGATAGATGGGGGGAGTATTGCGGAGTTAAGAAGGAAGTGTGAATGGTCTTTTCCACTTTCATAAAGTCAATTATTGCTAATTGGTCAACAAAACCACTGTCCCTTTCAGAGCTACTGAATTGGGAAATGGGCTTCTGGCTAAGGTAAATCTCCCACCCTTTTTTGGCTATTTTCGAGTTATTTCTTATAGCCTGTTTTTTTTTTTTTTATTAAGTTATATGATATTCACGAAAATATGAGATAAACAGTGTGTCAAATAGCTAAAGCTCCATCCGAAGTCTAATTTTCGTCTAACAATTTAAATTAGTCGCTTGAAAACACAATTTGAGAAGATCAGAGTTTTTACAAGCACAATTGACACATTTTAGAAGCCAATCTAGTAGAAGTTCCATTAAAAAAAATTATTGTTTCATTTGATGAGTTTATCATGATATACTGACGCTTGTAATTATAAACCAAAATCCTCAAAATATGAACTAATGAATATACTTAAAACTAAAACGATCAACAATGAACATAACTAGAGCAAGACAAAAAAAATGAAGATGATCGATGTCACTAATTTTTTATTTTGAGCAGATACAATTTTATATTTGTTTAAAGTATTTAATTTTGAACTGTTTATACTAATAGGTTTAAGTTTTAGATTACTGTTTACAATTCCAACCCGCGATCAGGAAAAGAAAATAAATAAGTAACTTTAGTGTGTAGCCAAAATTGCTAGAATAAACAATTGATTTCATGTAAGTTAATAAAGTAGAAGTAGAAAACTCATCTAATAAATTGAGTCTCATAAGTGGTTAACAACAAACATTAATTAAGAGTATTAAAGCATTTCCATCAAGTGGTTTTCACAATAGTTTTTCATTATTAGAAAAGAAAACTAACAAATAAACCATAAATAAAAGTAAAATTGGAATGGAAACCACCGCCACAGAACTGGACTAAATGTAACACTGGAGCATCATGGGACAAGGCTTCGTTTGTTTACATGTGCTTCTTGGGTCCTAAAAGAGGATCCTGGTACGGTTTCAATGCATAGCCGGCGTTCTGTCTACAATATTCACGGTAACAATCAAGCAATGTCAAAAAGTTAGATTTGGACTATTGAAAGTATGAGAGTACGTTCTCAATGTGTCCAAAGTCATATACGCATGCAAAGGCTAAAGAACTGGTTGATGCAGTACATGACATCTAAGTTGACCCTCTTTCAAACGTGTTTCTTTGGTGGTGTGTGGTTTTCTAAAAGTTTTTAAGAAAGAAAAGCAAATATTGGTGCTTTCCTCATTGCTTTGAGTGTGACAAGTGAAGATCTTCACCAATCTTACATTGCCTCCGGTTTTCTTTCTTGGTTAAGGGACCTTTTTGAATAAGAAAGAACATGTTCTTAATATTTCGATTTTCTGAGTATCATGTGTTTGTTTGTTTAGTGATCATCCTTTTCTATGTTGTAAGTTGTAACGACAAGGTTCTAGTAATAATACTATATATATCATTTTCCAGTGAAAAAAATGGTTAGAAGAAATCAGTTAGTGCACTTGCTTTGGCTTTTTTACTCTCTCTTTACTCGTCCAGAGGATAATTGTTTACTCATACCTTACGCGCGGCTAGTACACCTGGAAGATCCCACATTGACATTGGCAACGGTATTACTAAAATCAAATAATCAATGAGCATAAAGGTCATATGAGCATATTATACACAATTGGTTAATTAACTTTTTGGCTTTTTCCCGAAGCTGGTAAAAAGAGAAATAAATTGGAGTATATCTTCTTAGCGATAGAATTATTGGATGCTTTTTCACTTTAATAATTTCTTTATGAAACCATGATTGGACACTGAATTTCCAAAACCTTACAGCTTTTCTTCCTGACAAAGCAATATCATTTACTGCTATGTCAGCTCTATCGTATATACATAATTACATTTTCAGATATTAATATTAGTTTATGACACAAAATTATAATATTCCCTTTAAAGTTATACACGATTAATCGATTGATGTTTTAGATTTACAATTAAAAAAATATTATCTCTAAGATTTTAATTAATGCATTTTACTTTAAAACTAAAACATAAATTAAAATGTAAACATATGAGTGGTAAACATTTATTGAAAAACAGATAAAATAATCTAATTAAAAATAAAACAAAAATAATAAAATGAAAAGCATGTATTTTTAATATATATGAAATATAGAAAATATTAATCTTTCACATACATGAGAAATATTGTTTAGAACAGATGATCAAAATGGATTTAAAAACTTTAATACTCAGAGTAGATATTTTCAATCCATTTTTTAAAAAATATCTTTTAGTTAATTTTATTATTATTCGAGGATCTAAATTTTATTAGCATAAACTTTTTTACCATATACATTCTAAAAAAAATTAACGGTTAATCATACAAATCCTATAGCTATATAGCATGATCAATACCAAATCTTTTTTCTCTAATTCAAACAATAATCAATAGATAATAAATCGTAAGTTTTATGCAATTTTATGTAACACCCGTCTCCCGACACTCGGGAACGGCGTGCCACTAACTATAATATAATATAATATCTCAATTCCTTAAATAAACTATGTCTAGATTTCCGCAAATCCATAAAAATACGTATGTCGTCTCATAACCACAATACTGTAAATAACCGTAAATATCAAGTCTGAAATACAATACGAAAATACGAAAATACAAATTAAACCATAAAACCCAAAAGTAGCACCCGGTCCGATAAACGTCTACTATTCCTCAGTCTCACCTGAAAGGGAAAGAAGAGGGGTGAGTAACAGGGCAGTCACTCAGTGAGGTACGGGATGCTAAACACAGGAAAACGCAGTTCCGGTCATAGCACTCCAAACACGGTAAGAAGAACTAGACATGAACAAACACGGCACCTAAAGCACCCAATGAGCAATCAACAACCCTACGAACGGTACCAGTGACCGTCAGCACCCTCCCACTAGGAGGTCAGTGTGGGATAGTGCCCACTCACACCGCCGGGTTTGACGATTTATCGATCTTAAGGTCCCAGACAGCAGATCGACTAGGCTGCATGTACCCCCTCTCACACAAGGCGTAGCTAGTACAGAAGTCCGTCTCTGTACCCCCGCAATCTCTAAACTCTAACATGCTCGACTCCTCGTATAGTATTTATATATATATATATATATATATATATATATATGTATAATAATTATATATAACAAACAATTATCAATTTAACATGCACAATCAATGGGTTGAATCATCTATAATCCTATCTCCAATTTACAAACAATACTACCTAGACTCGATCAAAGAAACGGATCATATATAGCTCTAAATCCCATCTTAGAAGTTTATAGGCGAAAGTACGGAATTCTGTGGAAAGCCACCCTCACCTTAGACAAAACGGACGATAGCTGCGGCTTCTGAACTCTGGATGTCCAAACGGATGCTAAATCTGAAATCACGGAGGAAGATCGAATGAGAACGGCCTTCGAACGATGAAAAACGGGTAATAGATCAAATGGTCAAAGTCAACGGTCAAACCGGACCTGACCGACTCGGTTACCCAAACCGGATCCAAAACCAACCGAATTCTTAAACCAACTTGAATTAAACAAACCAGGATCTAATTAACTAAACCGGGATTAAACTAACTAAATCTAAATTAATTAAACTAAACCGAAAATCTAATTAAACATAAACTAAACTAATTAATCCTATTATTAATCGATGACTAAACCAAACCAAGACTAATTGGACTAAACGATAATTGCACCAACCAAAAACTTCAATTAACGAGGAGGTGGAGACGAGTTGATGCGGTTGTGGCGGCGGAGCTCTGGACACGGGATCGGTGGCGCAGTCAACGGCAAGCAATGACAGAGGTGATATGACGGTGCCGGCAAGGAGGAAAACGCGGAGGAGATGAGATCGGAAGGATGGAGCAGATCGAAGATGGTGGAGATGAGGTAGCTTGCTCCACAAGAAATGGATGGATCACGACTTATTCTCCATGGGTTGGCTCTCCGGCGGCTTGCGATGGCTCCGGTGGACCACTCCGGTGACTGTTGGTGCAGGAGGAGCGTCGACGGTGGCTGGAGAAGACGTTACGGTGAAGCTCCGCGTTTGGTGATACGATGCGGAGGTGGAGAGCAATAACGACGGTGAAGAAGAACAATGGCAAGACTCTTCTTCCTCTTCTGCCTCTTCTGTTTCTCCTTCTTCTTCTCCTTCTCTCTAAAACTCTCTTCCTCTCTTTTACTTCTCTCTCTCTCAAACTCTCTCTCTCCCTCTTCTTCTTTGTTTTTCTGATCTCGCTCTCGGTGGAATGATGGGATGAAAAGGGGGAATCAATGATAAAACAATTAAAAAGAAAGGGGGTGGAGTTTGGTTTTAGTGGTGGGTGATGATGATGGGTGGTGGGTGTGCGTAAGTGGGGGGGGAGGGGTCGTTACAATTCTTCTCCACTAAAGAGGAATTCGTCCCCGAATTCAAATCCTGATCCGATTGTCTGGTATGTTCCTTAAAATGCCCTGTGATATAAAATCCTCAGCTGAGTCTCAGTCTAACATATTTCCTCATAAATTTCGCCTCTCCCAACAGATATGACCATCAAGCCTCTTTTTCTTGTACCTCCATTTCCTGACGCTTCAGAACTCCACCGGTTAGCAAGGCGCAAACATTTTTTTTTTTTTTATATACTTGGCGGCTGTAGCAAGATCCGCTCTCACCCGCTGGCTAACTGCATCCTTAAAATCTCCTCGAAGTTGATTACCTCTATTTTTTTTGGAAAGTCTTCAATGAGCCCGTTCCTTCTAATACCACAGGTACATCTTGATGAACGACGGAAGTTCCCAAATCTATTGCACCGACTGTGTGAAGACGATTACTCCCTCGCTCTAACGCACTCTAAACTGACCAACGCTATAGTAGATCCGAACATACGCAACAATGCAAAACATCGATTTCAAATAGGTAGAAGCTGCCCCACTCCCAAGCTAAAACCGACCAAACACAAGTACTAACTATCAATGGTTTCCACAAAAGCACAATACTCAAGACAACAACTCAAAACCAGAACCTCGAAAACACAACACAATAGTGAGTATAGGCAAAGGATGTGTACCGACTCTCGGTTCGGCTCCCTCGTGGTCTCCAATAACAAATACTCGTGGGGCAACGGCTTGGCGCTTGGGTGGCGGTGGCGGAAGTAACCCCTGCGCCCTCTGCGGGCAATCCCTGGATATGTGACCCTGCTGGCCACAACTGTAACAATCCCTCGGTGCAACTGCAGGTGCTGCTGGCGCTGGAATCTCGGTAACAAACGGCGCATCGACTGGCTTAGACCGGAAAGACCGGCAAGACCTGGCGATATGACCCAGCCGCCCACATGAATAACACTGCACGCAATCTCCGAAATGACGGCGGTGACAACGAGAACAATACGGCGGTAATCCTGGGTGATCTGTCGTCCCCCTCTGTGTGTCTGGAGCCTTCACAGGTTTAGGCTGACTCAGCCTGTTGAATCTATTCTCCTCCACTAGCCCTCGCTCCTAGAAAGCGGCCTTCTCAACAAGATCGACCAACCTGTCGTAGTCTTGGACCGCACAATGGTTGCGGATGTCCACTCGCAAACCGTTCAGAAACTTCCTGATAAGGTCCTCCTCGTCAATGGTCATGACCGCGAATCGGCGAAGGCGAGTGAACTCCCGCTCATACTCCCGAACACTCATCGCCCCCTGCGATAGACTCTCAAACGCATTAGCATTCTCATGCCTCGCCTGTCGAGTGAAATACCTCCGATCAAACTCTCTCAGGAAATGCTCGAAGGTGAGCACAACCCGACCATGGCTACTCTCGACGACTCCATCCCACCAGTGCATGGCATCGTCCTTCAGGTACAGTGTGCCCATATCCAACCTCAACTCATCGGGGCACCTCATGCGGTCAAGGTTGCGAAGCAACGACCTCCTCCAGTTGTTTGCGCCGACAGCATCTATACCTCCCGCGAAGTGTTCCTGGCCCATATCACGCATCTGCTTAGTGATTGCCGAGTATGTGAGTCCCTCCTCAGCTCTGGGTGGTGGAGGTGGCGACAGCGGTGGGGGAAACTGAGCACCCGGAATATAATCCACTGGGTGTGCCTGGCGGGCGGCGGCTGCTGCACTCTCCGCCTGAGCATCCAACTGACGGGTAATCTCCGCAGTAGCGGCACGAACAGCCTCCTGAGCAGCAACCCGAACTGCCTCCTGAACAACGTTTCTGGCAACTTCCTCTGCGACCTGCCTCATCGCATCTTGGTTGTCATCCTGAATGACATTTCCTGCATTCCCGCTAGCCTCAGCAGTGCGGCCACGACCTCTACCTCTTCCCCTAGTAACTCGAATACTCCTTCGTGGCGGCATCTGAACAAGGAAGAAAACTGGTTAGAATCTGTTGAATCTGTTAAAAGACGGAACTGAGATAAAAGAATAGTAGACTAATACCGGATAAGTGCAACTTTTTTTTTTTAAATCCCCCAGATCCCCAAAAAAATTGAAATCGTTGAAAACAGATTTTTTTTTTTTTTAAATCTGCCTCCCGGGTCGGAACCAGGATGGCAAACCCGCTCTGATACCAAAATGTAACACCCGTCTCCCGACACTCGGGAACGGCGTGCCACTAACTATAATATAATATAATATCTCAATTCCTTAAATAAACCATGTCTAGATTTCCGCAAATCCATAAAAATACGTCTGTCGTCTCATAACCACAATACCGTAAATAACCGTAAATATCAAGTCTGAAATACAATACGAAAGTACGAAAATACAAATTAAACCATAAAACCCAAAAGTAGTACCCGGTCCGATAAACGTCTACTATTCCTCAGTCTCACCTGAAAGGGAAAGAAAAGGGGTGAGTAACAGGGGAGTCACTCAGTGAGGTACGGGATGCTAAACACAGGAAAACGCAGTTCCGGTCATAGCACTCCAAACACGGTAAGAAGAACTAGACATGAACAAACACGGCACCTAAAGCACCCAATGAGCAATCAACAACCCTACGAACGGTACCAGTGACCGTCAGCACCCTCCCACTAGGAGGTCAGTGTGGGATAGTGCCCACTCACACCGCCGGGTTTGACGATTTATCGATCTTAAGGTCCCAGACAGCAGATCGACTAGGCTGCCTGTACCCCCTCTCACACAAGGCGTAGCTAGTACAGAAGTCCGTCTGTACCCCCGCAATCTCTAAACTCTAACATGCTCGACTCCTCGTATAATATATATATATATATATATATATGTATAATAATTATATATAACAAACAATTATCAATTTAACATGCACAATCAATGGGTTGAATCATCTATAATCCTATCTCCAATTTACAAACAATACTACCTAGACTCGATCAAAGAAACAGATCATATATAGCTCTAAATCCCATCTTAGAAGTTTCTAGGCGAAAGTACGGAATTCTGTGGAAAGCCACCCTCACCTTAGCCAAAACGGACGATAGCTGCGGCTTCTGAACTCTGGATGTCCAAACGGATGCTAAATCTGAAATCACGGAGGAAGATCGAATGAGAACGGCCTTCGAACGATGAAAAACGGGTAATAGATCAAATGGTCAAAGTCAAAGGTCAAACCGGACCTCACCGACTTGGTTACCCAAACCGGATCCAAAACCAACTGAATTTTTAAACCAACTTGAATTAAACCAAACCAGGATCTAATTAACTAAACCGGGATTAAACTAACTAAACCTAAATTAATTAAACTAAACCGGAAATCTAATTAAACATAAACTAAACTAATTAATCCTATTATTAATCGATGACTAAACCAAACCAAGACTAATTGGACTAAACCGATAATTGCACCAACCAAAAACTTCAATTAACGAGGAGGTGGAGACGAGTTGATGCGGTTGTGGCGGCGGAGCTCTGGGCACGGGATCGGTGGCGCAGTCAACGGCAAGCAATGACAGAGGTGATATGACGGTGCCGGCAAGGAGGAAAACGCGGAGGAGATGAGATCGGAAGGATGGAGCAGATCGGAGATGGTGGAGATGAGGTAGCTTGCTCCACAAGAAATGGATGGATCACGACTTATTCTCCACGGGTTGGCTCTCCGGCGGCTTGCGATGGCTCCGGTGGACCACTCCGGTGACAGTTGGTGCAGGAGGAGCGTCGACGGTGGCTGGAGAAGACGTTACGGTGAAGCTCCGCGTTTGGTGATACGATGCGGAGATGGAGAGCAATAACGACGGTGAAGAAGAACAATGGCAAGACTCTTCTTCCTCTTCTGCCTCTTCTGTTTCTCCTTCTTCTTCTCCTTCTCTCTAAAACTCTCTTCCTCTCTTTTACTTCTCTCTCTCTCAAACTCTCTCTCTCTCCCTCTTCTTCTTTGTTTTTCTGATCTCTCTCTCGGTGGAATGATGGGATGAAAAGGGGGAATCAATGATAAAACAATTAAAAAGAAAGGGGGTGGAGTTTGGTTTTAGTGGTGGGTGATGATGATGGGTGGTGGGTGTGCGTAAGTGGGGGGGGAGGGGTCGTTACAATTCTTCCCCACTAAAGAGGAATTCGTCCCCGAATTCAAATCCTGATCCGATTGTCTGGTATGTTCCTTAAAATGCCCTGTGATATAAAATCCTCAGCTGAGTCTCGGTCTAACATATTTAGTCATAAATTTCGCCTCTCCCAACAGACTATGACCATCGAGCCTCTTTTTCTTGTACCTCCATTTCCTGACGCTTCAGAACTCCACCGGTTAGCAAGGCGCAAACATTTTTTTTATATATATACTTGGCGGCTGTAGCAAGATCCGCTCTCACCCACTGGCTAACTGCATCCTTAAAATCTCCTCTTCTTCCTCTTCTGCCTCTTCTGTTTCTCCTTCTTCTTCTCCTTCTCTCTTAACCCGAAGGAACAAAACCTGGAAACACTTCTACAAACGCTGCCAAAGAAATGGAACCTTTTTGGAAGAGTAATGGGTTCTGACCTTGGAAACAACTGCTTTCAGTTCAGATTTGACTCAGCTGAGGACCTTCTTAGAGTCATAAACAACAGACCTTACAACTTCAACCGGTGGATGATTATCATACTGAGATGGGAGCCCCAGATCTCCAGTAATTTCCCATCTCAAATCCCTTTTTGGATTAGAATCAAGGGCCTTCCTCTACACTATTGGCAAGAAAAAATGATGTATACAATCGGCCATGACCTGGGACATCTCGATGCTTATGACATTACCACGACAGAGGTGAAGATCCGAGTAGAGCTTAATGGTCTCCAACCTATTACAAAAGAAACAGTAGTGGATTTTGATTCAGGAGAGGAATGTTTACTCACCTTGGAGTATGAAGGCTTGGAAAACCACTGATGTCTCTGCCTATGTCTTTCCCACCTTGCTTCCGAATGTCCAGCCCGTCCTGCGGAGGAAAGACGGCCTCTCACAGGCTCACGCCACCACCGATAACATGAACGAAAGAGTTCCCCTTCCCCGAAGCCGAATTCGACCTCTCATACCCAAGTATCCTCCCGGCTAGAGTTTCACGAATGTTTAGACCGTTATGGCCGTCCCTTTGGAGAACGAGATTTTGTCTCTCAATCACGGGCTCAACCTTTGAAGAACAAAATCACCCTTGCTCGACCTCACGTACTTGACAGAAACCACCTCTCCAGCAGGGTGAATGATAAATCCCACCGTCCCCCTCGCGATGGTACACCCAGATCCTCACCACGACGCTTTCACCAAGAGGAAAGAAGACAGCGCAACAATGCATTGCTTCAATGGAAACCACGCGAAAGGAAAGACACCCCACCAAAAGAAACCCCACAACATTCTGCTTCACCTATCAACGAAAGCCAACCCCCCAAAGGTTTCCCCTCGGAAGGGATTTGAACGCTACAAGTTTCCCACCAGCTCCCCACATACCATCCACCGAAGAGGTGATGAATGATCTCCAGGAAGTTACCATCCGGTATGTGAATTGTGCGGATCCTATTGAAAGGGAAGCTCGCAGACAACGAGTACTAGATAGTGAGGCTGCGGGACTCATGGAGAGCACAGCAGCATCGATCATCGAGGCAGCTTAAAAAAACACTCCTCCCCAACTCGCCACATACCACGCGACTAACCGAACTGTGGATGTTGAAATCTTCCCTACAGCTATCTCACAACAGAGTTTCACTATACTGCCTCCTCACACTACAATTGAACAGACTAAAACTGAGCAGACCACTAGAAAGAGGGGTAGACCAACCAAGCAAAAGACGATCGCAAATAGCCCAAAAATGCTTAAAGGCACAAACTCGAGAAAGCGTAACTTGTCACGCACAGCTGCATCTCTAAACCGCACTGGTTCTCAACCTTCTCGCTCCCAACCTAAAACATCTGGTACTTCTGGAACCAGAGCTACATCAGGGGCACCACCCATTACTCTAATACCAGCTGGTTCACACCACCAGGAGGATTTTCACCCTCCAGACCACTCTCTTCCTTAGCTATGGTAAGCTGGAATTGTTGTGGGCTGGGGAACCCTGTAACAATCCAGCAATTAAATGAGATTCATGCTAAGAATCTCCCAGAAGTTCTGTTCCTCATGGAGACCAAAAAATCAGATGAGACAGTCATTAAGGAGATGGAATGGGCTAACTATGACTCACATTTTCTTGTATCCCCCCATGGCCATAGTGGAGGTGGCCTAGCCCTGTTCTGGTACAAGGAAGTTGATATCGAAATCCTCTCCTCCTCTCACAGTTTCATTGATACAACAATCAAACATAAGAAAGCAACCTTCCATGCCACTTTCGTGTACGGCGAACCAGACCATTCGAAGAGACTAGGAGTATGGCAACAGCTCTCGGACCTAGCCTTACCCTTTGATTCACCCTGGCTCCTAACAGGTGATTTCAATGAAATTGTCGATAACAGTGAGAAATCAGGTGGACCAGAAAGAGCAGAAGGGACTTTTTGTGCTTTTTGTACCTTCTTCTCTCAGAATGACCTCTTTGACCTCCAACATATGGGCAATCATCTCTCATGGCGAGGAAAAAGGCGAAACCACCTCATTCATTGTAAGCTGGATCGATCTATCTCCAACAGTGCGTGGTCGGAATTGTTTCGCGGAGGACGCTGCCACTACTTACGGTTCGAAGCCTCAGACCACAGACCCCTGCTCACAGTTCTGGATCCTACAAGAAAAAAGCGAACAAGGCTTTTCAGGTATGATATGTGACTATGGGATAATGACGAGATCACAAAGCTAGTCGAAGCCACCTGGAATGAAAATTCTGAAGCATCTGTTGAGGCAAGGATAGCAAAATGTAGAGTCAGGATCGCTAAGTGGAGTAAAGAATTTTGGAGATTGACCTGATTAAGCGCAACTTATACGAGGAGTTGTCCAAACCAAGTCCGAATGACCTTCTTCTATCTTCTTTAAACGCTGCTCTACTTAAAGCATACAATGCTGAAGAGGAATTTTGGAAACAAAGGAGTCATCAATTATGGCTAGCCTTGGAAGACAAAAATACGAGTTATTTTCATACCATAACCAGAAAACGCAAAGCCAGGAACAAGTTCGTTATTATAGAAGATGAAAATGGTGAATCAGTTTACGAAGAAGACCAAATCGCACAGGTCATGAGCAGCTACTATGAAAGTATTTACACATCCTCACCTTCATCTGGGAAAGAGCTACTGGATACAGCCTTGAGACCTTGTATTTCCGAGGCGATGAACAATGAGCTAACAAAAGACCCCACACCCCAAGAGATCAAAGAAGCACTGTTCTGCATTAACACTGACAAAGCACCAGGCCCCGATGGTTTCTCGGCCAATTTTTTCCAATCCAATTGGCATGTGGTTGGACCTGCAATTGTGCAGGAAGTGACACAATTTTTCAGAACTGGTATCCCTACTCCGTCAGATAACGCCACTCACATTAGACTGATTCCAAAGATTCTGAATCCCAAAAAGGTCATCGACTACAGGCCTATAGCACTATGCAACATCTTCTATAAAATCATATCCAAGATGCTATCTCTCAGGCTCAAACTTGTCTTACCGCTCATTATCTCCGAGAACCATTCAGCCTTCATACCGGGTAGAGCCATCTCAGATAATGTCCTCATCACCCATGAGGTTCTGCACTTTCTCAAAGTGTTTGGCGCTGTGAAAAAATGCACTATGGCAGTAAAAACGGATATGTCAAAAGCATATGATAGGCTTGAATAAGATTTCATTGAAAGTGTGTTTCAGAAATTGGGGTTTCACCCAAGATGGATTACCTGGATCCTTCAATGCATCACAACAGTCTCTTACTCCTTCCTAATCAACGACGTGGAATTCGCCAAGGAGATCCCCTCTCCCCCTATGTGTTCATACTCTGTGGAGAAGTCTTATCAAGCTTATGTAAAGATGTGGAAAGAGATGGCAGTCTACGCGGAATTAGAGTGTCAAGAAAAAGCCCACGAATCAACCATCTTCTTTTTGCTGATGACATCATGTTCTTCTGCCACTCCAACCCTCAGACCTGTCACTCGCTTCAGAACATTCTAAGGGTATATGAACAACTTTCAGGACAAAGAATCAATACTTCAAAGTCATCAATTACTTTTTCATCAAAAAACCCCCCTGAAACTAGAGAGGAAGCCAAATCTATCTTAGGCATCTTAAAAGAGGGGGAGGGGGGAATGGCAAGTACTTAGGTCTCCCAGAGCATTTTGGAAGAAGAAAGAAAGACTTATTCACCTCTATTGTCGATCGGATCAGACAACGAGCTGCTTGTCTATCAACCCGATTTCTCTCCAAGGCTGGGAAAATGACGATGATCAAAGCTATCCTCCAGGCAATCCCAACGTATGCAATGACTTGTTTTCAACTCCCAGTCAGCCTCTGTAAAAGGATTCAATCCTCTCTCACCAGATTCTGGTGGGATTCTATCCCTGAAAAGAAAAAGTTAGCTTGGGTCTCATGGAGTACAATGACTAAGCCTAAAGGAGAGGGAGGTCTTAGGTTCAGAGACATTCAGCTATTCAACCTAGCACTCCTGGCTAAACTAGCATGGCGAATCCTAACCCAACCATCATGTCTCCTAGCTAGATTTTTACAAGGGAAATACTGCCACAATAAGCCCCAATTAGAGATTTCTGTTAGTACCTCTTCATCTCATGGCTGGAGAGGTATTGTAGCAGGAAAAGACCTCCTTAAGGATCATCTCTGTATGGCTATTGGTAATGGTATGCAGACTAGAATATGGAAGGACTCTTGGTTGTCCCATGATGTCATCACAAGACCTTTCGGACCAATCTGGGAAAATGACTTAGACCTTCGTGTCTCTGATCTCCTCACCACTGATCTACAGAATTGGAATGCGCAGCGAATCACAGAACTCTTACCGTTACAGAAGGAATCAATTCTTTGTATACGGCCGAGCAAAAAAGGAGTTGAGGATCAATACTGGTGGCAACCCAGACACTCTGGCGTTTATACCACACAATCCGGCTATCACACAGCAGTCGCTACACAGACATCACCCTCTGCTTCGGATCAAGGAAGAGTACTGAAGATCAATTGGAATCATGACATTTGGAGCGGTTTTTTCTCTCCAAAGTTAAAACTTTTCCTCTGGAGGATTATGCACAATGCTCTCCCCTTTGGCGCCACACTGAGCAGAAGAGGCATAACTACCACTCCCAACTGTCTCCGCTGTGGAGAAGAAGAGACACCAGCACACCTATTTTTACATTGCAGTTTCTCCAAGCAGCTCAGGCAAATGCTCCCCCTAACGACGTCAATTGATCTGGATCGATTCTCTGACTTCGGCTCAGCTCTTAGCAACTATGGACTATTCAGCTGCCTCCCGCCGTGTGGAGTTACATCGTCCATCTTCCCTTGGCTCTGCTGGGCAATTTGGTATGCTCGAAACCTAAAGATTTTTGAAGCAAGAACTTTGTCTCAGGTAGAGATCATCTCTTCGGCATTACGTAATGCACGAGAGTGGATTCAAGCCCAGATCCCCTCTCAGTTTGAGTCTCGGATTACCTCGACAATACCCAGATCATCGCCACCGACACCTTGGAGCGACTGCCTCACAATTCATACGGATGCGGCCTGGCACTCTTCGACAAAGAAAGCGGGATTGGCCTGGATATATAAAGATCAACACTCCTTCTCCATCAACCAAGGATCAGCAATCCAAGCTCATGTGGATTCCCCTCTAATGGCAGAGGCCCTCGCAATTCTAGAGGCTTTAAATCACGCCACCTCCAATCGTATCCCTGCAATTCACCTCAAGACAGATTCACAAAAGCTCGTTCGAACTATTCAGACTGGTAGCTGCATCAAGAACCTGTTTGGCGTTCAGACATCAAACTTTTAATTTCATCGTTTCAGTTCTTCTTTATCTCTTTTGTTCCTCGCTCAAACAATGTAGAAGCCGATGGGCTGGCTAAACAATATCTTCGCTTGTATGTTCCCTTAATAGGCTAATTTTTGGGCTTAATAGAATTTCCGTTGAACAAAAAAAACCAATGCTTCAGCTATTAGAGGAGAGGTAACAAAAAGGTAGACTGCACAATGCTTGAAGAGGTTATTTCTAATTTTGTAAAATCTAAACTTAGTTTTGCGAGTTGTGAATCTTTCTTCCAAGCAGGGAGGAATTAGGATTGAAGAACTTTGATTTCAGATTGAGATCGGTGAATTAGTTTCGCTGTCGGGTAATTATGAAGTTACACTCTTTTGCATTAAAGCTAAAGTTATTCATCTTCTTGTCTTGTTATCACGTATGGCAATCATAATAAAATATGGTATTCTTATATGAAGAGTAATAACTTTTTTTGGAAAAACGACCTATTTGCACATCGGAACTATAATATAGTAACAGATCCACACAAAGTTTTAGCTTCGTCCCGTGTCCCCATAACTTTAAATACAAAAACATATATCCCCACAGTTTTGTAGTTTGAACCCTATTAACACACGATACCAAAGATCAAAACTAATTTCTACCCAAACAGTAATCAATCACGGTTTGTTTACCTAAACTAAATGTAACCAATTAAAAATGAAATTAAACCGGATCAGGATCCAACCAAAACGGTTAAACCGAATTTAAAGCTGACCAGAAAACCCACTCGGAAATGAATATGGTACATTTCATTTTATAAATTAAAAATATCTATTTTATTAACAAGTTGAGATAAACTTGAAATAATTATATTTTTTATAGATTGAGATAATATCATATGAAAATTTTGGGTTCTAAGGATCACTTTAAGTGCTGAATTTCTGGAAATAAAGCGGAAGAATGATCCTCTCGCGAGTGAACACATTCAAAAGAAACAAATCTAAATGAGAATCAACAATGAAGAGCCAATTGCTACAATTGTGACAGAGAAAAAAAAAGGAAGAGAATTTCAGACTCGAGGTTCACCGAGTTCTTCACCGCAGCACCACCAGCCGATTCTTCATCGGAGAAACTTGCTTATTTACTGGCTGATTCCACATCTCCTCTTTTTCTACATGCTGACTCAAGACCACTGTCACCATCTGACCAATAACCGTCGCCTCCTCCTCTCGATTCAAAGCTTCCTCCTTTGCCTTCGATTTTTCCTCCATTAACAGTCACTCGGCTTACAGCTTCGAATTGTTGGTGCCAGCAGACTCAAACACCACCAGCTGCGCCAAACATCAACTCAATCCTCTTCTCCTCCTCTGCCGGTGGATATAGAAACACCACCAGCTCCGCCAACTGAGTCTGATAAGTGATAACCCTCCTCCTTTAGACGTTCAGTCGCCTCCTCCACCACCATCTTCAACAAACCCAAAAATCCATCGACTAAAACGAGAACATCAAAACCCTATCATAGATCCAATCATAATTTTTAAAATTGGCTGTGTAAAATCATAGGAGTTAAAAAAGAAACAAGGCAATAGAACTAGAAACACACTCACATAAAAGTCATTCGAAACAAAGAAATTAACAAACATCGATCACCAATCAAGACATCAAAGGTTCCCAATTCCACACAAATCAAAACAAATTCGAACAAAACTAAAGGAACTAAAACATACGAATCCAAAGATGAATGAATACCAACGACAAAGAGACCAACCAATTTCAAAGAAGGATGAAACAACAAGGAGAAAGAGAGGGAAAGGAGATGGTGAAACCAAACTCACTGATACAGATTTCTGAGCGTTGTTCTCAATTTAGTGAGGAAAGGAAGAAAGAAATTTGTTCTAATAAAAAAAAAAAAAAAAAGAAATTGGGTTGGGTTATTTACGTGTTAGTTTTTTTTGTAGGTTTGGTTTGGTTTAGGTTTGAATTATTTATTAAATTTGGTTAGATGGTTTGGTATTAAATTTTGGTCGTAAACCATTAAAACCAAGAATTATGTGTAATTATGTTTCGAACTTTTAATTTATGGAGATACAAGTTTTTAACTTTCAGACTATGGATAATTATGACAAGGTCAAAACTTTGTGTGGATTTGTTACTATATAATACTTCTTAGGGGGAAATAGGTCGTTTTCCCACTCTTTTTTTTATGCATTCATCATTTTCAAAATTAATTTGCTATTCTAAAATTCCGACCCAGTAATATTCTTCGATAACCAGTACGTTACGACAATTGGCGTTTACAAAATTTAATATAAATGATAGTTTTGGTTGAAGGAAATTCAAATGCCATACTCAATGGAAAACTATCCAAATCATTCACACTGTACAACCGTACCGACAAAGAGTTCCGTTTTCAACTAAAAAGACTTCGAAGAGGAGGACAAAGATAGGCGACTCTACGGTTTTCCCAAATCGCTTTCAAATTATTAGTAATTAATTTCAATTTTAATTCTTGAAATGTGGCTGAGACCACCGACACTTTTTTTGTTTTTAATAACCATTCTGCAAACAAAAGTTATCTCTTTCACCAAATTTGATTAGTACTTGACTAAGCTAGAAGCCTAGAAGTGTAAGCTTCATATTTAAGCTAAAAGTATGTACCAATTAACCGATTTTTTTTTTTTCTTAATTGGAGATATTTTGATTGCAAAGAAGTTTTTCATAGTTGGATATCAGCTTTTAAATTTTTTGACAAAGTATAAATAGGAATATTTCCATCTAAAAAGCTAGTAACGAATTTTTATAAAATTATAAAAAAATAACCGAAATATATTTAAATTTTGGCATAACATCTTTTGGTATTTGTTTTTCTCGTAATCTACACAAAAAATGAATTTTTGTTTTATTTTTATATTTAGTTTAAAAAAATTTCTTACTTAAAAATAATTTATATTTATTTTTACGTATATTAACATCACAATTTGTTTTCGTGTAAATTTAAGAGGTTTTACAGAACCATCTTAAAAATATTTTTACAATTGGTTTTATTGAAGATCGAGGTCCGTTATAAGTATACTTTAGTAACTAAGCGAATTTTAGATTTCATGGTCTGTGAGAGACATCCCATAAAACAAACATAGCTTCTATTTGCACAGATAGCTTATATAATTTATTAGCGTAAAATAAAGAGTGCAGATTTAAGCTGATCTTGGAGAATATATAATTCTGGAAGGTTTTGTCGGTGACATGCCCTTACATTCACTAATTGTTACTACAAATTTGTAAAACACGTACCAATATTTTCAACGAAACTATTTATAACAAATAGAGACATTAAAAAAGAAATCTTTATTGTTTTATGGCTGTCATTCAAAACAATTAAAAACTACTAATTGGCACGAGCTTCTGCAATAAATGAAGAACATGGTGAATCTTCTACGAAGGCAACGAACGAGGTATTTGGCTCACTTTTAGAGACCAATGCAAATCGAAGTCAAAGTTTAAATTAAAAATATCTGACTTAACAATGACTGTAGAATCTCGAGAGATGTACATATTTCCACGGATTTGACAGCTTACAATTCTAATTCCTCTCGGCCAAATGTTTATTTTATTACATGAATTAGTATTTGTGCTCTATGCAAAGACTTGCTATCTAATTTTTATGTATCGTAATTAAAAGAGAATATTGACACACTCAACCAAAATGAACGAAAAGAAAGAAAAAAAAAAAACAAGTAATGAGGAGGGACCTGTACAAAATCACATAAAGAAGCTTCGAATTAGACATTTTAAAGCAAATGATATGATTACAATTAAGAAACCACATGTTTCTCCGGTCTTAACTTTTACACCCAAACACTTTCAATCGATTTTGAAATTTGACCTAACTTTTTTTTCCAGCTTGTCCATACACTCTTTTTCTTCTAACATTAAAAGTTTAAGTCGCAGTTATTTTAATAAATTCGGGGATGTCAGTCAAAGCAAATCATTGATCTTGGTTTTCTTTTTTTTTCATTGATCTTTTCACCTTCGATCCAGATTTCTACTTCTAAGGTCCAGAGTTTTCTGTATAATACATGTATTTTAATCTCGCAGTAGAATATTGGGTAAAGAAAAGGTCAGTTTTGGCTCTACTGTTTTGTTAAAAGCTTTTTTTTTTTTTTCCCCTTAATATAAATTCCAAGAGAGTTTCGGTACAAGACCCATGGGCCTAAGCAATAATGATAAGCCCAAATGAGCTTCTGGTAAAAAAACTTGAGAGAAATGATCGGGAGGGGAAAATGAATTGGTTGCGAAAGTGACGAAACTGACGGAAGAGATATCAGCATAATCCTATCACATTTCTAGCTCCGATTCAAAGCCTCCATCTGTAAAATATGTTGGAGCCAACTTGGACCATCTCTAGCGATATATGATTGGCTTCGATTGTCTCTTGTAACACTGTAAGCAATCATAGAGGCAGCTCTGTTTGCTTGATCCGAGCAATGGTCCAGTGACCATACCTGAATGGACGATAAACAACGATGGATACACTGAATGATACCCGAGAGAATAGAAGACGAAGGTGGTGATAATAGAGCCTGACGCGCAGCGCATAAAGAAGATTCAAAGATGATGTTCTCTTCCCTCAAGTTCTGCAGCGATTCTACTGCCCATAAGACTGCAAGTAATTCCGCTTCTGTACGAGAAGACACATTGGCAAAGGCACGACGGCTGTGAGAACGAACCAGACCAAAGTTATCTCTCACAATCCAAGCTGCACCAGATTGACCTCTCTCCTGAGACCAAGACACGCCGATGTTACATTTGACTGCATTCAGGGGAGGTTTCCTCCATTCTCTCGAGACTACTGGTGCAGCGTTCGTAATGGGATCCATTTGCGATAGTTTAACATTGATAGATAACCAGATGTCCGCATCTTCTGCAGCTTTCTGCACAATAGTTGAAGCTGCCAAGCGGATCTGTTCGAAGGCGAGAATATTCCGGGCTTTCCAGAGGTGCCATAAGATCCACGGGAACGATAGACGAGATTTCTCTGGGTAGGACGAGTTTTTACTAACACCGCACAAGTAACTCAGGTTATGAAACATCGACACCTGAGAGAAACCAGCTGGAGGGATAGGAAAACCAGACAGATTCCACACTTCCTCCGCCACCGAACAATGAAACAGAACATGAAGAATAGTTTCAGTTGGATGGTTGCAAACCTCACAACGAGGATCAATGTTCAAACCTCTAGTATTCAGACGATCTTTCACAGCCAATGCTCCCACTAATGCTTTCCAAAGGAAATGTTTCAGCTTAGAGGGAGCTTTTACCTTCCATAAGTTTCGCCATACTGATTTTTCCAGAGGTGTTGTCTCGTGTATAGGGGGATCTTGACCCTGTTGAAGCGATTGAAGGAATTTGTATCCACTTTTAGTGCTGTAAATCCCATTGTTTGAGAAACCCCATATGGTAACGTCCTCAGAGTTTACAGAGGCTTTTATTGCGCGGATTCTTTCTACATCTTCTGGTATAAACAGCTCACGTAGGACCGGGATGTTCCATTGCACAGAGTGGACATGAAACAGGTCTGAGACAGACAAAGTTAAGTCCACAATTGCATGAGGGAGGTATCTAGGAGCCCGAGGAGCCCCGTCGAGGATCCAATTATCCAGCCACACCTTTGTATTAGTCCCGTTACCAATTTTCTTTAACAGGCCACGCTGTATTACCTCTCTACCATGGAGTATGCTGCGCCAAGCAAATGAAGGTCTCCTTCCCAGATTGCTTTCCATGAAAGGGACGTTTTTGAAGTATCTATGCTTCAATATTTGCGCCAGTAAGGATTCTGGGTTCTCCCACAGCCTCCATGCTTGTTTACCTAGCAATGCTTGGTTGAATCTGCTTATGTCATGAAAACCCAATCCACCATCCTCTTTACTTTCACATAACTTCTTCCAAGCCACCCAGTGAATTTTTTTCTTGTTGTTATCACTACTCCACCAAAACTGAGTAAGGACACTGGTGATCTTTTGGCATAGACCCTTAGGTAACTTGAAACAAGACATGGCATAAATGGGCATTGCAAGGCCAACCGATTTTACTAGGATTTCTTTACCTCCATTTGAGAGAGCTTTTGCATACCATCCATTGGCTCTTCCTTGGACCTTTTCCTGAACAAAATTCAGGAGTTTCTTCTTTGAGCCGCTACAACATTCAGGTAAACCCAAATATGTACCTTCTCCTCCTTCTTTGTCGATCCCTAGAGCCTCTTTAATCTTTATCTTATCCTCATTCTTAACCTTAGCACCAAACATGATTGACGATTTACTCTTATTGATGCATTGACCAGAAACATCTCCATAGACTTTAAGGCAACGTACGATCTCCAAGGCTTCTGTTTCTGTAGCTTTGCACATGAGGAGGCTATCATCTGCAAACAATAAATGATGGACTGATGGACCAGAAGTCGCAAGTTGAATCCCATGTAGATCCCCATCTCTCTCCGCTTTATTTAAGATTCCAACTAAGGCCTCTGCCACAAGTATAAAGAGGAAAGGAGACATAGGATCCCCCTGTCTGATTCCTCGTTCAGGTTTAATGAAACCATGAGTCTGACCGTTAAGGAGCACAGAGAAAGAGACAGATGATACACAAGCCATGATCCACCGTACCCAAGTTCTGTTAAAGCCCAACTTTTCCAACAGAATCTCCAAAAAAGACCACTCAACTCTGTCATATGCTTTTGACATATCAGTTTTCATGGCCATGTAGTTCTGTGCCACTCTATCAATGGTTTTAAGGCCATGAACCATCTCATGAGCAATCAATATGTTGTCTGTGATCAAGCGACCAGAAACGAAGGCACCTTGTGTTTCTGATACAATCTGGGGAAGAAATCTCTTCAATCTTGTGCACAGAATTTTAGAAATAATCTTGTACTGGACTGAGCATAAGCTTATGGGTCGCATATCTGACATTCTCACTGGATTTGGGATCTTAGGAAGCAGGCTAATGTGAGTGTGGTTCCATCCCGCAGGCATGATAGAAGAATCAAAAAAGGATCGAACCTCCTTAATAACTGAAGCACCAACAATCGACCAGTATTTTTGATAAAAGCTAGGAAATATAATAGGCCCTGGGCAATCGGGTCCTCGGGTCGGGTTCGGATCGATTCTTATCGGTTCCGGGTCTGTCGGGTCGACCAAAATTGGACCCAATAGGTACTTGTGTATATTTCGAGTCGGGTTCGGTTCGGATCGGTTCCGGATCGGTTCGGGTATACCCGAAATGTATATATTTATATACGTTTTGAGTGAAATAATACAATTGAGCAACGTGGTCCAGTGGTCAAATGTGTTTATTTTAAACATGGAGTTCCTGGGTTCGAACCACGGCACCTACGGTTTGTTTTATATTTAGTTTAACAATAGTATTCCTTAATAAAAATTGAACGAAATTATATACAACAAGTGCGTCGTGGTCTAGTGGTTAAATAGCATCCTATTATTGCATAGACCCGGGTTCGATTCTCCCCCTCTACATAATATTTTGGAATATTTCGGGTATCCGATCGGGTCTCGGGTCCGACCCGGAACCGACCCGGTACTCACGGATCCTGAAATTAAGATCCGTCGGATCCAATGGTTAAAACCGAACCCGATCCGAACCAGATATTTCGGGTCGGATCCGATTCGGGTTTTCGGGTCCGGGTAAAATGCCCAGGGCTAAAATATAATAAAGCAGAGATGTAAAGATGGAACTTAATTTGTCTTTTTTTCTTTTCTTATTACTTTCAGATTAGGGAAGATTACGTAAATTTGTTTAGATTATGATGTTTAATTTATTCGCTTTTTGTCGATTTCTCGAACGTTCCTCCCATGTTTAATTGCCCCTTACATGGTAATTCAAGTTTGTATAGCCATTGCTTGGGATGAATATTGGTGTATTTGAAGCTAAGAAGTAAGAACAATGCTTTAGTTTTGCTGAAAATAGTCTTAAATCACGAATAGATATAGTTCTTCTTCATTTTAATAAAAAGTTCAGATTAACTATAGGTAGTCTTAGTCCTGGGTATTTTAACCGAAACCGAAATACCGAACCGAAACTGAACCGAAATAACCGAAACCGAAACCAAAATAACCGAAACCGAAATAACAGAAACCAAAATAACCGAAACTGAAACCGAACCGAATTTTATGATTAACCGAATGGTTACTAAATCTTTATAAACAAAAAACCGAAAACCCAAAAAACCGAACCGAAACCGAATGGATAAACAAACAGATAACCGAATATCCGAAACACGATCCATATACCTAAAATATTATTTATATTTATATTTAAAATAACTAAATAATTAAAATTAACCAAATATTACTAAAAAACCGAATTATCCAAAATTATCTAAAATATCCGAAATTATCCGAATTATCCGATATTATCCGACTTTTTATCCAAATTATCCAAAAAATATAAGAAAAACCGAAATCGAAATAACCGAACCGAAATCGAACCGTTATGATTAACCGAATGGTTACTAAATCTCTATAACCGAAAAAACCGAAAACCAAAATAAACGAACCGAAACCGAACCGAATTTTATAATTAACCGAATGGTTACTAAATCTCTATAACCGAAAAAACCGAACCCAACCCAACCAAAAAACCGAACGCCCATGCCTAGGTAGTCTACATATATTGATAGAAAATATATTATATAAATGTTTGAAAATGACTTAAAACAATAGGTTAAAAATATATAAATAGTAAAGTATAATATTAGTTGCATATAGAATTGATTGCTTTGGAACTCGTTACACTATCTGTGAATCGATTCTATAGTTTATATATCTAGTTGCAACTTGCAAAGCCAGGAAACAAAGTTAACAAACTGTAGAAATAATGATGCAAGTCTATTTGTTTTGAAAAATCATCGATTCATTCATGTTAACTGCGATAAGTCGATAACTCATGCGTGATCTGCTCAGATCTCTAACATTAAATTTTTCAGCTTCAGTCTTAGACATATTTTTAAATTTGTTTTTTTTTTTGCATAGAATGTAAGCATCTTTTGAAAACGCGTAGACTATCAACAAGTCGACTATTTTACCATTTTCTTGCTTTTGTCCTAAAATGGCTTCATTTAATTTCTACCTGTACTGTTATATTAAGTTGAACCCACCCCAATATATAAGACATTAAACAATATATAGATATAACATAATGTGGGGAGAAAAAAAAAAGTCAGCAAATAAAATAGGTCCAAATGTTCACACATAAGAACATGTGGAGGGAGTCACATGGGGCAACTCTCCTGTCATTTCCTCACACCACAAGACAAAGAGAAGTGGGGCTGTCTTCTTGCTTAACCAATGTGTGAAAATTCCTTAATTATTTGGATCATTTAGTTATATACTTTGACAACGAAGGTCCATAACTCATATTATTATTCTTAACAGGAAAAAAAATTCATCCTATTAAAGTATGCACACTTTACTGTTAAGTAATAGAACACTCACTGGTATTTCAATTTAAAAACTCCAGTTAGTTAGTTCATTTTTGATAATCTCGAATATGATCTTAACTACCATTTTGCGTATTTCAAAATACTTTTTGAACAATGTTGTTTTGTCATCTTTTAATAAATTAAGAAAATATTTAAGCATGTTAAAATCTATTTTGTTTAATATGCCACCTATTAAAGTGAAATAACTTAATTTTTAAATTTATTACATTTTATTAAAGAGTGAATTAGCTAGGTAAATTACTTTAGAAATTCGTTTTGAAAAAAATAGCAACTTTTTTTTTTTGTAAACAAAACAAATTAACTGTATAACGACAATGATAATATGTTATGTACAATAACATTCGGTCTCGTGATCGATCAATATTTGATATCATGAAGTTTGAGATTAATCTAACATATTTGTTACTTTTAAAGACGTTATTTTAATGAAAATTATTTATACATATATTTCTTGATTTCTCATGAAATTTAAATTTTCATCTTTACAATTATGAAAGCAATATGCATATATGCTAAATGAGGATTATTTGCAATTTTTTTTTCTGTAATCGTAACATATTGCATCTCTAAAGATAAAGAAAACGACAAACTTTTGATATCTAGAATCTAGTAATGAATGAAACTTCATAGTTAATAAACTTCAAAGACTTTTTAAAGACATCGAAAGTAAACTCTCTAAGAAGTTTCTCATATTGCATATATACTAATGGAGAACAATCTAACTCTCTCCACTGTGACATAAGCCTAACTTGGACATCCTTCTCATTTTTCGGGTAAAATCACACTCGTGTTAAAAAAACCAATGTCACGATCACAATTACAACAGTGCCTTTTGTTTTTTTGGGAGTAAAAGACAACAGTACATTTTTTATTTATTATTATATCAACTCGTTGATTTATATTATATTTTATTACAGAAAAAAGTGGTTTCCGACCAGCAAAATTTTCTCTCTTTTCTCTTTATAATCATAAGATCGTTCCTTCACTTAGTTTTTCAGGGCTCGAAAAGAAACTCTCTCAAACCCTCAAATTTTCAAAAGAAAACTTACATTTAATTTCGAGCCCCCTCTTCGATCTAGAGAGAAGAACCCACTGAACAATCTTAGAGTATCAGTAAGAGTTATAATCAAAAGACAAAAATGCCCCTGTCGGCGACGGCGGATACAAGCAAGACGGTGAAGCTGGAGAGGTACAACAGCTACCTCCGCAAGATTCACAGCACGAAGGTGCTAAACGCTTCTTCTAAAGTTCTTTTCCGAGCAACACTCCTCGTAGCTCTCGTCCTCGTGCTCCTCTTCGCGATCAACTACCCTCCACTCTCCGACAGCCGCGCCGCCGCGGCACACCATCTCCACCGACGTAGCTTCTTGTCAACCGGAATCTTCTCTTCCTCCTCATCTCTAGGCGAAGGACCCGCTTGGGAGAAGCGCGTGAGGCAATCATCGACGGCGAAGCGACCACACGGTCTCTCCGTCCTCGTCACCGGAGCCGCTGGATTCGTCGGATCTCACTGCTCACTCGCGCTTAGAAAACGCGGCGACGGAGTTTTAGGATTCGACAACTTCAATGATTACTACGACCCATCACTCAAAAGAGCAAGACAGCAGCTTCTGGAGAAGCAACAAGTGTTCATCGTCGAAGGAGATCTCAACGACGGTCCTCTCTTGCGTAAGCTCTTCGATGTCGTGCCTTTCACTCACGTCCTTCACTTAGCAGCTCAAGCCGGAGTTCGTTACGCGATGAAGAACCCTCAGTCATACATTAGCTCAAACATCGCTGGATTCGTTAACCTCCTCGAAGTAGCTAAAGCAGCTAATCCTCAGCCTGCGATCGTCTGGGCTTCGTCTAGCTCCGTTTACGGACTCAACACCGAGAATCCTTTCTCTGAGGAACACAGAACGGATCAGCCGGCGAGTCTTTACGCTGCGACCAAGAAAGCAGGAGAGGAGATAGCCCACACTTACAATCACATCTACGGTCTTTCTTTAACCGGACTCCGGTTTTTCACGGTTTACGGTCCTTGGGGAAGACCAGACATGGCTTACTTCTTCTTCACTAAAGACATACTCCACGGCAAAACAATCGACATTTACAGAACTCAGGACAATCAAGAAGTGGCGCGTGACTTCACCTACATCGACGACATCGTTAAAGGGTGTGTCGGTGCGTTAGACACGGCGGAGAAAAGCACGGGAAGCGGCGGAAAGAAGCGAGGACCGGCTCAGCTACGTGTTTACAACCTCGGAAACACTTCTCCGGTTCCGGTGGGGAGATTGGTTTCGATTCTGGAAGGATTGTTGGGGACGAAAGCGAGGAAGCATCTGATCAAAATGCCAAGAAACGGTGACGTGCCTTACACGCATGCGAATGTGAGCTTAGCGTACAAAGATTTCGGGTATAAACCAACGACGGATCTCGCGGCGGGGTTGAGGAAATTCGTCAAGTGGTACGTTGGTTATTATGGGATACAGCCGAGGGTAAAAAAGGAAAACTCTAACGCCGAAGATTCCGCTTAATAGGCATCTCTCTCTCTCTGCTTCATCATCATCACATGCTTGTTTTTTTTTCTTTTTTACAAAAAAAAAAATTATTTACAGGGACAGATTTCTGTATTTTTCCGTTTTATTTTAAAATGCCAAAAAAATCATTAATGTTTTTTTTTATGGTGGTCCTTTTTTAGGGGGATCAAAGTGTGGGAATTAAATTGTTACAGCTGTATGTTATAATAGAAAGATATATAGAAGGAAAAGAGAAAGGGGAGAGAAGAAGAACAAAAAAAAAGGAGGGGTATAATTGGAAATATATGTGGGTTTGTTATGTAATAAATGATGGGTTAATGATCTTGCTGGAAAGTGTTTAGAGAGCAGATCTTAGCCGTTGGATTTTTATAATCAAGGAATGAAACCTGTGATCCATTATCAACTGTAACATAAATTTTATTCTCTTTTTATTTTTCTTTTTGCCTTTTCTCTCCATCACTTTTTTTCTTTTACTTTTAATGTTTTTTTCCCTTTACTACTATTTCATACCAAAACCTCGAATGCAGACTGCAGAGTAGAGACGAATTGAACTAAACCGAAACTAAAGCTCAAACCGGATTTGACTTTTAAAAATAAAGTGCTCATTAAAATCGCAATAAACCAAAATAGCAAAAAAAAAGAAGGGAAAGGAAGAGGACCATTGGCATTGGACCACCTTTATTTTTGTCATCAGTCATCATATTTTTGCTTTTAACGTTATTATCTTTATTTTCTTCATCTTTTATGTTATTTCTGTTTAATATAACCTTGGGAAATTATTATTGAGATATTCGCCTTGACAATCTTTCTTTTCCACTGATTTATTCATTATTGAAAGCAGGAAAGACACATAGAAGCATTGCCCTCACTCTAAGCCTCTCACCAGGAAAACGAAATTAAAAATAGAAACCAAAACTCTTAACAAAATTAAAAAAAACCAAAATTTATAATACAATCTACCACTAGACACAGAACAAAAAGAAAAACACTCGCAAACAACGGAAAGTGCCATGACTTGCCAATTAGCATTTCTTTTTGTGTATCGTAGTTGGTGCCTGAAATCACATTGAGGAACAAGAACGTCCTTAATTCAATAAAATGTATTTGGTTCATATGATTATTAACTTTTTACATTCCTTCCAGGGCTTTTATCGTATCTGAAACCCTGTAACTGCGTCAAAAGTGAAAAATATAAGAGATTGATTTTCACTGCATGACCATATATAAAACAGTAAATTATGTGGCTATAATTTTGGTGGAACATATTTCTTGAACTTGGCTCATCATTAGTTGGATTGACCACCACTTGTCACTTGAGTCCAGAATCGGCCCTTGGACCAAGCGAGTGAAGCATGGGCTTGCGACCGACAAACATATAAATTTTTTTCGGCCACATTTTTCTAAAAGTAATTTTGGAAGAGACTGCTTGTTCGCTGCTCTTGGATTACAGTAATCAAAACTTCGTCTCCTTTTCAATCTTTTGATTCATTTCATTCATCATTTTCTGATTTTGCCTCATCCTTTTTTCTAAAAAATTGTAGCTCAGGAAGAATTCGAGGCTCTGTGGTTCTGTTTCGATCGCCACAACTCAAAGAAGTTTTGCAAAGTTGAAGCTAATAAAAAAATATTTGCGGTTTAACTTGTCACAAAAGAGATTAATGAGGTGTTATTAGATTGAAGTTTTTAATGTATTTGAGTGTATTTTAAATGCATAACTAAATCCAATGTTATTGAATCATATTTTTTTCTAAACGTATATTAAAATTCATTGAAAACCAGTGTTATTGTATTAAATATTTGTTTGATGTATTTAAAAATACATAAAAAAACCAGTGTTATTAATTTTTCTTTTGATTATTTTAGAATTAAGTTTTAGTGGATTTCAATGTATTCTCTCTCCCAAGAAGAAAATACATGATTTTTGTCTTGTATATTTCAAAATACATATTCGATAAATTCATCAAAATCCAATAAAATACTTCATAATTCAATAACATCAAAACACACTAAAATACAAATTTAATAACACCTCTTAAATGAGTTGGCTTTGTTGTCATCAATTGAGACATCTATGGTTGAAAAACTTGACTATCCGAGTTTAATAATTGATTATGGAAGAAAAAATGCAAAAAATTATATTTTAATAATAAAATGTTTTTTTTAACTTGTTTTGATAAACAGTTTATGGAATTGAATTATATTATGAAACTTTAACATACTTTTTCTATATTGTTATTATTTCATGATCTTTAATAAAAATGCACAATTTTTGAATTCGCTTAAGATAATCCAAAACGTTACACAGACACTGTGTTTGATGCTTTTAGTATTGTGTATCCCCGGCGTTTCAGAGACAATAGGATAGATGCAAAATCTTGATCACCAGATATCACCATGATTATACCTGGTGGATCGTAATCTGCCACGTTAGTACAAATATACTCAAGAATCTTCATGTACCCCATATCCGTTTTGGATCTGAAAACTGTAAATAATAAAAATTTATTTTAATAAAAAGATCTTAAAAAGTTTTATAATTATATACGTTTTTCTGGTGGATGTCGTCCCAGAGGATCCGATCAGAGTAGGCATTCTCGTCAATCCAGAACAGCCCTTCAAGAATCTCCGGGCCAGGCCTTAGGTCTACGTCCGAGTCCGAGAGAGGCAGAGGAAAAAGGTGGTGGTAATCGTAGAGGTGACGAATTTCGGACCCAGTGAGCCACGAAGTGATGGACTTTAGAATTATAGGCCTGATTTGTAAGTGGTGGCCTACTAACATCACGTCTTGGAGGTTCTCCATTTTCTCGAGAAAAAAAAGGTCCGAGAAATGAGAGAGGGAGAGATAAGATAATGATTTCTTCGACTTATAAACGAATATGGGCCCAAAACTTCAATTGTATGATTGTAACTTTTTTTTCTTTTAACATCAATTAGATAAAAAGTAGGGTTAATTAGCTAAATTTACCTTTTTGAGTATAAATTTATGAAATAACATGTGTGAAAACAAATTTAGCTAACTAACATGGGTTATAAATAAAAGAACTGACGAAAATGCCCCTTTAAGTAATTTAGGAAAGTGACAAAAAAAGTTAAAATGATTTTCTCACCTAGAATAAAGATAAAATATCACATATGCAATTATCAATCTAAATTTAGTTAACCCTACCAAAAAAAAAAAATCTAAATTTAGTTAACTATTTTTAAACTATATTTAACTATTTATAAATATGATATGAACATATTTAACTATAGTATTTTAATAGTTGATTATATATTTAACATAGTCGACTATTTTTAAAACTACTATAAAATATAGTCAATTATTTTTAGATTGTAGTTAATTATTTATGAATGTGATATAAACATAGTTAACTATTTGTGAATATGATATAGACATAGTTAACTATTTGTGAATATGATATAAACATAGTTAACAATATCATTATAATAGTTGATTATATATTTAACTATTTCTAAATCCGATAGATTAGTCATTAATTTTTTGAATAGTTAACTATAAATTATGTGATACTAAATAAAACTAATTTCCACCAATGATATAATTTATATATATATACATGTTTTTGTAATTACAAATAAAAACTATTTTAAATACGCAAAATTTCGTCATAATTAAATATTAATATTTAATTATTTCACCGTTAATGCCTTAATAATTTTTTTATAAATAAAATTATATGCCACTAAAATATATGTATATATCTATACAATATATTTGTTGCCATAAATATAGGGATAATTTAAATTTTATCTCAAAAACTAATTAGTTAGATTAGTTTTATCTCATATTATATTATGTTTTTTTTCTTTCATATATACCTTTTTCTATGTTATTCTGATTAGTTTTTCTACTCATAGTAACTTTCAATGGGTTAGAAAAAGTGTGAAGACATGGTGGTGAATTTCAACATCAATAGAAAGATGCTAATAGTAATTATTAGGAAGAGTATGTTTTCTACATGATTTGGAGAAATAGAAAATTCAGGTATTCCACAAATTTATGCTATCTATATTTTTAGAATGATTATTCTAATTCAAATGCAAATTGTTAAGACTTTCTTATAAGTTTTAAAACTTAATCTTATTAATTTAATTTCAATTTTGTAGGATGTGAATGTTTTTAAATATGATGATATTCAAATGATCTCTAATCATAGGAAATGGAATGAAGATGAAATGAGATGGAATGAGAAGATTAGTTCGATTTACCACCACTTGAGTCTTTACATGTTAGTATAAAGTACCCCTTCTTTTATCTGAAGTTAAGCCTTTATATTGATTGTGATTTGCTTGACGTAATTAAAGTCGTATGACATATACAAGATACAATGGTAAAAAATATCGATCAAAATATTTTGGGGGTTAAGCATGCTGCTACACACATCTGCATCCTTTGTGATGTTAATAGCTGTATACTCATTCTTGACATGATCCAGGTGTGTAGTGGAGAATAAAGTTCTTCAGTGTTCTCAGCTTATCTTGTGTAAATGTACTTACCTATCTTGTGTCCGTCCAAGTTTTATTGATCATCTTGGTGCAATCTTTCAGGTTTTTGCAAGAAGGATGTATGTGTTATTTGTGCCCATCCTTGTAACTCAGCCTCTTGCATGTCCTGTCTCATGCCATTACAATATTTTGTACTTGTTTCAGAACCTCCAGGTACCTTTTGATTTGATTTTCCGGTAAATGAAGTACAGCTACCAAAAAAAACTATATTGCTAATATTAATCTGTACAAAAGTTTAGGAAGACTATGAATCTACTTTCAGCACAAGGACATTAAGCAACCCGAGGCAGAGAAACGAAGGCAAATACGGCAGACAAAAAGAGGCGTTGAGAAACAAATTAATACATATATAATATATTGATCAATAATTTGTTCAAAGAAGAGAGAAGACAAAGCAAGCAGATATGCAACATAGTATAGGTTGGACTAATTAAGTTGCACTAAGCTTGGAACATAAGGGCACACAAGTGGATAACAATGTCTGTGAGCAAATTCTCCAAGATCCACTTTCTTCAAGGATCCATCCACTCCAACGATGTAAGCTACGTTACGATCCAGCTTTGTTTCGTGTCTCAGTCTGTCTATATTAAATAAAATGGCGACTTGCTTCTCCTGGTCAATGAAGAACTGAGGGTGAATGATTTGTTTCCAACTCACTGATAAGAAAACCTTGGTGTTCCACGACACCGAGTTGGGCTCAATCTTAGTGGAAATCCAGATCTCCAAGTTCAACGTATCCCATGGCTGAAATAGAACCACAAGCTGCTCTCCTCTAGCAACAGACAGACTCACAGTATCTTCATCTTCAAATATAGGCTCAAAAGGCAGAGGCAAACGCGACCCAAATGTCACGCTAGTGAAATCAAAACAGACTAAGAAACTCTCTCTAGTCCCTCTAGCAAACCAGTACGTGTTTCCCTTGAGAGACACGCCACGGTGATAAAAGTTAATCTCCCAATCCGGAGTGGCATCAAGAGGCCTCCATGAATCAGAGTTAAAGTCGTAGATTTTCAAATCAACAAAAACGTGGCTAGGATAATGTATATATCTCAGAATCTTGTGGGAGTTGCTGCTCTTGTCGTACCCGAGGGCATAGCAGTACCTTTCGAGTATGTGGTAATTATGTGTGGGCACGATCCACCGGGTTTGCCCCAAATACGGGTTCCAAACCACGAGCTTAGTGTTGTCTTTCGAGATGCATAACAATAGACCGTCGCAATGAAACACTTGGCATACATCTATTTGATCCGAACCGCTGAGTTTAGCTTCACGCTTGATACCTGATTCACCGACTCCCATCAAATAAACGCTATAATCAATCATCATGAGTCCAGGACCAAATAGGACCATGTCCAACTGGTCGACGCCCATTTAGGACCATGTCCAAATGGTCTATGCCCAAATATGTCCAAAACATGCAAAAAAAATTTTAGGTTAGAACTTTCTCAATTTAATGAACAATCGACATAGCTAATGAAGCTTATACCTGAAGTACATATATAACACAAACAAGAAAGAAAACGCAGGTTATCTTTTAACAATAATATTCAAAGATAACCTATGAAGTTTTAACAATAATATTCAAAGATAACCTGCGTTTATGCGCACTTGAGGTCCCTTCCTCATCGTTATCAGCTGTACTGCTTCGATCTTCTTCATGGTTGTCCTCCTCTTCTGGTTCCATCTCATCCCCACTCATATAATCATCTTCCAAGTTGAAAGCATCCTCGTTTTCCATCTGAAACAGAGGCAAACGACGATTGCCATAAGTAAGTTTCCCAGACTTGTAACCGTATCTACACCCTTATATGAATCTGAATATGACTAAATCTAGGGGAATACCAAGAAAACAGTTCACAGAATCATTAATGCAACAAGCGATACAATACAATTGTCCAAAGAAAAAAAAATTCGAGTTCAAATGAAGCAGATACAAGCGTTAAAGCAATAGACCAGAATTGTTTTGTATTAATACACCCTCTAAACGTGACGGTGAATACATGACACAAGCCTGGAAAATGTATAAATCTATGACCAACCACCTGATTCTAAATAACAATTTAATCAAATCTTAGTCAAAACAAAACCACGTGAAGTATCATTAACTATTCATGAGCACCATGACCACACACAGTTAACTTTCCTAACGTTTAGGCAATAAAGTATTTGTAAGACTGTAACGATTAACACACAATTAACTTTCCTAAAGATCAATAAATCAGTTTCTAAATCTCTTTTGTTATGGATATGAAAATCTCTGCAGAAGGATCACAGAAGAAAGCCATGTAACAAACAAATAAAGAAAAGAGCCGTTCACAATCTGCAGAGAAAAGTTAAAACCCAACATGAAAAGAAAAGCTTCATAATACGAAAGACATAAATTTCTAGAGAAACATATAAAAATTTGAAGCTGAAGCATAGTGATCAATCAAAAAAAGGCAATCGCTTTAACAAAAAAACACCAAAACCATTGATTACGTAATAATCAAAGATGAATATGAAGAAAATGAATCAGTGAGTCAGTGACAGAGTATTCTCTATCTTAGGTCTTCTTAGCTAAAAACTTGAACCCAAATCTAAGCTAAAAACCCAAACCGCTAAGAACCCAAATCTCCATTACTTCTGAACAAATAACCCAGATCACTTCCTTTGTCAAATCGCAAAGAGATGAGTATACTCACTTGAGAGCAGAATCGAGAAGCTTCCTTTGCTTATGTCTGAAGGAGTCAAGTCGCAGAAGATAGGGTTTGAGACTTCAGAGAATTTTCCCCAAATCAAGTCGCGAGAGGAGAAGCAAGTCGCGTCGCGAGAGGAGAAGCTCGCCAAAGAATTTTCCCCAAATCAACTCTAACCTAATTTTTAAAAACTATTGGGCGGCCCGAAAGACCATATGGTCTGACCATAAAAGCCCATTATTTTTATGGACAAATTTGGTCCGCCCATAATAGAACCATTTCAATTTGGACATGGCCGCCCATGGATTCCAGGACCATTTGACATCCCTAATCATGACCACCTTTGCTGCTGCTTGACGACCAAGGTGCTTCTTTGCAAAGAAGTTATCTTTGGATAAAGCGCTCCACTTTTTGCAAGTAGATCTCACAGCTTTTAGAGATGTCAACGGAATTCGACAGAGCACCTCCTCCTCTATATCCTTTGGAAGATCGGACATCTTGTTCATCTTACGACAATCGATTTAACGCAAATTAACTTGTTAGTTTTTTGTCCTTCTCGTCCGAAAAACCAAAGCCAAAGCACCTTGCTTTTTCCTCGATCTCTTGTCTAAGATTACAGAGATCATATCTTCCGCCTCTCTATATATAACGATTGAGGACGCAGATACCCTTTAAGAAAAGGAAAAGAAAATACCCAAACGCATATGAATTAGGAAAAATAAAAAACAGATTTTCCTTTTCTCTGTTTGTCAATTGCCATTTTCTTCTGCCGCAATGGTACATAAAGGGTTCGAACCAGGTACATAAAATTTAGTGTATCTCCTGCAAAACAAAACAGAGGACAGACACTAGAACTCAGACAATCACACATACCTCAATGAAATATTGGCTAACTATCTTTTCTTTTAAAAGCATGTACTTTACACTCAATTCAACCACAGGGTTTTAGCTCTGTTAACCAACGGATACCAAAAGAGGGATATTCATGCATTCTCTTCAGTCTAATTTAAACCAACATTTGCTTGTGCACATTGTACCTATATTAACAAATGTTCGACGGCTATACTTATCATTAGCTTGCCATACATGTTTCCAGCATAAATGATTAAACTACATGGTACACAGAAAACTTACGCAATGGAAAGAAAATAGCCATTTTCATGACAACATTATGAAAAATAAGTTTGCTATAAAACAAGCAGATATGCAACATATTATAGGTTGGACTAATTAAGTTGCACTAAGCTTGGAACATAAGGGCACACAAGTGGATGACAAAATCTGTAAGCAGATTCTCCGAGATGCACTTTCTTCAAGGATCCATCCACTCCAAGGATGTAAGCTACGTGGCGATTCCGCTCTCCTCCGGGTATGTGTATATCAAAACCCATATCAAAAACCATGGCGACTTGCTTCTCCTCGTCAATGAAGAAACTAGCACCTGTAACCGAAAACCGAAACTGAGGGTGAATGAGTTGTTTGAAACTCATTGATAAGAAAACCTTGGTGTTCCACGACACCGTGTTTGGCTCAATCTTGGTCGAAACCCAGATCTCCAACAAAAACGTATCCCATGGCTGAAATAGAACCACAATCTGCTCTTCTCTAGCAACAGATAGGCTCACAGTATCTTCAGGGAAGGGCTCAAAAGGCAGAGGCAAAGGCGGCCCAAATGTCTCGCTTGTGAAATCGAAACAGACCAAAAAACTCTCTTCAGATTCTATAGTCTCTCTAGCAAACCAGTAGGTGTTTCCCTTGAGAGACACGCCACGCTGATAAAACTCTATCTTCCAGTCGGGACTGGCATCAAGAAGCCTCCATGAATCAGAGTTAAAGTCGTAGATTTTGAACTCAACAAAATCGGGCCTATTGAACTGTATAAATCTCAAGATCTTGTGGGAGTTGCTGCTCTTGTCGTACCCGAGGGCATATCTGTACCTATCGAGTCTCTGGAAATTGTGTGTGGGCACGATCCACCGGGTTTGCCCCAAATACGGGTTCCAAACCACGAGCTTAGTGTTGTCTTTCGAGATGCATAACAATAGACCCTCGCAATGAAACACTTGGCATACATCTATTTGATCCGAACCGCTGAGTTTAGCTTCACGCTTGATACCTGATTCACCGACTCCCATCAAATAAACCCTATAATCAATCATCATGACCACTTTTGCTGCTGCTTGACGAGCAAGGTGCTTCTTTGCAAAGAAGCTATCTTTGGATAAAGCGTTCCACTTTTTGCAAGTAGATCTCACAGCTCTTAGAGATGTCAACGGAATACGACAGAGCACCTCCTCCTCCTCAATATCCTTTGGAAGATCGGACATCTTCTTCATCTTAAGACAATCGATTTAACGCAAGTTAACTTGTCAGTTTTTTTTCCTTCTCGTCCGAAAAACCAAAGCCAAAGCACTTTCCTTGATCTCTTGTCTGAGATTACAGATTTCTTCCACCTCTCTATATATAACAATTGAGGACGCAGATACTCTTTAAGAAAAGGAAACGAAATTACCCAAACGCATATGAATTAGGAAAAGAAAAAAACATATTTTCCTTTTCTTTACATAAGAGATACCTGAGGAGCAGGGACGCTTCTCGACAGAATCCTAAGCAAATCACTAGCTTTGACAATGATGAACTGATCTTTTGGTTTCTTCATCGTTGGAACAGTCATATAACCTTCAACTTATATAAGTCAGTTGCCATTCTGACTCCTAGAGCTCAATATTTGATTTTCCTCTAATTGCGAACTAAAGTCTGCTTTCTATAATCTCCTTCGAGGAAATTAAATTGCTTTGTAATCAAAAGTCAAATTATATAATTTCGAAGTTAAACATCCAACTTTTGTTCTATCAATTCTTGAATACTCTGCACTTCTGCAAGAATGAATCTCAAAGCACTAAACGGGTTATTATGCAGAAGACACACAAATGGTAGATAGAACGAAATAGATAGTAAACATCGAATCAACTCGATGCAAAATAGATTGCAGAAAATGGAATTTAGCAATAACCAAAACAGGGTTAACTAAGTTCAGCAAAACCAATTAAGGTTTTGTTTCTTGTAGTAGCAAAAGAGGAAACAATCCAACTAATTACTGAAAAACTGGATGCTCTCTCTCTCTCACTTTTCTCTAGCAAATCCTCTGTGTTGTTAGTAGCCACCACTAGCTCCACCATAACCACCACCACCACCATATGATGATCTCGGGGTACTTGGTCTCTCGTTTGCCAGGTTCACACGGATGTTCCTACCATTCAGCTCCTGATCATACCCAAAACCCCAAAAACAAACAAAACTAATTAGAAAAGAGAAGAATAGAACAATCAAAGAACACTACGCATCACCAGTGTTTTTTCTAACCTTCCCATCCATTTCTGAAATGGCATTGGTTGCAGAATCCTCACTGTCAAAGCTGACAAATCCAAAACCCCTCGACCTCCCTGTCTCTCTGTCTGCAATCACTGTTGCTGTACAACCAAAGCCACACAACATCCGAGTGAGGAGGAATATTACCATAATCAACAAACAACATCACTAGGTCCCTATGCAGACTACAAAGCTAAACACTGATACCGTTCTCACAAGCGTTCATCATCAACCGAAATCAAAATCACACAAGACTAGAACAATCGAAACATTCTTAAATGGGTTTCATATACATGATTTAGCCATTTTAGAACCAATCCAAACGAAAACACTTTCAATATTATGTGATAAAGACAGAACCAATGGCTTACCCTCTGTCACTTCGCCAAAGTTGGAGAAAGCTTGCTTCAAGGACTGGTCATCAGTTCCCCATGAAAGACCTGAAAGCAACAACGTACATGAGCGAAACATTCAGAAACCACATAGCAGTGAGAACAAAACATTCAAAGCTACAACATCAACGGAACATACATATATACACAACACACTTACCACCAACAAACAGTTTAGTGGAGGCGTAACGGAGAGAGCCGAGCATAGACGTCACCGGAACATTTGAGCTCTGAGAAACCCCTCCTCTCAAAATTCCACTAACTTTGTTGCAGAAAGCCATTTCTAGATATACCTGTACACAATCAATTCAATTGCTAAGCGGTAATCAAATAACAGATAGTAACGCACGTATAAGCCATTTCTAAAGCTAATGGAAGAGATTCGAGAGACAAGGCAAAACCTCAGCGAAGGGAATTTGACGAAATTAGGGCTTTGCTGAGTATCAGTGACTGAGAAAGGAGGCAGTAAGAGAGTGAAGACAAAAGTGTAGGGTTTAAGAGGTTTTATATACAGAGCTCACAAACTCTCTCATTTTCTCTTTTAAAGCTCTTTCGATCTGCTCAAATTAATCACCTGTGGTAGAGTGTATTGTATTTAATATGTACTGCGGTAGTTTTAACTGCGGAATAAACAGATGCTGGAGTAACAGAGTCAAAGTGCAAACGAAAGAGCGGTGGTCTATTGTATTTAGAATGTAGCTGCTGTAGAGAATCAAGTTCCCCGATAACTCTAATTCTCTTCTTCCTTAGCCACGTCAGCTTGTTTTTTTTTTTCACTTCAACCGCTTCATTTAGCAACATGGACGAAAACCCATAACCACAATATGGGCCAAAAGCCCATTAAATAAATTGATTTCGTTTTTTTTCTCTCTCAAATATTGGAGACCATTCATATATATCATTTTTTCAAGGATAATCATTCACTTATATTTGCTGGGAAACTTACACTACCATATATACATTTCGTTGTTTTAGACTTTTAGTAGATGGTAAACGACAAGTTCATGTGAACTCCAACCCAGAAACCTACCGTACGTGAAAAGTAGTTGGATCATTTATTGCAGTGTTGTCACTGGATATTGGACCAACCTGATCTAAAGCAGGTCACAAGTCACAAACTTGTGCTAATATTTATTGACCATTGATATTCACAAGTTGCAATTTTATCATTATTGGTCCTTAGTGGGTGTTATTTTAGTCATTTGGTTTCGTAAAATGAAGTTAAAAATAGTCATACATTCGGCCGATCGATATGTGAATGATCTAAGGAGATTATATATGTATCAAAAGCTCCATTTTTTGGTTATCAATATATAAGTGATCATATATACGTACCAATTCACACCAGATTATTATAATTTACATGCACAGACTTATGATAATATGTGTAGCTGTTACGTAGAATATGGGTATAAGTATATCTACGCTCACCTACGCGTACTATATTTTCTAATGAGGCGTATATCTGATCGAGAGGTGTGTGTAGATAATTGGAATTGGAATTTGGAGACACGTGTGAGCTAGAGTGAGCTCGGAATTGTAACTTCTAATGAGGCTTTTATCTTCTCAATACTTTAGATTATGGATTCCCAATCAATAAATTTTGGGAAGATGTGGACATAGTGACACCGCTAGTTTCGAACACGTTAAATCTCATTTCATTTTCCAATTTGCTCTATTTTCCACTCTGTAACATATAAATAGGAAGACCAGATCATTCTAAACTCATGAAAAACTTTAACAATGTTAAAGCATTTCAGATGGTGATCTCTTGATAAATGAACTTACAAAAATAAGGCATTATATAAAAGGCATCTGAAAGGAGTTAGCATATATATACGATTATAGGTGGAAACCGTAATAAATGTTGAAGTTATCATATATAAGTGACTGACTTATGGTGGTTGTTGTTCGTAGTCGTACACTTCACACTTGTTTTGGCTTCTGGTTGCTTTAATTTGCTTAAATAAATTATGGATTAGACGGTGGTGATATTATATTTTTCTTTAAGGTTCAGACTCGGACTAAACCAGATTTCTTTTTTTTTTTTTTTTTTCAAAAACATCAGGATATCTCGATTCTTGGTCGTTAAAATTATGTCAAATTTTTATAAAATAGTCTAAGTCAGTTGTATAAAGCAACATATCCCCCTAAAGCTATTATAGGTTCAGAGAAAATTAACTCTTTATAATTAATTGAATTAATCAATAAATACACAAATATGCACTTTTACCAACTCTCTTAATAGTTTTAACTGTCTTTAAACTCACTAACATAGGGGCTCTTAGTGGGAATCAGATTTTTAATGATTGTTAAAATTTTCAGATTTTATTGTTATTGGTTTATGAATTTTGACATTCTTACTAAAATCTATTGTTATTGGTTAAATGATTCTTTAATGCCATCCAAAATCTATTGTTATTCAAAAAGTTTAGTTTTTAAAGATTCTATGATTTCATTAAATCGGGTGTTATTGGGACATGGATTTTAAACAAATTAACTCATTAAACAAAACTTTGAGAATATCACCTATATGCCTTAGATTCTTAAAATCATTATTGTCAGAATATTTCCATTTTTTAAATACACAAAACTTTTTATTACTTTTCACAAATTTAACAAATCTCTCAACTTCTAAAATTCATCAACTCTCTATAAATCTAACTCCCACTTACTAAAATGAAATTTGAATTTGGGTTCTTGATTATAGGTTCATAATCCAAGTCTTTAGTAGACTAAATCCGAAGTTAAACACCAAACATATCCATGGGCCATGGCCATGATGTGTGTCTTTTTGTTGTTGTTGCTAACAATACATATTATATGTCGGCTATCGTTATAAACCATTCCGTATGTTATATATACAACTATGTCGTATGTACGATATATAATGTATGGGCTTTCTAGGTAAAAACAGGTTTAATTGGAGTCACCTTCAGGGGCGGAGCTACAGCCAGTAGAGTGGGGTCAGCTGCCCCCAGTGTTTAAAAAAAAATTAGTGTTATTTTTACTTATTTTTTTGTTTGCCCCCACTAAAATTTGTATTTATGCCCCCATTGTTTTTATTTTTAATACTGGACCAAACTAAAAGAATTAGATGAAAGCCCAAACACTTTTTATTTTAACAAACCCAAAATATTTAAACTTAAATTGACCAATTTGTATTAATTGATATAGAAAATCTGCTAGCCCATAAGTCTATAGCATTAATTTGTTTTTCCTATTGTAAAATCATTAAACTTATATGGTAACTATCTATTTACTAACCACTTTTAATCTTTAGTTCTTATTTATTAACTTGTAATATTTTTCTCTATATTATTATTTTTAGAATGATACACATTCGTTTTTGTTTACCATGCTTTTTGTTTGCCATTCTAAAAATTATCACAAAATTATCTTTTATTTTATTTTATTATGTGATGTAGCTTGTTACTTGTTACTGTCAATTTGTATGTATTTGTATGTTATTTATGCAGATGAAAATATATTAATTAGATTTTTAGTAATTTTAAAATAATGATAAATTTTGCTTTATTTTAGTTATAAAATGATAAACTTTTATTAATAAATAATGGAAATAAATTTTCAAAACATAAATAATAACTATATATATTATTTTATAATATATATGTATTTAGTATTTAAAATTTTTCTAAAGTAATATTTATATTGCCCCCAGTGAAAATAATTTCTAGATCCGCCACTGGTCACCTTCATCTACACGTGACGTCACACTCTCGTCTATATAACAGCATACTCAACAAACTGATTGCGTTGCATGCCAGTTCCAATATAACGAGGATTAATAACAAAAATCTATTATGAGAAAATGCTTTACAAAATATAATTGTACCTGTACATATGAATGCACTTATTACTTGTATAGACTAGACTGAGAGATCAATGATTGTACTCGCACTTATTAAACAATGTGAGTAGATCGCAGTCACAAACTCACAATCCAAAATAAAAAGGATTAAGGGGCAATAGACACGTCACAAAACTTTGAGAAATCTTTACGAAAATATTTAATTCTTCCTATATATAGTTATATAGGCTAGACAGAGAGATTACACAATCATTTTTATCAGTATTTCTCATACGTCCATCCTCTTGTCTCGTACCCATGGGTCGACTTGAAGAAGAGGGAAGCGGTTCGGTTCATAGTTTCCGGTATTCGACCGTGAGTGCATCCCGACCAACAGAGATCGGTACGACCCACGAACCCACTGGTTTAGACCTCGCCATGAAGCTCCACTACCTAAAGGTGGTTTACATTTACTCGGCGGAGACGGCACGTGACTTGACCGTGATGCACGTGAAAGGCCCCTTGTTCCGAGTGTTCGACCAGATCCCATTGATCATTGGCAGGTCCAGGCGGCACGATTCGGGACGTCCGTTCATAAAGTGCAACGACTGTGGCTCGCGTTTTGTCGAAAGTCAGTGCGATCTCACAGTGGAGGAGTGGCTACGTGCACCGGACCGGTCCGTTGATGAGTCTTTGGTTTATCATCAACCAGTTGGACCGGAGTTGGCGTACTCTCCTTTGGTTTATATTCAGGTACGTGTATGTCTCTACTAATTTACGTAAGATACATACAAGTTCAACGAAACAAAAAAATAAATCTATTAAGGATATAAGTAAAAACACTAATTGATATATGAATAAACAAAAAAAGACGTATCTTCATCGATTGTTTTCCTTTGAAACACCGTGCCGATTGTCGAATTTCATTACCGTTGTAAATCATGTGATCAGTATGTTTATTCGGTCCAGTAAACCCAATTATACAAAACTAAACAATTATAAAGAAAGACAGCATAAACATGATATAGGAGATGGCCTTTTGTCACATGACCATCAAGCATCAGGACCGGTTCTAGACATAAAAGTGTGCTTTTGCATGCATGGAAGTCGCGACAAAAAAAAAAAATTCTTTACATTTCTAGAATTTTGAAAAAGTAGCGATGATGACAAGTAATAAAATTTATGATTCAGATATTTAACATGGTCTATTGTTGAGTGACCAGAGGATATAGTGTCTTGAAATATCAGTAATTTGACGATAAGATATTTTGTTGCCGTAGATGACCCGGTTTAAGTGCGGTGGATTAGCTTTGGGCTTTAGCTGGGCCCATATACTTGGAGACCCACTCTCGTTTTCTGACTTTTTCAACTTATGGACTCGTGCCTTAGTTGATGAAGAGATCTACTACCCCAAACCCTCTGACTCAGTAAGTAGATTCTCAAACCCGAATCCCATTGGCAGAGAACCGGTTTCCATCAAACGGGTTAACCCAGTTGGAGACATTTGGGTCATTCCGAATAACAGCAAAATGACAACATACTCTTTTAATGTAACGGTCAACGACATAAAAACATATTTTCCGACAAGCCGAGATGAGTTCGAGATTATCAGTGGAATCATATGGAAATGCATAGCAAAGGCGAGAGGAGGAGAATCAGAGCCGCTTACGATTACGATAATCACATCAAATCCGAATGGACTGAAAACTGGAGCGGTGAGAAACAGTCAGATGATTAGCTACGTTCATGTTGACTTTTCTATCGCCGAAACGAGTTTGGAGGAGATAGTAAAAGCAATGGAAGAAGCGACCGATGAGAGGTCTGAGATCGATGAGATTGGAGAGAGCAATGATGGTGTTTTGGATTTCATCGTATATGGAGCGAACTTGACGTTTGTGGATATGAGCGAGGTGGATTTCTACGAGGCGAAAGTAAGGGGTGCATCGCCTAAATCGGTGTATTGTAACGTTCAGGGGATAGGAGACGACGGAGCGGTGGTGGTTTTGCCGGCGGGTGAGGAGGAGGAGAGGGTTGTGACACTGACGTTGCCGGAGGATGAGATGGATAAGGTTACATGGGAACTTAAGAAGTGTGGGTTAATCAAGTCCTTAGTTAATGGAGAATGAAACTTGAAGGAAGGTGACATTTGATCAGTGGCTAATCTATCGTTGTTTATTTTTTTTATCAAGTGTGTAATGTTTGTTTATTTGTTTGAATCGTTGTATTTCTTTGTCATGCTTGCCATTATTAAGTACTGCTAAGAAGGCGAGTTGTGTGTATACTGAAATAAGTACAAAAATTTGTAATTTTATTCGAATGTTTTATGTTATAATGCATATTTCACTTTATTATTTATGTGTGTATGTTAATATTAGTGAACTTGATCATGTATGTGTATCAATTTTAGTGAACAGAAGCGTGACAAGTTCGATCAACGAACTCAGAGCGTATGTAACTCTGTTCTTGAAATATATTTTTGTATAAGTAATAAGGGTTAAATAATCATTAGCTGTTGACAAAAAAAAAAAAAAAAGAATCATTAGCTTTCCCCTAATTACGGCAACCTAACTTTTTTTTTTTCCACTAATTTTATCATTCAAAACTCGTCGTCACCATGGCTTCCTCATGACAAAATTTCCCTAAAACTATTGGTGAAACAATCCTAACTAACAACCAAACACTCTTCACCATCATTAATACATCAAACGTTACAAAACTTACATCCGCAGTACCTCATATATATGGAGTCTCCAAATTCATGTCTTATTTGATGGTTATGATCTTGCCATGGCTACTTCCATGGCTCCATTGACATCCCTCTTAAAATAATCACTCAAAACGATGGGATCTCTCTATGAACCCAGACTTCACAGTCTGAAAGCGACAAGATATGTTGCTCTATAGCACATGCAATTTCACCTCCCATACAACCACTTGTATCAACTATCAAGGGTGACTACTTCCTCTCAGATACGGCATACACTTGCTTTCACTTTTTTCCAACAAATTTCAAAAATATTTATGAGTAAAAAATAACCAGAAAGTTGTCGAAAATGCGTCAGTATAATTCCGACGAAAATCCGAAGATTATTTTAAACGAACTTTTGACGAATTTGAAATATTTATTTAAAATAACTAGATTTTCTAAAGATCCATTAAAATAAAATATATAATAAATAATTAAAATACTAAATAAATAAAAATATATCATAAAATCAAAATTAAAGTATATAATAATAATTCAATTATTAAATAAAATAAAACTGAATTTTCATAAAATAAAAAATAAATAAAAATGGATTCATTTTAATAATCCTTCTTTTGACAAATATCAATAAGTTGGTAATTTGTATAAATTTTTTAATAATTATTTTTAAAATGTTGTTTCATTTTTAAAATCTAAAAATGGAAAATATTTCGCTAAATTTTAAGTGTACAAACATATAAAATAAAATAACATTTTTATCATACAAAAAAAACATTTTCTGTAACACAAAAATATAAAAATGTAACACTGTTATTTTCATAAAAATATTTTCTATTATACAAACGTATTATAAATGGTAAATATAAAAGGTACTCATTCTGAATTTGTTTTCTAACTATATAAATATATGACACATTCCAAAGGAATAGAAGAATTCATTTCTTCATCAATTAACCAAAATTAACCCTAAAGTCCATTCCCTAATCAAACTTACAACCTAAAGAAAAAATATCTATTCCAGATCCTAAAAGATATCCACATAATTTTTAATCTATGTGTTATTTATCATAAAAATTGAAAATCTTACATGATTCGGAGTAGACTGGGAAAGATTGGATAAGATTAGAAGCGTTTGTTGGAAAATAAAATCAACGGTCGATATTAGAGAGTTGGTGAAAGAAAAAAAATTAAAAAGAAGAAATCATTTTAGTTCGTTATATATTGGAATCACCGCTGAAAGTACCATCGATTTGTCGTCAGTTTCATTTTCGAAACTAAAAACATTCATATCCGTCGGTTTTCTATCGGAAATTGATATCTTTCAAAAATTGTGTCATATATGATGAGACACCAACGTTTTAGGGTATAAAACATCAAATTTACATAATAAGTACTGATGATTATCTTTATATAAGAAAAGTTGCACAACTAAAAAAATAAATAAAAATGGGTCTTACCTTATGCGGATTACAAAATTAACTTTTTGTCAGCTCATTAGTGTGATCCGGTTTTTGAATTAAATCACACAAAAAACAGTTGGTATTAATTATACGGTTCTCTAAAGGGGTCCATTTTTTTACATAATCATATTCAGAGGCCGGCCATGCTCTTGAGTCCTCCCTCGTTTTCAAAATTAATTTAAACAACTAGAAAAAGAAAAAAAAAAAAAAGCTCGATGAGAGGTGCTTAACTGCTTATCCGGGTGGGGTGGACGGATACCTATTAGGCTATTACTCTCATCCCTAAACAGCAAAGGATGCCTTTAGTGATTATAGCCTTTTCTTGGAAAAATAATTATGAATAAGGGTCCTTCACAGGACATACGTACGTTGTCTCTGATATAATACGTCAACGTGAGTAGATTGCAGTCACAATCTATATATGGCAAGGATGAAACTAGAGAAAGAGTCGAACAATGACAAGTTTGAGAAAGAAAAAAACTGGTTAGAAAATATAATTGTTCGTATATATATACTTATTTAGACTAGACCGAGAGATCACTCAGAATCACTGTTGCCAATATTTCTTACATCTCTATACTCTTGTCTCATGCACATGCGTCGACTTTTAGAAGTGGGAAGCGGTCCGGTTCATGGATTTCTGTTGTCGACCGTGACTTCGTCCTGGCAAACAGAGACCGGTACGACCCACGAACCTACCGGTTTAGACCTGGCCATGAAACTCCACTACCTAAAGGCGGTTTATATATACTCCGCCGAGACGGGGCCTGACTTGACCGTGATGCATGTAAAAGCCCCTTTTTTCCCCAGTGTTCCACCAGATCCCATGGATCACTGGCAGGTTCACTCGGCACGATTCGGGACGTCCGTTCCTACAGTGCAACGACTGTGGCACGCGTTTTGTTGAAAGTCAGTGCGATCTCACAGTGGAGGAGTGGCTACGAGTACCGGACCGGTCAATTGATGAGTCTTTGGTTTATCATCAACCAGTTGGACCGGAGTTGGCATACTCTCCTTTGATATATATTCAGGTATGTGTATGTCTGGTCTCTACTAATTTACGTAAACTACATGAAAAGATCAAAGGACAAAAATAAGCGCCACTAAAGATGTAGACAAAAAAGACCTATCTACGGATTGATCATTTCCATCTTAAATATCTTCCCGATTGTCTAATTTCATTACCGCTGTAAATCATGTGATCAGTATGGTTTTTGGTTCACCAATTATACAAAACTAAGAATTAAAAAGAACAAAAACATAAATGTGAAAGGAGATCGATGGCCCTTTTGCGACATTTTCATCAAGCATCAGAAGATTCAGAACCTGTTGTGGACATAAAAGTGTGCTTTTGCATATAATCAGCACTAAAATAAAATTTATTTACACTTTTATAGGCTATAGGAGTAACTATTAGCTTTGATCTTATTAATTACTAGCTGTATGAAATACGGGTACCGATAATTTTGTTTTGTTGCCGTAGATGACCCGGTTTAAGTGCGGTGGATTAGCTTTGGGCTTTAGCTGGGCCCATATCATTGGAGACCCACTCTCTCTTTCTCACTTTTTCAACTTATGGACTCGTGCCTTAGCTGGTGAAGATATCTCTGACCCGGGAAGAAGTTTCCCAAACCCGAATCCCACGGGCAAAGAACCTGGTTCCATCAAACGGGTTGACCCGGTTGGAGACCTCTGGGTCATTCCGAATAACAGCAAAATGACAACATACTCCTTCAATGTAACTGTCAACGACATAAAAACATATTTTCCGACAAGCGGAGCTGACTTCGAGATTCTCAGTGGAATCATATGGAAATGCATAGCAAAGGCGAGAGGAGGAGAATCAGAGCCGCTTACGATCACGATCATCAGATCAAATCCAGATGGACTGAAAACTAGAGCGGTGAGAAACAGTCAGATGATTAGCTACGTTCATGTTGACTTTTCTACCGCCGAAACGAGTTTGGAGGAGATAGTAAAAGCAATCGGAGAAGCGACCGATGAGAGGTCTGAGATCGATGAGATTGGAGAGAGCAATGATGGTGTTTTGGATTTCATCGTATATGGAGCGAACTTGACGTTTGTGGATATGAGCGAGGTGGATTTCTACGAGGCGAAAGTAAGGGGTGCATCGCCTAAGTCGGTGTATTGTAATGTTCAAGGGATAGGAGACGACGGAGCGGTGGTGGTTTTGCCGGCGGGTAAGGAGGAAGAGAGGGTTGTGACACTGACGTTGCCGGGGGATGAGATGGATAAGGTTAAATGGGGAACTTAAGAAGTGTGGGTTAATCAAGTCCTTAGTTAACGGATAATGAACTTGAAGCAAAGTGATATATTATCTACACGTTTATGATATTATCGTTTGTTTGAATCGTTGTAATTCTTTGTTGTGTTTTTTCATTATTAAATAATGCTAAGAAGGCGAGTTTGTGTTTACATTGAATTAAGTATAAAACTTTGTATAATGTTTACATGAATATTTCATGATGATAATAATGTATACTTCACTTAATTGTGTGTGTGTGTTCATATTAGTGGAAGAAGAAAGAAGTAAAGCAGAAACAATTCTGATAAATTTATCGAACAGTTCATCGAAAGTCGCATTGACAAAATTCGAAAAGTAGAACGTCTCAATTGGTGAAAAGACCGAAGTACAAACAGCTGATCATTCAGAACTAACAGGAGATGATCTATCCCCTCGTCCTTTGTCGTCTCCAGGAGAAGATGAACGCAATCTTTCATGACGTTTAGATCTCTTATCTCTTGAGCTGTTCTTCTTCTCTACCGATCTCGACCTTGAACGTCCCTTGTGTCTTGATGATTTCTTTTCATCAGAGTATCCAGGGGATGACCTTCTCTCTCGCCTATGCTTACCCTCAGAAGATACTGACCTCGACCGTCTTCCACTACGACGCTTGGACCTTTTGTCCCTGCTCTGAGTCTCCTTGGTATGACTACGCTTACCTTCCACTGATTTTGACCTGGACCTCCTTCTACGTGATCCTGTGTTCTTATCTTCATCCAGCTCACTTTTCTTAGAAGACCTGTGTTTAGTTTCCAATGATCTCGACCTAGACCTAGACCTTCCCCTCTTCTCCTCCTTCACATTATTTTCATTGTCTTCAGCAACATCAATGTCCTCATGAGAACCATTGTGGTTTTCCAATGATTTAGACCCGGACTTCCGTTTAGTATCATCAGAAGTTCGGGATGCGTCTCTGGTTTTTCTCCGATCTTCACGAGATCTTGACCTTGAGCGGTTTTTGTGATCCTCATCTCTAGTTTCATCTTTCTTATCTGCAGAATCTTCCACTGATCTAGATCTTGAACGTGTTCTACGTCTGAGTTTGGTTTCTTCATCATCCCTTGGGGTTGACTTGGTCTCCTTATGTCGCCTTGGCGATCGTGAACCAGCACGAGATGATTTCTTATCCCCACGAGATCGATGTCTTGACAGCTCTGAATCATCCTGCTGAGATTTTCTCTTTTTGGGGCTTACACTCCTACTTCTCCTGGAACTAGATGAATGGTGTTCATCTGATCTACCATATCTCCTACTTTCAGAAATATCCCTAGCATCTCTATACGACCGCCTTCTCCCCTCATAGGTTGATCGCCGGTGATATCTTATCGGTGATCTTGACCTATGACTTCGTGGGCGACGGAATGGTGGTGAATAAGACGGAGATCTCCGCCTTCGCCTGTAACTAATTGGTGATTTTGACTTGGATCTAGATCTGGCAGGAGAGTTAGATGGTGACCTGCCAAGATTGGTGACTATCATCAGTTCAGCTCTCAAAAAAAAAAAAAAAATGACAATGCTATCAAAAGGAGCAAGCCACAAGTCATGGAAGCACACCTAGGTTTCTGGTCAGCTTCTTTTTCGTCATTTCCAACTCCATCAGGTCTCAGTTTCCTACTTATCTCTGCAGCTCTAGCTGCTGCAAGCTCGGTGGCAGACTTCATGGTGGCAGCCCTATTCGCCGCCTGCTGAGTAGCCATGGCTTGTTGCATCAGTATAGCCTGTTGGAATTGCATCTGCTGCATCGCGACGGCCTGTTGCATCATCATTGGTAGTGAGGATGAAGAAGAGTTATCGGAAGATGGTTTCTGAGGAAGCGATTTCGCAATCTCAACATTCAAAGGCCTACCACAGACTTCCATATTGTTTAATGCCAAAGCAGCGGTTGCTTCTTCGGGCTTTGCGTATTCTATATAAGCAATATTCTTTGAATCAGTTATAGTACAGTCAACCACTGTGCCACAGAAGCTAAATAGCTGCCTAAGCTGTTCAGTTGTAAGCAGAGGGCTCAGGTTGCTAACTTGGAGATATTTCTTCAATGCTTCCCCCTTTACTCCGTTTTCCGGGGAACCTAAATCAGAAGCTATAAGTATCACACTACGGAAGCAAACTATATAATCATATATACGATTCCACAAGGGATCCAAAATAAAAGTCGAGTGTATATATATTCAGAGAGAAAGGACACAATACCTAAAGAGCCTTTGTTTGATCGAGCCTGTGCTTGCATCTGAGAAGCATGAGCTTGAAGGGCTTGCGCGGCGACAATAGCCTGAGCAGCAGCCATTGCTGCAGCGGAAGGTGCCATAGGTACCTGGCTTAGATTACCCATACTTGTCGTTGCAGCTATAGCAGTCATCAGCAAATTCTGCGGAGGGTGATTCAACTTGCACATAGTGTTAGCACATCTACCATTAAGATATTCCCTACACACTTCCCCAAGCGAAGCTCCAACTCCAGGCAATATAGCACCACCAGAAGGACCAGGAGAAATCCCTGGAACCATCCCCAAGAGACCCGGAAAAGCCCCCGAAACCGAACCAGTGTAGTTCGGCATGTTCGGCATTGTTTGGTTGATAAGGTTTGAATACGAAGCTGGAGCAGAACCAATCAGTCCAGTCGAAGAAGAGCCTGTTTCAGTTCACATTACAATCAAAACGTTATGACTCATGAAGGAAACGAACAAAAGCATAAACAAAGAAGAAAGACTTTACCTTGGCTAAAGAAGACAGGAAAAGGACTTCCCATAATCGCATTCCCATTGCATTCAATGTTCACCATATAGTTCCCTCTCTTGGGCACAACGTAGGTCACAGCATAGCTCCCATCTCCAACATCTTTCACCACTCCTTCTTGATCTGTACCACCAACACCTACACCAGGAGAAACCTTAACCCTAATCAAAGCACCACCATTCGGAACTTTCCTCCCGTCAGAGTCCTTCGTCACAACTACAAATGTCGACGGCACGCAAGCCGTTCCTCCACCGATCCCAGCTCCAGAAGCCGTGGACTTGCTCGGATCCACAGGGCCGATTGGTTTCCTCGACAAGTAATCAGATTCATCATCCGAATCGCTGTCGGATTCCGGTGCGGGTTCAGGCAACGCAGACGACGGAGCAGCAGCTTCAATCAAAGGTGTAGTTTGGTCGACGCCTTTGAATGTGGCTTCAAAAGCTGCTTTCGCGGCAGCGTCTTTCTCTCCTTCGTCCTTGATTTTGGCGTCTTCCGCGTGTTTCATCCAGAAGGGCTTACCGGAGTTAGAAGCCATCGAGAACAAGTAGCAAATTCGATCTCAGATGAACACGGGGGCAGGGCTAAATCCCTAATTCGGAATTTAACAATTTGATAAGAGCAGAGACTAAGCTTCCATGACAAAAGCTAGAAAGAGTAGAATGAAGAACGGTGGAGATCGAAGGTAGATCCCGCGGTTCTAGGGTTTCTAGCAAATCGAGAAATGCAAATCGAAGAAGAAGAAAGGAAGAGGAAAGAGGAAAAAGTCGAATCTTCTACTTTATTTTAGTCATGTGTTATATTACGAAATTTTCTTTGTTTTTTAAAGATTTTTATTAAGGGTATTATTGTCATTATCATATCATTTATAATGTACGGTTAAGATTAGAAGTTGAGATAAACATTTATAATTATGGAAATTAACATTATCTCTACTAAATATGTATCCAAACAATATAAAATAATGGGTCTCACTTTCCTTATTAATTAAAAACGAAAATAAATAAAATAATTCATATTAAATTATTAAATCAAATAATAAATATAAGTAAATAATATAACACATCAATTATTTTTATAAATTAGAAAATCAAAATAAATAAATATGTTTTTGAACATACTTCAATTATTAATAAATAAAAACATACATAAATAATTCAAATATAATGTTAGTAAAATATAATTTATAAAATATAAATTTTTAACTTGGAAAAATAAAATTCTTTAATTAGATTGATATATTTTAACTTGATAGAATGAAAATGTTAAAACTAAGTCTATATATATATATATATATTATATTATTCAATGATATAGTAAAACAAGTTAATTTTTTTATATATAATTACAGGGTTTTTGTAGTTTCTATTATTAAAATATTTAAATAACAATAATATGGGTTAAGATATTTAATTAATATATGACATTAAAAATAACTAATATATTAACGGGTTAGCATATTTTTTTATAAATGTGAAATTACATTCAAATATATATATATATATATATATAATGGGTCTGTTAATTTTTTCATACTATAATATTTATATATTAAAATAATTAAAACTATATATATATATAAATCGATAGATATATTATATAATCATACTATAAATATGAAATTAATATAAAATATATATTATTATAGTCAATTCAAAATAAAATTAGCAACACTTTTAATTCTTATGTTTCCTTCTAGATTATTACTCTAGCAATTTAAGTAATTTAAATTATTATATGTTTATTTTCAAGTTAAGATTTCTAAAACCAGTGAATTCACACAAATAACTCAACAATGATCCATCAAACAAAAGAATAAAGGACTCCTCCTTTATAGGATAAAAATGATATTCAAATTTAATTTTAAAATCAAATTTTAAAGATGAATTTATAAATTGAATTTTTTTTGACTGATTTTTACAAAACAAAAATACATAATATTATTCTATTTAGGGTTTTTTTTAAAAAAAAAAATTGACAAAATATATTATTAGCAGTATATGTAATGAATATTAACAAATATGAATACCAACCTTAACATTATTATCTAAATTGATATCAACAATGATCCATCAACAAAAGAATAAAGGACTCCTCCTTTATAGGATAAAAATGATATTCAAATTAAATTTTAAAATCAAATTTTAAAGATGAATTTATAAATTGAATTTTTTGACTAATTTTTACAAAATAAAAATACATAATACTATTCTATTTAGGGTTTTTAAAAAAAAAAGTTGACAAAATATATTATTAGCAGTATATGTAATAAATATTAACAAATATGAATACCGGTCTTAACATTATTATCTAAATTTTACTTTAACTTTTCGAAATATTCCATTTTCAAATTTGATATTTACTCTAACTTATATTTTAATTTCATAGATGTAATTTTTAATTTATTCTTCTCGCGTTCTTGACCGTTTAAAACAACAGTCTTACTCTCGACTTTTAACAAAGACATAAAAACCTCTCTAATAGTGACAAGATTCGTATAATTCCAATTTAAATAATAGCATCCCGCTCTTAATGTTTGTTTTAATGTTATTAGGTGAAACACATAATTTTATAATTATATTTATAATTCATAAACTCTAAATTTTAAATTTGAAAATTCAATATTAAATAAAATATAGTCTCGCGCGCCGACGCGCGGTTCCGGTTCTAGTTTATCTTAAGCCGCAAGTGGACGATCTGTTTTTTGGGGGCGCAGGAAAACCATAACCCTCTCTGCAGAAGAGAGGCTCTATTTTTTTTTTTTCCTAATGTTGTCCTCATTTATGCAGCATCATTAGTTCATTACTATTAGAAACTAATTTGAATATCTCACTATTATAACAACAATATTTTAATATAGTTTAACTAAGTGATTTAATTTAATATTATACAAAAATGTATAAACCAATTATATAAATTTAAGAAGAGTTTTTTAAAGTCTTTTTTCTGGATTTTTTCCCTTGAGATCTCATTTTCTCACTTTCACTTTTATTATTTTTCATTTTTAATTATAAAAAAACTCAATGAGATACCATTAATGAAGATGTTGTTTTTTTTTTTGGTAATGAAATGAAGATTTTGTTAGAGCATACTACTGGTGGGGTCCTAATCAAAATAATATTAGTAGTTTTCATAATTGTTTATTTAATTAAGTTGTAATGTTTAAATAAGTATTGGATCAGTTATATACAAACATGTGTCAAGAGAATTTATCATGAGTATCTAAAATATCTTATTTGAGAAATTCATCTTCTTCAGTCCAATGTTTCTTTTAATTTTTCTTTTTATTGTTATGATAATCATATAATACTCTTACATATATTAAAATTGCATATTTTCTTAAACGTTATATTCAAATACTTCTCTCTGTCTTTAGACGATATTAGATGGTTACTTCTTATTAGAAAGTAAATTTTAAAACTTCGAGATCATATAGCAAAAAGTAATGTGAAAATAGGAAATACACAAAATATATCTGGAAAGAAGTGTTTAGAAAGCATTTTGTTAATAATAAAAGGCAGAATCGAGATATGATATTTTAATAAATCGTCTCTATTGTGGTGTTTGGTGATTTATAAAGTTTTTTCAACTTGAGAAATTGCAAAAAAGCGTACTCAATGTTAGGCAAATTAGTTCTCTCTCATAGGTCACTATTCAAAATCTACTATACTATTCACCATAGAAAATCTATTTTACTCTTGTGTTTTCAAAGTAATTACATCATTCTCTTTTTTTCCTTACACGGCGACGACGGTGGTGTATTCGTTACGACGGTGATAATAATGATTCTCTATGGCGACGATAATAGTAACCGTATTGGGGGTGACGATAATGATGGTGGATGATAGTGAAAATATTGGTGACAGTAGTGATGTTATCGACGGCGGTGGCGATTAGAGAAGAAGAGAAAGAGGGAGAGAGAGAGGGGGAGAGAGGGAAGAGGGAGGGAGATAAAGAAGAGGGAGGGCGTAAATTATGTATGATTATGATAACCGAGTTAACACATAAAGTTAACACGTTTTTTTTTGTTAGCATACTGTCATTGTTAACTCGTTATCGATGTTATCATGCTAACATTTTATATAACATTAATAGCACATAAATGTTAACACACTATCATTGTTAACAAGCTATCATTGTTAACTCGTTATAAATGTTAACATTATAACATTTGATATAACATTGACAATTTTGTTAATATAAATTATTTATGATATGATAACCGAGTTAGCACATAAGTGTTAACACAATACTATTGTTATCATGATATCATTGTTATTTCGATTTTGATGTTAACATGCTAACATTCTATATAATAGGTTAACACGTAGAGTTATCACATTATCTTTGTTAACATGATATCATTGTTAACTTGTTATCAATGCTACCATACTACCAATGTATATAACATAATTAACACACCAATGTTAGCACACTATCATTGTTGACAAGCTATCCCCCTGAAGATAAATGTGTTTCATCCGGTGATAAACAGTGATGATAATTGAATTTACATATTAACAACATTCACATGATAATAATATTGACGCACTAATAATATTCACGTGTCATCAATATCCAAAGAATTGTTGTTAACATGTTAATGTTATCTGATATTGAAGTTAGTACATGGCTAAATAGTGTTACCGATGGTTGTTGAATAGTATCATCAGCGATGACAAATTTGTAATTAGTTGAAAAGGTTATGGATAAAATGGTCAGCAAAATATCAACTTTTTAATTTTCATTTCTGGATGACCACCCACTTAATTTTTTTTGTTATTGGGTGATATACACCTTTGTCACCCTTTCAACTTTCACAATGTACCTAAGCTGCTTCAGAAAAAAAGAAAAAAAAAAACCCCGTAATTGAATCTGGCCCAATCGTGGGACATAGAATTTAGTGGGCTTCAAACGAGGCCCAAGACAATTCTAAGAATTTGTTCAAACGACATTATTATAGAACTGATATGTTACTTACTGTTCTGAAAGAGACACATCCTACGATCCTCGGGGCTGCATAAAGTACTAAAAAGTATGATTCGGTGACAAGTTTATGAACATTTGAGATGGTTTAATCCGATAGATACCTTTCTTTTTTCATCATCAAATCTGCTGCTACTGTATAGCAAACTTAACAAGTAAACTAGTACAGAGTATAAAGAATCGTAGAAAAAGGAGTGATCCAATCACATTCTTGTTTAACCAATGAGAACTACTAGTTTGATGATAGCCCCCTTTGTGCTCATTCAACAAGATAGATTTCCATTTTTTCATATATAAGTAAGAAAATTTGGAAAACTCACAAGTGGGAAATAAAAAAATAAAGTAATAAATCAATAGGAATACACTCAAATAGCACATTGTTTTATCACAAAATAGCATACCAAAATGAATATGATAAAAATAGCATTCGTTAAATGGTTTGAAACAATTAATTAATGTATTTAGGTTCATAAGTCAATAATTAGGATATAGATTTTGGGTTTTAGGGTTTAGGGTTTAGGGTTATAGGATTGAGAAGAAACAAATGAAAAATAAGAGTATAATAGTATTTTTACTCTCTTTAATGAATGCTATTTTCGTCATTTTCATACTAGTGTACTATTTTTGTGACAAAAACTTCAAAATGTGCTATTTTTAAAAGAGATTTTGGAGAAAAAATAAGTAAAAGTAAGAATAAACCAACTTTCCCATTAAAGAAGGTGGCGAGCATGTATTTATTTGTATAAAATTGGAAACGAATAATGTGAAAATTGCAATTCCTGAGCTGTTGCGTTACCAATATCCGCTGGATTCTCTGATTCTTAAATTCTCTCTTCTCGCTGATTTAATTCAACCAAAAACCCTAATTTTTGGAAATTGTTTCAACAGAAGAACAACAGTTGTCTCTTTCCATGGCTTCTTAGACTTCACATTCTTCTTCATCTTCTTGATTTTGGGTTTACTTTGGGGGAGAGAGAGAGAACGTGGCAAAGTTTTTTAAAAAGGTACCTTTCAAATTCGAATATTCTATAAAAAGTATATAGAGGGCCACGTTCTTGCTCGCGATATTATTCCCTTTCATCGTTTGTTTTGTTTGTTTGCAATCGCTAATGTAAATCTGAAAAAAATCGCGTTTGGGTTCCGTGAATCATTTGGTGATTTGTGAAGCGATTGGATTTACTCGCTTGTCTCTTAGATATATATATTTTTTAAAATTTGATTCCTTTAGTTAATGTGGATTTTAAAGGTAACGTATATTAGAGGGTTTTTGAGGTTTCTTACGTTTGTGTTTTCTGCTAAATCAGAGGAACGAGTCTAAGGAAGAACCGTAGATTCTTCTTTGATTCTGTTTTCTTGGAGTAAAAATTTGTCTCTTATTCAATTTTTTTTTTTTAAATGGGTTTAAAGATTTGTCTTTTTCTCCCTACTTGATATTGAATTCGGTAATGACTCTGTGTTTTCTCTGTGTTTCTATATTTGTCTCTTCTGCCATTGATTTAGAGATTTCTTCGTTTTGGTTGATGAGCTAATCATTAAAGTAATCAGTCATCATTTTGAATTTGTATGAGGCTAAATCTTTGCTCTTTCTAGTTTAGCAAAATTCTGATTTTATTTGATCATGTTTATGTTTTTTCTTTTTGTCTCCAGGTGGAAAAATCTCTTTTGAAATTTGGAATCTTCTTCCCCCAAAAATCTTCTGGGAGTTTTTTTTTATTTTTTATTATCTTTCAGGCTGATTCATCTTACTTATATATAAAGAGTTATATATATATATAGCTAAGATGGATCAGATGTCACCTGATAACATCAATGGACTCATTTTAGCAGTCTCTTCAAGTATCTTCATTGGCTCTAGCTTCATCATCAAGAAAAAAGGTCTCAAGAAGGCCGGTGCAAGTGGAGTCCGAGCAGGTCTTTAATTCTGAAACCATTCAGCTCTATGTTCTTGAATTAAGACTTCAATTTTGCAAGATTAGTTTTAAATAACTGTTAATGCTTCTTGTTAATTGTCTTTGATCAGGTGAAGGAGGACACGGATACTTATACGAACCATGGTGGTGGGCTGGAATGATAACAAGTGAGTCTTATCAAATCTTGCAAGAAAATGTTTAAAAACTCTGAGAATCTTGTTTGAATTGTAATGAGAGATTGTGTTTTTGGTTATCTTAGTGATTGTCGGGGAAGTAGCCAATTTTGCAGCCTATGCATTTGCACCGGCTATTCTAGTAACACCTTTGGGAGCTCTAAGTATTATATTCAGGTATTCTTGTAATTGTTGAAAACCTACATTAGTAATCGTATAAACTATGGTCTTCTTGAAAACGGAGAAAACACCTGTTTTATGCAGCGCAGTGCTCGCGCATTTCATTTTGCAAGAGAAACTTCATATATTCGGAGTCCTTGGTTGTGTTCTCTGTGTTGTTGGGTCTACAACGATAGTCTTACACGCCCCTCACGAGCAGAAAATAGAATCAGTCAAACAAGTTTGGAAGCTCGCTATTGAACCAGGTATGTATATGACACATGTTTCAACATGCATTCGCTTTTTTAGTAAGACTGAAGCTGTGAAATTTTTTCTGTTTGAATCAGGTTTTCTTGTGTACTCTGCTGTGATCTTAATTGTGGTGCTTGTACTGATCTTCTACTATGAACCGCGCTATGGGAAGACTCATTTGATTGTGTATGTTGGAATCTGCTCTTTGATGGGTTCTCTTACTGTAAGTTTTTCATCTTTTTTCTTTATCTCTCTCTCTCTGTTAAGTATGTTTCCTCAAAACTTTGTCTTGTGTTCTTAGGTTATGAGTGTTAAAGCTGTGGCCATTGCGATAAAGCTGACGTTTTCAGGGATGAATCAGTTCAAATACTTCCATGCTTGGATCTTCATTATAGTAGTCACGATTTGTTGCATTTTGCAAATCAATTACTTGAACAAGGTAAACAAAAACTTCTTAAATCACTCCATTATCGCCTTCACTCTTATCTGTTTCTGACTCTTGAGTTTCTCTTTTGTATTGGCAAAGGCATTGGATACGTTTAACACAGCGGTCATTTCTCCGGTTTACTACGTTATGTTCACAACTTTCACCATCATAGCTAGTATGATCATGTTCAAGGTCAAATTCTCTCTTTCCTTTTTCCTTCTCTCCCAAGTAAACTCCACCTAACATCACACAACATGTTCTTAAAGCTCTCAACAATTCCTCTATGTGATATTTACAGGACTGGGCTTCTCAGAGCGGATTAAAGATCGCTACAGAACTGTGCGGTTTTGTGACGATTTTGTCAGGAACGTTTCTGCTCCATAAGACGAAAGATATGGGAAACAGTGGAAGTAGTCGTGGAGCTGTGTCTATGCCAAGAGACACTCCTGTGTTCACCAATTCAGGATCTGGTCGGAGCTCCAGCCCGGAAAAAATAGCTTCCTGAGATTTTTTTTAATCATCCAATGGTTTGATCTAACGGTCCAGATTCTCCCCTGTACGTACACACGAGCAAGAAACAAAAAGCCTCAAAAGCACAAGGATATGTGTTGTTGGTATGGTGATGATTTTGTTAGGAATATTTGATTGATTGCTTCTTTTTTATTTTGTTTCCCACATGATGACAATGTAATTTTACTGTTATAGATAATTTAAGAACAAAAATATTTTTAAGGAAAAGAATAACAATGGTGTGCAGATAAACTGAACCAAATGCAATTTTTGTGTATTGTCTCTTTTATGTGGAAATGGAACCAATCTTAAAAGGTCAAAGATCACTTGGAGAAACCAATGTCTTGACATAAACTTTGGCGTCGCGACAACCAGTTAAGCTGTCTGAAACTGGATACTGAAACTCCCCATTGGCACAGCTATAGAGAGCTAAACCGGATCTAAACTCCAACAAAACCACCAAACCGATTGAGATCCAAAGCGGCCTAACAAACTCAGTCAAACCGGGAATGCTCAAGAGTTTAGACCAAGATTCTCTATCTCCAAACTCCTTCATCACCCAAACATCTGCATTTGCTCCTTTGCAATAACAAACCATCGAAAGACATCCTCTCAAATCTCCAAGCGTCAATGTAAAACATCCTCTCATGCAACAAACTGGTCCAAGAAGCTCACTGAACACATCCCGCGACATATCATATGATATGATGGTCGAAACTGATGATGATGCGTAAGTGGCTGCCCAGTTAAGAGTTCCATTGATGTAGATTCCGGATCTTGATTTGTCAGCAACCAAAACTCCAGATGGGAAACAAGTGTTCCGGCTTCTACTCCACAGCTTTTGTCTGGTTGAGTAAATCATTGCCTCTGTCTTCAACTGGTGTCTTTGTTGCAGCAATGCCACTACTTTATAGTCATCTTCAGATCCGTCATAACCAAATCCATACGTTACAACAACCTCATCTCTCGTTTCGAGATCCGAACCAGGCAATCTCTGTTGAAGCTTGATGGTCGGGTTCCACAAGTAGAAGCTTTTGTTGTAATCTACATGGAAACAGATCAATCCATTGCAAGTCCCCACGACTTGATAGTAATCTCTGCCTAAAAGCTCACCGTCATGCTCAAGAACTTTGGCCATTGGCTCATTATACAGAGATTGGACGCAGCACGACTTGAGATGGTACCGAGACGTTGTGATGACTCCGTATGGACTCTTCTTATAAGTGGCTGCCTTCGACGCCTCCAACATCAAAGCGTGTTTCAGAGTAAACAGAGACTCTGAGATCAAAAATCTCCACGAGATGCAAACGCATTTGAATCGCTTCAATGACTTCACGGGTAGTCTTAAGAGAATCTCTTCCATCATTTCAACGGGAAGATTAGGTGGAGAGAAGAAGCTCTCTGTGGTGGTTTCCTCCATGAGTCTGAGCGGAGGAACCTAGAGCTTCTTGGCTTCAACCAATGGTCTTGCAGCATAATAAATATATAAGAAAAAAGAATGTGGAGTGTATTTCTTTCTTTAGTTATATGCACAAGTGGGTGTGGGAAGAGAGGAGATGCATGTATGAGGATAATGTAAAATATGAATTATAATGGTACATACACATGCATCATGATAATAAATATATATAGGGATGATAAGATAATGCGGTAACGATGTTGACATTAGAAGGCAACTTGAGGACAATATGCTAATGGGTAGGACCAGAAGAAGCTATAAGATAATAAAGTTTGGCTTTTTATGTCAATCTATTATAACATTTGTTCTTTCATAAGCAAACAGCAGCAAACTCCATCATTAGATATGATTGACAGTGGCAGATGCTAATTCAAACTTCAAAGTTATACAACAAAGAGTTGCAGATACCAAGCGAATACAAAATCTAAACTAAAGACAAACCGCACAAACTTCTCAAGAAGCGTCAAGTTATGGAGTCGAGGAGATTCACTTTTGAGAGGTTTCATTGGAATGGAGTTCCTCACGATTTTGCTGTACAAGTATTTTCTCAATAGCATCCATGAAGCTTGATAAGTTTAGTCGGGTCTGTGAATCCAAGGAATTCGCTAGTTCCTGACAAATATTAGATCAATGGTTTAATAAAGTGATTAAATCTCAGATGTTCGATATGAGAGAATATTTATTCAGAGAATAAATGCGGCTGACATGGATGACCCTATTACTATGTTTAGCCAACGAAGATAAATAGTCTTACTTCAACTTTGCAGATTAGGCTCAGCGAAATTTCATTCGACTGATTGTCAGAGTTCTTGAGAGATGCAAGCTTCAGTGGAATATTCAGCAGCGGCCAACCATCGGAGACTTTTAGAAATGCATCAATACCTCCGGCTATATGAGCCACAATTGTTTCCTCTTTGTCGTAGTATTCGAAAGTGTGCCTGTCATATGATGATAGATCATGCAGTGGATTGGCTTGCTCAAAGACACGAGAGTTTCCTATGAAACATATTCATCAGCTCCCAAGCTACTGGAAAGGAAAGGCTCACCTGATTGTCTTCGAACCATTCACCATATATTTTCTTAACGTGGTCGAAATAATTTTTTCTTGCACCTTGGCGACAAGCCATTGGAGTGAAGATCTTGTGTCTAGCAATGCAGATTGTAACCTTACTTGCCTGCAGTTTTAAGATATGTTATGGGACACTCCTTAAGATTAAAAAATATATACAAATTTTGGTAGTTGACACTGACGGCACACTCTTAAGTAGCTATGTTCGCCAGAAGAAAGTTAGTACTAACAGAGATTTAGAAAATTTGAGAAGCGACAAAAAGGGCTATAGCCAAAATTCATATACCGAATCACAAGACCTAGATGATATGAAACAGTCATCCCAGGCTTTCTTGCCATGTGGTTGCATGAACTAGTTTGGGCTGAAAAGGTACATACAACTGGAAACACTCAAACCAGAGGCTGAATAACCTTTTTAAAGCAACCAAAGAGATCAAATACAAACATATCATCTTGTTATCTCTGATTCCTTATTAGTCTGATAACTTAATTAGCCATACAATTCCAGATTGATAAGCAATGCAATTTTCGGGATAACACAAAGAAGATAGAGCACAAACCTGAAACAATCAGCAGCATCGATAATGTCTCCTATGTATACATCATTTGGAAGCATCTGATGGAGAAAAGAAGATTTTGATATTATTCACGGAAAGGAACGGGAAGCAAGAGACAGATACATTTATCTAGATTCATGCAAAACTAAAACATAAGCAAGTCAGTAGTGAAACTTGGAGGCGTGTTCTTACCTCAACTTTTGTTATCTCTGTAGTTTTAGCCTTCAGATGAATTAGCAATTCATGGATCAATTCAGATGGTTCAGTAGTGTGTACAAGTTTGTGCTGTCCAAGCAAGCCATCTAGGTTGGGAATATATGTTCGCAGTTGGAGCCTAATGAAGTTTCCATCAAACTCGAGCACTCTCAAGCCTGTCAACGCGTCCTCAACCTGTTCTGCAGCATCAAGCCTGAAGGTAGAAGAAGTGAACAACCCAAATAAAGACAGGGTAATGATGTAAATCAGAAATCAAGTTTAAGATACCTTTTACATACAGAATCCAGATCTTCCAACGACTTGAGAATCATTCTTTTCTCCTCAACCTGATTCTCAAGTTCAAACATCTGAAAAACATGTGAAAAAGAGTGTAAAGAAACTTAAGCAGAGAAGTAGTAGATCTCTAATCTCTATCTATTAAACCGAAAATGAACAAACCTCTGCTCAATATAAAACAACTAGAAGACAAGCAGTAGCATGCAGTGCAATAGATATCATTTGGATGTTAAGTCTTAATCACTACGAAATTATTCAAGGAAGGGGAAACAGAATTGTAAGGACAGTATACGTTCTATTGCCAAATTGTACTCAGGAAAAGTTGTTTAGTACTTTCTGCCGCATTAGGTCTAATCAATCAGGCCAAGCAAGAGTTGAAAGATTATAATTTTTTTTAAAAAAGATGAAATTTGAGATATCATTATGTTCACGGACACTTACCTTAAATTTCTCGTCATCACTAGCATCACATATTTCCATAGAGCTGCTAGATGGTGGGTTCTCTTTTGACTTGTCAACGTCCTAAATGAAAATCACAGAACCCTCAAACTAATCCATTTGCAGAAAAAAAAAAACGTTTACTTTACAAGGAAATCATGTATTCAACGCAGTAAAGATTATACTGTGCAGAGGACACTGAACAGTAAGTAACCTGAGACGACAGAAAATCCAGCGACAATAGAAGACTTTCAAGGTTCGATTCCAGCAAAGTAGAATCTAACAAATTCATAAAAGAAAACTCAGATTATAAAGAAAGAATACAATTTATATATACAAAAATCAGTAAGAAGAACACAATTAACATCAAACCTTCAGCATGAGACCGAGAAAGACGTTCAATTTCTTGAGAAACCTTGGCACTTTCAGCCTCCGCGGAATGAAGCTCCTTTCTCAAGTACTCCAAGTAAGCATCTGTGAGATTCACATTAATTAGTTTCATCTTTATATATCATTCATCTACTTTTTTTTTTTACTCTTCAATTAGTCTTATTTCAAAAAAAAAAAAAAAAAACCTGAATCTTCCACATCCATGAAATCAACATCGCAATAATCTTCAACAATCTCTTTCACCTTTGTCTATGCACATAGAGAAGAAACCCGAAACAAAAAATTAGCGAAGGCGAAAACTATACAAATGTGAAAACCTAAAAGAGTTCTCAAACTCGCAAATTACCTCAAGCTGAAGAGCGAAATCTTGGGCCAAAGTCTCGGAATCGGAAGGAACCGTTTCTCCAGGTTCGTCTCTGCAATTCCGGTGAAGGAACTCGAGCTCTTTCACGCGGCTGATAATGGCGGACAAATAGATGAACAAGCAGCACAAAAATCACGGAATGAACAGACGAAAGAGAAATAGAAAACCTGCGAATCTCTTGAAGATCGAAAGATTCGTCATGAGGATCTTCCATGGCAAAAAGCTTCTCCTTGGGGATTAAATTTTTTCGCGCTGCTAGTGAGGAAGTGAAGTTGAAACTTTGAGAGATAGACGAAATCGATTTTTTCGGTTTTCAATTTTCAAATAGGAAAGGCAAAAACAAGAGAGAAACAAAACCTTGAAAAGTTCGGTGCTAGATTATAGATTTCTTAACATTATAGCCCCAAATTAGTTTTTGTGTCAATCAGACCCTCTAAAATTCTTTATCTTACAAAAGTAACAAAACCCCCACCTCGATTAGGAGACTAGGCCAATTTTTTTTTTTTAGATTTAAAAATTTTAATAATTAAGGCAAGACAATCCCGACTAGGAATTTTCCTTTTTTTTTTTGTTTAGCTATCTTAATATTCTGCCACTTGGCTTGTGCTTTAGATTTTATTTTAAAAACAATTGTTTTTAGCAAAACCTGTTTTGTCGAAAAAAAAAACTGCCTTATTTTTTTTCTTCCACTCTCATAGCAACAAGTCGTGGCCGACACATCCTGATTTTGCGATTTCCACTCCCACCATCACTGAATCATGGTTCTGAATCAGTTGAACTCCTCCTATATAATATGTAATAAACCCTTCTAATCGTTTTTACACAGTTCTATTTCTCCTAATCCTTTCCTTCTTCTTCCGTTACTTCTTTTGCCTGTTCACTTGTGGCGGCATCTTCTATAAATATGATGATGGATGTCATCTTTGATATATCAATCGATCAAATTAATAATAACGCATTCCAATTTCAAATTTGTTCACTCAAACTCTTATTTCTCATCTGATATCTTTGATATTGTGCTGATGGATATTGTTTATTCGATCAAGCGTTTGTTCGAGAAACATGTTCAAGTGAGGATTTTATACCTCGGGACTTACACTTCAATGAGAAATCTCAATCCTTCTGGTTAGTTTTGTCTTCTTAGTTCGTTTTTTCCATCGTTTTCTTTGTTTCTAGATTAAAAATCCAGCCATTAAAATCTTCAAACATTGAAACCAATGTGAATCGAGATGGAAAATTTTGAAGATGCAGGCGTGATTCATCGGTTTATGGAGGGATTTTTGCTGGGTAAGTCAAGAGATTTTTCCTCCATCATATTCAGCCTATTATTAAGAGACTTTTTTTCTCTGTAATTGATTTGTAAGCACTTATGGATTCTCGAGTAACTATTGTGGTATGTTCTTTGGCTTACATGGATTTAGGTTCCTTTGTTCAGCGGCTTCAGTCTTGATTTACTGTATGTATATATATATATATATATATCGATATCCGGTTAAAGTAGATCTCTTGCTGTTAACAGGACAATTTATCACGTGGGAATCTTAGTGCGGTCAAGATTTTGCAAGAACTGTTCCCTGAACCTGGACTGCTTCAACTTAATTTATGCTGATATTGGAGATGCAAAGGCTGTCAACAAGATATTCACAGAGAACGCCTTTGACGCTGTGATGCATTTCGCCGCTGTTGCATATGTTGGGGAAAGCACACAGTTTCCTCTTAAGTGAGTAAATTGAGCTTCTTCCTTGAGGCAATATTTGATCTTTCCTGTTGTGTAGGAGTGAAAGAAGTAACTTTGTGTTCTGTCAAACTACAGGTATTATCACAATATTACCTCGAACACGTTGGTAGTATTAGAGATAATGGCTGCTCATGGAGTAAAGACTTTGATATATTCAAGCACATGTGCAACGTATGGGGAGCTTGATAATGCCAATTACAGAGGAAACTCCTCAGGTGAAACACATTTGGCTTTTCTCAACTGTTTTACAGACAAGTTTCTTCTTCTATGCGATCTAACCCCTGCCTGCACACGACCAGGTCCCAATCAATCCATATGGTAAAGCTAAGAAAATGGCGGAAGATATCATTTTGGATTTCTCGAAAAACTCAAACATGGCGGTTATGATCCTAAGGTTGGTTTTAGTGATGTACTCTTTCTTTTAAGTTATGTCTAATGGTTTTGTGCACTTTCTTTTTTCTTTTCCAGCAAGTTGACATGGTTCTTTCTCAATTGTTTTTTTTTCCAGATATTTCAATGTGATTGGGTCTGATCCGGAGGGCAGGTTGGGTGAAGCACCAAGGCCTGAGCTGCGAGAGCATGGACGAATCTCTGGTGCTTGCTTTGATGTTGCACGTGGCATCATGCCTAGCCTACAGGTAATCACTTTCTTCAATTCATGAATTTTTTTGTCTGAAGTTAAACCGGGTTTTTCTCTGGAAGATTCTGCTCCTCGGACAGTCATCACAGCTTTGGTTATATACGTTTCTCTTATCAGTTTCAGATTCTTAATTTATTTCTAAAAATATAGACTCTTTGGGTGTATTTAGAAGCTAGCACATGTTGTAGAACATGTTCAAGAATGTTTGCAGAAAAGGGTGATAGTAGTTTTACAGCTGACAAAATACATAATTGAGACAACTTAACTCTTGAGTTTCCTTTGTTAAAGCAAAGTTTATATATTAGTCTAATCGTTACATTCACGTGGCTACAATCTTTCACTCTTCTTTATTCATAGATCTTCATTTAAATTTTCTTTTTCTCGGTTTATCCGCAGATCAAAGGAACAGACTACAAAACCTCGGACGGAACTTGCGTACGGGACTACATTGATGTCACAGACTTGGTTGATGCTCATGTTAAAGCTCTCCAAAAAGCAAAACCCCGTAAAGTCGGGATCTACAATGTTGGTACCCGGAGGTATTGACTTTGGCTTATCATCATTCAAGGCTAATGAAAGACTCTTTTATTTAGAGACTGAGCTTTTAAATGTGTGTGGAGTAGGTAGCTCGGTGAAAGAGTTTGTTGAGGCGTGCAAGAAAGCGACTGGTGTTGAGATCAAAATCATCATTGTTTTAACAGTTTTCTCTCCGAGTGCGTTTGGTGAATCTCTCTCTACTCTGCAATTTCGTTAACCATCTCTCTTTTCTTTTCACCTATTTTCACATAAAGCAATAAACAGGGGTTTTGGTAAAATCTTAACAGAATCCATTTTCATTGGTGAATCTATATGCCTTGCCGAAAGAACACAGTGGCCGAGCTAAGCTCACATACACATTAGTCCAAGATGTTTGTCTTCCTTTGCTGCCGGAATGTCGACCACGAAGAAATGTCAGCTCTCATTTTGGGGAACATTACTAACCTAACAACCCTAAAAGATTGTTAAACTCAGGATACACCGATAATCCTAATTACTTAAGAATCCTAATTATAACCGTATATCAAATGGTAATAATTTTTTGTTTTTAAGCGTTTTCAAATTTTAAATTATGATTTATATTGATTTACATAATATTTTTATTTTTATTTATTTTTACAAATATTAATATTACTTACCAATTCTAATTCCTGTGCAAGGCACAGGCTAAATACTAGTATATATATATAGTAGAAGTAACAAAGGAATCAAAGAGAGAAAGGTCTGAAGGCGATTGAGAAGCGATGGCGATGGGTGAGTTTGACGATGAGTCACTCAAGAAATTGTCTAAGATGATCAGTGAGCAACTGAGTGCGTCGGGAATGGTCTCGTTACGTTCCTTGATTGAAGACGTTCAGAACTACAGAATCAGCCATAACGAGTTCAGTGAGTCTATTCAACTTTTGTTCGAGAACGATGGAAAAACCAAACAAGACGTTGATGATACCGAACTTGAAGAAGGTGAGATCCGAGAAGACCATGTTCTTGCTATTAGGGCTAAAGTAGATGAGAACTCGAAAGAAGTTCCTATTCTAAAGATTGGAGCTGATGCTGGAACTAGGGTTAGAGCAAATGATAAAAACCCTAAGGAAAAAGTTTCCGATGTGTTAAATAAGAAGAATTTGGAGGGAAAGAAGAGAAGCATGTTGCAGTCGGAACCGGTTGAGAGGACGACTCCGAACAAAACAAGAACCTCTAAGCGGTTGCAACGAGTGACACCGAAGCTTATCCCCGAGGAAGAACAGTGTCCTGTCAAGTACAAGGTACTGAACAACGAGTGCCTTCTGAAGCAATTTGATGATCCGTCGGAGTATAAGACAGTAACCGCTTACGAAGACGCAATGGAACGATGCGAAGATGAGATGTATGTGGCTGATATGTTGATGGAAGCTCTGAAAAGTGCGGTGGAGAAAGCGGAGAAAGTTATAAGGGGAGAGATGAGAGTGGAAGATCTTGGAGTAAACTTCTACATATGCATCAAAAAGCAATGTGGTGGTGATATGTATGAAGCAGTGAGACAAGACCACAAGAAGGGTTTACCTGTGATCTTACCCGGGTTGAAGCAGAAACTGAATGAGCTCACGATTGCGCGAGAGAAGCAAAAGTCTGGCTGGAAGAAAGTCATTGAAAAAAACACTGCAAAGCAAAGATATTCCACTTCACAAGGCCACAAGAAAAAAAGGAAGGGGAAACAACAACGTTAAATCAGAGTTTAGATAGCCAGGAATGTGTACCACGTTACGTTTGTTTTTGTTTCAATCTATGAAAACTATGTATTAGGTCAACTTTTAGTTTAATGCATAGTCTTGAATTCAGAATTCGTCTATTTCCTTTTGTCTAGGAAAAATCCAAGAAAATTAGAGTGAAAGAGTTTATTTTGTTTTCGTTTGTTATTGTGGAGCATAGTGACACGAACAGTTTTTATTTCCAAGAATGCAAAATATATCTACATTCTGTTTATTTGTAGTTTTCTCTCACATATGTCCAGAACTATCATAATTTGTATTCAGTCAATAAAATGCCACATGTTAGGAGACAAATCCAACGTTTCATATAATTAAAAAGTTACGAGAAAAGAAAAAAAAAAGAGTAAGATTAGTAGTCTCTCAAGTCTGAAAGAGTACGTAACAAGTAACAGCGAAGAAACACAAAAGATTGAGAAAGAAAGATGAAAGAGTGGTTACTGAACCACTGTTACTTGTGAAAATGTGGTTATTGAACCAATAAATTTCTTGTGAAAATGTAGTGAGCGAAAGAGCAACGAACAAGTTACCTAAGAATCAAGTGACCAGAGAAGTCCTTCAAGATCCAGCCTAGTAAAACCTAACACATCACAGAATAAAAACTCACATTTTATAAAACTCAGTAGAAGAAAACTATATCGAACCTTCTGCTACAAGACCTTTCCACTTGCAGCATCTATGAGATTTATACCATTCATCAATTTTCTTTAGTAATATGATGACGGAATCGACTCTCCAGATTCGATGTAAAGGTTAGTTTACAGATTTTGACATATATTTTCTATATTTCTACATTTCTAAAAATATCATCCTTAAGTATAAAAATTCTTGAGGAATTCAAAATTCAAATGCTTACGTCAATAATTTAAAACATTTTTTTTAATCCAGTTTCAATACAAGTATAAAAGGTAGCCCGTATAATTTCTTGTCAAAAACACTACACCCATAAGATATAACGTTAATAAAACGATCGCGTGCAGAAAGAAAGCTTGAAGGCGATTGAGAAGCGATGGTGAAGAAGAACGAGGTCGAGTTATGGAGTACCATCAAAGAGAGACTATGTCCTCCGGATTTGAAAACGTTCCTCTCCTTGTCGAGGGATTTTAACCACCGTAGAATCGAAAAGACCCAACTCATTGAATCTGCTCTGCTTTTGTTCAAGAACGACGAATTTCTTTGTCGATGCTTCACAGATTTTCTCCAAGAAGATGGAGATGGAGAGACCCGAAACGATGAAGGTGAAGTTCGAGAAGCTGATTCGGAGACTGAAGCCTGCGTACGTAACACGGAATCAGCAACGAATATAAAAGTGGAAGAAGCGACGGCGAAGAACGAGGTCGAGTCATGGTCCTCATGGAGTACCATCAAAGAGAGACTAAGTCCGCAGGATTTGAAAACGCTCATCTCCATGGGGAATGATTTTAACGACCGTAGAATCGGATACACCCAACTCAATGCATCTGCTCTGCTTTTGTTCAAGAACGACGCGTTTCTCTATCGATGCTTCACAGATCTTCTCCAAGAAGATGAAGATGGAGAGACCCAAAACGATGAAGGTGAAGTTCGAGAGACTGAAGCCTGCGTACGTAACACGGAACCAACAAGGAATACAAAAGAGAGCGAGAGGAAAGTGGAAGAAGCGACGGCGATGGCGTACGACGTGGATCAGGAGAATGTGGCGATATGCGAGATCATCGATGAGCTCTACAGTGAGAACCTGATCTGTCCATCCGAGTTGCAAAAGTTAATTTCATTGGTTCAAGATAAGCAAAAGATCAGTCACAGTGAGTTCCGTGAATCTCTTCTACTTTTGTTGGAGGACACATTTCAAGATCAAGATGAACATGTAAAGGCCAAACAAGACGTTGAAGCTACAGTTCTTGAAGAAGGTGAAATACGAGAAGACCGTCTTCTTCTTCGTGATACAAAGGTTGAACAAGTGGTCAACCCCAGCTATACGCTTATCCCCGAGGAAGAACGGTCTCCGGTCTCAGCAACGGTGTTGAACAACGAGTATCTTCAGGTGAAAGTTGTAACACCGAGACCTGAGAAACTAACTGGTTACAGGAAACAAGCGGCGGAATATGAAGACGATATGTATCGGGAAGATATGGTGATCGAAGATCTAACAAGTGCAGTGGAGCTTTGGGAGAAAGTCATGAGGAGAGAGGTGAGAATTGAAGACGTTGAAGAAAAGTTCTACACTTGCATCAGAGAGTTAGATCGTGGAGCGTTGGTTAAGAAACTGAGACAAAACTACCAAGTCGCTTTACCTCGGATCTTGGATCGACTGAAGGAGAAGCTGTCTAACCTCAGATTAACTCAGGCAACGAAGAAATCTAGATGGAAGCAAATAGAATCCAATGCAAGAAGACGCCGGAAAAATAGTGAAGGAAAACAACAATTTGAATCAGATTTAGATGGCGAAATGTAAAAAGATTACTTAGAATTGTTTTTCAGAATTGAAACCTAGGAGAGACAGACTAACAACAAGCAGTTCAAAGTTGCCAACTCTGATTCTCTGAATCTCTATATGTCTTTATGACACCGTATTATAATTAAATAGACCTATGTTTCTCAGGTAGCTAATATTTACAATAGTCGTGCACCATAGTTAGGTTATATGAATTAAACAGAATACACGAAGAATATAGAGCACATATGATTAGAGCAGGTTAGTGCCACAAACTTAGTGGTGAAACTCGGAGTAGTGTTCTTACCTTAACTTTAGTTATCTCTGTAGTTTTATCCTTGAGATGAATTAGCAATTCATGGATCAATTCAGATGGCTGAGTAATGTGCTGTCCAAGCAAGCCATCTAGTTTTGGAATATATACCCGAAGTTTTCACCATATATATTCCTAAAGTGGTCAAAATGATTCTTGATTCCACTTTGGCGACAAGCCATTGAAGTGCAGATCTTGCGTCTAGCAATGCAGAGTGTAACGTTATCTGCCTGCATTTTTGAGATATGTTATGGCACACTCCTTAAGATTGAAAAAAAAGAAGAAGTAACTTTTGATAATTGACGCTGATGCACTCAGCATGAAAGGATTCCTTTCTCGCTTAGACATTAGTTCAACTTACAGAAAAAAATGAAATTTCGATCTAGAGGTTGGATGCACATGCACATCTTATGCCTTGCTGCGTCCTTAACCTGTTGTGCATCATCAAACCTGAAGGTAGAAGAAGTGAAGAACCCAAATAAAGACAGTGTAAGGATGTAAATCTGAAAGCAAGGTGGAGTTACCTTTTACATACATAATCCAGATTTTCCAATGACTTGAGGGTCTGAATCTCAAGTTCAAACATGTGAAAGAGGGTGTATAGAAACTTAAGCATAGAAGTGGTAGAGCTCTAGCTTTTTTCTTTAAACCAAAAATGAACAAGCTTCTGCTCACTACAAAACAACTAGAAGACAAGCAGTAGCATGCAGAGCAATTCATGTCTTTTTGATGTTTAGTCTTTAAGTAGGATTGAAAGGTAGATTAGTTACCTTGAGATATTTATATGTTCACACACACACACTCAAACTTCTTCTCCTGGAAAAAAAACTTAAAAAATGAGATGATGGTTAGTTTAATAACAAATTCAGCTAATATTCTTTTTATATTTATCTTTAGAAAGAAGAAAATCCACACATGTCTAGTTTTTTTTTTTTGGTGTGCAACCCACACATGTCTGAATTAAAACGTCAAAATTTGTATGAGTCATTCGACAAATCCCAACTGAGTTAGGAGATAAACCGTTTTAATTATTATTAAGGTGCACGCTTATAGGACTGGGAAGTTTCCTTTTTTGTTTGGTTTTGGCTATATATATATAGTAGAAGCCTAGGTTAGTCTTAAGGTTTTCTTGCGTAAGTAACAAGGAAACAACGAGAACAGGAAAAAAAAAGAGCGAGAGAAATAAGGTCAAAGGCGATTGAGAAGCGGATGGCGTCCGTGGGTGAGGGTGAGGTTGAGTCACTCAAGAACTACTGTAAGATGATCAGTGAGAGTCTTGGTCCTTCCGTGACGCACAAGTTAAGTTCCTTGATTGAAGACTTTGATAAGCAGAGAATCAGTCTCAGCGAGCTCCGTAATTCTATTCCACTTTTGTTCGAGGAAACAGGTCAAGAATATGAAGATGACGATACCGATCTTGAAGAAGGTGAAATCCGTGAAGACCGTCTTCCTCTTCGTGATGAACCAGCCGAGTCGAATCGTCTAGAAGGTCTGAAGACTGGAACCGATGTTGGCATTAGGGTTTCTGAAGAGAGAGAGTTGGAGCAACACGTTACGAATAGCTTTGACAAGATGAATTTGGAGGGGAATAAGAGAAGAATCTTGCAACCGGAACAGATTGAGAGTTTTCTAAACAAAACGAGAACTTCTAAGCTGTTGCAACAAGTGACACCGAGCTATAAGCTTATCCCCGAGGAAGAACAGAGTCCTGTCAAGTACAAGGTACTGAACAACGAGTGCCTTCTGAAGCAATTTGATGATCCGTCGGAGTATAAGACACTAACCGATCACGAAGAAGCAATGGCGCGATGCGAAGATGATATGTATGAGGCTAACATGTTGATGGCAGCTCTGAAGAGTGCGGTGGAGAAAGCCAAGAAAGTTTTGAGGGAAAAGATGAGAGTGGAAGATCTTGGAGTAAAGTTCTACAGATGCATCGAAATGCTATACTGTGAACACTTTGAAGATGTGTTTGAAGCTGTGAGACAAGACCACAAGAAGGCTTTACTTGTGATCTTACGCCGGTTGAAACAGAAACAGGTTGAGGTCGAAGCTGCTCTAGAAAAATGGCAGCCTATCTGGAAGAAAGTCATCAAGGAGAACACTGAAAAGCAAAGAGAATCCACTGAAACAAGGTCGAGGTCGCAGGAAAAAGTCAATGAAAGCAGCAAAGTTATCAAGGAGGATCCACTGAAACAAGGTCCAGGTCGCATGAAATAGTGAAGGAAAATAGCAATTCTGAATCAGATTTTAGACGGCGAGAAATGTAATTAAGCAGGTTTTACTTTTGGTTTTATGTCCCAATATATGAAACTTTATAATTTCAAGAAAGTTTTGTGAATACAGGAAAGGCAGATTCCTAACACAAGAATGCCAAAAAGTTTTCATGCATTAACTCAAGTCTCTATCTTACTAAATCTGTGTTACACCATTATAAGGTAGTGTTTATAATATACAAGACCCTGAGATTTTATATTTCTCAGGCAGCTAATATGTCTATATATATCATGTACCGAAAGTTCCGTGTTTTGTAAATCGAACAACATAAGACAGAAGACATGAAGAATAGAGCCTGGATGATTAGTCCATTGTGTATAACTTGTCTGCAACATAGATTATATGATCTCTGTTTGTGAGACCATCATCAACGGTCGTATCTTAAAAATAAGATCTAAACAATATATTCTATTAGTTTAATATAATTTATCTAATATATAATTAAATTTTAATATTGAAAAGAAGGTAAATTACCAATTATTGAAGGACAAGTGTTTTACTAAAGATAAGAAGCAGTTCATAAATTGGAACATTTGGAACCGTATTCTACTCTCTTTTCTTACTTTTTGAATTTTTTATTTATTAAAAACATTAAGATATTGGGTAAAAACTTAGCGATAACGATGGGGCTGGTTCGAATTGGAAATCTCTAACAAGCAGACGCCTTTTAAGTAAAGTCAACATTTTACAACAAATCCTTCCACTACAAAAAAACATAGCCAAAACCAACTCGTAGGGTCCCTGCAATTACATATCAAGTTCTTATGTTAGCCTATCTTTGCTGGACTTACAAGATAAGGGCACATAAATACATCCTGGACTATATGGATTATATAACATCCTGGACTATGTAGATTATATCTTGTTAAGCTGCGTATTTTAATTTCTCTACATGTATATGTTTGATGTCCTATATAGCATTGTAGTATAGTTCTCAAGAACATGGCAATCACAGGGCCAAGTCAACAGTAAAGCTTGAGATTAGCATAATATATCTTACTGAAAATCTTTCTCGGAATGATTCACAAGACTATATATGAAATTGGAATTTATTTTAAGTCCCATATATATGAACACTCCAAAATATAATTTACCTTTAAATATAAACAAATTTAATACATATACACATATCTACTTATATATTTATTATTTATTAGAAAACTATAAACATACTTATATCTACTTTTTTTTTTTTTCGGCAAAAGAATACTTTATTAAAGATAAGCTAGGTCATAATTACAAAGAATGAATCAGCCAAGATGGCAAATATGAAGTACTGTAAGAGAAAGAAAGAAAAGATGGTTGGTGAGATGCTAATAGGTGGGCCGATACATTGGCTGAGCGATGTACAAACTGAAATTGAATATTATCAAAGAGATTGCCCAGTGCGTGAATATCCGAACAAATAGAATGAAGAGACCAATTGCTTGTGTGACCAAGAAGGTTGTTAATTAGAACTTGACTATCCCCTTCGAACAAGACAGAAGAGAAACCCATGGATCGTGCACATAGAAGACCAAGATGAAGAGCTTGTGCTTCCGCTTGAAGGGGAGAAAAAACACGACCAAGTGGAGCAGAGACCCAAAGGAGGCAATTACCAACATGATCACGAAAACATAAACCAGCCGAGGCAATGTGTGTATCAAGGTGAAAAGCAGCATCGAAATTACATTTAATAGTACCCAAGGGAGGTGTCTGCCAAATAGGGGAAGGGAGGGAGGAGACTGATGATACCGAATGTTGAGGAGGTGGATTGATGGACAACCATAAACGGACTTCAGAAATTGCAATGTTGGCCTCTGTGATCGGAACAGGTAACTGGTTATTGAAGATAAGGTTGTTACGGGATTTCCATATACGCCATAAGATCCAGAAAGGGAGGATTCGTTCTTCCGGAGAGAACGAACTCGGTGGTAATAATAAAGCTTCCAATTGGTATGTAAGTCTTGAGAAGGAGAACTTAAAGTAGAATGCGGAAGAGCACTTTCCTCCCATATGCGGCGTGAGGCAGGACAGAGAAACAGGAGATGATTGATACATTCAGAATCTAATCCACAACGAGGACATAAAGTGTCTAAAGACATACCCCGTGAACGAAGACGAGTAAGAGTTGGCAAAGCCTTAGAAAGAATCCTCCATAGAAAATGTCGTAACTTAGGAAGAATATGAAGGCGCCAAACAATAGATTTCAGTTGAGGATCACCATGAGATGGAGGGAGAGAGTTAATTCCTGGATCTATTGAACGGGCTAAGTGATATCCAGAGCGAACAGAGTAGTTGCCGTGACCAGTGAAAGACCAAAATAAGGAGTCTTGAGTCTGTGATTGAGGGAGAAAAATAGATTTTACCAATTCTTGTTCATTTGGTTGAATATAGGCTTGTAAAGCCGAGTCATTCCAGGTTTTATGAGAGCCCACAGAAGTAATCAAATCAGCGACTTTTAGAGGATTATTTGGTGAATCTCCAGAGGCCGGGCATGGAGGGGAATAAGGGAGCCAATTATCAGAGAAAACTTTGACATTGGCGCCAGATCCGATGGAGAAACAAACGCCATGTTTGAGAAGATCAATACCATGTAAAATTGATTTCCATCCATAGGATTGAAGTCTTTGGGAAGAAGCCTCCAAAACAGATGTATGAGGATAATATTTAGCTTTAAAGAGCCTTGCCAATAACGTATCAGGGTGAGTGATAAGACGCCAAGCCTGCTTAGCTAACAAGGCATCATTAAATTTCTCAAGATCTTTGAAATTAAGACCGCCCTCTGTTTTGGATTGTTGTAACTTGGACCAAGCAACCCACGGAATGCCTTTTGACGACCCAGATTTGTCCCACCAGAACTGACGTAGAATGGAGGTAATCTCATCAACAACCTGTTTCGGAATCTTGAAACAGGACATCGAGTAAACAGGCATCGAAATCGCAACTGATTTAAGCATGACTTCCTTCCCGCAGGCGAAAGGAACTTTGATTTCCAAGAGGAGGTGCAAGCTTTGACTTTATCAATAATGGCATTAAACATATGAGACTTTTTGCGACCAAACTGCTCAGGCAAGCCAAGGTATTTACCACCACCACCTTGATTCGGAATCCCCAGAATAAGTTTAAGACGTTCTTGCAGATTTCCAGGAATGCGAGAGCCAAAGGTAATAGTAGACTTCGATTGATTTATTTTTTGACCTGAGCAGCGTTCATAGAGATCAAAGATTGCCTTTAAGGTTCGACAATTTCGGTTGTTTGCTTGGATAAAGAAAAGGGAATCATCTGCAAACAAAAGATGGGAGATGGAGGGGACCCCATTGCCGACTTTGATACCCTTTATTCGACCTTTCTGTACGTTTAAATCCAACAAATGACTGAGAACATCCGCACAAAGAATAAAGAGGTACGGTGATAGGGGATCTCCCTGGCATAGACCGCGTTTAGGAATTATATGGCCATGGGGATGACCATTGACGAGGACAGAATACGAAACGGAAGTGACTGTAGACATAATCCATTTAATCCAAGTCTCACATAAACCAAAAGCCTGGAGAGTGCGTTCCAGAAATGACCATTCAACACGATCATATGCTTTCGTAATATCAGATATTACTTATATCTACTTATATATCTATATATATCATCAATTAACAAATTTAATGAAGATACACATATCCACTCTTATATATATATATATATATATATTGTTATCTCCTCAAATGCTTTGGAAGTTACTAGCTTCTTTTTGGTAGGATTGGAAGTTACTAGCTAATACATAAACTTTGTCCATGCTAACTAATATTTTAAAAATATTCGTGTTATGTCAATTTCAAGATTTTATTTTATTGTTGTTTATATCTCAGTCACGAGATTTTTTTTTGTAGAATCTGGATTTCTTTTTCGTTAGATTTCTTTTTATTCTTTTTCTTACAAATTACTGGAATTATTGTTAAAAAACTACTTTCAAATGATCAAAAATAATATACTTATATTTTAACACAATTTATATAGTTGATTAATCAAAGGTAATTTAGTAATTTTAGATTTTAAAAAGTAGTGTTCAAACTTTTAAACAAAAAGGTTATTTTTCAAAATAATTAAAATTTTGGTAATATTCTAATAAATTTCCTCTTCTAAATTCTCATAATATCAAATTCAGCTAAAATTCTTTTTATATTTATCTTGTATGGGTCATTCGTCAAAGCCGGCTTTTTATTTAATTTTTGTTGATAATTAATTTAGATACATGTCTTATAGGATTAGGAACTTTTCCTTTTTGCTTTTTTTTAATTTTGTTTTGGTTTGTTGCTATATATACAGTAGAAGCCTAGAGGTTGGAAACAACGAGAACAGAAAAAAAAAAAGAGCGAGAGAACTCAAAGGCGATTGAGAAGCGGATGGCGTCCGTTGGTGAGGATGAGGTTGAGTCACTCAAGAAATACTGTAAGATGATCAGTGAGAGTCTTGGTCCTTCCGTGACGCAGAAGTTAGGTTCGTTAATTGAAGACTTTGATAAGCACAGAATCAGTCTCAGCGAGCTCCGTAATTCTATTCCGCTTTTGTTCGAGGAAACAGGTCAAGAATATGAAGATGACGATACCGATCTTGAAGAAGGTGAAATCCGCGAAGACCGTCTTCCTATTCGTGATGAACCAGCCGAGTCGAATCGTCTAGAAGGTCTGAAGAGCGGAGCCGATGCTGAGGTTAGGGTTTCTGACGAGCGAGAGTTGGAGAAATACGTTACGAATGGCTTCGGCGAGATGAATTTGGAGGGGAAGAAGAGAAGAATCTTGAAACCGGAATCGATTGAGAGGTCTCCAAAGAAAACGAGAACGTCAAGGCGGTTGCACGGTGTGACACCGACCTATAAGCTTATCACCGAGGAAGAACAGTGTCCCGTCAAGTACAAGGTACTGAACAACGAGCGCCTTCTGAAGCAACTTGATGATCCGTCGGGGCACAAGACACTAACCGATTACGAAGAAGCAGTGGCGCGATGCGAAGATGATATGTATGAGGCTAATCTGTTGATGGAAGCTCTGAAAAGTGCGGTGGAGGAAGCGGAGATAGTTATGAGGGAGGAGATGAGTGTGGAAGATCTTGGAGTGAAGTTCTACAGATGCATCGAAATGCTATACTGTGAACACTGTGAAGATGTGTTTGAAGCTGTGAGACAAGACCACAAGAAGGCTTTACCTGTGATCTTGCGCCGGCTTAAGCAGAAACTGAATGAGCTCACAGTTGCTCGTAAGACATTGATGTCTGCCTGGAAGCAAGTGGTCTTGAAAGAAAACGCTGCAAAGCAAAGAGATTCCACTGCGATGATGGTAGCCAAGCGCACCCGTATCTGTGCGGTCATCAACGCGGAACTGTCTCCATCGGAGATACGAACGTTAGTTTCATTGATTGAAGACTTTCATAAGTTCAGAATCGGACACAGCGAGTTCAGTAGTTCTGTTCAGCGACTTATGTTCAAGAGGAAACCTCTTCCTCGTGGTGATCCAAAGACTTACACAACCGAGTCGGATCGCCTTGCGGTTAGGGCTAAACTGGATAAGAAGTCTAAAGAATATCCTATTCCTCATGGTGATAGGGTTACGAATAACCAGCGAGAGTCGGACCAAGTGACACCGAATTATACGCTCATCCCCGAGGAAGAACGCGACCCTGTCAAAGACAACCCAGTACTGAAGTGTCTTAACAACACGTGTGTTCTGACTAGAGTTGTTGTTGCTCCAGGACATAGCAGACTAACCCATTACGAAGAAGCAATGGCGGTATGTGAGGATGACATGTTTGAGAGAGATATGGAGATTGGAGCTCTGACAAGTGCAGTGGACAGTGCGGAGAAAGTTCTGGATGAAGAGATGAGCGTGGAAGATCTTGGAGTAATGTTCTACAGATGCATCCAAAAGCTATGTCGTCGTGATATGTACGATGTAGTGAGACAAGACCACAAGCAGGTTTTACCTCACATCTTAACCAAGTTGAAGAGGAAACTCAGTAAGCTCACAGCTGCTCGGGAAAGAAAGAAGCCTGTCTGGAAGAAAACTTTTGAAGTAAACACTGCAAAGCAAAGAGAACTCAATGCTCAAATCCTCAGGAAAAAGCAGGATGCAAACCAACAAATTTGAATCAGATTTTAGGACAGCCATTGTTGGTCGTAATTGAGTTTATGTTTCTTAATTCAATTAAGTTCTGTAATTTTAGATTAAGTTGTGTCGTGTCTTTTGGGGAAGAGTTAACTTTCAGCTGTAACTTGTATTTTCGGAGGATAAAAATCAACATCACACAGTACTCTTCAACAATCTCTGTTTATGGGATCAATAACTAAATGTCATATTGAGTTATAAGCACTTTCTTTATCATATAATCTTTTTCTCACTCTAGTAAGGAACAGCTCAAAGTTAACAGCTCAGGTAAGTGATCATAAAGCAAGGCTCCTCCTGATTTTAGATTCAAAATCAACGGCCTTTCCTGCTCTTCTTGACTGTACCACAATCCGAACAGTACCATTTCCCCTTGGGCTGTTCTTTCAGACCGACGCATCCGAAATGGAACCACTCAATCTTGCACTGCAAATGAGTATATACATTCCTTCATCAGCCTCAAAGAGCGTCTCTCTCAATGTGACGAGAACATTAGTTTTCAAGAAATTTAACCTCATTGTTATCGCAAGCAATCATCTCGCCGTAGCTAACTTGGTTGCAGATGCAGTAAGTTGGTTCGTTTGGATCCACAGGCAGATCCAAATCCATCCCAGTTGAGCTCATCCCTGTTGATGCTGCTGCTGCTGCTGCTGTAGACGCTGCTGTAGCAAGCCTTGTCCTGCCACAACATAACCTCATATTTAACAACGATATGCTTAATGTATGGTTTCAATTGTACCTAAGCTCGTGTTGCTGAGGTTTACGCAATGTGATAGATTGAGGCAGAGCATGTTATGATATGAAAACATAAGGCTGAAAGCCACCTACTTCTTTCGCCCTCCTCTTCTACCTTCAGTCGCCTTCCCCGCTTCTCCGCTGTTCTCAATGTTTGATGCAGCAGCATTTTCTTTCTCTGATAGAAACCACACTACCAAGCTAAGATAAGAGAGAAAAGCTCAAGCTTCAAGAAAATTAATACATAAGAACAAAAGGCAGGCGCAAAAGTGACCTCGGCGCATCTCCTCATCGGATTTTTTCATATACTGGTCAAGTTGCTGAACATGCATATCCACCTGAAGCAATACATCATCTGAAAAATAATGACTTTTAAGAAATATTGACTAAGCTTTATAACCGAAACTGCAAACTTAAAGCTATATCCTCTAAAGAAGACAAGGAATGAGAGTTTTCAGAAAGCATACCAGATCATATGCCTGCATAGCCAATGCGACTTTCTCGTCAGCAATTCTGACGCTGTGTTTCTGTTCATCAATTGCTTCCTCTGAGAACTGTGTAAGAGAAGTATTGGGTGTGACATTCCCAGTTCTGCCTCTTCTTATATCCTCTATCTCTTTCTCACACCGTTGTTCGTTCTGTCTTTGATTCTCTACACAAAACACAAGAGTAAGACAATGCAATCCACAAAACCAATAAACCAAAACAGCATAAATATGCCTCACAGAGTCTTACTTTATACCATCAAAGAAATGGGTTTAGTGAAATTTCTAAAGATCATATGTGAAGTAAAGAAGAATACATTGATGACAAGAATGATTGTTACCTTGCAAACTTTTATCCAAATCACGCAGGAGTGAATATTTCTTCTGCAGAACATGGGCTAATGACACAAGATCTGCGCAGAGATATCAAACAAACAGTTGCTTCAATCTAAGCACCATATGTAGTGTGAACATCCTAGCTTATTGCCTCGAATCAATCTCTCATTCATACACAACTTAAAAAAAAAAAAAAAGAGCTGATTCTTCAAAATTCAAATTCATTTCATTCAATCTTCACATCAATCGACTAATAATAATCGAGGTTAATGCCATTTTTAGCTTTATCACTCTCGACCAACTCAAGAACAGGACATCAATCGGACCAAAACAACTTGGGGAAAATCGCATAGCTAACGTACGAAGGAGAAGCAATTTCACAAAAAAAAAAAAAAAAAAAAACGATTCGAGAAAGGCACGATTACTTACTCGATTCGAACTCCTCCGCGAAGGACATTTGGGAATTTAGGGTTTCTCAAGTTGCGTATGTTGGAATTATTATTATTATCCCCAAACTCTTTAATATCATCTCTTATTTTATTAGCCTTTAGTCAGATTAGTATATTTAGCACACAAACTAAATCCGATTATTAATTTTCGTTTTTATATTAAACAACTATAGTCTATAGGTTTCGACTTTTTCTTTTGGTAATGTTTAAATTTGTTTCTTCCTCATTTTGTTGCAAACTATTAACTAATTCCTAATTATTCAACCTAAACCACCAAAATTTAGTATAATCAAGGACGCTCATGGGTACATTTATGAGTTTATTCTATCATTCTCTGACGTATGTTCAAATTTTTTTATAATGAACTCAAATTCAACAACTACACAAATACCATAAATCCTAACAACTTCACAATCACAATCTCTGTATTTAAACGCCATTCCACACATCTCACATATTCAGCAATCAAATCTTGAATCAGTTCAAAATCTTCTTCCAACACCTAAAACAACATTCTCCATGATGATTAAGCAATCACCGTTCTTGCTTTTAACAGCAATCTTGTTCACAGTCGCTGTTTTTGCAGCAGCACTTGATCCTGCTGCACCTGAAGACCCCATTTTCGAACTCTACATGCACGATTTACTTGGAGGAAGCAGCCCCACGGCGAGGCCCATCACGGGTTTGCTTGGGAACATTTACAACGGTCAAGTTCCTTTCGCCAAGCAGATTGGTTTCACTCCTCCCGAGAACGGTATAGCCATACCCAACGCAAACGGTGCCCTCCCAACGGTTAACGGCATCAACGGTGTACCCCTCGGGACAGGCTTGTCTGGTACAGCTTACTCTGGTCAGAACCTGAACGGGATTCAGACACAGTTGGGTCCTGATGGTCTGAGCCTCGGGTTCGGCACAATCACCGTCATCGATGACATACTCACGTCTGGTCCTGACTTGGGTTCGCAGCCGCTTGGTAAGGCTCAAGGAGTTTATGTTGCAAGCTCTGCAGATGGAAGCACACAGATGATGGCTTTCACAGCTATGCTTGAAGGTGGAGAGTACAACGACAACCTCAACTTCTATGGGATTTACAGGATCGGAAGCGCCATGTCGCATCTGTCAGTCACTGGAGGAACAGGTAGGTTCAAGAATGCTTGTGGCTTCGCAGAGGTCAGGCCATTGATTCCATCGGGTCAGCATCAAGTGGATGGTGCAGAGTCTTTGCTGAGAATCATTGTCCATCTCAAGTACTAAATAAAAAAAACATAGAAGAAGCCTTACCAAAAGATTTGAAATTTCTGTGTGAATGTTCTTTTTTACGTTTATGTGTAACAGTTTTTGATTGAAAGCAAGTCCTGAAATTTCAAAGTAATAATCTTTATTCTTGTACATCAACTCAACCTGGTGACATTCACACGGTGAAGCACAGTGGTTTCATCTAACCCGTAGAGAGAGTCGATCAAATGCATTCTCAGAGAAGCAGGACCATTGGCCATCGCTTCACCCAACTCACCTGCGATGCCAAAGACAGACATAGCGGAGACCGTAGCTTCCAGTGGCTGTAATTGATCGACAGCAAGAAACGCTGCAATCAGACCAGCTAGAGAACATCCAGTTGCAGTGATCTTTTGCATCATCTTTGTCCCGTTGTGGACACCAATAACCATTTCCCCATCTGTAACGATATCAACAGCTCCTGACACTGCAACTACAGCTCCGCTTGACAAAGCTAATGACTTTGCAGCTTCTATGGCGTCTGTAGATTCATGAGAGCTATCAGCACCCTAACAAAACAAAACAAAAACAACTTCACTAAAACTTGTCCCACTCATCGAAAACCTGTCTTAACGAAATTCTTGAACCTTTGTCCTAGAAAAACATGATCATACAATATCGAATCTCAATACGAATTTGAGGATACCTTAGTTTGACCCGGTGAAGCAGAAGAGAGAGCAATAATCTCGGAACCGTTTCCTTTGATGACAGTAGGTTTAAGCTCAACGAGCTCCAAGCACGCCTTTAACCGGAAACCAGAGCAACTCACGGCGGCGGGATCGAGAACCCATGGCTTCCCGAGCTTAGAAGCGAGTTCGGCGGCAGCTTTCATGGAGGGAAGCCAATCAGGTGTAAGCGTGCCAACGTTGACGCAGAGCGCGTGAACATGAGGTGTGAAATCAGGAACCTCAACGACGGAGTGAACCATCGCCGGAGATGCGCCGGCGGATAAAAGCGTGTTGGCCACGAGATCCATTGAGACCAGGTTGGTGATGCACTGAACCAGCGGCGATCGTCGCCGGACGGCGGTGAGGTGCGTCCACACGACGGAGGAGTCAAATTTCGATTCCATTCTGCGTAACCAATCGTCAAATCACGGATTCAAATATACGTATAAGAAACACGGTTTGGCTTTCAATTTAATTAAATCCAAGATTTTACACCGGTTAAGAGTTAACCAATTGAACCGGTTCCTTATATTTCTCAGTTTAGATGACAAAACAACAAAAAGGCTGAGAGAGAGCTTGAGATGTTTCTATTACAAACAATGAATCACCAAACTCAAACTCACGAGATTACATATGAAAGTGGAACTAACTCTCTTTACAGAAAGCACCATTGTTATCGTCTTTCTGGCCAACTATATACTCTATTGAACGTATGGCGAGGATGATCACTCGGATATGCATTGATGCGATCTGAACCAATCATTTGACAGTAACTCAACAAGTCGTCTCTCGAGCCTATCCGAACCAGAACCGGGCCTAAGAATACCAGAGTCGCCCCAGACAGAACACGAGCTGCTGTTGTTACCACCAGAATCTCCCAAACACCAACCACCAGGGACAACTTCACCATGTGTGCGTCCCAGAAGCTCATGATCGATGCGATCAAGGACAGGGTCATCGAACCTTAGTCCTCTTGCAAACGCTGCTCCGGATGAAACCATTTCCGTGAACTCTTTGGGATCAAGCTGATGGTGTCTTTCTTTAGAAGTGTCGTTAGAAGCTAGGTAGAGCAAGTTGTCGTTGATGATGGTCTTTTTAAAGAGATTCGAGTTGCAGAGGATAGTTGGGAAGTAGTTGGAGAGGGAAGCAGGTGTGTTGGATAAGTACATGAGTAGAGTCCGAGGGAAGTTGTCAGTCCCCAAGACACAGTGTTCTATGAAATTGCGGCTTAAGATGGAGAAAGATGGACCTGCCAAAAAGAGATTAACGCATTTAGTTTAATCGTCAAAGACATAGTAATATCATCTCGGACCCTTCTTTTCAGCTATGTCCGTTAATTTAACTAGTTATAATATCCCGGTTAGAGATTGCATGCTAAAGAAGTTCAACCATAAGTTCCACAGATCACGTTTGAAGTGGAAATGTCAAGTGTCAGCTGTTAAAAAGCAACAAACTTATGGCAATGAGAAACATTGTAAGTGATTCCTAGACTTTGGCTTCAAATCCTCACTTATCTGCTTAAGCAGCTTAGAGCACTACCATGCATATAGTCTTTCTTTCTTCCAAGTAACATCAGTTTATTGTTACAGAGGTTTTACACCTACAGTTAGTAATAGTTTTTACTATCTACTTTCGCTACAGAATTATGAAATCTCACAAACTAAATTGCTAACTTCCTAAAAAAGGAGTTCTTAGTGAACAGAACAATTGGTAAACGTCTTTCCAAGTTTTCTTCTTCGCAGTTTTATTTCATCACATCGCTTTGAGATTCAGCTATGTCAGTTCTTTTCAGCTAGTTATAATCGCCTACAAAGAGATTACATGCTAAAGAAGGTTCCTAGCTCAAGAAAACCTCCTTTTACGTTTCATCCGAACCTTAATTCGCACCCATAACTTCCATAGATCATAATTTGAGGATAACTATTTTGTTAACAACCAACAAAACGTAACAGTAATGATGCGATTCCTAGGCTTTGGCTCCTAATTCCTCACTTATCGGCTTAAGAAGCTAATAGCACCACTAATACAGATGTCCTGTAGTCTATTATTCTTCCAAGCAACACCGGTCTCAATTACTTTCACAAATTTACCTAACAAATAATGAATATGTCGCGAACAAACTGAGTCAGAGCAGAAATTTGCTAACCTTGTGAAAAAGGGACTAAGTTCCTACAATCCTACTGAACATAAGTTACAGAACGGTTAGCAAAAAGAACTCTTGCAGAACATTTCTACTCAAATACAACGTAGTGAATGACTTCTATTTATAAGTTTGAGCTTCAGTCAAAACTAAGCAATTCAATTTATCGCAGCAAAACACAGAAATTTTCAGGAAAAAAAAAAGCAAATAAGGTAATGTAACTCGGCTTGGAAAAAGATGAGCATACCAGAGAATAACTTGAAAGCCTTAGGCAACTCTCGTTTCTGTGAAGCAAAGAACATATCGGTTTTCTCCACAAGATAGAGCCCTGGATCAACAATCACTGGCTTCAACCTCCTCGACCTACGATAAACCAAGAGAACAATTCTCAAACTTTCCACCAATAAAACTGATCCTCAACACAAAAGGGTCTCTTAAGCGGAACACTAAGCATAGGTCGAAGCATAATCTTACTCTTTCCAGCCAATGTAGCTGGTGTGGTTCACAAAGTTCAAGTCCTTAGGCAAATGCGACAAGATGTGAAGTAGCTCTGCACAATCAAAGTCGGAACCTTTGTAAGCTAGCTGGACGCAAAATCAAAAGAAATTGCATGAATGAATCAAAAACAAACCATCTTGAGTAACGAGAGGGTACTCGTCTACATTGAGACTAACAAACCAATCCCAAGCCCCTGACAATCTAAGAAGAATCGAAGCACCGTGAAGCGTGGATGCCATCGGCGACGACCCTCTCCGGTACGCGAAGTCAGGCTTCCCGACAACGTCAACATTCCTTGCAGCTCGGAAGATGGGTACATCTTGTACCGTCGAAGCGAGCCGATCTCGTTCCGACTGCGTCGCCAAGCTATCGAGATGAAGAAGGTATCGGTTTCTAGGATGGTAAGTGGCGAAGAGAAGACGAAGGATCCGACGCGAGTCACCGGAAGATCCAGAGACAAGGTAAGCGATTGAAGGAGGAGATGTGTCGGCGGCGATCTTGGAGGAGGAAGGGAAGAGTCTCGGGTCGGGTCGTATGTTGTCGTGTCCGGTGTAGGGAGATGAAGAGTGGTAAGAGGAGGAGAGAGAGAGGAGGAAGCAGAGAGAGAGGAAAGCTGTTGTGAGGATTATGTAAAGAGTGACTCTTGGTTGCTCCTTCGTTGTTGCTCCGTTCTGCATTTTTTTTTTCTCACTGCGGCGCGATTTTTCCAGTTCTGGTGAAGAGGAAGAAGAACAGCTAACTTAAACGCATGTAATGGTCACAGTTGCATCAGACACGAAGGATTATCTTATTTTTATTATTATTACTAACTAGGGGTAGCGGGTGAGCAGATAAATAAATAATTGCAAGATGATTTTAATTTAAACGCATATGTTAAATTTAATAAATATGTTAAAATATTTAATTTAATTTTAGTTGAAAGTAACACTAATTTTATTTTTGTTTTGTTTTGTTATTCTTGCTATAAACTATAGAGTTATCTCATTATAAGAAAATTCTCCTAAATATATAATTATTATACATTTTTTCTTATTGTTTATATTATCATGATTCTAATAATACAATAGAACTTTTTATGAATCCAGTCAATTGATATTAATATGGATAATTAGAATGTTTTTTTCTCTTGTATATTTCTCTCTTTAATCCATTCATACCCTTTTACTTTCAAAAAAAAAACGGCTTAGTTTATTTAATCTCTTGTGGTTACATTTAGAAACATAAATGCCACATATATTTTTTTATAAAATTTAGTCGATTTAGTATCATTCATAGAACAACTTAAGCTAGATAATCAACGCTACCGTTTAGTTTATTTAATCTCATGTGGTTATATTTAGAAACATAAATGCCACATATATTTTTTATAAAATTAAAAGATATGGATGAGTCAGATGACCTTAGAATGACTTTTGAATGATTTGGTGTGTTATATTGTTTCTTAATAAATATTTCAGAATTTACTTTGTTTCTATAAGTGTAATAATAATTATATATTTTGAACTCTGAAACTTAATATGGTTATTAAATATGAGTAAATTTTAGTAATCATAAACCATAATCTTCTGTATTAATGGCATCTTGTGTATTAATTTATTCATTAAAATTCTATAAGCTTCAAAATATTATTCTAAATTTCTACTATAAAGTTTGTATATTCGTTTTATAATTTATAATTTTAATCTTTTTGGTTAAGTTAAATTTAATACCTTAATTTATTTTTCAGATACAAAATTTAAATAATACTTTTGAAGTACCAAATTTTAATTATAAATATTTGAATAATATATGCATGTTCATATTTTTTTAATGGATCATATATGTTGCCAATGGATTAAGTTTTATAAATGGACTTAATGGATATTGTGATTACAATAAAATATTAACTTTTCATACAATAAAATATTAATTTTTGAAAATATAATTATACATTTCTACTATAAATTTTAGATATTGATTTTTTCTATTTTCTAATTTTATGACTTTTGGTTAAATAAAATTTAGATATAAAATTTGAGTTTTATTTTTGGGTATACAATAGAAATGACTTTTGAAATTCTTTTTAGTACTGTTATATTTAAATATGATAGTTATTATGGGTATTAGAGTATAGATAGCACACATTTTAATTAATCATGTAAATAATTTTTTATAAAATAAATCAAATAATAATTATAGATTAATTAAATGAATTAGTGATGTGTAAATGTTTTAGAGAACACTTGATGAGGTGGCACTTTAAGAAGAGAGAACATTTTACTTTATATATATATATAGATTGTAGATTGTTTAATGCTAACGACAATGTTTATTGTAACAGAAAAAAAAAGATTGGATTCTTTTTTTTATTACATCAGGTATGGCATTTCTATTACAGTGAACAAATGAAAAGATGAGAACAATTCAAGTTCCTGAGCGCCTTCTTCGTCATTCTTGATCAAATTCTAAATCTGAGGATAACAAATTAACTTCAGTAAAAATTATCAGCGAACTCAGACATTCTTCCCAATAACAGATTTGACTGAACCTAAACGGAGCTTACAAAGACAAACTTATAGCACCAAGTTTCATGTGAACCAGGCAAGATCTCTATGATGTACACCAGAAAGATCATAGAGATTAACTTACCAGTGTTTTTTAACTTTTTACTAGACCCGAACCCGCGCGTCGGCGCACGGGATATGATTAATATTTTGTGAATGAAATTAATATATATGAATATTCATAAATTTATGAATATTTAAACTTTCTGTGATATAATTATAAATAATAACATTATTAAAGTAAACAATTATATAAAGGTATGGTGTTAATCATTTAGTGTGTTTCTTTTTAGCCGGTAATAAATAGCTCTTTTTTTTTTTGCTTGATATTTTGAGACATGGAACGCGTGAGCGCGGGATTATATTTAATTTTTCATTTAAATAAATAAATTTCTAATTTTATAATTTTATAAATATAGATGTGATTTATAAAAGTATTAGAAGATAATGATAACATTGCACATTTATAGAACACTATATTTAATACTTGCGGTTGGAATTATAAGTAAATTTATATTGATATTTGAAATTTTACATTGATATTAGTATCTTTTTATATTGCTTGATAAGAAATTTTTGAAAAAATTAGTTTTAATGAAAAAGAAGTAAAGAAATAGCAAAAATTTAAGAATTAAATCAAAAAAATTAAAAGATAAGTGAATATAGATTTGAAATTAGAAAATGTAATATTTAGATACTAATATTTATAAAAAGGTTAAGCTTAATATTTATATTTGTTAAATTATTGAACTTAAAAAATTATTGTTATTGCAAAATAATATTTTCAAATTTTGTGGAATATACTAATCATAAATTTTTTGCAAATGTTTTTTTTAATGTATAGTTCTTAATACAAAAGTAATAGTCTTTTTCATTTTTTTTTATTTTAGTCCAGATCTCAAAAAATTACAATTTCAAAAAATTATCCTCGAAATCTTTTTAAAAATTAGATCCAAATTTGGGCTGAGCAAAAAAATTGACATTCTTGTTGGATATGGACCAAATTTAATACAATTGAGAGCCCATTTAAAGATATAACTTGTTTTAGTATACATGTCTTAGGTTAATTTTAACTAACTAACATAAAAATTTTAAGTGTTATTAATATAATAGATAATAGTAACGCGGGTAAATAATTCTGTTGACGCGTTTCTTTATCGACGATATCCGTTTTGTCTTTACCTTCAATATTTCTCTCTGTCTTCAAAGACTTTTCAATATTTCTCTCTGTCTTCAAAGACTTTTTATAATTAGTCCACATTTCCTAAAATTACAATTTTCCCAAAACTATTCCTCTAACTATATATTTTTTTTTGTGTGGTGAAATCCTCTAAAGCTTTTATTTTGTTTTTCTTATGTTTAGGCCAAAAAAATACCAAACACAAAATATGATTGTGTATGGGCCGAGATTTACAATATTTAGGCCTAATATTTGTTAATTTTCTATGGAATCATTAACAAAACTCGTTGTCTGTAACTCTTCCTATTCTCAGTTCATTTTTTTTTTTTCGGTCTCATCGAATGTTCACTTCCAATTCGTCGGTGGTAAGCTTCGTTTGTTCTTGTTCTTTTTTTTATTTGTCTACCTTGATTACGGTTCTTGCGGTCTCATCGTTTTAATGTTTATTACGAAGTATCACTCCTCTAATTCGATATTCTTTTGCTTTGCATGAATTTTCCATTTCATCGATGAGAGTTAAAACCAGGTTTTCGGCAGATAGCCTGTCGGATTCATGCTGGGTAAGCTAAGATAATCTACCAATTTGATTTCGATTGAAGTTTCATAGCTCCTAATCTTATCTTATGTTTTTGTTTCCCTTTTGTAGAGTGATTCTTCAGATCTACGCATGAAATCTGTTTGTGGGAGGTGAGGTTGTCACGGAACTGAGCTTTTTAATTAAGATTTGTTGTATCTAATCTATTCAGGTCAAATTAGTGGATTAGTGGATCGGGACACAAGATTTTTTTACTGTTTCATTTCAGATTAGGATTCGAATAAGGTGGTTTGTTTGATATCAGTACGGTGATGCATTTTGTCAATATATCTTGTGTCAATATATCTTGTGTCTCAGTACGGTTTTCTGATAATTCAAACGTCAAAATGTGTGTGTAGTTGCTCTGTTACATTAAAATTGTCAAAGGTTTAGGTTCTTGGGTTGTGTGTTGCAGTATATTCAAATCTAGGTAATGAATGTTAAACGTCATTTGGAGTGGAACCTTATCTCTTTCTTGGTTTTTATGTGTTTAACTCTTCTTCTCATCCTTTTAATCACTACATTTTCTATAGGCGGGTTTTTATGTGTTTAACTCAAAAGCGCAAATCTTTAAAAGATAAGTGATTGAATTCAAAATAGAGATAATGTTTATGAGTAGTATATCGACAAGTTTAATAGAAAATTCTATAACAAACTTTACTATAATTTTTTCAAATTGACATATGCAGAAACACCATTGCTGAAGCACTTCAGGTGGCTGCACTTGATCATCGAGTTCTTAAGTTAAGTTTTTCAATCCCGTATAGAAATTTTCCTCATTTGTAGATCACAACACCATTTTGTTACGTTTATAACTGTTCCTCACCGAGTATCAAGCGTTGATGATCGTGACAATCTTGGGAGATCAATCCATGGAACCTGGTCTAGAAAATGCAAAGCAAGTTACTTGACTCATCTAATGTCACTAAGAACGATTATATGTAATGTTTTCAAAAATTATTTCTAATTTGTTTAGTCAAATAATACTTATATATGTCTATAAAAACTCATGTTATAGGCATATTTTGGATTTAGCGAAAAGTTATAAAATATCCTTCATACTATTTACTAATATATATCTATATATATTAGATGCAGTATGTACTGTAGAAGCCTGATCTTAACATATTTTGGGGGATGCCAAATACGTCCACATGCCATATTAAGATATTGTTTCATATCAAGGTGATATTAGGTAGGCCGCTTGACCCGTGAATGTTAAAGACGTGTTTGATATATCAAGAAGCACTATGTTAGACATCAAAAACACGTGTGTTTTTCACATATAAAGCCTTGGATCATTTTAATTGCTAGTCATTTTAATAATTTGGACAATGAATACTTTGAAGTTCTCCTATGTCAACAACCTGAACCACAAAATCTGCAGACATGAAACAATTTAGCATAAACACTTTTTACAAAAATGAAGAAGCTTTTTTAAATGTAACTCCGAGCAAGGTAGGTTCAGAATTTCTTACCAATCAAGAATTGTGTTTTTAGGTCACCGCTTGTTACTTCATCAAAACTTTTCAAACATAAAAAGTTTGGTTTGGACTTGAGTGTTGATTTAGTTACGGTAGTGTTGCCCATAAAACTCATTAGGTAGGTATGATCTGTTGGTCTCTAAAGACCTGATGCAGGAGACAAGTTGAAGTTATATATCACTCTCCAGTCTCCACTCGCCAACAGGAAGCTGCTGCTCAATACGGGAAAGATACGCCTTTCTGCAAGAAGCATGGATCTTGTTTCCCTGTTTATTGTAGGAAATATAACACGATCAGGTTAATGTTTTATTCATGCAGGATATCATGAGAATTATGGTATGGATTTAAAACTTACTGTTTCATCTGCCAGTATGAGCTCATAGAATTCTCCTGTCATGACAGTGTATTGCTTCGAAGCATGAAGAACTCTGACCTGGATACACCAGTTAAACTTGTAAGGTTTCAAGTCCTTGAGGAAGGTGATCATATTTGTGAAACCATTTCTTTTGGATCTATTTGCTTGGTTGCTGGAGAATGATAAGGTGAGTCAATTGTTTATTAGAGTATATAAATAGATGCAAGCTAGGGGATAGGCACCATTTATCGTCGCATAAATCTAGGAAAATATATGCTATTTAAGAAATTTAGATTTTTAAGCCGTTAATTCTGAATCTTAGATATGGAAGTGGTTAAGTTCTTGTTATAGATTTGGAACCGATTAAGTGAATAGATTAAGTGAATATCGGCATACAAAATGTACGGTTGGGGTTAGTAGTTAAGGAATATTCTTCATATCATCAATATAGTATCAATATAATATAATCGTTTGAATCCTTCGTTCTTTTATTTTGGGAATATCATTAAAAACATATAATAAATGTAATTTGGAATATCCTGAGCAGATATTTCGTAAAATATCATATGAATATAAAAGGAAATATTCTGGATTTCCAACCACTATTTTTATGAGGTTGCCGGTTCTGATTATATGGAATATTATGAATTCGTATATTAAGAAGATTATGATTGTTCTACCGAGATTATTTGTATTAATTGTTTTTTTCAAATTTACTTAAGATTGAAATAAATTAAATACACTAATAGTACTGCCAAAAAAGCATATGACATAATATTTCTGTTTTAATATAATAGATATATAAGACTATTAAACTTCTACTATATTATTTTCAGATTCTTATCATCAATATGCATAGTTTATTATTTAGATTATGTATATGCGATGATCTAATTATGTTACCATAGTATAGATCGTTTTGTTAATATATGGACCCTTAATAATAAAAATCTTAAACCCTTGTATAGTAACATATTTAATAGCTAACATATTTACATATTAAATATAACACGTAATATATAACACTGGTATATAATACTATTATATCATATTGTAAGTTTAATAATGTTTTGAAATGAGTATCAAACCGGTAGATAACCTTGTATATGAAATATACTATTATATCATATTGTAAGTTTAATAATGTTTTGAAATTAGTATCAAACCGGTAGATTACATTGTGTATCTCGAACCGATTTATTAATTAACACAAACCACAAATCCATATATGGTAAGATTAATAATTGGTTTATTATTATTACGGTTATCTCTATCTTACTGTATCTTACATTAATTAAAATGTTAAACCCTTTGTATATTAACCTATTTAATACATAATGAATAGGTCCAAGGGTCCAAACAACCTTGTTTAGGTAGATGTATCCTCCCTTAATAGTATAGATCGTACCGCAATGCAAACAAGGAAGCAATGTCTGTCCACCAAATATATTTAGGCATGTGATGTGAGTATCGCAGCACCATCATTGAGAAAGAAGATAATCAAGAAGTTGTGTCACATAAAAGATTTATAGTCGCGATATGTTGCAATATGGTATATATACCTTAGTCTCCAATCTTAGAAACAGATATCAGTGAGAAAGCATTAACAGTTAAACACTGCAATGTTCCCGACCATGGGGATCATCATGTGATGCTACTTCTTTGTGCATCAAACAAGAGCTAAGTGGACGATACAGTTAGAATGTGTTTTTTTAAAAAAAATAATAATGCAGGAGAGAAAATTGGGATCAATCTCAATATCACCATGCACATTAAACACACATTTTCAATTGTATAATTTGAAGTGTCATATATTCAAACTTGTTAGCCAAAAATAGTATACAGTGTACTAATGAATATGAAGCCCTCACCTTTTTCGATGAGCTGAGACTTGATCACGATGGGAACTACTGTGAGAACCCCCACTCCTGAAGAGTGAACCAGAACTTGTGGTATATCAATATCTTACCACAAGCTACTTAGTACCTAACAAGTGCACCTAACATACACATTAAACTCCTGAGCTCATTAGTTAAACAAGAAACACTCTTATATAGGTTTTCATAGCTGCATAATTTGGTATACATAAAAACATATATCTACCAAATTATGCAGCTGTGAAACCCAGAAACCAACAAAATGACGACTCTCTTCAAATCTTGCATCAAAATTCCGAAGACCAAGATCACAGCTGCAAATTGGATTCAAATTCAGAACTCTATCTCTATTGCTTTCTTGTATGGTGACATGCCCCAAAGGTTGCGTCTGATGCGAGTCTTTATTTAGACGTTCTGTTTTCAAAAAAATGGTTAGAATGAGTTGTGATTAGAATCTTAGTTATTAATTGCTTAATATACAAATTAATTTGACCGAATCAATTCAATTTTCATAGGAGACAAACAAAGAAGTCATGGATTTTTCAAGATTGCTTGACTAGGATATCTTCTTAAGATGTATACAAATCTTATTTATTTACTAACTATAATTAACAATTAAAAAAAAAAATCAAATGCTATAATAAAATTTGGGAAAGGTTTGTTATTTAATTATTTAGAATCTTTGATCTTCACAATACTTTAATGATAAGAAAAACCAAGGTTATCCCTTAATTTTAAACCATAATGGCGTAATTGTTACGATTCACTTGTCACATTGAAACATAAATTTATTCACAACCTTTAATTTTATTATGATTTTTAAGTAATGAATCACTTTTGCTTTCAAAAAATAACATCATAGTGTGGTGCGCGTAGATTATCTCCAATCTACCCCGCAACTTGCGGTGGTGGCATTTTATACTAGTAAAAAAAGCAGTGACACGTGGGGAGTTCTCATTCGTTCGACACTCACGGTCTTGAAATCTTATTGGTTGACGTACATCACCTGTTTGGTCACTCAAATCTATTATCACCCTTAAACTTCCTCAGTAATCACGTGAATGCCATTATAGTAACAGTCCTCGTTTTTTTTTTTAAATGGAAAATTAAGGGAAAAATCTAATGGGAGAGAGGACTTTAGTAGATCAAAAAGCCTCTATCATAAGTACGGTCGATCTTCCCCTTCCATTTTGCGGGGTCCACGTGAGTAAATGACAAAACAACGACTCACTTTTACTGAAATTACACTGATGCCATTCAATCACACCGTCAATCTTGGGTTTCCACGATAAATTAAGTGGGCCGCGTCGTAGTTGATTGCTGCGTGAGTATACGTTATAAGGAAAGGTGATTTTAAAAGAGAAAGGGAAAAAGCCAGAATTTCATTTTCGTGTCATCCCCTTCCCCACTTCCAACCAAAAAATAATCGAAATGAAAAAAAGAAGAAATGACTAATTAATTAAAAAGTGTTTTTTTTTTTTTCGTTTCTCGAAAATTAAAAAAAAAAGAAAACCCTAAACGCCGTTGTGTGATATTTGGAGAGAGGGAAGAGAGAGAGAGAGATTAAAAACTACTCTGTTTCTCTTTTTCAACATTTTTTCTCTCTCTTCCAAAAAAAACCCAAAACTGCGTAAGGGAAGCGATTTTTAATCCCGACTATGGAAATGGAATCGTTCATGGACGACCTTTTGAACTTCTCTGTACCGGAGGAAGAAGAAGACGACGATGAAGGAGTGGTCGTTCGTTCGCCGAGGAATATTACTCGCCGGAAAACTGGATTATCAAGACAGACGGATTCTTTCGGTCTCTTAAATCCCGACGACCCTGTAAGTTCTTAAAAACAAAAACAAAAATTATCCCAAAGCCGTTGCGTAACGTACATGTCCGTGTGGGGGGTGTTTGTGGTGGGGTGTTAAAGAAAACGTTTATTGGTCCCCGGCCGAGTTGACTCACCGGCGGAGGTCGAACGAGTCACGGCGGTTGGGCTGTTGACTCAGCCGGGTCAAAAGTATCGGAAAACGCGTTTTGCCTTTATTGTTTAGATATCACCTTCGGTTTTTAAGTCATTAAACGTGCACGTCATGTGGGGACGTTTCTTTTGGCCGGTTCGCTTGTGTCGCGTGAAAAGACGAGAATGCCCTTCGTTTTTTTTTGTGGAAAACCCATGAGCTTTGTTTCGGGGGTTAGTTGGAGGGTACTTTCGGGAATATACTTAGGGTCATTGTTTCGTGAGCTGTTTCCTCACATGATGGTGAGCTACCCACAATTAAATTTTTTTCAACCATTTCTTTTTCGAATTTTTTTGTTTTGTTTGTGTAGTAAGCAATAAGCATCATTCGCACACACCTTTTTTGAAAATGTTTTTGAATTATTCGTTGCATCTCAATTATTTTAATTTGACAATTATCGTGATAAGCAACGAAATGACATTATTACCCTCCCGTGTTTTCTTCACCCACCCCCATCATCTTTTTTGAAAAACGAGGAGGAAGAAGAGTCGACTCGGTCGAGTTAGCGAGCTCGCTCGTTCTAATGTTTTCTTTTGTGTTCACAGGGAGTTGTTGAGGAAGAGGATTTGGAATGGATATCGAACAAAGATGCCTTCCCTGTGATCGAAACATTCGTCGGCGTATTACCGTCGGAGCATTTCAATATATCGTCGCCGGAGCGAGAAGCGGGTGAAGGAAAACAGCTGAGTCCGGTCTCAGTGCTGGAGACGAGTAGCCATAATAGCTCTATAACGACGACGACGACGACGAGCAGCGGAGGAAGTAACGGAAGCATGGCGGCTGCCGCCGCTAGCACCGCCACGATGATGAGCTGCTGCGTCGGTTTTAACGTGCCGGTCAAGGCGAGGAGCAAGCGTCGCCGCACGGGACGGCGGGATTTGAAAATCCTGTGGACGGGGAACGTCGAGCAAGGAGGACCGCTGAAGAGAAAGACGCCGTCGGCGGCGGCGACGGCTTCCATGGGAAGGAAGTGTCAACACTGTGGAGCGGATAAGACGCCGCAGTGGAGGGCGGGACCGTCGGGGCCGAAGACGCTGTGTAACGCGTGTGGCGTGAGGTACAAGTCAGGGAGACTAGTTCCAGAGTATCGCCCTGCTAATAGCCCGACTTTCTCGGCGGAGTTACATTCGAATTCTCACCGGAAGATTGTAGAGATGAGGAAGCAGTTTCTCTCCGGTGATGGTGATCGGAGAGATTGTGGATAAAAACTTGTTAGGATTAATTTTTTTTTTCTCTTGAGAAACTTTTTTTTTACCCGTTAATTTCTCTTTTTTTTTTTCTTAAGCTTGTTTTAGGGTTTTGCAGTTGGAATTTAGGTTTTTCTTTTTTCTTACTTTTTTAAAATTTGTGAAATTAGGGGTAATTACTATTTTAGGGGATATTATGGTCAGCGAATGGAAGATAACTTTCTCATTTTACTGTTTATTTATCCATTATATAAGTAAGTTCTCGTTAGATAATTTCAGAAATTGCGACCTTTTTCGATGTCTTTTTGGTCCCCAACCAAGATAATAGTTTCTATGAGAGAAATTGGAAAATATGAGGCAGTTTTGGGATTTATCTGTATGACTTGATTGAGTGATTCACTGATTCTACTTTTGCATTTAATTACTGACACATTCTCTAAAATAACGTACAGATATGGTTTTGAATAATATGTATAGGATATTTTGTACCGAAAAGATTATCAAAGGTGTAAATGTGATTATGAAAAGCAGATAGTAACTACAACTTTTAAGTTTCATATAAATATTTATGTACGAAGTGTAAGGAATGCAATAAGATCAAGCAAGGCATTTTATTTGGATTTTGTCACTGATAAAAAATTCAGATTATTTATGGGTGAGAAATTTTTTTTTAAAAAAATAAAAAATCGGCAACCACTTATCAACTAACAACCAAACCTATTAAAGGGTAAGGAGCTTTGCTTTAACCGAAACAACAAGAAAGTTGTAACACCCGTCCCCTCGACACTCGAGAACGGCGTGCCACTAACCACGTCACATACATCAAATACCCCACTCTACAGTGTCTCATAACCCAACTACCTCAATGCTATATCCTGAATAAGACTTATCAAGCTTGACTGAGCCACCTTGAAGAAATATTGCTTCTCCTCTATCTTTACCTCATGAACGAAAAGTCTTCTCAACCAATCGATTGGATTAGTGTAAACTTGTACGACATCACGCTTACAAATATCCACTTGTTACCATTCAAAAACCTCCTGAATAAATCCTTATTGGCTATGAAAACTCCCAGAAATCTTAAACGGCGACAAAACACTTACTCGTACTCCTTGATATTCCTAACGCCTTGAGAAAGGTGCTTAAAAGCATTGGTATTCATGTGCCTGTCTTCACGATGAAAGAACGTCCTGCCGAACTCCCTCTAGAGAGATTGTAGGTTAACTTATAACAGCTGCGACTACTCTGAACAACTCCCTTTAACATGATAAAGGCATCATCCCTTAGAAATTGAGTAGTCAAATCCTACTGGAACTCTGTTGTACACTTCTTATGCTCCAAGTTACGGTCCAACTCCTTCCTTCAACTGTCTGCGGTGGCGGTATCCATTGTCCTTCCAACTGACCCAAACCCATGTCCCACATCTTTCACATTAACTTCCAATACGTGGGTCCCTCTCCGTCTCTGCCAGATATTGGCGGTGGCGGTGGTGGCGGCGGAAGATCAACAACTGAAGGAGCATGTTGCTGTGAGAACCTCTCGTGGTACCTCTGAAGCTCCATCCACATTTTTGAATTACTAATGGTCGGCTCTGCTCCTTGAGCCTTAACCGATGGTGCATATGGTGGTGACGGTGGAACGGTGGCGGATGCTTATTATGCTTGCAGGGTGAAGTGGCGAACAATCTAACTGTCGCTTGAGCGCTCTGACTGTTGAGATCCTGATTAATCAGCTGAATACTGGTCTCTTCGGTTGAACCTGTTGAACAACGAGCTGACAATCCGACGCGAACCAATGACCTTCCTTGATGACATCTGAAAACCTGTTTAAACTGAGGCTGAATTGAGACAAACTTAGAATATATTAAATACCAGACAGAATCAGTGCTCCTTTGTTTTTTTTTTTTTTTAAAGTCCAGGGAAATTCCTTTTTTTTTTTTTTTTTTTTTTTGAAACCGTTTAAATCCGAATATGCAATCATGCTTCCTACTACCCGTCTCCCGGGTCAGAACCGGGACGACGCTAACCTAGGCTCTGATACCAAAATGTAACACCCGTCCCCTCGACACTCGAGAACGGCGTGCCACTAACCACGTCACATACATCAAATACCCAATCACTGTAGAGTGGGGTATTTTACGTTTGTGACGTGGTTAGTGGCACGCCGTTCTCGAGTGTCGAGGGGACGGGTGTTACAAAAGTATTTTGTTTCGATTCATCAAATATATAAATTGTAAACATTTTTATCAATCCATATGATCGAGGATTTTTTTCTCCAAACATAATTATGTTTGTGGTGGCTTTTGACAAAATGGCATTACAGAGTAACATGTTTTACATAGCAACATCATAATCACAAATCATTAATCTACTAACATTGGTTTGTTTATGTAAGAAATACATACTAGTGGATATCGTCCTTAGCACAAAACCCATTAGTCTAATAACTTTGATTTGTTTAATGCAAGAAACAAAATTGGTCAATTACATAGTAATTATCGTCGCTTCTAATACGAAAAAAGTGAGATTACAATGTCAATAAGATTTAACTAACGTCATCATCTCGAGAGACGAAAATAGATGATGAATCGGAGGCGTATAGACCAAATTATGAGATTAGATGCAACATTTTCCTAATTTTCCTAATTAATGTGATTCAAAGGCAATAAAAAAGGGATTAGATTCGTAGTAACGTATGATTGAGGAGTCAGTGTGTGTGTGGAGTAGTAGTCACATGGGATTTGAAACTTAGCTAATATCATTGCACATGCCTTTACTCTTCTTCCTCCCAATTTTCACCAACTCCATTGTCTCCACTCTACGCCATGAATCATAGCATTATTTTTTTTGTTTATAATATCCAATTAATAATGATTTTGTTTTGTTGATCAAAAATCGGATATCTTTTTTTTTTTTTTTTTTTTTTTTTTTTTTTTTTTTTTTTAAAAAAAATCGGATATCTGATGGTTGATGAATAATGATATGTTTTTATTTTTGGCATGAATAATGATATCTTTTAAGCCATGAAAGTCTTATGTAGGATTAGGTTTTATAAAAAAAAAATGTTCTTTTTATCATCATCCTGATAAAATTATCTTGTTTTACACTTAAGTATTTAACTATCTTTATAGGTAGCCCAACTTTTATCAGGTCATATCGACCGTCGCCGTTCCTTGTTAACCTTTCTTCATCTCTTGCGTCAATATATATCTGATGCGTGATTCTTTATTAAACTAAAGATGTAAATGATGGAAGTTGGACATGCGAACACCATTTGTAATGTTTTTTTGGGCTTTTTCTTATCAATGAGAAAAAGGTAACAAAAAGTCAAATATGAAACGATTGGGCTGAAGTGCAGTGCCCTCTTCGTTGTAAGTGGACTTTGACCAAAAACAACGGGCCAGTTTTTTAACCTAAATCCAATCTCAGCCTTTTGTTTATAGACAATTTTGTTGAAAGTTATATATATATATATATATTATTTAAATACGCGGCTCTCTCTCTAAAACCTTTGCTCTGACTTCTCTCTAAAATCGTTGAGTTTTTGATCTACCGACCGTCGGCTTCTCCAACGGTTTGGTTTTTTGTTCTTTTGTTTTTTGTCATCGGATCTCCGGTTTGTCCGGCACTATGCTCCGATTATCGGATTTATCTTTGGTTTCTTTGGTCTGTATATATGTCCGACTATGTTCGGTTTTTTCTTTTCTTTCTACAGGTATTCATTCAGATCCCGGGTTGCAGATGATGTTTCTCTTTGGTTTCTTTCGGTGACTTTCCTCTTCTCGCTTGGTGAAGCTTATCTTCTCCGCTTGGTGTCGCCATGATCTTGCGACTTTAGTTTAGGCGGAGCTTCCTCTTGTTGGAAGCAGAGCTGGGATGAAAAGTTGTCGTGTCTTGGTTATGAGATCTGATTCTGCATCGGTTATTAGCTGTAGAAAGAGTTTGATCGGTGTTTGGAAAACTTTCCGGCGAATGCTACAACGAGGTGCGTGACTTTGTCGGATAGATTGAGATCCTTCCATTGCATCTCACGTTCCAAGTGGCATCTTTTAATTGTCTATCTTTATCAATAGATTGGGTATTGATAGATTGGGCTTATTTTATATGAAGATGTTTTTAGATGTTAATGGGTTCCAAACACTGTATTCTCGCCCTGTTGGGCTTTTATCAACGAAAAGTTTGTTTGTCGAAAAAAAATATATATATATATATATATATATTTTTTTTTTTGGACAGAGATATTCTTAACAGTGAATTTACATAACATCATAACGAGTATCAAATTAGATCGAACCGGAAATTGTATTGTGCCTTCTGTCTTCTATCGAATTTCTTTTTTCTTTCTCGTGTTTCTTGTTATTTATGGCAAAATATAATAAAAACGTTGAAGTTACAATCGATTTCAAACTTCAAATGATGAAATTTGTTAAATTTGAGGATGAATAATAAGTAACAATTTTTTGTTTTTCATTTCTGTTATTTTTTTTTTCGTTTTTAATTTCACTTTTATTATTCATATAATGGTCACCAATTAGAGTTTTATTATTCCTTCCAAATTTATAAAAAAGTTTCTTCTATAAATTTCTCTATAAATTTCTTTAAAAAAAAACTAAAAAAAGTGAAAAACTCATGTGTAGTAAATATCTATCCTATTAAAATTTTAGTCATGTGTTATATTATATAATATGCCATTGAATATTCATGATTTTTCTTAAAATTCATTAAGGGTAATTATGGAAAAGAATATTATCTCTACTAAACATGTTTTCAAATAATACAACTATTAAACATGTATCCAAACAACTAAAAAATAATGGGTCCTACATTTCTAATTAATTAAAACAGATAATAAAAATAAAATCATACAAATGATAAATATCAGTAAATAATATAGCACATCAATTACTTTAATAGATCATAAAATCAATTTTTAACAAACATGCATATGAAACAACATAATTAAATATACTTTTGAACATATTTCAATAATAAAATAATAATAAAGCTTACATAGAAACTAAATTATAATGTTAATAAATTTATAATTTAAAAAAAAATATAATTTTAACTTGGAAAAATTAATTTTAAAATTAGATCAATATATTTTTAACTTCACAAATTGAAAATAAAAAGTAGGTTTTTATATATATATTATTTAATCATATAGTGAGACATGTTAAGATCATTGTTTTAATAATTATGGGTTTTTAATGTTTATGACATTAAAATATCTAAATTTTTTAAATAATTAGAAAGTAGATTAAGATAAGGGCAATTCTCTAAAATTGCACATTTTCATGTTTTTGTCACAAAAATAGCACACCATGCTGAAAATGACAAAGATAACATTTATTGAAAAAGAAAAAGACTATTATACATTTAATTTTCATCTATTTTTCTCAATTTTGTAACCCTATACCCTAAACCCTAAAATCTAAACCCTAATTAATGATTTGTGAACCCAAATTCATTAATGTAATACATATAAAAATGATTAAAGTGTGCTATTATTATCATGTTTTTCTTGGTGTGCTATGTTTGTGAGAAAAACATCAAAATGTGCTATTTGAAGGTATTTCTCTTAAGGTAATCAATTAACAGTTTTTATTATAATATTATTTAAAATAACTAATAAATCAGTGGAGTAACCTATTTTATTTTTTATAAATGTGAAATTACTTTCAGATATATAAACGGGTCTATAAACTTTTGCAAATTATAATAATAATATATTAACATAATAAAAACTGTATATATGAAACAAAACATATACATATATATATCAGTAAGTATATTATATAATCATACTATAAATATAAATTTAATATAAATGGTATAATATTATAGTATACTTCAAATTAAAACTAGCAACACGTCTCAAATTATGATTTACACAAATATTTTTTCATACAAAGTAGAAAATATTAAAACGAAATCAAACTAAAAATATTATATGTTCTCTATAATATATTTATATAAAATAAAAATATAAACATATTTTAAACTTTCAAATTTACAAATTCTCAAATATATTCAATAAACATTACAAATACCGACCAATGTTCTTTATAATATATTTACATGAAGCCCAATCAATTCCATAAAATATGAAGACATAATTTTGAAATAAGAATAATTTTTTTATTTAAGTCCACTATCTTAACAAATATGAATATATTAAGCTAGATATTCTTATAAATATTACTATCTATATATTAATTTTTGTACTCCTAAATTAATTTTGACTTATCTTTCAGTCACATTTATGTAATTCATATTTTTCCATTTCTCTTCTTCTTTGTTTAAAACCACTTTCTTTCTCTCAATTTCTAATCAAATGATAATTTTTCTTACTTATAATTCCGAATATTATTTATTTATATACAAAATTAAATATAATCCCGCGCGTGATGTCTAGTCTTATATATAATTAGCCAAGCTCTTTCCTCACTTTGCACCACCTAATACCACGTGGCTTCCTTATTTTGGGTCTAAAAAAAGAGAAAATGGTGTGTGCACACACACGTGGTGGACTCGAACTCGGATACAGAGAGTATTAAACATACCTATAGCTACTGGACCATGTTGTTTCGTTGACAATGTTTACTAAAACAAATATATAAACAATATTATAGTAAAAATGTCTTAAAATTCTTCCCCGATTAATTACCGAGATATCTCCGATTTTTTGGTAACTCGCTAGGCCCAGACTCACCGCCCGAATACCGCATAGCGAGTTCCCGAACCTGGGTTAACACTAACAAAAATACATTTTTACGTTAAACAGGTTGATGAGAATTGAATAAAGAATTCGAGCAATAATACATTCTGATAACACAACAAAATTTATTCGATTACAAATCATGGTTTACTTTAATTTTAGATTAATAAATTTTTTATATGTAAAATACAATAAGTGCGTAGTATTAAATAATGAGACTTTAATCCAAATAAAAAGATAGAATTGATCCATTTTAAACTGATTAAAATGTCATACAAGAAAAATTGTAATATCCAGATGTTTTCAATGGAGAAATACTTTCCATCATGAGACAATTCATGAGTTTTTTTTTTATAAAAGAGACAATTCATGAGATCGTCTATTGTCACATAAACAGTTTCAATATTTGAATGTAAAATATTTTTTTTATGAGTAAAATTTGCAATAAAAAGTTTTATGAGATAAAGTTCTAGCCATGAAGAAGTTAAAAACTATATCTTGCAATCCTCAGCAATATATCTTATATTAACATAAAAACGTGGAAGAGTTAAAAAAAATGAAAAAGAATATCATTAGATAAATAAAATCAAAGAAAAATTAATATTATTATACTGATACAAATAAACTCATAAAATAACAATAATTATTACCTAACTATATAAATTAGATTATATATTCAACAAAAAAAAATAAGACAAACATATACCCTATGCAAAGAGCAAGAAAAGAGAAGTCATTATGGTTAGACATCATCTAGGTTCTGAGAGGTGTTCGAATACTGGATAAAGAACTATGACCTACATATTAAAAATAAGTTAATGAGATATCAACACCAATGAATGATGCGTAACCAATGGGTGCGAAAACGCAAAAGAAGGTAAATAGAATATCAATGATTAATTCGCCGGTTTGTCTGAGACAAATAATGTATTATTTAAAATGCAGAAACAGACAAGTAAATATTAAAATATTCTGGATTTTGTAATTTTATTGGAATTAAATATAATACGAAGGAAATAAATATATAACTAACGGAACACCACTCCGCGCATGCGCGAGGTTAACAGCTCTACTAGTAGGAACAAATTACAAATCACCAAACTCTAAGAAGGCAAAAAACCGAATTTATGAGAAAGTTATCTGCGGTTTGTGTTACAGTTTTACAATAGAAAAATAAACAAACAGAGCCAAATACTCTATTGACATTGTCACAAGAAGAAAGAACATAATACTTTCAAGAGCTGGACTTCAAAGACCAGAGGCTCATTTACGTGCGAGAGAAGGCTGCGTCGTGGTCCAAACTGTATCCACAAACACACATGACATATGTGTCAAGTTCATTCTTCTAAGGGAGGAATAATTGAGGAGTAAGTAAGATATGGGTACCTCCTCGGGTATTGGCTTCAATGTCTCGTTTATATACCCTACTGATGGAGGTATCAGTGCTCTACGCTTGCCTGGATCAACATAATACCTGCTGTTTGTGAGTAACTAGAAACATGATTATTCATCTAAAGACCAGAATCTTCTTCTTGTTTCATGTTTTTACCTCCAGCTCTCATGCCCACCAAGACTTCCTTCAAGCCTTCAATAACCTGTCGTGCCATGCAGTTGGTTAATGATTGGATAGCCAATATGTTACATGTAAAGTTGAGTGCAAGATCAAAGTACGTCATTGTCGTCAAAAAGAAGTTTGACAGGAGCGCTTTCGCCACTGAATTGGTCCACCGTGCTGAATCAAGAAGCGATAAGAGTTAGACAAAACACAAAGAAAGGGGCCAACTGTGGGATAAAGAAACTATCGAGGCACATCTGAAGTTTCGAGTATGAAATCTCACCTATGAACGAATTATCCATTAGCACGTCGACATACATAGTTTAGTTCGACCAGATCCCCTTCGTGAGCTTCTCGTCATTCCCCTTCAATAATCTCTGAAGATTAAAAAGTTTCATAAGTAACACATTAAATATGAAGCCTCTGGATGTTATTCATAAATGTCCTTAGCAGTCACAAGATTATTTCGAAAGAAGAATACCTTGAATCTTCACGCCACTTGGGAGCTTCAACGTCCTGGACACTTCAATCACCAACCAAAAGGAAAACTTAGAATGAGGAACTAACTCCAAGGAACAATCAGATTGAAAAAAAAAAACTTTCCTCAATTCGAACGCATGTTCCGTAATCAGAATCCAAGTTAAAAGAGTTTTAAGATAGCTCAGAGAAAGACCATTTTTACATTACCACTTCAGGTTCCTTCATCTCAGGAACTGGCGCTGCTAAACCGGAAAAATCCACAAGCGTCAAGGCCGAGCCCAACCCAGCGAGCTGCATAAACATCCTTCTGGGTAGATGTACGGCCGGAATAGAAGATAATCTACCACGAGCAATCCCAGAAACGTTGTTCCTAGATTTTCCCATGCTGCTAATGAAAGTTCAATTTCCAACGACATACTCTCAAAACACATTTACGAAAGTTGAGAATTCAACCTTAATTTCGTGGATGATCCAACGACAAAATGAGCAGTCTCCATAGCCATCGCCGTCGTTGCGACTTACGAGTCGTCTTCTTCTTCTTCTCTAGATTCTGGATAAGAAGAGGCGCCAGATTCTTTGGGGTCACTTAGAGCATGTTTAACGCAACAGACCCAAAAAAGTCTCTTAAATAATATTTAATTATTAAATTCTGCCAAACCAAAAGTTTTATGATTTAAAGTGATACCGAAGGAGAGATAGATGTGGCAAGAGACGTCTCTTCTCTCTCCTAAATAAGATACGTCTGTTAATTTTTTTGATTATTTTTGTTTATTTTAATCAACTCTTCCCCTAAGAGACATTGCTAGGAGCCCGCGGTAAACATGGTCTTAGGCCTGGGACTTTTATCCGAAACCGAAACCCGAACTCGAATCTGACCCGAAAAACCCTAACCCGAAACCGAAAAAATATATTAAAAAACCCGGTTTTAGTTTGGCCAAACCCGAAAACCCGAAACCCGAATAAACCGAACCGAACCCGACCCGAACCCGATAAATAAACTAAAAAACTCGTACGGTTTCTATTTGTCTAAACCCGAAAAACCTAAACCCGAATAAACCGAACCTGAACTTGAAATACCCGAACCCGAACTCTAAATACTCTATTTTTTGATTTTTTCATTACATTGGTTACTTTGATTTTGAAAAAACCCGAACCCGAAATGAACCGAACCGAACTTGATGTAAAACCCGATCGGGTTTGATACGAAACCCGAAACCCGACCCGAACCCGAAATAAACCGCACCGAACCCAAATTACAATTAGAAAAAACCGGATCGATTTCTATACGTCGAAACCCGAAAAACAAAAAAACCGAACCACCCAACCCGAATCCGAAAAATAAACCCAAGTCCCAAGCCTAGGGTCACTGACTACGGAGCAATCCACCGTAAAACTTGTGGGATTGTAGGACCCACACTGCTGCAGATTAGGAAATTTCGTTGTGAAACAGCACGCGCTACTATACCGCGTGAGTAAATATCTTTTTTTTTTTTGGGTTGAACTTGGATTTAACATTTTTTTCTCCCAGTTTTGGTGGAAGGATCTAGAAACTCTACGAGTGCTCAGTATATAAACATTCTTCTTCGTCCACAAAGCATCAAGAGAAAAACCCTAGTTCCCGTTTCCCTCAAGTCTGTTTCTTCGCCTTCCGTAGCGTAAAAGCTCTTTGACTAGCTCCGGGATCGTGATGTCGGACACCGAGACGTTTGCCTTCCAGGCTGAGATCAATCAGCTTCTCTCCCTTATCATCAATACCTTCTACAGCAACAAGGAGATCTTCCTTCGTGAGCTCATCAGTAACTCCTCCGATGTGCGTCTCTCTTCTCCTTCGATTTTATCTTGTTTGTGTTTGACTGTTGGTTGGTTTCAAGCGTAGATCCGTTGATGAGTTTTTGATGTGGAATGATGAATCTGTGCTGCATATGGTTACGGTTTCACTTAATGATTTAGATATGTGCTCCAAATCAAAGTGTACATAATTGTCATGTAGTTCTCAGTAGTATTTATGATGAGGATTTGCTTTACTAATCTGTGGCAAGTAAATATTAGGATTAAGAAAGCGTCTTCTCCATCTATCTCGGTAACCTTTCATTAATCCAGTTGATTGGTTCACTTTTCTTCCAGTTGAGATTAGTTGATCCATATGATCTGTTGCATATTCGAAATCGTGGGTTTGTTTCTTAGCGTGTTTAGATTGTAAAGTTGTACCATATAGGTTGTGTTTTGCTTTGATCTTGTTAGCTTAACTTTACGCAGATGGATTTCTCAACACAATTTTGTTTTGGTTCTTCGACCTGACTCGTTTTGTTTTGTTTCTTGTGAATAGGCTTTGGATAAGATTAGATTCGAGTCTTTGACTGACAAGAGCAAGCTCGATGGTCAGCCAGAACTCTTCATTCACATCATCCCGGACAAGAGCAACAACACCTTGACTATTATCGACAGTGGTATTGGAATGACCAAGGCTGGTAAGTGTTATTACGGGGAGGATCAAATGATCTTCACATTGCTATTTCCACTGTTATGCCTAAACATGTTTTGCATTCGCTGATGCTTTGCTGTTCTGATGTACAGATTTGGTTAACAACCTGGGTACCATTGCCAGATCTGGCACCAAGGAGTTCATGGAGGCTTTGGCCGCTGGTGCCGATGTCAGCATGATTGGACAGTTTGGTGTTGGTTTCTACTCAGCTTACTTGGTTGCCGAGAAGGTTGTTGTTGTCACCAAGCACAACGATGATGAGCAGTATGTGTGGGAGTCCCAAGCCGGTGGATCCTTCACTGTTACCAGGGATACCTCCGGTGAGGTCCTTGGTAGGGGTACTAAGATGACCCTTTACCTCAAGGAGGACCAGTTGGAGTACCTTGAGGAGCGCCGTCTTAAGGATTTGGTCAAGAAGCACTCTGAGTTCATCAGCTACCCTATCTCTCTTTGGGTTGAGAAGACCATTGAGAAGGAGATCTCAGATGATGAGGAAGAGGAGGAGAAGAAAGACGAGGAAGGAAAGGTTGAGGAAGTAGATGAGGAGAAAGAAAAGGAGGAGAAGAAAAAGAAGAAGATCAAGGAGGTGTCTCACGAGTTTGATCTTGTGAACAAGCAGAAGCCCATCTGGATGAGGAAACCCGAGGAGATCAACAAGGAGGAGTACGCTGCCTTCTACAAGAGTCTCAGCAATGACTGGGAGGAGCATTTGGCTGTCAAGCACTTCTCTGTTGAGGGACAGCTTGAGTTCAAGGCTGTTCTCTTTGTTCCCAAGAGAGCTCCATTCGACCTCTTTGACACAAAGAAGAAGCCAAACAACATCAAGCTTTACGTTCGCCGTGTCTTCATCATGGACAACTGTGAGGAGATCATCCCTGAATACCTTGGATTTGTGAAAGGTATTGTCGACTCTGAGGATCTTCCTCTCAACATCTCAAGAGAAACTCTTCAGCAGAACAAGATCCTTAAGGTTATCCGCAAGAACCTTGTGAAGAAGTGCATTGAGCTCTTCTTTGAGATTGCTGAGAACAAGGAAGACTACAACAAGTTCTACGAGGCATTCTCCAAGAACCTCAAGCTCGGAATCCACGAGGACTCTCAGAACAGGACCAAGATTGCTGAGTTGCTCCGTTACCACTCAACCAAGAGCGGAGATGAGTTGACCAGTCTCAAGGACTACGTGACCAGAATGAAGGAAGGACAGAACGACATATACTACATCACCGGTGAGAGCAAGAAGGCTGTGGAGAACTCTCCCTTCCTTGAAAAGCTCAAGAAGAAGGGTTACGAAGTCCTTTACATGGTTGACGCCATTGATGAGTATGCCATTGGTCAGCTCAAGGAGTTTGAGGGAAAGAAGCTAGTGTCTGCCACCAAGGAAGGTTTGAAGCTTGAGGAGACTGAAGATGAGAAGAAAAAGAAGGAAGAGCTCAAGGAGAAGTTCGAGGGTCTGTGCAAGGTGATCAAGGATGTCTTGGGAGACAAGGTCGAGAAGGTCATTGTCTCTGACCGTGTTGTTGACTCACCATGCTGTCTCGTCACTGGCGAGTATGGTTGGACTGCTAACATGGAGAGGATCATGAAGGCTCAAGCCTTGAGAGACAGCAGCATGGCAGGTTACATGTCCAGCAAGAAAACGATGGAAATCAACCCAGAAAACTCAATCATGGATGAGTTGAGGAAGAGAGCTGATGCAGACAAGAACGACAAGTCTGTCAAGGATCTCGTCCTCCTCCTCTTCGAGACTGCTCTCCTCACCTCTGGTTTCAGCCTCGATGAGCCCAACACCTTCGGAAGCAGAATCCACAGGATGCTTAAGCTCGGTCTGAGCATTGATGATGATGATGCAGGTGACACTGAAGCTGATGCTGACATGCCACCACTTGAAGATGACGCTGACGCAGAAGGATCCAAGATGGAAGAAGTCGACTAAGCGCCAAACCTGAAGTTGTAGTTGAAGCAGGCTCGAGCGATTCTCTTATCCCCTTCTCTTATCCCCTTCTCTATCTTTCAGTTTTCTCTTTTGTTTTTTTTTGGTTTTTTTTTCTCGGCCTCGTGAACTCGGTTTTACAATTCTACTAGTTATTTATTAATGATCTAACTTTTTAAGAATGAAGATAAATTTATAGGTTTTTTTTTTTGCTCACTACGCTATAAGTAACAAATATTTTTGTTCGTTCATATTTTTTCTGACTTCATTCCTATTTTTTTTTTTTTTATGGGTCACCAATCAAATTTTTTAATTACTGCAGTTCTATAAATTTAGGAATGCAAATGAGAGTCTTCCCCTTAAAAGCATTGATACTATCATTTGCATCTTCGTTTCAGTTAAATCAGACCTCACATTTCAAATGAGATTTCCTATTAATTGCCTTTAGTTACATGTTTTTATATTATCGCTTTGATAATCTTCATATATATATATATATATATTAATCCAATTTAAGATGTTTCTTTCTATCTCCAAGAAGTAGTAGCATGAACCTTGTTTGCTGTTCGATTGTCGATGTTTACACAAATGAAATCATAAAGACAAAAAGAAACTTAAAACCAAGAAAAATCTTTGGTCCAATAAACCTCATCACTACTAAAATAAATCCATCTTCTCTAACGGACCAAGAACACTTCTTCGTATTCCAATTTCCACATCTATAGCTGTCCCTAGAAACCTTAAACGCCTCGAACCTCTTCCTCTTGGACTCCCACTTCATTGTACACGTGTATTCTGTGCTCCACGACCACAACTCGATATATACCATGTATAGGGATTCATATAAGGCATAATAATTATAGGAAACAAATTGCATAGATATATACCATGTATAGGGATTCATATAAGGCATGCATGCTGTCATTCTGATATAAAAAATTGACCCAAATTTCAAATAAAATGTTGTTTTTTCCACCATAATTAATCGTCATTTTTATCTCTTTTACGAATTCAAATATTGATTCCCAAATATATATATATATACACAATATATATACAATATATATGTATTGTGCGAATTTCAACTAGAGAATCACTTTCGTGAAAAAAAAACTAATAAATATGTATTATAAACATTAATAAAAAACAATATAGAAGATCGTTTCAAAGTTTGTTGCTTCTGTTCTGCATATTTAGAACCAACCAGGTACCGCCGAAAAATCTGACTACTTTCAGGGTGATCACACTCATTGGTATAAAATTTTCTGCAACCTCAGAACAAATAAAAGATCTAGGCCGAAACCTAAATGACCAAGTGGTGATCACATATTCATCACACTCCCTAGTTTAGTTAAAGCCTTATTCTCTGTGACCAACCAAATCTGGTTTAAAACGTTTGCTATTCACTAACCATGTATTAGTAGTTTAGTACCGACTTGTGTTAGCTATTTTGCGACTTCGGTGCAAATTCTTTTAGTCATGTGTTTATTGGTTGGCACTTTGTCTTTATATTACTGTTTCTTTCGTAGGCAAAATAAATAAACAAACACGTCTATACTACATTCTTATTTTTTTTTTCTTTTCACAAACCAAGTGTGTGGTTAGGTAACAAGTGTATTAGAGTTTGATTGTTGAACTAACTCAAAATCCTTGAATTGTCAAAATAATCTAAAAACAAATTAAGTTAACCATACAGTACAAAAACAGTAAAATACACCTACCAAAAGCCATATAACAATTACATGATAAGTTTTGTAAACCATATAGATTCTTGCCACTATATAAACTCAATAGCATACCACTGAATTTCTCACACAAAGCAGTAAACGGAAGAAGCAGTTAGACACTGGTTTAACCCTAGTAAAAGATTCATCAATAACACACCCAAAATGGCATCACACAAGCTCTTTCTCGTTGCTTTCTTAGTGAGTCTCTCCTCTATCATGATCAACACTTGTTTGGCCTCACGCCACCCTCTCCAGCAGCAACCTCTTCCTCAAATTCCAAATCTGCCTGTCCAAACAATAGGACTACCTCCATTGCCCTGATCAACCTTGCCTCAACCAACTCTTCCCACCATTCCTATTTCAATTCCTCCATTTCCGATATTGCCAACTACACCTTCATTTCCAACAACAGTTTCTTCTCTTCCGACTAACTTCCCATACGTTCCGTTCTTCTCTCCTTCGCCTAGTACAACTACATTCACTCCTTGAATAATGAGCCACTTCTTGGGTTTTGTTGTATCTCTATATACCATACTGACTACTGAGATGACTATACATATTGTGGTGTGTTTAGAAAAGTGCTTGTTTGGTTCTTTACTCATGTAAAGATTTGGTTTTTTTTTTAAAAAAAATATCTACGAATATTTGTTATAGGTGCATGATAATCTTTCTGTTTATATGAACGTTTTTAGTTTGTAAATTTGTCAAACGAGTACATCTCCTCTCTCTCTCTCTATCTCTCCAATTTATTTCTCTATATATATTAATATTTGGTGTAACAGTCAGATTTTCTCTTTTGTTTACTCTGTCATAAACACAATCGATCATCTTGTGGCGTGGTATGCATATTTTACCATGTCTCATACGTTTTTGGAAATCATGTGCAAAAAATCTCACTAAACAGAGAATGATATGTTAAAATATGTTTAAAAAAATTATAGATACCAATTTATATCTAATCATTTACATTAGCTTGATCTACGGTCTAAAAGATTTTCCTTTCTCCATATTCATTAGTATCCTCACTCACAATGACTAAACTTCTTCACAAAACTCTTTATAGCGTAATAAGGCTTGATGCATTTTGACTATTTTTCTACTTACAACCGGTAACAACGGATATGATTTGTTGGGAACAAAAATAACATATATTCAAAGGAATAGCAACAACAATTGTAACAATATTACCCGTTTCCTATTCTTAATAATGAAACCATTAGCTAAATCTATAAAAAGAAGAAGAAAAGATAACAGTCAACTGAAATGAAATTGAACTCGTTATCTTCTTTGAGTTTAGTCCTATATAACCCCAAGTCCATTAAGAGAAAAGATAATAAAAATAAATAAAAAACACACATCAACTAATTGAATAAGCCTCTTTTTTAAACTAACATTATGGCTTCATCTAAAATCTTCTTAATCGCTTCTCTTCTCATGGCTCTGATGTTTTCCTCCATGATCACTTCAAGCCGTGCCACACAAAAAGTTACGAAGAAACAAACGTTAAACCCGAAATTTTTTAGACACAATCTCCCAAGACCAAGTTTACCGAGAAATCCGAGAAATCCCATGTCATTCCCTCATCAATTCCCTAAACCTGGTTTCCTAAACAACCCAAAGCCTTTCCCTCAATTTCCAAAACCCGGTTTTTCAAGCAATCCAACACCCGGTTCTCCTCAATTTCCAAAACCCGGTTCTCCTCAATTTCCAAAACCCGGTTTTCCTCAATTCCCTTCTCCTTTCCCTTCAGCAATGCCTTGAATATAGTCCTCCGGAAACCTCAAGCCCATTGCATTAATATCTGCTCCGCTGACTCTCCCCGCAATATCTACTTCCAGCCATTGAGTTGTCTCCTTCAAGCTTATAATATGTTTCAATTATTGTAATTATTGATAACCAAACTCTTCCGCATATGTGAAGATTATCTCATCAACATAAGCTAAACTGAATATGTATTGGTGGCTATAGGATTGATGAATATTGATTGTATTTGTAACTATATGAATGATATCTAGTGATCTGATATTGCAAAATCGACTCCTTCAAATAATTTTAGTCCCATTCATTAAATTATGTATGGTGTATCAGAGTTTTTTTCTTTTTCTCTGAATGCTTCTGATACAACTACAATGGAAACAGATGATTACACAAGAAAACCAAAAGAAGAAAGATGAATTTTACAAACCATATAGATGATAAATCTCTCAAATTTATGAAATAAAATCCTATAAAGATTGAGATGGTCCATTAATAATCACCAAACTGACCGGTCGCTACATTTGTGAAGTGTTCAAGAAGTATATAGAAAATTATTGGCTGAGGTAACATAAATTCAATCAAATCCTCCGTAAACCATATAAAGAAGCAAAAGACTGAAGAAAATAGGCTCTCTCCCACTAACATGTACTTAAACTTCTGATATTATTGTCGATCTTCTTGATGAGAATAGATGTTGGTGTTGCCCGTTTCTCCATGTCTCTCGCCAAAGATGGTATGTAGTTGTCTGGAAACTCTTCTAACTTTTGATGGTTTGTTTAATAGTTAGACGTTGCGTTTTGAAAACACTATATATATTCATTAGTTTCTCCGATTGTGGCTTAATGAGATCTTAATGTGGGAAATGCTCTGAATTGGTGTACATCGCATTGTCCAGTTAGTGTTTCAATTTGATACATAATGTGGTCTTGTCTTGTTGTTTATCTAAAACAGAACTCTTTATGACTTACGTTACTATGCAAACTGTATTGTTTTTTACTTGATGTAGTGAACAATACTTATATAATCAGAGTAGTTTGTTTTGTTACATATTTCTTTTCAAGTTAATTTACTATCAAACACTTATCAAGTGTAATGACATGTTTGTAAAGTCATGATCGCTAGCTGTGGAAGAGAAACATTTTGTGTTCAATATTCAATTGGAGTTTCTGATGATATAACAACATATCAAAGGTACAAAACCAAAGGAAACATATCAAAGAGTTGCAAAGTAAAACCAGGAAAAAGAAAAAACAATACCAAATCAAAACTGGGATTTGAGTCTAAACCAAACATCAAAATCGATTAAAGAGAGTAAAAGAAACCATTTTTCTCTTACTTGGAACCATTTTTCTTTTTTTTAATTTGTCTTCCCATAAGCAACCATTCTGTTAGGAGGAAGCTTCTTCTCTGCTTGACGCCTTCTTCTCTTGGCCTTCCTCGATAGTTTGCTTGTTTCAGCCTCGCCTTCCTCATCTGCTTCCGGTGCTGCTGGCTTCGTCTCTTCAACAACATCCCTCTTCTTGCTTTTCTTCTTGCTTCTCTTCTCGTCGGGGTTATCAATCCTCTCCAACAACTCATTGAACTTGAGTTTATGCTCCTTGACCTTATACTTGTTCACCTCCCAATCCTTCTCCATGTAAGGAGCCATCTTCTTCAATGGTACGTACTGGTTCAGCTCTGTGTCGTCCAAGAAGAGTATCTCTTCTTTCTCTAGCCCGTAGCTATTTGGTTGGACTTTCGCAAACTTAAACCTTGTTTTCAAATCTCCAATCGTGTCCTCATAGTCTAGCTTGTAGTACTCCTCCATCAAAGCTTCCTTGGCTCTTTGTACAAGTGATGCTTTTCGCTTCCTCTTTCTCTTACCATCTCTCTCTTCTTCCTCATCTACTTCTTCTTCTTCCTCATCATCACTAGCTCCATTCTCCTTCTGCTTCAAAACCTTTTCTCTGGTGGCAGTAAAACCATCCCCACCCTGAATCACATCCCAATTCTTTGGAAGTCCAAGAAGTTCATCTTCCTTGTCAAAGTCTGGCTTCTCATCATCATCTTCATCCTCATCATCACTGCGCAACTCCGAGTCCTCCGCACCGTAGTAATTGTCATCAAACGCAGCTTTCATCATCTTATCATACTCCTCCGGATCAAACTCATCCTCCAGGTCTTTCGCATCCAACGGACATTCTTCTCCATCCTTAAAGCCAGCAATGGAAAGCACCTTCTTCATCTTCTCCTTCATCTCCTTCTTCTTGACATTCTTCAGCCGCTTAAGCTCCTCTTGCCTCTCAATCTCAGCAATCTTCATTCTATCCTCCTTGTTCTTCCTCTGTGTTTTCCTTGCGTTATCCTTCTTCCTCACCGAACCTTCAACAATCCTAGACTGCCCCATAACTATTTCCCCTGCATTCTCTTCATGCCTATACTGAGTCTCATACTCCTCCTGCAAGTCCACCAAATCCTCATCTTCCTCAATCTGCTCCAGCTCTGCTTTATCTATCGTTTTGCCATTTCCATCTTTCTCCTTCCACATCTGCTTCAGCAAGTAATCTCTCAAGAACTTGTCCCCTTCACCAAGCTTAGATTCTTCACCAAAGTACTCATCCGCTATCTCCTTTAGCTCCTCATCTTCTTCCTCTGAATCATCTCCTTCCTTCACTTTCAAGATATCATCATCATCACTCTCGTTCCCATCAGCCCCCACAGCATCGGACACAGCTCGCCTCAATTCCTCCTGCTGCTCGTCGTAAGTCTGAACCTTATTGCTCCTCCTGACTTCATCTTCTTCAACAAAGTCTGGACCTTCCTCAAGCAACTGCTGTGCCTGAACGTCTTTTAAATACATCTTCTTCTTCTTCTCCTTCTTCTTCTTCTTTCGATCCTTCTTATCAACCCTATCGCTCTTCCCCGTGGCTAGAAACAATTGGTCTCGTTTCTTAATCTTAATCAACGAATCGATCCACACAGAGACATCACCCGCTCCGATTTCCTCCTCCGGCTCAGACGCTTCTTCGTCTTCGTCGTCATCGTCGTCGTCTTCGGAGATGTCACCAACCTCCACCGCCTTCTGGTATCGCTGGAGATCATCGCGCTTCCTGTTGTGTTCCAACCTACGACGGTATTCCTCATCGACCTCGAACTCAACGGGGCCTCCGTTCTGCGGAGAGTCGTCGTCATCGATATCTTTGAACAAATCGGTCCGCATCTTCGTGGTGGTTGCGAACTTCGGTGGCATACGGACTTCTGCTCTGCTAGGGTTTTTGATCCAAATAGTTGCTGTCGGTTTAATTTATACAGACTTGGTCAGACCGGTTAGATTCTAGGATTGAACCGGATCACTATTATTTCATAAATAACCCATCAAAGTTCAAAAAGGTCCACCAATCATGTTAGGACCGGACCTAACTTTAAAATATAGACCCAATTTTTGTGTAATAAACTGAAAGAAACTCGAATACATTTACAGCCACAGGTGGTGGATAGCTAGCCTTTGGAGACTCCCCTTTGGTGGGCTCAAGACTCTCTCTTTCTTTTAGAGGCTTTGGCTTCTGCCTGAATTAGGGCTTTTGGCTTGTTTTATCGTGTTTTTTCAGGCGTCTGTCTAAGAGTTCGCGTTTTTCTCAGAGTTTTCTCTTTGGTTTCTAAGTGCTTGGTGAGTTTGGATTTGGTAGTTGAGGGAGTCTAAGAGGGTTTTAAGTGTGTTGTTGGGTTTCGATGACGGCGGCATTAGATAGGGCGTTGTTGGAAATGTCTCTGACCGAGGTTGAAGTCCCGTTATCTCTTCCGGATCGACCGGAGTTCCGATCCACGGAGAGGAACGCTATGAGTCTCATAGGAAGGGTTCTCAATCCTTTATTCCAGGATATGTCCGACCTAATCCTGGATATGCCAAGGAAATGGCAGAAGTATGATAGGGTCAGAGGGGTTGCGTTAACGAAAGAGAAGTTTCAGTTTATTTTCAATAATGAGCATGATCTGCTTGATGTGCTCGCGAAAGGAGTTCATTCCTTTAAGGATTGGTCTCTGGCGATAGAGAGGTGGGTTGAAAAGCCTCCAGAAGACTACTTGCAGTATGTAATTCCGTGGGTTCAGATACGTTACTTGCCTGTTAATTACTACACTGAAGCGTCGATTTTCTTGCTGGGAGACTCCTTGGGGAAGACAGTGGAAGTTGCCTTTGATCCTCAGAAAGCTCAGAAAAGAGACTTCGTAAGAGCAAAGGTGAAGATAAATGTGGCGAATCCCCTGAGTAAATCAAGAGTGGTTAACCTTCCAGATGGAGGAACAACAAGAGTTGAGTTCCACTACAAAAGAATTCAAAAGAGGTGCATTTCCTGCCAAAGAGTCACGCATGCGCAAGACCATTGTCCTATTTTTCTTAATATGAAGAAAGGAAAGGAAGCTGAGCGGGGGAAGGATGCGGCTTCGTTTAGTAGGGCTGAAGCGACATTTTTACAGGAATCGGATCCTTTGTATGGGGTACTCAAAGAAAGTCAAGTGGGGGTTAATCCATTAACTGGCAGACCGCGAATCGTTCCGGAAGTTTTGGAGGAGATGCGTCTGTATCTGAAAACAGCTAATGGTCAGGAGAGAATCATCAGGGAGGAAAGGGTGAAGAGTTCTATAGCTGAAGTTGAAAAAGACCCAATGGTAGCAAGGATGGTGCTCAGAATGGAAGGGGTTCCACTTGTGACAAGGGACTTGGACAAGGGGAAGGGTAGGGTTTTTGGTTATGACAAGGTCAATGATAGACGGGATAAAGAGCTCGCATCCAGACATGTGTTTTATGTGAAGGCGAATAGTTGGTCAAATGTTGACAGTGAAGCTCAAGGGAATGAAGTGGAAATGCAAGAGAGCCAGAGGGAGTTTCCTGTCAAGATGACGATGCCTTTGCAGTTTGGTTTTACGGTTCAGGGTTCCAACTCCAATGGAGAAGGACCTTCCGGGACTAAGCTGCCTATAAGGAAACCGAGAAAGAGAGAATCTAAAAACCGGAGGTTTGTGAAGCAGAGACTGCAAGCTAATTTAGAAACGGAGGGGACGTACAAGCAGGGCTTAACAAGGGGGATTTTGACGAAAAGAAAGGTGGAAGCGAGTGAGGAAAAGAAATCCAAGATGCAGAGATGCTCTTCTCCAAAGGTGGTCCCAAAGGAGGGACCGCCCCATCATTAATGCGCATTCTTAGCTGGAATTGCCAAGGGTTGGGACGGTTCCAAGACTTGGTAATTCCCCGTCTCAAGGAGATGTGTGGCAAGCATCCCCCGGAGATGATGTTCTTGATGGAAACGAAAAACTGTAGGAATGTTTTGGTTGATTTGCAAGTTTGGTTAGGGTTTGATAGAGTTTTCACTGTGGAACCAAGAGGCAAGAGTGGTGGGCTTGCTCTTTTTTGGAAAAAGAATGTAACAGTGAATCTCAAGTTTACAGATAAGCATCTATTGGATATGGAAATTAAATTTGGATCTAAGAATTTCTTTTTATCTTGTGTTTATGGGGAGCCCAATGAAGCCTTTAGGCATTATCTGTGGGAACGCATTATTCGTATTGGTGTAAATAGGAAGAGTAGTTGGGGGATGGTTGGTGACTTTAATGCCATCCTTCATAACGGTGAGAAGATTGGTGGTCCCTCAAGAAAAGACAGTTTCTTTTGGCCTTTTGGCGACATGATTAGGGACTGTGGAATGAAAGAGTTAAATAGAGGGGGGAATGAGTTCACTTGGGGAGGAAGACGACACAAGCTCTGGATCCAATGTAGGCTTGACCGTTGTTTTGGCTCTCTATGTTCCCGGAATCCAACCAGCTGTTTTTGGATAAGCGTGGCTCCGACCACAGACCGGTGTTGGTTAACTTGGAGGAGAAACTAACTATGCCGATTGGAAAGTTTAGATATGACAGAAGGATAAGTTTCAAACCAAGGGTGAAGGAAGTGATAAAAATTGCTTGGAACTCTGGTGGGGGAATGGAGGAGAGAAAAGTCTCGGCTAGAATCAAAGGATGCCGGAAAGCCTTGGGTAAATGGAAAAAGGAGAATAGCTTGAATTCTAACGAGAGGTTACTGCACTGCCAAGTTGGGTTAGAATTGGAGGAATCGGCTGTCTCTCCCTCTATGTTTAAGATAAGAGCTCTGAAAAAGACCTGATTGAAGCCCAAAAAGAAGAGGAACAATATTGGCGCAACAAATGCCATGACCAATGGCTGAAGGAGGGAGATAACAACACAAAGTTCTATCATGCAGCTGTACAAAGCAATCGATCAAGAAATTTGTTGGAAAAATTAATCGATGATTCAGGTACAGAACAGAGAGAAGAGAAAGCAATGGGAGAAGTTGCGGTTAACTATTTCCGAGATCTCTTCAAATCCTCTTCTCCAGCAAATGTGGGAAGTTTTTTCGATGGTTTCCAACCAAGAGTCACAACTCCAATGAATGAAGTTCTATCTCATGCTGTATCGAAGCAAGAAATAAAAGATGCTGTTTTGCCATTAAGCCGTCCAGTGCTCCCGGACCTGATGGTATGGATGGTTTTTTCTTTCAACATCACTGGGAGGTTCTAGGACAAAGTTTGTGAGGAAGTTACTCAGTTCTTCGAGTCAGGGATTATGCAGGAAGAGTGGAACTATACGCTGATATGCCTGCTCCCAAAGGTGGTTGATCCGTCTAAAATGACTGAACTCAGGCCCATAAGCTTATGCTCGGTGTTGTACAAAATTGTCTCTAAGGTGATGGTAAGGAGATTACAGCCGTTTCTGGAGGATTTGGTCTCTATAACACAATCCGCTTTTGTGTCGGACAGATTAATTTCAGATAATATTGTCATTGCTCATGAAATGCTGCATGCATTGAGGACACATAAGAAGATTTCTGAGGAGTTTATGGCCATCAAATCTGATATGTCAAAAGCATACGATAGAATTGAATGGGAGTACATTGAGAAGCTTTTGGAAGCCCTTGGTTTTCAGGCGAAATGGATCAGATGGGTTATGGCATGTGTGACTTCGGTGACGTTTTCAGTGTTGATCAATGACAAACCGACGGAGATCATCAAACCACAAAGAGGAATTAGACAGGGTGACCCTTTGTCACCGTTCCTCTTTGTGCTGTGCACGGAAGGTCTGATCTTCAAACTACAACAAGCGGAGGTGGAGAAAAGAATTACGGGCATACAATTCTCAGAATCTGGCCCATCAGTTCACCATCTCCTTTTCGCTGACGACAGCTTGTTCATTTGCAAAGCAGCAGTTATGGAGTGTGAATGCATAAAGGAGATTTTGAAAGCTTATGGTAGTGTAACAGGGCAGTGTATCAATCTGGATAAGTCGGCAATTACTTTTGGGAAAAAAGTTCCGAAGAGCCTAATGGAGGATTTAAAAAGTGTGATGGGCATTTTTAATGAAGGAGGTGTCGGGAACTACTTGGGGTTGCCTGAATGCTTTAGTGGCTCTAAAATAGATATGTTAGCATACATATATGATCGCTTAAAAGAGAGACTGTCCGGATGGTTTGCCAGAACTTTGTCACAAGGTGGTAAGGAGATCTTGTTGAAGGCAGTGGCAATGGCCATGCCAGTTTATGCCATGACATGCTTCCGATTTCCAGTAAAAACTTGCAAGATAATCACGGCGGCAATGGCAGATTTTTGGTGGAACTCATTGGAACATAAGCAAAAGATTCATTGGTTGAGCTGGGAGAGGATGTGTTTATCTAAGGAAGACGGTGGGATGGGGTTCCGAGATATTGAAGCTTTCAACCAAGCGTTATTAGCTAAGCAGGCATGGCGGATTCTGTCATTCCCGGATTGCCTAATGGCCAGAGTCTTGAAGAGTAGATATTTCAACACCAAAGACTTTCTTAACTCTTCCTTAGGTTCCAGACCTTCTTTCATCTGGAGGAGTATTTTACATGGTAGAGTTCTTCTTCTCAAAGGGTTAAAACTGGTGATTGGGAATGGAAGGTCTAAAAGAGTTTGGATGGATCCATGGATGTATGATGATGAGGGCAACTTCAGAGCTCCTTTATTCAAAAACTGGTCCTTTGAGCTGAATTTAACGGTAGACGCCTTGATTGATGATGCAAATAGGTGTTGGGATCGAGGAAAATTGGAGGCGCTGTTTTTTCCGGGGGATGTGAGATGTATCTCAGCCAATCAGCCGGTGGTGGAGATAGATGATTTTTGGTTGTGGAAGTTCAATAATAATGGGGTCTATTCGGTGAAGAGTGGTTACTGGCTAGCATATTCATTATCATTTTCGGAAGCCAGGCACAACATGTCTCAATTACCGTCGGTTAATAATCTGAAAGCTCAGATCTGGAAGCTCAAGACGGCACCTAAAATTAAAACCTTCCTTTGGAGAGCAGTGAGTGAGATCTTACCGGTGGCGCAGAATCTGGTCCAGAGGGGGCTGAAAATTGACACGAGATGTCAGCTATGTGCAGGGGAAATCGAAACAACAAATCATGTTCTTTTCTCCTGTCCTATAGCAAGATTAACTTGGGCGATGATGCTTTTCCCTTGTCCAGAATCAGGTATTCACGAGACTTCCATCTTCATCAATATCAGCCATGTTTTGCGAATTAGTGCAGACGCAAGCGTCCCGGTGCATATTAGAAGAACCTTTCCGTGGATCTTGTGGATTCTCTGGAAGAATAGAAACATGTGTGCCATTGAAGGTAGATGTTTCGAGGTGGAGGATTCGATTCGTAAGATTAAAGGAGATACGGATCAATGGTTCGTGGCGCAAGAAGTAAATACGAGGATCGAGGCAGAGACGAATGGACAAGATCGTTTGAGTCAGCCTAAGTGGCGAAACCCCCCACCGCCATGGTTAAAATGCGATGTAGGGACGGCGTGGAACAAGAAAGAAAAGATTGGTGGGGCAAGTTGGGTTTTGCGCTATTCTGAGGGGACAGTGATGATGCATAGCAGGCGAGCTTTCAGTAATCTGAACTCCCTAAATGCTTTCAAGGTCAAAGCTCTTCATTGGGCAGCTGAAAGCATGAGATCACATGGAATCAGTAAGGTAATCATATCCTCAGATTACAAAGATTTGGTGAATGCTGTGAATAGACCTGATCGCTGGCCTGCTCTGCGGTATTTAGCTTACCAGTTTAGTACTAGTTTTAATGGTATTTTCGAGTGGAAGTTGGAAGGTGTAGAAACATTAGCCATGAGAGGAGCCCTTCTCATTGCTCAGAGTGTGGTAAGAGACCACCGATATCAGTCTTACGTCGCGACGGGGGAACCGTCCTGGCTTAAGGAGTTTTTTTGATGGTGAGAAAGGTTTGACGTCCTGATCCTGTTGTCGGCTCTTGCTTTGCCCTTTCTTTAACTTCTTTTTTGGTTTTTGTTCGCTCCTCCCTGATGTGGGGTAGTTTTGATGCGTAGTTTGAGCTTTTCGCTTTTCGTTTCTGGTGTTTCATTAGAGGCCTCGTCTCTCTTGGATTCTGCTTTTTATTTGGCTGTTTCTTGGCTCTCCCAGTGTTGTCGAACTCTTGATCTCAAAGTATATACAACAACAGATGATTAAAAAAAACATTTACAGCCACAGGTTTTAGAGGTTTTGGACCAGACTTAACTATTGAGATCTCCTTACCCTTAACTCTCATATAGTGTCACAAAAAACATACCTTCGTTTTTTTTGGTCAACAACAATAAATTCCAATTAGACCCGTATATAGTTTTGTTAATAAAAAAACCAATTTTTGAAGTCCAAGTATTATCAAACTTATATATAAAAAGAAAAAAAATTCAATCTGGTCATTAATTAATATATCAAATATATCTCAAACATTAATATATTACAGTAGCCTTATCATTCACGACAGGGCTTTATTTTTATTACTGTTTTTAAGCAATATGAAAATTTTCTTGATTAAACAAGGTAATCGATATCTTTATTTTAGCAAGTTAAATAAGGGGCTCTTTTCATATGGTTTATTATAAGTTTGGACAAAATGTGTTTAAAATTTTAAATCAAAAGCTCTTAAACGAAATTTTGGTTCGGGTTTAATTAGTTTCCAGTAGTGTCATACTCAAAAGGTAAAAAATACGATGGCTTTAACGAGACTAACATAAACTTCCAAAAGGCATATGGGAAACTATACAAACTAGAGTCATTCTCCCTTTTAGCTCTCTCTATTGAGTGGTCACACTCTTCGCTAGATTCCTCGGCTGGTCCACATTGTGACCTCTCAGAACAGTCAGATGATAAGCCAGTAACTGCCCAAGACCATAACACTTAAAAGTCATTTTACGAGTCGGAAATAAAAATATATTATTAGATCAGATTGGTGTAGAGATTATAATTTACCTGTAATGGCACTATATTAACAACAGGTTGTAGACAATCTTCCACTTGAGGAACCTCGATTGCTCGACAAGATCCGCTTGAGCTCACAGAAGCAGCATCGCCTTTCGAGCACATGACTATTAATCTCCCTTTGCGTGCATGAAGCTGCTGAATCACAGATTGTTGTTTGCTGAAACAAGCGTCGCGAGTGGCGATCACAGCGATGGGAAGATTCTCATCAACTAGAGCTAAAGGCCCGTGTTTCATTTCTCCTGCAAGTATCCCTTCGCTGTGCATAAGTGATACTTCTTTTACTTTCAACGCTCCTTCTAACGCTGTTGCGTAGTTGTATCCTCTGCCAAACACAAGCAGTGACTGCTCATCTATCAACAGCTGCGCTAGATCCTTCATCTCTTCGTCTAGCTTTAGTACTTCCCTAACCTTATCTGCAATCGAAAACAAAAAATTGTTAAAACAGTGTTAAGAGGAAGCACCGTTGTTGATATTTACTCAGAACTTACTCGGTAATTCAAGTAGCCCATCTATTATAGCTTCACGTCTAGTTTGGCTGGAGATTGTGTCACTTCCTATTGCTAGAGCTAGCATTACCATCACCACAATCTGACTTGTGTATGCCTGATAATGGTTGTGGAAAGTGCAAAATCTTTTTAAAACATTCAAATACGAAAAGATGGTATGTTTCATTCAGAGATTCAAGTAAATTACCTTTGTACTTGCTACACCAATCTCAGCTCCTGCGTTGATGTGGACACCACAGTCTGTTTTTCTAGCTATGGAGCTCCCAACGGTGTTAGTTATGCCGACACATAATGCACCATTTTCTCGAGCATAATCCAGAGCAAGTAATGTATCTGCGGTTTCACCAGACTGACTCACAAACACCGCCGTATCCTCTCTGTATATCGGACCTTGCCGGTCCCAGAGATCACTAGCAATCTCCATGCTCACTGGTATACCTATGGAAAGACTTAAGTTAGCAGAGTCAATTCGAAATCAAGACAACACATGATTATAGCAGAGTAATTAATTACCAGAGAGTTCTTCAATGATAGGTCTTGATGCAAGAGCGGCGTTGTAACTTGTCCCACACCCGATAAAAACTATACGCCGGCTGCGTCTTATGGTCTTTAGGTGATCTTTCAACCCACCTAGGAGGACTGTTTTTGGTTTGCGTGAACCACCGCGTATAAGCCGGCCTCTCATTGTAGTAGTTAAAGATTCTGGCTGCTCGTGGATTTCTTTTTGCATGTAATGATCGTATTTCCCCTTGTTTATTTGCTCCACCTCCATCTCTAGAACAGATAATGCACGTTCTACCGAAGCAGGTCTAGACAAACCATTAAGCCTTTCAAACTTAAGGATTGACACGCCTCCATCCTGTTTATAAAAATGGAAGTGGTGAGCACATATCAAAAGAATCTGCGGAGGTTCCATAATAAGGGAACTACTTCATATCTACTGAAAGGTAATCCCTCCCAATTGGAACGATATTAATAACTATTTGGTTATGTGTCATGGTATTTATTAAGTGTTTCAGTTGCTACTTAGTGATGATCAGTCAATCAGATTCGTTACTCATATGCTAGAACTCATCATTCATACTTACTTTACGCAGGAAATGAATACACACAACAATTATGAGTTATACCTTGAGATGAACAACTTCGCCATCTTCAATCACCAAAACTTTCTTCGTATGCTCAACAAGAGCGTGCGGGTCACTTGATAGGAAAAATTCCTTAGGATGCTCATTCTTGGAAAGAAAGTGGGCATCCTTGAAAACATGAGTGTTGCTCTTGTCTTGGTCTAGCTCCTACGAAAGCATGCAAAAATGAGGTATACCGCAGTTTCTTACAAGCCGGAAAGATTTCGATTCTGTGAATTAGAAAGGAGGCGAGAGAGATAAAAGCTAGCATCGTTCAAAACCGTGATCCAGGAAGAATCTTAAATATGCATAACCAGGAGCGATATGAAACAACTCTTCCCCTATTCCGTGGCAACTATTGGTTCCATATCTCCCTTTCATAAAAGACTTTGCCCTAGGAGCTCTTCAAATGTTACAGACTAACTAAGAAAAATCTCAAGGTACATGAGAGTTACTTACTTTAACGCCTAAAAGCAGAGGGCTTCCACGCTTGCACGCAATTAACTCGTTCGGATAATGCCAGCTTTTAAATATAAGAGCATAAGCTCCCTCGAGATGTCTCATCACTTCAAAGACAACTTCACAGAAACTTACGGTCCCTTCACCTACAAATCATAACAAATAGATGTACCCCTGAAAATGTAAATGCCAGGAAATATCGAAACAAAACTACTTGAAAACCATCTCACTGGATCTACAACTAAACACCTCCCAAAAATCTCTATTCAAACTTGCTGCAACTCATACGATTTCATCATCTCGTCTAAAGAAGCACTTACCTTCTTCATTTGCTTTGTCAAAGACAAATTTAGCAAGCTTCGGAATGACTTCGGTGTCTGTATCCGATTCAAAAGTAAATCCATGCCTGACTAATGTTTCTTTCAGCACCTAAAGCAAGAGCAATAAGTAAGGTATCAAAAAGCATATCACAAAATGAGTAAAGAAGAGAGGAAGAAGAAGAAGATGAGAGACCTCGTAGTTAGTGATAACGCCATTGTGAACAACCAAAAAATCATCTCCAGGACCAGACGACTGAGGATGACTGTTCCTCGGAGCTGGCTCACCATGAGTAGCCCACCTCGTGTGCGCAATCCCAGCGTGAAGGTAGAAAACCTCGTCCAAGTTCAAATCTATATTCGTAATCTCTGAAAATCGAAGAAACACAGATCACATCAACAAAGGAAGAGAGAAGCTTTTGATTGGATTTCGGTGAAATGAAAATCGAAGATCGAGGGGAAAGTGAAAAAAACCTTCGTTGACGCAATTGACGAGTGATTCGATGTTCCCAGCCTGACGAAACACGAGCGGAGGAGAAGAGCTAAGGCACTTCTGGTTTGTGTGGCGGCGAGAGAGCGAATCGTCGATGGCGATTCCAGCGGAATCGTAGCCTCTGTACTCGAGACGACGGAGGCCATTGAAGAGAACCTCGAGAATGTATCGTCTCTCTTTGTTCGCGTGGAAATTCAAATACGCGAATATTCCACACATTCTTCTTCGATAATCTCTGTTTTTTTTTTTTTCTCTTTCGCTCTTTCAAAAATTAAATTTTCTGAGCTTTTCTTCGTGTGGGAGAATGAGAGGGAAGATTGAGGAAAGAGACGGGTGAGTGAGATATTTTCTAATTTTGACTCAGATTTGGGGTCTCAATTGTAAATACGATGCGCCATTTTGGATATTTTTGTCTATTTGACTTGTGTCAGGAACTATGACGTGGCCGTAGTTGATTGGATAGAGAGCGCGCTTCCTTCCTTCTTTTTTAAAAGCGAACTTGCGCGTGGACGTGGTGGTGCGCCGCTGGTCACGTGGGATTTATAGTTGACTATTTCTTTTATTTGGTCTCAAGGAAATATATTCTTTTTTTGCGAGTTTCATATGTTGTTAAATCAAGTTTGAATTTACTATTTGTTCATGAGGCTTACTCCACATAATTAAAATCTACAATTAACTTAAATATTATGGTAATTTTAGAAAAATATAAATAATAAATTATATGGTGTAAATCAACATCATATGCTACAAATTAAGCGTAGATCTTATATTTAAATCGGTTAAAAAAATGATGAAAGGTAGGATCAGAACGAACTAATATAATAACTGATGAAGTAAAAAGATAGGACCGATCATAAAAGTGGAATATCATGGTTGAGCTCGACTAACCCAGTTTTGATAAAGAAGAAAAATGGAAAATGGTGAGTTTGCATTGATTTCACCAATCTAAAAAAAAATACCCAAAAACAGCTTTCCACTTCTTCACATGGATTGATTAGTTGAGGTACAACAAGAACGAACACTTTTCATTCATGGATACATTTTCGGAATACAAACATATCATAATGAACTCTGACAATCAAATGGAGATCGCATTCATAACAAATCATAGAATATACTGCTATATGGTGATGTCATTCAGCCTCAAAATAAAGCATTTTTATCAGTGGCTCATAAGCAAGAAGTTTGCAAAATAACTCGGAATAACAAAAGAAGGTTTACATCGATAACTATTCGTGAAATCTCCCAAAGAAAATGATCATGTAAACACTTACGAGAATGCTTCAAATGGCTAAACAAGCACGACATAAAAACCAATCTGACGAAGTGTAGATTTGTGTTTGCATCTGGAGAATTTCTCAGATATCTTATCATATACCGAGGCATAGAAGCAAATCCAAAACAAATATCAAAGTTCTAATCGAAATGGCATCACCAAAAACAAAGTATAAATTCTAACAACTGATAAAATGTATTACAGTATTAAAACGATTCATTTCATGGTCAAAAGGCAAATGTCTTCCCTTCTACGATACGCTGAGAAAAAATAAGCAGTTCGAATGTGAAGAATTTTTCCATGAATTTAATAAGTAATTGGTAAGTCTTCATGTGCTACAGTGCTAGCAAAATTCATCCAGAGCGACTGAGCGAGTCAATATTCTTATACACCGCAGTCTCCAGTACTGCAGTGAGCGAAGTACTTATAAATGAGGAGTATAACGAAAAGAAATCAATCTTTTACGTAAATTAAACAGTAACAAATATAGAAATTCGATATCCACTCATTAAAAAGAAAGTTGACATTAGTCGTAATAGTATCAGCCCATAAACTGAAGCCAAAATTTCAGTTATATTTTATCCTCGTCTTTTTTTTGGTAAATGGCCGGGTTAGTGCCCCCGTATTTATTAGAATAAATAAGAAAAAGTTACAATCTTAACAGTCTAGCTCGAGGAACACCAGCCGTGTCCTCGGCCATAATCGAAGCAACAGAATCCGGAACAGAATCAAACAAATGAAAACCCAAATCTAAAGAAAAAGCATAGTTCGCTAATCCATCCGCTAGGCGATTAGCCTCCCTATACGTGTGAGAAACCCGAACTGACCAGTTCCTTGAGATAAAGCCATGGCACAAACGCACCAGGAATGACAGGGGATGAGAGTCTCCAATACCTGTCGTGAGAAAACCAACTACCACCTCTGAATCAACTTCCAACTCTAGTTGCATAACTTGTTTCTCCCAAGCCACACACAGTCCATAATACACACCCCACAACTCGGCTAGTGTCGCTGAGCAACGCCCAATATTCAAAGCAAAACCACTACACCATTCTCCATCTCCATTACGAAGGACACCACCAGCCGTAGCCATGCCAGGATTCCCATGAGAAGCACCATCCGAGTTCATTTTAAGCCAGCCCACTCGAGGTGGGACCCAAGCGATCATCCTTTCCACCCGTGGGGGTCTTACCGACTGACCTCGGCAACCAAGAGTAGCCGACATTGCCTCCGTCGCCCGAAGCTTCAGGAACTGAACTCGGTCTCGACACAGGCGTGAGTCACCAAAGACGTTCCCACAACGCCATTTCCAACTCCACCAGCATGCGATAGCAAAGCTTGTCTTCCACGAGACGCCTGCAACTTCACTATCATCACACAAGTTACAGAACAACCATTCAAAAAGAGGCATACGAAAGAAATCTTGCCTCCTCCGCGCTGGCAGGGTACGGATCCATATATCCTCCATCGCCGGACAATCCCGGAGGATATGAAGAATGGTTTCAGTGCCAGCTCGACAAACTTGGCAAACTGCAGTGTCACTTATATGACGACGGTATCTCTCCGAATTGGTCATGAGCGCTTGATTAGCCACAAGCCACAAGAACATACAAACTCTCTCCGGGGCAGTTACAGACCAAATCTGCTTAAAAAAATATGACATATTTGGACCAGGAATCTCATTTTTGTGAATGAACGTATAAGCAGACTTAACCGTAAACTTTCCTTATCCTCGTCTTTAACTACATTTGCCTTTCAACAATTTTTCAACATTTCTTTAAAGATAATTTGTCATTTCTTTAAATAGCATACTTTTTGTAAAAGATTCTCGCTATTTGTCAAGAACTTAAAATCATCTGCTAATATTTTTAACCTTAGTTAGGATTTTGCCATTTTCTGCAAATTGTTTTCAGTATTATTATATTTAGGAAAATAACCATAAATTAATATGATTACTTTATATGAAAGTATTCCATAATCCGTGCTGCGGTGCTGGCCCGTCTTTCTAACCAAACTTTATGAAATTTGCTCAGATTAATCATGTTTACACGTGATAAGTAATGAAACTATTTAACCTCTTTAATATATTTGTGGATATATTTCGTAAAGTTGAACAAGAAAGAATCCGAAGGGTTGCCGTTTGCTAAAAGTTATGTTGATAAGACTAATGATCTTTATACTATTATAAATCAGATATTCTAATTTAGTTATATTTATATCTTATCTTATTTATTTATATTAATTTTGTAAAACTTAATTTTTAAAATTGATAATTAACATGATCGTATCACGCGACAATAAAATATTTTAAAAATCTGATATGTATCAAATAATATAATATATAATAAAATAGTATTATAAAATTACTATACGATGATTTTAATTTATAATAAGTTAATTGAAAAATCGTTTGTTTATATCTTTCTTTAATATTTGAATGAATTTAATATAAGATTATATTTTAATAAATATTTAGGTTCAAAAGATATGTTAGACAGACATATACCTTTTATTTGTTTAGATATATAATTTTAAAAATATATTAAGATAACCTCATGTATTACATTAATTAAAAATTTATTTAGAAATTGAACGACCAGGTTCTTCATATTTGATCTTATATTACACATGGCATTCACAATATTAATGAAATTGAAGAAACAGCATGCCTATGCAATTTGGATTCACAATAGTCGATATTTTGAGATGCATAGGTGCACAATCAGACATTCAATCGAATTATCAAATATTTGAAAACATAAACTTTAAAGAAAAAGTAAATAAGTTGCTTTTAAACTAGAGGGCATCAATTTGGAAAATTATTTTCTGTTTTCATTTTAAGACAAATTGTATAGTAATCTAATATATATCCCAATAAGCATATAAATCGCAAGGAAAGAAAAATGTTACTAGAATTTTAGTAAGGGAACCTTTTTCTATAAACCAAACACAAGTGTTCTACGACAACATTGAAGTTGGATAATTCAGTAAACATAATGAATACAAGAGGAATCCAACTGAAATTTGGACATAGAAGGCTATCAAACAATGTAAGGAAAAGCTAACATGTAAATTAAATGGTGATGTAGTTGATCATAGTAGCAAGGAGTTAGGAGATAAATATATTGTCTGAGTTTCCTGTTTTATAAAAAAATAGGAAAATATGTTGAAATATATGGAAAAAATATAATAAGTATATATTAAATGAATATTTTTACAGTAAAAAATGTTGAATTTTTTTTTAATTCTGAATTCTGCACACATGGCATATATCCCAAACATCTTATTAGAATAACATGTTAGCATTTTGATAAATTAGTTATTTAATTGAATAAAATTTGTTGCTTTATTATTTTTTAATTTACACAAACGAAAAGACATATTTATCACATTTCAATTAATTTTATTATAATATGTTTTGTAAATTCATATATAAAAGTTACTAATAAATAATTAAACCAAATTATATTATTAATACAGATTCGTGTGTAAAGTGAATAGATACCTAGTTCATACATACACATTTTTTCCTACATCTCTCATAAAGACATAAACCTTGCAAAATGCAATTCATTCTATTGATTTTTGGGGGGTAACTTATTTGCCCAAAAAAAAAACTTTGTTTATTTCGAACTCAAGAAGATCTCAATACGCGAAGAGAAATACTCTCAAATACCACACTTTCATGTTTTTGTGACAAAAATATCACACCAATGTAAAAATGACAAAAATAATATTTATTTAATGGTTTAAAGATAATTAAATTAATAAATTTGGGTTCATAAGTTATTAATTAGGGTTTAGATTTTGGGTTTTAGGGTTTAGGTTTAGGGGATTGAGAAAAAACATATGAAAATAAATGTATAATAGTCTTTTTTCTCTTAAAAAAATGTCATTTTTGTCATTTTCACCTTGGTGTGGTATTTTTGTCACAAAAACATGAAAGTATTGTATTTTTGAGAATTGACCATAAGCGAATGGGATCTTATCGCTTATATTAAAAAAGTATTTTAAATTTTAATTATCCCCCAAACAAACAAATCAATCATAATGTGGCAAAGCGGACGTTCGGTCAAAGCCTAATCTATAAGACAATCTCTCCCTCATACATCAAACCTCATTCCTTATTAAACTCATACACTCATCGATAATTCTTGTTCACAATCAGAAACTCCTAAATCTCTCTCTCTCTCTAGCATAAAACCCAAAAATGGGATCCCTTGTGGGGCATGTTTTACCAGGTCTTGTCTTCTTAGCACTTGGCTTATGGCACTTATTCAACAACATAAAACTCTTTTGTCTCCATCCAAAATCATTCATTTCATCTACATGGTTCCCAATATCAAAGATCAGGCACTTAGAGCTCTACGTAATCATGTTCTCTTCAACAGCTTCCATATCAATGGAGCTCTTCATTGGACCTATAGAAGACACCATCCCTTTGACTTGGATGGCACCATCCCATCGAACCACCTCCGCAACTTCGAACATTCTTCCATCTCCATGTCCTTCTTGGCTTATGCTGTTCTCGCACTAGTGCTTGACCGAGCACGGCCTAGAGCGGCGGCTTCTGAGGGGCTAACCCTCCTATCTGCAGCCGCCGCCTTCACTCAGGAGTTACTTCTCTTTCATTTTCACTCTACCGACCACGTGGGCGTTGAGGGACAATACCATCTGATCCTCCAGCTCATTATCTTTGTCTCTCTTGTCACCACTCTCATGGGTATATTGTTCTGAGCCCTTAGAATAAATTTAGTATCTTAAAATTGGTACATATCCTCTATATATTATTTGAGGATCATTTAAAAAAAAAACTTTATGTTCATGTGTTTTTAAAAATGTTTTAAATTACTAGAATAATTGCAAAACATGCACTCATAAATTTATCCAAAAAATTAAATACTTTTTATCAAACTAATCATAAATTAATTACTAATCTAAAAAGAATCTATCATTTTATTTCTTTATATGAAAACCAAAAAATTGTTAAATAATTTAATAACAAAGATTTGATATCCAAATATATCATATTATTTGTTTTTAAATCATTTAAATATACCCATTATCTTTGTTTAATTTTATTTTGTTAAATAAATTGAATCATCACATCAAACATATAATATAAATATACAATTTTTCCACATATGCGATAATTAAAAATGAATATAAATTACTAAAACTGTTAAAAATTTCACATCAATTTTTTTTTTTTTGTAAAATGAATTAGAAATTTTTTATTAAAAGATCCATATTATCGCTAATCATTCGAGCAGAAAACTAAATGTATAATATCAATTAATTCATTTATGTATTTTATTAGGTAAAGTCATATTTTATGTTGTTCATTCATTAAAATATTTATTTACTTCGAATTATAATTTATTTTAAACTTAGACCATATAATAAAACTTGATGCAATATTATATATAATCAAATTATCATTAAATATTGAAAAACATCATTGAATTGTATTCAAATTAGATAAATTCACATATTCATAAAATTTTAGTACAAAGATATCACTTAAACTTTTCTGAATTTTTTTAATCACTTTTATATTATAGTATATTAAATATTTTATTAGTTTAACTCATAAAATATTAAAATAAGCATTATCTACTATGTAATTGTGTTTGTAATATTTCAAAAAATATTTAGACATTATAAATTTTTAAATTCTTTGATTTATAAAATTATTAATATATTTTACTCTGCGCATTACGCATGTTATCACGTAGTAGTTAATACAGAAGGGAATTTTATTTTTTATTAGTTTCGCCAATCCAATAAAGGATTGATCCAAAATTTACCACGAATTTTGATGGCGTAACCTGGACAGCATGGTTCGTAGCCTCTTGATTTATTTCGGGGGTAGACTGTTTAATATAAAGAAAAGTCTTTTTAAAATAGTTTATAAATTCAATTGTTTTTGTTTGTTTGAGATAAAATATGAATATGTATCACCAAAATTTGGAACTTGAGTTTAATTACAAAAGCTTTAAGGCAATGAGCTTCATGGTGGAAAAAAATGAAAACGAAACTAATAGAGCAACAAAGATTTGAAAACTCAACTCTTATTTCGCAGTTTTGTATTCACCACAACTTTTGCAGATGTATATTATATTTCAACATAAGAAACTCTATTTATTGTAGCATGCATATATCTATAACGTTAACTTTGACATACATTTCAAATTTGCATTTTTTTCTTTTGGTTTGTAATAAATATCATATAGAGTAATTTGTTCCACATATGTAACTAATATATAGTTAATTTCATTTTACTTCAAAAGGTATTGCCTTGCCCACGAGTTTTTTGGTGAGCTTTGTGAGATCTTCAAGCATAGCTTTTCAAGGAGTGTGGTTGATATTGATGGGTTACATGCTTTACACACCGAGTTTGATCCCTAAGGGATGTTTGAATATATACGATGAAGGAAGACACCTAGTGGTTAAGTGTTCCACAGAAGAAGCTCTTCATAGAGCTAAATCCCTGATCAACCTCGAATTCAGTTGGCTATTCGTTATAAACACAATATTGGTCGTGAAACTATATTTGATTCTCGATCGGGTTTACGGTGGAAACGTAGAGTACTCTAGTCTACCCACTAATTATCAAAGCGAAAAATATGATGAAAAGCAACAACACTTGGAATCGCAGTCGACTCAGAAAATGAGTTTGGTCCAAATGGGTAAACTTGTTGATCATGTGGATAAAATGTGAGACATTTCTTTGTGATGATAAATGTTATCGGTTATGTCATGTATGATACAAAAATGTTTATTTTAAGTTCATATAATAAAGAAAATCACCAATGACGACTACATTGGTGAGTTTGTGTTAGTGGGGATAATGTTTACTTACTTCAGACTTTTAAATGTTTTGGATCCTCAACTTGGTAATTAATGGTTCATATACAAGCCTAGACTGCTAGACATAACTCGATGGTTAGACTGACGTTTTTAAATTTCTTTTGTAGTTGAACTTATCTGTCCGTGGTGAAAGAAGCTTGTGAACTGTTTGTCTGAACTTGATCTGTGGATTCTGGCTGTGTCGATTGTCGATGGTTTTTGCAAATCTTTTAAGTTTTCTGAACTTTATAACCAGAAGGTATTTTGTTCACATTGTATCGATTTCTTGTAAAAACTAATATTTACGAGTGAAAACGGAAAAAACCAACCTGGGTTTTTTTCTAGGGGAATTTTATACTCACTTGTTTCTACAAGGATTTTTATACCCAAACTTATTTCTACAGTGAATTTTATACCCGAACTTTTACAATATGTATTTCTTAATCTGATTTTTTTTTTTAAAATTCAAATTTCATACCTAAACTAAGGGCTTGACTGGTTCACCCGCAGCGGGTGCGGTTGCGGTTGCGGGAGTTTGCGGAAGCGGACGATTGCAGTTTTTAGCGTTATTGAGCGTTTTGTACGACTGGTGTAGCGGTTGAAAACTGTTGCGTTTGCGGGACATTTTTGACTGGCTGACAGCGGGTGTAATAGCGGTTTGATATTAAAATAATAAAATACATAAAATATCATTTATATAAAAACCAGAAATTATATATAAAAATATGTAAAATTAATATTTAAAGATCAAAACTAAATCATATAATAAATAGTTAAATAAATATTTTTTAGAGTCTAAAACAATTTTCTGTATAAAAACATAATTGTATAGACAGATATATATTTAACTAATATGTATATATTGTACATTATCAAATGAAAAATAAAATATAAAGTTTTAAGAGGTTTCAATTTTTTTATAAAATATATATAGTTACATTTATAAAATTTAGTTGATAAATGACATATATATTAAGAATAAGAATTTAATATAAAAATTATTGATTCGAGAAAATAAAAAAAATCTTAACTCTTTCCAATTTTTATAATTTTTCTTATTTTTATTAATTTTTAAGATAATTTATTTTATATTTTGAAAAAAAATAAAAAAATTTGAACCACCCGCCACCGCCCGCAACCGCAAACGCTTGCTGAAAGCAGCTTTTGGATTTTGGCGGTATAAAACGGTTTGAAGCGGTACAAAGCGCTTTTTATGATTGTTTGCGTTTGCGTTTGCGTTTGCGTTTGCGGGTGATAGCGGGTGAACCAATCAACCCCTAAAACAAAATTGTGAAATCCAATATTGGATCTGATGGTGTTACTCAACTGTCAAATTCCGATGACTATGCATTCAACTTGGCACGAATTGAGAAATGCAATATCGTTTTAATTAAATAAAACTAAAAGGTAAAACAATATTAGGTTTCAAACCAGCGATATGAAAGTTAAATAATGAATTTTTAACTATTTATCTTTGATATCGCAGGTTCAAAGCTTTGTATTAGTCATTTTTTTAATTTTATTCGATCAAAACGACATTGCATCCCTCAACTTGTGCTAGGCCGACTATACATTCATCATAATTTGACATTTAAGTAACATCACCATAGTCAATATTGGATTTTATAAACTTATTTTAGTTTAAGTATGAAATTTGCATTTCAAAAAAAGTTGAGAGTTCAAAAATACTATTACAAAAAATCGAGTATAAAAAACCCGGTTGAAAAAAGTTTAGGTTGATTTTCCTTATTTTCCCATAGTTAGGTAGATGAAAGTTTTGGTGGTTTATATGATAATTTCGATTTCTTGTTATGAAAAATAGTTAATGTAGTTTCCGAACTCCAGTGGTCCTGTTCTTGAGTTTCTAACTACAAAATTCCCAAAATTTGCTATTTGATCGAATAGAGGTAGGAAAGCTCAAGACTTTTAAATGTTTCTCCTCTTCTGTTAACAAATCCATTCTCATTCTCCAAAACTCCGCATAACGTAAACGTTGTTGCTATTACCATACTCATCGTAGTCAGACAAAACAAAAGTAAAACTTCACAAGATACAACTCTACTACGTTACGACTACAACCATTGATTTACATTCTTCAATCTTCAACCTTTAGTCTCTCTCCGGTGTCACTCCCGTTACTCTTCTTGAACTCAGATTTCCCGCATACGACCAAGATTTCTCCGGTTCACCCAATATCCCCTTCTCCCTCGTGCCACTCCTGTACATCAGCGGCGCTCTCCTCGGGCTCCTCGATGCTATACTTAGTGAAGGCGTTGCAAACGGTGAACCGTATGGAGAGCTTTGTACAGAGAAAGGCTTCTGAGCAGGAGGCCGCCCGTTGAGCCCAACGATGCTGAACAGTGAAAGCGATTCCGTGGCAGAGACGGATCTTCTCATGGCATCATCAACGTAAAGAACATCATCTATTCTTGCCGTGATGTTGAACGCCATGCTCTCCAACACCCTCGAGTAACTCTCCAGAATTGATTGCCCTACATCCTGCAAAAACCACACAACATTGTAAATATAAGGTAACCATATCATTTCATCCTACCAGCAAAAGTTACACCAGTTGTTTTACCCTGTTGTACTGAATCTTGTTCATGTCGAGCGTTGTCTGAGGAAGACCAGGGAAACGGATCCTCAGGCTCTGCAAGAGTGTCTCGGCTCTCTGCGCAAGGAAATCATTTCTTTCGCTGTCGTTTACAAGTCCTTTGACCTTGCCACTCCATGAAGACAGCTTTAGTTTCGCATGCTTCTTGTGCTTCCTCCCGTTCTTCTTCTGTCTCCAAACGTGCACGGCAGCCTCAATCCGGTTGGCGATTTCAAGGGTCTGATGTTCCGACGAGAGATCAAGACAGTCTAAGAGACATTCGGGTGAGAACTTGTTTGCAGTTAAGTACTGGTGGATGATCTCTCCAAGACATTCCTTCCCGCTCTGCACCAAAAAAAAAAAAAAAACCTCAATGAGCTAAAGGAGATACCAAAACAAAGAAGCTGCATATGCATTACTACCTTGGGCAATGTCTCCAAGTAAGGGTCAGGTATTTCCATCTCGGCGAGCACACCGGCGTTAATAGCCAAAGCAGCCTTGAGAATCTGGTTAGCAAAGTCCCGACATTGCTGGAGCTTCTTCCTTGTCTCTTCAGACAAACCGTTAGGTGGAACCTTAGGGCAAGGAAGCCACCACTTCTCCTCCTGTCTAAACGACGGACGGCCGGTGGCACCGGCAGCCGGAGAGTCGTAGGATTCCTTTTCGCAATCTCCCAAAACAATCCCACGGTCAGTATACCAGAACTCGGTGTCTGAGAAACCGTCGAGCATATCAATCAACATAGCATCGAGTTTCCTGAGCGCAGGGAGGTTGGCGTAGAGATCAGAACGAGGGCGAGTCTCCATGATCTCGTAAGTCCCGCCGCCTCCAGGGAACTGCTGAGTGGAAGGAATGAGCTCAACGATGGAGTCGCAGACACAGAGAAGCCACTCAAGTTCTCTACGCCACATTGCCTTCTTCTGTGGAGCAAGAGGCTCAAGCCTCCATAGCTCACCAAACACAGTCGCTGTGATTCAAATGGAAACATAAGGAACAAAACTAGCAAACAAAGATGAACAAAAAAATGGTCTTTTTTATTACCAGAGAGATTTGTAATGGCGTTGGAGATTGCAAGAGCAGTACAAACACCTTTACCTCCACCAGACATGTCTTCTCCGAGAAGTAGCTTAGCAAATCTCTCCTTCATCATCTCAATTTCTAATTCCAAATAAGGAAACCCCCCAAAATTACTTTTATCCTAATTTAGCAATAATACTTTTGTTTGAATGTTGGAATCTACTTTTTGTTTTGTTTACCGGATAAATCGGTGTCCTGTTTCTCAGACTTGTCATCCCAGACAACATCTTTGCCGCCGATCACCGGAAGCATAACAGGCGCCGGGAAGTAAAACCTTCGGGGGCTAGAGGCTCCCTCGAAGAAGCTGCTCGAACTCTCCGACTGGCAGCTAATGTCGGCGCTGGGACTGTAGCTTCCGCATCTCTCGGAAGAGCATTCTTCGTCTTCCTCCGAAGAAAGACTTGCCATTTTCTTGTTTTGTTCTCGGATCAAGAGATCAACGACAACATTTACTGAGGGAGAGAGAGACAGAGGAAGGCAAGTGTGGATCTAGTTTGCAATTGCAAAGATAAGGGGAAGAAGAGGAAGTGGACTAAGAGTAAAGCTACCTCCTAGACGACGAGGATGACGAGGAGTCAGTATTTCTCTGCCGTTTTACTATTTCATGCTAGCAATGCATGCCGTTTTCTGTTTTTTTTTTTTAATTTTGTTTTTTGTGTGTCTTTTTTTTTTTTTTTTTTGTCAGAAATGTTTTTTGTGTGTCTAGTTTCTTTGGTTGGAACTTGGGAGTGGTCGGCGCTTTTTGATGCACAAGTTGTTTTTTGTTATTTTAACCAGAAATTTTTGTTGTTTCATCAAAGTCTAATATATTCAAGAATATGTTCTTCCAAGTCTTTCTATTATTGTTTTGTTACTTGTCCTCTAGCTTTTGTTAAACTATATTGTCTTCAATATATATATATATATATATATAGTTCATTTACTGACTTACATCTATTTTATTGCACTTTACAAACATAACTAAGAGGTCAAAGTTAGTTTCTGGACAACAAGAGATCGTTTAACAAAAGGGGTATCAAGTCCACAAAAGTTGATCTCGAGAAAAAATCTTAGTTGTTTGTAAGTCACTAACATGTGATCCTCTCTTTGTTTCATTTTCCTCTAATTCTCCATGCTTATGTTGGTTCTAGTCTTCTCATTTTGTGCAGCAAGAGAGACTCTAGAAAATCTCGTTAAATGTGTTGAAAGCCGAGATAGGAGGAATTGATAATTAAACAAGGTTTACCCTATATATATATACAGGAGCTGGAACAGCTAACAATAACAAAATTTGGAGAAGCACATGGAAAAAAATAATGTGGCCAGATGAACGAGACCCTGAAACTGAACCCTAAATTCGCAAGACAAGCTCAAACAGAATCAGATGATATGCAAGAATCTCTGTTCTATATAGAGCCTTGACACGTGATTTATAAATGCTTACAAGTAGTGATGATGATGATGATGATGGGTTTGCTTGTTGTGTGTTGTTATTTATGGATTCTTAGTTTTCTATCGGTTTTTTTTTTTTTTTCCAAATCTAATAAGTCAAGATTCTCACTATTTTTTTTCTTAGTAGCAATGTAGCATAGTGAAGAAAGTCCATATTTATTAACGTTCACGTGTTGCTTATGTAGGTTAGATGTTGATAAATTTTGTTTAATACTACTGGGGTCGTATATTTGTGGACTTTCCTCTTTTATATGTCTGGAATTTACCCATGAGTCATCCAAAGAAAAAGAAAAACATTTTGTTTAATACTCTATGATAGCTAGAACCAATGATAATTTTTCTATCTATTGTATTATTTAAGTAAATATTATATCAGTTCATTTAGTTTCTAATAAATTAATTGGTTAAAAGATTTTAGAAAATTATTTCGACTGAATACTAAATAATTTTTACCTACCAAGAAATGATAATACATAACGATATGTTCTTCGTTCACAAGGAATATTGTAATTCTAGACTCGTTTGCATTGCATCTTTACCTTACAGACACAGATGCTTAGCTTAGCCAATGAGTTTAACTGTCTCATGCCTCTCTGCTCTCACATTCCTTCTCAATGTGCTCGTGGTATAGTTTTGCAGTGAAAAAGGTATTTACAAAACTAATGGTATTTGTTCCAAATTGTTTATTATGTGTTCACATGTTTTACAGGAACAAAATGGATATAAAATCGAGTGTCTAAACATTGCATACTTGTGTCTTTTTTATTTCTCTAGCGACCTGTTCAGATCCAAATATGAAAAATGACAGTCCCAACATAAACAAAAATCTTCCAACATTTATGAACGTTCTTTCGAACGGATTGAATCATCTTAACTTTATAGAATGGAATGATGTTTAATATTTGTTTCTTCATATATAAATTTGGAAAATTCATTAACATTACCCTTGAACCACAAATGGACCTTCTATAATATGAAAACTAGATGTTTGACCAACATTTTTCAGTAACATAATAATAAATTATTTTATTGACTAACAAATATTTTGACTGAAAACGTTCAGTTAGGAGATATAATTAATGATTTTTTCAATAATATTATCTTACAAATTAAAGTTTATCTACACACAGTTTTCATTTCTATGAACAAATAGAAAAATCATACACTGCTTTTCCTTGCGACACATAAGAAAAATAATTTTGGCATCTACTTTAATGTATGGGATATTGTTGGTTATAAATAGATTCAGCATTGACATGAAAATACAACAACAACAACAACAACAACAAAAAGCAAAGAAAGAACAAAAAATGGCTAAGTTCATTGCAGTCTTCATTGTATTCAGCATTTTGTTTGCTACTCAATTTTCCAATGTAAGATTGCAGAAAAACGGGTTGTGATTCGTTTCCCTTCTATTAATTTGTAAACCGAGTAGATTAATATATATACTTTTATACTTCTTCTTTTTCAGGCAAAGGAATTGGAAAATCCATCAGAACCAATCCACACGGTATTCATAAAACTTTAAAAAATCAATGGAAAACAAATATATTATGAAGAAGAGGAATGTATCATTTTTATTAACACACCATTATTTTGCAGGAAGGAGGAGAGGGTTCACTTAAACCTGGAGGTAATATATACCGTTTAAATTTTTTATATTCTTTCATAAAACTGATAAACTCGATGGAAATATTAATTTTTTTGGTTATTCATTCAACGGTATTGTCTATTTGTGTGAAGAATGTCCGGCCGCATGTGATGTTCGATGCTCAGCGACGTCTCACAAGAGTGCATGTTTGATGTACTGCAACCTATGTTGCAAGAAATGTTTGTGTGTACCATCAGGAACATATGGACATAAAGAAGAATGTCCTTGTTATAACAATTGGAAAACTCAGGAAGGTGGACCAAAGTGTCCTTAATTGCCAATACATAGAAAAGGAGAAAATGTCTTTTTATTGTCTTTTTCATCAAATCTATGTATACGATTTGTGGTAATTTTAATATTTGAATAAAATAAAATAATTAATTAAATAGTAATATAAATATAAATGATTAAAAATTTAGAAAAAACGAGAAAGGTACTTAACAAATATTATGCAGATTATTTTTGCGAAAGTTGAATAGAAAAATGCTTAGAAACTAATCTGAACATACACAAAAATTAGACATATTGAAAACTGGATTGCTTGAACATTTCTAGCAAAACTGACCTATTTAATTGTTGTCAAAATAATTAAGTGGAAAAAGTGAAAAACACATATATATATATATTACTCAGGGAAAACACATATATATATATATAATATATTACGCGTCAATCAAATATAATATTTTAATTTTTTGGACTTAACAAAACCAGTTTTACCAAAAAAACTTAACGAAATTCAAATATCTAGTTATTCCTCATTCAACAATTTCTCATTTAAAATTTTAAAGGATACAAATCATTATCACTAAAAAGTAGTTAAAATATAGATTAGTGGAGTAAAGATTAGTAGAACAGAATAATAGAAAAATAATTTTGTTCCATTCCTTCCTTCATTTCATAAATAGTTAAAGAAGATAAATTCAGCTTTTTCCAGCAGAATTTAGTAAAAAAAGTTCTACTATTTTTTTTTTTTTTTTTTGAAATACTAAATTTTAAATTTTTAGAGAAATGTAAGTTCATCCAATTTTATTCCGTTAATGATGCAAACATTTGAACTCCAAGTTGAGTTAAAATAAACCGAACAACAGACAACATAACCGAACAAAACGAAAATCACAATGTAATTAAAGAACCCGAAAGCACAAAATTACGGCAAACCAGACTGAAATCATATTTCCGGTCTCAATTTCGGAAATATGAAATCAAAAGTCAATAATAGAACTCAATCCAAATTTTAACAAACCGAAATTCAAACCAAATTCCCTCAAGCTGAAAGAAACAAAAAACAAACCGAAATAACCGAACCAAACCGATAAAGAATCCAGAAACTACGATTATGGGGAAAAGGAAAGTTTCCATAATATGCTCAAAAATCATTATCCCGCAAGTCTTCTTCCTTCTCTGGCCTTTAGCTTCTGCATCGGAGATCTCTCCGGATCGCTTGTTCGCTACGCGGGTCTCTCTGCTAAGCTCACCATGACTCATATCCTTTGTCAATTCCTTTTGAATTTTCTCTTTTGTTACAATCGTTTATTTTCTTACCTCGATGATGGCTTCATCCATCGTAAGTTCTATAGGTTGTCTGAGTTTCGAAACTCGCCTGTCTTGAATTAGGTTTTGCGTGTTCTACAAGGCTGAAAATTGTCAAATTTTAGGGTTTCGTTATTAGATCAGCAATCTGTCTTTGGTTTCTCCGTGTGAATCATGCGGCGTTATATTGTTTGATTTATTAATCTCCATTATCTGATTTTTGAAGTTGTACAAAAAGACGGGAAGCTTTTGGATGCAAGTTCTATGCAGATCTGATCTTGAGGGTGATGATACTCTCAGGGGTTTGCTAGTTTATTATGGGTTTTTTTTTTTTGTTGATTTTTGTTTACAAGAAACCAAATAAGTTTTGTTTTCTTTAATTCTGGCTTTTGTTCACGAGGAAGCCAGAGAGAGCGAGACCGTGAAAGGGCTCAAGCTCGTACCGGAGGCAAAGGAAAGATCAAAGATGATGGATTAACTCCTGAGCAACGCCGTGAAAGGTAAACTAAATTTGTATTTGCTATTTGAATCTGATTATAGTCTCTTAAGGGGATTAGAACTTAACTCCGAGTTCGTATATTTAGGGATGCAAAAGCTTTACAAGAAAAAGCGGCGAAGAAAGCTGCTCAAGCTGCAGGAGCAGCTTCTTCCGGAGGAGCCAAAGGAAACAACAATAAGAAATAGTTACAATGTTTGTACCTCCTTTATCTCTTTCGACATTGTTTAATGTGTTGAGCATTGCTTTGGAATGTGAATGTTGTTGAACTTTGCTTTGGAACGTGAGTGTTTGATGTTTGTGGTGAGGTTCGTGATCTCGTTTAATGGATACTTTTACTATTGGACACTTTAAGCAGCGATGTGTGTTGTTTATTTTGAGGGGAAACATTAGAGAATAGATTACAGTCTCAAATTCTTCTTCTTAATCTACTTGATGTGAGTGATGCATTGAGCCCTGAAGCGGTGGGAGCCAAACCTTGATGAATGAACTAACATAACATAATGAGTGAGTGTGTACACAGGCTCACAGCTATATACTGTATGTTTACATATATATATGGAAAACTTCTCGTATCAATCAAACATAAATAATGAATTAAACAAGCTTACAGAATCATTTTGATCATATTTAATACACGATAAATATTAGCTCACAAACATAAGTGTTGTTGCTTAGCTGCTCATATAATCATCTGCATCATCAAGACCCACCCAACTCATGAAAGCAAATAGAAACTCCCTAAACCCCACTTTCCCTTTTCTTCCCCAATCCATTTCTTCTGCACCACACAAAGCAAACAGAACAAAAAAACACAAAGGTAGAATCCAATGAGTAATCAAAATCCATTTTTATCTGAAATAAACGCATGAGAGAAGAGCTTGTACGATTTTTATATACCGAATCTCATGTTGGTGACATGTGAAGGAGATCTCTCTAGCGGATAGTCTTCGTTATTCAATGTCTTTATCACATCAGCTTTGTTCAGTTTCCCTTTACCATCTTTGTCTAAAAACAAGAACACTTCTACTATCGGATCAAATATAGATTCAACCAACTTCGGACCCATCTCTCTAGGTTCCTGAAAAACACAACAAGATTTAGTATACTTTCAACAGCTAAAACATTTACCATCTATCTATCTATCTATCATCATATCTCACTGATTATTACCACGCTGGAGTCAGAGGAAGGTTTTGCTAGAAGATAAATGAGACAAAGAAGAACTATAAACTCATTGAATTGTATCCCTTTGCTTCCATCAACATCACACCATCCGTATAAACCTCTCACTTCTTCTTCCGACAAACTCAGCTTTAGTTCCTCTAAGCATTTCTTCAGCTCCTCCATATCGATTGTCCCGTTTTTATCGCTATCTGCAGATTTTTCAGAAACCAAAATGTTAAAAAACTCTAAACCGGTTGAATCTTGAAAGACAACAGAAAGAAATCAAGAAAAGCGTTACCATAGGACTCGAAGACGCTTCTGATGTTTCTTAATCCTTCTCTTAGCTTAGGAAACTTCATGATTATTGAATCCATGGACTTCAAACTCCGGTGTCCCGGATAATATCTCCGGCTCTCGACCATTTTCCGTTCAAGCTTCGCGTCCAGCTCAGCATACTTCTTCTTGCTCTCCGAGTTAACACAGCAGCAGAGCATGCTTCCTACGAGGTTTTTGTATTTCAAAAGTATGTGTTAAACCAAAGAAACATAGAAAAAGTGGATAGAAATTACGAAAAACAAGATCTCTCACTCATGTTAATCTTGATGAGAGGGACAAGGCGTAGCAGATTAGGTAAAGCATAAATAATCATGAAGAAAAGGCATTACGAATAGTATCAAAGTTAAAGGCTCAAACTTTGGTGGCACTTTCATCATTTCAATTTCAATGTTTTTTTCTAATGATTATTATTATCTCTCTTTTGTTTATTTATAGTTTCCGCCTTCAACCCTACTTTCAATTGAATACAAGAGACAAAGTTAAAAGCTTCAACATCAAATATATACATGAGTAGGCTAAGATGAAATGTTTGATGACAAGTTTTGTATCGAATAATACAATCCCCCCAAAGCAAGTAAAGAAGAGTTAAATCTTATCTCTACCTTTCTCCAAATTGATCTCTTTCCCCCTAAACTTTAACCAATGGTACTACTAGGCATAATCCACCCTGCTTCATAGACGCCCACGTTGTCTCCACGATGCCGCTTCTTCATCGATGCAGCAGAAACCGAGCTTCCATTGGTGTTGGAAGTCAGAGAGCTTTCTACTGAACAGTTGGTAGTGATGTTGCTTTTGTGGTCTATTGCTACTGCAAGCTCTGACAAAGATGGCATCATCATCATCTTTGTTGCATCGAAGAACGGGACAGCTGTTCCTTGCGAGCTATTGGAGACTTTGATGGCTAGCTCTGATAGCTCTTCCCTAGCTGCCTCAAGACCAGCAAATGTAGCAGCTTGCTCGTCAAAGGCCTTGCAAGCTTTCTCAAGAATTGATTGCAGGTACTTTCCTTGCGCTTCTATCCTAAGCTGGAGTCTCCGTTGCACCTGCCCATACTAAAAGACCAGTCAAAAGGTCTAGGAGCTTTACAATATAGTCTGTTGCATAAATTCCTACCAAAGCTATGACCTTTGGGTAATTCTCAAGGGTGTGTGTGTTTGTTTAATCCAATTGGGGAGTGATACAGAAAAGATAGAAACAGGGATCACTGTTCATTTGTACAGCCGAGAAAGAAAGGATATTGGTAAATGGTAATAAGTAATAAGTAATAACAACATCCTAAGTTTTGGATTGGACATTAGTTACGAACTTAGGATAATGGTTCTAATGTGCTTTGTAGCATTTTGGGTCAAATATTTCATAAACTGAGTGGTTCATATCTTCACTTACAACAACAAGAGAAATGAAAAAAACTAACCTCCAATTGCTCGTGTAGTCTTCTTTGGACTTCCATCTGAGCGCGTAGAGCTTCAGTGACTTGGTAACCCCTGGTTCGCAAACAAATAACGAGGTTTCATAAAACTGTAATTCTCTCACTAAATCAGTAAGAAAAAATCAAGCGTAACCTACTCGTTCTGCTCCTGCGCAGCCATTCTCAATGATGATGATGAAGATGAACCTGTGTCCTGACTCTCCCCAACACAAGAAGCTGCAGCATCAAGTTCACTGAATCAGTGAAAGTCACGAAACATGGACACACAGCTGAGATTCATCAAAACAGAGTTCACAAGTAGATGCTACTCTTTGTTTTCTCTTTTCTAATTCGAGGTTTTTTATTTTCCGTTTTACAATCAGTTTGAGGACCACGAGCAGTTTACAAATATATTTTCTGACAACACCAGTGAGAAAACAAGAGGGTCCCTTGTGCCTCACACATGATATAGTTCTAAAACGTGTCTAACAAACGAGGATCTAAATAACCAAATAGATAGAATGAATAAAAAAAAAATACCATCCTTGGAGTTCTCAGTTGATTCTTTGCAAGCTTGCCTCCCTAGGCGGAATTTCTGTCGAACAAAATACATACAAAGAAGAGAAGCATAACACCATCAAACACCCAATAATATTTAAATCATTGCTATAACGCATCTAACTTAGGAAGCTATAACTGAAACTTAACTCCAGTCTACAATTCTTAGCAAATCTCAGGATCTAAGATGTTATATCTCATTAGCCAAAAATAGCTCTGAAAACGGTTAATTAGTTTGTTCAAGTCAAACGAGTAACTAAATATAAACAAACCTGAAGATGTGATTTGAGGTGGTAGAGGGTGAGACCTTTCACTCCCATTGTTCTCATGATAGTTTTGGGCGTTGCTTCTGTAAAGATGAACATACAGAGAGTCAAAAAAGGGTCTTTGTTCACAAGTATCAGGAAAAAAAGATACAAACTTGAGTGAAATCTTAATTAGAGAAAGCTTCAAAACAAGAAGAAAAAAAAAAAAAACCAAACTTTCAACGATGATACTGACATACACTCTGACTATAATCCTAAAAAAGGAAACAAATTTATAGACTGCAGCTTTATCCTTACTATTATGGGAAGCTAAGATCTTGTAAGAACAATTAATAAACTTCATGGAATCAAAGTAGCAATTAGTAAACGAAACATATTTTTTACAAACCCATTTAATCCAAACAGAGCATAAAAGTTACCAAAACTTTTACAGAAGAAGAAGCCGCAAAATGAGCAAAGAGAACACCTTTCACTATAGCTCACATTTCATCGACTCAAGATCCAAAATTTCCAAAACGACAGTGAGAGATTAGATAGAAAGACTGAAACGTAATCAGTAGAAAAATAACTCACTGTCGGGACCGCCGAGCTGCGTGACGGCGTCAACGAACCTCTCGTGGAGCTCCGCCGTCCACCGGAGACGAGGTTTAGGGTCAGTGGTTAAGACCAAACAGGCGTCGCCGGGAAGATTAGTTCCGTCGAGAGGTCCATGGTACTCACCGGCGTGCCCACCGTCGAGAGGAAGCGAGCGAATCGCCGAGTACATTTTCCTGTTCCCGTCGCCTACTTTCCCGGGAAAGGTGAAAGAAAGCTTTTGTTTTTCCTGGGGAAAGAAGAAAATTTGGGTGGTATGGAGATTCTGGGAAATCGGATCCGGGTCAGGCTCCGGATTATTTTAGACAGCGAAGAGACGGGTGGATAGATTTGGACGTACACTCTCTCTCTCTCTCTCTCTCTCTCCGGTATGCGTGATTATAGAGGGAACATGTTGTTGTTGTAATCTATTAATAATTTGTCCGCAGAGGTACTTTGATTAGAGTATTTAGTTAATAATCATCATCGTTTTATATTATTGTTTAGACCCTTTATTAATTATATTAAGATGATAAGTATTACTATTAGTTTTATTAAAGAATAGATTATCAAAGAAATGAAGGGAAAAAACGAGGAGAAACGATTAAGAGATTGTAGAAATTATGAACTAAATTTTTTCTTAAAGTTAGTAGAAAATAGAGTTTGAAACTGAATAATCTATCACTTAATTCACCGATGGGTTCTAGGAGATAGAAAACCGTTGCTAAGCTATTGATGTATATTCATTAAATTCTCCCATTATTATAAGCTAAAGTATCAGTATAATAAAATTATTATAAATTGAAATATCAACAAAATAAAATTGAACGTTTGTCACTTAATTAACGTAATAATACCCAAAACAAGTGATGGTTAGCGATTTAGCATAAGATAATTTGTTCACATGAATAATCAGTTTTTTGTGGTCTTTTGATTTTTGTAAGATTATTTTTCTGTAAAGATATAAAATTAATATTATATTTAGCTTAAACAAATAAGATAGAGTTGGTAGATTTATTAGTTAGTTACTATAGTATTAAATTTATGTTAGTAATTTTATACCATTTATTAAATTGATGGTAGACTTTTGTGTTTTTATTCAACAATAGTAAACATATATACAATGATGATAGACTTATATTATACATATAATAATGGTCGAATTGGATATGTAAAAACAATGATGATAGACCTGTATATTTGTATTCAATGATGATAATTCTTGTATATTTATATCTAATTATAGTTGATTTGTAAGTGATTTACATGATACATACAAATTTCTAAACTAATGATAAATTTATGTGTTTACATACAACAATGATTCAGATTTGTGTATTTATGTATAAGTACGGTAGAGTTATATTTTTACATCGGGAAAAATGCCAAAAAAACCCTGAACTTTTTCAATCTGGCCAAAAAAAACCTGGACTTTGCTGTTGGCCAAAAAATACCCAAACTTTACGTTGACTTTCCAAAAAATACCCAAATTTTGGGTTGACCTGGCCAAAAAAACACACCGTTAACAATCCGTTTAAAATACCGTTAAAGTGTTAAACGACGTCGTTTTGATAAATTGGAGAAAATGCAAAACATGCTATAGAGGGGGTTCGAACCCAGGTTCGCATGCAATATATAAGGGGTACGCAACCATTTTGGCAATAACATTTAATTGGTATATGCTCTTCTTAAATTTTACTTAACCAATCCAATTCGAGTTTTATTAAAATAAAAATATATTATACCTTGGGTTCGAACTCGGTGAATTCGAAAAAAATCTAAACAATTCGAAAAAAATCAAAGAAAATTCAAAAAATTCAGAAAAATTCATAAAAGTTCAGAAAATTTCAAAAAAATCCAAAAAAAAATCAAAAAATCAAAAAATTCAAAGAAAATTCAAAAAATTCAGAAAAATTCAAAAAAATCAAAAAATTCAATAAAAATTCATAAAAATTCTAAAACAATTGCGTTTTTTTACAAAAATTTATTTTTTAAAAAATGTTTCTGAGTTTTTTGAATTTTTATTGAATTGTTTGATTTTTTTGAATTTTTCTGAATTTTTTGAATTTTCTTTGATTTTTTTTTGGCCAGATTTTTTTTGAAATTTTATGAATTTTTATGTATTTTCTGAACTTTTATGAATTTTTTCGAATTGTTTAGATTTTTTCGAATTCACCGAGTTCGAACCCAAGGTATAACATATTTTTATTTTGATAAAACTAGAATTGGATTGGTTAAGTAACATTTAAGAAGAGCATATACCAATTAAATGCTATTGCCAAAATGGTTGCGTACCCCTTACATATTGCATGCGGACCTGGGTTCGAACCCCCTCTATAGCAAGTTTTGCATTTTCTCCAATTTATCAAAACGACGTCGTTTAACATTTTAACGGTATTTTAAACGGATTGTTATCGGTGTGTTTTTTTGGCCAGGTCAACCCAAAGTTTGGGTATTTTTTGGAAAGTCAACGTAAAGTTTGGGTATTTTTTGGCCAACAGCAAAGTCCAGGTTTTTTTTGGCCAGATTGAAAAAGTTCAGGGTTTTTTTGGCATTTTTCCCTTTTTACATCTAATAATAATAGATAGAGTTGTATGTTTATATTTAAGTATAATAGATTAAATTTGTATGATACATGCAATAAATTTGTAATGTAACTATCAGTCGCAAACATGGATGGATATCATAAGTTATATTATATGTTCTTAACAAAATTGAGTCTGTTGCCCAAAAAAAAAAAAAAAAAAAAAAAAAAAAAAAACAAAAAACAAAAAAAAAAACAAAATTGAGTCTAGAACACAATAACACTGATTCTTGTAAGTAAACATCAAACCATAGCATAGCACAACATTGATATGATGGTTTTCTTTTCAATATTCCGGATTTATAGAATGGTATTGTTGGGATGTCACTATTTCCAATTAAAGATATGTACTTATATTTTTAACCTCGCTGATGTGATCAATTATTTTTGTTAGTATTATTTTGTCCTTTATCGTTTGATTTTGGCCAATAAAGTCTTGAATCATTTTGAGAGCAAGTCAACGCTAGTTTCCTAGAATAGAAAATAGTACTATTGTAGTGTCCAAAATATTAATACAGATTTTTGAAGGAATGAAAAATGACACGGTTAGCTTTCATGTTGAAGCTTGAGTCAAATAATATATATTAATTATAAAAGTTAGTATTCACAATTTTTTTTCCTCTAGAAAACCAATTGCGTAGGTGACCTAGACACAAAATATATATCATAGTAATATAATACGAAATGTATAAAGAAATAAATAGTAAACTACAGCCTACAGGTGGTTGAAAAGAAATACTGATATTATTATCATATATTGAAATTTAAAACTATCTCTATCCACCAACCCGTTTTTCATATAATAATTATAATGAAACATGCGTCCACAGTAACATGGCTAAAGACTCCTGACTTGCTTTTGTATTAAAATTGACGTAGTTGTTGAAACTAGGGACTAAATATTGCAATATAATCGCATATAAATGTTCATTTCGTAATTGTATGTGTGAAAAACGACTTTAATTAAGCTCAACTTGACGTTTTCATTTTTATAATATTAAGAGTTTCAGTGTTTTCCAATTATAATATACCATTAGTGCAGCCGATTGAGCAACTAGAGCATGATTATTGGAGCTTCTAAAAAGAGAGTTTCTAAAAAAGGTTATAATATAAATTATTATATAATTTTTTATTTAATAGACGAGAGTTTCTAAAATTATTATAAAGATTATATAGTAGTTTATATTATAACTTGTTTAGAGTCCATCTTCTCAAAAGCCCCAATTTGCTCTTATAATTGAAGCCTAAATTTCGACAAAATTTCAGTTAGCTTTAAATCTTATAGCTATATAATCAAAAGAGAGGCGTTTGCTAACTGACATATTGCAGTGATAAAATCATGAGAACAACTGCTGAAATATCGAAAAAGTTGGAAATTTTACATCATAAAATTAAGAGCTAAATAATCTAACTTTTCAAAGAAAATTAGGACTATTATTAATATAAGGTTTTACCAAATTACAATTCCAGCCATCAATTTATGCATAAGAGAATTAGTACTATTTATCTTGTTTAATAACAAGAAGAATGCTATTGACTAGTAAATTCGAAACTGAAAACAATACTAAGAAATTTGATTTACCGACCCTTCTTTTTTGGACACATTAATTTTACATTTAATAATAAAAGTAGAATAAAGCAAAAACATACAAGAAAAACCTATATAACTATAGCAACAACTTAACAAGTTGGAGTCAAACACATGGCTTCAGAGTATTTTATATTGATGTCTCTACCAACTTCGCCGATTTGTGAATGTTTACATGATCTTTTTTGTTTCTAGTAGTATATTATTATCTAGTGGTACGATCTTATTACATACTCAAAACAAAGAAATTATAATAACTATTTTTATATACTTCACCACCAAAAGTATTTTTAAAATATAAAAATAAAATGATTATAAAATTAGTAATATAATTCATATAAAAATTAATAAAATAAATTACTAATTCTAAAATGAAAACATTATAAAAATATTTATAAGAGGATATAGCTACACTAAATATATATATAATTTATTTTATTTTTCTTTAACCAACAATTATATTTTATTTAAAGTAATATAATATTTTTAAAAAATATTAGTCTCTCTTTTTATTTATTTAAAAATATTATTTCGAATTTTTTTAGATTAATCTAAATCTGTTTCAATTTTTTCTCTAGTTTTTTAATTATAATTTACAAAACCTAAGTTTTCGATAATTTTAACGCAGATCTTAATTTAAATTTCAAAATATTTATATACTATAATTATGCGATTGTTAATTTGTATTTATATATAGTTAATTTGTATTTGTGTATTAAGTAATCTAATAAGTAATAAGAACCGTGGACTATGGGTGCTTACAAAAATTAAAGGATTGTTTCATGCTCTTCCGTTTTATCAGCTAGTAAAAGAATATAGGATTAAGTTATATAAAATGGTTTATTGATCGAGAAAAAAATAGTATCAAGAGATTGAATATTATATGTGCCAAATTAGGCGAACTGGCTCGTAGTAAGAAAAATATGTTTCTAGCCTTTTGGGCTGAATTCTAATCAAAGCCCATCACCAACATGAATGAATACATATGATTCTAGAGAGTGAATGAAGGTAACAGTCATTTTTTTTTTGGTGAGCCTAACAGTCATTATGAAATAAGAAACAATCAATCAGATTGTAGATTAAACGAGGTCGATGATAATGATCTCATCATATGTTGAGATAAATGTGATGTGGAATGTTTTTGCGGTACTAACTACTAAGACAACTTTGTGAAAGAAAACAAAAACAATTAATGTTTTGACTCCTCTGAATACTCAATTTTAGGCTGGATTTTCCAAAGAAAGCCAGTTTCGTTCCTCGACGTGATGGAGATACATTTAGACTCAAATTTCATTTTTTTCATCCAATTTATACATTTTTGTATTGGTATTGTTCCTAAGCAAGTCTTGCCAATTACATGCTAGCGATTAAAAATTACCAAATGTCAATATTAATATGTACACTAAATCCTTAGAAGATAGAACCGATAACAAATTTTGCGTATCCTTTATTTACTTTTATGCATATAACTGGATAATTAAACCCGAATCCACTTAGTCAAACTAAAAACTTGGGAATGATAAATACGAAATCTAAAAACATAAACAGAAACAACGAAAAATCAAACACGAATGGGCAAAGCTTGAACCCACCCACCATCATTAATGAAGTCCAGACTACTCAAACTCTGAACGATGGGTCCACTCAGATTCTTGACCCACTTCACACGTCTCCCCGTATTAGCTCCACTTCCATAGCATCCAACTTCTGCATACGTCAGCTGAGACTCGTGGCCCGCGAAGTTCGATGCGTCCCAACCTTCGGGAACAACCACGTTGGTCATGTTTGTGTTGTAAAAAACCACTCTAGCGTAACTGCGCCACGGTCTTCCCAAGAAAGCCTTCCCCGTTCCGTGAATGATGCTGTCCATGAACACGAACCCGTTCGCGTCGTACGGGTTGGTCCGTCCTTGAGCCGTTATGTAACCGGCTAGTACTCCAGGTTGTAGCGTCGCTCCTAGCACTTGTATCACACATTTCTACAAAAACCCACCAATCATGCACGTACTTAATTAAACTAGACCACGATTCGTTAGGACTAATATGTAAAAAATCTTTTTTATTTTTGTTACATGTTAATATTACAAAAACTGTCATTGTTATGTGAAGAGTCAGAATATGACGGACCTTGTAAATAGATTGGCCGTTACCAAAGATGAAATCAACGGCGCCTTGGATAGTGCACCGGTGAAACAAGTGTCGGCCATCTGCATCCCACAATGTATCTTGAATTCCGGCAAAACCTACCGAGTAAAAAGCACATTTATCACCGTCGATCAACGCCGCCGCCGCCGGAGTCCTAGGGTTTTTGTTCACTTTCCCATTATTCGGGAAATTATACGTATTCTATGAAAATACAAAAAACATTTTCATGTGTTAATAGAGTCAAATCAACAGAAGAAAAAAGACATTAGAAAATATAAATCACCGTACCACGAAAGTGAGGCTTTTAACGACGGTGTTATCGGCGACAGTAGCAAAAGTAGGGCTTTGTGCAACCGAGTCATGGTCGTCCCATTCAACTCTAGTTTTCCTTTTTCCAGCTCCCACTATTACTATGAATGGTTTATCATAAGGTATCTTTAGTTTCTCCCTAAGGCATAAGAGAAAACGTTAGTAAGCATTTTCCTGCATATATATGTAACTTCATTTCAAGTCAATTAAATTATGGATGCACTTTACTTGTAAAGGCCGGCTGCAACTTTGATGAAGAGCCAATGACGATTGTTGGATGGGACCGAATCGATAGCTTTTTGTATTTTCGTGAAATTTCCATGGCCCGATTGATCCACGAACACTTTTTGGTGGTACACTCTGTATCGTGTAGCTCCGATGAGATGGGGTAGAGAAAAGCAACAGAAAAGAGCGACGAGAACGATGAAAAGTCGATGAGTTCCCATTTGATGATATCAAAACGTAAGAGATTAAGTGGGGGAAGACAGATGAGGGGATTAGTGGAGAAAATGCATTACTTAACAAGGCTGTGAGATTAATGCTTTTTAATTTATTGTTAAATATTTTGATCAAGATTTATTACTTTGTTTTCTTCTGGTTACGTATGAAATTAAAGTATAATATAAATGAAACTGGCAAGTTTAGCTGTGTTTCCAGATTTGGTCCTTAATCTTAGTTTTGTTTGATATGTCATAAATCCAAAAAAGGAAGCAGTGATCTTTGTGATTTTGGTAATTAACTGTAAGTTAGTAGTCGAGATATATTCATTGGGAAATTAGTACAAAGATTATGAAAATCAGTAGTGAATTTTGTTTAATAGAAATTACATTAGATTGGCAAAAAGGGAAGTTGTAATCTTTGTAATAGTGGTAACTGTAAAGATAGTGGTCGACGTTGTATATTCATTTGGATATTGTTATAAAGAAAAATTAATATTGATTTTTCACTTATTTATAGAAATTACATAAGATTGAAGGAAATTAGAACCCAAAAAAGGAAGTTATAATATTTGTAATTGTGGTAACTGTAAAGTTAGTGGTCGACACTTTATATTCATTTGGAAATTATTATTAAAATAGTGATTTTATATAGAAATCACATTAATTAGATTGGTAGGAAATTTATACATGAAGTACAATTGTAGGTGGATAATAAAAATAGATATTATCAATTGGTTTCTCGTCTGGTTCAACGCCAGTTTCGAACCAAAGTTCGGAAACTGCATCACGTCTGCAAAGCTCATTTTATCAAAAACTAAGGCGTTGCTTCGAATCCGGAAGGAGAAAGTTGATGCTGCTGCTGTTGTGGCATCATGTCGATTGCTCTAATTCGTTGTTGAAGGTTTCTATTGAACATATATACGGTTTTTCAAACCGGAGTTGTGATCGTCATTACCGGCCCCTGCGGATTTACCTAGAAAGTTTGGTGTCTGGATAGAAACCGAATTAGGAGAATCATGTTAATATCAAAAGTGAGAGGAATTGAATCATATACATACGTAGCAAGTATGGGAAAACGTTCGTGCGTAGTGACAAATCTTTATCCATTGCTATAATTCGTACAAAATATCTTTCTCATACTGAATTCTGAAACATAGTTAAGCGATTAATACCAAACACATTACAATTTGTCTTGTGTGGGGTTGATTAGGGGAGGCTTATCTAGATATCTTGTATGATATACTAGGGTTTACGAAGTATATGCATTTTCTATTGAGAGAAGTCACAAATGAGCAACCATCACCAAGTTCCCATAATACATTGGTTTGTGGCAGGGCCGACGTTAAAGAATAGCCCGACGAAACAGTGGTTTGGGGCTCCATTCTTTTGGGCCTGACTTTATTAAACAAATTGTAATTATTCTTACTTTTGGTCAACCATTCCGAATTTCCCATAGTATCACTATGCAATTTTGACATGTTTGTTTTCCACATTATCGGCAGGATAAGAAATTATATATATATATTTTTAGAATTATAATTCGTTTTAAAATTTAATTTATTTTTAGAATTTCACTTTTCAATTTTTAGAAAAATTAAAACCATAAAAAGTTCAAATATAATTTGGTTTCATTTATCAAAATTTTAATTTTCTTTGATTCGATATTATTCTTATAATATGTAAATTTCTATGTAAATAAGTATTACAAAACTATTAAAAGAAAATATATTTCTTAAAAATATTTTAGTAAATAATAGTTTTAATAATATATGAATATTTACTGTTTTAATTATATTTAATTATTTTTAGGTAAACTATATGTATATGCATATTTTTTTGTTAAATACATTTTAAAAAATATTTATGAATATGTATATGTTTGTTTATTTTTAAAAAATTAGTTTTAATAAGTTAAAATTATATCTGATTTATGATTATGTATATATTAGTTTAAGTAGAAAGTTAAAAAATTTAAAAATAATTTATTATGTTATATTTATTTTTAATATAACTTTAGAGATGACATATCTGCTTTTTTAAATTCATTTTTTCAAATAATGTTTAAATTAAAGATCAACCACGGCTGTAAATCAATAACAAAATTTTTACTTCTTCTTATATATTTATAAAATATATAAATTGGAATTGGGGGATCTAGACCTAGAGAACATTCTTCTGATTAAAAAAAAAAGTAAAAAACATTCAAGTTCAACCGGATTAATTACCGAGATTGAGTCAAATGAAAGATTAATGCATAGATTTTTTTTTCTTTTTTTTTAAAAAAAGAAAGTAATAAATAATTATCTTCCGTAGTTGTAACTTGTAAGAGCCCACAGCACACGTGCATCACACCTCTCCATCTTTTGGTCCATTAAAGAGTAGATGACTTTCAGAGTTCACAAATCACAAGCCAAACCGCTCTTCTTTCTCTACCGCTTTTCGTGAACTTAATAAAATATCAATACGCCTCTCCTCTTTTACACGTATCCTTTCAAATCTGTTTTACGAAAATTGCTGATGCTATTTGTGTGTGTTTGAAATGGTTTTATTAAATGAAAGTTTGGTAGTATTGTCATATCTCTTGCGATCTCACCAAAGTATAAAATTATTTATCATAAGTTGGGTAATTAAGTGATATTCCACTTAATTTCTTACGGAAGTAAGAGCATGATTATTGAGAGTTCTAGAGAGAAGTTTTAACAAAAATTGAAGTATTAAAATAAATTAAAAAAGGTAATGATTATAAACAAGAGGTTTAGAAGCTATTTATAAACCCATATGAATTTTTATTGGCTAAAAAGAAAAAAACAAAAATTACTAAATCAAAAAAATTAATTAAATATTTTAGAGCTTTTAGTAGGGTTATCCCAATAATCATGTTCTAAATCATTGGTCTCTTCCCTTGAGTTATTACAGCTACTCCTATAACTGTACTTGAAACATTATTTTAATCTCAAACATTTTGCCAATAAGTCCAACAATAGAACCGGTGCGTGTGTAAGGTTTGCTTTGAGCTTGTTAAAAACATCTTCTTGATCTTATCCATGCAAAGGCAGTGTTCTTCTTTATCACTGAAGTTAGTAGTGCTGTTATTGTGCTGAAATCTTCGACAAATATTTTGCAGAAACTAGTTATATTATAAAAGCTTTTAACATGACCGATTGTATGGGTTGACCACTCTTGTATGACTTTTTTCATTTCATCCATTTTTAAACTATGAGATTTCACAACAAAACCTAGAAATACCAATTGACCGGTGCATAATGTATCTATACTATTAAGGGAGGATACATCTACCTAAACAAGGTTGTTTGGACCATTGGACCAATTCATTAGGTATTAATTATGTTACTGATTATGCTTAAAATTTAAATCAAAACTAAATCAAAACTGAATCAGATGATATCTTTTAAATCAAACAAAATGAAAACTTCCTTTTAAAAATATTGGATTTTAGATATTATGGAAAAAAAAATATGCAACAAGATTTGACTATATGTAAATAATTTTAATATTAGATTTCGTAATATATAGATATATATAGATATATTTTGTAAATTTTAATATATATTTTTAGTTTAGAAATGAATATTTGATACATAACATATTAAACTAACGGATTAAGTTATTTTATTTTTATAAATGTGAAATTGCATTCATTTCATATTAGAAATTAGATTGATATATTTTCAGTTTAATAAAAAAATATAAAAATTATTCAATATTTATATTATTCGATTATATAATTAATGGGTTCGGATTAATATTTGTTTCAGTTGAACGGGTTGAGATTACAACATAATCTAAAATAAATATCTTTCATATATTTCATCTTCTTCAATTTTTTTTCAAAATACTATTAATTGTGAAAAATACTAAAATAAGTATATATCTATAAAACGAAAATGGAAATCCTATAATATATATATATATATATATATTTCATAAGTGTGGTTAAATTATTAAATCAAGTGGTAAATGTAAATAAAATAACTTAGTACACAAATTATTTAAATTTAGAATTAGATAAAAGCTTTTAGTTTAATAAACTTTAAATGTTATAAATTATTCAATATTTACGTTAATTGATAATCTTATGGACGGGTTGAAATTGATGTTTTTACGAAATGATTTTTATTGCACGGTTAATTATCAAACTTGGAAAGATTGTATACCACTATAAAATGAGTTAAAATAACGAAAAACAAAATAGAAAAGTTGTTCGCTAACGGGATAAAATATAGTAAATTATATGATATATCTATAGTAGAATAATTAAGTTGTTCGCTAACGGGATAAAATTTGTTTCAGTTGAACGGGTTGAGATTATAACATAATCTAAAATAAATATCTTTCATATATTTCATCTTTTTAATTTTTTTTCAAAATACTATTAATTGTGAAAATACTAAAATAAATATATATCTATAAAACGAAAAATGGAAATCCTATAATATATATATATATATATATATTTCATAAGTATGGTTAAATTATTAAATCAAGTGGTAAATGTAAATAAAATAACTTAGTACACAAATTATTTAAATTTAGAATTAGATAAAAGCTTTTAGTTTAATAAATTTTAAATGTTATAAATTATTCAATATTTACGTTATTTGATAATCTGATGGACGGGTTGGGATTGATGTTTTACGAAATGATTTTTATTGCACGGTTAATTATCAAACTTGGAAAGGTTGTATACCACTATAAAGTGAGTTAAAATAACGGAAAAAAATATAGAAAAGTTATTCGCTAATGGGATAAAATGCATTAAATCATACGATACATATATAGTAGAAAAATTAGATTTTAGATATTATGGTAAACAAATTATGCAACAAGATTTAACTATATATAAATAATTTTAATATTAGATTTTGTAATATATAGATATATTTCATAAATTTTAATATATATTTTTAGTTTAGAAATGAATATTTGATAAATAACATATTACTGCATTCATTTCCTATTAGAAATTAGATTGATATATTTTCAGTTTAGTAAAAGTAAAATATTTTAAATTATTCAATATTTATATTATTCGATTATATAATTAACGGGTTTACGAAATACACGATTTAGGATTTAGGGTTTAGGGTTTATGATTTAAGGTTTAGGGTTTAGGGTTTGTGAATCTAAACCCTAAACCCTAAATCTTAAGGATTTTTGAATCTAAACCCTAAATCCTAAATATTAAACCCTAAACCTTAAATCGTAAACATTAAACCCTAAATCTTAAACCCTAAAACTTAAACTCTTAATTGTTTACCCTAATGGAAGATTTGCCTTAAAAAAAGTTTAAGAGTTTATAAAGCTTTATAAAAGAGTGTAAAAATGAAAATGACTTTTTTAGAAGTACAAAACTGAAAAAGTGTACCAAAGAAAGTGCATTTTTGAAATTTCCACGAAAATCATCCTGCGCTCTCACTGTACGACAAAATAATTTATGAATTCACACCATAACTTTAAAGTACATTTTAATTTTTTTTTATAAATTATAGTACAGTTTATTTTTTTTTATAAATAAAATAAATATATGTTTTTAATAGCAAAATTATTAATCATATCCCGCGCGCCGATGCGCAGATCCGGATCTAGTATTTCTTAAGTACCGAACCGACATGCCTCGATCTGAGGCAACCACGGTTGATCCTCTTGAGTCTTGACTTTTGCATCATCATATACTTAGTTATGTTCCTTTTTGCATTATTTTGACTTTTTTACTTAATCGACCTGAAATACCCAATTTATGAGACCACTACCTCCAAAAACATAAAATCACACCAAAAACTTAGATTCTATTGAAAACTATAAGAAAAGCATTTAAAATCACTTATATCATTGGTTTTCCGCCTTAAATCTTATCTTTTTATTCGGACCCTCGTTATTAATTTGTTTGAGTGAAATCTCTTTTTCTTTTTGATAATGCTAACATAGGCAAAATTTTGATAATACAGAAATGAAAATGATTAACTCCCATTAAGCTAGTCTAGTGGGAGTTGTTCTATTTTGATTGCTCGTTTGCTTCGTCAGTTTGATTGCTTTTAGTTTAACTTATCGTTGCATATAGTGATTAAGGTTGTTTCATATCATTGTTTACTTTAGCGAGTTCTCGTATTTTTATTGTATAGATTGTGGAATAATACTCTTTGATTATTATACGTGACCAACCGTGCATTTGCGGATATGAAAATGAGTTAAAACTTATTTTGTATCATGAAAATGATATAAATGACTTGGTCCATGATTTTTATATAAAAAATAGTTGGGTCGTAATTTACTCCAAATTAATTAATTTTTTCTATTTTGATTATTTTAGTTGTAAAAACTTTTAAAACCACAAATATAAAATTACTTTGAATAGCAGAAAACCTAATAAAAATATTCAAATAATATAGTATAAACACATAATAAAATCCGTAAAACTATAGTCTTATACTACACTATAACCAACCTAGCTTTAAACTTCTTAACAGCTTCTTCTCGAAACTCTCTTTTTTTCTTTTTTTTTTTCTTTTTTTGCTTTTCATTCGTATCAACATGAACTAAGAAACCGTTAAAATGTCATGAAGTTTGACAATATATGATACCTGGTGACAAATGTTGGGAGAGCAGAAATAGAATGAGCATGAAACTCTATAAAAATATATAAGTGATTTCTCTCAAGAAAATGAAAACAAGGTTTTGAAGATTGTTTTTAAAAGGAGACTGTATTGAACAAAACTATAATTTCAATAACCATAGTACAAAAACATAAAGGTACTCATAAGAGAAGTCATAAAAAAACAAAGAAGGAAACACACATTGTCTCTGAAAACTAACAACGAAGTTTGTAAACATAAAAGATAGTTTGCACTTTCTTAGGAAAACAGAGACACTCAAAGAGGTGTCTCCATCTGCATCAAGATAACACAATACACCGTAACACATACGAAAAAAGAGAAATAGCTAATTTAGGATCGATAAAACGAGAGACACTGAACTTGGGAGTCATCTAGTATCTACTAAAGAAGATTCATGATTGTGTCGACAACACATTCTGAATTTAGGGACTTATTGAGTCTGCAATAGAAGAGATGTAACGAAGTTATAATAAGAAAGAAATGTCAAAGGAAAAATCAACTAACCAATCCGAACCTAAGCATACGAATCTGCAGTAGGTGACATAACGACAAACAGATAAATTGAAGATGGAGACAGAGTCGAAGGAACTGAGAACATGCTCCTTACCTGTATAATTGTAACACAAAATTTTGTTATTTTCATCACTATTTCAGATTCCACAACAGTGTTCAAGTATATGAAAACAACTCTATGTGAAATTGCGAACGTTTATCTGTTCTTGTCTTCTTGGACAAACCTCTGTTCTTCTTTAATCTTTGCCCTTTTAGCGATCTTAATTATCTTAATTTTGCGGCAATTTCCTTGAGTAGGTATTGGGTTTGAAATTCTGTCATTGTCATGGTTAATTGATGACTGCATCTTATCAGAGTCAGGAAAAAAAAAACAAGGTCAGGAACAGTTTCTTGTGTGAGAAGTAACATACACCAGTAAACTAAGGGAAAAAATCGATTCATCATATTAAATACAAAGCTATTTCTATCTTTAAAGTTCAGAAAAATATGAATTTTATGTCGAATCTTACAATATGTTTAGAGAAAATTAGAAAACTATAACAATCTTTTCATTACTTTCTCCAATATTTCTTAAAGGTCTATGATATACAAAGTGTACAAGTTCGGGTGTATAATAAAATTGTAATTTTGTGATGTAGAAAACAATTATTGAAAAATGCCACATCAACCAGTTTATGATTCAAATCGCAGATATATTAAACATTTGGAGTGAAATGAAGATAATAGAGATTTTGGGTCCGTTTAAGATTGGATACCTAAGTTGTCTACAATTTTTAACCGAGTGTCTTTATAAAAAAAAAAATGTATACAAGACCAAGACCAGGATATTCTCATGACTATAGTGCAAAAATGTCCTTGCAGAACCAAGCTATGTTTTCTAAATAGAAAAACCATAAAGATATCGCGATTCCTCATTTAGGAGTTGCAGAACAGAAAATATCTGGCCTCGTTCGTTTGTTTATTTAAATGATGTATCTAAATTCAACACTAAAATTCAAAAAATTGTAATCACATTTTGTAACAACTAAAGTTTCATTTTTAAGGATATTTACAAATTAGCAAAAAGATATAAAAATTCAACACTCAGATTCAAGATCCATGTAGATGTTGTTTGTTTCTAAAATCAATTTTCGCAAATATATCTGGATATAATTTTATTCTTTGTGAGTGTGTAAAATATATCTGAATGAAATTTATATCAAAACTAGTAACAGACCAGCGTTTTTGTGAGATATAATTGGATAAAATAATTGTTTTTAACTTTTTCTGTTTTTCCAGAAATTTTCTCTGTTCTTCCAAGATTTTTTTTTAATTTTTTCACGATTTTTTAGATAATGAACAGTTTATCAAAAACTAAACATAATTGTTTTAAAATTTTTGTTTGACAACAGGTTTTAAATAGTGGCATGAGTTGTAAATAAGTTAATTTTTTCAAACATTTTTTAAAATGTACTCGCCAATTAATATTATAGAGATTATTAGAAAAGAAATGTGTAATATCCCGGTCAGGAAATTTGCTTTTAAGTTTTTTTTTTTAGTTTCTGTTTACGATTTTATTTAATAATTAAGTAGGATACTGTAGGATTTTTTTTCTATATGATTAGAGCTCTGAAGTATTCATCCGAGAACATGAATTTAGAGGTAGATCAAGTCATGGTAGTCTTTGAAGCGATGTTTCAAGACATTTTTGATAAATTTTTAAAATTGTTTGCTTATATGGTATGGATCATACACAAATTAAACCGTTCAAAAGTGCTGAAAATTTTAAAATATATTTCTAAGGACTCGTGAGTGTTATAAAAATTGTTTATACAATTTCTACTCTTTTAAAGCCTTCAGAATGTGGGTTCTGTAAAACCGACAAAACAATAGTTTTGGATCATAGCATATGTAGAAATGGGTCTTTATACATGTGTGTGTGTGTGATAATTTAAGTTTAAAAAACAATATGATCAAACAAATATTTGAGGATGAAATATGAATGGAAAATTGAACAAATAGAAATCTGAAAAATATAGAATAAAGCTCATGGCCTCAATCCATCCACCTATTTTCGCAAATTACATAATTAGATAATTTTTTTGACTTTTTGGGTATCCTAAATCAGTTTTAGACTTTTGTGCATAGAGAACCCCCTGAGGAAAAGGACGAAAGATGATGTTGATATACTATTTTTTATAGAAATTCTTTGGAAAGTATTGTAAAAAAAAGCATGTTAACCATTTTTGCGGTAGTATGAATTCATGTACATTGACAGTTCTAAATGTGAGGCACTACAGAAAATTAAATGGAGCATGTAATTAACATAATTCTAGAATGAAAAATTATAAAGGTTTGGAAAGTGAAAAATATAATTGGGAGAGCATATACATGTTTATCTATATATAATTACATCAATAACTACATACGATCTTAAATTGACGAAACAGGAATATTATTTAGTCAAATTGGACATGAAGTGTAAGTACGTGCAATGGAAGCATCAACAGAAATATGTGCTTTGGACGAGTGAATAGCCGATAAACACACAAGGCTGTATGGTCGAAGAAAACACAAGCACTCGAATACTCTTAAATTTTCATAATTTGGTGTAACTCCAAACAGTTTGTTATACGGTGACTGATGAGACAATACCGATGTTTGGGAGACAATTAATCAAGTAAAATTACAATCATAAAGGTATAAGGCAATATGCCTTTAGAACAGATGTGGCAGAGAGTAATCAGAGATCGGTCTCAGTAGTATTTTGGTGTTTGTGCTTAGTAGGCTTGGGTGTTCTGGTTCGATTCAGGTAATTCGGATTTATGAACATAGAATCTGTTCCGATAATTTTTATATTCGGATTCAGGTTTGGTTTGATTCTGTTCGGAATCGGGTCGAGTTCGGATACCCAAAATATAGAAGAAAAAAAAACAAAATAGTTAATTTTGAATAAAATTTGTAAAATTTTGATAATTATAACTAAGTATTTTTATATATTTCCATTTCTTATGTATTGTAACATCCCGATTTTTGGTATATATGGAAACATATGTGGGAGAGCTGGAGAGGTTAAAATAATTGATTTGACTACATATGTCACCAAAGTGCACTTACATTTTCGGTTAACCATCCGGAAAGAACTCCAGAGTTAAGCGTGCTTGAGCTGGAGCACTGGAAGGATGGGTGACCTACCGGGAAGTGATTCGGGCCTTCCAAAAAATAATGCACCGACCGTCAGACAGGGGTGGGTCCAATGGGCCTAATGAGAGGACATGTGGGCTCACTGGTAGGGGCGGTTGGGGCGTTATAAGTAGTATCAGAGCTGGTTAGCCGTCCCAGTGCTGACTTGGGAGGCGTTCTGGGACTGGTTGTGGTGTGCAACGAGGACGTTGCACTTTGAGTGGGGATGAATTGTAACATCCCGATTTCTAGTATATATGGAAACATATGTGGGAGAGGTTAAAAGAATTGATTTGACTACCTATGTCACCAAAGTGCACTTACCTTTTCGGTTAACCATCCGGAAAGAACTCCAGAGTTAAGCGTGCTTGAGCTGGAGCACCGAAATGATGGATGACCTACCGGAAAGTGATTCGCGGTACCGTGTGAGTTAGGAAAAAACATGGGGAACAGTCATGTGGTGATTGCTGGGATAGTATATCATGACTTTCGGGCCTTCCAAAAAATAATGTACTGACCGTCGGACAGGGGTGGGCCCAATGGGCCTAATGAGAGGACATACGGGCATAGTGAGAGGCCCAATAGGCCTAATGAGAGGACATGTGGGCTCACCGGTAGAGGCGGTTGGGGCGTTATAGGTATTTTGATAGTTTTTGTTTTAAAAAACAAATAACTTCAGGTTTATAATTATAATTTTGGGTATTTGAGTTATTTTCAGTTTTAGTATAACTAACATTTTAATAAATAAAATTATATTTCAAATATTTCAGGTAACCATTTAGTGTTTGGTTTTGTTCGGGTTGGGTAAAGCATATTAAGAAATGATAGATTGCAAAAATGGTGAAGATGGGTGATCAAAGTGTGAGTGTTGTAAAGCTAAAGTCATCTTTGATCTTGAGGAAGCTGAGAACACTTGGGCATGTGATGCACTCATGGGGCATTCATTAAGTTCATCTTTGGTTTTGCCTTGGAGTAGAGGAGCTCATGTGCTGAGATCCATCATCTGGATATGAGTTGGAAAGAATTCAGGAAAGACTTGATAAGTGACATAAACAGTATACATAAATCAAGTTCCTGCGAATATCAGGTATGGAAATAATTTTATCAAGTGCAAAATCACGAGGTTGAGAGGGTAAGAGTAGGTGTGCGGGTTTGGTTAGTATGGTTAATTTGGTTCGATATATTTGGTTTTTAATTAGTTTGGTTAGTTTGGTTTGAACAAAATTCTGCCGAATTAAATCGAACAAAACTATGATTCGGTTCGGTTTGGTTTTTCGTTAATTTAGTTTGTAATTTTTTATCAAACTGAACCGAAGTTTTCGGTTTCTGGTTAGATTTTGGTTTTTTTTTTTTTCAAAAATTCGGATAATTGTAGTTAAATTTGGTTAGTTTGGTTAAATTCGATTAGTCTGGTTTTTGTTCAGAATTTTGGATAATTTCAGTTTGGTTTGGTATAAAACCAAATTGATAACCACAGTTTCATTGTAAATCTACGATCGGTTATGAACTCATAACCGAACCTGAACCAAAAATAACCAAAAAAAGTTGGTTTGATTTGGTTTGGCAGTTTTGGTTTGGTACAAAACCACAGCCTTAGGTTAGAGTTTGGAACCCGTATGAGAAATCCTAAAAGGTGCACAATCACCAATGAGAATACCATTACTTGTATTGTAAGATTGTTGTAGTGAGATATTTGTGCGATTGTTGGTGATGTGATGTGTTGCTCTATTATCGAAAAGCCAGTTGTTAGTGGTGTATACCGATGCAATTGCCACATTTTCTCATGGTTGGCAATGCCGATTAAGAGCCACATAATTGGACGGTGCAGTTTGTGCTATAGCTTGAAGTTGAGGGAATCGACGAGTATTGTACTATTGTCAAATGCAGATCTGACAACGACCTAGATAAGGTTGCGGTTGGTGATTATCAGATCGTGTGTATTGCTTATGTTCATTATGGTTCCAGTTGGAGTTGTGATGATTATGTGTATTTTTTTGCTCTCGAGATATGTTATTGAGATATGTTATTGGTGTTGCAATTTTAGAAAACTTTTGCAGATACTGGAAGTTGTGGTGAGGGATCCGCCACAAGCAATTTGCTTTTAAGACGTTTGTGGAGTTCAATGAAAAAAGGTGGAGTGACTTGTCCTTCTAGTTGATTAAAAGTGGATTTCATATTCATCAAAAAGATATTCAATAATGATTTTAATTTGATCTTCATGATTAAGCGGCTTACCGAGGATGGCAATTTGATCCATGTGAGTCGTTAAGTCTTGGTAGTATTCATCAACGGATGAGACTGATCACACATGATCAGTGAAAAATTATGACTAATGGATCGATTCCATTTGGTCCATTGTTTAAGTTGATTCTTCAACTGTTATATATGACATCGACTGGGTTTAGCATTAAAATGCTAAGGTATGTCAGATCTGGGCAAAAGTTGTGAAACAAAACACAATGCTAAGGTATGCCAAATCTAGACAGAGCTTGTGATTCAAGACATGACTAGTTGGATTGATGAAGAGATGGCTACAAATAAGGTATTACAATGATTTTATCTTGTCGTTTCCAAATCACGAAATCTGAATTGACTGCAATGTCATCATTGGCAGTGATCGTGGCAGCTGTGGAACCATCGAAATAGTTGGCAAGATCTTAGCCATCAAGAATGGCGTGGATCTGAAAGCTTTTCATAAGATGGTTTGTTGCTATTAGTGTTGTCATTTTGGATGTATTAATGTTCAAGAGATTTTTTGTTGGATTTGAATAACTTCACCAGTCATGGCTAAAAAATTATTATCGGAGGTTGTCACTACAACGGTGGTTGAGAAAATGATGATAAAAAAATAAAATAAAAAATAGAATATCATGAGTTTTAATACCATAAATTTTAAAGATTCAATAAATAAATAATTTTTATTGAGAAAGCATATACATGTTTATATATCTATATATAAAAAGTAATATTTTATCTCTTCTCCTTTATCCATGTCATCTTAGTTTTGACACATCATTTCTTCATTTAGTTAATTTTATTTTTTTGGGTATGATGATTATACTTTAATTTCTTTTATAATTATTAATAGCTTTTAAGTAGAATATGAAAACACATTTCTGTATAAATTATATCAAATATAATATTATTTATTAAATATAATAGTATTAATAGTTTGATTTCAACTTAAAAAACATAACTTATATAGAATTTTGAAAGACATCTTCTTTTAAAACCATAGCTTATTTAAAATAATATTTCAGAAAAAAAATTTATTAATCTAATTTTCATTATATTTTTATATATTCTATAACAACAATTTATTTAAAAATGGAGAAACTGAAAAGTTATATAGTCTAGAATAACAATTACTTTTATCACAGAAAAAGTGACAAAGGAATAAATGATACAGATACATAAAAAACTAGAAACATCATCAGGTAAAAGCATCAAAAAATAAGGAAAACAAACATAAAATTATGACGAGATTTAATAGAAATGGGACAAGAGTAGGAATTTTGAGAATAAAAAGAATTATCATTTTAAAAGCATATATATCTTATAAAATGGTAACAATAAAATAATAATTTGTATGGTTGCAAATATCAATTTAAGCAAATTTATGATATATCACATTTTTCATATTTAAATATGAAATGAATAATTTAATAACAATATCTCATAAAAGTGAAAAAATTGAAAACAGAATTGGGAAGAACAAAGCAAAGAAAAACTAAAAACAAAAAATTGAAAGAACAGAACGAAGACAATAGAAAAGAAACTACCACAAAAATAGTTCTCAAATTTTTTAAATAATATGAAATAAAATCTTATTGGACTAAAATAATGTGTATTTTAAAAATTAATAGAACAAAAAACAGAAAAATATAACAAAAAATAAAAAATAATATAAAAAAAATAATAACTTGCGGGAAATGCGAAAATCTCCTAGTAATTATAATAAAGGTATTACAAGCAGTGTTCTAAATAGCGTTTTAAATGACTGTTTAGACGACATTTAGCACTTACCCTCATGTACTATGGTGATTACTTTTTAAACTGCTTAGAAAATTATAATACTATAATAATAAAATAATATGATTTATTATTACAAATAATGGTAACTCATATACTATTTTAAAAATTTACGGTAGTAAAATTATATTATTCGTAAATTAAGAATTTCATATATTATGCTCAATATATTGTTATATCTTGTAAGTACTTTGACTGTCTGGATAATAATTTTGGCATCCTAGTAAGTGCTCTAGATATATATAGGTATTGATAGTGCTGAGTTTGCGGCATTAAAAAATAATTAAAAAATTATCTATTTTTAGTTATTATTTGTTTTTAATAATATAAAATAAATATTTTAAAAATAATATATAGTTTTCGAGATTAACAAAAAATTAATATATTTAATATATTTTATATAATATTTTTATTTTCAAATAACGAAATATTAATAATTAATAATATTTTTTATTTTATTTTTTAAAATCGCGGGTATCCGAAAACCCGCGGAACAAAATATGTCGATCCGCATCCACCCCACATTTGCGAATTTTAACCCGCATCCTCTCCGCATCAATTCAAATTTGAAATTTTTTGACCCGCACCAGCTCCGCAGTGGGTTTAAACCCACAGAATCCGCAGATTTTAACTCAAATTCCCAGCACTAGGTATTGAGTCACCGCATGCCTAACTCCTAACATTTTTCTTGAATACCAAGTACAAGAAGTTATAATTACATAAGAGCATCTTGAACTTCTAAGAGCATCTTAAATATAAAAATATTGATATTTTAATAGATATATATATATAATATAATTTAGTTGCATAAGTAAATTTTAATTTTAATAAATATTGAGTCACTTTATGAAAAAACACATGTTTCATGGGATTCTTAAAAATATTTCATAAGTTCTTATTTAAAAAATTCTCTACATCTACTTTTTTCTATTTTTATTTTTGTTAATTATAAGATATTATTGTGAGATACTTCTAATAGAAATGATAGATCCAAAATAGATACGTGATATCACCATTGATATGTGATATTGTTTTTTTTAAATTATGCGGATGATGAAATGTAAATCTTGACTTCACGCAGGAGGAAATAAAAAAACAAATAATTTACAAGTCTCAACAAAATAATAGCCCACCGTACTTTTAACCTTGGGTGTACCTAACTTCTTTAAGTAATTTAGATTGTTTCCAACCTTTAGCAAAAGCTTCAGAGATTAATGATGTCTTGATGATTCGATGCTTCATATCTAACTTCAGAAAAGAAAGTAATGACATCTAAAAGGTAAAAAATATAAATAAAAACAAAACAAAAAGACATAAAAAAATGAAACCAACATAAAAGCCTCCAACATAAACTTATGAAAAGTACCTTTAACGGAAATAATAGGAAGAAATATATTAATCATTACATGGTGGTATTTGCATGAATAAAACTAAATATCTCCTGGATTGAACTTGCAATGTCTTCTGCCGTAAACCGTGTCTCACTTGTAATCTGCACATGTTTTACATCACATCGTGTTAGCCTTTATAAGTTTTGCTACATATACTTTATTATTATTATTTTTTGGTACTAATGTTAAAATGCTACATATACTTTATAACAATACTAATCCATAATAGACCGCGTCTTTGTAACTCCTTTATGATTTTCTCTTTTTGTGTGTAGAGGGAAACAAAACCTGTAACTAGGTGTTCCTCTAAAGCTCTTTTCTGTAAATTTTTGTAATGCCCTAAATTATATTAATAAAATCCAAAATTGTACCTTAAGCATAAGTAATGCATGCTTATAATGAAAACGCCATAATACTGCATTGTATAATTGTAATTGATTTGTATATGAATAGTAGCTAATTACTACACTATTATATTATAAATATATTTAGGCATATGAAAAGGAATTTTAACATATGCGCTCAAGAAACTTTACGTATTTATATCTAAACGCCTTTGATTATAACGCAAGCAAGTGAATTTTACCTTGACATTAAAGGAGTAAAGGACGGTTTGTTCCATGGTAGTGATGTTAGTGTGAAGGATGGAGAGATGAAGATCCTCCAAAGCAGCTATAGTCTTAATCAGTTGTCCTGGTCTTCTTCTTGAAAGTATCTTGATCATGGCGTCAAACCCTAGCAGCTTCACCTCCACATCAGCCAAGCACGACTTCTTCTCCGCCGTCTCCTCCCGAAGTCCTCCGACACTCTCTAACTCGGTTACATTTCCGGTAATAATTAGCGGGTTAGCAACTGAAGTTATGGGTGAAGAAGTAGTCGTTGTCGTTGTCATGTCTCCAACATGCCTATTACCGGTTTCTCCCAAGATTCTTCGACGCTTCTGTGATTCCAGACATTGTAGGAGTTGCTCCAGCTCTCGTACAAACTCTATTGCTCCTCCTATGATCGACGCTTGATCTCCCTATTATATACATGCATTTATTATTATTTTAAAAATAGTTTGAGACAATCCTAGTTAAGTATATATGAATATATGAACAATCACAAAAAGACAAAAGAAAATATATATATGCGTAATCATACCCTTTGAACGTAGGATCCAGGCATGAGAGACCTGAGGACACGAAGATGCTCGTTCATTTGCTTCCTCCGGTTCCTCTCGACCGCGATATGAGTCATTCTTTGGCTTTCCACTTCTTCGCTGGTCTTGCTTGTTCTGGCTCTCTTCCTCTTGCTCTTCACCTCCTTTGTCGTAACATTCTTGTTCTCTCTATCTTCTTCTTCTTCTCCTCCTCCAATAAAGCGGAGTTGCACGGAGTTGTTATCGTTTTCATCGTCATGATTCTCCTTTTCTTCAAGAAACACGTTGCCTATGTTTCCTTCGCATTCACCTCCTTCTTGAGACATGAGATGATGAGTTTGGTTATGGTCCTCTATCTTATCGTTCAAGACTGGAAACTTCAAGAAATAAACCGGGTCCATCCCGGGTTCTTGATCGTCTTGATTTCTGGTCTGGTTCAACGCCAGTTTCGGACCGAAGTCGGCAAACTGCATCACGTCTGCAAAACTCATTTTATCAAAAGTTGGCGTTGCTCCGAATCTGGAAGGAGATAGTTGTTGCTGCTGCGGCATCGATTGCTTTTGTTGCAGGTTTCTGTTGAACATGTAGTCTATCATACCGGAGCTGTTATCGTCGTTACCACCTGAGGATTCACCTAAGAAGTTCGGTGCCTGAAAGAAAGCAGAGTCGGAGAATCAAGTTGATATCAAAAGCAACATAAATGAACTAATATGTAAATATTTTTATATATGATTAAGATATATGGGAAAAATGTACGTACCGAGTAATCTTTATCCATTGTTCTTCGTGTTTGATTATAAACGTCTGAAGGCTAGTTAAGGTTTAGCTTCTTGACTCCAACACGACCTAACGACAATAATCCATGAGCTTCAGAGTCAGTCGAAAACATATACATGAAAAAAAACACGTAGAACAAGTTAAGACCAAACCTAGGCAAGATACATGTATGTCTTAGACAAAACTTTCTCTCGAATTATGAAAAACAATAGTGTTTAACACCAAGAGATTGAAATTATTTAGTATGGGGTTGATGAAATTTAAAGGAGGCTGACCTTGTTTGATATACTAGGGTTTACGAGAGATGTATATAAAAGACATGCAAAAGTAGGAAAAGATAGGCAAGAGATAAATTTATTGAAAAGTCCCAAATGAGCAACTACTACCAAACTCCCATGTATATATATACACACACGCATATACATAGAGAGAGAGGCATACATGTGTGTAAATAAGGTATATCAAGGGGCATCAAAGTTCTCAAGTGTTGGTTACAAATCTTTTTGTATGGAGTAATTAAGTAATCATTATATATATGATTTAGGTTATCCTCACACAATGATTGAAAATATTGCCATTAAAATGAGCTAGATAGGTAAATCTTTACAACTATTATCTAATTTCCTCTACTAAAATCTAATTTCCCTTACTAACCTACGTATTAACTAATTAGTCCATTAAGCAAGAATAAAATTCTAGACCTTGGCTTTTGAGTTTTTATTTTTTTTTAATATACTAATAAGAAATAAAACTGATGGGTTATGGTTATCACAGTATCCATGGTTGTTTTTTTGAATTGGAGACCTACATGACTTCTTTTTCAAATATTTTAATTTTCACAATCGAATTCGAATTGGAGATCTAGAGCTCTTAAGAAAACCAAGCTCAATCGAATTAAACACCGAGTCAAATGGATGATTATTGAATTTTCCAAACCATATCTTGTTTTTGTAATAAAGACTATATATATATTATTTCTTTTTCCGTAAATGTAAGTGCGAGAGGAGCCACAAAATAAAGAAAAAGGGAGTACTGTGAGAACACACGTGTATCACCTCTCTCTATCTTTGGAACCATTAAAGAGTAGATAAGTTTCAGAGCTCACAAGCAAGCCAAACCGCTCTTCTTTTTCTACCGCTTTTCGTGAACTTAATCAAATCTCCCTACGCGTCTCTATTTTAATTTCTATCATTTCATATTGACTATACTTATGTTATGTATAAGCTTTTTTTTTTTTTTTCACGAAAATGACATATGCTATCTGTGTGTGTGTGTTGTGGAGACATGTGAGTTTTTTTTCTTTCTTCGAATTTTTTGTCGTCAGACATGTGAATTTTAATAAGGACAAGGCTTTAGTATATATACGTATAATCTGGTCGAAAAATGTTCTGAAACTTCTATTTTTTCTTTCTTCTTTTGTATGCACCATTCATTACACGTCCATTATATAATTATATAAGCGTCATAAAAAATTGGTAACATATGGTCGAAGTGTTTCATACATATATATATGTAAACTGTACTTAAATTCAACAAAAGTAAAATAAAATGGACGTACATTTAATTGGAGTATTGGACAAAGAAAAATTAATTCGTAAAACAGAACCAATACAAACAAATTAATCCTAGGGTATCCGCCATATATAAAGGTGAAGTTAGAGACAAAAACTGGAAAACGATTTATGAATAAACAAATATTTGTCTTCATGAAAGCGATTTGAATTTATTTTTTGTTTTATTCCTATAAATTGTATTTAACTAGTAAAATATTTGTCTTGTAAAGTATGTATGTTTTTCTTGAACATTTTTTGGACCAATAATCACAACAATCCTATAATACAAGCATCTAGAGTCAAACCACGGTGTGGCTAAGACTAAGCAAATTATTTGGGATCTGAGATCTGATCTGTCATCCAATATAATTCTTTCCAAAAATTCAAATATCCGATATATCTGGATCCAAATATCAAATTTATGAATCTGGATAACGTAAAAATTAAGGACAAATATCTGGATTTGAAATAATGTATTACATAATATTTATTTTAATATAAAACAACCTCAATTATATTAAGATTTTTAAAATCAAAAGCTTGTTTAATTGGCAAAATATATTTTCTAAGACTTTCCAATGTTAGATTGACAAATATTTTTTCATTAATGATTTCCACAATTACATAAACAAGCAAAATTTAAAAGTTTTAATATTTAATTCTGGTAACAATTAGAAATTTAAAACAATTGTGTATCTCTTTACCATTCAATTCCTTTATTGTAAATTTTTATAGTTTTATTTTTAATTTTTTTTTATCCCGGATCTTATCCAATATTGAATATCCAGTGGATATCCTATTTTTTCATGGATATTCGACTTTCAGATATTCAAAAATTTTGAATCCAAATCGGGAGAGCAAATTACGGATCTAACGGATACAATTACCCTAAATAATCTGGGTATTTAATCCATGCCTACCCTATGAATAATTGTTGAAGTGATTACTTGACGACCTAACTAAAAAAACCTTCTCAATACAATACTTATTATAATATCATCCCTTATTATTATTATTATATTATTATTATTATTATTATTATTATATATATAATATATTGTGTTTTTTTTTAATTCTGGAACTTCCTTTATTATATATGCTAAATGACCTTTGAATATTATAATTTTAAATTTTAATTGATAATATAACAACAATATACAAAATATATTTAAAGATAAATACAGCACAATTATATTTATGTGTGTTTAATCAAACTTTTTATTACTATAATGTAAGCTAAAATATTAAGTCAGATTCATTAAATTTTGTCCTTAAAAACCTGATTATATTAAGAATAAAAATCTTAAAATAATTTCAAATATTTTTATAACAATGGTTTTTATTTTATAGAATTGTCTCAAAATATCACATTTATATGTTGTATTTCAAGATTATCACAAACATTAAATTTATCATAGGTAATAGGTTGGTGGGAATTCATCACATGAATATGTGTACTCTATAGTTAACTCGTCAGATGATGTTTTTTTACAACATGTATCTCATTTGTTTGTTTTCATTCAGAGGATCCTAAGAAAGGTAAATGTAAAACCGGCCCAAAAAATGTAAGATATGTTCAATATTTTCACGAAAATTATGATAAAATGCTTGTAAAAATAAACGCGTCGAGAGAGATTGAAACTAGTTTTAGTTAAATTTTTTTTTTGTAAAATTTATCTAAATTCACAACCTATTATGGCTAATAAGAAAAAAAAAATGCTCATTTCTACTTACAAACTCTTTTTATCTTACATTTAAATTTTATATGATTTTATGCTCATATTTCATGAATTTTTTATTTAATTACTTAATAAATATTTTTCAGGAAGTGTTATATTTATTAAAACTTCATAAATATTTACTACTAAATAATTTAGGAACCTCTACTAGATTTTTAATTTGTTTTTTAAAATATCAAATAGTGGCATTTTAAATAAATATTTTAAATAATGGTATTTATGAAAGTAAAACTTTGTTCTGTGATACTTTATATATTTATTTTAATTTATTGATATAACCTTGTAACTTCTGTAATAGTTGTTCAAAATTATTCACTATGAATATTGTTTGAAACCATGTAAACCTTTCACTACTAATAAAATATGCATTCACTATTATGTATATAAAGTGTAATTAAGTTTATAATTTATGTTTATCGAACAAAAATGTAATGTTAATCCTTTTTTTTAGTTGATTCTCATGCCAAAACATTTATTTAATAATGTGTTAATTTTTTTAAAAATAAAAATATAAAATATATAAATTTGATAAAAATATATTACAGTAATTTATATAATCAACAATATCACCGACATGTTTTTACTACATAGCACATTTTGTTTTTTTTTTGCTTTAAGATGGCTGTATTTTAATATAAAATGGATGGAGACAAAAAAAAGTCTTATATTAGCCTTTTATTTTTTTAATGACGACTTTTTCTGTCGCCTTTCCTCTTTGTTTTTCCTTTGTTACTTTTACTTTCCTTCTTTTATTCTTTATCAACGAAATTATTGGTGTAATAACCGAAAATATTTTTGGATTAATCCATGACGACGTACTGCTTGCTTTTTTGTGTAGTGATAGATACAGGAATATATAATACACGTATGGTATTACATTCAAATATGAAACTGAGCAAAATCTTTTATTTGTGTATTTTTCTAGAAATCAAAAAGGAAATTGTTTACAATTTTTGAAATATCTACATAAATATGAATTTTTAATGGAAAGTTTCCTATATGTTTGTATACTTATAATCTACTGTATGTAATTCAAAAAATATGTCTTCTTAATATACATGATTGACTATAAAACACCAAAACCAATATTTATCAATCAAATATAGATTTTCTTATGTTTTAATAACTTTTTTATTTTATATACAATATTTCTATGGTTTTTCTATTTAGTTTTATATAAGCATGATATTTCAGTGTAAGTAGTTAATATGATCTTGACATGTAGCAAGTCTATCGATTAGATTTTTTTTTAATTTTAAAATTTGCAAGTGTGAGTTTTTCATATGATTTATTAGATATTTCTTTTATTCATTAAATTTATTTATTTTAAGTAATATAATAATTTAGATACATTTTTATAACTCTCTTATTTATTTAGAGGGATTGCTTCTTAGAAAATCTGATAATCTAGATCAATTTCTAATTTTTAATTGTTTATCTATGTTTCTCAATCGCGGTTTACAAACTATAACTTTTAATAACTTAATGGAATCTTAATTTAAAATTTAAATATCTAGATCATTATTATATGGGTTGTTAATTTTGAATTTTAAATATTAATAACGCATGCCATAATCTAATATTAAATATATTACAAAGTATTGCATTGTAAATGTCGTTTTCAGAAATAGTTTTAGTTCACACTTTTATGCTCATTATTTTGATATATGCTATAATTGTTTTACATAATAAATTTGAGTATCTCTATAACATTTATATGTTATATATGTTTTAGTTAAAAAGGATAAATCATTTTAAAATAATAATAAAAATTAAAGGCGTTTACTTTTTATAATTTTAATTTTCGAAGTTGAAAAAAAAAATTGATTAAAACCTTAATATGCATATATATAATATTTGCTACTTTAGGTCTCATCTAAGTAAAGAACTCGATAACTTCATTTTAAAATAGATTTGCCTAATTATGGCTATCCATCCAGTCTACAATCTTACATATTGATATATACAATAACGAATAAGGTTCTTCATTGTTTATTTTAATGTGTTTTTAAAAAGTTTTTCATTGTTGTACTGGTAAGAAAGGGAATACGATTTTGTAACTCATTTGCGCGCGGTAGAGAGGCCCCAAACTTCTTGTTTTATAAACATTAAATTCCTTTAAGAAACAAAAAATGTCAAAAGATTTATGCTTAATTAAGATACACCAAGGAAATTCGACCCAAAAAATAAAGATTCTTTCTTAAGGAAAAGGGGGTTAGAGGTAGACCAAAGAAATAAGAGAGAAAGAAAGTTGAGATTTGATTGGGATAGGTGTCACGGTAATCTTACGGTGAGATGGGTACGTAGGGATCCCCCAAAAAAACAATCTTTTTTTTTTTTAAGTTCTTTTATGAAAAATATAAGTTCTTGTTCACGAGTGTGAAATACTATTTTTGTTAAAGAATAATTTTCGGTTTCTAACTTAAACAAGAAAAAGTCTTATTAGAACACGCATAAATGTTATACTACGCATAAATGTTATACATCAACCAAAATTTACAATTCATTTAATGAAGCTACGAGGAATATCATCTTTCTACGACATTCCCTTAAAAAAAATATAATTTAATTTATTGTTTGTTTAGAGTAAAGTATAAGAAGACATAGAGATGAATAGGTACGACAGACAGCGAACATCTGGACTGGGCCAACGCTAAACCACTAAGTCGTCATATACATCATTTTTAATTATTTTGGGTCTGAACTGACCCAATTAACACTTGTACATAACAAGACATTGAACCTGTGGATGAAAAACAAAATCGTGGTTCGTGAGTAAACCAACTGAAGGACCATTAAGAGATTGTCTTAGTGGGGGACGGTAACAGTATGACACTCACGCTGCAACGACAATGTTCATTCAAATGAGGCCAAAAGTTTGTTAGTACAGAGAAAAACGTGAATGTTTACAAATTAAAAACTACCAACCTAGCCAAATGGAATGTGAATAGCTTATATCCGCCATCGTTGCGTATTCAAAAGTTCATCCCCAATTTAAAGGCGAAGATTTGGAAACAATCTACTAATTTGTTGTTCTTTTTTGTTTTTGTCTGTGGAACTGGATCAGTGAAAAGTTTTTCTTAATAGGATTTAAAAATCAATTGAACTAAGTCCATGTATGTTGATGATAAACCCATAATTGAATTACTTAGTTATTGGACTTTTGAGATGGATGACATATTTGAAAAATCATAATTGAGATGAGAATTCAAAAGAAATAATTGTTTTATAGATTCTTCTACTATCATTTGCAAATAGCAATGGTTGTTTTGCGTTTGACAAAAATATATAAAATATATGTGCTATTTTATATCATTTTATTTTCTATTCGAAAATATATAATTTTTTTTTTACGAACATGTGCAATGACAACTATACTATTCCTTTCATCTATTAGTTTCAACTTCCGTTTCTTATCTTGAATTTTTTGGTTTGCTTCTTTCTTTTTAGTCTTCTTTAGCTGTATTTGGCAATTCTTTCTTTTTCTTTCCATGTCTCGCGAAAAGAGAGTAACTCCTTCTCCTGATGCTTCTTTCAGGTGCTTCTTTGTCTTTCAGAGGGCATACTTTCTATTTTTTTGGGTCATTTTCTTGTTTGCCACCTCGGATTCTAAGGGTACGAGGAACATCTTTTCTATTATGTTCGGCAGATGTCACATAATTGTGCATCTGACGTCAGATTTTATTTGGGTGGGTTATCGGACCCGCTCTCCTTCAGTATGGCCCGTTGTCTACCTATCACCTTTGATGCGGAAGAGGACCTTCTTCTGGAAATGTATCTTGGCCTTAACCATGTTATACCTCCTCTGGCCACTGCTAGTTCCGATAAAACACAACTGGCTGATGTCCACCTGCCTGTGCAGCCGCTTGGAGCAATCACAAATCCGGAAGATTGTCGTCTAGGTTGTGCTTCTATGCGTTGCCTCTCTAGCAGTATCAGGGATATCATTTGTCAGTTTGGTGGTGTTGGAATGGTCTGTAAGCACTCATCTACACTCTACGAACGTTCTTCTCAAAGACCGCTTAGAGGTTGAGAAATAACGGTTGAGTCTTCCTGGACCAAACTGTTGGAGCTCAATAACTGGTTGGTGACAGTGCTAGATAGAGCTGTCCGCGTCGAGTCCATGATTCACCAGGATGGTCTTCCCACGCCTAGCCCTGTAGATACGGATGAACAGTACGACATCATGCAAAATCTGATAGATAGCATAGTGGATAACGTTAGGTGGAGTATATTCAGAATGTAATGATGAACTGCAAGTCAAGTGATCTTAACTTTGGGCGCAAATACTGGACATGAAACTCGGGTTCAACGAGATCCATGACATGGGTCCGCCCGTAGGTGGCACTCTCTATATAGAGCTCCACCGACAAATGAGCGACAACAAAGGCAGTCTGGTAATGATCATTTTGGGTTTCACCTCCTTCATCCCTGCACTGCAAGCCAGAGGGTTTTTATGGGTTATTAAATGTGAGCCTAGATTCATATCCGGAAAAACCTGCAGACACAATGTGTGTGATGTCTGTGTGGTTGTCATGCTTCCTCTTATGAGAAATTAGTAATAACGATAAGATTATGATGTCTTGTCATCTTCTAGCTTATGGGAGATCTTTATGTGTAACTTGTCCTGCTATCCTTTTTTTTTCTTGTTCATTTTGTAAGTAGTTAGAAACATTTTAAGCAGAAAATTTGCTAGTAATTTTTGAAAACTTTACTTGTAATCTTTGCATATACAAATAAAATTTTTGTTCTTCAGCTTCTCATTTTTATATTTGTACTATTTCTTGCATCCGGCTATTCATAGGGGGAACATGCGTTAATAATCTAGAATTTATCGTGTGTTGGGGGGACCACTATACCTCGAAGCCTCTGCCACTTTCGCCGGTACCACAGCCATAAAGCACCGATCGTGATCCGTAAGCGGTGTTTTTTTTTTTAATGTTCTTCTTGTTTTCAGTCTCCGATTGTTTGCCCATACCCATATGGTTTATGAGGAATCATACTTCGACTTCTGGTTTCCCGAAGTCTTTCCAAACTGGGTTGACTCTACAATGAGTACGTTTTATATGTAGTCACCTGTGACTTGGACTCATTTTTTAACCAGACCCTTCTGGGTGGAATTACTCCATAGTACTTTTACCTCATATTCCATATTAGTGGCATGAATGCATTCACAGTCTGGAAATTTCTGTTTCACCATTCAACCATGTTATTTGTGAGACCTTTCTAATTTAGAATGGTGAACACTCTCGCCATTAGGGCACATCGGTTGTGCGTCATTGGCTCTTTCATCGAGTTTTCAGCGTGACTGGTTTCAGAAAACCTTTAGTTTTGCACCCGAGCTTGGCACAATTTTAAAGGTATGGTCGACACCTTCGTGTATCAAGGGATGCTCCGACCCCTCTGGATAGGGATACAATATTGATGCTTCCCCCTCCCCCCTCCCTGGCTAAGACAAGTTCTTTGGATTGATCAGTCTTTATTCTCTCCATCAAGGTTTAGTTCTTTTTGGCCGCTTCCGTCTCAGATTCTGCCAGCTTGCAATGTGTCATTTGTTTTTCCCTGTGGTTCATCATGGTATAACTCTCTAGTATTTTCCAATATATTTTTTGTCGGATCTTCATCTTTTCCTATCTTTCTAACACCAATTGTTCGGGACAAAATGATGGGGTTCTGTTTATTTTTCGGGTTCGGGTCGGGTGGTTCGGTTTTTCGATTTTTCGGGTTTTTGACGTATAGAAACCATTCGAATTTTTTTCTAATTGTATTTCGGATTCGGTTCGGTTTATTTCGGGTTCAGGTCGGGTTTCAGGTTTCATATCAAATCCGATCAGGTTTTACTAGGGGTTCGGTTCAGTTTATTTCGGGTTCGGGTTCGGGCTTTTCAGGTTTTTTCAAATCCAAAGTAACCAATGTAATGAAAAAATTGAAAAACAAGGTACTTAGAGTTCAGATTAGGGGATTTCAGGTTTGGGTTCAGTTTATTCGGGTTTCGGTTTTTCGGGTTTAGACAAATAAAAACCGTTCGAGATTTTTAAGTTTATTTATCGGGTTCGGGTCGGGTTCGGTTTGGTTTATTCGGGTTTCAGTTTTTCGAGTTTGGACAAATTGAAACCGATCGGGTTTTCAATTTTTTTTTTCGGTTTCGGGTTCGGGTATTTTGGGTCGAGTTCGGATTCGGGTTCGAGTTTGGGATAAAAGTCCCAGGCCTACTTGAGAGTACCTAGGTAGCTTAGAATAAGGGTTCATCTTCTAGGCGAATTAGGAACCAGCTCGCACCGAAACCTTCAGATTAACCTCTAGAGATTACTTCGTACATGCAGACATAACCTACACACGGAAAGTTGGTTCTTTTGGGTCTTGGGAATGAAAAAAGCGTTTTCCTCCCGATAGATTTTTGAAGCCAAAATCAAGTTCATTATATTGATTGAACTAGTATAGCTGCTAACTCTGCGCATACGCGGGGTGGTGTTTCGTTGGTTATATAACTTATAATAAGTCACACTATTTTATTTATTTTGGTGATTACTTATTTTCATACTTTTATCTCTTTATATAATTCCAGTCATTTCTCTTGTTTTAAAATATATATTTTTGAGAATTTGTCTTTATTTGATCTATTTATAATTTTGTTATACTTAATATGAATTTAAAAATTATATTTTTTTTTAGTGAAATTAAGTTGTTAGTAAATTTTTTTGTTTCATTTACTTTTTTTTATATAACTATTTTTTTCTCATTGTTTACGTCGGTAATACTTTTCATCTAATAATTTTTTATTTTCAATTTTAATATAATTCTGATCTGTTTATTTTTTAAGTAATTGTTTTTGGTTTCTTTGGAATAATTGTATTGTATCATTTCATGATTTTTTTTTAAAAAAATGACGTGTTGATGCTTTAGACTAATCTTTTTTGCAAGTGCTTGAATTTTTTGAAAAACATGTATTTTATTACTTATTTTTAGTTATTCTGTAAATGTTTATTTTATATCTTAAATATTAAAGTAGGCATTATTCTAGAGATGGGTACAGACTAAAGTCGTTAATTTGTTTTTTTTTGTTTCCGATATCCGGTTATATTTTTCCTGATAAAAAGTTTCTTTACTCTTTTTTAAAATAAAAAATAGCTTATGGAGATTTTCTATTGCTTTTAAGTAGAATAGTCTTATTTATAATAATAATTCATTGTTTCTAATTTTATATATCATTAGTTTATATAATTATTAATTATATAAAGCTTTTCGTTATCATCTAGTATTAAATTTATATTTTTTGTTAAATTAGTAAAAGAAAATCATTTCTTTTATTTGGTTTTGTCATTTACTTTATATATATATAATATTATATTTTCCTTATTGCATTTGTGGATAATAACTTTCATTTACTAATATATTTATCTTTCACTTCAAATATAATTTTGATCAGTTTATTTGTTTTAAAATAAATTATTTGTTTGTCTTCTTGTAATTTATTTCTAACAATTTAATTGCTAGCACTAATTAAATCATATTAATTATATTTAAAATTATTAGAAAATATTAATGGATCTTAATGAATAATAAAGTCTTTTTAAAATTAAATATATATATTTATTTTGTTTTTTTCTTAAAGTTGACATATGCCAATTTTTTGTTATATTTGGTTATTGAGGTGGAGGCTTGAGAGAGAGAAGTTCCCTAATTATATATAAGATGGGAAAGTATGTGGAGCCTCGAGTTGAGAATTTCATCCGTGAATCAGATTTTTCATTTGTTTACGTTTGTTATTTGAGGGGGTCGTTAATATTAGTTTTAATAATTGTTCTTTACTTTCTTAATGTGTACACTCTAAATGGTAAAAAATTTGGTGGCTATATATATGGTTTATATGATTTTAGTAAGTTTTATGTTAAACAGTTGCTAACCAATCAGTTATGTCGTGCAATCGCATTCGATTCCAGTTACTAGGTCTTAAACCGAAAACACACCCATTTATAAGAGCAGGTACATCAGGAGTTCAGGAGGGGTTCACCACATGGGGTTCACAAAAAAAAATTATTAAAATATTTGTGGGACCCATGAACAGTGACAAACTCATCTATAAAAAACTCTAATTTTAGACTCCCTCTCTCCTCGGGTTCGCCACGTGGCGACATGTGATTGGCCGAAATTCTTTTTCTTTTTGTTTTCTTTTATTTTTATTTTCGCAACTTTTTTTTTAAAAAAAAATTATTAAAATATTTTTTTTTAGAACTACTATGGGGTTCACTAATGCACATGCTCTAACATCAGACGTTCACCTGTACATCACCTACGCCCATAATATACGTATATTGGATCTTGTTTTAGATACCTAAAATATTTTAAATCACAATTTAAGGATTAACCCATGCAATTGGATAACTCCAATACCTACAAAATTATAAGATTTGACAGCTCGATGACAAAGTGCTCTTAGGATTCTCACATTTCTCAATCTGTATTACGACAAAATTTGACAAGACATTGGCAAATATATTCCAAAATTCTCACGTATCTCAACACAGAAGCACATAAACTTCCAAGACTCACAAGCTCTCAATTATCATCTCTATAAATACCACTGACTTCCATGTTTTCATTTTTCTATTTATACTATCACTATGTAATGTTTTCTTATTTATATCATAAATGTGTTGTTTTGATAAAACCTTGATTTTATCGAACTGTTACTAACTCTTATCTCCCCTTATCTTTTGACGTTTCTTCTCATTTTCATGTATATTTGGGCTGGCCTTGTTCCATGAATTTTGAGTGTTAACTCTCTTGGATCTATTAGTGGATTTTCATGATTTATGTTTAATGCTTCTCTTCTTAGATACCTTCTATCAAATACGTTTATATGTATGTTACAGATGAGATTTAGAGAGTCAAGGTATTGGTTGTTCCTAGTTTGGGCTTTATGCAAGCTAATCTATCTAGTCTCCAATGAAAGTTAGGACTTGGTGTAAATTGGTCTGATGAATTTATTTTAAAATCTTGGTCTTATGGTTTCTTCATTCGTTTTCTCTTGATTGATCATCTAAAGCATGTTTAGGTACTCTCATGAACTCGTGAATGCATTTACTTATGGTTCTTTAATAAGATTTGTGAAGTCTCTTGGTGTAGGTTGGTGATTTGAGCACAATGTTTGCATGAGAGTAATTAATGCATGGATGGTGTGAAGCCAATCAAAAGATTAAGGGATAATGAATATTTCTAAGAACATTATTACACGTTTCTTACGACATAAGTTATGTCAAGCATGGGTTTGAGATTTTATAACCTTTGGAAACATGTAGGGGCCAGCTATATACGAAAATATCTACTGGCACCGATGGTAAACGTCTACAACAAAGTACACAAGATACTGGGTTCGAAAAACTTATATATGAAATTTTCTGTTTTTTTTCTTTCTAAGAGATTTTTTATAAGATTTTGTATGCCATCGAGAAACCCCTACATTTAGGGGGTGTATTCAATCTTGTATTTGAAGAGATTTGAGATGATTTTGGGTGAATTAGGGAAGTTGAAATGATTTTAATCAAAAAATTCTACAATCCCATCTAAAACCATGGAATTTGGATTTTAATATTTTTAACTAAGCAATTGCACTAAAAAACTTTCAAATCCCAGCAAATCTCCTGAAATTCATCACTTAAAATATTTCCAATAACAGTGGATTTGAGGGTAAATTTTAAAATCACAAGTTCAATAACACTGAATTTTTAAATGGTTTTTTAAATTCATGGTTGAATAACAGTGGATTTATGATTTTAAAACAAATCACCTCAAATCTTTAGTTGAATACACCCCCCTTAAGGGGGATGTATTGAATGTAACATTTGAAAAGATTTGAGATGATTTGGTTTTTAATGAGTTTTTAAATGATTTTGGGTGAATTAGGGAAGTTGTTGTGATTTTAATTAAAAAACTCTAGAATTCTATCTAAAACCATGAGATTTGGGTTTTTATATTTTTAACTAAGAAATTTCACAAAAAACTTTGAAATTCCAACAACTCTCCTAAAACTCATTCCTTAAAATATTTCCAATAACAATGTATTTCAAAGTAAAATTTTAAATTACAAGTTCAATAACACTGGATTTTATGGTGAGTTTTGAAATTCATGTTCCAATAACAGTGGATTTGTCAATTTAATGCAAATCACTCCAAATTCCTTCAAATCATAGATTCAATACACCCTCCTTAGAGATTTTTTATGCCATAAGAAAACAAAAATGTATAATTTATTTAACTGTATAATAATAATAATAATAATAATAATAATAGTAGTAGTAGCATTAATACTAATAATAACAATAACAATAATAATAGTTATATATTTTTAAAATGATTAAAAATCATTTTTGAATTGCAGTGTGATAAATATACAAAATTTTCTACAAAGCTTTGGCTTCAATTGGTGACCATACTTTAGGAAAATAATTAGGGTGAATTTATTGTTCCTCAAAATTTCTACCAATTAAGAGGAATTTTTTGTTATTTTTTTAGCATGGGTCCCACACCATTCTTCCTATTCCTCTTGTTTTGATGAATTAACGAAGACATATTTTCCTCCTAAAATTTGATGAGGAATAAAAATTCCTATTTTTCTGTTTTTTTTTTTCAATTCCTGAAATGAAATTTTGTTCAATTTTTTTTTCATTTTTTTCCATTCCTATATATATAAATGTTTTATATATTTATAAAATTTTCAGATACTCATAATAAAAAAATAACGAGTAATAAGAATTTGTAAAGAAATACATAAAGAAAAAATGGATATAGTGATAGAAAAAAACTGTTGATAAATACTGAAAGAAAAATAGAATGGAAAAATCTACCACAAAATATTAATTTGCTTTGAGATATTAGTGGGGTGTGAATTTATCAAGACAAATTTAATAAAAAAAATTGTGCAGAAAGGAAAAAGATGAAGTTTTGATTTTATTAATTTTTATTTGATAACCAATTCAAAAATTTGCAGATGATATTTATAGAGTGGAATAAATTAGATTTTATATCTTATCTTACTTATACACAACAGTTGTTAATTAATGTTCAATGATTAGTCATTATTTTGGAGCGTCCTTTTAATATCTTTTGCAGGCACAGAAGAGAATTTGAAAGTTATTCTTTTAGTTTTTATGTTAAAGATGTTCAGTAGGTTTGTCGATTGGGTCTAGTGTTGTTTGGGCCAAGATTATTGCTGTTTGTTAATTGCAATCCAAATATTTCACTTGTGACTTGTGAGATATTGTTCACATACCCCTTCACATTGTTCAAAACTTGGAGTGGTTTGTTTTTGACAATCCAACTTTGCTCAGTGAATGATCGGCGTGGCAAAGATCTGGTGAAGATGTCTTGTTTCAGTTAGACTGAAAGCTACTTATTTTCTGATATAGTGTCTGTATCAAAAGTCGAGAAAGTAATTATTGAAGGTGTCAAAGCATGCTCTAACATGAGAAGATCTTTCAGGATCCACGAAGCTGAGAGGTTACAGCAAGAAGACTGACTCTTACAAAAATCAGTGAGTATAAGCATTGGAGACATCAAGCTGTTTTGCTGACCATTCCTAAGCTGTTGCAACATCTTAACACAATACGAATGGTTTCCGCACCACAATGGGACTGAATGTCTTCAAGTAGTCAAGACATTTTTTGACGCACTTTGAGCTTTCCAAGTATTCCTTTGGATTTAAGCTTGGTCTTAGACACCCATTTGCATTCCAAAATGTTCATGTCTTCTGTTAGAGGAACCAAGGACCGGGTATGAAGCATGTGTATCGTCCCTATTTCATCCATAACCACATTTCTCCCGCCTGGACGTTTCGTAGCTGCAGCAATAAATTGAAGTTGTTCAGTGGTATAACAAGAGGTTAGAAGCACATCCTGAGTGTTGGGGTTTGTGGATTCTAGTTTTGACTCGAGTTGTCGTCGGGTGTCTGTTGGCTATAAGAGTTTCCTCCATTACATCTTCCTATGTACTTGGTAATGGATCAGTTTCATATCTTTGTTTGATTTAATGTAGGCTCATGAGGCATTGTAGGTGGAGATGAAAGGACCCGAGAGACTTTGTGTTTTAGCTTGTGATGTCAGAGCATAAATTGTCAAGCTTGGAGGACAGATGTCTGATATATATGTATGAGAAAATTTTCATAGACAAAACGGTTGTCCAAGACTGATGATGGAAGAAGGTTACCAATGAAGCATGTTGTGAAGAATGCCTCCGCCTAGTAGTTCAAAGAAGTATGACTATGAAACAACATGGAGAGTCTGAGTTCAACAAGATGGCGATTCTAGTTCAATGTGTTTTAAAGAGATTGCACTGACAAAAGCCAAAGTGGTGAAGATACTTTCCATCCGTGTTGACCATCCATGTTGACAGAACAAACTCGGTTTCTTTTTGGTTCGATGCAGAGTAGATTTAACAATCGATCTTGCTGGACTAGTAAAGAGTCGCTAATATATTAACCAATAAACCTGAGGCTTTTCCAAGATTTGAGTAACACTAAGCCAATCCTAGAGGGAGTCTCCACAAAATGTTTTGTGCTTTTTAACTCTCGAATCTGAATTCTGACCTTCGTAAATTGACAACCAATCAAACATATCATCTTTCTTCGTCACCTCAGAGAATAAACATAACTCTTCTTGGTTCCTTCCTCGGTAAGTCTGACTTGTAGAGGGTGGTTCTGAAGATATACCAAGCCTCAGTGATAAATCGCAGAGCCTCTCTGTTGCTTCTTCCGGGGCCTTTATACCAATAGGCATGCCAATGATTATAGGCGTCTCAGGGACTCTTAAAGACATGTCCACTTGCTGAGTCTGATTATTACCTCCGTAATACAAAGGATAAACCGAACCCAAGTTGATTGGAGCTGGCGCTGGAGCAGGAGCAGTGCTAGTCCCTAGTTTTCTAGCCAATGGCTTTTGCTGCATCGGTACGGGTTCATGTAAAAACGGGTAACCCCGAGGAGGAGGAGCTACATGGTTCTTGCTGTTATCAAGAACATCCACTGGGAATGCAGCTTGACCGGTATGGCTTTGTTTGTTGGACTTTGGAGCTTGATGATGATGATGATGATGATGATGATATTCATGATGGTATTGCGGCTCATTAGCGGATGCAGAAACCGGTTCTTGGATCTTTGGACCGAGGTAAGTCCTTATGTTACTATGTCGTTGGCTTCTTGAGGCTCTTACAGCAATGCACCCAAGGTTAAGAGCAGCTAACCACAGCCAAAAAAAATAACACCACAATAAACACAAAATAAACAGTACAAGCCACACACAACTATTTCCTTTGGATTGGGCTTTTGTTTAATCCCAAAACCTCATTTTGACAAGTTAACTAAGCAATTCACATAACACTAAACAGTTAAAAAGAGGCAAAATTTACCTTCAACACAAGGAGGCAAAAGAGGGCCAGTTTCAGTGCTTTCATCTCGTCTAATAATAGTGTCAATCGCATCGTTCACTCTATTCCACATAGTCTCAGCATCTGTATACTCTTCCTAATGGAAACCCAAGTTCCAAAGTCACGATTTTTGAAAACAAAGTAAAAAGAGAGAAACTTTTAATGAGAAGAACCTCAGAATTGGCTTTAGAGTACATGATTTCCTCTGCTTTCAAGACAACAACAGGCAGCTTCTCCTGCCACTCTTTGTTCTTCCTCGTTGCCGCACTGTGTGCTTCCATGGCGAGCCTGAGTCCAAAGCCACACATTTAGAAACCCTAAAAAGAGTATCTTTATCAACTGGGTTGAGAGTATGAAACCTGAAAATCTGACGGATAATGGAACCTCTAATGGGTTGGTGACGATCGCTATGCCAAGCTCGTTTCACACACTCGTAAGGTCTAGGACCAGGCCGAGGCATTTTCTTCTTCTTCTTCTCTCTCTCTCTCCTCAAAACTCGGATGCTTGCTTCCTCTCAGTGCCTAGTCGCTACGGCAAGTGACACTCAGCTGCGATCTGGTCAAGCAACGTGTCACTCATCCGACTAAACCGTTTGATTTTTTCCCGGTGGAGCGTACGGTGGTGTTTTTTGGCAGCTCGAGAATCGTTTAACCGATCCAAGGACTAGGAAGAGAGGACAAAAGTGAAATAGATCTGGAACTTTTGGAGCTGCTCTGAATCATTCCTCGGAAGCTCATGGCGTTACGACTCCATCTTCGGGGGAATCTCCGTTGTTACTACGTCTCCATCGTCGCCGTCACAGCTTCCTTCTGGAAATGGTGTTTATATGATTTTTTCGGGACCAGTTTCTCTAAAAACGAACCAGTTTAGTGCTTTGACTATTTTGCCCTTCATCATATAACTGTCCTTCTTTCTAAATTTGAAGCAGGTGCTGGGTTCGAACCGAACCGAACCAAAATGATTTTTACAAAACAGAAAGCAAGCTCAAATTTCTATACCCATCTTAAATCGGACATAATCTTAGCTGAGACCAAACCAAAGTGAAAAAAAAAAAAATGGTTCTAATATTAACATGTTACAACTTATGTGATATTACTTTTTGTTTTTTTTTTTTGTTTTTTAAAACACCTCTAATAAATATGTCAAAAAAAAACACCTCTAATAAATAACTGAATTGTGTAAAATTGTAAATAAATTCGGACCAGAAAAGAAATTAACCGATCTGAATACCGGTTTGGACCGATATTTGGACTGTATACGATACGACACCGTATAGTGGCAAGGTGTGTCTACCACTTCGATCCCAAAATCTCTGGCTCGTCTCCTCCATTAAACATCTCCGCCAAATAAACTCCGATCTCTTTGTCTCTCTCTCTCTCTCTCTCTCTCTCTCTCTCTCTTTCTGTGTCTTTTGCGTGTCGACCCTCTTCCTAAAGATGCAAGCTTTCTACATATTCGTCGTCTCTCTGCTTCTCACCCTTAATTCCAGGGTTCGTTTTTTATTCTTCGACTCTTGTTCGTTTCTCTCCCACGGAAGTGCGTGTACAAATCTATGACTTTTGGATCTGACTTTTCTTCTTTTAATAAATTGGATCGATGGTTGTGTTAGGGAGAAGCAAGTGGTTCTGTTTTCTTCATTGATGGATCCAACAACCAATATCTTCGTCCACGATCGGAGGTAATCATTGTCAATTGCTTTTGTTCGTCCCAAATATGTGGAATAACGATTTGGGAAGCTCAGTTTGATAATTATGTATTTCAATCTAAGATCTTCGCTGAAAATGATACGACTTTCCTTGTTACTTGGACATTGGTCTTTGTTAGAATATCTGTTCTCTCGTTTGGGGCATATAGATCAGGTCAATGTAGTAGGTACAGACACGATTCCGTTGAAGTAATACAATCAGATCCGTTATTTGGTCTAAGTGGAACCAAGTTGAAGTTTTGTCGTCTGGTTTTTTTTTTTTTTTTTCGCTCTTGCATCTTTATTTTAGCGATCACCAGACAGATTCCAAATTCATGTTTGTATCAGTTTTTATCTACCAATACATGAATCACTTTGAGTGTTTGGGCTAGAATCATGTTTAGTTATCTTTTTATTCTTTTGAAATGAAATCCACAGGCGCTTCCCATGTCGCTCTCTGAAGTATCTGCAGCATTGTCTGCCTTGTTGGGTTTTTCACCTCCAGCTACTTTGACAGCTGATGGCTCATCCAAGGTTTTTCATTTGTTCTGCTTTTTGTATATATTTGGTTGAAAGTCCTGTACTTGATCATCAATTTTTGTGTGTGTGTTTGTTATATAGCTGAACAAGATTCTAAAACCTAATCCATTTGAGAGGCCTCGTGCTGCTTTTGTGCTAGAAATCGCTGGAGCTGATGGTATGCATATAATGCACTGGAAAGCTTTAGTTTTCTGACATGAACCAAATTTTTAAATTCTGAAACATTCAAGTGTTTGTTTTTATTTGCAGATGCGCTTGTGGAAACCTTACCCAGTCATTCTTTCTTGGGAAATGCCATAAGAGGCAGTATCAATTCTGATTCTATCAAAGCTGATATTGAACTTCCAGGTGCCGTGATTGCTTTAATAGCAGAACTATCTAATAAGCATAACTAGTTTGTAGTTTGTAGTTTCTTTCATCTAGGTTTAAGTCTGTCTTCGAGTATATTGCGTTCAAACTTTTCAAAATTCTGCAGAAAGTGATGTCGCTCTTGTGTCTGTCAATGAGCCCTCTTCTGATGTGACTGACCAAGACATGAATGAGTTTGTAAGTGCATAACACTATTTGTTTGCCTTTTTCATGTTAATGTGCTCACTAGCTAATGGTGTGGCTATATTATCCGTAGGCATCTTGGTTGGGTGGATCGTATGTTGCTGGCTCTGCTGAACCATTGAGTGGATTGCTGAGTATTCCTCTGGCTGGTGGTGCTAATGTGGAGTTCCATTTGGAAAAGGTGATATTCGTAATTCCATGAAACTGTATTGTTTCCATAGATGTGGTTCTGGATTTGCTTGTGGATATGTGATCTCTGCTTGAAGAAGGCTTCTGACTTATGTTACCGTGGGCAGGAAGCAGAGAGGAAATTTGCTTTGAACCTTTTGGATCTATACAAGAATATTAGACGGGCAGTCAACCTTCATGAAGATTTATCTCATGGTATTGAGAGACCTGCTGAATTAACAGTTGGACGCTTTAGCGGTATCGATGTAAGGGCATTTATTTGTCATTTGTTCTGTTTAGTTTTTCATTTCCTCAGTGTCTTAGTTTTGATAAATGAATTGGAGAGTGGAAGTCAATGCACAAGTAAAAATACATCTCCTTTAATCTCTTAAAAAACTTAAGACAGTCGGTTAACCATCTAACGGTTGTTGCACTCTTCTCAGCTTCACGTGATCAAAACATAGACAAACCTGACAGCTTGTAGACTTTACTGCTGTTTCAATTCATATTATCATTGAAAATGTCTACATATTGTTCAATCATCTTGTTATTGAACTTAACCCAATTGTGACTGATATCTTTTATTCTCTCTGGAAATTACAGGCTTTAGCACAGGAGTATGGACAAGGTATGGCTAAGCAAGGGATGGATGTATTGCTTGCCACACTATCAAAGCTATTCGATCTGTTGGAGACATCTCATAAAGGTGAAATGTCTCTTTGATTTGATAATCTCATTTTCCAAAGATGTGTCGTAGAAACTGGTTCAAGATGGTGGACACTTCGAATGAAAATTCCTCAATGGAAATACTATAACTTAACCCTCTTGAATGTTTTTCTTTTTCTTTACTGTTTGTATGTAAGCTGAGAAATGTTTGGGCTGTTGCAGGCAAAATTGTTGGAGTGATCGTCCTTGATGAGAGAGTAAATCAAGAATCAGCTAATCTGCTGAGCGTTGGTTCTTCTTCTCGTTCATCTGCACGGTCGATGGCTGAGGTAGAGGGAATTCCAAGTGCAGCCATTATCGCTGAAATTATACTTGTTAGGCTGACGCTTGCATGGTTGACTGGAATAATCCTTCTCATTGCAACTATCCTTGGGGTAAGATCACATAACTCCTTATCCTCCTCTCACCAATCAATGAACAGCCGAGCAGATTTTCCAATGTAGAGTTGAATCTCACCACTGAAGTGTCCTGCTAAAGAATCATCATAGCTTGTATAAAAGATTTGTAGCTTAATATTGAATATATTAAGTCTTGACAGTCGCGCTTCTCATGGTCGTTGCAGGTGTACTTCCTCATGAACATGCCTTTGACGAAGGACACGCTCCTATATTCAAACGTGAAGCTCGATTAAGGCATAAAATAGAGCTTGAAAACGTCAAGTGGACACCGATGAATCTTCAGGTTGATCGTTTACATCTTTTTGTGTGTATGAAGCCGTGTTTCGTGTTTCTCAACTGGCCGCATTTGAAACCAGTCTTATTTGAATGTTTTAAGAGAAGAATAACACTTTTTTGTGGCCAGACCAGTGGAAGTGTTTATGTGTAAATTGCCATAAGGTTCGATTTATAATTTATTTTCGTCTTACATGTGAGTCTCAGTCATAATAATAAAGAACGATTTGGACACTTCGTGTTCTGTTTACTGTAAGAACTTTTTGATCATGGAATATGAATAGGTTATTGCAACTTCTTAAGAACTTCTGAACTCTCTCATTCACCAATAACAGGAAAATCTCCACCAGTTTAGTGTGGTTTTTGTACTTCATTTTAATCTCGTTTTTGTCTCAATCCAAAACCAAATAACAGAACTCAGAATTCAGATTGGCCACCTCTTACATCATTGAAACAAAACTTACCAAAGAAGTTGAAGTACATGATATGACCAAAAGGTAGAGAATTTTATTCAAAGATGATGCATATATTTGGTGATAAAGTTCCACTAGCAATAAGAGAAGAAACTGTGTCTTCTCAAACAAACATCAACAACCAAACAAAAACTACTACAAAACATTTATTGGGACATGACACATGAGTATCAAGAGCTCATGTTTCTGTCCGACTCTCTTGATAAAACTAAAGTGTTTTGTGCAAATTGTCTTTTTAAATTTTGGCGGTTCATAGACTCGTCTTAGCTTTGGCTTTGTAGGCAATGCGTCTGGTCACGGTGCGCATTGTTACGAATTCCTCTGCAGAAGATGGATGTATCCCAACCTGTGTGTTTGTTCACAATGTTAAGTTTAATCTTTACTTAGAGAAACTTCAAACTGTTGAAAGTGAAAACGGAAGTGTTCTGATTCGTTTTACAAACCGTGCTGTCAAATTGTGCTTTGGTTGCTCCACACTTGAGCGCAATTGCAATCCCCTGCATTGAGCAATAAAAGACACTAAAAAGCATGAGATACCACCGAACCAAACTCTAGTCGATTTACAAGATTGAGTTCTGATTTATAAACTTAAGGGTCAATACTTCTCAAACTCAAATCAGGTTCTCTTCTACTCTAAATCTCCAATGTAGGTTACAAGAAAAATTATTTGCTTATTAATCACAAAACATTCAAATATCCGATAAATGATTTCTGTACTTCACGTTATTAGGTGGTGCATTACACTTATGAACCACTCACTGCACTATAGCAACTAGCTCAGAACTAAACAAATAGTAGAAGCTATTATTTAGAAAAACTTGCCTGCATGATCTCAGCTGCATCTGGACCGCACATGGATGCTCCAATAACCTTATCAGTCTTCTCATCAACTATAAGCTTCATTAATGTCTTTTCCTGCCGTCTATCATCAAAAGAAAGATGTAATTAGATCAAAGAGGCTGTTAATTACATTCCTCAAATCAAGAACTGTTTGTGTCGTTATAAAGATTATGCAATAGTTAGAATTTGAATGCTAGCATACCCAGAAATGGTGTTCTTCATAGGGTTAAAGCCAGAGGTGAAAACCAGAATATCCCCGGTCGCTTGTTCTACTGCCTCTTCTTCGCTGAGACCCACAACAGCTAGTGGTGGTATGCTGAGAGACAGGAGAAGAAAAAAATTATGAACAAAAAAGGGGAAACCTCTGTGAAAACTTCAGATTGATTTGGTATATCCTGTAAGAAAGAACGCTTACCAAAATACGGCACAAGCTACATTGCTGTAGTCTGCTTTAGTAGGCTTCCCACCAAAGACAGTGTTCTGCAAACATCAAAACAATCCCATTTCACATATGGATTACATAATTGGACATTCACAAACACAAAAGTTGAAAGATTTATAAGTTTGAGGCACGAACCGCAAAGCAGGTGGCCTCCATTAACGCAACAGGTGTAAGGTTAATACGGTTTGTAGCGTCTCCCACAGCCCATATGCTAGGTATATTGGTGCGTGAGTACTCATCAACCTGAGGATAATGTACTGAATTAGTAGCTGCAAGAGTAGAAGTTTTCCCAGAAAGTCAAAGGAAGACTTTTACAACAGAATAAATTATAAAAGCTACGACCTTCACAGCTCCAGCCTTGTCAAGCTCAACACCAACAGCTTCTAAATTCAATCTCTTGGTGTTAGGACTTCTGCCTGTAGCAGATATGAACAAAAGATACATCCTTAGGCATCTCCATGAATATGAAATAATAAGTACATCCCTCATAAGTAAAGTTCAAGGGAAGAAGCAAAACTCGCACAAACATACAGGTATTAAAAAAAAAAAAAAACAGATTGAAAGAAAACTGCTGTTTATAAATCCAAAAGCCTCACAGATATACATGTGTTAAAGCAGAAGATAATATTCTAATATAAACAAGCAGGAATTTGAGAGCCACATAACTATTCATAGATAGAAAAATTACCAGTAGCAAATAGTACAACATCTGCCACGAATTCTTCCCCATGAGACGATGTTACTTTAATCCCTTCGTCTGTTTTTACCAACTAAATCGAAAGATATTGTATGTTCAGTATACGATGAACTAGTTAAACTAGTGAAAAGAACTGTAAATGGTAATGAGACATTCAATTTAAGAATCATACTCAGATACCTGAGTCAAACTTGTTTGTGGATGCAGATTAACACCCCTTCCTTCAAGATTTCTAGCCACTAGTGCCCTCATTTCGTCATCAAAACCCCTGAAAAGGTAAAAATTAATAAATATTTACGAAACCTGGCTGCATTTTCCCTGGAAACTGGAAAGAGATTGAAAGGGACACAACAACATAAAAAAGGGAAGCTTTTGATGCACCTTAGTGGAAGCTCCTTCCTGAAGAATAAATCTACTGTACCGCCCATTCCACGCCATATTGATGCAAACTCCACAGCAATGTACCTAATTATAAATTAAATAGAAAAGAGGATTGAACCATTGAAAAGACTCTCGTGCTAGCTACATCATGAGGGAAACATTGAGGACGACATTACCCTCCTCCAAGCACTACAGCACGCTTAGGGAATTCTTCCAAGCTTAAAGCTTCGTCAGATGTAATAGCCAGCTCCTGTCAAAGACAAGTTATAAACATAACTCAGTGGACTTTCCTTGCATAGCAGTTTTATAGTTGTTCCTGCAGACTAATTTTACCAGAAGACCATATTGCAAACACACAAATGGTTTGAGGAAAAGTACTTCCATGATTAAAAATCGCATTCCCACACATTGCTATTGTAGATACAAAGACATGAACACAGAAACTTACATGTCCAGGAATATTGGGCTTTTGTGCGCGACTGCCAGTGGCAATCAATATGTGCTTCGCGGTGTAACTTATTTTGGTGCCATCGATTTGTCTCACCTCCACTTCGTTGGGACCAACTATTCTTCCTTCACCTTCATACAATTTCACAGCAGCATTCGCTAACAACCGCTTGTAAATGTTGTTCAGTCTCAATATCTCATCAGTCTGCACATAGGAAAATTAAAGACGGTTTATACTGTTATTACCACCAGACCATCCAAAACGTTAACCCCTAAAAGTCACTCAACTCGAGTGTTTAAAGATAAACTAGTGCAAGTGCATCATGGAAGCAAACCCGTGTACAATATTTTACTCACTCAAGAAAAATTAGAATACATAAGGCATTGTAGCAATTCCGACATACCTTCTTTTGCAGAAGCTTCTTCCATGTGAAGTCGACATTCTCATTGATTTCCCACCCATAATTTCTAGCATCCTGCCAGAAGATAACCACAACAAATGTCATCAAAACTCTCGAAATGCCTAAGGATTTAGTGTCTGTTCACCAACCAATATATAGCCTAAAAGATAACTTCAAACATCAATACTATTGAGCACACAATGTTTTGGGAAAACGACTAATTAAGAAAGTTTCTCTTACAGCTAAAAGAAAGGCATTGAAATGATGGATAAATGGGAAAAAAGATTGAATCTTTTACCTCAAGTTCACCACCATAAGTCGCCCCATAGACAAGAATCTTCTTGGGAACACAACCACGAATCACACACCTGAAGCAAGAATGGAAATAAAGACAAGTATAAGGTCGCAGAAAACAGATGCCCAGACATTTCACCCAAATGCTAAGGAACACCACAGTTCCATATTGTTGAAAGATTCAAAAGATCTCGTCTTTATGACAAGCATAAATACCAAAAGCAAGGAACGAATGCTATCATAATAGATACTAGACAACTTACGTTCCACCAACTCCTCCGATCTCCTCTGAGCTAATAGGGTGAAAAGGAAGCTCACAAATACCAACCTATAACATTTGATTCAGAACAACACCATATCAATATTAGCCATCAAAACACATAAGAAACATAAAAACATTTCCTTCAATACCAAAGCGAAAATTCACCTTAGCACCATTATTAGCCGAGAACCTAGCTGCACGAACACCGCCACTCCCGGCACCGATGACAAACAAATCAAAATCATAGTGCTGTTCTTCCGCCGCCGCGTTATTAAGCTCTCCATCAGCAAGCATCTTCCTCGCCATGATTGTGCAGAATAAAAAAATCCAAACTTTACAGAAAAAAGAAGACCCAAACGATGATCAATCAGACCCATGTGTGAGAAATGGAAATCAAACCAATAAAAAGCCAATCTTGTATCATTTAAAACATAAAAAACGCGATCAGAATAAAATTAGATCGAAAGGAGGATGTTGTTGTCTATGTATGACGGCATCTTTTCTATGAGTCCGAAACAAAAATCAAACAGATAAGAAAGGTACCGTACCTGTAAGAACACTTAAGATCCAGAGACGAGAGACACGAAGGATATGGTGAATATAAACCTAATGATTGTGTGTCTGTGTGTGTGAAATCGGATCTCTTAAGGTTTGATCACTAAGGAAACTTTTTTACACTGTCTTTAAAAGGAAATAATTAGCAAAAAAGTCAAAAAACAAAATTTTAACCGTTCAATTGTTCATACCTTATGATGACGTGGTTTTAACATGTACGCGGAATTTTTATTTTATTGATGATCCATCTATGGAAAGCGACTTCCATGGAATCTTCAAAACTCAAGGTCTAGATTGAACGCTGTAAAGCGTAGGTGTTGTCGTAATGTTCTCTGACGTGGCTTTGACAAAAGCCAATGGAGTTTTGGGTTTTAAGTGAGCCACAAAGACGATGATTAGCATTGCACCAACGAACTTGAATTGTCTTTTTAAAAGACGAACACGATCCGGATTCCGGTAAAATCACACATGCCATATACTTGGCTTTTGTTCTCCTTAATTCTCCAAGAAAAATCCGCAACAAGAGTCATGAATCATAAGTATGTTTGAATTTGCCAGCAAAGACAATTCTAGCTTAATCACAGTTGATCTAAATGGAACTAAGAATAGTTGAAGGTTTTAGGACCACAATAAAGCAGATCACTAATGAAGAAATAACATGAAAGTTGTTTTTGCTTTAAAGCATTTAAAAAGGAGTTTTGTCTGCTACTTCTAATGGCATGATCCCATGTTTGGCAAGGCACAATTATAAACATTGTACGACTACATTGCTAGTTCTCTAAGAATAAAAATCGACAAAAATGTGCTCTAAGTGCTAGTGAAGGATATTGAAGTGAAACACTTGTGATTTCTTCTTGTGAAATGTTATTTTGAATCTAATGGGATCTAACTACCTAGCTACTAGGTGACGTATACGAAAGAACCAAATATAGCGTGCCACAGACAAGTGTTGTGTTCCTCAGCCTGAGCGGGAAAATGTATGTGGCAAGAAGGTCAAATAATAATGTTTCACATTGAAATTTGGGAAAAGAAGGAAAGAGGGTCAGTGTCAAAAGGATTGCTGGAGGATGCATGACAAAAGTGATGGGTGAGCTTGATACAGCCATACGACTTTGGCCTTAGCAAGTGGATTTGTAGTGTGTGGTGCTATAAGATATACAGAGAAGGTTCATTGTAGTAAGGGTTTTCAGAACTTGAGAGTTTCAGAGTGAGTTTGGTGAGAATGATTTTGGTGAGTGAACAAAAAGACACGCAGTTTTTGTTATGTGGTAAGATTGAAAAGCTTATAGAACGTTTAGGAGCAAATCACATGTATGGGATGCTATGTAACTCTTATTAAAAACGGACTGTAAGAATCTGTTTTAAAACTTGATATAACAGAAGAAGTGTTGCTTGTTGTGCATTTGTTTTTCTCTAAAAAAAGTCTATGCTTTTAGATTTAAAGAGTCTCACAATTTTTTTTGTCCGATTATTCTTTCTATTTTTTTAATTAAATGCAATTCATCGATATATAGTTTTGTTTCAAAATTCTTGAATTTTTTATAGCATTTACTACGGCCATCTCCAATGCTACATCAAAACTGTATATTTGATGTAAAATTCACCCCCATTTTATAATTCACACCAAAACATTATATTTGGTGTTTTGTGAACACTATTCACAACACCAAATATTAAAATATTATTAATTTTTTTTTACAAAGTTTGTTTTTAAGTTACAATTACTTTTCTAATAATAATAATGCTATTCATACTAAATTCTATTTTTAGCTAAGCTTTGTAACTAAAAAAACATCTATATCACATATTTTTGTAGTTTATCATTTTTAATATTATAAAATTTAATTGTACTTAATATTTTTGCATAAAATATATAAATTAATACGCACATTGTTAAAATTTAAAATACATATTAAAATTAAAATATACACTGAAAATATAAAATTACAAAATTAAAACCAAATAAACATAAAACCATAAAATATTAGTATGGCGTAATATTTTTTATTGTTTTTACTTTATCGATTTTTATCTTATAATTAATTATAATTAGTCAATTATGAATGTTAAAGTTATTATTAGAAAGGTAAAAAAATCGTAAAATTAATAATATAATAATAAAAATAGTTTTAATGTGAAAATTGACATTGTGATTGGAGATAAAAACTAAAGTACAAGATTAAAACACCAAATTTGGTGTAATTTCAACACCAAATATAGTGTTATGGTTGGAGATGTCCTAAACATGCACGCCTACATAGATGCAAGCCATTGTTGCAACGAGATCCCAAATACAAAGGGCGGCGATTATCCACAACATCCTGATTATCACCTAACAAGCAACAAAATAAAAAAAGAATTTTCAGACATGTAATCTTTAGAGCATGTGCAACCCAGATATTATATGAGTTTTAACAAGTTTCTTATCATTAAATTTAATGAAAAAAAATGATGTTCCCAGTAATAGAATCTTTTCCTATATAGGAAGTTTTAGAAAATTTAAGAAACACGTTTCTTAAACACGTTTCTTAGAAAATTTTTCAGTGACAAAAGAAGAAAAAATCATGTGGTCAATATCTCTCTCTTTTCTCTCTGTAGTCTTTCCATGGTGATTTCGACTAAGGAGATGAAGATAATGAGATATTGATTAGAACCTCTCATAAAATTCTGGATTGAACATAGAAAACAAAATTATCTTAAAAGAGATTCTTAACATCAATTTTATAATTAAATATAGAATAAGAAACTTTTATAGAGTTCTGGGTTAAACATGCTCTTAGTGTACTTTCTAAACAGCTGCGGTCTTAGATAATTCATCGAACCTTAACACTTGTTCACACTAGCATTTAGGCAACAAACCCATTATCCAAACAAAATTTTTTATTCGATCAAGAAGGAGATGAGATTATTTTTACCGGGCTAGATATCTTTCAATTGGCAATCAAAAGTGATAGAGAATTTTTCGATATCTAAGAGCATCCACATTGCAGAGTTTTTGAAAGGTTCTGACTTTAAAAAATAAAGAAAAAAAATAAAAAAAAATGATGTGGCGTTTCTCTAAGGTTGAACTCGCCTCTCAGAGAAGAGGCGATAGAACGGTTCTGTTCTCCACCTGTCTTATTGTCATTCGTTCAAAGATATTTCTTTTCCGAAAATCCTTTTTTTTTTCTCCTCTCTCGCTTCGATTGTTCTTCACAGACCTATGTTGTTCTGACCCAAAAAGAAAAATCGAACATGCAATTCAGATCATAGAGAAGCTACACAAGGAGAGATGGAGTAGGATGTATAATCATATCTCCAACAAGGAGCAGCTCAGAATTTCGATCGATCAATTCAAATTTCAGCTTCTTCTTTCGTCTTCCATGGAGAAAACAGTCAGGCTTCGGCGGAGTGATTGATTTGCCATATTCTCTGATTCAATTTCAGTGATAGAATTGTGTTTTTCAGTGATAGATTCGGTTACGTTTGGAGAAAGTGATGATAAGGAATTGTCGCCCCAGTCTTAATTCGCATCCATTGCGATGGATGTAATATGGTGATTGACTATTTGTGTCTGATTCTTTAGTTTTAAAAATCTTATCTTTTTAGGTTTCTTGTGGATTTCAATGATAGCTTTTCTTTGATAAATGTCTGAACTTTTAGTGTTGTTTATGTTTAGAATTTCTTCGGCGGAGTGATTCGTTTACGTTTGAAGAAAGTGATGATAAGGAGTGATTCATAGACATGCACTACCATCTGACCTCTTCCCAAAATTTTCTTTTTTTTTCTTCTGTTTTCATGACCCTTGTTTCAGTTTACTGCAATCAATGATGAACTAAATCGTCCATATTTAATGATAATCCAGTGATTATTAATCAATAGATCACCATCTTTCGGCTGAGATTGCAGTTTACTCTTTCTATATTTTGATTTTGTTTTGGTGTTTGCTGGTATTAATAGCCTATGGTATCTGATGTCCAAAGTGAAACAAAAATGTAGTTGGACGTTTCGTTTTTCAGAGGCAGAAAGTGAAATAACAGGCCTTTGCGACACTGATAGCTTGCTATTACATAAGCTATCTGTTACATTTTTTGCCTGTTTATATTCAATTCATCTCTGGCTTTTTGGTTGCACATTGTTCATTATTTTGGTAATATTTTTTTTGTTTCTGTGTATTGTTCTTCTGCAGGGTCATGAGTTTTGTTGCTGCTAGCACGGTGCATCGAGTTTGTATTACAACCTGGTCAGAGACTAGTTCTGCTTGAATCTTCAATGATAACATTATCGGTAGATCTCTGGTTAAAAGCTGTGAATGCTTTGTTGTTCAATGTTTTGGTTGCAGTTTCTTGTTCTCTGCTGGGCTGTTATACGAGATGAACAAGCTCTCAGGATACATGACGCTCTCCAAGCTGTAGCTCTCTCAGCTTTAGGACAAGAGAACGAAGCTCACGCTGCTCTGAAAGATGGATCAATGCTCGAAGTAGAAGCTACTACACAGTTCGTGTGCACCATCATCATCATAGTCAGTTTCGGGTTTGGCCTCGTAGTTCCCTTTCCTTCACCCTTTTCCAAATACTTGAAGCATTCATTTGGTCTTCTACCGCAAATTAGACTCGTTCTTGTTTTGTTTTCCTTATTGGCATGAACATTTCCCTCTTATACAGAAGAAAACAATTTCAAAAAACAGAAAAAAAACAAAAAAGATTAGAACCCTGAGGAAAACTCTCCATTGTACTGTCTCAAAAACAAGAATTTTTTTTTGAAATTCTTAACTTAAATAATCATATATTTATTCATAAAATATATTTTAGAACCTTTGCTTGGTCTCACCAATAATGATGCTCTAACGAGGCTGATCCGAGTCGTCCGAGTCGTCCGAGTCATCCGTTCCTCCTCGAAACATGCGATTGTGCCGCCGAAACCACCGCAATTGTTGATTGGTTTCTTCAATATCGTTCCAATGTTCTGATAGGCGAAGACTCGAAGCTTTTAAGATAAAAGCAAACATGATTCATGATTCATATTTTGCTATATGATTGATGAAAAAATCGCCAAATTACGATTGGGTACTGAAAATCTAAAGCAAAAAAAAAGGGAAAATTAAGAACATATTATATGAAAACCAAAAAGAATCTGTAAATTCTTTAGCTAATCAATTGCTCGAGAAAGATATTCGAATTCAAAAGCTACCAGTTCACGTGGGGATATAAAAGAAAGATACAAGTAAGACGAAAGATTTCTAGACACGCCGTTCGTGATCAACTCTGTAAGTTCCTTGGTGCCAAAAAAAATCACATATCTAAAATTCAAAACACCAAAACCAAGAAGAAAAACAAGAAGCAAATTGGAATTGAAAAAGTTTACCGCTCGGAATGATTTCATTTAGTTCCGTTACATCATTTCAAATTTCGAATTTTATGTGTTTGCACTTTGGTTATTTGGGTACTACTACTTTTTTTTTTTTTGTTGTCGACAACACTATAGTAAGATAAGGATTTTGGTGGGATTGGATCATAATGCTAGAGAAACTCCTAAATGATATATAGTTTGTGAAAGATTAAGACAGTAGGGGCGGTGGCGCAGTTGGCTAGCGCGTAGGTCTCATAGCTATCTGAGTAATCCTGAGGTCGAGAGTTCGAGCCTCTCTCGCCCCAATTTTTTTGTTTTTTTGTTTTTTTTTTGATGTGACAGTCCCCCCATCGTCGCACCGTTTGTTTAATAAACCTTGAATTAAAAGAAAATGGAAACAAAAAATGATCAAAATCCTAGTTAACAGAGAAATTTCATATGCACTCGGTTCTGCCACGTGGTCCCTCCATTGCCGTTAACCTTCCGGTGAAATACTAAACACTCCTCCACTTCACAATCGTAGAGCCACCGCCACTGCTTCTTCACCATAAAAAAATCTCAATTCTCTCTTCTCCATGGAAGCAGCAGTACCAAGGCTCGTCTACTGTGGACCTGAACCAATCCGATTCTCCGTCTCCTCCCGCCGCTCCTTCGTCTCCGGTATCCCTCGCCGCAATCGCCCTCGGCGAATTCTAGCCGTCGCTACTGACCCCAAACCGACACAGACTACCCCACCCAAGTCCACCACCGTAAACAGATCTTCTTCGTCGTCGTCTACGCCTAAACCAGTCAACAACAATGTCTCCACGGTTTAAGATTCTACTCCTCGTCCCGATTTTATGCTAATCTCATCAATTTTAGATTTGGATTGTAGAAATTCTAACGCCTAAATTTGTGAACAGAGAATCGGCGACGTGTCAAAGGAGATTAAGAGAGTGAGGGCTCAAATGGAAGAAGACGAACAGTTGTCTGTGTTAATGAGAGGGCTTCGTGGCCAGAACTTGAAGGATTCGGTTTTCGCCGATGATAATATTCAGCTAAGGCTTGTAGAGGTAAAAAAGAATTTAAAAATCTTTTTTGAATTATTCAGATTTAGCATTGTATTAAAATGTTTCGTTTTCTTCTTCGTTTGCAGACTGGTGAAAGCAGTGAGTTCTTGCCTTTGGTTTATGATCCGGCTACCATTTCTGCTTATTGGGGGAAACGGCCACGTGCCGTTGCTAGTCGAGTTATCCAGTTGCTTTCAGTCGCCGGCGGGTTTCTCTCGCGTATCGCAGGAGATGTTATTAACAAGAAAGTCAAAGAGGTAATGTATTCTGTTTACTGCTTTCATTGTAGATGGAAGCTAGAGCTGAAACGATAGTTGTGATTTGGAGAAGTGTGTGAAGACAAGAGTTGAAAAATTTCCATGTCCTTTCAGTTGCTGAATCTATATGTGCTCACCGTAACTTTGTTTTATCTCTAGCGATAGATATTGTGTTACATCTTCAAAAACCATCCAGCACAGTTATTCGGTTTTGGTGTAAAGATTTTTGTTCAAGTTTCAGTTTTTTTTTTGCAAGTAATTTGTACGCAGTTTTTGAGTCTCGTTTTTTCATCTGTCATCATTTTCAGAATGAGGTTGCTAGAGCAATTGAGTTGAGGGAAATTGTTACTTCCTTGGGTCCAGCTTACATTAAACTTGGGCAAGCTTTGAGTATTCGCCCAGATATCTTGTCCCCGGCTGCAATGACAGAACTACAGAAGCTTTGTGACAAGGTATAATCCAGCAATTTTGTAGTTCCCTTCGTTCCTTGTCATATCATCTTAATTTCTCCCGTTACAGTTTCGTGTCTTTGCATGGCTAAATTTAGTTGTTTTCTGCTCCATCTTTTGTTTATGTGAAGGTCCCTTCATTTCCTGATGATGTGGCAATGGCTCTTATCGAAGAGGAGCTTGGGAAGCCGTGGCACGAAGTTTACTCAGAGCTCTCTCCTTCCCCAATCGCTGCGGGTAAGTTTTGAACATGTTAATCTTATGCCCAACTTATCATTTTAGTACACTTGTGTTCAGATGATTTACTGTTATTTTGTTTTTTTTAGCATCTCTGGGACAAGTGTACAAGGGAAGATTAAAGGAAAATGGGGATCTGGTGGCAGTGAAAGTACAGAGGCCTTTTGTTCTTGAGACTGTGACTGTTGACTTGTTTGTGATACGGAATCTGGGTCTATTTCTACGCAAGTTCCCTCAGGCAAGGTTTCGTCTGATGGCTCAGCTTATGCATTTATTGTTCTCTTTCACCATTCATCTTGCTGACTTTCGACCTTCACGTTCTTTTGGGAATTCTCATGCAGGTGTCAGTAGATGTTGTTGGACTGGTTGATGAATGGGCTGCTCGGTTTTTTGAGGAGCTAGATTATGTTAACGAGGGAGAAAATGGTACATATTTTGCGGAAATGATGAAGAAAGATCTCCCACAAGTACGCTTCGTAACTTTTCTAATAAGCACTTCTGTTTGTGTTTATATATGAAGAGATCCATCATAGTTTTTATTTGAATAGTACATATGTGGGTTAACATTCGTGGAATGGTTTCTAATCGTGCAATTATTGATGGGTTCAGGTTGTTGTACCAAAAACCTACCAAAATTACACGTCGAGGAAGGTTCTTACAACATCATGGATTGATGGTGAAAAACTGTCGCAAAGTATTGAGAGCGACGTTGGAGAGCTTGTGAATGTTGGTGTTATTTGTTATCTAAAGCAGGTAACACTTTTTGCATTGGAGAGCATAATAAATTTGTGCTTAGCTTACGTACACTGTTTCCTGTTTTAGAAACCAGATAATGTTGTACATTTATATTCTTATTGTTAACCGTGATACTGTTTTGTGCTTCAGTTGCTTGATACTGGGTTTTTCCATGCTGACCCTCATCCTGGAAATATGATTCGTACCCCAGACGGGAAGCTTGCCATCCTTGATTTTGGTAACGATACTAGTTCCACTTTACATGGTTACATTCAGTTGTGTATGAGAAATGCCTTTTTGTTGACATTTTATGTTTACCTGTGTATTGACTGACAGGTCTTGTTACGAAATTGACTGATGATCAGAAGTACGGAATGATTGAAGCCATCGCACACTTAATTCACAGAGATTATGATGCTATAGTCAAAGACTTCGTCAAACTTGGTTTCATCCCTGATGGGGTCAATCTGGCACCTATATTACCTGTCCTGGCCAAGGTGTTTGATCAGGCACTCGAAGGTGGCGGAGCTAAAAACATCAACTTTCAGGAGTTAGCAGCAGATTTGGCGCAGATAACTTTTGACTATCCTTTCAGAATTCCTCCTTATTTCGCCCTTATAATTAGAGCAATTGGTGTGCTCGAAGGGATAGCTCTAGTGGGGAACCCTGAATTTGCTATTGTGGACGAGGCTTATCCTTATATCGCTCAGGTAATATTTATATAAACTCTGTTATTGTTACTTAGAAATTGTAGCAGTTCACTTATTCACCTTCTTTCAATGGATCTTACAAAATACTGATGGTTGGTGTCTTCTTATTCAGCGGCTCCTGACCGATGAATCACCACGCCTAAGGGAGGCTTTACGCTACACAATATATGGGAAGACTGGCGTTTTTGATGCTGAGAGATTCATCGATGTGATGCAAGCCTTTGAGACTTTCATTACAGCAGCCAAAAGTGGAGGAGGAGAAGATATGAATGGAGGCATGGCTGAGCTGGCTCTTATGCAAAGCCAGACAAGTAGTCTGGTTCCTACGTTTCCAGCCAGTGCATCCCAACCGAACCAGCCAGCTCAAACCAGAGTCGCTTTGTCTTTTCTGCTTTCCGAGAAAGGGAACTTCTTCCGCGAGTTTCTACTGGATGAGGTATTTACTAAGCAAAATCTAACCACATTTTCCATCTTGTCAGACAGATACTCTAAAACAAATGCAAAATGAATGAGAATTTGGACAGTTACTATGTAGACAAAGCGCAGAGTTCCTTAATCTCTTAAGCTTGCTTATTCATGTCGTCCTGAGTTCTGACTGTTCTTGTGATTACTCAAAACAGATAGTCAAAGGCATCGACGCAATCACTAGAGAACAGCTGGTGCAAGCGATGGCGGTCTTTGGATTCAGAAACGCGACACCAATCTTCGGTATGGTACCAACACTAGGACCCTTCAGGCCTGCAGCACTTCTTCCATCTGTAACAGAAGAAGACAAAGTCATCTTGAACAATGTTCAGAAAGTTATCGAGTTCCTTACTGCAAGAAGCTCCATGTCGAATAATCCGGATCAGGTAAGTTTCATAAACCTCTCTGGACTTCTCATATAATTGAGAATCGATCTCTGTAGCTCCAGAGTTTTGAACTTTGTGTGTTCAATATTATAATTCAGGTTGTAGACGTATCTCAAGTGGTTCGGGAACTGCTTCCTGTGTTGCCTGGAATCTCTGCGACAGTGTTGCCGGAGATTATGAGTCGGCTTGGGTCAAGAGTAATGGCGAGAATAGTCCGGGACACCTTTTTGTAAATATTGGGTTGGCTTTTGTACAATTGTGCATATAAGTTGCAATTTTTAAGTTACCTATAAAAGATATATACAGCTGATTAAGATTGTTTGTTCTCCATTGACACCTGTACTTGCTATAATAATAACACAGATGGAACAGAACAATGAGTTTGCCTTGCCAATTTGACTGTGTCGATGCAGAATGTAATACGTTCTATATCAGAAAATGCAAGACTTTATTGACTGAAATATTGAATTCTAAAACAAAAGGTCAGATTACACAACAGGCTTATTTGAAACGTCGGTTCTGAAACTGTTTTCAGTCACCATTACATATATCTAGAAGGCAAAATAAGATGCAGAGTTTGATACCGAGGCGATCAATCTCTCTTAATCAGAGACTGGCGTTCTCAAGAAAAGAGAGGCAAAGATTGCTCTCCTGAAGCATATGATATGATACGCTTCTTAAGCGGCGAAATGTAGTGAGCCCCGTGAAACGCAGCCGCTCTGAATGCATTCAGTGGTCCGAAGTTCACTGCGTACATCTTCTGGATTCCATCTAAAACCGCCATCATTGCTATATTTGCAGGTTTTCTCTCCGCTTCATATCGTTTGAGCAGATTCGCCTACAAGACCAAAGGTTCAAGCAATCAATAGCAAGTAAATAAGAAGTAGAAACGTAGTTTAGACTTAAGCATATACCTCGCCTATATCAGTACCAAGAGCAATGCCTTCTGCTATAGCTCTGGAGAGAGCAGACGCATCTGCAAATCCTAGATTCACTCCTTGACCAGCCAAAGGGTGAACGGTATGAGCTGAGTCACCGACGAGAGCCACACGGTTTGACACATAGTCTTTTGCATGCCTTAAAGACAAAGGAAACATCATTCTTTCTGAAGAAAGCTTCACAACTTTGGGTGGGGTTTCAAACCTCTCCTTGGCAGATATACTCACATCTCCTGTAAGCCAAGAGAGACTCCCTCGTGAACTCGTTGTCTCTGGATGTGGACCGTATCCATAATCCAGAGCGTCGTTTACAGCTTTGATGAAGTCATCCTCGCTCATCGATTTGCGATCTGACGCCTCTGTTGGATCCATAGTCCATACTATGTTGCTAAACTTGTCACCAACGGGAAGAAGCGCGATGGGTCCATTGGGTAAAAACCGTTGCCAAGCTGTGAAGTTTTCGACAGTGTGCTCAACTGTACAAATTATAGCGTTCTGAGAGTAGTTCCATCCAGTTGTTTTGATTCCTGCCAACTCCCTCACACGTGACTTAGACCCGTCGGCGCCTACCTGAACAAAAGAAAATGTTAGACATCGCAAAACTGATGAGATTTGGAAAATGGGTTTCACTCACATCTAGCAAACCGAGAAACACCTACCACCAGTTTTGCATAGACGTTATTCCCATCGCTTAGCTCCAGCTTAGCAAGGCGTCCTCGCATGAACAAATCTGTTGTGGATGGTACTTCACCAAGACCAGTCAACGAAGAACTAGGTAACATATCCATCGAGTTTGACCTCGCTGGATATATAGTCTTCTGGAGATCTGATTCCTGCAGATACCAAGCTCTCTCGTGTTAGAAAAATAAAACCATGACTGATAATAACTCTTTAAAAGTCAGATAATCTGACTAAGAAGTTGAAGAAAGGTAGTAATTGGTTTTAGAATTTACAAGCAATTAAGACAAACTATTCGAAACCTACAGGGCTCTTTCTAAACTTGCGCACGGTGTGTTCAGATGAAGACCGTTTTAGCAATATAAATAAGTTTTTTGGGAAGGTTGATTTTTAGCTATGCTTCATTTATCGAAAAATCAAACGAAAACGGTAATGACAAGAGGAAGGACATATCCTTCTTTAGAGCAACCTGAATGCATAAAGAAGATGATGGATCAAACTTAGATGGACCCAAGGAAGAAAAATACCTGTACACAAGATAGCTGAGAACTCTGAAGAACTTTATTCTCCACAACACACCTGGATAATGCCAAGAATAAGTACACAGCTACTCACATCATCAAGGATGCAGATGTACGTATCAATATGCTTACCCCAGAATATCTTGGTCGACATCTTTAGCATTGTATCTTGTATATCCAAGGCCCGTGTAATCCCAGACCTAAAATCCCCCCCCCCCCCCCCCCAAAATGACACGAAATAGCAAATCACTATCAGTGTACGCAGATCCGTCACAGAGTAGATCATTTCTAGTCTCCTAGATCTCATTATAGTTTTCTTTCAAGGTTAACTACAAAAAAAATAAAGAAGGAAGCGCCAAGCGGCACTAAATCAACAAATAAGGAGCCAAGATCAAGAAAAATGTTCCACCAAAATCCTAGCCACAAACTGTAGTGATATGTGGTCACGCAGAGAAATAACCATTACCTGCATTTTATCAAAATACGCATGTCGCTGCTCTTCAATATATTTCCAGGCACCAATATCTGCATGATTAAAACCACACACATGACTCCAAAGTCATAACTTTAAGGAAATTCACCGAATGTATCAGGACAAAGACTAGATCAAATTTTGGGTTCGAAATGGCAATACGAGCATCTTTAACTTATGTGACCGTTCTGCTACGATCTGTAAGCTCTTCTTTTAGCCAATTCACCCCATATTCAAAGAAAGAATAGTGAGCAGAAACTGTGGGAACCTTTGAGGAAGGATATTGTTGCAGGTGTGACTGTACTGACTCTGGGATCAGGTGGGTGCCCTTTCTCTATGATATTTTTCCTCCCCAAAAGAGGATTATTGTCAATAATAGCGACATTCAAGTGCTTTGTCAATGGCTTGCTTGCTGAAAGAATGAAAACCGTGTCGTCAAATCAACAACTATTTATTATTTAGTTGGCTGAACATAAATTACAGACTAATCGAGAGAAAATCAAGACTAGCAACCATTTGCTTACCCAAAGAAGCAGCTAAAGCGATTCCAACCATTCCACCACCAACAATAGCAATGTCATGTTGTGGGCTATCGTCATTGGAATTCCTTTTCGCATTGCTCTCCTATAAATCGTTTAACAAATGTGGACTGTTAACTTCCACAAAACCATATACTTCAATATCCAATTTTGGAGATGCTTTAATACAAATTATACAACAAAATAGGTTCTTGCCATCACAAACATGATGAACTACACACTACATGACCACAGCGACCAAACAAGACTTTGTATGTCAATATCCAGAATAACAATACGAAAAGTGTCCTTCCTGATCCTTCCAAGACAAGATATTCGAATTCACAAGGACATATAAGCGAATCATCTTACATTGGAAACAGAAGTAGAGACTTTGTGTGTCACATCAGTCGAACAAGTCCTCCGAAAGATCTTTGTTGTTCCACAGACATTAGTCCTAAGCTTCCTTGCAAGCACCCTGTCCTAGACATGGCATGGCATAATAAGTGAGACAAGCATCACATAACCAAGTAAGCTGGATCATCGAAACTAAACTGTCGAAGCCCAATTAGCCGACTTTCTAATTAATCTAACAAGAAACCCAAATTTCTATACAGTTAAGAAACTGCTGAATTTGTTAGACACCAGAAACATGATCACCGATCAAAATATTCCAAATCGAACAAATATGAATTTTTAAGTGGATGAAGAAAGGGCGAACCCATGAACCTGTTCATGGTATTGACAGCTTGAGAAGGAAGAAATGATAACACGTTATGTGGACAAAGCTCAACAAGTCGAATAACAAAAATGAGAAATTGGGTCGACCCTTGAAACCCTCTTCACTGGAATATCAGCAGCAACAGGAAATCATGTAGAAAGCAGCGTCTTCGTGGCCGGAGAGAGAGTTTCGCCGGCAAGTTTAATTAAGGATGTCGGTCAGGTTATTCGGGTCGGGTTTAAGTTCTGGTTTGGGTCACGGACGGACTCACGGGTATTAATTGTGGTTATTGGGTTTTAAATCGAAACCCGGTTCACTGTTGTACCGGTGTAAATGTTTTTTTTCCAAGTCAAGGAAGAAGAAAAAAATGCAAAAGAAGCAGAATGAATGTTTTTACATCACAATTTTAGCAAAAAGAAACGGAATAAACACAAATCGAAGAGAAACCAGAATCATCGCAAATTTATGAGGTTATGTTACAAAAGAATGATAATAAAAAAGAATCAAAATTTGTATCAAATCGCATTCCCTTTGCAGATTGCAAGCGAGTCGCTTCAATCCAAAAAAAAAAAGGCATAACCCTTTCTTCAAGGTCTTTTCATGACCAATCTGTGTAGGTTTAGTATTAAAAGTAAGACTTGGGAGTGATATTTAGCTAAACTTGCTCTGCCTTTTTACCCTTTTTGGCTTTCTGTTTCTCTGTTTTCTTTTTCTTTGATTCAGCACTGACCCACGTATAGCCTGCAGGGATAGCAAATGGGTCTTGCAAAGTTTGCGATTTACTGCTCGAACTTGATCTGCCTCGACGAAACCACGAGGACGATGCGTTGGAGAACTCAGTTGCAGCAGCAGTAGCTGGACTATCATAGCCAGAAGAAGCAGTCGGGCTCGAAGGAGGCGTCTTGAACTCATCCGCAGGATCAAGTTCTTCAAACTTTGTGAAAGTAACAAGCACTTTTATCGTCGGTACCACTGGAATAGCAACCTACATTTTACAAAACAGTTTCAATAAAAACTCATCTTTGAGGAACATGAGATCATTAAGTCTTAAACGTTTACCTTCACTGGAAATGTTCCTGTGGGAAGCTTTGTGGTAAGAAGCTCTCTGAGACGACGAATTGCCTTGACTTTGTTTGCGAGTATGTCAAGCAAAGGAAGCAGCTCTTCTGTCTGTAAAGGGAAGTTCGGAGATAGCCAGAGAACAGGACGTAAGCCTTTCTTGTATTCGCTCTCGTGGTGAGTCTTACTCGACACTGATACTCTCAGCTTCCTCGTATGCTCATTATCGACAGAGTGTCTTCCTGGTTTTATCTGATTAGAGTCTCCCAATAGATTGCTTACTTTCTCATTCACACAAAGAGAGCTTCTCGGAGGCGCGTACTTAATTTCCTTCTCCTGTTTAGTGTCCTGTTTAGTCGCAGTCTCTTTCCTTCTCCAACCTCCTAACCATCCTTTCTTCTCCGGTTTCTTGTCAGACGGACTAAACACCACTGCAGGAGCCTCCGTATGATCGTGCTGATCATCAACGAAACCATTCTCACTATTGACATTTGGGAACTCTGGTAAATCCAGCTTAAGAGCAGCCTCTAGTTGCTTCTGCTCTTCATCCGTTAGCACATCGCAGAGATCATCGTCACCACCGTTCTCTTTATCAGACGATGAACCAGGAACTTTTCTAGACTTAATGCTAACAACCACATTGTTCATCTCGTAGACTTTAGCTTTCCAAGGACCAACCATCTCACTCTTCTCCTGCCTCCTCCAATTCGTCTGCGGGTTTAGAACCGCTTGCGTCACATCGATCCCTGGTCTAAAGATATTGCTTTTACTCATCGCAGCCACTTCTTTCCTAACATCTTCATCAGACGGAACACCAGAAGCACCGTCCAACGTATTCATCACTTCTTTATCCTTATGATTCACCATGTAAAGCGACCCACGAGGAACTTTACCATCTTCAGACCCATCACCAAGAAACAGTACACTCTGATCAGACCTCTGAATCTTGAAACCATCGAATCCAGCCATTGTCATATCCGCTCTCAGATTCGATCCCACTTTCCAAACTTTGTAAGTATCTGAAGGAGCAACCTTTGACACAAAAGGCACAACAGAGCTCTCAAAGTGAAAACTCATCTCCAAGTAGAAATCTTTCATCTTGCTCATCGTTGCTATCAAACGAGGCAGCCTTCTACACCACTTAGCCCAAGCTAGAGGCTGATAATGACGCACGATGATCATCGCGATGGGCTCTTGTCTACTGCATACAGCTTCTTGCAAAGCGTTCCAGCCATCTTCGTTCTGCAAAGTCCAATCAGCTCCAGCCACCATCAGCATTTCAGCTGCTGTTGAATCGCAGAGCTTCACAGCTAAATGTAGCGGCGTGTCGCGGCTTGGCACGTCTCTTCTGTCGATAACGGCGGAAATGGCGTCGGACTTTGCTTCCTCGGCTAGTGAAGCTGCTTCTGATTGAATCTCAGAAGGATCTCGTGGCTTTGGGAGAGAAGAGAGTATTGACCTGAGACTCGCGTAGTCTCTTGAAGCAACGGCTCTGTGCACAGAGCTGTGTATGTACTTGGAAACATCAAGGTTCTCCATTTTGATACCAAAGATCGAGACTTTCAGATTAAAAAAATCTCGACTTTCGAGTCCGATGAATCAGAAATTGGATCAAAATCGAATCTCAACCTAATTTCTCGATTTGAAGTCAAACTAGAACGATTCAACCTAATCCCCTTCTGGAGAAAGCAATAGATAGTTTTAAACCCTGAATTGGAATCAACGGAGAGAAAGAGAATCTGACTTTGCAGGGGAAAAGAAATGAAAAGATCAGATGGAAGTTTCTTCTCACCTTTTAACTTCCTCCGCAAGAAAGAAAATGAGGTTACTCCATAGCTTGCAGCTTTTTGTTTGCTCGTTTACACTTTCTGTATTATTCGCATTGTACACTCTAAACTTCGTCTCATGTGTATTTGTCTTTGTTCATAGGGAGAGAAGAAAAAGAGAGAGATTCTTGTGATCTAATCCAGATCAGGCCCGAGAAAGGCGCATGTGGGCGCGTGAAACAAAAAAAAACACAGAGGAATTTAAGAGTAGGAAATAAAGAAAAAATCAATCTCGAGATTGTGTCTTAAGAAAATTAATAAAGAAAAGAGCGATTGGATCGAGTAGAATTAGGAAAGAAAATTTTGAGAGAAAGGAAAGAAGGAAAGAAGGAATCAGTCGTGAAAGATGCAATGCTTGCTTAGTGGGAGGGAAGCAAGCAAAATCCAAAGACACACATTGACGGTGAATCTTATTTCAAATATTTATATATAAGTATCCATATGAATAAGAAAAATATCAAGTAAAAGAAGAAAAATATACTATTTGATACTGATATTGGCCATAGGTCCTTAGAAGTAATAAGAAGAAAATTGGGCTAGGTTATATAATTGCAGGATTTGTTGGAGAGATCTACTGACTCAAATTTAATTATTATAATTGTCAAACGGTACAAAAAAAAAAGAATGACATCAGGATTGCTTAGGTGTTTAATAAGTAGAAGTTCATTTGGATGATGTGGCTGAAGAAGAAGAGAAAATAAATAACTTTATATATGTAAAGAAGTAGAAGAATTTTTCTTTTGAAAAATAAGTAAGATGCAATACTCAGATGAATAATAAATAACTTGAAAGTATTATTGTTTTTTTGATAATTCTTGTTTTTTTTTTTTATGATTCTTCAATGCAATTTTTTTTTTTTTAAAAAAGAGAGAAATAAGGAAGGAAGGGAGTTACGTTTTTTTTTTTTTTTGTCATTGGGAAGAAAGATAAAAAAAAAAGATTGTCTGTCTTGTAAATATTTTATGCGCCAACTTCAATCACCGTGACACCCAAACATACAATACTAATGTTATTGATTTCAATTATAAACTTTTGCCGCTATAAATCGAAAATGTTTTATAAATTCTGTAGATTACAAAACAAAATTTTGCCAACTATCTTTCATGGTCTCAATTCTTTTTTTTTTTCGGCTAAAAGAACTTTTATTAATGATCATTATCTTTGTTTACAAGATCTCGTATCATATTTGGACATGTTTGGAATATTTTCCAATCGAAATCAGAAGTTAAAGCTTTTTTGGCTATGAAATCAGCACAACTGTTGTTATTTGGTTTTGTGTGGTGGAAGCTTCCTTGATAAAAACGTTGTGTCCATGCGTGTATCATTGTGATGTAATTATGTAGCTTGTAGTGTACTGTTGTCGATGTGATTGCCCTGATTAGTTCCAGATTATCTCCTTCGAACATAATGTGAGTGTAACCAGAAATAGAAGCAATTTGCAAAGCCCAAATTAATGCTGAACTCTCCGCTTCAACTATCGAGAATCTGCCTTCATATTTTCCATACCCACAACTCAAAACTGTCCCGTGACTATCACGCATAATCCAACCCATTCCGGCTAAGTCTCCATTCGGCAAATGACTCGCATCAAAGTTACACTTTATCCATCCAGATGGTGGTGAAAGCCAGTGTGTTGAGATATCCGAAAGAGTAGACACATTTGGCGTAGTCTCTTGATCCTTCCCTGCAAGTTCAAGCCATTCTTATGTATCCTCATATGCACGTTGATAAGTGATATCCTCTGGAATGTTTTCCCGATTATAGACCAATGCGTTACGATTCTTCCATAAGCGCCACAAAATCCAGAAAGGAGTAAAAAGTACTTGATGTGATGCTGTGCCTTTTTTGGCAAGATCAAAAAGAAACTGCAGTTTATCATGTAGTGATAGTTGTGTGTCTTCCAGAGTTCGTAGGGGAATGTCTGTGTGTAGCCAAACATTACGTGCATAGGGACAGGTGAAGAATAAATGATCCTCTGTTTCTTCAGCTTGACAACAACGAGGGCATTCTGCATTATTTATGATATGTTGCTTTACCAGATTAGCTTTAACTGAGATACTGTTAGTAGCTATACGCCAAACAAAATGCTGTAGTTTGGGTTGAATATCTGTTGTCCATATCCTTCTTGCTAAGTCAGGATGTGCTTGTAACGGCGGTGTTGCTCCTTCATTATTCCTCATCTTGGCGAAATGATATCCGCTTTTCACTGTATATTCTCCATTAGCAGTGTGATACCAGATATTCCGATCAATAAGAGGAAGAGAAGGAAGATAAATCTTAAGAATGTTGTGATGATCCTGTTGCTCCACCATATCGTTCAATTTATGATGGTCCCATTGATTCGTTGCTGCGTCAAATAACATATGAACCGGAAGACGTGGATTAGTGTACGACAACAATCTTGGTGCTCTTGGCGGTGTTGTAGGTAACCACTTATCTTCTAACTTGATGTCCCGACCATCACCAATGATAGGAAATAAACCTTGTTTGAGAAGATCTCTGCCAAACATCAGAGAACGCCATCCGTATGATGGTTGTGCAACCCTCGTGACGTGAAGAGGAGAAGAACGTTTGAACTACTTGTGTTGGAGAGCCTTATACAGCAAGCTATTAGGTCTTTGTAGTAACTTCCAAAAATTATTCGCAAGAAGCGCTTGGTTAAATAAATGCAAGTCCCGGAATCCCAATCCCCCAGCAGCCTTTGAGTGTGTGAGTCTCTTCCAAGCGTGCCATGTCATTTTCCTTTGCTCTGTAGTTGATCCCGTCCAGAAACGAGATAATATACGATCGACTTCTGTACATATCATGATTGGCAATTGAAAAACGTTCATTGAGCATACAGGCATAGCATAGCCTACTGCCTTAATCAGAGTTTCTTTCCCAGCCTGAGAAATAAATCGATTCTGCCAGCCGTTAGTCTTTTTCAGAATCCTTTCCTTTATGTAACCAAAAATCTCACACTTTTTATTGCCGAACTGCTCTGGAAGGCCTAAGTATTTTCCTCCACCTCCCATATTAGGTATATGTAAGATTGTCTTAATTGCCTCTCGAGTGTGGTGATACACCTTTGATCCAAAAGTGATGCTTGATTTTTCGAAATTAATAAACTGACCAGAAGCTTGTTCATATAATCTGAAAATATCTGCCAACTTCTGAGCGTTCTGTTGATCAGCCTTGATAAAGAACAAAGAGTCATCTGCAAAAAGCAGATGCGAAATAGATGGTCCTCCCACACTTAGTCTTAAAGGTGTAATCTGATTTTGGTCTTCTGCGTGATGTAACAGAGAACTCAGCACATCTGCACACATTATAAAAATGTATGGAGATAATGGATCTCCTTGACGTATGCCCCTAGAAGGAGTGATCTGACCGTAAGGACTCCCATTGATGAGTACTGAAAACGTGACAGATCGATGCACATCCAACTTATCCATTGTTCACAAAACCCTTTCTTCCGGAAAACTGACTCCACAAAGTTCCAATCTAGGCGGTCATAAGCTTTACTAACATCAGTCTTCATAGCCATATATGATGTAGAGATCCGTTTATTTACCTTTAAAGCATGAAAGGCTTCATGTGCAAGCATAACATTGTCGGTAATATATCTCTGAGGAATGAAGGCTGCTTGTTTGTCGGAGACAATATGAGTGAGTATAGGTTTGAGACTCTGCACCAGAATTTTAGAAACCACCTTATATAGCACATTACATAGCGCTATCGGTCTGAAATCCTTGAATGTTATAGGACACTCCGGTTTAGGTATTAGGCATAGGTTTGTATGATTGACTCCTTGCGGAATCTGACCAGTGGTGAAGATATTACAAACTTCTTGAACAACTGATGGACCGATGATATCCCAATATTCATGGTAGAAAGCTGCCGTAAACCCATCCGGACCAGGAGCACGAGTTGAGCCAATGGAGAAAATCGCACGTTTGACCTCTTCTGCAGTTATATCTCGGGTTAATGTAGCATTCATCTCATGCGTAACAAGAGAGTGGATATTAGATAGAGCAGAATCCAAATTCTGCGGATGTGAAGCTTGAAATAACTCTGAGAAAAAAGAAACCGCCTCATCACCAATTTGGTTAAAACCATAAACATCTTCTCCTATAGCATTTTTGATTGAGATTAATTTATTCCGCGCTCTTCTGTTCTTAGTTGAAGCATGAAAGAACTTCGAGTTCCTATCGCCTTCTCTCAACCATCGTATACGACTTTTAAGCCTCCAATAATTTTCCTCATCAATATATGCTCGGCGAAGTTCTTGTCTTAAAGCATGAAGTTCTGTAGTGGACACAGATGGTCTGTATATCCCGCATCAATCTGGTGTATCAAAATACGAATCCTTTCAGCAGCATTGAACCTGTTCTGTTTTTTCCATTCAGAAATTGCATGTCTACAGCGTTTGATCCGTTCAACAATCGGAACCTCTGTATATGGATGGTCTCGATTCCAACTAGCAAAAACAACTTGTTTAAACTCTGGATTCTGGCACAATCTACTATCAAAGGTGAACATACGTCGTCCTCGTTCTGGTGTTTTGCTGATTCTGAGTATGCCGGGACGATGATCTGATTCAATAAGATCAAGATACTGCACTTCTGACGCTGGAAATTCTGCAAACCACTCTGAATTAGCCATAGCATGATCCAACCAACTCTCCACACTATATGTTTTCCTCTTCCCGACCCAAGTCATATTATTGCCTCTGAAAGGCAAATCTTTGACTCCACAGTTTGCGACCATGTTCTTAAAATCAATCAAACTCCAAGCTTCTCGAGGCCGGCCTCCTCGAGTTTCATTTGCATTTAGTATTTCATTGAAATCACCGCACAATAACCATGGACCCGTTCTATTGCTTGAGATTCGTTCCAATCGTTCCCACAAATTATGTCTGAGACTTCTAATAGGATGCCCGTAAACGCAAGAAAAATAGAAACTGATGAAGATGTTATCTTTTCACAAATTATGTCAAAGGTTCTGCATGCTTTGATGAAGATGTTATCTTTTCATCATCTACCTTATACTTTTAATGTTACTTTCACAATCTTAGCCACAATAACAAAGAAATTTACTACCAAATTATTTTTACAACACTTAATTATATAAGAATATGTAATATGTAGTTTATAAACTTAATTTCAAAAGTACAACTAAGAAAATTTCATTTACAGCATGGTACTACTAGTTACAAGTTATTATGATCAAAGTACAACTCTTTACAAAAAAAAACAAAAGATATAACTGCATCATTGGTACAACTCTTTACAATAGTTTTTTTGTCACGAGAATCAATTTTTTGAAAGACGTTTTTCATGAGTTTACACATGTCGGTGCACTTTTGAGGTATTAAAATTTCCGATATTAATATTAATTGTGCTAGTTATACTATTGGACGTAGTAGTAGCGCTAGGCGCTAGTCGGGCGGCCGAGCTGGGCCTAGCGAGTACGAAAAATCGGGGATTAATCGGGGAGTACTCGGGGACTAGTTTTTTTATACAATTTGACGTATTTATACCAAATTTAAGATATTTATGTATAAAACTCAAATTTAAAATGTTGTACAATTACATTTATATAATATTTATAATAAAATCAAACATGAGATGTTTAAAATAAGGATTATCATAATGCAAACTCTAAATCAAAAACTTAAAAACTTAAACAAAATCAAATTGGACCTTGATTGGATTTAGTTTTTTTAGGTGAAATATTAAAAAAAAAAAAAAACTTGGGCCTAGGTGGATTCTAGGCGGTCTAACGCGGTTCTAGGCGGCTCAACGCGGGCGTAACTCGGTTTTCCGCCTAATTCCCCGACTCGGACTTATTCGCCACGGTCGCGGTCCGCCGAGCGCCTAGGCGGCCGCGTTTTTGAACACAGAGTAGTTCTAGTTGTACTAGTTATACTATTGCGATAATTATATAAATGCATCTTAAGTCTGAAAATAATTAGATTCATAATTAAAGCTAAATACTTAAATTCATAACATGTCAAAATTACATAAAACAAAAAAAAATTAAGTTATCATTTTTGAGCATATGGGCACTGCAAAATAAGCATCCACAACCCCATAACCTTCCTCGTCCTATGGGTAAACATATGGAAGATTTGCTTAAATTGGCGGTGATTAAGAAACCAGTCCTTCTCGGGGTCCTTCAAGCCTTTTATGGAGATGGCTGCAATGAAACTATATTGAGTGCACTTTTTTGCCAATCTGCATGCCTTTTTAAACTCAGACGTATTAAAGTAATAGCCGAGTGGTTGTAAAGGTTCTACAGCCTCACCTTCAAATTCCTGGAAAAAAACAAATTGCTTAATACCAATCGTACCACTCGAACTATTTTCACCAGTAACTATTTGTACCAGTTGTACTAAATAGACTAATTGAACTAGTTATACCGCTTGTACTAATTCGACTAATTTAACTACTTATACTATTTGAACTACTTAGACCAGTTGTACTAAATAGACTAGTTGAACTATTTTGACTAGTTGTACTTATAACACTACTTAACCTACTTATACTAATTGGATCAGATATACTAGCCATGGTTAGGGTTTACAATTTATGTTATACGGCGGAGCCGGCTGCAATGGTGTTGTTGAGATTTAGCCTTAAAGATCAAGGTTAATTGTTGATTAAAGCGAAGAGAAGAAATTTTGGAGGCATCAGTATAAGGACACAAGTTTGTTATTGACTGCCGTAGTACACAAGACCGTTGCTACAGCCAGCTCATAAAGCAAAAGCAAAAGGCGTTTTGTCTGCATTGGATCAAGGGATAAGGCTGCGCTCCTTTATCGGCCGTACAGGAGCGTGAGTGTTTTGTATCTTTTGTAGGTTAAGATGTGTCTCTATATATATACTGATGTCATTGGTGAGAGATAGCTAGAGTGTGCTGAGAGAGCTTATTGTAGAGCATAAACTCGCTTAAGTTCTTGGGGAAACACAAGGGGAGAGTTAGAAACACAGAGAGGGCTTTGTAAGGGGTTCTAGTGTTCTGTTCTCTGTTTAAATCGATTGATATAGTGGATTCCGGGAAGTGATTCCCGGCCCAGACGTAGCACCTTTGTTAACAGGTGTGAACTGGGTAAAAACGTGCCTGTGTCTTCTTATTGCACATCTGTTTCATTCGTAGCTCAGTTTCTCTCAATACGAGTTTCAGAGTCTCTTTCTCTACTTGGTCATTACTCTTGGTGTGTGAAGTAAACGTACCCGGTGTTGTGTTGTTTGGGAAGTTGCTTTGTGTTGCAGGTTTTCTTCACATATTGGTATCAGAGACAGGTTCTCAGAAGCTTGACTCGAGTGGTTCTTTGGTGTAAAGGAGCCATGTCGTCATCGTCATCGACGAGAGTGGTGGATCTGGAAAAGTTTGATGGTCACGGAGACTATTCATTGTGGAAAGACAAGCTGTTGGCACAGATAGATCTGCAGGGTCTGAGTAAGGCTTTGGAAGAATCAGGAAGGTCAAAAGCTGTTGTCAGAGATCCAGATGAGACTGAGGAGGAGAAAAAGAAAGCGGATGAAAAGGAAGAAGCTTTAGCTATCTCAGTGAAGAAAGCTAGAAGCTTGATTGTTCTGAGCGTTACTAATCGGATATTGAGGAAGATAAGGAAGGAGACAACCGCTGCAGGGATGATAAAGGCTTTGGACAAGCTTTATCTAGCAAAGGCTCTTCCAAATCGGTTTTACCTCAAGCAAAAACTATTTGGATATAAGATGTCGGAAAGCGTGAGTATTGAAAGCAACGTTGATGAATATCTGCAACTCATATCGGACTTGGAAAACATTGACGTCACGGTATCTGACGAAGACCAAGCGATATTACTTCTGATGTCTTTGCCAAAACAGTTCGATCATCTCAAAGACACTTTGAGGTACAGCTCAGGGAGAACGACTCTAACGCTAGATGAGGTCATAGCTGCTATATACTCTAAAGACCTGGAGAATGGGTCAAACCAACGTGGATCTAAGGCTCCAGCTGAGAGTCTGTACGTTAAAGGAGATAGCAGAGGAAGATCTGAAACTAGAGACAAGTCGTCAAGGTCAAGGTCTCGCTCTAAATCAAAGAGCAAGACAGGTTGTTGGATTTGCGGTGAAGAGGGACATTTCAAACCTGACTGTCCCAACAAACGAAACAAGTCATTAAGCAAATCCAAAGGGAGTAACAGCAAAGGAGAGAATGGAAAAGGTAAGGAGAGTAAGGGTGACTCTCAAGGTTTATATGTCTCTGAAGCTCACTGCACTTCAGGTGTAAACTTGGAAGTTGAGTGGATCATGGATTCTGGTTGCAGTCATCACTTGACACACATGAAAGAATGGTTTGAAACATTGGATGAGGAGAGAGGAGGATCTGTACGAATGGGGAATAAAACGACTTCACAAGTCAGAGGTATTGGCAGTATAAGGATCAGAAATCAAGATGGAACATCTTTTCTGCTAAAAGACGTAAGATATCTCCCTGAAATGGACCGAAACCTGATTTCTATGGGGACCTTAGAAGAACAGGGATACAGTTTCGGATCCAACAATGGCATCCTCCGGGTTCAAGACGGTTTGAGAACCATTCTAACTGGAAAGAGACATGAGAAACTTTACCTGCTCCAAGGAAAGCCTGAGACAAGTCAGTCACTTGCAACTGAAAGGAAGTCGGATGATACTGTTCTGTGGCATAGAAGACTGGGTCATATGAGCCAGAAGAATCTTGATCTGTTAGTAAAGAAGGGTTTCTTAGACAGAAGGAAAGTATCAGTGCTAGATATGTGCGAAGACTGTGTTTATGGAAAGGCTAAGAAGGTCAGTTTCGATGCTGCTACTCATGATACAAAGGACCGGCTTGATTATGTCCACTCTGATTTGTGGGGAGCACCGAGTGTACCATTGTCCTTAGGGAAGTGTCAATATTTTATCTCCTTCATTGACGACTTCACAAGGAAGACATGGGTGTATTTTCTCAAACGTAAAGATGAAGCTTTTGAAACGTTTGTAGAATGGAGCACAATGGTGGAGAACCAATCAGAGAGAAAGATCAAGATACTGAGAACCGACAATGGTTTGGAGTTCTGTAACTCACAGTTCAATCAATTCTGTAAGGAAAAAGGAATTATGAGGCATAGGACTTGTGCTTATACCCCCCAACAGAATGGGGTGGCAGAAAGAATGAACAGGACCATAATGGAGAAAGTGAGAAGTATGCTGAGTGATTCTGGTTTGCCTAAGAGTTTCTGGGCAGAAGCAACACAGACTGCAGTAGTTCTGATCAACAAAACTCCATCATCACCAATCAATTTTGATATTCCAGATAAGAAATGGTCTGGAAGAGCGCCTGCATACAGTTACCTGAGAAGATTTGGTTGTGTGTGCTTTGCACATTCTGATGATGGGAAGCTAACACCAAGAGCAAAGAAAGCGGTCCTTTTGGGGTACCCTTCAGGGGTTAAAGGCTACAAGGTTTGGTTGTTAGAAGAAAAGAAATGTCAGATCAGTAGAAATGTTGTCTTTCAAGAAAATGCAGTGTACAGAGATGTGATTCAGAAAGGAAAACAGCTACAGGGCAGTCAGTTGGAAAAATCTGATACAGTATTCAATATTGATCTTGAAGATGACAGTGCATCAGGTTCAGGTGGAGACAGTTTGGCAGAAACGGTTGGTACTGAAGCAGATGTCACAGACTCGGGTGTTCAGATTCAGAATGATCAGAACTCAGAAGAAGATTTTGTCTCAGAAGAAGAACAGATATCAGAAAATGAACAACCTTTGGGAGACAGTGAAGCAAGCTCACCGGACAGTTATCATTTGGTCCGAGACAGAGAAAGGAGAGAAGTAAGGGCTCCTAGAAGGTATGACATTGAGGGTTATTACAGTGAAGAGGATAACGAAGAGGACATCTTTGATGCAGAAGCTTTATTCACCACAGTGGAAGGTGATTCCCGAGAACCTGCCAGTTACAGAGAAGCTCGTAATGATGCAGATTGGGAGTTCTGGAAAGGCGGAATGGGAGATGAGATGGACTCGCTCAAGAAGAATCATACCTGGACTGTTGTTGACAAGCCAAAGGGACAACGAGTCATAGGATGCCGTTGGATTTTCAAGCGTAAGTCTGGAATTCCTGGTGTTGAGGAACCAAGGTTTAAAGCAAGGTTAGTTGCAAAGGGCTATACACAGAGAGAGGGAGTGGATTATACTGATATCTTTGCACCGGTGGTTAGGCATGTGTCTATAAGGATCCTGCTTGCCATTGTTGTAGAGGAAGACCTGGAACTAGAGCAGTTGGATGTAAAAACAGCATTTTTACATGGGGAACTTGATGAGAAAATATACATGGAAGCTCCAGAGGGTTTTGAGGATCAGTTTAAGAAAAATCAAGTGTGTTTGTTGAACAAATCACTCTATGGGTTAAAGCAGTCACCTCGAAAATGGAATCAGAAATTTGATGGATACATGAAGGAGATTGGCTTTACTCAAAGTCTCAGAGACAGCTGTGCATACATCAAATCTCTCGCTGATGGTTCAAAGATATACTTACTCATCTATGTAGATGATATGTTGGTTGCAGCAAAAGACATGAAGGTTGTCTTGGAGTTAAAGCGTAAGCTGAGCGACAAGTTTGAAATGAAGGACTTGGGAGCAGCTAAAAAAATACTTGGCATGGAGATCTCCAGAGATCGAGTTGCAGGAAAGTTATGGCTGTCTCAGGAAGGTTATTTGGGAAAAGTGCTAGAGGTGTATAAAATGGAGCAAGCTAAGGAGGTAGCTACTCCATTGGGAGCTCATTAAAAATGAAAGCAGCCACCGAAGCACAGTTACTCGAAGAAAAAGAGTACATGAAGTCCATACCATACTCTAATGCTGTTGGGAGTATAATGTACTCAATGATTGGGTCCAGACCTGACTTGGCATATCCGGTGGGGATTATCAGTAGGTTCATGGGGAATCCGATCAGGGAGCATTGGTTAGGAGTGAAATGGGTCTTGAGGTATATCAAAGGAACCCTGAGAAACAAGTTGTGTTACAAGAGAGGTTCTGAATTTGTTCTCACTGGTTACTGTGACTCAGATTATGCTGCGGATGTTGATAAGAGGAGATCTATCAGTGGGGTTGTATTCACGCTTGGAGGCAACACAATCAGTTGGAAGTCGTGTCTGCAAAAGGTAGTGGCATTATCTACCACAGAAGCTGAATATATGGCACTCACGGAGGCAGCTAAAGAGGCGCTGTGGCTCAAGGGATTGCTAAAGGAGTTTGGTTATGAACAGAAGTGTGTTGAAATCTTCTGTGATTCTCAAAGTGCAATTGCATTGTCGAAGAACAATGTTCACCATGAGAGAACAAAACATGTTGATGTTAAGTATCACAAGATACGCGAGATCATTGAGGATGGGTTAATTGCAGTGTCAAAGATATCAACGTTGAGGAATCCTGCAGACATCTTCACAAAGATCCTTCCTATCAGTAAGTTTCAATCAGCCTTGAACTTACTGAGAGTGAAGGCTGAGTAAGTCGACTCAGGTACCGGGAATGGAATCCAGTAAACTATATCCTCGTTAACTATCTCGCTTCTCAGGGATACTCGCTTTGTTGATCTATTATGGCTAGGTGGAGAATTGTTGAGATTTAGCCTTAAAGATCAAGGTTAATTGTTGATTAAAGCGAAGAGAAGAAATTTTGGAGGCATCAGTATAAGGACACAAGTTTGTTATTGACTGCCGTAGTACACAAGACCGTTGCTACAGCCAGCTCATAAAGCAAAAGCAAAAGGCGTTTTGTCTGCATTGGATCAAGGGATAAGGCTGCGCTCCTTTATCGGCCGTACAGGAGCGTGAGTGTTTTGTATCTTTTGTAGGTTAAGATGTGTCTCTATATATATACTGATGTCATTGGTGAGAGATAGCTAGAGTGTGCTGAGAGAGCTTATTGTAGAGCATAAACTCGCTTAAGTTCTTGGGGAAACACAAGGGGAGAGTTAGAAACACAGAGAGGGCTTTGTAAGGGGTTCTAGTGTTCTGTTCTCTGTTTAAATCGATTGATATAGTGGATTCCGGGAAGTGATTCCCGGCCCAGACGTAGCACCTTTGTTAACAGGTGTGAACTGGGTAAAAACGTGCCTGTGTCTTCTTATTGCACATCTGTTTCATTCGTAGCTCAGTTTCTCTCAATACGAGTTTCAGAGTCTCTTTCTCTACTTGGTCATTACTCTTGGTGTGTGAAGTAAACGTACCCGGTGTTGTGTTGTTTGGGAAGTTGCTTTGTGTTGCAGGTTTTCTTCACAGGTGTACCCCCAAGCGACGGTGCAACCGCTGGCGACGGTGAACCGGTTTGCGATGGTGATGGACCAATTTCTCTACGGCTGACACGAGAAGGAGCCACACCGGAAGGGGGAAGAGCGGTTTCCTCTCTGATGGCAATCGTCGTGGCCGTCGGTGGCGGAGGCGGAGCAGTCAGAGTTTGCTTTTTCGATTTCTTCTGTGATTTGGTCTCTTCACGTGGAGGTACTGCACGACGCTTCTGGTGTCGATTTGAACTCGATGTCAGAGCCTCCGAACTCGACGGCGGATGATTCTTCATAGATTCACTTTTCACCGGTTTAGATTTCTTCTTCGTCGGTGGACTATCCTTCTTTTCTCTAGTACGAGGTGCCATTAGAAAATCATGGAGTTTGGGTGGAGAAATCGGGAGGAGACTTTTTCGGCGGCGGCAGAGTCGTCGGGGTGGTGAGTTAAGGTTTCAGTTTTGGTGAAGAAGAAAAAGAGTCGATTAAGTTTCAGGGAAGAGAAAGAGAGATGAAAACGATGAGTTTTTGTGAGATAAATGAAGGGTAAAAAAAACATTCTGTTCACAAAACCATTAAAAAGAAAAGATAAAGAAATAGTTAAATTAGAGGAACTCGTTTGAGAATTTTGTCTTGTACGGAAGGTCATGCCAGAATTTGATCCTGAAAGGTCATGAGATTGCAATTGGGCCAGTGGTGGGCCAGTACGGAATCCTCTGTCGGAACGCACCACTTTGCGCATTACGGCAGTAGTTTTTTTTTTTTATCATGAAACTGGGTGATGCAATTTTTTTGTAGCCAATCAGATTATCAGTGAATTATTACGTGGCATTTTGATGATGTGGAGGTCTTGAGAGCGGTTTGAGGCAATCTCTTTTAATATATAGTAGATAGTATTTTTGAAAAATATACACTTCAAAGTGGTATTTCTCAAAACATTTTCCGAAAATAAGAGATCTATTTCGTTTTTAAAACAAAGAGATCTATTTCGTTTTCTTTGAAATACTTTTTTTTCAATAACAAACTATATTTATGATAACTAAAAAGAGACATTACTAAATCATATAGAAGGAACTGGGTTGACGTAAACCATTTAAAAATCAGTTTAGTTGCTGGAATTCTTCAAGATAAATTCAAAAGGCATGCCACTTCAAAAGAAAATACACAATTTTTGACTAATTCAGAGTAATTTCTTACAAATAAATTTAGTGTACAAAATATGTTTTATCTTATTCATTCTATATGAGGGGTGGTTTTATTCAAATTTAATATTGGATAAATATTTATTTTTACCGGTTATTATTTTGTATAGATATAAAGTTTGAAAATGCAATTGAATTCAGTTCGACAATTTGTTGAAGTAGGAGTTAACCTTTAGTGTCAGATTAATTTTTATCATTTCAGTTTTGTCGCAGAAAAATCATTGACGCTAAATTTATCTGTTATAACTTATTATAAAAATCATTGACGCTAAATCGCTTTTTAAAATTTATTATTTAAACTTAAGTGGATGAATATTAAAAAAGAAAAAAATGGGATGGATATTTATCTATTGTATTGTGGAAGGTTAATATTTACAAAACTAAGGTTTACTAAAAAAAACAAGGGAAAAAAACAAGAAAATTAAAAAAAATTCTCCACCCGTATGCAAACTGCATTTAATAATAATTTGTTAGAGAAACACCATATACAATCAAATTATCCATAGTCAAAGCTGGAACGAAATAGCCATTGACACATGAACATGCATTAGTCACGCATGTTTTAGGACGTGAATTGTGTTTATATACAATTCTTACGTTTATCAAATACATTGATAATAAAATGCATCCAATAATAAAATTAAAAACTTAATAAGTAAAATTTTGAATTTATTTTGTATTTTGAGTTATAAAATTAGATCAATTGAATGACAATTTTTTTTATTATATCATTTAGCCATTTCATTATCTTAGTTGTAATTGATATATATACTAGTCAAATATCTCAAATTTATCCAAAATAATGGCATTTTGATGTGTCATTTATTATTCGGAAAAAAAAGTAGTTCGATGGACGCCATGAGATTGTCTCCGTCAGAGACTACATATTGACACGTGAAATCGGTGGGGCTTTAGTCTATTTCTTTTATTTTCAGGATGTCTCGTAAGGCCAAGTGTTGATCGCTGGTTAAGCGGTCAGAGCGATTGTAATCGTACACGGACAATAGTACCACGTAAAGACATTTCAAAGTCGCGTGATACAACGTTATAAAAACCGAGAAGAGATGATCCTCATCAGATGTAAATTGAGGATTTTGTCATCGTCCTTTTTTTGTTTGGTTTCATTATAGCTATGAGGTCGTCTTATGTGAGCCTGTTTGATCTTGGAAATCGAGTTTTTTTGTTGCATCAGACGATGCTTGATGGCTATATTTTGGAAGCTAGACTCCAGAAAGGGCAGTCAAGCTTCTCCTTGACCTAATTTTAGAATAAGACATATCTAAAGATACGGAGCCGGAGGTCAAGTAGCAAACTAGATAGATGTCGGTATTGATCACTCACCTTCTACTTGGGATTTTTTTTTTGTATTTTTTTTTTAAATGTCGGTATTGATGACTCACTTACCTTCGACTTGGGGTTTTAACTTTTTTTTTTTTGGGTTTTAATTTTCGTATCTAAATTAATGATAATAATGTTGGTATTGAATATTGATTATTCACTTACCTTCGACTTGGGGTTTTCTTTTTCATATTTTTTAAAAATATATAATAATGTTGGTATTGAATATTGATCACTCGCTTACCTTCGACGTGGGGTTTCAATTTTCTCGTATATATTATATTAGGTATTTTTCACCCTGCACAGGGTGTATTTGCATTTTCTAAAATTGTATTCATTTTGTATTTTTTTTCATTTTTATCATTATTTTTCAGTTATAATTTGTTGTATAATTTTATTCTTTTGGTGATTATTTATTTTTATTTTTCTGTTTATTATTTATTAATTACAATCATTCTAACTACTTTTAAATATTTACTAATATTTTGTTTTTAGTTGGTTTATTTATAATTTTAATATATGTCAGTGTTTACTTTCCATATCTGGATTCACTGTTTTTGCTAAAAATTTTACTTAGCATTTTTTAAAAAAATATTAATTTCTGATTTTTTTAGATTGGTGATTCTGAGGTAGATATTTTTTTATAATATTATTTTCTATTTTAAATTTTATATAGTTATCTATTATATGTAGTTTTTCTTGGTCATTAATTATTAAAGTTAATAATTTTGTTATAATTAGTTTAAACAAAAATTTGTTCTTTTAAGCTTTAGAAAACTATAATATGTTTTCCGATTTATGATTTTAAGTAGGAATTATTTTTAATAATAATAATTTTCAGTTTGAAACACATATATGAATTTATTATATATAAATTTTTCTTATTATCGATTATTAAATTTAGGTTTTCATTATAATATATATAGATTTACGGGTTTCTTCTCATATTTTTATCATCTATTTTTTTCTTTATTTTTTGTTTACTTTTAATATAATTATGACTTGCGTATTTGTTGATTAAGTAAATTATATTTTATCTATTTGTAACTAATAATTGATAGCATTAACTAAATACATGCTAATTATATTTTAGATTCTGTATAAACAAATAGAAATATAAATAAGTTTTTTTTAAATAACACATGTTATTATGATGAGGTGGAAGACTGAGAGAGGAGAAAAACTCTTTAATTATATAATAGATTTAGTTATTTTAGAAAAATCTGTTTTTACCGGAGTTCTACAATATAGAATATTTTAAGTGAGCTTTTGCATGTCTTTTTATTCATTTATGTAGACGGACATGCCAATTTTGCACGTCTATTATTTATTAATTTTACAATTAATCAATTTAACTAAGACATGAGCAGTGTTAGTAAAATTATATTACTAATAAAAACACACGATGTGAAGTTAATTATTTGAATAGAGGATTTACACCATTAATAGGAATGTGGCAAAAAATAATAGTAATGATCAGAATATATATATATATATATATATATATATATATATATGTTGAGCAAGAAAATCATGAACACATGTATTATAAATTTAGTTTTCATGAAAACATTAATCATGATCATGATAGATTTTTTGGTTATAGATACATTTTATGAAATAATTGCAGTTTTGAGAATATTTTGAGGAATCAAATTTAGATGCCAACCATGCATTAAATTAGTCCATCGCTAATGAAGGTAATAAAAAACAATCCAAAACATTTTACAACAATTTAGCAATGGGATACGTAACAACAATTTTAGTATTTTACGATGACTTATACAACTTAATAACACCATTTTAACGTGGATATTAATCATAGTTTTGAAGACTTTTATCTATGTTTAATTTCGCATAGTTTAAATATTTATACTGATTTCGTTTTTAATAAAATGCGAATATAAAACTATGTTTTTCCATAAATCATAATCAATCAGTAAAATTAATTTATATTCATACTACCAATCAAAATTGATTTAGTATATAAAATTAGTTGGAAAAACTAACAATAATATTTTAGATTACAGTAAACTAAAATAGCATTGCATAAAATGTATATCTTCCTTCTCCGTTTGCCTTCAAACTCAACTCAACTCAACCCACGTGGTGGAGCTGAGTGCTCCCAACAAAATGAGCTCCTCTTGCCTTATTTTGAGATACATGACGTAAATGTAAACGAAAAAGATAAATAAAGAAAAAACTTTAGTTAGAGTTCCCATTTAGCTAGCAATTAGAACAGTGGCTTGGTCCTAATTTTGTGTTAGGACAACCACCAATCTCTACACTTGCTGCATTTTGTTAGAACCATTTCCGATGTAATTTTTTCACCCAGTTTTTCATCAAAATAAGAGAGAAAGTCCTTGTTTTACAGTAAAGATTGTTATGAAAACACTTATTATATTAGTAGTAATCTATTTTCAGAAAATATTAAATGAAGTTAGATTATGTATTATATTAATATATTTAATTTAATGTTGTTGAAAATTTATATTAAATTTGTAAATAGTCAAAAATGTTTTTCGTATTTTTTTTTTATGATTCAAGGGGAATCTCCGATCTATGAAGAGATCGAGACGAATCTCCTAGAAAAAGGAAAATGTTTTTCGTATTGCAGAACAAAAGATACACATAGTATAATTATATAGTATAATTTTTTGCGTAATAAAAAAAGATGTAATGTATTTACTGATCAAAATAAAGAAGTCATGATTAGTAGTAATATCATTGTTGTATCCGAAGTTTAGTTCTGATGTTAATTATTTAGGTTTTAAAAGTAAAGTGAGAGTCAAATTAGTTCATACCAAAAATTTTGACCGAGCCATATCTAATTCACCAATCTCATCCGTTTCAAGAAACCATGACTCTAACGGTCCTCTTTTAGAAAGCATATTCTTCATTCTTCATGATTTCAGCATTCACCAGCTTTATGTAATATCCTGTTTCTAGTATATAATGGTGCATGTAGATAAGCTTAACAGAATTAAATTGACTACATATATCACCAAAGTGAACTTACTTTTTCGGTCACACATTCATAGATAACTTTATAATAAACGTGTTTGAGCTGAAGTAGTCAAAGAACGGGTGACATAATGGAAAGTGATTTGTGATACCGTGTGAGTGAAGACAAAACATGGGAAACAGTCATGTTGTGATTGCAGGGTCAGTAAACAAATGTCTCGAGCATTTCAAATATAACGCACCAACTGTCGAATAAGGATGGGGCAGCCCATAGACCTAGTGAAAGACATGGAAGTTAGCTAGTAGGGGCAGTTGAGCGCTATAATTAAGTGGTATCAGAGCCATCTTAGCCGTCTCAGTTCTGACCTGAGAGGCGGTTTGAGACCTGTCATGGTGCACACTAAGGAGGACGTTGTCCTTTGTAAGTGGAGGTGATTTGTAACATCATGATTTCTAGTATATAGTGGTGCATGTGGATAAGCTTAAGAGAATTTATTTGGCTAACTATATCACCAAAGTGCACTTATCTTTCGGTTAGACATCCAGAAAGAACTCTAAAAGTAAGTGTGATTGAACTAGAGTAGTCAAAGTATGAATGATCTATCGAGAAGTGATTCGCGATACTATGTGACTGTACACAAACACAGAGAATGGTCTTGTGGTGATTGTAGAGTTAGTAAACAAGTCTCTCAAACATATAAAAAATAATGCATATAACGCATCGACGGTTAGATATGAATGGACGGACCACTGCCCATAGACCATAGTAAAAAAAACATAAGAACTCATTGGGGCGTTGTTTTTCCACTACCATCTCTCCGACGTATTCCAACCAGTGCCGTGCTTAGCTTTCCAGGGACCTAAGGCAAAACTGAAAAAAAAAGTCACTTTATCACAACTGTAAAATATAATTGTGATAAAATTTAAACAACTCATTATATTGGTAAATAAATGTAAATAGTTTTATACAATGCAGGAGTATTTATTGGTTGAAATATATATATGTAGGATGACTTAGTAGTTAGTGTTATAAAGAAACTATATATCTTTACCAAAAAAAAAAGAAAAAGAAACTATATATAGCTTTTTTCTTTAAAAATTATATGGTTAACTTAAGTAACAAAATATTAAAAAGTGAGCTATCTAAACAGTGTAAATCTGATTTTTTTTTTGAATAAATAAGTTTAGTCCAACAAAAAAATAGAAATATATAAAAGAATCAAAACCAATAAATTAAGTTGAATACATTATAACAAGAAAAAAGTAATCAAAAGAAACAAGTGATGAAAAATTCGAACAAATGATAACTCATATAAATTTATGGAAAGTGAATTAATATGACTCAAATTCTAAAACAAAGTCAAAATAATTAATAAAAATTGACCAATTAAGTCAATTAAATCTGAGAAATGGGGCTCTTGAATTTGCTAATATTTGTGGGGTTTGAGGCAAATGCCTCTTTTGTAACACAGTAAGCACGGCTCTGATTCCAACAGAGACTTCACTGTGAAGTCTTCACATTAGCATGGCATAACAATAATTGGTTCTAACTTTTGACACAGACATTTAGATACATTATCCATAATAGTATTAAACGTTGAAGTTCTATCACACACCTACGAAATTTACGTTAGTATTAAAAGACCCACACCTCGACACGGACCACGTCATACCAGTTAGGGCTGGGACGGATCCGGATATCCGGGTTTTTTTGAGGTATCCGGATCCGGATTCGGATCCGTCCGGATCCATATTTTCATTATCCGGATCCGGATTCAGAGCTTCCGGATATCCGGGTTTCGGATATCCGCCTAAATATCAAGATATCCGCGGATATCCGGATCCGGATCCGGATCCGTTAAAAATATATATTAATTTAAAAATAATATTAAATTAATTATTTATATACATTTAAAATAAATATATAATATAAGAAAATATAATATAATATTAAAAATAATAATGGAATATTAGAAAAGTAATTTTAAATTTATTTTTATGTATAAATGTTAATATATTTAAAATTTTACTAATAAAATAAAAAAATATAATATTTTTAAAGGATACGGATCCGGATCCGGATATCCGGACTTGAAAAATTTGATATCCGGATCCGGATCCGGCTTAGACGGATCTCAAGTTTTATTATCCGGATCCGGATCCGGCCCTCCGGATATCCGGATTTTCGGAGAGGATACGGAGCGGATCCCGGATCCGGATCCGGATCCCGGATAATATTCCCAGGGCTAATACCAGTTATAGAATATACACTTTCTTTCATTTCATGCATTAGTTTTTTTTTCCCCCATAATCTACTTCAACATGAGACTCTATTTTACATTGGTACCCAAAAAAAAAAAAAAACATGACGAGACTCTAATTCTTTAGTTTACTTCTCCAAAAAATTCTCATATGTATTAATATTTCTTTTTGTCATTATTTCGCCAACCTATTTGATAAGATTCACTAACTTTTGTTTTGGATGATTTTTATTTTTTTTTAAACACCAATTTCTAAACTAATATGATGTATATTGCAACTTTTCTAATTACATATAAGGAATATGATATTTTCCCACATGTCAATACTCTTTTTTTTTTCATCTGAATAATAATATTAAGAAGGGATAACTGTAACAGCCTTTTTTTTTTTTTGTAACAGCCCTTTTACAAGCAAAACAGAACCGTAAACCCAGAACACCTCCTGTATAACAAAACAGGGAAAAACAGAGGACAGTAGGACACTACTTAAGATTCAGAGGAGCCAATCTCATTGTCAATACTCTACTTCATTTTTCTTATTTTTAAATTCAACCGCTGGCATTGAACTAGGAAACAAACAAACTCAGAAAAAAAAAATTACTTATAAAACGTGACAATACTCCTTCATGTCAATGATGCAAAAGATCCTTCTTCACTCCGCCATGCAACACTCTTTCTGCTCCGATCTTCTTCCGCTGGAAACTTCTTCTCATTTTCGTTCACTCCCACAAACCAAACATGCAAAAATTACCAATTCCCAACTTCTCATTAATAATCCTTTCCAAAGAAAAACAAAACTTCCCGAGTTTCCTCCTCTCCTCACTTCTCCGGCGACGTCACCTCCGTCTCCGGTTAAGCTCAAGCCGACGCGTCATCACTTAAACCCTCTCCAGAAGCTAGCAGCTTCGATGCTCGACAAACTCGAGTCCTCCCTCGTTGTACCAATGGAACAAAGTCATCCGCTTCCTAAACCGACCGATCCATCCATTCAATTATCCGGTAATTTCGCTCCCGTTAATGAATGTCCGGTTCAAAACGGTTTAGAAGTCGTCGGTCAGATTCCTCCTTGTCTACGTGGAGTCTACATCCGTAACGGCGCTAACCCTATGCTTCCGCCGTTAAGTGGGCACCATCTTTTCGACGGTGACGGAATGATCCACGCCGTTAGCATCGGTTCTGATAACCGAGTTAGTTACAGCTGCCGGTACACTAAAACAAACCGGCTTGTTCAAGAAGCGGAGCTCGGCCGATCGGTTTTCCCTAAACCCATCGGCGAGCTTCACGGTCACTCGGGTTTGGCTCGACTCGCTTTATTCGCCGCTCGAGCTGAGATTGGCCTTGTGGACGCGACACGTGGCATGGGTGTAGCTAACGCCGGCGTTGTTTACTTTAACGGAAGACTATTAGCCATGTCTGAGGATGATCTCCCTTACCACGTAAAAATCAACGGCCATGGAGATCTCGAGACGATCGGACGGTTCGGATTCGACGAACAGATTGATTGTCCATTGATAGCGCATCCTAAAGTGGACCCTACCACAGGAGATCTTCACACGCTGAGTTACAACGTTTTGAGGAAACCTCATCTCAAATATTTTAAATTCGACACGTGCGGGAAAAAAACACGTGACATAGACATCACTCTCGAGCAACCCACGATGATCCACGATTTCGCGATAACCGAAAATTTCGTCGTGATACCGGATCAGCAAATGCTATTCAAATTATCAGAAATGATTCGGGGCGGGTCACCAGTTATCTACGACAAAGAGAAGATGTCGAGATTCGGGGTTTTGTCAAAGCAGGATCCGACTGGGTCGGGTATAAATTGGGTCGATGTACCCGATTGCTTCTGTTTTCATCTATGGAACGCGTGGGAAGAGATAACCGAAGATGGAGACTCGGTTATCGTCGTAATCGAGTCGTGCATGAACCCACCAGACACGATTTTTAACGAATCTGGAGAACCGACTCGGATCGAATTAAGTGAGATACGGTTAAACCTGCGGACAAAAGAATCAAACCGGAAGGTCATCGTAACCGGGATGAATTTAGAAGCGGGTCAGGTAAACCAGAATTTTCTGGGCCGAAAAACCCGGTTTGTCTACTTAGCGATAGCCGATCCTTGGCCGAGATGCAGTGGCATCGCGAAGGTGGATTTGGAGAACAGAACCGTTTCAGAATTTAAATACGGACCGGGCCGGTTTGGTGGCGAACCGCAATTCGTACCGGCGGAAGAAGGAGAAGACGAAGGGTATGTTATGGGGTTTGTGAGGGACGAAGAGAGAGATGAGTCGGAGTTCCTGGTGGTTAAAGCATTGGAGATGAAGCAAGTCGCGGCTGTTCGGCTGCCGGAGAGAGTCCCGTACGGTTTTCACGGAACGTTCGTGAGCGAAAGTCAGTTGAAAGAACAAGTGTTCTGACTTAAAAATGTATTCGTAGTTATGCATTCCTTCTTTTTAGATTTTTTCTTGGTTACTTTGTTAGTATATGATTTGTTTATCACTAAGAAAAAATGGTGGTATTGGTTTTCTTAACCTAATTATTAATCATAATATGATTCTATAGTTGTATATAGATACGTTAACATTACAAAAACGAAAGTTCATTCTCCTACCGTATTCGGTTTAACCTAACATGAAAAACAGTTTGAAATGTAGATATACTATCACTTTCAATATTTCATTTAAAACTTACGTATTACATGATCCAATTATTCAAATGTTCATTTCTAAACTGTCCTCGTATCCGAAAATGGAGACGATCTATTTTGGTATATTGGTTTATTGCCTTCAACACGCTAAGGACTCTTTAACAAGTTTAGAATTGTTTTTTTTTTCTTTTTTTTTTTAACATCAACACGTATAGAATTATTGGGTCTTTTTTGTCAAACTTTAAAATTATTGGTTTGGAATCAATGTCTCACACGTGAATTCCAAAGGCAAGATTTTCCCAATGTTAATGTGTATTAATTTAAAAATTGAAAATTTTGATAACGTTAGCACTAAGATAGAAGTGGTCCACTTCTACCAAACGTCAACTATTTTTGTGGGATGAACATTAATTATACAATGTGCAGCCAATAAAACTTGTCACGAGAGCGATGAATGATAACCTTTACTTACTAACTAACAATGGCCCATGGTTAATTGTTTTGTTTGGGATGGAATATTAGTACAGTAGTTTATCATTGAAAGGTTGTTCACCCATCCGTATAGTTTCAATCAAAATATATCCACAAGTGAACAAACCAAGTTCTTAATAAAAATATTAATTTAGATAAGATCCACTTTGAATTTGGATTTAGCTAAATAGATGAAAAATCACGATAATGATATGTAGTACTTATATAGTTATATTATATAAGAGATATTCCTATTTTAGAAACTTGACATTGATAGTTTACTCACCCAACAACTTTTTTTCTTTATTTTCTTCCTTTTTCACAAAAACACTTGTGATGGTAATGTGCTAGTTAGTTTAAAAAATATCTACTAAGAAGCAGGAAAGAAAAGTAAAAAGTGAAGAGCGTAGAGAAGAAAAAGCTTAATCTCTATGATACATAGGCATGACATCATCCCAGGAAAAACTCTAATGATTTAGGAACCATTGTGCTAACTTCTAACAAAACATTTGATACCCCCGGACCGACGTCGACCTTTCCACTACAAATAAATTGTGGGCCAATCTGTTTTTTTAAGAGATTAACTATGTAACCACAATCCACTTTGATATATAGTAAAATGTTTAGTAATTTCGGCTGCTCATTCATCTAGATGGTCCACCTAGATGATCAATCTAGATGATGCACCTGAGTGATGTTCGTTTTTTATTTCGGATGTGCATCTGAATGGATTATCTGGCTGCAACTATGTTTGTTTAGTATGTTTTTTTTTTTAATTTGCATCTACATCTAGATGCATTTTATTAATAAATGACTGAAAATGCAATTTTATGGTTTTAGCGAAAAATGCAACTTTTGGTTTTGACGGGAAAGTAATTCGTAGAAAAAGTCTGAGTTTCATATATATGCACATAATTTGCTTCGAATGGCACATGTTAGTAAAAAAAACAAACAAGACAAAGTTGAGAGGTAATGAAAGGAAAATTAAGAAGAAAATATTCCTAAAAAGAAGAAGAAGTGATAATAAACATAACCTGTGCTAAACACTTGTAAATACTACTCTACATTTAAAAGAATTACTGACCAATTTGCTAATCTTAGCCACTTAATGTGTCATTAAATACAGAAATACACTTCCTGCAGTTGAAAACATATTTAAATTTCAAGAATAATCATTAACTAACATTGTTTCTTAACGTTGAAATTTCATATAAAGTAAGTTTGAAATGTTTAAACAACAAATTAAAACAAAATGCCTATAGACGTCCTAAGAAAATGCTGTTAATTAGTGATTAAATAAGAATAGACTACACAACCAGGAAAGAACAACTTTCACAGCCTGTTAAAACAATGCTGATGCATCCATGCCCCCATCTATCCATTATCTGAAGCTTCCAATGCCAAGAGATGATGCAACCACGCCGGCCCATTGGCAATATATGATTGGTACCTTTTATCATGGGTAAAACTTACTCTTATTTCCAAAACCAACATATTCATCGAATTCAAAGTATGATCTAAAGACCATACACGAATATAATTAATGCAAACTGATATGCTATTGAAAAGACGACTCAAGTGGGAGAATAGATGAGGATTAAACAGAGCTTCGCGAAGGTGGATAAAAGAAAATTCAAATACTAAGAGTTTCCCTTGAATAAGATGTCCTGGATAGTTCTTGAGATGGAAGATGACAACAGCCATCTTTTCCTTTTGCCTTTGAGTTTTCTTTTGTAACAAGTCGTATATCTTTGAAACACCACAAAATGTGACATTTGCATATCCTAGCCTCTTGACTTCAAGGCAGTGCCGGTGCAACGTTTTGGACTGCCTTAAACAAGTTCAAAAATTGTGAATTTTTGTTAAAAATCATCAAATGATAACAATATAGAAAAATATCTTAAAGTTTCATAAGAGCAACCTCATTGTTTAGATATTCACTTGGTTATCTCATTCATATATGATAATCCAACTCCTTAAACTGTTTATAAAAAAAGAGTAAGAAAAAAATTATAATTGAAATATAACTCATTTTTACATTTTTTTTCTTGCAAAATCAGTTATTAAACTCGAATAGTCAAGTTTTTCAACCATAGTTTTCTCAATTAATAACAAAGTCAACTCATTTAATCTCTTTTGTGACAAAGTAGACATTAAATAATTTTTTATTAGCTTCAACTTTGAAAAACTTTGCGACTGATACTAGAATGGTCAACATTAGTGTTCATATAACAACCTTCCATTTTTTTCAAAAAATCAAGCATTTCAATAAAGTTTCATTGGTATTGATTCTCGAAAAATTTTTATTTCATAAACAAATCATCCCCAACAATGTTTGTATGTATTTTTTTAATGTAGCTTCTAAGTTCAAACATGATACCCTCAAAGTAACCTCACTTGTTACAATTTTTTGCAAACAAAAACCGGGGTGGCCAAGCCGGTCATGACATATAGTAAATTGTTCAGTAAACCTTTTGTTACCTGCACTAGCCTATATCATATTGATCTTGGCATAGTAAAACATCTGGTATCTCAAGATGTGTGCCCTCAGGAATATGGGTCTGGCAGTAGCCCTTAAGAATATGGGTCTGACCGTAGCCTACAATAGGACTAGCTATACCCACAGTTGTGCTAATGAACCATGTCTTAGACATTTCATATTATTAGGTTTTGCAAAGACAAATCATACAACATAGAAAGCAATAAAGCAAATGAATCCAAAAACATAGATCATAAAACCAAAGTCATGAAACAATAGAAATCATAAAGAAACAAGACATAGAAAAACCAAATCAAAAAAACAAATCACTAGATGCTGAAATCAATTAGTCTTCTTTTAGACAATACAAAGTCTCATAATTTATTTGGTCATCATTCTCATGGTCGAAGTCGCCTTCACCATCGTGATGGACCAAATTAGCTTCGGGACCCTTTTTTAAACTCTCTTGATAGATATCAACAAGGTACTTAGGGGTCATGCACGTCTTTTTCCAATGGTTTCCTATGCCGCATTGGTGGCAAGAAGAAGATTTGGCCGAGTGTTGCGGTTTGGATATACTGCAGCTTCTACCACGACCGCGATTGAAGTCGGATCGGTTTCCACGGCTGTGACCAACATAGGGGTGTCCTCGGTCATTGCCGCGACTGCCACCACGTCCATTCCCTCTAGTCTCTTTAGGCTCTCTCTTGGCATCTTCAACCTTATTGGCTTCTGGTATTGGGGTAGAACCAGGAGGTCTCATTGCACTATTCATCAGCAATAACTCATTGTTTTGCTCAGCAAGTAGCAAACAAGAGATTAGACTTGCATATGTCTTAAATCCTTTCTCACGATATTGTTGCTGAAGCACAATGTTATTAGTGTGAAAGGTCGAGAATGTTTTCTCTAGCTCTCTAGCAAGTCGTTTTCAGTCACCTCCTCACCACATAATTTCAAGATCGAAATGATCTTGAACAATGCCGAGTTATATTCATCCACAGTTTTAAAATCCTGGATCCTCAGATTCTTGTTTTCTGGTGGTCATATCTGGATTTCAACGCTGTCCAAAGGTCCAGCGGATTCTCAATAGTGAGGTACTGATTCTTGAGACTCTCAGCGAGGTGATGACGTATGATTAAAATCTCCTTATATTTGTCTCAGCGAGGTGATGGCGTATGATTAAAACCACTGAAAAAGACAAAGGATAATCTTAGTATCCAGGGCCCACTATTGGTAATTATTACCCGAGACATTAAGTGCAGCATATTCGAGATTGTTGATTTTCGACATCTGATGCAAATATAATCACAAGTTTTACTAAGGCATGCGATTTCGGATTTAACAAGTACACATGCGATCAACAAGTAATAAGCTATCATGCAATTTAAACAATTAATCATGCCATCGGTTTTATCAAGTAATCATGTAATCATGTGATTTTATATGAATAAAATCAATCCTAGGCAAACATGATCTAGGATGAACAAGAAAAAGGAAAACGGATCATGCAAGGATTATGGTTTTTGGAATTTCCTTTTCGGGATAGGATTAGGGTTGCAATTTTCAATTTCTTTAAAGTTTTAGTACTAGGGTTTAATACATGCGAAGATGAGCAAACAAAACTAACAATCCTAAACCACAAAGCAAACAACCGAATTCAGGGGTTAAGATTTTATGTTTTATGCAATAAAATCAAGCAAATAAAACAAGCAAAGGTTATTTAGGGTTTAAGGTAAATCGCGACATAGGGTTTATAGTATTAGGGTTTATCATGCAATTATCAATCAATAAAACAATCAAATCTGATTTTAGGGTTTATATTAACTTAGATTCAACTTCGATTTGGTGTTCTTGAGATTAGGAATTTGATTTTACCTTGATCACCGTTTGTGTTGAATGGATTTGAACTGGGAGCTAAAGACCTCGGAAAAATCTGACCACGAGCTGGACGAAGTGACCGTCGGATGAGTTTGAATGGATCGCGATGAGCTGGATGGATCGGTGGTGGTTTTAGTTCGTCGGCGATGAGATGGGGAGAGACCGATTAGGGTTTATGACTCAGAGCTATTCGTGCTGATAACGTGTTATGAAACTGAATGTTTCTATGTATTAATGAATGAATAAGAGTACATATATATAGTGATTTACATGACCAAGTAAAAAGGAAAACCTAATACAATAAGGAATGGAAAACCACCAAGTAAAGACCGCTTGCTTTGGACAGAATGGGCTGATTGGTCTTGGTCATATTGGGCCGGTTATGGAGTTCATCCTTAATGATTTATAACAATTTTGAGAAATCAATCTAAGTTTATAATTCGATCTCTTTCTGACGACCCTGCAACTTCTTATTTGTGATAACCTCAGTCACAACAATTTCGGAGTCGTCATCTGTAATCTTGAGCTCGCAATCTTTATTTGAAAGTCTAATTCCTTTCCTCAATGAATTCGAAATAAAGGACCCCAAATTTGTATATCAATAAAAACTTATTCATTATAGTAATTATGATTCTTATGGATGAAAACTAAAAGTTAATATTCGAAGATAGTAGGCTCTCTAACAACTTAGTGTTGCATATTCAAAGCTTGCTCCTTTCTCTTCTCTTCCGGTGGACACTTTCTTCTCTGTTTGTCCTCTTAGTTTTTTTTTGTAAAATGTTAAATTTTATACCATTTTAGTTTTTTGACAGAATACAGAGATTGAACAAAGGAAAACATAACGATCAAAAACTACAAAAAACAAAACGAAAACCGAACTAGTTACAACCATAAGCACAACAGAACAAGGAAAATGAACATCCCGTTTATGCCACAGTTCAGAAGAACTGGAGTCCTCATTGTAGTTGCCACGAGCATCCTTCCAAAAGTCAGTCCTCAAAACCTCAAAAGACAAGATGCGTACAGTTTCTCCGAGTACTGACGCAATCTCCGGTTCAGCCAATTGGACCAACTTGCCACTTGATTGGTTTGGGTCGAGTCTTTCTGTGAGAATGAGAACTCTAACAATTATTGTCTGCTTTTCTCCTCTATAAATTTTATTTTCCTCCCTAAATCATTTACTTGTGTCTTTGTTATCATCAAAGACTCAGCAAATTGGTGTCTAACTGTCTCTGCATATGCGGCGATTACGAGATTGTTCATATTAAAAATCTATTAAAATCTTGTTTGACGAAAAAAAAGGCCCATAGCAATTCAATGTCTCTCTCGATATTTTGTTAGTTCCAAAATATATTTGTAATTCTTTTTCATTTTATTTTGTGTTATATCAATGTGTAACCACTACTTTATTTTTGTGTATATGATCAAATATATGAAATATTGGAAAAAGATAGTTGAATCTATACTCCGTAAATGAGCAATTATTATTAACATCAATGTTATTATGTTCCTTTGTATTTGGGAAGATTTGAAATAATTTGAATTTTAATGAGTTTTGAGATAATTTTGGGTGAATTAAGAAAGTTGCAATGATTTTAATTAAAGGGTCAATTAGCTTAATATTACTCTTGTGTGTGATAATATATAAACTAACATGTGCCAAAACAAATTTAGGTACATAGGAAAGAGAAATAAAATGGGACAAAACTGCCCTTGCATTTATTTATTCATTTTAAAATAAAATAATTATAACAAAAAACAAACTAAAATATTAATTAGTCAGCTATATAGTTTATAGTTAGTTATATTTTAGAATAGTGACAATAGTCAATTATTTATAAAATATAATTACATATTATCGTTTATAGAATATAGTTAGCTATATTTTTGAATTGTGACAACAGTGACAATAGTCGCTTATAGTTAGCTATATTATAGTTTATTGTTAACTATTTGTGAATGTTATATAAACATAATTAACTATGGTATAAACAAAACTTAAAATCAATTAAATATATAATCAACTATCATAATAATATAGTTAATTATATATATACAACATTCACAAATAGTAAACTATAAACTATAATATATAACTATGTCTTATACATAGATGACTATTATCACTAATATAAAATATAGCTAACTATAAACTATAATAAATCATAGTCAACTATGTTTATACCACATTAATAAAGAGTTCATTACAAACTATAATATGTAGCCAAATATTAAGAGAACAGAGAAGTTCACGATTCAGATATGGAGAAAGAAGAAGATGATGTTGCCAAACACCATCAAACAGGGAGAGAATCCGATTTGGGTGCCACTATCTTTACGCTTGTTATCTTCAGATCTAGTGTTATTGTATCATCGAAGAAGAAGAATTTTTCGGAGAATCTGGAGTAAATAATAAGGGTTAGATGGGGTTAGAAGGAGATGATTAACCGGATGGAAGAAAAAAAAGAGGCAAAAGAGACTAGAGAAGTCATGGGGTTAGAGAAAAAAAATAAAGCGGTGAAGAAGACTACACAGAAAAAGGAGGCAATGATTAGGGTTAACATTTAAAAAAATCACTCATAAATTGTTTAGAGGTATAATAAAAAATATGCATTCAAATTATGTTATTGTCTTAAATTTGTAGTCATATATGTTAGTTTCTTATTTTTATATTCACACACTATTATACCACCTAATTTCTCTTAATTAAAACATTCTACAATCTCATCTATTATGAAATTTTGATTTTAATATTTTTAACTAAAAAATTCCACCAAATCATATTCAAATTACAACAAAATCCCTAAAATTAATTACTTAAAATATTTTCAATAATAGTGGATTTGAAAGTACATTTTAAAATCACAAGTTAAGTAACACTAGATTTTAAAAAGTTTTTTAAAATCTATATTTAAATAACAACGAGTTTATCATTTAAATATAAATCACTTTGAATCTTTGATAGTACACCCCTAGCGCTGGGCGTTCGGTTTTCGGTTCGGTTCGATTCGATTTTTTCGGTTTTCAATTTGTTTCGGTTGTATAGATTTAGTAACCGTTCGGTTAATCATAAAATTCGGTTCGGTTTCGGTTCGGTTTTTTCGGTTTTCGGTTTTTTCGGTTATTAAGATTTAGTAACCGTTCGGTTAATCATAAAATTCGGTTCGGTTTCAGTTCGGTTTCGGTTCGGTTATTTCGGTTTCGGTTCCGGTTTTTCTTATATTTTTTGGATAATTTGGATAAAAAAATCGGATAACTTCGGATAATTTCGGATAATTCGGATAATTTCGGATATTTTAGATAAAAGCATTTGGATAATTTTGGATAATTCGTTTTTTTACTAATATTTGGTTAATTTTAATTATTTAATTATTTTAAATATAAATGTAAATAATATTTCTAAGTATATGGATCGTATTTCGGATATTCGGTTATCCATTCGGTTTCGGTTCCGTTCGGTTTCGGTTCGGTTATTTCAGTTATCTCAATTCAATATCCAATATGTGTTTCATAAAATTCAGTTCGGTTACGGTTTCGATTATTTCGGTTCGGTTTCGGTTCGGTTTTCGATTTTCAGTTAAAATACCCAGCGCTATACACCCTATCGGTTTTCGATTTTCGGTTAATTATCCAATATGTGTTTCATAAGTAACGTGTACTAATGATAAATATGTTCATACAAAAAAAATAAAAAAATGATAGGTATGTAATGCCTTGGTTTTATTTATTTTCTTGTTGCATTTTTATCTTTTTTTTTTTTTTATAACTCTAAATTCTTCGTGAGTTCAGAGGTCTTTGGAAATATCTCTCCTTTTACTAAAAATAGAATTAAGAGTGCAACAGGATCAACCTCTACACTTTAGCCACACTAGCCCACCACGTCTCGTGGTTGATGTCTTTATCAGATATATTGATTTTCTAAAAACCGTAAGAAAGTTATATAGTCTTTAAGAGCCAGAAACATCTTTCATGGTCTCAATCCTTTATAAACACCTTCGAAACTCTCTGTTTCTTGAGCTCCGAAGACCATCGTAACCACTAACCAGCGTTGTCTTCATCGACGATTTATTTTTCCAGACTAAGTCTTCTTGTCATCCACATGTTTTGTCTTCTTTTCCATTTTCAGATTTATACTATTTTGGGTCAGGCCCATAAGTTCGCTGTAGTATTGTGAATCCATTCCTTAAATTCGTCTATTCAAAATGGTTCGGTTTTGTTTTCTCCTCTATCGGAGAGATCTATTCTATCTCTCTTTTCTAAAATAAGAGATCTATTTCTTTCTTTTTTTTTCTAAACAAAGAGATCTATTTCGTTTTCTTCCTCTGATAAAAAAATATTCTTTTTAATCTTATATGAGGGGTGGTCTTTATTCGAATTTAAGGTCGAGTAAATATTCTAACTTTACTGGTTATTATTTAGTAGTCTATATAAATTTTGAAAATGCAATTGAACTCAGTTCGACGATTTTTGGAAGTAGGAGTTAATCTTTAGTGTCAGACTAATTTTTATCATTTCAGTTTTCTCGTAGAAAAACCATTGACGCATTTAAATTTCGTTATAAGTTGATATTCATCTTACAAATTTATCTGTTATAACTTATTGCTTTTTAAAATTTATTATTTGAACTTAAGTGGATGGATATGTATCTATTGTATAAAAGTAAGGTTTACAAAAAAAAAAAATTGTGATTTAGGACATGAATTGTGTTTATATACAATACTTATCTAAGCACATGTTTTAGGACATGAATTGTGTTTATATACAATACCTACGTTTATCAAATATATACCATTAATAATAAAATGCATCTGATAATAAAATTGAAAAACTTAATAAGTAAATTTTTTTATTTATACTCTTTCAAAAAAAAGTTTTTTTTTTATTTATTTATTTTGTATTTTACTTATAGAAGTCGATTAGCAAAACCCTATTCATCAATTGAATGACAATTTATAGATTTTTGTTAATTTATCATTTAGCCATTTCATTACTTTAGTATTTAATTGATATACCAGTCAAACATCTCAAACTTATCCAAGTTAATGGCATTTTGATGTGTCATGTTATTATTCGAAAAAAAATAGTTGGACGCCATGAGATTGTTTCGTAAGAGACTACATATTGACACGTGAAGTCGGTGAGGCTTTAGTCTGTTTATTTTCAGGACTGTCTCATAAAGCCAAGTGTTGATCGTTGGCTAAGCGGTCAGAGCGATTGTAGTCATACACGTCCAATCGTACCACGTGAAAGACATTTCAAAGTCAGGTGATTCAACGTTATAAAATCCAAAAAGAGATGATGTCATCAGATGTAAATTGAGGATTTGTCATCTTCTTTTTTTTTTTTTTTGGTTTCATTAGCGATGAGGTCGTCTTATTTGAAGTTGTTTGAACTTGCAAATCGAGTCTTTTTGTTGTATCATACGAAGCTTGATGACTATATTTTGAAAGGGCAGTCAAGCTAAGGATAAGACTATCTAAAGATAAGGAGGTCCAGTAGCAAAGCAGATGTTATCGATCACTCGCTTACCTTCGACTTGGGGTTTCTCTCCAACATTATATATATATATTGATTTTAGAAATCGGCCTGTACATGAATTATTATATATAAAATATTTTAAGTGAACTTTTTGATTACTCACTTACCTTCGACTTGGGGTCTCTCATATATATATTGGTATCACTCCCTGACCTTCGACTACGGGTTTCTCTCCAACATTATATATTATTTATATTAGAAACCGGTCTTTACATGAATTATCTATATATATATATATATATATATATATAGATATATAAAGAAATATTTTCTGAAAATAGGGATTTTAAAAAATACCACTTTGAGGCAAAATAAGATTAGGGGCCATATTATTTTTGTCTCTAGGGAGTGGTGGTATTTTTGAAAAATGTAAACCCAATTTGTTCATTCTCAAAATTTTCCTTCCGAAAAAATAATTATAAAAACAAAAACTAAAAAGAAAAAAACAATAAATTATAAATGATTGTATAATGAAAAATCAGTAAAATTATTAGTTATATCCTCGACCACTTCTGATATCAAAAAATAATAAGAAGATATAAAGTTTGGTTTCAAAGTTACTAATTAACAAGATTGTGTCATGTGACATTTTTTTATTTTAAGATTTTGACATGTGTCAAATAGAAAAAAAGATTATAATTATATTTCAAAAAAGAAAATCTGAAGCAAAAGAAAAAATTGTAGAAAAAACAAAATTTTAACTGAAGCAAAAAAAAAAAGGAAAAAGTATCTGAACCAAAAAAAAAATTGTAGAAGAAAAGAAATTTTGATTCTGAAGCAAAAAAAAAAGACATTGTAAAATATTCATTGTGCATTTATTTTTAAAAAGAACATTTTAATAGTTTTTATTGATAAAGAAATAAAAAATTGGATTTCGAATATTTCATTTTATGCGGGTTTTAATCTCAAAATTTTTAGATTTTAAAGTGTTAATAATCAAATTTTAATCTCAAAATCCAAATATATAAATCATGTTATACGAATTATCAATTTTAAATTTCAAATATTTTATTTTCATCACGAGGATCTTAATTTAGTAAGAGAATAAAAAGATGAATCAAGAAGGTTTAAATTGGTTTGACCAAAAAAAAAGAAGGTTTAAACTGGTATTGAACTTTACAAAATCTGGACTCTATACGGTCAAATCGGGGTACAATACGGAACGGGAATCCAAGGAGGAGAAGCGAGGCGTTCAGGTTTTTGGGCCGGATATTAAACCGTTACAAGCATTCACTTGGATGGTGAGATGCCCTCCTAAACTCAGACACTTTATGTGGCAAGCTGTCTCGGGTTGTTTACCTGTCCTCGGTAATCTTAACTCTCGAGGAGTTAAGTGTGATACGCAGTGTGCACGTTGTGGAATAGAGGTGGAGACAACCAATCATGCTTTGTTTGAGTGTCCCCCGGCGGTGCAAGTTTGGGCTTTATCTCAAGTACCATCGAATCCAATGATTTTCCCGGGAACATCCCTGTTCTCAAACATGGATCATTTGTTTTGGCGTTTACCTACGGATGACAGAGTTCTGACATATCCATGGTTACTGTGGTACATTTGGAAAGGTCGTAATGACAAGTGTTTCAACAATATTGATAGAGATGCTAGGGACATAGTTCAATTAGCAGAATCGGAGGCCCTGGGTTGGGCAGAGGCCCAGATCGTGGAGGAACCTTTGTCCACAATGGAGATCTCAGGAACCCAGGATACTTTGCAGCCTATACAAGGCCGTTATTGCCAAGTTGATGGTTCCTGGAAAGAAGGTGATATTTTCTCGGGACAAGGGTGGTATACGGAGGATGGGGGTTTGGATTCCCTAATGGGGGCCCGTAATGTTAGGGCCAGCCTATCTTCACTACATGGAGAGTTTGAGGCGCTTATCTGGGCGATGGATTGTATGAGTATTTTACAATTCAGAGAGGTTACTTTTGCAACGGATTGTCTGGAGCTGGTGACGATGGTGTGTGAACCAATGCTTTGGCCGGCTTTTTCGGTGCATCTGGACGAATTTCGGCGCTGTCAAGATCTTTTCGACAGATGTGTGATTGTGCACATTCCCCGATCAACTAATACAAAAGCGGATAAATTAGCAAAAAGTGCTAGATCCTATCCGTCAGGCGTAATTCATGTGGGTGTTGATACTCCGACTTGGCTTGTCGAGTCGTGTTAGAACTTAGTTTACTTCTGTTGTCAAAAAAAAAAAAAAAAAAAACTGGTATTGAACTTTGGTGAGGGCCGTGAGGGTTCAATAAACCATGTTTACTAAATGAACTGCTAACATTACATTTATATACATAAAAATATTTATATGAAAACTTATGGGGGTAATATGACACCATATTCCCTTTACTAGGAGTCTAGGACCGCCTCGGTGTATAACTCATATGCTAACTAATTCATAATATGGTAATTTGTGATGGCTGAAACATAAGATATGTAAATCACTTGAAAGAGGGTCTTTTATGTTATGATTATGTCGATATTAGTCTGGTCGGAATAGAACATTAAAGTAAGTCAAGTGAAAGAGAGAGACCAAGATATATAACATACAAGACAATCTCTTGATTATTTTCTCAAAAGGTCTATTTTTTCTTTAGTTTGTTCGTAGTGAACATTTCGTTCTCAATTAGCTGCACAAAATACAGAGAAAGAAAACTTTGTATTCTCTTCCATAGATGTAAAACCGAAATGAAAGAAAATTTAGATCACTGAATATGGAAAGTATTGGACATTTGTATTTGAAATATTGTATAATGCGTTCCCTTATTCAATACGTTGCAGTTGAGTTTATATACAACATTAGTTTCCTTACGAGAAGATCGTAAGAAGATCGTATCTAACCGAATATCAGCTAAACATAGCTACTCAATATATTCTCAATATACTCTCCCAATACCCCCCCTCAAGTAGGAGGTAGGTAGGTGCGAACTCCTAACTTGGACAATAGCTTCTCAAATGCAGGTCTTGGGAGAGCTTTGGTGAACAGGTCGGCAACTTGTTCTTTAGTGGAGAGATGCGAAGTAGCAATCAGACCATCCTGAACAGCATCTCTAACTTGATGACAATCTGCTTCGATGTGTTTTGTTCTTTCGTGGAAGACTGGATTGGCAGCAATATGAATCGCAGCTTGACTGTCACAATGCAGTGTGACAGGATGAGGATGATCATAGCCAAACGTTTTCAAGAGAGCCTTTAGCCATTTGATTTCCCGAAGAGTATAGGCCATTGCCCTGTATTCAGCTTCTGCAGAAGAGCAAGAGACAGTTTGTTGTTTCTTGGTCTTCCAAGAGATGGGGGAATCACCTAAATATATGATGTATGCAGAAAGAGATCGACAAGTGAGTGGGCATGCCGCCCAGTCTGAATCACAGTAGGCGGTGATCGTGAGGTCACTGTCAGAACGAAGAAGAATGCCTTGTGCCGGAGACCCCTTAATGTACCGAACAAGGCGGAGAGCCGCTTCCCAATGTGCAACCAGAGGAGCTTTCATGAACTGAGACAGAATATGAACAGCATAGCTTAAATCTGGTCGTGTAATGGTCAAGTAAATGAACCGACCCACAAGACGGCGATACTTCTCCGGAGACTCAAACAAAGGACCCGTGGCAGAGCCGAGTTTATGATTAAGCTCGATGGGAACGGGGGAAGGTTTAGCTCCGAGGAAGCCTGTCTCTGTGACTATGTCTAGAGCATATTTGCGCTGAGATAAACAAAATCCATCTGCACCACGAGAGACTTCGATTCCCAGAAAGTATTTCAACTTGCCAAGATCCTTCATGTTAAAACATTTGTTGAGATGAACTTTGAAACGATTTAAATCGTCCAAGCTATTTCCGGCAATGAGAAAATCATCAACATACACGAGAATGTGCATAAGCGTATTACCCTTCTTATACGAGAACAGTGAATAATCTTCTTTACTCTGTTTGAAACCGAACTGAAGAAGAGCAGAAGAGAGCTTGGCAAACCAACATCTAGGTGCTTGTTTGAGGCCGTACAGAGATTTCCGAAGACGACAAACTTTAGTGGGGTCAGAGGATTTGAATCCTTGAGGCAATTTCATATAAACCTCCTCTTTTAAATCGCCATGTAAGAAAGCATTGTGGACATCCATTTGGTGCACCTCCCAGTCTTTTGCAGCTGCAACACTAAGAAGATGACGTACAGTGGTGATTTTAGCAACAGGTGCAAAAGTTTCTTTGTAATCAGTGCCCTCTCGCTGACGATTTCCGCAAACCACCAAACGGGCTTTATGTCGTTCCAATGTTCCATCTGAATTGAACTTCAGCGTATAAACCCATTTATTATTGAGCGCTTTCTTCCCTGGTGGCAAATCAGTAACATCCCATGTGTGATTTGCCTCAAGAGCCTCTATCTCTCGTTGCATAGCTTCACACCATTCTTTGATGAGGACTGCATCTTTAAAATATTTTGGTTCATCACTGTCCAACACTGCAGCCATGAAAGCAATATGGTTCGCCGAAAAACCAGAGTCAGACAGATATTGGGTAATAGGATTCAGAATCTTACCAGAAACCACATTCGAAGACTTTGAGTTGGAGAAACCAGGTGTGAGAGCGAGAGAAGAGTGTACATTGTGCGTGACGTAGTCTTTGAGCAACACTGAAGGCTTCTTAGACCGATGACCACGACCAAGCTCCTCTGTCGCAGGCAAAGGCACAGAACTTTCCGCGACAGTATCTGAGACCATATGTGTGGTCGATACAGAGGAAGCATCCGTATCAAGAATTGCGGCAGTAGGCAACTCAGGAGAAGCTTCAGTTAAAGAAATCGGGGAGACTGTTTGTATTGGAAAAATCCAGTCTGCATCATCTAAGTCATGTGACTGTTGAGGTGGAGGTAGTGTATGCTGTTGCACATCAGCGAACGGAAACACTTCTTCCTGAAACTGCACATCACGGCTAACGAAGAACGTCTCGGTCTCTAAATCAAAGAGACGCCACCCCTTTTTCCCATACGGATATCCCACAAAAACACATCTTCTACTGCGGGAGCCAAACTTGTCTTTATCCCGAGAACGAAGATGAGCGTAGCGCAGACATCCGAAAGTGCGGATCATGTCATATGATGGACATGTCCCAAACAGCAGTTCGTACGGAGTTTTTCCTTTAAGAACCGAGGAAGGTGTACGATTGATCAGATGTGTAGCAGTAAGAATGCTCTCTCCCCAGAATTTTGTAGGCATGCGACTTTGAAAGAGACACGCACGAGCGACGTTGAGTATGTGGCGATGTTTGCACTCCACTCGACCATTTTGTTGAGGTGTATCAACGCAAGAGGTCTGATGGAGAATGCCTTGTTCTTGAAAGAATGATGTGAGGCACATAAATTCTGTGCCGTTATCACTTCGGAACATTTTGATTGTTTTCCCGAATTGTCTCTCAGACATGGCACAAAAATTACGCACCAAAGCAGGGACTTCCGACTTTGCAGCCATAAGGTATGTCCATACGCTGCGAGAGTAATCGTCTACAAGAGTGAGAAAGTAAACTGCACCGCAAGTAGAAGGGATTCGGTATGGACCCCAGACATCCGCATGAACAAGATCAAAACAATCTGAAGCTCTATTAATACTGTCTTTAAAAATCTCTCGTGTTTGTTTAGCACGAAAACAAATATCACAACTCTTAATCTCTTCCAAGGTAGTAGGAGAGTGATCACAAATTGGGAAAGAAAGCAAAACACTGGTAGAAGGATGTCCTAGTCTACGATGCCACAAAGCTCCAGAAGATAAATCGTTCTTTGAAGCCTTATTAACACGCGCAGCCGAGACACCGGTAAAGTAGTACACTCCCTCACGCTCTTCACCCGCTCCAATCAAAATCCTCGAAAAACGGTCCTGCAAGAAACACAATGTATCAGTAAAGATCGCAATACAGCCAGTTTGTTTCAAGAGCTTCGCCACTGATATAAGAGTGCAATCAAAATCCGGGACAAACAGGACATCATCAAGGAGATAATCACGACTCAGAGGTAAAACACCACGTTTTGTGGCTCGTGACGCGTTTCCGTTTGGAAACTTAACCGGCGACGAGGCGATGTCAACGACATCAAGCAAGAGCGAGAGATCGCCGGTCATATGGTGTGATGCCCCTGTATCAATAATGACGTCAGTGAGTTTAGTTTTACCCGATAGCTTCTCAGAGGATGTGTTTGGACGTTGAGCTTGAAGGAGACTGATCAGTTGTGCAATCTGATCGTTGACACCATCAGAAGAGGAAACACCGCGAACGTTGTTAGCTTTGCCACGCCCACGACTCGTACCACGAGCAGGTCGACCACCGCGCTGGACTGGTTTATTCTCAGCGGCAGAGGAAGTGTTTCCTTTCCCGCGGTTCTGTTCGTAATACCAATCAGGGTACCCGTGAATCAGAAAACACTCTGTGACTTCATGTCCTTGTCTCCTGCAATGAGTGCAAGAGAGTGTTGATCGATCGCGAAACCGTTGACCCGAGACGGCAGCGACTTGTGGTGTAGAGTCTGACTTAACGTAAAAGCCAATTCCATCGGTTTTGTTTGCATCGCGAGTCTGTGCGATGTTCTGGTTCTGTTCCTCTCGAATGACACGAGAGTAAACCTGGTTGAGCGGAGGCAGGGGATCTTCACCAGTGATGGTAGATCGTATGTTGCTGAAGCGAGGCAGATCTAGACCAAACAGGAACTGATGAACTTGATCATCCTCACGTTCTTTCCAAATATCAGCTGCAGCCTCACATGTACACACTTTGCGTGTGATGTAGTTTTGCAGTTCTTCCCACAGCTTCGTCAGGCGGCCGTAATACTCCAGAACAGGTTGTCCGTCTTGTTTGCAGGAAGCAATTGCGTCTTTGAGTACTTGCTTGCGTACTCCGTTTCCGACAGAAAAGCGAACACGGAGACTTTCCCAAAGTACAGCAGCTTCAGATACGTAAGATACGGTGGATCGTATTTTTGGATCAATAGCAGTACGGATCCACCCAACTATCATTGAATTTGCGGCAAGCCACAAACCCAAGTCAGGTTCAGTCTCGGGTTTAGGGAGAGAACCATCAATAAAGCCGAGTTTTACCTTCGCTTGAAGAGAATTTCTCAACTCGGTGGCCCACTCGGGGTAGTTATCTTCCTTGAGTATCACAGAAGAAATCAATGCTCCTGGATTATCGGATGCATGAAGACGATACGCAGGGTTTGTTGTTGTAACAGCAACTGTGCCTTCCATTACGAAGGTTTGATAGACGATAGAAGAGAAACGACGGCGGCTCTGTAGCAGCGGTACGTTACGACGGCGGCGGCGGTAGCAGCTCGAGAGCAACGACGGCGGCGGCGGTTTTGTTTTAGGGTTTTGTTTTAGGTCAAAGGATTTTATGCTCTGATACCATGAAATATTGTATAATGCGTTCCCTTATTCAATACGTTGCAGTTGAGTTTATATACAACATTAGTTTCCTTACGAGAAGATCGTAAGAAGATCGTATCTAACCGAATATCAGCTAAACATAGCTACTCAATATATTCTCAATATACTCTCCCAATAGTATTCACAATAATCCCCGAGTCATCTTTCCACAAATCCAACAGTCATATTCACAGAGCATGAAAAGAAGAAAGAAAAGTAGAGGTTCGGACTCAAGACAAAAGACATTTCCTGGGTCTCAATGAGATATTGAACCATATCAAAGTGTTCTAGTGAGAGATTGTCATCAACGAGACAACGATGTTGTTACCTTCTTCATGAGTTCAAGACTCTTTCAATGGCGGAAATGTAGAACTCTTTGGGCATTGTACCCATGATGGACTCTCGTTTTTCCCCGTTTTTGAAGAGAAGCACTACAGGTACAGCCTTTATCTCATACTCTTCCGCCACCAACGAGTCACTGTCTGCGTTTAGGAGCAGTTAAGTTTTCCGGCATAGTCTCCTGCTATTTCGTTTATTATCCTGTGCCCCATCCTGCATGGACAGAACCAACTCGTGTATAACTCTACTAGCACAGGCGTTTCGCTTTTCAGAACCGAGTTTTCCCACGACCTTTCTGTAAATTCAGCTGCTGCACATAGTCAAACCGAGAAAAAAAAGGACATGAGGATTTCAAAACTCAATACTTCAACATGTGTTCGATCATGTCATACTAATAACCGAAACAAGACTATCACAAAGAACTGCAAGCAGTGTCATGTTCTAAACATCTGCGTTTCCATAAGGGTTGGTGTTTGACTGCTGTTGGAAGTAGACTTTAGTTGTGTCAAGTAGCACACCAAGAAGAGAACAGTGTAAGACAAGGGTACAAATTGATTTACGACAAGATAAAAGCTTTAAGGAGCTTCGACCATGTACTTTTCTTTACACTTATAAGTGGCTTTTGCTAATCTAAACCAGCAAGATCTTCACACTAATCGTACTATACATTTCTTTCTTTCACGATTCGTGACTATTGTTATACAGAAACTAGGAATGGGTCCGCGCCACGCGCAGGAATGTGATTAGTTTGTTACGGATTCTTTGTTATAAAATTCCTTATAGTTTATTCTTTTTTTCTTTTTCTTTATTTTAGTTGTTTCTTTATTCTATAATCACTTTTCCTTTAGTTTTTAAATATTTTATATTATGCTTTTCATTAGTTTGTAATACATTTTTCTTTGTCTTTGCTTTCAATAGTCGCACTGGATTTAGATTACTTGCACCTTACGTATTTAAAAGATAAAATAAATTGAACTAAGTAGAAATACTTGAACTCGAATCAGTTCGATACAGGAGTGACTAACTCCTTGAATCTTCAAGGTAAGTCGACCTCCGAGGTGTGAGGCTTACGTCGACTCGCTATGAAGGCTTACATCGGCTTGACTTACAATTCAAGAGATAGTCTGTGAAGCAGGGAGGGTTTCAAACGACAAACATACGCTCTCCAGTTTAATACCAATGCGTTGATCGAGTATAACTCGGAAGGTTTTGCGGGACGAACCCGGCTTTAAGCGTCGTGGATTATTTCACCACTAATGACTTCTCGAAAGAGAGTTTTATCACTCGTATAGCTAGTATGGGGATTTAAAAATAACTAAAAACTGTAATATGGTAAAGTGCCGAAAGATAAGCGAGGCGCTGAAAATAGCAAAGTGCTACGAACTGATAGCGAAGAGCTAATAGCAACGAGCTGATAGCAAAGAGCCAAGAACGTCGAGCTGATAGCAAAACCTGATAGCAAAGAGCTAAGAGCGACGAGCTGATAGCAAAGCGCTACCAACTGATAGCAGAGCGCTACGAGCTGAAGTTTTCCTTTATTTATTGTCGAACCCTGTTACAGGCTGCCTACGTATTTCAAAAGGGGATCAAACCATCTGTAGTTCGAGTATAGAGTGACGGACTAACGAAACCGTTTGAGATTATGAGTGTTTCTGTTTTTTAGCTTTGTCATGATTTCCTCTTCGAGCTCCATGTACAATTATTAACTTGAAAAGAAAAAAATTTATTTAACATATTTTAGCTCAAATTATAGTTTTAGAATTTTATCTATCAATTATCATAAATTTTGAAAGTTTAAATATTGTATATTTTTATAGTAATATTTAAATTATAAACATTAGAAAATTTGATCTATAAAAATATTGAAAGATACTAAAAATATTTATTATTTATTTTTTAGGAAAGTCCTGTAGTATTTGGTAATAGGGATAAGTAATAAAAATGAATGAAAAACAAAAACAAAACCGAAAAAAACTCACGACTTGACATGTCAGCAAAAATGACTTTCAAAAGGTTCTCCTTAAATATATAGAAGATAACTTACATTATAGTTTTGACACCTAAGCAAAAATGTTTCAAAAAGCTTCTCTTTTAATATATAGAAGATTTGTATATTGCTATTTTTCTAATCTTTACTATTATTTGAGAAGTCAATTTCATATCTGTTGCGTTCATGTTGATTCTTGCTAATTTCAATTACAAAAGTACCCTTAATGAGAAAATATTAGTATATTTAAAATTTAAAGTTTGTTTCTAAAATATATTTTTATTTATTCAAAACTTGTTTACAAAAATAAAGGAAAAAAAAATTTTTACAATAAAAGAAATTTTATTCTACAATAAATTTTAAATTTTTTTTTTCCATAAAAGAAAGTTTTATTTCTACAGTTTTTAATTATTATATCACATTTCAATAATTCAGCGAGATGTTAAGTTCATTTATTGTAAATAAGAAAAGTGATCAGGACTTAGGAAATGAGCTAAACAACTTAGATCGAATCATACATATATGTATATATCTATGATATATCTATAATATGTATGTATATATATATATCTATAATATTATTTGAGAAGTCAGTTTCTTACGTGTCGCGCTCACGTTAATTCTCACAAGGTCGATTACAATGATACCCTTAATGATTTCCAATTATTATATTAGTTTGCCATTATTGAAACCTTTTAATATATACTTATGTTTAATAATTGTTTTAAAAATCACATTAATAAAAGGAAATAATTTTTAAAACATAAAATAATTTTTGTATAGATATAAAAAACGAATATTACAAAAAAGGAAAGTTAAAAAAAATGTTAAAAAGGAAATAACTTTGAAATACAGAAATATTTTTATTAGATATAAAAACTTTAATGCCAAAAAGGAAAGTATTTTGTAAAATCATATTAAATAGAAAATAACTTTTTAAAAATTACCATTACTAAAAAAATTAATTTTTATTTATTTAATGATTTCTCCTTTTCAAAATCACATTAATAAAGGGAAATAATTTTTGCATATATAAAGAAACGAAAAATTGCAGAAAGGAAAGTCCTTAATAAAAGGAAATAATTTTAAAACAGAAAATATAAAACTTTAATTGAAATATAAAATTTTTATTATATATAGAGACGTTAATTCCAAAAAAGGAAATTCTTTTTTAAATCATACTAAAAAAGAAAAAACTTTAAAATAATTTTAAATATTATGATTCCAAATAAAAACTTTAAAATGATCAAGATTTCAAATAAATCAAGACTGTGATGATAATGAATAAACCAGAGGTATTTGTAAACATTAAAAATATTTTAAATATCTAAAAATCGTTTAAAGTGTTACTTAAGAAACGTTAAAAATATGAAAGTTATTCCAAATAACTTTTATATATGAAAAGTGTTAATTCAAAATAAATAATTCAGACAATATGTTCATAAATTTTAGTTTAGTTTAGTTTATGCAAAGAACCGATCAACATTTAAATATTTGCTTTTGAACTTTTTTTCCAAACATATATAACAGAAATTTATTTATAAATCGAAATAAATAACTAAAAAAATAAGAACCGGACTGACCAAGTTTTTATACATGAAACCACATGTTTAACTAAGATAACAACATAAATTTAAAATAATATTTCATTTTCTTTTCATACATATAAATTACAGGAAAATTTTAAAATAAAAAAAAATAATAAAAGTGAATATTAACCAGGAATTATGATACATTTATTTTTGTAAATATTCATATACATGCATGAGCTTTCTAAACAGCATATCAATAGACAGATTTTACAATAATAGCTTTACAAATCTAAGATGAAAAACTGACTAACTTTAGCCTAAATAGAACAAAAAAAATAATTGTATTTCAATTAAAAGGAATATATGCCACATACTAATTCAAAAAACGAATAATGGTACCTATCTAAATTCTTATACCAAAATATGTTTAATAAGATATATAACATCTTAAAATTATTAAAAAACCTTCTATTTACATATAGCTAACAAAGCAAATAGAAATTTATAAATAAATAAAAGATAATATTAACCAATAATTTTAAGTGAGTTATTTTGTAATATTCATTCCGTGCATGAGCACGGGAGAATCACCTAGTATATATAAATATATGGAACATGATTACAAAAATAAAGGAAAGTTCTTTTTGGTTAAAATAGTTTTCTTTTCAAATCACATTAAACTAAAATGGTAATATCATATGTTAATATATATATATATATATATATATTCAATTGCCATTATAATTTTTTTTTTATTTTGCTATGAAGAAAATAATGCTATTTGATTTTCCTTTTTGATAATTATCCAATTTTTTCTCTAAATTTTTTGCAATTTCATTTTTTACTTTATTTTAAAATTTCTGTTTTAAATAAATTTTTCATATGCTAAAAATGTGATCCCTACAAAAATAAAGAAAGTTTTACTTTCAAACTTCTTTTTTTTGCAATAAAGGAAAGTTTTACTCTCTAAATTTTGTTTTCTTTTGGCTAAATTTTTTTAAATCACATAAAATTAAAACTGAAAATATCATATTTTAATATATGGAAAATATATATATTCAATTGCTATTATTAAAACTTTTTGGTTTTTCTAGAAGACGATAATGCTATTTTATTTTACTTATTTATTATTATCCAATATTTTAACTCTTAAGTTTTTGCAATTGCCTTCGCCATGACCATTAACAAGAGTCAAGGTCAATTGCTAAAAATATTGATTTTCATTAACAAGTCTACATAGCCGTTTTCAAAATTAAATCAAGGTCTGGTCTGAATATTCTTATTACGGTCGAAAAAGGCAAGCCACAAAAAAAAAAAAAAACCAAAATGTTGTTTACAATAAGGATTCTGAAACATTAAATAGTCTACATCGTGTTGTGACTTATGGGTTCTTAGAACAAAGAAATAGTTTGTTTTAGACTATCAGTTTTGATACTACATGCATTCCATTGTCTAGATCAGTATCCAAAATGATTTCTAAGGTTACAATTAAAAATATGCTTCTACTCTTTTCATGAAATAATATACATCTACTGTTTCGAAGGTATACTTAGTCATTCAAATTCAAATTTTTCGTTTCTTCATTTTTCATCTCAGTAAGATTCTTCCTCCCTCTTTCTTATCTCCACCACATTCTTCTGACTTTCTCATCTCCTTTCTGCGTGCTCTTGTACAATTTGCTTATATTTGTTCTCTATTTCTATTTCTCCTGTTCACAATTTGGCACATAAATTTACTGAAATAAATTCCTAATACAATTCATATATATATACCCTATAGCCAACAACACATTAATAGATACTAACTTGCAACAGTTAAGGGATGTTTGGACTCTAAGACTGTCTCTCAGAATCAAACGGTTCGAGACGCAGACAAAAATATGAATCCAATTTAAGATTCATAATCTTAGACAATAACAACGATCTTGTAGAAATCAAAACATCCACACACCAAACGACATGCATAACAGAAAATATCCAACAACTGTTTATTGATTATGAAAAACATAAGCAACTTTATTCTTCAATAGCTAGGTTTTTGAATATGATGTTTTAGAAAATTATTAGATCAATTTATAATTATATAACTCTGACCCAATTTGAATTGGTTTAAACTCACACAATAAAATCTTCAATTTTTAGATTTGATCTTAAAGTGATCAGTAAATTTACAAATACAGAAAAAACAAATACATGTATACAGAATTAACCAATAAAATCAAAAATTTATCAAGATAACATTAAATAATCAAACTAACCGTAATTAACCGTATTTACTAGATTTAAAATAAACAATAAATTTAAAAACAGGAACATGAATGAAATTAGAACATTTTGTAAAATAAAGTAATAAAAAAATGTGAATCATCCCCTATATATTATTTGAGAATCCATTTTTAAGAATGGACATGACTTCATGTGTTATTTACAAGATGACATCATGAGGTGTCAACACCAAAATCATTCTCAAGCCAAGTTTTAAATAGGATATCATTTACTATATTATTTACAGAAAATGCCATTGATATTAATTTGGTGAAACCATAATTTATATGAATCATTTATACTTAATTCAACATTTATGAAGATATTATCATTCTTTCCATTTCTACCAAATATATCAAATTAATTATTTTCTTAAATTCCTCAATTTTTTTCTCATTTTCTGGTTGAACAAAATTTTATATAAATAAATAAATTATCACATCATAATAATTTATATAAATAAACATATATATATAATTATTCATTTAATTTATATTTATTAGTTAAAATAATAATTATATCATTTCATAATAATATATCTACATAAGTTTATATTATATATATTTGTAATCTTTTATTGTTCATATTTAAAATATAATATATTTAACATAAATCATATAAATAAATTTACTTTATAATAATATGTATTAAGTAAAACTATGATTTAGTAATAATAATAATATATATTATTTTTCTTGAAAATAAATTTAAATGCAATTTCAGTATATATATATATATATATCACAATTACTAATTTATATCAACTTGCCATGTTTATCAGATATATTTATTATATATAACTAAAGCTAATTCAAAAATATCTAATTTCCTAAAATAAACTGACATCAAAATATTTGATTTGTATTGATATTAATCAGTAATAAAATTATAGCAATGAAACTTATTCATTTTCCAAACTTAACTAATAATATAAATATACATAAGTAACCACACATCAATTAAATAAACATATAGTAACTATATTTATGCCTATTTATATCAATTTAGTAACAAGTTCATATATAAATAATATATCCTAATTTTTTGCTTAATAAGTAATGATAGAAAAACAACCGATTTAGAAAAGTTATCCTATATATAATATATATGATTTAGTTGTTTTATTTTTACTAATATATAACTTTAAAATGTTTTGAGTATATTGAAATTATATAATAGTATAAAATTATATATGATAAATATTTCTATAGATATTTCACTCCGCGCAAGACGCGGGTTACTACCTAGTTATAATTTAATCCAAAATAACAATCGTATTTCAAACGACAACTTAAAATTATGAACATTATTTTATATTTAATATTAAAACATAAAAATTGTAAAAATAGCAAACAAAAAGTTTAAAACAAATATAGCAAAAATTAATTAATTTTGAAGATTCATACCCCGCATAGCAGATGAGTCACCTATAATGGAGATATGATATTTTGCCATATGTCAATAATCTACTTCATTTTTAAAAAAGAAGTTCAACCGCTAGCCTTCTTTTTTGTTTTGTTCTTTTATAGCCTTGAATCAGGGAGATTGCGAACACATAAACAAACAAACTCAGAAAAAAAATACTTATAAAACGTGACAATACCCCTTCATATTTATGATGCAAAAGATCCTTCTTCACTCTACACTTCACTCACCGCCATGCAACACTCTCTCTGCTGCGATCTTCTTCCTCTGGAAACTTCTTCTCATTTTCATTTACACCCACAAACCAAACATGCAAAAATTACCAATTCCCAACTTCTCATTAATAATCCTTTCCAAAGAAAAACAAAACTTCCCGAGTTTCCTCCTCTCCTCACTTCTCCGGCGACGTCACCTCCGTCTCCGGTTAAGCTCAAGCCGACGCGTCATCACTTAAACCCTCTCCAGAAGCTAGCAGCTTCGATGCTCGACAAAATCGAGTCCTCAGTCGTTGTACCAATGGAACAAAGTCACCCGCTTCCTAAACCGACCGATCCATCCATTCAATTATCCGGTAATTTCGCTCCGGTTAATGAATGTCCGGTTCGAAACGGTTTAGAAGTCGTCGGTCAGATTCCTCCTTGTCTACGTGGAGTCTACATCCGTAACGGCGCTAACCCTATGTTTCCGCCCCTAGGTGGACACCATCTGTTTGACGGTGACGGAATGATCCACGCCGTTAGCATCGGTTCTGATAACCGAGTTAGTTACAGCTGCCGGTACACTAAAACAAACCGGCTTGTTCAAGAAGCCGAGCTAGGCCGATCGGTTTTCCCTAAACCCATCGGCGAGCTTCACGGTCACTCGGGTTTGGCTCGACTCGCTTTATTCGCCGCTCGAGCTGAGATTGGCCTGGTGGACGCGACACGTGGCATTGGTGTAGCTAACGCCGGCGTTGTTTACTTTAACGGAAGACTATTAGCCATGTCTGAGGATGATCTCCCTTACCACGTAAAAATCAACGGCCATGGAGATCTCGAGACGATCGGACGGTTCGGATTCGACGAACAGATTGATTGTCCATTGATAGCGCATCCTAAAGTGGACCCTACCACAGGAGATCTTCACACGCTGAGTTACAACGTTTTGAGGAAACCTCATCTCAAATATTTTAAATTCGACACGTGCGGGAAAAAAACACGTGACATAGACATCACTCTCGAGCAACCCACGATGATCCACGATTTTGCGATAACCGAAAATTTCGTCGTGATACCGGATCAGCAAATGGTATTCAAATTATCAGAAATGATTCGGAGCGGGTCACCGGTTATCTACGACAAAGAGAAGATGTCGAGATTCGGGGTTTTGTCAAAGCAGGATCCGACTGGGTCGGGTATAAATTGGGTAGATGTACCCGATTGCTTCTGTTTTCATCTATGGAACGCGTGGGAAGAGATAACGGAAGATGGAGACTCGGTTATCGTTGTAATCGGGTCGTGCATGAACCCGCCCGACACGATTTTCAGCGAATCTGAAGAACCGACTCGGATCGAATTAAGTGAGATACGGTTAAACCTGCGGACAAAAGAATCAAACCGGAAGGTCATCGTAACCGAGATGAATTTAGAAGCGGGTCAGGTAAACCAGAATTTTCTGGGCCGAAAAACCCGGTTTGTCTACTTAGCGATAGCCGATCCTTGGCCGAGATGTAGTGGCATCGCGAAGGTGGATTTGGAGAACGGAACTGTTTCAGAATTTAAATACGGACCGGGCCGGTTTGGTGGCGAACCGTATTTCGTACCGGATGAAGAAGGAGAAGACGAAGGGTATGTTATGGGGTTTGTGAGGGACGAAGAGAGAGATGAGTCGGAGTTTGTGGTGGTTGATGCATCGGAGATGAAGCAAGTCGCGGCGGTTCGGCTGCCGGAGAGAGTCCCTTACGGTTTTCACGGAACGTTCGTGAGCGAAAATCAGTTGAAAGAACAAGTGTTTTGACTTCAAGAGTATATTATGCATTTCTTCCTTTTAGATTTTTTTTTGGTTAGTTTGTTGATATATGATTTGTGTATTACTAAAAAAAAAATGATGGTGTTGGTTCTCTTAACTTAATTATTAATCATAATATGATTCTATAGTTATTTCTAGATACATTAAAATTACAAAAACGAAAGTTCAATCTCTTACCGTATTCGGTTTAGTTGAAAAAGAGTTTGAAATATCCCCCTATATATTATTTGAGGATCTTTTTTAAAAGACTAACCTTTATTTCATGTGTTTATTACAAGAGTGTCATTCTTACTTATATTAATTACATATAATACTATTATATGATTTGATCACTTATATTAATTATCACTATTACATAATCAAAACTATGATATATCTCATAGACTCTAATTAAAATACATGTCATTTATTCATTCATAAAATATATAACTTTAATTACGTATTTGATTAATATAATCAAATAATTTTATATTAATATATATATCATGTTTATTAAATAACTTTTACTTGAAAAAAATATAATTTCAGTATAGTTATTCGTTTTAACTTATATTTATGAATTACAATAATAACTATATTACTTCATAATAATTTATTTGCATAATCTTATATTATATATATTTATAATTCTTTAATCTTTATTTAATATAAAACTTATAAATACTTTTACTTTATTAATATTATATTATAATCTTATAATATAATAAAAATTATATATTATTTTTCTTAAAGATTATAATATAATAAAAAGTATATATTATTTTTCTTAAAGAACAACTTACAAGCAATTTTAATATATAAATAAAAATCACTAATTTATATCAACTTACCATGATTATCAGATATATTTATTATATTATATAACTACAGCTATAATAAATTTCATTGTATTTAAACATAATTCAGATTTCCTAAAATAAATCAACATAAAATATTTGATTTGTATTGATACCAATCAGTAATAAAATTATGGTAATGAAAAATTATTCTGTTTCTAAACTTAATTAATAATATAGATTAAAATAAGTAACCACACATTTAATTAAATAAACATATAATAGTTGAATTTATGCCTATTCATATCAATTTAGAAATAAATTCAGATATAAATAATATGTCATAATTTTTTACTCGATCAATAATGATAGAAAAATAACTGATTTTTAGCAATGTTATCATATATATGATTTAATTTTTTTGCATTTATTAATATACAATTTTAAAAGATTTTGAAAATGTTGAAATCACATTATATATCTATATAAATGACTATAAAATTATATATAATTAATATTTATATAAATATTTTACTCCGCGCATAGCGCGGGTTACTACCTAGTAGATATAGTATTCCTTTAATGTGCATCATTTGAAACTTACGTATTACATAATCCAATTGATTCAAATGTTCATTTCTACTGTTGTCATATCCGAAAATAGACTTCTGAACTTGCTAAAGAGTCCATTACGTGAACAAAAGGCAATAAACCATTACGTTAATGAACAAAAGATGGACCATTACGTGAACAAAAGGCAATAAAGATAGAAGTGGTCCAAACGTTAAGATAGACAATTAAAATACTAATCTAAAAAGATGGTCACTCTAAGAAAAAGTGCTTCTCCTTCGCCACCTAAAGACACTAAACCAAGGCTTCTTCTCCCCGTGCTTATCAGCCTTAGAAGCAAGTTCAGACAGTTGTGCTTTGCAGGCGAGAAGATCAACACTTACGCTATCATAGCTAGTGTTCAGCTCCTGTAACTTACCACCTATGAAGTCAAAACGAGTCTTCAACGCTCCTTCCCTCTTCAACTCACTGAAGTGATCAGACAACATCTTCATACCCTTCCTCCCAATTTCTTGACTAAGGAGTAGTGGGAAACTTCGCCAATCGCCCATTGCATCGCTGCAGCCTCCTTGCGCTGACAAACAGATACAACTCGGATGAGCTTCTCTCCCCAATAAGGGTATATTATGCATTTCTTCCTTTTAGATTCTTTTTTTTTTGTTACTTTGCTGGTATATGATTTGTGTAATGATTCGACACCATTTTTATACTTTGTTTCGCAATCCACAAAACTGCAATAAGATAAGTCATTATATTGAAGTGTTACATCGGTTCAATATAGAGTTTTACACCTATATAGTTCTATACCTTAAATTGTGAAAGAACATAGCCACTAAAAGAAGAGAAATAAGTGTCGGTGTAACGTTATGGAATGCCCTCAACAAGTTCAAAAATTGTGCATTTTTATTTTAGGCTAAAATGCAGCATTCTTCAGTGTTTTTACACGCAAACATCATGACTTTGTTCCTCCTAACATACGAAATCAGTTCATAAAACAATTAACAAAATCAATCAACCAGTATCACCATTCAATTCACAAGTCACATAACTACAAGTACAGACCAACACACAAGATATATGCATTAGAAATCAGTATCTCCATTCAATATCTATAAGTACAAACTAACAGTGTGAAATTTACCATCAAAAGTTTTTTTTTGTCAGATGAAATGGTAAAAATCAGTTCTTGCACCCATAATGTCTCAAGTTCGAGTCTCTTTTATGCTTATTTTAGTTCTTTATCAATCATGCACCCGGTGGAAAAGATGTCTAGATTCGCCCCTGATCACTTTCATGTATTTCATTTCAAACTTACGTATTACATGATCCAATTAGATTCAAATGAGATACTACCAATCTAAAAATGGAGACGACCTATTTCTAAACTATCCTCGTATCCGAAAATGGAGACGATCTATTTTTTGGTTTATTGGTTTATTGCCTTCAACACGCTAAGGACTAGATCTTTAACTGTGTTTTTTTTCTAACACCAACACGTTTAGAATTATTGTTTTTTTTTTGACAAAGTTTAAAATTATTGGTTAGGAATCAATGTCACACACGTGAGCCAAAGGCAAAGCTTTCCCAATGTTAATGTGTAGTATTAATTTAATAATTGAAACTTTTGATAACATTAGCATCAAGATAGAAGTGGTCCACTTCTATCAAACGTTAACTATTTTTGTGGGATGAACATTAATTATATAATGTGCAGCCAATAAAACTTGTCACGAGAGCGATGAATGATATGATAACCTTTTCTTACTAAGTAACGATGGCCCATGGTTAATTGTTTTGTTTGGGATGGGATATTAGTACAGTAGTTTATCATTGAAAGGTTGTTCACACATCTGCATAGTTTCAATCAAAATATGACCATAAGTGGATCACTGGAATCTATGACCAAGTTTTGGATTAAAAAAACAAATTGGTTGTTTGTGGAGGAGCTACAAGGACGAAGTTTCTATATATAGGTGTCGATAGAAGTGATTGATGCAACAAATCCATTTCATGTTTCTTATATCTTAAGACTAATATTATAAGAGAAAATTGTTTAAAAAATGATCCAGGTACATATATTTATATGTCATTCATAGTTATTAGAAATTTATAAGTTATTTAAATATTCATGAACTCTTCACAAACCAAGTTCGTGATCAAAATATTAATTTAGATAAGATGCACTTTGAATTTGGATTTAGCTAAATAGATGAACAATCACGATAATGATATGTAGTTATATTAATTAGAGATTGTTCATATTTTAGAAATTTGCCTGCCATTGATAGTTTACTCACCTAACAACTTGTTTTGTTTTCTTTTCATTTTTTTTAACAGAAACACTTGTAATGGTAATGCGCAAGTTAGTTTTAAAAATATCTACGAAGAAGGAGAAAAGAAAAGTAAAAAGTCAAGAGTGCAGAGAAGAAAAAGCTTAATTTCTATATATGATACATAGGCATAAACATCATTTCAAGAAAAAGCCTAATGATTTGTGAACCATTGTTTTAACTTCTAACAAAACATTTGATAGCCCCGGACAGGGGCGAAGCCACGGTATAGAGTGTGCATGCACCCAGTATAATTTTGATATTAATAATGTTTGTGAAGAAAATATCAAATTACACACTAAGTAATATGGTTAATGTTCCACTATGCCCTCTCTCTATTTCACAAACTTTTTTTCCTATTTTCAATTGTGCACCCATTACAAAATGAAGCTAGATTCGTCCCTGGCCCCGGACCGACGTCGAATTTGCCCTGGACACTGATTGTGCCCACAAAACATATTCACAACTTTCCACTACAAATAAGAAGTGGAACCAATCTGTTTTCTTGAGAAATTAAAATATGTAGTCACAATACACTTTGATATATAGCAAAATGTTCAGTGATTTTATTAAGAAGGATAATTCGGAGAAAAAGTAAAGGTTTCATATATATGCGCATAGTTTGCTTGAAATGGCACATGTTAGCAACAAGAACAGAACAATTCAGAGGAATATATATATACATAACCTATATATATGCTTAAACACTTGTAAATACTTCTCTACTTTTATAAAAATTACTTAGCAATTTGCTAATCCTAACCACTTAATGTGTCATTAAAAACAGTGCCCTACTTCCTGCAGTTAAATATATTTATATTTCAAGAACAATCATCGACTAACATTTGTTTTCTTAATGTTGGAATTTCATATAAAGTAAGTCTGAAATACTTCAAAAACAAATTAAAAAAAAAATGTCAGTAGATAAAAAATGTCAGTAGATATTCTAAAAAAGGTTCTTGGTGATTAAATAAGGACAAATTACATAGCCACGAAAGAGCAACTTTCACAGCCTCTTGACAATAATGCATGTGTGATATATCATGGTTTTTAGTGTTTTTAGCCATGATATAACTCTTATTTATAAAGTCTTTTTAGTGTTTTTGGAGTCTTTTAGAGGTTTAGGTACGTTTGGAGCTTATTTGGAGATTATGGATCATTCTGGAGTTAAGTAGGAAGCTGCGCTGAAGAATTTAACTCGGAGGCGAATTTTAGAGATGGTGTCGATCGACACCACCCCTGGTGTCGGTCGACACCAATTCCTGACGACAATTTCTATACGCGTTTTCCAGGCTTTTGCAGAGTTGCAAACAGATCCTTGAAGCTCCTAATATTTACAATTAAGTGCCAAACGTGTTTTCCATATTTTTAGATTATTTTTATGGGTTTTTAAGGTCATTGTTTAGACCAATCTATTATTCTAAGCTAGAGCTTTGGAGAGAAGAATTCAGACTCATTCAGAGAAGATTCAGAACTCCTTTAATCTTTATTCTTATTTATTTTATGCAATTTTATTCAAACATGTTTATTGTTTCAATCTCCATGTCTGAGTAGTTTGCTAGTTAGGTTTAGGGTTTCTCATTAGGGATTTCATGGATTGCTAAGTTGATTGGTTAGTTAATGATTCTGGAATACTAGTTCTTCATCTAGGTTGTGATTAATGCTTGATCTGAACTGACGAGTTAGATTATTGTTCATAGGTTGAATCTCGCAACGAAAGTTGGTTAATTAGCTAGAAAGAACCTTAGATGAGCTAAATAGCTATTCGCAAAGAGATTTGGTTTAGGTATTTTGTGAACATATCGAACTTGAATTTAATGCATGCCTGAGCCTTTGAATTTGCAAAGAGATTTGGAATTCTAGGATCTAGACATAGAAATCTCTGCAACGAGAGTTGATTGATTTGAATATTTTGTTTCGAGTTCTAGAACATAGCAGAATCCTGATTGAGTGATTAGCTTGCATTCCTGATTTCCTGAGAATACCCTGAGCCTGACGCTTTTCCCATCTGATCTTAAAACCGAATTTAATTGCCTTGTTGTTTTTAATTTACAATCATTCTCGTTTAGCTTAATTCGAATACTATAATCTATTGTGTGATCTTGAGTCCATGTGGAAATCGATCCCTAAATACTGCAATCGATCTCTTAATTTGAGAGAGTAGTTCAAAGGGTAAATTTGAGCATATCAAATTTTGGCGCCGTTGCCGGGGATCGAACCCGGGCACCCGCGTGACAGGCGGGAATACTTACCACTATACTTTGGCGCCGTTGCCGGGGACTCATTGAATTTACCATTAGATTTAGAATAGAATTTAGTCTAAACATTTTATTTCTTGTTTATTTAAATTAGTTCTATCTCTTTTCTTGTGTTTCAGGTGTATGCATTCTCGCAATACCCGGAGCAACAAAGAAGCTCAGCTTTTGAATCTTACGAATCAGCAGTTGAGAGAGTTAGAACGCACGAACCTTAAGGCAAAGAGATCAGCAGACATGATTAGGAGAGTTATCATTTGACCTGATGATGCTGGTGTCTTACGAGACCAAGAGGGTCATGCCTACAACGAAAACGGTGACCAAATTGATTATCAGGGAAATATAGTCCAAGAAATCATTGCTCAAGCTAGAGGGAGGACCCTTGCTGATTTCAACAGGCCTGATCTTTTCTATGAAAACAGGTCTGCAATTCGTCCTCCTCCCTTCTAAAGGAATGACTTTGAGCTGAAGCCTGTTTACTTCACTCTTGTGGGTCAGCATCCTTTCCATGGTCTTTCTCATGAACATCCCATGGACCATATTGAAAAATTTGAAGACTTGGTAACTAGCATTAAGCTCAATGGAGTATCAGAGGATTATCTGCTGTGCAAGCTTTTCCCATATTCTCTTGCTGGAGATGCAGCTTACTGGCTGAAGAATGAGCAACCAGGTTCTCTAACCACCTGGTATGATACCAAGAATGCCTTCCTCAACAACTTCTTTGATGATGCAAGGTCAGAAGAGCTGAGAACAAAAATCTCTGCATTTTCTCAAGGAACTATTGAAGCATTAAAGGTTGCTTGGTTGAGGTTCAGATCATATCAGAGGGACTGTCCCCATCATGGGTTTAGTGATGTTCAACTGCCGGGTATTTTCTTCAGAGGAATTGATTGGAGATATCAGATGGCTTTGGATGCTGCAAGTGAAGGAAACTTCAATACTAGGAGTCCATCAGAAGCCAAAAAGCTAATTGAGAACTTGATATCTAGCAACAGTACCAAGAATGCAGATTTTGAGAGGTAGAAAACAGCTGGAAACATAGATGGAGGTCAGATTGCTGAGGTGAAAGCCAAACTATATTCTGTCCATAATCTCCTTGTGGGCAAGAAGTAATTTCAATTTGCTGCAGAAGTTGAAACTTTGAATCAGAAGAAGAGGATATGAATTACATCAATGAAGTTGGGTTTCAAGGACAGAGATTTGTGAATCAGCAAGGTTATGGTTCTACTTACCAGAGACCTTTTCAGAACAACAGTTTGACAAGAACTTATGGTTCTTCATCCTACCAAAAACCTCCTGAGCAGAATAACAAGATGGAGTCAATGCTAGAGCAGGTTTTGGAAGGTCAGACAAAGATAACTGTGAACTTCAATGGGAAGCTGAATGCTTTGTATTCTGATCTGAATGGAAAAATTGAGTCTTTAAGTGCTCATGTTAAGAAGCTGGATATTCAGGTTGCTCAAACTGCAGATTCCATCAAAAGGCAAGAAGGATTTCTTCCTGGAAAGACTGATATCAATCAAAGACATCATGTTAATGCCATCATGGTGAGGGAAGAAGAAAAATTTGTGGGTTCTGCAGTGTTTGATGCAGATTTTGGAGTCACAGACTTGGTGTCGATCGACACCACTGATGGGTGTCGGTCGACACCACCCCAAAATCTCGAAATTTCGAGCCGTGACGAACGTTTGTCGATCGACCCGATCGACACCAAAGCAGTGTCGGTCGACACCAAGGAGGAGTGTCGATCGACACAATATGGGGTGTCGATCGACACCAATCATGTATTTTTCAATTGCCGTTAGAAGAGCGTGCTGATCATCCCAAAACCCCATCACCCATTGAAGAGAGGGTCTACAAACCTAAAATACCTTACCCGAAGCCGAAACTGTCTAAACAAGAGGTGGAAGAGGCCAGCTGCAATGCAATAATGGACAAAGTGCTTATTGAAATACCATTGGTTGATGCAGTCAAGTTTTCACCTCCAATTAAGAGGTATGTTAAGAGGATGGTTGTGAATGGTATAAGTCCTGAGGAAGCAGCTTTGCTCACAAAGGACATTAGTGCAATCTTCTTAAAAAAGACAGTATCAAGGAAAGAGAGGAAGGTGAGAGTGTCTAAACAGGCCAGTGCTATGATTCAAAATAGGATTCCAAAGAAGTTACCTGACCCAGGAAGTTTTGTGCTAGACTGCACCATCTCAACAGGAAGGTTTCCTCACTCTCTCTGTGACCTTGGCTCAAGCATTAACCTAATGCCATATTCTGTAGCTTTAAGACTTGGGTTGACTGACTTCAAGCCTACAAGGATTCATCTTATCCTTGCTGATCGTTCCAAGAGGATTCCAGAAGGTCTCTTAGAGGATGTTCCACTTCAGATTGCAGGATGCACTTTGTGGTTTTGGAATATGATGAAGAACCTCAGGATCCTCTTCTTCTGGGAAGATCATTCTTAGCTACAGCAGGTGCTATTATTGATGTCAGAGAAGGGCAGATAGAGCTTGACTTGGGTGATAAGGTCATGAACTTTGACATGGATAAGCTGAGGAGAAAACCTACCATTGATGGTCAAACCTTTTCTGTAGAGGTTGCCATGGATGAGGAGTCAGATGACATTACTGTTGGGTATGTCAAGGAGCTGGAGGCTACAGAGCAAGTGAACAAGCTGATTGTTCAAGAGGACTTTGTTGAGATTTCTAAGCAAGCTGCTGGGCTTGCAGATTGGAGTGGAGATCATTTTTTTAGGACAAGGGTCGAAGATAAGGATCCCGTGAAAGATAATTTGATGGAGGATGATATTTTTGTGATGGAGACACGGATTGCAGAGCTGAATTGCAGAAAAAGTGCAGAGTCTCGAGTTTCAGGTTCAGTGTCGATCGACACCACTGTTGGTGTTGGTCGACACCCTCCACAGGCCAAGCCAAAAACGCCTAAAAATCAGAGTTTTCAGAAATTTTGTAGTCCAAAAGACCCATCAACTGTTGTTAAACAGAAAACTCTACATCTCGCACCTCACTCACCTCCAATAGAGCAAAGAGCGCTTGTTTCTTCTTTTGATGATTCTGCAGGAAAAAGAAGTCTACATCCCAAACATATGTCCCGCCCTGCTGTTGTTCCTTCATTCCTTGGTCGATCTCATTCACAAACTACTTATACACCAACTTGGATGATGAGATGCTCTTCCCAGAGGCATTCGGTGCCACTCTCTGATCCACCAGATGCCTAAGCTCCAGCATAGTCAAGCTAATGACTGAAAATAAGCGCTGAATGGGAGGCAACCCACTATTAGGTAGGAGTTTTCTTTGAATTTCGTTTGCTTTTTGCTAATTTTTAGTTTTGTTTTTCTTGTGTGTTAATCTTTAAAAAAAAAAAAAAGAGGATCGTGACCAGACCAGTGTCGATCGACACTACTAGTTGGTGTCGGTCGACACCAATCGCGACTTCAGGTAAGCGTCTCCGATCCTAACCTTTTCTATTCTAATTATTTTCTTTTGACCAAACTCATGCCTGTTAACACTGGGGATAGTGTTATTCAAGTCTGGGGGATGTGGTTACTAATTTTGGTTTTCTTTTTCTTTTTAGAGTCTTTTGTGTCAAAAATTTGTTTTTTTTATTGAGTCAAAAGCTTGTTGGGAACAATGAACTTTACTTGGAATAAACTGTCTTAGCTACTTATTTAGTGACCATTCTTACGGCCATTGACAGCAGTTTCTACCAACAGGAAATTCCAAAGGTAAATTGATCTTCCATTATCCCCATATTGTTTGAGTATTTATATGATCCAGAGCTGGCCTAGATATAATGAACTTAATTTTTCTCATCTTGGGGCTTGGTATACTTTGAATCGGATTCCTTTCTTAGGTCTGATAGGATTAGTCTGTGATTATGGTTTCCCTCTCTCTTCCCTTCATTGTCTCTAAAAAAAGAATGAAAAAGAGTCATAGCTTTGAAAAGATTTAATTTGAGAAGTTGAATCATTCGATACTTCTAGAAAAGAAAAAGAGAAAGAAAGAGAACAATCAGTCGATAAAAAAAATAAAATGATACCCTAGTAGGGAAAAATCGACTGATTGGAAGCGAGAAAAGAGGGAGAAAGGAAACTAGAAGCAGACTGTTCTTAGTGAGAAAAGAGGGAGAAAAGAAAATAAATCAGTACTTGGGTAAGTAAGAGTCCATGTGTCCTTAGATCGCTATTCCCTCGATGAGACTGCACTTAAAACTTAATAAGGTCAGCAATGGGGATTTTAGATTACTCTTATAAAGTCTTTTTAGTGTTTTTGGAGTCTTTTAGAGTCTTTTAGAGGTTTAGGTACGTTTGGAGCTTATTTGGAGATTATGGATCATTCTGGAGTTAAGTAGGAAGCTGCGCTGAAGAATTTAACTCGGAGGCGAATTTTAGAGATGGTGTCGATCGACACCACCCCTGGTGTCGGTCGACACCAATTCCTGACGACAATTTCTATACGCGTTTTCCAGGCTTTGCAGAGTTGCAAACAGATCCTTGAAGCTCCTAATATTTACAATTAAGTGTCAAACGTGTTTTCCATATTTTTAGACTATTTTTATGGGTTTTAAGGTCATTGTTTAGACCAATCTATTATTCTAAGCTAGAGCTTTGGAGAGAAGAATTCAGACTCCTTCAGAGAAGATTCAGAACTCCTTTAATCTTTATTCTTATTTATTTTATGCAATTTTATTCAAACATGTTTATTGTTTCAATCTCCATGTCTGAGTAGTTTGCTAGTTAGGTTTAGGGTTTCTCATTAGGGATTTCATGGATTGCTAAGTTGATTGGTTAGTTAAGGATTCTGGAATACTAGTTCTTCATCTAGGTTGTGATTAATGCTTGATCTGAACTGACGAGTTAGATTATTGATCATAGGTTGAATCTCGCAACGAAAGTTGGTTAATTAGCTAGAAAGAACCTTAGATGAGCTAAATAGCTATTCGCAAAGAGATTTGGTTTAGGTATTTTGTGAACATATCGAACTTGAATTTAATGCATGCCTGAGCCTTTGAATTTGCAAAGAGATTTGGAATTCTAGGATCTAGACATAGAAATCTCTGCAACGAGAGTTGATTGATTTGAATATTGTGTTTTGAGTTCTAGAACATAGCAGAATCCTGATTGACTGATTAGCTTGCATTCCTGATTTCCTGGGAATACCCTGAGCCTGACGCTTTTCCCATCTGATCTTAAAACCGAATTTAATTGCCTTGTTGTTTTTAATTTACAATCATTCTCGTTTAGCTTAATTCGAATACTATAATCTATTGTGTGATCTTGAGTCCCTGTGGAAATCGATCCCTAAATACTGCAATCGATCTCTTCATTTAAGAGAGTAGTTCAGAGGGTAAATTTGAGCATATCAATGTGCATCCCTGCCCCCAGGCCCCAGCTATCCATTATCTGAAGCTTCGGACGCTAACAGATGATGCAACCAAGCTGGTCCATTTCTGGCTATGTATGAGAAGTATGATTTAAAGATCATACACACTACATGTATAGCATTATATGTATCTCAACTGGTCAAATTAATAGCATTTTTCTCACATCGCTCACATAACAAAACGAACAAGTGTTTATATAGCGTAAGAGTCAAAAACATGATTCGTCCTTCAAGATACACAGCTGGCTAAGCGACGACAAGGATGATTCTTGTGCCAAAGTCGGTCCCGCCTTTTTTTGAAAATTAGATTTGATTTTTTAAAATTTGTTTTGGTTAACATGTTTTGAAGATAACTACGCCTCTTTGAGCCACTAGCAAAGAAGTCTGATTGAATCTTCTTGATTTCTTCGAACGCCGAACCATTTTCATATCCGGACCGGTCTTTCAGATCGGGTCTCTCCGGTAGTTGGTTGTGTGGTTTTATTACATTGATCTTGGTGATGATTCTTGACGTTGTTAAGCCCTACTTAGGTTAGGATCGTTTTTCTTTCTTTTTCTTTTATGTGTAGATTCCTCGTCCAATCTCTAAAAGGGAGTGTTCAATGAGGTTAGGAACCTTCGTTTGTTTTCAGTCAGAAGCCTACAACACAGCACGCAAATTTCAAGAAACGGCATGTGTTTACACATAACGTGGACCTTCCTCTTATTTTACCAAAGAACAAGAAAAAACCTTATCATATTCCTTTCAAGCACATTCAAGAAGAAGCTAAGAAAGACAAGAAACATGCCCAGATGGGCATAGAGAAACTCTTGGACCCTCCCAAAAATGGATTGCTTGTTCCCAATCTTGTTCTGGTGGCCTATGAAGTGATAGATAACTGGAAGTTACTTATCAAGGGTTTAGCACAGCTTCTCCATGTTGTTCCCGTCTTTACTTGCAGGTCAAAGCACCCATATGTCAGTTTTTGTCCATTTACAGTGACCTTGTGAGCTTTGAGAAATATAAGCAAAAGCGTTTGTTTTCGTGAGTGTTACTGCAAGTTTTCACTTACTTTGTTATAGTATTGTTGCAGTGGCTCTCATTTATGGGTCAAAGGCACCATCAATGATGTTCTGATACATGTTGAGTCGTACCACATGTATAATCCTTTCGGGCGTCGTTGAGCTATGCGTCCAAGCTGGAGTTGAGATCCTAGAGTATCCTTCTCGCAGAAGGACACAACCAGTCCGAATGATTGGGAAGAGAGTGATCGATCGAGGTGGATATATTAATAGAAAAACTATCCAATTCCACAATAAAACCATAGAAAATACCCGATTTGCAAACTCATTACTCACTCTATATTTTTCTACAACAAATGTCATAAAGATTGGCAGAGATGCACAATAAACTGCTTCAGAGTTCAGAGAAGAATCTTATTCCACAAACTCCGTTTCTTCTTTTTCTTTTATTTGACATGAAACAGAGTCATAAGTTAGCTAGCTACATAAAACTCTCCGAGACTTGGAAACTCTGTTCTTCACATGCTTCACAGCGCTGACCTGGGCGTGGGCATGGACATGGAGGCGACTGAGATGAAGTTGAAACGCAGGCATGACCTTGCTTCCGCAACTGCATGTAGATCCCATCCATTTAAAGCTTCCAAGGCGGGCATTACACTTAGCACACGACAACTTCCCTTCCGACACATTGTCAACCACTGACAGCAAGCAACAGAAAGAGTAAAGAACCAACAAAATGAGATATATATGTGTTGATTCAAAAGAGATGGTTTTGTCGGTACCTTGAGTCATCCAGCTCAGAGGCTCTACGAATATAGAAGTACACATGTGCTTCCCATCGGTGCTAGTGCCTTTGCCTTTTACTTTGCACCACTCCAATTCGGTGTCTGTCTCACCTGGAGTATGCTCCATAACATGCTCCTGTAAGAATAGAACCCTCTTGCAACTTTTGCAGCAATACAATGTATTGCTGTCTCTCTCGCTCTGACCTTCCTTGGCCAACACTCCAGGGTCAGCCCTCAACTTGGAACAGTATACCATGAAACAGAATGTTCTGAGTCAATGCTTGTCTCCATCTCTCTTTTTCTTCCCATCACAAGTTTCATCAAAGGCCTTTCCGAAATCTCCCGTCTGCTTTTCTTAAATCTGACGGATCCCTTTCGTACAAGTTTGCCGTAACAGTCTATCCTAAAACAAACCTGCACACTCCATGATCACTGCAATTCGTTCAGACACCAACTTATATCTTCGTACATATTAGTAAGATACTTTAGATACTCTTGCCTAATCTCTATTAGGGCATCCTACTTCTTGTGTATGTATATATACCTTATTGTATCAATAATATTATCATCCAGCCATTCATAATAACTCTATATGGTATCAGAGCTTTGATCCATAACCCTAAAAACTTTTTTTTTACGCTTCTAGCTTCTGTAGCCTCCTACGATGTCTTCAGAAAGCTCCAACTCAGGCTCCATTGGCCACACTGCCTCTGTTGCCTCTGTTTTTGATCCACATGATCCCAAAGGCTCCGTCTTCACCATTAACATGTCAAACGTGACCAAACTAACCGCCGTCAACTATATTGTGTGGAGCCAACAGATTTGTTTCCTCCTTGAAGGTTACGAACTCCAGATCTTTGTTGCCGCTGATTCCGAGATTCCGCCGGTGGTGATAACTGAAGCCGGTCTCACCAAACCAAATCCAGCCTACACTCGCTGGAAACGGCAAGATCGACTGATCCATTCAGCACTTCTTGGAGCCATCTCCAACACAGTTCAACCTCTTGTCTTGTGTGCTACTTCTTCCACACTTGAAAGCACCTATGGTCATCCAACCCGCGACCATATAAAGTAAATCAAGAACCAGCTGAAGCATACTCAAAAAGGATCAAAGTCCATTGATGAGCACATGCGCAACATCCGAGCAAAGTCTGACCAACTGGCTCTGCTTGGCAAGCCTCTTGATCATGAAGATCTCATGGATTATATCCTTGATGGTCTTCCCGAAGAATACAAGTCAATTGTTGATGCTGCCAATGGTCGTGAAACGCCAATGACGTTTGTTGAGATTCACGAGAAACTTCTCAACAAGGAAGCGGATATTCTTCATCAACAACCTGCAACTGCTTCTTTACCTGCAACAGCGAATTCAACAATCACCAAACCACGGCCTTCGTGGAATGCCTCTTCCCCGGTACCAGCTCAGCATCAAACCTGGAACTCTCATTCTGGTCCCACAAACACTCTGCGTCGCCCGTATCTTGGTCGCTGCCAGCTCTGTGGAACTCAGGGTCACTCTGCTAAGTTCTGCAATCTGCTTAAACAACAGAACTCTGGCTCTTTTCGTTCGACTGGACCGAGCTCGCAGAATTGGCGTCCTCAAGCGAATACTGCAGCTGCCTCTGCAACTGATCCAGATGCGTGGCTCGTTGACAGCGCCGCCTCTCACCATATCACCTCGGATCTCAACAACTTGACGTTCCACAATCCGTACATTGGCAATGACTCTGTCGTCATTGGTGATGGTAAAGGTTTACCGATAACACACTCAGGCTCTGCCTCTCTACCTCTTACTGCTCATTCATTAACAATGTTCTGCTTGTACCATCAATTCGTAAGAATTTGATTTCTGCAAACAAGTTGTGCATTGATAATAACGTGTCTATTGAATTGTTTCCCAAACAATTTCAGGTGAAGGATCTAGAGATGGGGGTGCCTTTGCTAGCCGGACCTGCTAGGAATGGCCTCTACGAGTGGCCGACTGCATCTGCTTCTGCTTTCTCTGTTTTTAAGCCCACTTTATCCGAGTTGCATTCTCGTTTTGGTCATCCTGCTTCTAAGATTTTAAATTCTATGCTTACTCATGTCTCTGTTGATGGATCTTTGTCCAAACAATTTGATTGCAATGCTTGTCTAAGTAATAAAGCTGACAAATTACCTTTTCACGATTCTTCTCTTCGCTCTTCTTTTCCTCTTGATATACTATTTTCGGATTTATGGACATCTCCCATTGATTCCTTCGATGGTTTCAAATACTACTTAATCATCGTTGACCATTTTACTAGCTATGTATGGTACTTCCCTCTCAAACAAAAATCTCAGGTCAAGGAGACGTTCATCCGTTTCAGAGCGCTGGTGGAGAATGCATACTCCCGAAAGATTGGCTCGCTATACACAGACAATGGTGGCGAGTTTCTTGTTCTTTCAACGTTTTTGGCGCACCAAGACATCAATCATTATCGGACTCCACCGCATACCCTTGAACAAAACGGTATGTCCGAACGTCGTCATCGACACATTGTGGAGACCGGCTTGGCGCTTCTCTCTCATGCCTTTGTTCCAACTGAATACTGGAGTTATGCTTTTGCCACAGCGGTGTACCTCATTAATCGTATGCCGACACCCACTTTGGATATGCATTCTCCCCACTTCAAGCTCTTTGGAACGGAACCCAACTACTCTAAGTTACGAGTTTTTGGATGTCTTTTCTACCCTTGGCTTCATCCCTATACAACCCACAAACTTGATCCTTGGTCAGTTCCTTGTGTCTTCCTTGGGTATTCTTTGTCTCAAAGTGCATTTTACTGTCTTGATCCCGAGTCGTCTCGCATTTATGTCTCTCGCCAGGTTCGTTTCTGTGAATCTCAGTTCCCTTTCTCATCTCGTGCCTCCTCTCTTTCTAACTCTCCACCTGGTGATGAACCTGCGTGGACTCCCACTCTAACTTCTGTGTCTGCTGGTAGTCAGCCACTCGTCCTCGACCCGGTTGCAGACCCTCCGGCTCTGGATACTTCACCAACGACACCTGAGCCAGTCTCTCCGGTGACCTCATCGTCAGCTCCTTCAACGACTGAAGCCTCCTCCACTGCATCGTTGATCTCATCTGAACCGGAGCCTGTGAAGCTACATTCTCCGGCTCCCACGGTCTCTGATTCAGCTGCCTCCTCTCTGCCTATGCCGGCCAATGATCATGCCATGACAACACGGGCAAAGAACAACATACGCAAACCAAACATCAAGTATTGTCTTGTCGTCTCCTCCAACTCGACGGTGGAACCGACAACTATCAAACAAGCACTAGAGGACCCTCGCTGGAACAACTTTGTTGGGGATGAATTCGAAGCTCTTCTTCGCAATTACAATTGGGATCTCGTTCCGGAGGATGAAGCTCACAACATTGTTGGTTGCAAATGGGTCTTCCGTATTTACCCAATGGACTCTTTGACAAGTTCAAATCCCGTCTTGTTGCGAAAGGCTTCCACCAACGCCCAGGTATTGACTTCAATGAAACTTACAGTCCGGTAGTCAAACCAACAACAATTCGTGTGCTTCTTGGTGTGGCTGTTACAAGGGATTGGGCTATTGGACAACTCGATGTAAACAATGCCTTTCTTCAAGGCACCGTTGAAGAAGAAGTCTTCATGAGTCAACCACCCGGGTTTGTTGACAAAGATAAGCCAAATCATGTTTGTCGACTTCGCAAAGCAATCTATGGCCTCAAACAAGCTCCCAGGGCCTGGTACAATGAACTCCGGCGCTTTCTCACTGACTCTGGTTTTACAAACTCTCTGGCTGATGCATCATTATTCATTTATCATGTCAAAGACGTCATCATCTATCTCTTGGTCTACGTTGATGACATCATTATTACAGGATCCAGCAAATCACATGTTGCTGCTTTTATCACTCTGCTTTCAGAGAGGTTCTCGCTTAAAGACTTGGGGAACTGTCCTACTTTATGGGCATTAAAGCAACACGGTCTTCCTCTGGTCTTCTGTTAACTCAACGGAAGTATATTATTGATCTTCTCTGTGATCTCAAGATGGATAATCTTAAACCGGTTGCCACGCCTCTCTGCACTTCCACTCCGCTCACTCTCCGTGGTGGCACTCCTCTAGACAATCCCACGGAGTATCGCAAGGTTATTGGCAGCTTACAGTATCTATCCCTAACCCGTCCGGACATCTCGTTTGCCGTTACAAAGCTGTCTTAGTTCATGCATCAGCCCACCTCGGATCACTGGACTGCTGCCAAACGCGTTCTTCGCTATCTCGCTGGCATGGCAACTCACGGAATATTTCTACGCCGTACCAATGATCTCTCCCTACACGCGTTCTCTGGCGCGGAATGGGCAGGGGATCATGATTATTACACCTCCACTGAAGCTCACATTGTCTTCCTTGGTCAGCATCCTATCTCCTGGTCCAACAAGAAGCTCAAAGGTGTAGCTCGTTCTTCTACTGAGGAAGAGTACCGCTCTGTTGCCAACACAGTGTCACAAGTTCAGTGGGTGCACTCTCTCCTTCATGAACTCAAAATCGACCCACCTGAGAAGCCGGTTATCTACTGTGACAACATTAGTGCTACTTATCTTTGTGTTAATCCTGTTTTTCACTCTCGCATGAAGCATGTGGCTTTGGATTATCACTTCATCCGTGAGCGTGTGCAATCTGGTCTTCTTCGTGTTCGTCATGTCTCCACTGCTGACCAACTTGCCGACGCTCTCACAAAACCTCTTCCGCGCGCTCGATTTCAACTACTATTCAACAAGATTGGACTTTCTTCAATATTTGCATATATCTTTGTACATATTAGTAGGATACTTTAGATACTCTTGCCTAATCTCTATTAGGGCATCCTACTTCTCGTGTATGTATATATACCTTATTGTATCAATAATATTATCATCCAGCGATTCATAATAACTCTATACCTTATGATACCATTGTGTATATATGCACGTGTTTATTCTCTCTCTTTCCAGCACATCATGAAAGTGTCTGAGAAAGGTTTTGCAAATGTCTTGACATCAGAATAAGCGAGATGAAGAAGTAGAATCCATGAGAGAGAGAGAGAGAGATAGAGAGAGAGAGAGATAGAGAGAGAGAGAGAGAGAGAGGTGGTGAATATGATCTGAATCTCCCAAATCTTGAAGCATTCCTAAGAATGTTTTTTTTTTCTTGTATAGTTTTGTGTGACGACCAAAAGATGACCCAATACTTGTTATTTTACTTGTGCATTAGTGCATATTGTGAGAGTCGAAACTAACACAATCAAAAACTTATAATTTGCGGGGATCCGAAAATCCTATTTTATGAGAACTCGAGGACCGAAATTGAAAAGGCAATTTTATTGAGACGATTTTGTGAAGTACAAGAAAACTCGCAAACGCTTAATGTCTTATAATGCGAAAACTCTTATACTCGAGATTGGATGATTTTATCTAAGTACATACATGCCTATATATACTGGACGACCTAGGGCGCTGAAGGCACTCCTTACCTATGTGGGACATTGAAAACTTTAACTTCCGCCGACTTCAACCGATTTGGACTCAATCCTTGGCCCAGTTCCTTGACGGGTCTTCATTCAGTCCAATCTTAGCCCAGTTCTCTTCCGGTCTGACTTGGTCCACTGTAATCTCGGTTTTCCGCAGCGATTGGATTCTTTTCCTGGTTTTCGTCGGCACATGAATAATGTCGTGAACAGTGTTCTGAACCAAGTTATTCTGAGCTAAATCCTCAAACCGCCCTATTCTTTCTACGGACTCAAGAAGCCCGTTTCTTTTTACGAACTCAAGAAGCCCATTTTTTTTTACGAACTCAAGAAGCCCGTTTCCTTTTACGAACTCAAGAAGCCCTTTTCTTTTTACGAACTCAAGAAGCCCTTTTCTTTTTATGAACTCAAGAAGCCCTTTTCTTTTTACGATAGTGTGGCGCCTTGTCCTGAAGAATGTGGCGCCTTGGTCTTGAAGAGAAAGTGGCTTCTTGGCCTTGAGGAGAAAGTGACTTCTTGGCCTCGGAGGAAAAAATGGCTCCTTGGTCTCGGAGGAGAAAGTGGCTTCTTGGCCTTGGGGAGAAAGTGGCTTCTTGGCCTTGAAGAGAAAGTGGCGCCTTGCTTCCCTCCGGAGAAGGTGGCGCCTTGGCCTTGAGGCAAAGAATGTGGCGCCTTGCTTTCTTCTGGAGAAAGTGGCGTCTTGAAGAGAAAGTGGCTTCTTGGCCTTGAAGGAGAAAATGGCTTCTTGGCCTTGAAGAGAAAGTGGTGCCTTGCTTCCCTCCGGAGAAGGTGGCGCCTTGGCCTTGAGGCAAAGAATGTGGCGCCTTGCTTTCTTCTGGAGAAAGTGGCGTCTTGAAGAGAAAATGGCTTCTTGGCCTTAAAGGAGAAAATGGCTTCTTGGCCTTGAAGAGAAAGTGGCGCCTTGCTTCCATCAGGAGAAGGTGGCGCCTTGGCCTTGGGGCAAAGAATGTGGCGCCTTGCTTTCTTCTGGAGAAAGTGGCGTCTTGAAGAGAAAGTGTCTTCTTGGCCTTGAAAGAGAAAATGGCTTCTTGGCCTTGAAGAGAAAGTGGCGCCTTGCTTCCCTCCGGAGAAGGTGGCGCCTTGGCCTTGAGGCAAAGAATGTGGCGCCTTGCTTTCTTCTGGAGAAAGTGGCGTCTTGAAGAGAAAGTGGCGTCTTGGACAAGGAGAATGTGGCGGCCTGGGATCTTCGAGGAGAGAATCTGGAGGCCTGGCTTGTCTTTTATAGTAACGTTATGTTCTTTAGTCCGCCAATCTCCGAGGGGTGGGTTTTGACCCCAACAGTTGGCCCCCCAGCTCATTGGTTCCGCTTGCTGAAGTGAGGAGCTTTACATATGGCGTTTATCGGGATTGATGGACAAAGAATTCGGATAGTATGCCTTGAGATGAGTCGGCTGTATGCAGAAAAAAACGTCGCCTTAGGAAAAGGCGGTTTGGTTTATTTTTTTTTTTTGAGCCAAAGTCGGCTGCGTCGAGGAAGGATTTCCTTTTCCTGTCCGAGACTCTTGGAGTATTCGGCTCGGGAATTGGAAATTCTTACTTCCTTTTGGGTTAGGATAATGGAAAATCTCATTCCTTGTCGAGTTGGGATTTAGGACTGCCCTAATGTATATATACTCACCCCCTATCCTCTTTCTGTCCTCAAAGAGATTTTTCGAGCGTTTGCTTTTTTTCCAAGCTCTTCGAAAAATCCATATCCTGTTCTGAGTTTTCCGACCATGGCCGGGTTAACGTTTTATGAGAGGAAGGAGAAGGAAAAGCGTGAGAGGGAATCGAGAGATAAAGGCGGGCTGACAGAATCGATTTCGCTTGGAAAACCGGTTACTCGTCCTTCAGAAATGAAATTATCCGAGGTCGGATCAGCCATTCCACCTTTGGAGTGGCCTGTTAACAAACTGGCCCTGTCGACAGTTCTTGATACTCCTTTGAGGAAAGAGACGATTATGGAATCGAGGGGTAAAGCGACCCATCCTTACGAGGGTCAGTTGACGACTCGGAAGGTTGTCTATGGTTTAACTAAAGAGAATTCCACGCTGCATAGGAAACAGGTGGACTGCCCTGCTGATGGCGGCGTGCGGGCGGTCAGAGGTTCTTCCCTTGAGGGAAAGCTTCCCGACAATATGCCCACAAATCCTTCTCAGGGACTTGGCTTCCCTTAAGGGGTATGCGGTAATCGCCGACAATCCGTGAGGAGTTTCTCCACGATTGCGGACTCGGGTTTTAGACTTCTGTCTTGGGACAGTTTGGAGGAGTCTGAGAGATATGCGGACATGGCCCATTCCGGGATGAAGGTCCGACTTTGTTCCTTGAAAGAATTTGGTGGTTTGCTTTCTTTCCGTTTATTGATATTGCTTGTTTTTCCTTTTTGCAGTTCATCTCTTCCGTCAACAAGTGTGTCAGTTCGTACGACGCTGCTATCCGTGGGATCTGCAAGCGTGCCGAAGACGATGCTAGGTCAGTCCGAAGAAAGCTCAACGACCTAGAAGCGTCAAGTTCAGGACAAGTTAAGTCGCTTGAGAAACAACTCTCTCAACAACGAGTGGAAAAAGACAATGCGGTTCATGCGTTAGTTTGCCTAGAGGCTACCGTCAAGCGTCAGTCCAACGATATTGCGGCCATGAAAAATCAACTGAAGAGCCACAAAGCCTCGAATGAAGCAAAGATTCAGCGTGCATATGCAGACGGTCGGAAAGCCTCCATTGCTAAGTATCGTGCCCTTTTGGGCGAACTGAAGGAGTTGTTTGGATCTTTGTTCGAAGCGAGGACCCAAGAGGGCGATCTTGCTCAGGTGCAGGGTAATCTCGAACTCATTGCTTTGCTTCAGGGTAGCGATCCTCCGTATTTGGACGAGGAGAAGAAGACTCTGTCTGAGTATCAAATTGAGTTGGATGGAGCAGGTGGTCGGTTCGATAAGGTAGCTGTTCGGATTCGAGAAAAGATCGATTCTGAGTTGATCCCATCTTCCGAGAGCAAGCCTGTTCCGATGTCAGAGGTCGAGCCATTGGAAACGGCGGCTGCTGCGATCGGAGTGGTTGACCCGGCTGGATCCAATGATGGAGTTCTTGGGATCTCCGACCTTACTGTTGCTAAGGCATTTGGTCAGGATTCTTAGTTTTGTTGCTTGCGTTTTGCTTTAGTTTTTTTTCTTTGTTTGGCTTTTGCCTGGTTTTTCTTATGGTGTTCTGAACTGTCTTTGGTCCGGACTGGTTTTGTTTAAATATTTTAATAAAAATGCTTTGATTATTTCGTTTGCCGTTTTATGGCTTGCTTTGATAAGGGCGCTGTACCGGGCACGCTAATCAGTGAAAAGTCTCCCTTTCGTATTGTTTGACCAGCGTAAAGTCGAATGCTGGGTTTAGAGTTCGGTTGCTAGTTTAGCGAACGGGTTTATAATCTCATACCAGGGCCGGTTTGGTATTTCGTTTACGAGATGTGTTATGACCAGTGTTCGTGTGTGGTGTTTACTGGGTTTAGCGAGTTATTTCGCGGTTGACGCCCCGTAATATTCCCAATTTACGAGACGCTCCTGAGGATAAGCTTAACAGAATATCGTCCTGACCCTTCCCGCATTCCCGATCAGGTTACGCCTCTCAGATATTATCCGAAAATTTATATAGCGCGCTAATTTTATCCACTCTGGGATGTTCGAAAGAACCATGGTTGATAAATCGTCTTGTTGTGATCAGCAACAGACGGTGATAAGTATGCCAAGAGGCAAAAGTTTGTGTATGCCAAGGGGCGAAATTTTTGTGGGAGTATATGTGTATACGGATCCATTCCCACCATAAAAAATTAAAAAGGAAAGTAGCTGAACTTGCCGAAAGACAAGCTGCCTACGTACCCCATAATTGGGGATCAAGCCAATTCGTAGTTCGTTTTTACAGTGATTTAGTTTATCTAGTGATAATATTTCTTCAGGTGCATTGCGTTCCAAGTCCTTGGTACGGGATTTCCTTCTCTGTTTTCTAGCTCATATGCCCCCGGGCGGACCACCTTAGTAACTTTGTACGGTCCTTCCCACTTAGCGCCAAGTTTCCCTGCATTCGTCTCCGCGGTGTTCTGGAAAACTTTGCGGAGGACGAGGTCTCCTTCTTTAAACTTGCGGCTTCGTACGTTGGAGTTATAATACTTTGCGGCCGCTTGCAGATAGTTTTGGATTTGGACAAGGGCTTGATCTCGCCTTTCGTTGATGAGGTCTAGCTCGTCGAGCATCATTAGGTGGTTCAGGCCTTCTTGTCCGGAAAGGTGTCTTCTTCTGACTCCAGGGAAATCGACTTCTGATGGGATGACGCATTCGGTGCCGTAGACTAGTGCGAACGGTGTTTTTCCCGTTGCACGCCTCGGGGTTGTCCGGTGGGACTACAAGACTCCTTCGAGCTCATCTGCCCACCGTCCTTTCTTCTCTCCAAGGCGTTTCTTCAGTCCGTCGACGATGGTCTTGTTTGCAGCTTCGGCTTGTCCGTTGCCTTGTGGATAACGTGGTGTCGACTTGCTTAGCCTAATTTTCCACTTTTCGCGTTGTTGTCGGTGACGATTTCGTACGGAACTCCATGCCTGCATATGATGTTCTTCCATACGAAGTGTTCCACTTGAGCATCCTTGATGCTGGCGTATGAGTCTGCTTCGACCCACTTTGTGAAATAATATGTCAAGACGAGTAGGAACCTCTTCTGCTTTGAGTTGTGCATTGGTCCCACGATGTCCATCGACCACCTCATGAACGGGTACGGCGCTGAGATGGACGAGAGTATTTCCGTGGGTTGGTGGATTATTGGTGCATGCCGCTGACACTTCTCGCACTTAAGGGAAAAATTTTCGCAATCTTTTATCATGGTCGGCCAATAGTGTCCGTGCCTCTTGATTTTGATCGCGAGAGCTCTTCCCCCGGAATGGTTTCTGCAGGATCCGCTGTGGACTTCTTCCATGATTCTTCTTGCTTCTTCGCCTTCTATGCATGTCATCAATGGTCCAGACAGCCTCCACTAGAATATGTTTCCGTCAAGCACGATGAAGCGGGCTGCCTGAGCTCTCAGCTTGCGTGCTGCCCATTTTTCCTTTGGGATTTCTCCATCTAGGATGTAGGCTCGTATTGGGGCCATCCATTTGTGGTCGCAGCCATACTCTTCTTGTGGTTCTGTTGCTAGTTCTTCTTCCGGAGGTTCTTCCTCTTCTTCACCTTCCGGCTGTTGTATCAGGTTTGCGACTTGAGGTGGATCGATGCTTGGTCGTTCGATGAACTCGACGGGAATTACTCGCCTTTCTCCCGGGGATGATGTTAACGCCAGGGCTGCCAATGCGTCGGCTGGAGTGTTCTCTCCTCGAGGAATTCTCATGAGTTCGAACTTCTCGAAATGTCTTGCCAAATCGTGGACGATCTTGAGATAGGCTTCCATCCGATCGTCTCTTGCTTCGTAATCTCCACTGAATTGGTTTGCGACAAGTTGGGAGTCGCAGTATGCTTGGAGATTCTGGATTTTGAGGCCGAGGGCGAGTCTCAGTCCTGCGATCAAGGCTTCGTACTCCGCTTCGTTGTTGGAGGCGTTAAAGAGTAATCGGAATGATTGCTCCAGGATCTCTCCGGTTGGAGACTTTAACTGCACTCCGATTCCCGAACCTTGCTTTGATGATGAACCATCTGTGTGAAGTGTCCAGACCGAGTCTGGAGTTGGTTATTCGACACCTGCGGTTGGTAGTTCTACCAAAAAATCTGCCAGGACTTGGGACTTGGCGCACGTCCTACTTCGGTATTCGATATCGTACTCGCTTAGCTCTACCGCCCATTTTGCCAGCCGTCCTGACTGACTCGGACTGTGCAATATCGTTCTGAGTGGGAAAGTTGTAAGTATGATGATCGTGTGTGATTGGAAATACGGGCGCAACTTCCGGGCTGACATCACCACCGCCAGGGCTGCTTTCTTCATTAAAGGGTATCGAGTCTCCGCATCTGTCAAGGTCTGGCTTACGTAAAAGATGGGCTTTTGCACATCTCGATCTTCCTGTATGAGTACTCCACTTACTGCTGTTGATGACACTGCTGTGTACAGGAACAAGGGTTCCCCTTCGACTGGTTACCAGGTACTTCTTTAATTGTTGGAAAGCTTGTTTGCACTTCTCCGTCCATTCGAACTTCTTGTTTCCTCTGAGGGTGTCGTAGAAGGGCAGGCACTTGTCCATCGATCTTGAGATAAATCGGTTTAATGCCGTGACTCGTCCTGTCAATCTTTGGATCTCCCTTTTTGTTCTTGGCGAGGCCATCTCTATTAAGGCGTTTATTTGCTTTGGGTTTGCCTCTATCCCGCGATGCGTCACAAGGTAGCCGAGGAATTCTCCAGACGCCACCCCGAATCTGCATTTTGCCGGATTCAGCCTCATGTTGTGCCGGTTTAGTTGCTCGAAACATTCACACAAGTGCTTCACATGGTCTTTCTCTTCTAGGGACTTCACCAGCATATCGTCAATGTACACCTCCATCGTTCTTCCAAGCTGCTCGGCGAACATCTTGTTGACGAGTCTCTGGTATGTTGCGCCAGCGTTCTTGAGTCCAAACGGCATCACTTTGTAGCAGTATATCCCGCGATCCGTGATAAATGCGGTCTTGTCTCGGTCGTCTGGGCTCATCATGATTTGATTATATCCTGAGAATGCATCCATGAAAGATAGCAATTTGTTTCCGGCCGTTGCTTCAACCAGTCGATCAATGTGCGGGAGCGGGAAACTATCCTTCGGGCATGCCTTATTTAGATCTGTGAAGTCGACGCAGACTCGCCATTTTCCATTCTTTTTCTTCACTACCACCGGGTTGGCAAGCCCTTTTCTTTTTACGATAGTGTGGCGCCTTGTCCTGAAGAATGTGGCGCCTTAGTCTTGAAGAGAAAGTGGCTTCTTGGCCTTGAGGAGAAAGTGGCTTCTTGGCCTCGGAGGAAAAAATGGCTCATAGGTCTCGGAGGAGAAAGTGGCTTCTTGGCCTTGGGGAGAAAGTGGCTTCTTGGCCTTGAATAGAAAGTGGCTTCTTGGCCTTGAAGAGAAAGTGGCTTCATGGCCTTGAAGAGAAAGTGGCGCCTTACTTCCCTCCGGAGAAGGTGGCGCCTTGGCCTTGAGGCAAAGAATGTGGCGCCTTGCTTTCTTCTGGAGAAAGTGGCGTCTTGAAGAGAAAGTGGCTTCTTGGCCTTGAAGAGAAAATGGCTTCTTGGCCTTGAAGAGAAAGTGGCGTCTTGCTTCCCTCCGGAGAAGGTGGCGCCTTGGCCTTGAGGCAAAGAATGTGGCGCCTTGCTTTCTTCTGGAGAAAGTGGCGTCTTGAAGAGAAAGTGGCTTCTTGGCCTTGAAGGAGAAAATGGCTTCTTGGCCTTGAAGAGAAAGTGGCGCCTTGCTTCCCTCCGGAGAAGGTGGCGCCTTGCTTCCCTCCGGAGAAGGTGGCGCCTTGCTTCCCTCCGGAGAAGGTGGCGCCTTGGCCTTGAGGCAAAGAATGTGGCGCCTTGCTTTCTTATGGAGAAAGTGGCGTCTTGAAGAGAAAGTGACGTCTTGGACAAGGAGAATGTGGCGGCCTGGGATCTTCGAGGAGAGAATCCGGCGGCCTGGCTTATCTTTTATAGTAACGTTATGTTCTTTAGTCCGTCAATCTCCGAGGGGTGGGTTTTGACCCCAACACATATGGTTCTAAATGACAATATATTAGAGAAACTACATTGTTTTACAGTGCTTGCACGTTTCCAAACTTTGGCCGATGGCGCGATGTTTAAAACAAAAACAAAAATATAATGTTGCACACTCAAAATGATTGAAAAATCGAGAAAGGGTACATTGGATAAATGAGCATGCAGCAATAATGTTGTTGGTTAAATACTTAAATAGTTAAATATAAGGATATATTAAACTTATCATCTCATTTTTTGTAACACCCGTCTCCCGACACTTGAGAACGGCGTGCCACTAACGATAATAGAATATAATATTTCAATTTCCTTAAATAAACCATGTCTAGATTTCCGCAAATCCATAAAAATACGTCTGTCGTCTCATAACCACAATACCGTAAATAACCGTAAATATCAAGTCTAAAATACAATACGAAAATACGAAAATACGAAATTACAAATTAAACCATAAAAACCCAAAAGTAGCACCCGGTCCGATAAAACGTCTACTATTCCTCAGTCTCACCTGAAAGGGAAAGAAGAGGGGTGAGTAACAGGGGAGTCACTCAGTGAGGTACGGGATGCTAAACACAGGAAAACGCAGTTCCGATCATAGCACTCCGAAAACGGTAAAAAGAAACTAGACATGAACAAACACGGTACCTAAAGCACCCACTGAACAATCAACAACTCTACGAACGGATCCACTGACCGTCAACACCCTCCACTAGGAGAACAGTATGGGATAGTGCCCACTTCACCCCGGGTTTGACGATTTATCGATCTTAAGGTCCCAGACAGCAGATCGACTAGGCTGCCTGTACCCCCTCTCACACAAGGCGTAGATAGTACAGAAGTCCGTCTCTGTACCCCCGCAATCTCTAAACTCTATCATGCTCGACTCTTCGTATAATATATATATATATTTATATATTTATATAAGTATAAGTATTTTAATTATATCTATATCAACAATTATCAGTTTAACATGCACAAACAATGGGTTGAATCATCTATATCCCTATCTCCAAATTACAAACAAAACTACCTAGACTCGATCAGAGAAACGGATCATATAAAGCTCTTAATTCCATCTTAGAAGTTCTAGGCGAAAGTACGGAATTCTATGAAAAGCCACCCTCACCTTTGGAATTGAGAAAAACTGGGGTTTCTGGACTCCGGATGCTTGAAAGGACGCCAAATCTGAATTCAGGACGAAAAAATCGAGTGAGAACGGCTTTCGAACGGCGAAAAACGGTTAACGGTTCAAGTTGGTCAAAGTCAACGGTCAAAGTCAAAGTCAAAGTCAACAGTCAACCTGGTCAAAATCAAACCGCGATTAAACCAGATTAAACCGGACCAAATCAGACTAAACCAGACTCAATTGATTTAAACCAAAAATTGAACCAAACCGAAATTGAAATTGAACCGGAAATTGAATTAAACCGGCCGAACCAAACCGAACCGAATTAAACCTGTCGATCAAGCCAAACCGAAACCAAACCGGCGGCAGATCGCCGGCAAGTTCTCCGGCGACCGGCGGCGGCGAGGCACGGCGGCGACGGCGGAGACGGCGGCGCGGTGACGGAGGCGACGGTGCGTGACGGTCACGCGCGGTGACCTGCGGTGGCGCGTGAGGCGCGTGGCGCGACGCGGCAATCTTCTGGCGGCGCGTGAGGGCGCGTGCGGCGGCGGCAGCGGCTGGTCTTCACGGCGTGGCTTCGTCTCGTCGAGCTGGATGCGGTGGTGGCCTTGGATTTTCGAGAAACACGGTGGTTAACGAGATAAGATCGATTTTCTAAACGGCCAATAAGAGATCAGATCGGAAAACGGTTTACCGGAAAAGGTTAGGCGGATGACGGAGGCTGACGGGGCAACTCTTCTTCTTCTTCCTCCTCCTTCTTCTTCTTCTTCTCCTCCTCCTTCTCTCTCTCTCTCTCTCTCTCTCTCTCTCTCTCTCTATCTCTCTCTCTCTCTCTCTCTCTCTCTCTCTCTCTCAAAAACTTTCGGTGGCTTGATGGGGGGAAAACAAGGAATGATTGAATAAATGGGGAAGAAAAATAGAAGTGGGGTGGGGGAAAAGGAAGAAGAGAGGTGGTGGTGGGGAAAAAGCAAGGGTGGGGATGGGAAAGGGGATGTTACAATTCTCCCCTACTTAAGAGGAATTCGTCCCCGAATTCAAGTTCTGAACCGCTAGCTGAAAGCATCCTTAAAAATCTCCTCGAAGTGGTTTACTTTCGTTTCTGCAAAGTCTTCAATGAGTTTGCTCCTTCATGTACTACAAGTACATCTTGATGAATGACGGAAGTTCTCAAATCTATCGCACTGACTGTCTGAAAACGACTACCCTTCGGCTCGAACAAATTCTGAACTGACCAAAGCTTGACTAGACCCGAACATACACAACTATGCAACACTCCGATGACAAATAGGTAGAAACTGCCCCACCCCAAGCTAAAACCGACCGAACACACGTACTAACTAACGATGGTTCCCACAAAAGCACGATACTCAAGACGACAACCTCAAATCCACAACCTCTAAACACAACAAAACAATGAGTATATGCAAGGAACGCGTACCGGCTCTCGGCGCGGCTCCCTCATGGTCTCCAATAGCAAATACTCGCGGGGCAACGGCTTGGCGCTTGGGTGGCGGCGGCAGAAGTAACCCCTGAGTCCTCTGCGGGCAATCCCTGGACATGTGACCCTGCTGGCCACAACTGTAGCAATCCCTCGATGCAACTGCTGGTGCTACTGGCCCTGGAATCTGAGTAACGAACGGTGCATCCACTGGCTTAGAACGACAAGAGTTGGCGATATGACCCAGCCGTCCACATAAAAAGCACTGCACGCAATCTCCGAAATGATGTCGGTGACAATGGGAATAATACGGCGGCAATCCTGGGCAATCTGTCGTACCCCTCTGTGTATCTGGAGCCTTCACAGGTTTAGGCTGAGTTGGCGTGCTGTATCTCTGCTCCTCAGATAGTCCTTTCTCCAACGCAACGGCCTTCTCCACTAAGTCGACCAGCCGTTCATAATCCCGGATCAAGCAACGATTGCGGATCTCCACTCGCAGCCCGTCCAGAAATTTCCGGATTAGATCCTCCTCAGTGATGGTGACTACTGTGAATCTGCGCAGCCGGGTGAACTCCCGTTCATACTCTCTGACTGACATCGCCCCCTGCATCAGATGCTCGAACGCGGTGGCATTCTCATGCCTAGCCTCTCGGGTGAAAAACCTACGGTCAAACTCCCTCAGAAAATGCTCAAACGTGAGCACAACCTGACCTCGGCTACTCGCGACAACTCCCTCCCACCAGTGCAGAGCGTCGTCCCTTAGATACTGCGCAGCCAAGTCCAACTTAAATTCTTCTGGGCACCTTGTGAGCTCAAGGTTGCGAAGAAGTGACCTCCTCCAGTTGTCAGCGGCAGCAGCATCTGAACCTCCAATAAAGTGCTCCTGTCCCATTTCTCGCATCTGCTTCGTGATCACCCAATAAGTGGGTCCCTCTGCAGCTCTGAATGGTGGCGGTGGTGGTGGTGGAAAACCTGCACCCTGAACGTTACCCACCAATGGTACCTGGCGAGCGGCAGCGGCTGCTTGCTCCGCCTGAGCAGCAAATTGGCGAGCAACCTCTTCAGCAGCTACCCATGCAGCCTCCTGAGCAGCTACCCGAACAGCCTCCTGAGTAGCTACCCGAGCAGCCTCCTGGGCAGCAACCCGAACTGCATCCTGAGCCACATTCCTGGCTACCTCCTCAGCGATCTGCCTCACCGCATCCTGGTTGCCATCCTGAATGACGGTCTGCATGACCTCGACATTTCCTGCAACTCCGCTAGACTCTGTTGTGCGGCCACGACCTCTGCCTCTAGTAACTCGAGTACTCTTCCTTGGCGGCATCTGAACAAGGAAGAAAACTGGTTAGAATCTGTTGAATCTATTGAAGGACGGAACTGAGATAAAAGAATAGTAGACTAATACCGGATAGGTGCAATTTTTTTTTTTTTTTTTTTTAAATCCCCCCGATCCCCAAAAATTTGAAAACCGTAAAAAGTTTTTTTTTTTTTTTTTTTTTTTTAAAAAAATCCACCTCCCGGGTGGGAACAGGGATGGTAAACCGGCTCTGATACCAAAATGTAACACCCGTCTCCCGACACTTGAGAACGGCGTGCCACTAACGATAATAGAATATAATATTTCAATTTCCTTAAATAAACCATGTCTAGATTTCCGCAAATCCATAAAAATACGTCTGTCGTCTCATAACCACAATACCGTAAATAACCGTAAATATCAAGTCTAAAATACAATACGAAAATACGAAAATACGAAATTACAAATTAAACCATAAAAACCCAAAAGTAGCACCCGGTCCGATAAAACGTCTACTATTCCTCAGTCTCACCTGAAAGGGAAAGAAGAGGGTGAATAACAGGGGAGTCACTCAGTGAGGTACGGGATGCTAAACACAGGAAAACGCAGTTCCGATCATAGCACTCCGAAAACGGTAAAAAGAAACTAGACATGAACAAACACGGTACCTAAAGCACCCACTGAACAATCAACAACCCTACGAACGGATCCACTGACCGTCAACACCCTCCACTAGGAGGACAGTATGGGATAGTGCCCACTTCACCGCCGGGTTTGACGATTTATCGATCTTAAGGTCCCAGACAGCAGATCGACTAGGCTGCATGTACCCCCTCTCACACAAGGCGTAGATAGTACAGAAGTCCGTCTCTGTACCCCCGCAATCTCTAAACTCTATCATGCTCGACTCTTCGTATAATATATATATATTTATATATTTATATAAGTATAAGTATTTTAATTATATCTATATCAAACAATTATCAGTTTAACATGCACAAACAATGGGTTGAATCATCTATATCCCTATCTCCAAATTACAAACAAAACTACCTAGACTCGATCAGAGAAACGGATCATATAAAGCTCTTAATTCCATCTTAGAAGTTCTAGGCGAAAGTACGGAATTCTATGAAAAGCCACCCTCACCTTTGGAATTGAGAAAAACTGGGGTTTCTGGACTCCGGATGCTTGAAAGGACGCCAAATCTGAATTCAGGACGAAAAAATCGAGTGAGAACGGCTTTCGAACGGCGAAAAACGGTTAACGGTTCAAGTTGGTCAAAGTCAACGGTCAAAGTCAAAGTCAAAGTCAACAGTCAACCTGGTCAAAATCAAACCGCGATTAAACCAGATTAAACCGGACCAAATCAGACTAAACCAGACTCAATTGATTTAAACCAAAAATTGAACCAAACCGAAATTGAAATTGAACCGGAAATTGAATTAAACCGGCCGAACCAAACCGAACCGAATTAAACCGGTCGGTCAAGCCAAACCGAAACCAAACCGGCGGCAGATCGCCGGCGAGTTCTCCGGCGACCGGCGGCGGCGAGGCACGGCGGCGACCGGCGGCGGCGACCGGCGGAGTTTACCGGAAAAGTCACCGGCGGCGACGGCGGAGACGGCGGCGCGGTGACGGAGGCGACGGCGCGTGACGGTCACGCGCGGTGACCTGCGGTGGCGCGTGAGGCGCGTGGCGCGACGCGCCAATCTTCTGGCGGCGCGTGAGGGCGCGTGCGGCGGCGGCAGCGGCTGGTCTTCACGGCGTGGCTTCGTCTCGTCGAGCTGGATGCGGTGGTGGCCTTGGATTTTCGAGAAACGCGGTGGTTAACGAGATAAGATCGATTTTCTAAACGGCCAATAAGAGATCAGATCGGAAAACGGTTTACCGGAAAAGGTTAGGCGGATGACGGAGGCTGACGGGGCAACTCTTATTCTTCTTCCTCCTCCTTCTTCTCCTCCTCCTTCCCTCTCTCTCTCTCTCTCTCTCTCTCTCAAAAACTTTCGGTGGCTTGATGGGGGGAAAACAAGGAATGATTGAATAAATGGGGAAGAAAAATAGAAGTGGGGTGGGGGAAAAAGAAGAAGAGAGGTGGTGGTGGGGAAAAAGCAAGGGTGGGAATGGGAAAGGAGATGTTACATTTTTGTGGGTCATAGAATTTGATTCCAGTTTTCAATTCTGTTGAAATACTTCACATAAAAATCATAATTCCAATTTTTTTTTTAAAATACTGTTTTTTTTTTTGCAAAATTTCCATTAAATATTCTACTGTCGAATACCAATTTCTGAAATATTTTTCTACAAATAAAAAATGCAATTTTACGGATTTTCCTAATTATGATTTAAAATTTGAATAATACCTTATTTATGATTTAAATTTTGGAAAATTTTAAGTGATTAAAATTAAATGAAAAATTGACTAAAATATAAGAATTGTATCTTATTTAAGGATAAATAAGAAACATTTCTTCTACTACATCAAAGCTATTTTTTCTTTTTCTTTGCACTATTCCTCTCTCTCTTAAAATAATATTTTAAATACTAAATAAGAATTTTTAACTGGTTCTCCTATAACGACACTTGCAATGAGCCTAACATTAAGACAGCTAAATCACTGGATTGCCATCATGTTGAGTCTGAGTTTGAAGAGCTTAACATAATCAATATCTGTCAAGAGGAACCTGCTCATGATCATCGTCACAACAACCAGAAGAGAAAATTCCATTAGTGACTTCATTGAAAACTAACCAAAAAAAAAAAATGATTTATCTATGTGTGGGTAAAATGTATTGTGTGTAAATTAAACTCAAAAAGAACTTCACCAAAAAAAAATGTATTGTGTGTAAATTATTATCTACGAAACTGCCCCAACCACTTAAACTCAAAAAGCAAGAAAAAAAAAGTTCGTTCCGAAGAGCTCCTGTTTTCGACAGCTGAAAGAACTCTGATTGAATCTACTTAGATTTGTCTCTTTCTGAACAGGTTCGGCAGAAACGAGACCTTCTCCGCCGAACCATTTTCAGATTTCGACCGGTCTTTTGAATCGGCGTTGGAGGCAGGCTCTGGTTTCTTGTTCCTGAGGAAGCCAAAAAATCTGCTGAACCCACTCTTCCGCTCGATTTTTCGTCTGAGCTCATCGTTCTCTTAAGTTAGATTAAAGGTTTTGTGGTTTTATTACTTGCACACCACTTGTTCGACGAAATGACTAACGAATGTATTCCTTGTCACTTCTTCCTTCCAAAACATCACATGTTTTTTACTTAAATGTTGCAGGGCTAGGGGAAAGTTATCGTCTTTGGGTTCTTACGTCAAGTAGTCATGCTTCTGATTTCGCCTCCCTATAGAGGTAATTCTGATTGTCCCTTCAAGCTCTGTATATAGCTTTGAGCTTTCTTTATAAATCCATAATTGTACACATTCTCTCTCATTCTTGCTAGTCTTCACCTATAGGTGTTTATCCTCAAACCATAGATTCCAAGCCAATTGATTTTTCCGCTAGAGGCTCTTATGCACTATGCTTCCAGGTTTTAGATTTCATCTCCTATAACTTTGATATTGGTGATGATTCCTGACGTTGCAAAGCATTACTTAATTTAGGTTCTTTTTTTTCTTTTATGTGCAGATTCCTCGTCCAATCTCTAAAAGGGAGTGTTCATTGAGGTTAGGAACCTTCGTTTGTTTCAATCAGAAGCCTACACAGGACGCAAATTTCAAGAAACGGCATGTGTTTACACAGAACGTGGACCTTCCTCCTATTTTACCAAAGAACAAGAAAAAACCTTATCCTATTCCTTTCAAGCAAATTCAAGAAGAAGCTAAGAAAGACAAGAAACTTGCCCAGATGGGCATAGAGAAACACTTGGACCCTCCCAAAAATGGATTGCTTGTTCCCAATCTTGTTCCTGTGGCATATGAAGTGATAGATAACTGGAAGTTGCTGATCAAGGGTTTAGCACAGCTTCTCCATGTTGTTCCCGTCTTTGCTTGCAGGTAAAAGCACCCGTATGTCAGGTTTTGTCCATTTACAGTGAGCTTTGAGATTAATGAGCCAAAAGCATTTGTTTTCCGAAATGTTACTACAAGCTGTCACTTACTTTGTTATAGTATTGTTGCAGTGAATGTGCGGCGGTTCATGTGGCTAATGCTGGTCACAACATTAAGGACTGCAGTGGTTCAACAAGTGCACAACGACGTGGCTCCCATTTATGGGTCAAAGGCACCATTAATGATGTTCTGATTCCTGTTGAGTCGTACCACATGTATGACCCTTTCGGGCGTCGTATAAAGCACGAAACCCGGTTTGACTATGAAAGAATCCCAGCGGTTGTTGAGCTATGCGTCCAAGCTGGAGTTGAGATCCCAGAGTATCCTTCTCGCAGGAGGACACAACCAGTCCGAATGATTGGGAAGAGAGTGATCGATCGAGGTGGATATATTCAAGAGCCTAATAAGCCTTACAGTTCGACATCATCATCATCTCCACTAGCTGATCTTGACACACTTGGTGCTTGTGAAAGGTATCCACCTCCAACACCAGAGGAGATACCTAAGATAGCACAGGAAACAATGGATGCTTACGAAAAAGTGAGGTGGGGAGTGACGAAGTTGATGAGGAAATACACAGTGAAAGCATGCGGATATTGCTCAGAAGTGCATGTAGGACCATGGGGACATAATGTGAAACTGTGTGGAGAGTTCAAACACCAATGGAGAGACGGTAAACACGGATGGCAAGATGCTCTTGTGGACGAGCTCTTTCCTCCAAACTATGTATGGCATGTGAGAGACCTTAAGGGAACTCCGCTTATCGGAAATCTCAAGAGGTTTTATGGTAAAGCCCCTGCTGTGGTTGAGATTTGTATGCACAGAGGTGCTCGGGTTCCTCAATGCTACAAGGCGATGATGAGGCTTGACATCATTGTTCCTGATTCACAGGAAGCAGACATGGTCGCATAGGTCGATGGACTTGTTCATAGTGGAACACCAATTGCTAGGATAAAGAAGCTTCAAAACATGATTGATGATAGAATGAGCTCACAAAGCTAGTATACATGTTAAGTCATTTTGTACAAAAATGCTTTTATTTCAATGTACCTTTAGCATTAAAAAAATTACATAGTATAAATCAAGTGATGATGATGTCTAATCCCACATATTTTTACACATAGAGATTAAGTCGGTTTGAAAAAACGTCATTTATACCTACTTAAATCTATTAATTACCATTTGCTTAAATCAGCAAAACTAGTGTTTCTAAGGGATTGGAATGTCCATTTTTAACATTTCAGCTAAGTCAGTATTAAAAAAAAAAAAAAAAACTTATAAAACAACTGTACAATTGCACCTAGCCACGTGCTACGAAAATGTCCTAAACAATATAGCCTACACATGCAAAATGCAACACACACCATTTATAGTCTGCACAAAATCTAACAATAATGTTTACTACTGCCTAACTGTATCTGTCAGCTTTTCGTTGTATAGCTTTAGTCGACGTAGAATTTGCTTCACTAAATTTTTTTAACCATTGTCTTTTGCCAAGAAAATTCTTCTTCTTTTTTTAACATCACCAAGAAAATTCTTGAATTATCTTATATCGTTAATGTAGAATAAACTCTCTATTCAGTGAATCTATATGTTGACGTGAACAAGATCCCTCTTACTTTTGGTGGTAGTTTTAAAAATCCTAATATGTTCGTGAGAACTTTCATAACTAAAAAAACAACCGTTATTTGGAAAGGTAGTTCTATATTACATTATTACTATATAATATTATATTGATTTCACAATCCACTGGAAATATTTGACAATATTGTTACTTTCAAAGACGATGGCATTTAAAACAGAAAAATACTTCACGATTACCTAAAGATATTAATTTGCAATTTTTTCGCTCTGTGCGGTTGAGTTCTGTTGACAAAACAGAAATGCGTGTACTATACAGAGAAAAGCAAGAGAGGACTAAATTAAAGCATGAACCTCGATGCTAAAAGTTTATTGGCCTACTTTCAAAACTTCTTGGTTAAACAACATAAAGAAGGCTGCAGAGTTAATACTTGAGAGTAGAGATTACGGTTCGACATTAGAAATTGTGTATTATGGTGTCTCTTTCTTAGTATATCTCTCATCTATTCCTCAGAGACATTGAGTGAAGTTGTTAAGGGAACTTTATTCATAGAATTTATAGACTGTTATTCCTACAAATTATTGATTGGTAGTATTAACTTAGGCGCTTGTGTCGTACACATTCAAAAGTTTAGGTTACACATACTTTCGATACTTTTTTGGGGTTAAATATGAATAATATAGTTTGACATTTGATTTAACATGTCTGCATTTAAATTTCTCACGTGCTTTGTTTTGTTCTAGTGAAATTCATTAGCCAATATAAATAAACATGCATGCGAAAATAACATTGTTCGCTTAGTTTCAGAAATAAAATATTGGAAAGTGGAGAAACTGAAGGAAAGAGGGATGGTGTGAAGTTAAAAATGAGGAGAATCTCTTTATAGAAAAAAAAATTAAATGCGTTTGATTGGTACTTAGTAGCTAGTAGGAGGAAGCAATCAAGCATGGGTTCCGTTTTTACCTTTTCACTTATTTATAAAGTCCTACCCACAAAGTAATTACACTTTTTATGGGATCAATTTCTGGCAAGACCTTCTCCACATAAAGTTAACCAAAAATAACCCTCACAAATCTCAATGACCTTCTCAACATGATATACCGATTTTTCCTTTAATGAAAATAAAAAAATAAAACAAATCTGAGCCATCAGATCAAATCACGATTTAACAGTCATCATTTAAGCGTGCATTATCTCTTCCTGACCCCACACATTAAACCATCTCTCTTACCTCTCATGTCACGTAAAACAAACATCATTACTTTTCTCAACCACACCAAATCACACCATTAATTCATTTCTTCTTCTTTCTTCTTTCTTGTTCTTTGTTTTTTTCTTTTCTTTCTCATCTCCAGATTCCAAATCCGCGAATTGAAGTCAGAAGGTTTGTTCGTTTTCCTTCTTCTTATGCTCTCTCTCTCTCTCTCTCTCTCTCTCTCTCTCTCTCTCTAACCCTCACTCAAACCCTCACTCTCTTCCTCTCTTCCTCTCTTCCTCTTTTGAATTACCCACGGGTATATATATATACATAGTAAAGTTGTTTCCGAAGTCTAATAGGGTGTTATAACGAGAATTTGTAGATTTTATAGGCTGAAACGTCAGATCATAATAGAGCAGAGAAGTGTAACTGGTACAACTCGTTTCATTGGTCTAACTAGTATAACTAGTATGATTAATAAACTAAGCAAAATTAGTATAATTGGTCTGCCGAGCACAACTGGAACAACTCGTGTCATTGGTCCGATTGGCATAACTGATATAACTAGTACGGTTGATAAAATGAGTAAAACGAGTATATCTGGCCTGACTACTACAACTGGTACTACTCTTGTCATTGGTTTGATTGTCATAACTGGTATAACTAATACGATTAATAAAGTTAGCAAAACGAATATATCTGGTCTGACTAGTACAACTGGTACAACTTTGGCCATCATAAAGGTTGCAAAAACATCAGAACATGAGCTTAATATACCTCGATTTTGCTCAAAGTACTATTGGACGGAGCAGTGGGCATTAGCGTATTGCATAACGATTTATCCGGTACCTCATCATTCTACTTGGGATGTTCCAGAGGAAATTCAATCTCGGCGTGTCTTACCAAAGCCTTACAAGAAAAAGAAAAGAATAATACAAGTGACCCGTCACCTAGGGGTTGGAGAACCTCGAAGGAGGAGGAGGAAGACTCGCTTCGCCATTTCAGAGTTGGTTTGGTTTGTAATCTACTTTATATTTGTGTAAGCTTTGTATGACTGAATGTTACACTAGGGATGTAAGCATGCATGTTATTTCTATCAGATACAGCTAGGTACAACTAGTACAACTCTATATAATGTGTTGAATATGTCTAGTACAACTGATATGATTGGTACAACTCTGCCGTAGTACAATCGGTAAACTGGTCGAACTAGTATAACTGGTATTATGCGTACAACTAGTATAACTTGTACAACACTATTGTAGTTGAACTGTAATAAATTTATGAAAATGCATTTGTAAATTCATTTATAATACAATTCTCATATTAAATAGGCCAACAAAACACTGAAAACACATTTTCTACCACTATATTAGTGATTTAAATGCAAATTTCATTTTTTGGGTTGATAAAGATGTTATCATTCCATCATCTACCTTATACTCCTAATGTTACTTTCACAATATTAGACACAATAACATAGAATTTTACTACCAAATTATGTTTTACATATTTGATTGTATAGGAATATGTAATATGTAGTTTATATACTTAATTTCAAAAGTACAACTAAGTGAATTTCATTTACAGTATGGTACTACTAGTTACAAGTTATTATGACGAAAGTACAACTCTTTACAAAAAAAAAACAAATGGTATAACTGCATCATTGGTACAACTCTTCACAAAAAAAATTTTTTTGTCATGAGAATGATTTTTTTTTAACACGTTTTTCATGAGTTTACACATGTCGGTGCACTTTTTTAGGTATTATAAATTCCGATATTAATACTAATTGTAATAGTTATACTATTGTAAGTAGTAATACTAGTTGTACTAGTTATACTATTGCGATAATTATATAAATGCATATTAAGTCTGAAAATAATTAAATTTCTAATTAAGTCTGAATACTTAAGTACTAACAAGTCGAAAATACATAAAACAAAGAATTATTTTTTTTAATCACGTTTTTCATGAGTTTACACATGTCGATGCATTTTTTGGTATTAAAATTTTCGATATTAATACTAATTGTAATAGTTATATTATTAGACGTAGTAATAGTAGATGTATGTAGGTATACTAGTTATACTATTGCAATAATTATATAAATTCATATTAAGTCTGAAAATACTTAAACACTTAATAAGTCTAAATAGGAAATACCCGAACCCAAATCCGAAAAAATATTAGAAAACTCGATCGGCTTGTATTTGTCTAAACCCGAAATAACCTGAAACCCAAATAAACCTCTCTGAACCCGATGAATAAACTTAAAAACCTGAACGGTCTCTATCTGTCTAAACCCAAAAATCAAAGACCAAATAAACCGAACCTGAAATACAATTAGGAAAAACACGATTGGTTTGTATACGTCAAAACCCAAAAAACCGAAAACCTGAATCCTCGACTCGAAGCCGAAAAATTACCCGAAGTCACAGGGCTATGTATCATGATGTCTTCGCACGTTTTTTATTCATATGTTTACAACTACACGAGTAATGCTAGTTGTAGTTGTTATATTAGTTGAATATAAGAAACCTAGTGGTACTTCTTTTCCATGGCTGCCTTCTCTTCAGCAGTCTTCTTTTCTATGGCTACCTTCTCCTCGACAGCCTTCTCCAAACCCCCCCCCCCCCCACACACACAGTTCATATAAATTACACACAATTACACACAGTTGTACTAGTCGTACTAGTATGACTGGTATGACTGGTACAACCACTAGCAGTTGTACTAGTTGAACTAGTATTTCTTGTACGACTGGCACGACTAGTACCAGTTGTACTAGTATTACTGATATGACTGGTACAATTACTTGTGGTTGTATTAGTTGTACTACTAATACTAGTACGACTAGTACAATGCCACATCTTGACTGTATGTTAATAATTTTATTAAATTGTTTGTTGTTTCCTTTTTTAACTCAATGTTAAAAATTCAATTTTTTTTGTTTTTTCCGTTAAAATAATAACGTTTTTTATTGAATCTAGTGGGTGCATCTTTTTCATTAAAATTTCTTTGTGATGATTATAAGTATATTACATTGTAGTTGGACGTAGTAATACTAATTGTACTTGCGATATTAAGTATATAAAGCATATTAAGTTAAAAAATACTTAAATTCATATTAAGTCCGAAAAAAATTAATTCATAAAAAATTTAAATAGGAAATACCCGAACCGAATCCGAAAAATATTAGAAAACTCGATCGGTTTGTATTTGTCTAAACCTGAAACCGAAATAAACCTACCCAAACTCGACCCAAACCTGATTAATAAATTTTAAAAAACCCGAACGGTTTCTATTTGTCTAAACCCAAAAATCGAAACCCGAATAAACCAAAACCAAATCCTAAATACCAAATTTTTTCAATTTTTCATTACATGGTTACTTCGGTTTTAAAAATTTCGAGATACCTGAACCCAAAACCAAAATAAAACCTCATCGTTTTAGTATGATTAATATGACAATGTCAAACTAGTATGATTAGGACAAGTAGTATAATTAATGTGATTAGTATAACTAGTGTGCTTAGTATAATTAGGATAACTTGTATTATTAGTATAACTAGTATAATTAGTATAACTAGTATGATTAGTATAATTAGGATAACTAATACGATAAATGTGATGAGATAAAATTTTTTTTTTTATTTGGGTTTGGTTTGGGCTTGATTTAAATTAAGTTTAGGTCCATCGAATTGAGATTAAATGAAGGACAAGATAGAAATTTCCATCACTTTTCATTTAAAACAAAAATGAAAAAGAAAATGTAAAATATGTGAAAGTCATTTGAGAAAACTTTTTTACCCCTGAGAGTCATACGAGAATTTGATCCCTTTTTATGTGCTTTGTTTCAAAGATTTCTCCGGCCGATACTCTCTTCACATAATAAAACACATGTATTAATAAGCCCAAGTTTGTCATTCCATAATGGAATGAACATGACTTGGATACATAACATTACGACCCGTCGGTCCAGTCCGAATCGATCATTATGTGGTTAGTTGCAATTTGCAAAATACAAAGAAAAAGATGTAAAACCACTCGTACGTTAATAATTTGGAATATTAGTAGGGATTAATCCCTAATATTAAAGAAAAATATAAGCATGCAAACTAGAGTACCAAGTATGTTTTTATATGCATAATGTGCCCATCCTCATATTTGTCTAGTAATATGCTGAGTGGTGAATTTATTTTGTAGCATGATTTTTCGTATGAACTGTCAAACATGATAGAATGGTAGAGACATGTTAGTCTGTTAGACTAGCATGAATCCTGAAAAAACTGCAAAATGTTACAGCGAAATTGAAAAACTACAATTCTTGGCACTTATTGTGGTTTCTTTTTTGTAAATAGGTCTTGAATAAGTAACAATTTTACAGTCGAAAAAAAAAATTATCTTCTTTTTGACTAATTGAGATATGTTAGCTTGCATATATTAGCAGGGAGTAATGAGTAACCAAACATGAATTAAAAAATTTAACATCTCTATATATAATTAAAAAGTGACTTTCCTCACTTTTCACCACCTAATGCCACGTGGCATCTTTATTTTGAGTCTAAGAAAAAAATGAAATGAGAAAATGGTATTTGGTGGATTCGAACTCGGGTAAAGAGAGTATTAAGCATACACCTATAACCACTGGACCATGTTGTTTTGTTGACAATATTTACCGGAACAAATATCTAAACAATATTATGGCTCCCACCAAGGAATATTTAACAAAACAGATTTGATAGATCGCTAGGCCCAGACCCACCGTCCGACTAACGCCTAGCGAGTTCCCAAACCTAGATTAACACTAACAAAAAATACATTTATTAAACAAATTGATGAGAAATGAATAAAGAATTCGAGCAATAATACATTCCGATAACATTAATAAAAAACTATTCGATTACAAATCAAGGTTTACTTTAATTTTAGATTTAGCAACTTTTTATATATAAAATACAATAAGTGTATAGTATTTAATAATGATCTTTAATCTGAATAAAAAGATAGAATTGATCCATTTTAAACTGATTAAAATGTCATACAATAATAATTATAATATCCAAAGGTTTTCAATGGAGAAATATTTCCCATCAAAAGACAATTCATGAGTTTTTTTTATATAAAAAGAGAATTCATGAGAACGTCTATAATCACATAAACAGTTTCAATATTTGAATATAAAATATAGTTTGTACGAGTAAAATTTGCAATAAATTTTTTTATGAAATATATTTCTAGCCATGAAGAAGTGAAAAACTATATCTTGCAATCCTCCGCAGTTAATCTTATATTGACACTAAAATGTGAAATAGTTAAAAAAATGAAAAAATTATCATTAGATAAATAAAATCAAAGAAAAATTAATATTAATATATTGATACAAATGAACACATAAAATAACAATAATTATTACCTAACTATATAAATTAGATTATATATTCAACAAAAAAAAAGACAAACATATACCCCATACAAAAAGGAAGAAAAGAGAAGTCATTATGGTTATACATCATCTAGGTTCTGAGACGTGTTCGAATACTAGATAAGGAACTATCACCTACAGATTACAAATAAGATAATAAGATATCAACACGAAAAAATGACGCGTAACCAATGAATGTGAAAACGTAAAAAAAGGTAAAAAGAATATCAAGGATTAATTTGCCGGTTTGTCTGAGACAAATAATGTATTCTTAAAATATACATAAACAGACAAATAAATATTAAAATATTCTGCATTGCGTAATTTTATTAAAACTATATATAATACGAAAGAAATAAATATATAACCAATGGAATACTACTCCGCGCATGCGCGGGGTTAGCAGCTCTACTATATAAATTAAGAATACATTCTTGAAAGGAAAGCTTTTCACCACATTAAATACACATTGACAAAAATCTGAAAACAATCTACAATTAGTTTGAGATGACTTTGACTACATTATCATCCACTTTTAAACCTGCATAATGGATGTTATTAAAAAATAATTACAACTTTTTATACTCCCTCTGTGTTTTAAAATAAATGTCGTTTAAGGTTTTTTCACACATATTAAGAAAACCATCAAATTTTCTATCTTACCCTTAATTAATTACCCTATATAATATGTTCACACTTATTAATGCAGGGGTAAGATGAGAAATTTTAATTAAAAACTGCATTGAAAATGTAAAACGACACTTCTTTTGAAACAAAAATATAATCATAAAACGACACTTAATATGAAACGGAGGTAGTATAAAAAAACAAACAAAATTCGTCTCTAAATTTACAAAGATTGGTTATGATAACATTTTTGGGAGAGTATTCTTATTGCCCAAAAGAGCACAAGCTAGCGTCCAAGAAAACCTATTTTGTTAACAATTTTTTTGTTTGACGTTAGTCTACCAAATATTTTCGATCAACAAGATTACTTTTGCAAGAACCCCTTAAACTTTTTGTTCTTAATTAGTAGTAGTAAATGTTTTTTTGTTAGACCACATATCCATGGGTAGCAGCAGAATGTTTGGGTTTTATTCACAAAAAAAAACTATTTATTGTCCTCCACTATAACTGGTCGGCTTTACTGTTACCATAAATGTGTCTACAGGCTCACTTAATGAGGCTGAGGCTTGTGAATCTTCAAATCAAAGACATAAATATATGTAGAACCTTTTTTCATAGCGAAACAAGATGAGGATCGAGGAACATGCATGATTTCCACATAATTACCTAATTATTTTTAAGCTAAAATACTATTTTAATAGTTATATGCTTCCTCTATTTATTTCTTATGCACTCTTGTAGTATAAGTTTTATCCACTCTAATTCTTTTTGCCCCTTTTATCAAACGTCGCTATTTATAACCTGTGTATGATATCCCCACGAAACAAACAAAAACAATTTTTGACCAAAATAGAAAATGAAGATCAAGGGTTTGATATTGGCTTCTTCTCTTCTGATTCTTGCCTTCATTCATCACTCGGAATCAGCTTCAGTGTGGAGCATGCTGATGAAGAATGGATCATACGAAGCAGAAGCACAAGTTCTAAAGCACCACTCCACGAAAACGATCACTAACTCTACAGCTTTGGAGTCAAAACGGATAATTCCAACAGGTCCAAATCCACTTCACAACAGGTAACTTTAATAATTCAAGAACAAGATATGTTATGTGTATGTATCTTCTTCTTCTTTTTTTTTCTTTCTTTCTCTGTTATAAGCTAAGTATCTATCTTATTGTGTAATGTAATGATGATACTTTCCTAATTAACCTTAATTACTGGATATTCTTAATTTGTCTTTTGGCGCATATTTGTTTGATACTTGTTTCAAAGTGATTTAAAGGAACCCTATGATACCTTACCGCAACCAAAAAAACTATACTGTTGGCTAAGTAAACGAAGGAATGTAGAAAATCCAGATTTGGAGGTGAAAGAAATGGAAAGTGGTTCTTTCACTTATTCCTTCTTTTCCAAACTTTATAGTTCATAGTTCATACTCAACACGATTAATAAAGCCGTCATTTTACAAGATGTGTAAGTGAATCTTTTTCCCTTCTCATATATTTTTGATGTGTTATATATCTTCGATGTAGATTTTTAACTAATTTTTAAATATTAATTGTTTATCATTTCCAAATTTTCTAGAAACAATGTCCATTTATAATTTTAGCATAAATTATAAAGAAATTAAGGGTAGGTCAATCATCTTTAAAAAAATTCTACATATACGCATTGAACAAGAAAAATAATTAACATTATATAATATGAAACGGACCAAGTATATTGCATGGCTGGTATGTGGATCATATATAGTATGAGATTATGGTGAGCCATATATATAGTAATTAGGAGGAGAGTGAAATTTTAACTAATCTTGTGAATTTGTGCTCTATATAGACCGTTGGATATATTTTTGGGCAGAAGTTTCTGAAAATGCAATTAAATTCACATATGTCAGAAGAAACTCACTTTATAGGTAATACTTAGTGTCTCCCAACTCCCATCTTGTCTCCCTCTCTCTCACTCTGTTACGAGTATTGGATTAAGCAAACCTTGCAAGTGTTTTGTCCCTAACAACACCCTTTAGCTCAGCTGTCACCTTCTAATTTCGTTGTGTAAGAAACCCTAATGTTTTGTCCATGAAAGTTTAAATATATACTCAGTTTAATTATGGAGTACATCAATACTGATTGTTTAAATATATACTCAGTCATATCTGTTTTTTTAATATCCTTTATATGATTTCTCTCTTTTTGTAAAATGCTTACTAGGTACTTATTGGAGTACATCCGACTTTGGTTAAGCCTAAATTGGTTTCCTTTTGCTGATTTAGTATTGATCAAATGTATAGTGTCGGTTTACTTGGTTTACTGCTCTATACTTGTATATAAATACTTTTACATGACTCTATTGGATAATCAATAAGAAATAATCACTTCTTCTCCAACAAACTTTCTCCTTTCTTCTCTGCAACGTAATAGTACTAGCCATATACAGTATTGATGTATACAATCTTCGCTATCTGATAATCTACAGATATCTAATTTGAACATACCAAACTTAAACCTTACCAACCCTAAACCGAACTAAGTGTTAGTCTAAAATAAAACATCTTATCTAACCAGAAGAAGATTAAATAGGGCTAAAACTTTTGTTTATACATCACGAAGTTATATAAGAAATGCAAGGAATTCGAAATTTCACTTGATGATGGGCTTGCAAGATGATGGACCTTCGAAGTGACAAGCTGGATAGTTAGATGGTTAGGCTTTATAAGTTTTTATATTGCTAGCCAGTTCGAAAGGGCTTGTCTTCGCTACAAAATTTTTACTGTCCATTGGGTCTTTTTTGTTTCGGGCAAGCTCGTGTGTGAGATCTGAGGCCATCAAGTTGGTTTGTATTGTTTTATTTCCTAGTTTTTTCTCATTGCTATATTGTGTTTCTTACGTTGAACTTTTATTAAATTATATTAAAATTTTCAAAGATTATAATACTTGCAACGAACAGCAAAACGTTCATATATCACCGAAGATATTAAATTAAAATGCTAGCCAGTAACGAAGTTAAGACACAAATACTGTAACATTCAATTGTGCTATCAAGTGTGAGATAGAATAATAAAAAAGACAATCCGCTAAAAAGAGATTGGTCAATACAAGATCGTAAGAGAATCCGAAAATAGAAAAGAAGATGGTCCTTCTCCTTGTTCCTTATCATAAACAAAGAAAAAGAAACATCTAATATTCGCACGTAAGCTTTGACATTAGTTTTAACATGACTGGTCAAAGTCCTTGTGTGTTCTTTTGCTTGGTTTCTCGCCTGAAAGTCTACCACTCGTTCTTGAATCCATTCTTGATAGAACAGAATCAGTACTATTGATCTAACCGACATAATCTGAAAAGTATTATACTCTTTTGTGGTTTTAGGACAACGTATACATATTTTGAAAACACTATTTTCTTTTTGGTTTATGATATCTCCACAACGTCATTACTGTCCACTTAATTACTGAACGAGGCTAAATACGGAGACAATCACCTCATATGGAAAATTTTGAAAGTAAAAAACATTATAAACCAAAAACTAAAAAGTATTGTATTAGAAACCCATTAAATCCAAAATACTAAACTTGAAACATTGTAAAGCCGAGGAGGTATCCAAAATCGTCTTAGAGAGTGCTAGTCAAATATCTTGTAATTTTTGTACGCACTTAAATACTTTTGACTTCTTAATTGACGACCCCGTTTTGCATTCGCTTATCTTTTACGAGCCTTTGAATTTTACCCATCTTTACGAGCCCGATTTGGTACTAACATACACGTTGAGTCGTTGAGCATAAAGATGAAATGGAGAAAAGATAAAAAGAAGTGAACTACAAAAATTACTATACTTTTATGACCCGCATTTAACCATTTATCCTTTTTATCGTAACAACTAACATATAATAAAAAGTCGGTTTAAAAGCAAGTTCATAGTCACGTGAAAGCTTTCGGTTGATATATAAGATTTGTCCCAGACTAAGTAACTATGAAGCCAAAATGGAAGTTACGGAACTTGATTGATACAACCAAAATAGTAAGGCATAAACTTATTTGGAAATGCGTCTTAGTTTCGTAGTTTTACATTCCTGCTCCGTGTCTTATCCTCAGTGCTTAACTCCATCATAAAGTTTGTATGCTGATTATTTATAGTAAACTCTTCAATAACGGAAAATGAGAATTGCATTTCCTCTTGTTTGTTGCAGTAAGCTTAACATCTTTCTTAGTAGACATATGTTCCATCTTTACCTTGAGAATTCAATTTAGTAATATGCATCTACCTATACGTATACAATATATATGATAACCTAAGTAAGTCAAGTGACTCTCTAGTCATATACGGTTAAGGATATGCATAGTTACAATATATATAGAAATGTTGTTTTACTATTTCATGAAATATGTGACACGCGTTTTGAAATGAATCTATAGAGTTAATTTATTTCAACTTTTAGAATTCGAGGATGAAAACTTTCAGTAATCCAAATTTAGTGTATATATATGTCATGGATGCATGTGGAAATGACATTTTTTGTTGTCAGATAGTTACTTCTTGACTTGTATTAGAGGGATCATTTTTGTTGTTGTTGGTATCATCATCACCTGCTAATTCTTGAAGAAAGTAGTTGTTCAAACATGAATATATATCACGTCAGCAAAAAATGTGACGTCATCATTAGATATATTGTGGGTTTGGTTTCACTTTCCTCCAATTAGAAATGTCATGGTTTAAGTTAACTTAAAAAAAAGCTCGGAATTTTGTCAGAAATTAAAGGATCGTGTTACAATATAATGTTTTAGCCTCATACTATTTGATACTTTGAAGTTGAAGTGGTTGAAGTGACAAAAAAAAAAAATCGAAAGATGATACATTTTATTTATTTATCAAATACTTCTTCTTAAACGTTAACTTAAAAAAACATACATACATATGTATATCTAGTCTAAATGCTCTCCTATTGACAAAAAAAGAATTATACGATTAGAAAACCCAATTGGAATTTTCATATTTTAAAAATATATTATTGATCCGACTATAAAAGTTGAAGAAAAAGCTAAATCGGTACATGGTTTCTACGTTCTACTTTTAGTTGAATTTTAATAATGACGAGAAAATGGTGGCGGTTACCACTTACCAGCAGTTAGTAAAGTTTCGTTAAGTAACGGCGTTAAAAGCTGGTTCATCGCGTTGGGAGGGCAAAATAGGGAAACTGGTACACTTTAATAAGGACTTGATTGGAAGAGCATTTATTAGAGCATTATGCTATTTCATCAGCCAATCAACTTTTGTACATAAAACATTTAGGGAAGCATTTAGAAGCTGCTAATGCTCTCAAATGCTCCTCTCCTCTATGCTCTGAGATGGAGCTTTTTGTAGAGTATTTACAATTTAAATATCTAAAAATTCTAATATAATTATATATAATTAATTTATTATGTTAAGTAATACAAAAAATTATATTTATATTCAATTGTCAATTTTATACTTTTAAAACGAATATTTATTAACAAATTAATTTTATTATATTTATAATTATATAAATAAAACTAATAAATAAAATTTTAAAATAAAATAAAAATATTATGGTAAATATATTGCAAGTATAAATAAATATATAATATATACAAATAAATATCTAAAATATAATTTTTGAATTTTATATAAAATTGCTCACAGCTCTGTCAATTATTTAAAAAACATATATTAATCAGAGTATATAACTTCAGCAGCATACTGCTTATGCTGCATATTGCTACTGCTTTCGTATCAGCTATAGGCTAAGTAAACCAACCAGTTTATTTTGGTTGAGTAAAACCAGAGTGAAGCTCCGTTTAGTAGCGGTGTCAATATGGAACGACAACGTTTTACGTTCGCTTTCGCGTATATATATACATGTAACGATGACGGTTTTCTTGTAGCTTGTGCAACTTTGTATTGTCACTCACTCCTCTCTGCTTTCTTCTTCTTCTCCATTCCAATGGCGTCATTGTCTAAGAAACTACTGACCAGTGCTTGTTTCTTCTTTTTTCTCATCTTTGTCGTCTGCGCTCTCACAGCGATGAATCGCCGGAACGAAGAAATCTCACCATCGAGGTCTCTGCTTCTCTCTCGATCTCTCTGTCTCTTACGCACACAAACCTTTCGCTGTGAATGTATCTCTCCGTCGTCTCTGTGAAGAAATATCTCTTCAGTACTTCTCGATTCCACATATGAGCTGCGTTTTAAAATGTTTTCACTGTTTTTTTCTGGTTAGCATTCTCTTGCTCTGTTTGAAAGTTATGAACATTTCGTTTAAATGATTTCTCTCTTTAATTGCGTAATTTTTGGCGAGTAACTGTTAATTTTCAGCTGATTTTTTCTCTTTAATGCGGATTTTTTGAAATCACTCTCTGGAATTTAGCTCGGTTTTGAGCTATGTACACTCTTACTAACTTGTTCTTTCTCGGAAATATATTTTTTTCTCCAGGAAGCTGAAAACAGAGGATTCGCAAAGCTTTAAAAGTTCAACAATGGCGATCAGGTAACATACAAAAAGAAACTACCTCAAGTAAACTATGTTCATACTGATAGATACGGTTCCACATTATGGTAATTCAGAAAGAACTTCATATTCCCTTTTAACGGCTTTCTCTAAATCTCTCTCGAGTTTTGATTCTGTGTTCTTGAGCAACGCGCACACACAGAGACAATGAGACATATCCTCTCTTTCTCTCTCTTTCTCTTTCTGAAATGTTTGATTTCTTGCGTGTGTAAATGGTTAAATCATGTTTTAATCAGTTTGTTTTTTTTTAGTAACAATACATAAGTTAAATTCTGTGTTGGTTGCGTCATTTCTTTTGGGTGGCTTTGTTCAGAGTGGAAAGCGTAAAGTTGAATGAACACGCAGTTGCTGATCCAGACCAGGTTGCTAATGAGGTCTCTGCTCTCATTCAGACGTGAGTTTCTTCTTTCTCTCCCTCTTCATGCAAGTGCTGTGTGAGTGCATTGATTACGAGTGCTTTCTTTTTTCTTTTTTCCTCAATTAGTATCTAAGGAACTCTGCAATATTTGTTCATGAGTCAATATGTTAGGTAAGAACGTAACAGCAGAGGATAAATCAGTCGTCTGAATCCGGTAAAAGTAAAATAAAAAAAAAAAAAAAGAAGAAAAAAGTCACAAAGCTCTCTTACAAAAATGGAACTAATTTGAACATTCTTGATTCAATGTATAGTGTATAATGTGACAATATGATTAAGATAGTGGAAAAGTAAGTTGCTAACTATTGAGTTTTTACAGGAACATCACAAGGAAGAGGAAGCTTGGGTTCTTCTCCTCCTGTGGGAACGGCAATCTAATAGACGACTGTTGGCGTTGTGACCGTAACTGGCACAAGAACCGTAAACGCCTCGCTGATTGTGGGATGGGTTTCGGAAGCAACGCGACTGGTGGTCGTGACGGGCGTTTCTATGTCGTCACTGATCCAACCGACGAGGACATGGAGTATCCCGAGCCAGGAACTCTACGCCACGCTGTGATCCAGGTCGAGCCACTGTGGATCGTGTTCAAGAGAGACATGGTGATAACGTTGAAACAAGAGCTGATCATGAACAGTTACAAGACCATTGATGCTCGTGGTGCTAACGTCCACATAGCCAATGGTGGTTGCATCACCATTCAGGGTATAACCAACGTCATCATTCATGGTCTGCACATTCACGATTGCAAGAAAACTGGGAACGCTTATGTCAGAAGCTCGCCTTCTCACTACGGAATGAGGAATATATCTGAAGGTGATGCTGTTTCAATATACGCGTCAAGTCATATCTGGATTGACCACAACTCTCTCTCTAATTGTCCTGACGGTCTCGTGGATGTTGTCATGGGTTCCACCGCCGTTACCATTTCCAATAACCATTTCACTCATCACGATGAGGTCAAAAATCAAACAGCACTAAAGCCTTCTGCTTTTGGTTATAAGACTCTGATTTTCTTGGTCTTACATTGTGTGGGCAGGTCATGTTGCTAGGAAACAATGATGCGTACACAGAAGACAAGATGATGCAAGTGACTATTGCGTATAACCATTTTGGAGAGGGACTTAGACAGAGAATGCCAAGGTAAATTCTACATTGTGTTGGTTTGAGGCAGAAGTAGATGTATGATTCCATTTGGTTATTGCAGATGCAGGCACGGTTACTTCCATGTGGTTAACAACGATTACACACATTGGGAAATGTATGCCATTGGAGGAAGCGCAAACCCAACTATAAACAGCCAAGGCAATAGATATGCTGCTCCCAACAACCTCTCTGCCAAGGAGGTTCGGTTCTTATAACTCCCTCTTCTTGACTCTTGCTTCAACAAAGAGAAAATGAGTTTTTTTTCATCTCAAAAGATGTAACTGGACAGGTGACAAAAAGAGTGAACACAGATACAAGTGAGTGGAAGGAGTGGAACTGGAGATCAAAAGGAGACATGCTAGTGAATGGAGCGTTTTTCATACAATCAGGGGAAGGAGCATCAGCAAGCTATGAAAGTGCCTCGAGCTTAGAAGCTAGACCAGCTTCCATGGTCGACTCAATCACTTCTACTGCAGGTGCACTTGGTTGCCGCTGTGGCAAACCGTGCTAGTAATAACAATCTCCTTCTCTCTCAAAAGTCAAAACATTAGTAGTTTCAGTACACAACAAAAGCCTAACCATATTCCACACGTATTACAAAGTGTGCACAGCTTTTTTCTTTTTTCTTTTTTTTTTTTAATGGTAGAGAGTTTGGAACCTCGGCTTGCTTCTCCTTTACAAAAAGAGGAGCAAGGACAAGAAGCGTAGATCAATTCTCTACTCATACCCTTTTGGTTTTGGGGTTTATGAGGTCTTCTTCTTTAATCGATCACCCCCTTTCTGGTTCTTGGTTTTTAGCTAGTGATTGTAGTAAGAAAACATTTGCTATGAAAATGCAGTTGAATGCTTATGATTTGCACATCTAAATATAGTAGTTGATTTCTTCCATATGTCTTATATATTCACAATGTTGCTGCTATGTGTTTGCAAACTGGATTGAGATGACCTCATAATAGCAAGACACAAAACGTGTAAGATTTACTTGTTAGATTATTGGGCCTCACATTCTAATACGGGCCTATCATTAGCCCATTTTTTTGTCCATACCAGTAAGCACTTAGGGTCGATGAGAATAATCAATATCCTTCTCTCTTAAGATAAACTACACACGCATTTGAATCCAAAGTGTGATTGACTGATTCCTTAAAAGTTGATTAGTACGTGTCGTTTTTCAAAATACTAAAACAAGTTTATATAATCTTAAACAGAAAGTTAAGTATAATCTGTAATAAGTTAAGTGGTAACGTTAAAAAGAAAAGAACATTTTGGGAAAATAAACAAAAACATGGAGAGATTCCACAAAAGAGACTCCCGAGGCAAAGACCCTTGAAACAAGGCACCACTTCTTCTTTATTTATATCTAAAACTGCGCCGTTTAACTTTATTTTTTCCCTTCTTCTTCGCCCCTTTCTCCTTTATTTCATTTGTTTACATGTAATAATGGTTCATGGTGCGCTAATTATTTATGTACTTACCCTAATTTATTTAATCTTTTCAAAAGTATACTAATTGAGAAAAGACTTAAATGTCTGTCATGTGCTGGTTAATAAAACATATTTTACCTCTCTAAGCTAAAGAACCATAGTTCACATTTCATATATGTATACAGTTGCATTTTTTTTTAAAAAAATAATTACAGGTATACATAACCTACAAATAGGACACAAATTAAATGTTACGTGACCAGAAATAATAATAGAAGGAAAGCAATGTTCATCTTGGTGTTATAAAGTAGTCGCGAAAAATATTTTTGCATGAGATTGTGCTAATATAAGAGGCAATTTTCTGGTTTTTTTTTTGGCATGAGATTATGCTAATATGAATAGGAGTTAAAGAAAAAGATAAGAAGGTAAAAGAGAAGTTATAATAATAAGAGGGGGACTTAGGGTAGGTGAGAATGAGTACAGCCCGTTGTGGTCACGTGAGGTATCCTCAAAATCAGGGATTGTTGTTTTGTCCTCTCCACCCTTAACCTAAATCCACCCATCCTTTGCCATTCTTTTCATTTTGTTTTATCAACCCACAAGTAATAAAGATGCTAATCTCATTTTCTTTTATAATGAGAAATGATGCTAATCCACAAGGTCATATGAAAAGTATTGCCATAATCATTCTTAATTTCTTGCTTATAAAGACCTATATAGAAGTTGCTTAATTTATCTGTTGGTATGATTTGTATATCCTTCTTGTTTTGATATATATATATATATATATATATGCAAACATTTATTACTTTTAGAATGTTATCTATCATCTATCTCTTTAATTTTGCATGCCTTTCTGGTCAATATTTTCTATCTATACCCTTTAAAATTTGCTAATATTTATATTGAATACTCCTATATTAATGGAATGTAACAAAAAGAAATCAGAGGTAATTTTACATCCTATAATATGAATAGAAAATAAGATGATATAAACTCCCTTCGAAATATAACAATAATTAACACGATAATATTTTAGGGATTTTTTTATCTGTATGAATAAATAGCACAGTTTCATGTTTTTATCACAAAATAGCACATCATGGTGAATATGACAAAAATAACATTCATTAAAGAGTTTAAAGATAGTTAAGCTAATGTATTTGCTAATTAGGGTTTAGATTTTGGGTTTTAGGGTTTAAAATTACAGGATTGAGAAGAAACGAATAAAAAGTAAGTGTATAATAATTTTTTTTCTCTTTAATGAATGCTATTTTAGTCACTTTCATTTTAATGTGCTATTTTGTGACAAAAATCTCAAAGTGTGCTATTTTTTAGAATTGTCCTTATTTTATATACGTGCGATAATCTATTGAAAATCCATTATATGCCTTTATAATAATAACTTTTGGAAATGGAAAAATGCGTTGGATCTAGTAAAGTGTTCAAGTCTTGACCTCTTATTTCAAAGGATGCTCATTTTATTTAATTTACATAAACTAAACTAAGCTAGACTAACTAGTTTGTGAACACGCTATGAAAAAGAACGACTAAAAACTCAAAACATTAGGTCATTACATAATTTAGTTTTTAGATGTGCCATGTCCGTAATATCAAGTAACGTTATAGTCTGTTTTTTTTTTGTGATTGAAATAAAACTATATTCAAACCAGGATTTTTTTTATTTTTTTTTGTATTTTTACAATGAATATAAGAGTTTTTCCAACGCACTTACTGCATTAACCCATGAACCCTTCTTCACTTCTATCATTTTTGTGTCTCTTCCACCACTTTTTTCAGTTGTTTCTACTGAATTAGAGATCGTAATACCGACAATAGGGCCTGGTTTTATTTTTAGCTTTAGAGTGACTTTTTTTTAACATATTTTGGAGTGAGTTGATAGTTTTTTCGATGTATATAATAAAAATACTAATATAGTATTTTAGTAGATATATAACAATGTACTTTAAATTCAAACTTGAAGTTTTGTACAGTAACTACTGATCTCAAGACGACTATATGTGTTTCAGTGTTTGTGTGTGGTATTCTGTAAATTAAGAGAGCACATATTTCTATGTCTAATTTCTACAGTAACCTTATTTCTCAAGAGTACAATTTTTTTCGTTGAGTTCAAAGTTTTGTATTATAATATTTTGATTCGCAGTCAGTCAACATGATAACAATTATCAAAAAGAGACAGTAAGCTACTATAGTAGTATTAAAAAAATACTCAAGTAAAAAACAAAGGGAATAAAAACGAATCACCGGTTCAACCACTTACTTGGGGATTGAGCAAGTGCACTCGTTAACTCTTTCAGTAAAATATCTGATTATCTATCCCATAAAAATAACAAAGCATGATCAGATGGGTGTAATGGGTTCAGTAACACAGAACTGTGTAATGATATAAATAAAAAAATAAAGTATTAAAACAGTTAAAAGAGATAGGGCATAATAGGTGAGGTGGCAAAGAGGTGGGGTGGTGCAGTTTTGTTGATCTCAAGGCATTGTGTTTCCCTATTTTCCTTTGTACTCTTTCTCCTCTCTTAAATCGCCACACCATTAATTAATAAAAGCACAAAAAAACGAATACAAGTATTAGAAGAACTTAAAACCCTCTGTGTTCTCTTCCTAAGCTTGAGTTTAAACCAAGCAAGAAACAGATTTCGAGAGAGAGATAGAGAGAGAGAGCACAGAGATAGAGAGAAGAGGCACCAAACCCTAAATGGGTCTAAGCCTGAGATTTTAAACTTCTTTTCGGATTTTGAGGCAAATGTCTCTTCATTCCTTAATCTCTTCCTCTTCTTCATCTTCCTCATTTCTCTTCTCTTTCTTCTTGGCCATCATCCTCTGTTTCTCTCTCTCTGATGCAGAGCAAAACCCGGAAGCTTCTATCCTCTACTCATGGCTTCACTCTTCTTCTCCTACACCTTCATCTCTTTCCCTCTTCAACTGGAACTCCGCCGACAACACTCCTTGCAACAACTGGACTTTCATTACATGCTCTCCTCAAGGTTTCGTCACCGACATCGACATTCAGTCTGTTCAAATCGAGCTCTCCTTGCCGAAGAATCTCCCGGAGCTTCGTTCTCTCCAGAAACTCACCATCTCCGGCGCTAATCTCACCGGAACTTTACCGGAGAGTCTCGGCGACTGCCTCGGTCTAACGGTTCTCGACCTCAGCTCCAACGGTCTAGTGGGTGACATTCCTTGGAGTTTAAGCAAGCTTCGTAACCTAGAAACCCTAATACTCAACTCCAACCAGCTCACCGGAAAAATCCCACCGGAAATCAGTAAATGTTCGAAACTCAAGAACTTGATTCTCTTCGATAATCTCCTTACCGGAAGTATCCCGTCGGAGCTAGGGAAGCTCTCTGGTCTTGAAGTGATAAGAATCGGAGGAAACAAAGATATCTCCGGGAATATCCCACCGGAGATCGGAGATTGTTCTAATCTAACAGTTCTAGGTTTAGCCGAGACAAGCGTCTCCGGTAGTTTACCTTCTTCTTTAGGTAAGCTCAAGAAGCTACAAACACTCTCGATTTACACAACAATGATAAGCGGAGAGATTCCTTCAGATTTAGGGAACTGCTCTGAGCTTGTGGATATCTTCTTGTACGAGAATAGCTTGTCTGGTTCGATCCCTCGGGAAATCGGAAAGCTCACGAAACTCGAACAGCTGTTTCTATGGCAGAACAGTCTCGTTGGTGGTATCCCTGAAGAAATCGGAAACTGCAGCAACCTCAAAATGATAGATTTGTCTCTGAATCTGCTCTCTGGTTCGCTTCCTGTCTCCATTGGTCGTTTGTCTTTGCTTGAAGAGTTTATGATCAGCGACAACAAATTCTCCGGTTCGATACCGACCACAATCTCGAACTGTTCGAGTCTTGTTCAGTTACAGCTCGACAAGAATCAGATTTCTGGTCTGATACCGTCCGAGCTTGGAGCACTCTCAAAGCTTACTCTGTTCTTCGCTTGGTCCAATCAGCTAGAAGGAAGCATCCCTCCCGGTTTAGCAGACTGTACCGATCTTCAAGCGTTGGACTTATCGAGAAATTCGCTAACCGGAACAATCCCTTCCGGTTTGTTTATGCTAAGGAACCTCACGAAGCTCCTCTTGATTTCAAACTCTCTCTCTGGTTTCATTCCTCAAGAGATTGGTAATTGCAGCTCTTTGGTGAGACTGAGGCTAGGTTACAACAGGATCACAGGAGAGATCCCTTCCGGTATTGGGTCACTCAAAAAGCTAAACTTTCTTGATTTTTCGAGCAATAGGCTACACGGGAAGGTTCCTGATGAGATCGGAAGCTGCTCGGAGTTGCAGATGATTGATATTAGTAATAACTCTCTCGAAGGCTCATTGCCTAATACGGTTTCTTCTCTATCCGGTTTACAGGTTTTTGATGTTTCCGGCAACCAGCTTTCAGGCAAGATTCCGGCGAGTTTGGGACGACTTGTGTCGCTGAACAAACTCATCTTGAGCAGGAATCTGTTCTCGGGGTCAATCCCTACTTCGCTAGGCATGTGTTCAGGGCTGCAGCTTCTTGATCTCGCAAGCAACGAGCTCTCTGGTGAAATTCCTTCAGAGCTTGGAGATATTAAGAATCTTGAAATCGCGTTGAACCTGAGTAGCAATAGACTCACGGGGAAGATTCCTTCGAAGATTTCGTCTCTCAACAAGCTCTCAATTCTTGATCTCTCCCACAACATGCTCGAAGGAGATCTTGCTCCACTTGCCAATATCGAGAACCTCGTCTCTCTTAACATCTCTTACAACAGCTTCTCTGGTTATCTTCCAGACAACAAGCTTTTCAGACAGTTACCTCCTCAAGATCTCGAAGGAAACAAAAAGCTCTGTTCTACGTCAACTAAAGATTCCTGCTTCCTTACCTACGGAAACGGCAATGGACTTGCGGATGATAAGGAATCTTCCCGTACAAGGAACCTCAGGTTAGCACTCGCGCTTTTGATCTCCCTGACGGTTGTGTTGATGATTCTTGGTGCGGTTGCGGTTATCCGAGCGAGGAAGAGCAACGATAACGAAAGAGATTCGGAGCTTGGAGAAACATATAAATGGCAGTTCACGCCGTTTCAGAAACTGAATTTCTCTGTAGATCAGATCATAAGATGTTTAGTTGAGCCAAATGTGATTGGTAAAGGATGTTCAGGTGTAGTTTACCGCGCCGACGTGGACAATGGCGAGGTTATAGCCGTAAAGAAGCTTTGGCCAGCGATGGTTAATGGTGGTAACGATGAGAAGCCAAACAAAAACGTGAGAGATTCGTTTTCAGCAGAAGTTAAAACACTTGGGACGATCAGACACAAGAACATCGTTCGGTTTCTTGGATGTTGTTGGAACCGAAACACAAGGCTTTTGATGTATGATTACATGCCTAATGGGAGCTTAGGGAGTTTGCTTCATGAGAGACGAGGCTCTGCGCTTGATTGGGATCTTAGATACAGGATCTTGCTCGGTGCAGCTCAAGGTTTAGCTTATCTACACCATGATTGCCTCCCACCCATTGTTCATCGAGATATCAAGGCCAATAACATCTTGATCGGTCTTGATTTTGAACCATACATTGCGGATTTCGGTTTAGCCAAGCTTGTTGATGAAGGTGACATTGGCCGGTGTTCTAATACCGTCGCTGGATCCTTTGGTTACATTGCTCCAGGTATGTCCATATTATGACGTTTCTAAGCGTACATTGTTAGTCTCATAGAAACCCTAAATTGTTAGTCGTTATAATTATATCATAAACCGGTTCTCATACACCGGCTGTTTGTGTTTCTGCAGAGTATGGTTATAGCATGAAGATTACAGAGAAGAGTGATGTTTACAGCTACGGCGTGGTGGTTCTTGAAGTGTTGACTGGGAAGCAACCTATAGATCCGACGGTACCCGAAGGGCTGCACTTAGTGGATTGGGTGAGGCAGAATAGAGGTAGCCTCGAAGTTCTTGACTCTAGCTTGAGGTCAAGAACGGAGTCTGAAGCAGATGAGATGATGCAAGTGTTGGGCACTGCTTTGCTGTGTGTGAACGCGTCTCCTGACGAGAGACCCACAATGAAAGACGTTGCGGCTATGCTCAAGGAGATCAAGCAAGAGCGTGAAGAGTACGCGAAAGTTGACTTGCTTCTGAAGAAATCTCCACCACCAACAACAAAAACGCAGGAAGAAGGTCGTAAGAATGAGATGACAGTGGCTGCAGCTTCGTCTTCTAAAGAGATGAGACGAGAAGAGAGAACAGTAAAGAGTAACAACACGAGTTTCTCAGCTTCTTCTCTGCTTTACTCTTCTTCTTCTTCGATTGAGTGATATATAAAGGGCTTGAGAGTTGCGTGAGAGAAAAGCTTTCGTGTGTTGTTTGAGAAATGTTTTTTTTTTTTTTTCATTTTTCTTTACTTATCATTTTGAAATCTTTAGATATGTGATGTAAAAAAAGAAGAAGAATAGAATGAGAAAATGTGAGTCAGTAATCTTATGGAATTGTGATTAGCAAAGGGTGACATGAAATTGTACCTTATTGAGCCGTTCGAAATTTAGAATTTCGGATACTTATCTCTGTTTTATTGTTTCTCCTCCTTTTAACCTTGCTACGATTTGTACTTCTTTGACTTTGAGATAATTTTCTTAAGCCATTAGGTTTATTCTCATTGCTCTTTTTTTGAGTATGAGTATTTAAACTATGCTCTTTTTTTTTTTTTGTCAATAACAATGCTCTTATATGTTATATTTGAACACTCCAAAATAACGTATAAAAGTGCATTACCATTACAACCAAAAAGAAAAGTGCATGACTTTTTTGGAGATCCAACCTAACGTACTCATCTCACCGTAACATTATCGTGACACATATCACTTTCAAATTGCAACTTTCTTTTCCTCTCCGTCTTTGGTGTACCTTAGTTATATGTTTTTGTGCTAACTTTTGTCTCTTTTTTTTAAAAAAACTTGTTTTTGTATAAGGATTAAATTAGGAAAAAATCATTTTTAATCTAAGTAAAGCTCTTAATTGTACATATAATTACTAAAGCAAGAGATCATTTGAGTTGGAGATATATTGCTTATTTTCATTCTCTAATCGTAGTGTAACTAAGATAAGATTAGAGTTCTTCTAAATGAGGTTTACTACTTTGTTTTTTACCGGATTGTAAAGCAAACGTTTCCAAAATATTTTGTAGAAATTTTTTGTTTTGAATAACCTCCTCCTTCGGCCGTAGCAAATCCGGCCTTGTCTTGATCTTTGAAGGTGGTTAGTTTGTTCAGCCGGTCAGTTTTTGACCTCATTTTAGGCGATTAGATACTACAGATTTATTGAAATTCTTTCTTAGGTCCTTTGTGCATGATTTTGTCATTGGTGGCTGCCTCATGGCTAGAACCGGTTCATTCGGGACGGTGCAGGGATTTGTACTGGTTCCTATGCTTACTGCTTACATCAAGTCTGATGTGTGGATTCACATATATTTGATTTATGATCTTATCAAAGGAAATTCCGTAATCTTTTGTAGCTATTTTGCAGTCCACCTTCAAGTTTGTCAACTTTGACATCTTGTGATCAATAAAATTCGGTGGATTCTAAACTTATATCATATGGTACAGAGTTAAAAGATCATATCATCTATCATTTTTTTCTAGATTTATATTTTTTCATTCCATTTAGAAAATCCAAAAAGAGGATATGATTGAGTATCGAGGAGTCCAAAATTTGTTCCTGTTTTTATTTTCGTTTTATTTTTATTAAAACACACAAAATATAAATAATTATTTTGTGTTCTTCCTTCGAAGTTCCTATTTTTATTTTCATTTTCTCATTTATTTCTCAAATTTCTTTGTTTTCTTTTAACAATTTTTTTTTTAATTCGTATTATAAAACAATATAAAATTGTTTTTTAAATTTTATAATTTTTCTTCTTAATTCAAATACTTCTGTTTTTCAATTTTGCATTCAATTAAGAATATGATAAAATAATAAAAAAACCTTCAAGTTTTGAGGACAAAACCATTTGAAGAGGTACAGGATGATGCAATATAATACAATGAATCATTATATATTCACTACATGGATAGCTAATGACTCTCGTTCAATATCAAAAGCTTAATTGATGATAAGAACCAATATTTGATTTGTATTATAAAACAATATGAAAATTGTTTTGTTTTAATTATTTCACTTTTCTTCTTAACTCAAAAAAATATACTACTACTTTATTTTGAATTCAAATAAGAGTATGATTAAATAATTAATAGAAATTAAAAAAAAACTTCAGAGTGAAACAAATGTGAGGACAAAACCACTTGAAGAGGTAGAGAATGATACAATATATAAAAAAATACAGTGAATCAAAGGTTTTCACTACATGGATAGCAAATGATTCTCATTCAATGTCAAAAGCTTAATTGATGGCAAGAAGACCACTATTTGATTTAGCTAATTTTCTGTTTTTGTTTAAATGTAAATTAAATTCTTAATATGTTTTATTATAAATATCATTTTTTTAACAGCTTATAAATATTATCTCGTATGAGGTATAAGTACATAAAGCTTAATTTTTCTCATTGTAAAGTCTTACAGTTTAATTCTTCTCATTATAAAAATCATGTTATAAGAGGTGTATAAAGCTTAACTCTTCTCACTGTAAAATCACCACAGAATTTGATAATAAAACTTGAGTTTTTTTTAAAAAAACTTTGTATTTTTGTATCTTGTTCAAATGAGTTTTTAAAGTGAATTCTTCTAAATTTTTGCAGTCAGTATTTGTTATTTCTAATTTTATGTGATTCCTGTCCGAATATAGTATGGATCATAGTTTAATTTATGGACTCACATATAACTTAATTCATGATCTTATGAAAGAGAATTCTGCAATATTGTTTTATGGTGATCTATAATCTTGTTAACTTTAAAAGCTTGTGATCAATAAAATTTTTCGAATTCCAATCTTATATCACTATTTACTATGCAGGATGGCTTGCCATGTAGACTTACAAAAAGGGGGGGGGGGAGGAATTTTAGGGATCAATGTTCATATCTTAGTTAGGTGAATAGCTTAGCACCACAAGTAACTAATTGAAGTGAATCTATCAACACCCTTTTCTTAGTATGATTTTATATGTGGCTCTATGGGTACATTGATCGCACAACACTGGTCCAAATAACTTGATGGATAAAATCACATAACTTAAATCCCTTGTTGTTTAATTGTCTGGTCACACCGCTAGGCTCGAAGTCAATTAGGGATTGAATGATTAGACAAACCAGTACCAGAACTGGAGAATCCACCTTACCTAAAACCATTTAAGATATAACACTCTCACTTCAGAAGTGAGCATTATCTCTCGAAGAATGAGGTGTTCCTTTTGAATTAATATCCAATAATTTTGTTATTATAATCATTTTAATTTGAGAAATACCCTTAAATAGCACACTTTGATGTTTTGTTACACAAATAGCACACCAGAATGAATATGACTAAAATATCATTCGTTTTAAAGACAATTAAAGTAATATATTTGGGTTCATAAGTCACTAAAAAGTTTATATTTGGGTTTTAGGGTTTAAGATTACAAGATTGAGAAAGAACAAATGAAAAGTAAATGTATAATAGTTTTTTCTCTTTAATGAATGCTAGTTTTGTTACTTTCACCCTCGTGCGCTATTTTGTGACAAAAACTTCAAAATATGCTATTTATAAGAATTATCTTTTTAATTTTATAGCAAGAATTAACCAGTCAACCATAATTTAGTTTCAATATATGATAGGTGAAAGCGATTGATCAATGCTTAGTAAAGCATTGGAAAGAAGAAGTTATTGAGATTTCATGCCAAGCTTCTCAGCACCAAATCTGCTGCCAATACAAATCTGAAATGAAAAGCACTTAACTACGTCGTACCCGGTTAATCTAAATGATATATACTTGACGCAAATAACCCTATCATGACCTGACTTTCAGTCCCGGATGACGTAAATTCTATAAATAAGACCATATATCCATCAAAATGGATCCAATTTTTCTACTCTCTTGCACCATAATTTTTTTAAAGAGTTTTTTTTTTAACTTATTTATTTATCTTCGTTCTTTAATTCTAATTTAAACTTTTAGTTAATTTCTGGAAAATTTTCATTATAATTTATTTTCTTTTTTATTTCTAAGTGACCTTTTATAAATCAAATTTTTATTTTAGACATTTAAACTTCATATCTGTTTCCCGTCTTTTATATCTAATATTTTTCTGTGAATTTATTATTTTTATTATTTAGTAATTTAAACATTGAAAACTGTAAAAAAAAGTTTTTTTTATTGTATTGGGCAAGCTTCTACAGTTCTACTTATTTTTTTCGTTTTAGATAATATCTATTTATACCATTGTTCGAAAACTCTTCCGCCTATACGTCCGAGAATACGCTAGGCAGTAGTAGAGCGTAGCGAGTTGAGTTATACAGTTATATTATAATTAAAGTGATTCGTATTTTCTCTGTCTAAACCATATAATTTAAAAAAACGACGTATAAATATGACAACTAATTCAAAAATCGATAATAATTTGATAACTTTGTTATATTTTATTCTAAATAACATAATAAAAATGAAAATTGACTAAAAAGTATGTAAAAGATGAAGATGAAGTAGTTAGAGTGGTAGAAAAATGAAAACAAAATCACTCGAACACTTATCTCCTGATTTTTAATAGTTTTCTAATCATTAAATCATGTTATTCTATCAATATTATTTACCAAAACAAATTTATAAACAAAATTATAATAAAATGTTTTAAAATTACTCTTCGAGTAATCCCCAAATAATATCCGAGTAATTGCTAACTCGCTAGGTCCTTATCGACCATAAGTATAGGGCATAGTGAAATTTTCAAACTTATGCAAAAGCCCTTAACCAAGTCATATGCACTTTCTTTTTACCAAGAAAGTTAACCATGCATTTCTAATTTGATCCGTATGGGAACACTTTACAATTACACGGAACCCATTAAGTGAATTATTAAAAGCTGATCGCAGATGTCCAGAACTTTTTTGCTTTAAGAAAAAGAAAACAAAAATTTATTTTGTTCTTATATAGAATATATTGGATTACCGATTGAAAAGAAGACCTACCGACTAAAAAGAATCTTTATTATATTCTTACCGATTAAAAACTTTATTCAGTTTTTGTATAAAAGAATAACTGAAAAACCAAATTGATTAAACTGACACTATTTAGTATTTACTAGCTACTCTTTACAAAAATAAGTGTGAGCGGAAACGATGTTTGATTAAGATTTTTTTCAACTCTTCAAAGTTAAAGTTATAAAAATTTGTAGTCGTATTTTAAAATCAGTTATATCATGATAACTATTCTTAAATAAATGTTTTTAAATCTTAAAATATCGCTTTAAAAATATATATAACACCCCCATATTATATACCAAACATAAAAATGTAACTCTAAGAAATATTTTGAAAATAACATTTTTAAATTTGTAAAGCATGGACATGTGATATATAAATCTGAAATACTGCATAAAAATTTGAAAAATAGACATAATTTTAAGATAACCAGTATATGATTTATAGTTATATTAACTATGCAATAATAATAAAAAGTTATAATATACTTAAGATATATTACTTTTTAATAAATTTTGCAGCAGTTTGTTCTGGATTGGTGGAGTTAGTATCTACATAAGAAGAATGTTCTGCTTTTGATGTATATTTAATATTTGGAAGAGTTTCAGCAAAACAATTTTTTTTTTCTTACGGTAATCTTCAAGTGGATTCCACGCATAACAAATACTAGGAAAGATGCTTTGGCATGGCAAGTTCGTCGATTACCATCTTCTTCTATTTTCATAGATAGTGTCTCTTCAATTTGGTTATCTGAATCGAGATAAAGGCTATGCGTTATTCTTCTTTATTTCTTTTTTTTTTTGTTGGAAAAGATAATTACCTTTACATATTAAAATCTTCATTTTTGTTTGGTTTCTAAAAAAATTACACGAACAAAATATTTTTTATGTTTTATAGTCTTTATTTTACTTCCGTATATTTTATAGAGTATAAATTAGACTCATCAGTCCTCACTCGAAAAAACTTCAAGCAGTTTATAGTGATGGGTTGATCCAATTTTAGTTGTGGGTTTTCTTTATTACAATTTTAGTTTTGTGGTCCAAATTCCAATAATCCTTTATATGATATAGTATCATTTATATATGAGATATCATGCATATACATAACAAGAAAAAAGTAAAAAGTAACAAAGGAAACAAAAGGAGGAGAGTCAAGTCTGGATGAAGAAGATTAAAAGAACCTTTACTTTTGTTTTGTTTGTCCTTTTTTAGATACAGCCATTTTAAAGTAAAAGAAAAAGAGTTTCGCATAAACAAAATCGTGGAGTTGGAAAGTTAGAAACACTGTTCATCACGTGCATTGATGCGATATCATATTTCTATATTGTCAGACTTTTTTGGTTTTCAGTTTAAGCATATTTACTTCTCAGTTATTTTATTTTATTTGTAAATATTCTACTAATATTTTGTCATCATTGGTTCATTTATAATTTTGTTAGATTTAGTATTAGTTAAGTACAGAGAGATGCTATTTTTTGTTCGGTGAAGTTAAATTGCTTTTATCCGTCAAAATCTTATGTTCTATAGATAAGATTTTTTTTCGTATCAGTTGTTGTATCGAAAATGTAAAACTGTAAGATATTCGGTTTTTATACTCTTCCGGATAATAAAAATATATATATAATAAAAGTAAAAATATCTAAAATTTATTTAATTTCTTCCTCTACTTGATCATTGATCATCGAAACTGTAAAGAAAATGAATCTATTATCCAATATCGACTTGTAATTTTTGAGGAGCTCTAAGATAACCTGACACTTTGTTTATACAAAAAGAGAAGAAAAAAACTGTGAAAAGATGCAATATAAGATGACTCGCTCTTACCACCTTTGATCATGTTAACAATTTTTTTCTGTAATATATCATGAAATTAAAGAACTGTAATAATATACATGTTATACATTCGATTGATCAGCAAGTATTGGACAATGATCTGCTTATCCTTATCTTGGACATATCAAACTTGTGGGGTTTGAACTGCATGCATAAACAAAAATTGGTTTAAAATCGTATTTTATCCTCAATTAATTTAGAATTTATGTATTAATCGAAAATAGATTAAAAAGAAGTTTTAACGAATACTAAGTTATACAATTACTCGACTACTGACTCATGCAATATGGAGAAGAATTGTGTTCTAATCATTAAACCATTTTCCATATTTGCTTACATAACCATACCTACTTTTAATGAATGTCTCCATAAACACACAAATAACATATGTCATCTTCATAAAAATAAATTCATATATTTAAGCAGAATATTAGATAAATTGATGATAGTAAAAGTATACAAAAATTTAAAGAGAAAAATTATATTAAATTCTGGTAAGAAATACGTTACAATATGTATGCATATTTCCATATAAATATAATCAGTATAATTTTAATTAATATGGAAATAATAAATTAAATATAATGATAATTTCATATTCTCGGATATTCTTCTACACTTTTTTGTTTTTATTTTATTCTTCATGTTTCCATATCTTTGGTATTGATTTTATGAATCTCCCAATAATATTTTATATAAAATTGTGTTCTATTGACAGCACATAATATAAGAGATTCAGTTTGAAATTATAGTAACAAAGGAGGAGAAGCCTAATTAAGGAAACTAAAAAAAATAAAATAATATATGAAAATTCAAAATAAATGTAACTTAATCGATATTTATTATTTCATATATTAGTTTAATAACTGAAAACTATATTAAAATAAAATACATTAAAAATTATTGAAAATTTCACTATGTCTTAATTTATTCCTATTTACATACTTTATAACTTATAACTCGCATATATCTATCAATTTTGTTAGCTTAAGTTATAATTCTACCAATTTATGAGTTGTATATTTTATGAATGTTTTTCTACATTTCTCTCTTAGATACTAATAATTAAAAATTAAAAATATGTTAGGAAATATAGAATTTAAAAAAACAAGAAAAAGTGATAATTAATTTGTCAAAAATATTTATGATAAATTAATATAGATTTAGATAAAGGTTTTAATTATGATAGGGAAAAGAAAAAATTATTCTAAATAAAATTGGTTTTAGAAACAAAAGTAAAAAAATATTTTTTTTGTTTTGTTTTGAAGGCCATGTTTAGTAGGTTGAAAAAATGAAAAAGAACGGAGAGAAATGACAAATGGCTTCTTTAGAAAAATTAAAATCTAAAAAAAAGTCTGATTAGGAAAAAAATAACTTTGAAAACTTTGAAATTTTCTCTAGTCTAAGCAGCCTCGCTACCAATCAGTACCTAGATTAAGTTCACGCAAAGCAGTGGAAAACAGCCGCTTGACTTGTGAACTCATTTATGGTTCGGAAGTTAGAAAATAATAAGAGAGGTGTTAAACGTGTGTGTTTTACATAGCTCCTTTTCAGTATTGTGTGGTCCTCACTTTTACGTTTACGGAAAAAGAAATACAGTCTTGTTACAAAAATATAAGATAATTTAATTTGACCAACAATGAACCAATTCATTGTGGCCAGGGTTTAATGAACTTATTTTCGGTTCCAAGATCATCATTCATTCATTGTAGTTTCAGTAAAGGTTAGTTACTAATCAATACTATATAAGATAATTTAATTTGACCAACAATGAACCAATTCATTGTGGCCAGGGTTTAATGAACTTATTTTCGGTTCCAAGATCATCATACTTTCATTGTAGTTTCAGTAAAGGTTAGTTACTAATCAATACTTGAAAGAACAAAATTAATCGATGTTTAGTGTGGCATATAGTCAGAGATTCTCCAATTATCAGAAAAACAAATTAATATTCATTGAACTCAAACTCAAATTGGTGTTTTATTCGACTGATTTTTTATTTATTTTAAGACTTAAAAGAATTGCTCTAGATCCGCAATTGGCTTTGGACGTCTGAAAATTACTCATTCGAAAAAAATATTGGACTGGCAAAAACCATAACCTATTAATTGTAGTATTTATATCACAAAATCTAAAAGAAACTTATAGTTTTCGTATGTGTCTATCAAAAAATAATTTGACTTAATCTCAGTATTTTATCCGACTGAACTTTTTCTCTTAAGCGCAATGGAAGTGCTCTATATCCCAAATTCGAATTGGAAGTTTTGAAAGACAAACAATTTGAAATGAATCAAGATCTCCGATTTAAAATAGTATAATAATGGTTGACTGTAAAAGCCATAACCTATTTGTTGGATGTTCCCTCCTTTAGTCCAAAACAAATAATGGGCAGAATCAAGTTTAGCCCAAATTAATGTTATGTATGAAGAAAACTCTAGAATTATGGAGAAGAAGAAATATCTAGAGAAGATGATAACTATCTAGAACATGTTTAGGATAAGGATAAAAGAATGTTCTAGAGTTAGCTAGTGCTTAAGCCACCACTACTATAAATATGAGAGCTTGGTGGCATTTGTAATGTGAAGCAAGAAAGAATAAATTAAAGAGAGATGAGAGAATTTATAAGAGTGTTTGTAATCCCTTTCCTAATATAAAAAAAAAGAATTTGTCTTAAACTCCTAGTTGTCTAATTCCCATCTCAAACACACCAAAAATATTTGGTAATTTTTCCCTACAGCTGGTATCAGAGCCAAGTTTGCTAGGAAAGTCGATATCTCGTGCGTATCAAGATGGAGGCTACCGTTACCTTTGAAGGTGACATGTTCAAGCTTACTACAGACAACTACTCATATTGGAAACCGATGATGGAAGATCACCTTTACTGCAAAGACCTGCATGAACCCATCATCACGAAGGACAAGCCGGAAGGAAAGGATGACAAGACATGGGAGGTTTTGAATCGAAAGGCGGTTGCTGTAATTCGTAAGTACATTGATCGATCTCTTTTCGAACATGTCTCTACTTATACAAATGCTTTTGAATTATGGACAAAACTTGAATCCATGATTCAAAAGAAAACACCTCGAAACAAAGCTCTCCTTGTTAGACGGTTGGTAAAGTTGGAGTATAAGGATGGCCAAAGCATGATGGAGCACTTGAACAACTTCAAGGGACTCGTAAATTAGCTAAACAAAGTCGACATGAAGGTCGAAGACGAAATGCAAGCCCTTTTACTCCTTAGTTCACTCCCAGAGAGTTGAGACACACTAGTTGTCACTCTCAGCAACTCAGCACCAGAAGGAAAGCTTACCATGGATACCGTCAGTGATAGTCTTCTAAATGAAGAAACTAGAAGGAAAGAACGAGGTTCGAGCACTTTGTCGGAGGCAAACATTATAGAAAGACGGGGTAGAGAAGAAACGCGTGGACACAGTAAAAGCCGAGGTCGAGATCAGTCTAGAGGTCGATCAAAGTCACGTCCTAGAGTTACGTGCTACTATTGTGGCAAGGCAGGTCATAGGAAGCCAGAGTGTCGGTTCTTCAAGAAAGATCAACAGACGGGTAACATCAAACCAGACCGATTCAACCCTACAAAGAGGCATGATGATAAGACCACCACCATTGTGTCAGAGGAGGATAAAGATGTATATGTTGTTGGAGAATGCAATATCCTAAACATTGCATCTAATGAGACTTCATGGATTATTGACTCTGGTGCTTCCTTTCACGTCACCCCTCATGGAAGCTTCTTCATAACCTACCAAAGTGGTGATTTTGGTAATGTTCAAATGGGAAATCAAGGAAGAAGCAAGATTGTCGGAAAAGGGGACATCTTCCTTACATCAAATACAGGATGTAAGATAGTTCTCAAGGACATGAGACATGTTTCTGATATGCGGCTCAATCTCATATCAACTGGAAAATTAGATGATGTTGGTCTAGAAAGTCACTTTGGTAAAGGCAAGTGGAAGCTAACTAAGGAAAATTTGGTCATGGCTCGAGGGAAGAAAGAAGGATCATTATACATAACGCAAGCTAAGATTCAAAGAAGAAGTGAATGTCGCAAGTGCTGACATGGAAAAATGGCACCGAAGGCTTGGCCATATGAGCGAAAAAGGTTTAAATATCCTTTCTCGCAAGAAACTTCTTCCTGAAATGAAAGGTATGTCCCTTGAACCATGTTCTGATTGCCTAGCTGGAAAACAACATAGAGTCGCTTTCCAGAGATCTTCTTCACCTATGAGAAGGAAGCACATTCTTGATCTTGTGCATACTGATGTATGCTCAATGTCTGAGAAATCCATTGGTGGTGCATCATACTTCGTCACCTTTATCGATGACCACTCAAGAAAAGTATGGGTACACCTATTGAAATCAAAAGATCAAGTTCTTGATGCTTTCAAGGAGTTTGTAGCCCAAGCAGAATGAAGTACGGGTCAAAAACTCAAATGTGTTCGATCAAATAATGGTGGAGAATACAGAGGTCCATTCGAGACGTTCTGCAGATTTCACGGAATCAGGATGGAGAAGACACCGCCGAAGACACCACAACTGAATGGTATTGCTGAGAGAATGAATAGAACAATCGGAGAAAGAGTTCGAAATGCTCTCTCATGCCAAATTACCGAAGTCATTCTGGGGAGAAGCTATAGTTACTGCGGTTGATATCATCAATCTCACTCCTTCAGTCCCATTGGATGGTGAAATTCCAGAGGAAGTCTGGTCGGGAAAGAAGGTCTCCTACAATCACTTGAAGGTATTCGGGTGTAGAGCATTTGTTCATAACCCTAAAGATGAATGAGCTAAGCTAGACTCCAAGACTAAAGAGTGCATCTATATTGGTTCACCAAGAGATGAATTTGGCTATCGACTTTGGGATCCAATAAACAGAAAAGTAGTCAGAAGCAGAGATGTTGTGTTCTTCGAGGACCAGAAAATCGAAGACATCCAAAGATCGGAGAAACCAAAGCTAAGGGTTAGTAAAAATATCCACACAACCAATCACATGATGGTTCAACAGAAGCACCTGAGACCAACGGTGGCGACCCTGAAGAAGGTACTACTACTTCTGAGCATAATGGTGATGAGAACGAAGAAGATGAAGGATTGGATCAAGAAGAAGATCATGAAGTTCCTCCAGAGCCTGAGCTAAGACGTTCGGCCAGAGCCAAGGTACCTTCCACACGATATCCTCCAGATGAATTTGTGACCCTAACGGAAGAGGGGGAGCCTCTAAAATATAATGAGGCTATACCTGACACTCATAAGGACGAGTGGTTAAAGGCCATGGAAGATGAAATGCAATCATTGCATGAGAATAACACATATGAATTGGTAAAGTTACCGAAGGGAAGAAGAGCCTTGAAGAATAAATGGGTATACCGGATAAAATCTGAAGATTGCAGCTCAAAGCCTAGATACAAAGCCCGATTGGTCGTGAAATGATTCAACCAGAAGAAAGGCATAGACTTTGAAGAGATTTTCTCTCTGGTAGTGAAGATGTCCTCTATCCGAGTTGTTCTTGGTCTAGCAGCGGTTCTAGACTTGGAAATTGAACAACTTGATGTCAAGACAGCCTTTCTCCATGGTGATCTTGAAGAGGAGATATATATGGAACAACCTGAAGGATTCAAGATCTCAGGAAAAGAAAATATGGTGTGCAGACTAAAGAAGAGTCTTTATGGTCTAAAACAAGCCCCAAGACAATGGTACAAGAAGTTTGACTCCTTCATGGTGGATCATAACTTCAAGCGAACCATGAATGACCACTGTGTCTTCATCAAGAGGTATGGCGACTTTCTTATACTTTTACTTTATGTTGATGATATGTTGATTGTGGGACATGATCCCACCAAAATAGCCGCTCTAAAGGAAGATTTAAGCAAGTGTTTTGCTATGAAAGACTTGGGGCCAGCAAGACAGATTCTTGGGATGAGGATCACTCGTGATAGATCCAAAAAGTTGTTATGGTTATCCCAAGAACGATATGTTGAAAAAGTGTTGGAGAGATTCAACATGCACAAGGCGAAACCAGTGAGTACTCCACTTGCTGGACACTTCAAGCTAAGTTCAGAGCAAAGTCCAACAAGTGAGGAAGATAAGGAGGAAATGAAGACAATCCCTTATGCATCAGCAGTAGGGAGTCTAATGTACGCTATGGTGTGTACAAGGCCAGATAACGCCTTTGCAGTTGGAGTCGTGAGTCTCTTTCTAGCAAATCCAGGAAAGGAGCACTGGAAAGCAGTAAAATGGATCCTCCGCTACTTACGAGGCACGACCAAAAGGTGCATATGCTTTGGAAATGGAAAGCTTGAGTTGATGGGCTATACCGACGCAGACTGGGCCGGTGACAAAGACTCTCGAAAATCAACTTCGGGGTATGTGACTATCTTTGCAGGGGGAGCTGTTTCCTGGCAATCAAAGTTACAAAAGTGTGTTGCCTTGTCTACCACTGAAGCAGAGTACATCACAGCAACTGAAGCTTGCAAGGAGATGTTATAGATGAAGAACTTCTTGCTTAAGTTAGGAGTAAAGCAAGATAAATTTATCTTGCTATGTGACAACCAGAGCGCTATTCATCTAGCAAAGAATCCAACCTTGCACTCCCGCTCAAAACACATCGATATTCGACTGCATTGGATCCGAGAAGTTCTTGAAGAGAAACTCCTACATCTCAATAAGATACACACAGACGAAAACTGGTCTGACATCATGACTAAGGTGCTACCAAACAAGAAATTTGAAGATTGTTGTGAAGGCACCGGCATCGTGACAGCTTCGGGCTAAGTCGGGAAGGGGGAGATTTGTTGGATGTTCCCTCCTTAAGCCCAAAACAAATAATAGGCATAATCAAGTTTAGTCCAAATTAATGTTAAGTATGAAGAAAACTCTAGAATTATGGAGAAGAAGAAATATCTAGAGAAGATGATAACTATCTAGAACATGTTTAGGATAAGGATAAGAGAATGTTCTAGAGTTAGCTAGTGGTTAAGCCACCACTACTATAAATATGAGAGCTTGGTGGCATTTGTAATGTGAAGCAAGAAAGAAGAAATTAAAGAGAGAGGAGAGAATTTATAAGAGTGTTTGTAATCCCTTTCCTAATATATATATAAAAAAAAAGAATTTGTCTCAAACTCCTAGTTGTCTAATTCCCATCTCAAACACACCAAGAATATTTGGTAATTTTTCCCTACACTATTAATCTTTATTGTATCTATAACAAAAGTTTAGTAGAGAAAAGTATATAACAAAATTTCAAACTTTTTATGATTATAAAATTCTGAATCAAAATTCAAATCCAAAACCGAAAAGTATATAACAAAATTTTAAACTTTTTATGATTATAAAATTCTGAATCAAAATTCCAATCCAAAACCAAAAAATATTGTATGGTCACTACTCACATCTTCAGTATCATTCAATCATTGAGTCTTTAAACTTTATCTTTAATATTGTACTCCAAACTAACAACATTTGGATCTCAATTATCGTTTTTTGGCATTTGATCATTTTAATATATACTAATTTTTATTAAGTGAGATATATATTTTAATATGCTCATCTTTGAAGATAGAAAAAACAAAAATACCAAGTTTCCTTTGTTCTTTTTTTCTTATATATAAGATATTTCGATTAAACAGTATTATATACTAAAAATCATAAAATTATGGGAAAAGAAAATCCTTTTGCCTTTTACTTTTAAAACAGTATTTATTATTTAAATAAAATAATCTAATCAATTAAAATGTACAAAAAACATAAAATTTACTATGTATTCCAATTAATTAACTACCAATCAGATACTTAAGAATGTCTCTTACAACAAAGAACATGGTCCTTTTAGACTACAAAACATCAACTGATAAAATCACGGGCCATTTGCTACCCTGATCTATTTGGAAATTTTAATCCAAAAATTGCGAGAAATGATTCTTTCCTTTGAAAAAGTTTATCGCCCTTTCGCAAAGGAATGAATCATTTGGCAATTTTTTCATGAGAGGATTATGTTTGGGATTAAAAGCTATTTCATAATATTCCTATAAAATCAAATCACACTTTATTTGGTCCAAACGTTGCATGCAGAAAAGCGACAACTAAAAAAACCGGTGATAGTTGTTAGTTAGCATTGCCGACTTTTGGTGCTCTATTTTTCCTCTATGTAAAAAGTTGTTTTGATACAATAGAGTGAATTTGTGCGACTTATTAATTTTAGTTTCCCTCGAATTTTTAATAAGGAGAAAGTTGGTCGGGGATTTAAAAAATGGTTGATTCATCTACTGTTTTCTCTATGAATCTGATATGAAAAAATTATGAAAATTTCATATTCTCTATGGATAACATGGTTGAGATACTATTTTCTCCTATCTATTTCTTTTTGGGATAACTCGTTTAAAAAACATGAAGATTTTTTTTTTTTGGATTATACTGGGATATCCTGGCCCCCACCAAGGTGGGTCCAGACTAGCCAGCGGATCATTAACAGCCTACGTTGTCGGCCTGCCCCACTGTCGGTCCTCAGTCGTCGACGATGCCTAAATTTTAATCCCTGGTGGCCGGTGCTCGAACACAGGTGGTGGAATTGGTACTACCGCTCCTTTCACCACTGGGCCACAAGCGCCCGGTTAAAACACGAAGATATTGTATGTGGAAGAAGCTTCTAAAGCCATTGGGAACCAAATTTGTCTGATCAGAAGTGCAAGATGGGGCACAACATTCTTCTGGACTGACAGTTTATTAAGTATCAGAAATCTAATTGACAATACATGATAATTGCGTACAAGATTTGTAGGTGACAACAAGAATGCAAAGATATCTGATTTTACTAACGAAAATGGTTGGATGATTCGTAGGAGCTGAAGATTGCATATACTGAGATGATAAGGCAAATCCAAGAAGCACCAGTTCTGAATCAAGAAGCTGGACATGATTGCCCTCTATGGACTTAGGGACCGTACTTATATTATTATATATATGAAACAAAATTATCATCAAGCTATTCCAAGAAAAGCTTTTATCTCTTTGCTTGCGTCCCGAAATAGATTATCAACGGATAATCGCAAAAGTTAGAGAAGTGTGTTTCAAGCTTTTTCATATGTGTGAAGAGTCCGCTAAGAGATCTTAATCATATATTTTTCGTATGTACGTTCTCATATATAGTTTGGACAATGATATATTGCTGAAGGGCTTCTTCAAACGAATCAATTCGGAAAAAAATAGGCTCTCAAATGTGTAATACTCTGTTTAAAATGGCAATTCAAGACATGGTCTATTGAAGATGTCAACAGCTTTAATTTTATGAACAAATTTTGTAAAAATCTGGTTTTGGTTGTACTTCTAAGTATGCATCAATCACTTATCTATTTCAAGTATTCTAAATTGAACTAAAATCTGTAACTTTTTATATATCAATAAATAAATATTATATTTTAGCAAAAGCAAATATGGTACAATACAAACAGTCATCAAAATGTTAAATAATATGCATGCATAAAATCTGAATAAAATGAAATGAAAAGAATTTCTCGAACATTTATAAAAGGGAACAAATGGAATTATTATCTAAGATTGGTGTACAATATTGAACAAAAATATTGGAACATGTTGGAAAGATGGCCTACATTGATTCCTTAGTGTTTTCTTCCTTCGATAAAACATAATGATATCTTAAATACTTATACAAACATATTAACAACAAAGTACATATTTAAGAACTTGAATTAGTGCTTTCGCTATACCTTGTGAAAACATTATAAGGGAGCTCATTTGTGACTTCTCTATATAAAGGAGCTCATCTGTGACTTCTAAATACAAAAGCTCCCATCCACTTTTATCTTTTTTTCTGCTCTTGCACGTCTTGTGTTTTTTAAACACATCTCTCGTAAACCCTAGTAAATGATACAAGGTCAGCTCCCTTTTACTTAACCATCCCAGACTATACAAGTTCTAATGTATATTTGGCTTTAATTGTGGAATTATATTCCATATTTGAGTTTGAGAAGATATTTTAATAGGCATGCATACTTTATACATGTATATGCATATTGTCGAGCATGTTTTTTGCCTACGTTTCATCTTAACTTGTTCAACGTATATGTGTTTATTTTTTGTATATATTTTTCAGATAATTCTGAAGCTCATGATGCGTTGTTAAGGCCAAATTGGAGTCAAGAACTCAACGCTAAATAGACTTCAGACGCTTTTAATCAATTGTAGGAATAGCATATGGATAGAGATCACTCGGTACGTACGTTTTCCCACTATCCCATTCATTAAATTATCTCCTATAATATATATTTAAATTTATGTATATGATTCATCTCCTCTCAGACACCGAACTTAATCGGCGAATCTTTAAACCGTCAAGACGATAACAGCGCCAGTACGATAGACTATATGTTCAATGTAAACCTTCAACAACAAATGCAATCGATGCCAGAACAACAACTTCATCAACTGTCCCCTTTACGATTTGGAGCGACGCCGTCTTTCGATAAAATGAGCTTTGCCGACGTAATGCACTTGACGGACTTCAGCCCGAAACTGGCGTTGAGCCAGGCCATGAACCAAGACCACCAAGAAACCGAGATTGACCCGGTATATTTCTTTAAGTTCCCAGTCTTGAACGAAAAGATAGAGGACCATAACCAAACCCAACATCTCATGTCTTCTCATAAGACGCCTCAAGAAGGAGGTGATTGTGTAGGAAACATAGGCAACGCTTGTATTGGAGGAGGAGAAAAAGAAGAAGATAGGGAGAATCAAAATCTTACGACAAAGGAAGTGAGGAGAAAGAGGAAGAGAGCTAGAACAGGCAAGACCGTCGAAGAAATGGAAAGCCAACGAATGGCTCATATAACGGTCGAGAGGAACCGTAGGAAGCAAATGAACGAGCATTTACGTGTCCTCAGGTCCCTCATGCCTGGCTCCTACGTTAAAAAGGTATGATATTCGTAAATAAAATTATATCGCGTATATGTACAACTAAGACCTTGTCAAATTATATCTAAATAAACTAAACGTTATGTATATAATAGGGAGACCAAGTGTCGATCGTAGGAGGTGTAATAGAGTTTGTAAGAGAGCTCGAGCAACTCCTAGAATGTTTGGAATCACAGAAGCGTCGGAGAATTCTCGGAGAAACCGATCATAGTCAAGTAGGGGACATGACCATGCCAACGAATTCTTCTTCTTCCCCCATACATGTGGTAGCTAACCAAAATCAACCGCTCATTATTACCCAAAACGTAACCGAGCTAGACGGCGGAAGAGCCGGAGGAGGGCATCTAGAGGAGATGGCGGAGAACAAGTCATGTTTGGCTGACGTGGAGGTGAAGCTACTAGGGTTTGACGCCATGATCAAGATACTTTCAAGAAGAAGACCAGGCCAATTAATAATGACTATGGCTGCTTTGGAAGATCTTCATCTCTCAATTCTTCACACTAACATCACTACCATGGAACAAACCGTCATGTACTCCTTCAATGTCAAGGCAAGTTTCACTTGCTTATATAAGATAGGCGTTTCAATACCAGTATACCATTTTTGGCACTAAGATATACATATGTTATACCAAATTATTTTTAAAAACTTTGGGCCAACCAATTTGCATAATAATGTTGTTTTTAAGTATCAAGGCTAACATTAAGTAGATGTAAAACATGTGCAGATTACAAGCGAAATGAGGTTTACGGCAGAAGAAATAGCCAGTTACATCCAACAAATATTTAGTTTTATTCATGAAAATGCCACCATGTAATAGATTTGTCCTATTTTAACATTGTTTCGACTAAAGATACTTTTAGTAAGTTACCAATGGTGCCCTTAAAAACAAAAGTTTATGTTGGATGCATGTTGGATGTCTTTTTGTTTTATGTGTTTGTTACCTTTCAGATGTTATTACTTTTATTTTTGTGTTAGATTTGGTGTATCGAATCATCAAGACATTAATTAAATAATATGTAGTGACATTCTTGTTAAATTATAAAATAGCACAGTGTATTATAACTTTCTTGAGATTTTTATATTAAAACATTAATCAAATCTAATGTCTATGAAATGAACGTGCGGTTTATATTTCATCGACATAATCTTTCTTTCTAGGAACATGTCCAATGCATCTTTCGGAGCTGCCATACATACACAATTAGGCCTCTGAGTTTGGGTACCATATATATATATATGTACCGGTATCCGTTTAGATTCGGACTTTTGGACATTCGAGATTAGTAATATAGAACCTGCTCGAGTACTTTTTATATTCGGATTAGATTTGGTTTGGTTCCATCTGGATTCGGGTTGGGTTCAGATACCCAAAATATAAAGAAAAAAAAAGATAAAAATAAATTTGAATAAATTTATAAAATTTTGAAAATTATTTCTAACTATTTCATTTTTTAGATACTTTGATTATTTTATCTTCAAATTACTGATAACTTCAGAATTATAATTGTAATTTTGGCATTTTGAATGATTTTAAGTCTAAATATAATGAGAATTATATTTCAGATATTTGTAACATTCATTCGTTTCTCGATTCTGTTTGGATTCAGATTCGTTTTTTTTATATAGAAGTTTAAGATGGGTTTGAGTCCGGGTTCGGTTCTTACAAATTCAGCCATGATTCAAATAATATGGCCAATACGGCCAACCTCTATTTTGTCTTAATGACTTTTCGGAAGCTGAATTTTACTAATCTAACTGCGAGGTATAAGCTTTACATGACAGAATCGAAGAGTAAAAGGCCAGGAATAATTTTTCAAAGATTGATATTCCTCAATAATCACTCCATTTTGAAAACGCTTGAGAAAAAAAAAAATTCTGGTCAACAAGCAGTGAAACAGCTTAAAGCACAACGAGCGTCTATACATCATCTGAGATAGACGACCTAATCCCGCCATTATCAATCTTTCCCACCGAAAACAATAAGAAGAAAATGATTCATAGCCTTTTGAACGTAATATCTCCAAGCCAGAAGATATGTTTGCCTTCTAGAAATCAATGAACTTAAGATGAAAAACAAGATTAAAATAATTACTCTCTTTTATTAGCTTTAGAAAAATCTCTCAAAAACTAAAGCTCTCAATCTCTCTCAAGTTAAGTTCTGTCACAACTTTGACAGCTTCTTATATAGATCAAGGTTTACACAAATTTCCTTTTCTCTTAAAAGAACACTTCCTATTCTCTTTACACTTTAACATATTTAGATGACTCCTAAATATGTTAAACTTCCTAATTCCTTTTAGACTTGCTTGCTCTTCAAGCTTACACCAACAATCTCCTCCTTAAGCTTGAACTCCTTTTTCTCCAAGTCTTGAACTCCAATGAACTCTCTCATCTCTTTGAACTTGAGTCTTCCTAATGCCTTCGTAAGTATGTCAGCCTTTTGTTCACCTCCAGGAACATGCTCAACATCAACTCGTCCACTATCAACACATTCTCTTATGAAATGAAAGCGCCTGTGTATGTGTTTGCTTCTCCCATGAAAGACTGGATTCTTTGTGAATGCAATCGCAGATTGGTTGTCAATTCTGATGGTGACTCGCTCATTTGGTGATCCCGTGATTTCGCTTAGTAGATCTTGCAACCAAATCGCTTGCTTTGCTGCCTCTGTTCCAGCCATGAACTCTGCTTCACATGAAGATAGAGCAACAACATCTTGTTTCTGTGAACACCAAGTGATAGGGCTTTCTCCTAAATAGAAAATGTGCCCGGTTGTACTTTTGCCGTCATCAGGATCCACATTCAAGCTGCTGTCACTGTACCCGACAAGCTTTGGCAAGCTTGTTCTCTTGAACTCCAAACCAAGAGAGGTTGTTCCTTTCAAGTATCTCAAACACTGCTTCATCGCTGCTCCATGTGATTCACGTGGACTCTGCATATATCTGCTCAATACTCCTACACAGAAAGACAAATCAGGTCTTGTATGCAGTAAATAGCGAAGACAGCCCACATTCTTTCTGAAAAACATTGCATCGATCTCCTTTTCTTTCTCAGCCTTTGACATTTGCAGTCCAGATTCCATCGGCACATGAACTGGATTGCAATTCTTCATTCCAGCTTCTTCCAAGATCTTGAGGGCATAACGAGTTTGGTTCAGGGTTATTCCATTCTGATGTTGCAATACTTCTATCCCAAGATGGTAGGTTAGTTTTCCGAGATCACTCATCTCGAACTTCACTGCCATCTCGTCTTTGAATTTTTTGATCTCATCTAAACTTGTTCCTGTTACAAAGAGATCATCAACATACACGCCTATGATCAATAGATGTTCTTTAACTTCCTTACGATAGACAGAGGGCTCTTTAGAACACTTTTTGAATTGAAGCTCCAAGAGATTCCAATTCAGTTTGTTGTTCCAAACTCTTGGTGCTTGTCTCAGTCCGTACAGAGCTTTGTTGAGCTTATACACCTTGTCTTCATGTCCTTTCACTTCGAAACCCTCTGGCTGAGATACATAGACATTTTCTTTCAATTCCCCATGAATAAATGCAGTTTTGACATCAAGATGGTGAATCTCCCAGCCATGTGAAGCCGCAAGATCAATCAACAGTCGGATAGTTTCGATCCTTGCTACTGGGGCAAATACTTCATCAAAGTCCACACCATACTCCTGAACAGACCCTTTTGCTACTATCCTTGCTTTGTATTTATTGATACTCCCATCAGAGTTTCTTTTTAGCTTGAATACCCATTTTAAACCAATCGCTTTGGCTCCAATTGGTAACTCCACAAGATTCCATGTCTGAAGCTTCTCAATGGAACTGATCTCCTCTTCACAGGCTTGATTCCATTCCTTAGACTCACTTACTTCGGCAAAGTTTCTTGGCTCATTGTTTATACAGAGAAGTAACCTCTCTCCCTCCTCTTCGGCTAACAAAACATAGTCCTCAAGGTATCGCGGTTTGATGCTATGCCTTTGCGACCTTCTTACTTCAAAGGGAGATGACTCATCAGGCTCAAGTGTTACTTCATCTGTCACGTCTATTCCATCTTCTTCTGTTCTGGAAATTTCTTCACTTTCTTCCTCTCGTGCTTCAGAATCGTTAATTTCATTCACTTCTTGAAGACCATGATTCCCAAAACCGTCAAACGTGATAGTGAAACTGCCATCGTTCTCTTTTGGAGTGGTTTTATCTCTCCAACTCCAGCCTTTTGTTTCATCAAACATGACATCACGACTGACGATGATCTTCTTCGAAGATGGATCGAGAAGTCGGTATGCCTTTGATCCGGGCTCTGTGCCTAGATGAACGAGAATCCGTGTTCTGTCATCTAGCTTTCTTAAATGTGGCTTGTCCACTTTTGCATAGGCAACACAGCCAAAGATTCGTATATGCTCAACGTTTGACTTCTTATCTCGGAAGGCTTCATATGGAGTCATATCATTTAGTGCTCGGGTTGCAACTCTGTTCAAGAGATATGTCGAATGTCTTATGGCTTCTCCCCATAAATGATTCGGCATATGCATATGCTTCAGGATACTTCTCGTCATCTCCATAAGCGTCCTGTTACGTCTTTCAACTACGCCATTTTGTTGTGGCGTATATGGGGCTGTAAGATGTCTCTTAATACCCGACTCTTCACAAAAGGAGTTAAACTCAGAAGACACAAACTCTCCTCCTCTGTCTGTTCTCAAGGTTCCTATTCGGGTTTCTGCTTCTTTCTCGACCAATTTCTTGAAGCTTTGGAACTTGATGAACGCATCTCCTTTCTCTTTCAGTAGAATACTCCACATGTATCGGGAATAATCATCTATCAAAACAAAGATGTATCTGTTTCCTGCACTCGTACTTGGTGTAATCGGTCCGCAGAGGTCACCATGGATTAACTCAAGCTTCTTCTTAGCTCTAAACGAGGTTGCTTGTGGGAATGTTTGTCTCGTTTGCTTCCCTAGCAAACAAGAACTACACAGTTCCTTCTCGAACTCAATGTTTCCAACTCCGTGAACAAGCTCCTTTTTTGCCATCGCCTGCAATGTGGTGTAGTTCACATGTCCCAATCGAGCATGCCACTTGCTTGATTCTCTGTCAACCGGTAGATAAAGACAGACATTATTGCGTAGCCCCATCTTTACCTTATACAAGCGGTTCTTTGATCTCTCTGCTTTGACAAGAAGTTTCCCTTCATGATCTCTCATAGTCAGATATTCTCCCTTCATTCTTATGTCACATCCGGCTTCTGTAGCCTGTCCAAGACTAACTATATTACTCTTTAGATCAGGAATGAAGTAAACATCTGTCATGATTCTCGCTTTCCCATTCAAATCAACGAAACCTATGGTGCCTTTGCCTTTGATATCAACTCGCGAGTCGTCTCCAAAGCGTACCTTCCCAGTGATGCTAGAATTAAGAGTATCGAAATACCTTTTATCTCCAATCATATGATTGCTAGCACCTTTATCGAGATACCAAACATCTTCTCCATCAAAATTGGATTCAAACTTGCTCGGTATACAGTTCTTCTCATTGAGAAAAACAACTTCATGCATCAGAAGCTCATCTGCATCCTCTGTTTCCTTATCGTTCTCTTGAGCCTCTTGCAGTTTAAGAAGACGATCAGGACACTGGGATGCATAGTGACCTGTCTTGTCACACCGGAAACAAGTAATATGTGAAGTATCTCTTCCTCCTTGGCGTCCACGGCCTCTCCCTCGATAGGTGAATCTTCCTCCCCTTCCTCTGCCTCTGTTGTTCCCGTTGTATTCGTTGTGAGAGTAACCCGAGTTATCAGAGTTGGCAAACATGAGCTTACTTTGATCTTTGTGAGCCTCTTCTTCTTCTTCGCACACTCGTTCTTCATAAGCTTTAAGTCGACCAACAATGTCTTCGAAGCTTGTAGTATTAAGATCTAATACTTGTTCCAAAGAAGCAACGATATGTATGTACTTTCTCTGGGGAAGGCTTTTCAAAAATTTCTTAACCAGCTTTGATTCCTCAAGAATCATTCCTAGCGCGGCTGATTTGGAGGATATCTCAGTTATCCTTCCAACAAAAGCATCAATATTCTCGGTATCTCAGCACTCCTCTTCCAATCCATACCCGAGAGCCTAATCCTTCAAGTAGGAGAGCTTGACACTGCAAAGAAAGTCTGGGAAGCAATCAAGACTCGAAACGTAGGAGCAGAACGAGTTCGAGAAGCACGGCTACAAACTCTGATGACTGAGTTTGATCGAATCAAGATGAAAGACACCGAGAATATTGATGCTTTTGTTGGAGGATATCTCAGTTATCCTTCCAACAAAAGCATCAATATTCTCGGTGTCTTTCATCTTGATTCGATCAAACTCAGTCATCAGAGTTTGTAGCCGTGCTTCTCGAACTCGTTCTGCTCCTACGTTTCGAGTCTTGATTGCTTCCCAGACTTTCTTTGCAGTGTCAAGCTCTCCTACTTGAAGGATTAGGCTCTCGGGTATGGATTGGAAGAGGAGTGCTGTTGCCAAATCGTTTTTGTCTTCATCAGTTTGCTCGGTTTCAACGACTTCCCATACTTTGTTTAGGCGAAGGATGACTTTCATTCTCATGGCCCAAAACCATATAGTTTGTGGTGTTTAACATGGGGCACTTGATAGAGGATGATTCTCCTTCTGTCTTCGGTTTGGCAACAACCATAGCTGAGTTTTCATCTCCCATCGTGTTTGGATCTTAATGCTCTGATACCAAATCTAGAAATCAATGAACTTAAGATGAAAAACAAGATTAAAAGAATTATTCTCTTTTTTAGCTTTAGAAAAATCTCTCAAAAACTAAAGCTCTCAATCTCTCTCAAGTTAAGTTTTGTCACAACTTTGACAGCTTCTTATATAGATCAAGGTTTACACAAATTTCTTTTTCTCTTAATAGAACACTTCCTATTCTCTTTAGACTTTAACATATTTAGATGACTCCTAAATATGTTAAACTTCCTAATTCCTTTTAGACTTGCTTGCTCTTCAAGCTCACACCAACATGCCTAAGTGTGGATCTCTCACGATTGTCTTGGTCCACTTCCTTGGTCACATTGTATAAAAATACATTGCTCATCCCCTGTTCAGCACATGCTTGTTTTACCTCTTTGATGTGATGCAATGCAATCGCTCAGATCCTCGTCTTAGTCTCCGAAAGCTGAGAGGAGACGTTCATCACGATGATAAAGCACCGAATGATCTAGTGCTCCATTTTCATTAATCCAAGCATACCTTGCATAAATCCACAATCAGCACAGATTCTCGAAGCTCCTTGACTCAATCCACTCTAAAACATGCAGCCAAAAGTACATCTTGACATCATCAAAAACGAGCTACAATTTGTATCAAGAACGAACTTTTTTTGTTTTTGCTCGTATCCAGAATAATCCAAGCTTTGCATAAATCTGGTCACAAATACACAAGACAAATTCTGTTTGAGCTTATGAAGCCCTCAGTTTGAAGCTCATCAATATACCCGAGTTTCTCACACACGAGCTCTCTAATTTGTTGGCTATATGAGGAGAAGACAACACGAAATTGAGCCTGCAGGAAACTGAACCATGGTCAACGCCAAGAACGATGTAACGACCCCCTCCCCACTCTCACACACACACACCACCCATCATCTTTACCAAACCCCACCCTTTCATCTTTTTCATTGATTTAACCCCTCCCCCTTCACCATTCCACCGAGAACAAGGAAAAAAAAGAGAAAGAAAGAGGAGAGAGAGAGAGAGAGAGAAAGAGAGAGAGAGAGAGAGAGAGCTTGGAAGAAGAAGAAGAAGACGAAGAAGTAGAAGAAGCAGAAAACCTTTGTTGATCTCTCCTCCACCCATCCGCGGCTCAGGTACACCGGAAAAAACATTTTCCGATCAGTTTTCTTATTGGCAGGATCTTTAAACCGCCATAACTTTCTAACCGTTTCGAATCTCGTAAATCTGAGGCCACCACCGGATTCAGCTCGACGAGACGAGTCCGTAGATACCAAGATCGTGCCGAACCGCCGCCGGACGCGCCCGCAATCGCCGTTGGAAGCTTCGTGAGTACTGTTCACGCGCCGCCGCCCGCCGCCGGCCCGCCGTCGCCGGTCGCCGGAAACCACCGTGACTCGCCGCCGCCGGTCGCCGGAAACCGCCGCCGGTCGCCGGAAACCGCCGCGCCTCGCCGTCGCCGGTCGCCGGAGACTCGCCGGCGATCTGCCGCCGGTTTGAGTCCGGTTTGGCTTAACCGGCCGGTTCGAATTCGGTTTGGTACGGTTCGATCGGTTTAATTCAATTCGATTTCGGCTTGGTTCAATTTCTGGTTTAAATCAATTGGGTCCGGTTTAGTCTGGTTCGATCCGGTTAAATCCGGTTTAGTCGCGGTTTGATTTTGACCTGGTCAGACCGTTGACTTTGACCGGGTTGACCGTTGACCGTTGACTTTCTGACCGTTGACCGTTGACCTTGACCGGTTTGACCCGTTAACCGTTTTTCGCCGTTCGAAAGCCGTTCTCACTCGAAATTTCGTCCTGATTTCAGATTCAGCGTCCGTTTTAGCATCTGGAGTGCAGAGGAAGCAGTTATACTCCATTTTGGCTAAGGTGAGGGCTTTCTGCAGAATATCGTATTTTTCATCGAAAAGCGCCGTGGATAGAATTTAGTATTAAATGTGTTCTGTTTCTATGCTAGAGTCTTTTTTAGGATTGTTTGTAAATCGGACTTAGGAATAATAGATGATTCAACCCATTGATTGTGCATTAAATTGTTAATTGATTATTTTATTCATGTTAGAGCTAGGATTAGTTGACCATGTGGGTCGTTAGGGATTGCGGGGGTACAGAGACGTTATCTCTATACTTGTGTCGCATGTTGTTTGAGGTGGGGTACGACAGCTTAGTCGACCGGTTGTTCGGTATCCCAGTCAGATCGATAAATCGTCTACGGGCGGTGTAGTTGGGCAATATCCCATAAGATTGGCCACACGATCTGGCCTAGGACATTGTGTTTCTTTGGGTACTTTAGGTACCGTGATTGTGCATGTTTAGTCTATTTTCTATGTATGGCGTGCTATGGTCAGATTTACGTTTTCTGTGATTAGCATCTCATACCTCACTGAGTGACTCCCCTGTTACTCACCCCTCCTTCTTCCCTTTCCAGTTTTTCAGGTGAGAAGGACAAGTATTTTACACTTTGACGATACGGTGCTTCTTTGGGATTTTTTTACGTTTTCTCCGTATTTTATCATGTACATATAGCATTGAGGTAGTTGGGTTATGAGACACTGTAGAGTGGGGTATTGGACTTAGAGATGTGGTTAGTGGCACGCCGTTCTCGAGTATCGAGGGAACGGGTGTTACATTTTGGTATCAGAGCCTAGGTTATCATCATCCCGGTTTTGACCCGGGAGACGGGTGGTAGGAAGCATGATTGCATATTCGGTTTTAAACGGTTTAAAAAAAAAAAAATTCTGGGGACTTGTGTATTTTAAATAAAAAAAAAAACAAAGGAGCACCGATTCTGTCTGGTATTTAATATATTCTAAGTTGGTCTCATTTCAGCTTCAGTTTGAACAGGTTTTCAGTTGCCATCAAGGAAGGTAATTGTTTCGCGCCGGGTTGTCAATTCGTTGTTCAACAGGTTCAACCGAAGAGACCAGTATTCAGCAGATTAATCAGGATCTCAACAGTCAGAGCGCTCAAGTGACAGTTAGATTGTTCGCCACTTCACCCTGCAAGCAGAATAAGCATCCGCCACCGTTCCACCGTCACCACCATATGCACCATCGGTTAAGGCTCAAGGAGCAGAGCCGACCTTTAGTAATTCAAAAATGTGGATGGAGCTTCAGAGGTACCACGAGAGGTTCTCACAGCAACATGCTCCTTCAGTTGTTGATCTTCCGCCGCCACCACCGCCACCGCCAATATCTGACAGAGACAGAGAGGGACCCACGTATTGGAAGCTAATGTGAAAGATGTGGGACATGGGTCAGTTGGAAGGACAGTGGATACTGCCACCGCAGACAATTAAAGGAAGAAGTTGGCTGTAACTTGGAACATAAGAAGTGTACAACAGAGTTTTAATTGGATATGACTACTCAATTTCTGATGGATGACACCTTTCTCCGGTAAAAGGGACTTGTTGAGAGTAGTCATGACTGCTATGAGTTAACCAACAATCACTCTAGAGGGAGTTCGACAGGACGTTCTTTCCTCGTGAAGCCAAGCACATGAATGCCAATGCTTTTAAGCACCTTTCTCAAAGCACTAGGATTATCAGGGAGTACGAGTAAGTATTTTATCGTCTTTGAAGATTTTATTGGAGTTTCATAGCCAATAAGGATTTATTCAGGAGGTTCTTGAATGACAACAAGTGGATACTTGTAACCGTGATGCAGTACGGGTTTACACCGGTCCAATCAATTGGTTGAGAAGACTTTTTGTTCACGAGGCAGAGATATAGCAGAAGCAATACTTCTTCAGGGTGGTTCAGTCAAGCTTGATAAGACTTATTTAAGATATAACAATGTGGCGCAGCTGTCGGGATATCCACCGTGTTATTTTCGTTATTACCGTCAGCATGTTGGGAGAGCGTGTTCAGTGTTTTCATGCAGATGGTTGGATTATGTCATAAGCTACTACCAGTCTATGATCGTGGATGCGTCGTTTGTCAGTTATATTGCAGCACCAGCAGTTAGACCGAGTTGTTCAGTTGTGGTTAGCATGATCTCATTTTCAGGGATTGTTCGCAGGGAGTTCAGGGTTGTTTCTGCCATAACCCAAGCGCCAAGCTATTGTCGCGAGTATTGTTATTGGGGACCACGAGATAGTTGAGACTGTTCTTTAGACATTGTGGATTTGAGTTTGTGGTTCGTGTATGTCGTTTATGTGGAAACCATCGATTTAGTACTTGTGTTGGTCGATTGTCGCTTGGGGTGGGCACTTTATACCCTATTGGATATTGGAGCTACTTATAGTTTGTATGTCGGGCCTAGTCGAGTATTGGTCATCCAGTGTGTTCGAACCGAAGAGTGGACAGAGTTAGGCAGCCGATTTAAACAGAGAGTTTGAAGCATTCATCGAGTTGTATCGTTGTACTCAGGGAAGTTGATCTTATCAGAGACTTAGCAGTGATGGAGCTAAACCACCATGATGTGACTTTAAGGATGGGTCGGTTACCATGGCATTGAGTATAGTTTGGGAACGAGAGTGCATACCCCCGGAGCTGAAAGGGTTATCATTTCTCAGGATATTCAAAACAACATGAGAAGTCCTCGTTAAATTTGTGTTGCATTCAGGAAGATCGTTATAAGGTCAGCGCCGTTTTCACCAACAGTCGCAAAGTAAAAAGAATTTACGTCTTTCCAACCAGTGGCGGTTCCAGGGCGTCAAGAAGCAAAAGTTTAGGAGAGGTGACTCGATGGTAAGAGTCTGTTGAGGGAAGACGAAATTCAGGAGGACGTATGTGAGACCGAGACTCAGTTGAGGAAGGAGATTATCCAGCAGTCGCATCATTCTCAGTTTTCCACTCATCGAGGAAATAATAAGATGTATCGGGATCTTAAGCGATATTATCACTAGACAGGCGTGGAGAAGGATGTGGCTACCTTTGTGTCGTGTTGACAGTTTTGCCAGTTGGTTAAGGCAGAGCATCAGGTACCGAGTGGATTACTACGGAGACTTCCACTACCTGAGTGGAAATGGAACATGGTGACTATGGACTTCATCACCAGATTACCGAAGACAATTGGCGGGAAGAATGCTATCTGGGTTATTGTTGATCGACTCACCAAGTCAGCTCATTTCTTAGCGATTAAGAAAACAGACGGAGCAGAGCAGCTAGCGCAGAAATTCATTGCTAAGATTGTGAGATCGCATGGGATACCAGTTAGTATAGTATCGGATCGTGATCTGAAATTCACATCGACGTTTTGCAAAGCTTTTCAGAGGGCATTGGGGACTAAGGTCCGTATGAGTACGACTTATCATTCGTAGACAGATGGTCAGTCTGAGAGGACTATTCAGACACTCGAGGATATGCTCAAGGCTTGTGTTTTGGATTGGGAAGGGAGCTGGGTTAAGTACCTACCGTTGGCGGAGTTCGCGTACAACAACAGTTTTCATTCGAGCATTGAGATGACACCGTATGAGGCTCTTTATGGTATACCGTACCGTATACCACCTTGTTGGACTGAGGTGGGAGACCTGGTATAACTTAAGATGCGAATATTTCAGAGAGGTTCTGATATCCAGAAGCTGAAGAAGCTTAAGCCGAGATATATGGGTCCATATCCTATCATCGAGCGGATTGGGGCAGTAGCGTATCGCTTAGCGCTATCAGTAGAGTTGGTTGCGTTTCACAATGTGTTTCATGTGTCAGTTATAAAGAAAGTTGTTTGGGAGCTAGAGTTCATTCTACAGCAGCCACCTAGTGACATCAAGAGAGATTTGACTGCAGTTAGTCAGCCAGTGTCAGTCCTAGAGCGCCGAGATAGAGTGGTTCAGGGGAAAGCGCTACCGATGGTCAGAGTTAGTTGGGAGAGAGACGGCATTCAGGAAGAGACTTGGGAGCTAGAGTCTCAGATGATATCCGATTATCCAAACCTGTTTAAGGACGTCGAGCAGCCGGTTCAGACTTGAATTCGAGGATGAATTCCTCGTTAGTGGGGAAGAATTGTAACGACCCCCTCCCCACTCTCACACACACACACCACCCATCATCTTTACCAAACCCCACCCTTTCATCTTTTTCATTGATTTAATCCCTCCCCCTTCACCATTCCACCGAGAACAAGGAAAAAAAAGAGAAAGAAAGAGGAGAGAGAGATTAGGAGAGAGAGAGAGCGAGAGAAAGAGAGAGAGAGAGAGAGAGAGCTTGGAAGAAGAAGAAGAAGAAGAAGTAGAAGAAGCAGAAAACCTTTGTTGATCTCTCCTCCACCCATCCGCGGCTCAGGTACACCGGAAAAAAACATTTTCCGATCAGTTTTCTTATTGGCAGGATCTTTAAACAGCCATAACTTTCTAACCGTTTCGAATCTCGTAAATCTGAGGCCACCACCGGATTCAGCTCGACGAGACGAGTCCGTAGACACCAAGATCGTGCCGAACCGGCGCCCGCAATCGCCGTTGGAAGCTTCGTGCGTACTGTTCACGCACCGCCGCCTGCCGCCGGTTGCCGGAAACCGCCGCCGCTCGCCGCCGCCGGTTGCCGGAAACTGCCGTGACTCGCCGTCGCCGGTCGCCGGAAACCACCGCGACTCGCCGCCGCCGGTCGCCGGAAACCGCCGCGCCTCGCCGTTGCCGGTCGCCGGAGACTCGCCGGCGATCTGCCGCCGGTTTGAGTCCGGTTTGGCTTAACCGGCCGGTTCGAATTCGGTTTGGTACGGTTCGATCGGTTTAATTCAATTCGATTTCGGCTTGGTTCAATTTCTGGTTTAAATCAATTGGGTCCGGTTTAGTCTGGTTCGATCCGGTTAAATCCGGTTTAGTCGCGGTTTGATTTTGACCTGGTCAGACCGTTGACTTTGACCGGGTTGACCGTTGACCGTTGACTTTCTGACCGTTGACCGTTGACCTTGACCGGTTTGACCCGTTAACCGTTTTTCGCCGTTCGAAAGCCGTTCTCACTCGAAATTTCGTCCTGATATCAGATTCAGCGTCCGTTTTAGCATCTGGAGTGCAGAGGAAGCAGTTATACTCAATTTTGGCTAAGGTGAGGGCTTTCTGCAGAATATCGTATTTTTCATCGAAAAGCGCCGTGGATAGGATTTAGTATTAAATGTGTTCCGTTTCTATGCTAGAGTCTTTTTTAGGATTGTTTGTAAATCGGACTTAGGAATAATAGATGATTCAACCCATTGATTGTGCATTAAATTGTTAATTGATTATTTTATTCATGTTAGAGCTATGATTAGTTGACCATGTGGGTCGTTAGGGATTGCGGGGGTACAGAGACGTTATCTCTGTACTTGTGTCGCATGTTGTTTGAGGTGGGGTACGACAGCTTAGTCGACCGGTTGTTCGGTATCCCAGTCAGATCGATAAATCGTCTACGGGCGGTGTAGTTGGGCACTATCCCATAAGATTGGCCACAGGATCTGGCCTAGGACATTGTGTTTCTTTGGGTACTTTAGGTACCGTGATTGTGCATGTTTAGTCTATTTTCTATGTATGGCGTGCTATGGTCAGATTTACGTTTTCTGTGATTAGCATCTCATACCTCACTGAGTGACTCCCCTGTTACTCACCCCTCCTTCTTCCCTTTCCAGTTTTTCAGGTGAGACGGACAAGTATTTTACACTTTGACGATACGGTGCTTCTTTGGGATTTTTTACGTTTTCTCCGTATTTTATCATGTACATATAGCATTGAGGTAGTTGGGTTATGAGACACTGTAGAGTGGGGTATTGGACTTAGAGATGTGGTTAGTGGCACGCCGTTCTCGAGTATCGAGGGGACGGGTGTTACAAACGAGTTAGCTCATTAGCACAAGAATAAACTACCAAAGCTCTGTTCAAAACAAGTCAACAACACCAGCTCACAACACAAGTTTTCAACACCAGCTCATTAGATCCCTTCTCTTGAGCTCGTCATTTCGTCAGTCTCATCTCCATAATGGTTTTTTTGGATTTCGAGGTTGTCTGACGAACACGTTCTAGGTACAACTCATCTCCAAAGCTGTACCTCAGTCACACGACTTTGTAAACGAGCTCCAAAGTCGTTCTGCATATTAGCTCATCGGTTCAAGCATGTCGTTCTCTCAGGTCATTAGTGCATCAGTTTATCAGTTCGCTGGCTCGTAAACGAGCTCACTATCTCGCTAGATTGAGACAGGCTTTGGAGCTTTATGTCGCTCTATAAACTTGACCATTTCAAGAGGTACGTGCAACGTTTTCTTGCATACCAATTTTGTTAATCTTTACTTTCTTGTATTAATGTATTTCTGTCTATATGGCAATCTTATTATATAAAGTATGGTTTTCAAACATAGTAATTAACTAGATGGTGACGTGGCATTTTATTGTTTTATGATTTTGACATCTGTCCAAAAAAACATAGATTATCTGTAAGAAAAAATTAAAAGATTTTAAATGGAAAAAAAGGAAGCAAGAAAAAAAATACAAGAAATAATTAACAAAAAAATCACGGAAACAATAGAAAAGGAAAAAAAATCTAAAAGGAAAAATTAAAACGTGGTATAAGTTTTTTAAAAAGGAAGCAAGAAAAAAAAAACAATAAAATAATTAACAAAAACTGATCGCAAGAAAAAAGCAACAAGAAAAAAGTTACTACTGTTAACGTGGTATAAGTTTTAAAAAAAGGAAGCAAGAAAAGAAGAACAAAAAAATAATTAACAAAAAAATCACGAAAACAATAGTTTTAAAAAAGGAAGCAAGAAAAAAGAAACAATAAAATAATTAGCAAAAACATCAAGCAAAACCCAATAGAGAATGAAAAAATAAACAAAAAGGAATGATTTTAAAATGGTATAAAGAAGAACTAACAAAGAATTTTAAAGGAAAAAAAAGGAAGCAAAAAAAGAAAATTCACATACACGTCTATGCATACACGTTAATGGCCAAAAAAAAGTGACTAATAACAATGAAATGAATTGGAAAAATAACCAAATCAACAATCACATACACGTCTCTGACAAATGAAAAATGGAAAAAGTGATTTACGATGAATTTAAAAGAAAAAAGGAAAAATGAACTAAAAGAATTTAATCAATGCCTATATAAAGAACTTAATTCCTTCATAGTTTACACCAATCATTCGAATACATTACAATCAAACATAATACATCTCTATCAAAGAAACAATGAATCCAGAAAATTATTTTACACTAGATCAGTTAAATAAAAAACGTCCTTATCATCGTACGGTGGTTCATATTACTCGAAAGTGAGAAGCAAGAAATTTAAAGAAAAATAATGAGCTAATAGGAATAAATTTGCTCTTTCTTGATGAGAAGGTAATAAATAAATACTTTTAATTTTAAGAAAGTATTTATTTTAATCAATCGTAAATTGAAAGTATGTATGAGATTAATTTTTTTTTAAAACTAAAAGAAATAGACATAATGAAATCTCTGAATTACAAAATATTTATTGTTTGGTTAATTTAAAAGATAACTAGAGAAAATAGACTTATTAATATTTTAATTAAAAAGAACAAGATTTTAATCTTTCAATCAAAAAGAAAATTAGTAAATAAGATGAGACAATGAAATTTTAACGCATGTAGAAAAGTATTTTAAGATAAAAATATAATATAATTAATTTACAAGAATTTTATTGTGTGTGATTATATGTGAGAAAATTTATGTTTTAATGCAAAATCGTTTTTTCAGTTTCAAGTTTAGAAATCTGAATTTTTATACTTAATTGATTAAAATATTTAAACTATTTGTTCGGAACCTATTTATTTATCTAAAAGACATATCTCTAGGTTTTTTGAGTTCTTAATTGGGAATTACAAAACATAGCTTTGCATAACTTAACACAAATTTAATCTAAATGTAAATATATAAATTATGTTATACGAGTTATCAATTTTACATTTCAAATATTTCATTTTCATCCGTTTGATGTGTGATAAAATATAGCTTCGGATAACTTGACAGAAATATTAATATAAAACATAAATTATGTTATACGGGCTATCAATTTTATATTTCAAATATTTTATTTTCATCCGTGTATCACGCGGGTCCTAATCTAGTTTTTAATAAAATGAAAGCATTCCACTTTTTTTGCAAATGACTAGATACGTTCTAACTCATTTTACCTTTCGTTATAATTTCTGAATAAACAAAAATCAAAAGAATTATTTTGATTGTTTCCCTCAAAAGACCATCATAAATTTGCTTGTTTTTTTTTTGGGTTTTCTGCAAAAAAACCCTTGACTCGGTTTTGTATTGCAATTTTACCCTTGACTCGGTAAAATTGCAAATCAAACCTGTCAAGTCCCGGTCAACCCGCAATATAGCCCTCCGTCGTGTATAGGTTTTAAAATCTGTATAAGACCGTGTATACACTATCAAAACTACGTCGTTTTAAGAATTTTAATTAAACAAAATTTTGACTTTGAGAGGATTCGAACCCATGACCTTCAAACTGAACAAAACCACACACTACCGCTGTGCCACTGCAAATCTTTAAGGAATTGTCAAACTTATGTATATATAATATATACCTTCGTTATTTCTCTTTTATTTGAAACAATAAATCTTTATATAATAAAAATTATATTTTTTCGTCTTCATTTCAATGAACTAAAAACACAAAATTCAGAATCAAATTTTTTAACACAAAATTCAGAATCAAATTTTTTAACTTCATTAACATATCAAAACGATATATTATTCTCCATATGTTTTTTTTCTTCTCCATATGTTAATGAAGTTTTGATATATTATTCTCTATATGTTTTTTTATTATATTCTCCATATGTGAATGAAGTTTTGATATATTATTATTCTCCATATTTTCTTTATAAACAATCTATTATTCTCCATATGTTTTTTTCTCTGTATGTTAATAAAGTTTTGATATATTATTCTCTATATGTTTTTTTAATTATATTCTCCATATGTGAATGAAGTTTTGATATATTATTATTCTCCATATTTTTTATAAACAATCTATTATTATCCATATGTTTTTTTCTCTATATGTTAATGAATTTTTTGATATATTATTCTCAATATGTTTTTTTTATTATATTCTCCATATGTGAATGAAGTTTTGATATATTATTATTCTCCATTTTCTTATAAACAATCTATTATTCTCCATATGTTTCTTTTCTCCATATGTTAATGAAGTTTTGATTTATTATTCTCTATATGTTTTATATTATATTCTCCATATTTTTTTATTCTCTATATGTTAATGAAGTTAAAATTTCTGATTCTGAATTTGGTGTTTTTAGTTCATTGAAATGAGGAAGAAAAAAAATTAATTTTTATTATATAAAGATTTATTGTTTCAAATAAAAGAGAAATAACGAAGGTATATATTATATATACATAAGTTTGATAATTCCTCAAAGATTTGCAGTGGCACAGTGGTAGTGTGTGGTTTTGTTTAGGTTGAAGGTCACGGGTTCGAACCCTCTCAAAGTCAAAATTTTGTTTAATTAAAATTCTTAAAACGACGTAGTTTTGATAGTGTATACACGGTCTTATACAGATTTTAAAACCTATACACAACGGAGGGCTATATTGCGGGTTGACTGGTACTTGACAGGTTTGATTTGCAATTTTACCGAGTCAAGGGTAAAATTGCAAAACAAAACCGAGTCAAGGGTTTTTTTGCAGAAAACCCTTTTTTTTTCCCTGAAAACCCCGCCTTTTGTTTTGGAAGAAGATAGAAGTGAAAAAAAAAAAAAAGAAGTCAACGAAGGTTAAGCAAAAACTGTTTTAATAAGTTAATAAATAGTGTTTTATCCAATGAGGCTTTGACAGTTGGCTACAGACTTCTGAAAGTACTGTTTCGTTTCAGTTGGCTCAGGCTCTGCTATTGAAACAGAGCGTTTTGGAAATTGGCTTAGGAGTCATAATGTCAAAGTCAAGCAAATAAAGTGATTTGTTTCAACGAATCAAAGACCATTGTTCTTTTCTCGTTATCTAACAAGTCATAGATTTCAAAAGGAAATAACGAATGCAACCAACTTCACATTTGCATCTTGTCAAATTCAACCAAATTAAACTTATATACACCATATCATCATTTGTTCGGCTTGGTTTAGTTTGATTCAAATTTTGAATCCCGGTACAATGAAGGATACTTAAAACTTGGAAACTTAAGATACAAGACAGGGGAAAAAATTCCAAAAAAAGGGTTAACAAAGCTTAAACTATATGGTTTCAAAACCTAGAATCGCTGGGGACATGAATAAACAGTCGCTTCAGACTTAAATTGTAAAATGTAATTCGTACTATATTCTATAACGAGAGCCATGCTGCAAATTCATTTGACCTAAACTGAAAATTTTGATTCCAGGTTTAGTTTCTTGTAAACCGATCAAAGTCACACGATCTACGAAGCTCCCTACACATAACCATTACATTTTCCCATAAAAGAGGACAGTCGTTACCAATGGTCTTACAGGACAATACATTAAACAGTTTCATCGTCTTGAATTCATGTCTATTAATCCAATTTATTATCCTCTCAACTGTAATTTGTACCTCTTTCCTTCCTCTATTTAATCCATTTCAATTCATACACGCATGCAATCAAATTAAACAGAGAACATCTCAACTTCGATAACTTCTCAAATCTCTAAACACAATCCTTCCTGAGAAAAACAAAAATGGCTATGAGTTCCGCATCCCTCACCAGTCTCGTGCTTCTCTTCGCATCAACGCTGCTTGTGGTCCACGCAAGTGCTCGCAATTTGCAGCAAACTCAGATTCTGCCTCTTCATGGAGCTGTTTCTCCTACGAAAGCTGAGTCTCCTACCGTTCATACTCCTCTCGACGAGCGTAAGAACTTCATATTCGGCGGTGCTGCTGGAGTAGGCGGATTCATGGGGATGCCAGGTGGTGGGAGCGGTATGACATTGCCGCTCCCATCCGGGACACCGCTTCTTGGTGGGTCCGGTGCATTTGGTGGTTTGGGCGGTGCAATGGGGTTTCCTGGTGGTGGAGCTAATGGTGGTGGTTCTGTTCCGAGCTCAGGAGGTGGTTTGGTGTCTCCATGAGAGAGAGAGAGAGAGAGAGGAGAGAGAGAGAGAGATTAAGATGATTGGTCTTTACCTTTTAAGATGTGTTTGCTTTCGTTTTGTGATCGAGTCTTGATCATTGGTCTTGTTGTTTCTGTGCGTTCTTGTCTTTCGCTGGATTTTCTCATTCACCCGTTTCATTGTTGTGTGTTGTTTCCTTGTTTGTTATCTTCAGTAATTTTCGTTTTCATTTGAATCGTGTGGTATGTTCTATGGCATATACTACTACGTAACATGACGCTGATCGAAGGTGCAAGACCACTTAGACCAGGGTCGCAAATAATGGTTTAATATTTGTCCAAAAAACTCTAAGAACATCTCCATTGATATTATATCTGAAAATGAGGTTTTAAGTCATGATTCTTGGAAACTATTATGCCATAGTTCTGTTACAATGCTGTAAGACATCAAACACATACATGTGGAGAAATTAAATTAACGCAGCTCAACAAGTGGATCTTCTGATTCTTGTTGCTTAACCAATATGTTCTTGTGCAAAGACATAACTAACAGTGTCCATTAAAAAAAAATTCTTGCGTTCTAATCCTATTAGTTACTTTATGTATCTTATCATAGATTCTAGCCTTGAAGAATGTTATAGAATCCATATAGTCCAGGATGTATTTATGTGCCCTTGTCTTGTAAGTCCAGCAAAGATAAGCTAACCTAAGAACTTGATATGTAATTGCAGGAGACTCTACAAAGGATTTGTTGTGAAATGTTGATTCTACATAAAAGGCGTCTGCTTGTTAGAGATTTCCAATTCGCACCAGCCTCTCACAAACAGAATTTTTATCCTCTATGTTGCAGACAAGCTATATATACACATCAATACATCATCCATGCTCTACTCTTCATGTCTTCTGTCTTTTGTTGTTTGATTTACAAAGCACCTAACTTTCGGTACATATGACTCTATATATATATATATATATTACCTGCCTGATAAATATAAAATCTCAGGGTCTTGTATCAACACCACCATGAAGTGTTTGGGTCTGTTACCTTATAATGGTGTAACACAGATTTAGTGATAAAGAGATTTGAGTTAATCTGTTTGGAAACTTTGGCTTTCTTGTGTTAGGAATCTGCCTATCCTGTATTCACAAAACTTTCTTGAAAATATACAGTTTCATATATTGGGACGTAAAACCAAAAGTCAACCTGCTTAATTACATTTCTTGCCCTCTAAAATCTGATTCAGAATTTGCTGCTTTCCTTCACTTTTTCCTGCGACCTCGACCTTGTTCAGTGGATTCTCTTTGCTTTTCAGTGTTCTCCTTGATGACTTTCTTCCAGATAGGCTTCCAATTTTCTAGAGCATCTGTGAGCTCAACCTGTTTCTGCTTAAACCGGCGTAAGATCACAGGTAAAGCCTTCTTGTGGTCTCGTCTCACAGTTTCAATCACTTCTTTAAAGTGTTCACCGTATAGCATTTCAATGCATCTGTAGAACTTTACTCCAAGATCTTCCACACTCATCTCCTCTCTTATAACTTTCTCCGCTTTCTACACCGCACTTTTCAGAGCTTCCATCAACATATTAGCCTCATACATATCATCTTCGCATCGCGCCAATACTTCTTCGTACTTGGTTAGTTTCTTAATCCCCCACGCATCATCAAATTTCTTCAGGTGGTACTCGTTGTTCAGTACCTCGTGCTTGGCAGGACACAGTTATTCCTCGAGGATACCATGTTCGTTTGGTGAGTTGGACGCGTTATCTAGACGCAGATGCATGTTGATGTTCGTTTAGTGCAAATTAGAAGCATGAATTGGACGCAGTATCCAAGATGCGTTTTCAAAACTCATCCAGAAAAATCAAGATTTCTCGCTGAGTTTATTTGGTGCGTCTCGCTACACTAAACTCATCTAAAATTACTAAAGTCAAAAGTACCCTTATTTATAACCCCAATTTTACCAATAAAATAATAAAAACAATTTTTTTACATAAACAACAAAATAGTAATTTTTTATCAAAGACACAATAACAACATTTACCGTCAAAACCGCCAAAACCGAAAAATTTCGTTTTTCCGCCAAAACCGAAAAAAAATATTGGAAAGAAAACCGCAAAATCTCGTTTCCCGCCAAAACCGCAAAAACGCGTTTTCCCGCCAAAACCGCAAAAACGCGTTTTTCCCGCCAAAACCGAAAAACGCGTTTTCCGCCAAAACCGCAAAAACGTGTTTTCCCGCCAAAACCGCAAAAACGTGTTTTCCCGCCAAAACCGCAAAAACGCGTTTTCCCGCCAAAACCGAAAAACGTGTTTTCCCGTCAAAACCGCAAAAACGTGTTTTCTCGCCAAAAACGCTAAAACGGGTTTTCCCGCCAAAACCGCAAAAACGCGTTTTCCCTCCAAAAACCGCAAAAACGCGTTTTCCCGCCAAAACCGCAAAAAACGTGTTTTCCCGCCAAAATCGCAAAAAAAACGCTTTTCCCGCCAAAACCGCAAAAACGCGTTTTCCGCCAAAACTGCAAAAACGCTTTTTCCCGCAAAACCGCAAAAAACGCTTCGTACATATCACGACGACATAGCTTTTGGATGCATCTGTAGAACATTACTCCAAGATCTTCCACGTTCATCTCTTCATCTAGAACTTTCTCCGCACTATCCACTGCACTTGTCAGAGCTCCAATCTCCACATCTCTCTCAAACATGTCATCCTCGCATATCGTCATTGCTTCTTCGTAACGGGTTAGTTTGCTATGTCCCGAAGCAACATCGACATCAGTCAGACCACACATGTTGTTCTTCCCTCCGTCGAGCCATTTAGACTTTCTCGGTATCTTCGGAGTCCTCTCAACCGGTTCCGAGTGCAAGATTCTTCTCTTCTTTACCTCCAGATTGGTCACGTGTTTCTCTGACTCTCGCTCGCCATGAGGAATAGGGTATGCTTTAGACTTCTTATCCACTTTAGCCCTAACCGCAAGACGATCCGACTCGGTTGTGTAAGTCTTTGGATCACCTCGAGGAACAGGTTTCCTCTCGAACAGAAGTCGCTGAACAGAACTACTGAATTCGCTGTGTCCGATTCTGAACTTATGAAAGTCTTTAATCAATGAAACTAACGCTCGTATCTCTGATGGAGACAGTTCCGCGTTGATGACCGCACAGATACGGGTGCTCTTGGCTACCATCATCGCAGTGGAATCTCTTTGCTTTGCAGCGTTTTCTTTCAAGACTTGCTTCCAGACAGACATCAATGTCTTACGAGCAACTGTGAGCTCATTCAGTTTCTACTTAAGCCGGCACAAGATCACAGGTAAAGCCTTCTTGTGGCCTTGTCTCAGAGCTTCAAAAATATATTCACAGTATTCACAGTATAGCATTTCGATGCATCTGTAGAACTTCATTCCAAGATCTTCCACACTCATCTCCTCCTTTATAACTTTCTCCGCTTCCTCCACCGCACTTTTCAGAGCTTCCATCAACAGATTAGCCTCATACATATCATCTTCGCATCGCGCCACTGCTTCTTCGTAATCGGTTAGTTTCTTGTGCCCCGACGGATCATCAAGTTGCTTCAGAAGGCGCCCGTTGTTCAGTACCTTGTACTTGACGGGACACTGTTCTTCCTCGGTGATAAGCGTATAGGTCGGTGTCACTTGTTGCAACCGCTTAGAAGTTCTTGTTTTCTTCGGAGAACTCTCAATCGATTCCGGGTTCAAGATTCTTCTCTTCTTCCCCTCCAAATTCATCTTGTTGAAGCCATTCGTAACGTATTTCTCCAACTCTCGCTCGTCAGCATCGGCTCCGATCTTCAGGCCTTCTAGACGATTCGACTCGGCTGGTTCATCACGAAGAGGAAGACGGTCTTCGCGGATTTCACCTTCTTCTAGATCGGTATCGTCATCTTCATATTTTTGACCTGTTTCGTCGAACAAAAGTGGAATAGAATTACGGAGCTCGCTGAGACTGATTCTCTGCTTATTAAAGTCTTCAATCAAGGAACCTAACTTCTGCGTCACGGAAGGACCAAGTGTCTCACTGATCATCTTACAGTAGTTCTTGAGTGACTCAACCTCACCCTCACCAACGGACGCCATCCGCTTCTCAATCGCCTTTGACCTTATTTCTCTCGCTCTCTTTTTTATTTTCTGTTCTCGTTGTTTCCTTATTATGACTAACCTCTAGACTTCTACTTCTACTGTATATATAGCCAAAACAAAACAAAATAAATAAAAAAAGGAAAAAGGAAAAAGGAAAAAGAAAAAAGGAAAGTTCCTAATCGTATAAGACATGTATCTTAATTAATTATCAACAAAAATTAAATAAAAAGTCTTATCTCTTAATCCAGGTGGAATTTGTCGAATGACTCATACATATTTTGACGTTTTTAGACATGTGTGAATTTTCTTCTTTCTAAAGATAAAGATAAAAAGAATTTTAGCTGAATTCGTTATTAAACTGAGGTTTTGTTTCTCTCCTTGAAAATTGAAAACTGAAAAATCGATCTTGTCTTCTCTCAAGTTTCAACTTCACTTCTCAGTTTCTCACTTCCTCACGAGCAGCGCCAAAATTTTAATCCCCAAGCAGAAAGGAGCTTCACTCTGCGGAAGGTTCAACATTTCAACATTACACTACAAGAAATGTGGGTATTAATAGCGGCCGTTAACCGCTATGAGTTATATAACATAGCGTTTCCTTAAGCGCTCTGACAGCGCCCGTCATCGTAGGTCAGACACTTTAGATAGCGGACTTTTCGAATGCTATAGTTAATCAAACTACGATAGCATTTATGAAGCTGCTATTATTAATATTTATAATAGCGTGTAATAATTTTTATGATCGAGTTGTACCTATACCAATTTATTTTACAAAGATATCAATTTTTGTGTTATTAGATTATTTTATAATGACCCAAAAATATATTTAGATAATTAATTTTAATAATAATAATTAATTTTTATTAAATTGTAATTAATTTGTGCAATATTATTTTTAATAATAATAATTTAAAAAACTAATTCATAAATACCATTAAACATTTTCATGTTTACAAAACCAAAAATCATAACATATGTTGATAATTTAACAAATCTGTATTACAAAATAAAATAAAATAAAACATAATTTAAAATAAAAATACAAAGCTAAATCACATATTCATCTTTCAATCTATCTTCTCCATTGCAACCTCATCAAAAAAGAAAACCCAGACTTCTTGGATCCATCCAAAAAAATCGTCTTATTCTCCATTGTTATGCTGATTCAATTCTGAGAAAAGAGAAAACGTTTACGGTCAGATATCACAATCCAATTTCCATGATTACAATAACCAAAGGACAAGCAATTGTTCATTCAAATCTATAGGCAACAATCATTAATGGAAAGATGTGAAATTTACCAAGTGTATCGGCTATCCTTAACTCCAACAATCTTTAATCAGCTCTTGTTTCGTATCCAACACCAACAATCTTCAGTCGTCCAGAACTGAAAGAACTTGGCTTCCATCTTGACTAAAACATTTACATGTCCTAAAACATCAATGGTGCGAGCGAATATACTGTTGAACCATGACCTCGTCTAGGTCTAGTTTATGGGTTTAAGAGAATATCAAAGAGATAATAAAACCGAATAACGATTTCTATTGATTATAGCTGAACCTTGAAAAAGGCTGCCTACGTACCCCGAAAGGGGATCAAGCCGATCGTAGTTCGTTTACAAGGAAACTAGGGTTTAGAGAAGTCGATTTCTCTCTCTGTTTTTTCCCAATGAATTTCGAATGAATCTTCTGGGTGAAAAACCCTCTTCTTTATATAAGGAGTCTACGCCGACACAATCCTTTGAGGATTAGGAATAACTCCTTATTCTTCGGACAGAGCATCTCAATCAAGCAAAAATACGCTCCCGAGACTGAACTCCGGCGTGGTTTCGTGGGTCAGTCGTAAGTTCGAGAGGTGCGTGCGACGATGGACCCGGCTTTATTTGACCCATCATTCACTTGATCAAGGTGAAGATGTATTGGTTTATAGCTTAGAGCTATGAGGCGAAGCGCCTACGTTTGAGCGTAGCTCGGCACAGTTTTGACAGTTTAACTGAGAAACTGAGGTAAAGGCGACCGTTAATGGTGCAAACGATTTGTAACGAGACGATTCTTCGAAGGAAGATAATTTTATTTTTGATGTATAGCTGAACCCTTTTACAGGCTGCCTACGTACCCCGAAAGGGGATCAAGCCATTCGTAGTTCGATTTAGCGAGCTTATAACGGAGTTAAAAGCGATGAAACGAGCTTATAGCAGGGCTAAAAGCGATGAAACGAGCTGATAGCGTAGCTAAAAGCGACGAGCTGATAGCGACGAGTTAAAAGCGATGAAACGAGCTTATAGCAGGGCTAAAAGCGATGAAACGAGCTGATAGCGTAGCTAAAAGCGACGAGCTGATAGCGACGAGCTAAAAGCGATGAAACGAGCTGACAGCGTAACGAAAAGCGACGAGGCGAAATGACGACGAGCTTGGCGCGTACAAGCTTGATGAGACTAAAAGCGTGATCCGGTGGAGCGACATGTGATGAGAACATGTGATGTTTGCGACTTCGACGTGATGACGTGAGCGACGTCCGTAAAGTGGTGAACTTCATAGAAGTTATGGCTGATGGGATGAAATGTATCCTTTAAACTGGTTCTTGAGATGAAGTACTCCGTTTTTGAGCTTGACGTTTGTTTGTTTTTACGAGCCGAGGAACTCGGGCTGACGAGGCGACGAATTCGGGCTAGCTAACGAACTCAAGCTAGACGAGGTGATGCTCTTGAGCTAGACGAGGTGACGCTCTTGAACTAGATGAAGTGACGCGTTCGAGCTAGACGAGGTGACGCGTTCGAGCTAGACGAGTTAACGAGCTAGACGAGGTGACGCGATGTGCTCGAACTAGACGAGCTGACGAGCTTGGTCTAGACGAGGCGACGTGCTCGAGCTGACGAGCTTGGTCTAGACGAGGCGACGTGCTCGAGCTAGACGAGCTGACGAGCTCGGTCTAAGGAAGCGACGAACTCGGTCTAGGCGAGGCGACGAACTCAGTCTAGGCAAGGCGACGTACTCAAACTAGACAAGCCGAAACAGAGCATTGAGCTTCTTTGTGAAGTAGCTTCCATTGGAGGAGAGTTTTGAACGTGAGAGCTTCTGTGGCGGAGCTCGTCGATGAGCTAGAGCTTGCATGGTGAGCTCGTCTTTTTTTTTTTTTTTTTTTTTGCGCATAGCTTCTTTCCGAAGTTAATCGTGGCGACTAAACCTTACGAGCTCGTCGAATTGAAAGTGGGTGTTGAGAGCTCATCGTTGTCGTTGATCCCGATGGTCCGACTGAGCGTGATTTTAAAGACGTTGATCCCACGAACCGCAATATCGTTTTCTAAGATCCAAGCTTCTAAGGTCCGTGCCGACTTGAGACTTGTGCAACGAGACGAAGCGTGAACTTGCTCTTGCGACGAGCTTGTCTCTAAAGAGCTATGAGCTCGATGAGAATTGATGATGAATCCTCCATCTTACGTCATGAAGAGTGGATTATTGACGATGCTGATGAGATCGTCCTTGGAGAAGGTTATGAGCTTGGGGAAGCTTGAGCTCGTCTCGTATCTTTGCTCGTAGTCTTGTGGTTTTGAAATAGAAACGTCGAGCTCAGGCAATGAACCGAGGGTTCGGCTACGTTTTCGCAGAGACAGAACTTGCTTTGGTCGAGCGTCATGATGTTGCTTACTTGCTTGTACGTCGTTGGGCTTGATCTTTTTATTGTTTAAAAAGAATTAAGTGGGCTTCCTTTGGCCCATGTAAGGCACACTTCTTTTCGAATCAGAGATTGCGGCATCGTCGGAGCTCGGGAAATCTGAATTTCTGATTTGGCTGCTACACTTTGGAGAGATGATTGTGGTAACGAGGTGGAAGTCGAGGGAGAGCAGCGCCGTTGTCGTAACGAGCTGAAGGTGAGAGGAGATCGTGAGCTTGTGGAGTAAGCTCTCTTCTTTTTTTTTTTGTGAACTCTGTTCGAAGTGTTGGAGAGCTTGTCTCGGAGTAGGGTCGGTAACGAGCTTCCTGCTTCCTTGTGAGCTGGCGAGCTCGTTCTTGGGCGCTGAGCTCGTTCTTGTCGTTGAGAACGTCATTAATGGAGTAAGCAAGTGGGATTTCTTCTATTATCTTAGTGTTGCCACATTAACGATTTGCTTGGTCTTCTCGTGGACGAGTTCGACGAGCTTAACGTGGACGAGTTCGACGAGCTTAACGTGAACGATTCCCCTTTTTCCTTTTTTGAGTTTGTTTAGACGTTGCTTGTCTTGGAAGTAAGGTTGCTTGTCAAGCTTGTACGAAACAAAGAGCTTGCGAGGTCGTTCTCTTGTAAGCTTATGAACTCCTGCTCGATTATTGGTTTAGAGCTTGGATGGAAATTAGGTAATTGGCTGCTTTGAGTTCACGAGGTGAAGCTCGACAACGGCTCGAGCAGGTTGAGGCTGGGTGATCTTCGGCATAGCTCGTGAACCAATCTTTTTTGTTTTCGGAGCAAGAACTCGTCTCCCAAGTTTAAAACGCAGCGTTTGTTTGTAAACTTGTTCGTTGGAGAGCTGTGAGCTCGTCTTCTTGTGAGCGTACGAACTCGTTGCGTCAAGCCGAGGAAGTTTGCTATGTCATCGTTGTTACGTCGTCGTCGTTACGTCGTCGTCATGACGAGCTTAAGGCGGGAAGAGCTCGTCGTCCTTTTTTGTATGCTATCGAAGTTTAGAACGTGGTTTTGACTTTTGAGCATGGTTGTTGGGCCGTATTGGGCTTCAGGCTTAGACGTTTATTGATAACGAGACAGATGCATATAAAATTAGCAGAAATCAGCGAAAGCATAAATACTATATCCCCAGAACACCGACCCAGACCCTCGATTATGAATCTAAGCAAAGAAAAACTATGGAACCAATAAACAGCATACAAATAAGAGAAAAACAGTGAGAGGGAGAACAAGAGAATGAGAGAGAGAGAGGCAAAGAGAAAAAGAGAGAAAGGAAGAAATGGATTCAATTCGATGGGAATAACTCGCTAAAGGAAGACAAAGAGAGAAAGGAAGACAGAGAGAGATTTAGGGATTTTCTGAGAAACAATGAAGAAATGGATTCGATTCGATGGGAACGACTTGCCAAAGGAAGAGAGAGAGAGAGAGAGAGGGCGACAGCGAGAGTTAGGGATTTTCTGAGAAAAAAAGAAGTTAATCACTTAAATTATTTGGAGTTATTTTAGACTTAAGATATCGTTTATTTTTTTATTTGCAATGGTAAAGTGCCCGCATTTAGCAAATTTAGGCGGCTAATAGTTTTTATTTTCCCAAGAACAAAAGCTATGAAAAAATCTGTTTCCGTATACAATAGCAGAACTGTAATAAACGCTATCTTCCGATGCTATTAATATCCATATTTCTAGTAGTGTTAGTTATCTTCAACTGATTTAGTGTACAAAAAGTGAGTGGCATTCTCCAAGTCTTATTATCTTTATAATATGAGTCTTCTTTTATATGATTTGCTAGACTCTTGTGGGCTAGCTGGGATGGGATCTTGTAGGTCTTCTATTGTCACTCTACTCTCATTTCATCTCAGGTTGTAAAAGTTATTTTGCTTGACTCAAACTGCCTATATTGAGGGTTATCTGATACTCATTTTAGGATGTGGAATATGTGATGTGTCACTTGGATTGATGTAAATGATAACGAGAAATTAATATAAGGTGCTGAGGTATTTAAGTTTAGGAGACGACGTTTGTGTATGTGTGTGAAGTGAACATATAAATATCTCAACGTTACTAACACTACAAGAAAATGGTCTCCATAGCGAGGGAGACTTTTCTCGGTAAATGGACGTCTTTGCACGAGTCCGACACCGTTCCGAGAAACACATTTTACTCGGAGTTTGACGGTCGGAAATATGCTTTCGTCGGAACATGGTCGGAAAATAAGAGAATATTATTTGTCGGAAATTGTCGTCGGTTTCCTTTGTCGGTAATTAGCTATGCCTTTCCGAGCATATAAGTTATCGGAACTTCGTCAATAATATCCTTGATAATCGGTCGGAATTTGTTTCTCGGTAACTTGTCTGTAAATACCGACGCCATTGTGATTATTAATTTCCACAGAAAATGGTCGATGACTTATCGGTAAAGTGTCTATACGTTTTTGTCGGATTAGTCTCGGAAAGTAATGACAATTTTACGACTGAACTCCATATTTGACATTTATCATAGATACGTCACAAATTTGTCATTAAAATTTCGTCCGAAATTGGCCATAAAAAATCGATGGGTAATCAGAAACTCTGCTTTCACTAATTAGTAGTTTTGTTATCAGTTTGGGGCTTCTTGGTATGTTAAAGGTTACGAGTGAACAAAATATTGATCAGAACATCATCGCTGTCGAGAATTGTCTTCAAATACCAAATTTGGACAAATGAATAGATATGATGACAAAGTAGATGATTGTCTTATTTAATATTACATCCACATACCAAAAGAAACAGTTGTCAAGATATTACAAAGCAAAGAAAGCAGAGAAAGAAGAGTTTGAAAGTGAAAGTTACACAGCTAAAATGTGCGTAGCATCTTCTACATAGCAAAATGATAGCATATTCTCAAAACCATACTTAATGAAACGGAAAGTAGAGCCGTACTTACGGTTTGAGTTTTAATATGAAACAAGAAACAGATCTAAGGACCACGTTGAAACATACCATCCTGCACTGTTCGTTCTCAGTGTATCGAGCTTCGGCAGATGAAATTTTCCGGATGCAACAAGTAACTCATCCAACGATCAGAACATCGTTTGGTGCATCTGGTCTGTCTCCATTGGTTGACTTGGAGATTGCGTTTCGTCATTCTCGTCATTCACTCTCGAACCTCACTTGTTTAAAGAATCCACGCCAAGTTCCGGATCCCGTTGAAAGCGACATGTCCTGCGACTCAAACGAAAACATGGACGAAATGTAAATCTTTTGAAGAAACATTTACAAATAAGAAAACAATGATAGAGAAGAGAAGACCACAATAACAGTAAACAGAACATATTTTGAACAAACTTCGTGACATACACTATTACCTTACTCCTGAGTGTCTTATCTTTTCTTGGATGAGTTTCAGTCTTTCAGAGAAGAGAAGCTAAAATTTAAGAATATATAAAATAGTTCTACTCGAGAATATATGATTACGTTCATAACCAAGTAGTTTCACTAACTCGACATCTGGTGCTATCGTGTCGTCTTCAGAATAAATCGTCACTATTGCTGCATCGATTAAATCAACCAAAAATTTGAAGTGCGAAATCAGAAGTTTTTAACTGAGCAATTACAGACAAGCTCATGTTTACTCTTCTCGGTAAATCGTCGACCAACCCTACTAATTGGAAAGGGGTTGAAAGCCTAAGTAGATAGGCGATATCTTCAAAGCTTTGGAAGTGATTGCTGCCGCGTGGGTTCCAACCTTTTCCCGTGCAATTTCAGTGACAAATACACAGTTTTTACAACAGGTACTTTCGTTTTTTTCTCGGCAACTATGGAAAAAGCACTGACATAGACGAGATTGATGCATTACTCCCATAGAGTTGCGGCGAATTTTCAACCCCAGATAAATGGGTGTTTCTTTGGGGATATCGACAGATTGAATATCGATGATGAGTAAATATAAAATATATATAAGTATATATAAACGGTGAGACATTATGATTTTCTTAATAATATTTATGTGCCTTTTATTATTAAAGGATGCGTTTCAGGTTCTCTTCTTCTTAATATTCATTGTCTTCATAAGCAGAGAGGTCTATAACAGAGAACACATTCATCTATTTCTTTCTCTTCAACTGCACACTCAACCGATAATGTCCTCAACAGCTGAACTTATTGAAGAGGCCCAATTCCGACCATTTTCCTACAACTCATCCTTTTCTCGATAATTTCCGATAACGGTCTGACGATCGTGTTTCTCGTTATTTTCTCGGAAGCATCCTGTCTGCCGACACTTATTGGTGACAAATTACCGAGGAGATTCCAGCATACGTTTCAAGAATTACGCGACAACTAGAAGTGTTCTCGGAAATCACCACTTTCCGAGAAGGTCCCGACAAAAGTTTCTCACAAATTTCCGAGAAATCAGTGTTCACGGAATCTCCAAAGCTTCCGACAAATTTCCGATTAACGCATACTGACAAATTAGCTAGGAATTCGCTTCCTCAATAATTTCCGACAATTTACCCTCAGAGTTTCATTCTTCTCGCAATCTCGTAAGTTTGTTATCGGAACTTTTCCGACGTCGTCATTAGTCGGTATGTCTTTGTCGTTATGGGCCTCTTTTTCTTGTAGTGTAATCTACTTAAGACATAACATCAAGAAGACATGTATTGCATTGCATGCTACTGCTTGTCTTCTAGTTGTTTTATAGTGAGCAGAAGTTTGTTCATTTTCAGTTTTAATTAGAAAATGAAAATCATAGAAATGTATACATTTGTTGCTTACTGTTCCTTTCCGTGAATGATATCGAATTCTACTGTTCTCCCTCAGATGCTTCCAAACGTATGCATATGAGACATTATCGAATTGCTGCTGATTCTTTCAGGTTTGTGCTCTGGCTTCTCTTTCTTATCCTGAATTTTGTATTACTTATCAATTTGGAATTGTATGGCTGCTTTTTTTTTTTTTTTTTTGGTCAAAGGAATTGTATGGCTGCTTAAGTTATCAGACTACTAAGGAATCAAAAAGTTACCAAAAAGCGTTCAATATGATAATTTTGGACGGGTTTGAAAAGGTTACTCAGCCTCTGGCTTCAGTGTTCCCATTTGTATGTACCTTTTCAGCCTAAACTAGTTCATGCAACCACATGGCTAGAAAACTCTATTAGACTTTTCTGTTAATACTAACTTTCCTTTGGATGACATAGCTACCTAACAAGGCATAAGATATGCATCCAAATTCATTTTTAATATACATGTTAAATTAATTTCTAAGGGAGAATTAGGTATCCTTTCATGCTGAGTGCATCAGCGTCTATTATCAAAAGTTACTTTAAAAAAAAAAAATCTTAAGGAGTGTGCCAATGCCATAACATATCTTAAAAATGCCGGCAGATAAGGTTACACTCTGCATTGCTTCTAGACACAAGATCTTCACTTCAATGGCTTGTCGCCAAGGTGGACGAAAGAATCATTTTGACCACTTTAAGAATGTATATGGTGAAAACTGCGACATATATTCCAAAACTATATAGCTTGCTTGGACAGCACAAACTTGTACATATTCCTCAGCCATCTGAATTGATCCATGAATTGCTAATTCATCTCAAGTATAAAACTACAGAGACAACTAAATTAGTTAAGGTAAGGACACTCCTCCGAGTTTCACCACTTAGTTTGTGGCACTAGCCTGCTCTAATCATATGTGCTCTATTCCTCGTGTATTCTGTGTAATTCATATAACCTAACTATGGTGCACGAATATTCTAAATATTACCTACCTGAGAATTATAGGTCTATTTATTGTGTGATGTTGATTTTTATCCTCCGAAAATACAAGTTACAGCTGAGTGTTTTGACAACGTTAGTCTTCTAGAGAATTAAGACTAAAGTGCAAAGAAAATAGATTAATTCTGACTTTACTTGTCAGTCATCATCCTTGTTGAGTTTGTGTTTTTTGTTGCTTTGGAATGATTAAGAGATTTGTCTACAATAAATACAGATTATAGCGGTATTGAGATTCGAGTTGAAAACTTTTACATACTTGTATTGAAATTTTCAGCTTTTGAATTTAATTATAACAAACATAAACTCAATTACGACTAACAATGGCTGTCCTAAAATCCGATTCAAATTTGTTGCTTTGACTCCTGCTTTTTCCTGAGGATTTGTGCATTGAGTTCTCTTTGCTTTGCAGTGTTTACTTCAAAGGTTTTCTTCCAGCGAGGCTTCTTTCTTTCCCGGGCAGCTGTGAGCTTATTGAGTTTCTTCTTCAAGTTGGTTAAGATCTGAGGTAAAACCTGCTTGTGGTCTTGTCTCACTACTTCGTACATATCACGACGACATAGCTTTTGGATGCATCTGTAGAACATTACTCCAAGATCTTCCACGCTCATCTCTTCATCAAGAACTTTCTCCGCACTGTCCACTGCACTTGTCAGAGTTCCAATCTCCAGATCTCTCTCAAACATGTCATCCTCACATACCGCCATTGCTTCTTCGTAACGGGTTAGTCTGCTATGTCCCGGAGCAACAATAACTCTAGTCAGAACACACGTGTTTTTCTTCACTCCGTCGAGCCGTTTAGACTTTCTCGGTATCTTCCGAGTCCTCTCAACCGGTTCCGAGTGCAAGATTCTTCTCTTCTTTCCCTCCAGATGGGTGACGTGTTTCTCCGACTCTCGCTCCTCACTCGTAACCCTTTCGCCATGAGGAATAGGATTTTCTTTAGACTTCTTGTCTACTTTAGCCCTAACCGCAAGACGATCCAACTCGGTTGTGTAAGTCTTTGGATCACCACGAGGAAGAGGTTTCCTCTCGAACAGAAGTCGCTGAACAGAACTACTGAATTCGCTGTGTCCGATTCTGAACTTCTGAAAGTCTTCAATCAATGAAACTAAAGTTCGTATCTCCGATGGAGACAGTTCCGCGGCGTCGATGACCGCACAGATACGGGTGAGCTCGGCTATTAACTCGTCATCACCCATAATACCTTAGTTTTCTCAATCGCCTTCAACTTTATTTCTCTCACTCTTATTTTCTTCGTTTTTCTCTTTGACTAAAAAGGTGGAGATCGTTGACACTAACTCTGATATATATATAGGGCTACTTCTCTTTTTCAAAACGTGTGTATAAATCTTATTTCTATCTGAATTAGGCTACTTTTATTCTTTCCTTTTTTTACAGGTATGAATGATGAATCTTATTATCAAATATCTGAATTAAGAATCTGGCTCTGTCTCTTAACAACACAGGGCCTTTTTTTTTTTGAATCATGCAAAAATTTACGTTGTTTTCAGAAATGTGTGTAAATTTATTCATTTTTAAAGATACAATAAGATATAAGAGAACTTTAGCGAAATTATGAAAATATGGTGAGATAACAATCTTTCACTTGAAAAGCAAAACCTGAAAGTATAAACTTTCACACTAATAACAAAATTGACAATCCAATTGAATCCAATATAATGATTTTTATTTTTTAATATTGCTAAAAGTATGTTCTAAAAAGATACCTTAAAATTAAAAGAAAGAAAAAGAAAATCAAAAAGTGTGTCTTGAAAATTGGTAGTCCAAATTCTTAATCAAAGTAATTTGGAAAGAAAAAAAAGAGTGAAATTAATAAACAAATCCACATAGAAAGAAAAAAAGGTTAGAGCATCTGAACTAAGCACAGGTCATAATTTAATAACAAATTTATATTAGTTTCTCAACGTAATTAATACTAAACATAATATTATTATATTAGTGAGATACTTAGTGGATATCTAAACTAATAGAGATTCTTTTAGATTTTATACCGTGTAACAAAATAACACTTTGAAACTCTTTTACCCTTTATACCACCATGATTTATATTTCTTTTAGTTTTTTTTTGTCTGAGATATTAACATTACAATTTTCTATAGATCATATATGCATATCTAAAATGAACAAAAATATATGCATATCTAACTAAAGTTGATTTGAAATATCTAATTTTAGTTTATAACATTTAATTAAACATAGTATTAAAGTATATGTTGTCATTTTACTTAAATTTTCACAAAAATTCTGGGCTTATTTTGACACGTATATACTTATAAATTTTTGTTATGATGTATTTGAGATCGGTATTATTAGTGTAAAACAAATCCAATTTTAATCAATAATTAAGGTAGGTCTGGGCGTTCGGGTACCCGTTCGGGTTCGGGTCGGTTCCATTCGGGTTTCGGGTTTTTGGATTTGAAGATTTAGGACCCATTCGGGTATTTTAGAATTTCGGTTCGGGTTTGGGTTCGGGTCGGTTCTATTCGGGTTCGGGTCGGGTACCCGAAATTTTTTAAAATAAAATAAAATTCAATTAATTTTAAGTTTAAATCAATTATATTTGTCAAATATAGCTAAAAATTTCATATATTTTATTTATCTTTGATATTTTAGTTATTTTTGTCTAAAAGTTATACATATATTTGGATTTATAAATATAATTTAGGATAAATAAGCTATATCAAATCTAAATATTATTAATATTTTAGGAATATAACTGTATTTCGGTTATTTCGGGTACCCATTCGGTTCCCGGTTAGGATCGGGTTCGGGTTCGGGTTTTCGGATATTGAAATTTAGGATCCGTTCGGGTATTTTAAAAATTTCGGTTCGGGTTCGGTTCTACTTTTTTCGGTTCGGTTCGGTTCGGTTTTTCGGGTTCGGTTTTTTTGCCCAGGCCTAAATTAAGGTTTTCTTTCTATATATACATACATATGTAGGGGGTTCTCAAATAAGATTATTGTTTTCATTACCTGCCTTGCGTACATATCTCAGTAATCTCTACTTTAAGTGAGCGTTTGAGATATTTTCTTCATTTCAGATCATCACGATGTTTTAGCTTAGAGATCTCCCTTCTGTTACATCCATTTTGTCGACCCACGCAGCAATTACGGGGTACATCGTGATATTCAAACCATATCTTGAGAAGATAATTCCACCTCATCTACAAGACTACATCATCAGTCATCTCAAGTCGTACTTTGACTCTAGTCCATCCAATCTCACGCTCATCATCGAGGACATGACCACTAATAGGATGTGCAACGAGCTTTACGCGGCTGCTCAGGTTTATGCCTCCACCAAGATCAACCGTGACGCGCCAAAGCTAAGGATCTCTAGACAACGCGGTGAGAAAAACGTCAAGTTCTACCTCAGCAACGGAGATGTTGTCTCCGATGTATATGAAGGCATTGATGAGCTCAAGTGGAAGTATACTTGTAACAGCGAGAAGAGCACTAAGGTTAACCAATTTTTCGAGCTGAGCTTTGAAAAGAAACACAGAGACTTGGTCTTGAGCAATTATATACCTTACGTGGAGAAGAAGGCAAAGATGATCAACAACGAGAGGAGAATCCTCAAGATGCACTCCTACTCTATCAGGTCTGGATGGAACTCCGTGAACCTCGAGCACCCTTCAACATTCGACACCATAGCTATGAAAAAGGAGCTGAAGCGTTCAGTGATGGAAGATCTTGATAGGTTCATCAAAAGGAAAGATTATTACAAAAGAGTTGGGAAAGCTTGGAAGAGGGGTTACTTGATGTACGGTCCACCTGGGACCGGTAAAACTAGCCTAGTGGCTGCAATGGCTAACTATCTCAAGTTTGACATTTATGATCTCCAGCTTGCAAGTATAAAGGGGGACGATGATCTAAGGAGATCACTTCTTGGAACCAAAAACAGTTCGATTCTTGTAATAGAAGATATAGACTGCTCCGTGGATCTGCCTACGAGGCTGCAACCGAAGTCTCATGATGATTCTAAGGTTTGGTCTCCACAAATGTTTTATTTGGATAAACCATTTATATATTCTTATATTATGAGGTTGCAAACAATACGTACGTGAATCCAGGAATCAGAAACGTTGACGTTATCAGGACTCTTGAATTGCATAGATGGGTTGTGGTCGACCTGTGGGGACGAACGCATTGTAATCTTCACGACGAACCATAAGGACAGGCTCGATCCCGCTCTGCTTAGGCCAGGGCGTATGGATATGCACATTTACATGGGACATTGTTGTTTTGATGGATTTAAGACTTTGGCGTCTAACTACTTGTGCTTGTCTGAAGAAGATCAACACCATCTCTACCCCGAAATCAAGCGTTTGATTAGTAGAGAAGTGTTAACTCCAGCTCAAGTTGCAGAGGAGCTAATGAAATGTGAGGATGCTGATGAGGCGCTCGAGGGTTTGGTGAGAGTTCTCAAGAAGGAGAGGTCAGTGTTAAAGAAGGATGATGGTGAATTTAAAGATGGAGAAGCTTGAAGTGGGAGAGGAAACAAAAATACAGGCCCTGATTGTTTATTGAGATTGATCAGGAAAATCTCAAACATTGAATTTAAAATGTAGAAAATTGTGAGTTTGAATTTATGAAGAAAAAATAAAAAGGAAAAATCTATTTCTAATAATAAATAGTTTACTGAAAAACTTATTTTTTTTTAGTATATAAATTAAATCTTACTATCCAGGGAAACCTTTTTCAACTAAGATCGTTGTTCAGGCATCAAATTGATGCATTTTATTTGGGCTGTTTGGACTAATCTTAACATTTCATTCTTTTTTTTTTTTTTTTTTTTTTTTTTTTTTTTTGGAACATCTTAACATTTCATTCATTTCTTTGTTATTATCTACACATTGCAAACACAACTTTTGTAGGTAATAGCGATTATAAGCATTTGATAATAATCACATAAAATATTTATACTGTTTTATACTATTTCAAATCTTTCAAAATAAAAAAAATGTTTCAGCGAACTCAAATGTTTGCTGTTACGAATGAATAATTAAAAAAAACAATTTTTTAGGAAAAAGCAAATTTAATATTATTCTCTACAAAAAAATAATTTCTTCATTTATAAAAAAGAATGGTAATTTAAAAGGTTATACTCGATTTTACATTTACAAATTTGCAAATTTCTGAACAAAATCTCGGAAAATAGAAAACACACTTCGTTAAAAAACTTTGTATCTCTTTTACTTTCTATATTTTGCTGTATTTTATCTCACTTGCATTTTCACAATATATATCAAATGTTTCTATTTCTGACTTTATGTTTGCTTTGTATTTTGCTATGATTCCTTCGGATCAAATAAAACATTGGCCTTTTTCTTCATCTCTTTATACAAGAGAAAAAGTTAACTTAACTTCCAAGAGACTTTTGAGATTAACAAATCTGATATCAAGATATTGGTGTATTATATAAACATGTACAAGCTACAAAAATGTATCACGAAAGTATCTCCTGAGATTCACAAACATGTACTCTTTGATCAAGTAGTCAAGAAAAAGAAAAAAACGTGAGCGGTGGTTAAACAGTCTTAAACTTAAACCATTAAAAATCATAAACCGAGTTAAACTCGAGATTAAATGCATATAATTAGATGAAACCAAAAAGGTTTGTATTGCTTGATTTGTTTCAATAAACTCTAAGGAACATAGAGTATCTCTTAAACTAATGAGCTTTTTTTGGCGGTATGTCGTCATGTCCGACGGGCATCCACATGGATGTTCTAATTTGATTTTTTGTTCTTTTTTATATGGTTTCATAGATCTTTATCTACTTTTTTTTATTTTTTTATTTATTTTGTTATTAGGTTTAATTTTGACAAAAAAAGACAACAAAATATTATGAACTAATATACATATCATATTTATGATTTTTGTTTTGTTATTTTTCTGTTGGTCAACACAATTTTAGTTCTGTACAAAAATGAATTTTACGACTGACATAGAAATTCCTTTTCTTTTTTTTTTTTTCTGGTCAAACTACCTTCATGAAAGAAAACTTTTTTTTTAACCCAAAGAAAAAGAAAACTAAAAGAGTAAAAAATGTTCAAAAAAAGTTACAAAAAAAAAAACGTTCAAAGCATGGAAGTGAAAAAAAAGAGAACGAATGTTATTATTATCAGAAAAAAAAAAATAGAAAGAGATCTGGCGGAGAAGGAAACCAAAATTGATAACATAACTCGACGAAGACGAACAAACTTCGTTCCTCTCTTCCTCCTTCTCCTTCAGATCGAGAACCCTAAAAATACAAATTTCCCTTTGTTTCTACACACTTTTCCGTGACATTTCCCTCGATTTTTGCACTAGTTTTTCGAGATCTTCCGCCAAAAAATTATCAATATCTTCTTCGATCTTTGCGTCAGGATCTGTCTCCTGCTACAATCATAACGCCGGCGAGTTTCCTCTCTGTAATCGGCGATTTCGGAATGGCATCGGTTAATGGATTCAATGGTAATTAACGATTGATTTGAAGTAGTTGGGGACATTTCCCCTTCCATTAGCGAGATTTCGAGTCTTTTTCAATGGCATCAGCTCAGGTTAAGCCTAGTTCCCGGAGGCAAGAGGTCGCTGAAGCTGGACGTCGTAAGGTAGATAGATCATCCATCCTAATTTTTTTTGTTCGAAATTTATGAGTCATTGTTCATCATTGTTAGACTCGAGATTGATTCTCCAACACATGCAATCATAAACAATATTCGACAAAAGGCTGTGATTTCTGAATCGTGCGCTTCTTTTGTTTTGTTGATTTTATCGATTCAGCTTGAGCAGTTCCGGAAGCAAAAAGCAGCGGAGAGAGCCAAAAAGGCATCGCAGAGTAGCACCACACAGCCTGTTGATAACAGCGAGCAAGCTATCGCGGATTCGGATGGAGATGTTGGTGCATCCATGTCCAATGGACCTCTCAGGCAATCTGACGAAACCCACACCAAACCGTCAGTTTCTGGAGATGTATATAATTTATCTTTTTCGAATAACGATGGAAGCAAAGAAAGAAGCCAGAGAGATGAATCAGTTGGGACAGTAGCTGGTTTTTCTAGTAGCTTAGAGTTGAGAGGTTACTCGAATGACTTTACGGTGAATAATAGGCCTCAAGTTGTACCTTATAGCGACACAGACAAGCAATCGAGTGGGGAACTTGATCGTACTACTACTCTGAGAGAAAGTGATGGTTTTTCCAAAGGCACATCTTCTTTTTCTGGAAGCTCTCTGTTACCAACCTCGAAGCAAATGGACGGTTTCATGCATGGCGGTGGTTTAATCTCTTCCAGAAAAGGTACATGGCTATCATAGGAGATTGATGAAGCAATGTAGTTTCTTAAAAGAAACAACTTGACTAATCTTTACGGTTTTTGTTGCTAGACTCTGTACAACCTACTACCATGATGGCAGGGTCTATTCACGAAGCTTACACAAACCAAGAGGGAAGTGGTGAACTACGAGGGAGTAGCATTGTGCAGAAGCCAACTTTGTCTAGCAGTTACTTGTTTAGTTCTCCAGAAAAATCATCTCGACCTTCTGAGTCTTCAGATTACGGTGTAAATATCACAAGCTCTTCGTCGTTTCACTCAGCTAAAAATGAAGCAAGTGTGAAGAGAAATCGTCCATCTTTCCTTGATTCCCTTAATATTTCAAGAGCTCCAGAGACTGAATATCAACAACCTGTGATTCAGGCGGATTTGGTTACATCAAGTGGCGGTGATGGTTTTGGACCATCTTCACTCCAGTATATATCAGGGAAAAGAGACAGTAATGGACCATCATTGACAAGCGGAGCATCTGATGCCCCTTATTCATATGAAAATTTCAAGAGTCCTTCGTTTCCTGTCGCCAATGGAGTAATGCCAGGTTTCACTGATTACTCCATGCCAAAACAGAATGATGATTTTGGTACTCTAGAACAGGTAATATACTTATTTCTTGCGCCATCTTTTGTTTTGTATATGTATTGTCGATATGCTACTTAATAGTTGGATAGTTTTGTTTGATTAGTTTTGAGGTGAGAGAGTGAGCGCGAAAGGGGATGTCTTTCTCATCTAGAAGAATTAAGTGGGAATTGTTCTCATGATAAATGAACGTGAGCTATTTGTTAAAAATTGTGGTTGATGCCTCTCGCTGGTGTGGTTCATTTTCTTTTTACATTGTCAAGCATTTTACTTTTATTTTACTTCAAGATGCTAGCTTTCACTGTTGCTCTTTGTACACCCTTTAACCTATGCGTATTCTGAGATAAGGTTTCATATTTCCATTTGTAGCATATTGAAGATTTAACACAAGAAAAGTTTTCACTCCAAAGGGATCTTGATGCTTCGCGTGCTCTGGCAGAATCCTTAGCATCTGAAAATTCTTCGATGACAGACACTTATAACCAGCAGGTACATGAAGACTTATGGCATCCTAGTTAGGTAGAGTCCAGAATAAGTAGAAAACAATCTTGGCCATTTATAGTAGTTGACTAATATTTGCTTCTACTTTGCTTCATTGTTCGCCAGAATTTTCTGTCATGTGGTTTTGGGATCCATGGGAGATGTAAAAATTAGAATCTTATTTCATGATTTGGACTGTGTGAATTGAGTCTTTTTTTCAACGTGCCATGCTCTTGAACCATTTTTTTCGACTCTGTTATGAAAAGAAAAAAACACATTTTAGACTCATTGCTCCATTCACAAGTGAGACAGAGATGGTTGTTAAAATAAAGAATTTGGAGAAGGTTCTTCAGGATGCACTGGGCTTATCTACTGTTGAGAGTGAACGATGTCTTATTTTGTTTACTATAAGACGTGTCCACTGACCTTTGTAAAATCCCCAAGCGTCCCAATGATTCATGTAATAATTGTCCTCGCTTCTATCTCATGCAGAGAAGTATTGTCAACCAACTAAAAGATGATATGGAGAAGCTACATCAACAGATCCAAGCACAAATGGTTAGTATCCTATTAACTACCTATGCTCAACAAATCCCAGTTGTATATGCTCTAGCAGTAAATTTTAGTAAAGCATGATATTGCATTTTTCTGCGTTCTTCCTGCTGGAGCTATTGTCTAAGATTAGTCCGAAGCATGATGTATACGTGTTGGCATTCCAGTTATCAAATTGCTTGATGGTTTCTTATCAGAATCAAAATTTGAGTTTCCTGAGTATGACTCTTGATGAGTATCTGTATGCCATGTTCTTCCCGCCACTGGAGCTATTTTCTAGATTATTCCAGAAGCTGTTACTTGATTTAACACTGTTTCCTTACAGGGGGAACTTGAATCTGTCAGGATTGAGTATGCAAATGCGCAGCTAGAATGTAATGCTGCTGATGAGCGTTCCCAAATACTGGCTTCTGAAGTCATCAGTTTGGAAGATAAGGTAATAAGGTTTGGATGTTTGTTCTTTCTTTCGCATTAGCTTTTAAAAAGAACTGACATTTTCAACTCACTTAGCTGCAAAAGTGTGCAATGAGATTTTTTCTCTACCTTCAGATGTTCATATTCATATGTTTAGTGGTTAACTTTTTCTTGGAACATATATTAGGCTCTCAGACTCAGATCTAATGAGTTAAAGCTGGAGAGGGAACTGGAGAATGCACAAGGAGAAATGTCATCTTACAAGTATGCTCTTTACTGTCTTGTTATTTACCACTCTATATCTTCACCTTTAGTTGATGTTTGGTCCACCCCTAGGGATTCGATCTGCAATTTCTGGGATATCTAGTTCTCATCTTAACTATAAACTTTTATAGGAAAAGACTACAGAGCCTAGAGAAAGATCGCCAAGACTTACAGTCTACTATCAAAGCTCTTCAGGAAGGTATGCACACTGAGATCTGGTTCCTCTGAAACGTAATGTGATTCTACAAATTCTGCATATATCTAATATTCTTCATCTTCCTTTTCAGAGAAGAAGGTCCTACAGACTATGGTGCAGAAAGCTTCCTCTGGTGTAAAATCTACTGATCCCGGCAAAAGCTCCACTAGCAGAAAAAACGCATCAACCTCTACCGAAGGTCTCGGTAATGGAGCACCCTTCCCAAAAAAAATATTTAATATTAATCTTTGCCTTGTAAACCATGTTTACGTATACTCTAGTTGATGGGTGTGTAGGCTTCTTAGCATGAACGTTAATATTTAATTATCCGTTTTTACTCTTTTGTTTTCTTGGTGCAGCAATTTCAGATACTATGCTAGGGAGCTCCAACCAGGAAGCAGATTCTACTGGTCTGCTCGAAAGTGATTCATATAATACATCTATCATTCCTGAAACTGGACAATTAACTCTTGAAGGGTTTTCATTGAGCGTCCCAGCTGATCAGATGAGAGTGATTGATAACATTAATACGCTGATTGCTGAGGTAGTATTCATGGATTATTCTGTGAAGTTATCTCGTATATTTGTTTTTCTTTAGCTGTGAGAATCAGTACTTTTGAATTCTTAAGGTGCTATCGTTTCTCAATCTGGATGATAACGTGACAGTTATTTGCTTCTTTGGCTGCAGTTGGCAATTGAAAAAGAGGAACTTGTGCAAGCATTGTCATCTGAGTTATCTCGAAGTGCGCATGTGCAGGTACATTAACATCAACTGAAAAGCATGAAATGCGTGAACTGGAACTTATCTTCTTTAACTTCAGCGACCGTAACAACATTCCTAAGTATCCTTCCTATATGGATTCATTAAAGTCGTCATAGCCTCAAAATCCCACGCCATGTCTTCTTCTTCTTGTTTAACTTCGGTCCCCGTGCTCACTATTTTTAGATGTTCGTTTAATGTTTTTGTGTCTTATGTATATTGTGTTTCTCCTGTTTCCTAATGTCTTTATCATTTCCTCATGTTTGTTAACCATAGGAGCTGAACAAAGAGTTATCCAGGAAACTTGAAGTGCAGACGCAAAGGTTAGAGCTTCTAACAGCACAGAACATGGCTATAGACAATGTTTCACCTCCGAAGCAGCCAGATTCTCATCTTGTTCAAGAGAGAACACCGATTGCAGATGAGGGCGATGAGGTACACACTCTCTCTCCTATGGTCAAAACTTGGATCTTGAGGCACAAACATTAATCATATCTCTCTCTCTTTTAGGTGGTAGAAAGGGTTCTAGGATGGATCATGAAGATGTTCCCAGGAGGGCCGTCGAAAAGAAGGACAAGCAAGCTTCTCTAATGATTCACGAACTTGCTCGGGCCTTGACCCTTCTTTTGCCATTCTGTACATCCCGGCATAGCCATGGACTGCTATTGCGCCTCCTTCCTCTTTTGTTTCGGAAGACTTTTATTGGCTATTTGATCCAAAATTTTGGGTTTCCATTGGATTTGAGCAAAATCAAGAAGACAGCAGAAATGGTATAGTGAGACAGACAACAGTTCAAAATGGAGAGAGACACGTTTATATGAGTGCGTTTTTGTTGTTTTTTGTCACTTCAGTTTTTGTAATTGTTGATTATAGCAGGTTTAAAAGTGGTCCAGACAATATACTAATTACCAGAAAGATCCGTATGGTTTTGGATATTATCGGTCACTGTTTCCGTTTTAGACTCAAGACTCAGTTAAGCAAATATATAAATTAAGATTAATTGTTTTTTTTTTGTTGACAACAAGATAAGATTAATTGTTTGTTTAATTTTTTCCTACTTTCTTGGTGGTTTTAATCATTAAATATGTTTTTGGAGCTCGCGCTCTTGGTTGTGTCGCCTGTTGATTTTTCACTAGAGCATCTCCATCAATTTAAATAATAAAAACATAGGAAAATGTATATTCAGAACCTGTCTTTACATGTGTCACAATATAAATGGTTCAATTTTTTAAAAGGTATTTGTTTTAATTAAGTAGTTAAATGATGTTAAAATATTAGTTTTATATATTTCAGATACTCACCATAGAAGTTTTTCACTAGAGATATTCTTGTTTTTATTTTATTTTTAATTGTTGAGATACTGTAAATATCTATCAATGGCCATACTCTTTATAGCCTGATCAAGAAATCAAGAACCGTAAACTAAAATGGATTTTCCGGAAGTGGCATTAGTCAACATCTTGACGCGATTTGCACTGAAGAGCATCGCGAGGTTCATATCAGTGAGCAGAGAATGGAAATCGCTCATCGACTCCGACTTCTTCAGAGACCACTACATCTCCCTCAACTCATCTTCTTCAGTCTCGTGGTCAATCATCCAAACCAGACCCCACAAGCTCTCGCTGGAGATCGTTGGCCACCATGGATGCGAGAGATGGGGACTTGATCGTTCTCCTGGATCTTTCTTGCGTTTCTTCGTCAAGACCACAATCAGAAAACTCTTGGTCTTATCTTGCACCGACGGTTTGGTCTCTGTCTTCGCAGAGACTAGCGATGGATCTACTTTGTATTACATTGGGAATCCTTTGTTGCAGGAATGGTTTCAGATCCCTCTTCCTCATTTCCTCTCTTCTCAGGATCTTGAGAGCTTACGGAACAACAAACGTTTCAGTGATACTGGATTAGTTACAAAGATGCAGAGTGGGGTTGTCGTGAGTTACAAGGTTGTCTGGATGTTGACACACGACAGATCCTCTGATAAACTCGAGTTTATGGTTTACTCATCTGAGACAGGGATGTGGGAAACACAACATGTCTCTTGTCTACACTCCACGGTCTGGGAAAGACAAGACAAATCAATTGCTTTGAACGGGATTCTTCACTGGCTTTCCGAGGATACTCCTAGTCTCGACGCAAGTTCTATTGTAACTTACGATTTCTATGGAGTTCGTGACGATGGTGTGTGTCGTATCATACATTTCCCGGGAAGCGAAATAGATGAGGCAACTGGATATAGCAAAGATGAAGTACGACGTTACAGGAGAAACTTCACAGCCTCGGAAGGATCCATTGTTTATTTCAACGAGTATTATGAGAACGAAAGCGACACGTTACGGGTTTGGAGGCTGGTCAAGTATGAAGATGGTCCTGAGGCTTGGCAACTCTCTTGGGAACTGAAGTTAGTGTCTTTGACTGAAGCTGGTATCAATTATTTCCCTGTGGTGATGCATCCTTTGAACTCGGAGGTTATGTACTTGTGGTGCAGGAAAGCGAAAGGTCTGGTCTTGTTTAACTTGCGCACACGTGTGTTTTGTCTTCATAAAGAAACAGAAGAAGATGGCAAGTGTATGGATGGTTGCATCCTGAGTTTTAACGGGTTCAACGAGTATATGGACGACATCCGTAAATACTATCTCCCATGGTATCAAGGTGGTCCTAACAATCTCTTCTTTTCACATTATGTTCTCCCTCGTTGGCTGCACCGTCTCCCTCGTCCTCAGCCTACTTAAGTGTGTACTCTTTTATTGAGCTTGAACCATCCCTAATGTCTAATCTAAGGCTGTCTCGTTAGTAGTACTAGGAAAGGCATATACCTGCGGCTAAGGAAGATGATGGTTGATATATATTCACCACCATTATCTCTTTATTGGTAATGTCTTCTCCTTTGGTTCTTCTAATCTTCTTATAGCTATGGAAAGAAACTTTTAGCTGAGTCTACATGTTTGCTGGACCACATAATTTACTTGGATTTTTCTACAAGGACACTGTGAACAAGAAAACGTTGAGAATCTTCTTTTAGCTATGTAAAGCTGTGGTTTTTCTTTTGATTAGCTTTTATTCAGTGACAAAGTTGATTTTGCTCATCACGTTTGGTGGCGAATAGCTGTTTCTTTGATAAAAGACGGTAAATTGCAGGTATTGATTCTGTTCCTATCATTTCTCAGCGTTGCGTACGCCAGCTAATTAAATCACACACTTAAATTTATAGAAGTTAAGGGGTAAGAATTCCACAATGAACTTAGGATGAAAGTGAACTCAGAATGGTTATATTGATCAGTGATCACAATGCTTTTCTACAAATGTTTTCTCTCGATAATTAAAACGAACTAGGGTTATAAAACCCAGGTACATGGATACTTATCGCTAAGACTAAACTAACTCTCCAGCTTCTCTTGTGTGTCAGACATCTTGACCTCGTATCCAACTCCTTGACTTCTATGTAGTCAACTGCTCCTAAAATTCATTCTTAAACATGTAAATCGTGTTACATTATGAATGGACCCACTATGTCAAATTTTCGAAACCTCTGCCTCAGGTGGTGTAGGAGAGACCAACTCAATATACTTTTATGTGTTAAGAACGTACCGGAGATCACTCTAAAGAAAATGTAGGCTCTTAAGTAGGCTAGAGAAGCATATTTGTTTTACTTGGTAGGCATCATAAAGACTCGGACGGATTAGCTCAGCCATACTTTTATTACTTATTAGTGAAATGGTTGACGAAGCAGCACGTGTTTTCAATCAGGGATCTCCCCGCTCGATTATTAGATTCAGGTCTCGTGAAAGAACACGCTCTCTTGCCTAGAAAGATTCTGCCAATTTCAGCACTTTTGAGATCAGAACGAAAGGAAATTTCTTTTGAGATGTTCTTCGATCCCTAAACAAATGTTAACTTCAAAGTCTTCTAATTTCATCAATGTATTCCACCATGAGAACCGCAACGTCTATGAAAATATCCACCTAGACAAACAAAAATATGCATGAGGTCGCGAATATGTAGAGCTCAAGAGTCAAGATTTTAAAGACGGAGCAGAAGCAAATATGAACAGAGAACAAATCCATATTCATATGATCACCATAACATAACTTCTGCAAGAAAATGAAATTGGAATTACTTTTGTAATGGTAGAGCCTAGATAGCAATTAGCTCCAACAAGCTTTAGGGAGCTGGATCAGGGATCTTTGCAAAATCCATAATATGTTGTTAATCAACATCTCCCTGTGTATCTATACATATGTTTGTTTCTTAAATCATGTAGTCATACGCCGAGGGGTCTTAGTTTTATGGCATAAAATACAATTTGCCTTTAGTGATCTTTGCAAGGACATTCAACAAAACTAAGTGGAGTCCATCCCAGTGGACATTCTTGAAATTTAACTCTTTTTTATTTATTTATCTAATTCGTTTTACCCTTTCTTTGAAGTTAAACTTGACGATTTGTAAACTTAGATAAGCAATGGAAGAAGCAAAAGTAACATTATGCATTTGACAATAATCAAATAGAGATTAAACTCGGAAAATAACAAACAGCATATCCAATGGAATTAGCAGTGAAAACAAAATTTTCAACTCCAGCTTCAGGGTCATGTCTCAACAGACATCGACTTTGCACAATATCATAATACAGCAAGTTCTTCTTCTTATCCTTACTCTTCCCATCCACAAGTGCTAGTGGATGGAACGCAGATATTGTTGGGCTATTACACATAGGATCAGTCCTAAACAAATTTATGGAATAGATTTTGTCCCATGTCTTGCTGTTTAAATTGAACGACCAGATCACTTGGTATTCAACATTCTTATGGGATATGCACAAGCGGTTGTCAAGGTTGCACAACACCATATGGAAGTGATGATTACCTTTGCCAAAGGGAGCTTTACAGATGACTTGAAAAGCTTCGGTGTGAAGATCAAAAGAAACAACTTTGGTTTCTTCCTGGCAGTCTGTCAACCAATGAAGCGATCCATGTGCAAACACGGGACTGGCAGATTCAATAATCCGATAAGGAGTAGCAGGAGTGACATACCTCCAAGCATTGGTGCTAAAGTCGAAAACTTCACATGTAGTAGCGTTTTCAAGGCCTAATTCTGAAGAGTTGTATAGCCAAACAAGCTTGTATGTGCCTGTGGATCTGCCTTTACCGAATCCAACCTTCAAGATTCCGTTTCCGTGTGGAACACGTAAGCGTGTCTTTCTTCGGAATTGTTGAAATTGGCAGAGAGGAATAGACCGGTACCATCTAGTGGCCGGGTTGACTACAAAACCGGATATGATGGGATGGTAGAGATAGACGAGACTAAGTAGACCGTGTTCTCCTTCTCCCAAGGAGTAGGGATCTTGACCGATGAGGATGAAGCCAATACCAGTGTTCTTAGAGATTGTACCGTCTCCGGCGAGCCAGCACGTCGTGAGGACACCATGAGGACATCTGGATCTCCTGATTGCTCACGCTGCTTCAACTGTCTTTCTTGGAAGGATGGCGATTCGATCGTTGATTTCCATTGCTTCGATACAGCCTTGAATCTCAGCAGAGATTTCACCGGAACCCTCTCCAAGATGCGCGCTTCGACATCGTGGGGCAGCCATCTCATTACCAAGCGACGTTTTTTCGACATTCATGTTTGTGATCTCATTACCAAGCGACGTTTTCGACATTCTTGTTTGTGATCTCATTACCAAGCGACGTTTTTTCCACATTCTTCTTGTTTGTCTCATGAGATACAGCGGCGTCATCTGATACATATATAGGAAAACCCTATTTCCCCCACACGACACTTTCCTTTTCCTAGAAGAATTTTCTTGTGTATTAATTAACCGAAACTAAACCGGTACTGACAAAACTATGGTTACAACTTGTAACTTACAAGTGATTTCAATATAACTCATTATTTTCTCGTTTCTCTTTTTAAGAAGAAAAGCTCCAACGATAAATATTATATTCCCATCGTCAACATGCGCTGCCGGCGAGACTTCTGACGTGAACGACTTTCCTTGGCAAGCCTTCAGCCGCTTCTCCCCTCCGCAGCAAGTTGTTTTGATATTAAATAAACCCCTTGTCATTGTTGTCGATCCAGAGCCATTACAAGCTTTGCATTTTTCACGTTTGGTACCAGGAGGAACAATTTACATATGACAAATGGGTTCTGCAAGAAAACCAGAATCAGAAAACTCTGAAAGATCAAAAGTAATGGCATTGTTCAAGTTGGTTTACTACCTGGCCAGACTTTGTTCCATCAAGATCCTTCTCGGTGGCTCGGTACTCGTGGAGATCTATACAATTTCACACCGGCAATCACTTATCTGAAACAGTTAAATGGGATATGAACATTACACGAGGCCAGAAGATCTAAAAGTTTGGATTTCTTTGCTTCTTCCTCCTTGCAGTGGAGTATTATTCCCTTACAAAAAACACACAAAAATTGAGGAACTGAAAATATTTGTTCGGGAAAGTATTGACGAAATCTTTTGGATGAAGAAGCCAAAAAGACAAAAAGAGAAAAGAGAATGATCACTATTTAATGCTTTGAACTGAAGAAGATGATTATAATTTAGTGGCAATAGGTAAGATGAAAAGAAAGTGACAAAAGATTTGTTTTGTTTTCTGATTTACAAAAGAGAATATTATTTAGACAAGACTTATATTTTTTTACTGGGAATTGCTGATGTGGCATGATTTGAGAGAAATTTTATATGTTGATGTGGACACTCTCTACAAGTTCAAGCCGATTTTTCGGTTGAAAGCTTATCAAAATTAACCGATTACAAGTTCGTTTAGTTTGGTTGGGTCCGATTAGGTTATTGGTTAATATTGATTTCAAGTTTAATAAGTGAAAGTAGTAGAATTTTGTTTTGTTTTTAAAATTCGATTAAAATTGATTAAATTTAAATAGTTTCAGATAAAGTCGGGTAATTTAACTCGGTTAAATTTGATATGTATATGGTTTTTTAATTTGATTGATTATAATTTTACATTTATTCAGGAACAGAAAAGATGTTACCCGAAAAATCATTGCCCTCATCAGTGTATTTCGATCTAGCCTTCTCCAGCTAACACAAAACACTGCTTATGGCACAACAAACAAAAAACTCTATGCAAAATTGCCTTCCCTCGGATCCAAATAGTATACGATGAGATAATGTGGAGTCGAAGCCGACCTCCTTACGCTTACTCCAAAATTACCAAAGGTAAGCCAAACAGTAAATCGCATACCGCTATAGTGAAGTCATTCAATAAGAAACTACGCACACTCAGTAGTCAGTATTACCAATTCAAAGGAACAACGAAACCAATACAAATCACACACCAAATACAAAACATCACGTTTGCCATTCCAACATCTCATTATGTCTTCTTCAGTTTCTCTTTACAAAACTGAACTGATTATCATTTTCTAAAAAAACCTAAAAAACACCAAAAAATTAACTGAAGCCAATAATAATATTAAAACAATTCACATGTTACTATTATTTTCAATTACGAGACTAACTAATCAAAAAACAAATATATAGTTTAGTCATACGTTTTTTGTTTAAAAAGCAAAAGATAGATGAATATTTCAAAAGCAGAAGATAGATAGACATGTCAAAAGCATAAGATAGACTTGATGTGTCAAACCGAGACAATCCTCTCACATATTAAGCCTCTAATAGTCGTGTGAAACTCAGGAGTACTCTTCACATCTCCGAAACGTGAGAGAGTTGGTTGACCCAGAAAGCACGAGAAATGTGGAAAGATCTTATTTCTGGTAGAACTTCTCCAGGTGTGAAGTTCTGATGTGCACGAAGGTTAACTGATTTTCTCACCAGAGGAAGCTCTTATGTCATGTCTACAACCCACATAATGACCAAAGCAAGTCTGACTCTGATGCTGTTGATCGGCCAGTGAAAAGGAGGCTCAGACACAGAGCAGCAAAAAGTGACCTAAATATGTGCGGATCTGTTAACATTGTTTTTTGTCTATGCTTGTGTAATTTGTTTTTAAAAATTGTGTAGTAACTTCGGTATAAGTAATTTTTTATTTTACACTTTTGATGATTTTCTATTGTATGATTAGTTAAATAATTTTGTTTTGTAGTTATTATCTTTTACCCTGGGAAATCTTCTGTTTATATCTTTTTTTAATGTAAAATTAATCTTACTTGTGTTTTCTTCCCCTTCCTATTTTAAATTGGTTCCGTCTTGAAATCTCCTTTTTTGTATGTAAATTATGGGTTGTTATATTAATTTTGGTGTTTTTTTTTGAAAAAAGTTTTGCTATTAAAATGCTGAAAAGTAAAACAAGGATATGACTTTTGGGTCATATAGTTTGGAAGAGAACTTAAGGAAGTAATAGGGGGTGTATTCAACTAAAGATTTGAGGTGATTTGTTTTAAAATCATAAATCCACTGTTATTCAACCATGAATTTAAAAAACCATTTAAAAATTCAGTGTTATTGAACTTGTGATTTTAAAATGTACCTTCAAATCTACTGTTATTGGAAATATTTTAAGTGATGAATTTCAGGAGATTTGCTGGGATTTGAAAGTGTTTTAGTGCAATTGCTTAGTTAAAAATATTAAAATCCAAATTCCAAGGTTTTAGATGGGATTGTAGAATTTTTTGATTAAAATCATTTCAACTTCCCTAATTCACCCAAAATCATCTCAAAACATAAATCATCTCAAATCTCTTACAAGATTGAATACACCCCCCATAGACAACATACAATTAAGTAGAAGCCATAAGAGAAGAGATAGAAGATATCATGATCTAATCACACTCTAAAAGCCCAATCAAATGATCGACGACCTCATCGACGTTTTCCACGCCCACGGACCGTGGTCCACTGCATTTCTTGGACTTTTTGGGAAGGTTTTATCTGTCTGCCTCCACGGGTTGTTTGAGACGAATCATTACCCATATCATATGTTGAAACTCCCGGTTCAAAAGTAGCAAACTGATTGCTACCAAAGATCCCTTGCATAGTTTCAGATACTGGTCCATTAGTAGAGGAAGCATTTGCCGAATTAAGAGCCTTGTTTAAGGCTAGAGTTTCTGATTTAGTGACTGTTGGAAGTGATGTTTTCACCTCAGTAGATGTTTTAAGTATATCCTCATCGATAAAATGAGCAGCAGGTGAAGTGATGCTTATTGTGGCTGAAACCGTCTCAGAGACATCAACAATATCAGATGTAGCGACAACATCAAGGACTGATGCAGTAGAAGTAGCAGCATTAATAGTAGACTCAACAGCTACACCAGCAGTAGCAACATCAACAAGTTTTTCAGCTGCAGTAGTAACAACCTCATCAACTCAAACTGCTGCATCCATAACAGAATTATCTATATCTGAACCTTCCATAAGACATCTAGACTCCTTATGTCCTAGATGGCCACATTTTTTGCATTTGTTTGGTAACCAAGAGTATTCTACATCCACCCAAGAAAGGTTGCCTCTTTTATCTTCAGCCAAAATTATTTGTGGAAAACCTCTTTCCAACTAGATCTCCACCATAAGCTTTGCTTCACCCATTAGTGTCGGATCCAACCAAGGCTTGTTGGTGAGCATGGGTTCGCCTAAACCTGAAGCTATCCAGCTAATACCAACATGAGAATAACAACGGCTAGGAATGTTTTTTAACGTAACCCAAATTGGAACTGATGAAATTTCAGGGAGAGCTAAAGTGGCATCAGAGACCTCCAGAAGGAGTGCGGCATCGGTAGAACTGGCCAATAACATACTGCTTCTGATTTTCTATCCTCTGCAGTAGAACATGATTTGGGATATGAACCTTGGGAGTACCATCTTCCATATACGACGGAGTCGTATTCATTAGAATTTTCTCAGAGAATTTTGTGATTTGGATGTAAATGAAGAAATAGATCAAGAATCGGAATTTGCAAACCCAAATCGCTTCAAAACCTCATGAAATCGAATCGAAGAACAAAACCCTGTGGATCATAACTTCTTTCTTCCTTAACGAAAGGATGGCAGCTTCGTTCGCTGCTGTTGATCTCCACCGTTGTTAAAACTGATATTCCAAAAATTTATACACCATGACACCAGAAAACAATGATCAGGAACAAATGATGTCGATGCTTTTTTTTGGAGAAGACAATGAATTGAAAATTATACTAAAGGTAATGGTATGATGGTAGTAGAGCCATGTTTTGTAACTATTAAAAGTATAGATTCTATTATGAACTTTGTTACAAATCTTTATATATATTAAAGAAATAATCAATAAAATATTCTGAATAAATAAACATGTTTGATATTATCCACATTTACATAATGCTTATGGATAAATATAGTCGATATTATCCAAATATATTAATGGATAATTATTATTTATAACATATATTATAGGGAATATAATACTAGAAAACTATTTATGGACCATTGACTCTTCTACAAATATTTTTACAAACCATTTCTAATTTTCTAGTACTCAAAATAATATAGTTCATAACTAGTTTACTGAAAAGAAAATGAAAGCATAGGCATTATATTAAATCATTCAAGTTTGCGTTTTGAGATATTGTGTACTAAAATAGTTTTGAGATATTTTGTTATTTTTTTTAGAACCTTTATCAGATACAGTGGATATGGAGGTGTTCTAATTGGCCGCTCTTAAAGTTTTGAGATTTAACTGCTCGGACAAGCTACTAATATTTGACACGAAGAACTTCACTCGTCTGTTGTAACTCTTTTAAGCTTAAAAATAGTTCTTTCTTGTCTTATTTAGTTTTCAGTTTACTAATCCTCATTTGTAAATTAAAACAAGAAAAATTAAAGTAAAAATTTAGAGAAGAAGTCAAAAAACATAGATGGCCACGCACACATCTGTCAACCGAAGTTTTCTCATTTCTTTCTTCACCACAAAATCCATAATCCGAATTATGAATACATGATCTCATCACTAAGGGAAACAATCAATCGATTAATCAAAGCACATTCAGCATCCAAAACAAGAACCACACTTCATATAATCAAGTTAAAAGTTGATCAAATATCATGTCGAACTTGCAACAATCATACAATGCTGGACAGACCAGGGGCCAAGCTAACGTCTGTTCTTCCATTCCGTTTCTTGTTTCATTAGTTTGTAATAAAGATGAACTTGGTAATGTAATAATGTATATATTGGTAATATGCAGGAGAAGGCCGAGCAATGGACTGAATCTGTCAAGGAAACTGCACACAACGCTCGTGACAAGACTGCTAACGCGGCTCAGTCCACCAAAGAATCAGCCCAACACGGCCTACAACAAGCCCCTAGTTTCATCCAACAAGTAATTTTACTTAATTAATGCTTAATATTTGATAAATATACATATGATATGAATTAGTAAGAATACAAACTCGTATTATTTATCTAAGTCTAATTTTAAAATGTTTTTTTGGGGACAGACTGGAGAGTTAGTTAAGAATATCGCTCAGGGTGCGGTTGATAGTAACACTCTTGGCATCAATGAGAAGAAATGTTAAGTCAATATACTTCTCATATGGTATATTCTATGAGTTTCTAAAGTTTGAAAACTCTTTTGCTTTTTCTAATTAATTTTTGTAATAAATTTTGGATTTTTTTTTGTTTTTTGCAAGATTTTGTCATGAGACATGCATGAAAAGTAATAAAATGGTGTAATTTGCCTATATGATATTCTAGGAGTGGTGCTCATATCTCGTAACGCTTTACTTTCAAAAACATGTATATTTACAAATATAGCTGATCAAAGAAATTTTTTTGGATAAAATTAGTAGTAGGGTACACGAATGGATATTATCATATTACATAGTGATGAAATGTATAAGCCTCTTGTTTAAAATAAATGTTTTTATTGAAAAATGCAAATTTTTCTTTATTACAGACAAGTTTTTATTTTGACAAGAAGAAAAACAAATGATCCAGCAGCTACAATGATACTAAAGAAGACAGATAAAATCCCGTACAAATGCCCTCATGAACAACAACACTACTTTCTGCTGCGCATTCACAAAAACCTCGCAGAGACCTCTCGTTGTTTACTCATCAGTCACGCATTCAGCTGAAGCCGATTGCACATTTTTGATGTACTGTTTTACCAAATCCAAACCATTGTTTTAGCAACTAATCCAACAAATGACAAAGAGAGATACATACATACATACATAACAAGTCGTGGTTCCATTAGAAATGTGGAAAGATTTTCTTTCTAGAACTTCTTAATGTGTGAAGTTTCGATGTGCATGAAGGTTAATTGACATTCTCACCACAGGAAGCTCTTCTGTCATGTCTACAACCCACATAGTGACAAAAGCAAGTCTGGCTCTGATGCTGTTGATCAGCCAGTGAAAAGGAGGCTCTCGGGGATAGGGATACCAGCAAAAAGTGACCTAAATATGCGCGGATCTGTTGGCATTATTTTTTTGTCCTTGCTTGTGTAATTTATTTTTAAAAATCTTATATGGACACTTTTAATAGCATTTAGCCTCAACTTTTATATTTCAAATACTAAAAAGTTAAAATATATGATATTTATATTTATATTATAGAAAACAAAAATCAGCTAAAGCTCTAGAAATAGAAAATTTTATATTTTCGAGATATATATTTTCTATGTAAAACAATCCCATATCAATTAATGAATTTTCTTACTTTTATCATCTTTCATGTTTATAATATTGTTTCAGAATTTTTAAAAAATTCTAATAACTAAAAAAATATAAAAAATATAATTAACTTAAGATGATAATTAAGAATATTTAGTTGGTCATTTAAAAGGTAATATAGACAATTTTAAATGTATATAAAATAAATTTTATTAAAAATATTTAATTGGGTAATGTAGTAAGCTTAAAAGGTATATAATGTCAATCTTATTTTTATAAGATTAAGTAAAGCCATTATCTTAACTAAGACATAATTCTATACATAATTTTTTAAAATTATATTTGATCAATATTTTTTGAACATCAATATTTATCCTAATTCCTTATTCCTAATAGAAATTTATAGATATTTTTCTTACCTTCTCTATTTTTAATAGTCTTATATGTAATTAAATTTATTCTATTATCTTGTCACCAATATCTATTATAGGTTATATATAGTTAATTATAAAACTGAGATAATTAATTTGAATTAGAAAACTTTTCTAATATAATATTAAGTTTATAGATAATTTTATTATCTTATGAATTTTTTCTATTAATAATTAAATTATAAAATTTAGTAATTTTCTTTAATTTGAATATTGATGTGGAATAAAACTAATTAGTGTTATAAATTTTAAATCCTATGTGGACACTCTCAATAACCTCAACTTTTATATATTAATAGATTGGTATTGACGAAATCTTTTAGATGAAGAAGCGAAAAAGACGAAAGAGAAAAGACATTGATCATTCGATTTAATGCTTTTAACTGAAGAATATGATTATAATTTAGTGGCAATACGGAAGATGCAAAGAAAGTAACAAAATATTTTTTTTTGTTTTTTTATTACAAAAGAGAATATTATTTAGACGTGACTTATATTTTTTTTACTGGGAATTGCTGATGTGGCATGATTCAAGGGAAGTTTTCTATGTTGATGTGGACACTCTCTGGAGCTTCAAATATGTACTTTTTAGTATAGATCTATTACGAACTTTGTTACAAATATTTATATATATATTAAAGAAATAATTAATAAAATATTCCTAACAAATAAAGATGTTTGATATTAGACACATTTACTTAATGCTAATGGATAAATATATTCGATATATCCAAATGTATTAATGGATAATTATTATTTATAACATATATTATAGGGAATATAATACTAGAAAACTATTTATGGACCATTGTCTCTTCTACAAATATTTTTACATATCATTTCTAATTTTCTAGTACTCAAAATAATATAGTTCATAACTAGTTTACATAAAAGAAAATGAAAGCTTAGGCATTATATTAAATCATTCAAGTATCACAAAACTTTTGCGTTTTGAGATATGATGTACTAAAATAGTTTTGAGATATTTTGTTATTTTCTTAGAACCTTTATCAGATACAGTGGATATGGAGGTGTTCTAATGGGCTTTTAAAGTTTTGAGATTTAACTGCTCGGACAAGCTAATATTTGATACGAATAACTTCACTCGTCTGTTGTAACTCTTTTAAGCTTAAAAATAGTTTTTTCTTGTCTTATTTAGTTTTCAGTTTACTAATCTCATTTGTAAAGTACAACAAGAAAAATTAAAGTAAAAATTTAGAGAAGAAGTCAAAAAACATAGATGGCCACGCACACATCTCTCAACCGAAGTTTACTCATTTCTTTCTTCACCACAAAATCCATAATCCGAATTATGAATACATAGGCAATATAAATACATGATCTCATCACTAAGGGAAACAATCAATCGAATAATCAAAGCTCATTCAGCATCCAAAACAAGAACCACACTTCATATAATCAAGTTAAAAGTTGATCAAATATCATGTCGAACTTGCAACAATCATACAATGCTGGACAGACCAGGGGCCAAGCTAACGTCTCTTCTTCCGTTCCGTTTCTTAATAAAGAGGAACTTGGTTATGTAATAATGCTTATATATTGGTAATATGCAGGAGAAGGCCGAGCAATGGACTGAATCTGTCAAGGAAACTGCCCACAACGCTCGTGAGAAGACTGCTAACGCGGCTCAGTCCACCAAAGAATCCGCCCAACACGGCCAACAACAAGCCTCTAGTTTCATCCAACAAGTAATTTTAATTAACTAATGCTTAACCTTTGTTAACTTATACATATGATATGGATTAGTAAGAATACAAACTCGTATTAATTATCTAAGACTAATTTAAAAATGTTTTTTGGGGACAGACTGGAGAGTCAGTGAAGAATATGGCTCAGGGTGCAGTTGATGGTGTCAAGAACACTCTTGGCATCAATGAGAAGAAATGAGAAGTCAATTTACTTCTCATATGATATATTCTATATTTGCTTAAGAGTTTCTAAAGTTTGAAAACTCTTTAGCTTTTTCTAATTAATTTTTGTAATAAAGTTTGGATTTTTTTGTTTTTGTTTTTTGCAAGATTTTGTCATGAGACATGTATGAGAAGTAATAAAATGGTGTGATTTGCCCTTATGATCAGTTAGGAATGGTGCTCATAATCTCGTAACGCTTTAATATCAAAAACATGTAAATTTACAAATATATTAGTATGTACTTCTGTCGTTTAAGCCTCTTGTTAAAAAAAAATGTCTTATTGAAAAATGCAAATTTGTCTTTGTTACAGACAAGTTTTTATTTTGACAAGAGAAACAAATTGTGACAAATGATACTAAAAGACTGAAAAAATCCCTTACACTTGCCCTCACTACTTTCTGCTGCGCATTCACAGAACCTCCTCGCAGAGACCTCTCATTGTTTACTCATCAGTCACGCATCCAGCTGAAGCCGATTGCACATTCTTGATGTACTGTTTTAGCAAGCCAAACTATTCTTTTAGCAACTAATCCAACAAAATGACAAAGAGATATGCATACATACAAGTCGTGGTTCCATTAATTACCTTGTATAACACTCCTCGGTTAACCTTGTACGCAGGAGCAGTCCAATTCTTTCTTCGCTCATTCATTTCTTCGGCCGAGACTTGTGTGTCTATTCTCTTCTTTCCTATGTCTATTGTGATTATGTCTCCATTCTCTATCAAACCGATCGGACCACCCTCCTGCATATATAAATAGTACTTATGAGATACATAATATATACAAGAAGAGATACATGAAGCTATCAGCTACTAAGTGCAAAATCTAGAGTTTTTGCTATGTGGAGACAGAGAGAGAAAGAATGACCTGTGCTTCAGGGCAAATGTGGCCAACAACAAAACCGTGTGACCCACCTGAGAACCTACCATCAGTCAGCAATGCACATTCCTGCAAGCACCAACGACAAGATAGTGTGTTCACAAACATCAAGCATGCCATATCTCAATTACTCAACTCGTGATAGAGAGAAAAAAGAGTTTATTTAACTTAAACACACAGAAATTGATCAAACTAAAGTGAAAATGTAGTACCTTCCCAAGACCAGCACCCATTATTGCACTTGTTGGTGTCAACATCTCTGGCATGCCTGGACCTCCTTTAGGACCTTCTCCTCTGATAACAACCACTGTTCCCTGTAACACGATATACACTCTCAGCAGATAGTAGAAATTCAGCTCTTGAGATGATTGGAAAGGCGATTACCTTAAATTTCACTGGGTCTGCTGATATAGCAGCCAACATAGATTCCTCTCCTTCAAATACAAGTGCGGGACCTAAAAAAAAATAGTTCCATTATATAAGCTCTAAAATTGAGAAATGTTTAACTAGACTCTGGTGTGTAAAAGGAGGCATAAGAGCGAATCAACATTACCAGAGAAATATAACCCTTCTTTGCCTGTTATTTTTGCTACAGAACCTTCTGGTGCAAGGTCTCCTCTCAAGATTTGGATGTGTCCAGTCTCCTTGATTGGGTTTGACACAGGTCTAATTATAATCTGAGACATTGTAAACATCAATCAGAAAAACGTATAACTGACATTCCATCATAACCAAGAAGAAACATCTCGTAGATTCTGATGAAATAACCAGTAACACTATAAATGAACCGACCTGGTCTTCTGGTAAGCGAGGTACGTTTTCTAAATTTTGAGCCAAAGTCTGCCCTGTGACTGGTAAGAGACAAAAAAAAAGAATTGTTACGTAATCAGTTTTGCAAGCAACTCGCACCAATCCAAAAAGCTGATATGAGTTTTTAACAGGTTTGAGACTTTATACCTGTGATACAATCCCCATCCATAAAGCCAGCCTCTAATAGATAACGAAGAACAGCTGGTGTACCACCTATCTGTAGATCAAACAACAACAAAAAATACAAAACGATCAACAGAATACAAATAACTTATAAGTAAAACGATATAGCCAAAAGCCCTACCTTATGTATATCTTCCATAACATATTTCCCGCTTGGTTTGAGGTCTGCTAGAAACGGAACCGCGTCGCTGACCTTTTGGAAATCGTCAAGGGTCAACTCCAAACCCACAGACCTGGAATGATCTTCGTTTATTACCTCAGTCCATGATAATAGTAATAAGCAAAACTTATAAACACGTTACCTCGCAATAGCAATTAGATGCAATACAGCATTGGTTGATCCCCCAAGAGCCATGACAGTAACCATCGCATTACGAAGTGATTTTGGAGTGATGATGTCGCGTGGCTTCAAGTCCATCTTTAACAATTCAAGAAGATATTTTCCAGCTAACCGGCACTCGTCTAGTTTCAACGGGTCTTCAGCGGGAATTGAAGAGCTTCAAAAGGAATTACATACAATTTCAAGTAAATATATAAACTTTTAAAAAAATCACAATGCAAAAAACGTATGAACTTATTATGTGGTCTTAAGGTGGAAAGAACTAACCTGTAAGGAAGAGACATTCCCATAGCTTCGATTGCAGAAGCCATAGTATTAGCAGTGTACATGCCACCACAGGCTCCAGCTCCAGGGCATGCATTATGAAGGACAGTCTTTCTCTGTTCATCACTTATGGAGCCACCAACAAATTCTCCATAACTCTAAAATACAAAATTGGAAGAAAAAAAAGCAGGAAGAAACACATTAGCAGAGGAGCAATTTGACACCAAACTTATCAAAAAAAAAAGTTATTAAATCCCATAAATGTAAGCGCTTAAGATACAATATAAACATAAATAACACTAACAAGAAAGAAGACAAAGGTACCTGGAAAGCAGATACTATGTCATATGTCTTCTCTTGAAAATGTCCAGGCTGCAATAAAAATCAAAGCAAAGTGAATATATAGAACCAACTAGTCACAAGGGTTTAGGGTTTAAGGAACTCTCTGCTAATCAATTAGGAAACTTTACCTTAATGGTTCCACCATAAACCATAATCCCTGGTCTGTTAAGCCTTCCCATGGCCATAATCGTTCCAGGCATCTGAAACAAACGCCACATAAAACAAGAGTTATAACCATAGAGACGAAACAACAACACAAGAGGGATGATTTTCAGAAAACATAAAAAGAAAGCTCACATTTTTATCACATCCAGGAATAGATATGTTGCCATCATACCATTGAGCACTCATCACAGTCTCGATACTATCAGCAATCAAGTCTCGAGATTGCAAACTGAAACACATCCCTCTCGTTCCCATCGAGATAGCATCACTCACACCAATCGTATTGAATCTAAACCCGACCATCCCAGCTTTCTCCACTCCTTCTTTCACGGCCTCCGACAATGAAAGCAAATGCATGTTGCAGGTGTTCCCTTCGTACCAAACAGACGAAATCCCGATCTGGGGTTTCAGCAAATCGTCGTCGGATAAGCCCACGCCGTGGAGGATCGCTTGTGACCCGCCTTGGGACTTGGGCTCCGTGATTCTCGAGCTGTACTTGTTGAGCTGATTGGAGTCTGTGAGAGGAGGGGAGGGATCGGCGGTTACGGATTGGACGGAGCAGGAGAAGGTCGATCGGCGGCGGCGAGAGTCGTGGTTGTTAGAGCGGACATTGAGGGGTTTACAGGGGAAGAGAGTGGCGCGTGGAGAGAGGATCGTGGCGTGCATTGCGGCGCGTGGAGAAGAATGGTCAAGAGGGTTTAGGGGTTAAAGTTTGAAACTTGCAGATGGGTTTACAAAAGTGGTGAAGTCTGAGAGAGAGTGAGCGAGAGAGAAAAAGCAATGTGGCAAATGGTACGGTGGAGAGAACTGAGAAGAGAGATATGGTCAAAATTCAGATAGACTCAGACGTCAGAAAGTAGGGTTTTTCGGTGGGTTTTTAAAACGCTGCCGTTTGCTATAACCAGGAAACAAACAAACAAAAATAAAAATCTGTTGACTCGAGTATTTAATTGTACATGAAACTGAAACATAAGAGTTAAGAGATGTGTATTTTTTTAAAAAATAATCCTTATTACGTAATATAAAATGAATTATAAATAAATAATTATGATTACTTTTTTTTAACAATGAAATAATACTTTATTTTATGTTGGTAAATTAAATTAAGTTGGTAAAACTGTTATCCAGATCCGCCGGTTATAAAGACATTTTTTTTAATAAATATTTTCTTTCTATCGTTTAAAAAATTTCTTTATAAATACACGACAAAAATCTAAAATTAAACTATGTTTTTAAAAGAAAAGTGAATTACATTTTTTATTTATATTTAACTTTCACCATATTCAAATAAATTTTTATTTGTTAATCAATTTTTATCTCATTTAATTAGTTTATTAATTTATAAAATTTATATAGTCTTTGGTTTTCGTTCAGTTTCTTAATTTAACCGATAGTAAAATATTAAACCGAACACCGGACTGCATCGGAAAGTTTAAAGTTATGTGTGTGCTGTGGTGGTGGTATCACTGGTGTGAGGAAATTAAGAGAAAGCAAAGCTGCTTTATATGCAGACGAAATAATTCATAATCATTATTGCTGAATAAATTGTATCAGTAGTGTAGAAAACAATAAGAAACGACTTATAAAAATCTTTTTATATGTCATCATGTGCCATTTTGAACTCAATAGTGCTATAATTTGCTATTTCCAATATAAAAAGGTAAAACAACCAAGAGATAAATAATAATAAGACATTGTGGATCAAGATTCTCTGATAAGTGAGATATTATTACTGTTGCAGTAGACTATTTGACTAAAAGTGTTATGTACATTCCACACATTTATTCTTGAAAATCAGCAGATCCATTGGTGCAAATGATGCTCCTTTCTTCTTATTCTTCTTGCTTCCAAGAATCCTCAGACTCTGTCTCAGTAGATCAATGTCTCTTTCTTTCTCATATTTTTGTCTATCCATCAAAGCTATTTTCTCTTTTAATGTCTGAATTGTATCTTCTTTAACTCTAACTTCATCTCTCAGTTCCTCCATTGTCTTACTTGCTTCTTCTTCTCCTTTAACCTCAAGTTTCCTTTGCAGTATTGCCTCTCCTACAGAAAATCCACTTTCAAAGATCCATAATTTATCAAAATCCAAACTGAAATTGTAATTAAGTTGAGTTCTTTACCAGAGGAAGAAGCTGTGTGGATAATGAGATGATCAAGCTCATTCTTGATAGCTAAGTAGAGTTGTTTCCACTTCTCAACGGCTTCATCTCTCACTGCCCTCTCTACACACATCTCCTCAACAACCCATTTCCAATACTCTCTCTCCTCTGTTGTTGTTGTCTTTGCTTCATCTCTCTCCTCCACTTTCTTCCTTAGCCTCTTTACTTCCTCTCTAAGCTTCTTCCTCTCTTTCCTCCACTCTCTCTCGGCCTCTTTAAGTTTATCAAACATCACTTTCTCCCTCTCATCCATCTCCCTTATCATCGGTCTTCTTCCTCTGTTTTTTTCAGTTGAGGTCTCCTTCTTGACACTTCTCTTACTTCCTCTCTCTTGCTTGCTTGTGCAACCACCCATGTCTAATCTTTTGGGTGTTTAATCTTAGGACATGAACAAAGAATGTTTATGGAGTCTCTCTCTCTCTCTCTCTACCTCTCTTTGGAATTTTTGTTCTTGTTGATGTAGAGAGGCTCCTCTTCATTCAATGAAGAGAAGTCATAATTGTGAGTGAAAGAAGCTCCACTCGTACTACTCTACCATATTTATATAAGACCTCCAGATAAAAAGCATCTCATAACAGTAATTTCTCTAGCTTTTCTTTTCTCTCACAGGTGTAACATACTACAGTAAATAAAAGAAGAGTAAATTAAAATTGGTTGGAAATGGAATAAAGTAAGAGGCAAGTGATGGGAGATGTCAGAAAGGAAGGTGGAAATAGTATTGAGAAGATTAGGTTTAAGGACATGGAAAACTACAACACTAGATTCTCATCCATTTACCAATTATGTTGTGGGCTTTCTTTGTTCTTTCACATGGTCCATCTACAAAAAACTCTTTGGACCCATCCCTCTCTCTATAAACTCTATACTAGTATACTCTATCAACTCTATAAGTCTTCTATTCATATTACTTAATCAGTTTCAATAGTCACAGGTTTACAAAAATAAAAAAGGAGACAAGTTTTTGTGTAGATCTCACATTAGGAGATGAATAGACATACCTGTTTTTGGGTGGCTCAAGGGTCAAATTAAATCATATGGAGGAAGAGACAAAAGTTAGACTGTTTTCTAATCACAATCTTATCAAATGAATAGTTTATATACGGATATTTAGGTTTTACAGCCACATAATCAAATTAAAAAGATTAGGTTGGTCCCATGATTTTTGTTTTGTGAGAATGAGAATTTAGTATTTTTGTTTGGCTGGTTTAAGCTGTCCCTTCACGTGAACTTCCCTCTCAATACGGCTCTCTGTCTTTAATTATTCCTAATCTTATTCTTATATCACATTAATTAGAAAAATTATTAATTATTGCTTGGTGTTTTGTCTCCCTAATTATAGTCGTTCTTCTGGTACAAACTGAAAACATTGATTCAGGACTTGTAAAGCAGATAATGGCTCGTTAAAATTTTGTGTTTATCTAACTTTAATTTACTTTAAATGTCACAGTAAATGTAGGAGATTCATTCAGGTATAGGTCTTGTGGTTTCGCCAGTAATTTTTCACAGATTGTGAAGAGTGAACGAACACCATAAACTAGTGTTGTGACGTCTGAGATAATCTTTGGTAGCTGTTCTTTCTTAGATTCAACATTGGATATGTAAATTTTTGTTGGTCATCTATTTGCAACACAGTTCCACATTCATCAATCATTTTAGATATTCATAATATATAAAGTGTTATCAAAGAAAAGCTTTGAATCATCTTCATCATGCTATATTGATCAAGATTTACTATAAGAAAAAGGAGAACAAATATATACATATTTTAGCATATATTAGGAGTACAATGCCACAACCTGACCCAAAAAAACCAGAGCTGTGGCAACTTTTTTGTTTCTTTTCACTGCGGATACACATTCACAACCTTAGCCTAAACATCTTTTTCAGCATCATCATAATAATCATTTCATTATATCGCATACAAACATAAACCATCCGAGCGATATCGCAATATCTCTACCTTTAGTGAGTAAGAGCCACTGTAGCTTCTTGAACCAGCGGCTGAGTAACATGCACAAAATGCTCAGCTTCACGCTCCACTTCTTCCCAACACCTATGAGAGTCTCTCCCTTCACCCATTTTCTTCACAAACCCTACAAATTTCCCCCAGTTATCCGCCTTGAACAGCTCCGGATTCATCCTCAGGTATGTAAACGCGCACATCTCTCTGTTCTCTCCCTCGCCGTTCTGATCAAAGCTCAGCGCGGACGCCTTGAGAATCTGCTCGTGCGCATAGTCATCGTACCTAGGCAATGCGTTTTCACCAGCTAGAGGAACTTCCGCAGCTAGAGTAGCTAGAGCCACCTGGTTCACTAGCTTCTCTGGTGCACAAAGCGCGTCTTGAGGCTGCTCGTGGTCTCTCATCTCTACACACGTGAAGTTGAATATAGCGTTGTGTCTGGCTAACATTTGCGCGATCGGGAGGTATCCGTCTCTGAACCTCGTGTTGTAGTATCCCGCTGTGAGCTCAGGGGCGTGTGAGCGTGTCCCGTAGTGCCAGTGGATTCCAGCGACTTTAACTGATATTTTGACCCCCGCGTTTTCGAATATCGATTTGGCTGAGGAAAGGATCCGCTCGCCGTGATCCAGTAGCATCTGGGAGTACCATGTGAGGAAGAAATCTCCATACTCTGTGTTCCAACCACCGTCATCTTTTTTGAAAAACTGAGTGTCTTCTGGCCAGTTATTGTAGTGACCAGCATCGGTTGGGCCAGTACCGCCCCACTCTGGCTTCCCATACGCCTCAGCTGCTGCTTTCAAGCTGCTTAATGAGTACTGCATCGATCAATAGCAAGTCAAACAGTTGAGTATTACATTCTCTGCAAAATGAATCAGAGGCTATTTATGTGTGGTTAATGGTAAGTACCTTGTCATAGCACTGGAAGGCTCCAATCCCTGGGAACTTCCATGTCCCGTCCTGCTCGGGGTATGAAGGATAACGCAGTTCTCCTGCTGGTCCCATTCCGACTTGGATTTCCTGGAAAACGAATTCAATCGAAACTCAATCATCTAAGCAAACATAGTAGAGAAACAGAGACAGTCAAAGAGGCATGTTTCCGATATGAGACACGAAATGGGTAAAGAGAAGCTGGAATTACCACAATGGTGCCTCCAAGAAGATGCTTGAAGTTGTCCCTGAAAGCACGCATGAAATCCGAATAGCACTGCACGGGTGTTCTACCTTTAAGAACTGGGAGTGTATCAGCGCCAAGTGATATATACTCGTGGTTCCTTCTTCCCCACTGATCAGTGTATGCAAGGTCTGGATCATTGTCAACCTCTTCAACAACCCACTTAGGCAGAGGAATACTGGAGAAGAAAAAGATTTCCCAATTAGAACACACCAAATCTCATTAATGAATGATAAGACTAACTCTCTACCAAAGAAAACAAATTATTCATTCGTTTGATTGTTCAACTGGTCCATCTAAAAGAAACGTCTTGACTACCAAATCAATCTTTTGTAACCAAAACTTTGAAAGAGACATAAGACGAATGAGAAGAAAAAAAACAAAAGAATACAAAAAAGGCCTGAAATAAGAAAGAAAACAAAGGAGAAAACGACGAACAAGCCACTCAATCTTTTAGTTAGAGACGCTCACGTAATAAACAAGATGATATTGTCTCTTTTATACTCTTGAACCTATCAACTCTCCTCTAGAACATTGTGTCGTCACGTGTCAACGCAGTTCCCGTGCACGTTACTCCGTTATAATCAATGAAAAGTTCACACTTTCGCCTACCCAAGAACTGATCATAATCTGCAATTTTTTTAAGCCTCAAAATCTACTCTTGATCATTTCAATTCTCAACATCTTACTCCAATTTCACATAGACACTCTTCCTAATCAAAACTTAACATCCATAAACTCTCTCTAAATCCAATCCAAGTGCACACAAACAGACCGGAGCTAAAAAAATGCCATCTTTAGTATCAAAAATACGAATGAGAGATCAAAGAAGACGAGCACTTACGTGACAGAGTCACCAACGTTACCACCGCACTGATGAAAAGACATGACAGCTTGAACCTTGAGCCCAAGCGACTTCGCCATCTCAAGCAGCTCACTGTAACCTCCCCAATTATAAGCTCCAGGAGATTCCCTCTCCACCAAACCCCACCACACATCGATCATGATCCCTTCAACACCAGCACTCTTCAACGCCTGAAGACTCGCTTTCATCGCTTTCCTCCGATTCACCGTGTTCCCCATCGTCACACTATCAAGCGGCATCATAACGAAAACCGGAACTCCTCCGTTCTCCTTCTTCTCCCCACTCCCTCCTTCTCTGTACGTTCTCTGCCCCTCCACAGTCTCCACACCTTGACTCTCCACCGCGAAGGCTTTACACGCCACCGACAGATCCGCTCGCGTCGAACCCAGAACCGGACTCACCGGCGGCGATACGTTCCTGTTCGGATCCATTTTGTAATTCAGATTCATCGCTTTATGCATCCTCGCCGACGGTGGTGAAACCGATAACGACGAATCCGCCGACGGAGTGGTCATTTCACCGGACTTAATCGGAGTTCCAGCGAGTACTCCGAGCTGATGCGATAGATTCAGCGCCATTTCCCGAGAAAACAAAAAAAAAAAAAACAAATTGAGAATCGATCGTTTGAATATTCCTCTTTACGATAACAAATTGGTTCTCTTTCTTTTTTTTAAATTCAGAAAGTTTTTGAGTTTTGTGTGACGGAGGAGATCTGGAGAAGAAGAAAGGTAATATATTTATAGGGAAGTATAAAAAAGGATAAGATTATTTTAATCTTCGATGAAGCCGCTGATTTGGCGACACGTGTAAAAACGTACGATGTGGATAAAGACACGAGATTAGATCTCTCTGGATTAGAGTCAGATTATGGACGGTGATGTCTACAGTGCGCGTGAACTTTCCAGCAGACGCGCTTGTAACCTCAGAAAAATTTTGTGGTGACAAAAAAATCATTGTATTAGCTAAGGACCATAATAAATATTTTATTGTTGAATTGTTTTTTTATTGTTATATTACAATACGTAAATGACTTTTTTTGTTTCTTACACGGTTTATATCGGTGAGATTTGCCTTTTTTTTCTTACAAGAAAACGAGGATAGTGATGGTTGTTAATTGTTGACCAAAAAAAAAAGTGATGGTTGTTAATTGTTACACAACGTTTGCTTCTTTTTGTGAAACGTAGGTTACATATTGGTTGCTTCTGTATAAATATATATGAATAGATTAATAGAATAAATATTAATAGTTTGTTAAGGTCTCTAATTTAAAGTACATATATAGAGACTATTGAGTCTTATCCACGAACGTAGTAAGAGTGGAATCGAAGAACATTTTCATTTGGATGAAAAATATTTGATAACTAAGTAGACTTGCTAGGTTTCACTGTGGAGTTAAGAGTTGTTTTTGTCCTTCAAGTTCAAAGACATATTACTTCTTTCTCAATTCAATTTACTCCACACATCGTGGACCAGTAAGGAGAGGTGGCCGAGGTTAGTAGTGCCATCGAAAGATACTTGTATCTTATTTGAAGCAGATGTTTCGAATACTCTATCTTCCTAGATTTCTTTACATGTTTGTAATCTCTTTAATATGGCTATGGCTGAGATTGAACCATATGTAAACTCTTCTTCAATAAAATAAAATTAAAAACTAAAAAAAAAAATTTACTCCACACGCAACTCTTCTGTTGATTGTTATGTACAGAAGACACGTGCATGGTGACCTTTATTTTCCATGCGGATTGGCATCTTTATGAGGCTAACTTTTTTTCCACGAGATCTATAGTGTATTAGTTTATGAAGTTTTTTCTCGGCAAAAAGAAAAGTGATAATTTGATATGAGTGTTGGACGATTTGTAGGGCTTTTCTATGGTTTTCAATGTAAATGTATATTCAACTATGTTGTGATTTTCCTTCAAAAAAAAAAAACTATGTTGTGATTAATGCATGGAAGGGATCACTTGTAGTATTATAATTTATAGAATCTGTAGTTTTAAATTTATTTATGTAGCTATAATTAAATATTCAAAATTATATACAATCCGAGATTTTCATTTACCCCGAGCCAATATAAACTTTTTTGGGGCAACATAACTTTTTCTTTTATTTAGAACTTGAGTGTCTTGCAATTAATTAAATTTAGCTTGTAATGGTATAAATTGAAAAGGTGTCTTTGCGTGAAGTAATATTTTAATACACATATACTACTTTGAGCAACAAATAAGATATCATGATATATAGTAGATACTTTAATTGTAAGAAACAACGAAGATGTTATTCTCATATGTAAGAGCATCAGTGGCTCTAAATCAAACTGTAATCTGTTCTGCAAAAATTTGAGGAAAAAATAGAAATATAGTTTAACTGAAAACTTCAAAATAAACTTGGAAGATATTATCCGATTGAATAAAGAAGAAAAACGAGTTAATTTGAAGCAAAAAGCAAAACCAAACAAAACAGAAAATATTTCGCAAAAGAAAATCGAAAATGAGGCTGAAAAGTCAAATCTAATTTGAGAAATTAGAGATGAAGGTTGTCTCTTAGCTCTGAAAAATCAGAGTGAGAGAAGAAGAAAAAAAGAGTTTCGAAGTTTACTTAATAGTAGCATCTAGATTCTAGACATAAGAAAGAAAATATCCTTTTCAATTTGCATAAAACGAAAATATCCACCATAGATTGAATATATTAAAAGTTGCACATGATAGCACGTAAATTCCAAGTTTCCAACAAAATTTTAGAAGTTGCATGCACATACAATATATAATATATATTGAACGGCGGAGAGAGGTGAACTATCTATCGAAGTTTCTTTTGTAAGCAAAACATGTGTCCTGGTTATTTTGTCATCGTTATTTGGTTCTGGGTGGCGAACTCCCATCTCCTCGGGATGGCTTTTCTTGATTGAGTGTTCAAAAATAGATGGCTGAGACTTCAACCAAATTGTCTCTCGTCAAAACTACTTTGAACGTAAATTGTCTACTTTGGTTATTGATCCTTGGCATGAATTTGAATATTTTTCCTTTGCAGCATTTGGTGCTCAGAACACAATTGCAGTTATATATCATCAGCATGGATGAAAAAGGTAACAAAAGAGAAAGCCTATCTAAATCTCTGTAAAGACATTTCGCATCATCATTCACAAGTGTATCCATATGTGTTTCTACCACACAAGTCAGAATATCGAAAACAGAGAAATAACCAAAAACAACACCTCTGTTTTGTCGGATTGGATCCACTTAACGGAGGAGATAAGACATGACTATATAGAATATAGGTTCAAGTTCTACGTACATAACCACCAGCTCTGTATATAGAATTGTCGAAACTGCATAAGACCGCCCGAGTAAGAGTACACTTGGGAGCGAACAATACAAGAGACAGTGAATTTGCAAGGAATCAATACAGAAATGTAAAGTTGTACTTGAATGAGAGGTTTGATCATCAAACAACGAAACCCTAAGTCGTTAGGTTATCGTTTACGTATAAAAACGATTCGTCTTCTCTCCCTTCAAATCAGATTTGACATCTTAAAATGAAGTTTGGTATCACAATCACACTACATATTCATTGGTTTAATTTCTCATCGGGTTGCCATCTTTCGTCTCTGCTCTGGCTTGATGATGATCATGAAGAACGAGCAACAATCTCATCAACTGAAGTGCATCTCTTAACAAAACTCCTCCCATTGTTCTGTTCACTTTGGCCACTGGTGCTCTCTTCTCTTGATTTTCTTTCGAGCCTCTCATTAGACTCAGTCTCTGCGCTTCGAACCTTCCACTTCTCACTGGTTTCTACAGCTTTGTTTCTGTATGGCGCAAAGAAGGAACCATGTAAGAGATAAACTAAAAAAAAATATGAATGAATTATATATAGTATTCAACTGGAATCTCAACACCGGCCCGTTTGAATAACAGAATACAAAGTTACAGATGCAGGTTAAGATCATCAATGATAAATGATGCTCCACCCAACTAAGAGTTAAACCTTGTAAATTCTCTTGGCCATAAATTAGGAGGAATACAAGGAAACACTAGGGTGGATCCAAATAAGAGAAGTAAACAAAAATAACAAAGAGGCTAAGACACAAAAAGAAAAAAAAAAAAACCCTTGAATGAATGGTTTCTTTCTTCCAATCTATTGTAAAGTGCGCAACGATCTTTTAAATACAAAAATGTTCAACATAATCAAAATCTAGTTTTTTAGAAATCAAAATATAAACCTAATTACTTATACTATATTTACTATATAGTAATTTAGTAATTACGTTTACATCGTTGATACACTCGCAAGAGAAGTGACAAACGACAAAGAGGGCAATTGGTGTGTGATCTACGCCAAGTATCAATATAAGAAAGATGAAAAGCATGTCTACACTTTGGTAGCAATCTAAGCGTCTCTTCTTCTTCGAAGTAGCTTAAACAAACCGAACAATCTGCTCCTTCCACCACACCATCTCTTTTACTATACTTACACATTTTGAATCGAACTTATAACCGTTGGATTCAAACCAATTGTTCTGTATGCCATATATGATGATCGACAGTAACACGTGAGGCCGAGATGATTAAGATCTTCTTCAGCCTATCGTCCAGGTCGTGATGAATCACTGGAGGTGGAGAAAGAACTGCAACATCAACGAGCTTGCAGATGAGAGGCCAGTCATTAAGACAAGTGGGTGTACAAGATCCTAATTGAGTATCGTAATTGAAGGTTTATGTTTCGGTATTGATCTCAGTTTGATCTTGTTATTAGATCAGCATGCTGATTAAGCTCATCCGTTTAGTCGGTCTGTGACTTAAACCGGGTAACGACTGTGGTTATAAAATTGTTACTCGAGCCTTTAGTTTGTTAAGTCTTCTTCTTCGAGTTAGAAAGAGATCAAGAGAGAGAGAGAGAGAAACTCTGTATCTTTGTTCGTTTTTGTTTGAGTTCAAATATAAGCGCTGGTGCAATCCAAGCTCCAGTGACGTAGTTTCTCTTCCACGGTGGCGAAGTGAGGTGAACACCGGGTAACCAAATTCTCGTGTCGTCTCATATCTTTCCTCTTATAATAAATACAATAAAATAAAGACGTTTCGATATATTCAATAGCGCATGAATACGGTGAGCAAGACCCACTGCACCTTTATATAAGCAGAGTAGTGGACACAATCACATCACACCATCTCGCCTCAGAAAAAAACTTATCTCTTCTTTCTTATCATTGAGGTTCGTATTGTCTCGATGAGATATTACATCTTGATATGGAAATCAGAGATAAGAAAGATCTAGCTATGTTTTTTGATTTTTTTTTTAAAGATGTGGCTATATTTCTTTTCTATTATCTTATTCTTGTAAGATCTTACTTACGTTTTTTTCTACTTTTTTCAATAAAGTATATTTCTCTTCTATTAGTTTTTTTTATCTCTGAATTTCATATACATCTCCATGTATATAGAATCTTGACATGGAAATCAGAGATTTTTTTTTGATAAAGTATACTTATCTTCTATTGGTTTTTCTTATCTCCGAATTTCATATAGATCTCCATGTATAAAGAATATTGACATGGAAATCAGACATAAGAGAGATTTGATTAAGTTTTCTTCTCCAATAACAGTTGTTTATAGTCATCTGAATATTTTTTATTTGATTGAAAATTGATTTCTGATCTAATTTGTTTTGGAATCTGATAAAAAAAATATGATTAAGATCTAAACATCAACAAGGATTCCCAAAGAACATAGATATTTTAATGTTCCTCTATAACATTTCAGTCAGTGCCGGTGCAACGTTTTGGACTGACTTAAGCAAGTTAAAAAAATGTGCATTTTTTATTAAATACCATAAAATGATAATAATATAGAAAAATATGTTAAAGTTTCATAAGATTATCCAACTTCATAAAATGTTTATAAAACAAAAATAAAAAATAATTTATTTACTCATTTCTCCTTGCTTTTTTTGGTGATCCTGGTTAATCGGATGAGTTGCATCAGTTTTAGTGTTGGATTCTAGTATCTTATTTGATTGGATGATGAGTTGAGCTTGGATGATGAGTTCCTCCTAAGTTTTAGATCGGATGATGAGTAGAGTTTTGTTCTTTGCATTATTCATGAAGAATGGTTTATGGATAGCCAAATTATTGCTGCAGCTATATGGATAGCCAAATTTGGTGCCAAGTCGTTGTCAGATTATTTCGACAATTTGAAGAAGGAAGAAAGTCTGAATCGTCGGTTTTCTCTATATGATGAATCACAAAAGAAAATCTATATCAGCTTAGATAACTTGGTGGCGGACCTTTCTCTGAAGGTGGAGAAGCAGGAGAAAACGCTTCTTGAACTTTCGAAGTTTCAAGGTGGACAGACCAAGACGTTCACTTCTGGACAATCATCCAATGCTGGCAAAACCAACGTCTCTCTTCCTCTCCTCTGTCGCTTCCACTTCCTGCAGAGTCACAGGCCTGGCCATTCTCCGGCAACCGCACATCAGTCTCGTTGATCTTGGTCGCTTGCTCGGTGGTGGCGAAGACGTTTCTAGTGTGGACAGACCAAGACTTAACTTCTGAACGAAAGAAGAATAATTAGCTGTATCAACTGTTAGGAAATACGCGGTTAAATTTTGCGGAGAAAGTCCAGAATTTGTAGGAGAGGGAAGATACACACACAATTTGTTAACGGAGTTCGGCCAATTTTTGCCTACGTCTCCGGACCTGCTACAGATCTTTTATTATTCACCGAGAAATTTTACAAGCTCTCAACTCACACCCAAAACCGAGAACACTCCGAGAAAATTACACTTAATTTTCTCAAAAGAAAAAAAAATATTTTTTTTTCTCTTCTCTCTCTCACGTTCTCTCTTCTCTTCTCTTTCTCTCCTTCTTCTCTCTTCTTTCTTTGTTTTTGGGATTTTGGGATGATTATGAACATGAGAGGCACCATGTATTTATAGGAGGAGTTTGAGAGGTAGGTGAGAAGTAGTTGTTGACAAATCAACCAAGCCAAAATTTTTGACTTTGTTTTCACCGTCCCATAATGAAAACGTGATTCTTTACAATCTCCCACTTGAAGAGTGATCTCAATCTGTCTTCACACCTTGATCAATGTAGCAGGTCTTCCCAGCTTATTACTCCAACAAGCCAACTGACAGCTTATCATACGGCACGACCTTCGTTAGCATATCTGCCGGATTCTTACTTACTGGGATCTTCTCAAGCACCAACATTTCATCTTCTAATGCCGATCTGATTAAATGATATCGACGATGTATGTGCTTCGTCCGAGCGTGGTAAACCGGATTCTTTGCCAAAATCAATGGCACTCTTACTATCACAGTACAACACACTTTTCACCTGGTCATGGCCTATCTCTTCTAGAAAAGACTGTAGCCATATCATTTCTTTTGTTGCCTCCGTTACCGCAACATACTCAGCTTCACAGCTTGATAGAGATACAATTTTCTGCAACTTTGAAACCCAACAAATTGCAGTACCGCCAAAAGTATAGACATACCCGGTTGTGCTCTTTGTGCTGTCAACGTCACCTACGTTGTCAGCATCAACATATCCCTGCAATTCCGTCTTAGACTTCGTGAAACACAGCGACAAGCTTGGATTTCTTTTCAGGTATCTGAAAATCCACTTGACAGCTTCCCAGTGTTCCTTTCCCGGATTGCTCATAAATCTGCTGACGACTCCCACTGCATGTGCAATGTCTGGCCTTGTACATATTATCGCGTACATAAGGCTGCCTATAGCAGAAGCTTATGGAACTTTATCCATATATGCCATTTCGTCTTCCGTCTTTGGAGACTGTTCTTTGGATAACCGAAAATGACTTGCCAGAGGAGTACTAACTGGCTTCGCGTCATCCATGTTAAATCTCTTGAGGACTTTCTTCACATACTCCTCTTGTGATAGCTTGAGACCTTCCTTGCTTCCACTGATTCTCATCCCTACAATCTGTCTTGCTTCTCCAAGGTCTTTCATCGCAAATTCTTCTGAGAGTTTCGTCTTCAAGCTATTGATCTCATGCAAGTCTGCTCCTACTATCAGCATGTCATCAACGTATAGGAGCAGTATCAAGTAGGAATCTTCTAACTTCTTGAAGTAACAACAGTGGTCAGCTTCACACCTCAAGAAACCGACACCTTTTATAAAGTTGTCAAATCTTTTGTACCACTGTCTTGGAGCTTGTTTTAAGCCATACAAACTCCTTTTCAGCTTGCAAACAAGGCTTTCTTTCCCTTTGATCTCAAAGCCTTCGGGTTGCTTCATATAAATTTCTTCATCTAAATCACCGTGAAGAAATGCCGTCTTTACATCCATCTGCTGAAGGTGCAAATCTTCTTGTGCTACCAGCCCGAGAACCGTTCTAATGGTCACCATCTTGACTACAGGAGAAAAGATTTCAGTGTAGTCAATGCCTTCTTTTTGTTGGAATCCCTTCACAACAAGCCTCGCCTTATAGCGTTTGCTCCCATCAGGTTCTTCTTTTATTCGGTAGACCCATTTGTTGTGCAATGCCTTTTTATTCTTAGGCAAATCTGCTAACTCCCATGTGTGATTGGATAACAATGAGTCCATCTCGTCATTCATTGCAAGCTCCCACTTGATTGACTCATCAACTTGCATAGCCTCTTCATAACATTCAGGCTCGCCTATGTCCGTGAGCAGAATGTAGTTGAGCGACGGAGAAAATCTTACAGGCTTTCTGATGATTCTACTTGACCGTCGTAGCTCCGTGACCGGTGTATATGGGACCACTTCAGAATCATCACTCTCATCCGCCTCACCACTCTCTTCTTGAGAGATTTCTTCTGCTGTTGAGGTATCCTTTTTCAACTCCGATTTCAGGATATCATCTAAGTCAACAGCTTCAGGCTCTTTCTTCCCTGAGCCTTCTCTTAGCTTATCCTTGTACAACACTTCTTCGTTGAACACAACATTCTTGCTGCGGATGATCTTCCGATTTTCATCATCCCAAAAACGGTAACCAAACTCCTCGTTACCATAACCGATGAAGTAACACTTCTTAGATTTCGAGTCAAGTTTACTTCTTGCAGCATCATCAACGTGAACATAAGCTAAGCATCCAAATATCTTCAAATAAGAAAGATTTACTTTCTTACCGCTCCATAATTCTTCAGGGATCTTAAATCCCAAGGGCACTGACGGTCCTCTGTTTATTAAGTAGGCTGCAGTACTGATTGCATCTGCCCAAAACGTCTTCGGCAATCCACAATGCAGTCTCATGCTCCTTGCACGCTCGTTCAGGGTCCGGTTCATCCTTTCTGCTATTCTATTTTGTTGAGGCGTTCCAGGAATAGTCTTCTCCATCTTGATTCCACTATCAGCGCAATATCTTTTGAACTCGTCGCTGATGTACTCTCCACCATTATCAGACCTTAAACACTTCAACTTGAGCTTCGTCTCAATCTCAACCATGGCTTTCCATTTCTTGAAAAACGAGAGTACTTCATGTTTGTTCTTCATGAAGTAAACCTACACCTTCCTTGTGGAGTTGTCAATAAAGGTCACATAGTAGTATGAACCTCCCAGCGATGCAACAGGAGCAGGTCCCCACACGTCAGTGTGTACCAGCTCTAACTTCTCCGATTTTGGCTCTCTTCCTCCTTTAGAGAAACTATCCCGTTTCTGCTTTCCAAGGATGCAACTTTCACACATCTGATGATCCACCGTCTTCAGATCTGGAAGAGCGCCATTTTCTACCATGAGTTTCATCCCTTTCTCACTCATGTGCCCCAACCTACAATGCCACAACTTGGTTTGTTTGGCATTCTCGACAACAGCAACAGTGTCTTGATAACTCGTCGTCATATAAAGAGTGCCTCTTTTATGACCTCTAGCCACCACCATTGAACCTTTCTTGACCCTCCAGGCTCCACCACCAAAGTTGACATCGTGCCCCGTATCATCAAGTTGACCTACTGAAATTAAGTTTCGCATCAACTTAGGCACATGTCTAACCTTCATAATTTTCCACACACGTCCGTCTGACATCTTCAGGTTGATATCTCCAATACCAACTATGTCCAAAGGTAATCCATCAGCAAGATATACCTGTCCATAATTTCCCGTAACATAATTTTCCATGATGCTATGGTGCGGTGTGGTGTGGAATGACGCACCTGAGTCAAGCACCCATGAATCGATTGGGCTATCGACATAAGAGATCGATGCTTTGGTGGTATTTGCAGCTGCAACACGAGCTTCACTTGTACTAGGGGAATCAACTAACACTACCAATGCATCAGCAATTTCACGTGTCACTGCATTGGCTCCGCCTCTCTTGTTGTCTTCTTTCTTCGGTGGTGCCCGACAATTCTTCTTAATGTGGCCTGTCTTTCCACAGTTCCAGCACTCTGCAGGCTGTCTGAATTTGGACTGACCCCATCCATTCCTTGACTTCCATCTGCCTTTACTCCGGTTATTTCTGTCTAAGTTTCTACCTCTGTTTTCTACGTTGGAAGCAGAGCTAGTGGATGTCTCCCCAGAGTCTATCCTTCGAACTTCCTCAGCAAGGATACGATCTCTAACATCGTTAAATTTGAGCTTCTGTGTGCCGACAGAATTACTAACCGCTGCCCTCATAGGCTCCCAACTATTTGGTAGAGATGCCAGCAAAATCAATGCTCGCACTTCGTCATCAAACTCGATTTCAACCGATGATAGTTGGTTGGCAATCGTGTTGAACTCATTCACATGTGCAGCAACCAGGCCACCTTCTTCCATCTTCAAATGAAAGAGTTTCTTCATGAGAAATACCTTGTTATTCGCCGAAGGTTTCTCATACATATCCGAGAGAACTTTCATGAGCCCTTCTGTGTTCTTCTCCTTCGCAACGTTGTGAGCAACGTTCTTCGACAGTGTTAACCTTATAACACCCAGAACTTGTCTGTCAAGGAGCTCCCACTCAGCCTGATCCATCTTCTCAAGCTTCTTGCTCAGCGGTTGATGAAGCTTCTTTCCGTACAGATAATCTTCAATTTGCATTCTCCAAAATGCATAATCCGTACCGTCAAATTTAACGATACTGTGTGCCGAACCGTCTTCGCCTACCATCGTTTCTGGAACCACCGTGTTGAAAACACCTCCGTCGACAAACCGATGTTACCGACAAAATTCACTATTCACGAAATTCACTATTTACGTGAACAGTGCATGCACACGTGAATAGTGTTTTGCATGCGTGAATAATACTGTTCCTCGTGAACAGTAACTCCGCCAAAAAATTTGACCGATTAGCCTGATACCAGTTGTTAGGAAATACGCGGTCAAATTTTGCGGAGTAAACTGAAATTTATGGGAGCGAAAAAAACACACACTCAAATTTGTTAACAGAGTTCGGCCAATCTTGCCTACGTCTCCGGACCTGCTACAGATCTTTTTATTATTCACCGGGAAATTTTACAAGCTCTCAACTCACTCCCAAAACCGAGAACACTCCGAGAAAATTACACTTAATTTTCTCAAAAAAAAAAATATATATATACTCTTCTTTCTCACGTTCTCTCTTCTCTTCTCTTTCTCTCATTCTTCTCTCTTCTTTCTTTGTTTTGGGATTTTGGGATGAATTGCTTGATCCCCTTAGTGTAATATTTATAGGGGGGTTTGAGAGGTAGGTGAGTAGAAATTTTTGACAAATCAACAAAGCCATTTTATTTGACTTTGTTTTCACCGTCCCGTATTGTAAACGAGATTCCTTACAATCTCCCACTTGAAGACTGATCTCAATCTGTCTTCACACCTTGATCTCAATCTGTCTTCCCAGCTTATTACTCCAACAAGCCAACTGAGATTGTACACAACCTCAGCTTATCATACGGCACGACCTTCGTCAGCATATCTGCCGGATTCTTACTTCCTGGGATCTTCTCAAGCACCAGCATTTCATCTTCTAATGCCGATCTGATGAAATGATATCGACGATGTATGTGCTTCGTCCGAGCGTGGTAAACCGGATTCTTTGCCAAATCAATGGCACTCTTACTATCACAGTACAACACACTTTTCCCCTGGTACCAGTTGTCTGTCAAGGAGCTCCCACTAATCCTGATCCATCTTATCAGGCTTCTTGCTCAGCGGTTGATGAAGCTTCTTTCCGTACAGATAATCTTCAATTTGCATTCTCCAAAATGCATAATCCGTACCGTCAAATTTAACGATACTGTGTGCCGAACCGTCTTCGCCTCCCATCGTTTCTGGAACCACCGTGTTGAAAACACCTCCGTCGACAAACCGATGTTACCGACAAAATTCACTATTCACGAAATTCACTATTTACGTGAACAGTGCATGCACACGTGAACAGGGTTTTGCATGCGTGAATAATACTGTTCCTCGTGAACAGTAAATCCGCCAAAAAAATTTGACCGATTAGCCTGATACCAGTTGTTAGGAAATACGCGGTCAAATTTTGCGGAGTAAACTGAAATTTATGGGAGCGAAAAAAACACACACTCAAATTTGTTAACGGAGTTCGGCCAATCTTGCCTACGTCTCCGGACCTGCTACAGATCTTTTTATTATTCACCGGGAAATTTTACAAGCTCTCAACTCACACCCAAAACCGAGAACACTCCGAAAAAATTACACTTAATTTTCTAAAAAAGAAAAAAAAATATATATCTTCTCTCTCACCTTCTCTCTTCTCTTCTCTTTCTCTCCTTCTTTTCTCTTCTTTCTTTGTTTTGGGATTTTGGGATGGATTGCTTGATCACTTTAGAGTAATATTTATAGGGGGATTTGAGAGGTAAGTGAGTAGAAATTTTTGACAAATCAACAAAGCTATTTTATTTGACTTTGTTTTCACCGTCCCATATTGTAAACGTGATTCCTTATATCAACTTCTGAAGTTTGTAAGGAGACTAACTATCACTGTACGGTTTTACCTTTCTGGAATCTCTTTTCGTTCGTTCAGAGTTCGAATTAAGAACAAAAAAACCTTCTTAACTTCTGGTAAAAAAAGCTTCTTATTAAAACCAAAAATTCGTTCAGAGTTCGAATTAAGTGCTTAAACAACACTAATTATGTTATTTCATCTCCCACCACTTGAATAATTGCGTTTATAATATACATATCAAGGTTAGTATTTTATAATCACTCTCAAACTCGAGAAAATTACCAAGGGTCTAGAAAAAGGATCAGTTTCTGCATAGCAAGTACCCGAGTATAAGTTTGAGCTTTAATCTTAGACTTTCTGATTATATTGAGCATTATATATAAAACAATTCAAAATAAAATCACGGGAGAAATATTTTCTTGGCTATCACATGGCCACCTAGATTTGATATTCTTGAAAATGAGATTCATTCACGAATAATGGTACCAAACCACAGACGTACTGAAAGTGTCATACCCTAACATGCCCACTTTTGTGCATCCTACTAAAATGTACTTTACAGAATCTTTACTTTTTGTTGACACGAAAATAAATGGTTCACCATGTAGACCGAATTGTAGTAAAAGTTATGAAAAATCAAAAATCTATGTTTCGATGACAACAGTAAAAGTGGTTTGATTGATTTTTTTTTTTTTTTTTGGACGAAAAAAGTGGTTTGATTGATTGTCCAACAATTTCCAGGAAAAGAAACGGTTAACTAATTGCTGACATTTCACAAATTCACGTTTTTAACCTTGATTTCGTTTCTTTTTTTTTCTTGAGACCCTTGATATTTAGACAAGGCAATAACAAACAGATATATTTACCAAACCACATATCTACACTGTCCCGCAAAAACAAAAGTGAAGTAGAAATATCAAACAAACTATACTGTTTTTTTGGAAACTCGGGGTCCAGCTACACGCGAAGTTCCATGCCGGCTCTGCATACACGAAAGTTTGGTCTCTGCGTTCAGATACACAAAACTTTGTTAACGGTTTTAAACTACACAAAATCTTTGTTTCTGCGTTAAACCCCATAATCGGCTAATCTGTACCTAAACCGAGTTAAAATCGTAATTAAACCAAATACCCAATTTAAAATCGAACTTAACCACTTAAATCAGAACATAACCAATTAAAATCGAAATCAACCATTAAACCAAATCATAAACCTTGAACCGAAATTAAAACCAATAAATAAAAAAAACTAACAAAAAAAAAAGAAAAACAATATCGATCTTCATAGAAGAAAAAAAAAATTGAAAACAAAAAAAAAATTGAAAACACTCTGAGATGAATTCTATGCTTTGAGCGTTAATGGAATTCTGAAATGGAATCTGGAGAAGATGTTCCTAAATCCTAAGGTAAACAATTTTCTTTATTTTCTTCTTCTGAAGGACATTGTCTTGTGACTCTTGTTGCTCCAAATTCGTGAAAAATTGGTGAAAAACTTGAATCTTTGTGTCAGCGAGAGTAACAAAGATTCGACTTTTCTGGAGACAGATGATACAGCGAGAGGCTCACCGGCGGCGAAGGATGAGAGAGCAGATCCAGTGAGACGAAGCGATCTGCAGTAATCGGCGTGAGCTGCAGCGAGTTGATGCCGTGCGCGAACGGATTCCGTCATCAGACGGCGGCGATCCTTGCACCGACGAACGGTGTCCTCATTATCGAGCTTGGACGCTGCACAACCCATGATGTCGTCTGAGTCTCTTTAAACGGTGGTCAGAGATCGGTGGCGCGTGAACTCACCTCCGTTCTGCATTCCAATCACAGCAAATAAATGTTGGGAGAGAAAGTTCTTAGCTGTTTTCTTTCCACTTGATCGGATTTTGGACTGTACGTGCTCAATTTTTTTTTTCTTCTGTCACGATGAAGATTGATATTGTTTTTTTTTCTGTTAGTTTTTTTTTTGTTTATTGGTTTTAATTTCGGTTCAAGTTTTATGATTTGGTTTAATGGTTGATTTCGATTTTAATTGGTTATGTTCTGATTTAAGTGGTTAAGTTCGATTTTAAATTGGGTATTTGGTTTAATTACGATTTTAACTCGGTTTAGGTACAGATTAACCGATTATGGGGTTTAACGCAGAAACAAAGATTTTGTGTGGTTTAAAACCGTTAACAAAATTTTGTGTATCTGAACGCAGAGACCAAACTTTCGTGTATGTAGAGCCGGCATGGAACTTCGCATGTAGCTGGACCCCGAGTTCCCCTGTTTTTTTAGTTGATGAAAAGAAAAAAGTACACAAAGCATATCACCGCGACAGAATCTTCTTGCTAAAGTTCTAAAAAGTGAAAAATAAACTCTAAAGTAAGACTGCAAAAAGCACATAATCCTTAAAAGGAGAAATCAAAAGAACTCGCATTTGGTTTGCTGTTCTGTTGAATATACAAAGCATAGAATTGACCTTTTCAATTTTAACAATGTATTCTGGGGCATTTAGGTCTTGTAATCTCTCTGCTTCTCTTCCTTTTGCTGGCTATCTTGTTTCTGTTTCCTCAAAATATCTTCGGCATATCGACGCCATATGACTTCCCTATCATTTTTGGGCATCTTGCTGTATCGGATATCGGGTTTGAGTACTTGTTTAGCCGTTGACCACGAATTAAGCACGGTCTTTGTTTCTTCCGTCTGTTGAGAAGCAGCTTCCGATGACAAGACTTCAACTAGAAGAGCTTTGAAGTCACGGGCACACCGCTGCGTAATTTACATGGAATAGACAAATAAATTCCTCAAACAGACACAAAAAGGATACACACCTCGTACAATGTTGCAGAAACTGGTGTGGGAGTTTAATTTGGTAAGGTTTACAGATGAGTAGTATACACACCTCGTACAATGTCTTTATGTGGTCTCGGAATAGCTTCTCTTGCGCGTTTTTGAGGATCCCTCTCGAGCTTCGGCTTAGATTCTGTCCAGGATGCCTTCACATGTTGAAGAAGGTAGACAAAGAAAGATTAACCGATCAGAATCTCCACATTGTAATTTGGTTCTTCATGCACCAATAGCATCCAGAGAATGACTAAAATATACCTCAAATTAGGATAAACAATCAACAATACCATGCCAGCAAACATCGAATGCATGAATACCCTCACTTTAAAGCAAGCAGAAGAGGGCTGCGAGAAATTTTGTACAACTTTCTCGCGGCTCACATATGGATAGTGAATATAAAAAATTAATTTACCTCTTCGTCTCTGCCATTCATCTCATAATCATCTCCCCTTTGTGCAGCTTTTACTTCCGCAACGTACTCACTAAAAAAAAACCTCCCTGTCCTCATGCGTAGCAGATCTATATCTTGGATCATTTCTCAGGCTATCCTTCACCTAATATATAACAGGGGAAACAAATATCATATAGGCAGGTCGTGTGTTAAATATGCCTTGAATCTGGTGAAGTCTAGAGCTTGTGTCATGAAGTCTAGAGATTATGTTCTCAAGTCTTGTGCTTGTGCAGTGAAGTCTGGAGTATTATCTCAAGTCTGGCTTGTTCCAAATCTGTGTTGGGCCTAATTATGTTAAGGCCCATTTCGGGATTAGGGTTTGCTATAAATAGCTTAGCCTCTTCTTCCCTTTGTTGTATTCTGAAACTTCTGTCTCCATCAATAAAATCAGTCTCACTTTGCCCGTGGATGTTGCCAACGTAACGTTGGTGAACCACATAAATTCTGTGTCTAATCTTACGTTTTCTGTTTAGTCTTCTCACATCTGTTATAACAAACTGGTATCAGAGCACCAGGTTCTGGGATTTCCGCATCTGGTGAGAAGATGTCTGGTATGAACGTGAAGATCGAAATGTTTACAGGGAGAAATAGTTTCAGTCTCTGGCAGATTAAGATGCAAGCGTTGTTGAAGCAACAAGGCTTGTGGGCACCGCTGGTTAAAGATAAGAAGGGCGAGATCGCAGATATGGACAGTCTCGAGGAGAAGGCACACTCAACAATTTTGTTGTGTCTTGGTGATGAGGTCATCATCGAGGTGTCCAGCGAGAAGACTGCTGCTGGTCTGTGGGGGAAGTTGGAGTCTTTGTACATGACAAAGTCTTTGACAAACATGTTGCTTTTGAAACAACGCCTATTTGCATTGAGGATGCAGGAAGGTACGCAGCTCAAAGATCATTTAGATAAGTTAAACTCGTTATTACTTGAGCTACGTAATATTGATGTTAAGGTGGAGGATGAGGATGCTGCTTTGCTGTTGTTGGTATCTCTACCTTTATCATACGAGAACTATGTGCAATCGTTTATAAATGGTAAAGATACTGTATCATTAGAAGAAGTCAGATCATCTCTTCACAGTCGGGAGCTGCGCCACCAGGCGGCTGGTACAACTGCAGAGAATCAAGCTTCTGGGTTGTTTGTTAGTGGTGGTAAAACACATGTTAACAACAAGAAGAAGAACGACAAGAAGTCTGTCTCAAAGGGTCCTAAGCGAGATGATATCTGCAATTACTGTAAGGAGAAAGGACATTGGAAATCAGATTGTCCTAAGAAGAAAAAGCAATCAGGTGTTACTGGTGCAGCAGCTGTAGCAGAATGTGACAACGAAGTGGATTTTTCTCTAGTTGCTAATGAACACACACACGCTTCAGATGTGTGGATTCTTGATACTGGAGCGTCCTATCATATGTGTCCAAGGAGAGAGTGGTTCTCTACATACAAGCAGGCAGAAAATGGTAGCATTAAGATGGCCAACATTTCTGCTTGCAAGGTTGCTGGAATTGGTTCTGTTAGGATCAAGACACATGATGGTAGACTCTACACATTGAACGAAGTTAGACATGTTCCATCAATAACGAAAAATTTGATATCTCTGAGTCTACTAGACAGCAGGGGTTTTAAGTACTCGGGTGGAGATGGTGTTGTGAATGTCTACAAGGGTTCAGATGTGATTCTGAAAGGTGTCATGAATGGTACTTTGTATCATCTGCAAGGCTGCACAGTTACAGAGTCAGAAAAAGTTGCATCTGCTGAGGTCCGCAAGGAAGATATGACTCAGTTGTAGCATATGAGACTTGGTCATATGAGTGAAAGAGGAATGCAAATTCTGGCTAAGGAAGATCTTCTTGGTGGCCATCAGGTCAAGAGTCTAGAGTTCTGTGAACACTGTGTCTTTGGAAAACTCCACCGCAACAAGTTTCCTAAGGCAATTCATAGGACAAAAGGCACGCAGGATTACATCCACTCAGATTGTTGGGGTCCCTCTCAAGTGGAGTCTTTGGCAGGTCACAGGTATTTTGTGTCTATGATTGATGACTACTCAAGGAAAACTTGGGTGATCATTCTAAAGCACAAAAGTGAAGCTTTCAAGAACTTCAAGGAGTGGAAAATTCTAGTGAAGAATCAAACTGGAAAGAAGATCAAGAGGTTGCGGACTGATAACGGTCTAGAGTTCTGTTCATCTGAGTTCAATCAGTTGTGTAAGAGTGAAGGTGTTGCTCGTCATCACACAGTCAGACATACACCACAGCAGAATGGTGTTGCTGAACGGATGAATCAGACATTGCTTGAAAGAGCGAGGTGCATGCTCTCTCATGCCGGTTTAGAAAAGCGTTTTTGGGCTGAGGCTGTGAACACATCCTGTTACTTGATAAACCGTGGGCCACACACGGGTATCAATCTAAAGACGAAAAATGAGATGTGGTCAGGAAACTCTTCTGATTAGTCAAACCTGAAGATTTTTGGCTGCACGGTCTACTATCATGTAAGTGAGGGTAAACTAGAGCCAAGAGCAAAGAAGGGAGTATTTGTAGGCTATGGAGATGGTGTCAAAGGGTACAGGATCTGGTCTCCATCAGAGAAGAGAGTCATTTTGAGCAGGAACGTAGTCTTTGATGAAAGTTCTATGCTCAAGAGTTCTGCACAGCTTATTGATGTCACCGAGGATGATGTTCATGACAAATAGGTGGAGCTGCAATCTAATCTTGAAGGGAGTGGTTTACAGCAACACAAAGAGTGTCAAGAACAAGAAGAAGGTGAATCGTCTGAACCTGCAGAATCTGAAAATCAACCATCTGATAGTCCACATCGCAGTATTGCGTTGGGTCGACCTAAGAGGATTGGGGTTCGAGCACCATTGAGGTATGGGTTCGGGGATATGGTTGGTTATGCTCTACAGGTTGCTGAAGAAGTGGATACTTATGAGCCATCCACGTACAGAGAAGCCGTTTCGAGTGCTGAGGCTGAGAAATGGTTTGCGGCAATGGGAGATGAGATGCAGTCTCATGATAAGAGCCAAACATGGGATCTGGTCACACCACCACCAGGGAGAAAGATTGTTACATGCAAATGGATCTTCAAGATTAAGGATGGGATATCACCAACAGAAGGAGTTAAGTATAAAGCTCGGGTTGTTGCTTGAGGTTTCAGTCAAAGAGAAGGGATTGACTACAACGAGATTTTTTCACCAGTGGTCAGACACACTTCTATCAGGGCGCTACTTGCAGTAGTGGCACGTCAAGATCTAGAATTTGAGCAACTCGATGTTAAGACAGCTTTTCTGCATGGCGAGTTAGAGGAAGAGATTTACATGACTCAGCCAGAGGGTTTTCTCGTTCCAGGAAAAGAAGATTATGTGTGTAAGCTGAAGAAGTCTTTGTATGGACTTAAGCAGTCTCCCAGACAGTGGTACAAGAAGTTTGACAGCTATATGATCAAGGTGGGCAACTCAAGAAGTCCGTATGATTGTTGTGTTTACCACAAGAAGCTGAAAGATGAATCATACATTTATCTGGTGCTTTATGTGGATGACATGCTGATAGTGAAGGGAATGTCCTGAAATCAGACTTGTATTTATTCTATTAGAGTCGTGATGTCGAGATAAGACAATCATATGATATTGGATGGTTATAATGTTTTGCTAGAAGCCGCTTATAACTTATGAGTTATGAACTCATTACCATTATCATATGATCCTATAGGGTCACACACCTAAGCAAACTGGATAATATAAATTGGGTTTTTTGATCATTAGAGTAATGATTATGATCAACATATATAAGATATACGTTGATATCGACTTTCTGTGAGGGTGTCGATCGACACCAATAGTGAGTGTCGATCGACACTAGTTCGGTCACGACTTCTAGAAGTATTGACTTTTAGATGGTGTCGACCGACACCAATTAGGTTGGTGTCGATCGACACCCGTCGGCAGCTCCGCCTATATATATGATATATGGGCTGCTCGATTTGATATAACAATATCAATACGAAAAACACATTCTGAAGTCTTTGGAAGACAGAAAAACACAGAAACGAAGATAGAAACCCGAAGGCGAATCGTTCGCTCCGGCACTAGCATCCCGTCGTCCAGTTTGTGTGCGTGTGGACTTCTGTAGAGGCGCAGCACTTGAGGCGCTTGAGATCTCGATTACCTGTTCTTATTCCGCTGCAAAACCTTCAGGTATGTTCGAGATTTCATATATATTCAAACATAGATTCAATTGGCACGATCCGTGGATTTAGGATTGTTGTTAGGGCTGTTTTAATATGATTAAAACCTGAACGAAATCCATCAGTGGTATCAGAGCGGTGTGTTTGTATTGAATCTGTTGAATATATGTAAATCCACCTGTTCAAAAATCGTTTTTGATGAAGAACACGTTCTGAGTTCTTCGGTGTCGATCGACACCAATTCGGTGTCGATCGACACCACTATGGTTTTCGCGTAAAAAATAGTTTTCGCGTAAAAACTTTAGTTTACGATCGATTTAAACGGTAAATAAGTTATCGATTAATTGAACCGATTTGGAGGGTGTCGATCGACACTAAAGTAGTGTCGATCGACACCGGTCGGATATTTGCAAATTGATTCGATCGGTTTAATCGGTTAAATGGTTTATCACGATTGAACCGGATCAGAATCTGTCGGTCAACACAAAAGTTGTGTCGATCGACACTGACCTGGTGTCGATCGACACCACTTCAGAATTTGCGTAACTTGAAAATTTTAAAAGGTTTAAAACATAGTTAAAATATCTAGAATATAACTAGATAAATGTTCCGTTCCTCAAACATAATATTAAGCTTTTAATATCTTCCCAATCTTGTCAACTGTCAAGGCTCGTTTCATTGTGTGATGGGTCTGCCAAAGCAGGGTGTCCGCAATTACATGAGTGAGGCAGGTTGTAATCGTTACTACGGACTTAAAAGATTGGTTTGCTTAAATGGGCTATCAAAATAGTTTTGGGCTCATAGATATAGGATTGGATTCGATATTAGATATTAATCCAAGACCAAGAATATATATGATATAATTAGCAAAGTGTTGCTTACCTAAATAGCTAAAGTTTGGGCGATGGGCCAAAGCTCACTCAATTTTGTGAAATATGGATCTTGGATCATTATATTCAATTGAGAGGAAAATTGTTTTGAATATAATGTGAGTTTCTTAATTGTTAAGATTTCTCATTTCTTGAACATCAAAACTAAACTCTCATTTTGTGTTTTTCAGCAATGGCTAGCTCCCCTCACAGAAAACATTCTCGCTTCGATCCGTCCTTGAGAAGGACAAGCTTAATGGATCGAACTTCCTTGAATGGTATCGGAACTTGAGAATTGTTCTCAAACAGGAGAAAAAGGAATATGTCCTTGAAAAGGTTCTCCCTGAGAAACCGAAGTCCAATGCCGGACACGCTGAAAGGAATGCTTGGGAGAAGCATTCTAATGATGAGGTCGATGTGAGTTGTCTCATGCTGGCTACCATGAACTCGGACTTGCAGAAGCAATACGAGAACGTGGTGTCACCTGTTGAGATGATCACTAGCCTGAAAGGGATGTTTCAGGAGCAAGCACGAACTGAGAGATACCAGACGGTTAAGTCTCTCATTGAGTGCAAGCTACCAAAGGATGGTCCAGTTAGCCCACATGTCATTAAGATGATGGGTTATATTGATAACTTGGCAAAACTGGATTGTCCCCTTAGCCAAGAGTTGGCTACGGACATCATTTTGCAGTCGTTGCCGTCAAGCTTTGATCAGTTTATCATGAACTATAACATGAACAACATGACAAAGACTTTGACGGAACTTCATGGCATGCTCAAAACAGCTGAGCCAAACATCAAAAAGGGCACCCCTAATGTACTTATGGTACAAGGGGGTAAAAAGTTTAAGAAACATGCTAAGGGTAAAGGAAAAGCTAAGGCATTCCCGATTGAGAATCAGGATAAGCCTGAGACTTCTTCCAAACCCAAACGCGGCCCTACTGATGCTGATAAATGCCATTACTGCAACAAGTCTGGGCATTGGAAGAGAAATTGCAAAGAGTATCTGGCAGATCTAAAGAACTCGAAGAAGACGTATGAGACGACTTCTTCAGGGTCTAAGCAACAGTAGAACGCTGGAGAAGGGACAAGTGGACCTGCGCGTTGGGAATGGAGCAAGAGTTGCTGCATTGGCCGTAGGAACTTATCATTTGTCTTTGCCGTCAGGCTTATCTTTGGAATTGAATAATTGCTACTATGTACCTGCTATAAGCAGAAACATCATCTCTATTTCTGTTTTGGATTTAGAAGACTTTCATTTTTCGATTAAAAACAAGTGTTGTTCTTTTGATCGTAATGAAATGTTGTATGGTAGCGCTCCATTAGAGAATGGACTTTATATTCTCAACCAATCTATGCCTGTCTATAACATAAGTACCAAACGGTTAAGAACCAATGACTCGAACCCCACGTTTCTCTGGCATTGTCGTTTGGGCCACATCAATGAGAAAAGGATTCAAAAGCTCCATAATGATGGACTTTTAGACTCATTTGATTTTGAATCATTTGAGAAATGTGAATCCTGCTTATTGGGCAAAATGACAAAAGCTCCTTTCAACAAATTCAATGAAAGTGCTGGTGACCTATTGGGACTAATACATACCGATGTATGTGGTCCAATGAGTGTTAGTGCTAGAGGAAACTTTCAGTACTTCATCACGTTTACTGATGATTTCAGTAGATTTGGTTATGTCTATTTAATGAGACATAAATCGGAATCCTTTGAAAAGTTCAAGGAGTTCCAAAATGAAGTGCAGAACACCAACTGGCAAAAGTATTAAAGCTCTTCGATCAGATCGTGGAGGTGAATACTTAAGCCAGAGTTCAGTGATCATCTGAGTAACTGTGGAATTGTTTCACAACTTACTCCTCCTGAACACCTCAGTGAATGGTGTATCTGAAAGGAGGATCGGACTTTATTAGATATGGTTCGATCGATGATGAGTCAAGTAGATCTTCCATTATCCTTTTGGGGATACGCTCTAGAAACGTCTGCGTTTACGCTAAACAGAGTTCCATCAAAATCAGTCGAGAAGACGCCATATGAGATGTGGACTGGAAAAGTTCCAAGTTTGTCTTAAAATTTGGGGTTGTGAAGCTTATGTCAAACGGTTGATATCTGATAAGCTTGAACCCAAATCTGATAAGTGCTACTTCGTTGGTTATCCTAAGGAAACCAAGGCTTACTACTTTTACAACCGTTCTGAGAACAAAGTGTTTGTTGCTAAGAACTGTGTTTTTCTTGAGAAAGAATTTCTTTCCAAGAAGACAGTGGGAGTAAAGTACAACTCGAAGAAGTTCGAGAATCACAGGAGCCTGCTCAACCTGTCGAGGAAGAGCAGCGACTGGATCTACAAAGAGTTGTAGAGCCCGAGCCTGTGATGCCAGAAGTTCCGCAGATCCGAAAGGATTCGTCAAGAGCCAGAGATATGGATTCTCGTGACTAATTGTCATGATCTCTTGATCATTGACAGTGACGAACCTGCGACTTTCGAAGAAGCAATGATGGGCCCTGACTCCGAAAAGTGGTTTAAGGCCGCTGAATCCGAAATCGGTTCCATGTCACAAAACCAAGTATGGACTTTGGGTGATTTACCTGATGGTAAAAGCCATTGAGTGTAAATGGGTCTTCAAGAAGAAGATCGATGTGAATGGAAACGTTCAGATTTACAAAGCTAGGTTGGTGGCAAAAGGTTTCAAACAAGTTCAAGGTGTTGACTATGATGAAACCTATTCCCCAGTCGCTATGCTTAAATCTATTCGGATTCTCCTAGCAACAGCTGCTCATTATGATTATGAGATTTGGCAAATGGATGTGAAAACAGCTTTCCTTAACGGGATTCTGGAGGAGGATGTGTACATGACACAACCTCCGGGTTTCATTGATCCTAATGATGCTGGGAAGTATGCAAGCTTCATAAATCCATTATGGATTGAAGCAAGCATCTCGGAGTTGGAACCTACGTTTTGATGAAGCAGTTAAAAAGTTTAACTTCATCAGAACGAAGAGAGGACCTTGCGTTTACAAGAAGACTAGTGGGAGCGCAGTTGCATTTCTCGTACTGTATGTAGACGACATACTTCTCATAGGAGATGATATTCCATTACTTCAGTCAGTAAAGGACTGGCTAGGAAGTTGTTTCTCGATGAAAGACATGGGCGAAGCCGCCTATATTCTTGGAATAAGGATCTATAGAGATAGATCACAGAGGCAGATTGGACTGTGCCAGGACACTTATATTGATAAGGTTCTACACAGGTTCAACATGCATGATTCCAAGAAGGGCTTGCTTCCGATGTCTCATGGCATTATTCTCAGCAAGAAGCAGTGTCCTTCGACACCTACTGAGCGAGAGCGCATGAGTAGGATTCCTTTTGCTTCTGCAGTAGGATCTATTATGTATGCCATGCTTTGTACTCGTCCAGATGTTGCTTGTGCTTTAAGCATGACGAGTCGATACCAGTCAGATCCCGGTGAGAGTCACTGGACTGCCGTCAAGACTATCCTAAAGTATTTGAGAAATACCAAGGATAAGTTCTTGGTTTATGGAGGATGTGATGAGCTTGTAGTGAGTGGTTATACGGACGCCAGTTTTCAGACAGATAGAGACGATTTCCGATCTCAGTCTGGTTACGTCTTCTGTCTGAATGGAGGTGCAGTTAGTTGGAAGAGTTCCAAGCAGAGCACCGTGGCGGACTCAACGACCGAGGCTGAATACATCGCTGCTTCGGAAGCGGCGAAGGAGGCTGTTTGGATTAGGAAGTTCATTACTGAGCTTGGTGTGATTCCTAGCATTTCTGAGCCTGTGGCATTGTTTTGTGACAACAATGGAGCCATAGCTCAAGCTAAGGAGCCCAGATCACACCAGAAATCCAAACACATTGAGAGGAGATATCATCTGATTCGTGATATTATTGAGAGAGGCGACGTCAAAATCAGCAGAGTTCCGACAGACGAGAACGTTGCTGACCCGTGACTAAGCCACTTCCACGACCGAAGCATGAGAGTCATGCTGCTGCTATAGGCATTAGATTCCTTAAGCAGTAATCTTGTTTTTAGTGGAGTTATCATATTTATGTTTTGATGTTCATGTAAACATACTTTTGGTTATGTTTTATTTAATGAAATGTTTCATTTTCATTTATGGTGTTATTAAATATTGTCCAAAAGTAATTTATGGCATTCTTATAGATCATCAAATACGTGATTTGATCATGAAACTCTATAAGTGATAGATGACATAAATTATTTGTGTCCATAGTCGAGGTTATTAAAATTGGACATTAATAACCGCGGTGAGACTAGTATGTGAGGGGACTGATGACTAAGTTTCATGGAGTCATTAATAAGAGTATTAAAGTCAAACATAGATATGTGTTAGAGAACACATGATCGGACATGACCCGCTAATGAGAACTCTACAAGATTGTTATATGAGTGTCATAAGAGTTCTCATTACGACTATAGAGTATAGTCCTTAGACCTGAGTTCATCATGATTCTTACATATGAATTGGTGTGCTTTGACCTTGTCAAACGTCAGCCGTAACTGGTGGCTATAAAGGCATTGATTGGGCATATTATGAAGTGTGTAGGGAACAGGGATGGAACAAGATGGAATTTGTCCCTCCCATATAACGGGAGATAAATATCTCAGGGCCTATCGAAGATTTGATACTGGAAATGCGTGGCCGCGCTCAAACGGATTGAATGTCAATCGTTTGTATTTTATCAGTATAAATCGGAGTTCGATAACATGGTTTGGTTGATTAAGGATGACACGAGTTCTTGCCTTATGCCAGATCGATATATAGAGACAAAGGGATTATGGGAATATTTGATTCCAGTACAAGTGGGAGATTGAAGGGAATGTCCTGAAATCAGACTTGTATTTATTCTATTAGAGTCGTGATGTCGAGATAAGACAATCATATGATATTGGATGGTTATAATGTTTTGCTAGAAGCCGCTTATAACTTATGAGTTATGAACTCATTACCATTATCATATGATCCTATAGGGTCACACCCTAAGCAACTGGATAATATAAATTGGGTTTTTTGATCATTAGAGTAATGATTATGATCAACATATATAAGATATACGTTGATATCGACTTTCTGTGAGGGTGTCGATCGACACCAATAGTGAGTGTCGATCGACACTAGTTCGGTCACGACTTCTAGAAGTATTGACTTTTAGATGGTGTCGACCGACACCAATTAGGTTGGTGTCGATCGACACCCGTCGGCAGCTCCGCCTATATATAGATATATGGGCTGCTCGATTTGATATAACAAAATCAATACGAAAAACACATTCTGAAGTCTTTGGAAGACAGAAAAACACAGAAACGAAGATAGAAACCCGAAGGCGAATCGTTCGCTCCGGCACTAGCATCCCGTCGTCCAGTTTGTGTGCGTGTGGACTTCTGTAGAGGCGCAGCACTTGAGGCGCTTGAGATCTCGATTACCTGTTCTTATTCCGCTGCAAAACCTTCAGGTATGTTCGAGATTTCATATATATTCAAACATAGATTCAATTGGCACGATCCGTGGATTTAGGATTGTTGTTAGGGCTGTTTTAATATGATTAAAACCTGAACGAAATCCATCAGATAGCTGCCAAAGGTATGTGTGACATTCAGGAGCTGAAAGACCTTCTCAGCACAGAGTTTGAGATGAAGGATCTCGGTGCAGCTAAGAAAATTCTAGGAATGGAGATTCTTAGAGACAGAACACAGAGAAAACTTTTCTTGTCACAGAAAGGTTACATTGAGAAGGTGCTTGAGAGATTTGGTATGTCGTCGGCCAAACCCATCGATACACCAAGTGATGCAAATATTCATCTCACCAGTGTTGAAAATCAGTCTGAAGAAGAAAAAGAGTATATGTCTCGGGTTCCTTATGCTAGCGCTGTAGGAAGTTTGATGTATGCTATGGTCTGTACAAGGCCTGATCTTGCACAGGCTGTCAGTGTGGTCAGCAGGTTCATGGGACAACCCGGAAAGGAGCACTGGCAAGCTGTAAATAGAATTTTTCGGTACCTTCGTGGTACATCTGATGTTGGTCTCATCTACGGAGGTGAGAGACCGTGTGAGGTCACAGGCTATTCTGATTCAGATTATGCTAGAGATGTGGACAGTAGAAGATCAATGACCGGGTACGTATTCACTTTAGGTGATTCTGTTATTAGCTGGAAAGCAACTTTGCAGCCAATAGTGACATTGTCTACTACAGAAGCAGAGTACATCGCGTTAACTGAAGCAGCCAAAGAAGGTATTTGGTTGAAAGGGTTGGTCAGTGATCTAGGTTTGCATCATGATCAGGCTACAATGTACTGTGACAGTTTGAGTGCGATCTGTTTAGCTAGGGATCAAGTTCATCATGAAAGGACCAAGCATATTGATGTGAGGTACCATTTTCTGAGAGGTGAAAAGAGGATAAACGTGAAGAAGGTATGAACTGCTGATAATCCTGCTGATATGTTCACTAAGCCAGTTCCTCACAGCAAGTTCCAACATTGTTTGGACTTGCTAAACATCTCAAGCTGTTAGTCTTGCCCTATAGGGCATCTGGTCCGAAAGGACATCTGAGGCAAAGGAGAAAGACCTGGTACATCTTGCATCTTATGATGTGTCTGGTACATCTGTATTGTGGAGGATTCAAGTCAAGGTGGAGATTTGTTAAACATGCCTTGAATCTGGTGAAGTCTAGAGCCTGTGTCATGAAGTCCAGAGATTATGTTCTCAAGTCTTGTGCTTGTGCAGTGAAGTCTGGAGTATTATCTCAAGTCTGGCTTGTTCCAAATCTGTGTTAGGCCTAATTATGTTAAGGCCCATTTCGGGATTAAGGTTTGTATTCTGAAACTTCTGCATCCATCAATAAAATATGTCTCCCTTTGCCCGTGGATGTAGCCAACATAACGTTGGTGAACCACGTAAATTCTGTGTCTGATCTTACGTTTTCTGTTTAGTCTTCTCACATCCGTTATAACATCGTGCATGCTAACCAGTACAAGGGGAACTTCGATAGATATAAAAGAGGAAACAAGTAACAAAATCAATACTAGTAACTTCGATATGTAAACATTGATATTATAATGGGAATCGAAACTTAGATTATGGTCATTTACTCAAATAGCAGAAGTTCCTGAAAACTTTAGAAATTTTACATAATCTATATCTCTCTTGTTTGCTAAGGGACGAAACAAATATGTGACGCACCTTGGACCAATGTGAATGTATGGCACTTCTCTTTCACGAAGCATTTGTCTTGAAATCAGAGGCCGCAGCTGCGCGGGTTTCTTGCGCCTTTTTCTCAGCAGCCCGTTTCAAAGAAAGCACTCTACAACAAAGTCAGGGAAAATATAAGAACAAAAACAGAGAACAAGCATTAGACACTGAAAGAACCACATGAAGAAAAAAAAATTGTCCAGTGTAAACTTTTACATAAACATCGAAATCTAATTGCGAAATATAGATTGGTACCTTTCATTTAGCAACGCTTCTCTCTCCTTCCGCTCAAGGGCTTCGAACCGCAGATCATTTCCCCATTTCCTTTTAAAAGCATGATAATCAGTGTGTTGATCAATGTCCTGAAAATTTCAGGATGATAACGAATTCCCACAAGAGAAACATCCAAAAACAAACAATAAAAATGTTAAAGTTAGCACAAAGTAAAGAGAAACTCAGTTCAAAAAAGTATACCTTAGACGCTTCGTCCAGCAACTGCCTGAAACCTTCAACAGCTGCCTTATGAGCAGCACGCTTTTCCCTACGTTCTTCCTCAGCGCGCGTCTTTACGTACTGCTCAAATAAAGATCTTCTAACAGAATGACTTTGTATTGCCTGCAAGAAAATTGAACTCTTCAACTAAAAAATACAGCATCCAAAAAGTCCACAAGCAAGTTGTGGCACTATAACAGGCAACATGAAAAATTAAACCCTCAGCATTTTTCCATGAGCTAACAAAAAAAGAAGTTCCCACAAGACATATGACGGGTGGGGCCTATAGACACGTAACATCACGGAAAGACTCTTAGACCATCAGCAATGGTGATACCCGTGAAGGATCGATCCTTCAGGAAGAGGTTTAAGGATTGAATCCTTGCTGACGTGGCGGCCTGTGATTGGTCGTCACTATTAAAAAAAAAAAAAAAAAAAAAATGGGTTAAGGATTCCACTTCGGTATCACCGTTGCGGATGCTCTTACATTCCCAAAGCTTTTCTTAGTCAGACACCGAAAACATAGTTCTTTCTACAACAAATGGTTTATCTGGCACACACAAAGCAACAACGTAATTAATCAGAGAGGATGCTAGTTTTATACTCTAAGATTAGCAAAGGGAAACACATGTTTTCGAATGTAATACGGATGTAAACAATGAGAGCAGCAAAATGATCAGTGAAAAGAAAAGTTACGTCTCCATGATGGGCCTAAATGGGCCGGTTCAGAAAATTGGCCGGTTCGATGTTTATATCTTAATCAGTTTTTTTTTTATCAAATTCCAAAACAAACCCTAATCTCAGATTAATCAGCATTGTCGCCTCATTTCAGGCCAAAGAGGCTGCGGTTTTGAAGTGGGCCATTGGGAAAGCTTCCGAGTATTCTTCAATCAAATAATATGATCAGAAATCGGCAGCTAGAGCATTCTCTAGGGTTGTTTGTCCTTTGGCTGTATTTGGAGGAATGATTTTTAATCATTCGCGCTTGGAAAGCCTCTCTCCTTATTGGGGTGAGAGGCTAATCGGCGTCGTCGCCTCGCCAATTAAGCAGCGATGAAGTAATCGACAACCGTGGCATCGGCACTTTTTGGTTGATTAGCCGTCATTCTCAGAAAGACCTTCCTCTACCTCAACAACGAACGCTCAGAGATTAGGGTTCGATGTTATGCCAACAATGAATGAGTGTAACCGGGGTTATATTTTTGGCCTAAATGGACCGGTTCAAGAAATGGGCTGGTTCGATGTTTAGATCTTAATCAGATTTTTTTTATCATATTCCAAAACAAACCCTAATCTCAGATTAATCGGCGTTGTCGCCTCCTTTCAAAATAAAATAAAATTGGAAGATATTATCCGACTGAATAAAGAAAAAAAAAGGAGTTAATTTGAGGCAAAAAGCAAAACCAAACAAAAAGAAAATATTTTGCAAAAGAAAATCGAAACGAGGCTGGAAAGTCAAATCTAATTTGAGAAATTGGAGTTTGTCTCTTGCTCTGAAAAATCAGGGTGAGGAAAGAAAAAGAAAGAGTTTCGAAGTTTACTTAATAGTAGTATGTAGACATATAACAAGAAAATATCGTTCGCAATTTGCAAATAAAAAGATTGAATATATTAAAAGTTGCACAAGATAGCACGTAAATTCCAAGTTTCCAACAAAATTTTAGAAGTTGCATGCACATACAATATATAATATATATTGAACGGCGGAGAGAGGTGAACTATATATATCGAAGTTTCTTTTGTAAGCAAAACACGTGTCCCGGTTATGTGGTCCTCGTTATTTGGTTCTGAGTGGCGAACTCCCATCTCCTCGGGATGGCTAATTTACAATGTTTTTTTTTCAGTTCATTAAAGACTCGCCTGTTCACATCATTCGACTATCCGTAATCAGGGACGTTAATGCCATGTAGCTTTATATCATCACTCTGGATGAGAACATAACTTCTTCATGACGAAAAGGACAAAACTTCTTCATCACCTTTTGCGGAGGACTGAGTCAGTCCGACTGACTCTCACTCCACAGTCTCCTCTGAACATGGGGCTTCTTCAAATTCCCTGTATAAATGATTCTGTATCGTACGTAAATCTAGAAGGGAAAAAGAAAATCATTGAACTTAATAAAAGTGTGTCGCTTAGAGACGCCTTTGAAAATTCATGTGTTACTAGGAAAGTTATCGCTTTTCCTTTTCATTCTGGAGTGGAGACTGTGGAGTTCATGTTCATAGTTGTGAGCCTGGATCAACACATGCTTATCTCTTGTACCTAACATATGCAGAAGTTGTGCCAAAATATCTCAGTTCGGAGTGGTCATTTGCTCACTTCCTTGAACCAGAAGCAACCCAATTCTTTGCAGCATTTGGTGCTCCGAACACAATTGCATTTATATATCATCAGCATGGATGAAAGGTAACAAAAGAGAAAGCCTATCTAAATCTCTGTAAAGACATTTCGCATCATCATCCACAAGTATATCCATATGTGTTTCCACTACACAAGTCAGAATATCGAAAACAGAGAAATAACCAACAACCACACCTCTGTTTTGTAGGATTTGATCAAGTGAACGGAGGAGATAAGACATGACTATACAGAGTTGTTCAAGTTCTAACGTACATAGAATTGTCGAAACTGCATAAGTCCGCGCGAGCAAGAGTACACTTAGGAGGAGCAATACAAAAGACAGTAAATTTGCAAGGAATCAATGCAGAAATGTAAAGTTGTACTAGAAATGAGAAGTTTGATCATAAAACACTAATCTCGATTCTTCCACAGGTGAGAAAGAACGTGAATCAGTTGATATCGGAGTCGTCAAAGTCATCCTCGAAGCTGTTGAAGAAACAAAGGTCATGAGGCTTCCTCCCGGAGGAGAAAAAAGTTATCCGATAAGGCAATCAGATTTGCACTTATTACAGAGTTGATAAAGAAGAAAAAAGATGGAACAGCACCGTTTCAGATTTCTGCTGACACCAAAGTAGATTCTGATTCTCCCTCGTTCTTGGCTTGTTTGATTCGTCTCATTTCCCATATTTCATCCGCCCAGATTTCGTTCTTGGCTTCTATGATTCGTCTATTCAGACGCCTTTCCCGCATTTCATCCGCCAAGATTTCTCTCTTTGCTGCAACCTGTAACAAGAGAATAATCAGGTTCCATAAGCTAAGAAGGCATCCTAAGTCTAGTCAAATATGTAAGAGTGCTTACTTTTCTCTCATCCTCAACCTTGGGTGCCTCGGAAGTTATTAGCAGACCACCTGCGCAAAAGGGTCAAAACGTTTTGTTTCGTCGGTCTCAAGTAAACTCTTATCTCAAACAAATCTTCTTCTCACATACCTAACACATATCCAAAACCACCTACTGCCCCTATGTTGGAAAGCTTGAGAACACCCTCACCAATTTTTTTTATTACTCCCCATGGCTGCGACTCTATAAATTAGAGCAATCAAATCATATATCAGAAGACGATTACGCTAAGATGAGTCAGAAAGAAAAGCAAAAGAACATACCTTTCGTAGCCATGGATGAGGATTGAGGAATAGCGACACCCCCTGCGATAGTATTCAAACAATTTCTCAGCGTTCCTTCCATTCATTTTCCTCGACGAATTTGGGAACTAGGGTTTCCTCAGAAACTTTATGACTGCGTAGGAAAATTAAAAAAAAAAAAACCACAAAGTGAGATGGAGGGTCTGGATCAAGAAATTAATTACCTTAGCAAACATGATGTTTCGCATCATTTTGCTCCCCGAATCGCTAAATTATTATGGTTTCTTTCTGGTGATTTCGTAAATTTTATAATCTATAGTTTTGAATCTCTTTACGTAGTCATAATTAAATATTTAAATTATACAATCCGAGATTTTCATTTACATAACACATTAACACGAGCGAATATAATTTTTTTTTTTGGCAACATTAACTTGAGTGCTTTGCAATTAATTAAATTTAGCTTGTAATGGTATAAATTGAAAAAATGTCTTTGCGTGAAATAGTATTTTAGTACACATACTACTGTAACACCCGTCTCCTCGACACTCGAGAACGGCGTGCCACTATCCATGTCACATACGTAAAATACCCCACTCTACAGTGTCTCATATCCCAACTACCTCAATGCTATATGTACATGATAAAATACGGAGAAAACGTGAAAATCCCAAAGAAGCACCGTATCGTCAAAGCGTAAAATACTTATCCGTCTCACCTGAAAAACTGGATAGGGAAGAAGGAGGGGTGAGCAACAGGGGAGTCACTCAGTGAGGTATGGGATGCTAATCACAGAAAACGTAAATCTGACCATAGCAAGCCATACATAGAAAATAGACTAAACATACACAATCACGGTACCTAAAGTCCTCAAATAACAATCAACGGTGTCCTACGGCCAGAGCTCGTGGCCAGTCTTATGGGATAGTGCCCATACTCACCGTCCGTAGACGATTATCGACCTCCGAAGGTACTGGAACAGCAGGTCGACTAATCTGCCCAGCACCATCTCCTCAAACAACACGCGACGCAAGTACAAAGATAACGTCTCTGTACCCCCGCAATCCCTAACGACCCACATGGTCGACTAAACCTAGCTCTAGCATGAATAAAAGAATCAATTAACAATTTAATGCACAATCAATGGGTTTAATCATCTATTATTCCTAAGTTCGATTTAAAAACAATCCTAAAAGACTCTAGCACAGAAACGGAACACATTTAATACTAAATCCTATATACGACGCTTTTTGATGAAAGATACGAAAGTCTGCAAAAAACTCTCACCTTAGCAAAAATGGAGTATATCTGCTTCCTATGCACTCCAGATGCTAAAACGGTCACTGAATCTGAAATCAGGACGAAATTTCAAGTGAGAACGGCTTTCGAACGGCGAAAAACGGTTAAAGGTCAAACCGGTCAAAGTCAACGGTCAACGGTCAGAAAGTCAACGGTCAACCCGGTCAAAGTCAACGGTTTAACCAGTCAAAATCAAACCCGACTAAACCGGATCGAACCAGATTAAACCGGATTCAATTGATTTAAACCAGAAATTGAACCAAACCGAAATCGAATTGAATTAAACCGATCGAACCGAATCAAACCAAAATCGAACCGGCTGGTTAAGCCAAACCGGACTCAAACCGGCGGCAGATCGCCGGCGAGTCTCCGGCGACCGGCGACGGCGAGTCACGGCGGTTTCCGGCGACGGCGACGGCGAGGCACGGCGGTTTCCAGTGACAGGCGGCGGCGGTCGGCGGCGAGGCTTACCGGAAAAGTCGCCGGCGACGACGGCAGCGGTGGCGCGTGAACAGTACGCACGAAGCTTCCAACGGCGATTGTGGGCGCGTCCGGCGGTAGTTCGGCACGATCTTGGTGTCTACGGACTCGTCTCGTCGTCCTGAATCCGATGGTGGTCTTGGATTTTCGAGATTCCAAACGGTTAGAAAGATATAGACGATTTAGTGAACGACCTTAGCAAAAAACTATCGAAAACTGGTTTCTAAAATTACCTTCGACCCGAATCCGATAACACACTGGTAGATCTACACGGTGGCTGAGAGAGACGCTGCGGTGGTGGTGATCGAAGACGACAAACCGAATGCTCCACGCCCGTACGCGATCGTGATGAAGAGAGGAAGAGAGGAAGAGAGTGACAACGACGCAGTGGAGAGAATCACGGCAGGGCTTCGATGGCAGCACACGGGATCACCTTTGTCTTCACGCTCATGACCTCTCACTCTCGGCGGCTGAGCGTTAGATTAACGGAGGGGGAGATATGTACGCTTATACACATATGTGTTACACGATCACACGTTGATTAAAAAGAAAGTGGAGATGGGGTGGGGTTATGATGATGATGGGTGGTGATGAAAAAGAAAAGGGGAGTGTGAGTGGTGGGGGTCGTTACAATTCTTCCCTACTAACGAAGAATTCGTCCTCGAATTCTAGTCCTTAGTCAATTGCTCGTCATTCTTAAAAAACTCAGGAAATTCAGACTTCATCTGAGACTCTAACTTCCAAGTCTCCTCTGAATGTCGTCTCTCTCCCAACTAACTCTGACCATCGGAATCACTTTCCCCTGAACCACTCTATCTCGGCGCTGTAGGATTGACACTGGCTGACTAATTGCAGTCAAGTCTCTACTGATATCACTCGGTGGCTGCTGAAGGATGAGCTCTGGCTCCTGAACGACTTTCCTCAAAACTGACACATGAAACACACCGTGAAATCCAGCCTACTCTGCTGATAGCGCTAAGCGGTATGCTGCTGCCCCAATCCGCTCAGTGATATGATACAGACCCATATATCTCGGCTTAAGCTTCTTCAGCTTCCAGGTCGCAGAACCTCCCTGAAATGTCCTCATCTTAAGATATACTAGGTCGCCCACCTCAAACTCTAGATCTCTCCGACGCTTATCTGTATCACTCTTCTGGCGATCATGAGCTTCCTTAAGCTGCCTCTTGAGCATTTCCACTTGCTCAACTGTCTCCTGAACCAATGCTGGTTCTATACCTCGGGCGCTCTCCCACCTCTGTCCAACAATGTGGTGTACAGTATGGTCTACCATAAAGAGCCTCATATGGTGCCATTTCAATGTTCGAATGAAAACTGTCATTGTACGCGAACTCTGCCAGCGGTAGATACTTAACCTAGCTCCCTTTCCATTCCAAAACACAAGCCCTGAGCATATCCTCTAGTGTCAGAATATTCCTCTCAAACTGGCCATCTGTCTGCGGATGATAGGCCGTACTGATATGTACCTTAGTCCCCAATGCCTTCTGGAAGGCCTGCCAAACATCGATGTGAACTTTGTATCACGATCCGACACTATACTGACTGGTACTCCAGGCAATCTCACCATCTCAGCAATGTATCTCTGCTCTAGCTGCTCTGCTCCGTCTGTTTTCTTAATTGTTAAGAAGTGAGCTGACTTGGTGAGTCGATCAACAATAACCCAGATAGTATTATTCCCGCAAACTGTCCTCGATAATCCGGTGATGAAGTTCATAGTCACCATGTCCCATTTCCACTCGGGTAGTGGAAGATTCTGCAGTAATCCACTCGATACCTGATGCTCGGCCTTAACCAACTTGCAAGTCTGACAACACAACACAAAGGTAGCCACATCCCTATTCATGCAGGTACAGTAATAATATCACTAAAGATCCTGATACATCTTATTACTTCCTGGATGAATGGAAAACTGAGAATGATGCACCTGCTGAAGAATCTCCTTCCTTAACTGAGTCTCGATCTCACATACGTCCTCCTGAATTTCGTCTTCCCTCAACAGACTCTTACCATCGAGTCACTTCTCCTAATTTTTTTTTTCTTGACTCCCCGACACTGCCACTGGTTAGATAATCGCAAATTCTTTTTACTTTGCGACTGTAAGTGAAAATGACGCTGATCTTATAACGATCTTCCTGAATGCATCACAAATTTAACGAAGACTTCTCATGTTGTTTTGAATATCCTGAAAAATGATAACCCTTCCGGCTCCTGGGATATGCACTCTCGTTCCCAAACTATACTCAGTGTTATGGTATCTGACCCATCCTTAAAGTCACATCATGGTGGTTTTAGTTTCATCACTGTTAAGTCTCTGATAAGATAAACTCCCCTGAGTACAACAAATACAACTCGATGAATGCTTCAAGCTCCCTGTTTAAATCGACTGCCTAACTTTGTCTACTCTTCGGTTCGAACACATCCTGGGTGACCAATATTCAACTAGGCCCGACATACAAAACTATAATAGCTCCAATAACCAATCGGGTATAAGCTGCCCACCCCAAGCGACAATCGACCAACACAAGTACTAAATCAATGGTTTCCACATAAACGACATACACGAACCACAAACTCAAATCCACAATCTCAAATCCACAACGTCAAAAAGAGCAGTCTCAACTATCTCGTGGTCCCCAATAACAATACTCGCGACAATAGTTTGGCGCTTGGGTGGTGGCAGAAACAACCATGAACTCCCTGCAAACAATCCCTGAAAAAGAGATCATGCTAACCACAATTGAACAACTCGGTCTAACTGCTGGTGCTGCAATATAACTCACAAACGACGCATCCACAAACATAGACTGATAGTAACTTATGACACAATCCAACCATCTGCATGAAAACATTGAACACGCTCTCCCAACATGCTGACTCTAAATACGAAAACAACACGGTGGATATCCCGACAGCTGCAACACATTATTGTATCCAGAATAAGTTTTATCAAGCTTTGACTGAGCCACCTTGAAGAAATATTGCTTCTCCTCTATCTCTGCCAAATTTTCTCAACCAATCGATTGGACTGGTGTAAACCCGTACGACATCACGGTTACAAATATCCGCTTGTTGCCATTTAAGAACCTCCTGAATAAATCTTTATTGGCTATGAAACTCCCAGAAAATCTTCAAAGACGACAAAACACTTACTCGTATTCCCTAATATTCCTAGTGCCTTGAGAAAGGTGCTTAAAAGCATTGGCATTCATGTGTCTGGCTTCACGAGGAAAGAACGTCCTGTCGAACTCCCTCTAGAGTGATTGTAGGTTAACTCGTAACAACCGTTACAACTCTCAACAAGTTCCTTTTGCCAGAGAAACGTGTCATCCCTCAGAAATTGAGTAGTCAAATCCAATTAAAACTCTGTTGTACACTTCTTATGCTCCAAGTTACTGTCAACTTTTTCCTTTAATTGTGGGCGACGACAGTATCCACTGTCCTTCCAATCTGATCCAATTGTTGTCCCACATTTGTCTCTTTAGCTTCCAACAAGTGGGTCCCTCTATGTCTCTGCCACATATTGGCGGCGGAAGATCAACAACCTGAGGAACATGCTGCTATCAGCACCTCTCGTGGTGCCTCTGAAGCTCCATCCACATTTCTGAATTACTAGGGGTCGGCTCTGCTCCTTGAGCCTTAACCGATAGTGCGTATGGTGGTGACGGTGGGATGGTGGCGGATGCTTACTCTGCTTGAAGGGTGAACTGGCGAGCAATCTGCGGCACAGCTATCCGATCAGCTTCCTGCGTAGCTATCCGAGCGGCCTTTTATGCAACTGCTGCATGGATTCCTGAGAAACTTACCTAACTGTCTCTCGAGCGGTCTGACTGACGACATCTTGATTATTCTGCTGAACACTGGTCTCTTCGGCATAACCTGTTGAACAACAAGCTGACAATCAGATGCGAAACAATGACCTTCCTTGATGGCAACTGAAACCTGTTTAAACTGAGGCTAAAATGAGACAAACTTAGAATATATTAATACCAGACAGAATCGGTGCTCCTTTGTTTTTGTTTTTGTTTTTTGTTTTGAAACCGTTTAAATCGGTTTTTTTTTTTGAAACCGTTTAGACAATCATGCTTCCTACTACCGTCTCCCGGGTCAGAACCGGGACGACAATACCTAGGCTCTGATGCCAAAATGTAACACCCGTCTCCTCGACACTCGAGAACGGCGTGCCACTACCCACGTCACATACGTAAAATACCCCACTCTACAGTGTCTCATATCCCAACTACCTCAATGCTATATGTACATGATAAAATACGGAGAAAACGTAAAAATCCCAAAGAAGCACCGTATCGTCAAAGCGTAAAATACTTGTCCGTCTCACCTGAAAAACTGGATAGGGAAGAAGGAGGGTGAGCAACAGGGGAGTCACTCAGTGAGGTATGGGATGCTAATCACAGAAAACGTAAATCTGACCATAGCAAGCCATACATAGAAAATAGACTAAACATACACAATCACGGTACCTAAAGTACCCAAATAACAATCAACGGTGTCCTACGGCCAGAGCTCGTGGCCAGTCTTATAATAAAGTATTTTCTACAGTAGCACCATGAATAGCGCATAGCAGAGCCGCGCCCCCATGGAGGTGGTGAAGGGAGGGCTCCAATTGGTAGAAAAAAACCCGTGGGATAGTGCCCATACTCACCGCCCGTAGACGATTGTCGACCTACGAAGGTACTGGAACAGCAGGTCGACTAATCTGCCCAGCACCATCTCCTCAAACAACACGCGACACAAGTACAAAGATAACGTCTCTGTACCCCCGCAATCCCTAACGACCCACATGGTCGACTAATCCTAGCTCTAGCATGAATAAAAGAATCAATTAACAATTTAATGCACAATCAATGGGTTTAATCTTATATTATTCCTAAGTTCGATTTAAAAACAATCCTAAAAGACTCAAGCACAGAAACGGAACACATTTAATACTAAATCCTATCTACGGCGCTTTTTGATGAAAGATACGAAAGTCTGCAAAAAGCCCTCACCTTAGAACAAATGGAGTATATCTGCTTCCCCTGCACTCCATATGAATCTGAAATCAGGACAAAATTTCAAGTGAGAACGGCTTTCGAACGGCGAAAAACGGTTAACGGATCAAACCGGTCAAAGTCAACGGTCAACGGTCAGAAAGTCAACGGTCAACGGTCAACCCGGTCAAAGTCAACGGTCTAAACAGTCAAAATCAAACCGCGACTAAACCGGATTAAACCGGATCGAATCATACTAAACCGGACACAATTGATTTAAACCAGAAATTGAACCACACCGAAATCGAATTGAATTAAACCGATCGAACCGAATCAAACCAAAATTGAACCGGCTGGTTAAGCCAAACCGGACTCAAACCGGCGGCAGATCGCCGGCGAGTCTCCGGCGACCGGCGACGGCGAGTCACGGCGGTTTTCGGCGACGGCGACGGCGAGGCACAGCGGTTTCCGGCGACCGGCGGCGGCGGTCGGTGGCGAGGCTTACCGGAAAAGTCGCCGGCGACGACGGCGGCGGTGGCGCGTGAACAGTACACACGAAACTTCCAACGGCGATTGTGGGTGCGTCCGGCGGCGGTTCGGCACGATCTTGGTGTCTACGGACTCGCCTCGTCGTCCTGAATCCGATGGTGGTCTTTGATTTTCGAGATTCCAAACGGTTAGAAAGATATAGACGATTTACTGAACCACCTTTGCGAAAAACTATCGAAAACTGGTTTCTAAAATTATCTTCGACCCGAATCCGATAACACACTGGTAGATCTACGCGGTGGCTGAGAGAGACGCTGCGGTGGTGGTGATCGAAGACGACGAACCGAATGCTCCACGCTCGTACGCGATCGTGATGAAGAGAGGAAGAGAGGAAGAGAGTGACAACGACGCAGTGGAGAGAATCACGGCAGGGCTTCGATGGCAGCACACGGGATCACCTTTGTCTTCACGCTCATGACCTCTCACTCTCGGCGGCTGAGCGTTAGATTAACGGAGGGGGAGATATGTACGCTTATACACATATGTGTTACACGATCACACGTTGATTAAAAAGAAAGTGGAGATGGGGTGGGGTTTGATGATGATGGGTGGTGATGAAAAAGAAAAGGGGAGTGTGACTGGTGGGGGTCGTTACAACTACTTTGAGCAACAAATAAGATATCATGATATATAGTAGATACTTTAATTGTAAGAAACAACGAAGATGGTATTCTCATATGTAAGAGCATCAGAAGCTCTAAATCAAACTCATGTAATAAAAAAAAATGAGGATAGAAAATACAAATATTGGACCCGAGTTTAACTGAAAAACTTCAAAATAAAATTGGAAGATATTATATGATTGAATAAAGAAAACAAACAAGTTAATTTCAAGCAAAAAAAAAGCAAAACTAAACAAAAAGAAGATATTTTGCAAAAATCGAAACGAGGCTGGAAAGTGATATGTGCATAATTTACATCATTTTAGCATGCATTTAATATAGCTTTGCATTCATTTCATACATTCATTCATCATGTTTTGTCCCTTTTGCATCCATATTAGACATGTTAGGTTTTAGACTAGGCATTGAATATTTTGCATGGTTTGAAGTCTTTTTCAGGTTTATATGGAGATTAGGAGACTTAGTGGATGATATATAGTGATGTGGACCAGAAGAGCTAAGCTGAAAGCATTGAAAAACTCGTCAAAGACTCATACCGTGGAGGTGAATGAAACTGAAGGTGCAAAATGTATGGATCCGGAGGAAGAACTTGCACTTAGATTCAGCCTTTGAAATCTTCATCAAAGTTGAAGATGATCGAGTTATATTTCCAATGGAGTCGGAATCAGGTCATTCCGAGCTGCGGTTTAAAAGATATGGCGATTTCAATTTGGCTGGATCAACACTCAGTTTGTTCCGCATAGCGACCTGACACACCAACCAGATTTAGGCAGCTGTGGCGCAGCGGGATGATACAGCGACCAAATCATGTTGGCGCAAGAATCGAGAGAAATTGAGTCCAAAGACACACAACGACGTGATACACCGGGAAGAAATAGGTCGCTGTGCGACAGCGACATGATACACTGACCAAATCATCCGGGTGCACGACTTTGACTATAAATATGTGTAAAACCTAAGCTTCTAAAAAGATGATTCCCAGCTTGTAAAACAAAAAAAGACCTTTGATTTCTCTTGGAGTTTTATGCAATCTTTTCATTTCATTTTGTTTGTTTCTTGATTCTCTTTGTTATTTCTTATTAATCTCTTGATTATGCACTCTTCAAATATGATTATGTGTGTTTTCATGGAGATTAGTGAGTAGTTCTCTTCTAAGCACTTGGGTTAGTTAGGTTGATGGTGATTAAGGAATGATTAGGGAAGTTAGGGGTTGAAATGTTTAGATCCTTTCATACTTAGTGTCCTTAATGCTTGATTAGCCTTGCTTAGGTTGATTTAGATATTAGGGAATTTCTCACCCACAAGGTGTTTGATGAAATTCTCCAAAGAGCTAAATATGATATTTACATGCTTACCTCATGAGAATGATTGTCTAAGGTGTTTATTGGTTGATTAGAACTGCTTCTTAATGCTTATTGATTGTCTTTTCACAAATGAGAACTTGGTTTGATTAGATAATTAATGAAGGGATTAGTGCATGAGAATGAATTAGTCTTTTTAGAGTTCTAAAACCTAAGGATCAGTTTATTTGATTGTGTTAGCTTCCCTAGTTGGTCTCTTAGTCACCTGAAATCAATTACCTCAACTCAAGTGCTTAGCCCTTTATTTATTGAATCAAGTTTAGTTTGCTATTGAATTTTGCTTTGGTTTTTGGTGATTGATCAATTGTTGTATCTTGTTAGAGTTTATTGTCTTTTTTGATCTTTTCTTTGATTTTAGGTTGTTAGACACAAAAACAAACTCATTGATTGTGCTTAGATTATATAGTTTCATGTACTCTTAGTGTTGTTAATCTCTACCCCTTTGGATTGAATCTCAAATACTACATGACATGAGAAGGTTTGAGTAATTGAAAGTGATTGCAAAATCCTACTATCAGAAAGTCAAATCTAATTTGAGAAATTGGAGTTTGTCTCATAGCTGGAAAGACAAGTGGGTGTACAAGATCCTAATTGAGTATCCTAATTGAAGGTTTATGTCTCGGTATTGATCTCGGTTTGATCTTGTTATTAGATCAGCATTAAGCTAATCGGTTTAGTCAGTCTGCGACTTAAACCGGGTACGACTGTGGTTATAAAGTCGTTACTCGAGCCGTAAGTTTGTTAAGTCTTCTTCTTCGAGTTAGAAAGAGATCAAGAGAGAGAGAGAAACTCTGTAATCTTTGTTCGTTTTCTTTTGAGTTCAAGTATTAGCGCTGGTGCAATCTAAGCTCCGGTGACGTAGCTTCTCTACCGCTTATCATTGTTGGCATGAACCCTAACATCGAACCCCAACATCAAACCATAAAATCGAACGAACCCTAACATTCATCCATTCATTGTTGGCAAAATGTCACCGAAACCAACATATGACACAATCATCCAGTACTTCATTATCGCCTCTTATGCTAGGCTCCAACGCCGATTGGAGAGAGTTTCTCCTTACTGGGGTGAAATACTTATCCGCGTCGTAAGGTCATGTAGTTGGCTATCGGTGAAGCGTCGGATTATTCTTTGATCAAGGTGTATGATTAGAAGACCGCTGCGAGGGCATTCTCCAGATTCTCAGTCCGTTTGCTGTGTGTACAGGTTTGTGCTTTAATCTAGGCGTTGGATTCTAGGATCGATTTAGGATTTGTACTTTAGTAATGCTAAGTTTCTCCTAGAGGTTTTGTTTCTCCGTTGATCTTGTGTCATTCTGTTGATGTTTTCTTTCTCGGCGGCGTTGAGAGTGGTCTTGTTATTGGAAAGTTTCTCTGTTGCATCAGTTTTAGTGTTGGATTCTAGGATTGATGTAGGATTTTTGCAGAATTTGAGTTGGTTAATGCTAAGTTCCTCCTAGAGGTATTTTGATGTTCCTCTACAGCATTTCAGTCAGTGCCGGTGCAACGTTTTGGACTGTCTTAAGCGAATTCAAAAATTGTGCATTTTTTTATTAAAGACAATAAAATGATAATAATATAGAAAATATGTTAAAGTTTCATAAGATTATCCAACTCCATAAAATGTTTATAAAACTAAAATAAATAAATAAATCTATTATTGAAGTATAAATCTTTTTGCATTTTTTCCTCCATAATCAATTATCAAATTCGGATAGTCAAATTTTCAACCATAAATGTCTCAAGTGACAACAAAGCCGACTCATTTATGAGATGTTATTGAATTTGTGTGTTTAATATGTTTTGATGTAATTAAATTATGAAGTATTTTGTTGGATTTTTATGAACTTATCGATGATTTATTTTGAAATACAAGACAAAACTGATGTATTTGCGCCTTATGAGAGAGAATATATTGAAATCCATTAAAACTGAATTCTAAATAATTACCTGTAAGAGGTCAGAAAGCTGTGATGGATTTCTGATGTACCTCTTTAGAGCATCAAACAATTAGTGCATGGCGTCGGGATTTCCGAAGAAAGATGTCTTGATGAGTCGACCAAAGAAGGATGGCGGCGGTGGCGACGGCGACGGCGGAGCCACATCGTGCGAAAACTTACAGCCAGGATCGCTGCATCCTACACCGGTCTTGATACGAGGGCAGAGTTTCATCCTTCGATCGAGGAGAAATTAGGTCAAGAAAGCAGAAAATTTGGAGGAGAATCGAAGGTTTGTTTGTTGGATGATATTTTCTTGTTTGATTGAGCCGTTGTATTCAAGCGCGACGTGAATGCGGAATTTAAAGACTTGGAAAAAAGTGATTCTCCGAAACATATGGGCCAGCCCGTTAACAACGAAGCCCACCTGAAATATAATATGTTTTGTAAAACGTTGAAATATAATATGTTTTCAGAATATCGAAAATAGAGAAATAACCAACCCTTTGCTTTTGTCTCTCGTTGCAGTCTCGGCACCTTCAGGTTCTGGGTTTGGCTGTGGGAGCTGGTTGGTTCAGCTTGTTAGATTTAGCGCCTTGGTTTCAATTGCCGTTCTTCTCTCGTTGCTCAGGTTTTGCTTAGTTTGGTCTTTTAGAGTGTTCCTTCTCAAGCCTCTGTTTGTTTGTTTCACCTGTATTTGTGTCGTTGTATTTCCTTTTAGTTTCCCTTCTTTGGGCTCTGTTTCTGGAGGACTAGGTCCTGTCGGATTAGGTCTTGTCAGCTTTGTGTACCAAAACCGTATTCCATCCCTGTATTTCAAAAACGTATCCCATCCCGGTTTTAATAAAAGTTAAGGGTTAAAAAAAAAAACCAACAACCACACCTCTGTTTTGTCGGATTCGAGCAAGTGAACGGAGGACAAGACATGACTATACAGGGTTGTTCAAGTTCTAACGTACATAGAATTGTTGAAACTGCATAAGTCCGCGCAAGTAAGAGTACACTTAGGTGCCAACAATAAAAGAGACAATGAATTTGCAAGGAATCAATACAGAAATGTAAACTTGTACTAGAAATGAGAAGTTTGTTCATCAAACAACGAAACCTTAAAACACTAATCTCGATTCTTCCACAGGTGAGAAAGAACGTGAATCAGTTGATATCGGAGTCGTCAAAATCATCCTCGAAGCTGTTGAAGAAACAAAGGTCATGGGGCTTCCTCTCGGAGGAGAAAAGTCCTTCTGTGTCGCCGTACATGTCCTTGGTTTCATATTCATCATCGACGTCCATAGGCATCGCCGTAGAGGATTCTGAAACAGCTTTGGCAGCCAGAAGGTCACGGTACATGGTCGGCCTCATCATCAGCTCTCTTCTCCTATCTCTATTCATGGCTTCTTCCCTCTGGGTGAAAACCAACACAACTCTTAGAAGAGAGAAAGAGATTGATGACTTTAGTTAGAGAGAATCTATATATCCGGTGATTATAGCAAAATTACATAGAAAGAAATCTACATTATTTTATTATAAATGGATATTTTTATTTTTCAAACAATATTTTACAATATCAAAGTGAATCAATTAAAGTTATTTACACTTTCTAACCACGTGTATAATTAAAAAAAATCAAGCTCTTTTATTTTTTTTTCAATTGGTAATATTGGATTTGATTTTGTACAATAGCTGTTATTATTCCATTAGAAAATATCTCCTTTTTTTCTTACCCAAAAATCCCTTTTATATTAAAATATAATTTTGATTGATATGTATTTTGACTAATTTAGAAATCTGTATATGATTTATAAATCTAAGCAAAATATACTGATTTTCAAATCTAATATGTGAATTTTAATAAATGTTTACAAATCTGAGGGTTTTACTTTGTATTTTAGTCTTTATATTTTTAACAAAAAAATCTCCCCAAATTCATTATAAAATCAAATTCAGTAATGAATCTGTATGATTGAATAACAGTTGATTTGAATTAAGATTTATAAATCATGAAATCAATAACACTTGATTTTAACTTGGATTTTAAAATTATGGAACCAATAACACTGGATTTTGTTCAGATTTAAAATCCATTAAAATACATATACCAATATCGTCCACTAAGAAAAGAAAAAAACAATCTTATTATATAAAGTAAGGTTTCAAAGTTTCTAATTAACAAGATCGTGTCATGTGGCATCTTCTTATTATAAGATTTTGACATGTGTAGAATAGAGAAGAAATGTTATAATTACATTTTAAACTAACAATTGCAAAAGGAAAAAAGAAGCAAAATGGAAAAATTTATGATTGTATTTCAGAAAAAAAGTTTATGAAGGAAAAAAGAAATTGTAGAAAAAAAAGAAATTTTAGTTTTGAAGAAAAAAGGAAAAAGGAAAAAAATTCCTAAAGCAAAAGGCCATTGTAGAAAAAAGAAATTCTGATTATGGAGCAAAAAGAAAAATATAGAAAAATACTTATTATGCAGTTAAGTTCAAAAAAACTAAAGGAAATATACATAATGAAATCTCTGAATTAAAAAGGAAACTATACAAAAATATGTTTCAAAGTTGCTAATTAATACTTATTGTGCAGTTAAGTTAAAAGAAAAACTAAAGGAAATATAATCGATAAAAAAAAGATTAAGAAAAAGATTATTATTTTTTCTAAAAAGCTTGCAAATATTTATGATGTCAATATAAAGAACTTAGCTCTTTCATAATTTACATGATCACATAATATGTTGAGTGAGTCGATTAAATTTGACACAGATTATAATCAGTTTAATTCGATAAAGAAAGAAAAAAATTTAGATTTCAAATATTTTATTTTATGCAGGTTTTAATCTCAAAAATTACTAATTTAATCCTAAAATCCTAAACCAAAAGGGAATTGTACACAAAAAGAAATCCTAAAAAAAGTTTGCAAATATTAAAAAGGAAACTATACAAAAATATTCATCGTTCGGTTAATTATAAAGAAATCTAAAGGAAATAGCCTTATTAATATTTAATTTTAAAAAAAAAATTAGCCTTTCAACCAATAAAGGAAATATAATCGATAAAAATAAAGATTAAGAAAAAGATTATCACTTTTTTAAAAAGCTAGCAAATATTTATGATGTCTATATAAAGAATTTAGCTTTTTCATAATTTACGTGATCATAAAATATGTTAAAGATAACTTAAGAAAATAAACTTATTAATATCTTATTAAAAAAGAAAAGGAATTTAGTATTTTAACTAAAAAAGAAAATATAATCAATAAATGGATAAATTAAGAAAAAGATAATTGCTTTTCTAAAATCTTGCAAATATTTATGATGTCTATATAAAGAACTTAGCTCTTTAATAAAATTATTATATTAAATTATTTTGAAAAATAATTATATTAAAAAATCCTAGAGAATTCATTTTTATCGGTTAGAAAGTTTTGTCTAAAACTATTTTTATCGGTTAAATTATAATAATTCATTTTCTAAAAATAATAATCTTTTATCGCTTAGAAAGTTTTGTCTAATCGATATATTAAAAAAATTCTAGAGAATTCATTTTTATCGGTTAGAAAGTTTTGTCTAAAACTATTTTTATCGGTTAAATTATAATAATTCATTTTCTAAAAATAATAATCTTTTATCATTTAGAAAGTTTTGTCTAAGCGATAAAAGTTTCGAGAGATTGCTTCAATGGATATCTGAAAGATCTTTTGTTGGTGTTTAATTTCATTTTATACGGGTTTTAATCTCAAAAAAGTTAAATATTAAATTGTCATAATCAACTTTTAATCTCAAAATTTAAATATATAAATCATGTAATACGGGTTATCAATTATAGACTTCAAATATTTTATTTTCACCCGCATATCACGCGGGTCCTAATCTAGTCTAAAATAAAATTAATTTGATATGTATGTTATCTTTTCCGAAACTAAACATAAAAAAAAAAACTAAACTAACAAAAAGAGTAAATAATATCAAAAAATTGTCAGAACCTTTGTATTTTGTATATTATATATATGGTGCTTAAATTTTGTCAATATCTCTAACCTGGAGGTCCACTCTTTTTGCGAATTGGTTTTAGTTTATAAAATATAGCAAAAAAGTTAGGCGAGGCATGTAAATTAAGGAATTCACAAAATGGAAAAAGAAAAAAAAAATTGGAAACACACATAACACAGAGATAGATAACTTAATACCCAAACAAAGTTTGTATTTCAAAACCATATATAAATAGACAGTAAAATTAAACGTGAGGAGGAGTAGCCGAGCCAGGGAAATGAGATCCAGGGTCCACTCTTTGGAGCTGCATGGCCCTGTGAGACTCCTCTTCATTATCATAGTACATATACGCAAAACCACCGTGACGTGTCATATCCATACCGGCCATCTCATCCTTCTCCGAGATCCTAAGCAGATTGAGCTTTTTGAGGATGAAGAAGAGTGTTCCCATGGTGGCACTAACCCATCCTGCAACCACAAGTATTTGAACCAATTGTGCTCCCAACAGCTTCCCTCCTCCTCCCATTAGCAGTCCATATGGCCTTCCCGGTGTTGCACCATACACCTCGTTTAGATACTTCTCCTTTGCAAAAAGTCCAACGAATATCAAACCCCACGCGCCGCATCCTCCGTGTAGTTGCGCCGCCTCGAGGGGATCATCGTATTGTACGATCTCCGCGAGCTTGTTGCAACCGATGAGGACGAGGGCGGCCACGAAGCCACATACTATAGCAGCCCACGGCTCTACCACGGAGCAACCACCGGTTATGGCGGCGAACCCACCGAGTAGCCCGTTGCATACGTCGGTTACGTTCCAGTGGCCAGAGAGGAGACGTTTTCCGAAGAGTGTGGTTAGAGCTGCGGTGGATCCAGCAAGCGTGGTTGTAACCGCTGTCCTGCCGATTCCGCTCCATTGTCCGTAGCTCGAACCGGATTCATAAGGAACGAGGATCTTGGCGAAGGAACCGGGGTTGAAACCATACCAACCGAACCAAAGGAGGAATGTCCCTAAGACAACAAGGGAAGCAGAGTGGCCACGTAGTGCAATAGCACGACCACTTTTCTCGAACCGGCCACGTCGAGGACCTTCGATAAGAGCACCCCATAACCCTGCTATGCCACCAACCATGTGAACAACGCCGGAGCCAGCGAAATCTATGGCTCCTGTGTTAAACAAACGGTCTGCTGGTGGACGGAAGGGACTGGCCCATCCGTCTGGGGACCAAAACCAGTGAGACACAACAGGATAAACAAATCCTGTTAAGAAAGAAGAGTAGATCAAGTAAGCCACAAACTGAGTCCTCTCTGCGATCGAACCACTGGTGATTCCAGCTGCTGCGATTGCAAACGCCCATTGGTATAGGAAGAAAGAGTAGTCCGACGTGAGAGTTGGGAAGTCTCTAAGAGCAAAGTTGTGTCTTCCGATGAATCCTTCAGAGGATCCTCCAAAGGCAAAGGCGTAACCAAAAAGATAGTAAAAGAGTCCTCCGGCTGCAGCGTCGAGGACATTGGTGAGCATGATGTTCATCGTATTCTTGGCTCTAACGGAACCAGCACAGAGCATAGCGAAGCCAAGCTGCATGGAGAAGACGAGGTAGGCAGAGAAAAGAAGGTAGGTGTTATCTATGGCGAAGGCTGCATCGGTGAATTTGTTGTTAACGGTGCCTAGTTGGCCGCAGATGTATTCCGCTGCCGCGGTGGCGTTAGGACCGAGCAGGGCGGAGAGATCGGCCGCAGAGCAAGTTATTGCTCCTGCCATGTTGACACGGAGAAGAAAGGCCGTCTCTTGTGTTTCTATTAAAAGGAGGAAGATGGGTTTAGGGTTGACTTTTGATTCCGTCTTCACCAATTAAATTAGGGAGACATATATATTAATTATTCCTTCATTATTTAAGAGTTATGTGCGATATAAACATTATTAGATTAGGGATAACATCTGCCAAATCTCTGAACAATTTGCAATCTACGATCCTAATCCTATATATATGGTTTTAATTTGTTGGTTTAGTGATTAGCATGTAGTTGTGAATATAAAAAGACAAAGGAATATATAATTAAATAGTAATGTATGTGATGAATTTAATTATACTTAATAAATCGGTGGTAATATTTAAAATCACAAAGCTTGCTTTGTAGACGTAGCCAAGAGTCTTCGTTCAGTTAAAAAAGTAAATAAAAATCAAAGGTCTTCTTTCAATCATAAAGGGATTAAATTCTCTGGTCGTACACCATAACTTTAATAGAAAGAATGAATGGAGGATGGTTAAAGAGATAAATATGATCCGTTCAAATGTAATATACGTTAGAAATATTCACCAATAAAGTCTCTATCTTGGTTAATAGGACCTATTATCAATATAAGAAAAAAAAAAGGAGAGGAGACTACCGTACAATGTGGGACCTGTTGGTATAAATCTTTTTAGAGCCAAACTAAAAGGACAATATATTCCTTCTTGCCTTCTTGGTCTGTTTTTGTAGAAACTTTTACTAAAAATATATTGTATTTTTTCAGCAAAACAAATTGTGGCAATTAGGCGCTAGCAAAACAAGAATATTGAGTAGATTCACTATTTCTTGTTCTTCTGGAGCTTCAAAGATTAATGAGATATTTCGTAACTATGGAGTGCATGACAGTCATCCTATTATTATATAAAACTTAATATGATATATGTCAAGCTATTTGTTCAGATTTTAACATGTCCAAACTTCTATTTTTAATTGAAAAAGGAAAAAATATTTATTTTTTTAGATAAAAAGAAAAAGCTAAAAAAATAATAATTATTGAATTTTCCTTATTCAATAAAGAAAAGGAAAATTTAAATACAAGTGAGTACAATCGTTCTGACATTATGAAAAAAGAAATAATATAATAGTCACTAATCATAAAATAAAAAATATATTAAATTTTGACATATATGAGATCAATATCCATTCATATACCGTATCGTTGATATCTAGATGTACGTAGGGAGTTAATTGAAGTTAAGGAGCGAGGATGCTTAGTAATAGTTCTATGAAATTGAAATTGTGGTGAATGTGGAAAGGATAATTAACTAGTGTTTTATCATTGAAAACTTATAGTATTATATTGGGATGAGATGTTGAATGCTCTGCCTTCAAACCTTTTTCCTAGTTTGTTCTTTCGTGTTTCATTGAGGTTAATTAGTAAAGCAAATGTCGGAGGGAGTTGATATACGTTGATTTTGCATGATCTTAGGATTTGTTGTTTGGTTTTTTTTTTTTTAATGTCACTTCGATCCACTTTTACATGTCATGGATTCTAGTTTTATTTGGTCTTGTCTTGCATTTTAATGTCCTAGATAAGTTTATTTACAAATGTATTGCATTTTTGTTTTTTTCAGAGAAATTAGAGATATAATGAACATAAATACTTGGAAAGAAGTTGGATCAAAAAGAAGAATCGAAAAACTTTTGTTTGGAATCGAGTCAGTGATTTGTATCAAAGCATTTAATGAGCCAAGTAATTAGAGAATTCGGAAAAAGTGGAATCAAAGAAGATAAATCATAAACGCATACATAAATCATTCAAAACAAATGCAAACAAGTTTTGTATTCATAAGCAAGACCCCAACAATACTAAAGGGAAATAAAATTACAAAAAGCTTAAAAATTAAACGGCTGGAGAATACGGAGGGCGAGGTACAGGAGATCCAGGGTTTACTCTCGGAAACTGAATGGACTCGTCCTCATTATCATAGTACATATACGCAAAACCACCGTGACGTGTCATGTCCATACCGGCCATCTCATCCTTCTCCGAGATCCTAAGCAAATTAAGCTTTTTAAGAATGAAGAAGAGTGTTCCCATTGTGGCACTAACCCATCCTACAATCACAAGTATCTGAACCAGTTGTGCTCCCAATAGCTTCCCTCCTCCTCCCATCAACAGCCCGTAGTGCCTTCCAGGGCTGGCTCCGTATACCTCATTTACATACTTCTCATTTGCAAACAGTCCTACGAATATCAACCCCCACGCACCACAGCCTCCATGTAGTTGTGCAGCCTCGAGCGGATCATCATATTTCAGGAGCTCAGCGAGCTTGTTGCATCCTATAAGGACGAGGGAAGCCATGAAGCCGCACACAATCGCTGCCCACGGCTCTACCACGGAGCAACCTGCGGTTATGGCCGCGAACCCGCCGAGTAACCCGTTGCAAACGTCAGTTACGTTCCAGTGGCCTGATAAGAGACGTTTTCCAAAGAGTGTTGTTAGAGCAGCTGTGCACCCCGAGAGCGTGGTTGTAACTGCTGTCCGGCCGATTCCGCTCCACTGCCCGTAGCTTGTACCGGAGTTATAAGGTACGAGGATTTTAGTGAAGGAACCGGGGTTGAAACCATACCAACCGAACCAGAGGAGGAAGGTTCCTAAGACCACAAGTGAGGCAGAGTGGCCACGGAGAGCAATAGCACGACCGCTTTCTTCGAACCGGCCAATTCTAGGACCTTCGATAAGGGCGCCCCATAATCCAGCAATACCACCAACCATGTGAACAACACCGGAGCCAGCAAAGTCAATAGCTCCAGTGCCAAACAAACGGTCTGATGAAAGGAAGGGACTAGCCCATCCGTCAGGGGACCAGAACCAGTGAGCGACGACCGGGTAAACAAAACCAGTCAAGAAAGAAGAGTAGATCAAGTAGGCCACAAACTGAGTCCTCTCGGCGATCGAACCGCTTGTAATTCCAGCTGCTGCGATTGCAAACGCCCATTGGTATAGGAAGAAGGAGTAGTCCGAGGTAAGTGTGGGGAAGTCTTTAAGACCAAAGTTGTGTCTTCCGATGAATCCATCGGAGGATTCGCCAAAAGCAAAGGCATAACCGAAGAGATAGTAAAAGAGTCCTCCGGCTGCAGCGTCAAGAACATTGGTTAACATGATGTTCATTGTATTCTTGGCTCTAACGGAACCAGCACAGAGCATGGCAAAGCCGAGCTGCATGGCGAAGACGAGATAAGCGGAGAAGAGGAGGTAGGTGTTGTCTATGGCGTAGGCTGCATCGGTGAACTTGTTGTTAATGGTGCCTAACTGGCCGCAAATGTAGTTAGCAGCGGCCGTGGCGTTGGGGCCCAGCAGAACGGAGAGTTCTGTCGCGGAGCATGTCATAGCTCCCGACATGTTAAGAGACCTTAAGAGAGAAAGCGAGATACGAATAACAAAGATTGTCTCTTGTGTGTCTATTATAAGGAGGAAGGGTTGACTTTTGATTCGGGCTTGACCAATTAAAATTCGTAGTTAAAATTAGTTATTAAAAAGTTATGTGACGTAATTAACAACATTATTGAATTAGAGATGGAATCTGCCAAATCTTCAAACTACTTGCAATTTACGATTACGTTTTAGACTTTAGTACTTTAGTGATTGGCATGTACTTTTTGCATATAAAAATGCAAGGGAATGTATGAATTGGAAAAAAACCTACTGTGTGTAAGGAATTTATAATTAATAAATTGATCGTAATATTTAATAAAATCACAACGATCGTAATAAATTGTACTCCTCGGGTTCTTCGATAGAAAAAAAAAACACTAAAACCGATTTAATTATCTGGTCATGCGTCATTGAACACTAATCAAGTTAAATAATGTAATTACTAAACAACAGTGTTACAGAGAAAAATGGATGACTTTAAAATGTTGCTTAAAGAGATGATCTGTCTAAGTGTGGCATACGTTAGCAAATTATTGACCAAGGAATCTAGATCGTGTTTTGTCTTTTGAGGGAGAAGATTCTCGAATAAGTAGGACCCGTTTGTCATTTTAGATATACACTGTCACGTTAAGGGAAACTCATTCGTGATTTGTCTTCTGTGAGAGAAATTAAACGTTTAGTAACTCCACTTTCTATCTAATTAAAACATACTGATTCTCAAATCTAATATGTGAATTTTAATAAATATTTACAAATCTAAAAGTTTTCTTTCGAATTTTAGTCTTTGTATTTTTAACAAAAAAAAGCCACTCAAATCCACCTAAATTGATTATAAAATCAAATCCATTAATGAATCCGTATGATTGAATAACACTTGATTTGAATTAAAATTTATAAATCATAGAACCAATAACATTTGATTTTAACTTGGATTTTAAAATCATAGAACCAATAACATTGAATTTTATTCAGATTTATATATCCATTAAAATACATCAACCTATATTATTTTTAGCAACAAAAATTGTGGCAACTACCAAAACGTAAATGTAATTTTAAAAATAATTAATTTGTTTTTTTTTTATGCGAAAGATTCTGTATTACTTAGAAGGTTTATGGGCCTCTTTCAAGGTCCAGAATACAGGCGGTCAAAGCGCTCTTCGCTAAGAAATCAGCTATTTGGTTCATGGAGCGCGGTACAAAAACAAAAGAGATACTGGAAAAGAAAGATGATAGGTGCAGGATATCGTGGAGAATCCCATAGAGTTCCTTTGGAGGAGCTCTGTCATTGATTGCTGTTATCAATTGCTTGGAGTCAGAAGCAATTTGGATGTTGGGGATGCCAGAGGTCTTGGCTTGGCGGAGAGCTTCGATGATCGCTAGAGCTTCTCCCGATAAAGCCGATCTGACGTTTTCCTTCGCAGTTGAGCCTTGGAGTACTTGTCTTCCTCCTTCTGAGAAGGTCCAGGCGATGCCGCCCATTCGACGTCCACTGTTCCAGGCCGCATCCGTGTGGCAGAGAGTCGCTCCTCCTTCAGGTATTGGTCTCTGGTTTTCGTTTCCTCTAAGTGGTGGCTTCAATGGTTTGAATTCCTGGGCTGCGTTCCATTCTTTGGCAAGTTTCACAGCTTTTAGAACTGTCTCTTCTGGTGAGAACGCTTTATTGTTGAAGATTAAACTGTTCCTTGTCGTCCAGATTGTCCACAATAGCCACGGGTATAGGGGTCCCGGGCTTAAACCAGTGGGGGGTAACACGGTGTCTGCTCTTGCTGCCTTTAGTCCATCTGCCATCGAGTCTATCTGTGCAAAGATTAAACCCATTTTTAGAGGCGCTAATTTCCATACCTGTTGGGCGAAGGGACAGAGGAACAGTAGGTGGTGCGTCGATTCATTCTCTCCACAGTGTGGGCATTTGCGCACAAAGCTGAGATGGCGGGCTTGAAGATTTTCTCCTACTGGTAAGGCTTGCCTCATTGCTTTCCATAGGAAAAGCTTCGTCTTTGGAGAGCTTTTGATGTTCCAGATATTTGTTTTCCAGTTGAAGTTCTGGGTCGAGTCTTCATTTGTAGCGGTTTCTGGGAAGTGGCGTTGTGATTTTTCTAAAGCTTCGTAGTATCCTTCTTTCGCCGAGTACGAACCATTCTTTGAAGGGAGCCATACGAGCTTATCCTTTGCGCCTGTGAAGCTTGGTAAAATTGATTGGATAACGTCAGCATACTGGGGGATAAGACTCTGAATTTTCCGTATATCCCATGCCTTTTGATCCCAATCAATTAGGTCTGATACAGTCATGTTTGCTGTTTCCTCCGCCGGTGGCCCTATTGGTCTGGATGGTTCCTCCAGATTCAGCCAGTTTTCCTCCCATATTTTGGTATCTCTTCCATCTCCAATGATCTTTCCCAAGTTTTCTTTGATCAGGTTGCGTCCCAGTAGGATTCCTTTCCAGCCGTGGGAAGCAGAGGGGTGATCAGTTGTCTCTAGCAGTGGAACAGAATGACAATATTTTCCCAGAAGGATTTGGCCAAGAAGGCACTGCGGATTGATGAGGAGCCGCCAACTAATTTTTGCCAAAAGAGCATCATTGAAACATTGTAGGTCTCTAAATCCCAAACCTCCTTCATTTTTTCCTTTTGTGAGTTTTGTCCACGACAGCCAGCACATTTTCTTCTTTTCATTGTTTTCGTCCCACCAGAACCTGGTAAGTGCGGACTGGATGCGTTTGCAGAGTGACATAGGTAGCTTAAAGCACGACATTGTGTAGGTAGGCATGGCTTGGAGGACGGATTTGAGCATTGTAAGTTTCCCTGCTGCTGAAAGGAATCTCGTAGACCAGCTTTTGGCTCTTTGCCGGATTCTGTCCACTATCATACTAAACAGATCTTTTTTCTTCCTTCCGAAATGTTCGGGCAGGCCCAGGTATTTCCCAACCCCTCCTTCTCTTGATATATTCAGTTCCGCTTTGGCCTTTGTTCGTACGTTTGGTTGTGTCTTCCTTGAGAAAGTTATGGCTGATTTGAGATGGTTTATCTTCTGTCCTGACGCTCTCTCATACTTTCCTAGGATTGTCATTACAGCTCTGCAGCTTTGTTCATCGGATCGACAGAAAAACATTGTATCATCCGCAAAAAGAAGGTGGTTGATGCGGGGACAATGCTTTGCCACTCTCACTCCAGGTAAGCTACCTTCTTCTTGCACCTTTTTACATAGTCCGGAGAGCACTTCACTGCACAGTATGAAGATGAACGGGGGTAGAGGATCCCCTTGTCGTATGCCCCGTTCTGGTTTTACGAAGCCCTGTGCTGACCCGTTAACCAGATAGGAATAGGACACGGTAGATATGCACCACATTATCCACTTTATCCAAGTGGTATGGAAGCCCAAAACTGAGAGAACCTCTTCAATAAAGTTACATTCCAGTCGATCATACGCTTTACTCATATCTGTTTTGACTGCCATAAAGCATTTCTTTTTTGCTCCCGATGTTTTCAAGTAGTGGAGCACCTCGTGTGTGATCAAAACATTATCTGATATGGCTCGGTTTGGGACAAACGCAGATTGATTTTCTGAGATAATCATTGGGAGAACCTTTTGCAGTCTAGAGGTAAGAATCTTTGTTATCACCTTGTAGTGAACTGAGCATAACGCAATTGGACGATAATCACTCATGGCTTTTGGACTTTGTATCTTTGGAATTAGCTGCACATGAGTAGCATTTGCTTGTGCTGGGAGCTGCCCGGTTTGGAAGAAAAGTTGGACGTTGTCAATAAGTTTTCCCCCCACTGTATCCCAGTTTGCTTGATAGAAGCTGGCAGAAAAACCATCAGGTCCCAGTGCTTTGTCAGGATGGATCGAAAAAGCTGCTGATTTGATTTCCTCGGGTAGAGGTAGTCGGGTAAGAGTTTCATTCATTTCCAGTGAGACCTTCTGTTCTAGGGCTTCTCTGACTATGTGTCTGTGATCCCCTTCCTGGGCCGTAAACAGGGTCTGGTAGAACTTTGTGATCACTCCAACAATTTGTGCTTCTTCGTACACGGCTTCACTCTCCTCGTTCTCAATGACTGAAAACTTGTTCATGGAGTTTCTGTTCTTTGTGGAGGCATGAAAGAAGCCTGTATTTCTATCGCCCAAAGCTAGCCACAGGTTCCTGCTTCTTTGCTTCCAAAATTCCTCTTCCTTCTGGTAAGCTGCTTTGAGGTCTAAGTTAACTTTGTTGAGCTTGTCTTGGTTTGGCGATCTACTAGTCATCTCCTCTTCCAAGATCCGTTGTAGAGTACTAATTTCTTTCTGGCTATTGGCTTGTTGTGCTCGGCACCAGTGAATTAGCGCACTTCTCACCTTACCAATTCTAGCTTCGAGTGAATCTAGTGGGGATTGTAGCCACGTTTCCTTTATGAGGGTCTTAACTTCCTCATTGGCATTTAGCCGGCGATCGTATCTGAAAATTCCCTTTTTCCTCTTTTTTGTAGGGTCGAAGATGGTGATGATGGGTCTATGGTCCGAGCCTTGGAAACGTAGATACTCGGATCTTCCAGATGGGTACTCTAGAGCCCATGAGCTATTTGCCATCGCTCTGTCTAATCTACATCGCCTAAATGGGAGCCTCGTTGACCTTGCCAGGAGAAGAAGTCTCCGGAGAAACGCAGATCATAAAGATCGTTTTCCGACATGAAAGTACGGAAGTCAACAAAAGAACCCTCTGGACGGGCTGGTCCACCCTGTTTTTCAGCCGATTCGATGATATCATTAAAGTCCCCCGTTAACAGCCACGGTTCCTCTCGGGGACCTGCCTGGTGGGTAATCGCGTCCCATACTGCTCTTCTCTGATTCTGCTCAGGGGCGCCATAAACGAAGGTGGTGTAGAAAGTCTTTCCTGCTGACGTGATCTTGACATCTATAAATTTTTTGCACGAAACCAGTATCTCAATATCAAGGTGTTGTTTCCAGAACAGAGTGAGTCCTCCTCCTTCATTGATTTGAGGTTCCATAAAGTGCTGGAAGGGGAATTCATCCAGTTGAGTTTTTGGCGAATTGTTTGTTCAGTATTATGGGTCTCAGATAAGAAGATGATATCAGGGGAGACTCGTCTACATATCTCCCGCAGTCGTTGGACTGTTGTGGGATTCCCCAAACCACAACAGTTCCAACTTGCCACTTTTAAGGAAGAGGAGGAGGTGGAGGCTGAAAATCCACCTTTCTCTTTGCCATAGGGGGAATTAACATGATCGTTGGTCCTGGTCCATTGGTGGCTGTTTGAGCGGAAGCATTTGATGGTCCTGCTTCCTCATCATGTGTTATCGGATTTGGCTCTGGGGTCCTTGTTGGTTGAGAGCTTGTCTTGCCTCTCCCTGTGTTTGATTTCCTGTTCGGCACTTTTCTCTTTGGGGATCCCTGGCTCAAGGTAGTCCTGCGTTTCTTTTGAGTTGATTGCACTACTCTCCTAGAGAAGTCAACAGAGGGGTGATCCTGCTTAGGTTTTCAACTGATTGCTGGTTTTGTTTTCCCCGCAGGTCGACCTCTTTTGCGTTTTAGGGTGCTAGCTTCACTCTCGCGGCCTTCCTTTTCCCCAACTATATTTGTTGGTGGTGGTGGTGGTGAGGTATTTTGGTTTGGTTGTTCGTGCTCCCCTTGACTGTTCTGTTGTGGCACATCTAGTAGTCTGGGGGCTTGCTCGTTTGGGAGTCTTTGTTCTTCATCCTGATGGGTACTGTTTAAGCCAAAATAGTGATTTTCCTTTTCTATTTGTTGCCCGTTTGAGGAGGCTAGGTTTGCTAGTCTGGTTTGATTTCTTTTCATTGTCTCTGCAAGGATCCTTTCTGCAGTGGTCTCCATTAAATTCTGCAGCTCTCCTTGGAGGACTCGCTGCTGTCGAGCTGCTTTCTCAGTTGGATCTTCACAATTTGTATATTGGAGTGTCACCTCCCGCAGTTCGTCCATGATTTGTGCTAGGGTTTTTTCTTGTTTCAGATTCGAGGATTGCAGCATCATCGGACCTGTTGTTTGTCTCAGAGGTGGGGTAGGAGGGTTCTCTGAAGTCCTTTTGTGAGTCGGGTTTTGACTCTCTTCTGTCACATTTTTCCTTTGCTCATCTTCCCCTTGATGTTTTCTCCTCCAGATAGGAGAAGGGAGGTGTCGTTTCGAGAAACGTTCCTCCTTATGGTACGGATGGTGAGCTTTGCGTCCCAAGCTTTGGAATCGGTGGCTCTGAGTTGGGCTATGGCGGCTCGAATATCGAGTCTCTTCGTTTCGGGTACCTCCTGTGGCTGGGCCAATCTTGTTCTTTAGTGGTTGAGCCGTGGGAAGCAGGCTTGAGACTCTATTCCCAAAAGGTCTTCTATGTCGGTCCACCCTAGCGCTAAAGTTGGTGTTCAGCTCCTTGTGATTGTTTTCAGATAGTGAGATAGCAGGTCTCAGATTTGACTCGTGGACATTCTCTGCAGGCCGAGAGGAGGGTTTGGTTGCGGTCAGGCTTTGCTCCGTGGAAGTTATCGTGTTCCTCTGTTGAGTTGGGCAGTTGTTCGCTAGATGAGATAGAGCGTTGCAAGTTGAGCAATGGTTGAAAAGGTCTTCATATTCCAGGGAGAGAACACATTCTTCTCCTGTTTCGAAAACCATGATAGTCTCCTTGGGGATGGGTTTTAGTCCGTTGGTGGACAAACGCATTCTTGTGGTGAGTTTGAGATTTCATAATCCTCTAGAGTGCCCAGCTCATGTCCTATGCTGTAGATCATTTTCTCATGCCAGAAGTGGAGAGGTAGGCCTCTTATCTTGATCCAGAAAGGGATTTGGGAGGGGAAAGAGGATGAGATTACTGGTTCCCACCTTTGGAGTATAACCATCCAGTTGTTGAACTGAAATGGTCTGTTTGCCAGAACAGCTGTGAGATCCTCCTCATGTTCGAAACAGAAGAGGAAAGTTCCATTTCCCAGATCCGAGCTTAAAACCGTCCCCCTTGTCCTCCAATCTTTTGGGAGGGTTGTGATGAGAGAAGCAACTCTTTGTTCTTGAGGGTTGGTTACTCTGCCTATAAGGGTAAGGAGGTTATCTTGTATCAGAGCTGAGTTGTCGATTGTAGGTGCTCGGATTCGTTTTCTGGTGTCCTCCGGTGGCGAGGTGGCTATTCCCTTTCCCTTTTCCTCTGCTGTCAAACGTTTGGCCATTGAAAGAGGATGGAGCAGGCAGGTCTCAGTGGTTGTGTAAAGAAACTGTGTGTTGTGAGCTCAAACTTGTTGGAGTACTGAATGGTGATAGGAGGAGGAGATTGAAGGAGTCCTGTCGACCTCAATCCCCTTCCTGAGAGAAACTTTTGCGGTGGTTCGTGAAGGAATTTGTACAGGTTTTAATCTTATTAAAACAGCCCTAACAACGATTCCTAAGCCACGGATCATGTGTCAATTGAATCTTAATAGATCTCGAAGATACCTGGAGATAAAGCAGCGGAAGATGATCAGGTACAACGAGATTTAAGAGCGCCTCAAGTGCTGCGCCTCTACAGAAGTCCACACGCACACAAACTGGACGACAGGGATGCTAGTGCCTTGCGAACGATTCGCCTTAGGGTTCTCTCTGTGTTTCACTGACGGCCAGGAACTTCTGATGGTCTCAAGGTCGTGCCCTATATCCTATATATAGGCGACATGAGAAAACCTAGTTGACCGATGGACCAAACCGGCTAGATTTCAATTAAATCAAAATCCGGTTTCTGATCCCGAGTGGTGTCGATCGACACTAACCATTGGTGTCGATCGACACCCTCACAGAAAATCGATATTAACATATATCTTATATATGTTGATCATGATCATTACTCCAATGATCAAACCCAATTTATATTATCCAGTTTGCTTAGGTGTGTGACCCTATAGGATCATATGACAATGGCAATGAGTTCATAACTCATAAGTTATAAGCGGCTTCTAGCAAAACATTCTAACCATCCAATATCATATGATTGTCTTATCTCGACATCACGACTCTACTAGAGTAAATACAAGTATGATTTCAGGACATTCCCTTCAGTCTCCCACTTGTACTGGAATCAACTATTCCCATAATCCCTTTGTCTCTATATCTCGATCTGGCATAAGGCAAGAACTCGTGTCATCCTTAATCAACCAAACCATGTTTATCGAACTCTGATTTATACTGATAAAAGACAAACGATTGACATTCAATCCGTTTGAGCTCGGCCACGCATTTCCAGTATCAAATCTTCGATAGGCCCTGAGATATTTATCTCCCGTTATATGGGAGGGACAAATTCCATCTTGTTCCATCCCTGTTCCCTACACACTTCATAATATGTCCAATCAATGCCTTTATAGTCACCAGTTACGGCTGACGTTTGACAGAGTCAAAACATACCAATTCATATGTAAGAAAACATGATGAACTCAGGTCTAAGGACTATACTCTATAGTCGTAATGAGAAACTCTTATGACACTCATATAACAATCTTGTAGAGTTCTCATTAGCGGGTCATGTCCGATCATGTGTTCTCTAACACACATCTATGTGATTGACTTTAATACTCCTATTAATGACTACATGAAACTTAGTCATCAGTCACCTCACATACTAGTCTCGTGCGGTTATCAATGTCCAACTTTAATAACCTCGACTATGGACACAAATAATTTATGTCATCTATCACTTACAGAGTTTCATGTTCAAATCACGTATTTGATGATCTATAAGAATGCCACAAATTACTTTTGGACAATTATTTAATGACACCATTAAATAATACTGAAACAATTTCATTAAATAAAACATAACCAAATGTATGTTTACATGAACATCAAAACATAAATGTGATAACTCCCACTAAAAATAAGATTACTGCTTAAGGAATCTAATGCTTATAGCAGCTGCATGACTCTCATGCTTCGGTCGTGGGAGTGGCTTAGTCAACGGGTCAGCGACGTTCTCGTCTGTCGGAACTCTGCTGATCTTGACGTCGCCTCTCTCAATGATATCACGAATCAGATGATATCTCCTTTCAATGTGTTTGGATTTCTGGTGTGATCTGGGCTCCTTAGCCTGAGCTATGGCTCCATTGTTGTCACAAAACAATGCCACAGGCTCAGAAATGCTGGGAATCACACCGAGCTCAATAATGAACTTCCTAATCCAAACAGCCTCCTTTGCCGCTTCAGAAGCAGCGATGTATTCAGCCTCGGTCGTTGAGTCCGCCACGGTGCTCTGCTTGGAACTCTTCCAACTAACTGCACCTCCATTCAGACAGAAGACGTAACCAGACTGAGATCGAAAATCGTCTTTATCTGTCTGAAAACTAGCGTCCGTATAACCGCTCACTACAAGCTCATCACTTCCTCCGTACACCAGGAACTTATCCTTGGTATTTCTCAAATACTTCAGGATTGTCTTGACGGCAGTCCAGTGACTCTCACCGGGATCCGATTGGTATCGACTCGTCATGCTTAGCGCACAAGCAACATCTGGACGAGTACAGAGCATGGCATACATGATGGATCCTATCGCAGAAGCAAAGGGAATCCTACTCATGCGTTCTCGCTCAGCAGATGTCGAAGGACATTGCTTCTTGCAGAGAGTAATGCCATGAGACATCGGAAGTAAGCCCTTCTTGGAATCATGCATATTGAACCTGTGTAGAACCTTATCGATATAAGTGTCCTGGCACAGTCCAATCACCCTCTTTGGTCTATCTCTATAGATCCTTATTCCAAGAATATAGGCGGCTTCACCCATGTCTTTCATCGAGAAACAACTTCCGAGCCAGTCCTTTACTGACTGAAGTAACGGAATATCATCTCCAATGAGAAGTATGTCGTCTACATACAATACGAGAAATGCAACAGCGCTCCCACTAGTCTTCTTGTAAACGCAAGGTTCCTCTTCGTTTCTGATGAAGTTAAACCTTTTAACTGCTTCATCAAAACGAAGGTTCCAACTCCGAGATGCTTGCTTCAATCCATAGATGGATTTATGGAGCTTGCATACCTTCCCAGCAGCATTAGGATCAATGAAACCTGGAGGTTGTGTCATGTACACATCCTCTTCCAGAATCCCGTTAAGGAAAGCTGTTTTCACATCCATTTGCCAAATCTCATAATCATGATGAGCGGCTGTTGCTAGGAGAATCCGAATAGATTTAAGCATAGCGACTGGGGAATAGGTTTCATCATAGTCAACACCTTGAACTTGTTTGAAACCTTTTGCCACCAACCTAGCTTTGTAAACCTGAACGTTTCCATCCACATCGATCTTCTTCTTGAAGACCCATTTACACTCAATGGCTTTTTCGCCATCAGGTAAATCACCCAAAGTCCATACTTGGTTTTGTGACATGGAACCCATTTCGGATTCAGCGGCCTTAAGCCACTTTTCGGAGTCAGGGCCCATCATTGCTTCTTCGAAAGTCGCAGGTTCGTCACTGTCAATGATCAAGAGATCATGACAATTAGTCACAAGAAATCCATATCTCTCGGGCTCATGACGAATCCTTTCGGATCTGCGAACTTCTGGCATTACAGGCTCGGGCTCTACAACTCTTTGTAGATCCAGCCGCTGCTCTTCCTCGATAGGTTGAGCAGGCTCCTGTAATTCTCGATTTCTTCGAGTTGTACTTTACTCCCACTGTTTTTCTTGGAAAGAAATTCTTTCTCAAGAAAAACACAGTTCTTGGCAACAAACACTTTGTTCTCAGAACGGTTGTAAAAGTAGTAAGCCTTGGTTTCCTTAGGATAACCAACGAAGTAGCATTTATCAGATTTGGGTGCAAGCTTATCAGATATCAACCGCTTGACATAAGCTTCACAACCCCAAATTTTAAGAAAAGACAAACTTGGAACCTTTCCAGTCCACATCTCATATGGCGTCTTTTCAACTGATTTTGATGGAACTCTGTTTAGCGTAAACGCAGACGTTTCTAGAGCGTATCCCCAAAAGGATAATGGAAGATCTACTTGACTCATCATCGATCGGACCATATCTAATAAAGTCCGATTCCTCCTTTCAGACACACCGTTCCACTGAGGTGTTCCGGGAGGAGTGAGTTGTGAAACAATTCCACAATTACTCAGATGATCACTGAACTCTTGGCTTAAGTATTCACCTCCACGATCTGATCGAAGAGCTTTGATACTTTTGCCAAGTTGGTTTCATTCTGGAACTCCTTGAACTTTTCAAAGGATTCCGATTTATGTCTCATTAAATAGACATAACCAAATCTACTAAAGTCATCAGTAAACGTGATGAAGTACTGAAAGTTTCCTCTAGCACTAACACTCATTGGACCACATACATCGGTATGTATTAGGCCCAATAGGTCACCGGCCCTTTCATTAAATTTGTTGAAAGGGGCCTTTGTCATTTTGCCCAATAAGCAGGATTCACACTTCTCAAATGATTCAAAATCAAATGAGTCTAAAAGCCCATCATTATGAAGCTTCTGAATCCTTTTCTCATTGATGTGGCCCAAACGACAATGCCAGAGAAAAGTGGGGTTCGAGTCATTGGTTCTTAACCGTTTAGTACTTATGTTATAGACATGCATTGATTGGTTAAGAATATAAAGCCCATTCTCTAATGGAGCGCTACCATAAAACATTTCATTACGATCAAAAGAACAACACTTGTTTTTAATCGAAAATTGAAAATCTTCTAAATCCAAAACAGAAATAGAAATGATGTTTCTGCTTATAGCAGGTACATAGTAGCAATTATTTAACTCTAAAATCAAGCCTGACGGCAGAGACAAATGATAAGTTCCTACGGCTAATGCAGCAACTCTTGCTCCATTCCCAACGCGCAGGTCCACTTGTCCCTTTTCCAGCGCTCTACTCTTGCTTAGATCCTGTATATTAGTACAAATATGAGCGCCACAGCCGGTATCCAATACCCAAGAGTTAGAACCTGAAGTAGTAACATTTACTTCTATAACATAGATACCTGGAGAAGTCGTTTCAAACGTCTTCTTGGAGTTCTTTAGATCTCCCAGATACTCTTTGCAATTTCTCTTCCAATGCCCAGACTTATTGCAATAATGGCATTTATCAGCATCAGTAGGGCCGCGTTTGGGCTTGGAAGAAGACTCGGGCTTATCCTGATTCTCAATCTGGACTGCCTTAGCCTTTCCTTTGCCCTTAGCGGGTTTCTTAAACCTTTTACCCCCTTGCACTAAAAGTACATTAGGGGTGCCCTTCTTGATGTTTGGCTCAGCTGTCTTGAGCATGCCATGCAGTTCAGTCAAAGTCTTTGTCATGCTGTTCATGTTATAGTTCATGATAAACTGATCAAAGCTTGACGGCAATGACTGCAGAATGATGTCCGTAGCCAACTCTTGACTAAGGGGACAATCCAGTTTTGCCAGGTTATCAATATAACCCATCATCTTGATGACATGAGGGCTAACTGGACCATCCTTTGGCAGCTTGCACTCAATGAGAGACTTAACCGTCTGGTATCTCTCAGTTCGTGCTTGCTCCTGAAACATACCTTTCAGGCTAGTGATCATCTCAATTGGCGACGCCACGTTCTCGTATTGCTTCTGCAAGTCCGAGTTCATAGTAGCCAGCATGAGACAACTCACATCGACCACATCATTAGAATGCTTCTCCCAAGCATTCTTCTCAGCGTGTCCGGCATTGGGTTTCGGTTTCTCAAGGAGAGCCTTCTCAAGGACATATTCCTTTTTCTCCTGCTTGAGAACAATTCTCAAGTTTCGATACCATTCAAGGAAGTTCGATCCATTAAGCTTGTCCTTCTCAAGGACGGATCGAAGCGAGAATGTGTTGGAGTGAGTGGAGGTAGACATAGCTAAAAATACACAAAACGAGAGTTTTAGTTTCGATGTTCAAGAAATGAGAAATCTTAACAATTAAGAAACTCACATTATATTCAAAACAATTTTCCTCAATTGAATATAATGATCCAAGATCCATATTTCACAAAAATTTGAGTGAGCTTTGGCTCATCGCCCAAACTTTAGCTATTTAGGTAAGCAACCCTTTGCTAATTATATCATATATAATTCTTGTCTCGGATTGATATCTTATATCAAATCCAATCCTATATCTCTGAGCCCAAAACTATTTTGATAGCCCATTTAAGCAAACCAATCTTTTAAGTCCGCAGTACGATTACAACCTGCCTCACTCGTGTAATTGCGGACACCCTGCTTTGGCAGACCCATCACACAATGAAACGAGCCTTGACAGTTGACAAGATTGGGAAGATATCAAATACTTAATATTAGGTTTGAGGAACGGAACCTTAAATCTAGTTTATATCAATTATATATCCTAGATATTTTAACTTGTTTTACACTTATAAAATTTATTAGGTTAAACAAGCTAGGAATGCGAATTCTGAAGTGGTGTCGATCGACACAACTGGTTTGTGTTGACCGACAGATTCCGATCCGGTTCAATCGCGATAAACCATTTGACCGATTAAACCGATCGAATCAATCGCAGATAACCGACCAGTGTCGATCGACACTACATTAGTGTCGGTCGACACCAACCGAATCGGTTCGAGGAACGATAACCAATTTACCGCTTGAACCGATCGCGATAACCGGTCCAATCCAATTGAACCAATCGCGATAAACCGAGAGATGTCGATCGACACTACATTAGTGTCGGTCGACACCAGTGGTTTGAGGAAACACGTTCTTCGATCGTGACCTAAAAGCTTCACGCGAAAACCCGATCGGTGTCGATCGACACACACTTGGTGTCGATCGACACCCGTTTCGCACAAACCCTAGATTAAACGATTTATGCAACAAAAACGATTTTTTGAACATAAAAATCTAGCATGCAATCCTATATATCATATATATCTCGATTTGAATCAACTAATTCAATTACATGCCTCAGATTCAATAAAAACACTAGGCTCTGATACCACTGAAGGAATTTGTACAGGTTTTAATCTTATTAAAACAGCCCTAACAACGATTCCTAAGCCACGGATCATGTGTCAATTGAATCTCAATAGATCTCGAAGATACCTGGAGATAAAGCAGCGGAAGATGATCAGGTACAACGAGATTTAAGAGCGCCTCAAGTGCTGCGCCTCTACAGAAGTCCACACGCACACAAACTGGACGACAGGGATGCTAGTGCCTTGCGAACGATTCGCCTTAGGGTTCTCTCTGTGTTTCACTGACGGCCAGGAACTTCTGATGGTCTCAAGGTCGTGCCCTATATCCTATATATAGGCGACATGAGAAAACCTAGTTGATCGATGGACCAAACCGGCTTGATTTCAATTAAATCAAAATCCGGTTTCTGATCCCGAGTGGTGTCGATCGACACTAACCATTGGTGTCGATCGACACCCTCACAGAAAATCGATATTAACATATATCTTATATATGTTGATCATGATCATTACTCCAATGATCAAACCCAATTTATATTATCCAGTTTGCTTAGGTGTGTGACCCTATAGGATCATATGACAATGGCAATGAGTTCATAACTCATAAGTTATAAGCGGCTTCTAGCAAAACATTCTAACCATCCAATATCATATGATTGTCTTATCTCGACATCACGACTCTACTAGAGTAAATACAAGTATGATTTCAGGACATTCCCTTCAGTTCGGTGTTTTCCGGTGTGACGGGTGGTTTTGCGAGACCTCTCGGTCCCGAAGGGGAAGGTGGGGCCCTTTTTTGGTTGTTGCAGAGGTTGTTTTTAGGTGTTGACCTTCTAAAAAGGTGAAAGAAACGATAACAGAGATAAATCGTCTACGGTAAAAACCAGGTGGGCGCTAACCGGGTTGGAAAGCGTGCCTGAGAGAAAAAGTTTTAACTGACTAACAATTTAGTCTCGAGCACAATTAATTTGTATATTTTATGATTAGATTCTTTTGGGCTCTACAGTTTGTGTCTACACTAAAACCAAATAAATTCAGAGGTATTAATATTAATTTATTTTTGTTTATAAACAAGTATTAATGTTGGATTTCATGGATTTTAGCTTTAAAACAACTAATAATTGGATTACTCTCGTTACATTTTTTATGTGGGATTTAGAGCTATCCATCTTCCATTATAAGATCAGTTTTGATTTAGGGTGTATTTTTATTTATTTATTGTTAACCTGAGTGTAATTGATCTGGATTTCAAACGATGAGTGAATATGGAATGTATTTGTAGGTGTTGAATTAGGACCTGTCTTAATTGGTGGATTTAATTGAGAATAAGAACAAAGAATAGCCGAAGTATTTTTTTATTAACTGATGAACGAATTAAAGGAAAATAATCAGAGTTTTAAGCTAGCCGAGATGAAAATAGGTTTAAAGTTAACAATTCTAAGCTGTAACGATTTCCAGATGATATTTTTAATGTGAATGAGCCTCTTCTTATATAGGGATCTTCGCCGACCTGAACCTCCTAAAATTAGGAAGATATCACGAATTCGAAGCGTATCTTTTCCTTATCATTCACACAGATGCCATCTTCGAATCTTCTTCCGAGATTCTTGGGTCGGCGCGAATACTTTCCTTTTTCTTAAAATGAAATATTCCTCTTCGACGTGAAAAAGGAATATCTTCAAATACTAACACTTATCCGACATGAATAAATATTATTATTTAAATGATGTCGTTTATTACTTAATCGTTTAACTAATAAAGACGGGCCAAAGTGAATTATTGGTGAGCCTTTTGGAGGATGCCAAACCCGTACCCAACAGTAGGATATTATTTTCGAATTGGTAATATTGGAAAATTAATTAAGTCAAGATTACACATTTCCATATACAAAAGAACTTAATTATGATGACGTGGATGATTTGTTGGACTGTAGCTGTATATTATTTGCTGTAGAATTTGGTCTGTAGATATATTTGTTGTAGCTGTATATTCTGTAGCTGTATATTCTGTAGCTATAGATAATAAATGACAAAAATAAGAAAAAAATAAAGATATAATAAAGATATTCCTACAGCCATATATTTTTCTCTACAGCCTTTAAAATATGGTTTTAGTAAATAAGGTTTCTATAGCCATTTTTTTCCTGTAGGGGTTGTAGCTTTAAAAAAGAGATAAAACACGATTGGTAATTTGTTGGACTATACCTAAAAATTAAAGCTAAAGATCACTTCTACAGCCTAACCAATCATCCCCGATATTACAAGGTATTAAGAAAGTTTGCTTTGTTAAAAGATAACATGGGTTAGCGCAGAACCAGGTTTGATTTGTTACGAACTGCACTTACCCCCTTAGATTCAACAAATCAGTGGCGTTTAATGTGATTTGAGTAGCGAACCGTATTATATAAATAACTTATGTTCCAAGTATGCTTATACGTAGACTTAATCATTAATTAAAGGACACATTTGTATAATATATTCTCTGATATATACGTATAAATTCAATGAGCTCATCAGATTACAAACTAGCTGATGAAAAACAATGAAAAAACAAAAGAGTATAAAAAAAATCATAATGAGGGTTGAAACTCAGCAAAACTTTTTTTTTTAAAATGTCCACAAACGGTTAATTAATCACATATTTTAGTAGCAATTAATGGTAGTTTTTAAAATCGTATGACATCATGGATTACCACATAGCACATTGATTATTAAGTTATAAGTAGTAATTACTGATTAATTATACTAGTGTATATATTTTAATTTAGGTCAACATGACACTTATAAAAAATTAAACTGTTTTACTACTAGTAAATACGAAAAGCAATATTAGGTGGTTTAGTTGTTTATGAAATTACATTTCATCATCAGACATGTGACAAGTCTCTTGAGTAAGTTTGATCAGTCCATGGCATGTTAGATAAATTGTCTATAACTGTCTATATATCAGATTTCGAAAATTTCTATAGTGAAATTGATCTTTATCTTTTGATGTTAGATAATACCAACTGAATGTTTATAATTAACCAGAAACATCGTAAGATAATTTACAGAAGACCAAGATTTTTCGCATTAACCTTTTTGCCAAAACAAGTTGACTTTGCGTTGCTTGCGGACTATTAAGACTTAAGATCCCCTGGATTCTAACTATAGTACTACTGAAAACTATTGCTTCCAGCTAATTTTATATATTTTAGTGGAATAAGTTAATGTTGATGTCTCTAATTCAAATATTCCTTAGAAAGTTTCTCAATTTTGGTTCCAAAGTTCAACGTACAGACATATATTTACATATATATGTATACATAATATAATAAAACTTATAGTAAGTATATTTTAAAACTTCGTCCACTTCAATGTAACTAAAATTGTACAGTATACAGTTTTCTCACTTAAAAGAACTGTACACTATAATTGAAAGTTTCGCATTTTGCGTCTTTGTTTGTGCTAAATAGAAGACAGTCAGGCACGTTTGACTCGAAAAATATTATGTGTACGGTTTGACGTCAATATGGGGAAACAATTCTGAATGTGCGAGGAAATATCTGATGGAATCCATTAATAACTTAAAAAAATGTAAATATATAAGGGTAATTCTCTAAAATGACACATTTTCATATTTTTGTCACAAAATAGTACACCATGCTCAAAATAACAAAGATAGATTTATTAAAAAATAAAAATAATATTATACATTTATTTTTCATTCATTTTTTCTTAATTTTGTAGCCCTAAACCCTAATCCCAAAAATTTAAACTCTAATTATTGATTTATGAATCCAAACTCATTAGTGTAATACATATAAAATGATTAAAGTGCTATTATTGTCATATTTTTTTGGTGTGCTATCTTTGGAACAAAAATACTAAATTGTGCTATTTGAAGATATTTTTCAGTATTAATAATATACATCATAATTAAATTAGTGACTTTGAGAAAAGGGAGTATTGCTAAAATTTAGGCGCCAAAACCATTTTGCTTCCAAATATGGTCCACTTCTTTTGTATAAAACGAGGACTCAAGAGTGTTTATGGAGTGTTTCAGATCTTAATGGCCACAATTTATAAAAGCCCACTTAGGCTTAACAGTTAACACTAAACGTTTACGAAATGGTTTCTTAAATGTAATTACATGTCCATAACTCTTCTAGTATTAGCATGCTTAATTTGGTTGGTCAGAAAAATATCGACGTGTACCTAAACGCGGCTAGTTACTAATATCTCGTAAACAGAATGAATCATGAGTACGCACTATTAAAAGCAACCAAATTCAGAAAAGCTATATTAAACTCATTAGACTAATCCAAGTTGGAATAATTTACTAAACGATGTTCATCTCATCAAGAAGATATTTTTCCACTAAGCTTTGCAAGTAACAAAAATTTTATTTGATCTATTCGAGTGGGTTATGTTGTGCCACAATTGACACACCATTCTTCCATAGACTTTCAACTACATCACTCGTTAACTTCGCTTTGCCCAAATGAGCTTCTTATAACATTACACGCAGTTGATAACAAAACTAGTTACGCTAAACCCAAATCAGAAAAAAATGCAAAAAAAAACCAAACTCAAACTCGACCTAACTTGTCAGTCAAGTTTTATTTTTCAGCTTCCGGCAAGTAAAACACTGGAAAGGTAAAGTCAGCAGAAGGGAATGACCAAGTTCGGAAAATAGTGCTTCCTTGGGACACAAGCACTACCTTCAAAGCTACTTTGTCCTTCAAAATCCAGATTCCATAATCCATCCCAAATAGCGTGATCTTCATTCACATTAGCCTCGGGTATCGGCATCGGAACCACCGGGTAAAGACCATTGCCGTTTTGGTCATAACCAGAACTTGTTGTTGAATGTGTGATCTGATGAGGAACATAGAACGCACCGCCTTCGCCACTACTGCCGCTACTACTGCTACTGAAGTTATTATCACCATTGTTGTCGTTATTGTCCTCGTCTAATAAAGACATGATCTTTTTCATGTCGATTTGGTTGAACTGAAGCAACTGTTGTTCTTGTTGCAACTCCATCTGTCTTTGCTGCTGAAATTGTTGCCTTTTCAAGATTCTGTTTTTCGTCTTCTCCGCATTGTTAGCTGGAGATTTTGTCTTCTTCTTGAAATGGGTTCTCCAGTAGTTCTTGATCTCGTTGTCTGTTCTTCCCGGTAAACTACGAGCGATTGTTGACCACCTAAAATTAAAAAATCATCAGACAATAAACCATAGAAAAAAAAGAAGACACAAGTTACTTATTTGAGTAAGGCTACAATAGATTCAAACGTCAATTATGATGGAGAAAATTTTAAGTATAGAAAATCATATCTAAGTTGCAAGTGTTACGGTTTTGTTATAACATGTAACTGCAAAGACAAACTCCAACGCAAATAAACAAGTAAAGCTTAAATTAATTACCTGTTGCCCCACTTAGCATGTAACTCAAGGATAATGGTTTCTTCATGTGGAGTGATTTGTCCTCTCTTGAGGTCTGGTCTTAAGTAATTAACCCATCTTAACCTACAGCTTTTGCCATTTCTCTTCAACCCTGCAAGCCTCGCCACAGAGTTCCATCGGCCTTCACCGTGAAGTCGCACATAATCGATCAAAAGACGGTCTTCTTCGGCAGTCCAAGGCCCTTTTCTCCAACCTTCTTCTACCATTCCCCATCCTGCTCCCATCACTCCCCACAAACTCATCCTTTCTTCTTATTTTTTTGGCTTTACGTGGAAGCTAAAAAAAAGTAGTGTCTTAGATCTTCTTCTCCCTCAGACCCACCAAACTGTTTTTGTCTCTCTGTCTTATTAAACCCAAGTGTTCCTCTGTTTTTTTCCTTTGTGTTTTGTTGTGTTCTGTCTTCTCTCTGCCCCTTTCAGTATTTATATATGCACGCACTCACTCTAACTCCTTGGCTCCACCACCTTTTTTTTCTTTCTCTATAGAGATAGAGACTAGTGACAAGACAAAGATCTTTTTACATTTTTAGAGTTATGTTCTTTCTAGAATCAAAATTATAAGGTTATCACTATCTTTTTTCTTTTTGGTTCAAATAAGGTTATCACTATCTAAAAGCAAGATTCTATGGAAATTTACAATATATATACTTTTTCAATAGTTACAAAAATAGTTCGACAAACTATTAATTAGTAATAGGAATAATTAATCTATTCAGCAAATATTATCCGAAAAAGAAAATAATTAGAATTGTAGACATAGATGGAAAAGAGAAGAATATTATTAGAAAGAAAGGGCAAGAAAAGATGGGTTAGAACTTAGAACTAAGTAGAACTTGGGTGCTCTCTTTACCTCTTTTCATAGGTCGCTATCATAAGTCTCTGGTATATATCCTTTTGTCTGTCCATTCAAGTCTTTACCCAAAGTCATCACTAAATCGCCCATTTTTGTTGGTACATTTTATCTGGGGTTTTTTTTGGGGATCAGATTGATAGGAAAATATTAAACCGAACTAAACCAAAGTTGAGCTAAACACTATATCATGAACTGGATTGATAACCCAAGTTTAGTACTTTAAATGTTATGTTTAGTCATCCAAATCTCATCATTTTCAACAACACAAAACAAGGACACTAGAGGGCCATTAATTAATAATTTCAATATTCATGCATGATTAAAGTCTAAAGATATAATGTTAAGGCATTGGGTAACATGGTGTACTATCCGAGCATCAAATCCAGTAGAATAATCCTTATATGCTAAAGTTATTTGGAACTTCTATCTTGTTGCCACGTATATATTAGTGAATGGAGAGATATTAATAATAGTTATTGTTATTATTTGAGTTCCTTAATTAACATTTTTCTTAAAAAGCACAATTGAAAGTAAAGAATTTAATGGTGCTTGATTATTTTAAGTTGAGACACATAGCTGAACCACTAAGGTTTCTCCAAGTGTCTAGGAGTCTTGTACATGCGATCTTACACTAATCTTTGATGTTGTCGTATAAGATTCGTTGGATTCCACATAAGGAATTATGGCAATAAACTATATAAATAAATTAAACAACTATGAAAGAGTTTATGGTCTTTGTGCGTCACTACGAGACAGGTGGTCTTATAATTCTGTCTCATTGATATTTGTAAGTGTAAGTACCCTCTCTCCTTATTTTATTTTAATATAAGATCATCTCTAAAATCAATAATCTTTCCATCTTCTCCATAGTCGAAAGAAAATATCTACCAAAAAGTACTAAACATCATTTGGTTGGGTACAACAGTTGGTCCTGCTTCAATCCCATTTGTGCGCCTTCCAAATTAACTTATAACCAAAACCATCGAATGGTTTCTGTTTCTAAATACAATTATTATATTTCAGTAACACCCCCAAAAAAAGGAACAACAAACGTTAAGCTTATGTGTAATATAAGAAGTTTTAATAGGACTGTTGAATTTTGTTGTTGTTAAGTCGATAGCAAAACTAGAGTCTTGGTGTATTAATGGTGAATCAGAAACTTAATTACGACAGTCGAGTATTTATTTATTTTTTGATTCGATAAGAAAAATAGTAGCTAATTAGCACTACAAACATTAAAATAATATTGTAGAACTAGGGTCGGATTTAGGGTTTATCATGCCAACCGTGACCGAATGACCGATCCACTTGTTAGTCAAAGATAATAAGTCATTTCAATGCTAAAATAAGTTAGAGCATCAAATCTTCATAACTTTTTTTTGTTTTCTGAAAGTGAAGTATGAGGATTTGAACTTGAAGATGACGCAAAAGCAAAACAACACTAACACAAACCAGAGTATGATACATGCTATGATCCAAAATCATCATTAGTAACTGTTGGGATGGATCCTAACTCTTTCATATTATTATAAAGTTTGAGGAAACTATCATAAAACTTTGAAGAGTAGGAAAACTCTCAGGCAGAAAACTAAAACCTGCGTTAAAGCCAGAGACGATCAAGTATTTCAGAAATATCATATTGATATCACCAGTGATTTGTTGATGCATAAGTGAAGACTTTTCAATAGTTCAAATCCATATGATTAGCAACGTTTTTGTCTTGTTAGATGCTTAAACCCTGTCCTATGTAGATTCTCTCTACTCTAAGGCTCAGCAGATTTTTGTTTTACAAGAAGTATTTTAATCAGATTTTGTTTGCAATGCAAATCTACAATTTTAAATGAAACATCAATGAGTTGCAGATGTGAAAGTATCTCAACGGCTCAGAGACTACAGAGACAAAGGCGTGCTTACAAGACGTCAGCAATATCATTCACTGATTCTACATAAACAATTTTTAAATTGAATGATTAGACACTAATTACTTTTTAATTCGCATTATTTAATTGAATCACCTATTTAAATATTTATCGTTAGAGATCATTTGAACTCCGTGTTTCGTACGGGTTTCTGTAATATTATTTATGACTTTTGTACTGCAAAGACATCTTTAGGAGGCTAGGAGCTAAGCATGTGATTATGCTTGCTAAGATATGCTTTTACGATAACAAATGTATTTTTTCGTATGTCTTATCAGGAAAAAGCTTTGTTTTTTTTTTTTTTTGTATCAGAACATAGTCTAATGTTTTTTTCTTTGTTATATATATTAAAATCCTCAATATGATAACAACGATTTCGAGTCGTACAAGTAACTCAAATAAATAAGATTTCGAATCCAAAGTTTCCGCGTGATATGCAACTTGGAAAGTACTTTGAACAAATTATCGTACTCTTTTGAGTTAACTATATACAATTTTGGACATTTTTATATGTTTGCTTCCTTTTTGGTGGCTTTTTTTTTTGTCGATCAAAATAAAGTTTGCACGATTCTATGAAATATTTTTTTTTATTTGTAGTAATGTTGTTCCTATCTTAAGTTGAAAGTGCAGGATGCGTACTTGCCAATAAGCTTCTAGACCCTCGGTAAATTATTGTTGTTCTCATAGCCTCAAACATTTTTCAAAAAAAAAAAAAAAAAACAGAAAAAAGTTTACAAAAACCATGTATTAATTTAAAGATCATGAGAAGTACTTTGGAAACACTGAAAAACCTTGTTCGTGACCTTATTTCTGAATTGTAGACCTAAAATTCTGGTTATGTCTTAGAGATGAGCAGTTCCCTTCTCTTAAAAGATTACCTAAATTCGAATTGTTTCAATTAAGAAGTTAAGAAAAAGTCGACCTAGCTAAACCTAAGTAGATTTTTGAAAGAAAAAAAACCTTGCACTGATGAAAAAGGTTAAAACGGTGGAACAAGAAAAAAAAGTCATCATATTTTTAGATGAGAGAATTTCCAAAAAAAAAAAGAGAGATCATCAACTGACTTTCTTCATACAATATTTACGGAAATCACTTCATTAGAGAGGAGAATTCCTCCCGAGAAGAGAACTTTTAGCTAAAAATCTTCGAGTCTTAAATTCTTAATTCAAGTTTTAACTCTCATTTGTTAATCATTCAAGTCATTGTTCTTTTTGGAAGATGTAATTTCTGTAATCTTCTAACTTTAACTAAAATCAATAAAAAATCACTTTCACACCTAAAATACGATTTATTAAACATGTGAAGTTCGAGTTCAACAACTGACATCATCTGTGGAAAATAAGAAACAAATTCTAGAAAAAAGCCAAAAGCTCGTGGATAGCTAAGAATAACATGTATCCTAAACTTAAAGAGTTTGTGTTGTTCAAGGCTGGAATTGTTCAAAGTGTACCGTTTAGAGAGAAAAAATAAGTAAGTTAGGGTGTAGTTAATTAGGGTTTTACGGTCAGTGAAAAAAAAGAGTTGTGCAACCTATGTTATGTGCTTAGTCAAAAAAAAAAAAACTTAAGTTATGTGTATAAGGCTTGATAAATTAGAAATTGGCCGATGTCTAATCATAAAAGTTGAGGTCGATTAATTCTGATTAAACAAATGTATAATAATTATTTAAGTGATTTATAATAAAGATAATCTATATTAATAGAATATTATGTATTATATATTGATATATTTGTGTTCTAGTTGTTTCGTGTTTGTTGTGTTCAAGATTTTGCATTAGCTTTCTTCGAAAGCCGCCAGCCAAACATATAATAGTCTGCAAAAACTTCTAGCAAGAAAATCAATTATATCATGAAGCTTTTTGGGTCCCCTATCAATTATGTGGTCGATTTTTTTATTGATTATGATTAAGATTTTCACTAGAGTATATAAAATATAAGCATATACTTAACATTTAATCGTGTTGCTATTGCACTTGAATCTTCTCACTTTCTGTTTATTATAAACTTATTGTTGTTATTGCGGCGATATACGTTTGTCTTGACTCCTGATAATAACAAACAACTTGGTTCATACATAGTTTAAGGACTAAGTAAATATGCTTTAATTAGAATGATTCTCAAATCTTCGCATGTGGGGGTTAGATAGAATCCATTCGAGATTTGCTGTCCAAACACTTATCTATATATACCTTTTCTCTAAAAAATTATAATCGACAATATATCTTTTATATAGTACTATCCACCGTCCGATACTACAAGATCGGCCATAAATGTTACAAAGTGACCAGTAATTCAAGACATTTTTCCTTTCAAAGAACTAAGGCTATGATATATAATTATATATATATATATATATATATATATATATTTTTAACATTCAAATGTGTTACTTGTTAAACCACATGTATAGTAGCCCAACATCTAAAAAATTGAACTTCTCAATGGAAAAGTTGAAACGTAGGAAGACAGTAAGGGAAGTCATACCAATACTATGGTGACCTCAGTGATAGTAATAGTGTTTAAATCAAATATTTCAAACTACAAAAACTTTGATCCAATTATTTGTATAGTTGACCAAAAGGCTGGACCAGAAATTCTCTAATTCTTATGCAAAATATTGAACTGTTTTTTCTCCAAAATTTGTTAATACTTTCATTTTTTTTAGTCGAACTAATTGAATTTTTTTTGTCTATATATTTTCCAATTCATATGAAATTTTTTTTAAAGAAAATTTAATTCCATCATTTTTTGTTCAGCATAAATAATAACAATTTAGCAAAATATTTGTTTTCACCAAATTTATTCTTTTAAACATACAACAATTTGCATTGGTTTTACCGATATTTGGAGTTGAAAATCTGCTCTGCTTTAGCGTTATAGCCTATAGGTCCTATCTTGGTGAGATGAGACGAATCCCTCGAACGACGTATATTCGACGTCAGAGAGCTCGTTAGCAAAAGCATGTTATTCTTTCGGGTTAGCAGCCATCATATATGAACGCCGTATTGTTATTATGTCTTAACCAACTTCACATTTTCTAACTATATAGGCTCTCTTGTTCGAGATGAAGCATGGACAAAAACTTACAGACTCTCCAGAGACTTGGATCCTGTTCGTTTGCTCATTTGATCCAAATGTTCCATCCAACTGGTGTATTTTGGATAACACATTTGAATGTTATTTATTCCTATCCTTGGTTGAATATCTAGCTAGATAATGAATTTGAATGCAAGTTGTTGAACTATGACCTCATCTAGGTCAAGTTTGTGGGGATGACTTTGAGAATAAATAGAGAATTGCCGAACTGACATTTATTAATCGATGAGTGAATTGCAAGCAAATAGTCAAAACCCTTAATCTAGCCGAGATGAAACTTTGTTAAAAGCTATGAGTTCTAAGTTGTATTGTGATTGCCCGTGTCCTCTCTCGAACGAGGACCCTCGTATATATAAGAAGTTTCCGCCGACCTAAGACCTTCAAGATAAGGAAAACCTCCGGATTCTTTGCGACATCTTTCCTTATCTTCTCGCATAGGCAATATCTTCCTCTGAAATTCGTGGGTCGGCGCGGCAGAATTCCTTTACTCTTTGGGAAACTTTCCTACTTCGACCCGAGATAAGATTTTAATTAAATAATAATGTTTATCCCTCGAATAAATAAATATTATTATTTATTTAATTTGAACATTAACCAGTCGGTGGTTAATATTGACGGGCCGAAGTGAAATGTTGTTGGGCCTTGGAGAGGGTGCTAAACCCCTCCTTAACACAAGTTTATTTTTTTAATTATTTTTATGAATTTATATACTCATCTAGATACATCTAACCATATTTTTTTTATACTAAACATAAATTTTTATTCTTATGAAACAAAAAATTATTCAAAAATATTTAAAGTGAATTTTAATACAGTTTTGGCGGAAATTTTCTTTTGCATTTTTCGATAGGGAAACAAAATTTTATAATTTTGATAGAAAAATATATTTTTACAGCTTTACAATTTTGGCAAAAAAAATGCAGTTTTACTGCTTTGACAAAATTATGTGGGTTTTGGCGTTGTAACAGAATTTTACGGTTTTAATGAAAAACATAATTTTTTGGTTTTGATAAAAAAAAAATGCATTTTACAGTTTTGTTGAGAGTTGTGATTTTGTTATTTTGATGAAGAAATTTTGATTTACTATTCTAATAGAAAAATAATAATTTCGCGAATTTCGTTTGATATTAATATTTAAGTAATATTTGATTTTCGTTTGATATTAATATTTAAGTAATATTTATTATTTATTTGAAATTTGCATCCAAATATTATATCTGAATAAATGTATATTCATTATTTACTATTTTTTACTGAATCATCTTCGTCCACATGCACCAACTCGATTCAGTCAAATAAGTTTTTTTTTTTATATGTTCTATTTGGATGTTTCTCATTTCTGATACTAAACAAACACTAATTCTCAGACTCATCCAGATGGACGAAGAAATGAACAAAATCCCAATATATCATACATACTGTCGAGCAAAGACTATATTCAGTATTCTAATAGATTTGTCTAGAGATATATATTTTTTCTTTAAATTATTTAGCATATAATTATGCTTATGTTGTGATAAGATCGAAAGGGATACCTTTTACGGTTGCCCAAACTGGAGCTTTATCAAGAGAAGGTAGATTTGTACTGAATTTAGCTTTCCATTCAGTGACAAAAAATGGAGAATGCCTTACCCGCCATAGCTCGTGCTGCAGAGCCGTTTTCTCAAAGCTGGCGAAGGAATGTAGAAAAGGAAAGCAATTTTGATAAGGTGATGAATTGTTACTCTTCTATCTTTTCCCCAAAGAAAATTGAGCACACACCCCATATTTTCCCGTAGGAAGGAGGCTTGCCATAGAATATACCCACAATGTAGTCACTGTGAAGCTTCGCACCTCTCTCGAAGACCGATTTCGGAATTTTAATCCGAGGACGACCTTCAGGCGAAAAAGATACTGGAGCAGAAGATTCAGGAAATTTATCTGCAGATTTGAGGTTCTTTGCCCAATTAAAATCTGAAGAGGTTGATGTTGGGCCACTAGAATCCCCCGAAGAAGAAGAACCAGGACCTGGATTCGTCAGATTAGGAGAGACAGAACCAGGAATGACTTGACCTGAACAGATCTCAGGAATATCTAACGGAGGTGAAATCGCGGAGTCCACGGCAGGGGAAGCTGGAGGGAGCGGAGACGAAAACTTCGGAACCGCGGTCGGATCTGGTGGGAGAGAAGGTGGAGGGAGGGGAGGAGGAGGAACCTCCGTCATCGAGCAGATTTAACAAAACCTTTGCCATCGGAAGTGGAAATTGAATGCGAAGATGGGAAGATTCTTGTTCTATCTGTTTTCTATCTGTGACTTCCTCCATTGTGCCCTTTCTACAATGAGATTGGGAATAAGGTAACTCATTGCCCTGCTGCACCTACGGGAGAGAAGCAACCAATTCATAAGCCTTCAAAGGCTACTGGTAAAACATAATGGAAACCGGTGTCTACTAGAGCTGTTACAAAGAATCAAGATAAGGGTAAATTAGTGGAATCTCCTCCTACATCAGGTGAATCGAGCATCCCCTCGATTGTAAATGACTCAAACCCACTGGTAGCCTCTGTCTCCTTCTCTAAAGACAATCAGGTCGCCCCGAATATTCCTAACCATCCTGATTTGTCGAATATGGGTGCTTCATCTTTGGTATCTATGCTGGAAAGTGATAAGCCATTCTCTCCGATCACCTTAAAGGTTGCAAAAAAATCGATGGTGGTCTCGAAGGTTCAGTCGACTGTTCTCTTCAACTCTTTTGACATTTTACAGCAGGATAGTTTGGTCTTAGAGGTAGTATCTCCGCCTATTTGCTCCTCTCCTACTGTCAAGCCTCAGTCTTCATCATCTCCGTCTAAGTGGCGGAAAAAACGATAGCTCTATGAGCGGGGCTCACCTACTAAAAGGTAGTGTTCTTTCATTGGAATGGAAGAACGATCCCACCCCTAAATAAATTTTATGTCGTATACATTTTTTTGGAATGTGCGCAGCATCAACGATATCACTAAGCATAGCCCACTATCTAGCTGGCTTTATAGGCCGTCAGTAACTTTTGGGGCTCTTTTAGAAATGCATGTTAAGGAAGCAAGCAAGCACCGTATTTTGGCGGCCATCGGCTCAGGATTGTCTTTATTAGATAACTATTACCATTCAGATTTGGGAAAAATCTGATAATTTACAAAAGCTCCAACAACAGCAAGAGTCCTCTTTGTGGATCTTCAATCTGTAACCTGCGAGATCTCACTTGAAGATGGTTCGGTCTTCTTTTATACAGCTGTGTACGCCTCTAATGACGATGAGCTCAGAAAGGACTTATGGATTTCCCTCAGGGACACAAAAGCCTCCTTTGGTTTAGCTTTGAAACCTTGGCTTGTCAATGGTGACTTTAATGAAATCCTTCACCGGGCAGAATCCTCTAATTCCTCCATTGTGAGGTTCACTCGAGGTATGCGTCTCTTTGGTGATTGTTTGACTGATCTTGGAATTTTTGATCTGCCTTCCACAGGGCCTAGATTCACCTGGACTAATAGAAGGCCTTCTGATCCAGTGGGTAAAAAGCTTGACAGATGTTTGGTTAATGGTAGTTGGTTGCTAAACTTTCCAACCAGTCATTGTGACTTTGAAGCACCAGAGTTCTTGGACCACTCACTTTGTTCTATAAAACTAAAGACAGATGCTCCATCGTTTGGTTCTCGGCCTTTTATGTTCTACAACCTGTTAATCAAGCACCCGAGTTTCCTTGACAGTGTGAAGAGCGCCTGGTTCGCAGAGGGACCTCAGGTGTCTAATCTCAGGGATTTCTGTTTCAAGCTTAAAGGCCTAAAACATCCAATGAAAAGCCTCCTGAAAGAGAACTTTAGTGATATTGAAAAAAGGGTATTGGAAGCGTTTGAGCTTCTAAAATCCCGACAGTTAGAGGCATTGAACGACCCATCGCCTACAAAATGTTCAGAATGAGCACAATGCAAAGGATTCATGGTCATACTTGCGATTGGCAGAGGAGAGATTTTTCTTGCAGAGATCAAGGGTCAAATGGTTAGGAGAAGGGGATGCTAATACTCCATACTACCATTGTATGACCATCAGTAGAAATGGTGGAAATGCCATAAAAAATCTGATTAGAGATAATGGTTCTTCTACATCTAATCTCCAAGAAGTCCATGATTTAGCTGTTGAGCACTTCAAACAGTTTCTTTGCACAATAAAAGGATCCTTTTGCCCTGAGCTTCCTGAGTTCTTAGATTCAATCATTGTGCCTAAATGTTCCACAATGAACCATGCTGCTTTATCTCTTCCTTTCTCATCTGAAGATATAAGTCATTGCCTGTTCAAAATGTCCTCCAATAGAACACCAGGTCCAGATGGTTTTCCAGCAGAGTTCTTCAAAGCGGCTTGGTCTGTACTTGGGCCGGAATTCACGCAAGCGGTCCACTGGTTTTTTGAAGAGAGTTTTATGCCTAGTTCTCTCAATTCCACCTCTCTAGTTCTGATTGCCAAGTGCCCTGGAGCAAATCAGATTCTATAATTCAGGCCGATTTCTTGTCTCAACACTCAATACAAGGTAATAACAAAACTGCTCACTTATAAGCTAAGGAGTCTTCTACCTGTTTTGATACTCCCTAATCAAACAGCTTTCTTTAAGCACTGTTTGCTGTTGGAGAATGTGCTTCTTGCTTCTGAGGTGGTTCAGGGTTATCACTTATCCTCTCCCTCAGCAAAAATCACTATCAAGGTTGATATAGAAACAGCTGTTGACTCCGTCCGTTGGGATTTTGTTCTCAGTACCCTTCAAGCTTATAACATTCCGCAGAAATTCATTGGATGGGTTCAGGCTTGTGTGTGTTCCCCATCATTCTCTTTGAGTATAAATGGGGCTACCACAGGATATTTTAAAGGGAAAACTGGTCTGAGGCAGGGAGATCCTCTTTCTTCGATCCTTTTCGTCATGATGATGAATGTCATATCCCTTATGTTGAACAAAGTAGCTTTGGCAGGAACTTTTGGTTTTCACCCGGGTTGTGAGGATTTGCAGCTGACACACTTATGCTTTGCAGATGATTTGTTAATCTTCCTTGAAGGTTCAGAGTCCTCGCTTGAAGGAGACCTAACCATCCTGTCTAAGTTTGAGAACATGTCGGGGTTGGCGGTGAATATCGAGAAAACAAGTTTGTTTTCTGCGGGCCTCAAGGATGATGTGTTGGGTAGGATTGAAAGGAGATTTTGTTTAAAGTCCTCTTCTCTCCCAATTCACTATCTTGGTTTACCCCTTACCTCAAAAAGGCTGTCCATTGGTGATTGTGACCCACTTCTTAGCCAGATCAAAAGGAAAATTACCTCTTGGACTAATAGGACCTTGTCAATGGCAGGTCGTCTTACTCTAATCTCATATGTTATCTCGAGTATTATTAGATTTTAGTCTAGCGCTTTCCTTCTCCCTAAAGGTGTGTTTAGGAAAGTGAATAGTCTGTGCAGCAGCTTTTTGTGGCATGGAACTATTGGTATCTCATCCGGGGTTAAAGTCTCTTGGCAGGATTTATCTTACCCAAAGTCTGAGGGAGGTTTGAGACTGAAGAATCTACAAAGTTGGAATGAAACCTGTTCCTTGAAACTGATATGGATGTTCCCCTTTCGGGCAGGTTCTATATGGGTGGCTTGAATTCGGACTAAATACTTGTCGACTGCTCCATTCTGGGCATTAAACGAAAAAAACCAGGCTTATTCTTGGATGTTTAGGAAAATCCTGAAGTTGAGAGCTAAAGCATTACAATTCATTCCGATTCAGATTAGGAGTGGGGACTCTACTTTCTTTTGGTGGGATCCTTGGACACCTTTTGGTTTACTGTACCAGTTCTTTGGCTCATATGGTCCTTCGTTGCTAGGCATCCCTCTATTCTCTACAGTTGGTGATTTGAGAAGAAATGATGGCTGGTCCTTCAACCAAGCTCGTTCTGAGAAACAGGTTAAACTCTTGGCTTTTCTCACCACTTTGACCATCTCGACGGGTAATGATTATCCCAGCTGGTCTATTGATGATACAATCCATAACTCTTTCATCTCAAAAAAAGTATGGAATGTTATCCGTGACACGAAGCCGGAAAAGGTTTGGGCTCCTTTAGTTTGGCATAAGGCCATTATTCTTAGACATGCAACAACAACTTGGCTATTTGTGTTAAATCGGAATCCTGCTCTCGATAGATTGGTGGTTTGGGGACTTGATATTGAATCTACTTGTCTGCTGTGTGGCTCGGATACTGAAAGTAGAAATCATCTATTCTTCGATTGCCCTTACTCCTCAGAGGGCTGGACATCGCACAGGCTGCGCTTCCCATCTCCTCCTTCTAATTGGGCAGATGTTCTTCTCTGACTTCTCTCTGTTCAAGGTGATAAGTTCTTTAAATTAGCTCTCTTACAAGGTTGGCAAGGCTGTATCTATGATATTTGGCAAGAAAGAAATAGGCGGTTTCATTCTGGTCTTTCTCTCCCACCTTCAAGATTATCAAGGTCTATCATCTCTACTCTTCAATACAAATGTTTGACGATGAAGGCTTTAGGATTGTCTCGTGGGTTCCCGTTGGCTCTTTGTTGGTTAGATCCCCCTTGATGTTTGTTGCTTTGTTTTTTCCTTCTTTCGTATTTTCCGTCTGGTGTTTGCTTACTTCCTATTTACATTTATTCTATTAATGAAAATCCTTTATAAAAAGAAATATAATTATGCTTATGTTGAAGGTAAAATGATCCTCACATAGTTGACAAAAAAAAAAATGATCCTCACATTTCGTTTTCTGAACTTTTTTCACCACCGCTCTTTTCTTTCATAGCTATGTCGAAGAATAAATTCAACACATACATTATGTATATTTTCTATTTTAGTATCATTGTACATCAGTTAATTAATTAGTTATTTTCTTTCGCTTTCACTTTAATAATAATCCATCAAAAGAACGATTCTCATCAAGAATTAAGTACAAGTTGATCGAGTTAATCGAACCTAAAAAGGGTATTTTAGTACAAGTCCAGATAGCTAGAGATAACGTTATCTCTAGCAATAAAAATTCTTATTTCTGACCATTTTTTTTCTTTTTTTGAAATGTATTTCTGACCAATTAAATGGCTTTTGATAATGAGTAAGTAATGTTTGACTGACGTGGTACAGTGTATAACGTGGTACAGTGTATATCATTTCATAGCTAATGGGAAGGTCTGAATTAATAAACTTCTTATCTAATTTTTTTTCATTATCATCAAGTGAATTCTCTTCTTCTCTTTATATTTTGGAAAGCAAGAGACTAGCCTTTCAGAACGTTTGTTCTCGTGTTACATAATAGAGAATAAACGAATAAAGAAACAAACATAAACAATAATGCCATCAGAAGAACAAACTTTTGTCTGGAAAGAACATTAGGTAAAAATTACAACACATACCATAATAATTATAATATATTATGAGGGGTTCAGTCATAATCAAGCAAATATTTAGGATAAAATTCACTTTACATCACCGGCCTAGCGTTATGTCGATTTTGTGCCTTTTGTTTTCAAGATAAATGTCGACTTCGTGTGGGTCTTTAATAGATGATCTAAGTCTTTTGAGTCCAAAGCAAACGTCATTGTTAGTTTTTTTTTTTTGTCCATGAAGAAACTAGAAAATCCTTATAAACGTTGGACGATATTTTATTTTACAAGAGTTGAAATTTATATTATCCATATTTGAGAAATACAGAAGAATAGGTATTAAGTAAGTATGATATTTGCAGTGTATGTTTTTTAAACCGTGTGTTTAGTTTAAATTATCTTTAATGCGATTTCAACATTTTCATTAAATTTCAATAACATTTTTAGTAAGATAATACATGAATAAATATTATTTTTATATAATTATCCTAAATTAATAGAATAGATGAGTCTACAATACAAGGCACACAAAATGTTAGTGAATAAAAGACACACAATTATGATTGAACATGATTATCAATTTTGGTTTTATTATTTTTGTGATTTGGTGTATGTCAGTGGATTTTCTAATCATTTCGTTTAAAAGTGTGGTCAAATAGTATATTAATAAGGTAAAAAAATAGTATAATTAAATATCAGATTTGATACTAATGAAATTGAGTGTTAAAAGAGACAAAACAAGAAAAAAATGATGAAGGGCATAGGAATTCATGAATAGATGATGAAGTATTTTTGATATATCCAATCTGGAGTTCTCTTACATTGTTTCAATTTTCTTTTTAAAACAAGTTTGAAAATTTGGGTCAAATTTCCAACAAACAAAGTTGAAGGACCACAAACACATTCAACTAGGTATATTTAAATAAACAGAAAGTCTAGGACAAAACGTAAACCTGGACATATATAGAATCTAATTAAGCAAATGTAATGCATCCATATCGTTAATGACAGCAAATCCAGTTTGGCTGTTAAACACTAAAGACCAATCCACCTTAAGCTACTTTTTTTACTTTGACGAAACCTATTTCTATGAGCTGTAACATAGATACCCTTTGATTACTTTATTAATTTCTCTTAAACCTTATACCTAACAAGTAACATCCTTTTACTTACTTTGCTTAACTCAACTCAATTGGTTGACAGAAAGCAAACATTGTCTTTTCGATCTCCCAAGTTCGAGTCGAGTCTACAAAAGGGATTGAAAAGTCTAGAAGATAGAGAGATATGAGTAATCCAAAATCATAAAAAAAAGAGAGATGTAGAGTATATTTGAATAGCTTAAAGTTGAAGGTGGTGGGGATTATGTACCATCATCATCTTACGCACGAATGCCAAACACAAATCTAGTAAGATTATATAACTAGTGTTGGTAGGCAAATTCTTACATCATTACTTTAAAACATTCTTTCTTCATTTAATTATATATATATTTTTATAGAAAAAATTCGTTTATATCCGCACAGGTTTTTTTTATTACCAATCTAGATGTTTACGAGTTTTTTTGTTTCTCCTTTATACCAACGTTATTACAATACATTTGTAACAAATACTTGCAACACAAAATACGAGACAAAATAGCACTTCAATGTTGAGTAAAGTACAACAAACCACAAAACTTTCCACTAGCCCATGTTTTATGTAGTAATTACCGGCGCGTGTTGGAAAACTCGAACCGAAGATATGTCTCAGGTCGACAGTTCGGAGAATTGTCAAGGACTGTAATAGAGAACACAGAGTGAATTAATCTGATTCTTATTCATTGAAAATGTATGTACATGAGTTCTTTATATACATAGTCATCTAACACATGTATATACATGTATTCTATATGTATCTATTCGTGTGTATATACAAGATTTGATACAGTCTTTTTTTTTTGAACCTGAAAATAATTTCATTAAAAGTTACGGGTTTGCATACATGGGTTGGGCCCTGAATACTGATTTTGCAAGTGTATATGCAAATGTGTTGACTTTACGATTGACAAACTCAAAAACAACAAAATCAAATTCCCTTGAGAAAATCCTGATGTCGTTTAGAAGTCCGTAAAGTTCCGTGGGGTAATCTCCCGAGTTTATTGCCACGATTAATTCTCTGCAGTCACTTCTGAAGATGGCTCGTGTGTATCCTCTCTGCCTTGACTGGTAAATTGCTTCTTTTAAAGCTAAAGCTTCTGCTATCAATGGTGAACCCACATACAATCTTTTTCCAGCTCCCTTGATTGATTCCTTTGTTCTGTCGTCTTTTAGAATCCAGCCCACTCCTGCTTCCTTTGATTCCTTTTTCCATGCTGCATCTGAATTGCAAACAATTGTGTTTGGTTCTCTCTCACGCGTCCTCAGGATTGGGTTGATTTGCTGATTTTTGCTTTTAGGTAACTGAGCTTGTTTCCACTCTCTTGCATTCGCCATTGCTGCTGTTCGAATTTGCTCTATGGACGTTTCTCTGTTTTCAAAGACTCGCTTGTTACGTGCTTTCCATATCTCCCAGCATGTCCAGGCAAACAGGTGGTCTCCCTCAATTCCCACCGGTGGCAATGCTGTTAAGTGTCGTGCCTTCTTCACCATTTCTCTAGTTTCTCCATTGACTGGTATGCCTAACAAATCTTTGAATGGTATGAGGTTCCAGATTTCTCTTGCATAGGCACATGAAAATAGGGTGTGATATTCTGTCTCACGCTCTCCACAACGACTGCACTCTTCGGATTGGATCACGTTCCGCTTCATCAGGTTAGCACTTACCGGTAATGCATCATGGAGTAGTTTCCATATAAAATATGGATCTTAGGTGGCCAATCTCTTTTCCATATGCATTCGTTCCAGTCTAGTTGGTCTGTTATGCTGTTCCTTCTTTCACTCTCCTCGTTCTTCTCCAATCTTGCATAGTATCCTGATCTTGTGGTATAGTTTCCATGCTTCGTTGCCAGCCATAAAATCTTATCCTTTGTGCCTCTCACACTCGGTTGGATCTGTAGAATCTGTTCCTCCTGATTCGGAAAGTTCTCTCTTATTTTCTCAACATCCCATTCTTTCTTTCCTTCCACAAACAGATCCGCTACTTTCCACTTTCTTGTTTCTTCAGTTGGCGGTCCCATCAGGCATTCTGGCTTGTTCAGATCAAGCCATGGATCTGTCCACAGGTCTGTTTCTTCTCCTCCTCCAATGACATGGCCCGCTTTTAGTTTAAGTAAATCTCTACCTGCCAATACTCCACGCCAACCATGAGAGCAGTTCTGAGCACATTGCACTTTCATGAAATCCCCATTGTGGAAATATTTTCCTTTTAATACTCTAGCAAGGAGACAGTGTGGCTCATTGAGTATTCTCCAACTTGTCTTAGCTAACAAAGCTTCATTGAAGGCCTGAATCTCTCGTATTCCCAATCCTCCATTTCGTTTCGCTTCAGTTAACTTACTTCAAGCTATCCAGCACATACTTTTTTCTCCGGTTTTGTGTCCCACCAAAAGCGAGTTAATGCAGTTTGGAGATTTGATACAGTCTAATACTCTTCTTCACGATGAGGATGAAGAATATATGTTCGACAATCCATCTTCCCCAAAAGCAGCTGAAACTGAGTTGGATATAAAAAATTGGTTCGGAGAATTGTCAAGGTCTGTAATAGAGAACACAGAGTGAATTAATCTGATTCTTATTCATTGAAAATGTATGTACATGAGTTCTTTATATACATAGTCATCTAACACACGTATATACATGTATTCTATATATATCTATTCGTGTGTATATACAAGATTTGATACAGTCTTTTTTTTTGAACCTGAAAATAATTTCATTAAAAGTTACGGGTTTGCATACATGGGTTGGGCCCTGAATACTGATTTTGCAAGTGTATCTGCAAATGTGTTGACTTTACGATTGACAAACTCAAAAACAACAAAATCAAATTCCCTTGAGAAAATCCTGATGTCGTTTAGAAGTCCGTAAAGTTCCGTGGGGTAATCTCCCGAGTTTATTGCCACGATTAATTCTCTGCAGTCACTTCTGAAGATGGCTCGTGTGTATCCTCTCTGCCTTGACTGGTAAATTGCTTCTTTTAAAGCTAAAGCTTCTGCTATCAATGGTGAACCCACATACAATCTTTTTCCAGCTCCCTTGATTGATTCCTTTGTTCTGTCGTCTTTTAGAATCCAGCCCACTCCTGCTTCCTTTGATTCCTTTTTCCATGCTGCATCTGAATTGCAAACAATTGTGTTTGGTTCTCTCTCACGCGTCCTCAGGATTGGGTTGATTTGCTGATTTTTGCTTTTAGGTAACTGAGCTTGTTTCCACTCTCTTGCATTCGCCATTGCTGCTGTTCGAATTTGCTCTATGGACGTTTCTCTGTTTTCAAAGACTCGCTTGTTACGTGCTTTCCATATCTCCCAGCATGTCCAGGCAAACAGGTGGTCTCCCTCAATTCCCACCGGTGGCAATGCTGTTAAGTGTCGTGCCTTCTTCACCATTTCTCTAGTTTCTCCATTGACTGGTATGCCTAACAAATCTTTGAATGGTATGAGGTTCCAGATTTCTCTTGCATAGGCACATGAAAATAGGGTGTGATATTCTGTCTCACGCTCTCCACAACGACTGCACTCTTCGGATTGGATCACGTTCCGCTTCATCAGGTTAGCACTTACCGGTAATGCATCATGGAGTAGTTTCCATATAAAATATGGATCTTAGGTGGCCAATCTCTTTTCCATATGCATTCGTTCCAGTCTAGTTGGTCTGTTATGCTGTTCCTTCTTTCACTCTCCTCGTTCTTCTCCAATCTTGCATAGTATCCTGATCTTGTGGTATAGTTTCCATGCTTCGTTGCCAGCCATAAAATCTTATCCTTTGTGCCTCTCACACTCGGTTGGATCTGTAGAATCTGTTCCTCCTGATTCGGAAAGTTCTCTCTTATTTTCTCAACATCCCATTCTTTCTTTCCTTCCACAAACAGATCCGCTACTTTCCACTTTCTTGTTTCTTCAGTTGGCGGTCCCATCAGGCATTCTGGCTTGTTCAGATCAAGCCATGGATCTGTCCACAGGTCTGTTTCTTCTCCTCCTCCAATGACATGGCCCGCTTTTAGTTTAAGTAAATCTCTACCTGCCAATACTCCACGCCAACCATGAGAGCAGTTCTGAGCACATTGCACTTTCATGAAATCCCCATTGTGGAAATATTTTCCTTTTAATACTCTAGCAAGGAGACAGTGTGGCTCATTGAGTATTCTCCAACTTGTCTTAGCTAACAAAGCTTCATTGAAGGCCTGAATCTCTCGTATTCCCAATCCTCCATTTCGTTTCGCTTCAGTTAACTTACTTCAAGCTATCCAGCACATACTTTTTTCTCCGGTTTTGTGTCCCACCAAAAGCGAGTTAATGCAGTTTGGAGATTTGATACAGTCTAATACTCTTCTTCACGATGAGGATGAAGAATATATGTTCGACAATCCATCTTCCCCAAAAGCAGCTGAAACTGAGTTGGATATAAAAAATTGGTTCGGAGAATTGTCAAGGTCTGTAATAGAGAACACAGAGTGAATTAATCTGATTCTTATTCATTGAAAATGTATGTACATGAGTTCTTTATATACATAGTCATCTAACACACGTATATACATGTATTCTATATGTATCTATTCGTGTGTATATACAAGATTTGATACAGTCTTTTTTTTTGAACCTGAAAATAATTTCATTAAAAGTTACGGGTTTGCATACATGGGTTGGGCCCTGAATACTGATTTTGCAAGTGTATCTGCAAATGTGTTGACTTTACGATTGACAAACTCAAAAACAACAAAATCAAATTCCTTGAGAAAATCCTGATGTCGTTTAGAAGTCCGTAAAGTTCCGTGGGGTAATCTCCCGAGTTTATTGCCACGATTAATTCTCTGCAGTCACTTCTGAAGATGGCTCGTGTGTATCCTCTCTGCCTTGACTGGTAAATTGCTTCTTTTAAAGCTAAAGCTTCTGCTATCAATGGTGAACCCACATACAATCTTTTTCCAGCTCCCTTGATTGATTCCTTTGTTCTGTCGTCTTTTAGAATCCAGCCCACTCCTGCTTCCTTTGATTCCTTTTTCCATGCTGCATCTGAATTGCAAACAATTGTGTTTGGTTCTCTCTCACGCGTCCTCAGGATTGGGTTGATTTGCTGATTTTTGCTTTTAGGTAACTGAGCTTGTTTCCACTCTCTTGCATTCGCCATTGCTGCTGTTCGAATTTGCTCTATGGACGTTTCTCTGTTTTCAAAGACTCGCTTGTTACGTGCTTTCCATATCTCCCAGCATGTCCAGGCAAACAGGTGGTCTCCCTCAATTCCCACCGGTGGCAATGCTGTTAAGTGTCGTGCCTTCTTCACCATTTCTCTAGTTTCTCCATTGACTGGTATGCCTAACAAATCTTTGAATGGTATGAGGTTCCAGATTTCTCTTGCATAGGCACATGAAAATAGGGTGTGATATTCTGTCTCACGCTCTCCACAACGACTGCACTCTTCGGATTGGATCACGTTCCGCTTCATCAGGTTAGCACTTACCGGTAATGCATCATGGAGTAGTTTCCATATAAAATATGGATCTTAGGTGGCCAATCTCTTTTCCATATGCATTCGTTCCAGTCTAGTTGGTCTGTTATGCTGTTCCTTCTTTCACTCTCCTCGTTCTTCTCCAATCTTGCATAGTATCCTGATCTTGTGGTATAGTTTCCATGCTTCGTTGCCAGCCATAAAATCTTATCCTTTGTGCCTCTCACACTCGGTTGGATCTGTAGAATCTGTTCCTCCTGATTCGGAAAGTTCTCTCTTATTTTCTCAACATCCCATTCTTTCTTTCCTTCCACAAACAGATCCGCTACTTTCCACTTTCTTGTTTCTTCAGTTGGCGGTCCCATCAGGCATTCTGGCTTGTTCAGATCAAGCCATGGATCTGTCCACAGGTCTGTTTCTTCTCCTCCTCCAATGACATGGCCCGCTTTTAGTTTAAGTAAATCTCTACCTGCCAATACTCCACGCCAACCATGAGAGCAGTTCTGAGCACATTGCACTTTCATGAAATCCCCATTGTGGAAATATTTTCCTTTTAATACTCTAGCAAGGAGACAGTGTGGCTCATTGAGTATTCTCCAACTTGTCTTAGCTAACAAAGCTTCATTGAAGGCCTGAATCTCTCGTATTCCCAATCCTCCATTTCGTTTCGCTTCAGTTAACTTACTTCAAGCTATCCAGCACATACTTTTTTCTCCGGTTTTGTGTCCCACCAAAAGCGAGTTAATGCAGTTTGGAGATTTGATACAGTCTAATACTCTTCTTCACGATGAGGATGAAGAATATATGTTCGACAATCCATCTTCCCCAAAAGCAGCTGAAACTGAGTTGGATATAAAAAATTGGTTCGGAGAATTGTCAAGGTCTGTAATAGAGAACACAGAGTGAATTAATCTGATTCTTATTCATTGAAAATGTATGTACATGAGTTCTTTATATACATAGTCATCTAACACACGTATATACATGTATTCTATATGTATCTATTCGTGTGTATATACAAGATTTGATACAGTCTTTTTTTTTGAACCTGAAAATAATTTCATTAAAAGTTACGGGTTTGCATACATGGGTTGGGCCCTGAATACTGATTTTGCAAGTGTATCTGCAAATGTGTTGACTTTACGATTGACAAACTCAAAAACAACAAAATCAAATTCCCTTGAGAAAATCCTGATGTCGTTTAGAAGTCCGTAAAGTTCCGTGGGGTAATCTCCCGAGTTTATTGCCACGATTAATTCTCTGCAGTCACTTCTGAAGATGGCTCGTGTGTATCCTCTCTGCCTTGACTGGTAAATTGCTTCTTTTAAAGCTAAAGCTTCTGCTATCAATGGTGAACCCACATACAATCTTTTTCCAGCTCCCTTGATTGATTCCTTTGTTCTGTCGTCTTTTAGAATCCAGCCCACTCCTGCTTCCTTTGATTCCTTTTTCCATGCTGCATCTGAATTGCAAACAATTGTGTTTGGTTCTCTCTCACGCGTCCTCAGGATTGGGTTGATTTGCTGATTTTTGCTTTTAGGTAACTGAGCTTGTTTCCACTCTCTTGCATTCGCCATTGCTGCTGTTCGAATTTGCTCTATGGACGTTTCTCTGTTTTCAAAGACTCGCTTGTTACGTGCTTTCCATATCTCCCAGCATGTCCAGGCAAACAGGTGGTCTCCCTCAATTCCCACCGGTGGCAATGCTGTTAAGTGTCGTGCCTTCTTCACCATTTCTCTAGTTTCTCCATTGACTGGTATGCCTAACAAATCTTTGAATGGTATGAGGTTCCAGATTTCTCTTGCATAGGCACATGAAAATAGGGTGTGATATTCTGTCTCACGCTCTCCACAACGACTGCACTCTTCGGATTGGATCACGTTCCGCTTCATCAGGTTAGCACTTACCGGTAATGCATCATGGAGTAGTTTCCATATAAAATATGGATCTTAGGTGGCCAATCTCTTTTCCATATGCATTCGTTCCAGTCTAGTTGGTCTGTTATGCTGTTCCTTCTTTCACTCTCCTCGTTCTTCTCCAATCTTGCATAGTATCCTGATCTTGTGGTATAGTTTCCATGCTTCGTTGCCAGCCATAAAATCTTATCCTTTGTGCCTCTCACACTCGGTTGGATCTGTAGAATCTGTTCCTCCTGATTCGGAAAGTTCTCTCTTATTTTCTCAACATCCCATTCTTTCTTTCCTTCCACAAACAGATCCGCTACTTTCCACTTTCTTGTTTCTTCAGTTGGCGGTCCCATCAGGCATTCTGGCTTGTTCAGATCAAGCCATGGATCTGTCCACAGGTCTGTTTCTTCTCCTCCTCCAATGACATGGCCCGCTTTTAGTTTAAGTAAATCTCTACCTGCCAATACTCCACGCCAACCATGAGAGCAGTTCTGAGCACATTGCACTTTCATGAAATCCCCATTGTGGAAATATTTTCCTTTTAATACTCTAGCAAGGAGACAGTGTGGCTCATTGAGTATTCTCCAACTTGTCTTAGCTAACAAAGCTTCATTGAAGGCCTGAATCTCTCGTATTCCCAATCCTCCATTTCGTTTCGCTTCAGTTAACTTACTTCAAGCTATCCAGCACATACTTTTTTCTCCGGTTTTGTGTCCCACCAAAAGCGAGTTAATGCAGTTTGGAGATTTGATACAGTCTAATACTCTTCTTCACGATGAGGATGAAGAATATATGTTCGACAATCCATCTTCCCCAAAAGCAGCTGAAACTGAGTTGGATATAAAAAATTGGTTCGGAGAATTGTCAAGGTCTGTAATAGAGAACACAGAGTGAATTAATCTGATTCTTATTCATTGAAAATGTATGTACATGAGTTCTTTATATACATAGTCATCTAACACACGTATATACATGTATTTTATATGTATCTATTCGTGTGTATATACAAGATTTGATACAGTCTAATACTCTTCTTCACGATGAGGATGAAGAATATATGTTCGACAATCCATCTTCCCCAAAAGCAGCTGAAACTGAGTTGGATATAAAAAAATTGGTCATTGCAATTTGGGAGTATGTACCAATATGTAGAAACTTTAATATACTTTTTTTCAGTTCTATCTTGGATTGTAAGACAGTCTTGTTCAACGTGCTTCGTCCACCCATGATACACCTGAATACCTGATTATGAGTAATATTTATAGCTGCGGTATTATTACACAATTTACACTATAGAATTGAAGGTTTAGACTGATCCACATAAAGATCTTGAAGTAAATAGTGAAGCTAAACTATTTCACAAGTTGCAAATACCAAACTCTTATAATTAGATTCTGCTGATGAAACTGAATAGATCTTTTGCATTTGATTTCTAAAATATCAACAAATCTCTTATTAGACTATATATATACCGGTTATTAGATTAGAGATTGTACCGGTCCTGGTTTAAGTTTCCTTTGGATTGTACCAGTGTATATATACACTATTGTACTCACATTTACAAATTAATCAGAAATATTCAATCACTCTTGATATGGTATCAGAGCACAAACACTCTTCCGCATTTCTTCGTTGTTAATGGCGATTTGAGCTCAAACGATCTTCGATTTCATGGCATTCAGCTTCTCTCAGCTTCGATTGATTGTTCTTTTCATCAATCTCTTTGTTTCTTTCGAAATCAAGCTCGTTTGGTTCGCTTCCTATCTTGTGCTCCTTCTTCTCGCTTCGATCTGATTCACTGATTCTTTCACTATGGGATCATCTTCTACGGATTCGCATTTCCAGGATGTTTATGAGAATCCTTACTTTCTTCATCGCTCCGATCATGTCGGATTGATTCTTGTTTCGGATCGACTTACTTGTGGAGCTGAGTTTCATTCATGGCGGCGCTCCGTTCAAATGGCGTTGAACGTCTGTAACAAACTCGGTTTCATTGATGGTACGATTCTTAAACCTTCTCTTGCTCATCCGGATGCGGGATCTTGTTCGCGATGCAATGATATGGTTGCTACCTGGTTAATGAATTCCGTAGATAAGAAAATTGCTCAGAGTCTTCTGTTCATGTCTGCTGCTGAATCGATTTGGAAAAATCTTCTTGCTCGTTTTCGACAAGACGATGCTCCTAGGGTTTATGAGATAGAGCAACGATTGAATACTATTCAACAAGGATCTTTAGATGTTGATGCATATTATACGGCATTGATGACATTGTGGGAAGAATACAAGAACTATGTAGATCTTCCTGTGTGCACTTGTGGTAGATGCGAATGTAATGCTGCTGCCTTATGGGAATCTTTACAACAGCGAAGTCGAGTCACAAAGTTCTTGATGGGGTTGAATGAGTCGTATGAGTCTAGTCGCCGTCACATCTTATTGTTGAAACCAATGCCTACAATCGAGGAAGTTTTCAACATGATTTCTCAAGATGAGCGCCAAAAGACTATCAAGCCTTCATCAAAGCTGGATAATGTTGTGTTTCAGACTTCTGCTCCTACTGATTTTGATGATTATAATGAGAATGTTGCCTTTGCTACTCAACACAACAACTCTTACAGTCCCAAGCAGCGCCCATTGTGCACTTACTGTGGTCAGCTCGGTCACATTGTCCAGAAGTGTTTTAAGCTCCATGGATATCCCCCTGGTCATCGCTTTCATAATGATGCTTCTGGTCAATCAAAGGGACCTTCTCTCACTGGCTTTGTTCCTCGCGGTTCTTCTCAGAATCAGCCTCGTCCTGTTAATCATACTCAGAGTTTTCCGGCTTCTAATGCTGTTGCTAATGTGCTTGGAGGTCCTCCGGCTCTGCTCTATCTCCCTCCTCCGGCTACTAATGCCATCAGTCTTGATCTCAGTCAACTCAATCAAGATCAAGTCTCCACGCTTATCCAGCAACTTCAGAGTCATACTCGACCATCTGATGTCTTGCCTCCTCTTCAGCCTCCGGCTCCTCCTTCACGTGCTACAATAACTGAACAAGGTCACATGGCTGCTCAATCTACATCTGGTAATATTCCGTTTCCATCCTCTAGCCTTCGATTCGAAAACAATGTCCTTACTTTTCAACATCACTACCTCTCTTCTTTTTATAAATCTCTTGCTCCTGGCTCTTGGATCATTGATAGTGGTGCCACAACACATGTGTGTTCTGACTTGGCACGGTTTAGCTCTGTTTGTCCTGTCTCTGGTGTTACGGTCTCACTTCCAAATGGCATCACTGAACATATATCTCATGTTGGCTCTGTGCATATATCTGCATCCCTCATATTGCATAATGTCCTGCATGTTCCATCTTTTCGTTTTAATCTTGTCAGTGTTAGTACTTTGTTATCTGATAGTCAATGTTCTGCTCACTTTTATCATGATTACTGTATTCTTCAGGAGTTTTCTTAGGGCTTGACGATTGGTAAAGGACATCTTGAACACAAACTTTACATCCTTGATACTGATCTCAACCATGTTTCCTCCGATTTCTATGGATCCTTGCATGTTGATCGGAATCTCTGGCATCAACGCCTCGGACACTTATCACATGCCAAGTTACAACATATTCCTGGTATCTTGCCATTGTCTAAGTCTTCTCATTCTGAACATTGTCCTGTCTTTCCTTTAGCTAAGCAAAAACGTTTACCGTTTGTCTCACATAATAATCTTGCTTCTTCTCCATTTGATTTGGTTCATTTAGACATTTGGGGTCCATTTGCTGTTGAATCCATTGAAGGATATAGATATTTTTTTAACTCTTGTTGATGATTGTACCCGTGTGACTTGGATCTATTTCTTACGTAATAAGAGTGATGTTTCTATTGTGTTCCCTGCCTTTATTAAACATGTCCAAACTCAGTATTCTGCGGTTATTAAGGCTATTAGATCTGATAATGCACCAGAACTTGCTTTTACTCAATTGGTTATCGATCATGGCATGGTTCATCAATTCTCTTGTGCCTACACCCCACAACAAAACTCAGTTGTTGAAAGAAAACACCAGCATATCCTTAATGTTGCTCGTTCATTGCTCTTTCAATCGAATGTTCCATTAGCTTATTGGACTGATTGCATTTCTACTGCTGTTTTCCTCATCAACCGCACCCCATCTATTCTTTTAGATAAGAAAACTCCATATGAATCTTTGATTCGTAAAACTCCTGAATATGCTTTTCTCCGTTCTTTCGGTTGTCTTTGTTATGTCTCCACCTTGTCTAAGGATCAAAATAAATTTAGTCCTCGAGCTGATGCTTGTGTCTTTCTTGGCTATTCTAGTGGTTATAAGGGCTATAAAGTTTTGCATCTTGATTCTCATGTTGTTTCTGTTAGTCGCAATGTAGTTTTTCATGAAACCACTTTTCCCTTTCATACTCATACTCCTTCCCCATCGTCTCTTAATATGTTTCCTCGGTCTGTGTTACCGGTTTCTACTCCGGCTGTCCTTGATTCTGTGATTAATTTCCCGAATACATCTAGTCCTGTCTCGCATGCATCATCTTCATCTAGTCCTGTCTCACATGCATCATCTTCATCTAGTCCTGTCTCGCATGCATCATCTTCATCTTCCTCTGCATCTCCTCCACCGCGTCGTGAGACTGTTACACAAGCTACAGGACAGGCTCAGCTAATCAATGCTAGGCCAAAACGCAGTGTTAAGACACCCGGCTATTTGGCTCAGTATCATTGTTCTCTCATTTCTTCTAATCATTCTCCTTCTACAAATACCACCCCATCTTCCCTTACACCAACATAACCTCTTTATCCGCTTTCTTCAGTTCACACCTACTCCAACCTCCAACCACTATACCATTCTTATGTCCTTTCATACTCCCTGGAAACGGAACCCACAACCTTTAAGTAGGCCATGTTATCACCTAATTTTCGCAAAGCCACGAATGAGGAGCTGCAGGCTATGGAGGATAACGGAACTTGGTCTGTCGTGTCATTACCTGCTGGTAAGAATGTGGTTGGATGCAAATGGGTCTACACCATTAAGTATAAAGCAGATGGTACTGTTGAGCGTTATAAAGCTTGTTTGGTGGCAAAGGGCTTCACTCAGCAAGAAGGCGTGGATTTTACAGACACGTTTTCTCCTGTTGCTAAGCTTGCGAGTGTGAAGCTTCTTTTGGGACTTGCAGCAATCCAAGGATGGAGTTTGTCACAGATGGATGTCTCTAATGCATTTTTGCATAGTGATCTGGACGAAGAGATATATATGAGCCTTCCTCAGGGTTATACTCCGGCTTCTGGCACTCTTCCTCCTAACCTGGTCTGTCGACTTCACAAGTCTCTCTACGACTTAAAGCAGGCATCCCGGCAGTGGTACCATTGTCTCTCTGGCGTTCTAGTCAATGCTGGATCCATCCAATCTCCTGCTGATAACACACTATTTGTGAAGCAAATAGGTGATCGATTCACTGCCATCCTCGTCTATGTCGACGATATTATGATAGCGAGTAACAGTGATGAAGATGTCTCTGCTCTTAGGGCAACTCTTCATGCACATTTCAAGATCAAGGATCTTGGTGATCTCCGGTTCTTCTTGGGGTTGGAAATTGCTCGGTCCTCTGCTGGTATCTCTGTTTCTCAGCGGAAATATGCTTTAAACCTCCTTGCTGATACCGGGTTACTAGCGTGCAAGCCTGCCTCTGTGCCTATGGATCATCTAGTCAAACTCAGTTCTGAATCAGGTGTTATTCTCTCTGATCCTACTCCGTACCGTGCTCTCGTTGGCCGCCTGCTATATCTCACGATAACTCGGCCTGATATTACATACGCTGTTCATTCGCTTAGTCAGTTCATGCAAGCTCCCACTGATGTTCACTATCAGGCTGCCCTTCGCGTTCTGAAATATATCAAAAACAACCCTGGCCAAGGCTTGTTCTATTCTGCCAAATCGTCTTTGTGTCTCAATGCTTTTGTAGATTCCGACTGGGTGACTTTTCCTGATACACGACGGTCTATCACAGGCTATTGCATTTATCTTGGCAACTCATTGATTACATGGAAGTCCAAGAAGCAAGACGTGGTTAGTCGCAGCAGCACTGAGGCTGAGTACCAGAGCATGGCACAAGCTACCTGTGAGCTCTTATGGCTGCAACAACTCTTGACGAGCATGTAGATTACCGTTTCTGGTACAGCTAAACTCTTCTGTGACAATAAATCCATGATGCACATAGCCACAAATCATGTGTTCCATGAACGCACGAAACACGTGGAGATTGATTGTCACACCGTCCATGATCAAGTGAAGAATGGTTTTATCCGCCTGATGCATATCTCGAGTGTTAATCAGCATGCGGATATACTCACTAAGCCGCTGCAACCTGGCCCTTTCTTCTCTCTGCTTCAACGGATGTCTACTTCAAGTCTCTTCACTCCTACTGCAAGTTCAGTTTCAGAGACTTGAGGGGGGTGTATTAGACTATATATATACCGGTTATTAGATTAGAGATTGTACCGGTCCTAGTTTAAGTTTCCTTTGGCTTGTACCAGTGTATATATACACTATTGTACTCACATTTACAAATTAATCAGAAATATTCAATCACTCTTGATATCTCTAAGGAAAATACAATAGCCACAAATAGTTTATCTAGTATACGGACAAGAATCACAGTCCATATCAGCAAAATCTTTGAACTGAAGTGTGGATTTGGCGGTAAAGAGTAGATCTTGCCCAACAGTTCTTTTAACATATCTCAAAATCTTCATCAAATTTTGATAATTTGGAATTTGTGGAGAAGAAGTGTATTTGGCAAGCTTTTGAACAGAAAAACAGAGATTTGGTCTAATGATAGTGAGATAGATCAACTTCCCACTCAAGCGACAATACAACTCAACATTTTCAAACACGTCTCCATAAGTTTTAGATAGTTTCTGGTTTGGTTCCACATGGATTGAAGATTGTTTACATCCCATCAGTCTTGCCTTATTAAGAAACTCTAAGGCGTATTTGCTTTGACAAATAGAAATTCTTTTTGAAGAAATTTCTTCTAAAGATAAATAACATTTAAAAGGGAAAAAACTGTAATGCCGAAGTTAGGTAATATTACTAGAATCAAACAGTTTTTTTTATTACTGGCATTTTTTTATATCCAGCGTGCCCTTCTGTTACGTTGTAACAAAAAACGTAATTACAAAAATACCATAGCCACGTAAGTAAAAAACCTACGCCACGTATGAAACCGCTGAAGTGTATTAATGAACTCAACAGTAATGCAACACTGCTGAGTTATGTTTATGTTTGGGCTGAGTTAATGTTGTGTTGTGGCTGAGTTTACAAACACGGCTGACTTATGAGTGTCCGGCCGATTTACGGATATGAACCAGCCGTTAGTCATGACTGACTTATGAGAGATGACTGACCTATGAGATATGGATTGGCTTTCGAACATAAGCCAGCCGTTAGTGACGGCTGAGTTATAGACAATGGCTGACTTACGAACATAAATCAGCCGTATTATGCGGCTGGTTTATAAAAGGTCTGCCTGACTTATCGAAAATTTGGCTGAGTTGTAGGTAAGAGATGGTTGGGTTATGTTTTCGGGTGGCTGGTTTATGGGAGGTGGTTACGGCAGTACTAAATAAGTCAGCCGTAATTGTTGTACTATGGCCCTGGTAATTGTTGTTTCGGGTAACTGGGTTAAGAAAAACAGATGTGTATTCATCGCCGACGGTAGAGGGAGTAGAGTGGTACATGCCGATGAGAGTATAACACTAGAGGAACTTGCGAAGACAGTACTTGATGATTACGGATTGAATGACTCGAGCCATCAGATTCAGCTGAGCTACATGTTCTAAAAAAAGCTTTTAAAACGATGACCTAATATAGAAACATGAAACGTCGAGTTATCTAAATGATACAGCTGAGTTTTTTAATTAAGATATGACTGAGTTATGGATTTTTTTTACAATATGGTTTTAATTGTTACACGCTTCGAGATTGTAAACGTCTCGAGATTAGACATATTCACACGCCTAATATAGAAAAACGAAACGTCACGAGATAAATTAATACGGCTGAGTTATCTAAATGATACGGTTGAGTTATTTAATTGCGATATGGCTGAGTTATGAATTTTTTTTTACAATATGGATTTAATTGTTACACGTCTCGAGATTGTAAAAGTCTCGAGATTAGACATATTCACACGCTTAGTATAGAAACATGAAACCTCACAAGATAAATTAATACGGCTGAGTTATCTAAATGATACGGCTGAGTTATTTAATTATGGTATCGACGAAGACCATTTCGGGGAAAGACGATTTCGGCGGAATCGGCGAAGAAGATTTTTGGGGGAAGACAGGCAAAGACGATATCGACGAAGATACATACTGTGGGGAAGATGATTTCACCGAAGAGTCTTGCGGAGAAGACGATTTCGAAGAAACAATGTTGAATGACAGTTTGTGTTTTTTTTCGTTTAACAAAAAATTTAATAGTCTCTGGGTTTGAAATTTTATCTCCTTTGATGACAAATAACTGACGCGGATGATGTTAATAGTGATATGAAGTTTTTATTCTATTTTAATTATTTTTTAATTAAAAATAATCTCAACTAAAAAAACTCAGCAAGGATGTTTTACGTAATTTCTTAAGGTTCTGCCAAGAGGTAAGTAATTTTTGAAACATTTGTTGTATTTTAGCAATAAGTGATAAAATTGATGGTATTTGAGCTACTGTTCCTATATAAAAAGTCATGTAATTTATGGAACACATATTTGTAGTTGACATATTTGTTACTTAAAATTATAATTTTTATTAGTTACTAGGGAACACATATTTGAAACATTTATGGAACACATATTTGAAACATTTGTTGTATTTTAGTAATAAGTAATATTTTTTTTTGTTTTCTTATATGACTATTTTGTTTTGTTTTTATTATTTATCATTGATTGATCTTTTCTTTAAATTTTTTAAAAATTTTGTAATAGTTTTTGATAGTGTATCTATGTATAGCTACAAATATAGGCTCTATTTTTTTGTGGATAGAGAATATTGAATTACAAAATAAAAGTTTTCTAATTATTTTTAATATATAATAAAATATCTGGCTATGTGAAAAAAACAGTACACACATATAATAAAAAATGAAACGGTATCAAAAAACTTTATTATAGTGTAATTGTAATTGTAGTTGTTTTGTTCTATAGTTGATGACCCTTTTTGTCGCGATAAAATCTTGTATTTAGGCTTATGTTTTTTAAGGTGAAGTTTTGATAACACTATTGAATTTTTCAAAGTAGTATTTGATCTTTTATTTTTCCCGTTGAAATTATAAGTTGTTGTTATTCTGCTATGATCTAGATCATAGTCTAATACAACGTTGTATTGGTAGATTTTTTTTCCAATATTTCTATGGTGATTTATCTCGCTCCCACAACTGGTTTGAGAATCATGTAACACTAATTTCTGCGAATGATATAATTTATTTTAATTAATTTCATTAACTCTATTATTTAGTATGAAAATGTAGCATACGTCAGTAGTTAAATATGTGTTGTAACTTGTAATTATTCTGTTGCGATCTTGATCAAAGACCAAAACATTGTTGTATCGATAGATTTATTTTTTACAATTCCTGACGATTTGTCTCGCTTCTATAACTGGTTTGAAAACCATGTAATATAAATTCATTCCAATGATATAATTTATTTAAATTATTTTCATTAGCTCTGTTATTTTGTATGAAAATGTAGAATATGTTAATTAGTTAAATATATGTCGTATATAACTTGCAATAGATAATTTATAAAAAATTGCGAAGTTTATCTTTGTATGAAGATTCCTTAATATTTATATGAAGGTATGTGTCAATGTTGATTATCGAAGACATATAAATATATGGGGTTGGTCTTTGCAGTACAGTAGGAGCTTTCTTTGTTAATATTCTCTGATCTTCTATCTGATTATGAAATCTCTAAATAATTGTTTACTATTGGTGACTGTTTATATATTATTCGTTTGGTGTTTAATAACTCTGCATTATATATTTTTATTGTATGACTATAATAGTGTATATATGAGTTTACATTATTACTTCTAGCAGTGATTGGTAATTTAATGTAACAGATTATTTTTTATTTTTTTAAGTATTTTCTTATTATAATTTTGTTCTTTTGTTTGTCAATTGGTATGTATCATGATATAAAATATAAAAGGTTTCTTTCTACCTTAGCCAATTCTCAATTTAGTGTTTGGTGCTTTTACTTTTAGTTTTTAAAACAATAGCATGGAGAACAATGTTTAAAATAATGTTATTTTTTTTAGTTTTGAGCTACCGGCGGGTTGTATTCATAATTTGTTTTCTATTTTGTTTACCTATCGTTTAAACTGATTCAAACTTGCAAACCTTTTAGCATTTAGTGGCCTAATGTATTCTCTCACAAATAAATAAATAAAAAAATCGTCTTTGAGAGAATACCTTGCGTGTGGAAAAAGGGATAGTGGGGTACGAACCGTACGGTTGGTGGCGGATCGGACTCTCACAACGTGAGAGTGGATAGCACATGAAACACAGTACTGGATTTTGGCATACAACTTTGGGAGAGTATAAGCTACAAAATAACAAAAAAGAACTCATATCAACAACAAAATCTAAAAACACACAATTCCAAATCCGGAAAACAACTACATATCCAAAACGCAATGAGGGAGAAAATGAGAATCGTTCAGAAACAAAGAACACAAAAACACTTGTATCTGTGGGTTATATTATCGCTTTACCTAGAAAAACACAAGGGTAAGAAGTGAAAGGCTAAGTAAAAGGCAAATGTTTGGTATATACATCGCTGGGAAAAGAGGTCGAAATTTTTTTGCAAACTAATCGCATTCTGGACCACCATCACCTTTGGCAGCTAAATATCTGGATATTTGAAAACACTCAGAAGACTTAGACATTGGGATATCAATAAGAAGTTAGGACAAATAGGAAATTTAGAGAAGAAATATTGATTTATCACCCGTGATATTCAGAGCGTAACGTGTGAAATTGGTTTGTTGTCGTCAGACGGAAATCAGCAGGAGCCGTCTCAAGCTGAAAAGAAAAATGAACACATGAGCCAACTCAAATGATCAGAAGAGAGCGAATAGCAAGAAAATCAAAGTCAATCTTGTTAAGACCAAAAAATAAAATCACATTTAGTCTCTTTCCTTGGTGGTGATGATTTCAAAAATGTACCTTGATCTCAGATTCGGATGAGACTGATTTATAAGAAATCCGGCTTGTATTTGGAAGAAGCTTGGGATGGGAAGAAATGGGGAATTTTGGCTGTGTATTTAACATCGAAGCTAAAGAAATTGAAGAACCGGCCTTTACTCAGCTCTTAATGGAATCAATTAATAAAGCGAAGGGAAAGTGGAACCGCTGAGTTTGCAACGATTAGGAAACTGATAAGTCTGAACGCGAGGAAGAAGGAAGAAGGACGCCGGCGACACTGAAGAAGTTGGTCTTCACAATGGACCCAAAAGGGTTTTTGTAGGCCCAAACAGATTCATCCGAGTGTCTAAGTTAAATATTGTTTTGGCCCAAACAGATTATCCGAGTGTTTAATTTGAAAGGAGTGTTTTGATTGGTCCTTGAATTATTACGTGGCATATTATCCCACGTGGACACCCTCACAGTTTCAGGATTCTAATCCTTTTATATAGTGTAGACTAGGGATTGGCCCGCGCTACGCGCAAATTATATTACTATTTGTTTTTAATAAAATATTGGTCATATAAATAAAATTCTTTAAAATTTATATTTTGTAAAATTAGAGATTATTTCTACATATATATAAAAATATGATTACTGTTATGGTCTTAACTATTACTTAACAGTAGTTTTAGTATTTTGTAGCTGTATGAGGATTACTATGCCCGTTTTATTTTTATATTTGGTTTATTTTAATACGTATGTTTTCTTATTTCATATGAAAATGATAAAAATTGTAAATAACATGATATTTTGCAAATTGGTTATGTATTCATACACATATACATATTATCTACATAAAAAATAATATAAAAAACACAATGATATATATTCAATTTATATACAGAAAACCATAAATAATGGTTTTGGAAATCAAATTATTATTTGAAAATCGAAAAAAATATTACTCACACAGAAATAAACATAAATTTGTAATACTTTTATGCTTTTTCTTAACAAATAGATCATCTTTCATGGCAAAATTAAGGATGATTTGTTAAATGTAGTAGTTTTCTAATCTTAACATAAGTTTTTCATAAGTCATCAACAATTTTTTCAAGGTACACAGTTGTTCTAAACTTATTATTGTAAATTTAATCAAGAAATTTGGTATCAGTTGTTTGCATGAAAACTCATGTCTTTTGTTAGTTTTTTTTGTCGTATCTACTTCACATACGACACAATTAGACATGGATCCTTTCTCGTTTAACACTTTTTAGTTTTTTTCCATAGTGAAATTTATTTTTGCATAATCTTTATTCATCTCCGATCAGTTTATGCTAACAATATCACTGTTTATCAAACCTTATTTCCTTTGGCTTCTTTCACATCTTTAATCTTTAGGGAAAAATCATATGTCATGCGTCCTTTACAACCTCTTTATTTGAATCAGCTGTTTTCTTAGAGTTCACGGTTGCTGACTTGCTTCCCATAGCTTTTTCAATGTATCTATTTGAGTTTTTGGTTGACAAATGATGGTAATTATTTTGCTTTCGCTTTGACAAAGTCTAACAATTCGAAAAAAAAAATCTAACAATATGCCCAACAAAAACTAAACCTCACTTAACAACTTGGCAATCATAGCACATAATGAAATTAGTGTTAAAAATTATTCGAAAAAAACTAAGGAAAATCTCCTGCATGTGCATGTTGTCAAATCTATATTTTTCCGATAATGTTGTTTAGATATTCACCTTCTCATCATAAGGTTAGGTCGTGCCCCTTACAAACCTTTGAACAAAATTCCAACTAATACAAATAGATCTAACTATTTTCTTACTTCCAAACACAAATGTTAACAAAAGACACAAATCAATATTATTTTAATGACAACAGCTAACAATCAATATTTCATAGATCGTAGATCTAATTGTTGTCTTCAGCTACACTTGAGATAACCCAACACTCCTACTTGCTCCAAGCAAAGTCTAATATCTCGGCCTTGTGGCCAGGTGTACCATTATTTGCATCCCACTCTATCTCAAGCTGCTCATCCATGATCTTGAACGTTTTATCGTTGAAACTAACTCATTCATTTGAAGGAGTGAAAAACAAACCGAACTGTTGATTATGGTACCTGTTCATATCCCAGACTATGAGCTTCACCAGAAGAAAAAAACTCTGTTTTATAGGAGATGGATACTCTTGCCTTCTCAGGACATGCATGTAATGGCTCAGTCAGCTTGTATAGGTCAATTCTACAATCTGAGTCTGAGGAAGTTGTACATGTGGGCCCGGATGGTTATGCGTCCCTTCTTAATTGGCTACCAACAAAGATGGATCTTCTGCACTTCGATGCACCTAAAAAGAGACACACACCACTATGGATTTAGTTACACAACACGATAATCGAAAAAACAGAGTTAAATCTATATACCTTCTTCTTGACCGGCCAAGACGGTGGAAATGAACATCTGAAGTAAAGCCTAGGAGATGGATTATCTTTCGTAATCTTTTGCCCGTATTTCCTCCATTGAAATTCATCTTTCACACTCTGCAAGTAACTATACCATAAGAAGCATTCGTTAGCCAATCGAATAAACTCAAAGGCAACTGATAAGTTCAAGACTCTGAGTTTAGTGAGATATGAAGAACATGAACAAATGCTCTATAGCGTATTAGCATCTTTGAATCAAGAATCATCAAAAGACCCTTAAGTCTCTATCTCAGCCACATTAATGCTAATCAGTAAAGACTAAGTCGAACGCTTACCAAGCTTGTGTCAGACTTACCAGCTCGGAAGTAGGCGGTTGAAACCATTGCTGTCGTCGGCGAGAATCTCTGTTGTTCCGCAACCGAGTCCGATTGAGGACCTGACAAACGTTAATTGTTCTTTCTGAAAGTTATCATGTTCAGGACTCTTTCGACTCTGCGACGCCCCAAGATAACTGTGTAGAGCATAGTAATACTCACAAACTCTGGCTAGCATTTCGGTTAGCTTCGTGGTCTCTGAATTTGCCCGGTTTAAATCAGCTTGTAACATATTTGCCTTCTGTTCACAAAGCTCGAACTGTAAAATGAAAATCACCCAAATTAATAAAAGCTTTGATTTTGTTTTATTTGACCCATAGTTTTGAGCCTTTGATTACATCATCACTTACCAAATTAAACTACGTACTGTCTAAATCACAGCTTTTAAACTCAGATCCGTAGTAACTGTTTTGGGAACCTGAAAACTTTAATCCATCCATCATCATACTGATTGATTGAAAATATCTAACCTCGTCTTTCACCAATCATTTCTTGGCCAAATCAGCAGAAGCCAAATGCGATACTTCCTTTTTCTAAATCATGAACAAAACAAAACAAAAAAAACAAATGAAACTCCGTCAAATATCATTCTGTGACGTCCAACGAGAACTTTGATGTACGAGTTTTAAACCCTATTTTCCTACTGCAAGTGCACAGCAAATCATAGTAGTACTTAGGGGTCGATCCCACGAAGACCAAGTATTACACTATGGTTTTGTAAGCTAGATTTAGAGCTAAGACAAAATAGATTGATTTGGTAACAAGCAATATAACTAAAAACGAAGGTAAAAACTATATTAAGCAAGCGTTAGGTCAAGGTAATTCGCAGGTAATTCAGAGCAACGGATCAAACAATTATTCAGGAAATAATTAAGTACAAGCCTAGAACTCAAACATAAAGATAATATTAATCCACGCTCGTGGTATCAATATCTTTGTCTAACAACCTAGAAATCCTAACTCTCGTTGGTTCTAGCAAACCGCAGACAAGCTTTAAGATTTGGTCTGATATGTTCACAATTCTCCAATACATCTACTCTCGCAGGTAATGAATAAATTGCTCACCAATGTTTCTTCTAGCAACCTAGCAACTCTCGCTGTCTAAGCTAACCTAATATCATGAAATCGAGTGATCAAAACGATCCAAGCATTAAGAACAACAAGGGTGAAGACATCGATTTGAATAGCCTAGCCTATCTGTGTTTAACCCTAAAGCTCATGAATTCCTTTGAAAACCTTAACCTAACTAAGAGGTCTACTCAAGCATAATGAAAGAAGAAAGCAAAACAATAAAATAAAAAGACTGCATATCGATAATAAAATAAAAGAATAGGGTTCAGAAATCTTCTCCAGATGTTGCAGAGATTCTTCTTCCAAAAATAATACAAAGCTCCTTAGAGAATAGGAAAACTAGAGATAAAAGGGAAAAGATGTAGAATGAGATAAAAGATGATAAAAAACCTAAAACTAAAGAGGAGTATTTATATCAGAAGGCATAGGCGGCAGGAAGGGCGGCTGCTTCCTTTTAAAGTCGGTGGGATTAGGTTAAGTTGTCTCCTTTTAATTCTCTTCCGCGGCGGCGAGCATGTGCTCGTTTGGTGGCCAAAATTCGCGAGCATGTGCTAGCCGATTGGAGTTGGTGATACTTTGCAGGATTTTCCGTCTTTTCTTCAATTCTTGTTCTTTTCTTTTCAAAAGGTTCCAAATGCTCCAAACTCCAATAACAGCTCCAAAGCTACCTAAAATCTCCTGAAATAAACTCAAAAACTCTAAAAAGCAATTAGATAATAAGGTTAGTATAGGTCAAAATCCCAACATATCAATTCCCCCAGACTTAGATCTTTGTTTGTCCTCAAACAAACTAAAACCTAAACCGAGAAGAAAGAGTTGAAAACAGGGATCTCACAATCTCTTTCCCATACTATGCCTTGACAAACACAACCATGTAATCCACCTATTTGGTACTCTTTCTCTCCCCCAGACTTATTCTTTTCTCATACTCTGCATTGATCTTTTGATCATCTCTTTTTTTTTTTTACGATTTCCTTTTCTTTTTTTTTTATTTTTTTTTATTGCAAAGGTGTGACGAATAATGGGGTCATGGGAAATTTTCCTCTCCCTCGTTTCCACCTTTGTGTGATCATTCCTTTCGAAGTAAAATAATGGGGTCATGGGAAATTTTCCTACCCCTTTACTCAAAAGAAAATCATCTCATCTTTTCATTTGTTTCTCAGGATTTTCAGAATAAGGAAGAGGAGTACCATAAGCTTTTCACAATAGCTGTCGATGTCAGGTATGAATGAGAGAATCAAGCTCTTTGATCACCAGCTACAGTTGAAATACCTCCGTAAATAGCTCAGGTCTGTAAAATCTGCTGGAAATATGGGTGTTTCTAGTGGACTGGTCGGACCTTGGATTTTTCATTAGTCTTAGCTGAATATATCCTAAAGATATGGTCACTAAGTAAAAACAGCCAGCTCAACACTCTAAGAGATAGTTCATAAATCCCAATCAAAACCTTGACCCAATAAAACACACTAACTTTAAATAAAGAAGACTCGATAAATAAATAAAGTGTTGACTCAAGGCACGACCCTCCCCCAGACTTACTTCACACCGTCTCGGTGTGAAAATGAGCCAGAGAAGAGGTGTAGAAAACTTACCTGGGTCGGCAGGGCAGAGTATTAAGGCGGAGCAGGTGCTCCGGGACAGAAGCGGGTGCTCGCCCGAGTTTTTTTTTTTTTTACTAAAACAACGAAAACCATAACCAAAAATTAGTAGCAAAAGAAAAATAAATGTTAGAGACACTTACCAGTGGGTTGCCTCCCACCAAGCGCTTGGTTTAAGTCATTAGCTTGACTTTGGTTCCATGAATCAATCAGGTGGGGCTTCAGAGCTTGCTCCAAAACAAGCTCCACAATCAGACATCCTCATGTTCAGAACTCTACTCAGCATTCCATTCATAACACCAATACCCTTCTCTTTCAACTCTGATGGAATAATAGCTCTAACTCTAGAGAAAGGTTTAGGACGACCTTTGCACTTCACCTTGTAGTCAACCGAGTTTCCATCATATCCTTGAGGGATCAAAGTCATTTGAGGACCTACCGTCATCTTTTTGCACTGCATGTTTCCCTGCATCCTTGTCTTCTCCCTAAACTTCCCGGGTGGTGGAGCAGGTGCTCGCGGGATTGGAGCATGTGCTTCTTCTCTATCCACTGCTGAGATGCAAGAGGCGTGTGTGGTGGTTCCTGTAGGAATGGCCTTGTAGAAAACTGTTTTGTCGATCTTGGAAAAACAGACTCGCTTATTAGGCATATCAATGATTGCACCCACTGTAGCCATGAATGGTCTTCAGAGAAGCAAATGCATATCATAGCCTTCTCGCATCTCCGCGACCTGAAAATCGGTTGGAACTAGGCAATCCCCTATTTGGACAGGTAGATCGTGAATGCTGCCAGACGATGTTGTTGAGGAGGAGTTTCAAATCGAAGATTCATTCGACTAGGCCTTATCTCAGAGATTTTTAACTTCTCTGCAAAAGCTTTTGACATGAGATTGACACTAGACCCTGAATCACAAAGAGCTTCTTTGAATTTAACTCCTGTAATGGAGCACAGGACCAAGAATTTCCCAGGATCTTCAACCTTAGGCAATACCTTCAATGGTTGTGGTGGAACTGGATAAGGCACCTTAGGAGTGTACACCCTCTCTGGAATCACTGCGGATTTCAGGGTGAAAGTGGCCTGTGTAGCCTGGCCGAGCACGTGCTCTGCGGATCTGTGCTCTGTTGTGTCGTCTTCGAGAATATCAACGGATGAGGTTGATGCTCCAGCGCATGCTGTATGGTCGTTTGCACCATCGCTTTTACGGACACCTTGATTTCCACCGAGCATGTGCTCGCCGGGTGGGAGCACGTGCTCCGTGGTCACCTCTTTTGCTTTTGCGGATTTTGGAAATGAAGCTGCAGATGCGTGTAGTGTCTTTCCACCGCGCAATTCGATGGCATTGACGAATTCTGCCTTAGATTTTTCAACCTTCCCAGGAAGAGTTCCTTGTGCCCTCCTAATCGATTCGGCAGTCTGCACAATCTGATTGTCAAGCTGCTTCATGTGAGTCCACACAGCCTCAAACTTATTATGGAGATCATTGTACATGCCGTCCACCTTAACATTGATCTCATCAGCAGATTTCTGTTGGTTGAGTAAAACCAAGTGCATAAGAGACTTCAGCTCATCTTAAGAGTTAGACGCATGAGCTTGAAAGCTTTGATTCTCCACATAGCCTCCATTCAAGTAGTTCACCTCAGCATACGGCTCATCCCTTTTTTTCGCACAAAGCTGGACACTTCCCTGATTTCTTTTCAACAACAGGTCCACTTTTGCTGCCAGCTCATCAATCTTCTGCGATTCCAAACTGTTGACATATCTAGGCTCATCATACTTATGGCAGCGATTTCCAGAACTTGTAGCCAAGTTATCAATCAGCTCAAACGCACCCTTCTTGGACCTGGTGTAGAAATTTCCATTGCTGGCTGCATTCAGGGCGTTTCTGCTGTCCTAATCAACACCATCATAGAAAATGCTCAAGATCTGCTCATCGCTGAACCCATGATGAGGGCAATCTCTGCGGTACTCCTTATACCTTTCCCAAGCTTCACAAAAAGCTTCTCCAGACTGCTGTTTGAACGAAGAGATCTTATTCCGCAGAGATGCAGTTTTGGACTTAGTGTAGAACTTGTCCAGGAATGCCGACCTAGCATCAGCCCATGTCACCAGAGATCCAGGTGGTAACGACTTCAGCCAGCGTGAAGCTTTGTCGGCAAGAGAGAAAGGGAACAGCTTGCACTTAAGGAAATCCGGAGGTACACCACTCGAACCGGTTGTGCTGCAGATTTCTTCGAAATCGTCAATATGGTCCATCGGATTTTCTGCAGGTAAGCCGTGAAACAAGTGTTGCTTCACCAAGGCGATCATCTGAGGTTTGATCTCGTAGTCCTGCCTCTGAATTGTTGGTGGAATGATGGCGGCTCGGTTTTGGTAGTAAGCATGAGGCGCATGAATGTCCCCAATGGCAGGCTTTTGCTGTGGTTGCAGCTGCTGTTGCAACTGTTGCATCTGCTGTTCTATCCTTCGAATTTCAGCAGCTACATAGCCACTAGCAACTCGCTCGTCGGTTTCGTCGCCCATGTTGGCTGGATCCGACTTCTTCTTCTAATCAGCTCGTTCTAACCTTGTAATCTCCTGATTTTCCTGAAACACACAAGAGAAGAATAGAAGAATAAGTTAGTAAATCTTAGACTAAAAATTTCGCCGAAAACCAAAGGTAATATTTGGATCCCCGGCAACGGCACCAAAAACTTGATGTACGAGTTTTAAACCTTATTTTCCTACTGCAAGTGCACAGCAAATCGTAGTAGTACTTAGGGGTCGATCCCACGAAGACCAAGTATTACACTATGGTTTTGTAAGCTAGATTTAGAGCTAAGACAAAATAGATTGATTTGGTAACAAGCAATATAACTAAAAACGAAGGTAAAAACTATATTAAGCAAGCGTTAGGTCAAGGTAATTCGCAGGTAATTCAGAGCAACGGATCAAACAACTATTCAGGAAATAATTAAGTACAAGCCTAGAACTCAAACATAAAGATAATATTAATCCACTCTCGTGGTATCAATATCTTTGTCTAACAACCTAGAAATCCTAACTCTCGTTGGTTCTAGCAAATCGCAGACAAGCTTTAAGATTAGGTCTGATATGTTCACAATTCTCCAATACATCTACTCTCGCAGGTAATGAATAAATTGCTCACCAATGTTTCTTCTAGCAACCTAGCAACTCTCGCTGTCTAAGCTAACCTAATATCATGAAATCGAGTGATCAAATCGATCCAAGCATTAAGAACAACAAGGGTGAAGACATCGATTTGAATAGCCTAGCATATCTGTGTTTAACCATAAAGCTCATGAATTCCTTTGAAAACCTTAACCTAACTAAGAGGTCTACTCAAGCATAATGAAAGAAGAAAGCAAAACAATAAAATAAAAAGACTGCATATCGATAATAAAATAAAAGAATAGGGTTCAGAAATCTTCTCCAGATGTTGCAGAGATTCTTCTCCCAAAAATAATACAAAGCTCCTTAGAGAATAGGAAAACTAGAGATAAAAGGGAAAAGATGTAGAATGAGATAAAAGATGATAAAAAACCTAAAACTAAAGAGGAGTATCTATATCAGAAGGCATAGGCGGCAGGAAGGGCGGCTGCTTCCTTTTAAAGTCGGCGGGATTAGGTTAAGTTGTCTCCTTTTATTTCTCTTCCGCGGCGGCGAGCATGTGCTCGTTTGGTGGCCAAAATTCGCGAGCATGTGCTCGCCGATTGGAGTTGGTGATACTTTGCAGGATTTTCCTTCTTTTCTTCAATTCTTGTTCTTTTCTTTTCAAAATGTTTCAAATGCTCCAAACTCCAATAACATCTCCAAAGCTACCTAAAATCTCCTGAAATAAACTCAAAAACTCTAAAAAGCAATTAGATAATAAGGTTAGTATAGGTCAAAATCCCAACATATCAATTCCCCCAGATTTAGATCTTTGTTTGTCCTCAAACAAACTAAAACCTAAACCGAGAAGAAAGAGTAGAAAACAGGGATCTCACAATCTCAATCAGAATAATCGCACCAACTGTTTAAACCTGTAATCCACATTTTTATGAACCAATCCAAATATCGACCACCATGTACTTCTCCTTAGCCACATCGCAGTTTTTCCAGATTAACTCCACAATATCTCAACTTCATCCACTATCCATCATTGCATAGAGACTAACAATGCTTCCAATGCCAAGAACCTTATAGACTCTTTCCCATACTATGCCTTGACAAACACAACCATGTAATCCACCTATTTGGTACTCTTTCTCTCCCCCAGACTTATTCTTTTCTCATACTCTGCATTGATCTTTTGATCATCTCTTTTTTTTTTTTTTACGATTTCCTTTTCTTTTATTTTTTTATTTTTTTTTTATTGCAAAGGTGTGACGAATAATGGGGTCATGGGAAATTTTCCTCTCCCTCGTTTCCACCTTTGTGTGATCATTCCTTTCGAAGTAAAATAATGGGGTCATGGGAAATTTTCCTACCCCTTTACTCAAAAGAAAATCATCTCATCTTTTCATTTGTTTCTCAGGATTTTCAGAATAAGGAAGAGGAGTACCATAAGCTTTTCACAATAGCTGTCGATGTCAGGTATGAATGAGAGAATCAAGCTCTTTGATCACCAGCTACAGTTGAAATACCTCCGTAAATAGCTCAGGGCTGTAAAATCTGCTGGAAATATGGGTGTTTCTAGTGGACTGGTCGGACCTTGGATTTTTCATTAGTCTTAGCTGAATATATCCTAAAGATATGGTCACTAAGTAAAAACAGCCAGCTCAACACTCTAAGAGATAGTTCATAAATCTCAATCAAAACCTTGACCCAATAAAACACACTAACTTTAAATAAAGAAGACTCGATAAATAAATAAAGTGTTGACTCAAGGCACGACCCTCCCCCAGACTTACTTCACACCGTCTCGGTGTGAAAATGAGCCAGAGAAGAGGTGTAGAAAACTTACCTGGGTCGGCAGGGCAGAGTATTAAGGCGGAGCAGGTGCTCCGGGACAGAAGCGGGTGCTCGCCCGAGTTTTTTTTTTTTTTTTTTTTTTTTACTGAAACAACGAAAACCATAACCAAAAATTAGTAGCAAAAGAAAAATAAATGTTAGAGACACTTACCAGTGGGTTGCCTCCCACCAAGCGCTTGGTTTATGTCATTAGCTTGACTTTGGTGCCATGAATCAATCAGGTGGGGCTTCAGAGCTTGCTCCAAAACAAGCTCCACAATCAGACATCCTCATGTTCAGAACTCTACTCAGCATTCCATTCATAACACCAATACCCTTCTCTTTCAACTCTGATGGAAGAATAGCTCTAACTCTAGAGAAAGGTTTAGGACGACCTTTGCACTTCACCTTGTAGTCAACCGAGTTTCCATCATATCCTTGAGGGATCAAAGTCATTTGAGGACCTACCGTCATCTTTTTGCACTGCATGTTTCCCTGCATCCTTGTCTTCTCCCTAAACTTCCCGGGTGGTGGAGCAGGTGCTCGCGGGATTGGAGCATGTGCTTCTTCTCTATCCACTGCTGAGATGCAAGAGGCGTGTGTGGTGGTTCCTGTAGGAATGGCCTTGTAGAAAACTGTTTTGTCGATCTTGGAAAAACAGACTCGCTTATTAGGCATATCAATGATTGCACCCACTGTAGCCATGAATGGTCTTCCGAGAAGCAAATGCATATCATAGCCTTCTCGCATCTCCGCGACCTGAAAATCGGTTGGAACTAGGCAATCCCCTATTTGGACAGGTAGATCGTGAATGCTGCCAGACGATGTTGTTGAGGAGGAGTTTGCAAATCGAAGATTCATTCGACTAGGCCTTATCTCAGAGATTTTTAACTTCTCTGCAAAAGCTTTTGACATGAGATTGACACTAGACCCTGAATCACAAAGAGCTTCTTTGAATTTAACTCCTGTAATGGAGCACGGGACCAAGAATTTCCCAGGATCTTCAACCTTAGGCAATACCTTCAATGGTTGTGGTGGAACTGGATAAGGCACCTTAGGAGTGTACACCCTCTCTGGAATCACTGCGGATTTCAGGATGAAAGTGGCCTGTGTAGCCTGGCCGAGCACGTGCTCTGCGGATCTGTGGAGGTGCTCTGTTGTGTCGTCTTCGAGAATATCAACGGATGAGGTTGATGCTCCAGCGCATGCTGTATGGTCGTTTGCACCATCGCTTTTACGGACACCTTGATTTCCACCGAGCATGTGCTCGCCGGGTGGGAGCACGTGCTCCGTGGTCACCTCTTTTGCTTTTGCGGATTTTGGAAATGAAGCTGCAGATGCGTGTAGTGTCTTTCCACCGCGCAATTCGATGGCATTGACGAATTCTGCCTTAGATTTTTCAACCTTCCCAGGAAGAGTTCCTTGTGCCCTCCTAATCGATTCGGCAGTCTGCACAATCTGATTGTCAAGCTGCTTCATGTGAGTCCACACAGCCTCAAACTTATTATGGAGATCATTGTACATGCCGTCCACCTTAACATTGATCTCATCAGCAGATTTCTGTTGGTTGAGTAAAACCAAGTGCATAAGAGACTTCAGCTCATCTTAAGAGTTAGACGCATGAGCTTGAAAGCTTTGATTCTCCACATAGCCTCCATTCAAGTAGTTCACCTCAGCATACGGCTCATCCCTTTTTTTCGCACAAAGCTGGACACTTCCCTGATTTCTTTTCAACAACAGGTCCACTTTTGCTGCCAGCTCATCAATCTTCTGCGATTCCAAACTGTTGACATATCTAGGCTCATCATACTTATGGCAGCGATTTCCAGAACTTGTAGCCAAGTTATCAATCAGCTCAAACGCACCCTTCTTGGACCTGGTGTAGAAATTTCCATTGCTGGCTGCATTCAGGGCGTTTCTGCTGTCCCAATCAACACCATCATAGAAAGTGCTCAAGATCTGCTCATCGCTGCTGAAATTTTCGTTATTTCTCTTTTATCACTGCTGAAATTTTAAAATAAAACCAAATTCATCTTCTTTTTCACTGCAACTATTTAGGAATTGAATTTGATAATTAACTATTTTAGTTTCTAAATTAGATTGGTAACCTTGTTTTATAGGTTAATTACATAGTTCTATTGATTACTTGTCGATTATACTTCGTGAATCGTAGTTATTACTTGATAGATTATAACACCATTAAAATCAGAAATCATCAAATTTACAGATATAGGATAACTGGTACAAATGGTACAATTGAAATATAATGGACAACTAGTACAATAGAGAATACAAATAGAAGAATTGGTATCAAATGGCAGAAATGATGATAATATAATTAATGGTGGTATCCAAACTATTTATATAGCAAACAATAAATTTTAATATAACCAGATTCAATAATGTACAATTACGTATTTGTTTGTATTGAAGGTGCTTATATTTAACAAGTACATGAAAGGGTCAAGTATGTCCCATAACAGGTAGTTAGGTACAATAGGTTCAAGTTTGTTCGACTAATCGGACAATCGGGGCAAGTTTCCCAACTAAAATGTACAATCGAGTCAACATGTCCGGACAATCGGGTCAAGTTGTCTGGACAATCAGGTAAACTTGTGCGGACAATCGGGTCAAGTTGTCCAACTAAAATGTACAATCGAGTCAACATGTCCGGATAATCGGGTTAAGTAGACTGGACAATCGGGTAAACTTGTGCGGACAATCGGGTCAACTATGTCCAACTAAAATGTACAATCGGTGTTACTAATATAGATAAATTTGGATTGAAGAAATATGGTAATAGTAAATGCAATTGTATGAGAATATAAAAAAATGGTGGGAAAATCATGTTAGGGGATAATGAATTGAGGGAACATAAATTTTATGAAAATATAGGTTCATGAGAATACTTAGACTCAAAGTATCTCTCATACTATATGGAAGACATTGGCATAATGACATGGGTATGAATGGAAAAATGCAAAACTACATGTTTTGTGGTTATGTTATTACCAAAACTTTAGAATTATGCATCTATAGGGGAAACAAGTTTTGCTAACTAAAACCCTTTATCCGATCTCATGGTCCAACTGCAAATAGTCAAAAACCTAAAATGTACAACTATTTAGAAGAAAAACCAAGTGGACATTTAGGAACAATTGTATGTACAATAGTGTACATCAATGTAAAAGACCACTTTGCTCCTCCGCTTTACCTCACTTTTTCCTATACTTTTCTCCCATTTTTCTCCATTTCATCCCACTTTCTCTCTTCATTTTTTACTCACTTTTCTCCACTTTTCTTCTCTCTCTAACGGCACAACCTAGAGTTACAATCAAACAAGGTAAATTCAAAAAAAGGTTTTCATATTTTTTTTAAAAAATGACTTTTTACTATGTGTATATCATTTACACACGTGGTCTTTTTTAGACATCATGTGGGAATTAAAACTTGACTCCCCTTTCACTCAAATTCTTTAATAATTTTTTATTATTATTATTCCAACCATTTAAGTACCCTTCATTCTCATCCCAACTATTTTCGATTTAAAATTTTTAAAAATTTATTTTGCAGCATGTTTTTAACATTATTACTATTATTTTTCTGATTTTTTTTAAATTCTTTTTTTGGTAAATAGTTACACCCAATAATTTTAGTTGTACTTATTTGTTATTGTGTTATCAGTTCAACCTAATAGTTGTACCAAACAGTCGAAGTTGTACCTAAAATATTTAGTTGTATTTGCACAATATAATCCATACAACATATACAACAAACATCAAAAACACACATATACAATCCATAATAAGTCAAATTTCACAAAACATCCGCCAATGTCAATGAATGCACCAGAAGGTTTCAAGCGCTGAACAACTCTGATTGGAGCCTCAAAACCCTAAGCAAAAAAAGAAAAAGAAAAGAAGAAATCAGTTGATAGCTAAAACACATTGGACATTATGTACATACAAAAAAGAAGAAAGTTGCAGGAATTTTACTTGAGAGCATCAGGTATGACCATTTTCTTGACCTTGTCGTAAGGAGGTGGGACTCCTTCGAAAACCTTCAAGCGGTCAAGAGCAGCAGCACTACGCTTGGTCTTGTGTGGAATCAGTTTGTCACCAACAAAAACATTTTCATAACATTCTCTCACAACACTTTCTACTTACAATGATACATTTTCAAACAGATACTTCACCAAATCAATTCCTATTTGCTATCGGCTTGCATTAAAAATCACACATTTACTGATTTTAACAAAACATATACAAGATTAGTTAAATAATAATCCAAGCAACACTCCAGTCTAATTGGGATCTTCACTTCCAGATTCAGAAGACAAACAAGAGCAACAAAGTGTACAAATTTAAGTTTTAGAGATTAGATTACGAACCCACGAACGGTACGCCAGAAGATTAGGCGGAGCCCTGAAGTGAATGGGACCGTGAGAAGGTTTAGTGTTCATGCGTTTCCTGAGAAACTTCATGTACTTTATCTTCTGACGAACCAACCCACCGGAGAGACAAATCTCCTCGCATCGGACAACATCAACATCTTCTAATCAATTCTATTTTTTTTTCAAAAAAAAATTCAACCAAAATCATTATCATCAGCCTAACTACCAATTCAAAGAAATTAGACAGCAAAAGAAATGGATAAGAACTTTACCGATATCCCCTCTTGTCAAATTCGAAGGAAGAAGAATTTGAAGAGGACATGAAAGAGAGAAAAGATACCAAGGTGGAAAGAGATGAAAAAAATTGAAGAGGAAAGGCGATGGAGGAGGATTATCGGCTGCAATATCGATAGATCGAAGGTGAGTCGGCGAAAGATTGATTTGTGAGAGATTGGTTGTCAAGCAAAAAAATTGAATTGATATTTTGGGATCTGAGTTCTCGAAGAAGAAGACGTCGCAGGGGAGAAAAAAAGGAATAAACTGTTAGTTTTTTCTTACAATTTTATCTTTATTAAATTATTATAAAATTGAGAATTGGGTTATTGGATCTTGGATGTTGGATTGGTGGATATTTGAGGTTGGGTTTGTAAATACTGATATAGAGCTCGGGTTTTTAGACTTTTCCATTGGTTTCAAATTAAAAAATAATAACAAAAGAAAATGAAAACAGAATGGTGGCAATCCTGAATAAATTTTTGGAAAATGTGGCATTTAAGCAATTGATCCTTTCGGAGAAGGGAAGAATGAACACCTTTTTATCTATCAGAAGTAGTTCGAGTCCGATTCAGAGTCCCCCTTTAATTGGATTTCGAGCCTTCCAGAAATGGACCAAACGGAACTGAAGTGTTTCTTGACTGAGACCCGCCTCGATAGCATATAACGGAATGTGAACCTGTGATGGGCCCGACGTTGCCGCAGTTTTCGAATTCTTCTTAGCCATTGGTTTGAGTTTTTTAAAGTGAGATGAGGGCAGTGGAAGATTTTGATCGCGGCCATCGTTTATTTGGATTGAGATGGGAGAATCGAAGAGTTAACATAGCCGTTTGCGTAAGACAATTATGGTGGCAACGGATGTGAAGGGGAGGGCTACAGTTTTCCTTCGTGGGGGAAAGTGGAAAAGACGTAACGCATGATGCTAAACTCAGAACTGGGAGTCGAGCAGGCAAAGATGAGGAACAGATTCCCGGCTACGCTACTTGGCCGGAGAAGGAAGTTCAGCCGGCGTTACTTTTGGGCTGATGTAGGGCATAGCGAGATTTTTTATGTGCTAACGGGTGACAACGATTTTTTGGGCTGATGTAGGGCATACCATGAAATTGCAGATGGGCCCCGTTCTGGGCCTGCAGGGATTCGTCTGTATGGGGGCTTGAGATGGGCATACGGGAAGTAGGCTATTTGTGGGGCATTTTTTGGCAAAACTAAACAAATCGAACCAATCACGCTTCAGAATTTCTGACCATTCATATTCCCAGCAAATTATTACGTGGCTTTTGATATGAGGTGGCATCCCTGATAGGGGCTGGATTCAATCCTTTTTATATAAAGGAGATAATGAAAAATCTTATGGTTTATCTTTTTCAGTAATTTTTGATAAATATTAGTATATCTTTAATTTATAATTTATTTATTTATTAATAATAGTTTTTACAAATATAATTCATAGATGATTTTTTACGGTGTAAAGAGATATTATTTATATTTCATTTAATGTTAATACGTTTTATAAATAGCTGAGTACAAATCTGACTCGTCTCGGCCAATATGAAAACAACAATCTCAACACGATTGAGGCCGGTTGGCTGGTAGTTTTAAACCATTATTTTGGTATTTTAATACTACATAGTTCTTCACAGAATCTTTATTATATAAAACAGAAGTCAGTTGACAATTCTCTGAGCGACAAGTGACTATCACTATTTTCTTTGTTAATTAGTATAATTTATAAAATTCTCCAAAAACTAATTTAGTTGCTAAAAAAAATTAACAAAGAAACCGATTGACAGTTACATTTTATTACCCAATCATGTCTTCTCTCCACTATTCCATTATCTTTGTTTTTTTAACTGATGATTCCACGATTGTTATATATTACTTTCTTCGTTAGTTAACTTCTAACTACCTATTTTTCACAAGTTCAATAAATTACTACCAAAAGACCACCCCATCGATCATAAAGGTGAGACTGGAGATGGTGGAACGAAGAGACATAGAAATTGAAAATCTGAAGAATAGTTGAAAAAACAAACATTCATCCTCGAAAAGAAAATAGTGAGTTTTTTTGCACTTTTATTTCATCTACCAATGAAAAACTTATTAATGATTTTGATTTTGGAGTTTCGGTACTTCTTAAAATATTATATATATAGTTGGCGCCACATTGTTGATAGAGAAGCCGATGAGACGAACATGAAGATGGATGATCGGTTTCATGTAAACATGTACTATATCAACCACTGATTGTTTTCACAAGCTTCTATCAATAATAATGTTGCAGTTTGTTTACTTTTCATCAGTTCTAATTTGAATTCATTATGCAGAGCTTTATGGCCAGACAAAATCAATTTTCTTATGTTTACCATTTGCTATAAAACTAATATACAAATGGCGTTTTTCGACAACTCGGTAAATCGCGTTTATAAGAAGTCGATGATCACATTCATGTCCAACTCACGTTAGTTCGTAATTCAGGTTCTGTGACAAACATTAAAACAGTGGCAACTGAATTTCCAATTAATTTTTATAAAATGTTTGGTAATTTGTTAATCAATTGTTTCATACGTATAAAGATTTTCTTTGATTAATTAATTTAACTGCAATAATCTTTTAACACGCATGATTCTTAAAAAATGTGTAAGTATTTAATTTATAATAATATATTACCCTATTTAATAATATATAAGTAAATATTTACATAAAAGCAACACTTATACTTATTTAACAAAATACATGTAAATATTTATATTACTCATATACTTGAAAAAAATATATTAATCATATACTTAAACAAAATATTATAGAGATTTGCTCTAATCAGGTTTCATTGTCGTATTAACATTTTATAAAAAAATGTGCCCCTGCGTAGCAGGGGGCCATAATTCTAGTTGTATATAAATGACTAACTATAAAATTATGTTTCTGCTATTTACCACAACAAATATGGTAACCACCAACCATGATTATTTACTTATTGGACTATATGTTTTCTCCATTTTAATTTTGATTTCATAATACCAAGTAAAACATAAAATTAATTTCCATAATAAAAAAATATTATGAATTATCCATGAATAAATTTTTGAGCACAGTTATTACTTATAACTTTCGAGTACATTTTTAATAATATATATAATATTTATATATGTATATATATGCAATTTTGATAAGAGAAATGTGGAAAAGTTACTGGTAATATATATATATATATATATATATATATATATATATATATATGTATGTATGTGTGTGTGCAGGGGCGGAGGCACCATGGTGAGAGTGGGGTCAGCTGACCCCATCAATTTTTGATATCCAGCTATATGTTTTAAAGAATAAATATATTGACCCCAATTTAGAATACATTTTGACCCCAGTACAAAATTAATTTAGATACATGGCACAAAAAAATCTAAGCATATAAAACAAAAAAGTCTAAAATACTAGAGAATTGAAAATGTTTCACCTAGAATTGTATACATACATGTGGCTAAATTTATGTAAAAATATAACCACCTAATATTAGTTAATATAACCACCTAGTATTAGTTATGATTTTACAAAAAAAAACATAAATGAAATATAATATTTGATGTTATAAGTTAAAAAAAAAAATCTGACCCCCCTAGGTAAAAGTTCTAGCTCCGCCACTGTGTGTGTGTGAATCAAAAAGTAGAAAATTTAATTTTGGAAAAGAAAAATTTCCTAATTTGTTTTTATAAAATATGTTTTATCGCAATCTAAATTTCAAATAAAAAATAAAAGGTAATTATAGTTAGTTTTAGAAAGTAACAAATAATAAAGTTTAATTTGTTTGATCTGATAAATTTTATACAAAGAGACGTATATCTAAACATTGGATGTTAAAGATACCAATTGCGATAGGTTTGTGCATGCATGTTAGTAGCACTATCGCTCTCGTGGCTGCGATTATTCCGACATCTAAATTTGGAGGAAACCAGTTTAACATCACTATGATGTCATCACTCTCCAAATTTGGAATGTTAAGCGATCAATATTTAAATTTTATTCATAAAAAATTCATATATAATTAATTAGTAGTTAGTACAGTGGAAACATGCATGAACTATATATATTTGGTTAGGGGAAGGGAAGAAACAAAATATAAGTCACTAAAATATCGATACTAGCATAAAAGTCTTATCTTTCATTGGATTTTTTTTTTAGTTTTATATATCTTTGCTAACAGATGATGAAACAAAAAATCGTAAGATTGGTTTCGGAGAATTAGTGGATGGTTATACGATCTATTTTTTTATCATTGTTTGAAAAAAAAATTGATAAAAAATAAGAAAAAAAATTGAAAAAAAAATAGAAAAAAATTGAAAAAAATAAACAAAACATTTCCAAAATATGAGCAAAACAGATTTGAACTGTACAGTTGTATTCATTGACCATTGTTGAATGTTGATTAGCGTTTAGAGCTATGAACTATTTGCGTGATACACCTGATTATGAGCAACATTATGTATAGCTGTGGTTTTATAACAGTATAGAATTGAAGGTTTTGACTGATTCACATGAAGATCTTGAAGTAAATAGTGAAGCTAAACTATTTCATGAGTTCCAAATATTCTTATAATTTGCTTATGCTGATGAAGATGAACAGATCTTTTGCATCTTTGATTTCTAAGATATCAATGAATCTCTAAGGAAAGTACAATAGCCACTGCCAGTTTGTCTAGTATACGAACAAGAATCACAGTCCATGTCAGCAAAATTAACCTTTATATATCTCAAAATCTTCATCAAATCTTGATAATGTGAAATTCGTGGAGTAAAAGTGTATTTTGCAAGCTTTTAAACAGCATAACAGAGATTTCACTTAATGATAGTGAGATAGATCAACTTCCCAATCAAGCGACAATACAACATTTTCAAATACGTCTCCGTAAGCAAATATGTATAGTTGTGGTATTATTACAATATAGAATTGAAGGTTTCGACGGGTCCATCTGAAGATCTTGAAGTAAATAGTAAAGCTAAACGATTTCATGAGTTCCAAATATCAAACTCGTATAATTTGCTTATGCTGAAGATGAACAAATCTTTTGCATCTTTGATTTCTAAGATATCAATGAGTCTCTAAGAAAATACAATAGCCACTGACAGTTTGTCTAGTATACGGACAAGAATCACAGTTCATATCAGCAAAACACTTCATCTGAAGCGTGGACTTGGCGGTAAAGAATAAATCTTGCCCAACAGTTCTGTTAACATATCTCAAAATCTTCATCAAATCTTGATAATGTGGAACTCGCCGAGCAGAAGTGTATTTAGCAAGCTTTTGAACAGCAAAACAGATAGTTGGCCTAGTGATAATGAGATAGATCAACTTCTCAATCAAGCGAAGGTACAACTCAACATCTTCAAACACATTTCCACTGATTTTAGAAAGTTTTTGGTTTGGTTTCATAGGGTTTGAATATGGTTTATAACCCATCGATCTTGCCTCAGTAAGCAACTCCAATGCGTATTTGGGTTGACAAATAGAGAAGGAAGATACCGTAGTTTTCAAACCCAAAAAATACTTAACTAGACCCAAATCTTGTAAGTTGAAATATGATTGAAGTTGAGCTTTAACCATAGTAGCATCATCATCATCTGAATTTCTAGCCACCACTATGTCATCAACACACACTAGGACTGCCATAGAAACACCATGTGGACCTTATGAACAGTGTACGATCATGTTCAGTCTTTATAAACTCCATAATGTGAAGAGTATCACCATCCAACAGAACATAACGGTTTTTGATTTTGAGATAATTTCCTCTAAACCTTGCCATTTGTCTTTCTTACCGTTGCAACTTGCAAAACTTTTTTTTGAGTCTTGGGCTTCCATTATTGATTACTGGGCCTTATATTGGACTCCTGCAGATATGGGCTTCTGTTAATAAAGGTTGTATTCAATTTTCGTAATTCGGTTTCGATCGGTTTAGCTAATCCGACTTAACCTTGCCAATGCAAAGTTGATTTCACCTTTCAATTGATAAAGAACAAAGATGACCTGAACCATCCTCTCTCGGCTATGCTCAGCCACTGGCCATTGCTTGCTCTTCTGTGTGTTCTCCATTTCTGATTGCAAAAACCATCCTTTCGAAAAACATGTCTACCACATTGCTTAGAACACTTCAGCCAAACCAATTCACGCACTTCGGAGCTTCCTTGTTAAGAAGGAGAAGAAGCAGTTTCTCCGTGAGGTGTTGCGGGAGCCAAACAGCGACGACCCAGGAAGCTAAACAGTCCTCGAAGCCCAGAACCGCACCGAAAAACCATGGAAGCAACAAGCTTGATGAGATTCTGAGAGATTACGAAGCTGTGATCGGCATAGAGACTCATGTCCAGCTCTCGACATTGACGAAGGCTTTTTGCAATTGTCCTAACAGTTACGGGTCGCATCCAAACACAAGTATCTGTCCTGTTTGTATGGGGTTGCCAGGTGCTTTGCCTGTTCTGAGCTCGAAAGTTGTCGAATTTGGTGTTAGATTGGGTTTAGCTTTGAACTGTGATCTCTCTCTCAAGTCCAAGTTCGATAGGAAGCAGTATTTTTATCCGGATCTTCCTAAAGGCTATCAGATATCTCAGTTTGATATCCCAATTGCATCTGATGGATATGTGGATGTGGATATCCCGCTTGAGTTTGGTGGTGGGCACAGGAGGTTTGGTATCACTAGGGTTCATATGGAAGAAGATGCTGGCAAGTTGATCCACTCAGAAACTGGAGATTACTCTCAGGCATGTAATAAAGTATTCAGTTTGCTTTGTATTGAGGATGCTAGTGGTCTTGGAAGGGTTTAAGGTTTTAGGGGTTTAAGTAGAATATCTTACAGGAAGCTCGTAAGACGTCATTGGAATGTTTGAATATGATCTTTCAGGAATACTAAGCAAATTGCTGTTTCAGTATACTTTCACTAATCTTTGTCCCTGCGTCTTCTTGTAGCAGCATTAGATTGTAGCAAAAAAAATGATTTTGCTTACATGTAAGGCCTGAGATGACCAGAACTAATAGTGAACTATGTGTGTTATAGTATAAGCAATGATCAAGGAAAGACGCTATGCAAACAGATTCTTGGTTTTAGGTTTTAAGTAGAACCTGCAAAGATGTTTCTGTTTCTTATGTTTGGTTGCTCTTATGGCGCAGGTAGATCTGAATAGAGCAGGGGTTCCTTTGCTTGAGATTGTTTCTGAACCTGATATGAGAAGTGGGGTAGAAGCTGCTGAATACGCCAGTGAGATGCAACGGATTGTGAGGTATTTGGGAGTGAGTAATGGGAATATGCAAGAAGGGTCTCTTCGCTGCGATGTCAATATCTCAATCCGTCCCAGAGGGCAACCTGAGTTTGGCACAAAGGTCAAGAAGTTTATTCTTTTCTGTTTCTTTCTTAGTCGTTTGTAGATTAACCAGTGGAGGGATATGATCAACTCATTGGATTTTCATTTTTATCTGTTTGATGATTCAGAGTGTTTGTTGTTTTACAGGTGGAAATTAAGAATTTGAATGCGTTTTCAGCAGTAAGCAGGGCAATTGACTATGAGATATCAAGACAGGCACTTCTCTACAACCAGGGACAAGCCGACCAGATTGTAACCGAGACTCGTCTTTGGGAAGAAGGAGCTCAGGTCCTAAGCTAAAGAATCATTCATTACGTTGCAGTATCTATATCTGTTTTTTCTTTGAACGTATCCACCAACACCTAACTTAAGTATGAGATTTTCAGAAAACAGTAACAATGAGGAAAAAAGAAGGGCTCGCTGATTACCGTTACTTTCCAGAACCAGATCTTCCAGAAGTGATACTTGACCAAGAATACGTCGATAGCATCCGTGCCTCTTTACCGGAACTTCCTGAAGCAAAGCGCAGGAGGTACGAGGCGATGGGTCTAGGCATTCAAGATGTACTTTTCCTTGCGAATGACGTCAGTGTAAGTCCTATCTGCTCAAAAGTTCCATAAGGAAACTACCAGTGAGAGCAAAAGGGTTAAACTTTCTTATCAATGTTGTGAGGATATCTATATTTTGTATCACACCGAAAGGGGATTAAACTTTTGTTTGGAATGAATGGCTTAGGTTGCAGAATATTTCGATGCGGTCATTAGTAAGGGTGCTGAAGTGAAGTTGGCAGCAAATTGGCTAATGAGTGATATTGCCGCTTACTTGAAAAATGAGGAACTTTCTATCAATGATGTCAAACTTACTCCACAAGAGTTGGCTGAGCTGATAGCTGCAATCAAAGATGGAACCATTAGCGGAAAGATTGGAAAACAGGTCAGGTCAATTCGAACTAAAAAAACTGTGTTATCTTTCGTTTGGATCAATACGATTTGTTCCATATTTGCAGATACTGTTTGAGCTATTGGCCAAAGGTGGAACCGTCCAAGGACTGATAAAGGAGAAAGACTTGGTTCAGGCAAGTCCATAAAGGAGTTAGATCCAGAGAAATACATATTTTTACTTTCATGCTGGCCTTTTTGAAGCTTCGTTCAGAACATATTTCACGCTTTACCCTATTGTAAAAGTGATTTTGGTCGTCTGTGTGACATATGCTGCAGATAACCGATCCTGTGGAGATTGAGAAAATGGTTATGAAGGTTGTCTCCGAATCCCCAAAGCAGCTTGAGCAGTACCGAAGTGGGAGAACCAAGCTTCAAGGCTTTTTTGCTGGCCAGGTATGGCAGATACGATCAGCCTTTTGCTAGCAAACTTGTGCCCTCTGAATCAGTTTAAACTCATATGTTGCATTTTGTTCAGGTTATGAAAATGTCAAAAGGTAAGGCAAACCCTGCTTTGCTTAACAAGATTCTCCTGGAGAAGCTCAATGCCAAAGAGTGATTTTGAAGCTTCAGCATTTTGCTTTTCTTTAGAGATTTTTGTTGAATTCTTCTAAAGAAGAGTTGACTTAGGCAGATTGTTGTAATGGCAACTGGTACAGAATGATTTGGCTCTTCAAATTACAAATTTCCTTCAACAAGAGTGTTCTTTTACTAACTTTTTGTTTACATATGAAATAAAAGCTGAGATTTCGCAATGTCAATGTGAAATCGAAGGAACAAAAAAGACCTTACTCTCACTCAAGAGTCAGAAAATGAACAGAACCTAAATGACAAGAGAGAACATTAACTTGAGGATCTAAATAAGCTTTTAGAGTTCATCGTGTAGGCGTTGTTGTAGAGGAATATTAACATTTGGAACTGTATTTCCTCCATCAAACTGTTGTACGATAGGCACAGCATCACCATTTGCTGCGTTTCCAGCCATCCGAGCTTTAATGGCAGCAGTAGCCATCTGTTGCAGTCTCAGGATTCCAATGCGCTTTGAAACAACGTAAACAACAGCGCAGACGAAGAGAGAGAATCCAATTATGAGGACTAACCTGTTGTTGATAGTGCCAAAAGAGTTCTTATTTTACTATGTCATTCACCAGAAGAGTTGTTAAGAGTTAATCAGAATCTATTCATTTTTTTTCAAGTACCTGTCAATTACATCTTGACGCTGCATTGTCGAAAGTAGATTCCGGGTCCTTGACAAGAGAGACCTGTGTCCTTTGTATTCACTCTCGGCTTTCTTAAGTACTCCAGTAGATTCATCTATGAATGTAAACATAGATGAATATGATGTCTTAATAAACGCTTAAGCAATAAGGTAAGATTGACACATTGTGAATGACATACCAAAAGCCACGAGAGTGTTTGTACTTCTCTCCACCTCCTGTATCCCCCAAAAGTCAAGAGAGAATGTTTGAATCAATTTCAACTTTTGTTAATGTGTTATCTTTTGATTTTAAGCACAAAAAAAGGCAAGCACTATGTAAAAATGCACAATAGCTTCTTCTGACCTGAACCATCAGCTGCCGTGAACGCCTAAGGCTTTCAGTTATGCTTTCAGCATCCGACGTCACGCCAGCATTTGCTCTACAAACAACCAAGAAACGTTTTATTCACTAAACACAGTGTGCTACTTTAACCAATAAGCAAAACAATAACAATACAAAGTGAAGTTCTTTCAAAAGAACAGAGCTTCAAACAAGTACTTACTGTCGTTTACGTCTGAGTTCGGTTGACTCAGTTCCACCACCAAGGAGAAGCTCTCTCTACAATCATTTCGAAAAGAACACTCTTTATACACAGAAATTTCAAAAGAACACTCTTTAAGCCATGAGACTTGCCTCTTCTTGAGCTGTTTTCTTCATGTTATCCTTTGCTTTCAAATTAGCACTTCGCAGGTTAACTCTCAAACTGAGCAAACACACACAAACAAAAACAAACCCAGATTCGACACACAAAAGCTTATAGGTTCCTTCAATTCGGTTTCTGAATTTGATCAATCAAGAATGTAATAATACCTATGATACTGATTCTTCCAAGTTTCAAGCAGCGAGTGAGTGGATTGGACCTGATCATCAGAAGGGAGCTGAGGCGCGAGGAGATCGAGATTGAATTGCAGAGAATTGAGAAGAGAGAGACCGTCCTGAGCCAATCCGTTGAGCCTCTGTAGCGAAATCTTCTCCTCCCCTCCTCCGTCTTCTCCTCTCTTCCTTGACTTCCCGTACTCTTGTATCGCCATGATGTGTTCGATCGTCTTCTCGTACGCGTCTTCCCATTCTCTCTTCGTCTTCTCCACTTCTACTACTACCTCGTCCATTTATCGCAAAGTAGGGTGAACGTTCAGTCGCCGGAAGAGAAACGGATACGGCGACGGAGATCTGATTCAGTTGTCGAAGAATAACTGAAAGAGGAAGCGATCACAGGTAGAAGAGAAATTAGAAGAAAGAGGTTTTTAACATTTCACTGAATATTTTTATTAAAATCCCAAGTCAAAAACAAATGTAGAAGACAATGGCACGAATGGTAAATAAGCTAAGATAAGATGAACTTGGGCTGCTTTTCTTCTTCAATTCTCAGGCCCAATAAATAGCCCAATCAGAGATCGTATCAGAATTCAGAAGAATGAAAAAGAGCCTGGACCCAAACAAGATTCATACATAATAAACGTAAAACATACCAATTTACATTACAAAGTTATATATTTTCTAAGAATTTAATTTTAAAAAATAATTATTATAAAAAATATGACGAAAAATTCTGCATGATTTTTCACAATTTTCTACAGAAAATGTAGTTAATAATAATTATAATTGCTAGAAAATATAAAAAATTTAAATAAAGCAAACAATACATATCTACCCAAATTCAAAGAAATATTATACATTTTTTTTATGTATTCTCATTCATCGGTCGAGGTTGTGCATCGAAAAATAAATAGAAAAATATCATCTATTCTTTAATATGTTTTTTTATTTCAGGTTTTTTTTATTTCTCTGGTGTTTTAACTAGTTCATCGGATCCACTAAACTATTCATATGATCCATATCAAAACATTTATAAAACACTTACAACCAAAAACACAAAAAATCTAAAACTTATAAGAGAAAATAATAAATTGTTGTATTCTCACCAAAGTTAAACTTTGCACAGTCTAAATAAACTCAAGAAATTAACGAATAAAACATTTTAGTACAGATTTTGTGCAGTCCAAATAAAGCAACATAGTCAACGATTAATAGATTACTAGACCCGAACCTGCGCGTGAACGGGGGATATGATTAATAATTTTTCATTTAAATACATAAATTTAAGAATTTTTAATTTTAGTTATAATTATAATTTATAAAAGTATTATAAGAAAAAAATAACATTAGAAATAAACATTGACACTATACTTTAAAGTTGTGGCAGGAATTAGAAGTTTTTTGATCGCTATAGTTTTTTGGTTTCTATGTGTTTAGCTCTTCTTCTCCTCTTATGTGTTTCTATGTCCTTAATCGGTTGTTTGATTGTTTTTTTTCCTTTCTATTTCTAGTTATGTCAGGTAATATATTATTCATGTCCAATTGTTTGATCTCATGTTATGTGTTTTTAATGTGTAGAGATTTAAATCTTTGTCTCTATTTGTTGTACGCTAATACATTTAGAAACCATATGGCAAAAGAAGAACAATGAATAGACAGTGCTTTTAGCTTTGTTGAAACTCAGACAACTTTTCTCGCTTGTTTTTATGGTCTTTATTAATGTTTGATCTCTTATGGTTTTATACCGTTTTTATTATAGGTTTTCAAATTCCGTCTAAGCTTATTCGAGATCTTTGTTTAAGACGTTAAATTATATAACTTGGTAGCTAGCCCCTTTTTTCTTTATTTTTGCTAAGTCGATACATGATGGATTAATGACCTTGGGAAAAGTGAGGATCTTTATCATATGAACATTCTAGAAAACAATCCTTTACGCATCTGCCTAGATGTAATGGCATGCATGTCGAATAGCAAAGTCATAATTCCATCCTGGAGTAGACAGTTCAAAGTAATATAAGCCTGTCTCACCGTCAAGGCAATAGAAGCGACCTCTCAGATAGACTGTGATCATATGTATAATAATTTGATGTAAAACCAATAAGTACTTCTCCGAGAACACAATTAGTTAGTTCCATATATAATTTGCAGACTTCTTTGTATATTCATATTGTTTGTTATCTAATAGTATAGATTTTAATCGAAGCTCCGACGTCTACAAATCAAACATTTAAGAAAATCAGAACTTATGTGGTTTTGGAGGAAGAGAGTGAACCAGAGAATCAATAAGATCCAAAATGAGATAAAAGTTACAGCTCTTTGAAGATCCAAACGTCTACAATCAAACATTTTAAGAATCAAATTACAAAATTTTTGGAGATCCAAATGGTTACGACATTGATTGTTTCAGCAATATTCAAACTGATTTCCACAGCCAATGGACTTGATACAACTGTAACCTCATCATCTCTTCCACATCACCAGCAACTAGAGAAATAACTAACTAAATAGAACCTACGGATCATGAGTTATTTGTAACCTCATAACTAACTAAATAACTAACGACATACTATCGTTACCCTGAGCCTGATCTAAGAGCTTCTTTAGATCTTCTATCATCTTTGCATTGTCTGACGGGTTCCTTCGTTCCCAATTAGAGATTGACTGCGACACTTGCTAATTTTATCATGGAGCGTAAGAGTCTCCTCTCTTGGATCATCCTTCCATCCCGAGAGAATAGAATCCAGAAAACCATCTTCACCGATCCATCTTTTATCGAATTTGAAGCTCCTCTTCACTTTATTTGCATTTGACTTAATGCGCATTAAAACAGGACTATGATTAGAACCCCATCGAAGTAAATACTCCACCTCAGTGTGGGAAAAAAACACTGGGCATCAATGACTTTGTTTAAAAAATATTAACATCCTCGTACGTTTATAACATAACACGAAAATGAGAAAACCACAAATACACCCAACCCCTTGTGCCTTGTCAGAACTGCTACATCAGCTTATCAGAACTATGTGCCGTTTTGCAAAACTTCAAAAAAAAAAACCTCAGAAAGCAAAACGGCAAGCATTCTTGATTTCCTCATGACCTCTACTAATCTACACTTAACTCTAGTATTCAAACTGAGTTGCGCAATTGCACAGACCCAAACAGCGAGATGATAGCTGATATTGAAATCATGAGATACTAACTACATCTGACGCAGTCAAGCTTGAGGACGTCCCGAAGTTGCGGTGCTTCCCATCGGCTAAGTTAGCTAGAGTGAAGCCCTGCTCATGGAGCTGGTTAATCAAAAGGGTCTCTAGCTGACAAGCCATACTCTTACCTTGCACCACAAGGTACAAAAAGCTTGACCCTTGCAACCCTTCCTTTGCCCTATGCGCACGTATTCGTCCTTCAAGATCATCCGTCTGCAATATCATAACGTAAAACAAATCCTCATAATCAAAAACTTTCTATTTACTCATCTGTTCTAAGCAAAGATTACTTAATAGATTATAGTTAAATCGTTAAGTCTACCTGTCCAACGTACAATCTCTTATCGGGTCTCTTCATCACATACACGCATGATGAACCAACTGTAGATGGAGGTGGAAGCTCTCGAGCACCGATTGAAAGACATTCTAAAGCTACAGGCTCAATCATCTTTTTTCCACAGATTTTAAGAATAGCTTTTGTCAAGTCCTTCTCCAAGCTTACTGGTTTGCTGATCTCGTGGTCATTGTCTGATGAAGTTTCTATTTTGTTTGGTCTAGCAACTTTAGACGATGCGTCTTTTGCATAAACCGAGAGGTAAAGAGCTTCGGCTCTTTGGATGATTGTCTCAGGAACACCTTCTCTCTTAGCTGTTTCAAACGCAAGACTCTCTCTGCAGACTCCATCTGTCAATTTCCAAGTTGGCTTTGTTTGCCCTTCAACATTTTCAGCTCCCATTGCTTTATAAGTGACGTTTTTGGCCGTAAGAGGCAAACTGAAGATTCCATGGAGATGTGTAGAAACAATACCCAAGCAACCACTTGCGTCAAGACTCTCGATCACACTACCGGCAATACAAGTGCCTTTAGCTGTCTCTGTCCCTCTGCATATCTCGTCTACAAGCACTAAGCTTCTCGAAGTAGCCTGGCTTACAATAGATCGTATCTCCGACATTTCCACCTGATGGCACAGAAACATGTAAGAGAATATCAGAACATTCCAACTAAAAGAAACAAATTCAATTTGGTAATTACCTGGAAAGAGCTCTTCCCATCTACAGGGCTGTCATAAGATTTCATATGAAGCATGATGGAATCAAAGTGAGGGATACAAGCTGATTCAGCAGGAACCATAAAACCACAGATTCCAAGTAGAGCAGCTGCACAAATCGATCTAAGCAAGCTCGATTTACCACCACCGTTAGGTCCGGTTAGAAGAAACAGTGATTGCATGTCGACGGTATTGTGAACAGCAGTTCCAGACGCTACATCAAACCAATAAGGTGATAGGCCAGTCAGCTTCATTCGACTGGCACCATCTGATGGGTTTGCGTCCTACATTGTGAGAGAAACATGAGATATACGAATTAGACAGCCCCAAGCAAAAGACCTAAGCCTTGAGATATTACCTCATCTGTACTAAATCCAACAAGAGTTGGAAAAACCCACTTTCGTCTTCTCCCTTCGCTGCAGATGTCCACAGTACTTGCATTAAAGCAACAGAAATGAATCTTTCTTAATGGGAATAGATTATAGCAAAAACATACCAAGCATGAGAAAATAAAGCTTTTGCAATGACGAGAAGCATAGACGCAAAGACGAGAACGTTTATTTTTGTTTGCAACTTAGCAGATAACTCCCTCAACAACTCCAAAACTCGGGCATTTGCGTTCTCACTAGCTTGATGGTATCTGCAACGAACGCATAATATGATATCAATACGTAGACAGTATTATTGAATCAAAGTTTCTTAAAGAGGGAGAGACAAACCTGACTAAAGCAGCTTCCACCTTTGGAGTTGTAAACCATTCTTCTCCAACCTTTTTTCCTTTCGAGTCTAAAGCAGGTTTCAGCTGTTTAATTTGTTCTTCTCCTGCAGTACCACCCCAAACAGATGGGGTAAACCGTTTCCCTTTGAACCAAACAGACTCATGTTCTCTCGCATACGCAATTTCTCCCTTTGAGCCACCAAGTGATGCAGCCATGGCCTTAATTCTTGATATAATAGGGTGAAAATCCTCAGTTACCTACACCGACGTATTGTTTCTTGAGAGTCAGAAAAGATCATAAAAGATTAAAAGAAATAAGTTTCAGTTCTTGCATACTTACCGCTAAAGATAAAGCCTCAGCTGATTTTGCAACTTGGGTGATTTCTTCCTCTATATGGATTCCCTTAACGCGACCTCGCCATGAAGACTCCATGTCATAAAAGAACTCGTTCGGGACATTAGCGCATCTACTTACGTTCTGATGACTTTCATCGTCATCTAGAGAGATCATCTCACCAATTGAATCAGAAGCCCAATGACATTCATTGACCTGGAAAGATACCACAAACTTCAACTTTATACTCACATTCAACAGCTGAGGAAACCAGAGGTTGGTAAAACTAAATGCATAAACTTACAAAAGTTTCAAAGTCAATCTTCAAACCAGTAGCCACCCAAGTAGGCTCCATCAATAATTTCAGGATTTCCACAAGCTCAGGATGTCTATGCATATGTAATACATCATCAAGCACATGTTTTATCCGGCAGAACTCAATGTAGTTGGCTTCTCGCTGTTCAAGAAGCTTTACAAGCTGCACAAAGATGCATATAGATGTTAGCATTCATAAGCTGAACCAAAAGTGCTTTTAGAAGAGTGATCTGCAGCAAGACATTTAAACCTTAGCAGAGGAGACACATGTAAACTCCGGGATTGAGCATGTTATCGTGCTCATGAGCTTGCACGTTTCTGGAAATAATAATGGTTTGACAAGAAGAATGAGAAGCCTTAAGATCATAACAAACACAAAAGGGAATAAACTAAGAAAACTATTCACATTGATCAAATTACCTTGGATTTTCAGAGCAATATCACAAGCAGGAGGGTTTAGAAGAAGATCCCGGACATACCTGAAAATGGAAAAGGCAACAAAATCAACTCTTCCATCCAAAGATGATGCTTTGGAGAATATAACCAAATTTTCAGCTTTTTGTTTTAATAATTTTGCTTACAAAGAAGGCAAACCACTGCACGTAGATGGAAGTAAAACCTTCAACAAACAAGGTATTCCTTCAGTAGGTAAGGCACCTACAGTAACACAATGTATATATATATTAGCATGCTTTACCCTACCAAAAGTCGACTTCCTAGTGAAACACTAACCAATTTGTGTAGCCGTTCCAAGATGCAATGGACGTGGCCGGTTTTCTGAAGGCACGTTGACATTTCTAAAGGAAACTTCATCGTCAAGTCCATAGACATCTTTAACCTGCGGAAAGAAAAGAAGTAAGTAGCTGTTTTTTCACAAAACCGAGATGTTTCAAGTATATTGCATGTTTAAATAGCATTCAAAGTTCACAGTTGTGACCTTTGACAAGAGCTCTGAAAGAGTATCTCCTTCAAACCATTCAAAATTCCTGCCACTGCATTCTCCCCAGAGTAGACCCCCTTCCCCAAACTCTCCCCAGCGACATGTCCCTATATAGTAAAGTTTAGCTCAATCTTAATCTGACACAAATTGTAAATAGTATTGTTTATAATTGACTCCTGACACTCTGAACTGATTGTTAGACCAGATGCTACACGTAATACGTCAACATCTAACTTATCTTAAAATGTGGAGCTGTAGATAACATGCAAAACCTGATGCATTGTGCCGCAATGAAGCATGTAAGAAAAGATGATGACAGCGACGGGTGCGGAGCTTGGTGACCAGGGCTTCTTCTGTTAGACCATCATCTAGTGAATAAGCTTTCATAGTCTCGAAGATAGATATCATGCAATACCCCCTTGCTGAGCGTGATATCCCTGTAATTACAAAACAAAGCAAGTCAAATTCACATTATACTATGCAGGTTATATAACTAAGGCGCAAAGTAGTATTTCAGTCACTAACAGCATACCATAACACATACTTACCAACAACAGGCATAGGCTCCGGAAAGTCAAGATCATGGTCAACACCAACGAGCCCATAGACATAAGGACTTCCTGGATGAGCATGCCTAGATACATACAAATACATGTCAGAAAGCTGAATGTCATAGGAACAAAAAAAATCAGTGTGTTTTGCTGCTTGTGAAATCAGATTTTTTTGGATTCTAACTTATTATATACCCTGAGATAAATCGACCTTTACGAGAACGTGCTGGTGTTGGCCCCTGAATTTCCTCCACAATACACTAGAGTAAAGAAAAGAAAAACATACAATGATAGTCATATAGAATCGTTTTACTTCAACATGATAAAAATGGTAAGAAATTATTCTTTCTCAACTCACCACTGAGTAACCATTGCGTGTTAGGTCATCCAAAGTCTGTCGAAGATTCTGCAGAAAGAACAAAGTATTAACTTGACTGAGAAGACGAGTTTGTGACAAAAGAAAAATCAATTGTGGACACTGAAGATCTGAAGGAAAGAGTAGGAATGATAAAATGCATCAGTATGTCAGTTTATCTACACCCATTAAAACTGGATTGAGCAGTTGGTTTTCTACTGTATAAACAAAATGTCTGCGTGAGTCCTGCTATTAACATTCAATTCCCTCAAGACAGTAAGCTTGAAAGTAAAAAGAAAAAGAATTTGTACCACAACTGGGCAGCCAGCCTTTGGAACACTATCTGAGCGAAGACCACCAAAAGGATTTAAACCAGCATATTCGACGAGTATACAGGCATCTATTCCAATAGCCTCATAGAAATCTCCAACCTGAAAAGAAAGAACGATTGCAGCAAAAAAAAGAAAAAAAAAATCATAAGATGGGAAATGGGAAAATTCTACTAAATATATTCTGAGGTAACAAAACTTCATGGGGATGGGACAAACAGCAAAAAAGTTTACAGAACTGTCCACTTTGCTAGACGTTAATTACAAAGAGATCATATGAGAGAAAATGACATACTCTGCAGAGCAAAACTTCGCGTGGAAACCTTGATTTAAACTGCAACATCTCCCAGTTGAGGTTTCCATCTTTTAGACTGAAATGAAAGAGATCCCATCAGCAAAACATTGCGTAAACAAAGGCCACAAAGCTATCGACAACCAACAGGACTACAGGGATGAGAGCTAATTGGCTATTTCCAACTCGAAACTTGAAAGCACCTTTGGGATTCTAAGTCAAATTACTAAGGTATAGTAGTAGTTGCTTGTCATTTGAAAACTAAACTCAAAAGGATTAAAGGTTGACAACGAGAAACTGAGATGGCCTTATGTTAGTTTCTCAAGAGAACTAACCTTCCATTCCTCAGGCTGGGGTCCAGACCAAGTAAATTAGTGTACATTAGCCTTTCGATAAGTTGCAGAGTAGATGGTTTCTTACATGTCTGTAATCTCTGCAAAGTGTTCAAGGAATGATATAAAAAACCAAATCAGTCAACAGTTGTGAAAAAAAGTCTTCTTTATATTTAATAAAGCCATATCAAGACTTCAAAACAGTCTTACCTCCTTCCACCAGACCAAATGGGAGAGATCTTTATCACTGAGAGCATCACTTGACTTGGTCTTAACTTTCTTAGAAGCCGGACTAGTGATTCCTTTCGCAGCCTTTCGATCTCCTAGACAGTATGTCCTCTCAGAGTACCTTGTATTACTTATCAAGACAGAACAAAGACAGTTCCACAACGAGATTCTATCAGGAACTCAGAACATATACATTGAACAAGTCAGGTTTTTTAGAAAGCAAAACCGAAAATTTGAACAAGTCTAATCCTTTCGTGTCAAGATAGTGTTTCTAACTAAGGAATATCCCATGTCGAGATGAATTATCATCTGGGCATTAGTCTTCAATCACAGAATCAAATCACTCTGTGTTCAAATTAAAGTCCAAGTTTTTCAAACAGTTCCTTCGTAATGCTCAATAACAAAATCTTACAAAGGAGAAGATGAAGAGGAATTACAGTAGAAGCGGCGAGGGTTTGAGGGAATAGTAAGTGCGAAATGGCGAGCGGAAGAGGAAGGCGAAGGAACGCCATCTAGGGAGCGAAACGACGGCGTTTCTGGTGGCAACCCAATGCATCCTCCTTGGCTCTCTGTTCTCACTGTTTCGTCGGCTTCTCTAGGGCTTTCTTCGTCTCTTTTCTAATTTCCTCGTTTCTTACAAAGAAGAAGAACCATAGCTTCCCGCCATAAGACGATTAGTACAGGAGGACACGAATTCCCACTCCCCGTGATGACAGGTTTCTCTGTCTTTTTATTTTTCTTTTTATCCGATGGTATTAAAAAGGAAACATGTTTTTTGCTTGTTCATTGGTGCGTTAATTTCTCAATTGCCTCATTTTAACTAGCAAGATAGTGTGCTGATTACTTAGTCAAAAAGGCAATATCTTCAGATACAGATTGGTTAATTTTTCACCAATGTCCTGCACTTTTACAGGATTTTGTAATTCATGACACTGATTATTAATGGAATTTAGCAGGAAAAAAAAAAAGATAGTGTCTTTATCTAGGAGTGTTTTTAATGTGTGATTGAGTTTTTGCAATAAAATCCTTACAATTAATCATAATCAATTTATATCATAAAACTTTTGAATAACAACAAAACACACATTAGAATATGAAAAGCAATATCAATTCAAAATATATTATATGAAAATATTATATTACACAAAAGTAAAACATATAAATTACAATCTTAATTTATAAATAAAATTTTAAATTACTCAACTGACCTATTTTGGTAATACTCTCAAATTTGATATATCAATTCATTTCAAAGTGATAAATGAGCTTTTTTATTTTTTTATTTAAAGATAAGGAGATGAATATTCTATGTAATTTTATTTCTTTTGTTATTTTATGAGAAATACCCTCAAATACCACACTTTCATGTTTTTGTGACAAAAAATATCATACTAATGTGAAAATGACAAAATAACATGTATTTAATGGTTTAAAGATAATTAAATTAATAAATTTGGGTTCAAAATTCATTAATTATGGTTTAGATTTAGGGTTTTAGGGTTTAGGTTTAAGGGATTGAGAAGAAACATATGAAAATAAATGTATAATAGTATTTTTCACTTCAAAAAATGTCATTTTGTTATTTTCACTTTGGTGTGGTATTTTTGTCACAAAATAATGAAAGTGTGGTATTTTTGAGAATTGCCCATATTTTATTTTGTATTAAATGTGTTTAATGTAGCATTATTGATGTATAATATTTATTTTTAAGTTATTTAGTGTCTCTTTTATATTAATCATTTATTTTCATTTTAATTATTTATTTATTTTATATATAAAATAAAATTTATAATATATATATATATATCAAATATATGAAATAAAATTATTTGATGGTTAAAATTAATGAATTATATAATTTGAAAGACCAAAATATAAAGAAAAATATGAAACCTCTCAAATTTGAGGTTTTGAATAGTGAAACCTTAAATTTGAGGTTTCACTATTCAAAGCCTCAAAATTTGAGGTTTTAAGTTTTCCTTTGGGAGTAACTTTTTTTTAAAAATCTTTTGGAATAACCAAAACCTTATTTGAAGTTTTGAGGTTTCTTTTTGAGATGCATTAACACTTCACATCATCTTTTATTTTTTCCACCTAATAATTCAACATTCATTCAATTTTTTTTTTATCTTTTACAATGGTTTTGTTTATAAGAATTTAACGTTTTGAAATTATAACTTTCTGTATCCAAATAAAACAAGTTTCCATTTATAGAGTATAAAATGATGAATTTTAGTATAAAATGATGAACTTTAGTATAAAATGATGAACTTTAGTATAAAATTTATAATTAAAAAAAAATTATCATGAGATAATTGATCTTAAATAATTAGGATGTAAAAATTATCAAAATCACAACATCCAATATAAATACAACATGTGGCGTTGGTGGGTGCATATTTTCTTCTATCAATATGTTCAAAGATTTCTACTTAGTTTAATCTATGTCATTTTTTTTTTCAACATCCAAATTGTATGGATTCAACTGTACATCTTTTGCACATAATCTTAATATGTATCTTGAATCATGTAGAGAACCTAAGGTATATATTCATTGTTTCACTTCATTGTTTGAATGTGCTTAAAAATTTGTTATCTGTTTTTTTTTTTTCTAGTCATTGCTAAAAACATAGTTTTGAAGTTTCTCGCATAGGCTAAGCATGAAGCTGCGAACAAAAACTTGTTGTTACTAGTGGACTCTTCAGCTACTGAGATTGAAGATTTTAGTGAGTTTATTGCAAAATAATTTCTCGAAAAGCTGCATTCAACAACAATGTGTATATATGTATATTCTCTTCAATCATTTTTTCAGCAATTTGCTTCTGCAAAGGATGCTCTCCCCAGCTCTGATTGTGAGAGACTAAGTGGCCACTTCAAGGAACCATCAATGCATTGCTATGCCAACTTTTTTGTGAAGACCTGCTTTACTACACTTGATGCATATCTCTGTGCGTTTATAGCTTTAAAACTGGATCAGCATGTGGATGTTCTCATCAACCACGAGTTTGGGAACTATGTGCTTCAAGGGCTCATAAGAAGATTCAAGATAATGGATGCGCGTCTTCCACCAAATCTCGAAAGGACACTGAAAAACCGTAGAGGGGAGTTACAACATAGTGATTAAGAGCATCATTATTGGGAGGTTCTACACTAGAGTCTCTAGAAAAAAAATAACATAAAATAATATAAAGTATTTTTTTTTATTATGAGAGGCTCTAACCCTTGTGTAATGATTACACAAAAATCTCTTCATGTAGAGTTTTTTGTGTAATCATTACACAAGGTTTAGAACTTCTCACAATAAAAAAATACTTTATATTATTTTATGTTATCTTTTTTTTCTAAAGATTCTAGTGTAGAACCTCCCAATAATGATGCTCTAAGGGATTCACGTATTCAGAGCATATGACAAAACCCGCGTTGTCTGAATCCTTCTCATCTTACTCCAACCAGTGACATCATGTTCGGTGAATTACTCCAAACTGTTATAATCCATTGAGATTGGATCTCCATAACCAGCCTAGTCCTGGAGAATCCGTGTCCTGATGGCCCGAATACCAAAAGGCCCAATCTGACCTAGACCATAGGCGGCCACGGATTCCTAAGTCCAATATGAATAGTGGATGTTTTCCTTTTTCTTGTAGGAGTAGTAAAATGATTATTTCCTTTTCTATCTTTTGTGTAATCACTATATAAATACATTTGGTCCTCATTAATAATACACAGAACATTCGATTCACAACGCAAACCAATATCTTGTGTTGAATTGATTTTACCTAGTTATCCGCAGCCTCGGTTTTCCTTGTACGATAACATCAATTAGATTTCTGTTGACATGAATCTGGACTTGTAACCACAACGATTATCTGCCTCGTTCCCTTTCATAAAACCATTGCTGTTACTACTTACTGATCAGTCCAAAATTTCTAGTAGATTTGGTTTTGCATCCGCAGCTTATCTGAAGTTCAGTTTTGGCTCAAACCTTAGTAAGCCTCCTTGACTGGTTTTTTCTCAAACCATATTACCACGACCCTGAACCTAAATCTCTAAAAAGTTTCAACACTTGTTGTTTCTTCGATAGTTTTATCAATCTTTGACCTTGAGGAACTGCAACAAATTTGGTCTTAACACCCGTGTATTCTTCGAAAGACGCAGCCGCACCCTCACAATCGTGTACAATGCTGCCAAAGGTCCATGCTGTGGAAAAAGTGACGACCTCTGGTTGGAAGATTGTATCCAAGCTTCTCCCAAGTGATCCATGAACGTTGCTCTAAAGTTGTTCCCATCCAGAAATTGCACCATGTCATATCTCATATGCCACTTGTAAAATCTCTGAGAAACTGCCTCCAAATGGGCATCCTTGTTCTTTCTCGTCTGGACCGTTTTACAGTTTCCGACATCCTATTGTATTGAACTATCTAAAGCTTCAAACAGTGTCTTATGTCTGCTAAGTAATATATTTTGCAGTTTAGCGAATCTGATATTGCTTGTAATTAATGATTATAGAGAAACAACATGCAACATGTTTGTTCAACTTTTATACAAACAAAAAGAATCACCTATTATGTGAAAACAAAATAGTAATATGTGGTGGTCACTGGTCAATGCTACGTGGATTGTCAAATAGGCATGCACAAAGTGTTTCCACAAAGCCAATGGCTCTTTTGCATGTTTAACTGAATCAAGGACAAATCACAGCTCCAATCACATTTCATCTTCTTCCTTCTGTAATTTCATTACGACCCTATAAAGAAAAGAGAAAAGGTTCATCTAAAAGACAAACAACAGAGAAAATGGCAGAACAGAGATCAAGATTAACAACCAGCTTCATTTCTCATCAGATTCTCTGTCTCTTTCTTGTCTTACAAGTCTCCATTGCCTCTAGCAGCAATACTAGTGTAGGAGTGAACTGGGGAACAATGGCAAGTCACCAGCTTCCCCCTGAAAACGTGGTGAAGATGCTAAAGGACAATGGGTTTACTAAGCTGAAACTCTTCGAAGCCGACCAAAACATCTTAAACGCTCTAATTGGCTCACAAATCGAAGTCATGATCGGAATACCAAACCGGTTGCTTAAAGAAGTCGCTCAAGATCCAGCCCTAGCAGCTTCATGGGTCGAAGAGAACGTCACCGCTTATTCTTACCACGGTGGAGTCAACATCAAGTACATCGCTGTCGGAAACGAGCCTTTCCTTCAGACATATAACGGAACATACGTTGAGTTCACTTTACCGGCTCTCATCAACATCCAGCGAGCACTAGAGGAAGCTGATCTGAAAAGTGTTAAAGTCACGGTTCCTTTCAACGCAGACATCTACTTTTCGCCGGAATCAAACCCCGTTCCATCAGCTGGAGACTTTAGGCCTGAGCTCAGAGATGCAACGATCGAGATAATCAATTTCTTGTATACACATGATTCGCCTTTCACAGTCAACATCTACCCTTTTCTCAGTCTTTATGGAAATGCTTACTTCCCTGTGGATTTCGCCTTCTTTGATGGGAGTAACAACACCTTGAGAGACGGAGATTTGGTTTACACCAACGTGTTTGATGCGAATCTCGACACTTTGGTTTGCGCTATGGAAAGATACAGCTTCTTGGGGATGAAGATCATCGTGGGAGAGGTCGGATGGCCTACGGATGGAGACAAGAACGCTAATGCAAAGAGCGCAAAGAGATTCAACCAGGGAATAGTGAAGCATGCTATGTCTGGGAATGGAACGCCTGCGAGGAAAGGAGTGATCATGGATCTTTACCTTTTCAGCCTTGTCGATGAGGACGCCAAGAGTATTGCTCCAGGGACTTTTGAGAGGCATTGGGGCATCTTTGAGTTTGATGGTAGACCCAAGTACGAGCTCGATCTGTCCGGTAAAGGTAATGATAAGGCTCTGGCTCCTGTGGAAGATGTCAAGTATCTGCCTAAAACATGGTGTGTTCTTGACCCTAATGCTTATAACCTCGATGACTTGGCGGATAACGTCGACTACGCTTGTAGCTTATCTGATTGCACAGCACTTGGGTATGGTTCCTCTTGCAACCATCTTACAAACGTAGGCAATGCTTCATACGCCTTTAATATGTATTACCAGATGCATGATCAGAATGCTTGGGACTGCGATTTCTTGGGGTTGGGTTTGATCACTGATGAAGATCCTTCTGATGAACTTTGTGAGTTCCCTGTGATGATTGATACGGGAAACTCACCGAGGTTGCATCCCGGATCTTCGAGTGTGGTCACCAGAGTCGCAGCCACGGTCTTAGTTGTTTTCGTCCTTCCCTATTTGTCATTGTAAATCTCTCAAGTTTCACTTCCTGCAAAAAGAATGTTTCGAGCTAAAGATTGTCCTCCCCCTACGTTTACTAAAAAAAAAAAAAAAATTCTTCATTGATTAGAAGAAATCGAATTCGAAAATTACAGATCACTAGAGTCAGACATTATTAATCTAAACGTCTACAGAGTCTCAAGAGTGGGATTAACAGAGAGAAAAGGACATTACAATCAGAGGATGTTGGTAAACATGTCAGATTCCTTTGGGCGATAAAGTATCTTCTGAAACATGTCTTTCAGCTTCTCATGCTGAACCATCTCGTCGAGGATTTTATCTTCGGAAATGACTTCCTTGTTAATCAGCTTATCCTCCTCGTTGGTAGGAGAGAAGACCATTTCAGATATGCGATGCTTCTTAGTTTGCTTGCAATACTTTTCCCACTCAGTTGTGCCTTTGACCATGAGATGGTAAGTGTACACAACCCGCTTTTGACCAAGCCTGTAAGCTCGACTTATGGCTTGCCTCTCAACGGAAGGGTTCCAAACAACATCGAGGAGCATGACTCTCGAAGCGCCGACAAGATTTATACCCTCGGAACACGCTCCTGTTGATGCCAGTAGCACTTTAGATTTACTGTCTGGTTCGTTGAAGTTGTTGATCAGATGCTGCCTGACTTTCTGATTAAGTTGACCGTGCATAAAGAGAATCTCTTCTCCTTCGCTCCAGCCAAATACTGCGCTGAGCTGGTCCCTGATCAGCTGTAGAGTGTCAATGTATTGGCTAAACACCAAGACTTTCTCTTTCACTGTCACACTGAACCGGATGAAGTCGATCAGGAACCTCGTTTTCGCTCCTTCCTTTGAGTCAAGTGTAAGGCTCTCGAGGTTTTTCAATACTCGTGGCCCGATGGTTAACCGTTCCTTGTTTGTCTGCTTGCAGCACAGATACAGAGATGGGTGTACTGAAACAGCTGAGAGCTTGTGCTCAAGCTCAAATGTGTTTTGGGAAGGGTCGATTCTATTCAGGATTTTCCCCTGTTGAAAAGGCGGATTCAACATCACAACACATTCTCTTAGACCCGGAAGGCTTTCTGTGAGGATGGTTCCTTTGTGGACATGAACAAAAGGAGCAATCATATCCTTAAGCTCCGAGATTCCAATTTCTTCATCGAACCTCCCGTTTTTGCCTTCTTGGCTCAACCTTGTAAGATCTTGGAGCCTCGAAGAAATCTTATCTGCATAAGCTGGTCTCGTCAGGCACAAGACGTTAGAAAGCTCCCTGAAGTTATTCTGGAACGGTGTTCCTGAAAGAATGATACGCTTCTCCGTTTTGACTTCAGTGAGCACTTTCCAAATGCAACTATTCTGGTTCCTCGGTGTGTGGCCTTCGTCAAGGACCAGCAGCCCAGGCAATTCTATCAACATCTTTCTAAACTCTTGTATTTCTCCGGCGCACCTATTCCCCGCGAGCATCTCGTACAGATTGTAACTGATACCAAGAATGCTTTTCCTGTTCCTCCAAGAATATAGCTTAACCATACGGACGGAATCCTTGTTCCTCCTATGGTGCCTATTTCCCTTTAGAAGTGAGACAGCTGACTGGTTCTCTTGCCCTGAGAAATCTGGACTACTCATGTTATAAAATGGAATGTTTGAATTCCATTTTCTGAACTCTCCTTCCCATGTAAGCAGTAAACTTGCAGGAGCTATGACCACAGGATGGCTATCTGGGAACTGTTCCAAGTATGACTGAAGAAACACGATGGTCAAACGCGTCTTACCAGTACCAGGCGAGTGAGAAATAATGCATCCGCCACTTTCTTTTACCACTGAGCTCTTCAACTCATCAAGTTTTGTTGTCCCAGCTAAGTTATTCCACATAAATTCAAAGCCTTCTTGTTGGTGTGGGTACAGAGTATCTTTGATGCCAGGGATGTATTCCCAGACAGTTCCTTGTGTATTTTTCATAGACGCGACATCGCTGCTGCGGTCTGAAGCCTCAAAATCAAGGCTGTCAAGTAAAGTCTCACCCTTTTTGTCACGACATGCCTTCTTGTCGTTAACATTAGCACGGTACTTGTCCTGCGCAACGCAGAGAAACGAACATGTTAAGAACTGCGAATATGAAAAGAGAAACAGCAAAGAGTACGATTTCTTAGAACAATGGATGTTACCATGGCAGGTGAGACATTTTTTATCTCGACGGAGACATAAGAACAGTAGCGGCATTTCAGACCAATTTCATCATCAAGGACGAAGTCATGCTTCCCGTTGCTACATGACACCCCTTTCTGATACATCAAAGAGGCATAAGATTCAATTTCATGCCATAAAAGCATGATCGTTGGACAAAACAGAAGAAAAGTAGTCTTACTTTAGCATGATGAGTAGATGAGTGTACTCCTTCCAATGATAGAGCTAAGGCCATATCTTCCCACAACCTGTCTATCTCTTTCTCTTCTTCTGTTTTCTCGATTGGCTCAGGCTCCTCACAGCCAAACCTCAGGTTTATAGGAGGCGAAACCCACGGTTTTTCGCCACCATCAAAACTCTCGCCCTCCCCACAAAACGAATCTCCTACCAGATCAGCCACACCCGAGTGCTTCTTCTTTTTCTCCCTATGGAATCTCCTTCGTTTCCTCTGTTCATATACCTTCTCAGTTGAGCCCTCTCTAACTATAGGATATTCACTTGAGCTCTCTTCAACGATAGGATCTTCTCTGGGATAAACCTCTGCTGTTTCGTCTTCAGAACAGATGTCTTCTTCCACGAAAATTTTCGTTCTCTCCCATATAGATTTCGCTAGCAGCTCAAATACATCCAAATCATTTTTCCTATATTGAGTCTTCCGCTTCTCCCGAGTACACACTCTTTCACTTGGGATCTTCTTCCTGACTTTAGCAGTGTCTCCCGCACCACCAACCTCATCGTCTTCAGAACAATCGAAACCACTATCAGAGCTCTCCGTATAAGTAGAATCTGAATTTTCCTCCACGTAATCAGACGAGTCAGACTCAACATCTTCTTCATCACTTTCGCCATCTTCACCACAAACTTCAGTTCCCAAGTCTTCAATAGAACCTTCTTCTTCAGAACTAGAACTAAGACTCATAACCTCAACAGTCTCTGAAACCTTCTCCTCACCCCTCAAATCAGCATCATCCACATCCAAATCACAAACCCTATCGACATGTTCTTCGTCTCTCGGAAAATTTTCGAGAATTACAACATCATCATCACCGTCAGAAGTTTTCTCCTCACCAATCAAACTCGCATCATCCACAGTCAAATCACAAACCCTATCTCGATCAGGCGATTTCGAATCTAAACTAGGATCAATCACCGAAGGTGAAGAACCTACATTATCATCATCCACTACATGTTTGTTACCTTCCGGGTAGATAGTTTCGATGAACTCTGGATCGTCATCGTTGCTCTTCTTTTTACGGCGCCGTTTCGGTTTCTCCGGCGAAGGAGCATCGCGCATAGAATCTCTCTTCCTCTGCCTCTCTATTCTACTAAGAGACTGCTCTTCGACAGAGATCCCCTTTGATTTGTTCAGAAGCGAGTTCAAGTAAGATTCCGTCCTCGAACGAGTTCTTCTGCCGACGCAAGTAGCCATATCCATGGCTGAGGAAACAAAGAAAAAGAGGATTCCGAGTGACGGAGACAAAAATCGAAAAACCCTAGCAGAGAGAATCTGCAGTGGAGGGAAGAAGATGATGAGTCACGGAATCGTCTGTGTACTCTTCTTTTTTTGCCTTTGGCGGTAACGATTCAACTTTTTCTCGAAAACATTGAAAAAGGGTTTTTTCTTCGTCTTCTTATTTGGGGGTGGGTCCGGGTTTTACTGTAATATTGTAAACAATGAGGGGTAAAAGCGAAAAACTTTTGGGAACTTTTACTGATTTTACGGTTTACGTGAATTGTTGGATAAGTTTGCGTCAACTCTCATTGGTGGGGATCGAATGGGTCGGGAATTTCGAAGCTAAAGGTCCAACTGGTTGTCAGCAGCAGATGTACTTTTGATAGGTCCAAATATTAATAATTTTTATATTTTCTAAAAAGTTTTTATTAGAATGATGTAAATTTGTTTGGTGTTAAAGTTTTTTATTTGACCTCTATAATTGAAAAGGAATTCTCTTTCCTTTCTTTCAAAAACTATGTTTATGCCAAAGATTTGTATGCCATAATAATATTTTGTTGTAATTTCATTGTCATGGTTAATATTTTTGATAGAGCAAAATACTTTTAAATATAAAAATGTTTAAAGTTATCAAAACATATTATGTTTTAGGTGTGTTTTCTGCTGAAATAAATAATTTTATCTTTGAATTTTTAGTTTTTATCAACAATAAAAAAGAACAATTTGCATAACCAAATCGGTGGTTCATAATTTACATGCACAATGTATAATGTTGTATACGAACATTATAAACTAGGTTTTCTGTTTTTATATTATTTGCACATAGAATAAATGAGGCAGCGAAAGTGTTGAATAACCTCTTACATCTCTAAAACTCCTTTCTATGGATTAAGAAGCAGATTATTCCAGTGATTCATACACAATCTTGTTAGTTTTGAATAATCGATTGCGAAAATTACTTCCATTTCTCAAAATATAATCATACATTGCATAGTCCAAAAAAATTAATGCTTCAAATTCCCCATAAAATGGAAAGAAACTAATCTCGATGTTCTTTGTTTTCAACAATCACTAGAATTTTTCTAAACTATCTTTATCATGAAAACAAATCAGCTTCTTTTTATGAACCATATATATGGTATCGTCGTCCATTATGAACCAAACTGGATATTCTTGAAAATTTTAAAAATAGTTTGTGATGTGAAACACGATTTCGGAAAAACTCAATTTTGTGTTTTTGACGGAAAAACTTGATTTTATGTTTTTGGTAGAAAGATAAACATTGTATTTTTTATAGAAATTTATATTTTCTATTTTCTATTTAAGCACTGAGATCCACATTGATCCAATGTACTCTATAAGATCCTCTCTCTGAGAATGTTCATTGAGCCGATTAAAATCCAGATAATGAAAATACACATGAATGACACCAAATAAGCTTCGTATGTACCTTCATAGTATACATGGTCAACTCATTGTAGGAATAGATCCCAACATAAAGTAGTTTTACCACATCTCCACATCTTCATCGAGTCGTCATCTCCATCCAGTGACATCTTTATCGTCAAACATAAATCGAACAGAAACTGCACATGAAATTCTTTTTTCTTTTTTAGATATATGTATCCTAAGTAAAAAGTCTGAATTTCCAAATAAAAAAACAACAAATATTTTTATTAGTTTTAAATCTTATTTTTCTCTTCAATTGCGAGCTAGAGAGGAATTAGACTTGAAGCGAGAGCTAGGAACAGAGAGAGGATACGAAGTTCACCAATTTTGCTTATGTATTAGTAGGCGGGAATTGTGACTCAGTTCACCAATGACTGTTCACATTGTCATTCGCTTCTCCAAAAGTAGATAAGACCATTGCCATTTTCTTCTCTTGAAGAGACAATATATGATCTTCGATGGTATCTTTAACAGTCAACCTCACAACATGTACGGATCTTGTCTGACCAATACGGTGACACATGTCTACTCACAATTCCCAAAACTGACTCAGTTTTTTTGTATGGTTTCACCAACCACCACACAAAAACAAGATTTCAAGCTTAATAGCCAAGTACACGTTGTCATGTTCGATTTTTAGTGGAATCCCACCACCGAACTAAGGGACTTTTTGGCTCCGGAAGAAACGAAATCCACAGATAATAAATCAAAGAAACCTCTGGCCCCTTCGGATTTTTGTGGGATTAGTTAACTTATTCTTAGGTTTTGTACCAGAATGTGAAAAAATGAACTTAAATAAAGTAGAATTTAGAACTACTAAATCCAAGAGTTAATTATATTCGACTTTTTCAGTCCACTTATAAAATTTCGGATTTAGGACTTTATTTTGAGAAAAGGTTGGGCTAATCATGTTATGCTGAATTGCTGAGTCCAATTTAACATCTTTAGGATTATCGAAGGGTTTAGGATCTACCGATCCGACTAACCGGGTCAGGCCAAGTTACACATTGGATTTTGTAACGTGAATATAATTTAGGTACCATTTTTTAAAACAAACATAAAATAGAGGGCTAAAATTTGATATTTAGAAACGTATTGGACGAAATGATAATACTATGCCGACGCCTTGATCGGTTTTAGCTCTTTTCCTCTGATTTCGTTTTCTTTCACAATTCACTGAATCCGTAAGATTATTTCCTCCTCGACACCAAATTGTGATTCAAATCCGCAAGATTCAATCGATTCTTAGCTTGAATCTCTAGTTCGCTTGGTTGATTTTGCATCTGAGAGAGATCAGATCCGAAGTTTCTCGAACGAAATGCAAGCAAGGCATGGGCAATCGTCGTATCGAGATCGAACGGACGAGTTCTCCGGTATCGTTGAGAGGCTGAGGGGATCGATTCCTCCAGCGGCTACGAATAATGCGCCGTACGGTGGTGGGGGGAGAAGAGAAGATCCGAGATCTGCCGTGGCAAATCAATCGGAGTTCAACAAGAGAGCTTCTGTCATCGGTTTAGCTATCCACCAGACGTCTCAGAAGCTAGCCAAGCTTGCTCAACGTAAGTTTATTATTTCGCTCATTGGTCAGTGAATCTTGTTGAATCTGGATAAACTTGGCTTGCTTTGGGAATTTGAAAAAAAAAAAAAAGCTGATCTAAATCGTTGCTGAAGATGTAATTAGTAGTGGAATTTGCATATATTATGATAGCAAAAGCTGAGATTTGCCATTGCCTGTACAGAAGCATGATTCTTGTGTAGTTTCACATAACTTCGTAGCTCTTTTGGCATGACTATGGTTTGTTTGATGGTGTGAATTTTTCAAGTGACTATCTTTGCAATCTTTATCATACTTAAGAATGTTTCTTTGTTATAGTAGAAATGGAAAAAGCTTTTTTTTTTTCTTTTCTTTTGTTTTTCTTTCGTATAGTTTATTGTTAACTTTGTCAGTTTTGTTGCAAAATCAGTCGCAAAGAGGTCATCAGTTTTTGATGATCCAACACGGGAGATACAAGAGCTGACGGTGGTCATCAAACAAGAGATCTCTTCTCTAAATACGGCTCTGCTCGACCTTCAAGCTGTACGCAACTCCCATAATGATGAGAGGAACATCTCCAGAGACACAACTACTCACGCGGCAACAGTTGTTGACGATCTAAAGAATCGCTTGATGGACACTACCAAAGAGTTTAAGGATGTTCTTACAATGAGAACCGAGGTTTTTTTTCTTTGTTTCCTTTTAGGATTTTTTCTCTTCGAATAAAAGCACGAGTGTTTGCAGAAATGAGTCTTTCCTTATGTGAGCTATGGTTTACTGATCTGGTGTTGCAGAACATGAAGATTCATGAAAACCGAAGGCAAAGATTCACGAATAACCCTTCAAAAGAATCAACAAACCCATTCGTTCGCCAGCGTCCTTTGGCTTCTAAGCCTGCACCTAGTCAACCTGCTCCTCTTCCATGGGCAAATGGCTCTTCTTCTTCATCGTCTCAGTTGGTCCCAAGGTAACATACTGCTAATCCGATAACCACAGTTTTTCAAAGTAGAACTAACCTCACTTCTTATGAAATCTCCTTTAGAATGTTTGTGATGCATTTACGAGAATCCAACACCTTTCTATATGTTCTGGAATTACAGGAGGCAGGGAGAGGCGGAATCTTCACCATTGTTGCAGCAGAGTCAACAACAACAGCAGCAGCAGCAACAGATGGTCCCATTGCAAGATACATATATGCAGAGCCGCGCAGAAGCTCTACACAACGTGGAATCAACAATCCATGAGCTAAGCAGTATCTTCACACAACTAGCAACCATGGTTTCTCAGCAAGGGGAGATTGCTATCAGGTTCGTCGAACACCAGACTGTGTATATAATGTCTTAAGATTCATTGAACAACTGTGGTCGGAAAAGGATGTAATATAATATGTTTTTTTTGTACAGGATCGATCAGAACATGGAAGATACATTGGCAAATGTGGAAGGCGCACAGAGCCAACTTGCAAGGTATCTCAACAGTATATCCTCGAACCGATGGCTCATGATTAAGATTTTCTTCGTACTGATTGCTTTTCTCATGGTTTTCCTCTTCTTCGTGGCGTAATATTTGAGATAAAAAAAAAAAAAATTGATTTTAAACGAGTTCAAGACATCGTTCTCTTTTCTGTCGTATCTTATTGACATGTAAAGACTAAAGAGAAAGGGATCTTTATGCTCTCTGTTCAGATTAGTGGAGATATATATTGCCACTTTTATATGTAAAATTGATTTACGTTTCTTAAACATTTTTGTCATACTGAATCTCTTTCACTACTCTATTTTTCATAACTCGGTTTAATGTTGCCGTACCAAGAAAACCAGACTTTCCTCCCAGTTGATTTCCCTTGGTTTGCTTCTGTTGTGTAATTGTAAGTTAATGAAATCTACAAATACGACTTATATAAAAGGGGCATGTGCTCGTCTCCAAAGCTGCAACAAGTCAATACAGTAACATAACATGTCACATGTTTTAAGCTAGAACAATCAAGTGTAGTCATTTTCATACGTTTAGCTCTTCCAGTTCAGGGCTTAATGGCTTGAAGAGAGCGTCCACTTCGGTTTCTTCTACATCGTCTAAGTTTGCTGGTTTCCATTTCGGATTCTGCAAGAAAAAGCAGCCCATGTGGCCATGTAATATGAGCTTAGAGTAGGCATAACAGAGAACATGATACTAAAATTGAAAAAATAAAACCAGCGTGAACCGCAAGATTATTATAAATTTGCACCAGAGTTCGTGTACTATACTCAAAAATTATGTGACAGAATGAACTGAATGAGTAAACAACAGAAGGATGAAGGTGAAGCATAAACAACCGAAATATGGAGTGACAATGAACAAAACCTGGTCCTTGTCGATCAAGACTGCTCTAACACCTTCAGTGAAATCACCGCGCAAGGCAGATCTTAGAGCAATGCGGTACTCCATCTTCATCACACCATTAAGCTTTCAAGATGGAAAGGATATACTAAGTATTGCGAGGAAAAAAACTCGTGACGTAACTGGAAACAAAGAGTTCGGACTCACCGTTGTCATCTCATTGTCGGTTTTACCCTTGGCACAAGCGACTTTGGAGAAGTACTTATTTGTTAGGTAAAGAGAAAACGGGGCTCCTTTTTCAAGGCCTTGGAGTGCTTCATTAGCCCATTCTGCAACTGTACACAAACACATTGGTCTAACTTTCTCAAAGGCAAGATGGCGATTTCACTTTCATTAATGTATACAGCAACCAAGGGAACATATCATCACTTCAGAAATGTTTCAGCTAGATCATGTTTTTTCCCTCCATAAAAAAAGAAAGAAACACAGAAGTTATTTGGTAAGTGGCCACTACTAATCAGAAAGAGAAGTATTATCATCTCGAAGAGTAGTCTTTCTTAGAAATCAAGATTGATACCACACAAGCACAAAGGGTTTGGTATTTCTATATATATAAAGCATTAAGAGAAAACGGAACCAAAATTTTCTCCATTGAAACTGTACAAGAGTAATGCATATCATACCTGAAGCCTCCGTGCTCTGCTGGTACTTCTTCAGCTCTTCGATTGTTTCCTTGACAGACTTACTTGCGCTAAAAGCTGATTCTATTTGAGGCAAAAGCATTTTGAGGTGGGCCTCAGAATCAGGACTGCTGCTGTGTTCTGATAAAGTTGCTTGGATGTCCTGATGAGGATCCTTGGAACTGTGTTAACAACATGCATGCTTTATGAGAGAAACAACAACAACAAAAAGAGAAAATGCTCCCATGTTTAAAACATGCACATGAAATCGATGGTAACAAAAGGCAAATATTCATAAATGTAGGACATTCTATTAAATCAAACATAAGCAAGTAGAAATGTTCCTTTTTTTCTTTCCAGATCTTTAAGAAGGAAGGAAGTTTCGAGGGACTTACAGGTCAGCTGACAAAAAGGATTCTTTGAGTGAACCTAACTTTTCAGATGGTACATAATGTGTCCCAAGACCCACAAATATTGCATCTGAAGGTGTGGAAATCCTTCTCCCAGTCATACCAAGATAAGCACCTGCAGAGATTAAAGTTTGAAAAGTTGCAGTCAGAGAATACTACAGCGGTTTTCATGTACATTGTAGAGGGATTCTTTACAAAACCCCAATAGAAACTTAAGGATCCTATTAGGAATCTAGGATATGAGCATACCAACAGATCCTCCACCAGGGCTCTGAGCTGCTATGTAAGAAAATCCAACATCTGGAAACAAGCCGATTCCATTTTCTGGCATTGCGAGGACCGTTCTCTGGAAATTGATAACAAAACAGTAAAAAACAAAACATGCTAAAAATCTTATCTGCACAAAAGTTCAGACACGGATCTACTATGTGCACCTCTGTTATCACACGGTAGCGCCCATGTCCGGAAAGACCAAGGCCAAATCCCATTGTTATGCCATCCATTAAAGAGATATATGGCTTTTTGTATCCAGCAATCTTGCATATCAGAGTATACTCAGCTGTAAATACCTATAAGGAAGCAAAGCTATGAAGTTAGGACATCATAAACAAGAAACATACAGCTAATCATGGGAAAAAGAACACTTTGTAAAATAGTAAGAAACTGAAAGTGAATACTTCAAAGAAGAGTCAATTCAAGCAAAAACAAAGCAAGCATGGAACATCAACAGATTTTAATAAGCTCTAGACTGAAAGAGTGTTACCACATAAGATTAATTTGATCAAAATCATAAACCATTTTGATCTCACCAGAAGTTTCTTATTACACTTATCAGGTAGCAAGTTTTGGTTTTCTAATACTGTTGCATCGCTAGTTTTTTTTCTGTTTCTGTTTCAGTAAGCAAAGAAAAAAAGCGCACAACCAGACCTCTATCATATCTGACAATTGTTTTTTGGTTGTAATCTGCTTCACATCACCGCCTGAAAATAAACTAAAGACCATGGTTATGAAGATTTCTATCCGGTTTTGACTAGATAAAGAAGACTCATTTGATGCAAGAAGATTAAACCAAAAAAAAATCCCCACACTCTCTCACATTAAACACAACACAGAGCTATACTAATCAAAAGCTGCAACATTTCTGGTTTTAAGAAGGAGATCAAGCAAGGAATGATTCTTTAATCATCTTCTACAGCCAGCTAATAACACAACGATTCATAAAGAAACCTTTTGCACAAGAGGCGTGTTTTTGTCCATTAAGATATCTGCAACAACTCCTTTAATATCCATCCCTGCACCATTCATAAATGGTCATTCCCAAAAAACCTTCCCGGAGCATTAACCAATCACTTAGATTTTGTATTATAGTATAAGATAAGACCAAAAGCAACATCCTATTCAAAGTAGAATCCACAAATCAGCACCAAAACCAAAAACAAAAAAAAAAAAATTAAAACGTTACCTGCACAAAAGGCTCGAGGAGTGCTTCCTTCAACGATGACACATTTGACTTTGGGATCAGATTCCCATTCGTCAAGCAAGCTTTTGTACTTCAAATCCATTTCTGTAGAATTAAACTCCAAAAGTTCTTCATTTTTCGAATTTGGATTAATTCATTAAAGACTCAATCTTTTTTAAAAAACGGACCTAGATTCATGGCGTTGAGAGCTTTTGGTCGATCAAGGGTAATGACAGCGACGCCGTTAGCATGAACATTCCCTTTCACGAACTCTTCGCCGCCGCTTCCACTGGCCATCACAGTGAAATTCCGGCGATCCGATACGGAGAGCTTACAGCGGCGGTTAGCGAAGGGAGGAAACGAGAAGCAGATGTTATGAATCGTTGATGGCTGTTTGGAGAAGAAGAAGCGAGCAGAAGCCACACCCAAAGTTTTGATCATCGCTTTGTTTCTTCCCGATTCCAAAACATCAACGACTTCCGTCGGAGGAACCAAACATTAGTAACAGTGACTGTGTTCGAACCACCAAAAATACTCCTTTAAAGATATAAAAGAAAAAAAAAAGGTACGAAACTCTGATATTAACCTGTTGGTATTAAAAAAAAAAAAAAAAGATATAAAGGCACCACTAATTTCAAAGTCTGTCGTTCGGGCCAATCGGTGACATGAATAGGCTTAATACGAACAGGTTAATATCAGAGTTTCGTACTATTTTTTTTTTTGTTTGGTCAACTAGAGTTTCGTACTTTTGTGTAATTCAAACCCTTTTTTTTTAACCCAGATTTCTTTATTAAATAGTAAATGGATAATTCAAACCCTTTTTAAAATCAGAGCTAAAAAGATCAGAAATGTTAAAAAGTAAAAACTTTCAAAGTGACAAGAAAAAAAAATATTCCAACTTTAATATATCCAAATAAAACAATTGCAAAACAAGAATTTTGATCATCTTACAAAATATAAATCATCAATCTAAAATTTACATCTAATTAACATACAATTTTTTTATATAACACAAAAAACAATCGTTTTACCTTTTCAAGAAATATAAAATAACGATTAAATATTGAGAAATATACTCAAATAGTACACCTTGATGTTTTTGTCACAAAAATAAACACTTTGATGTTTTTGTCACAAAATAGTACACCAAAAAAACATGACAATAATAGCAAACTTTAATTATTTTTACATGTATTACACTAATGAGTTTGGGTTCACAAATCATTAATTAGGGATTAGATTTTAGTGTTTAGGGTTAAGGTCTACAAAATTGAGAAAAAAATAGATGAGAAGTAAATGTATAATAGTATTTTTCTTTTTCAATACATGCTATTTTTGTCATTTTCACCTTAGTGAGCTATTTTGTGACAAAAACACGAAAGTGTGTCATTTTTTAGAATTGCCCTTAAACACTATATTTTCTAGTTTACCTTTTAAACAAAACTTCATATTCTCACCCAACAAAATTATTCTCTCTCGATTATCAAATTCTCTCAATATTTAGGATTTGAAATTGCTCCATTTAGAGAAAGAGATTTGAGGATTGGACTGAAGAAGTAGGTTAATTTGATTAGATAAGTGAAAATTATTGGTATAGTTTTGGATTTATGTGAGATTTGTTTACTAGTTTCATTGTTGTTTTCAATCTTAATTTGTTTCTGAAAAGTAGAAATGTTGTTGACAGGAGACCATCTGTGCAAAGGAGATATGTTGAGGCATCTTTTACCTTTGAAAGGTAGATTAGCAAATCAAGTTGCATATAATATAAGCCAAGAAGGCTCTCTCTTTTCTGTTTTCTCATGTGTCATGCTATGTTAGTGAATTGAACTCCTCATTAGATACGCGTGATTTGTTAGAAAAATATGATTAATCAATTTTTTTTTTCAGTAGCACCAAGTATGATAAAGTAGAGTACTAAAATCTAATTATATTTTTATTCGTAATTCTTCTAAATTTTTAAACTTGAACCGACCTGGACCCGAAAGAAACTGATCCGAAACCGAAACGAAATTCTACAATATCCGAATAGGTCCTAAACTTTTCTACCCGAAAGACCGAACCCGAATAGAACCGGTCCGAAACCGACCCGAAAACCCGAATGTCCAAACCTAAGAATAATAAGAGACATCCAAACCAATTTATCAAAATAGTGATAAATGTAAAAAAGAACAATTTGGTAGAACTTGTGGAATTGAAGATACGTTTGTACAATACAACAAAGTATTATGAACAAGCTAAATCAGAGATCACAGTCAAAGAAGAAAGAAAAAACAGAGGAACCAATGAGAGAATATTTTCTCTTTTCTTTTCTGCTGAGACTGCAACAAATTAAAGAAAGAACCCAATATTCTCCCTTTCAAGGTCTTTTAATCTTCCCCATCTCCGTTTCTCGTGTGGTCTGAGTCTGACCCTCATTGCTCCAACCGGTCGAGTACAAATCATACTCGCTGGTCGGATTGCTGTACTCACTGGTTGGATTACTATACTCGCTGCTTGCGCCATACTCTTGAGTCCCAAGTGTCTTTCTCCTAAACTTGTTGATGCCGTCATTGTCTTCGCTGATCATGTCGTAATCTGTGCTTCCTCCATATGAGCTATACACGTTGCTGTCACCCGGTTTGATCCCTTGGTTCAAATCTGACGGTGATATGTTTCCTTCTAGCACACGCATAACCTACTCGTTTTTTTTTTTACACCAATCACTCGTTCGATTAGCATTTATTAACACTTTAAATGTAATATATTTGGCAAAGGTGATAAAAGAAAAAAATGCATGTTAGAGAACATGCCTGGTCCATGCGAGGTCTACGACGAGCTGAATGGCGAACACAAGTCGCAGCACAAGCAACCATGCGAGCCATCTCTTCTCTATCATACTCATTATTTAGCTTTCTATCAACCAAACCTTCGAAGTTGCTTTCCTCAAGTGCTCGTGTAAGCAATGGTCGTGCCTGTTCCAATATATATTTTGCTCTAATCAACAATCAAATTCTGAAATTCATGTCATGGTTAGATATATTTTTTGCAGTAATATTTAGTTACCCAATCAACCAAGGTGTTATCTGCGTCCATGTTGTTTGCATCAATAGGACGACGTCCGGTTATTAGCTCCAAAAGTACAACGCCAAATGAGAAAACGTCAGATTTTTCAGTAAGCTTTCCGCTTGCAGCGTATTCAGGAGCCAAGTACCTAATTAAGATCAAAAACCAAACTGCATGAATATTATATGTATCACTTTAAAAACTGAATGAATTATATATATATTTATATAAATAAATGTACGTATTTAGCTTCAAGATTATCTTTTACCCAAAGGTTCCCATCACGCGTGTAGATACATGAGTGTTTGTATCCAAAGCAATCTTGGCAAGACCAAAATCAGCAACCTAAAAGATATAGAAGAGAGTTTTAGTGACACAATACAAATAAGCTTCACCTAAATGTAATGCTAAGTTACATATTAGAGTGGAAACATATATATAAAAATGGATAAATCATACCTTTGCTTCAAACTTGAAATCAATCAATATGTTTGCCGCCTTGATATCACGGTGGATAATTTTAGGGTTGCCTACAAATATATATACATGCGTGTCGAATCAGCAAACATGGCTTTGTGTATTTCAAACAATTAGACTTTTTTTCATACCATAGACTTACAATTTTCATGAAGATACGACAATCCTTTGGCAGAACCAATAGCAATCTTCAATCTTGAGCTCCAATCCATCGGAGGCCGTCCCTTCCCTGTCACAAATATAATTCCCCAAAATATAAAAATCACTATTAGAAAAACATTAAAGCATGCAAAGAGTTTAGTATTTATCTAACCATGGAGGTGAAACTCGAGAGTCTTGTTGGGAACAAACTCATAGACAAGCAATCTTTGAGCATCGGCGATGCAATAACCGACAAGAGCAACCAAATGCCTATGGTGAACTCGGCTAATGATCCCGACCTCTGCCTGAAACTCTCTCTCTCCCTGAGCACTCCCAGCTTTCAACTGTTTCACAGCAATCTCTTTTCCATTACGCAATGTGCCTCTGTACACATACCCGAACCCGCCTTGTCCTAACCAGTTGGCCTCAGAGAATCCATTGGTGGCTCTAGATAGCTCCTCGTAAGTGAAAGTGCCTTGGTAGATGCCTACTGCAAGCCCTGGAGATTGTGGAGGAAGAACTGCATTATCCGAGTAGTTTGAGTCATAGCCACCGCTGCTGCTGCTGCTCATGAAAGCCGGCGGACGTGGTGGTCCAGAGGGAGGCTTTGGTGGTTGCAGTGACGTCACCACGTGATCTGATGGTTGTGATGCATTTTGTTGATGCTGATGTGCACCGTAAGGGCCTCCAGCTGAGAAACAGAGGAACATGAAATCTGAAAAACGATTTCTTTCTCTATAGATTCATATACATGATTTCTGAAAAACAAGTTTGAAGACGTCTAAAAATATGAAACCTAATTTTCAGAACATGCATATTCGTATATGTAATTTAGAAACAAGAAAGTGTAGATAAATCATAGAAATGAGGAAAATATAGTTCAAGATTTGGTTTCTTGGTTTAATTAGTCTTAAATTGAGATTTTTATATGTTTTACCATTGGGACCAGGAGGTGCTTCATCGTCTCTTCGTCGTTTCTTCTTGCACAAGAAACAAAACAAAATCAGTGCTGCAAGCACAGCGACTCCTCCGATGGCGATTCCAACCACCACACCCTTTGATATTCCGCCGGAAGAGGAAGACGGCGGCGGTGGAGAAAAGCTTGGAGTGATAGATGGAGTTCTAGGAGATTCTCCGCCTGAGGGACTTGGTGGAGGTGGAGGGCTCCGAGTTACCGGTCGAGGCGGAGGAGGTGTGGAGGGAGATGGGAGAGACGGAGGCGGAGGAGAAGAAGGCTTCAAGGGTGAAGGTGGAGGTGGAGACGGAGAAGGGGTCAAGGGAGTTGAAGGAGTGGCGGGAGCCGGTGGCGGAGGAGAAGGCCTCAAGGGAGAAGACGGAGGTGGAGGCGAAGGAGTCAAATCAGTGGACGGCGGCGGGGGCGAAGGGGTCAAGGGAGTTGATGGAGTGGTGGGAGCCGGTGGCGGAGGAGAAGTCCTTAAGGGAGAAGACGGAGGTGGAGGCGAAGGCGTCAAATCAGTGGACGGCGGCGGCGGCGAAGGGGTCAAGGAGTTGATGGAGTGGTGGGAGCCGGTGGCGGAGGAGAAGTCCTTAAGGGAGAAGACGGAGGTGGAGGCGAAGGCGTCAAATCAGTGGACGGCGGCGGCGGCGAAGGGGTCAAGGGAGTTGATGGAGTGGCGGGAGCCGGTGGAGGAGGAGAAGGGGTCAAGGAAGAAGACGGAGGCGGAGGCGAAGGCGTCAAATCAGTGGACGGCGGCGGAGGAGAAGGCGTCAAGGGAGTTGAAGGAGGAACGGCGGTAGGGGGCGGAGGAGGAGGCGAGAACTGGATAAAAGGAGGAGGCGTCAAAGGAGGTGAAGGAGGAACGGCGGTAGGCGGCGGAGGAGGAGGCGGGAACAGGATAAAAGGAGGAGGCGACACCGAAGTCGTAGGAGGAATGGCGGTAGGAGGAGGAGGAGGAGGCGGGAACTGGATTATAGGAGGAGCTGACGGAAGAGTACTCGGAGACGGCGCCGATGACATCTCTCCCCCACAATTAAAAACAAAATCTTAAGCGACAGAAGAAGAAGAATGTTGAAAAGCAGGGAAAGATATGATCTGCCACCACCTAGACTTGAGTTTGAGTTTTGATTACTTCAATCAGAATTCGGACAATAAAGATGTTTTGTGGCGAGACAACGATTGTCTCCATGTCATCTCTTCGGTTTATTTATTTTGGAAAATAAGTAAATGCTCTCTTTACAGTCATGTTTTGAAAAAAAAAAAAAAACATTTGGTCTAAAGATATACAGACGAACTCCTCAACATTTACTGTTCTTAATATATTACATATATTACGCATTCTTCTTAGAATATTATATTGCATAGAGGAGAATGCGTAATATTACTATATGTATGTTGAGATTCTTCTTGATCCAAATGAAGCAAAGGAAAGAAAGATCGGAGAGTGGACCCGCACATCACCGTTTGCTCTAATTTATCTAACATCAAGTTACAAAAGAATAATCCAGTAAAACTGAAACAGATAACAAATATGTATTTTTTTCTAATCATATTCGATCAAGATTCTTAATAACAGGTCAATTATACCAATGGGAGTCAGTCAGATTTTCCAGATGATGTTTTTGCTCTTCAGATTATAGTATAAGTTTATGTAAGTATATAATTATTATTAGAGTTGTATCAGGTCAATATTAATTTATTTATCTAGTTTAAAATGATCCACCACACGCTTAATCTATAGAAAAACAGAAGTCAACGACGTAATTGCAATGATAATTTGTGCAATTTGGTCTGGTCAAATTTTTTGTTTTTGCCAAAATGGTTCCACTTCCTATTGATCGAATGCAAAATTGGTTCTATCTCTTACGGCAATTTTGAGATCAGCTAAATTGGAGATCCGATTCAAAGAATTTTTCAGCTAAAATTTATGGAGATAAATTTGCTAGAGTATTTTGAAGCTTAAAAATGCCATATGAAAAAACATTTTCGTCTATGATTAAGACAATATTTATTTTAATTTTGTTTTTTCATTTTCTAGATAATAATAACTGTTATTTGAATTTTCTAAACATTCTACATTAACTGTAAATTCTTTTGACGAATTTGGTTGTGTTTCTCTATATAATAAGGCTAATATTCATCAATAAGAATTAGAGAATTATTTTGAGTATTTGAAATGTCCTTTAGACTCTTTAGATTTGTTTAAATCTTTTACTTCTATTTTATTTTTTATTTTGAAAGAGTTATTCGTGGTGGCTTTGAGCGTTTTTATCATTTCGTGGTGACAATTTTATTTAAATGTAATGTTACTTCAGTGTGGTTATTTATCCACTCCGGTTCTTCGACTTTACAAGTTACAGTGAGTCAGTGATCCCATATTTTCGTATTTGTCCTTTTTTAAAGCTCAGATTGATTACAAAGAGGGTTAGTTCTTTTGTGTCTTGGGTTGAACCCCCCGTAGATATAAAATATTATTTTTTAAATCGAAATTTCCAAAGATTGAATTTGGATACTGAAGAGATTATATAGGCTAAACCGCTAAAGACCCGAAACTTTCACGGTCTTTCATAAAGAAAACAATAAAAATTCAGATTGGTTTTACGAATGTTTGCAACCCAAACACCTATTAACTTGGTGCGAAAGCTCTCATGTTATTATCTCATTTCATTTCATTCCATATGATTCGTGCTACACACATCACACTTGAAAGAAATCCAAAAAAAAAAAAGTTTCTCCCCTCTCTAGTTTAGAGAGAGGGTCCAGGTCCACCATAATCCTAAGAACATGAGACCTGTTCTTTTATTATTTCCCCTTCTCCATTTCCCTGGTGCTCAGACCCAGAAGGGTACGTTCCAGAGTCATAAGTTGGATTACTGTACTTGTTGTTTGGACTATCCGTTCCTTCTAACGCACGTTCAACCTGTTCGTTATTTACACCAATCTCTCACTTGATTAGCTTTATTAACATGTTAAAGGTCTTCATATAATATTTAGTTATCAATTCGTTTAATTTTTATTATTTAGTTACTCATATTATATATATTTAGTTTTTCCCTTTTCTGTTTCAATTAAGTTTACTTTAACTTATATATTATATTTTTTTTTATATAGTGAAATTTTTAGTTTTTAATTCTGTTCATGTTAACATAGATCGAAATCTAATTGGAAGAATTGTTTTTACACATATCGAAATCTACTCAATTACAAGACACATGTTACAATTATGTTAATTTGCAAATTTATAAAACTAAGTTTCATATAATAATATCAATTTTTCATTTAAAATTTTGGTATATAAGTTTTGCATTAAAAAGCCATAAACTGAATCGAACTGACAATCTTTTGTTCACCCCTTAAAGAATAATTAAGTTACCTGGCTCATGCGAGGTCTGCGGTGAGCTGCATGGCAAACACAAGCTGCAGCAGTTTCAACCATGCGACCCATCTCTTCTCTATCATACTCATTATTCAGCTTTTTATCAACTAAAACCTCAAAGTTGTTTTCCCCAATTGCTCGTAAAAGCAATGGTCGTGCCTGTTGCAATTATTAACACATCGCTTTTTCTTTATTCAACTCTTATATTGTAAAAGAATTATTTTCAATTATATTAATTACCCAATCAATAAAGCTGTTATCTCCATAGACATTGTTTGGATCAATAGGGCGACGCCCGGTTATTAGCTCCAAAAGTGCAATGCCAAATGAGTAAACATCAGACTTTTCTGTGAGCATTCCGCTTGCAGCGTATTCCGGAGCCAAATACCTAATATACCAAAACCAAAAGTTTCAGACATTGTACAAAACTGCATAAATGTAAGTACTTTTAACTTCAAAATTTTCTTTACCCAAAGGTTCCCATCAAACGTGTAGATACATGTGTGTCTGTTGTGGAAGCAATCTTGGCAAGACCAAAATTAGCAACCTAAAAGATGGAAGAGCGTTTTAGTGACACGGAAAAAAAACATGATACTTCTAGGAATATATAGGCTTGGCCGAAAGCATAAACTACTGAAAGCCCCCTGATTAGGACATTTTTAGTTAAACTTTGTAAATGAGAATTTTTATTAATGTTTAGTCAAATTTTATAAACATATTTCAATAAATAAAAAATATTTGCGTTTTCAAATATTAGATAAAATAATATATGACAACATACTTTTTAAATAAATAAAAAATATTCTTAGAACATACAAAAACTTTGGACCAGTTACATACAAGAAGATATAAACTGTTTTTTGAAAACGCAGCCGCCCGATGACTGATTAGAAGGAGAAAAAGCGTTCGGTGATTGGGAACTAGGGCGATATATGTTTCTATATTCAGTTAAAATAGAAAAATTCCGAAATTACTCAAATTTTGTTTCCGATTTTTTGTTAATTTGCTAGACCCTCTGACTGAAAATTCAATATACACCTAGGGCTTGACTGGTTCACCCGCAGCGGTTGCGACTGCGGTTGCGAGAGTTTGCGGAAGCGGGCGATTGCGGTTATTGATATGAGGCATTTTCACCTCATTCTAACCATTGTTTTCAACTCCTTTTCGAGTCTTTTTGGTTCTTATCGAGTCGTTTTAGGTCATTAGGAAGCTTTGGACGAAGTTTGGAGTGATTAGAGCCTTTGGAGCATAAAAGAATCATATTGGAAGAAAAGAAGGCGAATCTGTGAAGAATTACCATTTTACCCCCGAGCACCTGCTCGGCACCCCGCGAGCACCTGCTCGGCACCCCGCGAGCACCTGCTCGCACGGCCGGAGTAAAAAAAAGGGAGGTCGTTTTGACCTAATCCTAATCACGAAATAAGAAGGACCAGCCGCCTAAGAGAGCCCGATATATATATATTCCCTTTAGTCTTAGGTTTTTAATCATCTTTCATCTTATTCTACATCTTTTACCTTTTTCCTTTAGTTTTCCTATTCTCTAGAGAGCTTTGTATTATTTTGGGAGAAGAATCTCAGCAACATCTGAAGAAGAATTCTGAACCCTATTCTTTTATTTTAACATCGATGCCTTATTTTTATTCAATCTCTTTGCTTTCTTCTTCTTTCATTATGCTTGAGTAGATCTCTTAGTTAGGTTAAGGTTTTCAAAGGAATTCATGAGCTAAGGATTAAACACAAACAGGCTTAGAAATCGATAGTCTTCATCCTTGTTGATCTTATTGCTTGAGTTAAACTGGCCGCTTAATTCATGATATTAGGTTAGCTTAGACAACGACAGTTGCTAGGTTGCTAGAAGAAACATTGGTGAGCAATTTATTCATTACCTGCGAGAGTAGATGTATTGGAGAATTGTGAACATATCAAACCTGATCTTAATGCTTGTCTGCGATTTTTAGGGCCAACGACAGTTACGATTCTAGGTCGCTAGACAAAGTTATTAATGCCGCGACAGTGGATTAATATTATCTTTATGTTTGAGTTCTAGACTTGTGCTAAATCATTGCCAGAATAGTTGTTTGATCCGTTGCTCTGAATTTTCTGCGAATTGCTTTGACCTAACGCTTGCTTTATATTATCTTTTAAATCCGATTTTAGATTATTACTTGCCATTCACGAAACCAGCTTTATCATGATTCATCTTAGCTCTAAATCTAGCTTATAAAACCATAGAGTGATACTTGGTCTTCGTGGGATCGACCCCTAAGTACTACTACGATTTGATGTGCACTTGCAGTAGGAAAATAGGGTTTAAAACCTGTGTATCAAGTTTTTGGCGCCGTTGCCGGGGACCAAATTGTTACCTTTGGTTTTCGGCGAAATTTTTAGTCTAAGATTTACTAACTTGTTCTTCTTTTCTTCTCTTGTGTGTGTTTCAGGACAATCAGAAGATAGCAAGGTAAGAACGAGCTGAATAGAAGAAGAAGTCGGATCCAGCCAACATGGGCGACGAAACCGACAACCGAGCTGCTGGTGGCTATGTAGCTGCTGAAATTCGAAGGATAGAACAGCAGATGCAACAGTTGCAACAACAGCTACAACCACAGCAAAAGCGTGCCATTGGAGACATTCACGCGCCTCATGCTTACTACCAAAACAGAGCCGCAATCATTCTACCCACAATTCAGAGGCAGGACTACGAGATCAAACCTCAGATGATCGCATTGGTGAAGCAACACTTGTTTCACGGCTTACCTGCAGAAAATTCGATGAACCATATTGAAGATTTCGAAGAAATCTGCAGCACAACCGGTTCGAATGGTGTTCCTCCGGATTTCCTGAAGTGCAAGCTATTCTCTTTCTCTCTTGCGGAAAAAGCTTCACGCTGGCTGAAGTCATTACCACTTGGATCTCTAGCGACATGGGTTGATGCTAGGTCGGCATTCCTGGACAAGTTCTACACCAAGTCCAAGACCGCAGCTCTGAGAAACAAGATATCCTCGTTTCAGCAACACTCCGGAGAAACCTTCAATGAGGCGTGGGAGAGATTTAAGGAGTATAGAAGAGAGTGTCCTCATCATGGGTTCAGCGATGAGCAGATCCTGAGCACTTTCTATGATGGTGTTGACTGGGACCATAAGAATGCTTTGAATACAGCCAGAAATGGCGATTTTTATACAAAGTCCAAGGAGGGTGCGTTTGAGCTGATTGAGAACTTGGCTACAAGTTCTGGAAATCGATGCCATGGGTATGATGAGCATAAATATGTCAGCAGTGTTGAATCGCAGAAGATTGATGAGCTGGCAGCAAAAGTGGACCTGTTGTTAAAAAGAAATCAGAGAAGTGTCCAGCTTTGTGCGAACAAAAGGGATGAGCCGTATGCTGAGGTGAACTACTTGAACGGAGGCTATGTGGAGAATCAGAGCTTCCAAGCTCATGCGTCTAACTCCCAAGACGAGCTGAAGAATATGATGCAGCAACTCCTAGCGAGTCAGCAGAAGGCCGCAGCAGAAATCAACTCTAAAGTTGAAACAATGTATGTAGACCTCAATGGGAAATATGAAGCTGTGTGGACTCACATGAAGCAGCTTGACATTCAGATTTTGCAGACTGCCGAATCGATTAAGAGGGCACAAGGAATTCTTCCTGGGAAGGTTGAAAAACCAAAGGCAGAATTCGTCAATGCAATCGAATTGCGCAGTGAAAAGACACTACACGCATCTGCAGCTTCATCTCCAAAATCGGCAAAAGAAAAAGAGGCGACCACAGAGCACGTGCTCCCACCCGGCGAGCACCTGCTTGGTGGAAATCAAGGTGTCCGTAAAAATGGTGGTGCAAACGACCGTACAGCACGCGCTGGAACATCAAGCTCACCTTTTGATATTCTCGAAGACGACAAAAGAGAGCACCCCCACAGATCCGCAGAGCACGTGCTCGGCCAGGCTACACAGTCCACTTCCACCCCGAAATCCGCAGTGATTCCAGAGAGGGTTTACACTCCTAAGGTGCCTTATCCAGTTCCACCACCACCATTGAGAGTATTGCCTAAGGTTGAAGATCCTGGAAAGTTCTTGGTCCCATGCTCCATTACAGGAGTTAACTTCAAAGAAGCTCTTTGCGATTCTGGGTCTACTGTTAATCTCATGTCAAAGGCTATTGCAGAGAAGTTGAAAATTTCTGAGATAAAGCCTAGTCGAACTTCGATTTGCAAACTCCTCCTCAACAACATCGTCAGGCAGCATCCACGTTCTACCTGTCCGAATAGGTGATTGCCTAGTTCCAACTGATTTTCAGGTTGTGGAGATGCGAGAAGGTTATGACGTGCCCTTACTTCTTGGAAGACCATTCATGGCTACAGTGGGCGCAATCATCGATATGCCGAATAAGCGAGTCTGCTTTTCCAAGATTGACAAAAAGGTCTTCTACAAAGCCGTCCCCATAGGAACCACCACACGCGGCTCTTGCATCTCAGCAGTGGATAGAGAAGAAGCACGTGCTCTGATCCCGCGAGCACCTGCTCCACCACCCGGGAAATTTAGGGAGAAGGCAAAGACGCAAGAAAACGCGCAGTGCAAAAGGATTACGAGAGGTCCTCAAATGACTTTGATCCCTCAAGGATATGATGGAAATTCGGTTGACTACAAGGTGAAGTGCAAAGGTCATCCTAAACCTTTCTCTAAAGTTCGAGCTATTCTTCCATCAGAGCTGCAAGAGAAGGGTATTGGTGTTGTGAATGGAATGCTGAGTAAGGTTCTGAACATGAGGATGCCTGATAATGGAGTTTTTTTTGGAGCAAGCTCTCAAGCCCAGCCTGACTGATACATGGCACCAAAGTCAAGCTAACGACTTAAACCAAGTGCTTGGTGGGAGGCAACCCACTGGTGAGTATTTCTATTTTATTTTATTTTATTTTGCTATTGATTTTTGGTTTTGGTTTTCTCTGTTTCAGATAATAATAATAAAAAAAAAAGAACGGCGAGCACCCAATTCTGTTCCGGAGCACCTGCTCCGCCTTGGTACTATGACCTACCCATGTAAGTTTTCTGGGACTCTTCTCTTGCTTTATTCTCACACCAGGACGGTGTGAAGTAAGTCTGGGGGAGGGTGTTGCTACTAATTCCGTTTTCTTTATTTCGTTTTCTCTGAGTCAGTCTGTTTTATTGAGTCAAAATTTAGCTGAGAATTATGATCTTTCTTTGGAACAAACTGTTTTAGCTACCACTTTAGTGACCATTCTTACAGCCATTGACAGCGGATTCTACCAAAAGGAAATTCCAAAGGTAAATTGAACTTCCATCATCCCCATACTGTTTGAGTGTTTAGATGATCCAGAGCTGGCCTAGATATAATGAACTTAATTTTTTCTCATCTTGGGGCTTGGTATACTTTGGATCGGATTCCTTGCTTAGGTCTGATAGGATTAGTCTGTGATTATGGTTTCCCTCTCTCTTCCCTTCATTGTCTCTAAAAATAAAAAAGAATGAAAAAGAGATATAGCTTTGAAAAGAAGTTGAATCATTGGATATTGGTCTAACAAAAAAAAAAAAAAAAGAGAACAATCAGTCGATAAAAAAAAAAAAAATGATACTCTAGTAGGGAAAAATCGACTGGTTGGAAGCGAGAAAAGAGGGAGAAAGGAAGCTAGAAGCCGGTTGTCCATAAATTCAGTACTTAGGTGAGTAAGAGTCCATGTGTCCTTTGATCGATAATCCCTGGATGAGACTGCACTTAAAACTTAATAAGGTCAGCAATGGAGATTTTAGATTACTCTTATGGTTTATGGTTTGGAATCTGGATGGTTAGTAAGTCTGCGGAAAATTACTAGAGGTCTTAACTTAAGTTGGTACTGTTTGATGTGGCTTACTCTAGTGCTGGTTGATTCAGGGTTCTAAAGGATAAGTGAGTTCCCGTGTTTTCAAACCTCTCTTCTGCGGCTTAAGCTTTAGTTTGTTTGAGGACAAACAAAGGTCTAAGTCTGGGGGAGTTGATATGAGGCATTTTCACCTCATTCTAACCATTGTTTTCAAGTCCTTTTCGAGTCTTTTTGGTTTTTATCGAGTCGTTTCAGGTCATTAGGAAGCTTTGGACAAAGTTTGGAGTGATTAGAGCCTTTGGAGCATAAAAGAATCATATTGGAAGAAAAGAAGGCGAATCTGTGAAGAATTACCATTTTACCCCCGAGCACCTGCTCGGCACCCCGCGAGCACCTGCTCGCACGGCCGGAGTAAAAAAAGGGAGGTCGTTTTGACCTAATCCTAATCACGAAATAAGAAGGACCAGCCGCCTAAGAGAGCCCGATATATATATATTCCCTTTAGTCTTAGGTTTTTAATCATCTTTCATCTTATTCTACATCTTTTACCTTTTTTCTTTAGTTTTCCTATTCTCTAGAGAGCTTTGTATTATTTTGGGAGAAGAATCTCAGCAACATCTGAAGAAGAATTCTGAACCCTATTCTTTTATTTTAACATTGATGCCTTATTTTTATTCAATCTCTTTGCTTTCTTCTTCTTTCATTATGCTTGAGTAGATCTCTTAGTTAGGTTAAGGTTTTCAAAGGAATTCATGAGCTAAGGATTAAACACAAATTGGCTTAGAAATCGATAGTCTTCATCCTTGTTGATCTTATTGCTTGAGTTAAACTGGCCGCTTAATTCATGATATTAGGTTAGCTTAGACAACGACAGTTGCTAGGTTGCTAGAAGAAACATTGGTGAGCAATTTATTCATTACCTGCGAGAGTAGATGTATTGGAGAATTGTGAACATATCAAACCTGATCTTAATGCTTGTCTGCGATTTTTAGGGCCAACGACAGTTAGGATTCTAGGTCGCTAGACAAAGTTATTAATGCTGCGACAGTGGATTAATATTATCTTTATGTTTGAGTTCTAGACTTGTGCTAAATCATTGCATGAATAGTTGTTTGATCCGTTGCTCTGAATTTCCTGCGAATTGCCTTGACCGAACGCTTGCTTTATATTATCTTTTAAATCCGATTTTAGATTATTACTTGCTATTCACGAAACCAGCTTTATCTTGATTCATCTTAGCTCTAAATCTAGCTTATAAAACCATAGAGTGATACTTGGTTTTCGTAGGATCGACCCCTAAGTACTACTACGATTTGCTGTGCACTTGCAGTAGGAAAATAGGGTTTAAAACCTGTGTATCAGTTATTAGCGTAATTGAGCGTTTTGTACGACTGGTATAGCGGTTGAAAACTGTTGCGTTTGCGAAAAATTTTTGACTGGTTGACAACGGGTGTAATAGAGGTTTGATATTAAAATAATAAAATATATCATTTATATAAAAACCAGAAATTATATATAAAAATATGTAAAATTAATATTTAAAGACTAAAAATTAAATCATATAATAGATAGTTAGATAAATATTTTTAAGAATCTAAAACAATTTTATGTATAAAAACATAATTGTATAGACAGATATATATTCAACTAATATGTATATATTATACATTATCAAATGAAAAATAAAATATAAAATTTTAAAAGGTTTGAATTTTTTTATAAAATATATATAGTTACATATATAAATTTTAGTTGATAAATGATATTTATATTAAGAATAAGAATTTAATATAAAAATTATTGATACGAGAAAATAAAAAAAAAATTCTTAACTTTTTCCAATTTTTATAATTTTCTTATTTTTTATTAATTTTTTAGACAATTTATTTTATATTTTGAAGAAAACAAAAATTTATGGAACCACCCGCCACCGCCCGCAACCGCAAACGCTTGCTGAAAGCAGCTTTTGGATTTTAGCGGTATAAAGCGGTTTGAAGCGGTACAAAGCGGTTTTTATGATTGTTACTAACCGCCGCCAACCGCTATCACCCGCTGCGTTTGCGTTTGCGGGTGATAGCGGGTGAACCAATCAACACCCTAGAGGATATATAAAAATCATACCTTTGCTTCAAAACTGGAATCAATCAATATGTTTGCCGGTTTGATATCCCGGTGGATGATTTTGGGATGGCCTGCAAAAGTGCAAATAATATATACACATGCCTCATAAATAAACACGACCTATCTTTATTAATTAAATAGCTTTTGTTGATGTAGTATATATTACCAAAATGAAACAAGCGTTTAACTACATATGCTTAGAGGGCAAGGAACTTGTATGGCCAAAAAGATATAAAGCCAACATGAAACTAGGTGAGACATGAGCTAAGAATGTTGTGAACAGTAAACTTGGCATCAATTTTGAGAGAGGCGAGCAAGGAGAATGTCTCGGATTTTACGATTCATTTGACGCAAGACTTACAAGTTTGATGAAGATACGACAATCCTTTGGCAGAACCAACAGCAATCTTCAATTTTGAGCTCCATTTCATCGGAGGCTGTCCCTTCCCTGTCACAAATTCAAATTACCAAAATAATCATCAAGTAGTTGAAACTTGAAAAACAAGAAAAGCATATTTTGTCACAAGAAAGAGTTTAGTATTTGTCAAACCATGGAGGTGAAACTCGAGAGTGTTGTTCGGAAGAAACTCATAGACAAGCAATCTTTGAGCATCAGTGACGCAATAACCGACAAGACCAACCAAATGCTCGTGGTCAACTCGGCTAAGGATCCCGATCTCATTCAGAAACTCACTGTCTCCCTGAGCACTCCCAGCTTTCATCTGTTTCACAGCAATTTCGATTCTGTTTGGCAATATACCTTTGTACACGTGTCCAAACTCGCCTTGTCCTAACAAGTTGGCCTCAGAGAATCCATCGGTGGCTCTTGTTAGCTCCTCGTAACTGAAAGTGTTTCGGAAGATGCCTAGCCCTGGAGATGGTGGAGGAAGAACTGAACGATCGGAGTAGTTTGCGCTGTAGCCACCGCTGCTGCTTCTCATGAAAGGCGACGGACGTGGTGGTGGGGAGGGAGGCTTAGGTGGTGGCAGTGACGTCACCACGTGATCTGACGGTCCTAATGCATTTCGTTGCTGCAGTCCACCGTAAGGTCCTACAGCTGAGAAACACATGAACATGAATCTGAAAAATGGCTATATTACTACTGATCCGTATACAAGTTTGAAGATGTCTTACAAAAGTGATATAATTTCCACAAAAAAAGAAATGCATATTGCTATATTTAATATCCGCACGTATATTGGAAATTGTAGACATGAAAAGAAAATGTAGATGAATCTAATTAAGCACAATTACGTTCTGAATTGTTATATGCAGCGTACAAAAACAAGAAAATGTAAACAAAAGGTAGAAATGAGGAACAATATAGTTCAAGATTCGGATTTAATCTAATTGTGATCTTTGATTTACCGTTGGGAGCAGAAGGTGCTTCATCGTCTCTTGGTCGTTTCTTCTTGCAAAGAAAACAAATCATAGTCAAATGCCACAAACACTGCGACTCCTCCGAACGATCCCAACCACCACTATCGTTGATAATCGGCCGGAAGAGGTGTGATGGCGTAGCAGCCGGAGAATGCACCGATAAGAAGAAGAAAAAAAAAGCGGGAGAAGATGTCTGATCTCCTCCTGCCACCAAGACTAAGAGTTAAGTTTTGACTTTTGATTACTTCTGTCGGAATTCGGACAATAGAGCTGTTTTGGGGTCCACACGATTTGTCCACGTCATTTCTTCGGCTTATGTTTTTGAAAGATATACAAAGTAAACAATTCCTTTTGTATGTTTATTTTTTTCTTGTTCGCTCAACAAAATTAGATAACCGAATTTATCTATGTAAAACAAAGTTTAATATAAATATCAAGTTATTACAGAATGTTCATCGTCAATAGTCTACTGCTACGGTTGTCCGCAAATTTCCTAGTCTATTCGGTACTTGGTGGTGAGAGCAAAATCAAATTTTTAACTCTTTACTAACAAAATTATTTTAATTGGTTAACGCAGGATGACTGACCGGGTCTGTTAAAGAAACAACGGTTTCTTCTCAGGTATATTCCTACTTGATCGCCTGCTTTTCGTTAGTAGTCAGAGGAACAATGGTGGTTTATCGATTCATGCAATTTCTGCATCGTTCCTGAGGATCACGACTAACCAATCTTTGTTCATGAATCAAACTCTTTTTAGGTCTATGGCCGCATGCATTTGGCCCGAGCAATCTTTTATAAAACCAATCATGGGGCATAGAGAAAACTATTACTTGACATATGTATCAGATAAGATATCAGGAGTCAGGAGATAATATATGGTTCATACTGCAAAGAAAGCTATAATTGTTAATAGGTTGAAGACCAGATTTATAAAAAGGGCACATGCTGCAAATAGAATCTAATATGCTTAAGTCTCAGAATTACATTAATTAGCTAGATGATTTGCATGAAATTTACTATTTCAACTGTTCTTAAAGTGCTAATATGGTTATGAAAATGTGTGGATGTGAGATATGGCGGTTGAATGTTATTCCTTGTAAGCATGCCACTTATGTTGTCACATATAAAAAGCAGAAAATTGATGGCTGTGTCATAATGTTTCACTACTTTAAAATGATGGAAAACATATGAACATAGTTTTTGGAAGGTATAAAGTTGTGTCCTAAATTAATCATGTTACTAGTTTTGTCATCATCAAACAGACTAGGCAATTTAGGAATAGCAAGTATTTCTGCTAGGCGTAAAACCGTCAATGAAGCACAGCGCCGGCTCAATGATATTTTGGGCCCTTGGGCAAAAACGATTTTTTTATTATTTATTTTTAATATTTTTTTAAAAAAGTTAACAGAATATTTTTTTAAACTAGCTTATAGTATAAACTTGTGATCTAAATCTATTTATAAAAAATATAAAATAAATTTCATTAATAAAATATATAATTAACTTTTTGTTTGTTAGATTTATTTTTTTCAATTCATTTTAAAAAAATAAATTTTGTTTTTTGTAAGCTAAATTGGTTTTAAAAAAAAATATGGGCCCCAATATTTTTTGGATCCTGGACAGGTGCACTGCTTGCCCACCCTACTAAGCCGGCACTGATGAAGCATCATCTTCCTTTAGAAAGACTAAGCTAAACCATGATAAGCATATCATGACATGCTCTAACTGTATGGAAGACCAAGGGAGCGGCCAAAAAAAATTAGGTCAGATTAACTATGTTATGTTTGTTATATATGTTATGTTCTTTTTTATATCATATTGATCTTGAAGTGTTTGTTATATTTATTGTCACAGTATTTGCCATGTTTGGTATAGGAAAGAGGCTCATAGGGAAGATTAAAAGTTGGATCACAAGGTTAATACACTAAAATAAGGAGGATCACAAGTTCAATGCACCAATGATGTTCTATGTTATTTCTTTTGTTGGTTTTGATGTTTTGTTTTATTTTTAAACTTAATTTGCTTTAGTTGATGTTGGGTGTACTTTAAACTTTCAAAATATATTGCTTCTTTGTCAAGTGCAAACTTTGTTGTCTTATTTATGTTATGGTAAAACTCTGTCTAATTCATATTTGAATCACACAAACTTATTTACTCTTACTAATGACAACAAACTCATACTTTCACAAATGATAATAAACGACGTGAATAATAACAAGAGGTCTTGAAAATGGCAAGGTCTGACAAATGAGATACATAAACTTGACAGAGGCGATAAAAATGATAATTACAATAAACATCAAGCAACGACATCTACAAACGACTTTGGTAATGACTTTTGACTTCCTCATTTGAATTTTGGTCCACATTACATCTTCTTTAAAATCATGAAACACATCCTTCAAGTTTTCAAGTTCGGCTTTTAGATTATAAACTTCAGTCTCAAATGTTACATCTGACTTTACATCTGAATTAAAAGTTTATTAAAAATATAAAAAACTTACATCTTTCTTTGTTTCGCAACAGTTACAAAAAACTCTAAAATTTCCTCGTGTTTTTGATGTGTATGTTGGAACTTCACTTCTACACAAATTTCAACGGCAAACCATATTTTCTGAAATCATGTTTTCTAAACGAATTTGAACCCATCTGCTACAATCAACTATAGCCTCAACTAATTAATAATTGACAACCAGAGAATGAGCTAAGTCTTGAAACAATGTTTACAACAAAAAGGTTATAAATTACCAGATAATCTTTTATTTTGTCAGCAGTAGCTGATATAGAAGGATTTTTTTTTTTTAAATGTGAATGGAAAAGAGAGAAGAGAGAGGAAACATTGAAAGAGGAGAAATTTCTGGATTTTATATTTTTCTCATTTTTTATATTTTTCTCATTTAAAAAAAAAATGTTTTGGTTAACGCTATTAGACGCCAAGTAATATTGATCAACTCACACCTAATTAAGCTCGGTCAGTAAAAATTTGTATACTTTTTGTATTAATGATCAAGAGTTTGTGTTTTTTGACAAAATTATATATATAAGCTACTTATTTTGTGTCAGTCTTCTCTTATCTCATTCATCAATTTTGGTAACGTTTACATAGAAACCTCTTACATAGACAGAGAATTCTGGTTTACAAAGATTTACCAAGATTAATTACACGGTTTAGGTAAACTGATTACTCTTTTTTTTTTTTTTTTGTCAACAGGTAAACTGATTACTATAATAGGAACCATTTCAGCTTAACTTAACCCAACGAAGTGATTCGCGATTTAGGTACCTCTTTCACTTTCACTATGATCAATCTTCTTTTTTCAACTAATAATGGAAATTACTTTGCGCTACTAATAAAATACACATTCGCATTACACAAACATATATATGAATACTACTAGTGGACCCACTTCATTATCTTACTGATACAATATTATCGACAAGAAGAATATCGACGCAAAGCACTTACTATATTCAAGCCTCAGAACTCGAGGAGGCGCCTCATAACGCAAAGCAGCTCCATATGTGACGTCATTTGTGGAAAGTGCCCAATCGCGTCCTCGATAATATCCACCGTCGATTTCCCTTTGATCTTCTCCTGCATGAAGTAAGCGACGGAGACAGGTACAACGACGTCATTTCCTGGCTGTATGACGTGGCAAGGAATTGACACTTGGCCCAAGAGCTCTCTCTCGTCGCTGCCAAATACTATCTTACCTAAAGCAAGAGCTGTCTCGGGCTTCATCTTCTTAAGGCATTTCTCTAACCTTTGAACCGAGAGAGAGTCTCTCGAGTCGACCACTATGGAGGGAAAAGCAACCGCCCAAGCCTCGTAGTTGGAGCCAATGTCGGAGATGATCGCGTCAATGTCTTTTGATTCAAACCCTCCTTTATAATCCTCACTGTTTATATACCTATATAGTTTGTTTGGGTTAAAAAATACCTAAAATAATTAGTTCCATTTGAATCTACTAAGTACTAACAGTCTAACATTACTATTTTTGATCATCTAATTAAAAGTTTGTTTTTATATATAAGTACGTTGCATTAGTCGTATATTTAGTCAAACATTCTCAACTGTTGCATTACTTTATGGCCGACCTTACCACCTATAACTATAATAAATATAGTCTTATTAATAAATAAATGATGATTAATCCTTTAGCGGATGTTTGATACAATTGGAACGAAAACATGGGTCTATGATAACACACACTGATCGAAAAGTAGTAATAATTGTTTTTTCACTAAATAATTAATCATTCAAGTTTTTTTTTTTTGAACAAAAATCATTCAAGTTATTGATTCCGATTCAATAATTTTCTATATATAGGAGAGTATACTGTTTAAAAACTAAGTGGTCCACGTAATATATTGATATGCATATCTACTGTCTTGTACCTGATTGGTTTCTTTAAACGAATCTACAATACACACATGGTTATGCAGCATGCATATATAGGCTACAAGGAAAAAAGACAAGGCGTGATCATATGTCATATCCAAGTAACAGGCTACAAGCTGATCCTCACCACATGTTCAACGCTTGGCAAATGGTAACAGTTACACTTCAGTATATGCAGATACCATCCACATAAAACCCACTAATTATCAGCTAATATTGTATATTATCGCAAAACATTTTAATTTCGCCTTATTTTCATGAAACACGTTTCATTAGGAATCTATTGTACGACTGATGAGATGATATATATAACCTTTTAAATTTTGATTGCATGTACTTTTATTTCTGTTTCAGACGTTTATAATTGTCAATTATCTTTCTTGAGACTAAATGATATTATATCCACAGAACTAGATTACACATATATGTCTTTAATTTATACGATTTTCTCGCTGCTACAAAAAAAGAAAAATCACTTCGAATTATAATTATGGAGAAGCGTTAATTGTTGGTGGTATTAATTAAGACGGAGCGTACCTTGGAGAAGCAGCAACAAGAAGAAGATTTGTAAACAAGTCGGGCCTTTTAATGGAAGCAGCACAACCGATCATGCCCGACATGGAATGGCCAACGAACGCAACGGGACCAAACTTCAACTCCTCCATAAGAGCAATAAGATCGTCAGAGAAGGCGTCCAAGGAGTTATACTTTGAAGGGTCGTAAAGAGTTTGGTCTTTGATGGCTCCAGAGAAAAGCCAGTCAAAGACCAAAACTTTAAAAGATTGGGACAGAACCGGTATTATCTTGTCCCAAACCGACTGGTCGCCTCCAAACCCGTGTGCCAAGACCATTGACCTGTCACCAGAACCGATGATCTTGGCGTTCATAGCGGCTGCGAGACCGGTTATCTTCTGGTTAACCACCATGCTTAACTATGAGAGTGCTTTTAGAGATGAGACAAGGGCTTTGGTATCTTGTGTGTGTATATATAAAGAGTGAAAGAGAAATGGATGAGGTCTATATATGGTTCTTAATTGACATCCAACCACCGATTTTATTAGGCTCGCATTTGGTACATCCAAACATTTATGGCCTTTTCAACAATGGCTGTATTTGTATTCATTGTCCATCTACATAGCATCTTATATGCAAAAGAATCATTATTCATCACCATAAATAAATATATGTGAAAACGAATCCTTACTTTTTGGTATTAAAAAGGTATAGCTATCTGGACTGGAAGTAAACTTACATAAACTACTTTTGTTTGTACGTGTAAATGCATTAAACTATTGTGACGTGTAAACAACAACAAGATTTTAATACACTACGCTAAAATTAATACATTATCATTAATTTTTAATAGATGTAAGGATTGATCATGTTATAGTTTATGAAATTGAAGCACAATGGAAAATTCTAATAAATTAATTAACACCAATCCTTTTTTGGTTTTTTTTTTTGCTTGTAAACATCAATCTTTGCTAATGATAGAAGTCTATCTATGAACACGTATAATGCAATGTTTACTCTAGGTCTCCTTCACAAAATATCACAGCATCTTTACTGAGTAAGAGTATCTCAATAAGACTTTTAATAATTAATAAAATATAAATACTAATTAAATATATTTTAAGTATGTAAAAGTATTTTAATGGAATTTTCTTTTAATATAAGGTTCTTAAACAAAAAGTAGGTATAACTATATATAAATCTTTTAATGGATTTTGATGCGGAGCTATCATAATTTCCAGAAAAAAATAAATAATAATTTATCAATATATGTTGAAAACTTGTGTGAAATATTTTCAGTGAAAATATTCTAAGAGCATACTTCATCAATAGCATCCAAGTGAGTATTTAAAAAAAATATAGTAATATAACATAGAAATAATATCAAAAAGTCTATTGAATGGATTTCTCAGTTTTGAAATATTTATTTAATTTATTAATATTATTTTCATTATATTAGTTGTTGAGCTATTCATGGAAATGCTCTAAACTTGTGAGATACTCACTTTAATAGGTTTTCATAATTTAGATATCGAAAAATATTTAATTAGTATTTTATATTTGATCAATTGTAAGGATTTTTTTTTTGAAACTTAATTGTTAGGAATTTTAGTGATTTAACCTAAGATGAGGTGTTCTTACATACTTAACATCGAACAAAAAAAAAATATATGGAAGCGTGCGGATATTGGTTGTCATAAAATGTTAGTTTGTGAAGCACATAGCACCAATGATCTACTTTAGATATTTGATATTTCAAACGTAGTAGACTAGTAGCTGTAGGTGGAGTCAATTGCGCCACCAACCTGGAAAATTGGTATAAGAAAGAATTAAATAAAGGAGATATAGAGTTGTTCTCTTTTGACTTATCTTGAAACAAAAGTTGTATGTATAAGTTTTGTAAATTTTACTTATTTATTTTGCTTTCTTAGACCTCTTCAGTTTACTCCATTTTTCACTCCAAAATAGAGTAACTCCAAAATAGAGTTGTGTTTTTCTCCAATTGTTTACTCCATTTTCTACTCCAAAAAAGGAATATTCTATATAGATACTATTTTGATTTTGTTTTCAATACCTTTTATTTATAAAATTTACAAATTGACCCTCTATTTTTTATAACTTTAATAAATTATGAAATAATTTTCATTAAAAAATTATTAAATAAAAATATTCCATGAAATCATAAAAATAAAAAGAAAAATATAGTAATTTATTTAAGAATTGCAATTATTATATTTTTCCCACAAATGATCAACCAATGCATTTCTAAGAGAAAAATGTTTTTATTTATCTTTGATTTCTCTAAATCGACCAAGAAAATCTTGGAATCGGATATTATCATCTTGTGCTATGTGGACATCCGAAGGTGGAGATTTTCTTGCGGCTTTAATTGGTATTTCGAGATCATGCTCATCCTCGATTACCATGTTATGTAAAATTATTCATGTAGTCATTATATCATGTAACACATTTTTATTCCAAAAATGATTTGCCGCATTATTAAACTCCTAGTAATTGTTATGTAAAATTTGCTAGTATTGCTAATTTTTAATTTCAATATTTGTGATGTATTTTTAAGTGTACTTTAATTTGCAATCTCTTAAAATAAAAAATTAGTATTTGATTATTTATAAATAATTTTCATGAACAAAATTTCAAATATAAATTTTATATAATGTGATATTATAAAAAATAATATTATTAAAAAATGAGATCCTATGATTAATATAATAGTTTATATCATATTTTAATATTATAATTAAAGTGATATATTATTAAAAATTTATTGTTATACAGAAAGTGATAAATTTAAACAAAATAGTATTCAAATGACCTTTTTGGAGTAATCTCATTTTTTACACCATTTTGGAGTGGAAAATGGAGTATCATTGGAGGGGATTTTACTGCAAAATGGAGGAAAATGTGAAAAATGCAGTACCATTAGAGATGCCCTTAGTCCGGATTATGTGTTGGAATTTGCAAATCCATGTTCTTCAAACGATTTTAATGGAGATAACTTGGAAAATCTAAAAGTGATCATTGGTATAACTATATATGGGATTGAAGACCATAATCCAATAAATTGAGTAAGATTTACAGTGTTTATCTTTTTTTTTTTTTAATTCAAATTTCTTCCATTAAAACCATAAAAGAGATTACATGATAGGCGAGAAAACCTTAAACGCAAGAAAGCAGAAAACAGAAAGATAATGAGAAGATATTAGATAAACGAAGAAGGGCCCTAGTCTCTCCCAGACCCAGTTATCGAGGTGTCGCATCCATCACTCAATCTCGACGCCGGTGGAGCTTTAGCTCGCCGGCGTCGGCTCCTCTCTTCTCTGCTCTCTCTCCTTTCGCCCCTATGTTCATCTTCCATCTTCTTCCTCACTTCAATGGTTCAGAATTCTGCTCCTCTATCCAGATCTCTTTTGAACCGTGTGCCATTGGTGCAAACTCACAGCCCTCATCCCTCGCCGGTCTCGACAACGTTTGCTCTGGGAGGAGAGACTCACTACTTCCAACCCTCTAACTACCGGAGCAATCTAGCTTCTGGGCAAAGTATGGCCCCCTGCTCCATCCGTCGGCGATTTCTCAACCCTTGTCGACGAAACCGCTCCTCAGCTCCACGACCTGCCTCAATCTCCGCTCCTTCTTCAGATCCGCTGGTCGCATCAACGATCTCGCCGGTCTCGACAACGATGGTAACGATAACACTACTCTCTCAACCCCGAAACTCACCGAGCTACACTTCAGATCCATCGAGCTACCCTTCAGATCTGCCAGCCACCTCGTACCTTCTCCATCACAGCCTCTCAAGTCCCCAGTCCGCTGCCGTTCTCTCCTCTGGCTTACAACGCAACACAACCAGCGCTATCGTCGACTCAACGAGCTTCAAACTTGTATTTTCCAGTGACCTGAAGTCCGGTGACCGGTCGAACGTATGGGTCTGTGGTTACGGCTCTCCATTTGCAGCATACTCAACTTGGGCCTGGTGTTTTAGTTCCTCAATGGGCTGCGGCCCATCTATCAGCCCAACAAGAATTGGACAAAACTTCGTCAAGGTACCTCCTCTCATTAGGAGTATATCCCTTCAACACCTCCTTTTACCAATCAACAAGGCCCGGGATACAAAGTTTTCTCAGTTCGAATTTGGATTGTGCGTGGAATCTCTTTCCTTTGGGAAGGTTTCGACAAAAGCACTGATTGCTAAATTCATACCCAGTTCTGATTATCTATCGGCCTCTGTTTCCATCCTGCTTGTAACCATTTCACGAGCCTTTTCCTGTACTGCAAGAGTTCTCTCCATCGTGCAAAGACTCTCCAAAGCAATATTCCAAAGCCATATGCACATGCCGTCAAAAATTAGCGACAGATTTGGGTATTCAAGACCCGTATTTTCTGATACAGGAGTTAGAGGTAGTCTTCAAGGACAACAATCCTCCTCCTTTTTGGTTCGATTTTTCATGGGAATTAGAGGTAGCCGACGATGGCAACAATCCTCTTCCGATGGTGCTTCATCCGATGACTACGCACTTGGGTATTTAAGACCTGTTTCTTCTGGTTCTGGTTCGGGAGTTAGAGGTAGCCTTCAATGGCCACAATCCTCCTCCGCTCTAGTTTCGACATCATCTAGGAGTTAGAGGTAGCCGACAATGGCAACAATCCTCCTCCGACAATCCAACATTCTCTGGAATTGAGAACGTCTTCAAACGCTCAAGCCGGATGGCATCACGAGCTATTAGTTTTGTTCGCTCGCCTTTAATGGCAAAAGAACTCAAGGTCGTCTACACATCGATCTTCTTAGAAGCCCTCTTGGAGAAGCTTCCGGTCTTCATCTCGAATGTATACCGTCTAACCTATCAACTTAATGCTTTATTTCTCATTTATGTTTCAAGTGTCTTGATCTCTTTGGCAAAGAGCCCTCCACTTGTAAAATCAAGTTAAGTTTAATATAAGTTTCGTTTTGTCCAAAAAAAAAAAAAAAGATAATGAGAAGAAAGAGAACCATGTTTCCAAGTAAGTTGGAGCATTTGGCGGAATCGTCTGAGTACGGGACATAGGAGCTAGTTTCAATTTTGTTGTTTGCTTGATGTCTTCAATGAGTGATGTAGTGGGACGAGCAATGTCTGTGTGCAGGCGAGAGTTTCTTTCTTTCCAAAGAGCATAAATGGTGGCTTGCAACAAGAGCTTGACAAAATAAGGAGCAGATTAGGATCCCTTGAGTGGTCTTTTAGCCATCTAATACCTGAATCAAAATCAGCAGGAGGAGAAAGTTGTGCTCTTAGATAGAAAAACGACCAGACCGCTTTGCTATAAGCACAGTAAAAAAACAAGTGCTGCCTCGACTCCTCATCATTGTTGCAAAGAAGGCATTGTACCGGCACTTGTAATCCCCAACCCCTGAGCCTATCTCTCGTTGGTAACCTGTTATGAATCGTTACCCAGGTGATAAAGGCATGCTTTGGGACTCTACCTTGGAACCAAACTTGTTTGTGCCATGGAACTTGTATTGAGATTGGGTGCAGTGCTTTCCACGTGAGTGAAGAAGAGAAGAAGTTCCTCGGAGGGTTGTGATCTGGTTTCCATAAGTAGATATCATCATTAACAGAAGTTATGATGTTTTCCGGATTCGGTAGGCACTGTTTTATGAGATTGATGACCGGGTTTCTGCTTCTACTATTGGCGAGCCACCAATTGCCGTCAGTCAAACCATCCGCAACCACAGCCTGAGCCGACAAACCAGAAACCATAGGACCACGTTCCCCAGTTAGATCAATTAACGGACCCAATCCCGTCCAATTGTCCTGCCAGAAACTTGCGGTGATACCTGAACCAACCTCACACACTATCATCGGTCTTGCTAGTGGCCTTAGCTTACAAATACTTTTCCATAACCAACTCCCCTGAGATCCGACTCTGAGATTCCAAAAATTGAAGTTCCTTATTAGATTATGCTTACAATGTTCATCTTTTTATACAACAAGAGTCTTAAGATTTGCTTATTCGTCTGTTATGTTTATGCGTTTATATATGCGAAAAGTTATATATTGTATTTATTGTTAAATTTGAACATACTCCTTTTTGTGTGCTCAAGAACATACTCCTATTTTAATTGTTACTTTACTGATAGATTTTAAAAACCACAAAAAGAAAAGTCAAAATGCACAAAACAGAAACATGTTTATATTTTGTTTTAATGTTTATAGATCTTCAAATGATTGTAACAAAAAGCTAATAGTATATTATATAAGTATAAACAAAATATTTTAAATTAATCGATGAAAATATAAATATTTATGTTTAGAACAAACAGATCCTTAAATACTAAAATATTTTTTCATTAACAAAAATAAATAAAAAAAGTTTATGTTTAGGAGGATTACTCGCTTAAGTTTAAAGAATCTTAAAAATTACTCACTCAAATGGCTACAATATTCTTTTAATAAAAAATAAAGGCCTTGCAAAACATAAGAAACAAAATGACTCTTTCTAAAAAGATCTTTGGGAGAGTAGTGGACCAGTGGTAGCTTGCCAATCCGTGAAGAAGACGTCATGATCATTTATCAATAAAGAAAATATACCCAACCAAAAACAAACAATGAACAAGCGTCCAGACTTTAATCTTTAGCGTCAAAAATGTTGGAACCAAAAAAGTGTAAGGTCGCAATATTTTCGTTTAACATTCGAATTACTCAAGTGTGTATGAGGTTTAGATTAGTTCGGAGCCTAAACTTGAGATACTTTTTTTTTTTTTTTTTTGTCAAAGAAACTTGAGATACTTTGGTTAGAATAAAAAGACAAGAAGTACACAACCGCACATGAAGAATCTGGGGGACCAGACCCAAAAGTTTGGTTTTGTCCATACCTTGTCTTTTTCTTCTTCCAAACTTGGACCCTTTATAATCTCCTATGTCAATGTCAATGTCAGGATAAAAAATGTAATTTTTTGAATTAGGATAAAAAAAAATGTAAATTTTTGAATTAGGATAAAAAATGTAAATTTTTAAATATACTTACATTTTTTTAAATATACTTACAAGTTACATATATTATAGTGACGTTGAATATTTAGAAGGGAAAATTAGCTCAAAATAGCACTACATATAAATAATTAGTCACCTCATAGTTTGACAAAAAAAAAAGTCACCTCATACTAAATGTTTGTAGACTCTTTTCCTAAAATACACTTGAATATAATTTCAAATATACTATATTACAAATTGTAGTAATAGTTATTTTCAGATAGTTAATTATTTTCATAACATAGCTGTTATTTTTCAAAACATAGTTAACTATTTAAATTCCATAGTAGCTATTTATAAAACATAGTTAATTATTTCATAACATATGTGAACATATTTTACTATAATATGAAAAGGTAAGCATCTTTATTATCTTAAAAAATTAGCATCTTTGTTATCTTAAACAAATTAGCATATTTGTTACTATCTTCATCTCATATTTAGTTATCTAAAAACTACTTGTCGTAATAATTATTTATTTAAAAACATAATTAATTATTTATAAAATATAGTTACATATTATAGTTTGTAGTTAACGATTTGTGAATGTGGCATGATTATAGTTTACTATGATAATTATAATAGTTGATTTTATATTTACATATTTTTAAGTAGAATAGTCGGTTAGTTAGTTTGTTGAATAATTAAATATTTAAAAACATAAATAATTAAGATCATAATTAATTATTTTACAACATAGTTAACTAGTTAGTTTGTTGCATAGTTAACTATTTGTTGTGTAATAGTTATCTGTTTAAAAATAATTAATTGTATTATACATAATTAATTTTTTATTTTGAAAGATTATAGCTGTAGTTTTCAAATTTGAGATTTATGGATGAATCTAAATAGAAATGATTTGAAAATATAATTAAGATGATTATAAAATATTTGAAAATGATTATAATAAAGTGATTTGGTAAAGTGTTTTTGTGTTGAAAATAAATAATTTGAGTAAAGAAAAAGAAAAAAAACAAAAATTGGAAATGACATCTAAAAGAAAAAAAATTACATTGGTACATAGGGAAAAACAGTAAAATGCCATGTTAATTATTTAAGTAAAGTTCATAACTTCATATACAATCCAATTTTTCAAAAAAAAAAAAAAAAAAAAAACTATTTGTCCCTATTAAAGCAATAAAGAAAACTATTTTCTCTTAATTAGCTAACCAAAAGAAAGTATGTGACATAATGATAAATTTCGTTTGCACAGTTCCAAGTAAAATGCAGGACAAAAAGTTGGGTTTCGTCGTGTAGTAATTAAAGTAGACGACCAACCTTTCCTACACGGCTCCACTCACACAAATTCGTTACCCAATTCAAGTCCATTATTTGTTCTATACAGTGCTTATGAGATTGTAAATTTGTAACACTATTTTTTTGCCACTCTGATTGGGAATATTAGAAAAGGAAACTGATCACATATGATATGACAAGACTACGTTTAAACACTTTAATCTTTTTGGAAACTTTAGGTTTTCAAAATTCTAATTGCAATTGTGTTTCATAATTTCACGCCAATTTTGATTTTTCATGATTTCACACCGTAAGTTATCTCGATGGTATAATTTCCACACTTCGCTTTGTGTTGTGTTATCGTTTTCATTATCTAACGTATATTGACAATTATTTTGTATCCACTAACTATTCTTTCCCACTACGACAAAATTAGTAGGATCGATGAAACTGATAGATCCAGACTGAAGATTTCCACATCTCTAAGATTGTAATCCAATAAAAAAAAATGATTTATAATTACCTACAAAATAAGTTGATATTAACCTACTATTCAGACTATAGAGAAAATTTATTGTTGCTAGGAACTTGTGTTTTGTTTCCGGTCAAAAATGAACAACTAAAAGTGAAGAAAAGTCTTGAACTTTTAGCAATTACGTTCATAATGAATAACTCAAATCAGTTTTGTAAACCTAAAATCTTTGTACACGAAAGATTATATTCTCAATTAAGCAAAGAAGAAAAGAGAATGCATATCGTCATGTATATGTGAAAAAACACGAGAACACTCGATTATTTAATGGAACTTGCCCAACATGTTTAATTTGAGTAGCACTTAACTTAACTTGTCCGAACTCCTAAGACGTGAGCTCTTTTCACAAGGTCCCAAAAATTGCAAATATGAGATTTTGTAATGAGAGGTTAACCATAAAAATGACTTCTCAAAGTTTGTGTGCAAAAAAGTGACCTTGTGTGCTTGGTGCACTTTTTATGGGCGAATTGACGGTTTAAGCCCTCAGCATCTGAAGTTCAAGTGTGGATGAACATTCGAACATTTGAAATTTTAAGTGTGGATGTACATTGTAAGATATGTGTGTGGTTGTAACATTAAATATGAGACGTTATCGTGGACGACGAATGCATGTCTCTCTCAGGGAGCTTTGATGTATTTATAATTTTATGTATTCGACCACGATAAATCTGTATGGTTAATTGTATGGTTGTATTCTTTGTGTTGGACCACGATAAGTCTATATGAGAAGTGAGAAGAATAAAGCTTTTCATTTAATAAACATTGTTCGACCATGACTCTCGGCATTGTTTGGGGCATGTATTTGTAGTTGTACATGGAGTTCATTAGTGTTTGGGGCATGTATTTGTGGTTGTACATGGAGTATGATGTGGTTGTCCATGAAGTTCATTAGTGTTGTACGTTGAAATAAGGGGCAATTGTGGGATAAAATTTTCGAAAGTTGTGCATAAGTCACCAATAACATGTAGGTACCTTTTTTGATAATAGAAACATAAAAAGTCACCTATACTGCAATTATCTCTTTCGTAATCCTTAAAGATTAGAAAGAGAGAGATAAAAATAAGTAATAAATGCGGAAAGGAAGAGAGTGCACAAATTGCCTTTTGCCTTTAAAAGCCGGTTCCTACTCTCCTTCTCCGCCATAAATAACGTTCCATTAACCGTCATCTATCCATACAACACAGTATGTGTGTACATACTGTATACACGTACACATGCGCACCACGTGTTCAGTGTGTTCATAAAATGATTCCTATAACCAATTTAACTACTTCGAAGTCCGATCTCCAAATAGAGCCAAGATTTGAGGCTAATAAGGCTGTACTAAATGGTATGAGCTTGATTGCGAATTCAGCTGAAAATAAAATTGTTACATCACTTTTGACTATTTTAGGAGGAATCAGTAGTTTTCTCTTTATTTAGAGTGTTCTCATTAGAACAAAAGCAAATAAAAGGGCAAATAGTAGTAGTGATTGAAGTTCTTTTGCAATGTGGATTTATGATAAAATTCAAGTTTCATTTTCAACCATTGTAGACCCGTTAATGATACAAAAAAAAAAAGTTGATTCTTTCATATGTTTTCTCGAATTAGTTTGAATTTTGTCCAAATTTTTTCGGTTATAGAAAAAAAATTATAAAGATAAAAAGCCTTTTTGCTAGAATTGGTATCTGGTTTCTTGGAATAATTTCCAAAGTTTTATATCTCAGTCTCTGTATATATTGTCAATAGAGGAAATTTGATTCAATATTCTAAAAACTTTACATATTTTGAAAACTAACCCCTCTTTTAAGAAGTTTGAAAACTAACTTTTTGAAATCAAAACCATCAAAATAACATAAATAAATAAAATATATAAATTATTTTAGAATCCAATTTTATTATTTACAGAAAATACAAAAAATCTATTATTAAATGTTTGTTAAAATTTTAGTTATAAAATTAAAAATTATAAATCATCATATTTAGAAAATCAGTATTTGAAAATTTTTTTATTAAAACTATGATGTAATTTTTGTGTACCAGATATCACTAAAGTTCTCATTTCTACTTAATTGAATTTAAAATTCTTAAAATTTTCAATTTTACTCTATCATAACTGAATTTCTAAATATATGATGTTGTAATTCTCCTTTTCAAAATTCATGGCACATATATGATATAAATTAGTATTATCTGAAAATATAAATAAAGAATTTAATTACTTGCTTTTCGATAAATTGATATAAGCTAACAAAAATTATATCTAAAATATAATATGTTATTAAAAATATTTTATTTAAGATATATATATATATTTTTTAATTGGATTTATTTTTAGAATTTATATCATTTTAACTATAAATTCCAAAACTGATAAATGTATTAATAATTATTTTATTTAATAACAAGTTAGTTTACAAAATTTTGAAAACATGTGTTAGTTTTCAAATTACAAAATATTTTGAGAATATTAAACCAAGTTTCCCTTGTCAATATTGCAATGCAATATATTTGTATTTTGGTCAATAGACATAGACAATATAACGGGTAAATATGTGACATCGTTGGTATAACGAACAGGTTTTGGTTAACTAAATAAATTAAAAAGAAGTTCATCTTTTCTATTCTTCCGGACGGATCGTATGCGCATGTACCTGCAAGTCCAAGATCCTGATGACAGGAGAATAAGGGACATGCGGGTCAAGAAGTCGATAGAGGATCATTCTTCTATTTTTCCTATAAAGCTTTCTTAATGTGGCACATTCAACTTAAAATTTTGGAATTAATCTGATACATTTCATTTAAACCCGAGTATACTAATTGACGTAGGACCTCACCCATCTTTTGTTAGCACATTCTCCATGTCACTACAAGTTCTAGATATACACCACTTCATGAATTGTATGCTATTGCATTTCACATTATAAAAATATTTGTGAAGCGTTTTTAGCCTAGTTGCGACTTTAATGTGAAAATCGAGATAATTGAGTCTGTCCGCAAATAATTAAAACATTTCATTTTTAATTGCTAGAATTAAATTTTTGAAATTTGGTTAACTAAATTGTGATAAACTAAGCAAAATTGTGCGGGTATTAAGAAGCGAGGATAATTATCGGATACAATGTTTTCACGTGATAAGAATATTTTCCTTTCGTAACAGTTTTGTTATTTAAGAAAAAAAAACACAATACTCTCGTATATATGTATCCCCTTACAGGTATTTAAGAGAAAATAATCTCAGTAATTAATCGTCCTCAGATAAGGATATTTCATCTCTCATGAATGGTTAATATTTACATAATGGCTTGATAACTCCGTATAGATACTTATCTTGTTGTATAATAGATAGAAAATTTAGAAATATTTACATAATGGATTGATAACTCTGTCGAGATATCGCGTTGTATGATAGGTAGGAAATAAAGAATTCGAATAATAGTATATAGTAATAGGTGATGATTATCGTCTAAAAAATAAATAGAAAGCCGTTTGGCTTAACCCAACCCTAATATATTCCTGTATAAATATATCTCATGCATGACCATGACATGCAGCGTTCTGTGGCTTCTCTCTTTGTTTTTAGGTTTCATTGTTTTCGAAACAACTGTTTTCTTATTCTTTTAGGTTTCATAGCATTTCATCGATATGTTTCTTTGTTTGGATGATAACCTAACAATGTGTTCTTCTGAGTATGGTTTCTTGAACCCATATAGGGTTAAGATTACTTGGGAGCTTTGCAGTGAAGCATCAGGTGAGTTTTTTGTGGTCTTATTTGATTGTTCTTTTGCGTGTGTTTGGTTTACTGCTGTTGTTAGATGAGTATCAATGTTTTGTAGATGTTATTTCGGGTTCTTCTTCTTATTGTTTATGATATTTTTGTTTGTTCTGTTCTGCAGGTTTTGTTGAGAACGGTGACGACACAGATCGTAGTTACAGGTTAGTAACGAAGTCTCCTCTTTACGGCTGTGGTGCGGAAGGGTTTACATTGTCTATACGTTTGTACAGTATGCCTTGCGTTTTCATCGAATTCACTAAGAAAAAGAGTAAGTGGTCATATAAATAATCTTATAAACCTTTCTAAAATAATCTGTTATCCTTGTAAATACTTTATAAATCCTTATAAATAGTTTTCTAAACTCTTATAAAATGATTCATAAAGCTTTACAAAAAATTGTAAGCTCTTATAAACCCTTATAAATAATTTTACAAACTCTTATAAATAATTTTATAAACCGCTACAAATAATTTAAAAAGCTTTATAAATTATTTTACTTTGTAAACCTTATATTATGTTCACTTTGCAATAACTATTTATGTTCTTGTAATCTTGTTGATGCTTTTGGGTATTAAGTAGTGCAGCTTCCAAGGCAGATGAGACTGTTATATCAAAGACACAACAATCGTGGCAACCTTCCAATTTCTTTTTTCCTTATACCAGAGATAAGATAAATGGAAGTGATGATAACAGAGCCGTGCCTGTGAAGTAAAATTAGAAACACTAGGTCGGAGTCCGTGCTAAGCCGCGGGTGTTGGCTTTGGATACATGGTTGGCTGGTTCAGAACCAGTGGTTTTTTACGGGCTGGACGTTTTGGTTGGACCTGCGATGGCCCGTGTTCATTTGTTTTTTTAATCTGACGTGGACAAAACAAATGCTCTGATTGATTTTCTCACTTTTTCATTAATTGACGTGTCATCACCATAAGCTGTCTCGGATCTTACATGTCGTGCTCAGGAGATGCACTTGCTTTATTATTGTGTTGATTCGCTTACCTATAAATATTTTTACTTTTTTCTTTTTTAAAATTCGCTTATGTCAAATTTTACAAATAAAATATTTAACTAAGTAATTAAATCTTGTCAGCTATAATATGGAGTTGTTTGTATTATACAAGTTTAAAAAGAAACATTTTTTCATTAAAATACTCAGTTCAAAGATATTAACTAAATAAAAGATGAATATATGAAACACGGTTAAAAAAAAATTCTCAATATCTTATGTAAATTTTGTTTTTGTTATTCAAGAATCGCTTACGGCCTCTATAATAGTAGGCACAGCTCTGGATGACAACAACACCAATTTAATGAAAGGCATTCTTACACATTATCCATGTCACTGTGAACAGTCAAAGACTCGAAAAAAGTTTTGTAACAAATCTCTTTGGATTGCATAAGTCAAGTGTTTATGCATTATAACAAGAATGAAGTAATTTCTATACTAAAATATACAAGAAATTATGTATAGTATAGTATTTCAAATTCCGCTATCAATTTCTACTGCAACTGAAAGTAAAGACTCAAATTCAAATTTCCTCTTAGAAGAAAAAGAAGATGAACCTTTTTCACTTCGCGTATCCAAGAAGGTACGGGAATGGTTGAGCTCCCTCGGCATTGTATAGCTCGTATCTTATGCATCATTGAAAGAAGTGCTAAGCTGCAACGGCATATTCTTTATTCTGAGCAAGCTCTGGCACTCAGGGAGGATGATGCCTCCAGAAGGAGGAGGCCGCTTATTAGCGAAGGATTAAATTGAACCCTGGCGGAGGAAAATGTGAGGGGCATGAGAGTCATCAACACGAGTTTAGTGATTAGACGAAGAAGCAGAGAGAGAGCGTGTGTGAAGGAGGATCTTTTGCTCTAGTAAAGGTGGAGCCGACCCAGTTATTAACGACTGCGGTTTCGCCGATTCCGACAGCAAAAAATCTGAAATGGTGATGTTTGATTCCAGTTTTTTACTTTATTTTTGACATCTTTTGATTCCAGTTAAAAGGATATTTTAATAGAATGATATTTCGACATTAACCATTAAAAAGTGTAGAATTTAAATGAACTCCGAAGTGCAAAATTGGAAAAATTTATCATACAAAGTCTATCAATTAATTGTCCCAATTTTAATCTTTAGATATCTTTTTTATTTACATGAAGATATGGGGTTATACATAATCATTTGTTAATCAATTGATATTATATTTATTATATAACTATATATATAATTTATTTTACACTTTTCATATATTTTCACTATACATATACTTTCATTTTAAAATAAGTTCATTTTCTTTACATTTTATTTTTCCTCTTTTTAATACAAAATTAATACTTCCTTGTTATTTATCACATTTCTATTTTTCTGTGGTAAAAAAGAATGTACGGGTAGAAGCCTAAAAGGGTTTTAATCCACAAAATTAAAGAAAGAAACTAGAGTTTAACGCTTTTCCCTTTCATATAGAAAAATTGGGTCAAACTAAGTCCTAAAATTCAGGATATGATAGATTACATACCTTAAATTAGAGTTGTTTCAGATACCTAATTTATTACATATAGCATTACCTCTTCTTCTTTTCTACAACAAAATTTAAAACACTGTCAATCCATTTGTTTATTCTACGATGGGAAAATTCTTTCAACCTTCATTCACAATTCTTGTCATCTTGACAATCCTTCTCTTAGGTATGTATTTACATTTAATATTTTTTAGATATATAAAGTTTTAAGAAGAAACAAGTTTTTAATACCATATTAAATCTACAAATATCAGTTTATCTATATTATATTTTTTATTAAACATGATTTTCATTCAAGATTTTTGATATTAAGTTGGCTATTTTTATGTTACAATAAGTTTTTTTATAGAACACATAAATGAGTTTAGTTATTAAATATACGAAGATATATTTTTAAATATATGAAGATATATTTTTAAATATCTTCATATATTTTTGTTAATATCCTCCTTTATAAATTTATGTGGTCTTAACATCATAAAATTCATTTTGATACCGATTGACTAAATCCATTGTTTTTTTCATCAATAATTATTTCCTCTACTGCAACATAGATACTTGTTTCAAATTACAGTTTGTCATAGAAATATTGATATAATACAGTTTTTGTGAAAATTTATATGAAACATTTAATTATTTTACTATATCACATATAATTATACTTTTACTTTCTATTTTAACTAGATGATACCCCGCACCTTGTGCGGGTAAAATATATGATTTATATTTGATTATTGTATAAACTGTTATCATAGTAACATATTAGTCAAAGTTTTTTATGGCTAAAATACTATCTATAAATATAATATTCAGTAGAATATATAATCTAATAAACAATAGCAATATATCATCAAACATAATATAAATTTTATTAAAATAAAAATATTTATAATATTATAATTTTGATAAATTTAAAATAATTCTAATATTTTCACAATTTATGAAGTTGCTAATATTTAAATTTCTATCAAACAAAAGTATATAAATATTTTTATATTCAATTTAATAACGTAGTTCAAATAAAACTTAATTAAATCAAATAAAAACTTTCAAATTTTGGCGTTTATTAAATACTTCATATACGTAATTCAAAATTCTGAGTAAATTAAATTATTTATAAGCAATATGCATGTCATTCCTTTCATTTTATAGTCCATGTGGGATAAAAAAATTTATTTAATTTCTAAAATTTAAATGTCATACAAGCCATTAAATCTCTTAATTATATGCTTCTAAATGTTTGAATTTAATGATACCATAAAAATAAAGAAAAAATCTAATGGAATATCTATATTTCCATGTATTAAAAAGTATATTAATTTTTTGTTGACATGTCTGAATGTAACTATTTCATTGGTTAGTTTTCCCTAAAATTACTCTGAGTGAGACACGTGTCTGAATTTTCTCTCTCCGTCTTCTCAATTAATATATAGGGGATGCGAACATCTTCATGATAAAAAGTTAAAGTATATATTTTCACTGATAAATATACAAAATAAGATTTTATGTGTTTTTTGTCATCAACTAATATACTATGTTTGAATCTTATTATTATAATAGGAGTGGAAGGTCAAAGTGGGTTAAAAAAAAGATGTTTCACTATTATACACCCTCTTCATTGTGAAGTCAATGAGTGTAAGTCTGCATGCTCAAAGAAATATGGACAAAGACTCTTGACATCTGAATGCGTCATTTCACCTGGTGGGCCAATGCAAGGACGTGGACAATGTGGATGTGAATGGACAATCATAAAAGACTCTTGCAAAGTTTAATAATAATGAATCTTAAATCATATTAAAATTAAAATTGTATAATAAAATGAAATAATATTTGACTTGGATTTATAATGTAAATATATGTACTATTGTTAATCTTGAGTTATAACCTAATATAAATGTAATTATGGTAATCTTCAGTTATAATCTAATAAATTTTTTATTATGGTAATATGTATCATACATATAGAGGTGTCAAAATGGGTCATGTGTCATGGGTTGACCTAACCCAAATTGACCCACTGACCGAAATGAACCATTTATTTTTGATCCAATGGGTTAATGGGTTAACATGTTAATGGGTTAACATGTTAATGGGTTAACAGGTTGATGGATTAACGGGTAATGGGTTAAATGGTTAAATGGGTCTATTGGATTGGGTCAATTGGGTTGGGTCTATTGGATTGGGTCAATCCTGACCCGTTGAGTTTTTAATTACTTTATCAATTAAAATAGAAAAGCAGTTTTAATTACTTTTCAAATTACAATAAAATAGCAGAATCGCGTTTTCCCGCCAACAATACGGAATCGCGTTTTTCCGGAAAAAAACGCGGAATCGCGTTTTCCCGCCAAAAACGCGGAATCGCGTTTTCCCGCCAAAAACGCGGAATCGCGTTTTCCCGCCAAAAACACAGAATCGCGTTTTCCTGCCAAAAACGCGGAATCGCGTTTTCCCGCCAAAAACGTGATTTTGCGTTTACCCGCCAAAAACGCGGAATCGCGTTTTCCCGCCAAAAACGTGATTTTGCGTTTTCCCGCCAAAAACGCGGAATCGCGTTTTCTCGCCAAAAACGCGATTTTGCGTTTTCCCGCCAAAAACGCGATTCCGCGTATTCCCTCCAAAAAACGCGATTCCGTGTTTTCCCGCCGAAAAACGCGATTCCGTGTTTTCTCGCCGAAAATGCGATTCCGCGTTTTCCCGCCGAAAACGCGATTCCGCGTTTTTCCCCCAAAAAACGCGATTCCATATTTTTCAGATTTATGCATCATATTTATGTATTAATTCTTAAGTTTTGTATATTATGTTTTAAAGTTCTAATAATTTGAAAAAAAGAAAAGTAAATGTTGGGTTAATGGATCAACCATCAACCCATCTTACCCATCTAATTTAATGGGTCATGGGTCAACCCAACCCATTTATTAAATAGGTTGGGTTGATCCATGATCCATTAAGGTTCAACCCATTTGGGTTATGGATTGGGTTGATCTATTTGACCCATTTTGACACCTATGTATGTAAGACCTGTAGATGAAAAGGTCATAGTACACATTTATGCGCACGTGCTTCACTCTCATCTGTTTGAACGAGATCATAAAGGTACGCTTCAAAAGTTATCATTGATTACGAAAATGATATCCAACTTCTCCTATATTACCCAATACGTCGGACATATACACCAATTATGAAAAGGTTATCACGTTTGCCGTTGGAAGAAACCATTGTTAGTTATTGCAATCGCATTAAATGAGGTGGTGTCACGCATACAAATGGCAAATGATCATGAACAATGGTTTAAATGAGCCAAGGATCAGAACCGGAGTTGGTTTGATCAAGAACAAATGGTTGAAATGGGAATACATGCAGCTGGTTAACTTTTAACTCATTTGCAATCTCGGCTTAAATGTCGGTTAACTCACCAACAGCTTAATAAACTAAAGTCTTTAACACCTAAGCTCAAATCATTTGCCTTATATCTGATGGGGCACAAAATGTCAAAAACTATGAGTTGGAGAAACAAGTGAAGTCTCTATGACAGATTTTTCTTAGCCCAATTTGGTCAAACTTTTGGGTTACTCTTGTGACAATAAAAAATCACACTTGTTGGTTTTCGAATACTTGAACCGCCATTCTAAGAACCAAGTATATACAATATTTGCTTTACTTATAGTTTCATGTTTCTCTCAACAGATGAAGAGTCATTGCCATGGGAATTCACGAGTTGAGATCGCCATTGGAACAGCTCAAGGTCTTGCATTGATCCACTCCATTAAGAACAGCCCATTATTTCTAGAACTTAGAATGTGTAACAATATAATATAACATTATGCTTGACGTGGTACGTAATGATTTTATTTCCATTCTGGTTCTTCTTTTTTTTTTATAATAGTAGAAACTAATAGTTGAAATAAATCTCTATAAATTTACCAACATATGTAACATTTGCTTAATCCCAACTTAGTCTTACAAAACTCAAATTGGCAGCATTTCAACTTTGCAAAGAGGCAACAAACCGATCACATGGAGAACTGAGAACACAACAGAGAAAAATAGTAAAATATATATGAAAAATGAAAGGTTAGGGTTAAATCAGTGAGACCCTTTTGCAAGTGTTCCACAGCCCAACAATGAAAACTTAATAAAGTTAATAGCATTTAAGGCCTAAGCCTAACGATCTGACTAAAATTTTCTTCTACTATATTAAAACAGGAACCTTTTTTGGAACTAACCTTTAGTCATGTGTTATATTACGATATGTGCCATTGTGTTTCTTTGATTTTTAAAGATTTTCATTAAGGGTATAATTGTCATTATGATATCATTTATAATGTACGGTTAAGATTAGAATTTGAGATAAACGGTTTAGATTAGAAGTTGAGATAAACATTTATCATTAAAACTTTTTTTTTGGTAATGATAAAATTCAGAGTATCTCTATTAAATATGTATCCAAACAATATAAAATAATGGGTCCCACTTTCCTTATTAATTAAAAACGAAAATAAAATAAAATCATACATATTAAATTATTAAAACAAATAATAAATATAAGTAAATAATATAAGACATCAATTGTTTTTATAAATTACAAAATCAAAATAAATAAATATATTTTTGAACATACTTCAATTATTAATAAATAAAAACATACATAAATAATTCAAATATAATATTAGTAAAATATAGTTTATAAAATATAAACTTTTAACTTGGAAAATTAAAATTCTTAAATTAGATTGATATATTTTAACATGATAAAATGAAAATATTAAAACTAAGTCTATATATATATATTATATTATTCAATTATAAAGTGAAACAAGTTAATTTTTTTTAAATATATAATTACAGGGTTTTTATAGTTTGTATTATTAAAATATTTAAATAACAATAATATGGGTTAAGATATTTAATTGATCTTCTATGACAATAAAAATAACTAATAAATTAACGGATTAGCATATATTTTTTAATAAATGTGAAATTACATTCAAATATATATATAATGAGTCTGTAAATTTTTTCAAACTATAATATTCATATATTAAAATAATTAAAACTATATATATATATAATCAATGATATATTATATAATCATACTATAAATATAAAATTAATATAAATTATATATTATTATAGTCAATTCATAATAAAATTAGCAACACTTCTGAAATTATAACTTACACAAATATATCTTTAACCAAAATAGAAAATATAAAAACAAAAATCAACAATAAATATTATCCGCTCTTAACATATATTAAAACTATATTAAATATTTACAATTCAAAAAACAATATTCGAAACGAATTTTTAAAAATAATTATATTAATTATATTCTGATTTCCATAACATAACTTTACAAAAATATCTGATTACAATATATTTAATATCAGAGATTCTGTAGTTAAATCAAATTTATTGATTAGATATCAATATTATGAAAATAATTTCACCAACCACAATTCAAAAAAAAAATTGGCATTGTAAACCTACTTTTTTTTTTGGACTACATATTATACTAGAAACTAAGCGTCCAATGGACTTGGGAAGATACAACCGGAGTCATGCTCAACGTCTAGACGAGTAAAGAACAACAGTACAATAACATAAAAGATAGACGCATTAAGGGGCGAGACTTGCTCAGCAGCGTAAAGAAACTCATAGAGAAACTTCACCCGTAACCCGAAAGCAAATGCTCTAAAGAGCAACAGATAGTCGAAATGATAATCGACGTTGATACGTCCAAGTGGTTGGACTTGAGAACAGACTTGAACCACCGTTGTTGGATGTGGAACCTACTTTCTTTCTCTAAATTTCTAATCAAGCCATAAAAAAATTTGCAAAATAATTCATACCACAACTTTATGTAATTATTTACTTTTAATAGTTTTATGAATTATAATTATATCACAAAAAATTATAAATTCTTAAATTTATATATTTAATTAAAAAAAAATTATTCATATTCCGCGCGCCGACGCGCGGGTACGAGTCTAGTTTAGTTTAAAACAATACCGTAGAAAACATTATTAGCCTTGCAAAGTCAAAAGGCTAATAACGGACTTTGATTTTTCTTCATGAACTTGCCAAATTGGTCTTGACAGTTTTCCCCAAATTTGCCATATATCGATAGAGTCATATTAATAAATGTGGTTTCATTGTGTTACTTTGATTGGCTTAAACGATCAAGTGTTGAAATTACGAGGCACTCCAACGGTTTTTTCAACCTGTTTTAAAACCTAATACGATGTCTTCAAATTCATGAAACTGGAAAAAAAATCTATCTCCATCAACAATGGGAAACTCTCTAAAGTCTCTCAAAGAACAACCTCATTCCACATTATACGAGCCTCTCCTCTCAGTATCAGGTACATCTCTGTTTTTCAAATGCACTTTACGTGTTGTTTACGTATAATAGTACCTTACGTGAAAAGTTTGAGACAGAAGGCGAGAATCTGAGAGTCTTCAGCTTCGCGGAACTGAAGAAAGCAACAAAGAACTTCAGACAATCCAGGGTCGTAGATGGTAACGATTACTCTTATCGAACATTTTACAAGGGCTACATCGATGAGGCCACATTCGCTCCATTCAGAACTAAAACCGGAACCGCTGTTTCTGTCCTGGATTGTGATGGTTCATACCCTCTATCAAACCAGGAGATAAGCAAAGTGTGTCCAATTGTATAATACGTGTATTAAATCGTTTTTGGCAAAACCTTATATGTCTTGTATGTCTGATTGGGCATAAATTCTATGAGTTGCAGGAACGAATGCAATCTCTAGGAAGGATCTCTCATCCCAATGTGGTGAAACTTTTGGGTTACTCTTGGGAAGATGACAAAAGACAGTTCTTGGTTTTTGAATATTTCCACAAAGGAAGCTTGGACCGTCACATTTATGGAAGTTAAGATCTCTTATAATCTAATGGGTCCATTCTAAACATTGGTATATACGATAGTGATTACATACGGTTTCATGTTTCTGTCAACAGAAGAAGAAGAAGCACTAACGTGGGAAACACGGGTTAAGATAGCCGTTGGAGCAGCTCAAGCTCTTGCATTTATCCACATTATCAAGAACAGACCGCTATATCGAGAACTCAGAATGGATATCATTATGCTTGATGAGGTAATGATTTTATTCCCATCCTTCTTCTCTTGGTTTTTGATACTTATAGATTAATACCTAACTTGGAAATTTTGTCAGCAATACAATGCCAAATTGTTTTATCTTGAACCGCCCAGAGAATCTTTTGAAAAGGAACGCCGAATCAGGGGAGAATTTGAATACGAACCTCTTGAATATCTACAGCAATGTACACTCTTCTTCCTGCAAATTCTGATAATTATATCATTTTTCAATGTCAAGACAATTGTGTAATGTATGGAGATTATTGGGACGCCAAGTGTGATGTTTTCACATTTGGTGTGATCTTGCTTGACCTTCTAACTGGTTCGAAAGAGACGTTACGAAATGAGAGAACCAAAGGCTTACGTAACGGGACATCTGTATTGACCGATGATCACAACATTGGGGAAATAATCGATCCACGACTTGGGAATGGTTATCCTGTAAATGCTGCGACACAGATGGGCACACTCATCACAAGATGCACCAAGTGGGACAAGCATCAACGACCATTGATGCAAGAAGTCGTGGATACGCTGCATTATATCGCGGAGATTAAGGACTAATGTGTTTGTTGAGAATGGCAGAGAGACAACAAACCAGTCATAGTGCGAGATATACGATAGAGAAAATAGTGCAAGAACTCTTAGTTTTATATATATGAACAGAAACAAGGAACAAAGGAAAAATTCTTGCCCTCAAGAATCTTTTTTTATATCAAATCCTAAAACCTATATTACACCAAAATCTTTAACTTTTGTCTATAGTATTCTGATTGAGCTTTCATTTTTCAATCTTAAGATAGTTGTACAATGGTATGTAGGTCATGCACCAAGTGGGACAAGATGAAACGACCATTGATACAAGAAGTCTTAGATACTCTGAATAATGTTGCAGAGATTAAGGATTAATGTGTAGAGGTTACTGATTATTTAACATCATTGGAAAAGTTAAAGACTTTTGTTTTATGGTTAGAATATTTCTCAACTTTTTAAAAATAAATCTGCATGCAGCCAATTAGTACAACCATCGTCTCTAGAAATTTACCAACCTTTAACATTTACTTAATCCCAACTTAGTCTTACAAAACTCAAATTGGCAAAGAGACAACAAACCGATTACAGCGAGAACTGAGAACACAACAGAGAAACTAGTAAAATATATCAATAAAATGAAAGCTTGCGATTAAAGCAATGAGATCCTTTTGCAAGTTTTCCACAGCCCAACAATGAAACTAGATAAAGTAAATAGCATTTATGGGCTAAGCGGCTTAGGCTAAGCCTAACGATTTGGCTAAATTTTTCTCTCTGTTTAAAACAATAACGTAGAAAATATTATTAGCCCAAAGTCAAAGAGGCTAATAACGGACTTTGATTTTTCTTCATCAACTTACCAAAATGGTCTGGACAATTTTCTCCAAATTTTCCTTATATGGATAGAGTCCTATTCATGAATGTGGTTTCATTGTGTTACTTTGATTGACTTAAACAACCAAATGTGGAAATTACGAGGCAGTCCAGCGATTCTTTAACTCTTGAATATCTGTTTAAAATCGAATATTATGTATTAACATTCTTGAAATCGAAAAACAATCTATCTCCATCAACAATGGGAAACACTCTCGAGTCTTTCAAGGAACAACCTCATAATTCTACCTTATACGAGCCTCTCCTCTCTGTTTCAGGTACATCTCTGTTTTTCAAATGCACTTTACGTGTTGCTTACGTAATAGTAACTTACGTGAAAAGTTTGTGACAGAAGACGAGTATCTGAGAGTCTTCAGCTTCGCGGAACTGAAGAAAGCAACAAAGAACTTCAGACAATACAGGGTCGTAGGGGTTAACGATTGCTCTTATCGGAGATTTTACAAGGGCTACACCGATGAGGCCACATTCGCTCCATTCAGAACTGAAACCGGAATCGCTGTTTGCCTGTTTCTGTCCTGGATTGTGCTAGTTCATATCCTCTACTAGACCAGGAGATAAATAAAGTCTGTCCAATTTTAAAATCACATTCAAGCAAGACCTTATATGTCTTGTGTGTGTCTGATAACAAAATCTATGAGTTGCAGGAACGAGTGCAATCTCTAGGAAGGATCTCTCATCCCAATTTGGTCAAACTTTTGGGTTACTCTTCTGAAGATGACAAATCACAGTTCTTGGTTTTTGAATACTTCCACAAAGGAAGCTTGGACCGTCACATTTATGGAGGTTAAGATCTCTTATAACTTAATGGTCCATTCTAAATATTGGTATATATAGACGATAATGATTTATGTACATACGGTTTCATGTTTCTCTCAACAGAAGAAGAAGCACTACCGTGGGAAACACGGGTTAAGATAGCCGTTGGAGCAGCTCAAGCTCTAGCATTTATCCACATTAACAAGAACAGACCGCTGTTTTGAGAACTCAGAATGTATAACATTATGCTTGATGAGGTAATGATTTTATTCCCATTTTTCTTCTTTTGGTTTTTTGATACTTATAAACTAATACCCTAAGTTTGGATTGTCGTCAGCAATACAATGCCAAATTGTTTTATCTTGAATCAACCAGAGAATCTTTTGAAAGGGCATGACGAATCATTGGAGGACTTGAATACGAACCTCCTGAATATCTAGAGAAATGTACACTCTTCGTCCTGCAAACTCTGATTAATATATCATTTTTCCAATGTCAAGACAATTTGTGTAATGTATGTAGTTTACTGGGACACGAAGTCTGATGTTTTCACATTTGGTGTGATCTTGCTTGACCTTCTAACTGGTTCGAAAAAGACGTTACTAAATGAGAGCACCAAAGGCTTACGTACCGGGACATCTGTATTGTCCGATGATCACAAGATTGGGGAAATAATCGATCCACGTCTTAGGAATGGCTATCCTGTGAATGCGGCGACACAGATGGGCACACTCATCACAAGATGCAGCAAGTGCGACATGCATCAACGACCAGTGATACAAGAAGTCGTGGATACGCTGCATTATATCGCAGAGATTAAGGACTAATGTGTTGAGAGACAACAAACCAGTCATAAGTGTGAGATACACAATAGAGCGAATAGTTCAAGAACTCTTAGTTTTATATATATGTGAACAGAAACAAGGAACAAAGGCAAAATGCTTGCCCTCAAGAGTTTTTTTTTTTTTATGTCAAATCCTAAATCCTAGACTACAATGGGATCAGCCAGTGGTCCGAATTGATGATAAGTAATTCCGAAATCCATATTAGAGAAATCATGGACTATCTTGTTCTAAATTATGTACTAAGAAAGAATGTGGTTGGATTGGAGACTGATTGATTAGTGGAAGATTATTACTCCAAGAGCTTGCTGCAAAATCCATTGTTTGGACTTTTGTTGGAGACAACATCAGAGAATGCATCAAGAAGCTAGCTGTCCAGCACAGCCCCATCGTTCAGGTCTGGCACTGAAACTACATTTAGATCAAACCCAAGTGGTCGTCGAGGTGGCAGTTCTTCTTCTGGTTCACTGCTTTTATCAGTATTTACATCGTAAGACGCGTCATGCTGCAAGCCTTTTCCTCCTGAGCTTCAGCCAATTCCACATACTTTGCAAGTTGACCGATCTGGAATCTCGAGGAAATGCAACTTTTCTCTTCTTGATCTGAAGGCTGATCATTTCGTACTAAATCAAGTCTCCTCTTTTTCCTATCATCTATTCTACACACACACACATAATGCGCACATGCTTTATTCTCATCTGTTTGAACGAGATCATGAAGGTTCGCTTCAGAAGTCATCATTGATTACGAAGGTCCAACTTCTCTTATATTACCCAATAGGATCAGAACCGGAGTTGGTTTGATCAAGAACAATGGTTTAATTGGAAATTCAGCTGGTTAACTTTTAAGTCATTTGCAATCTCGGCTCAAATGTCGGTTAACTCACCAAAAACTTAAAGAGTCTTTAACACCTAAGCCCAATCATTTGGCTTATATCTGATTGAGCACAAGAACATGAGTTGGAGAAACAAGTGAAGTCCTCATCCCAAAAAATCACACTTGTTGGTTTTCGAATTCTTGAACAAAGGAAGCCTTGAAAGTTACATTTACGGAAGGTAAGATCTCTTCTAATGTGTCCGTTCTAAGAATCAAGTATATATAGACAGTTTTTTGCATTACATATAGTTTCATGTTTCTCTCAACAGAAGAAGAGTCATTGCCATGGGAAACACTAGTTAAGATCGCCATTGGAACAGCTCACGGTCTTGCCAAGTCAAAAAAAGGCTAATAACTGACTTTGATTTTTCTTCAACTTGGCAAAGAGGTCTTAAATATTAATTTTCCCCAAAATTTCCTTTTATAGATTGAGTCGTGTTAATAAATGTGGTTTCATTGTGTTACTTTGTTTCGCTAAAACGAGCAGTGGACCAAATGTTGAAATTACGAGGCAGTGTCCAAAGATTCCTTCACACTTGAAGATCTGTTTTTAAGCCTAATAAGATGTCTTAAAATTCATGAAACCGAACAAAAAAAATCTATCTCAATCAACAATGGGAAACTCTCTAAAGTCTTTCAAAGAACAACCTCATTCCACGCTCTGCGAGCCTCTCCTCACTGTTTCAGGTACATCTCTGTTTTTCAAATGCACTTTACTTGTTGTTTACGTATAATAGTAACTTACGTGATAAGTTTGAGACAGAAGACGAGAATCTGAGAGTCTTCAGCTTCGCGGAACTGAAGAAAGCAACAAAGAACTTCAGACAGGACAGGGTCGTAGATGGTGACGATTGCTCTTATCGAACATTTTACAAGGGCTACATCGATAAGGCCACATACGCTCCATTCAGAACTCAAAAAGAAATCGCTGTTTCTGTCCTCGATTGTGCTAGTTCAGTCCCTCTACTAGACCGGGAGATGAGCAAAGTTTGTCCAAATTTTAAATCGCTTTTTTAGCAAGACCTTATATGTCTTTTGTGTGTCTGATTGGGCACAAAATTTATGAGTTGCAGGAACGAGTGCAATCTCTAGGAAGTATCTCTCATCCCAATGTGGTCAAACTTTTGGGTTACTCTCGTGACGACGACAAATCACAGTTCTTGGTTTTTGAATATTTCCACAAAGGAAGCTTGGACCGTCACATTTATGGAAGTTAAGATCTCTTATAAGCCAATGGGTCCATTCTAAATATAGTTTCATGAATTTGATTTACATATAGTTTCATGTTTCTCTAAATAGAAGAAGAAGCACTAACGTGGGAAACACGGGTTAAGATAGCCATTGGAGCAGCTCAAGCTCTTGCATTTATCCACATTAATAAGAACAGACCGCTGTTTCGAGAACTCAGAATGTATAACATTATGCTTGATGAGGTAATGATTTTATTCCCATCTTTCTTCTTTTTTGTTTTTTTTTTTAATACTTATAAACTAATACCTAAGTTTGGATTGTCATCAGCAGTACAATGCCAAATTGTTTTATCTTGAATCAACCAGAGAATCTTTTAAAAATGAATGTCGATTCATGGGAGGACTTGAATCCTGAATGCGTGTCGAATCATGGTACACTATTCGTTCTGCAAATTCTGATTAATATATCATTTTTTCAATGTCAAGACAATTTGTGTAATGTATGTAGCTGGTTGGGACACGACCTCCGATGTTTTCACATTTGGTGTTATCTTGCTCGACCTTCTAACTGGTTCGAAAAAGACGTTACTAAATGAGAGAAGCAAAGGCTTACGTATTGGGACATCTGTATTGACCGATGATCATAAGTCATAACATTGGGGAAATAATCGATCCACGTCTTAGGAATTGTTATCCTGTGAATGCTGCGACACAGATGAGCACACTCATCACAAGATGCACCAAGTGGAACAAGCATCAACGACCACTGATACAAAAAGTCGTGGACACGCTGCATTATATCGCAGAGATTAAGGACTAATGTGTTGAGAGACAACAAACCAGTCATACGTGTGAGATACACAATAGAGCAAATAGTTCAAGAAGTCTTTAGTTTTATAGATATGAACAGAAACAAGGAACAAAGGCAAAATGCTTGCCCTCAAGAGTGTTTTTTTTGTCAAATCCTAAATCCTAGATTACAATGGGATCATCCTGTGGTCCGAATGATGATAAGTAATTCCGAATATCCATATTAGAGAAATCATGGACTATCTTGTTCTAATCATATTATTAAATAACTACTAATACTAAGAAAGAATGTGGTTGAATTGGAACTGACTGATTAGTGGAAGATTATATTACTCCAAGAGCTTGCTGCTGCAAAATCCATTGTTTGGACTTTTGTTGGAGACGACATCAGAGAATGCATCAAGAAGCTGTCCAGCAAGGCCGCTTGGATCATCCCCTAGAGTCTGCACAAATGTGCTCACAACGGATTGCTCTTGAGCAGTCGAGCTCAGGCTGAACCATGTCAAGAACCTGACCCTGAATGCTTTCTCAATGTGGCCTTCACGCTCCAGCCACCTGATCACCTTCACGCATTTCTCAATAGTGTCATCAATTGGCGAACTGTCACACTCGTGATTCTCTGACTCGTGGCTGTCAGAGTTTGCTTTCCTCTTCCTGGTCGTGAGGAAATCGAACTCGGGATCATCACCGCTTCCGTCTGATCTCACCAAGCAGTTACTGTTCTTCTTCTTCTGTGTACCGTTAGACACTGTATCATCATCATCATCATCATCATCATCATCCTCATCATAATGACCATTAACGTTATCATCATCAGCCTCAGCAAGGGAATCTAATGGCACTCCATTGTCTTCACCTCCAGAAGAATCAAGTGGAGTGAATTCCTCGTTCAGGTCTGGTACTGAAACTACATTCAGATCAAACCCAAGTGGTCGTCGAGGTGGCAGTTCTTCCTCTGGTTCACTGCTTTTATCAGTATCTACATCGTAAAACGCGTCAAGCAAGCCTTCCTCCTGAGCTTCAGCCAATTCCACATACTTTGCAAGTTGACTAATCTGAAATCCCGAGCAAATGCTACTTTTCTCCTCTCGGTCTGAAGGCTGATCACTTCCTATTAAATCAAGTCTCTTCTTTTTCCTACCATCCACCACTGAGTTATCACCACTCTGTTGCAGTATCTCAACGCTCTTGGTAAAGCACCTAGAATTAGAATGGCCTAATAAACCAGTTTCTGTGTAAGAGACAACACGGAACGTGTACTCTGTGCAAGGCTCAAGGTCAGATATCACTATCCTCCTCTCTGATCTACTCAAATCAACAAACTGATCATCCTCAGGCGTCTCTCCTTTCTTGAAGCACCATAACTTATAACCTTTCACATCACATTCTTCAGCACTAGGAAGCTCAATGAGAAGAAGAGTCACTCGTGTAGGTGCAACATCCTCAAAATGAAACCTGCACGCCGCACGAATCGATTCTACAAACAAAAAAACTTATACCATCATTCTCCCTTTTAGACAACACATTGCACATAAAACCAAAATGTCTCCAACTACAAACCTCTAGCTACATTGGCTGACCATTCCTCCGCCATTTTTATCGCAGAAGTGCAGAGCTCTTGCACATCGCTTGCAACAGGAAGGCGACTAACAATGCCTCGATCCGTTCTCGCAGAAGGCCCGTCAAGAGGTCCGACTTCATCTTCCAGCATAGACTTCGCAGCTCTTACAATTTCATGTAACTCACAAAACCGAAAAGTCCCATTGAGAAGTCTGTAACTCAACTCTATCCTGCAACACAACACATCTCTCCTTCGTGCTTCCTTTGCTGCCACAAGCTGCTTCTTCCAACATCTTCATAACAGCAAACGCAAATCCATCAGAACCATAACATCTAACTACGACTCCTCAAAGAAGAAAACTTACCCGAGAATCTCAGCAACTTTGCCGCAAGAGTAGCAACAGAAACACCCATCAAGCTTCATGAGATTCCCAATACCAGTAACTCCAACCTTGTTCTCTCGGAAAGCACACTCGAGGTGACACGACAAGCCACAGAACTCGACGTCCTCTGGTCTCTCGGGCTCACAAACCAACCAAAGACTTGGGTCTTTGTTTTCATCGAAGTTATGGCAGACGCAACAAGAACATCTCTTGCAAAAGGAATCATCTTTCGGCACGTTAGCTCTGCAAGATGCGTTCTTGCAGATCCATGATTTCAAAATTCCGACATCCTCTTCCTGTTGTTGCTGTTGTTGTTTCTTGTAAGATTGTTTCGCAATTGCGTCGTGCTTCTTGTTTGACTTGCTGATACTCCTTCGGGATTGTGAGATCTTCGCTTTCGTCGATGATGAATCCATTTTTGATTTCTTCCTGTTCAGAAATTTAAAGTCTTCTCACTGACTCCTTCGTGGGTATTACAGAGAAACCCTAATCGTCTCGTCTTCGTTGATTCATTTGGGGACATGTTTCTGGTGATTGACGGATTTAGGGTCGCTGTAGAATTCGGCGCCTTGGCGATGGAGTTTGGCGTCGCCTGAGAAAGAAAAATTCGCAGCGGCGGCTCAATTTTGGGGGAAAAGAGAGGAAGGAGATGAAGTCAAGAATTCTAGGGCATACGTGTAATTTTTAGTATTTTGATATTAAGAATTTGTCCTTTTTGGTAGCTCGATCAAGACAATTATCCTGTTGGGCTTTTTCCTCAAGGGGCCTATGTTTTTTCTTTTTTTTTCTTATTGTGATTGAGATTAATATTAATGGTTGATCATTTGAAAATTAATAAACTATTAAAAGAGGAAAAATTTTAGTATCATATTTGTTCATGTCATTTGGTTTGATGTTTACATAGAATGTTATTGAGTAGAGAATTTAAGGTTTGCCAATAACATTATTTATGAGTTACATTTTAATAATACTATATATGAATTAGATTCTTGCAGTATTATTTATCAAGTAAAAAAAAAATACTTTTTTGGTGATTTTCCCTTAAAATAATGATGTTTTGAGTTTTTATTTTTTGTTTCTGTAAAATTAATTTTCTACACTTTAATTAATACTTTTTGTTTTATAAAGTGTATACATCATATATACACAACTTTTTATCCAATTAAAATAAAAAGAAAGTGGTGTATATGTTAATATAATTAGTGTGAAACAAAAATAACTATAAATAAGTAAATAAATAATTAATGAAATGATAGACCAAAAAAGTGATGTATTTGCAAATCCTTCACAGAAGCCAAAAAGGTCAAAAAGTCTCTAGCTACAAGAATGATAGACCATTTTTAAAAAATTCAGAGTAAAATTCGAATAATATCTTTTTTGGTAGGAATAATATTTTCTTCTTTATCATCTCAAAGAGACAGTCTATAAGTATGAAATTTGTGAGATTATCCACATTGTCAATGTAACCGCACACAAAGAATAGAATATGATTAATATCGTCATTTCTATAACAACATTTTTGACAAGTTCGGTCTATGATGATGTCTTGTGTGTTCAGTCAATGGAATATTATTGAAAAAACACGCCGTAAGAAGTGCTTAAGCTTTGACTAATTTTTAGTTTTCCGACTTTAACCATGAGTTCTGAATGACCAGTCAATGGAGGAACATGATCCTATGAGAGATGAGATACTTCAAGTTTAGAACAAAAGATATGATTCGAAGTCATAATAAGAAAACTGTGTTGAACCTTGCAGGTTTGAGAGGCCAATAACCCAAACTCAAGAACAAATTTGAATGGACAGAGAATTTGGGTGACATAAAAAAGAAGAGAACACTATATATGATTATTGGATTTGATTGAGCCACAAATTTGATTTTTTTCTGGTCACCGAAATAACAAGTCTAAACCGACCATTTTTTCATGTCACCAACAACAACCAAACTAGAATATAAGTATATTGATTCCAACAACTATTACTAGTACAGTAGTACTGATTAAAAAATGTGAACACTATCACACTTTAACACACACACAAATAAAAACTTAATGAAATCAAGGTTATTAATGGTTTATATAGAAACCAGAACGTGAGACGGATTAGAAATAATCAAATAGAAATGTGAAGGAAACAAACAAAATAATTCGAAGACGTCAAAACCTGGAATCAAAACACATTTTATAATTTTTTTTTCGTTAAAATCTTTCAAAGAAGAGAGAGAAGACGATGGCGATTTACTAGTCACTTAGGTCTTTCTGGCTTAAACCAGTAACTGGTCTCACGCTGGCAACCGAGAAAATTCCCTTTCCTGCTTCATTACAGATCTGTTATGGCTTCTTCTTCTACACTTCCTCCTGTCGCCGATCCTACTGTAGGTCGAGATCCTACTCTACACCAATCCTTCGACGCTAGCTCGAAACTTCCTCTGCCTCAAGGGACAATTACATCTCCAGAAGTTCAGTCTCATGAGGAAAGTCACCCGACCATGGCACAACGCTTCAAAGCTTCGCTAAGGAATCTCCGCAAAATCTCAGCTCCATCATTCGATGAGGATGGAACTCCGGTGGTCAAGGCTCCGGATTCTGTTCTACTCGAAACTGCAGCTATGTGGAAGGGTCACATAGTAGCGCAATTTCATGGTATCATTCCTGCTCCCGGGAAAATCTTTCACGATCTGAACCCCGTCTGGGGGAAATTTGGGAATATCTCAATCAAGATGATGTCCGAGGATTCTTGTTTAATTTTTGTTCCAAACATAGACACGAGAGAGTGGATCTTGCAAGTTGGCTATTGGCAAGCGGGAAACTGCGCTTTCTCGGTCTTTCCTTGGTCAATAGACGGTAATCTTGCTCCTCAGGAACTTCAATCCGCTCCCACTTGGGTCATCTTGAAGCAGATTCCGCCTCAGCTTTACTCGTTAGATGGCATAAGTGTAATCGCTAGGGCTATTGGAGATCCACTACATACTGAAAAATCAAGACTTGATCCTTACCATTTTGGTGATACAAAGGTAAAGATAGAGATCGACCTGGAGAAGCCTCTACCGGATACTGTTCTTGTGAAAGATTCTCAAGGTCACAAAGCAAGAATCAAGGTCGTCTATCCGCGTTTACCTCCCAAGTGTTCAAATTGTCGCAAGTTTGGACACCTTCTGAGCCGTTGCCCCAAGCCTCTGACAAAAAACCACACACAATCTGACAAGAAAATCTTACATAAGATAGATGTTACTAGCACTCCTCAGACTCTATCTGCCAATAAAGATGTAAGTTCAGAGGTTGTGGACCTACCTGATATTACTCAAGACAAACATCCTTCTGAAGATCAAAAAATACCTACTCCTACGGACATGACTCCACCCGAAACTGAAGTTAATCATGAGGCCTCGAATGACACATCCGTCACAACCATTCATCCAGCTGAAACAAAAGAGGCTTCTTCCTCAGAGTCAGAAAAAAGTAATTCCACAGATGAAAACTCAACTATTAATGAGCCCTTACCACAGAATGACGACAAGGATTCAGATGGGTTCTTGCTTCCAAAGGGGCAAAGGAAAAAAGCAAAAAAAAAATTGAAAACCCATGAGATCGCGGCAGCAGCGAAACTAGCTAAATTCTCTCGTGGTATTCACTCAGTCGCAGGTCGAGGTAACCCCTCGGGTATACGTAAATAACTCATACGGCTTCTTAGCCACAATGTTGTATATAATGAAGTTGTTCTTCTGGAATGTGCGTGGTTTGTGTAGTCCGAGCAGACAGAGAGTGGTTCGGTGTAAATATGGTGGTTTTTCTTCGGCTGTTGGAGCTATTTTAGAAACTCGTGTGAGGGAAGGGGATGCTAAACGGATTATCGCCTTTACCTTCCCTGGTTGGCGCTACGATTGTAATTATTCTGGCACTGAGGGTGGTCGTATATGGGTTGTCTGGAATCCATCTCTCTCTGTTATAATATACAAGTCCACACCGCAATTGGTTCTCTGTGGGATATTTGATCCGTCTACTGGTTCATCCTGCTCAGCGGCATTTGTTTACGCATTTAACTCCAAAGCTGAACGGGAGGAACTATGGAGAGATCTGTCAGAGATCAATTCAAATAATCATATCAACTCAACTCCTTGGATTGTGCTGGGAGACTTCAACCAAATTGCAGCTGCTAACGAACATTTCTCGATCAACACATATCGTTTGCCCATTCGGGGGATGTCAGACATTCAGCAATGCTTGGCCTCTAATGACCTGAGTGATCTTTCTTCTTCGGGAGCGTACTTTACTTGGTCAAATTGCAGAGTAGAGGATCCTATTCTGAGGAAGCTGGATAGGGCGCTCATTAACGACCACTGGTTGGATCTGTTCCCTAATTCATTCGCGGTTTTTGATCCTCCTGGCCCTTCCGATCACTCCCCCTGTCAAGTCAATCTGGATGCGGAATGGCGAGGAAAGAGACCGAGCTTCATGTACTTCTCTTTCTTCTCCACTCACCCACGGTTTAAGCATGAGTTGAAGAAGGCTTGGAATCTCCCCACTGCCGTTGGTTCTAGGATGTTTACCCTTGGACAGAAGTTAAAAGCGGCTAAAAACTGTTGCAAACTGCTAAATAAAGAGGGTTTTGGTAACATACAACAGAGAACTTCAGAGGCGCTAGCCATTCTTGAAAATGTTCAATCAACCTTGCTCTCGGCTCCTACGGATGCTCTCTTTAGGGAGGAATTTCAAGCACGTAAGAAGTGGACCTTTTTCGCTAAAGCTCAAGAGGATTTCTACAAAGCCAAATCGAGGATAAGATGGTATAAAGACGGAGATTCTAATACAACTTTTTACCACAGAGCAGTTACCTCCAATCAGGCTAAGAACTGTATTCATTTCCTGCGTGCTGATGATAACGAAGGTCAAATCAAAGGTATGGCGGTTGCTTACTTCGCCAATCTTTTAGGTTCTGTGGATGATTCCGTGCAGGCTTACTCGGTGGATCGCATTAAGAGCTCTCATTCTTTTAGATGCTCCGATGACTTGGGAACTATCCTCACGGCGATTCCTTCCGATGAAGATATCATCTCCACATTTATGAACCTACCAAACAACAAAGCCCCGAGCCCGGACGGATTTACAAAAGAATTCTTCATTGACTCTTGGTCCATTGTGGGCAACGATTCTGTGGTGGCAGTAAAAGAATTTTTCACAAGCTCAAGGTTACTCAAAAGATTCAACTCAACGACTTTAGCGTTGTTACCTAAATGCAAAGACGCGGAATCACTGAATCATTTCAGACCAGTTTCTCTTTGCAACACAATTTACAAGGTTATTGCACGAATCTTGAAGAAAAGATTAAAGTTGTTTATGCCTAGTGTGGTTCAGTTGAATCAGGTGGGGTTTATGGAGGGACGTTATCTGTGTGAGAATGTTTTGCTAGCCTCGGAATTAGTGGAAAACTTCCATCAAAGAGGACCAACAGCACGTGGATGTCTACAAATTGATCTCACCAAAGCGTATGACAACCTAAATTGGGATTTCTTATTTAATATTCTTGCTGTTTTCGATCTTCCATCTCAGTTCATTGACTGGATTAAGCAGTGTGTTTGTACTCTGTCCTATAGTGTTGCTGTCAATGGTGAGTTATCTGGTTACTTTGATGGCAAGAAAGGGGTCAGACAAGAAGATCCTTTATCATCTCTGCTATTCTTAATCGCCATGGACACTCTATCTAAAGATCTGGATTCAGGGGTCATGTCAAATAAATTCATTCCTCATCCGTTATGCTTCGCTCCTCTGATTACTCATCTCAGCTTCGCTGATGACGTGTTGATTTTCTTTAATGGTACGGAATATTCTACGTCAGGTATCTTGGACATTTTATATACTTTTAAGATGGGATCAGGTCTAAGGATTAACAAGCAGAAAACGGTTCTGTTCTTGGATGGGGGTTCCTCAACTCGGAGTAGGATTGTCGCCTCTCGATTGGGGTTGTCGATGGGTGAGCTACCGGTAAGATACTTGGGTGTTCCGCTAACCACAAGGAAGCTGCGCCATCAGGATTATCAGCCTCTATTAGATAAGATATGTTTGCGCTTCTCCAAATGGTCGGTAAAACATCTTTCGTTTGCTGGTCGACTTGTTTTACTAAAGGCGGTGATTGTCCCTATTATATCATTTTGGCAATCAGTCTTCTTGCTTCCTATTAGCTGCATACGATCTCTCGAAAAATTATGCTCAGCTTTTCTTTGGAAGGGACTTCCGATATCGGCAAAAGGCGTTAAAGTCTCCTGGGGCTCTGTCTGTTCTCCGAAAGAAGCAGGAGGTCTTGGAATTCGTAACTTCTCCCTCTGGAATCAGGTGCTGGTTCTAAAGCTTATTTGGCTAATCCACTCCGCCAACGATTCTCTCTGGGTGTCATGGATCCGGATAAACCTCATTGGAACTAGGAACTTTTGGGAACTAAACTCTACAGGCGCAGTGAGTTGGATTTGGAATTGCATCTGCAAACTCAGACCTATAGCTAAGCCATTCATTGTATGTGAAGTGGGAAGTGGAATGACTGCAATATTCTGGCTAGACAACTGGACAGCAAAAGGTCCTCTGATTGAATCGCTAGGACATCTAGCCCCTCGCATTTCTGGCCTGCCTGTGAATTCTTCTGTTGCAGATGCTATTACTAATGGTAACTGGTGGATTACCAGAAGTCGGAGCCGAAACCAAATCATTGCATCCCTTCAACAAATTCTACCGAACGTGGATCATATCGCTCAGTCTCAGGAGGATGATTGTTTTATGTGGAAGCCGGGTCTGTCAAAAGCAAATAATTTCTTCTCCAGCAAAGAGACATGGAGTTCCTTACAGCCACAACTTCAGGAAGTGGAGTGGTTCGAATCAGTCTGGTTCAAAGGTAACATTCCTAAGCATGCTTTCATTGTTTGGTTAGCTGCCCGTGATAGGCTTCGTACACGTGACAAGCTAATTTTATGGGGAATGGATGTGCCACCTACTTGTTTACTATGCAATTCGAAGGATGAAACAATCCAGCATCTGTTCTTCGATTGCCCCTTCAGTAACAGGGTTTGGTCTTCGTTTTACTCAAAGTTCAATATTGCACCTCCTAACCTGTTCAACGACACCCTGAAATGGATGAATGATCCAACTCGGAACAAGAACTACAATGTCATCCTTAAGCTGGTTTTCCAAGGAGTTGTTTATCTTATTTGGAGGGAAAGAAATTGCAGGCTACATTCAACACCTTCTCGCTCAACAATGTCAATCATAACAGAACTTCGACAGATTATGCGTCACCGTTTGGACTCAATGACACGGGCACAAAGAAATCTTCCCACGGTAACTCCTCTTTCGCTTTATTGGAGTGAGAAGTTTAATGCTCGCTAATTCGATGGAAGTCTGCCTCATTCATCCCATTCGCTTTGTGTGTTTTGTGTGTTGTTATTGTTATTGTTAATTTTAAGTTTGAAATCAGTTGTACTTTCCAAACACTTGTCAGATTAATTTATATGAATGATATTTAAAAAAAAATAAAAATCAAATATCAAATATCAAAACTAGTGATTTTTCACAAAGTACTCAAATATATTTCTTCCTTCTACAAAAGTCAATATGAAACCTGACAATAGAATCCATAGTTTGAGCTGATCCATCTCAAAGCTAGACTCGATAAACGAGGCTAGCTATGTATCAGCTATGGCACATATAGGAGGGGGCTTTCTCTATGGTCCACACTCTGCACGAGTAAGTTACTATTATATGAAGATTGTGTGAATACTTCGATCAAGTCCAATATTCTAAAGATGTATTTAACCAAATAGATATAATAAGATAGGATGCGTATTACTAGATAATATAAAATGTAGATACGTGGTCCAATATAAACTTCTAAGCAAATAGAAAATTAAATTTTTGTTATTAGACTTTCATGACTCTCAAACTGATAAATAATTATATCTTCATTGAAATAATAAATGTTTTTATTCATTTGTCTTAGATCAAATTCCAGTCTTTTTTTTTACCGGCTATATTCGTTTCGATTTAATTGATTCTGATTCCATATCAAATCTCACAAGTTTTCAACTCAAATTTTCTTATAGTTAGTAGATTGGATCATTTTATAGTGTTGTTATTTTAAGTCACATTTTCATTTTCGATTTGAAATTTCATTTACTAATATCTGGTTTTTAGTTCACAGATTCTTTTTATAGGATTTCACCGATTGATACTTTATTACTTTATCAAGTTGTTGTGGTCACGCAGTGTTATCATGGTCGTAATTAATAACCAGTCTTCACTAAATAGTAAATACATGCACATGCTTAAGTTTAACTTGCCATCCTCATTACATTAACTAGTGAAATAGATTTAAGATGTTACAAATAGGATGGATCCAAAAAAAGGGATAGATTAGCTACACTAAATAGTAAATACATGCACATGCTTAAGTTTAACTTGCCATCCTCATTACATTAACTAGTGAAATAGATTTAAGATGTTACAAACAGGATGGATCCAAAAAAAGGGATAGATTAGCTAAAGAGATAGATGCATGCATGTGTATATATGCATAATTAGATAATGGTAATAATATAACATGAAGATGAAGATGGAGATGGAGATGGAGATGGAAGGCCCTGATGTTTAAAAAAAAAAAAGGACATGAAAGGCCCATGTGGAAATAGAAAGAAATTCAAGAAGAAGACCAAAGCTGAGCATTCTTGACCTTACAAATACTCTCTAACACATCTACTGGCATTATGTTCCCCTTCACCACTACCTTCTTGCTTTCAAGCTCCACTTTGTACCATGTCACTCCTGTTTATTAAAATAATACCATATTGATGGTCAGACTTTCAACAGTTTTACAAACTTTTTATTTTTAGTAAAATATAAGAATCATATATATAAAAACCGTAAATACTTTAATATCAGACCTCTCTGCTATGTTGAATTTCTATTCTATTAGATATTTCAGATTGCAATGGTATATATTACATAAATATATATATAGATACTATAGTTTAGACAGAAATATTTTTAAATGTGTTTTCCGACAATTGATTGCAATTATCATGTTACAAAATATATACTTTTACATGAAATTTAGTAACTTACTCATTTTTGTTGGTATTTTAGTTCTGATAACTAAAATTTCTAAAAAAGTATTATGATCATAACGATCAAACGTTTGCTAGATATTTTTTAAAAAAAATGTTAATCACATGACATTTCAGTAAATATGCTAACATTTTTATTTGTTCCTGAATTTTGAATTGACTTTCTTGGTTTTGGTTCATCTTTTAAATACTATGATCGGTTTGATTTTCAGTTTTCACAATTTAGTCTTCTTTCATTTTTGCAATTCGGTTAATTAAACTATAAATAATTATATAGGCGTGAACGAAAAATAAGCTAGACGCAATTATTGAATGCATGTCTTGTGATTGTATTTCCCTAAAAGAAATGCCTAAAGAAATAAAGAAGATTTGGCGTTACCGTCTAATTTAGAAATATGCTTCTCGACTTTCTTTGCACATCCGTAGCAATGCATAGACACCTTTAGCTCCACTACCTGCATACATCACCATCATCATCCGGACAACTAAATTAAATTATTTTTAATATGAATTCGAACTTTAAACTCTTGAAATAACTCATTTAAAATCTTAGTTGAAAACTGAATTTGTTATAACTTATAAACCATCAGATATGTTAATCTATTCGATTTTGGGAGAACCAAAAAAAAAAAAAAAACATGCAACTTGGAATAACGAGAAAAACGCACACCACCATAGAAGAGAAAAAGCCCCACACAACTTTTTAAGAGCTAATAAAACATTTATTTCACTGTTTCCCAAGAATTTGCCTTGTGATAAGCATTTTTCAAAGCTCAAGAAATTATCATATATACTACATCATAGTATATTTTTATGATATAATGTTGGGGATACTTTGTGGTTACCTTAGGCTTAAGATGAAAAGCAAGAGTCTGGCGATGATCAGCAGATACAACATCTTTTAGTCTCATGACTTTCCCAGATTTCTCTGTCGTAGACTCTATGAGTGGCTTCTTTTCAAACTCTTCTTCATCGTCAACGTTTTCTAGAGTGTTTAGACAAAAACATGAACACTGATTTGTCGGAAGAAACAGACAATCCCATACTCTCCCAATTTTCTGGAGCTTCCCCATTAGTTTGAAAAGTAATTAAGGGTTTCAAGAGAGTGTGATGTTGAGAAGACTTAAAAAGAAGAGGTTGGGTGAGAGAGGAGAGAAATACTTGCTTGTATCACACACTTACACTGTCTTAAAGAGATGGAGAGATAGAAATTATGTGAGCCAAGAAGTCAAACATTGAAATGATTTTGTAGAAACCGATAAATTTACTATAGGCCTTACTCTATTTCTTTATTATCTTGTATGCAGCAACTACATTGTTAAATCTATCATTAGATTTATGTTACTTTGTCATTTTTCTTCCTCTTTAATTTAGATAACACCATTGTGATCAACAATATTATAAATCTTGATTGTTACGGCGAATGTGACCACTAAGTAGTTTTTTATTTATTTTTAACTGGCATTATATATTACACATCATATTTGGTTAGTTAAATATTTATCTCTATGAATTTTTGCTATTGAGAAGTCTTAAGTTTGTGACAAAAAAAAAAGAGAAGTCTTAAGTTATTAAAAAGATAGATTTTCGTGCTTTCGCTCTTTTAGCTAGCATATCAACACTAGATAGTTCTTTTTTATATATAAATCCCACGTAGATTTTTTTTTAATTTTAAGGATTTATTTGTTAATTACTCAAAATTTTAACAATATTGACCCACAGAAAATATGGTAGGACTTGTATTTTTTTTGTGTGTGGTTTAATTAATAGCATAATATTATGTAAATATATATCGTGTTGAGGGAGAACATAATACTCCTATCATACTTGTTAGAAAAATAATGTGTTTTTGTGCAAATCAAAATTATATTTGTTAAAAGTATACACGATATACAATTAATATTTTTTACTATTTTCCATCTATCATTATAAAAATAAGGGAATAAAAAATTAACTATATAGTGCTTATTGTCTACTTTTAAAATATTGCATATTATTGTAAGTATGACACACTGTCGTCAATGAAAGTATGTGTAAGAGCACTTCCATCCATGAGATACCTTAAAAGCTTCTTAAAAAAAAATAGTATTGTAATCTCATTTAATTATATAATTTATTTTTTAGATAAAACATATAATTGTTCCACTTATATGACAACAACTGTCATATGAGTATCTATAAGTATCTAAAAACTTCTCATTTGAGAAACTCTCAACAAACTCTCTCTTAATTTTAATTAGTTTTCATTTTCTTTTAATTATGAGATACCTTTCTACATACTCCCAATGGAGATACTCTAATAACTTAGTCAAAAAAAAATATGTGTAATAACTGTTTACAAAAATACAATTATATGCAATATAATATGATATGACAAGTGATAAAAGAAAGAAGAAGACATAGGTCACATCTCACGTTCAACAACTCTCCAACATTGACACCAATTTTCTTATGTCATCGGAAATTAAAAAAAAAAAATCAATATTCATATAATTAAAAGAGTGAATTAGTGAGTGTGGCATGTGATGCAAGCTAAGTTAGTGTGACTTGTAGTTTTGTATAATTGATTGAAGAGTGGATAAGCATCTACTCCTTTGTCTCCACTCTCGCCGCTCCACTTCTTTAATTTGTTTTTATAAGTTTTTCTATTCTCCCCTCTCTTTGTTTTCATATATTATTCAGCTAAAAACATTCAAATTAGTAAACTTTACTTTTTGTTTAATCTATTTCATCTGAATTTAATCTCTCATATCTTAGATAAGCCGAACCTGATACCATTAACTTCCGACCAGAAAAATAGAGAGGGTGATAAAACCAATAAAATATGAGTGATTAGCCTATGAAGAACATGTTGGAAGAAGGTATTATATGCTAAGTGCTTTAGGCTAATCACGTGAAAAAGACAAATGCATAATTCTTCTTCTGCATGCCAAAACATGTATTATTTACATTTTATTTACATATTAGGACACTCTGTTCTGAGTTTCATGAGTTTTCTTTTAGTTTTATTCCTAGATCGGCAAATGTTAAGGCTGATTCTTTGGCTAAGCGATCACTTCGTGATCCAGCTCTCTACTGTCTCCTTCTTTATTTGAATAAAGTGAGCTCTTTAGTGACCAAAAAAAAAAAAATTATGGAAGCTCCACCTCCATTAATAATGTTCCTACTTCATGTGCTTTTTTTATTTATACTCTCATTTATTTATTTGGTTCTATAATTCAACTTAAATTTCCTAGCGGTTGTACAGAAGGAAGAATTTCAAGTTGAGTCAATATATTTTCAACTTATTCAAAATTTTCTTTTTTCACCTTTTCAAATCATATCCTTATTCTTCTTTTTTTTTTCTCAACTTTACCAAAATATTTTTATTTTACTTTATAAAATGCATGAATACCGAACGCAGAAACAGAAAAGAAAATGATTGGAAACACAACTGACAAGATAAAGGCTGGAACTCGTTACATCAATCTTGTTATATTTGACCTAGCAATTCCGGTCTTCGATTTTTATTTTGCCAAGCTAAAAAATGTTGAATCTATATATTTTCTGTTTTTGTTTTGATAAACTGTCGAATCTAGATATTGTCTTTCTTCGGTAATCTTATTTCATAAATCAATAATTATAAAACATACTACAAACTTTTTTTCTTAAACACATTAGTTTATTCAAATAAAAATCTGAATGAACTGAAATATTAATTCCAACAAAATCATTTCACATATTTTCGAATCTAGTGCTACACTTTTTTACGGTAATGCTACATTTCTTTTACCGGCCAACTCATTAATCTACCAAAAAAAAAAAAATACAATCATCAAAACGGAAACTGTTAGGCGGTTAAACCCATCAAAACGGAAACGATTAACCTCCATTGACAGGAAAAAGTAATCACTCTAAAAAGGAATGAGATTTTCCCCGTACAACAATATGAACCTTTTTTTTTTTCGTGGAAACGATATGAACTTAACATTTAAGAATACACTATCAAAAAATTGGTTTCCGAGTATTAATCTTAATAATATTATTTGAGAAGTCAGTTGCATATGTGTCGTGTTCACGTTGATTCTTAGAGTGGTTGATTACAAACATACCCTTAATGAGATAAATAAAAGAAAGTTTTAATTTTTATTTTTAATAAATTTTTGAAAACGTATTCATATTTATATAAATAAGGGGAAGTTTTACTTTCTTAGTTATTAAAATTATTTAAATTTTTTTCTTTTTAGTATGATTTCCAAAAGACTTTCTTTTTTTGGAATTAACGATTCTATATCTAATAGAAATATTTTTATATTTCAAAGTTTTTTCATTTTTAATATTATTTTAAAAAGAATTTTCTTTTTTATATATGCAAAACTTATTTCCCTTTATTAAAGACTTTCCTTTTTTGTATTTTTCGTTTTTATATATATGCAAAAATTATTTTATGTTTTAAAATTATTTTTCTTAATTAATGTAATTTTGAAAAAGAGAAATAATTAAAGAAAAAATTAAAATTTTACAATAATAGCTTTACAAATCTAAGATAAACAAACTGAGCCAACTTTAGCCTAAACATAACAAAAAAATTAATTGTATTTCAATTCAAAGGAATATATGCCACATAATAAATCTTTTTTTTTTTTTTTTTTGTCAAGGTGGGTTGATTAAACATAAAAGTTTCAATTTGGGCTTACAATAAAGTGACTAAGGGCTTGCTTTGCCAAAGCATCAGCCCGTCCATTAGAAGCTCTAGGAACATAATAGAAATAGATAGAGTCAAAGGATCGAGAAGAGATTGAAATATCAGTGAGGATTCCATCAGCTTCTATGATCGGGATTCCAGAGTTGATTGCTCTGGTCAAGAGAAGAGAGTCAGATAAGACTGCGATTCTTCTGACACCAAGGTGTTGGGCTGAGAGAAGAGCCGATCGTACTGCTAAAGCTTCCGCTACCAGTGCCGACGCGACAAACGTCTCAGTCGTGGAGAAGTCGAGAGTGGGGTTCGGGTCCTTGGAAAAGGTCCATCCAAGTCCTGCCATCTTGCTAGTATCATTCCAAGCTGCATCTGTAAACACAGTAGTCAGATCAGGATCAATCGGCATCCGTGGGTTAGGGATTTTAGATGGCTGAAGAGCGGTGGATCCAGGTGTCGGTATTTGTGCTAGCATCCACTCCCTAGCTGCTTGGATTGATTGGGTCGCCGTAGGGTGAATAGATAGCTCTTTCTTCTCATAAATCAGCTTGTTACGAGAGATCCAGAGTACCCATAGGAGCCACGGACCAAGGATGCCCCGAAGGAGTCCAGTCGGAGGGAGGGAGTGTAGGTTTTTGAGCTGGTCGAGCGCCGTAGAGACTGTTTCGCATTGGATAGGATCAAAACCTGGCACGAAAGGGGCTGCTTCCCATACAGCAATCGCAAACAGACACTTAAAGAGCAAATGGAGGATTGTTTCCGGCTCAGAGCAGCGAGGGAATTTTGGGTCTGTAGTGATCCCTCTACTCACAAGATTCATTCCAACAGGTAAGATTCCTTTTAAAGCTTTCCAAATGAACATCTTTACCTTAGGAGCAGTTTTTAAGTTCCACACTAGACTGTTCCAATCTAGTGTCGTAGTAGGGATGGGGTCCAATACTTGAGCTTGATGAGATAAGGTTAAATATCCCGATTTTGTCGTATAGGTACCTGAAGGGTGGCTAAGCCAGCGCAGTCGGTCTGGGCCTCCGAGTGTACTTGGTTTCAGGGAGAGAATGCGTTCTTTATAGGTTGGGAGGTGAAGATCGACTTTTTCAACATCCCATTCAAATGGGGATGACGTGAGGAGGTCTGATACTTTCAGGTTTTGTGCAGATTCGGTAGGGGGTCCAAAGGGTGTAAGCGTTTCTGAAGTAGATAACCAAGGGGCAGACCACACCGAGATTGATTGGCCATTACCGATTGTCCATCCCAGTTGGGATCGTAGCAGTTCACAACCTGCAATGATACTGCGCCAGCCATGGGACGAAGAGGCCAGTGGGGAGCAATGGAGAAAATCTCCATCAGGGCAATATTTGCCACAGAGTATGCGGGAGAGGAGGCTAGTGGGTCGTTGTAGCATCCTCCAGCCTATCTTTGCTAGTAGTGCCACATTTGAGGTATGAATCTCTCTAAAGCCTAAGCCTCCCATGTACTTAGGTGTAGCCATTTTGTTCCACGCTATCCAACTCATTTTGTGCTTGTCTGGGGATTTGTCCCACCAAAAGCGGGTGAGGAGGGATTGGATTCTCTTGTGTAGGGATTTTGGTAGGAGAAAACAGGACATGGCATAGGATGGGATAGTAGATAGAACACTCTTAAGTAGTATGTCCTTCCCAGCCATAGAGAGAAAGCGAGTAGACCATTTTTGACATTTTTGGCGCATACGGTCAAGAATGGAATTGAATAAATCCTTCTTCTTGCGTCCAAAATGTTCTGGCAGCCCCAAGTATTTGCCCACGCCACCTTCTTTAGGAATGTGAAGTAAATTTTTGATTTGGATCCTGGCCTGGGCTGACATCTTCCTAGAGAAGGTAATAGAGGACTTTTGGTAGTTGATTTGCTGGCCTGATGCCCTCTCGTATTGTTGGAGGATTCGGTTTAGCTCCAGGCAATTGTGTTGGTTTGCTTTGCAGAAAAACATGGTATCATCTGCAAAAAGCAGATGATTAATATAAGGGGACCGTTTAGCTACTCGGATACCTTTGAGGGTGCGAGATTCTTGGACTCGGGTGCAGAGTCCAGAAAGGACTTCACTACAGAGGATGAAGAGGTAAGGTGAGAGGGGGTCTCCTTGTCTTATCCCACGGCTTGGTTTGACAAAGCCTCTAGCAGAACCATTGACAATAAACGAGTAGGAGACAGACCTTAGGCATTGCATGATCCAATTAGTCCAAGTAGGATGAAAGCCAAAACGGTTCAGCACAGCTATCATAAAGGGCCATTCAACTCTGTCATAAGCTTTGCTCATGTCAGTTTTGACAGCCATAGAGCAATGGACGCTGGCTTGGGAAGTCTTCAAGAAGTGGAGCACTTCATGGGTTATTAGGACGTTATCTGCAATAGCTCTCTTAGGAACAAAAGCAGATTGATTTTCTGAGATGATAGAGTCCAAGACAGGTTGTAGGCGGTGGGTTAGGATCTTTGTCACTATTTTGTAGAAAGTAGTGCAAAGGGCTATTGGCCTATATTCTGAGACCTTAACTGGGTTGGTGCCTTTCGGGATTAGCCGGACCAAAGTTTGGTTTGCGTTCCTCGGCATGATGCCTGTTGAGAAGAAGGCACTAATTTCTTTGATAATGTCTTCTCCCACAATCGCCCAGTTGGTTTGGAAAAAACTAGCTGAAAAACCATCTAATCCCGGGGCCTTGTCTGGGTGAATAGAGGAAAGGGCTTCTTTGATCTCTGTAAGGGAAGGGAGTTTAATAAATGCCTCATTTGTATCATCATCAATAACAGGATAGATAGCATCATTCACTATTTTGTTTGTGTCGGGAATAGATGGTTTCTGGGTAGTGAAGAGCAGTTTGTAGTAATTGGTAATGATTTTTGTAAATTTTCCTTCTGTGTAGGCTAGATCTCCTTCCTCATCCTCCAAGACTGCAAATTTGTTGATTACATTTTGGTTTCGAGTTGACGCATGGAAAAATCCAGAGTTATGATCTCCCAATTGGAGCCAAAGCTGTCTACTCCTCTGCTTCCAGAAGTCCTCTTCAGCTTGATAAGCTATCCTGAGTTGTTTGTTAAGCTCCATGATCTGCTTCTCATCAGGTACTGGACTCGTCATTGCAGCATCTAGAAGTTATTTTAGCTTTTCGATATGGGTCTGGCTGTTTAATTGTTTCTCCTTACTCCACTTGGTGATGGCTTCTCGAATTCGTTGGAGTTTCCTGAATAGGGGGAGGGACTCCTCTTCATGCCAGGCTTGTTCAATGATGGCGATAGCCTCTGTGTTCTCTTTGAGCTGGCGATCGTATCTAAAGATACTTTTCCTTTTCTTTTTTGTAGGATCAAGATGGGTGACTAGTGGTCTGTGGTCAGATCCTTCATAGGCTAGGTACTCACAGCAAGCAAACGGGAAGGTTTCTGCCCAGTTTCCATTTGACATGGCTCTGTCCAATCTGCATTGGACTAGTTGCTCGGATCGAATGCCTCTCCAGGAAAGCTTGTTGCCTATATGTTGCAAGTCGTATAGGTCATTTTCAGCCACAAAGGTACGAAAGTCCATGAAAGAGCCTTCCGGTCTAGGGGTGCCACCTTCCTTTTCTGTGCTGTCTAAAATGTCGTTAAAATCGCCTGAAATAAACCAGGGGTCGTCTCGGCTGTTTGATAGATCAGTTAAACTTTGCCAGATTTTCTTTCTCTCAAAGCGGTCAGAATCAGCATATAGGAAAGTTGAAAAGAAACGGTTTCCTTCATACATGATAGATGTGTCTATATAGTTGTTACAGGTAGTTAAAACCGTAAGTGAAACATCGTCTGTCCAGAGTAGGGTCAGACCGCCAGCAGCTGGTGATCTGGGGGAAATTATAGTGTGGTGAGGGTAGTGTAGATCCTTTAGTTTGTTAAGGACAAAAGCATCTGGGTTTTTTGTTTCAGAAAGGAAAAGAACATCCGGTCTAATGCGTTTTTGGATGTCCCGGAGTCTTTGAACTGTCTGGGGATTCCCCAAACCCTGACAGTTCCAGGCTACTAGTTTTAAGGAACAGGAGGTGATGGATTTTTAAAATCCATCTTCTTCTTTTGGATAGCTGGTATAGGTTTTGGTATTGTTGATGGGCCAGCATCTTTGGCTAGTGTTTGTGCAGGTCTTCTGTTATCCGTTACAGCGGGATCAGAATGTCTAGCTGTTCCTTTAAATAGCCTTTTCCTTGGTGAGGGTAAGGATACCGGCGTGCGTCTTTTTCGAGAGGTTGTAGTTGGTAAGGATGAGACTGATTTTCCTTTGTTTTTGGCTCCAGGTGGTCGTCCAACTCTCCGTGCTTGCTTCTTCATTGGTGCCTCTGTTGCAGAACCCCCTTCAGTTTCTGTGTTGAACACAGGACCAAGACGCAATGTAGCAGGGATTCGCTCGCTTGATTGTCCAGCCGGTGAGGTAGTGGTAGTCCCTCGGGACTTTGATAGGGAAGAGCGGACCATTTGTATTGCAGTTTCCTGGAGTTGACCCTGAGCTTCGGCTAATCGATAGCGTTCCATTCGGGCTGCACTCTCAGTGGGGTCAGCGACACTGGCATATTGGATCATAACATCTCGGAGTTCTTCCATAGCGTGTGAGACAGCATGGGGGGGAAGGGTTTCTTCTTCAACTCTCTCAGGGCTAGGTTCACTATCGAGAGGAGGTCTTCTCTGTCTGTTAGCTGAGGTGTCTGAGTTAGGTCGTTCAACTGTTAGAGGGATAGCTGGATTTTGATGGCTTTTCTTTTCAGTCCAGCGCAATTGTGTTTTCAGAGGTTGTCTCTCTGGGGGCGAGGTATGCTCAGAGTTATGGTGTGAAGGTTTGGTCGAAGGGGAGTGTTGCAAGTCATTTCTCGGTGGGGTTCCTCGTTGGTGTCTGTTTGGGTTTGATTCTCTGTAGGGATCTTGGGAGTGGCGAAGAGAATCATTTCGGGATCTAGGTAGGTGTAGATGCTCAGGGCGTATGTAGTTTGAGTACGTCGGAGTCTCTGGCAGTTGTCTACGGTGATAGGTTGGTCTGCGACCTATGGAGGAGAGGGAGGTATCTCGACTTTTGCTTGGCCTGTGACCATCTGGTAGGGTTTGGTGTTTCTCTGGTGGGGGGGATAGTGGGCAATCCATGTCCGTATGGTTGAGCATCATGCACCGAGAGCAATGGTTTTCTAATCTTTCATAGACCAAATGAGCCTTAACCTCTTCACCAGTTTCAAACTCCACCAGTGAGGAGGTAATGAGCAGTTTCAAGCCATCAATTAGGACTCTCATTCTAGCAGCCTTCATAGATATTTCTACGGTTTCAAGACGACCAATATTTCTAGCTATACTCTCCAAGGTGGCTTCAGACCAGAGATGGAGGGGAATATCTTGTACACTAATCCAGAAAGGAATTAGTGAGGGGAAGGATGGGTCAGCAGTCGGTTCCCATCGTTGGATGATGACCATCCATCGAGCGAAGTGGTAGGGGCGATTCTCAAGTACTTTCAGTAAGTCTTCCTCATTTGTGAACTGGAAAGTGAACAAACCTTGACCAAGGTCAGCGCTGACTGGGGGGGTGAGATTTTCCATCTCTCAGCAAGTGAGGGTAGAAGGTTCCACATCTTCTGGACTTTAGGATTTGTAGCTCGGCCAATAATGGTAAGGGAGTGTTTGCGAAGAAGTTCAGTGTTGTCGAAGTGTGGAACTTTGACTTTGGGGGCTCTCAGGGGTTCGTCATGGAGCTCAAGAGCCTTGCCTTTTTCGGCCGATGAGAAGCGACGGTGCATTATGGAAGCAAGAAAACGAGTGAAGGGGAGTCGGAAGGATTATGGGAGACTGAGAATGAGGTGGTTTAGAAGAGGAAACAGAGGTTGAGGTTTGGTAACTGGTAATGTCGAAGGTGGTTTTTCGAACTCAGATGCTCAAAACGGAAGGTGGGGGCCAGTGTAAAATGGTTCAGAGGTTGTTTTGAGGAGTTGACATTCCATTTTGGGTTAGAAACAGGGTAGGGGATGAAAACCGTGGGCTCAAAACCAGACAGATGGAAACCATCTTTGGTTAACGTGCCTGGGAGTAAAAAGAAATTTACGTCAACTTGTAAAATTAAAAGTCCACATAATAAATCTAAAAATGAATAACAGTGCATATCTAAATTTTTATACCAAAAATGTTTAATAAGATATATAACATCTTAAAATTATTTAAAACTATCTTCTATTTACATGAATTCATATAGTTGACAAAACAAATAGAAACTTATTACTAAATAAAAATAATATTAACCTATACTTAAAGTTACTTTGTAAATATTTATATCCGTGCATGAGCACGGGAGAATCACCTAGTTGATTATATGTAAGAAGAACTTCTCAATTTTATTTTATTTTTGATAAAGGATTTTCTAAAAATTCAAAACTTCGTACTGTGGTTGAATAAGTATACTAATCCTTCTTATTTATAAAAAAGAGTTGGCATTATCACCGCCCCCTCTATTATTGGAGGCATGGCCTCATTGGTCCACCCAGCTATTTTCTTGTTTTTATTATATGTATCCTTAGCATTTTTTGTTTCCGTTGCATACTTGCACGGCATGCACATTCTATTATACGGAAATTAGTAGTACTAACCCCAAAAAATTATACCCAAAGAGCAAACAAAAAAAATCAACACAACATTCCAATATAAGCTACAATATTATTGATTATCGTTTTATAAAATCTACACCACATTTTTCTTATTGTCTCTCATTCTTTTTATTATTTGTTACATATTTTTTTTGTTATCCTTCTTTCAATATTTTTTTATTTTGTTAACAATATATGCTAGAAAGTATAATATATGCTACCTGATTGAGTATAATGTATGCTACCTGATTGAGTATGTATATATCTATTGATCTCTCATATTCCTATTTAAATGTGCGGTTCTATGCATGATCTCGTATATATATATACACAAGTGTTCCTTGCTAAATATATCAAACGTCGCAATATATTTATTTGAACTAAAGATGCTTCATTATACAAAAAAGATTAAAAAAATTAATAATTTGTACTCAATGTAAGTTTATTCTACTGCTAGAATACCCTTTCAACATTTGTTTAGTGTTAATTTTTATTTATTTAAGATATTCTAGTAATTTTAACTAAAAAGTTAGTTACCAAATTTTTTAAAATTATATATAAGTTTTTAAAATACATAAAATTTGGGAATATTTAAAATTTTCTCCCATATAATTTTTTTCCCGAGTAAGCAAGTTATCTTAAATAATTGGAATAGTACTGGAACAATGAAAAGAGAAAGCTGAAGCCACATAGACCGCTGCGTTGAAGTTAAGTTCGGAAAAAAAACGAAATCAAACATATATACGCAAATTATACGTTTTCATTAACAAAAAAAAAAACAATACAGAAAATTGGATGTTTCTGGGGGCAAATGGGCAATAATGTTTGGACCAGAATCGATTAAACCAAAGAAATGTCCAAGTCAGGGAACCACATATGTCTGATTTGGAGAATCTACTGTCTTTTCCATTTTCATTTCTTTTTCTTTAAATAGATTTCTTGGATAGAAACTAAGTTTAATTATATATAGTAGGTGGAGTCGCATTGTAAATGTTCTGAAAAACACACATTAAATTATCGAATTGATATGTCACAACTTTAAAATTATCACTGCATATGGACCATATTGAACACTATAGCTGAGTGACTACTAGAGTGGTCACTACTCTCTTTTGGTTTTACGGCCATATAATGTCTCTTGTAAGAGTTGTCTCTTCTGTTACTTGTAGTTCACTACTCCAGGAGAGATACTTGACTACGTAGGACTTTTAGGACTTACCACACAAAAGGTGGACCCTCTAAAGATACAAGTATATATAGAACTTTTTATTTTTTTGGGGGGTTGAAATACAAGTATATATATACAAGGATCCGCCTAAACGTTCGTTTAAGCAGTAGAAATACTTGATTTGTATTCTTAAAACATTCTCTCTAAGCCATTTATAAAAAAAATCATTCTCTCTTGATACTTTATTGATTCTAGTATTATTAAAGAGAAACAAATAAGAACGTATTATTAACATGGGAAAACTGCAGCTTTACTTGCCTTTATCTGCCGTTGTATGTGGTCGAATTTGAGGAACCTTGAAAACTTGATGATGATGCATCCACCGCCCATATTTCTAAATTCTTTACTTTATCTAGCAATTGGCCATTTGGAGAAATATGGCACAATATGGCATATTAAATGTTGTAAAATAAAAAATTCAAAAGCAAATTGACAAAAAAAAACAAGTTATATCCATACAGATAACATCACGGTTCTGGCTTCACGTTTCTGCGAAAATAAATAAACAAAGCTCGAGGCTAGTACGCAATTGAATGAATGAATAAGTCTAAATTAGGCTCGAGGCACGAGCTCATCTTAGTTTCGATATCAAGACCGTTTTAATGGAAAATTATTATTCGAAGTCCTAAACCTGGTTGAAATAGAAGTCTTAATTTTGTAAAGAAACCAACACCACTAGATATGCAATAGCACAGCACCCCCAAGACCGTAATACCCGAGAAAGGCCCACAAAGAAATCAACCTCTAAGTATGTGACAATGAATATGGAAAACAATTCAGAATACTTGAAAAACTTTTAAAGAGAATTTAGAACTTATGATGAACACTCTTTATTATTTCAACTTCTTGTACATCTTACCAATGAGGGTGAGGAGGTATTTAAGCCTCCAAAAGATCTTACAACATAATCTAGATTTTGTCTACTCTACCTCCTTACTTCCTAGATTTTTCTAATATAATATCTAGATTTTATCATACAAATCTAGATTTTTCTACACAAATATCTTATCCATAACCTCCTTACTTCCTAGATTTTTCTACCATAATATCTAGATTTTTTATCATCACAAATCTAATTTTTCTACACATATATCTTATCCCAAAATCAGTTTAATTTCAATACTCCCCTTTAAACTGATTTTGTCAACCATCCCGAGCTTTGAACGAAGTAGTTCAAACGGCCTTTTGGCAGTGACTTAGTGAAGATATCTGCAACATTATCTTCACTTCGAACCTCCAAAGCTTCAATCGTTCCATCAAGCACCTTCTCCCGTATGAAGTGATGTTCCAACTCAATATGCTTAGTCCTTGCATGGAACACCGATTATTCGCCAGCTTGATAGCACTTTGATTATCTCCATAGATAGTAACTGGCTTGTTGATTGGCTCGAACAGGTCTTCAAGTAGTCTTCGAAGCCAATGCACTCTTGAGCTGCGAGTGTTGAAGCTTTATACTTCGTCTTTAGTGGTTGACAACGACACTGTTGCTTGCTTCTTGCTGCACCATGAAACACTTGTGTCTCCACACAGAAACACATAGCCCGAAGTTGATTTCCGATCATCCAGATCTCCACCAAAGTCTGCATCCGTGAAGCCATAGAGAGAGACCTTGGCATTGTACTTATACACCAAACCCATGCCAAGAGTTGTCTTCACATACTTCAAGATCTTCTTTGCTGCTTCTAATGTGGCTTCCTCGGTGTCTGCATAAACCGACTTACAAGACCAACCGCAAAGGAAATGTCAGGCCTTGTAATGGTAAGTACAGAAGACTTCCTACAAGAGATCGAAGGTCGAGGATTGGGTAGCAGAGATCCTTCATCGCGCTTCACTTAACGTTTACATCCATCGGAGTAGTACGTGTTTTTTTTCCTTCGTGTACCCCGAACTTCTCAACAATCCTTCTTCGCATAACTTTGTTGGCCGATGAATATTCCATCCTTTACTCTTTCACCCTCCAATCCAAGGAAGTTATTAAGCTCACCCATTCTTCATCTCAACCTTATTGACATATCCTCTTGTAGACGAGCGATTCCGCTTCATCATTCCCGGAGATTATCAAGTCATCCACATAGAGAAGAACTACCACGTGGACTCTTCCATCTTCTTGAGGAATAAGCTCGGATCAGAATTAGATGGGACAAACCCGCAGAACTGAAGAAACTGAGCAAGCTTTCCATACCAGGCTCTTGGAGCTGTTTTAACCCCATATAGAGCCTTCTTTAGCTTGCACACATAGTCAGGATGCTCTCTTGATGTGTAACCAGGTGGTTGCTCCATATAGATTTCCTTATCGAGTTCTCCATAAAAAATGCATTCTTCACATCTAACTGCCATAACTTCCAGCCAAAGCTTGCAGCTAAAGATAAAAGTGAACGTACCGTAGTCATCTTTGCCACTGGACTGAAAGTCTCATCATAATCTTCTCCATACTTCTGGGAGAATCCCGAGCAACCAACCTTCCTTTGTATCTATCAATGCTTCCACCTCCTTCGCTTGATACGGTACACCCACTTGCATGAGACTGGTTGGACATCCTTGGGTTTTGGAACCAAATCCCAAGTTTCATTCTTCTTAAGAGCATCCATCTCCTCTTTCATTGCGGTCTCCCACTCTTTAACTCCTTTTGCTTCATCATATGATGATGGCTCTTCTTCATCTAATGGAGCTGCAAAATAGCAGAGTAAAGTAGTGACAAAACTGTCATCTCTGAAACGAGCAGGCTTGACAATGTTCCGTTTCGGCCGTTTATTACCATGGAACCATGGTCTTCTTCCTCATCTTCTTCTTGGTTAGTGCCCCCCTTTCACCTTGTGTCTCTTGTTCAGAACTTCCACCTCACTTGTGTCTGAACAGCTGGTTCATCGCCTTTGAGGGAACCGGTACCATCTTTCTCAAACAAGACTTGAGGAGGTCCATAATATGAAGAAACTTCATCAAAGACAACATCACGAGATACAGTACCTGTGTGTCTCTGGATCCATACACCTCCAACCCTTCCTTTGTTCATCATAGCCGACAAAGATGCACTTCTTCGCCTTTGCCTCCAGCTTGTTCTATGAGAATCGAACACAGTGGACGTAGCAGACTGATCCAAATACCTGAGATGTTTCACCGTTGGCTTCTTCTTATGAACCATCTCATACGGAGACTTCATATTATTTGGACTAAGCGGCATCCGGTTGATGACATAGGCTGCACATCTCATGCCTTCCGCCCATAAGGCCTTAGGTAATTCTTCGCATGTAGCCAGCTTCTACAAGTCTCGCTTAGATGTCTGATCTTCCTTTCTGCTACTCCATTCTGTTGAGGTGTATATGGACATGTAAATTCTCTCTTGATACGCTTCCGGCAGAAAGAGAGAACTCCTTTGACATAAACTCCCCTCCATTATCCGTCCTTAGAGTCTTGATCTTCCGACCTAACTCTCCTTCCACGGTAACCTTGAATTCTTGAAACCTTGAAAATACCTCTGATTTCCTTCACGAAGTATACCCAAGTGTACCGTGAGAAGTCATCACCAAACAACAACATGTGCGGAACCCAGAATAGGAGGATGTTCTCGTTGGACCCATCAAGTCACTATGGACCCTCTCCAATGGAGCACTGCATCGTGAAGTAGAGTTGTCAAACGGAAGCCTATGTGATTTTCCATATTGACAACCTTCACAAAGTATTCCTTCATTCTGAATCTTCAACTTTGGGAGCCCGTTAACCAGATCTTTATTCACCATAACCTTCAGCTTAGTCATATTTATATGACCAAGCCTAGCATGCCATATGAAGGCATTATCATTCGTACTCATCTTCTCCACATAAGTGTTGGAGGCAGATAAGACATAAAGATCTTTACCCGTGCTCCAGTGTGAACACGTCTGCCTTTAATTCCTGATATTTTTCAAGAATTTAACATCTTTTGGGCCAAATAAAACGTAGTTACCTGAGTCTACCGCATTCACCACTGAGAGAAGGTTCTTCCTTACTCCAGGGACATGATATACATTCTTGAGAGTGATTGGACTTCCATCATCTCCTTCAATGACAACAGTCCCTTCCTTCTCAACCCGGTGGATTGAATTATCCGCGGTAATAATGGCTTCTTTCCCGTCATGACTTTGAAGACTGGAAAATAACTTCTCATCTCCAGTAATATGATGGCTACAACCAGAGTCCACGATCCAATCATTTCCTAGATTTTTAGTTTTGGATGTACCTGAAGATGCAGCCTCCACCGTGAAGCATTTTCCCCATTCTTCGTCTTCAGCATGAGCTTTTGATTCTGCCATATTTGTTTCCTTCAGCTTGACTCTGCAGTCCTTTTTGAAGTGTCCAAGCTTTCCACATCGGTAGCACTTGAACCTCTTCTTATCTCCCGTAGAAGATCCTTCCCGTCCATCATTGTTCTTTGGATCGTCAAACTTGGGTTTGCCTTTGAAGCTCTGTTGCCCCCGAGCTACGAAAGCACTCCCTGAATCATCTTGGATTTTGACTCCAGCCATTTGTTTGGCTAATGATTCTTGCGAAGCTAGCAGGTTCTCAAACTCCTCCAAGGAAGGTTGTGTAGCCCATCCTTGAACTGAAGTCACAAACGGTGTATACTCGGGCCGCAGACCCCGAATAATAGACCGCTTTAACCGGGCTTCCGAAATAGATTCCTCAGGGTTAAGAGTATTAATCTCAGAGCAAAGGTTCTTTACCTTGATGAAGAACTCTGATATTGAAGACTCCCCCTGCTTCGCATTCGCCAGCTCATTCTCTAACAGCTGTAGACGAGCTTCATTCTTCTTGTTGAACAATTGATCCAATGCCTGCCAAATGGAACTAGCGGATGTGCACCTTGAGACATGCTCAAATATTCCCGAGGATATTGACCTCTTCAACGCAAACTCCGCCTTGGCATTTTTCCGTGTCCACTCCTTTGTCGCTTCCGCGGTTGCAGCATCTCCCCTTGGTGGTGTTGTGCTACTACCGCCGACGACATCCCATAAGTCCTCACTCACCAAGTATGACTCCATGCATGACTTCCATAACCGGTAGTTAGATTGGTTTAAGATCTCCATCCCCAATCCAACAACACGACCCATTGACTCCATACTTAGAATAAACTCAAGCTCTCTTTAAATTCCGATCTTGAAAAGAACCAAATTAGAATGGCTCTGATACCATGTAAAGAAACCAACACCGATAGTGCTTAGCACTAGCCCAAGACCGTAATACCCGAGAAACCCAAGAGAATAACCCTCTAAGTATGTGAATGAATATGGAAGAACAATTAGAGAATACTTGAAAAACTTTTAAAGAGAATTTTAGAACTTATGATGAACACTCTTTATTATTTCAACTTCTTGTACATCTTACAAATGAGGGGGTGAGGAGGTATTTATAGCCTCCAAAAGATCTTACAACATAAATCTAGATTTTTCTACTCTAACCTCCTTACTTCCTAGATTTTTCTAATATAATATCTAGATTTTTATCATACAAATCTAGATTTTTCTACACAAATATCTTATCCATAACCTCCTTACTTCCTAGATTTTTCTACCATAATATCTAGATTTTTTATCATACAAATCTAGATTTTTCTACACATATATCTTATCCCAAAATCAAGTTTAATTTCAATAAATTTTACCAGTTTTATTTTTGTAGTATATATTTGCTAACTATATATTTATGAATGATGCATGTGAATTTTGGATCTTGCGTAATATATTGCTCGTTTGTGTGGACTCGGTTAAGGCCTTACAAAGAAAGGAAACAGATGTTCCTGCATGGTGATTCAACATTTGATAAATAAGCCAAACCTCACGAACGACTCATGAGAGGTGAGTCGAATTATGTTCCAGACGAAGCATAGCGAAGTCATTGCCCATGTGGTATACACAAAATGGAAGAAGCCATAATCCATATATGGACACCCTATACCATTGAAAGATGTCAAACCGACGGTGGTAAGCCAGTCCGTTCTGTTCCACGCTACTGCTTTTTGTTGTTGCAACTTTGTACTTTTTTGTTGACTGCAAAACATTTTTTGGAGATGTGAATTAGTTTACTACTAGCTAGAGGTCTTCAGCATAACTCCATCTGTACTATACTAGCTAGCTAGGTCCAACCATGCAGTCGATTACATTTAGGACGTACGTTCACATGTTAACTTTAATGTGTTTAACAAGAAATAGAGTTGTTGAACCTATACGATATAATTTTCTTAGAAATTATTTGGAAATTCATTTAGCAGAATCGTAGATTATTACTTAAATATTAATATTTTGTCAGAAAAAATTAAAGAAGGTCTTTTAAATAAAATTTAAAGTTCCGGACCCATATCTTCCAAAACTGAAATTAAACAAGAACTGAACACGTCTCCCGTTAGATGCCTGCATTATTGGTTTACTCATGAATATTGTCTTCCATTAATTCGATATTGTTAAACGCAATTTTTTTTCCAATATTTTTATACTAAGCGAAAGAATTAGTTTAGATATTTCAATAAATCGTATATATTTATGAACAAATATATCGTGAGATTCTTTATGATTTCTTTTTCTACTTTTTCAACATCTCAAGCTCAATTGACGGTTTACTGAGATTTACTGAATAAAAAAAGAAGCGATATAAAAAATATTTTCTTTTATATATATCCAGAAATAAAGAGATCTCTACGGAAAAACTAGAAATTAAGCTATGTTTCTTCAACTTTCTCGGACCTTACATCTTTAGATCATTAAACCGAAAAACCGAAACTAAGTCCGAATCTGGGTTACATAAATCTAGAGCCTTAAAACCACGAATCATTCATCAGGACAGACCCAGAATTATATTTTATTGGGGTCAAAACATATTATTAAAAAAATCGATAAAAATTAGAAAAAACAAAATTTGTCTTTAATATAAATATTTGCCTACTACAAAAATACTCTAGAATCTTTCATATCTTGAAATCTTTTTATCATAATCTCATTTGTAATTGTCTCGAATACATTTTTCTTGAAAAAGCAAATAATTATTTAGAAAAATTAGTTAAACTGAATGGAGTTTTGTTAGTGTGTGATGAAAAAAAAATCTAGATTTTATTAAATATGGGCTGAAAATTTACTTCACAGAATAAAAAAAAAATGGAACAGCAAAATTATTTGTGGATTCAATAAAATATTTGAACTGAGTTCATTATAATAAACTCTAAAACCATCGTCCATAAATTTTAGTTTTATGTGGGGTCAATTGAACCCACATTAGTGGTAATACATCCGCCCATCAGCTTCCCCTTTGCTTGGAGCTTTATCGCTAAGTGAAACTGAGCTCTCCGTTGCCGCTAGTTTGTGAGGAAGTGGCTGTCCTGAAGCAACCGGCTCAGGCTCTGACCTCGACCTGACCTTGACTCAGTCTGAGTTACAAAACACGTCTGTGTTTGTGTCTCCTCTTTCTTATACCTGAAAATATCGTTGACGACACAGAAACAATCGTCTTCTTGAGCCAGAAGAAACGTTTGCGTAAACTTATTCCTCACGTTATCTTTCTTCCTAGTCAAGTATCCATTGACGAACACAATAACACAACCATGTTCCTTATGATATGGTACACCAATTGAAGTTTCAATCTTAGCCGTGAAATCCTCGAATCTCAAAGCCAGAAACTCATCTTTCACCTCTTTCCTAGTCCAAATAGTTTTCTTGACATGGGTTACAGGACAAAGACGGTTAAACAGACATGAATCCTTATAGAACATATGAAGAAACTGAGGTGATTCGTTAAGAGTATGATAGTATTCATTCACAAAGGCACGACTAACAATATCTGCAGTAGTCTCATCCTCCGACATATCTCCAGGGACTGAGAGAGATCTGACGATCGACAGAGGTTTCGTACTAATAAATTTTCGAAAACAAGCTGAAAGATTTGATAGTATTGCTTCACAAAGGCAAGATGATGAATGATTTTTTGCCTAACTTATCCCCCATATATATAGGGATGATGAATCCTAAAGTTCCTAATCCTTCTCGACTTCTAATTCCTAAACCATATTAACGTTAGAGAAGTTACCTAAACCACACACAAAGAAAATAAATTTAGAGATGAGGGTAAAACTAATTAATAATATGTGCCGTAACTCGTAAGTCATCAAATCTTTCAGTAATCCTACCTTATCTATCTATCTATAATAATGGAAATAGTAACCTGGTTTGGGACCGTATAACACATCAAAAATGCAGAAATTGGGGAATACAAAAAAAAATATACAGAGAGAATAAAATAAAAATTTAAGACAATAATCAAATTTTCGAAGTCAAAATTAGAAAAACAGATAAACAAATAAAAAACATGTGTGCTTTTTGCTTGATATAAACATTACGAAATAGAAAACTGAAACTACAGTTAAGCATAAAACATTTTTCGAAGAAGTGTTTTAAGATGACTGAGTAGTATTCAAGACTGATTAAGAAAGGAAACAAAACATCCCAAGCTAACCCTTAAGACTCCTTCGGTCCCCAAACAGTTTTCTCCCCCTTTACAATTCTTGAATTCTGCAATTAAAAGCTTTTTTTGTTCACTTCTCACTGTATTTATCTTCTTCTCATCAAGCTTCGTTTTCTTTTATTCAAGATTAAACAAAAGATAAGATTCCAACACTCCCTCTCACATTATCTTTTGTTTAGTTTCCAAACTCCAATTTAAGGTTTCATACATCGATGCATTTACTCTTCAACGGCTATACTTCCCTACTTATGTACAAACGGAGATGATTCTCTGAACATTGTCTAAATATTATCTTATTTTCATAGTTTCATTTCTTTTCTTTTCTTACATTTGTGACATGCATGTGAAGTTTGTGTACAAGCATCATATATATGGACAACATCCGTGTTGCTATAATCCAAACTTTTGACGATTATATATAATCATAACTATATTTGTATCCAGTTTCCTACAACAATCTACTTACAAAGATTTGATTTGATATAATACTATTTTCCTATCAAACCCGTGAGACTAGAGCATTTTCGACTTCCATCCTGGCCGTAGGTGAATTAGTCAGTTTAGTTTCCCATGTAAGGAGAGAAGATATAAGAAACGACAGAGTCTATGTCGTTTCCCCCCAAAATCTCTGTGTATCTCCTCATGTCCCACTTGTTCGCTGTTTTCTGCTTTTCAGTACGATTGGAGCAACCAGCATCCAAACTGTCATAACATTTCATGAACATAAGATTAAAAAATGTATCCCAATCTTGGAGTTTTAAGGATGATAGCATTCAAACTGTCTCTCAGTTAGTTTTACTTACTGTATACGCAAACCGCAAGCCACTCGTTCACAATCCTTACCCAAGTACTCGTCCATCCCACGTCAATCGTCCACCTGACCGGAAAAAAGATAGTATAAGTTTGAAGTCTCAAGCTTAATACTGAGGCTAAAACGTCCTACAAACGCTCATCAGTTTATTATGTGTTTATGTGTGTGTTGCATTGCATGTATGAATAAGATTATTGTAAGAAGCTTTACTTTTTCATGGGGTGATGAGTGTTCCAACCGATGAGTAGCATAGCGAAGTACATTGCTCCTGTCGCAAATACAAAATGGAAGAATCCATATCCATAGGGAACACCATCTTCCTCCTCTTCTTCTTCTTCTCCTTCTCCGTGAGTGGTCGCATCTTTCTTGAATTGGAAACACTGAGAGTCTATTCCCGTTGAAAATGTCGCAATAACCATTGCAAGTAATGCAACCACAAAGCTCTACAAAATATTATTCAGAATCAGCTTATTACTTTTGGAAAAAACTTAAGAAAAAGAGTGTTGGGAGGTTGAAAGAAGTTTACAATGATTGTGAGCCAGTCCGTTCTGTTTGAAGCTGCTGATTTTCTGTTGCAGTTTTCTCCCACTGGTTCACTGCACAACATTATTTTGGGGCAAACCAAATTACAATTAAAGTTCTGTAGACAATATAGCTCTACTAGTTCAATCTTCTTATAAACTTGTATGCCTTTTAGGGTTTTAGATGCAGAATTTGAATTAGAAGTGGAGTAGACCAAGTACATTTAAAACGTTCAAATGTTAAATTTAATGTGATTGACATACCTTCGAATGGCACACCAGCAGATAAACACAACATAGAGTCCCATAAGAGCTGGAGTCAAGTATCCAGCATTCACCTATTTGTGTTGGTAACCACCAAAAGAAAAAATCTTAATAACTTCAAACATCCAAAACACACACAATACAACTATGGATAATAATGGAATTCAAAGGCTTTACTTTAGGGTGGAGAGCGATGCTTGTCATGAGCTGGATGAGGAACAAAGTCCATGTTATGAAGAATATATTGAGAAGACATGAAGATTCCGGCGCGTACCATATGTACATCAAAATCAACCCAACTATACACACAGTGTATGAAGTAGTTGATAGTAGCATCACATGGACATGGCTACAAAACACAATATAAAGATTGTTGCTTGATTAGTAATATATTTATAAGAAAAAAGAAACTAAAACTTTCTGGTGAATCAAAACTAACCATCTTTCTGCGTCTTTTTGAGACTGATAACACTCGTTGAGCCATGTAATGAAACTGATCACACTAATCAGCTGTATTAGTAGAAATACCCTATAAAGAAACAACAAACAATATAAGATTTGGGATTTCCACATCATTATGCAAATTGTGAATAATTGGACAGATCAAGCTTACCCTGCACCAAAATGAGCAAGCTCTCCTGCAAATCAAACCAAAGAAAATGGAAGTTTTTAATTACTCGTCATGTATAAGAGAGAGTACTAGAAGATGAATTTTTTTTTCTCATCAAGCCTTACCGTAAAGGCGAATAATGGTAGAAGGAAGCAAGAAAGGAAGGATGGTTAAAGCAGGCCACATGATAAGCTTAGCAGACCACCATCCTGAATGCCATTTATCTCTTGATGAATGTGTTTTCGACGTGCCAAGTGTTGATAGAAACATAACGAAATAGAACAACTGAGGATGTACGGTTAAGCGTAAAACATTTTCCTAATCATAAAGTGTTGTAAAATGACTTAAAGTACATATATATATAAGTATGCAAGACTGATCAAGAAAGGATACGAAACATCCCAAGCTAACCCTTAAGACTCCTTCGGTTCCCAAACAGTTTTCTCCGCCTTTACAATTCTTGAATTCTGCAAAATTTTGAAAAAAATAGAGTTGTATCAGCATCGTTCAACTTGTCAGACAAGGAACGAGATTGAAACCTGATTTAGTGGCACATACTTGTCACTTCTTTCAAGGCACGTCGACCATAATCACGAGCAGCCCAAGCTAGTAGATTTGCGATGAGGAATATCAGACCGTATACATATCTAGCCATCCAGGGGTTGCAGCCATTGCGAAACTGATTAAACCATGATCCATTCTTGATTGCTTCATAGCTATCGTTTCTGCTGCTTCCGCTGTTGCTAGTGCTTGTACCGGTCTCCATCACTCTTGAAACTTACTAGATTTCTCTCCTCTGCTTGACATTAGAAGGACGAAGATTTCAAGAAACAGATCATTCTGGTCGAGGAGGATTTTGCATCAGAAGTCAGTCTCTCAAGACGGAAGAAATGATCAAGAACGAGAAAAGGGCAACACCGGGGCGCCAAATTTGCCTTGCCCCGGTCCGTGAGTTTTCTTCGTTCTGACTAAAACCTATGAAAAGAAACAATAAGCACTTGCCAAAACAGAGACGGTAACAAGAAGACAAAAGAATGAAGCAAAGGATGAGAATCCAATTCCTTTATCAAAAAAAACGAGACGAGGAGCATAAAAATCTAAGACGAAACGGTGGTGATAACAATTTGAAGATTAGAAGAGGAAAAAAACATGTTTTACTTGAGAAAAATCTGCAGTGTATCCTCAGAAAATCACACAGAATCCGTTTCTCAACAGAAAGCATCTCATTTCTTTTTTGTTCTGCCGAACTTGACAGAGAATACGTATAGTGCAAGTAACCTTTTTCCTTATTTTGCCTAAGCTAAAAAAGCAACCTTTATAGGCGTCAACAAGAATCCACAATAGATGGCTCATTTTAATCCAAGATTGAAACTTTGAACCATAGCCATGTGAATTATAAAGACCAAAAAGACAAAAAAAATACCAAACTTAAAAAGCAGGCTACAATATGTGGACAGTCAAGATTCTTAAGACTTTAAACTCTCAAAGTCAAGATTTGGCAGAAATTAACGATAAGTAAACTAAAAATAATGATGAACAAAAAAAGAAAGAACCTTTTCGATAGTAACTAAAGGAGAGGCGTGGATAAACAAAAGGTTCAAGAGATCAAAAGATAAAACGAAAAGAATCAGATCTGATAGAGATATATGCAATTTGGACTCAAAAAGAAACGTGTTGGTACGGATACAAATGGGCAGACGAATCTTTTCCTCTTACGAATATGAATGGGTAATGCCGTAATGCTAAGCAGCAACATCAGATACCCTTTTTTGGGCTTCACAGGTCCACTTAATGGAGTGGAGACACATGCCTCCACTTAAAACTATTTGAAGAAAGAGTGGGATGATTGATGAACTCTTTTTCTTTTTTTGTCAACTTGGATGATTGATAAACTATCCACCCAAAAAAATCTAATAAAGAAAAACGTCATCTACAATACTGGGAATTTGGGATAACATATCAAATCTTGAAAGTATCATTTTATCGAGATTGATATTTCTTTACTTGTCTTAAATCATCTAATCATTCTGAATTTTGTTACGGTTTTGCTTTGGATTCTTCCTTCTTTATTTGTTACTTTTTACTTTATATAGTAACGAATGTAAAAATTAAATCTAATGTAAACATGTTTTATTCGGTTTTAGCTTTTGTTTTAGTTTAAATGTAATATATACTCTAATATATTTTTGACTTTTAGAAGAATTTCAGTTTGGGTTAATTTTTTTTCTTTTGATTTCGTTTCTTTTTTTCAAATATTTAAAAAGTAAACCGATTTTGAAAAAATCTATGTGGACTAGGTCCGTTGGTCCATCATAAACGATGCTTCAAATATGTTATATCCGAGCAAACAAACGATATAAAGTTTTTATTAAAAATATAGATTGGGTTTATAATTAATTTAGTAAATAATCTTGATTTATGAAAAAAAAAATAATACTGTCCATCACATTTTAATATTTAAATAATGTTCTAATAACTTAAGGAGTCTACGGTCGATACACAAAACTTTATAAATTATCAAGATTGACTTGTCTAATATCGTGGTCCTTGAACCGATCTATCAAAACCTACAAAAATGTTTTAGCCTGATATGGAACGGGTTGAATAAAGACAGTGCCATAGGGATTTTAAATCTGTATATCGTGTGATCATTTATGGCTCATCTCATGTTTCCACGTTCATTCATATAGAACGTGGGGGTAATGGCATTGCCACCATGAAACACAGAAAAATATGAAACTGAAAGGGAATAAACAATTAGTAAATTCGACCATAAGAACAGAGGTCGCATGTGAACGAGTGTAGTAGTATTGGTAATTAAGATTTATCATTAGAATGTTTTAGAGTCGCGGGAAAGAGAAATGAGTCTTGCAGAACTCCTAACGTTCTGTTATAGCATAAATTTCAACTATATGTAAGCTAAATCAAGTTCCATTTTCAATATGGGTCTCATAAAATCTTTCGTGCCGAAAAAAAAGACAACTCTTGAAACCAAAACTTTACGTTGAAGGTTACCTAAATTAGAAAACAAACCCGAAATAACCGACGTCTGAACTAATCTTGTTCCGTTAAGATTTAAGAGAGTAAGTACATCATAATACCATATAGTCAAAGTACAAATGTCAGAAAAATACATAATCACGTTTTTTATTTAAAGGGATCAAGATTTGATTGTGTTTTTTATTTGACTCCAGTCTCCACACAGTTAAACAGGCAGCCAATAGAACATAACTCTTTTGTGTTCTTATTTGACTCAAGAAACACGAAAATTGGATTATTTTGCAGAAACTGAGTTGGTAAGGAAAAGACGGAAAAATTAAACGTCAAAACAATACTAATTTAGTATATAAGATTATAAGTCAAAACGTTAATTTTTCTTAACGACTTAATTAGCTTTGACGAAACGAAAATCAAAATCCGTCAAATAGCTCGTCCTCTTGGACCTTGGTCACTTACTCGTATGTGTTTCCAGCATAAACATATTAATTAAGCATAGTTAATTCATAATTAATGTTTGAGTTACGACTAAATTCTTTAAGCAAAGTGAGATTATTAGCAGAAAGCAAACAGGAACAAAAAAAAAGGGAAAAGTGAAGAAGCGAGTGGACCCATCTCTGTCTCTGCCGATCATCTTTTGAAAATCGACGTTTCATTAACTTTGGATTCCGAGAAAACGAGGGAAAAATCAAACGACAAAACAGAGGAAACACTAGTTCGAATTTCAATATATTGCATCAAAGATTTTCAGACAGAACTGAGTTCGAAGCTATTTTCATTTTTCCCTAGAAAAAAAGGAATCGTGATAAATATATTAAGTGTTACAAACAATTCATGACAAGCAAGAACACGCACATGTTTATAAATCTCAGAGATCCAGAAAAGAAAAAAAGGACGAAGAACAGAGAAGAGAGAGAGAGAAAGAGAACCTGTGATTTATCGTGGAGAAGCTATTGAATCTATGAAGCAAGAACAGATCTGGAGATGTGTGGAGAATGTTGTGTGTGTGTATGTTCCTCCACAAGCTTTCTTGCAAATGTGAAATCAAACAAGAAGAAGCAAAATAAAATCTGAGAGAGAGAGAGAGAAATGTGAAAACGAAAAGAGAATGGCTTCAGGTTTTTTTTGCCTTTAAGAAAACAGTACTTATAAACTTATATACATACCACAGCTTTGCTTTTTTTTTTTTTGTGAATGTCTTTTTTTTTTTGACCTTTTTTCTTGTACTTAAATATTTTATTATCTCTTGCTTTCCCGCCGATAGCTTCTTCTTTCCGCTACATCCTCTCATATCTTTATCAGAAAAAGAACAACATGAACTATACGTTAAAACAAAAAAACTGAAAATAAAGGGTACGATTTTTTTGTGAAGCACAAAATATTTGATAGATATTAAACCAAGTAATTCATAATTCTAAAGGTGTACTAATTTTTGGGACAAATAAATTTGTACCGTAATACTAATAAATATGTTTTTGTTTAGTGACAATAGTTAGTGATGGTAAATTGGTAACATCATAATAAAGTCTTTAGAATGTAATTAATCTACCAAAAAGCCATTAAAATATTAGGGCTGACTTCAGATTTGTTCAGATTTGTTCTTTATGTAATTGTATTATTGTTCTTTCGTGAACGTGCTCTGTGATCATTTATTGTACCTTATATCTCGACTTTTTGTTTGGTTTTATTTTTCTTAATTATGTGGTGTTCGATCAAATGAAATCTTAATAATTTGTATATAATTTTAATTACTTTTTAATTTTATTTTTGGCCGACGCTAACTGAAATAAGATTCGGTGGCAAACATTCTGGCAAAAATGAGCAGATTTTTTTTTTTTTTTTTTTGTCAACAAAATGAGCAGATTAAGAAGAAAAAAACTGTAGAAAGAATATCATAATCATTTCAGGGTTTATCTTTTTCATACTATTTGTTAAGTTTTCGTATTCAATGTTCAACTTGAAACCGATAATCTGAATTTAGAAAAATACTCTGAATTTAAACTAAGAGCAACAGTACCAAACCTTAACTACATATTAGACCCAAAAAAACCTTAACTAGAGAGCGTATAAAAATAAAAATAAGATATAGAAACCTCAAAAGTGTCCTTGAAACATAAATATTTTTTAACTACTATTGGATTTAGTTTACATAATATAATTTATTAAAATTTTATCTAATCTACAGTACTATAGAATTAAACCTTATATGGAGTATAATTTTATGACTCGTTCTTAATCTATAAACAAAATTATATAAAAAATTGCGTCGTAGGTTTTTGAATATTATTTCTGAGAAATAGGTTTATGAATATTTGCATCAGCGTAAAGTTCGACAGTGTCTATCTCACACCGCAAGTATTGTCGGTTTCACGTCGATTGCATCTTACTTCATGTTTATTTGCAACTCCGATCCCATTTTGCATCTCTCGCATAATTAAAACTCCTTTAATAAACTAGCTAGTAACATGTATATATGTATATGTAAATTTTTCAGGATGGCACTTAAAAACTGAATTTTATTAAATCAGTATTTGTTATACTGACACTGCTTGTATATATAACAATACATTTATTTATTTTTGAAAATTTATATAACAATAAATTGGATACTTAAGCCAACGATTTATTAATCCGTCTGATTGAAAACACTACAAAAGATGCGGCATTCGGCGACGGTTTTTGAAGCCTTACCGTCGGTTCTTCATTGACACAATGTCAATTACGGCGGTTCTTCAACCGTCTTCTTAGTCTCCGACGCAAGCTTCTATCACGTCGATTAAACAAACGACGCAAGCTCACGACGGAAGCTTACTACGCTAAACAACCGAGACAAACCTATTCTTTGTATCACCTAAACAACCGACCCATTCATCCGACGCATTCATTCCTTCTTTGTATCACCTAAACAACCGACGCATTCATTCCTTCTTTGTATCACCTAAACAACCGACGCATTCACTCATTCTTTTGACACCAAACCTAGCTTATACATTACCTGGTTTATCAAGCCTAGCAACAATATCAAGCAACAATATCAAACAACAATATCGAATCCATTTAACCATTCAATGTATCAAATGAACCTGTTTTACATAGTAGTACTTATAAGTTGTATTGCAAACATAAAATTGTATCTTTTACATAGTATTACTTCTAAGAATAGTATCAAATGAACCTGTTTTACTTTGAATCCACAGATGACTTTACACAACAAGACCAGCTTCTTTCGGAGAATCAACAGATGACTTTGATTTCTTCTTGCGCCTTTGAGTTCCAGCTTCTTTTTTCTCAACCTGAAATTAGATAAGATAAGACCAAACTCATATCAAACTCATATTTTAACTCGAAACTAAAAGAGAGACTTACATTGGTCGAAACAGAACTCGTGACTTTGATTTCTTCTATAGCTTTCGGTGAATCCACAGATGACTTTGATTTCTTCTTGCACCTTTGAGTTCCAGCTTCTTTTAGCTCAACCTGAAATTACAAAGCAAGACCAAACTCAGAACAGGTCAGAAGAACTACAGCAAACTCATATCAAAATCATATCAAAACAAACTTACATTGGTAGAAACAGAACTTGTGCCTGAAAGTGTTTTGTAAAGTCTTTTTATTCCACCTTTTGTTCCAGTGGTCTTGTAAAGTCTTTTTGTTCCAGATTCAAGACCATTCTCATTATCCTACACAAGTAAACATTAAGTAAGCTCATTATCCGAAATTCAGTTCAATCAAAAAACAGGTTACCTGCTCATTTGCTACAATCGATTTTTCAAATTCTATGTCTTCGCCATTTATCTTCACCTGTAGACAAATAAAATGACACATTTGAAATGAAAATTGAAGAAGATTAACATAATATATAAAGAGAAAGACAATGAATATCACCTGGACCATTTTCTGAAGTGCACTAGCAACAATATCAAGTTTGCCTCCAAACATCTCCATTGTCTCTACATTTTGCATTTGGTATCTCATCATTCGAGACTTCATCTCTTCAAACTCTGCATTTTGAACTTGGAGTTTCTGCATTTGAGACTTCATCGCTTCAAACTCTGCATTTTGGACTTGGAGTTTCTGCATTTGAGACTTCATCGCTTCAAACTCTGCATTTTGGACTTGGAGTTTCTGCATTTGAGACTTCATCTCAACCATATCCTTATCAGAAATAGAGAAGAACTTAGATGGAGTTGGTCCACGTCCTATGCATCGAACACGTCCTGAATGCTCAGGACCAAAAACTTGAGCAAAAGCATCTGTTTCACCACCTGGAACTTCCTGATTCATAGCTTCTTTGACTTTCTCCTATAAAAAATCACACAACATATAAAAGTTCCATACAAAAGTTCCCTACACAGCATCAAACAAAAGGATTCGATTAACTAACCGCATATACTCTTGCTTCCTCGCAAACCATACTTCCATCTACTCTTGTCCTTGATGCAATGAAAAGTTCACCTCTGCTTGGTTCAACACCTGTCTCTTCTTCCTGAAAAATGGTAAGAGACTCAGATTCAACAAAATCAGAGTTACAATTTGAAAGATTAACAAACTCTATGTATAACAAGTTACCATTTCATCAGCTTTCCTTGCTATAGTTTTTCTCCCAAGCGCATGTCCTATCTTTAAGAAGCTTCGATTTGTTTTATTACGTTCGCTTAATTTCTATAACAAAAAGACTTTTGTGTGAGATATTACATAGAGTTTTGTGTGAACTAGTTACATAGACTTTGATATTTACCTTGGTTTGCTCTGAGAACTTGGTATAAACGAAATCCGTCCACTGATCCTTTGGTATCAATGGTGGTCCCGCATCAATTGCTTCCTGTGGAGTATTTTGCTTATAGATCTTCCAAATGCGTTGCTTTAAGTCCTTACATCTGCCTCCTAAAGCAGATATAACATACTTTTTCCTCCTGTTTGCATCATCGAACCAGAATTTTTTCTGTAACAAAAAAAACCTCCAATCAGTGTAGTTTATGGGTATCAGATTAATGTATTGAGTTTCTAATAGATACCTGAATCACTTTCCATGCATTTTCCTTTTTATGAGCAGGAACTAACCTCCAATCAGTGTAGTTTATGGGTATCAGATTAAAATCGTAGCTCCAACAGGTTTCCCAAGTGAAGGGAAGATAAGTGGAATCTGCGATTCAGAACCTAAGTCATGATCCACCATGAGTTGATCATCCAAGGGTTGATCATCCACTCTCCTAACTCGGTTAAAGCGTGTTTCCATTCCCTCAAGATACATAGAGCAAAATGTAATGCACTCATCAGCTATATACTGCTCACAAATGGAACCTTCAGGTTGAGCTCGGTTTCTTACATATGCTTTAAAACGTCCCAATATCCTTTCAACTGGATACATCCATCTAAACTGAATAGGGCCTCCGAGTTTAAATTCTTCTGTGAGATGGATGATCAAATGCACCATAACGGTGAAGAATGATGGAGGGAAAATCATTTCTAAATGGCATAATGTAACAGCAATATGCTCCTGCAGCTTATCAACATCTTTCTCATCAAGTGTCTTTGAACTAATTTCCCTAAAAAACTGACATAACTCTGTGATAACAAATGAAACCTCCGGAGGTAACACATTACGTAAGGCGATAGACAACAGTTGACACATTAAAATGTGACAATCATGAGTCTTCAATCCTAGAATTTTTCGTTGTTTCATATCAACACACTTAGAAATATTTGAACCATATCCATCCGGGAGCCTTACATTCTTCAAGACACTCAGAAATCTATCTTTCTCATCCTTAGTCAATGTAAAACATGCTGGAATATATTTACCATCTTCATCAGGCCACAATTCCTCACGTATACCAAACCTTTTCAGATCTTTTCTGGCATTAAGATGGTCTTTTGACTTTCCTTGTCCTTTGTCATCCAGTATTGTATATAAGATATTGTCAAAAAACATTCTTCTCAATGTGCATCACATCCAGATTGTGACGCAAAAGAAGTTGTTCCCAATATGGTAACTTGAAAAAAATGCTTCTCTTCTTCCACTGTTTAGTTTCTCGTTTCCTCTTCTTTCCAACATATTCTACAATCTTCCCAAAAGTAACATCAACATTTTCCATTTGTTGGAGAATCACAGTTCCTGATGGTGTAACAGGAGGAGTCCTTGTTTCAATCTCACCATCAAAATGCTCCAAATCTGTTCTAAAACTATGATCTTCAGGAAGAAAACGCCTATGTCCCATAAAACAATATTTCTGCCCATGATGTAGACGGATCTTTTTAGCATCATAATTACAAGATGGACATGCTAATCCTGTGTGTGTGTTCCACCCAGACAAACTATCAAGCCCTGGAAAGTCACTAATTGTCCATAACAATGCTGCACGCATGATAAAAGTGTCTTTTAAAGATGCATCGAAGGTCGGCACTCCATCTGACCAAAGCTCTCTTAACTCTTGGATAAGGGGTTGTAAGTATATATCAATATCATTACCAGGTTGTTGTTTCCCAGGGATTATCATTGAGAGGATCATTGATGTTTGTTTCATAGCCATCCAAGGCGGCAGGTTATACGGGAATAACATGACAGGCTATATACTATAACCGGTGCTCTTAGAACCATACGGATTAAACCCATCAGCTGCTAATCCTAGCCTAACATTTCTTGTCTCTGATGCAAAATCTTTAAACTGTTGGTTAAATTGCTTCCAAGCCGCTCCATCCCTTGGATGTCTCAATTTACCATCTTTGTTCTCTGATTCAGCATGCCATCTCATATGATCAGCAGTCTTTGATGACATAAATAAGCGTTGGAGGCGTGGTTTTAAAGGAAAATACCTTAAAACCTTGGCAGGTTGTTTCTTCTTTCGTTTTTCTCTGCTTCCTTGACAGGTTGTTGCTTCTAATGCTTTCCACCTAGATTTATCACACACCTTACATTTTTCTTTAGAAGAATCCTCTCCCCAATAGAGCATGCAGTCGTTAGGACATACATGGATCCTCTCATAATTAAAACCTAGCTTACTAATAATCTTCTTCATATCGTTGAATGAACCAGGGATCTTTGCATGCGGAAATGCTTCTTTCAAAAGGTTGATTACCATTGACATTCCTTTGTCAGTAATCCTACTTATGCACTTGATGTGAAATAGCTTTAACATAAATGACAATTTGCTAAAAGTTTGGCACCCTTCATAAAGAGCTTCGTTGCAATCTGATAACAACTCCTCAGATGCCTCATTTTGCTTCGGATGATCCTCTCTGGGACTAGAACTAGCAGACTGAGCAGATTCATCAAAACTATCATTCATCATTGGAAAAACATCATTAAGTAGATTTATAGTCTCTACTCTAAAGCTCTGCTTCTCTACATTAGATTCAGGTTCTAATGTAACTCCCTGCTGCTCATCTTCATCTAACTCTTCGCCATGGAAATACCAATTCGTATATGTAGAGAGAAACCCATGACAAATCAAATCATCTTCAACCTCGGACCTAACTTTGTACTTAACCAGGCCACATCTTTGACAAGGACATTTAACTACATCTGTCTTCAGTTTACCAAAAGAAAAATCTAAGAAGTTTTTGATTCCGCTCAAGTAATCTTGAGATAAGCGAGGCTTAGTTATCCAAGATTTGTCCATTATCAAACAAATCTACAAGTAAAGTAATGAGACGTTTTAAGATGATGTATAACACATAGAAATGTGTTATCAATTGTGTCTAAGCATTGATCAAATGCAGAAAAGTTAACACAACAAACAGATTAACATAAGCAACAAATGAAGAGTAACAAATGAATCAAGCTCTAAGCTTAGAGCAACAAATGAAGAGCAACCAATAATCTTAGAGAAGAGTTGATGTTACCTGTTAGCTGAATAATCAAGGATGAAGTAGAAGCTTCGGAACCTCCCGAGATGAATCAAGGATGCTAACGAAAATCGATCTGCAGAATGAATTTGAATCTCTGTTTGAATATTTGATTCTCAGAATCGAAATCAAAAGAGAAGCTAACGAAAATCGATCGAGTATACATTACCTATGAACGAAAGTTGATCTGCAGAATGAATTTGAATCTCTGTTTGAATATTTGATTCTCAGAATCGAAATCAAAAGAGAAGCTAACGAAAATCGATCGAGTATACATTACCTATGAACGAAAGTCGATCGAGTGAAGCTGAGGATAAACGAAAATCGATCGAGTGAAGCTGAGGATAAACGAAAATCGATCTAGTGAAGCTGAGTGAAGTTAAATGATTGTTTTCGTCATTAAGAGAAGCTAAGTGAAGCTTAATATTAATTTTAAGCTAAGTGAAGCAAATATTAATGTCGATTGTCGATTGATTGTTTTTGGGCAGACAATATGTTTTTTGGGCTGATCTGGGCCGAATTAATACACACAAAACTCAATATGTTTTTGGGCTGATCGGTAAAGAAAAATCAATCGTCACTTCGCTTCGGTAGAGAAAAATCAATCGTCACTTCGCTTCGGTAAGTGTAATCAGAATCGTCACTTCGCTTCTTCGCTTCTTCGCAAATCTCTCTCCGTCATCTCTCCGTCATCGGTCCTCCGAATCATCACTTCGCTTCGGTAATTCCTCTCTCTCGACTTTGTGTGTATACTTCCGCTGCTTATCCTCGAATTGAAGCTACTTCCGCCGCTTATCCTCGAATTGAAGCTACTTTTGTGGATTAGAATCGTCAATCTGTGTGTATATATCTCGAATTGATGTTCATAGTGATCTCTAGTAATTGTTTTCACGCTTTCACGCTCTTTTGCTCACCACCAAGTTTTGCACTCGACGCATCTCTAGTATACAACATTTCTATCTTTTTGTTAAGAAAACAAAAAAAATATTTCTGTATGTCTCATCTGTTTCTCCATATAGATTTGAGTGATCGCATATATGCCCATATCAACTAGTATGTCTCATCTGTTTCTCCTCTAAAGAACGGTTGAGTTGTTGTTGAAAGTCTTACCCTTTTTGATTGGTTGGTTCATTTCAAGTTGTCACTGATTTGAATCACTTAGTCTCTAATCTAGTTATGTTTGTTAAGGTATCTCCAAATTTTCTAAATGTTTTTGTGAGATAGAAGGAGATTGTATAATTTCGGTTATGTTCAGAATATTGTAAGACTTATGTTCAGTATAATTTCGGTTATTCTTACTTTTCTGTTCGTCTTAAGTCTTACTTTGTGAACATAAGTAGACTTCATTGTTCTTCTTAGGTTCTTACTCTGTTCTTCTTAGTCAGAAAATACAAATTCATGTCGATTGGTTACAAATGACGTAATAAACCGTAATGTCGTTACGTCAGTTAAACAAACGACGGAATAAACCAAGCATAAAAGATGATTCACGTCGGTTGATTAAACGAAACAATAATACTGTCGTTAAATGCCGTTTTTTTTTGTAGTGAAAAGCGGCTAATTCGTTACAATGATTCTCCAGTCTCCATAGTTCAGCTTGCATGGCTTCTTTAACGTTGGTTCCGTGCCAAAAACTTCAACTAGCTTGGCATGTTCATTAGTGCTTAATTTTTTTTTTTCAAAGTTTTAGGCAACGGTTAGTTTGTACATAATTACATTATTTTTCTTGATCAATAAATTTCACTTTCAACATAAAAGAATAACCGGATCCTTTTGAATATTATGGGTGTATATGGGTGAACATGTTTAGAATATTGCTGGAAGGATTTAATTAGATACAGAGAAAAAACAAATATATATGATTGACACCTGATACTCCGAAACAGCTGAATTCCTAACTAGCAAGGATTTTTTTTTTTGAGAAAAAACTAGCAAGGATTTTTTGTTGATTTATTTTCTTAATTTCTCTTTAAAAGACCTCTTTTATTATGTTTATTTTCTTTGAAACCCTAAATCACGTAAAATAGGATCAATTTTCTCAAATAAAGTAGCATCGATTTAAATGTTATCGTTAATAAATGTCTTTAGTATGTGGAGATTTTTCCAGCTTGTGGAAATTTTAGGTTTCGATGAAAACTAGGAGTCTAGGAACAATTAACATGAATAAAAAGAAATTTGAGAAATAAAATCTTAAGAAAATACACAGAAAAAATGGAATTAAAAAAAAATACTAATCCCGGATCCAGTTAGATTAATCTCAATACTTGATATAGTTGTCGAATTTAAAAATATATAATGAACATAATGATATTAGATAAAGTTCCAATGACCCTGATTTTGATGTCCTAACGAATTAGAAAGGCTCTGTTGACGAGACACGAACTTTCTTAAAAAAGAAAGTGAACATGAAGACTCTCAATATATATATTTTTTTTATCGAAATCAAGACTCTCATTTTGCATCAAGTAATTAACATTTGTTCACTATTAATTAACAACGAAAAATAAAATTATCTAGTAATGCACTTGGTGCATCACTGTTTATGATTATGAATCAAGATTTTGGTTACAACTGCAAAATCGATGACACGTAATTCTGTAAAGTGTTTATGGTTTCAAAATATTAGCCTCCCTCAGTGGCAGGTCTCTCACCAGCCACCAAGAATAATCCCTTTTTAATTCTTCCTTTTTGCCGCTATATGGTACTTTCGACTAAAATTCTTCTATCGCCTGAGCCACTATTACCTCCAAATCTGTCAAATGTGTTATTCCTTTCGTTTGTGTAGAGATGGAATCTTCCCCACTAACAATTTTGGAGAAAGATGTCCTACCAATAAAACCAGTTTGGGCCAAATTAAATTAAATCCATGCTTTCAACAGATAATTTTATAAACTATTTTTGGCCACAAATTTTCAAAACAAAATTATAATCTAGTGATAAGAGTTTTATGAGTCCATACATTATATCAATAACCGAGTTCAAATCTCCACAAGAACATCTAAGTGGGAAAGATTCGATCCCTAGACTTCCATATTGTTTCTTGTTTCTAGCTTTTCAATTTAAGAATCGGTTCTGCCCATCAATATTGTAAAACACCTTTTTCCATGGATTACATGGTTTAAATCTTATTTTTCTAATTTTTGGAAGTATACTAATTGAATCTTTCCTACTAATGATTTTGGAGGAAGATGTCCAACCAATGTTGACCCTATAGATTGCCATGGGTTACATGGTTCAAACCTTATCTTTGTATTTTTTGGAAGATGTCTCGACCTAAATATTGTGAAACCGGCACTCCATAAGCCTATGCTCTCACTAATGTGATCCGCCGTGACTTGAAAAGTTGGAAGTATCACATTATCGCACACTTTTATAAAGTTTTACAATTTCAAAACAAAATTTCAATCATAATTTATCAAATAGTTGTGTTTAATCTTCATCCCCTTAGAGTTTACTAGAATTTGGGTTCTAAAATCGATTTTTGGGAGATGAGCAAATGTGTCCTTATAACCTATGCTTGATCTTAAACTGCAGATCAATCTTCTACCAAGCTAGTTTCGATTTAAATTTAGATTATGTTAAAAAAGTTCCACATTAACCTTTTATTAATTCAAAGGTTTGTGTTGTTGCCTCGGGTATAGATGAGTTATTCTGTACCAATAAATCTCATTTGAACTCACCTTATAGAAGTTTCAAACGTCAAAAGATTTTTACAGTCTTGTTTGTTGTTTCCTATTATCTAATGGCGTTTATTTTTTTATGTTTAATTTAGTTTCTACAATTATGTAATTCTTCGATGGATTCAATATTTAAAAAAAAAAGAGAGATAGATTTAAAATAATTTAAATTGATATTTATTTCTTGTACATTTATGATATGTCTTATAAAACTTGTATATGATAAAAATATATTTATGGAATTAATAAATATGTCAAATGACTTACAAATAAAAAAATTAATGAGTAACTAAAACGTAATAATTATTATTGTATATATTAACATTATTAAATCATTTAAATTTGTAATAAAAAATATAATTGTCTGTGTGTTCACGCATGGATTTATTTTTTAATATAAATAATTGTGAAATCTTCTACGTATCACGTTGGAAATTCATATACTCCAAAGCAATGAATGTCAGAGAAATCGCACAAAGAAACAAGAGAAAAGGCATAAGGTTACTCAATTTTGTGTGAGATGTGGAGAATGATCAATACTTCTTTTCATGTTTGCTAAATGAAAGGATCGATTCTTTTTTCATTTTTGCTAAATGAAATGATCAATTCTTAAAAGTCATAAAAAGTGAAAATCAATACAATTTTAGGAAAATTCATACATTGATTTATAAGTGGTAGCATCTACTATATAATATATATGATATTTTTTTGCTGATCTACGAGTTAACTTTTAACTATCATAATATTCTTATTCTTTTTAAACCTGCATCTACTATACTAATTATTTATAGATGAAATTTTTGATCTACGAATTAACTTTTGACTATCAGAATATTATATGATATTATATAGTATGTAAACATCATGAAGCAACAAAATTGAGAATAACGTATCCAACTCGAAACTCGCCAAATGTTACAAAGTCTGGCACTAACATCAAGTTGCGTAAAATGGAATGCATCTTGGAGTTTCACCAACTTCAAATTTAATACAAGAAAAAAAAAAAGCATTCTTGTTTTTAATTATATAATCACAGTAATTTGCATGATTAAATACTACTACAACAACGATATAGACGCTACCACTAGAGATATTGTGGGGCTTTTTGAACCCATGTTCAACTCTGTCTATAATATGATATTGTCCGTTTTGGGTTCAGGAGGCAAAGTCCGCACGGATTTGTTTTTGGATTCTTTCCCGAAATGCTTCATTTTAATCAGAGTTGGACACTACTTATATATTAGACACATCATGTCTAAACTTCCGATGTGTGACTTGAATTATATCCCAACAATCTCTCCCTCAAACCAAGGACCACATAATTCCTTGGATTCCAACCTCTTGGCGAAACCTAGCACCATCTTGTACCGCCATATTCTCCAACAGAATTCTTCACATAACCCTTAGGAAGATTTTGACACAAGCCTACGGCATCCCTTAATCGCAAGGTCATTTTGATGAATTTTCTCCCACAACGAACATGCAGGCCCAACCCACTTTTCTAGGTCCACCTTTTTCAACATAGGCTCTAATACTATTGTGGGGCTTTTTGAAGCTCATGTCCAACTCTGTCCATGGCCCAAGAGGCAAAGCCCGCACGGATTTGTTTTTGGGTTCCTTTCCAAAATGCCTCATACTAAACAGAGTTGGACACTACTTATATATTAGACACATTATGTCTAAACTTCGGATGTGGGACATAGATTGTATCCCAACAATCTCCTCTCAAACCAAGGACCACATAATTCCTTTGACTCCAACCTCCTGGCGAAACCTGGCACCATCTTGTACTGCCATATTCTCCAACAGAATTCTTCACCTAACCCTTAAGAAGATTTTGACACAAGCCTTCGGCACCCCTTAAAGGTCACTTTGAGGAACTTTCTCCCACAACGAACATGCAGGCCCAACCCACTTTTCTAGGTCCACTTTTTCCAACTTAGGCTCTGATACCACTGTGGAGCTTTTTGAAGCTCATGTCCAACTCTGTCCATTGTATGATATTGTCCGCTTTGGGTCCAAAGACAAAGTCCGCACAGATTTAGTTTTGGGTTCCTTCCCCAAAAGACCTCATACTAATCAGAGTTGGACACTACTTATATATTAGACACATCCTATCTAAACTTCTGATGTAGAACTTAGATTGTATCACAATAGATATTCAATTTTTTCCAGTTATAAAATTTTAGTCATGAACACTACTATACTACGCGAACAACCATTGTAAATTATAAAGTCACATTTGTTTTAGTATAATGGTGTGTAAAATGGTATTCTGGTAAACATGTCTACGATATGTACATAATAACTATATGATATTTGGCTACTATCAGTCTCCTCATTGTCATAGTCATAACTAAGACCATCTTCTTACTCGTCGTAGAACAAGAGACCTCGATGGTTTTGTTTACACATTGTTCAAATTGTCCATGACTCCATGTAACGGCTTAACTGATTCCGTCCAATGAAACAAGCTATTTATGTCCACTATTCACATGTGGCTTTTACTTTCGTCGGAAGTCGGATTCATTAGTTTATAACCTTCCAATGGTTCTATATAGATTACGACTCTGTTTTCTTAGTATTTATTTCACTCGTAGTGCTAAATTATCATTTCCTATTTAGGTCCACCATTTTCCAAATTATTCAAAATCAAGCACATTAATTGCTTATTTCTTTGGAAAAAGAGCGAGAGTACATATTAGTAACATATATAGTAAAATTAATTCTCGTAGTATACACAACTATACAATCCAAAATGGCATTATATTTACACATCCCGTAGTGTCTTATTTTTTTTAATTTCGAGATATATCATAATATTTTATGTATTACTTTTTAATGTATAATTTTTAATAAGGGAATATTTCACAAAATAAAGATGAACTAGGTAGTAACACGCGCCTTGTTCGGAGTGAAATGTTCATACAAATATTTATTATATATAATTATATATTCATTTATATATATTTGTAATTTTCAAATATTCTAATTTTAAAAAAAATTATATTAGTAAAAATAAAAACAACTAAATCATATATATACATATGATAACTTTGTTAAATCAGTTGTTTTCTATCATTATTGATTAAGTAACAAATCAGCATATATTATTCATATCTGAATTTATTACTAAATTAATATGAATATGCAAATATACATAAATATAATTACTATATGTTTATTTAGTTAAATGTATGGTTACTTATTTTAATTTATATTATTATTTAAGTTTAGAAAATGAATAATTTATACTTATCATAATTTTATTACTGATTGGTATTAATACAAATCAAATATTTTGATTTGGATTTATATATTTAAAATAATTTATATATTTTAAAAGCCAACAACAACTTTCCATATATGAATAAATTTTAAAATGGATTATAATTTTAAAATATCTTGATTTTTAATTATATATTTTTTGATAATCAAATTTAGTATAACAAAAAAAAGATAAAAAGAAAAGTAAAATAATTTACAAACTATTAGTATGATATAAGTAGATATCAAATCTTTGTTATTCAATTTGATTGATTGATAATTATTATTAAAATATGTAATAAATTTGTAGTTTTCTTATAAGTAAATAGAGATATATATTATTATAGACTAATAGTTAATTTTATGGATAGTTTATTTGTTATACCAAATTATGAGTGGCATATCATGTAATTACTCTAATAATTTAAACCTATTTTCAAAATGAATATAAGAGACATTGTGGTCATGACACATCATCATGACAAACTTGAAATAAACACATGAAGAGAACGTTAATTTTTAATAAGGATAATATATAGGGGATGTAAACAGGGTGTTATTCGATTATGTATTTTGACTGATTTAGAAATCTGTATAAGAATTACAAATCTAAGCAAAATATACTGATTTCCAAATCTAATATGCGAATTTTAATAAGTAGTTATAAATCTGAGGGTTTTCCTTCGGATTTTGGTCGTTGTATTTTTTAACAAAGAAATCCACCCAAATTCAGTTTAAAATCAAATCCATTAATGAATCCGTATGATTGAATAACACCTGATTTGAGTTAGGATTTATAAGTCATAAAACCAATAACACTGAATTTTAACATGCATTTAATAATAGAACCAATAACACTGAATTTTAACATGGATTTTAGAATCACAGAACCAATAACACTGAATTTTGTTCGGATTTATAAATTCATTAAAATACTGAAACCAATAACCTCCACTAAAATTAATAAAGATATGTTTACGAAAATGATTACAGAAATTAGATATGTTTTTATTAACCTAAAGTAAAAAAGAAACTAGATTTGGACTGCCTTAGAACACAAAATCATGATTTCTAAAAATATTATAATAAAAAAATTTAACTAAATAATTGTTACAAGAGTGATGTGATAAATATGCTGGTCTAGCATATTTTATATTCTTTTACGATGCAACATATGTTCATATATTGATTAAACAATGTTTATTTTAATATTTTCATAATCGAGTTTATTGTTATTTACTATATAAATTTAATTTAAAATTGGGATAATCTGTTCATTTGACACATTTTTGACATTCCTTTTCAATTTTTCAAAATTAAAAATATAAGATAATTTATTATTTTAACCCATCTCCAATTTGTTCAAATATCATACATATTTTGACGGAACAACCCGTAGAAAACCGCAAATTATAAAATATCAATCCTATTCAATCATAACATATAATCAAATAATATTAATTTTAACAAATTTCTAATATCTTAACTTTATATCAAGTTAAATTATTCTAATATATATATATATATATATCATTTTGAGATTTGGATAAATAACTTGATTAAACTAATATATACTATTAAAACACAAACACACATTTTGACATAACCTTTTTAGATGTAAGATATCAAGGGCAAAGGTAGCACATCAACCATGGGGGCATGTGCACCCATAAAAATAAATATTTTAAGAATTTAATAGGTTAAATGATTACAATTCTCCTAGATAAAATGGTTAAGATCCACCCGTGCACCCTCTATTTTCCCAGGTTCGATCATTCAAAGTGTATTTTTAATATTTTTTATTCATTATGCACCCAGTTAAAATATTTTCTAGATTCGCCCCTGTAAGATATTACATATAATGCCATTGTTTTTTAGTTGTTTTTTAAATGTTCATTAAGGGTATTTTAGTCAAATATAATATGTCAATTATGATTAAATTTAAATCAAAAATTAAATCAAAACCAAATTTCAGAATATATTTTTAAATCAAACTGAATCAAAATTTTCTTTTAAACAATTTTAAAATATTCGATTTTAGATTTTATGCAAGAAAATCTTATACAGAAAAATTTGATTACATACATATACATATATATATATATATTTATAAAAATGAGTTTTATAAAACTAAGACTAAAAAAATAATTATTTTTAATAACAAGTTAAATATTTTACTTTAATAAAAATTAATAATATTAGAAATTAGATTGATATATTTTCAATTTAATAAAAAGGTAAATATTTAAAATTATTCAATATTTATATTCTTTGATTATATAGTCAACGGTTGAGATTAATATGTGTTGTGATTGAACGGGTTGGAATTATAACATAATCTAAAATAAATAATTTTTTCATTTCTTTCATTTTCTTCAAAATTAAAAAACATTATTATTAATTGTCAGAATTTAAATTATTAAATTAATTTTTGATCTATCAAACGAAAAGATGTAAATCCTATAATATATATCTTACTTTAATAAAAATTAATAATATTAGAAATAAGATTGATATATTTTCAATTTAATAAAAAGATTAATATTAAAAACTATTCAATATTAATATTATTCGATTACAAAGTCAACATGTTGGAATTAATATGTGTTGCGATTGAATGGGTTGGGATTATAACGTAATCTAAAATAAATATTGCTTCTTATCTTTCATTTTCTTCAAAATTGAAAAAAAACACCAAATGAATTGTGAAAATACTAAAATAAATTATTAAATTAATTTTTGATCTATAAAATGAAAAAATGAAAATCCTATAATATATATCTATATATATTTCATAAGTAGAGTTAAATTATTAAATCAAGTGGTAAATGTAAATAAAATAACTTAATATATAAAATATTTCAAATTTAGAATTAGATTATGAAATACTTTTAGTTTAATAAATTTTAAATATTATCAATTACTCAATATTTATTTTATTTGATAATATGATGGAAGGGTTAGGATTGATGATATTTACGAATTGATGTTTATTGCAAGGTTAATTATTAAACATGAAAAGTTTTTAAACAGTTGTGTAATGAGGTACGAAAACGAAAACATAGTACCTATTTTAGAAAAAAACTGTTAACACATCTAAAATTTCCAAATATATAAATATATTTATTAAAATAAATAAATATCAGAATTTTTTTTAAAAAATAAAGCAAATTAAAAATTAAAAATTAAAAATATAGAATTTTTTTCAATTAAATTAAAATTTTATCAGAAATATATTCCCGCGCTTCCAAAGCGCGGGTCAAAATCTAGTTAAAACTTTAAAATTTGATAGCCAGTTAAGTCATATTTTCTACATTAGCGGTTTCTCATCATTTAAGTTCATTTTTACAAAATTGATTCATAATATAATAACACATATATATATGAAAATATTAGTTTTTTATTGTGTAGATATACACTTTTAATAATAAAAAAATGAGACAAAAATGAGAAAATATACTAGTTATTATAATATAAGAATAATCTGGGTAAGTAATGTCTATATGTTAATTTTATTATATTTACTATAGTTCGTATTTTTTAATTGTATATTTTGTAAAGCTATATCATTTTTATTAATTTTTAATAACATTTTCAGTAGTATGATACATAACTAAATATATTTTTTAAATAATGATCCTAAATTTATAGTATAAATACCAAATATATGTAGCTCTACTGATCGTTGATTGGCTTTCAAATGAGGAAAGCTCCATAAACCAGAGTTCAAACTTTCTTTAAAGAAAATTTATTTCACTTTAAATTTCAAAAAAAAAATTATTGAAATTTTGGATGGAGAGATGTATGGTTTAGATCCAAAGCTCTTCAAGTAACCAAACAAAAATAAAATAAAACCACTTAGTTTGGTTGATAATTCTAAAAATTTAATATAAAAATGCTCATAATTCAAGTGGCTGATATTATCCTTGAAACTATAAAAAAATCAGAACAAAAACAATCATTAATGGATAATCATCTATTCTATAGAGACAAACTAATAAAAATCACTAGAACTCGCGGTCAAAAAAAAATTGAATTAAAAAAAGTGTCCATACAAATGATAAAATAGAACTAGAAAAACAGGAAACCTCAACGATCAGACAAGACAGCTTAATGGTCTAGTTGTGGGTGCTTCTCTTTCTACCACACTAAGAAGATGGATTATTATGCATCACCCACTTGTTCTTAATTATTATTCTGAATATCTATTTCTTGAATCGTTGGAACTTATTTTGCCAAGTATTTTTCTCTACGCCAATAGCATTTTTATTTTAGATTCAACAAAATTGCGTAAACAAAAAAAATAAAGGCTTCAGCATGCATTGCCGTCCACGTAAGTCCTTCTCAAGTCTCAAAGACAAAGGTACTTCTTGAATGGCCACAATACACAACTACTAAAAACTAAAGAAGGATATTCTTGTACAAGTATGGATGGATAGATATCGATCTTGGATGGCTACTTCCACGATTTTAAAACCCAACCAAAAATAAACTATGGTCCTTTTGTGCTTTTTTATTTAACTAAGCTATGGTCTTTTTGTGAACATTATATTTTCTGTTGTGGTCTAGTCACATCGAATCTTCATCTACCGGTGGGAAAATTATTCCGTTTATTGTTTTCTTCAAAAGATAGATAAATGTTTTATGGAGTTCGTTTTTGCACATATAAAGCAAAATGAACTTTGGATACGTATTGTGAATTTACTTCATATTCATTGGAGATTTTATTTTGTCATACGGTTTCGTCGTAACGCCCAACTAATCTTGGAGACGAGCAGTGGAGCAGACCCTTTAAAAAAAAAAAAAAATTCATGCAGAGCTTACACAGTGGAATTTAACCCGAGGCACTGTGTCTTAGATCCAATACATTGTGCCACCACAGTTAACTCAGAAATTATATACTATTTTAAGTTAATTGCTTCTGAATTCATCATTATTAAGAAGAAAAACGAATGATAATCCTACTAGCTAGTAATCGACAATCCTACTAATAAATAGTGATGGAACGTGCAAAAGATTATGATGGTGATGAGTCTGTAATGAAGCAATATTTGGTGGGGCAAACTTGGGAGTTGAAACCTCTCAGCAGAACATAAGTCAAAAAGCAACAAGATTTGAGTGCTTCTCATTTGTGTTTATGTCTGAATTTACTTCTTTTTTCTTTATTCACTAATAAGTATACCAAGTCTCATTCGACTCATATGATATGAATTGCACTTCTATAAAAGAAAACATCGTTAGCTTGGTTGGTGGTTCGTTTACCAAAAATATATAGAAACATGTGAACAGGGGCGGCGCATAAGGGGGTGCAACATGTGCAAAAGCACAGGGCCAATTTTTTTTTTTACAATTTTTACTTTAAATTGAAGGCCCATCTTTTTAGACTTTTATAAATAGTGTGAACTAAAAGGGCCCAATTATATCATAGGGTGCAGGGCCAAGTTTACTTTTGAGCCGCCCCTGCATGTGAACAAACACATTTGCCTAAATCCTATTTGAGGATCTTTTGTCACAGCTCGTCGAAAGAAAATAAACAAAGCTCGAGACTAGTACGCAATTGAATGGGATCCCAATTGAATGTATGAATAAGTTCTAAATTAGGCTCACAGGCCCAAGGCCGGGTTTTCGGCATATTCCTCTATCAAAGAGCTCCAGTAGCCTAGTGGTGTAAGTAGTCCACTTGCTGTCCTTCAGCCCTTGGTTCGATTCCTATAAGAAACAAATTGTTGTTTTTACCAAAACGACGTCGTTTTGGTCTGAGTAATTATTAAAAAAACTGTTCATCTACCTTTTATCTCGATAAACCGATTTATAATTGCAGTTTTGTTGAAATTGACAGTATTTTAATAGATCATGTATTACATTCAAGTTTTTAGTTAGATTATGAGCATTGGTAGATATTCAGAGTATCTCTCAACAATAAAAAAAAACAAAAAAATAAAAAAGAGAAATGGTCTCATATAACACATATTAGAATTTTGTTTCCCAGACTAGCACAAGGGAATAAAAATTCCTAATATAACATTCATTAATATGTCAATGACGATTATACCCAAAACAGAATATTAAAAAAACCGATCAAAACATGCCGACGGAAGACGATGATGGCACGACTCCGACAGAAGACTAGGGCAATTGGAGACGGAAGACGAGGAGAGAGCTTATAGCCGGCGGTGTCACCGGCGGAGTCACCGGCGGCATATCTAAAACAGCTGTGGCTCCATTCGAACGAATTAATATTCTTTTCCAGGTATGAATGATTATATCAAACTTTGTACTGTTTCTTCTCGAATTGAATCGTCCCCTGGCTCAATTGGGTTTACCTGAGTCATGAACCCGGACTGAATCATCAAGTTCTCGCTTAGCTAGTTTCTTTGATTCGAAATCTGAGAGCTTTTAGTATTTTATTGACAATTGAAATCTGTTTAGAGAGAGACATTAAGTTCTTCTTAGACAGACTTTGGATTATAGAAAGCTAATTGGTGTAATTGATCTTTTCCAGAGCACAAACTTTTTGTTGGTATGCTTCCAAAGAATGTCTCTGAAGCTGAAGTTCTATCGTTATTCTCCTAGTACGGGACCATAAAGGACCTACAGATTTTAGAGGTGCTCAACAAACAAGCAAAGGTTTTAAACCCATTCTCTGTGTCCTGTCTTCTTCTTCTTCTTTTTCCACTGTTGTGATCTTTGCTTTCCGTTTCGTTTAACCAAGTTCTGATCATCTTTTTGTGTGTGTGTGTGTGTGTTTTTTTTTTGCTAGGCTGTGCTTTTCTTAAGTATGAGACAAAAGAACAAGCTGTTTCTGCCATGGAAGCCATCAACGAAAAACATAAAATGGAGGTGATTGCTTTTGCTAGTTATCAACACCCTTACCTTTTCTCCTGTGTCGTGTGACAATTTCATGGTTTGTTGTTTGCTTTCTTCTCAGGGTTCAGCTGTTCCATTAGTTGTGGGCAGACACACAGAAAGATTTCAAAAGGCTCAGTCTAACATCGCTCGATTAGCTAATGCTGATCCAACAAATCCTATCATTGTTCGGAGCATTACCCATTAGTTATGCTCCGCCATACATTTGCTTCATTCGACTCATAGCTTATAAAATCCTCCTTTTTTTATACTTCCACAGCAGGCTCCTGGAACTTAGCCTTCACTGATGTGATTGGTGGGTTTTCGAAGAAAGGAGATTTTCAAGAAGCGTTTCTTCTGTGGTTCTACATGGCTGATCTAAGGGTGAAACCTGATGTTGTAACATGCAGTGCGTTACTACATGGGTATTGCAGAGCGCAGAGAATGAGTGAAGCTATCGTTTTGTTTAATAAGTTGCTTGATGCCGGGCTAAAGCCAGATGTTGTTTTGTATAATACACTCATCCATGGATATTGCAGTGCAGGGGATATTGAGGAAGCATGTGAGTTGATTGGTATGATGGTTCAGAGGGGTATGCTTCCAAATGAGAGTACCTATGTAGCACTTGTTGTGGGGCTTGAGAGAAAGAGGTTCGTGAACTCAGAAGAGCATCCATGTTACTTGAGGAAATTCTTGTCGCAAATAGTGCTAAGTAACATTGTTTTTTGGGTGTCATGTGTTTATCATAGTTGCTCTCTCATGTGCCTTGTCTTTGTATAATACACAAGTCTCATGGCAAAAGTTTCAAACGTTTGCTTTTGTTTCACATTTTAAAGCCACATACAGTATTTTTTCATTGATATATCATATAGCAAAAAAAGAAAGTTAATAAACAAAACCAACAAACAAAAATGCAGAGATAAAAAACCAAAGAGTCATTAGAATGTTAGTTTTAGAATTTAAGAAGTTTTCTTGAATTTTCAGGAAAGATTCATACAATTTTGGATATACAAATTTAGGAAGACCATCCAAAATTGTATGTTAATTACTAGTTGATCAGAAACAAATGTATGAAGTTTTTCTAAACTTTTAGGAAGGCTTTCCTGAATTTTTTTTAAAAAAAGATTTATTGTTTTAAAAAGACATTCTTAAATATTAAGAAATACATTATAAACTTTTAGCAAAATCTTTCGAAAATTTGTATGAGTTTTTTTTTAAATCTATAAATGGTAGTTTTGGAATCTATGAAGCTTTCTTAAATTTTTTGGAAAGATTCATACAAATTTAGGAACACCATCCAAATTTGTATGTTAACTAGTAATTACTAGTTGATCAGAAACAAATTTAGGAAACTTTTCTAAACTTTTAGGAAGTCTTTCCTGAAATTTTAAAAAATATTTTTTAAAATTTATGAAACTTTCTTGAATTTTAGAAAGATTCGTACAAATTATATTATTTTTTAGAAAAATCCAGAAATGTTATAGTTTTGGAATTTATGAACACTTCTTGAATTTTTAGAAAGATTCATACAAATTTAGGAATCTTTTCTAAATTTTTAGGAATAGCTTTCCTGAAATTTTAAAAAGTTTTTCTATTGTTTTATAAAAACATTCTTACAGATTGAAAACGACATTATAAACTTTTAAAAAGATTTTCTAAAATGTGTATGAGTATTTGTAGATATCTAGAAATGTTAAGTTTTGAATTTATGAAGCTTTCTTGAATGTTTAGGAAGAATTCACACAAATTTAGGAAGACCTTCCAAATTTATAAAGACCCACAAATTTGTATTTGAGGAACTTGTAATTAACATACAATTTAGGATGTTCTTCTTAAATTTGTAAAAACACTTCCTAAAATTTCAAGAAAACTTTATAAGCTTCAAACTAACATTAAAAAATATTTTCGAAGTATTTAGGGAAAGATTTTAAAAATTTTTGGAAGGATTTGTACTAATTCGGGAAGCCAAACCCTAAAATTTCACAAAAGTTGATTTACCTCTTCGAAGAACATTGAATCCATAAAAAATGGTTGATAAACCGTTCTAAAACATGTAAAACAAAATTATAAATAGTTCAGCCCTTTTTCGAGTTCAAAATATTTGAAGAAATCATTTCAAATTATTTAGGGAAATATTTTTAGAAATTTGGGAAGGATTTGTACTAATTCGGGAAGTCAATCCCTAACATTTCAAAAATGTTGTTTTTGCAATTTATGAAGCTTTTAGGAAGATCTTACTAAAATCAGAATGAATATTTTAGATATCAAAAATGTTAGTTTTGCAATTTATGAAGCTTTCTTGATTTTTTAGGAAAGATTAATACAAATTTAGGAAGATCATCCTAAATTGTATGTTAATTACTAGTTGGTAAAAAGCAAATTTATGAAGCTTTTCTAAACCTATAGTAAGACTTTCCAGAAAAATTTTAACAAGCTTTTATATTTTTTAAAAAGATATTCTTAGAGATTGAGAATACATTTTACATTTTTCGGAAGATATTACAAAAATTTGTATGAGTATTTTTAGATATCTAGAAATGTAAGTTTTGGAATTGATGAAGTTTTTTTGAACTTTTAGGAAAGATTCATACAAATTTAGGAAGATCATCTTAAATTGTATGTTAATAGTTGATCAAAAAAATTGCCCCATATATATCTGAAAATCAGCGCCTTGAACTAATGGCGGTTGTGTTGGATAATATAACCGGAGCAAGAGATCGGCTATCTTGGTACGCGAGTAAGGATGGTGAATTCACTGTTAAGTCGGCGTATGAGTTTCTGTCACGAGATGAGTTGCCGAAACCGGATTTGAGCTCGTTCTTTGCGAGTATCTGGAATGTATCTGTCCCTGAACGAATTCGTTTGTTCCTTTGGTTGGTGGGGAACCAGACGCTTATGACAAATGCAGAGCGGCATAGAAGACACTTAAGTGACACGGCGGTTTGTTCTGTTTGTAGGGGAGGGATTGAGACAATTCTGCATATTTTACGGGATTGTCCGGCGATGTCCGGTATTTGGACCAGAATCATCCCTCCGAGAAAGCAAGACCTGTTTTTCTCACAATCTTTATTGGAGTGGGTCTACTGTAACTTGAGTGCATCAGACACGTTTGACGGCACTCCATGGTCGACTTGTTTTTCGATAGCCTGTTGGTGGGGGTGGAAGTGGCGTTGCGGTAATATTTTTGGTGAAAACAGTGTATGCAGAGATCGAACACGCTTTCTGCGTGATATGTTTCAGGAGGTGAAACGCGCTTTTGCAGGCAATCGGGAACAGAGAGGCGAAGTTCAAGTTCATATGATTGGATGGAATCTGCCGGTTCTGGGTTGGTTTAAGCTAAACACTGATGGTGCTTCCCGCGGTAATCCGGGTTTAGCTACTGCAGGAGGCGTGATCCGAACTAGCATGGGAGAGTGGCACAGAGGTTTTGCTCTTAACATTGGGAGATGTTCGGCTCCATTGGCAGAGCTGTGGGGGGTTTATTATGGATTATGTATTGCTTGGGAGGAACGGATCACATTGTTGGAGTTGGAGGTAGATTCTGAGTTAGTTGTTGGGTTTCTTCGGACAGGGATTGGAGACTCACATCCGCTGTCGTTCCTGGTACGTTTGTGCCATGGCTTTTTATCACGGGACTGGACAGTCCGGGTCACACATGTTTATAGGGAGGCCAACCACCTTGCGGATGGGTTGGCAAACTATGCATTTTCTCTTCCTTTAGGCTTTCATGATTTTCGTGTTGTTCCTTCATCACTTGATTATTTGCTTCGAGATGACTTAGCTGGACGTTTGTGTCCACGACAAGTTCGACTGTAATTCTTTAAAAAAAAACAAAAAAAATAGTTGATCAAAAAAAAGTTAGGAAGCTTTTCTAAACGTTTAGGATGGCTTTTCTGAAATATTTTTTAAAAATTATATTATTTTAAAAATACATTCTTAAATATTAAGAAAGACATTATAAACTTGTAGGAAGATTTTACTAAAATCTGTCTGAATTTTTTTTATATCTAGAAATGACAGTTTTGGAATTTTGGATTTTCTTGAACTTTTAGGAAATATTCAAACAAATTAGGAAGACCTTCCAAAATATTCTTGAAACTCTGAAACTACAGCTTAATTATGTCCTTTCAGAACTGAACAAACCAAAATCTTTTTACTAGTCAATAAAACAGCTCTCATCCTGACTTCGGCCCTTCTTCTAGCTCCTGAGCTTTTAGCTTTCCAATTTGTGGCTGTCTCATAGCTGAATAAAACAGAAAGATGAAGAATCATATGTCACAACTTGTACAAGCTTTTCTCTTTATTGTCTTTGTATGTTTCTTGGAAACGTGTATGCTGACGAGAATAAACTCACATTTAAGAGCTGACCCGGCAAGACATGTAAGCCTTGATTTAGTATTTGTCTCGGCTAATGGTTTTGCATTCTCTTTAGCTACCATTCGCATATCCCAAACACGTATGATCCCATCAGAAGATGCAGAAGCAACCAAGTATGGATCTTCTGATGCACCTTCATTGTCATTCCTGGTAAGCGAGACGACACCCTTGATACAAGCTGGGTGAGCATTTTGTATGGAATAAGCAAGCTTCCCGCTATTTGTGTCCCAAGCTGTAATGGCCCGATCCTCACCATCACCATTTCCAGTAATAAAACTTCAACATAATATCAACAAAGAACCGTAACAACTCTACATATCCATATTACTCGTTTTTGGAGGCTTTAAAAAGGTAGTCTCTTCCCAAATTTCAAATTACAGCACCATAAACTAAAACAAAACAAGAGTTCAACTCTGAAGCCTCATAGAAAGCAAACACTTAGTAAAACACCATTACATCCGAGTCTAGGACTGAATACTATTGTACTCTTACATCAAACTCTTTTCATGGCTTCAAGAAGGTGGGCACTTTCTGCAATTTACATTTTCGCAACATAGGAGCAATCATTAAAAAAAAACAAAGAACAGCTCTAAAAACCATCTTGACATAGCATTAAACACACACAAAACACCAATTGGTGAGGAGATTTTTCTGCCAAGAATCACAAAGTTACGTACTTTAAGAGTACATTTGTGATTCTTAAATCAACAAATCCAGAAAAAGAGTTTGAATGTACCATAAATTAACATAAAAAATCTACATACTATTATTATTCGAAATTTAAAACTCCAGAAACGACTAATTCTCCATCCATGAATCCAGATGTTGAATTTCTAAGAGCTAGCGATTATCATTCAGGTTGAGAATGAAACAGTAATATCAAAACTAAAGCCATAACGGATGAAGGAAAAATCAACATTCGAAATTTCAGAAGAGGCTAATCACTCAAATTTCCCAGTATTTCAATTTCATACAAACAGTCAAACAAATACTCCGAAACAGAGACGTGATGAAGAGTTCGCACCTTAAAATTCATGAGATGGAATCGATGTCCAACATAATTGATTTCGAATCGGTGATTCCCAAATGAACCATCACTCGAGCCGCACGATCCCAATCTGGTTAATTTCAAATCATTCTCAGATTCGAGTTTCCTTCTTCACACTTGGCCGAAGCTGTATATCAACCGTTAGAGTTCCGACGATGGCTGCCTCCGGTGATTTGCTTTTCGTCGATGATATGTTTTGAAAAGAGAAGATGAGTGTTTTTTGGTTTGTGGAAAGGGAGGATAAAATAGTCAATTAACATGTTTAATGAATGTTATTTGGGGAAAAGTGGACCGCTTGTGCTACTCTGGGAAGAAAAACTAGAAACTGTGTCATTAATGAGAATTGCCCAATGAAAAATGAAAATGTAGAAAAGAGATACAAGAGTATATACAAATTCTTCTTACACTTATCAATTTAAATATATTTTGGTGTTTTAATTAAATACTATACTAGTTTTATGTGGTTTAGAAATCCACTTTAACTACTTAATTGATCAAGTGGCTCTAACGGAAAGTCAACAGGCGACACAATCAAGAAGCGAGAGCTCCAAAAACATATTTATTGACTAAAACAACCAAGAAAGTAGGCAAAATTTAACAAACAAGTAATCTAGTTTGTTTATATATTTGCTTAACTGAGTCTTGAGTCTAAAACACGGAAACAGTGAAAGATAATATCCAAAACCATACCGGATATTTCTGGTGATTAGTTGTTTGGAGTTTGGACCACTTTTAAACCTGCTATAATCAACAATTACAAAAATTGCAAGTAAAAAAAAACAACAAAAACGCACTCATATAAACGTGTCTCTCTCTCTTTATTTGGAACTCTTTCAAGGTGTCTGTCTCAGTATACCATTCCTGCTGTCTTCTTGATTCTGCTCAAATCCAATGGAAACCCAAAATGTCGGATCAAATAGCCAATAAAAGTCTTCCAAAACAAAAGGGGAGGGAGGCGCAATAGCGGTCCATGGCTATGCAGGGATGTACAGAATGGCAAACGAAAGGGTCAAGGTAACGCCCGAGCAAGTTCGTGAATCACTAGAGAAGCTTGCTTGTTCTTCTTTTCGACGGCCCTCCTGGGAACATCTTCATGATCCATCCTAGAACCCTTTCTACCACCTAAAAGAGAGAGAAATGATTAATGTTTGTGTGTGCCTCAAGATCCAAGTTTTGAACTCTTGACCAGAGGAGAGAGTGTGTGTGTACCTCATCGCCCTCATCTGCAATCGGTGTTCTCTCTTGAACAAGATGAGAGAATCTGGCTGCTTTGGTGGTGAAACATTGTCTATAGCCACGTTCTGTGCTGTTAGAAGCTCTAACCTTTGCGTCTGCACTTCAAGTTTTCTGGATAACTCTTTATTCAGCTCCTATGGTTAACAAACATGAGGAAATAATAAAGACATTAGGAAACAGGAGAAACACAATATACCTAAGACACTAAAAACATTAAACGAGCATCTATAAATAGTGAGCACGGGGACCGAAGTTAAACAAGAAGAAGACATGGCGTTTGAGGCTATGAGGACTTTAATGAATTCATACAGAGAGGACATTTAGGAATGTTGTTTTGTTACGGTTGCTGAAGTTAAAGAAGATAAGTTCCAGTTCACGCATTTCATGCTTTTCAGTTGATGTTAATGTACCTGCACATGCGCACTTCGAGATAACTCAGATGACAATGCTTGCACAAGTTCCTCTTTTTCAATTGCCAGCTGCAGCCAAAGAAGCAAAGTATTTATTCTCACAGCTAAAGAAAAACAAATATACGAGATAACTTCACATAAATAATCCATGAATACTACCTCAGCAATCAGCGTATTAATGTTATCACTCTCATCTGATCAGCTGGGTCGCTCAATGAAAATCCTTCAAGAGTTAATTGTCCACTTTCAGGAATGATGGATGTATTAAATGAATCACTTTCGAGCAGAGCGGTAGAATCTGCTTCCTGGTTGGAGCTCCCTGGCATAGTATCTGAAATTGCTGCACCAAGAAAACAAAGAGGGAAAAAGGATAATTTAAATATTGAAGTTCATGCTAATCAACTAGAGTATAAGTAAACATGGTTTACAAGTTTTTTTTTAAGGATAGCGAAGATGCAAATATATGAGTTTAGACATCCAACATATGCTTCAAATTCCTAAAATAGTGCAAACATGCTACTGTGATTTTTATAGAAGGACCATTACCGAGACTTTCGGTAGAGGTTGATGCGTTTTTTCTGCTAGAGGAGCTTTTGCCGAGATCAGTAGATTTTCCACCAGAGGAAGCTTTGTGCACCATTGTCTGTAGGACCTTCTTCTCTGAAAAGGAAGATGAAGAATATTAGATATATGCAGAATTTGTAGAATCACATTACATTTCAGAGGAACAGATCTTAGTGTGCATACCTTCCTGAAGAGCTTTAATAGTAGACTGCAAGTCTTGGCGATCTTTCTCTAGGCTCTGTAATTTTTTCCTATACAAGTTGATAGTTAAGATGAGAACTATATATCTCATAAGTTGTAGATCGAAGCCCTAGCGGTGGACCAAACATCAAGTAAATGTGAAGATATAAAAAGGTAAATAACAATACAGTAAAGAGCATACTTGTAAGATGACATTTCTGCTTGTGCATGCTCCAGTTCCCTCTCCAGCTTTAACTCGTTAGATCTGAGTCTCAGGGCCTAATATGTGTTCCAAGAAAAACTTAACCACTAAATATATGAATATGAGCATCTGAAGGTAGAGAAACAGACATCTTACAACTTAAAAATCCATAAACTAAACTTTACATTGCACACTTTTGCAGCTAAGTGAGTTGAAAATGTTAGTTCTTTTTAAAAGCTATTGCGATAGAAAGAACAAACATCCAAACCTTATTACCTTATCTTCCAAACTGATGACTTCAGAAGCCAGTATTTGGGAACGCTCATCAGCAGCATTACATTCTAGCTGCGAATTTGCATACTCAATCCTGACAGACTCAAGTTCCCCCTGTAAGGAAACAGTTTTTAATCAAGTAACAGCTTTTTGGATAATCTAGAAAATAGCTCCAGCGGATGGAAGAACATGCCATACGGATACTCATCAAGAATCATACTTAGGAAACTCAAATTTTGAGTCTCATAAGTAACCATCAAGCAATTTGATCACTGGAATGCCAACACGTATACATCCTGCTTCGGACTAATCTAGACAATAGCTCCAGCGGGAAGAATGCATCAAGATGCAGTATCTCAGAATACGCATAGGTCAAAGGGTGTAAAATAGCAATAGTGAAAGCTAGAATCCTGGGAATCAAAATCTGATCTGGTGTTCCAACCCCTCCGAGAAATCTAATCTGGTGTTATTATATTTGATTTTTTTTTCCTTTTTTTTTATTAAGCAAAAACGCATGAAATATCCTGGTTGGCCTTTACTATTCATCATATTTACAAAAAAAACATATTCGATTTTAGTAAACCAAACCAAAAACCAAATATATTTTCAAACCAAACGGTTTTCTTACTACAATTACCCGAGTTGGTAATATTAGGACAAGTAGAACTACTAGACTTGGTAATAGTAGGGACAAGTGGAACTACTGGTATTAGGATAAGTAGAACTACTTGAGTTGGTAATACTAAAACAACTAAAACTACTTGGACTATCACTATTAGGACAAGTAGAACTACTCGAATGTTAATAGTAAGATAACTAGAATTACTAGTATCTTATTATATAGAGTTAGGTTTTAAAGTTGCTACTTAACAAGATCGTGCTATTTAACATCTTCTTATTTTAGGATTTGACATATGTCAAATAGTGAAAATTCTTTTAATTATATTTCAAAATAATTTTTTCAAGCGAAAAAAAGAATTGTAGAAAAAAAAGAAATTATGATTCTTGAGCAAAAAGAAAAAGATATAGAATAATATTTATTATGCATGTAAGTATAAAAAACTAAAAGAAATAGACATAATTAAATCTTTGAATTAAAAAGAAACTATACGAAAATATTCATTGTTAGGTTAATTTTTAAGATAACTAAAGGAAATATAGATTTCTAACATCTTATTGAAAAAGAAAATTATTTTCGTCTTTCAACCTAGAAATAAAATATAATCGGTAAAAAAGATAGATTAAGAAAAAGATTATTATTTTTTAAAAAAAAACTTGGAAATATTTATAATTCTATATAAAGAACTTAGCTCTTTCATAATTTGTATGATCATAAAATATGTTGAGTGAGTCGATCATATATGTATCGATAAAGAGAAAAATAAATTTATATTTCAAATATTTCATAATATGCGGGTTTTAATCTCAAAAGATTTAGATTTTAAATTTTCGATAATCAAATTTTAATCTTAAAATCTAAATATATAAATTATATTATGCGGGTTATCAATTTTTAAAAATTGGAATTGTATTTTTTTCTAAGGAGTTATACTCTTGGAGTTTTTTAATTTTAATCAGTTGTACCATTCTTTGTTTAATATCAAAAGATTTGGTGTTGTTTAAATTTTTTTTTTTATTAATAAAAATTGAATGAAAACACACTTCGGTCCTCGTTAGTTTCTAATATTTACATCCGAGGACTACAAAAAGAGCCTCACTGTCGGCGCAAAATGCCATTAATGGCATTTCGAAGAGCTGTTTAAAATATAAATGTGAAAACTGATGAGAAGAATTGGTTTCTTGAGCACTCGCAGTTCAAGCCAGAGAACTCAGAAGCTGAAATCTGTGCATATATTGCTTCTGCGGACAGAAAAAATTGACAAGAAAAGACATGCGTGGTTTTTTGTGAATGGTGTCCTCATTCTCTACTCCATCAGGGAACATGCCCTCCTCGCAGGGTTGTTTTGTCGCAATTGTACAACTAGGATAACTAGGATAACTAGTTCGTATTTGTGCTAGTTGTTCTAATACTACTCGTACTACTAGTAAAATCAGTACAACAAGAACTCTAGTTGTCCTAGTAGTTATTTTTAGAGTAGTAACAGTAGTACAACTAGAAATAGTAGTAATAGTAGTACAACCAAAACTTATGTATTTATTTGCGAAACTTCTGTTTTTATTGTTTTCGGGACTAGAATGGTACAATATAATGATGTATCTTTATTTACATGTTTTTATTTAAGTTAATAATTTGAAATGGTACAGCTAGAAATAATGATATTCGTACATCTAGAAATATTGGTACATTGGGTACAACTAGTAATATTGGAACAACTAGAGATATAGGTACAACTAGGAATATTGGTACAACTAGTAATACAAACTACTAAAAAATATTTTCCGCTTTGTCTGCTTTTTCGCTTTTTCCACTATTACTAGGTTAATTTTTCGCTTTTTCAGTTCGGTTCGGTTTCTCGGTTTCGGATATTTTGCCCAAAGCTAGTTTTTAGGATTTGACCAGAATAATATAATAATGTCATTATTTATATTATGTGTTGAATTTTATTTTTTAGGATTCCTATTGCCCAGTGAAAGTTTTTAGGATTTGAACTGATTTGAACGTGCGTGGACAAAATAAAAAAAGTCAGGTGCCTAGACAAAGAATAAATTAAAAAAAAAAGTTTTAGTTTCGAGTTGTCCTAGTTTCAAGTTGTCCTAGTTATCCTAGTTTCGAGTTGTCCTAGTTGTCATAGTTTCGAGTTGTACCATTTTTGTTGGAGTTGTCCTTTCTAAATTTTCTAGTTTTAATCAGTTGTACCACATTTTAAATTAAATTTTTCAGTTGTACTTTAACAAATTAGTATAAAAACTACATTTAACACAATCTTAGACCAAAAAACTTTGTGAAAACACATTTTTATTCAGTGGTTATGTTAGTGTGGTGAAGTTTTAAAGACAAACCTAAGAAGTATAAGACATTTCATGTAAACATATGATGATCATGTAACCAATTCCAAAAATTCAGATTTTCTTATCTATTTTCTATAAAATTCAGATGTTTCAATGCCCTATTTGGTATGAAACAATGTTTAGAAATGTAATTTAAATCATTTTTGCCAACTTCATAATTTGAAAATCGTACAACTAGTAATAGTAGTACAACTAAAACTAGTAAAATATTTCGTGTAAGCATATGATGATCATGAAACCAATTCAAAAAATTCAATTTTTGTTATTTTTTTATATGTAAAATTCAGATGTTTAATGCCCTATTTGGTTTGGAAAAATGTTTAGAAATGTAATTTTAATCATTTTTTAACTTCATAATTTTAAAATGGTACAACTAGTAATAATAGACTAATAGTGGTACAAGTAAACAAAATAAGTGAATTAATGATGATTGATGGTCATAGTTTGATCTAACTTATCTATTTACTCCAAATGCACTTGCATGGAGCCGAGAGAGAGATAATCCTTTCAACAAAGAATTTATCTTTCAGTTTTCAACAACACCTCCCCATAACAACAACAGTGAAAACAATGAAAATTGAAAAAAAAAAAAGAGAGAAAGAAAAAAGACTAAAAGAGATCAAGAATTTCTAGAATGGAAGTGTTGCATAGAGGACAGTTTCCTCTTTGGACCCAAAGCTCTCTCGAACACAACCTGCAGAAGGTATGACCACACGGGATAAACGCTGCTCCTTTGCTTCTAACCATACAAACACAACAACTTATCTCCACCGTCGCTCTTCCGCCGCAGCTAACTCTTACCTCTTCCTCGCCGTCTTCTCCTCCTACCAAACTCATGGTCCCTTCGTTCTCCATTAGCAGCTCCATCAAAGACATCCTCGCCGGCTGAATTTCCATCGTTACCGGCAGCATTTCCTCTTCCCTCGCTGACAACGCTCTCTCCTCCGCTAACACCGCTCCTAACCGTAACCTTTCCTCCGTCGTTGCTCCGCCGCTGGAACCAGTCTCCGTCGGTGATTCTCCTCCGGCGTTTCTCGAGCTGGAGAGGAAAAAACTGAGTTGGTAGTGGTCGTCGTTATCCCGGTTAAGGATAGGTGTGTTCAAGCTCGGGATAGGGTTAGACGAGATCCAAAAGGTGCCGTTACGTTTCAGACGGAGCTTTTCAATGAGACTTTTCCATGCGGTCTTGTCTCGGTGGCTGTAGTCGTGTCGGTGCTCTCTCTGCATTACATCGAGAAGTGTCTGGTTCTATTGGCTCCTCGACGGCGGCGCAGTTCGCGGTGGCTGCGGAGAGGTTCCGTTTTTGTCAGCCATTAATATAGCTTCGAGGTCAGATTTTTTGTTTCTGTTTGAGGAGCTGTCGAAGACGAGGAAGAATAAACGAGGAGAGAGAGAGAATAAACGAGGAGAGAGAGAGAGAGAAATCAGAATTCAATTGAGTTGGTTGGGGTGGTTGGATTCATTCAATTTGGGGATTGGTTGATTTCATTCAATTCATCGGTTGATTTCATTAAGGTCAAAACAGGGTTTTCCAACCCATGAACACCATACTGATTATGTCTACTCCTTACAGATTTCAAGACCCATCATTAACACCAGATGAGATTTTGATTCGAATCGAGGAGTGAAATAAAAGTAAAATGCATGCCAATGTAAGAAGAAAATGAACCACCAGCGAGAGGCATCAACCACAAATCTTTAACAAATTGCTCATTCGTTTATCATGAGAACAATTACCACTTAATTCTTCTAAATGAAAACATCAAGCACACCAACAAACTAAAGAAGATACAATCCACTCTGATAGAAAGTAAAAAACGGATAATTCACACAATCCACTTTATTAACAGTTTCATAAATATGAGTTCATCTCGGCCAACTAAACAAGCCAGCCCAAAAGTGCTTCTTCTCCACGTTCTCCTTCTTCTTCACCTTGGACACTTCTTCAAGAATGCTGTCAATCCTGCGGTTGATCTCGGTTAGCTCCACACCTTCCTTCTCCTTCACCTTTTTGACTTCTACAAGTATGCTGTCAATCCTGCCGTTGATCTCGGTTAGCTTCACACCTTCTTCTTCAAATCGTCGCTGCAGATCGATTTCCCTCTTAGCAGAGAGGAAATAATCTTCGAGCTTCTTTGCGCTTAGTTTACCAACAAAGAATGCTGCAAAAAGAAAACATCTTAAGCTAAGCCTAATAGAGTGATAACACGATCTACAAACAAAAATCACACACTGACCTCCGCCAATCACGAGAGGGCACACAATCCGAGCAAAAGACTGAGCTGCAGACTTTTGGTCGTACACCTCAATCAACGAGTACGGTGATTTACAGCCCATCGCATATTCCCTAGGTAAATTCTATTTGATTTTTTTTAAAAACTTTGAATATTGCTATTTTGTATAACATTTTTTAATTATGTGTTTTGTTTTCAGGGATCTTCTCAACCGATTTCGAAGAAAGAGAAATAGAGAGAGCATGGTTCAATGTAATATATGTAAAGGGAGCCGGTGCAATATTTTGGAGTACCCTAAGCAAGTTAAAAAAACTGTGCATCATTATTAAAGATCATAAAATGGTAACAGTTTAGAAAAAATATGTTTAAGTTTCATAAGATAATCAACTTGTAATCTTTTTAATTAGCTTTTAACCTCCTGATAAACTTGTAGCCACTTTGAGATTGTTCTAAGTTTTATGCAATTGGCCATTTTGATCTTTGATTTTCTTCTTGATTTCTTCCTTTATCATTGTTAATCTTTTGGTTATACATGTCCATACTAGGTTTTGTGATTATCAAGATGATTAGCAAGTTCAAAAACTGTGCATCTTTATTAAAGATCATAAAATGGTAAGAATATAGAAAAATATGTTTAAGTTTCATAAGTTAATCAACTCGTAATCTTTTTAATTAGCTTTTAACCTCCTGATAAACTTGTTGCCATTTTGAGATTGTTCTAAGTTTTATGCAATTTGCCATTTTGATCTTTGATTTTCTGCTTGATTTCTTCATTTATCATTGTTAATCTTATGGTTATACATGTTCATACTAGGTTTTGTGATTATCAAGATGATTAGTGAGTCGTCCTTCCAAACGACGCTGCATCCTGGAAGAGGACGCCACGAGGAAGTACTCGAAGAGAGTATCACCAGTGCGTTTCGGTGCCGCCATCATTCTGGATTTTCGCTTGCAGCCGCCGTCGAGATCTCAATTTGGGCGACCGAATGTAAATGGGTCGGTTCATATTTTGGAACTAAATGTAAATGGGCCGATTGGATTAAATCTTAATCATATTTCTTTTTTTAATGAGATTTCAAAACAAACTGAGATTAGATTGAAAATCAATTTCCACTACAAGAAAACATTGATATTCTGACGGATTTTCCGAGGGAAAATGAGTTCCTCGGAATTTTCTGACGAAAAACCGAGGAAACTCCGAGAAACGTGAGTTCCTCGGAATTTCCTAGGAATTTTCCGAGGAAGGCATTTTCCGTCGGAATTTTCCTAGGAAATTCCGAGGAAACAGGGTCCGTGGGAAAAAACCGACAGATATTTCTAAGATACCGAGGAAAGTTTGTACCCGTTAGAGACCCGGTGGGGCAGCCGTGGGGCGAATTCAATAATTCCTAGGAAATTCCGAGGAAATACATAAAAAAACATATTTCCTCGGAATTTCCTAGGAATTTTCCCAGGAAATTCCTAGGAACTGGATGTTTTTTGGAATTTCCTCGGAATTTTCTCGGAAATTTCCGAGGAAATTCCTAGGAAATGGGGTTTTATAACCGAGAACCACGTTTTGCGTATCGAATAACACATATCTAACCTTCATTGAGTGTCCTAACTAGATTATGAAGTCAAACCTTAGTGTTTTACACAATAACAAACACTTTTACGATTGCTCGAACAAAAATCACACAACATAAGATAAACACTTCTACACTTTAACAAACGTTAAAGGAAATACTTACTATTATTTTTTAAATTTTGTTATTTCATGGTTTATGATCATCTATACAAAGTATCCTCAATGGTATGAATTGCAATTGTATTAAAAATGAAATTCTGAAAAAAAAAATCGGAATTTGAAACCCCAAACCATGTTTCCTAGGAATTTCCTGGGAAAATTCCTAGGAAATGCCGAGGAAATACATAAAAAAAAATATTTCCTCGGAATTTCCTAGGAATTTTCCCAGGAAATTCCTAGGAACTGGATGTTTTTTGGAATTTCCTCGGAATTTCCTAGGAATTTTCCCAGGAAATTCCTAGGAAATGGGGTTTTATAACCGAGAACCACGTTTTGCGTATCGAATAACACATATCTAACCTTCATTGAGTGTCCTAACTAGATTATGAAGTCAAACCTTAGTGTTTTACACAATAACAAACACTTTTACGATTGCTCGAACAAAAATCACACAACATAAGATAAACACTTCTACACTTTAACAAACGTTAAAGGAAATACTTACTATTATTTTTTAAATTTTGTTATTTCATGGTTTATGATCATCTATACAAAGTATCCTCAATGGTATGAATTGCAATTGTATTAAAAATGAAATTCTGAAAAAAAAATCGGAATTTGAAACCCCAAACCATGTTTCCTAGGAATTTCCTGGGAAAATTCCTAGGAAATGCCGAGGAAATACATAAAAAAACATATTTCCTCGGAATTTCCTAGGAATTTTCCCAGGAAATTCCTAGGAACTGGATTTTTTGGAATTTCCTCGGAATTTCCTAGGAATTTTCCCAGGAAATTCCTAGGAAATGGGGTTTTATAACCGAGAACCACGTTTTGCGTATCGAATAACACATATCTAACCTTCATTAAGTGTCCTAACTAGATTATGAAGTCAAACCTTAGTGTTTTACACAATAACAAACACTTTTACGATTGCTCGAACAAAAATCACAGAACATAAGATAAACACTTCTACACTTTAACAAACGTTAAAGGAAATACTTACTATTATTTTTTAAATTTTGTTATTTCATGGTTTATGATCATCTATACAAAGTATCCTCAACGGTATGAATTGCAATTGTATTAAAAATGAAATTCTGAAAAAAAAATCGGAATTTTTAACCCCAAACCATGTTTCCTAGGAATTTCCTGGGAAAATTCCTAGGAAATTCCGAGGAAATACATAAAAAAAACATATCTCCTCGGAATTTCCTCGGAAGTTTCCCAGGAAATTCCGAGGAAACATAGAGCCGTCGGAATGTACGTACCGGGAAAACCAAACCGCTTGAATTATTTCGACATCCGCGGGTTAGGTTTACATTTAATGATTCCGACGGAATTCCGACGAACACTATCCGTCGGAATCATTAAATATAAACCTAACCCTATTTCTTCTTCTTCTTCTCCGCCGCATACCTTATCTTCGCGTTTCTCTCTCTACCTCATCTCCTCCTCTCTCTCATCTCGTCCTCCTCTCTCGGCTCCTCTCTCGCCTCCTCTCTCGCCTCCTCTCTCGCCGTCCTCTCTCGCCTCCTCTCTCGCCTCCTCTCTCGCCGTCCTCTCTCGCCTCCTCTCTCGCCGTCTTCCTCTCTCAAATCATGTAAGGGTCGATTTGAACTTCATATTTTAGGTGGATAGTTTCGGATTTTAGGTTGTTAGATGGATAATTTAGGATTTTAGGTTGTTAGATGGATAGTTTAGGATTGAATTGCGGATTTTAGGTTCTATTTTTAGTTTTTTTTTGCAATTATTTGTACGTTTAAAAACGTTTTTTAATTTTTAAGTTCGTTTTTTATTTTTTTTTAAATAGTTTCTCAATTTTTTAAAACGTTTTTCAATTTTTAAAATCGTTTTTCAATTTTTAAAATCGTTTTCTCTTAATTTTTTAAAACGTTTTTCAATTTTTAAAATCGTTTTTCAATTTTTAAAATCGTTTTCTCTTAATTTTTTAAAACGTTTTTCAATTTTTAAAATCGTTTTTCAATTTTTAAAATCGTTTTTCAATTTTTAAAATCGTTTTTCAATTTTTAAATTCGTTTTCTCTTAATTTTTTAAAACGTTTTTCAATTTTTAAAATCGTTTTTCAAATTTTAAAATCGTTTTCTCTTAATTTTTTAAAACGTTTTTCAATTTTTAAAATCGTTTTTCAATTTTTAAAATCGTTTTTCATTTTTTAAAATCGTTTTCTCATTTAAAAACTATTTGTATAAGTATTAAAACTTTTTTTTACTATTGTTTTTAAAAAAGGTTTTTGATTTGTAATATCTAAAATCACTATTTTCCAAAGATTTTAAAAAACGTTTTTCAATGATTTTTACTATTGTTTTCTGTTATTAAAACTATTTTTATAAGTATTAAAACATTTTTTGATTTGTAAAAACGTCTATATGATTTAAAAAAGGTTTTTCTATTTTTAAAAAAGTTTAGCAAGTTTCTAAAACGTTTTTTTTCTGATATTACAAATATTTTTTTAAGTATTACAATATTTTTTGATTTTTTTAAAACATGTATATGATTTTCAATAATTTTTACAATTGTTTTTCTGTTATTAAAACTATTTTATTAAGTATTAAAACATTTTTTGATTTGTAAAAACGTGTATATGAATTAAATATTACTAACACATTATAACTTTTGTTTGGATTTTTATATCTTCAAACTACAGGTCTTACGATGATCAGACCCCGCCTCCTCGACAGCGTCGTGCTCGTGGTCGTGGCTCGGGGAGCCACTCCGTTCAGGATTCCCGCAGCTCCCACGATACATCTCCCTCTCCATATCCCGACGCTCCTTCTGGCTCTCAGGCTGCACCCGTTATTCCTCCGAACTATCAGGCTCCTGCGGAACTGGCGAGGGTTGCAGAGTTTGTTCGACAGCCTGGTCGTCACCATCTTCCGTTTCTCACTCCCTATCCATCTGGACCGGGTCAGACATGGTTTGATCGATCCTCGAACGGGATCAGCGCATGGATCAACCGTATGATGTATCTGGCCTTGGACGTGGGACATCCTACTTTCACCGACTTTCCTATAGGCAAACAAATTCTGTGGTTTGAACAGTTTGCGGTAAGTATTCTTTATTTTTTCAATTTAAATTTTTTCAATATAAATATTCTACTAATTGTTTTTTTTTCAGCAAGAATTCAACTGGAATCCCGATTATACGGCGTTTGTCTATTACCACTTCGTCCACAAAGTTATGACCAACTATGGTTATCAAATTTACGAGTGGAAGAAGAAGTGGCGAAAGAACAAGGTTTGCTTTTTTATTTTTAAAACCTTTTTAAAATTTATTACATTATATTTTAATTAATCTAACATTTTTTTTTAAAAAAGGTCCCAAAGTTAATGAACCTCGACGTCTGGGCACAGTTGATTGAGCATTGGAGTAAAGACGAGACGAAATCGACTTCTTCCACCAATTCCACCAACCGCAAGAGCGATCGTAAAGGAAAGGGCATCTACAAGCACAACTTGGGTGCTCAGTCCAAGCCACTCTGAGAGATCGCATGGTAACTTCAATCGCTTTTTATTCTATTTAATAATTTTATAATTTTTGAAATTTAAAATTCTCAATTTTTCTTCTAATTACTAATATTTATATTGATATCAAGGTGGAAGCAAATGATGGTGAGCCGGTTGATGATTTCGCGCTACTGAAAAAGGCGTATACGAACAAGCAGACCGGCGAGATCGATGACGTTGTCGTGAAGGGTGTCGTCGACCTCATCAACAGTCAGGTGGAAGAAGCAGCGTCTCAGCTTCCAATCGAAGACGAAGATTCAACGGGTTCCCAATTGCCTCGGGATCAGATCAACGAAATCGTTCAAAAGGTAAGTTTCATTTCATCTCAATTATTATTTACTATTTTTTATTTTTCTATTTCAATCGGTTCCAATCTTAATTATTATTTACATTTTGGTTATTTTCTATTTCAGTCGGTTCCAAAGAAGAAGGGCAGAATGGTGGGTTTGGCTCGTCCGTCACGGTCAGTTACGTCTTCTGCTGCAGCCCCGCCCTTGTTGATCCCGAAGCACTTATGGGTCAGCTGCAGGACAAGGACCAACGCATTTCTGCGTTGGAGACTCAGATGGCGACCCAACAGGCGAGCTTCGAGGCACAGATGAAGCTGAACGAGCAGATGATGGAAATGATGAGGAGGTTGCACCCGAACGTCGATTTCCCGACCTTGCACGACCCGAACACCCAAAACCCGTAGTTTTTTTTTTTTTTCAAAAACTTGGAATGTTTTTTTTTATTTGTAAGACTTTCAATTTTATATATTTCATATTTCATTTTATATTTTCAAATTTAATTTTCTAATATCTTTTTTTAAGAAATAATTTTTTTAAAAAAAATTTATTTTTTTAAAAATTAATTTTTAAATATTTCCGACGGACGCCTTCCGTCGGGCGTTTCCGACGGAATGCGTCCGTCGGAAACTAGCGACGGACCCCTGCCGTCGTAAACTCCCGACGGACGCCTTCCGTCGGAAATTTCCGACGGACGCCTTCCGTCGTAAATTTCCGACGGAACCATCCGACGAATTGTCTTCCTCGCTTTTTCCTCGGAATTTTCTTTCCTCGGAATTCCGTCGGAAATTTCCGAGGAAATTCCGACGAAATTCAAAATTTCGACGACTTTTTTCCGACGGAAGAGTTCCTCAATATGCCGTCGGAATACCCTAATTCCGACGGAATTCTGAGAAATTCGTCCGTGGGAATTTGCTTGTTTTCTTGTAGTGTTCCAATCAGATAAAAACATGCAAACAAAAATATTTACATGCCTATGCATTATAGATAAGATTTAGAACCATAAATCTAAATTACTCAAAACGATAATATAAAATAAATAAGCATATGAGATAATTTAAAAAGAAACAAAAAAAATATTCAGATGACTATAAACAACTGTCATTGGAGAAGAAAACTTAATCAAATCTCTCTTATCTCTGATTTCCATGTCAATATTCTTTATACACAGAGATCTATATGAAATTCATAGCTAAGAAAAACTAATAGAAGATAAATATACTTTATCAAAAAACTCATGATTTCCATGTCAAGATTCAATATACATGGAGATGTTTATGAAATTCAGAGATAAGATAATAGAAAAGAATATAGCCAGATCATAAATAAAAAAAACACAGCTAGATCTTTTTTATCTCTGATTTCCATATCAATATTCAGATTACTATAAACTTTATTGGAGAAGCAAACTTAATCAAATCTCTCTTATCTCTGATTTCCATGTCAATATTCTTTATACATGGAGATCTATATGATTTCCATGTCAATATTATTTATACATGGAGATCTATAAAGAAATTCAGAGATAAGAAAAAGTAATAGAACAGATAACAGCATTTAATTTGAAAAAAAATAGAAAATAATTATTCTAGCAATCATTTATATTCATTCGGACACGTCAAAGTTGTTGTTTAATTTGTGCGTTGTATTAGTAGGCACATGCATCGTAAATGTTTTAACGGTCTGGAACCAAACTTATTTAAATCATACAGTATATACGAGCACATACGGCCTTGTGTGTATATAACATGCATATGGTTTTTTTTTCTTTTTTTTAACATGCATATGGTTGATATAGTGATAATATATATTGTTAAAAGAATAGCATATTGATGGCTTAACTTTAATCAAATGCGACGGTTTCTTTCTTGTCTCTAATAATAAGAAGGAAAGGAGCAAGTGAATTTGGGATGAGGTGACACTCTCAATTCGTCATATCTGCCATCTTGAATAAAATCACATAAAAGTCAAACATGTAACCCTTGATGTATAATTTATTTTTTACGTTAAAAAGCTTAGTCGGATGTATCTTTGTGTTACTGCCGTTATGGAATTACTCCCCAAATTTTTTATCACGGGCGGTAATGTTTTAAATGCATTTTTTTCTTTATAAGATCATGCAGTTTTCAATCTTACCCTACTTTCTCACATAACTCCCAGCAAAAAGCGTGTGATATTTATGTGAAGCAGTTTTTTTTTTTTAGTGTATTTTAGAATTAAAAAAGAAACTTTAATATGGTATTATATTCGTTGGTAAATAAAAATAGTTATATATATTATATACTCCTTCCTATATCATAAGTTCATAACGTAAAGTCATTGCTTTACCAGGGGTGTATTAGCCATGTGAGCATGTGAAGTGAAAAAAGAAGGAAAAAAGAAAAACTTAATATACCCACCAAGATGAGAAGAGTTAAATCAACTGACAGTTGCATTCTAAATGTTTATAAATCAATTTCGTTAAATATGAATTCCGGTTTTAGCATTGTTTTTAAAGAGAGGGAAACAATAGTAGAGTACTATTGACAAAGATAAATTGTACACATCATATTATTCTGGTCAAATAATGATTTGTTACAATATTAAGAAACAATAAATTTTGCACAGCAGAAATCATTTCGTCTCTAGCCCATATAGAATTTACAGATTTATTAGATATGTCTGTGGTGCCCATTCACTGTCGCATTCTCTAAACACAACTGTCTAAGGTTAGTTCTTTTTTCCCATTACCTATATCAAAAGTGCAGATTTTGCTGATTCCGTTTTCACAATGTATAAACCTATTGGGTTTTAAGTTGTTGGACAAGTGGAAATTGTGCTAGAGGAAGTTTACTTTCACGTCTGCTGGAGCGATCATGCTCACGTGTCATGCAATTGAGCTTATGTTGTTGATTTGTGTTGTATGTTACAGGAGCATGTACGAGCTGCCCGAGTTCTTTAACAACCATGACGATGGGAATAGAAAGGGTACTCAAAGAGAAGTTTGGAGATGCTTTCGACAAGTTTTTGATGAAGAAGCTAAGCATATAACCGCGGAGGTGAGTGCGGCTACCATTTCAGAAACTTTTGAGTATTAGTTACTCTTTCGTATCTTTAGGGATTGGTTTTGTCGTTTGAAGGCAGTGAATGCGCATCTCGATATACTGAGACCAGCGATCGAGAACTATGGCGCAAGTGTGGAAGTTTTATCAGTTCAAAGGCGAAGACTGTTGTACACTACGTTGGACCAGAATCGATTGGAATGGGAATACGAGCAGAGCGATTAAAGAAAAGTTCAAGGACATATCTAACGTGACCTTCACAAGCTAGAAACTGTACACATGTAAAGAACACAATTGGTCTTTGTTTCTGCTAATTTCATTTTGTAATGTCCACATCACTAGTAGTCTCCATAACCGTCTTGAGCCATCTTGCTAGGTTGATCAAGAAGGGTCTGTAGACAAAGTAGCATGTTGTTGTCCAAGTGACCAATCCCTTCACCAGAAAACAAAAATAAACACTATTTTTATATTCTTTTTTCTTGAAGAAGATGCATGTATAAACACTCTTTTCCCTGGCCAAAGATCTCTATGTTCGCTTCTCGATAGTACCACAGATGAAAGAAAGAATCTGTTAAGTCATGTTATATCAATCTGTAAGACTTCTTTTCTAGAAAACAAAGAGTTTGGTTAAGGGATTGAAGCACGCGGTTTTACTTACTGCATAATGGGGATTTCAGCCAAAGGCAGGCGATTCCGAGGAGAGAGGTAATGGTGAAGCCAATCCAGGTTCTATCCAGAGAGAACCAAAGAAATTCTGCCAAGGCAAATAAGATGTAAAGCTTCTATGTTGTCTGAAACTCCAGCTTTGTACATTTCAACACTTAGCTCTAAGAACAACACCACTGCTCTGTTCCTTACTTATTGTTCTTGCTTTAGGTACTGAAAGAAACATTAGTGAGGCATGGATTTACTTTTGAATCGGATACAGACACCGAAGTCATTCCCAAGCTTGCTAAATTTGTCTTTGACAAAGCAAATGAAGAAGGTAAATGCTTCTTTAGACGAGATTCCCTAACTAGCTTATTAAATTGTAGAGATTTTTGGGAGATGTTTAGTTGTAGATACAGTGAGATGATTTTCAAGTAGTTTTGTTTCTATTTATCCTGGCATTTACATATTCAGGGGTACGTCTATTTGGTATGATTTGTAGGTGAAGGGACCGTAAGTTTCTGTGAAGTTGGCTTTGAAGTGATGAGACATCTCGAGGGAGCTTATGCTCTTATATTTAAAAGCTGGCATTATCCGAACGAGTTAATTGCCTGCAAGCGTGGAAGCCCATTGCTTTTAGGCGTTAAAGTAAGTAACTCTCATGTACCTTGAGTTTTTTCTTAGTTAGTATATGTATCAAGCTCTGTAACACTTGAAGAGCTCGTAGGGCAAAAGAGCAAATCTTTTATGAACGGGAGATAAATACTTACGGAACCAAAAATTGCCACGGAATAGGGGAAGAGTTGTTTCATATCGCTCCTGGTTATGCATATTTAAGATTCTGCCTGGATCACGGTTTTGAACGATGCTGCTTTATCTTTCTCGCCTCCTTTCTCACTCACAGAATGGAAACCTTTCCGGCTTGTAAGAAACTGCGGTATACCTCATTTTTGCATGCTTTCGTAGGAGCTAGACCAAGACAAGAGCAACACTCATGTTTTCACAGATGCCCACTTTCTTTCCAAGAATGAGCATCCGAAGGAATTTTTCCTATCAAGTGACCCGCACGCTCTTGTTGAGCACACGAAGAAAGTTTTGGTGATTGAAGATGGCGAAGTTGTTCATCTCAAGGTATAACTCATAATTGTTGTAGTCAGTGTGTATTCATTTCCTGCCAAAAGTAAGTATGAATGTTGAGTTAGCATATGAGTAGCGAATCTGATTGACTGATCATCACTAAGTAGCAACTGAAACACGTAATAAATATCATGACACATAACCAAGTGTTATTAATATCGTTCCAATTGGGAGGGATTGTCTTTCAGTAGATATGAAGTATTTCCCTTATTATGGAACCTATACAGATTCTTTTGATATGTACTCACCATTTCCACTTTTATAAACAGGATGGAGGCGCGTCAATACTTAAGTTTGAAAGGCGTAATGGTTTATCCAGACCTGCTTCAGTGGAACGTGCATTATCTGTTTTAGAGATGGAGGTGGAGCAAATAAACAAGGGGAAATATGATCATTACATGCAAAAAGAAATCCACGAGCAACCAGAATCTTTGACTACTACAATGAGAGGCCGGCTTATACGCGGTGGATCACGCAAACCAAAAACAGTCCTCCTAGGAGGGTTGAAAGATCACCTAAAGACCATAAGACGCAGCCGGCGTATAGTATTCATCGGGTGTGGGACAAGTTACAACGCCGCTCTTGCATCAAGACCTATCCTTGAAGAACTCTCTGGTAATTAATTACGCTGCTATAACCATGTGTTGTCTTGAACTTTAATTAATTACGGTTTTACTTCCCGGCGCCTGCATATGCTTCCGGTAATCGGCGGCAAAGATGTTGTCTGGGATGACAAGTCTGAGAAACAGGACACCGAGTTATCCGGTAAACAAAACAAAAAGTAGATTCCAACATTCAAACAAAAGCATTATTTCTAAATTAGGATAAATGTAATTTTGGGGGTTTCCTTAAATGTAAGACAACTTCTGGGCAATCTTCTTCTTTCCTCTCTCGCTTCTGGTCTCGTTGATCCTTTAAGCCATTGTACAATAAGGAACAAGAACAATATAGAAAAGGCATTGTACGATGGCTTAAAGAACAAGATTGAAGAACTTAAAGAACAAGAAGGCATTGTACAATATAGAAAAGGCATTGTACGATGGCTTAAAGAACAAGATTGAAGAACTTGCATGGAAGCTCTCAGAGCAGGAGAAAGCACTGACGAAGACAACTTCTGGGCAAGCGAGAGAGGAAAGAAAATTGCCCAAAAGTTGTCTTCGTCAGTGCTTTCTCCTGCTCTGAGAGCTTCCATGCAAGTTCTTCAATCTTGTTCTTTAAGCCATCGTACAATGCCTTTTCTGCAAGAAACTTCTTAGTCAGCTCTTCTTCCAACTTGCTTTTAAAGCTCTCGAACAAATCCTTTTGGGAATCTTCAAAAAAAAGAAACCTCCGATCCATCGTTTCTTCCATCTTCGCGGTGTTAACAGATTCATTGTATTTGTCTATACCATATTTGGCAGCCCAGTATCCTAGAAACCAAAATCAAGCTAGCATTACTGATGAGTATTTGTCATAAATCGATAAGCACAAACACACCACACCCAAACACACACAAAAACCGCAAAAAAAACCGTAATATTTTGGAGTACCCTAAGCAAGTTCAAAAACTGTGCATCATTATTAAAGATCATAAAATGGTAACAGTATAGAAAAAATATGTTTAAGTTTCATAAGATAATCAACTTGTAATCTTTTTAATTAGCTTTTAACCTCCTGATAAACTTGTAGCCACTTTGAGATTGTTTTAAGTTTTATGCAATTGTCCATTTTGATCTTTGATTTTCTTCTTGATTTCTTCCTTTATCATTGTTAATCTTTTGGTTATACATGTCTAGGTTTTGTGATTATCAAGATGATTAGCAAGTTCAAAAACTGTGCATCATTATTAAAGATCATAAAATGGTAACAGTATAGAAAAAATATGTTTAAGTTTCATAAGATAATCAACTCGTAATCTTTTTAATTAGCTTTTAACCTCCTGATAAACTTGTTGCCATTTTGAGATTGTTCTAAGTTTTATGCAATTTGCCATTTTGATCTTTGATTTTCTTCTTGATTTCTTCCTTTATCATTGTTAATCTTATGGTTATACATGTCCATACTAGGTTTTGTGATTATCAAGATGATTAGTGAGTCGTTCTTCCATAAGTTTTTGGGTTAGGTAGATTAAGGTGATTGAATGTTGATTTGAGGTGTTTAGGGCTAGATTGATAATAATCATTACTCATTTGAAAATTTTAATGCTGATTTAATGCTTGATTGACTTATATTAGAACTATGTGTTTCTAATATAAACACAAACCGGATAAGCCTCTCACCGGCCTTCCAAACGACGCTGCATCCTGGAAGAGGACGCCACGAGGAAGTACTCGAAGAGAGTATCATCAGTGCGTTTCGGTGCCGCCATCATTCTGGATTTTCGCTTGCGGCCGCCGTCGAGATCTCAATTAGGGCGACCGAATGTAAATGGGCCGGTTCATATTTTGGAACTAAATGTAAATGGGCCGGTTCATATTTTGGAACTAAATGTAAATGGGTCGATTCGATTAAATCTTAATCATATTTCTTTTTTTAATGAGATTCCAAAACAAACTGAGATTAGATTGAAAATCAATTTTCAATCAGATAAAAACATGCAAACAAAAATATTAACATGCCTACGCATTATAGATAAGATTTAGAACCATAAATCTAAATTATTCAAAACGATAATATAAAATAAATAAGCATATGAGATAATTTAAAAAAGAAACAAAAAAAATATTCAGATGACTATAAACAACTGTTATTGGAGAAGAAAACTTAATCAAATCTCTCTTATCTCTGATTTCCATGTCACTAGTAGTCTCCATAACCGTCTTGAGCCATCTTGCTAGGTTGATCAAGAACGGTGTGTAGACAAAGTAGCATGTTGTTGTCCAAGTGACCAATCCCTTCACCAGAAAACAAAAAGAAACACTCTTTTATATTCTTTTTGCTTGAAGAAGATGCATGTATAAACACTCTTTTCCCTGGCCAAAGATCTCTATGTTCGCTTCTCGATAGTACCACAGATGAAAGAAAGAATCTGTTAAGTCATGTTATGTCAATCTGTAAGATTTCTTTTCTAGAAAACAAAGAGTTTGGTAAAGGGATTGAAGCGCGCGGTTTTACTTACTGCATAATGGGGATTTCAGCCAAAGGGCAGGCGATTCCGAGGAGAGAGGCAATGGTGAAGCCAATCCAGGTTCCATCCAGAGAGAACCAAAGAAATTCTGCCAAGGCAAATAGGATGTAAGCTTCTATGTTGTCTGAAAGTCCAGCTTTGTACATTTCAACACTTAGCTCTAAGAACAACACCACTGCTCTGTTTCATTCACCAACCATGATACAAGAGTTGTCACTTCCACTGTCCCAACATTGGTTTCTCGTTACACACAACACAAGAGTACTACTTACAAGAGTGAAATTACGGTTTTGTCCAGATTGCCTCGGGGAGGGTTTGTAGAGGTTTTTTCATCCAATAGGAGTTGCAGTAAACCTACTGTGCAGTAAAATAAGCCAAGCAAGAACGGGACCTGACAAAAACACAGTACGTGATTTATGATTACAATGTTTGTTAAATGATTTCAAAGTTTTGGTTTTCGAAATTATTTTACCCAGACGTTGGTGTGAAGAGGACCGATTTGAAAAGCTCCGTTTTTGTAAACCACGAGATCGACACGTGAGTGGAGACCATCGAGAAGAGGACCCAAGACAAAGCCTGAACCAAAGAGCGAGAGACTTGTCGGGTCGATCCAAGATTTTCCGGTACCGGTTTTGCTCTGCCTCCTCTGATTCAGGCAGAGAACCGGTGATCGGTTTGGCCCATTTGGCTTCAATGGTCTGATGAGAGTGGTTGAAGGAGAGGATATCGCTAACACAAACATCTTCCAACTTCGTCCATACAAAAAAAGAAGTAAATAATTACTCAAATCCGAACCAAAATTACTCAAATCAAAACAAACCGAACCAAAATTACTCAAATCAAAACATAACCGAATATTTGTATTGAGAAAATCGAGTCAGATGATCTGAACCAAATCAGAAATTAGTATCAAAAGTCATTTGAAGGTTTATTTTTTATTTTTTTCCTACAATTTGTTTCATGGTAAGTCCACATAAGTACATAACAATTCGTTGATGTGATTAGAATAATTTGTTAAAAATAAAACTTGAACAACTCTAATTTTTTAACCAAATATATACTATTATTTTATCAAGAACAGGAAATTCTTTTTTCTTTTTTCGCCTAAAAATAATTTATTTATAGCATAATATTACATAGTTTGGATAATATGAAGCATATATCATTACACATAATAGATACAGAACACATAAATTCAACCGTTTTCGGTAAATATGGGAAGCTGTTGCTTCGATGATGGAGTGGGTTAACCTTGTTCTCTTGATGCAAGCCTTACGGGCAAACAAACTACATTTGTTAAGGTCACCCTTCATATAATTGACGTTGTTGGCTAACAGCATATAGCTGAGATTCCAAAATGCCTCTAGATGAAACAATAAGAATAATATGCTTGTGGTATCCTTTTTTCTCTAACCTCCCCTTCATATGCGGTTTCCTCTTCATATCTAATATCTCTGTAGCGTGATAAATCCATGGTGGCTTCCTTGCTGGTCTTCATTTGACACACAAATCCAAAAGAATTTGTTTAGATCTTCGAGCCGCCACCAAACAATTACAGTGAGACTCGGGGATTAACATTTCGATCCATACATCGAAGATTAAATATCGTCGGCAGAACCGTTGAGAGGAACACCGGAAATACGCTCGAAGAAGGAGAAGAATAAACTGCTTGAACGGACGCGTGTTATGCCTCTTTGATGTCAGATCTACCATCGATATTCCTTGAACCAGAATCTGCAATGATAAACGCATGGATCGAAACTCCGGAGGAATCTCGATAGCAACCACCATCACCATCAACAAGAGAAGAAAAGATTCAAAGAGAATCCTTTCCATAGCCACATAATCCCTCTAATTTATTGTAAGAAAAAAAGAAACTAAAACTGAATAATGAAAATTACAGACCAACCGGCAAACGCCGGCGGCCTAAAAGCGAGAAGAAGATTTGGGTTTGATTATCACCCTTTCGATCGCTTGGAAGAGAAGACCGTTGCAAAACGAGAGTTTCTTCTTTCTTTGTTTTTTTACTTCTGTAAAAGCGAAAGCCATGAAATTCTTTTTAGTTACTTTTTATGCCACTATATAACCAATACATATAACAGTCTCATAAATCATAATCAATATAAAAAAAACTTTAATATATACATATATCTTACAATGTTAATATAGAGATATATATCTTACAATTTTTAAATATATATATATATATAATCTTACCATATACAACAACATATGTTCATTTTTTTTTTGTGATCAATTAACAGGGATCAACACCCCGGATTTACTCCATTAAACACACAATAACACCTACCCACCACACACAAATCGTGCTTGTAGTACTCCCGACACATCATTTGAAACAATAAAATCCAAACCAGAAGGAACAACATCTAAAATATGCAAACCAAGCGGTAAAGTAAAAGCATAGTTAGCTAAACCATCAGCTAGACGATTAGCTTCCCTATACACATGCGAAACTCGGACTGTCCAGTCCTTTGAAAGCAAGCCATGGCACAGTCGTACCAGGAAAGACAAAGGATGTGAATCACCAATCCCCGTCCGTAAAAAACCAACAACCATTTCCGAATCTACCTCCAAATCCACTTGCACGATCCCCTGCTCCCAAGCAATGCAGAGCCCATAATAAGCTCCCCATAGCTCAGCTAACGGCGCAGAACAACGACCTATATTAAGGGCAAATCCTTTGCACCACGTTCCCTCACCATTTCGTATCACTCCACCTGCTGCCGCAAGGCCTGGGTTGCCACGAGAAGCCCCGTCAGTATTCAGTTTAAACCCTCCTATTTCCGGCAAGCTCCAACTAACGCTGACCTCTCCTCCTTCACGTCTGCTTCTCTTAGACGCAACACACACCTGGGCTGTAACAGCTTCACGAGCACGGTCCCACACAAAACGAGTCATATCCCGACATAATCTATTGCCGCCAAACACATTTTGACACCTCCATTTCCATGCCCACCACACCCCAATGGCAAACATTATCGCCCACGGCACTTCATCAATCACTACACTCTCCGCCAAGTTTGTATATAGCCATTGTAAAAGTGGTGTTGAAAAAAAGCACATCGTTTTGTTGCAGGTACCAACCGATTCCAAACCCCTTCCATTGCAGGACAGTCCCGCAATACATGAATTATAGTTTCTTTCCCCCCCTCTACACACTTGGAATAAATCCGTAGAACTTAAATGCCGGCGCAGCCTCTCATGATTTGTCATTATAACCTGGTGACTAACAAGCCAGATGAAGACTCGTATTCACTCCGGCACTACAACACGCCACACACATTTATAAAAAACAGACATATCTGGTCTTGGAGTTTCATTGCGTACCAAAAGAGCATAAGCAGAAGTTACAGTGAAGCGCCCATCCGCCGTTTCTCCCCACGACAGGCGATCCCATGCACCTGTTACATTGTCCAGTACAACTGCTGATAGTTCCAAACGTGTATCAGCAGAAACAAAAGGTTGAATCTGAGATAATAACCAACCAACACCGTTTTTCCATAGCTCACACACCTTAATCCGATCACCCAGCGACGCCCATTCTCAATAACCTCACGGATACCCACCGCGACACTACGAAAAGTTGAAGACCAGTTACACTTCGGCTCGGTCCACTTTAAATAAAAAACCGCACCAACCTTATATTTACTCTGAATCACCCTAGCCCATAAACTGTTTGTCTCATGAAAAAGACGCCACCCCACCTTAGATATCAGCGCTTTATTCATTTCTTTGGCTTTACGCATCCCCAGCCCTCCTTCTTGCGTAGGCAAACACAGTTTATCCCAGGCCAAGAGATAGTGTCTCCGTTGATTCCCATTACTTCCCCACACAAAATCCTGTGCTAGCCTATCCAACTCGCGTAACGTAGACGCCGGGAGGCAGATAGTACTCATAGAGTGTATTGGAATAGACTGAAGCACTGCTTTCGTTAAAGTAATCCGACCCGCCATACTCAACAGTCTACTCTTCCACCCTGCTAATTTAGAAGAAACTCTCTCTAGTGTTGAGCTAAAGGTATTCTTGTCAATTCTCTTATGCAATATCGGCATACCCAGATATTTTCCCAAATCAACCGTAGATGCAATCCCACTTTCTGTACTGATACGAGCTCGTAGATCGCGAGACACATTGTCTGAGAACATGATTTTAGACTTCTCCAAGCTCACCTTTTGACCTGAAGCCTCACAAAAACGTTCCAACACACCCCTAACCACACGCATTTGTGAAACCGAACCTTCAGCAAATAATATTAAGTCATCTGCAAAACAGACGTGTGATAAATGCGGTCCCCTTTGCGATAATCTGATTGGTTTCCAGTGCTTATCCAGTACAGATCCATCAATTAAATGGCATAAGCGTTCCATACACATAACAAACAAATACGGGGAGAGGGGATCACCCTGGCATAGTCCTCGAAGTGGTGTGAACGAAGTCGTCATTTCTCCATTCCAAAGCAAGTTCATCTCAGGTCCTGTTACACACTGCATCACCCAGCCAACCCATTTCTCAGACAAGCCTGCAGCGCGAAGAGTATCCTCCAAGAAATCCCATCTAATCCGATCATAAGCTTTTTCAAGGTCCAACTTAAGAAGCATCCATCCTCGTCTCCCTTTCTTCTTCCTCATTGAATGCACTGCCTCTTGAACAATAACAATATTATCAGAGCTCAACCTTCCTGGAATAAAACTAGACTGAGCCGGCCCAATCAACTTCGCTATCACTTGTTTAAGTCTTCCCACCATGGCTTTGGTGATGATCTTGAATAACACATTACACAAACTGATTGGACGCAGCTGTGTAATCCTGACTGGTACCGCCACCTTTGGTATCAACACCACTAGAGCATCATTCGTATGCACAGGTAACTCGCCCGAGACAAAAAAATCAAGGACAAATTTCGTGGTAGAGTGTCCCACAGTCTCCCAACATTGCTGATAAAAGACAGGCTGGTAACCATCAGGGCCGGGTGCCTTGAATCCACCCAGACGTCGAATGGCTGTTTCCACTTCTAACTCCGAAAATGGTCTATCAAGCTCACTCTTCTCGGTAGACGACAACTCAACGAAACCCCCACTCGGGAGCGTCTCCACCACTTCGTTAACATCTGCAAGGGAGTATAAACGTTGGAAATATTCAACTGCTAAATTTTCCAGCTCATGAGCTTCTGTAACCCACTGATCTTCATCGTTCTGCAATGAATCAATACGATTCCGACGCCTCAGGACAACAGTAGATAAGTGAAAAAACTTTGTATTACGGTCCCCCTGACTCACCCACTTCTCTCTAGACTTTTGGAACCACACAATCTCCTCCTGTTCCAAAACAATGTCCAATTCCGCAATAAGATCATGTTCCCGTTTCAAAAGCTCATCTGTCTGGTTTTGGTCAATCTAGTTCTGCGTCTTCGTAATCTCATTCAATAATTCATTCTTGGTGGTCTGAATATGCCCGAATATTTCTTTATTCCATTGTTGCAAAGTACGCTTAAGACTCTCCAGTGCCTCTCGCGTGCTCACATTATTATTCCAGGACTGACGCACAAGGTCATGAAAACCCGAGTGCTGAATCCAAGTGGCTTCAAAGCGGAAAGGACGACGCTTAGCATTCAAACCCACCTTCGGTGATAGTTGAACATACAACGGAGCATGATCAGATGCGAGAAACGGTAGATGAGAAACCTTCGCCTCTTGCCACAACAATCGTGCCTGAGCACAACACAACACCCTGTCCAGCCTTTTCACCACATACGAAGTCCCAGATTTCCCTCTCCGCCAAGTACGATGAGGCCCGGTAAAACCCATATCCACCAAAGATAAGTCATTGATCCAGTCCCCAAACACAAGTGAATCCGGTGACAAGCATCCATTACCACCTGTTCTTTCATCAATACGAACAATTGTATTAAAATCTCCCCCTACCACAACAAGACAAACAGCATTACGAATTATACCACCCAGCTTATCCCATAAACCACTTCTTCGGGACACAGACGGTGCAGCATACACAACAAAGAGATTAAAAAACTCCAATCCATAAACCACTTTCGTGTAAATAAATTGTTCATCGGACATAACAATCTCAACTTCCCCTATCTCTGACCTCCACAACAGCCACTAGCCCCCACTTTGACCACGAGCATCAACCCGGAACGATTTATCAAACCCCAATCCTTCACATATCCGCCTAGCTCGATCACCTTCCGCATGTGTTTCAAAAACAGCAAGGATATCAGTTCTATATTTCTTCACAATGTAACGAATTGATCTGCGAAATTTGGGTTTATTCGCCCATCGGCAATTCCATAGTAAAAGAATCACTGGGGATGATTGCTAAGCAACCGTGGCCCCAACTACCTCTTCGTGAGGATCGGGCGAAGCCACCATCTGCCCACTTACGTTCGCTATACGCAGGACCGGAGATTCCGCCGAACCCTCATGTCCACTCTCTCGTACTGTGTCCGACTGGGAAACACTCCGAGCTAGCCAAAACCCTGACTGCCCCGCAGACTTTTCCTCTACTCTCATCCTTTTACCATTTGACGATAACTCTGATTCTCCCCGGATTGGGCCGAAGATCAATCCTCGCCCAGGTCGCGAAGTATGTGCTAGATTAGGCTTGAGAGATGTTCCAAATCTTCTGCTTTTGTTCCCGCTTATCTGCCGAGTATCAGTGTCCAAGTTCTGTCCAAATACCATCCCTTTACATTTGTCCCCAATAGCAGTTAGTTTCGACTTCTCTTGGATATTCTCCTTATCTTCCTCATTGCCGCATATCGTTACCGGAATCTCCGGAATTTTCAAATCCTCTCCCAGTCGACCAAAACTGTTTGCAATCGGAATATCCACCAAATCTTTTACATTACCAACTCTCTGTATGTTCGCTCTCGAATCTCTACCTCCCATATTCTCCTGCAACACAGATTTCCGCCACTCCTTCTCTGGCCGTCATGATTTTCGTACCGGAATAAATCCATCCTCCCCAGTGATAACCTCCATGTTTCGAACACCAGCGGTTTGCGGCGAATTCACCTCTATATTCTCAGCACCGGCGGTATTCGGCGAATTCACCACCGACGGTCGATTTTTGTCACCTTTCGGACATGTGTGGACTAAATGTCCATGGGTTCCACAAGCAGAACAGATGTTAGTAAGCCCTTCATAAGATACATAATACCTGTCTCCATTTACCAACACTGACCCTTTCAATGGCTTCCAAAGATCCACTTCCACACAAACACGTGCAAATCTTGCCCTCTCAAGATTAGAGGTGGTCAGATCAACTCTCACAGGCTTGCCAAATGATATGCTCAAATTTACCCTAGAGCTACTCTCTCAAATTAAGAGATCGGCTGTAGTACTTAGGGATCGATTTCCACAGAGACTCAAGATTCGCACAATAGATTTCAGTATTCGAATTAAGCTAAACGAGAATGAATGTAATTAAAAGACAGCAAAGCAACTAAAATCGGTTTTAAAATCAGATAGGAGAAACGTCAGGCTCAGGGAATTCTCAGGAAATCAGGAATGCAAGCTAATCAGTAAATCAGGATTCTGCTATTGTCTAGAACTCGAAACACAATATTCAAATCAATCAACTCTCGTTGCAGAGATTTCTATGTCTAGATCCTAGAATCCCAAATCTCTTTGCAAATTCAAAGCCTCAGACATGCGTTAAATTCAAGTTCGATAAGTTCACAAAATACATAAACCAAATCTCTTTGCGAATAGTTATTTTGCTCATCTAAGGTTCTTTCTAGCTAATTAACCAACTCTCGTTGCGAGAATCAACCTATGATCAATAATCTAACTTCTCAGTTCAGATCAAGCATTAATCACAACCTAGATAAAGAAATAGTTTTCCAGAATCCCTAACTAACCAATCAACTTAGCAATCCATGAAATCCCTAATGAGAAACCCTAAACCTAACTAGCAAACTACTCAGACATGGAGATTGAAACAATAAACATGTTTGAATAATATTGCATAAAAGAAATAAGAATAGAGATTAAAGGAGTTCTGAATCTTCTCTGAAGGAGTCTGAATTCTTCTCTCCAAAACTCTAGCTTAGAATAATAGAATAAAGATTGGTCTAAAACAATGACCTTAAAAACCCATAAAAATAGTCTAAAAATATGGAAAACATGTTTGGCACTTAATTGTAAATATTAGGAGCTTCAGGGATCTGTTTGCAACTCTGCAAAGCTTGGAAAACTCGTATTGAAATTGCCGTCAGGAATTGGTGTCGACCGACACCAGGGGTGGTGTCGATCGACACCATCTCTAAAATTTGCCTCCGAGTTGAAATCTTCAGCACACCTTCCTAATTAACTCTAGAATGATCCATAGTCTCCAAATAAGCTCCAAACGTACCTAAACCTGCAAATGACTCTAAAAGACTCCAAAAACACTAAAAAGACTCTATATATACAACTTATATCATGGCTAAAAACACTATAAACCATGATATATCAACTCCCCCAGACTTAGCTTTTGCTTGCCCTCAAGCAAAACAGAAGACTAGACCTGTGAAAGAGGTTTGAAAACATAGGAACTCACTTATCTTTTAGAAATACTGAATCAACCAACACCAGAGTAAAGCCATGTCAAATAGTACCAACTTAAGTTAAGACCTCTAGTAATTTTCCGCAGACTTACTAACCATCCAGATTCCAAACCACAATCCATAAGAGTAATATAGAATCCCCATTACTGACCTTATTAAGTTTTAAGTGCTGTCTCATCGAGGGAGTATCGATCTAAGGACACATGGACTCTTACTTACCCAAGTACTGATTTATTGAAAAGTCTGCTTCCAGTTTCCTTTCTCCCTCTTTTCTCGCTTCCAATCAGTCGATTTTTCCCTACTAGGGTATCATTTTATTTTTTTTATCGACTGATTGTTCTCTTTTTTTTTTTTTACAAGTATCCATGATTCAACTTCTCATATCACTTCTTTTTCAAAGCTATAACTCTCTTTTCATTCCTTTTTCTATTTTTTTAGAGACATTGAAGGGAAGAGAGAGGGAAACCATAATCACAGACTAATCCTATCAGATCTAAGCAAGGAATCCGATTCTAAGTATACCAAGCCCCAAGATGAGAAAAATTAAGTTCATTATATCTAGGATAGCTCTGGATCATCTAAACACTCAAATAGTGAGGAGATAATGGAAGATCAATTTACCTTTGGAATTTCCTGTTGGTATAAACTGCTGTCAGTAGCTGTAAGAATGGTCACTAAAGAGGTAGCTAAGACAGTTTATTCCAAGTAAAGCTCATAGTTCCCAACTAAATTTTGACTCAATAAAAATAAAATTTTGACACAAAAGACAACCTATGAAAAAGAAAATCAAAGTTAGTAACCACCTCCCCCAGACTTGAATAACACTGTCCCCAGTGTTAACAGGCCTGAGTTTGGTCAAAAGAAAATAATTAGAATAGAAAAGGTTAGGATCGGAGATGCTTACCTGCAGTCGCGATTGGTGTCGACCGACACCAACGAGTAGTGTCGATCGACACTGGTCTGGTCACGATTCCCTTTTTTTTTTCTTTTTTTTTTGAAGGAACAAGAAAAACAAAACTAAAAATTAGCAAAAATCAAACGAAATCCAAAGAAAACTCCTACCTAATAGTGGGTTGCCTCCCACTCAGCGCTTATTTTCAGTCATTAGCTTGACTATGTTGGAGCTTAGGCATCTGGTGGATCAGAGAGTGGCATCGAATGCCTCTGGGAAGAGGATCTCATCATCCAAGGTGGTGTATAGGCAGTTTGTGCATGAGATCGACCAAGGAATGAATGAACAGCAGCAGGGTGGGACTTATGTTTGGGAGGTAGACTTCTTTTTCCTGCAGAATCATCAAAAGAAGAAACAAGCGCTCCTTGCTTTATTGGAGGTGAGTGAGGTGCGAGAAGTAGAGTTTTCTGTTTAACAATAGTTGATGGGTCTTTCACACCACAAAATTTCTGAAAACTCTGATTTTTAGGCGTCTCTGGCTCGGCCTGTGGAGGGTGTCGACCGACACCAACAGTGTTGTCGATCGACACTGAACCTGAAACTCGGGATTCTGCACTTTTTCTGCAATTCAGCTCTGCAATCTGTGTCTCCATCACAAAAACATCATCCTCCATCAACTTGTCTTTAAGTAGACCCTTATCTTCGACCCTTGTCCTACAAAGATGATCTCCACTCCAATCTTCAAGCCCAGCAGCTTGCTTAGAAATCTCAACCAACTCCTCTTGAACAATCAGCTTGTTGACTTGCTCAGTAGCCTCCAGCCCCTTGACATACCCAGCAGTAATGTCATCTGGCTCCTCATCCATGGCAACCTCTACAGAAAAGGTTTGACCATCAATGGTAGGTTTTCTCCTCAGCTTCTCCATGTCAAAGTTCATGACCTTATCCCCCAAATCAAGCTCTATCTGCCCTTCTCTGACATCAATAATAGCACCAGCTGTAGCTAAAAATGATCTGCCCAAAAGAAGAGGATCCTGAGGTTCTTCATCATATTCCAAAACCACAAAGTCTGTGGGAATAGTGCACCCTGCAATCTGAAGTGGAACATCCTCTAAGACACCTTCTGGAATCCGCTTGGAATGATCAGCAAGGACAAGAAGAATTCTTGTAGGCTTGAAGTCAGTCAACCCAAGTCTTAAAGCAACAGAATATGGCATTAGGTTAATGCTTGAGCCAAGGTCACAGAGAGAGTGTGGAAATCTTCCTGTTGAGATAGTGCAGTCGAGCACAAAACTCCCTGGGTCAGGTAACTTCTTTGGAATCCTACTCTGAATCATAGCACTGACCTGTTCAGACACTCTCACCTTCCTCTCTTTCCTTTATACTGTATTTTGCAAGAGGATTGCACTAATGTCCTTTGTGAGCAACGCTGCTTCCTCAGGACTTATACCATTCACAACCATCCTCTTAACATACCTCTTAATTGGAGATGAAAACTTGACTGCATCAACCAATGGTATCTCAATCAGCACTTTGTCCATGATTGTCTTGCATCTGGCCTCTTCCACCTCTTGTTTAGACTTCTTACATGCCTTAGGAAAAGGAATTTTAGGCTTCTAGACATTCTCCTCATGTGCTGGGTGAGAATTAGCCAATTCTGGCTTGGTCCGCGAAGGGTGTCGATCGACACTAGGTTGGTGTCGATCGACACTGACTGGTGTCGATTGCTTCGAAGTGGTGTCGACCGGGTTGGTCGACAATCGTCCGTCACGACTCGAAATCTCGGGTTTTTGGCTTGGTGTCGATCGACACCCCAGGTTGGTGTCGATCGACACCAGCTCTGGAACGTCAAAATCGCCATCAAAATCTGCATAACCCACGAAATTTTCTTCCTCTTTTATCATGATGGCATTGACATGATGCTTTGGATTTGAATCAGTCTTTCCAGGAAGAAACCCCTCTTGCCTTTTCATTGATGAAGCAGTTTGTGCAACTTGAGTGTCCAATTTCTTGACATGGGTGCTCAAAGCTTCAAACTTTCCATTCAGATCCAAGTACATGGAACCAAGTTTCCCATTAAAATCTACTGTTAACTTGGTCTGTCCAGCAAGAATCTGCTCCAGCATGCCTTCCATCTTGCTTTCTGTATTTGGTGGAGGAACTGGTTGGTAGGAAGAAGAGCCATAATTCCTTGCAAAGTTGGTGTTTTGAAAAGGTCTCTGGTAAGTAGAACCATAACCAGGCTGATTCCCAAATCTCTGATTCTGAAAACCTGTTCCACCAACATAATTCACATCCTCTTTTTGACCATCAAGAGTTTCAACCTCTGCAGCAAAGTGAACATGTTTTTGCCCCACAAGAATGCTGTGAACTGAATCAAGCTTTGCCTTTACTTCAGCCATTTGACTTCCATCCATTCCTCCAGCTGCTTTCTTCCTCTCAAAGTCTGCATTCTTAGTACTATTGCTAGATACCAAGTTCTCAATAAGCTTTTTGGCTTCAGTTGGGCTTCTAGTGTTGAAGTTTCCTTCACTTGCAGCATCAAGAGCCATCTGATACCTCCAGTCAATTCCTCTAAAATAGATGCCCAACAGCTGAACATCACTGAACCCATGATGGGGACAGTCTCTCTGGTAGGACCTGAACCTCAACCAAGAAGCTTTGAAGGCTTCAGTAGGCGCTTGTTTGAATGTAGAAATCTTAGTCCTCAGATCTTCAGACCTTGCGTCATCAAAGAAGTTGGTGAGGAAGGCAGTCTTGGTATCAGACCAAGTGGTTAGAGAACCTGGACTCTCATTCTTGAGCCAATAAGCTGCATCCCCAGCAAGAGAATATGGGAAGAGCTTGCACAGCAGATAATCCTCTGAGACTCCATTAAGCTGAATGTTTGTCACCAAGTCTTCAAACTTCTCAATATGGTCCATGGGGTGCTTATGAGGAAGACCATGGAAAGGGTGCTGACCCACAAGAGTGAAATATACTGGTTTCAGCTCAAAGTCATTCCTTTGGAAAGGAGGAGGACGAATCGCAGACCTGTTCTCAAAGAATAGATCAGGCCTGTTAAAATCAGCAAGAATCCTCTCTCTAGCAGGGTTCGCAGCAGCGTCTTCTTGGAAGACATTTCCCTGTTCATCAACTCTGTCGCCGTTTTCGTTGTAGGCATGACCCTCTTGGTCTCGTAAGACTCCAGCAGCATCAGGTCGAACGATAATTCTTCGATTCATCTCTGCTGATCTTTTTGCCTTAAGATTCGTTCGTTCTAACTCTCTCAACTCCTGATTCGTAAGATTCAAAAGTTTAGCTCCCTTGTTGCTTCTGGTAATGCGAGACTGCATACACCTGAAACACAAGAAAAGAGATAGAACAGATGTAAGTAAACAAGAAATAAAAAGTTTCGACTAAATTCTATTCCTAATCTAATGGTGAATTGAAAGAGTCCCCGGCAACGGCGCCAAAATTTGATATGCTCAAATTTACCATAGAGCTACTCTCTCAAATTAAGAGATCGGCTGTAGTACTTAGGGATCGATTTCCACAGAGACTCAAGATTCGCACAATAGATTTCAGTATTCGAATTAAGCTAAACGAGAATGAATGTAATTAAAAGACAGCAAAGCAACTAAAATCGGTTTTAAAATCAGATAGGAGAAACGTCAGGCTCAGGGAATTCTCAGGAAATCAGGAATGCAAGCTAATCAGTAAATCAGGATTCTGCTATTGTCTAGAACTCGAAACACAATATTCAAATCAATCAACTCTCGTTGCAGAGATTTCTATGTCTAGATCCTAGAATCCCAAATCTCTTTGCAAATTCAAAGGCTCAGACATGCGTTAAATTCAAGTTCGATAAGTTCACAAAATACCTAAACCAAATCTCTTTGCGAATAGTTATTTTGCTCATCTAAGGTTCTTTCTAGCTAATTAACCAACTCTCGTTGCGAGAATCAACCTATGATCAATAATCTAACTTCTCAGTTCAGATCAAGCATTAATCACAACCTAGATAAAGAAATAGTTTTCCAGAATCCCTAACTAACCAATCAACTTAGCAATCCATGAAATCCCTAATGAGAAACCCTAAACCTAACTAGCAAACTACTCAGACATGGAGATTGAAACAATAAACATGTTTGAATAATATTGCATAAAAAAATAAGAATAGAGATTAAAGGAGTTCTGAATCTTCTCTGAAGGAGTCTGAATTCTTCTCTCCAAAACTCTAGCTTAGAATAATAGAATAAAGATTGGTCTAAAACAATGACCTTAAAAACTCATAAAAATAGTCTAAAAATATGGAAAACACGTTTGGCACTTAATTGTAAATATTAGGAGCTTCAGGGATCTGTTTGCAACTCTGCAAAGCTTGGAAAACTCGTATTAAAATTGCCGTCAGGAATTGGTGTCGACCGACACCAGGGGTGGCGTCGATCGACACCATCTCTAAAATTTGCCTCCGAGTTGAAATCTTCAGCACACCTTCCTAATTAACTCTAGAATGATCCATAGTCTCCAAATAAGCTCCAAACGTACCTAAACCTGCAAATAACTCTAAAAGACTCCAAAAACACTAAAAAGACTCTATATATACAACTTATATCATGGCTAAAAACACTATAAACCATGATATATCACCAAACCCTCTCGCAATCCCCATTAAAATCGATCTGTGGTAGAGGTTAATCGGTAAACCTGAGAGCCTAACCCACACAGGTGTAGTAGCAATGTCATCCCGTGATGGATCGAAGTCAGGCGCCCATGTCTGGATCATCAGATGATTGCCAAAGACTCTCCATGGACCACCAGTTAACGCCTTTGTATATTCTTCCTCTAACTCGAAACGAATCATGAAGAAATTCTGAGGCAAGTCCATCACAAACATCTTCCCAATTGGCTTCCACATCTCATGTAGTCTACGGCTCAGTAGTGGCAAAGACATGTTCCTACTCAGAACTTTAACAATTACACACTGCTTCCATAAGCCATTCATCACCTCCAAAACCTCTGTCCCGATCGTGATTTCAGGTTCTCCATCCTCTCCGTTCGGAAACTCCAACCTTAGTCGCGATGTCACAAACTCATCATCCAACACATCTTCCGGACGAGGCATACCCCCTTCACTTCTCCCGCTAACTTTCTCTGCCCATGATTCACGCTCATCTGGAGGGTCCCCAGGCGGTCTGAATTTCTCTCTGGCTTCTTCCATAGTCGCATCTTGGCCTTCCTCTCTCTGAACTCTATCGTCGCCCTCAGCGTCGCCCATCGCTCCTAGATCTGCTTTTTTCTATCTAATATATTAATAACAACATATGTTCATTACAGTTCACGGAAAATATATCTACATGCATGCGTTGAAACCATGCAAATCAGTTAAATATAGGTAACCTATTGACTAGAAGAGGAGTTGTTAATGCAGAGTTAAGTGTTAGGTGTTCAAGACATGAGAATGTGGATCATGTTCCGTTTTAGTGTCGGTTTGCTTAAAGCGCTAAGGAACGAAACGTGTAAGAGGAGCATGCGTTGCATCAGGAACTTTGGATTTTCTGAGTATAAAATACAATATGAATGATAATGTTTTATCTTATTTTTAGTTGGTTGTCATAGGAAACAATAATAGTGCATTTAGAAGGTATAGGCTATCAAAAACTCAAATAGAGAATCTGGATTTTTTATATTTTAAACTATAGTCGATACAAAATTTATCATAAGAGAATTTTAAGGGTTTGTGTTCATGATCAAAGTAGAGAATGTTGGAACTTAATTTTAAGACATATTGTAAAGTCAGTTAACATTATTAATGACAACTAATTTCTTAACTAATGGTTTACCCAATTTTCACCTTATCACTTTATTCTGTGTGGTCACTGATACAGCATCGTTATGCTTTATTTCAAGATAGGATGTGGCTTCTCGAGTGTAAAATATTGGTTATCTTCTGTATTTTGTCAAAATGTCACTTGTTGAAATTATGACGTGATCGTAAATAATGTGTCTTTTAGAAAGACCCCACCCCATATCATATGATCTGGCCGCAAGATCCGTTTCAGTAATAAGAGTACGACGCATAATTCACGCGGACGACTTATTTGCACGTAGTATGTGAATTTCACACGTATGCATGATCTGTCTGCAACTTTTTGCATTTGGAATTTGTGTTTATCTCATTCTCGGTTGATGTTGGTGCCAGATTTAAGCCTTCAAATCACACCCATGCATGCATGCATGATTTACCAATTCGACCTAGATTTTCTGCTTAATTTAGTTTAAGAATATAAAAAGACTGAAATTTAAGGATTGCATTAAAACGTCAGTGAAAATGTGGAAATTTTCAAAAAATTTGGAACCTAATCAAATCAGAGACAAAACTTATAAAAACAGTATCACAATATAAGGAAAAACCAATTTAAAATTGTACATGAAATAACCATGTGGACAGAAAATTATTGCGTCGTACAAGTCAAACACACAAAAAAGGATACATGTCTCCAAAGATAGACCCCATATGATTTATTTATGAAATTGTTGATTGGAGAAACGTTTTAAGCATTATGCTACTACTATTCAAAGCTATTAAGTGGAGAGGAAAAAAAAAATGTCGGAGAAAACCAATATGAGTGCCTAATCAAATTGGCCGGCAGTGTGCTTGATTGGTATTGGTAATCACGGCACGAATATAACACATCACTATATGTTAATTCAAAATAATGACACTAAATTAATAGATTAGACTAATATACTTTCTTTGTTTTTAAAAGATAATTTTATAAAAAAAAATTCCATAAAGATAAATTTTTAAAGTTTTATATGCATTTTATCAAATTTTGCTAATAATTTCATTAGCTCATTAGCTATCCCTTCTTGCCTTTCCTCAACAGCTGGTTGATTTGAAGGGAGAGAAGACGAAACTTTTTTATACATAAACGATAACCTAACGACTTAAAATCAGCCACTTTCATAATACAAACCTAATTTTGAAAGGGTTGGGAGAAAGTTAGCGCATATGCGAAACTGGTCTAGTTTGGTCAATGAAGTTAATAGGTAAATGAGCTTGCGTTGGGCTTAGAAGAACTGATGTTTTTAAGACAGGCTTTTTTGAGTTGTGAGATGTTTGAAGATTGTTGGAATGTAACCAGAATCGCCAGAAAAGAACTATAATTTAGCAATTCGGGGAGCAAAATAAGAGCTTGTAACTTTTTAATTATACACGTGGTTACAAAGATGTAAATAAGTTAAAATTGATTCACTTTGATATTGTAAAATATTGTTTGGAAAATAAAAATGTCCATTTATAATAAAATAATGTAGATTTTTTTTCTATGTAATTTTGTTATAATCACCGGATATATAGACTAACAAGTCATTACTGAGCCAAAACTTGACCCTACCTGTACCTCTAACTAAAATCATCAATCTCTTTCTCTTTTCAAGAGTCGTGTTGGTTTTCACGCAGAGGGAAGAAACCATGAATAGAGAATGGAGAAGACAGCTGATGATGAGGCCGACTATGTACCGTGACCTTCTGGCTGCGATGGCTGTTTCAGAATCCTCTACGGCGATGCCTATGGACGTCGATGATGAATACGAAACCAGGGACATGTACGGCGACGCACAAGGACTTTTCTCCTCCGAGAGGAAGCCCCATGACCTTGGTTTCTTCAACAGCTTCGAGGATGATTTTGACGACTCCGATATCAACTGATTCCCGTCCTTTCTCACCTGTGGAAGAATCGAGATTAGTGTTTTAGGGTTTCGTTGTTTGATGATCAAACTTCTCATTCAAGTACAACTTTACATTTCTGTATTGATTCCTTGCAAATTCACTGTTTCTTGTATTGTTCGCTCCTAAGTGTACTTTTACTTGTTCAGTTTCGACAATTCTATGTATTCATGTCTTGTCTCCTCGGTTCACTGGATCGAATCCAACAAAACAGAGGTGGCTGTTGGTTATTTCTCTGTTTTTGATATTCTGACTTGTGAAGTGGAAACACATATGGATACACTTGTGGATGATGATACCAAAAGTCTTTAGAGAGATTTAGATAGGCTTTTTTTGTTACCTTTCATCCATGTTGATAAATGCAATTGTGTTCTAATTTAAGCACCAAATGCTGCAAAGAACTGGGTGACTTCTGGTGCAAGGAAGTGAACAAATGAACACTCCGAACAGAGATAGTGAGATACTTTGGCCCAACTGCTGCAACATTGCATGAAGATGTTATGTATTAGAAATAAGCATGTGTTGATCCAGGCTCACAACTATGAACATGAACTCCACTTCAGAATGAAATGGAAAAGCGATGACTTTTACTAGTAACACATGAATTTTAAAGGCATCTCTAAGCGACAGTTCAATGGTTTTGTTTCTTCTGGATTCACGGCTCACGCTACAGAAAATCCTTGTCATGTAAAAAAGAAATATGTTCTTTTAAACTTTCACTAATTTACTGTTTAGATACTGTTAAGCGGCTTGTCCTTTCTCTGTATAAACAATATATTAACTAAAACAGGGCATCATACTTTAAGAATAACATTTTTTCACATGTCTCCGCGTTTTTACCTTACATATCAGAAATTTGAAGAAGTGTCATGTTCAGCGGAGTGTGAATCAGTACTCCCCACTAGGCGACGATGAAGAAAAAAACTTTTAGAAAAAGAAAAAGAAAAAGAAAAGATAGATTCTAATGTAAAGAAAAAAAAGTTGTTCTGCTATACTTTTTCGTGTTTAGTTTACCGAATCCACCATCAAAAATATGTACATCAAATATATTTTACAGATTTAACGTAGATCAATTCGGGGACTAAACTTGATTGCCCCTCCGTATACGAAAATCAGCTCATTTGTCCCTGTTTTAAAAACTCTTTTATTTTTTATTTTTGTTTTAAACCAAAGTGCATGAAAAGACCATCTAAGGTTTAATGAATCCATAAAATTACAGAGAATACCAAAGATTAGTCAATTGGGTTGTGGTCCAAACACAAATTAAAATAAAACTCAATTTCGGATCCATTAACTACAAAAAAAACAAATATTTTCTAGATCAAAATCTAAATTTTCGATCAAATCACAACTTTTCTCATCTTCTCCCCACGAACACGAAACCCTAATTCCCTTCTCCACCACCGTATCGTCGCCTGACCTCGTATCTCCGAAAAACGACCGGTGACTCCGAATTCCGGTATCATGCTGTCGCGTAAAAGAGGAGGATCGTCCGTCTAATTGGAAGAGTAGCTTGTTCTAATCCCTCACGAGTCTGCTCTGTTTTTCAATGGAGCATACTCCGTCACCGTCGCCGTCGAGCTCAAATCCGCCGGCGAAGAAGAAAACGAAGGCGGAGAAGCGTCCAGCTGTCGTCGAGTTCAAATCCACCGGCGAAGAAGAAGTACAATGATTTTAGATTGCATGAAATATCCAGATGGATTTCAGTTGAAATCGTAGGTCAACTAGTACGATTAGTTTGTGTAGAACAATAGTCATACTAATCGGACTAGTTGACCATAGTAATCGTATTAGTCGTACTAATTGTACCAGCTGTAAATTAAATCGGTTTTCTTATTTTTACAGAATGATGAGGAGGTTGTGGAACCAATGCGACCTCTTGGATATGTCTTCGATCTGAGACATTATGGAAAGAAATGTAGGCTAAGTACCAAATGTTTGCAGCACAAACCACGTAGTCTTCAGAAAAAAACAGCAAAGATATTGATTAAGAAGCTTAAGAGGAGTAAGACTCATATGCCTAAAAGGAAATTGAGGTCTTCACGTTTGGTTAAAGACGTGTAGTTCATGTAAGAACTTATGTTGTGTGTTTTGTTAGGCCTTGAAACTTATGTTGTGTTATGTGTTTTGTTAGACCTTGAACTTGGTGTTTAGTTGTTATGTTGTCTTTGTGTTTTTCAGAATTTGGACATATACATTTTATGCAAGTTTTTTTTAGTTAAATTAAAAGGTACAACTAGCACAATTAATCCAACTATAAATGAGTTTAAAAAACGTGTGCCTACAAAAAACATAGGTCCAAAAAAAAAACGTGGAAGTTAAAAATAGAAAAAGATAAAATGAATAAAAAATGTCCACTTGCGCCGTCAGAAGAGAAAATAAATAAAAAATACCCACTTGCGTCGTCAGAAGAGAAAATAAATAAAAAAATACCCACTTGCGCCGTCAGAAGAGAAAATAAATAAAAAATACCCACTTGCGCCGTCAGAATACCCTTTTTTATAACAGAGTCGTACTAGTTTTCTAGTCGTACCCATTGTCCAAGAAGTTGGATTTTGATGGTAAAATTATGTAATCAGTCGTACCATACCCTAAAGAAAACTTTTGTAGTTGTACTTATGAAATTGAGTAAATAAACTACATTTAACATATTCTAATGCTATAACTTGTATAAAAATACAAATTTTCACGGTTTTCATGTTTGTGTGGTTAAGCTTATCAAAGTAACCTTAAAAGTGTAAGGTATATTGTGTAGACATCACATTTTCATGGATCAAACTTTTTTTATGATCAAATTTATTTAAATATGCAATATTCAAATAGGTTTACACATGTTGTATGGTCTATTTTATATGGAAATATGTTAGTAAATGGTGTTATTTACATATTTGTAGAAAGCATAGTCGTACTAGTTTTCCCAAGGACATGAGTACGACAACATTGTAGTTGCATGGATAGTAACTATAAGGGATAGTAACTAATTTTCAGCTGAGATGTAGCTGCATCTATCAAAACCTTTCTGCAAATTCCCTCCACTAATCCAACATAAGTGACATCTTCCAACGATTTCCTCATCACTAAAGTGTGAATCTCATATTCTCCAGAATTCCATATAATTTGATCACCATCTTTTGAATAGAATCCCCCGATAATCAAAACATATGACTGTGCAACCACTTTTACTCATTTCCCCTGAAAAGAACAAAACAATCGTTATATTAGTTATTCTAGTTGTACCACTTTTCCTAATCGTGCTAGTTGTGCCCAGTCGTACCCAGAAAGTTTGATTTTTAATAAGAATCATCACACGATTTGTTACGATTCATTGCTCAGTTAACCAGGATATCTCATTCAATTAATAATGGCAGTTTCTAATAGCCTCACCCAACAGCTCAGTGGTTCGAATGAGCAAAAACAAAATCAAATTTTTCTTTTTCTATCAAATCCCCTAATTTAAATGAAACTAAGTATTTCAAGTCCTTAATTGCTTTGCCTAACTTGATAATTCAATAATAAAATCGAAAAACAACATAAAAAACAGAAGCAACTAACCTTCAATTCGAGATTTCGTCACTGGTAGAAAGGGGACGAGAGAAACGAGAGGAAGAGGACGACGCGAATAGGGGAGGAGAGGAATGGAGGAGACACGTGGTTTTTTTCTATTGTGTCAATTAAATTTTGTTGGGTTCGGTTGGTTTGTAAAATTAAATGTTTGGGTGGGTTGAATTCAATTGTCTCACCCTCAAACCAGCGTATCATCTTTTCATTTTTCTTTTATTCTTTTTTTTTTTATATGAAGATTACAATAGTCAAATCAACTTGTAGAGAGACAATTAGATTGAAGGAGGACAATTAGATAAATTGAGTTGTAGGGAAGTGCAATTGAGGTGTTAGTCCCTCATATTATCCTTGAGACTATTTAAAAATCAGAACAAAACAATCATTAATGGATCTATTCTATCATACTAGAGACAAACTAATAAAAATCACAAGAACTCGTGGTCAAAAAAAATTGAATAAATAAAAGTATTCATACAAATGATAAAATAGAACTAGGAAAACAGGAAACCTCAACGATCAGACAAGACAGCTTAATGGTATAGTTGTGGGTGCTTCTCTTTGTACCACACTAAGAAGATGGATCATTATGCATCACCCACTTGTTCTTAATTATTTATTCTGATCTGAATATTTATTTCTTGAATCGTTGGAATGTATTTTGCCAAGTATTTTTCTCTACGCCAATAGCATTTTTATTTTAGATTCAAAAAAATTGCGTAAACAAGAAATAAAGGCTTCAGCATGCATTGCCGTCCACGTAAGTCCTTCTCAAGTCTCAAAGACAAAGGTACTTCTTGAATGGCCACAATACACAACTACTAAAAACTAAAGAAGGATATTCTTGTACAAGTATGGATGGATAGATATCGATCTTGGATGGCTACTTCCACGATTTTAAAACCCAACCAAAAATAAACTATGGTTCTTTTGTTTTTTTTTTTTAACTAAGCTATGGTCTTTTTTGTGAACGTTATATTTTCTGTTGTGGTCTAGTCACATCGAATCTTCATCTACCGGTGGGAAAATTATTCCGTTTATTGTTTTCTTCAAAAGATAGATAAATGTTTTATGGAGTTCGTTTTTGCACATATAAAGCAAAATGAACTTTGGATACGTATTGTGAATTTACTTCATATTCATTGGAGATTTTATTTTGTCATACGGTTTCGTCGTAACGCCCAACTAATCTTGGAGACGAGCAGTGGAGCAGACCCTTTAAACAAATATATTCATGCAGAGCTTACACAGTGGAATCGAACCCGAGGCACTGTGTCTTAGATCCAATACATTGTGCCACCACAGATAACTCAGTAGTTATATTTTTAAATTTAAATGCTTCTGAATTCATCATTATTAAGAAGAAAAACGAATGATAATCCTACTAGCTAGTAATTGACAATCCTACTAATAAATAGTGATGGAACGTGCAAAAGGTTATGATGGTGATGAGTCTGTATTGAAGCAATATTTGGTGGGGCAAACTTGGGAGTTGAAACCTCTCAGCAGAACATAAGTCAAAAAGCAACAAGATTTGAGTGCTTCTCATTTGTGTTTATGTCTGAATTTACTTCTTTTTTCTTTATTCACTAATAAGTATACCAAGTCTCATTCGACTCATCTTACTAATATTATTTGAGGAGCACTTTTAAGAAAATACTAGAAAAAATCCTTTTAATTACATCTATTGCCATTGGTTTCTATATTAAATTTTTTTTGGTTACAAGGTTATCTTAGGCTACTTTAGGAAGAGTTGACGCCACAGAAAAAACAACCCGACCCATGATACCAGGACAGACGCGCGGATCCCTTCCAACACTTAAATCGAACCGACTTAATACTCGGTTAACCAAATTGATATCAATTTAGCCGACTGCGAAAATCCATTAATCTTCAGACAAGTTAGTATTATACCATAAAAGGAATATACCAAAATCAATAAAATATACCATATGATTAATGATTTTTAGGAACAATAATATTTAGTAACTAACCAAAATCTCGAAAATATTCTTTCATAATAAATATTTAGCCAAAAAATGGTCCATATTCATATTCTCAAAGAATCGAAATTAATTACCTAATCTTTCACAATATATTGACCCACCTTTTTCGTATGGCTAAACAAATAGTTATGGGAACTCATAATGTTTAGTAACTAACCAAATATCTCGAAGATATTCTTTCATACTAAGTATCTAGGAAATATTATTTCCTAACAAGTACTTTGCTAAGAAACAGTCTATATTCATAGGTGGATAGATTCGAAATTATATTATAATCTTTCAAACTCTAAATCAGATATCCTAACAATAAATTCACCATCCATTTTCGTATTCAATTAATTTTTAAAATTCCAAAACTATTAAATCGATTATGCCAAGTTTATTGTCAAACCTAAGCTACTTAAACCTATATATACATATTTACTCATACCGATTACTCATACAAATCACGTACCACACACCTTTTGGAGTTTAACACATCAGAATGTCTTCTTCTCTTCCAATCTCCCTTTTGTCTAAGATCAAACCCTACAAGACAGCTTGGAAAATTCAAGTCAAAATTCTTCACTCATGGAAACAATATACTGCTAACTCAGGGGAGACACTGGAATTGATTTTAGCGGATGAAGAGGTTATATTTAATGATTGATTTTTAAGTTTTAATCTATAATCACTCTATAATTTGTAACACATTTTTTTTTCTTTGTATCGTAGGGTACCAAGATTCATGCAACTATCAAGAAAAGTGATGTTGTACCTTACTAGAGATATTTGCAGCAAGGTCAATGGAAAATCATTCAAAACATGAGTTTAACAAAAGCAATCAGTCAATACAGGCCAACCAATCATGTTTGCAAGATGGGTTTTGTGAAAGAAACTTGGGTTTCAAACTCAGATAATGTTTCCAATAACATATATTTGGATTTACCAAGCTTTAATTCCATTCACGAAGGACAACACAACCAATCTGTTTTGTGTGGTAAGATTTATACATTAACTTTATTTGTATCATTTAAACATAAGTTAATAACATCTTAAATGTCTCTCTAACGGAATTCTAAGTTTTTAATTCAAAAAATCATACTTTTATATTATCATTATTTTGAAACCCATATCTTCAATGAACCTAACCATGGAATTGATTTTATAAGATCTTAAACTAGATTGCATACTTATTTCCATTGACAATAAATGTTATTGTAGATTGAAAATCCAGAAGATTTACCTCCTGCAGTTGAAGCTTTAGTTGGAAAAACTTATGAATTTGGTATCACCATTGAAAAAGAAAACGTGAGTGGAGGATCTGAGACTTTCAAGGTTATCAAAGTTTTAACATCCAATGGAATGGTTGAATGTTCTTCTAAACAAGAAACAGATTTTGAACCAAATCCTTCAGAAGTGGTTTATGTTGAACAGGTATTGATTATCTCACCTGACTTAAATTGTGTATTATTTTGAAAATGTCGGCAGAGTAGTTATGAGTTTATGTTTATAATTTGTAGCCACTGTTGTTAAGAAGCAGTCAAGACACAGATGGATCTGAGTCCACTATGCTTACTCCTTCGAAAAGGAGTAACGAAGAGTCTACTATCATGATTTCGGACCAGTCTTCGGTCACAAAGAAGCCTAGGTTTAAAAATGTGAAGTTGGAGACTGGGCTGACTAATAAGGTGAAGAAGGATTAGGAGGATGAGTTGGAAGGTCAAGAACAATAAGAGATGATGAAATGCTTTGTGATAATTTTCCTATTTGGTTTGCATTTGTTTTTTTGGTTACTTTATACTATCTTTGGTTTGGTTTATTTTTCCCATATGATTTGATTTTTTGAACCTCTAGATTTGGATATTATTTCAGCTTAAATTTCCGGCTTAATCTCAGAATACTATTTATCTACGATTCACTATTCAACTAATGAGAGAAACACTTACGTCAAGTTAAATCTGATCATCTCCTCTTGAAGATGTATAGTGACATCCTTATTGTCGCTCACATAAGTGCAGGTATATGCTCCACCAAGAAAAAAACATGAAACGAGTCAAGAATACTTTTGGATATACCCAAATGCAACAGTATAACAAGAGAGATACTTACGGCATTATTTAATTATTTGAGAAAAGGAGTGCAGAAGGTTGACTAAAGAGTGATCCACTCCACTGTATCATCATCGTGGAGAGCAAACAGTATTAGCTCCCATGTAACCGATGTAGCAAATTATGAATAAATGATAATCAAGAACTCACAGTCTAGAACTCCACTTCAATTACTCAAACAGGGCAATTAACTCAGCTAAATTGGACTACCAGATATGTTTCCGCATAGACAGAGAGAAACCGTAGCTAAAACAGATGAAGATGGAAACTTTAAACGAACCTTGAATTCACGTCTTCATCAGCCGGACGAGTCACCAATCGACACGAAGCTCGCACTTCTTCCCGGAAAGCTCAAAAATGTATATACAACAGCATAAACAAAAAAAACAATATTAATCTCTTACAAAAAAAAAGTAGAGACAAAATTAGAATTGAGCTTAAATGGAATCGATTGAAAAAAGATGAACGGAGTGATTTGAAGAAATATAAACATGCGATAGAGAGGAATCACCTACCTCTTCGAATATGACGGAGATCTCGAGAGAGTTGAGTCGAGAAACATCTCTTTTGACTTTTGATTTCTGAGAAAGACTGAAAGACGTTTATTTCTTTTGATTTTGTTTTAGACTTTTAGCTTAATTCGTTATCGTTATAACCCGTCATATATTACTGGGCCAAGATGATTATCAAACCCAATACAATATTTCGAGAGCCCAAATAAAATTTTCTAACCCAATTTTTTTTTTAAATTTTTAAAATCGTTTTCTATTAATAGTTAAGGGCTTTTTGTTTATATTATTGTTTCATGAAAATTAAACATATGTTCATTTAATTTTTAAAAATGTAAAAATTATTTAAATTATTTTCATATTAAAAAATAGTTATTCCACTATACAAAATTTAAATATTGTATATTAGAGTGAAAAAAATATAACTAACAAATAGACAAATATTTATAACTTAGAGTGAAAAAACATTTATTTTTTAAAATATTATTTTGTTATATTTCATAAAAATATTTCAATAACTATTAGAGTGAAAAAAACATAGAACTAACAAATAAAAAATATTTATAACTTTTAATTTACACTATTATTTTATGATATATAACGATATATAATCTCACATAATACAGTTCTTCAAGCAACATTCAAAATTATATTTAGTCTCATATAATAAAAATTTTCTAACACCAACCAAACAAAATAATTAATACAATAAATAACTGCATATAATATACTATCCTACATAAAAATTCACTATTGTGATTCCATGATAACAGTTAATAACATAATCTGATATATAACATATACTTATCATTTATTGTCACTATTCAATATGAAAAAACGTATCCCTGCGCGTAGAACGGGTAAAGTCCTAGGATTTTTTTAAATAAACAAAAACAAAAAAAAATCTATTTATAAACCAACACAAACTATATATAATTCACAAATAATACAATTCTTTTAACTCCAACAAAACAATGATGTCATAATACAAACAACCTCATCTAATATATTAATGATCTATATAGTTAATAGTTATATCATTTATATATATATCTGGTATCTTCAATATTAATATCATTTTGATTCTTCAATATTAGAAATTAGAAAGAAAAAAAAACATTGCGGGTAGAATCCTAGTATGATATGAATTGCACTTCTATAAAAGAAAACATCGTTAGCTTGGTTGGTGGTTCGTTTACCAAAAATATACAGAAACATGTGAACAAACACATTTGCCTAAATCCTATTTGAGGATCTTTGTCACAGCTCGTCGGACACTTTTTTAAAAGCCTACTCAAATTCAGATCAATAAAAAGTAAGACCATCAATGAGCCAAAGAAACCCTAAACTATTTGGGCTGGGCTATCTTTTATATTCCACAAAATGGACTATCTTATTGTGATCTATGATTATTTGGGCTTGTCTGATCAAAACTAAATTTGTTATGAGCCTGAGTCGGATTATCTTTCTATACAACTTGCACCAATATAAACTATAGGTTAAAATCGAAATGGTCATACAATATTACCATTATTAAAAAAGAAATTATGGTACAAACTTCAGTTACTTCAGGTTTTTTCTTCTCAAAATATCTTTCACCAATTTTTCAAAAAAAAATTACGGTGATTATCAATTGGTTAACGAGGTATTCATTTTTGTTAAATATGGTATTTCCGTATTTGTCTATTTGGTATAATGGTTAACGATTTTTTAAGTCAACACGTAGACTAATCACTTCTATATTTCCATTAAAACTAAGTTTAGAAGGCTAAACAATTACACATTTGTACATGGTATTGTTGCTTTATTGTTCACATGACAGGCACTATATTGATATTCTTCATATATACCTTCCCCAAATCCTTCTTAGGTATATTGATGCATTACTTAATGCCCATAACTAAGTACAAAGCACATGGGGGCAGTAGTTAAACCTAATTGTCCAGCTTTCGTATTTGGTTGGGCTGTAGTAGTTATTTACAGCCTTAAATTTTATCTACAGTCTATAAAATTACCAATCAGGCTGTATATTGATTTTTAAAGCTACAGCCAAAAATTTGTAAAAATGGCTGTAAATACCTTATTTACTAAAGCAATATTTCTAAAGTTGTAGGAAAAAAATAAGGCTGTAGCAATTTCTTTCCTTTTTCGGCTATTTCTCATTTAATTTTTAAAGCTACAGAAGATACTGCTACAACAAATATAACTACAGACGAAATTTTACAGCAAATAATCTACAGCTAAAGTCCAACCAATCATCCACTAAGTCTTAAATACGATCCACTTTTCAGTCCCGATTGAAGGAAACTTTTGTTAATAATTGTTCAAATTTATATTTCTTCTTTGTAGGAATTGTCTGGTGGTGTAAAGATTTGGGAGATTCTTGTGGTAATTAGTTTAACCTCTACTTTTATTTATCCTTTTTCGTGGTCCTTGTTGTCCATTTTATCACATTTTGAGCAGTCGTTTACTACTTTCGAGCCTACAAATCAAATTTGCTGTTAAGACTGGAGAAAAGATAAAAATGTGAAGAAAAACAAAAAATCATATAGGAAATAAGCTCAATCTAAGTAACTAGAGAGAGAAGGCAAATTATAATGAAAACAACGTTATAATTAATCTTAGTCAGATCGAAGCTGTATGTTTCGAAGATGTGTAGTTCATTAATTCACTCATCATTAGATATGCCAGCAATAACTCAAAACCTTTTCTTTATTTTTGTAACAATTATTTAAAATCTTCTATACATACATATTAGAAATCTTCAACTACACATTGATTTAATTTACATTCGAATAATAAGTATAACTTCCTTTTCAAACATAAAGACAACGATAGAAACGAAAAACAAGATTGAAAAAATAATTACGGTCAATTGGCTAAGGTCTACTTCCAAATAGACATATTTGGATTTTTCTAAGTAAACATCTAAATAAGAAACTCGTGAACTATGCCTTTTTGTTAGGGAAAAAAAAACTTGTTATTAGGAGTGTGATGATTGGTAAGAAATAGCTTTTTACACTATTATTCCCTCTGTTTCTCAATATAAGCTTTTTTAGTTAAAAGCAGAAACATTAAAAAAATTACTTTTCCACAAAAAGCAGCAATTAATATATTGAATTAATATAGTATAACCAATCACAAAAAATGTTTTAAATTATAATTGATCGTACACTATCTAATAATTGAAAAGTTACATTGAAATCTGAAAAAAATCTTATATTTTGAAACTAGAAAAAACCTTCAAAAGAGCTTATATTGAAAAACAAAGTGAGTATAACATTTCTTTTATGAATCAAATTTTATGGCCTCTATGTTAACTAAACTTAGTCCTTCAAGCTACAATTGTTTTAACTAGCATTTTGTATTGCTTTTACTAAGTCATTTATTTGTATTGTTTACGCAAATCACTTGGTTGGTCCCACTAATTTCGTGTTAGCAAATCGTATAATACCAATAACCACATTATCCGTCACAAGAACATTTGCTGATGAGTGCACATATGGCCTCAAGATGTCAAGCTCATCGGATCAACACAACTGTCTGTGTGGTATCTTATAAATACATACTCTGAAAACAACCATTTAGAACCTTTTATGCATTTTGAAATTTGTTTATCCACTAGTAGTAAGTCATCCGATTTGACTACTTATCTATTATACCAATTTATGCCATATAGTAACTCTCTATAGGATTCTGTTTTCTTCTCATTTGGAGAGAATCTAAATTATCTCATTTTTTGTCTTAGCAGAAAAGTCTGTTTTGTCTTTTGGTTTTTGAAAATATCTTCATCTATATTTCTCTTTTGCTGGGAAACTGTTTAGGAATTATATAATATTGTGAATATTCTCTATGAAATGATGTCTCTATTATATATTTTAGGCAGAAACATAATAATAACTTTACGAATCAGGGAACACAAATTAACTTTAAAATAGAATAATATGTCGTTACTTTTGTCGAGTCAAATTATTATTAGCTCCGTTTTAAGGGTGAAGATTGAAGGAGTTTAAAGAAAGAGTTTGCTGACACACTATTTTGAAGTTGGAGATGCTTTCACATATTTTGGCAAATTCTTATATATCCCTTTTGACCAATAAAAATCTAAGAGCATTAAAGTTCCAAAAATGTTCTATCTTTTGGATGAGTTTTTCTTGTACATGTAAAATAGTAACAATTGTGTCAGTAGAATTCTATTTGGATTTTTGCACTAGTGGAAATCCATTAAATTATGGAAATGATATGAGAGGTGAGTTAAAAATAAAAATAAAAATAAATAAAAACAGGGTAAATCATATGTGAAACAAGAAAAAATACAGACTTGTCAGCCCCACTCCGTGAAGACATCATTTTTTTGTCGGTCCACTTTCTATGGTGAAAATATTTGTCCACGCTCTTCAAACTCACCCACTCAAATCAATATATCATGCCTTCGTCAGTTACACAAAAGAAATTTGAGGTACATGACATACGAATACGATTAAACTTAAAAAAAACTAATATACTATCTGTAAAGTTTATTTGAGAAAATTCACGAAAATAAACTAGTTCTAATGTGTTCATTTCACAATAAAATAAGCTATACAAAACTAATTTGAAGTATATCACACCGGATTCTGTGTTTGATTAAGCGGTTTCTTTTTGTCGAATCTAGCTATTCTATTCCCTTTTCTCAAGTTCCGACTTCATTAACCTGGCTCTGATACCATATTAAGAGTGATAAAGATATTTTCTGATTAAATGTAAAATGTAGCTACAAGAGAGTTTATATACTGGTACAAGCTAAAAGAAACTTAAACCAGAACCGGTACACCCTAATAACCGGTATACATAACCTAATAATTTCTTCGCTCCTCTTTTGTTCGTTTTGGTTTGGCGGCTCCCCTCATATTTCTTTTTTTGCAGTATTGTTCTCAATGCAAATAATTTATTGTCTGTTTATTATTTTCTCTTTTATTCAATTGCTTCTCCTAAAGTTTCTTCTAGTCACATTCTAGGTCTTCTCCTGTTCTCATATGTGTTGTGTGTGTTCTCTAGGTCTGGATGCTTTTTCTAACCACCATTTGGTCGCAGATTTGCTTGTGCTCTCTCTTAGTGTCTGGAGTTTTAGGATTATATGGGATTGTGTTACTGGTTCTGTTGCGGTTGATATTATAGACAATTTTTTGTGATGTATCTTAGAGAATGTAATATTTTCGTTAGGTCTGGGCAAAATATTCAGATCTGAAAAAACAACCAAAATGGAACTAATTGGAAGATACCAATCTGAATCAGATCCAGGTTAAATACTCAAATCCGGTCTTAAATTGTTATACTCAAATAATTGGTACCAGACCCCACCTGAACCAAAAACCATATTCAGAAATATCTGAAATATAAGTATATAACTAAAAAATATTAATCCTAATAATACTTGTTACTTTTGGATAATACGCATATTTTCAAATAATAGTGAGTATTTTAGTATAATTTTGGATAGGTTAGATACAATATATCTGAATTGAACTGTATTTTTCATTTCTTTTGGATAAAAGTAAACCAATCTACATGGATATTTGAGTAAAACCGGATTTCAAATCAATTATCCGAACCGATCCGAAATCTAGATGAAATCGAACCAAACCCGACCTAGACAACAAAATACCTAGATGAATCTTATACCTTTGATACCAAAATAATCAAAACCCTAAAGAGCTGGCATGTGCGTCCCAATTTCTTACCCAATATTATATCTTTCTCAGTATCGTTTTTGTCTTTACAATTTGTAGGTTCTCTTTTGTAGTATAATATTATAAATTTGGTCCCAAAAAGAAAAAAGAAAAATATATGTATATCTAATGCCAGCATGCATCCTGAAATGGCTATGCCAACCACTTTGTCGCTCTCTCTTTTTTCTTTTATAGTTTTCCTTGCCGACATATTTTTCCATTAATAAGTTTCTAAGAACTATACTAAGAATCCATTTTGTAATGCTAAATAGTACATTGTAAGAAAACAATATTGTGATACAAAGAAGTAGTTTTTGTATCGGACACAAGTAATATTTGAACCGATTTGGCTCAGACAACAAACATTTGTTCTCGTGTCAAGATGGTTGAAAGTATTCCAAAAAAGAGTTGGCACAAATCCGGTTCGACCGGCATTACGTGCTAGTCAGGTTTTTTTGGATCCATGCTATAATCTGTTTTTAGCAGTCGTGGCACAAAATTAAAACAATCAATGTAACTCGTAACGTACAAGTGTATTAGAGCGTAATATACATATAAAATAGAAAAAAATGAATTGACGCATAAAATCGTTGAATTGATGAGTACAAATATTTCTGTTTTTTTTTTATTTTCTTTGGTCAAACAGATAGTTCTGTTCTGTCGGCAGAAATTCTACTGTGTCTTTAATTTCCCTCTCAATATCTTTAAATATTGCTGTTTCAATTTTCAACACAGCGAAAAGGTTAAAAAAGAAAAAAGTGTGAAAAATGAAGCGACCCACAAATTAAGGATTCACAGCATTCAAACAAACCTGAATAAACATTTTTTTTTTCTCTTTTTCAAGTACAATAAGTCAATAGCATTCTTCTGAAATTTTTGCGCTAATCAAGGCTCGTATTCGTCTCACTTTTCTTTTACTATTTGTTTATTAGTAGGAGTAAATTATGGATGTTCATTTCCATTACACAACACGAGCTTCGTGTAGTCGATATAATCATGAAATTCTGATTTTTTATTGTTTATGGGTCAATGAGAGATCAAACAAGAAAAAAATGTAGTAAAGCCTCTACGGCTCTTCTGATAGATCAAAATACAAAATTCAAAAGAGAAAAAAAAATGTGACTGAGTTTCGCTACTACGAAATTAGGAACTCTGAATTGAAAATAACACAAAAATTAAAATAAAATTAATCTCGCAAAAGACACAATTGAGAAACAATGGAGCAGAAGATGTTGCTCCGATTTTATCATCCTCTATACATACAACTTTTGTTTTCCTGGAAACCCTAATAATCTCTTGTTCTTCTTTTTTATCTTATTTTCATCAAATAAATCTTCTAGACAATCTTGACCACTCGCTTAATCTCTCTGTAAATAATCTATGAACGATGAACGGTTCGGGATTCCCAATCTTTTCATAGAGTAATGGAAACGACAGCGTTTTTGCTATTTGGGGTTTTTACCTGTCCAAGAATCAATAGAAGGGTGGTGGTGGAGGAGAAGCATAGGAGACTCCGAACACCGGCGGTAATGGCCCCTCGTATTCAGGAGACGGTGGTGGCGGAGAGCTGTAATGGACTGATGGTGGCGGCGGTGAGCTGTAATGGACTGACGGTGGAGGTGGAGAGCTGTAATGGACTGATGGTGGTGGCGGAGAGCTGTAAACTGGAGGAGGTGGTGGGTACTCTATGCAAGGAGGGGGTGGAGGTGGTTCGATACAAGGAGGTGGGGGAGGAGGGGAATAATGGGGAGGCGGCGGTGGTGGGGAATGTGGTGGAGGTGGCGGAGGGGATGAGTATGGATACATTGGTGGCGGAGGAGGTGAGTGGTGTGGTGGTGGTGGTGAATTGTAGTAGTATGGTGGAGGAGGTGAGTGATGTGGCGGTGGCGGTGGCGGTGAGCTGTAATAGTAAGGTGGGGGAGAAGAGTGGTGCGGTGGTGGAGGTGAGTAATGTGGTGGTGGCGGAAGTGAGTGGTGTGGTGGTGGTGGAGGTGAGTGATGTGGCGGTGGGGGAGGACGAGTGCAAGGAGGTGGTGGAGGGCGAACGCAATAGATTGGAGCTGGTGGTGGTGGAGGAGATGAATATACTGGCGGTGGTGGTGGTGGAGATGAGTAGACTGGCGGTGGCGGAGGAGGTGGAGGTGGAGGAGAGTAGACTGGTGGCGGTGGTGGTGGAGGTGGTGGAGGAGAGTAGACTGGTGGCGGTGGCGGTGGAGGGGGTGGTGGTGGTGGAGGAGGAGAGTAGACTGGTGGTGGTGGTGGTGGTGGAGGGGGAGAGTAAACAGGTGGTGGTGGTGGAGGTGGTGGCGGAGGCGGAGGTGGTGGTGGAGGGGGAGAGTAGACTGGTGGTGGCGGAGGTGGAGGAGGAGGCGGTGGTGGAGGGGGAGAGTAGACTGGTGGTGGTGGCGGAGGCGGAGGTGGTGGCGGTGGGGGAGAGTAGACTGGGGGTGGTGGCGGAGGAGAATAGACAGAGGGCGGCGGTGGAGGAGATTGAACTGGTGGTGGTAGAGGTGGCGAAGGCGGAGGCGGCGGAGGTAATTGGGGTACGATCGGAGGAAGAGGTGAAACAGTTGAACGGCCGCACTTAAAAGATCCACAATCCACCGGAGGTTTTCTCGAAAACTTAGCACATTGCTGTGAAGACCTCTGAGCAGGACGACCAGGCAAACAATTCCTCCGGTCATCAAACTCAGGCAACCTGAGACACACAGGAGCCTCACCGGTGAAGAAATTGTAACTGTAAGTGAAATTCTCAAGCTTCGGAAGCTGACAAACACTCGCCGGAATCTTCCCAGATAACCGATTATGAGCCACATTCAACTGCTCAACAGACACCATCCCACCAACACTCTCCGGCAACGGACCAACCAGCTCGTTAAAGCTAAGATCGAACACCGTCACGTTCTTCAACCTTCCGATATCCGCCGGCAAACAAGAATTCAACCCATTGTTCATGAAAATAATCTCATTCAGATTCTTCATCTCAACCAAACTCGTCGGGATACAACCATGGAACCGGTTATTCGCAAGCACGATAACCGAAACCGGAGAATCTCCGAAATTATCCGGTAACTCAAACCGGAACCGGTTATGATTAATGAAAATCGCATCTAAGTGTTTGCTAAAGAGCTCTCTAGGCACAGTACCTTCAAACTCGTTGAATCGAAGATCCAAAAACTTCAACGACGGCAAGTCAAGAACCACCGTCGGGAACTTCCCGGCGAATCGGTTGTTGCTGAGATCGAGCTCGAACAGAAGCTTGAGCCGGTTAAACTTGTGCGGAACAGTTCCGCAGAAACGATTCGAGTTGACATGGAACAAGGCGAGATCTGTCAACAAACCAAGCTCCTCAGGTAAATAACCGGCGATATCGGCGTGGTTGAGATCGATTCCGGCGACAGTACGGATCCGGCGATTATCCGGCGCGCGGGAGCAGAAAACTCCGGTGTAGTTACAGACATTGGATCCGATCCAGTTGACGGTGATGTTGTTGGGATCAGAGAGGATCGCTTGCTTCCAAGCTTGGAGAGCGATGTAAGCACTTCGGAGCCTGGGATTCTCGAAGACGAGAGATGGATCTACGGTGACTTTCTCTCCACGGTCGCCGAACTCGTCGCGGTAGTAGAGAAGTTGCCGGCGTTGGATGAATCGGACTTCGTTGTCGGAGAGTGGAGCATTGGAAGAGATGGAGAGAGAATGAACGGAGAAGAAGAAGAGGAAGAGGAGGAGGAGAGATTCGGTGGTGTTCTTCATGTCACCACCACACAACAAGACATCTGCTATGGAGTGGCAGAGGTGTGAAAATTGGAAGGAGGAAGGAGGGTAAAATGGGGAATTATAGTAATGTGGAGAGGATTTTGAGAAGAGAGGAAGAAGTTATGTGAAGGAGAGAGAGTGAGGTTTGTGGAATTTAAATGAAAGAGAGACAGCTCAAGCACAGCTCAGGCCTACACTTATTCATTTGTTTTCGACTTTATTATTTTGTAATTATCGATCGAATATAAAAACTATATAAATTCGATTTTTTTTTTTTTTGCTTTCTTTTGGAACGGAGCGTCTCCGTAGGTTGCAAAAGTATACGTTATACTCGTTTTATTTTTGATTTTAAAATTGGGTCAATCTTAGCTTGCCCCAGTTAATTTTATATTTTCTTCACCAACTCCCATATAATATAAGGCCTCGTAATAGTGAAAACAAATCAACATTACAAGTTAAAAGTTGTGGTACCAATTGTTACATCAATAAATAATTTTTCAACTTCACTATCATTCCCCACTTTTTTTTTTTTTTTTTGGCATCATCATTCCACACTTTAAAGATTTGATTTCAGTGGAACTAAGTAAGGGTTATCTGCTTTTTTTTTTTTCGAACAATAGTACGGGCTTATTTGCAAGATTGTCACTTTGTTAGTTAGAAATGGCAAAAAAAATAAAAATGTGATAGAAAAACCGTAAATAAACGTTTTGGGTCTCCACTGGTTAGCTCTTTTAGAATGAAAGTATGAAGTAAAAACTAAAATTATTCTAATTTTCTCTTTTTTTTTACCAATTAGGCAGAAAAATAAGAAATTTTCTTTTACTATTCGTTGAAATAATCATTACCGATTCCGTCAAAACGCTAATATCGTTGTATTTTTTCCTCTGGAAACTCCATCAATTACCACTTGTTACGTGAAATGATCATTTTGATCATCCAAAAACGTGATAGGCTTCTTCAATTTCAAAATCAATTTTTTTTTAAAAAAAATAACTCTCTCTCTCTCAATGAATCACGAATGCAAAGAAAATAAACAAGATTTTCTTACCTTGAATGTACATTTGTTGTGGAAAGCTATATATGTTCATCCGAAAAATACAAGAAAAAACATCACAAACTCTCAAAACAGAAACGACTAACGAAAAAAATACCATCTACAAGTTTTGATAATAACCTGATTATAAAGGCGGCTCGGTTTATCTATCCTTTTATGTAGTAAGAGTTTACAGAGTACTAAACAAAACCAGTGAACTAAATCACTTAACCATAAATAATTAACTAAGGGACGTAATAAACTAAGTTCATTAAACAGAGTTAACATTTGACCGTTTGCAACAATTACACCAATATTCAATAATCCCCTATATATTATTTGAGGATCCTTTTTAAAAGACTAACATTTACTTCATGTGTTTATTACAAGAGTGTCATTCTTACTTATATTAATTACATATAATGCTATCATATAATTTGATCACTTATATTAATTGTCACTATTACATAATCAAACTATGATATATCTCATACACTCTAATTAAAATACATGTTATTTATTCATTCATAAAATATATAACTTTAATTATGTATTTGACCAATATAATCAAATAATTTTATATTAATATATATATCATGTTTATTAAATAACTTTTACATGAAAAAAATATATTATATTTCAGTATAGTTATTCGTTTTAACTTATATTTATGAATTACAATAATAACTATATCACTTCATAATAATTTATTTACATAATTTTATATTATATATATTTATAATTCTTTAATCTTTATTTAATATAAAACTTATAAATACTTTTACTTTATTAATATTATATTATAATCTTATAATATAATAAAAAGTATATATTATTTTTCTTAAAGATTATAATATAATAAAAAGTATATATTATTTTTCTTAAAAAGCAACTTACAAGCAATTTTAATATATAAATAAAAATCACTAATTTATATCAACTTACAATGATTATCAGATATATTTATTATAGTATATAACTACAGCTATAATAAATTTCATTGTATTTAAACATAATTCAAATTTCCTAAAATAAATCAACATAAAATATTTGATTTGTATTGATATCAATCAGTAATAAAATTATGGTAATGAAAAATTATTCTGTTTCTAAACTTAACAAATAATATAGATTAAAATAAGTAACCACACATTTAATTAAATAAACATATAGTAGTTGAATTTATGCCTATTCATATCAATTTAGAAATAAATTCAGATATAAATAATATACCATAATTTTCTATTCTATCAATAATGATAGAAAAATAACTGATTTTTTAGCAATGTTATCCTATATATGATTTAATTGTTTTGCATTTATTAATATACAATTTTTAAAAAATTTGAAAATGTTGAAATCACATTATATATCTATATAAATGACTATAAAATTATATTTAATTAATATTTATATAAACATTTTACTTCGCGCATGGCGCGGGTTACTACCTAGTGTATTTATTATTTTGCATATCAAATGTAGAATTTGGCTATTTAGTGCATATTCTCGTGTGTATATATATATATATATGTTTACAAGCATGTGAAAGGGTTTTCAAGAAAAGAAAATTATAGCAAAAACTTGTTCAGACATTTGGAAAACAAAAAAATGTGCTGAGAAGCATCAACATATTTTGGATATTAGAGGCCATTCCAAGCCTATGCAAATAATTCAATGGACCCAAATTTTCCATTTGAAGTAGTGCTACATATAACGACAAGGTATACATCATTATAACCGCAAGTATTAATTGTTTAGTGCCAAACAAAACATAACATATTACACAAACATTCTGTTCCAAAGCTACTGAAACAATACTACCAATACACATGCCCTTTTGATTCCACAATGTTTTAAGATATATACAAAATCATGGTTTTGTATGGAGCTTTTAGAAAAGTAAATATAGTCCCAAAGAAGAGTTATTCCTCATGTTGGTTATTTTGTGCTAAATATGTCTTCACCGAAAGGTAGTAATTATGCATAGTTGTGCCTTTTTCTTTGTTTGGGTTCTCCTGTTTATGGATGGTTCTTTCTTTCCCTACCACTTGTTTTCTAGTTAATTCATATGGTAAAAGATATGATCATGGAGACGCCAATAAAGAAGAAGGATTTTGCCAGCTTTTGAGCCTCTTTTATTCTTCGAGATTTGAAAACTCCATATCAACAAAACCCACGGATACAAACATATATAATGTCATTGACAACAATATTAATTATCGTTAATTAGTGTTTGGTGTTTCCTACTTCTTTTTTTAAAAATGCACCAGCTTATAATAAAAGAAGCAGTTACATAATAATGCAGAATAAATTGAAAAGAGAGGTGGTTAAGCGAAGAGTCGGTGGTTCATAACGAATTCTGGAGCGTATCGGTTGTTCGTGAAGCTATTTAGTATTTTTACACTTTATTTTAATGTCATTTGCATGTTGCCGGTAAATTGATGATATCAACAGTTTTTTTTCCAAACATTTAATTTTTCTCTATCACGGGTTTATTTAGAAGTTTTTTTTATATAACAAATATTACCACTACAGAATATAAAAATATTTTTTAGGAGACGTCGTCGATGATATCTCCGTCAAATTATGGCTGCTTTGGACGTATGCGAACTGAAAAAATAAGTGGCAACGAATAACAATTATAAAATTATTATGCTGTTGGTGATTTTTTATCCAGAATTCTGAATATATGTATCATAAGGTTGTTGTGGCGTCTAGTCACTTAGATTTATGTTTATATCTCGGATATTATTGGTAGTGAATAATTCGTTTAATTCATTTTTCACAAGTTTCTTTACATTATCTTTCTTTGCAAAAACCAAAAACTCGAAACTAATAGTAAAAATTACAATCTTTGCGAAAGAAATGTCACATGAGTTAATATTGTTAAAAACTTTTCTGCATATGTTATAAAAGTGTAGTGTATCTAAGAAACAATTCATATATAAATGTTTCTGCGTTACAATATAATACTACATGTCGTGTTGAGATAAATAAAAACATCTTATGTAAAAGTTTGGACGGACAAGACAAAGTCGAGTGTAGCATATCCATCGTCTAATTAAGAATACTACAGAGTGAAGACTTATCAAATAATGCACTTATAATACATGGTGATTATGATCATTTCACGACATGACTTTAGTAAGGAGCACTGAAGAATTAAGGAAGTCAGCAGAAGATATCAAAGAAGATACGTTGAAACCCAAAGATTATATATATTTTTTGTGTTTTACAAAAGCATGTAAACAAATAATTTGATAACCGACTCCATTAAGGTTAACTATAAAATTATAAGGATTAAAGACACCTAACAGCTAACTACCAAGGTTTTATAAATCATTAGAAGTTCAGAAGGAACGAATCAAATCGCTTTTTATTAGTAATAAATTATTTGAATAATCAAATTGCTTTTTTGGAGCTTTGCAAAAGGTTTTTGTTATTGCCGTAAGGAGGTAAACTATATGGGGACATTTTCCACGTCAAATGATGTTCTCATCAAGACTTCAGACTCGTCGACGACAAGTCAAATTATCTTCATAGTATCTTACTTTAACGAAACGTAACATATACTGTGAAAAACAAATGCATTAATGTTTCACCACGCTCGGGATACAATTTTAAGCATCGATGAGTTTCAGCACAGTGATAAGAATCTTGAAAGTCCAAGAGAATGAGATTAAGCCTATACAAGTACGTACTGAAAGCAATGTGAATAAATTTAAGGCATCAAAGTTGAACAGAAACGTAAAATCAGCACTAACCAGCTTAAAATTTCATTTTTCATTTTTTGTTTTGTTTTAGTTCTCTATCAAATGGGTCTTTTTCATTTCGAATCTTATGTAAAATCAAATGTGGTGTTCTATTTATTTTTTGTTTTTTTTTAAGATATGTCTTGACATTAGACCAACAAATACCTAATTCCAGAAAGAAAAGAATAATAATTGCAATAGCGCGTCCTGCTTATGTGGGATCATAGAAGATTAACATTTTCTGTTAGGTACTTTTATAGTTCTGGAATCTGGATTATTTTTGTAAAAATAAATAAGAAATACGGATTAAGGAATAAATGCTGAAAATAAAGACTAAAGACAAAAAAACTGGTGAAAGCTCAAAGAGTTGGCATTGGAGTTAGGCCTGGGCGCGGGGCGGGTACCCGGAGTTTTCGGTATACTTGCGACCCGCCTTGCCCCGTTCAATTTTTACGGAAATCGCCTTGTTACTTGCCTTGCGACGGACGAGTACTTGCAGTCACGAGTACTTGCCAAAAATTGGCCGACTTGCAAGCTACTTGCCTTGCCTTGCGACTTGCTAGTTTATTAAGTCTTGCCTTGCGACTTGCTAATTTATTAAACAAATATTCGAACAAAATAACATAAATATTTAAACAAGTTTGTTAAAATCTCAGCATACAAATTATCCAAGTTTCAAAACATCCAAAATAACATAAATACTTGAAAATAGAATTTGAAATACTTAAAAACAACATTAAGCTTTTGTTTCTTCTTAATTTCTTTTGTTCCTATAAAAATAAAATTGATCACAATAAAATATAAACACTAAAATTTAAATTGATACAACAAAAAAGACGAGGCAAGCTTGAACGAGGCGAGTATCGGAAAAGAAAACGTTACTTGATACTTGCCCCGTACTTGCGAGTATTAGAATTTCTCGACTTGTTACCCGACTTGCACAAGGCGAGTACTTGTTCGGACGAGGCGGGTACGGGGCGAGTCGCGAGTAATAGGCGAGTAACGAGTACTTGTGCCCAGCCCTAATTGGAGTGAGAGCGAACGTAACCACTCAGACATAACGCGTTGAAAAGGATTGTTCGCAAAGACTTTGGAAACTTCGTAACGGTTTACACGAGATGTCACCTCACACTCATTTTTCCCTTCCAATACGCCGTCGTTTTTGTATTCCACCTCATAGATATTTATTAAGTACAATTGGCTTATCAGAATATATTCATTGCGACTTCATACTAATTTCATTTTTGTTCTCATCTCCCCAAATTATCCACTACTTCACTTTATCATTATTATTATATTATTTGGGAAAAAACAAAAAAAATACTCAACTTTAATTACATTTGCCAGATAAATACATAAATTTTTAAAGTTGTCCGAATAATACCTGATATAAATTTGGTTGCCCAGTTAAAACCCGAAATTTTAAAATCGATTAGTTTGACACAGATAATTAGATGACGTTTAATCGCCTAACGGAATCTCTTAAACGCCGTTAACGAAGTTAATAACACACGAAGAAATGACGATTTTGCCCTTCTTTTTTTTGTCGACTTAACCCGACATTTTCCATCAATTAGCTCTCCGTCGCCGTAGAATCCTTTTCTGTCGAATTCAGTTCATTTTTTTCTTCTTCGAACCTCTCTCTCTTCTTCGCATACTATAACTATAATCAAATGATTTAATTTGTTTGTATGTATAGCAAAATCAAACATTTTTTCTCGAATAATTAAAACAATAATGCTCAGACCGAACACAAATATATATATATATATCTTCATTTACATAAACCAAAAAAATAAAGTCTTGCCGAAGAATATATGAAATAGAATTAAGAAGAGATGAAAATTGAAACAATGGATTATAAAAAAAATGGCTTTTGACAGATCCCATCTTCACTTTCACCTTGGTGTTAAGAACAATCTTAATCGACACACTTTTCTTGGCCTTCAAATCTCCCTTAAGCTTACTCGCCAACAGCTCATCGAGATCTCCCGGAGGACTCCCAATCGTGGATCTGAGCAGAGTCGTGTTCTTCTTACCGTGCACAAACGACGCGATCGAGCATTGGCCGATAACGACGTCATCATCTCCGGGGGAGGTTCTGTAGACCGTGATGTCGGCTGAGGCAGTGGAAGTACCAGCCTTCTTTGCAGGAGCCGAAAGCGAAAGCAGATGAAGCAGAGAGAGGAAGGATGATGCTCGCCCTTTGGATCGGAAAGGAGAGCATAAACTTACCACCGATCGGATTCGTTTCCAAGGAAGAAGAAGTGAGAAAATGATGATGATGTCTCTCCCCAAAATGAAAATATCTTGTCTGCAACCTCGACTCCATTTGAGCAGTAGCAGATTATTAGCAACAGCTCAGGCATTTCCGAGCTCAAGCATAAGGAGCAGAAGAACATCATGTCTCGTTCGGGTCGGATCAGCAAGAAGAAGATTATCGGCGAAAAGTATCAAAAGCATTGAAAAGGCACAACCTTTGGGTTTAGAGAAGAATCAGTGGAGAAGATATGCGCTTGTGAGTGGTGTCTCGGTAGGGTTGATGTTTTTTTAGGGTTTTTCAGTTTCGAATTGGGGAAAAAAATGTAGGGGTCGAGGGTTGTAGTTGATTTGGAGAATAAGGGCAAAATTGTCATCTCCTCTAATTATAATCACGTTTTATTAACGAGACTAACACTGGTTTACTGTTCCTGTCAGCGAATTAAACGCCGTCTAATTATCGGTTTCAAACTAATCGAATTTGAATGTTCTGGTATTAATTGGCCAACCAAAATAATATGAGATATTTACTGGGCAACGTTAAAAGTTTGGGTATTTATCGGACAAATGTAATTCACATCAGGTATTTATGAGGTTTTTTCCCTTATTATTTTTGTTGTTAAGAGTCACTTTATTATTTTATGTTGAAGAACAACATAGTACCACAATTTTCTTCTTCGTTTTTATTTGGTGATTTTGTAATTAATACACAAATTTTTAGCTTAAACTATTGTGTTGGTTTATCAGTATTAGGTACTTGTGAGATGTCACCGTTTTTAAAATTTTTTCATAAAAAAAGTTTTCTAAGTGTACATTATAAAAAGTAAAAACGCATCTTAAAACTATGTTAATTAACACATATTTCTCATTATACTAACTGAATTTATTTATGAAAAAATGGTGTACAACTGAATGTATTAAAGACAACAATGAGAATTTAGAAAAAATTAATGAGTAATCTAGAATTCATGAAAATAAAAAGAAAATGAGTTGCAATTAGGGAACCCAAAATTAGATTATGGTAAATCGAAATAACGGAATATAGCATCCATATAGGTAAACAACAGTAAAATTCAAAATAAATATAGATGATGAACCTGATAATCAAAGTAAAAGGAGATGATGTTTATTCATAAAAGTTAGGATAAAATGAAAACCGATTATAAATTTGTAACAGATTAAAGAAGTTATCGAGCACCGGTGAGAAAGAAAATAATAGAAGAAATAAAAACCGTGGGGCTAATAGGATAACGGTGAGAGTCGAGAGATCATATCAACAATCGAATGTGGCGGAAGAAGAAAAATCTAATGCAATAAATTAAGTAAAGGCAATATATGCGTACAATATTGCCTTAGTAACAATGAGTGGCGGAGCTAGAAATATTTCGATAAGTACCCTCAAATACCACACTTTTATGTTTTTGTGACAAAAATACCACATCAAAGTGAAAATGACAAAAATAACATTTATTTAATGGTTTAAAGATAATTAAATTAATAAATTTGGGTTCAAAAATCATTAATTAGGGTTTAGATTTTGAGTTTTAGGGTTTAGTTTTAAGAGATTGAGAAGAAACATATGAAAATAAATGTATAATAGTTTTTTTTTTCTTCAAAAAAATGTCATTTTTGTCATTTTCACCTTGGTGTGGTATTTTTGTCACAAAAACATGAAAGTGTAGTATTTTTGAGAATTGTTCACCGGGGTCAATATTTATTTAAAGCATAATGAAAGAAATATTACTATACAAATATTAGCTTTCTACGCAAGTGTTTTTCTAACTTACGACGATTGTAATTATAGTTTTGAACCATTTTTTAATTATGTAATATAAATACTCTGAAAAGCTTCACAAAACATTTTTTTTATTAATAAACCAATTTTTTAAATTACTTTTTAGTTAACATGTTATTATATAATTCATTTTTATTTTAAATTAACAACACATAATATTATTTAGTAATTGCTATATCTTTTATAGTCAGATTTACATATACCTACATTTATTTTAGGGCTTCTTGCAGAAATGAACCCCTATTTGGGGTCAATTGCAAACGTAGACCATCAATTTTCGCTGTCCAACAAATGCCTTACTTTCTCCTATCTAACCTTACGAGATATGATAATTCACGAAAATGCCATTAGTTTTAAATTTAGTTGATTTATTTCGAAAATCTAAAAGACAACTCGATCCTCATCTTGCTCTCATATTCACAAATATGCCACCGTCATCAATACTTTCAACCACCATGAACAACCAGATTTGAAGCTCTTAATGCTGTAATGACGACAATTAATCTCCCGAAAACCACTCATTTGATAGTTGGACCTCCTTTTTATCCTTCTCCTCTTGATTTTCATCTTCTGATCTACTAAATTCAGTTATTCAAAATCTCAGAAGCTTTTTCGGCGTTTATACGACACCATTCTCTCTTGTGCTTCGCCGGTGGTAGTGTGCAGCCCAGATTCTGTCATTCCGAAGCCAAGAACCGGAATCGTGTAATTCGAACTTGATTTTCTGCGTTTTTTCATTTGTTTCGCGAAAGTAGAGTCCACTATTCAAAGACAGGTTATTTTTGCAATTGACCAATTGGATTTTAAACTTAAGTAGACTTCATTTGAAGTCTAATACTTTCGTTTTGTAAAAAAAAATCTGATCACATATGTACCTCGTAATGGGCAGGTTAATTTTGCATTTGACCAAAGGAGGGCTTTTTCGGAGAAGGCTTCGACGACAAGTCTACGTTAAAGTAAGGTTAGTATTGCATTTGACCAGATGTTGACCAATATAATAGACTATAGAGCGAAGTCTACTTGGGTTATTTTTGGGGTTGACGAAAACATCAAAACATTGACCAATATTATCATTTAACGATTAGACATCCCGTGAAGTCTAATAATTATATTAAAATAGCAGATTTCACATGAAGTCTGCTAATTATCTAAAAATACTAAGTTTGGTCAACGCTGGTAGACTTCATTCGAAGTCTACTATGGAGGAGACTTCGACTCGAAGTCTAGGTAGGAAATTTGAATTGCAAAACTAACCCCCAAGAAGTCTACTTAACTCGGTAGACTTCAACTAGAAATCAACTGCACGAGAAGGCTGCATGTCGAAGTTTGCCTAATAAAATTTAAAAAATCAAAGTTTGGTCAATTGCAGAAATGACCCATTTTCCCAAGTAGACTTCGTGTGAAGTCTACCTTTTGATTGGGCACATTTAGGAAGGCAGACTTCACCCGAAATCTGCTCAGACGAGTAGACTTCGTGTGAAGTCTGCCTTAGTAATTTGGCAATTGCAAAAATAACCTGTTTGAGTAGACTTCATCCGAAGTCTGTGTGGTTGACTTCACAGAGAAATCTAGTACACTAAGATTTTTGAGAAGTTGTAATTGTAGCATATGTGTAACGAATTATTCAGATTTCTAGTTTCTGGCTTAGTATTAACAGTCCAACTTGCTTGTGTGTGAGTTTTACGAGCTTATTTGCTATATACATGGCTGAATCTTATTTTCTGTTTAATTTTCCAGTTAGATGAGTCTCGGTAGACTGCAAATGCAGTCTACTCTTCATACTATCGTTTCTAATGTGGTTTTATTGTTTTTTCATACAGAGAATGGTGGTTCGCGTACCAGTTGTTTTTGGAGTGTGGACGGAGCGAAATAAAGTTTGGAAGTTCGAAGTGGATAATGTCAAAGGAGGGAGAATTTTCACCTTGAGAGATGGTTGTACACTCGGTGAGATTCTTCGGATGGCTGAAGATGATTTCATCGTGAAGAAGAGAATAGAGTTTGTGGAGTTATCATATCTGTTACCAGATGCGATGCTTCAGCAACTTCCCTCAGATACCCCTCCTACGTTTGTCACAAGCGATAGACAGGTTGAGAGCATTATCGAGTTGTGTAAAGAGCATGTTTTGCGCCTTTGTGTAACGATAAGGAGCAAGGAAACTGAGAATGTTGATGTTGATGAAGATAGGGAGATACTGCATGATCATACAATTGAAGATATGAACGCAGATGATTATTTTAATGGTGAAGCGGCTGATGTGGAGGATGATGAGGTTGGTGCGGGCGATGGTGTAGACGCAGAGTTAAAAGATGAGAGTGAGGCGTTAGATGTGGATTACAGCGAATATGGGAAGCTTGAAGATGAAGATAAGGAGGAGGATGAAGCTGATGTTGCGGACGATGATGTTAATGTACCACAGTCTAATGGGAGATGGTCAGACAATATCTTTGTCGGGCAGAGCTTTCCTAGCAAAGAGAAGCTTATATCTGAGCTGAGGTTGACGGCGGTGATGCTAAAATTCGCATACAAATTTTTTAAGTCTACGAAGATCTTGTTTGTTGCAATATGTCAGCTGGATGGATGTGCGTGGAGGGTTAGAGCGGCTGTGAAAAATGAACCTCACACATTTTGGGTGACGAAGTATGTGAAGGCGCATACATGTTATGTATCGGACCGAGCAGCTAGCCGTAGTCATTGCACTCCGAAATATATTGGAAAGTTATTCATAGACAGAGTAGGAATCATTGATGGAATTGTGCTGAAGCATATCAAAGATTCAATAAAGTCGATGTTTGGGATGACCCTGGATTATACGAGTTCTTACAGAGCATTGCTATATGCTCAAGAAACGGTAAGGGGTACTTCAGAAGATGGATATGAGAACTTACCTAAGTATTTGCATGAAATGGAGATAGCTAATCCAGGAAGTGTCACTGATCTTGTATACGATGAGAACAACCAGTTCAAGTACCTCTTCCTCTCTTTCGGGGCTTCAATTGCCGGTTTTCGTTACTTGAGGCGAGTCATTGTGGTTGATGGAACTCATCTAACAGGGAAGTATGGAGGGGTACTGTTAGTGGCGTCCGGGCAGGATGGGAACTTTCAGATATTTCCGTTGGCGTTCGGAATAGTTGACTCCGAGTGTGATGCTTCTTGGGAGTGGTTTTTTATGAAATTGCTCAACTGCTTCACATATGAATATTCCCTTGTCATGGTCTCTGACAGGCATACTTCCATAGCTAAAGTGTGCACCACTGTGCTTTCGTGGGCAACACGAGGTATATGCTACTACCATATACAACAAAACATTGTCACCTACTTGCGGGGAAAGCAGCTTATGTATTTGGTGAAAGGAGCAGCTTATGCGCATACTGTTATCGACTATAACCGATATATGGATGCACTACGACACGTAAATCCCATCCTTGCAACATAATTGGAGAAAGCAGATCCAAGGTTATGGTCACGAGTTCACTTCCCCAGAGATAGATACAACATAAAGACAAGCAACATTGCCGAGTCGATCAATTCTGCCCTCAAGCATGCCCGAGGATTTCCCATATCATTCCTCCTTGACTTCATCCGAGAGAAATTAGGGAGGTGACACTTTAAAAGGCGTGAAGATGCTTTGTCTCTCACAACTCGGCATACTCGCGGGGTTGAATATTTACTGTCCGTTCGTGGACATTATGCGGACCTGATGACGGTTGAACGCATAGACAATTGGCGGTTCTTTGTAAAGGGTGGAACACGAGACTGCATGGTTGATTTCGAAACCAGAACGTGCGAGTGTGGTGTTTACAATGTGGAGAAAATACTTCCCATGTTATTGCAGCTGCAGCTGAGGCGCGTGTTCATTTATCTAGTCTTGTATGCCCGACGTATAGGAAGGACTATTTGTATTCCACTTACTCGGGTAATATCTACCCCAATTCTGCATACACTGCAGTAACCAACACTTTTCCAAAAATCAATCCTCCAATCGTTAAGCGTGGTCCCGGGAGGCAGAAGAAATTTAGATGGCAAACATGGTTAGAATTGGCTAGGAAGAAGGGGACCAGACCGCGAAAAATGCACAAGGTATACAGTTGTTCGAATTACAGATAACAAGGACATACACGGCAGCACTGTGTAAGTTACTCTGAATTGGTATGTGTCCATACTACTCTTTATGTTCCCGGGTGTTTGTTTTAAATTTGCCCTAATTTACAGGGGATGCGAGTAAACTGACAGTGACGTCTTCTGGAGAAGTCTGCCTTGAGAAGTCTACTGGCACAACGAGGGTTTTAAGGATATTAATGAGATGTGTGACGAGTGTTTCTTGAGTCTTGAGTTGGGAATATTTTACAAATACCTCCACAATTTGTAATGAAGTCCACAATTTTAATGAAGTCTACAATTTTAATGTCTACAATTTTAATGTCTACTTGTAAAACGAAGTTTAATTGACCACATAGTTTACGTTACAAACGTTCGAATGTCCGTTAGTGGTTACAAACTTACCTAACCTTATCGCATCACATGTACAAAAACAAAACAAAAAACGTGGTGGTATATACAACTACGCTATTTCAAGGCATAGTTTCATACACATCCAACTGACGCCAATTGCGATCATCCAAAGTGCTTATGTCCAACACAGTAAATACATCTCCGGCTAACTTCTCCCGGATGGCTTTGACGTTTCTATCGCACAGTTTCTCAGCTGGAGCCACCCCCAAGGCATGATATTCTATATACTTCAAACAGTGAATTCCGCAGTCACCACTAACGACGTTCTGTGGCATTCCCCGTTCTAGTTTGTGTGTGAAAGCATCGAACGGCCAATCTTCTCTGTCACCGACGGCCATCTCCCAGAGCAAGTATGGCAACATAACGGCAATTGGCTCTAGAGCCTTCCCTAGCTGCTCATTATCGTACATTCCCTCTGCATTGTCCCAAACGGTTATGTGTCTCTTAGGAATAGATATCCAAAGCGCAACCCAGTGGTTTTTTTCCGAGATGCAGTGGAGCGTATATCTCATCGATCTCAACACCCCACATCTTCTTAGTCTTGCAGAACTCTGGAAAATCTCCAGAGTGGAGTTCCCAGGCTCCACCAGGGAGTTGTCGCCCTAAATCATTCGGGGATGGTTCAGACTCTACAAAATCCGAGTACTTATGTGTCGACATCATCCCCAAAGAGGCATCAAGTATATAAATCCTGTCAGACCTAAACCACTCCGGATGTTTGGACATACGTTGTCGGAGAAGATTTATCCCAGCATCCAAATGCTACAATGTAAACATATCAATATTAGAAGTTTATGACGAAGTTTTATCTACAGAAGTCTACACATAGAAGTCTGGTCCAGAAGTCTACACATACAAGTCAACAAAAGAACCTTAATCTAACAAGTCAACTAAAGAACCCTAATCTAACAAGTCAACTAAACAACCCTAATCTAACAAGTCTACTAAAGAACCATAATCTAAAAAGTCTACTAAAGAACCCTAAGTCTAACAAGTCTAGTAAAGAACGTTGAACTTACAGTGTCTTTTAGCCACTTTTGACTAGTTCGGAGAGTGTACCACCATTTGGCGGCACTACCTTTCGGTCGTTTCAGATATTCACTACAAACAAAACAATTGATGTCAATATGAGAACTAGTAAATACACACATAATATGTCAACTAATTAAGTGCTTACGACTGCGTCTTAAGCCATTGGATTATTTTTGCCGTAGTTTCTTTCGCGGGAGGTGCAAATGGATCATATCCACAGCCAAAGATGGTTGGTTGAGTCGGAGGAGGCATTACATCGGGCCCCTTTGCCGCTTTTTCCCTCGCCAGCTTATCCAATTTGGCGGCCGTCGTAATCTTAGCAGCTTCCCGGCGAGCGTTGCTTCTCTCTAAAAGAGCCGCTTTTTGCTCCGCAGTTAGTGCCATTTGCCCGAGATACTCAACACCATCGTTTGCCGTTGTTCACACTTTCTTCTGCTTGGAGTTTCTGCTGCAGCATGGTATATGGAAGTAAAAAAACAAAACCAAACCAACTAGTTTTAAGTATACAAATAGAAGAACACGAAAGACAGCCCAAATGACTTCAAATAGTGTTAAATAGCCAATTGACTTCATTGCATAATATCCTCATAGTTTGTAAAATAAACAAGAATTTGTTGATTAAAAGATAGCCCAAACAGAACAAACAGTTCGAAGTGGACAATTGCAGTCTACTTTCTTGGTTTTCTCAGACGTTTTCTCACAATATTCTGTTCTATGTGAGGGGGTTCGGAACTAACCCGACCATGCTGCTCTTTGTCGTTTGACTTCACTTGTGAGTCATTAGGAGCATTTTTCAGCTGTTCAAAGATCTTCGAAATCAAATCCTCCACAGCTACCACTCTACCCGACATCACCTCTATCTTAGATGCGAAGTTGGCGAACCCTTCTCGCATATCCGTGGCGACGTTTGTTACACAAAAATCAAAGTAAGCCTTCAATTCATCCACAACACTCACCCCTCTTCTCTCCGGAGAAACCGGCTTAACCTGAGGCAGCTTCGTACTTCGTGAATCGACATCTTCATCCTCTTCCCTTTTCTTCTTCTGCTTCTGCTTAATGTCCTCCAGGGGTGTACAGTTCTTTGACGCCAAAACACCCGACATTTTCCAATCCGCGGAAGTCCATTTCCAGGTAGTACCCCCTGAGAATTCGCCCAATATTGCCTTCAGAACGTTGTCAACCGCCGGATCCTCGTCATCATCGTCCCAGCTTGGGAACATTTGGGACCCGTTTCTCATCGCGCAGTGGTTAAATTTCGTCTACGGAATAACAGAACACAACACAAGTTACTAACTAATCACTATAATAGAATCAACAAGTGTAGACGATAAGGTACCTGCTTGAGCATGTTCTGCTTGATATATTTCCGCCCTCGCACACCCTGAAATGACAGAATCGGCACAACTTCGGAGCCGTCCCTGATTGGCGCTCCATACTCGATTCCAAAGTCCGGCAATGACTGGTATGCCCATACCTGAAGCACCTCCACAAACCCATCGATGGAATAGGATGGTTTAGTCAAGTCTTTCTCTTTCACCGACTGGATAAGGTTCTTGAAAGCTACCCTTCCCCAAGGGTATTCTTGGAACTCATCAACATCCATTACCAGCCGGGCAAGACTAATCCTAGTGGGTGAAGAAGTCTTCCTTGCTTCTATGAAGCCAGCATAAATGGCTAGGTACCCTAGCCGGATACGGTCCTCCTTGTTCCAACTATGGGCCTCCCCACATGCGTGTATGAGATCGTCAACACTTGGACCGACATCGGTCGATATTCCCAGCTTATTCCAGAATTCTTCCATCTCCGGAGTTACATCTACTTCCGGGTGCTCCAGGTTTTCAATGTACTCGCAATTGAGTCCCGTCAACGTCTCAAACTCATTAAGAGAGAACCTCAATGGGTTGGCACCAACGAGTGACCAAATTTCGTACTTTTTCTCGCAAAAAGTTGGAGACTCAGCAAATAATGCACCACACGCGATGCCCATCCAAATTTCAATTTGTAGAACTTCAAAAAGACCCCTAACCTAGACAGCATGATCTGCTCCCACTCGTCTGGGAGAAGCGCTGCTTCCAAGGCTGAGAATAACGTCTTGTTATTACTGTAGTAGGCTATGCTCTTCGAACCCAATTGTTCGTTGCCTTTGGTGAAATGTCGTCGGGGAAATACTGGATGTGCCATCCTGCAAAACTCAAGCGAACAAAACCTATTATTGAAGTCTACTCGAGAACTGAAGACATCTAGCTGAAGAAGTATACTTGAGAACTCAAGAAGTCTACTTCAAAAAGTCTACTCGAGAACTGAAGAAGTCTACTTTAAGAAGTCTACTCGATAACTGAAGAAGTCTACCTCCTAGGAGTGTTAACCGTTTATGGCTCCTCGCGAGATACAAAAGGCGGAGGATAATCGGTTTAGAAAAGGAGGAGAATCGGAGGATAATCGGAGGATAGTCGGAGGAGATTGGGGGAGAGGTGGAGGGTAGTCGGAGGAGAGGCGGAGGATATAGTCGGAGGAGAGGCGGAGGATAGTCGGAGGATATTGGGGGAGAGGTAGAGGAAGAATGAACAAAACAAATTAGACGAGAAACAAATATGAAACGGTGAACAACGAAATGCGGAATAGTATACGGTTTTCGGTAGACTTCAGTAATTGAAGAAAAGTTGTCAGCTTCACCGCTTTCGGTTTAATCGAGACAATCATTATTTTAATATTATATTACATGTCAATTTTTCCCATTATCTTAATATTTTAATGACTGTCACCTCTTCGGATTTTTTTAAAAATTTATTAACTGTCAACTATTCACATAGCTAATTACTAATTTTATTATGTGTCAGACGTTATAATCATTACACATTTCGCTACTTCCAACTTATTTTACGGTTTCCCGCCTATCAATTTCCAGTTCCCGCCACTCCAGACTTCATAGCGAAGTCTACTAACAAAATCTCTAAATATTCACTTCGACAAATTTTAATTGGCAAATTGAAAATTAACTATACTCATTTAAAAATTTCAGAATTTTAAACTAAACTTCATTTAAAAATTTCAGAATTTTAAACTATACATCCCCAAACTTCGTAACTTCGTAACTTCTTAACTTTTTAAAATTTTAGATTTCAAATTAAAATTTTCAAATTTCAAATTAAAAATTTTGGGGAAATTTTCAAATTAAATTTTTTCAAATTTCAGTTTTATACGTCACCAATAGACTTCTCCAGAAGACTTACTGACGACATCTACTCAAAATCAAGGGGAAATGCATATGTTACATAAAACGAGGCCGTTCAAGTACGATTAATCCATATTACAGACCATAGTTGAATCCTAAACTAAGATCTAAAAAAGTGAATGAAAAGGTAGATGATCAGACATACGACTGCGAGGATTAGACCAGTAATCAGTTGCTTCTTCATAACAACTCCGGGATAATGCCTCTCAATTAGATAGCAAAGTTGGGATACCTCTGCATCAATCCGACACAACATAGCAGAAGTCCCTTCAGCTGCTCCGTCCGTTAACTCCGTTTTTTTTCCATGACGCTTCTGAGATTGAGAATTTCCTGTGACACAGCCTCATCCCACCACTTGAATATGTGATGCCCACCATCCTATACAGCCACATGTAGATGGACCATAATATTAATATAGTTAACACTCGAGAACTGAAGAACAAACAAGACAACGAGAACCTAATTACCTTAAAGTTTTTGCATCCATAGAATATCCGCCCCGGATTTTCATCTGTAGTGGATGCTTTCAGGACAGGGACCAGACCGCATACACATCTCTCGGGAAATCCAAATCCATATTTTCCAGATCTACGCTTTGGAGTTGGGGAGGTCACTTCTGGTTCTTCAGCACTCAGAGTAATCCCATAGCTACTCGGTGGTAAATTCCGCGAACTACTCGATGGTTTACTGTAGCTGTATCGACCCATCCCTGTGTACAACCCGTAATACAAATTTAAATCATCACCATACTTGAAACAAATAGACAAGTAGATTTGGAGGCTTACTAGAGATTGAGATCTGCTGGAGATGGAGAGAAAGAGACAAACGTCGAGTTCATAACTTAAGGTTACCACATATAGAAATCTCCTAGAGAGGGAGAGAAAGATAGAGAGTGAGAGAGTGAGAGAAAGAGACAATCGTCGAAATAAAAATTAGGTTGGAATGGCGGTGGCTCCAACTTATATAGGTCGGTCAATTTTGGGTTTTGTTAGCCAATTTATAGAAGGGGGTCAATTTCCGGTTTGGTTAAAATTTCGGTTATGAAGACTTCCTAACGAAGTCTTCTTTAAACCTCAAAGGAACAGTAAACCTTAATCGGGAAGTTATATAAATCGAATATTAAACACGATAATCATTAGTATAGTCGTAATTCTACATCTGAGATGAACTTAAATGTAATCTTAAACCATAAACTCAGATTTATATAAAATTTATGTTTATCAAAACCATAACCTTACCATCTATCCATCTTTTTTTTTTTTTTTTGAGAAAAGGCTTTCTATTAAAATGCAGAAAAGAAAGGAAAAAAAACAGCCCAACCAGGCAAAGTTTATGGGTCTGTGAAGCCCATTACATTTTTACATCAAACCAATTGTTTGAAACCCAGAAAAATAAATACCCGAATGACAAAATGATAAATTATCAGAAGAAGAATCGAGAGGATTTAGATAGTTGCAGGTCCGTGATCAGAGAGGTGGAGCTCCGAACCAGAGTTGGAAAATGTTTGAAGCTAGTGTTGGATTTGTTGATCTAATTGATGTTACTTTGTTCCTGATTGTTGAATCGATCAAACACAGAAGGGAGTTGGTGGAACGGAACTGTTGCTTATGGATCCTATTGTTTCTTTCAATCCATATATTGTAAATCACGCAGTGCCAGGCGAGAAGCCCCAGCAGTTTCAACGGTTTATGAGCGGTCCTCTGTTGCATGTAGGCAAGCATAGCATTCCAAGAACGAGTAGGAGGTAGCTGTACCTTTAGTGCCACTTTTTCCCAGATGGTACCGCTGAAGGCACAATCAAAAAGCAGATGGTCTCGTGATTCAGCGGTATGGTTACAGAGCATGCATGTTGTATTAGTGACTAAGCCCCATCGGTTCAGTCTGTCTTTCGTTGGACACCTATCCAATACGAAAAGCCAAGCCAAGAAACAATGTTTGGGGATTCCCCGAGAAACCCAGATTACATTACTCCAAGGTACCAGCGACTTGTGCTCTTTTAGAATATTGTAAATCTGCCCGGTTGAAAACTTTGTTTGTACCTTGTCCTCAACAACCCACTCATAATAATCCTCCTCCGTAGATAGTTGAATTGTAGATAGGAAAGCATGGAGAAGAACCTGGTTTTCTGAACGAGCTGGCGGTAATGACCATTGGCCGTTGATACAAAGATCGGAGACACACGAAGTCGTCATGATTCCAAAGCTAGTACGACGTTCAGTACTAAAGAATTCCGACAGTTTGCCAAATGGGGACCAATTGTCCGACCAAAAACGCGTACCCCGACCATTCTCAATCCTGAGCCTGATCCATTTGAAAGCATGATCTCTTAATCTCAGCATCTTTTTAACTAACCACGAGTGACTTTGTCTTTCCTTCAGGGTCCAGAAGTTGTTAATTGTGTTTGATAGGATTTGTTTTCTGAACCAGGCAACCCAGATAGATCCTGAACGAAAGAAAAGAATCCAGATGAGGCGTAATATGGTCGCTTTATTCCAGACTTTCAAATTTCTCACTCCCAGACCTCCTTCAGCTTTGGCGTAGGTGACGTCCTCCCATGATACACGAGCTGAATGATGCCCTTCCAATGTTCCCTTCCAAAGGTAAGCGCCACATATAGAATTGATTTTTTTGATACATGCGCTAGGATTAGAGAACGTAGAGCACCAGAAATTGCTGATCCCTGTGATGACTGTGTTTATCAATAGTAGCCTTCCTGCAAAAGATAGTGAGCGCGCACTCCAAGTAGTGACCTTCCTTTGGACAAGTTGTAATAGAGGCTCACAGTTTGCAATTGACAATTTCTTAGTGCAAAGGGGGACACCTAGATAGCGAATGGGTAGGGATCCGTGACTGAGACCTGTGGTTGTTTTTATTTGATCCACTTCTGCTTGTGTTAACCCACATGAAAAGAAACACGTTTTCTCAATGCTCACAGCAAGACCAGAGAGGAGTTCAAATTGATGAAGGACATTTAACACTGATTGAACAGATTGGAGGGAGCCATCCGTGAAGATGAGGAGGTCGTCAGCAAAACAAAGGTGTGTGAGTTTTGCGTCCTTGCATCTGTAGTGGTAGTTGAATTGACCTTCTTCTGCTGCTTTATCAAGAATAATAGATAAACAGTTCATTGCTATCACAAAAAGGTAAGGAGAGAGAGGATCTCCCTGCCTTAAACCCCTTCTACTTTTAAAATACCCTTGCACTGTACCGTTGTAGCCCACAGAGAATTTAGGAGTACACACACAAGCCCAGAGCCATCTTAGGTAAAGAGTTGGAATTAGGTCCTTTATTTTTGTGATACCCATTCACCACTTCTGAGGCTAAGACTGTATTTTCTACCAGAAGCCGATCTTGAACAAAAGCAGTTTGATTCGGTAGAATCAGATGTGGTAGAAGAGGCTTTAATCGGGAGACCAGAAGCTTTGAAATCACTTTGTAGAGCGAATTACAACATGAAATAGGTCTGAAGTCTGTGATAGATGAAGCACCTGGCCGCTTAGGGACTAAGGATAGGATTGTAGCATTGGCTGCTGAAGGTAAAAACGCTGTATCAAAGAAATTTCCAATGGATGAAAGAACCTCTGAACCCAAAATTGACCAAGCTGCTTTAAAGAAACCAGATGTAAGACCATCCGGGCCTGGCGCCTTGCTCGCGTTAAGCTTGAAAATAACTCTGGTGATCTCCTCTTTGTCAAGTACCTTAACCATTGAATAAGCCAGTTCAGTGGAGCAGCGAAAAGGGGAGAGATCCTGGAACCAACCCATTGAGGAAGAGGAGAATGGCAGCTGATCCGGATTGAGAACCTTCGTAAAATGGCCAATAGCTAAAGCTCCCATAGCAATGGGGTCATTTATGACATCACCAGAAGGAAGGACAAAGCAGCGGATGGAGTTAAAAGAGTTTCTCGATTGGGCTAAACGGTGGAAGAAAGTTGTATTCAGATCCCCTTCTTTTAACCAATTGATTCTTGACTTTTGTCTAAAATAACACTCCTCAATGACCCTCAAGAATGCCCATTTATCATGAAGATCTTTCTCCTGTTGGAAGAGAGAAGGGGAGGGATCTGACAGCGCCTGGACCTGCACATCTAACAAAAGCTGGTTAGCCTCACTAACCCTCTGTTGGATGTTTGAAAAATTGTCTCTATTAAGAGTTTTCAGACATCCTTTAATATGTTTGAGTTTGACACACAGATGAGTAAGAGACGTCGCATAGCCTCCGGCCTGAGCCCAGGCCACCCCAAGAGATTGGAGAAAATTCGGGTGTTTGGATAGGTAATTGAAAAACTTAAATGGTCTTGTTCCTGCTTTAGGTAAACTAACAGCAAGGTCTATGATACAGGGACAATGGTCAGAGATGGATGGAGGGAGGAAAGTGGCCACACTGGAGGGGTAAGTATTCAGCCAAGTTTGGTTGGTAAGGGCTCTGTCAAGTTTTTCAGCTATTGGGGAGGTAGGGTTTTTATTGCTCCACGTGAATAAGGAACCCTGAAACCTTAGATCGAAAAGGCTCAACTGGGAGATGGTATTTCTGAAGGCTAACATGTGAGGATCGTAGGAGTTAACCGAGGGATGGGAGTGTTCAGCAAAATGGGTAATTTGGTTGTAGTCACCTCCAAGAAGCCAAGGACAAGACTTTAAGGAAAGAGCTTGCTGAGTATTTAGTAGATCGACCCAAAGGTTTGCTCTCTCCTCACTACAATTCGATGCATACACAGCCGTGAAGATAAACCTGATACTGTTGGTAATGGTTACTTCACAGGTGAGAGCTTGGCGAGTAGTGTGGAGAACTCTAACTGAGACAGGGTCTTTCCAAATAAGGATAATTCTTCCACCAGGATCAGAGGAATGGTTTGAGGTATACTTCCAATCACGACATGTTTTAGTCATAACATGGTTCAATTGAGGTTCTTTAATGTGGGTTTCCAATAAAGCACCAAAAATAGGTTGATGTAATGATAGCCAATGGCTGAAAGGCTGATGTTTGTCCGGGTCATTTAGACCCCGGACATTCCAAAAAAATACTTTAGTACTCATAGGGAAGGGTGAGAGGCCCCTTCTAAAGGGAGGGGAGAACCGACAGAGATAAGATTTAAGGTATTATTAGGGGAGACAAAGGAGGAATGGGATTTACTAGACATGTTTTTGTTTCTACATCATTTACCATCATTCGTTTAAATTGACTATTTTTTATGAAATTTTATTTTATATAGGTCACAATTACATATATGTTAATTATGAATACAAATTTTTTAGAAAAATGATTTTTTATAATTTTTATAATTAAAATCTAAGATTTAATGAGGAAGTAGACTTCAACTTGATAAAGAGTCTACTATTATACTTTTAGATTATATGTAAACTTATTTGGTTTAAATTTATTGATTTTTATAAAATTTTATTTTAAATAGGTCCAAACTACATATATGTTATTTATGTATATAAATTCTTTATCAAAATATTTTTTTATTATTTTATAATTAAATTTTATGATATAATCACGGAGAAGACTGCATATAGAAGTCTGTAGCCACCCATTAGACTTCGTTCGCAGACTTTTAAAGGGTTATAAGGGTCATATTCCAGCGAGTTTTTTGTTTGTTCGTCAGGGAGACAGTCGTACTTTCACTACTCCTAAGGTCTAGTTTTGTCGAATGTGCAATAGCGGGTCTACATTTGCATTCAAGATCAAAAAAAGTCTAAAATCAGCAATTTTCCCTTTATTTTATGTTTTAAAGATAAAACATAATCGATTATTGTTTTAATATATTAGAGAAAATATTCAATAAAAAACTATATTAGTTTCTCTAAAGTTGTACAACAGTGAAGGAAATAAGTTTTTAATTTTAATTATAAAAACATAAGATTAGAATGTCTTAAACATAAAAGATAACAAGACACAGATATATATACAAATTTTAATTTTAATTATAAATCTTATTTTATGTGGTTTAAATTATTGATGTGAATATAGGTTAAGTACTTAAATTTAAAACTAGAACTGGACCCGCGTGTGAGCGCGAGATTATAACTTATTTTGTATTTAAACAAATATACGTTTATAAATTTTTAATTTTATAAATATAGATATTGATTTTTAATTTTATAAATATAGATATAAATTATAAAAGTATGAAAAGAAGACAATAACATTGGACATAAACATTCACACTATATTTTAAAGTTGGGGTTGGAATTAACTAACGTCATTTTTGATGGTTTGATAAGAAATTGAGATAAAGAAAATAGTTTTAAACAAAAAGAAGTAGAGAAACAACAAAAGATTAAGAATTATATCAATGTAATTAAAGATAAGTGAAATTAAATTTTAAATTTGAAAACAATTATTCTTATTTAAAAGATAATGTTTAGCTTAATATTCATATTTTTCAATATATTGGACTTTAAAACAATTATTCTTATTTCAAAATAATATCTTAATATTCTACGGAATATACTAATTTAATGTTCTTTTACACAATTTTTTCCTTTGAAATCTAGCCCTTGAGGTAAGTTAACAATTTATTTCTTCAGAAATATTTTATATTTTGTTAATTAAACAAATTAAGATATGTTAACAATTTTTTTACCATAAAAATTTATATAGTTTTAAATTTAAGTACTTAACGACTTAACGACTAAAAATTTATATAGTCGGGCGGCCGACCAGGGCCTAGCGAGTTAACGAAAAATCAGAGATTAATCGGAGAGTAGTCGGGGACTAATTTTTTATACAATTTAACGTATTTATAATAGATTTAACATATTTATGTATAAAAAAGCAAACTTAAAATGTTGTATAATTGCATTTATATAAAATTTATAAATAAACCATATAAGATCAAACACGAGTTGTTTGGAATAAGGATTATCATAATCTAATCTCTAAATTAAAAAACCTAAAACTTAAACAAAATCAAATTGGACATTAGTATAATTTAATTTTTGGTTTTTGCTGAAATGTTTAAAATAAAGATTATCATAATCCAATCTCTAAATTAAATAAACCTAAATAAAATCGAATTGGATATTGGTAAAAAAAATTTCTTCTTCTTTTTGTTTGCTTTTTTTTTTTAAAAAAAATTTGGACCTACTCGAAAATTAAGCGGTCCAACGCGGATTCTAGGCGGTCCAACGCGGAAATTAATCGCTTAACCGTATTATAGACCGATTTGGACCAACTCGCCACGGTTATTCACCGCCTAGCGCCCAGGCGGCTAGGCGGCCGAGTTTTTGAACACAAGTTTTAATATATCATAAGAGCAGATAATATTTTAAATTTATTTTTGCTTTAATATTTTTTTAATTTGTATAAAAAACATATTTTTGTAAGTCATAATGTAAGATGTGTTTATATGTTATTTAATTGACACTTTTCTTTGGACAGTTTTATTTTATTATTATTTAGTTATTTTTGATAATACATATTTATAAATTTGAAGTTTGAAATATGTTAACAGTTTTATTTTTATATAAATACATTATATTATTTTAATATGTTTTGAGAGCGGAAAATATTTTTAGTTGATTTTCTTTTTCTTTTTATACTTTAAATGAAAAATATATTTGTGTATATATTAATCTAAACTTAAAAAATAGCATTTAGTTTTTACAGAATAATATTTAATTAAATATTAAATTTTTATTTGATTTTCTTGTAAATTTATTAATTTATATAAATATATTAACCGATTTATGAATACCAAAATTGGATAGTCTGTCTGATATTTTAATTTTATTTTAATATTTTTGTAATAAAATGATATAATTTATTGTTTTAACCATTTTCGAAGTGATTAAAGTATGTTTTAAAGTTTTCATAACTGAGCGAGTAATTCATTTTTTTAACTTATTATGTAATTAAATATTTTTCATATTTTATAAAATAACCTGTATATGAATACGATTAATAATGTTAATCTAAATCCGTCTAATTATAGGATCAAATAATATAAATATTGATTAGTTTTTAAATATTTAAATTTTTTCAAGTTAAAAATATATTCTTTTGATTTCTATTATTCTAATAGATAAGGTCAAATATGATTTTTTTTGTTTGATAATATTCATATTTAGATAGTAATGTTAAGCCTAATATTCATATTTGTTAATATATTGGAAAAAAATATTCTTATTTCAAAATAATAACTTCATATTTTATGGAATATAATAATCATAATGTTTTTTTACAATTTCTTTTTTCAAATGTAGCCCTTAATACAAAAGTAATAGGCATTTATTTTTATTTTTTTAAATTAGTCAAAATATCAATAAATTGCAATTTATTCTCTAAGATCGTCTTTATGCTTGCTGAATAGGAATTGCATGACTAATCAGTTTCGGGTCTATCGTATGGCTGATTATTCTTTCTTAACGGTAGATCTTTCTCTGTTTTAGTGTACGTGGTGGATATGGTGGATATATGTGCGAATGATTTTTTATTCTTCTGATTCATTCATATAAGTACATTGTCAGATCGGTACAATTGGTGAATAGATTCATCTCCAAAAATTGATATGTTTGTATCTTCCTTGATTTATCGCACATGCTCGACTCATGCTCCTTCATGATTCACGCAATGAAGACGAAGAGCTTCTTCCAGGAGGTGCATGAGCTTTATGTAAAGGTAAGGTGTTCTTGGTGGTTTTGTTTGATTTGATATCATGGGAATTCGTTGTTCATGCAGATCCTTCTGAATCCCTTGTATCTGCCCGGTTCTCGGATTACATTGTCACATTTTGACATCAAGTTACGCGCACTTGCAACAGCTCAAGCCGTCACTTGTGGTATTTTCATTCCCTTTGAAAATATCAGATTTACAGTCACTTTTGCTTATGGTTTTAATCAGGTGGACTCAAGGAGGATTTTGTGGGATGAATTGGTGGACCTGAATGCATTGACCCCAGTCTGTAGATGCCCATGGGAGTTCTAGGTGATTTCAATCAAATTCTCCGAGCATCGCAGCACTCAAAGCATCAGACTCAGGATGTTGATATCTCAGGAATTGAGGATTTCAATGTGGCTCTTCAGGATAGTGAACTTTTTGAAGCTCAAGCTAAGGGGCTCCCGTTCTCTTGGTGGAACACCCAAGTGAGAAACCCGATCTCTAAGAAGATTGACCACACCCTTATAAATCAGCAATGGGCGCAGCAATTCCCGGATATCTTTGCCGAGTTCTTGGAACCGCAGAGATCAGATCATTCTCCGTGTCTGTTCCACCTTCCCTCTGTGCAAAGAAGGACGCCTAAACCGTTTAAATTCTTTCATAATATTATGGATCACCCGGAGTATGTGGAAACAGTTGCCAAGGCTTGGAACTGTAGTGAGATTCAAGGGACGTCGCAATATAAATTGGCTCGGGCTTTCAAATCCCTGAAGTACCCACTGCGAAGGCTAAATAAACGCCACTTTTCTGATATCTCAAACCGTGTTAAAGACCAGGCTCGTAAAGTGGAGGAACTCCAAAGACTTCTTCTCACTAACCCCAACCCTGACACTGCTGCTTCAGAGCATCGTGAGAGGGGAAAATGGAACACTTTACTAATTGCAGAAGAGAAGTTTTATCATCAAAGGTCTCGAATTCATTGGTATCATGTGGGAGATAGGAACACTGCTTTCTACCACAAGACAGTGACTCAGAGAGCATCCCGGAATCACATTCACTTTCTGAGAGACGGAAATGATAGACTCATCAGTTCCTTGGAGGGTATCAAATCTCACGCAGCAGAGTACTTCCAAGGTATACTCGGAACAACTCATATGGAATCTTCTCCTTGTACTACTGACTCCCTGCGGGATTTATTGCCGTTTATATGGACAGAGATGCATAGACAGGCTCTGCAAAAGCCAATTACGGATGAGGAGATCCAGACTACTGTCTTCGCTCTCCCTCTTAACAAATGTTCTGGGCCGGATGGCTACACCGCAGAATTCCTTCGTTCTTCTTGGAGTATCATTGGTCTGGATGTAAACGATGCAGTAAAAGAATTTTTCAGAAATAGGAGATTGCTGAAAGACCTGAACACGACGGCGATTGCCTTGATTCCGAAAACGTCGGAAGCGTGTAAACTGGGAGACTACTGGCCAATCAGCTGCTGTAATATCATCTATAAGGTCATTTCTAAAATCATTGCTAATCAATTGAAGCTGATCCTATCCGAGTGTATTAGCCCCAACCAAGCTGCTTTCTTAAAAGGACGATGTTTGGGGGAAAATGTTCTTCTAGTGTCTGAGCTCATTCGCAACTACTCCAAACACTCTTGCCCGAAGAGTGCTATGCTTAAAGTTGACATCCGTAAGGCGTTTGACACAGTCTCTTGGGACTTCGTTCTTAAGTTTCTGGAAGCTCAGGACTTCCCACCCCTTTTTATTACCTGGATTCAAGAATGCATAACCTTTCCAAGATTTCCAGTCGTTATTAATGGGGAGCTAGCGGGTTTTTTCTCTGCCAAAAAGGGACTCCACCAAGGTGATTCCATTTCTCCTTATCTATTTATTATGGTTATGGAGGTGTTAACTAAACTGTTAGAGAAAGCAGCGGATGAAAATCGGTTAAGCTTGCATCCTAAGTGTACGGACCCACGTCTTACACACTTGCTATTTGCGGATGATTTACTGGTCTTCTCGGATGGGTCTAGGCAGTCTCTTCAGGGTATTGCTGAGGTTATGAGTTTGTTTAAGAACTGTAGTGGGCTGGACATGAATCCACTGAAATCGGAATTGTTCTTTGGGGGATATCAGGAGAGTGAAGCTGTGGAATTGAGTGAGTTTGCGGGTGTCAAGATTGGTACTTTTCCGACTCTGTATTTGGGCCTACCGCTGAACCCGGCCAGGATAACAATGGCAACGCTCCAACCGTTCCTTGAGCGAAGCACAAGTAAGCTTCACACCTGGACAACTAAGTTTCTCTCCTTTACTGGAAAAATAAGACTTATCAGTTCAGTAATATATGGAATGGTGAACTTCTTGAGCTCTGTTGTCGACTCCCTTTGCGCAGCGTTTCTATGGAAAAACAAGTCAAATTCTGCGATTGGTGCTAGAGTTGCCTGGATTGATATCTGTCAGCCAAAGGCTGAAGGTGGGTTAGGTATTCGACGGTTGGAGGATTATGAGATGGTTTTCCGACTTAAGCAAATGTGGAATTTCTTTTCAAACTCTGGCTCGCTTTGGGTAGAATGGCTGAATAAAAATGTCTTCAAGAGGAAAAGCTATTGGGCTACAGAGGACTCAACTTCTTTGTCAAGGGCGGTTCGGGGCATGGTTCAGGTTAAGCAGTATCTCCTTGATTTTTTGCGCTGTAAGTTGCAGGATGGTCAGACATTATACTTCTGGCATGATCACTGGAGCGATTTGGGTCCACTGCTTGCTTATGTTGTAGGAAATGGCCCGCGTGTGCAAAGGCTCAGTAAGGATGCACGGGTAAGTGCAGCGGTTATGAATGGTTTTTGGAATCTGCCAGCTGCTAGATCTCCGGAGGTGGAAACACTCCATGGAGTACTGACCATTATCTCGCCTCCGGCAGAGTCTTCGGGTGAGGATTTCTTCCTTTGGCGCGAGTCAAATGGGAGGTTTGGACGCAATTTCTCGGCTAAACTGACCTGGGAACACCTTAGAACTCAGGGTCAAATAAAGCCTTGGTACAGGGTTATTTGGTTTAAACAGCATATTCCGCACAACTCCTTCATTGCCTGGCTAGCCCTACTGCGTCGGTTGCCTACAAGGGACCGCCTTCGCAGGTGGGAAATGAATGTGCCGGAAGCATGCCTGCTTTGCTCTTCCGCACCAGAGACGCATCACCATCTATTCTTTGAATGCACCTTCTCAACTTCCGTCTGGTATTTTTTCGCATCAAAAGTCTGGCCTAACCCACCGTTAGACCTCCACTCATCTGCGGCTTGGATAACCTCTCACCGGAACCAACGCTCAACGGACACATATTGCACCATCAGGCTTTTAATTTTTTCCAGTCGTGTATTTACTTGTTATGGAAGGAAAGGAATGCTCGTCTCTTCACTTCAACGGCCACCTCTGCTGAGTCTATTCGAGCCGTCGTCGACCGTCAAATGTGAGATCGTTTTCTGTCTTATCCCGCCATTGGTTCTGATCCCTCTCTCCTTGAGTTCTATTTTTCTTATTTTAGGCCACCTCGATTGTTTGGTCACTCTCTTGTATTGGGTTGTTTTAATATTTCTGTAATATGTAATAAGTTGCCTGCAACAATGTAAAAGCTTGAAAACGGTATGAAATTTAAACATTGATACCAAAAAAAAAAAAATATCTGTAGAGAAGACGGAGTTTCTGTCTGCGTTTGGTGGACGCCCAAAGCCCAAAGTTCCAATCAATTGTTTCTTTTAGTTTTATGCTGAATGCTAAATTCATTTTTTTTTGGGCAAACGATATTTCATTAACTTAAAAGATAGTTGGGCTTTGGAGGGACCTTTTCGCTAAAGAGTCTGCGATTACATTTGATTCTCGAGGAATATGATGAAAAGAGAGAGAGTGGAAAAATCCGATAAGCCGATAATGTCCGCCTTAATACCATGCAAGTCGGCGGATATGAGCTCGCCGGTAATGCTTCTGATCAGTTGTAGTGAATCTGATTCCACAATCAGGCGCTTGAAATTCCGGTTGACTGCCTCCTCCAGAGCAGCTAAGACCGCCAATCCCTCCGCCACCAGAGGTGATTTAACAGTCGTTTTCTTTTGTTGAAATTCCGATCGGGCACCTGTGTCTTGATTAATAAAGAACCAACCTAAACCACCTTGTTTTTGCTCTTTATGCCAAGCTGCGTCGGATTTACAGATGATGGCTGCCGGATCTCGCCCTCTGGTTGCAGTCCCAATACTCGGTCCAATTGCTCGCTTTGTGATAGCTTGTCCAATCAGCCACTCTCTGCTAGCAGTTAATCCTCGAGAAACGACTTCCTTAGGTTGTGTTTGGTGTTCATTGAAAGTCCTTTTATTCAGTGCAACCCATAAGTACCAAATTACCCAGGAGGCTAGTGTTCCTGCAGGTATGTCGTTTGGTGGGAGGGATGGAATGAGTCGAATCACTTTCCAGCCTTGTTCAAAGGAGGTGACAGATCTTGGATGGAAAGCAGTTGCAAAGGAAGTCTCCTGTCAGACTTCAGTCGCGAAAGGGAAGGTAAATAGTAGATGAGTGATAGATTCTGGTTCACCGCAGATGCCGCATGGTGGGTCAATAGGTAGATGTCTCGCTGCTAGTCTTTCTAACGTAGGTAATACTCTGTGTGTAGCTTTCCAGATGAACATGTTGATTTTTGGTGCAGTAGGCGTTTTCCAAATGTCTTTAATCCAGTCGATGCTTATTATTTGTTGGGTTGATTGGTAGAGGTATTATATCCTCTTGGTCTTTCTTGATCACTAGGTAGCCTGTCTTTGTCGAGTAGTTCCCAGATGGATGGCTTAACCAGATTCTGGCATCCGCTGCCTGTGTCTTACTCGGTCTAATTTCCAAGACTTGTTCCTCGTGGAAAGGGAGGATTTCTTGAATCTTCGCGAGATCCCATATAGTAGTGCCCGGGATAAAAAGGTCTGCCACTCTTAAGTTTTCTGATTCCCGTGGGGCTGGTCCCATTGGCTTGATATGTTCGGACGTAGAGAGCCAGGCATCCTGCCAGATCCGAACTGACTTGCCATTCCCTATTGCCTATCCTAAGTGCTTCTGTAATAGCTCGTTACCAATGAGGACTCCGCGCCATCCATGGGAGATAGTAGATGGGGGTGAACATTCTAGGAAATCAGTTGTCGGGAAATACTTGCTCTTTAAAATACGGTAGAGTAGGCTCTGCAGGTTGTTTAGGAGTCTCGAGCTGATATTTGCAAGGAGGCTGTCATTAAAGTCCTGGACATCCCGAAACCCAAGCCCTCCTTCTCGCTTTCCTTTGGTGAGTGTAGTCCAGGCAATCCACGACATGCTCTGCTTGTCAGGTGAGGAGTCCCACCAGAAGCGGGTTAAGATGGACTGAATCATGTTTTTGTGCTTTATTACAGAGTCCTCACAGCACTTCACTGCAGAGTATGAAGAGGTATGGCGAGAGGAGGTCTCCTTGGCGGAGGCCTCTCTCCGGCTTAACCAAACCCCTAGGGGATCCATTGATGAGGTAGGTGTAAGAAACCGTTGATATGCCTGAATGCTAAATTCTGATCTTTATAACTTTCAAGCAAATGATAATGTTGAGATTTCTTGTTTAGTAATTCAAACACATAACTTCATTTTTGGTTGTTAGCACTTCTCTCTCTCTCCTTTCGGGAGTAGTAAACACAGAAAAGAAGACTTGGTATTGAGTCTATTGGAGAAAACAGAAAATAGTAAATGTCTGTAGTTATAAGATACTTAAAAAATGATTAAAACGCCTAACCTAAGCTAATATGAAACTTGTTCAATTGCTGCTAATCAGCAATTAATAAGATGCTTTACAAAAGAAAAAAGGAAGCCACGTCTGAAGTAAAAGCACGAATAGTAAGAGAGAAGTTACCTCTCTCCTTGCAAACTATCTCTCCTTCAATCTCTCTCCCTCGCCGACTGATATAAGGCATTTTTACCTTATTCTAACCTTTGTTTTCTAGTTCTTATCGAGTCTTTTTAGTCTTTATCGAGTCGTTTCGGGTCATTAGGAAGCTTTGGACGAAGTTTGGAATGATTAGAGCCTTTGGAGCATAAAAGAATCATATTGGAAGAAAAGGAGGCGAATCTGTGAAGAATTACCAATTTCACCTCGGAGCACCTGCTCCGAACGACCGGAGTAAAAAAAGGGAGGTCGTTTTGACCTAATCCTAATGACGAAAAAAGAGGGAGCAGCCGCCTAGTAGACTCTATTATATATACTCCCTTTAGTTTTAGGTTTTTAATCATCTTTTATCATCTTTTACTTTTTACATTTAGTTTTCTTATTCTCTAGAGAGCTTTGTATTGTTTTTGGGAGAGGAATCTCTGCGACATCTGGAGAAGAATTCTGAACCCTCTTAATTTCTGTTTTATTATTAATGTGTTCTTTTAATTCAATTGCTATGTTTTCTTATTCCATATCTGAGTAGATCTCTTTGTTAGGTTAAGGTTTTCAAAGGAATTCATGAGCTAGGGTTAAACACAAATAGGCTAATCTATCGATGTCTTAACCCTTGTTGTTATTAATGCTTAAATCGAATTGATTACTTGATTTTATGATATTAGGTTTAACTTAGACAGCGAGAGTTGCTAGGTTGCTAGAAAGAACATTGGTGAGCAATTTATTCTATGCCTGCGAGAGTAGATGTGTAGGAGAATTGTGAACATATCAAACCTGATCTATAATGCTTGTTTGCGATTTCTAGAGCCAGCGAGAGTTAGGATTTCAGGGTCGTTAGACAAAGTTATCAATACCGCGAGAGTGGATTGATATTATCTTCGTGTTTGAGTTCTAGACTGGTGCTTAATCTTGCCTGAATAATTGTTTGACCTGTTGCTCTGGATTGCCTGCGAAATCCCTTGACCTAACGCTTGCTTTTAATTGTTTCACAACAGATTTTTATTCCTTTGTTTGCTATTCACGAAATCAACTCAATATTGATCTGTCTTAGATCTAAATCTAGCTTATAAAACCATAGTGTAATACTTGGTCTTCGTGGGATCGACCCCTAAGTACTACTCCGATTTGCTGTGCAGTTGCAGTAGGAAAATAAGGTTTAAAACCTGTATTTCAAGTTTTTGGCGCCGTTGCCGGGGACCAAATTTTTACCTTTGGTTTACGGCTAAATTTTTAGCATAAGAACCCTACTAAACTCGTTTTTCTGTTTTTCTTTTTTTGTGTTTCAGGTGCATGTCCACAAGGAGCACAAGAACGACGAGAACCTTCTTAGCTTAACGAACAACGAGTTAGCAAGGAGAGAACAAGAGAACAGGCAGAGATGCAACCCACCTGTTCCGGATCCAGAAACATCTGAAACCGCCTCTACAGAGATGGGGGACCAAACCAACATGGCAGCTCAACTGCAAATCCTTGAGGCAGCCATGGAGCAGCTGCGTTTGCAACAAGAAAGGCAGCTTGTGCAACAACCTGCTTTCGGTGACAAAGATGCAGCACACGCCTACTATGAAAACCGAGCCGCAATCATCCCTCCGACAATTCAAAGGCATGATTATGAGATCAAGCCTCAGATGATTACACTCGTGAAGCAGCATCTGTTTCACGGCTTGCCTGCTGAGATTCCGATGGATCACATCGAGAACTTCGAAGAGATCTATTGCACAACCGGCTCCAATGATGTGCCTCCAGATTTCTTGAAGTGTAAGCTTTTCCCCTTCTCTCTTGCGGGAAAAGCATTATGGTGGTTAAAGTCTTTACCTCCAGGCTCTCTACCGACTTGGGCTGATGCGAGATCAGCTTTCTTGGAAAAATTCTACACCAAGTCTAAGACCGCGGCCTTGAGGAACAAGATCTCCTCGTTCGAGCAACACTCCGACGAGTCTTTTAACAAAGCATGAGAGCGGTTTAAGGAGTACAAGCGCGAGTGCCCTCACCACGGGTTTAGAGACGAGCAGCTGCTCAGTACCTTCTATGACGGAGTAGAATGGGACTACATGAACGCCTTGAATGCATCTAGTAATGGAGATTTCTACACCAAGTCAAAGGAAGGAGCTATAGAGCTGATTGAGAACCTAGCCGCAAGTTCCCGCAATAAAAGCCCGGAGTACGACAGGAAGAAGGTTAACAGTGTAGACTTCAAGAAGATCAATGAGCTCACAGCCAAGGTTAAGCTTCTGCTTAAGGGGAACTAAGAGTCCGTCCACTTTGTGGATGAGAATGGAGAAGCACCCCTCGTTCAAGTCTATGAGGAAGGAACCGGTAATGATCGGATGGAGGTCAATTATGTGACCGGACAAGGTTTTGGAGAGAACCGCGATTTCAATAACCAAGGCTTCAATTCTCATCTGAACTTGTCCTATAGGAGCACCAATGTGGAGAATCCTCAAGACCAGGTTTATTCTAAGCAAGGAAATCAACCTCAGATGGGCTTCCAAAAAGGCTACTCCAACAACTATCAAAACCAGAACAGGCCTTTCATTCCCAATCAGAACCGCTACCAAGGAGGGAATCAGCCGCGGCAGCCTTTCCTGAACCAACACCCTCAACCTTTCGCCAGCCTGCAGCCTTCATCTTCAGCTACCGGCTCCCAAGACGAGCTGAAGAACATGATGCAACAACTTCTGGCGGGTCAATAAAAGGCAGCAACTGAGATCAATGCAAAAGTTGACACCATGTATGTAGATCTTAATGGGAAGTATGAAGCTGTGTGGACTCACATGAAACAGCTCGATATTCAGATTGCACAAACCGCTGAATCGATTAAGAGGACACCAGGGACTCATGCAGAGGTGAACTACGTGAATGGAGGCTATGTGGAGAATCAGAGCTTTCAAGCTCAAGCGTTTAACTCTCAAGATGAGCTGAAGTCTCTTATGCACTTGGTTTTACTCAACCAACAGAAATCTACTACTGAGATCAATGTTAAGGTGGACAGCATGTACAATGATCTCCATAGTAAGTTTGAGGCTGTGTGGACTCACATGAAGCTGCTTGACACTCAGATTGCGCAGACTACCGAATCGATTAGGAGGGCACAAAGAACTCTTTCTGGGAAGGTTGAAAAATCTAAGGCAGAGTTCGTCAATGCCATCGAATTGTGCAGTGGAAAGACACTACACGCATCTGCAGCTTCATCTCCAAAATCGGCAAAAGCAAAAGAGGCGACCACGGAGCACGTGCTCCCCCCCCCTAGCGAGCACCTGCTCGGTGGAAATCAAGGCGTCCGTGAAAATGGTGGTGCAAACGACCGTACAGCACGCTCGGGAACATCAACCTCATCCTTTGATATTCTCGAAGACGACACAACAGAGCACCCCCATAGATCCGCAGAGCACGTGCTTGGCCAGACTACACAGGCCACCTCCACCCCGAAATCCGCAGTGATTCCAGAGAGGGTATACACTCCTAAGGTGCCTTATCCAGTTTCACCACCATTATTGAGGGTATTGCCTAAAGTTGAAGATCCTGGAAAGTTCTTGGTCCCATGCTCCATTGCTGGAGTTGAATTTAAAGAAGCTCTTTGTGATTCTGGGTCTACTTTTAATCTCATGTCAAAGGCTATTGCAGAGAGGTTAAATATTTCTGAGGTAAAGCCTAGTCATATGACTCTTCGATTTGCAAACTCCTCCTCAACAACATCGTCTGGCAGCATTCACGATTTACCTGTCCGAATAGGGGATTGCCTAGTTCCAACTGATTTTCAGGTTGTGGAGATGAGAGAGGGTCATGATATGCATTTGCTTCTTGGGAGACCATTCATGGCTACAGTGGGTGCAATCATTGATATGCCAAATAAGCGAGTCTGGTTTTCTAAGATTGACAAAAAGGTCTTCTACAAAGTCGTTCCCACAGGAACCACCACATGCGCCTCTTGCATCTCAGCAGTGGATAGAGAAGAAGCAAGTGCTCCGATCCCGCGAGCACCTGCTCCACCAACCGGGAAGTTTAGGGAGAAGACAAGGACTCAGGGAGACATGCAGTGCAAAAAGATCACGGGAGGACCTCAAATGACTTTGATCCCTCAAGGATATGATAGAAACTCGGTTGACTACAAGGTGAAGTGCAAAGGTTGTCTAAAACCTTTCTCTCGAGTTAGAGCTATTCTTCCATCAGAATTGAAAGAGAAGGGTATTGGTGTTGTGAATGGAATGCTGAGTAAAGTTCTGAACATAAGGATGTCTGATTGCGGAGCTTATTTCAGAGCAAGCTCTCAAGCCCAACCTGACTGAACATGGCACCAAAGTCAAGCTAGTGACTATAACCAAGTGCTTGGTGGGAGGCAACCCATTGGTAAGTGTCTCTAACTTTTATTTTTCTTTGATACTAATTTTTGGTTTTGGTTTTCGTTGTTTCAGTTTACAAAAAAAAAAAAAAACGAGCGAGCACCCCAATCTGTTTCCGAGCACCTGCTCCGCTAGGGTGCTCCACGAAAAAGAAAAAAAGGGGGCGTCTTCAAGTAAGTTTTCTTGTTCCTACACAATTTTAAAATCCATTATTTAGTTTTCGTTTCTCATCCTTTCTCTTGATTTATTCTCACACCGGGACGGTGTTAAGTAAGTCTGGGGGAGGGTGTTGGTACTAATTCTGTTTTCTTTGTCTTGTTTGAGTCGTTTTGCGTCTGTTTTATTGAGTCAAAGTTTAGTTGGGAATTATGATCTTTCTTTGGAAAAAACTGTTTTAGCTACCACTTTAGTGACCATTCTTACAGCCATTGACAGCGGATTCTACCAAAAGGAAATTCCAAAGGTTAATTAAAATTCCATTATCTCCACACTGTTTGAGTGTTTAGATGATCCAGAGCTGACCTAAATATAATGAACTTAATTTTTCTCATCTTGGGGTTTGGTATACTTTGGATCGGATTCCTTGTTTAGGTATGATAGGATTAGTCTGTGATTATGGTTTCCCTCTCTCTTCCCTTCATTGTCTCTAAAAAGAATGAAAAAGAGATATAGCTTTGAAAAGTAGTTGAATCAATGGATACTGGTCTAACAAAAAAAAAAGAGAGAGAACAATCAGTCGATAAAAAAAAAATGATACCCTAGTAGGGAAAAATCGACTGATTGGAAGCGAGAAAAAAGGGAGAAAGGAAGCTAGAAGCCGACTGTCAATAAATTCAGTACTTGGGTGAGTAAGAGTCCATGTGTCCTTTGATCGATAGTCCCTCAATGAAAATGCACTTAAAACTTAATAAGGTCAGCAATGGGGATTTTGGATTACTTTTATGTGTTGTGGTTTGGAATCTGGATGGTTAGTAAGTCTGCGGAAAATTAATAGAGGTCTTAACTTAACTTGGTACTATTTGATGTGGCTTACTCTAGTGCTGGTTGATTCAGGTTTCAAAAGGATAAGTGAGTTCCTATGTTTTCAAACCTCTCTTCTGCGGCTTAAGCTTTAGTTTGTTTGAGGACAAACAAAGGTCTAAGTCTGGGGGAGTTGATATGAGGCATTTTTACCTCATTCTAACCTTTGTTTTCTAGTTCTTATCGAGTCTTTTTAGTCTTTATCGAGTCGTTTCAGGTCATTAGGAAGCTTTGGACGAAGTTTGGAATGATTAGAGCCTTTGGAGCATAAAAGAATCATATTGGAAGAAAAGGAGGCGAATCTGTGAAGAATTACCAATTTCACCTCGGAGCACCTGCTCCGAAAGGCCGGAGTAAAAAAAGGGAGGTCGTTTTGACCTAATCCTAATGACGAAAAAAGAGGGAGCAGCCGCCTAGAAGACTCTATTATATATACTCCCTTTAGTTTTAGGTTTTTAATCATCTTTTACTTTTTACCTTTAGTTTTCTTATTCTCTAGAGAGCTTTGTATTGTTTTTGGGAGAGGAATCTCTGCGACATCTGGAGAAGAATTCTGAACCCTCTTAATTTCTGTTTTATTATTAATGTATTCTTTTAATTCAATTGCTATGTTTTCTTATTCCATATCTGAGTAGATCTCTTAGTTAGGTTAAGGTTTTCAAAGGAATTCATGAGCTAGGGTTAAACACAAATAGGCTAATCTATCGATGTCTTAACCCTTGTTGTTATTAATGCTTAAATCGAATTGATTACTTGATTTTATGATATTAGGTTTAACTTAGACAGCGAGAGTTGCTAGGTTGCTAGAAAGAACATTGGTGAGCAATTTATTTTATGCCTGCGAGAGTAGATGTGTAGGAGAATTGTGAACATATCAAACCTGATCTATAATGCTTGTTTGCGATTTCTAGAGCCAGCGAGAGTTAGGATTTCAGGGTTGTTAGACAAAGTTATCAATATCGCGAGAGTGGATTGATATTATCTTCGTGTTTGAGTTCTAGACTGGTGCTTAATCTTGCCTGAATAATTGTTTGACCTGTTGCTCTGGATTGCCTGCGAAATCCCTTGACCTAACGCTTGCTTTTAATTGTTTCACAACAGATTTTTATTCCTTTGTTTGCTATTCACGAAATCAACTCAATATTGATCTGTCTTAGATCTAAATCTAGCTTATAAAACCATAGTGTAATACATGGTCTTCGTGGGATCGACCCCTAATTACTAATACGATTTGATGTGCACTTGCAGTAGGAAAATAGGGTTTAAAACCTGTGTATCACCGACGAGGTAGGAAGAACGACCAATTGAGACATTGTTTACCCCTTAACCCGAGATTCAACAGATTTGATTCTTTTTGAACAATCTCTCTCTGTCCTCTTTTAGGACAAAAAAAAAGTCTCCTCTTTCGTCTTCTTCGATCTCGGATTATCTGTAAGTTTATCTTCTTTCTCTCTAATCGCGAATTCAGAGGGAGTTTATATCAGATCTGGCGAATGGATAGCAGTTACTCTGTGATCTCCAGAAGCTCTTACGTCGAGTTACAGAAACAGACAGATAATGGAATCCCTGGAAAACCCAGAACCAAATTGCTTCCTTCTGACGAAGAAAGCTCTGTCAATGATTTAGACAACACCCGGCCATGAAGAAGGGGACGATCTGGATGTCGATGATGCTGATTATTCAACATGTTGTGTTATGATTAAATTAGGTTGATCACAATATTATTTAGGTTAATATCGTGATTGTCAAACAATTTTTAATGACGATAATACATTTAATGAGACCTTAGCTTTGTCAAATAAAATCAGGGGCACAAATCGTAATATAACACATGACTAAAGATTTTTTTCCTATGGGACTCATGTTTTAATATAGTAGATGTTCAGTGAATATTTTCATTGGTTAATGTAAACTTAAATTATGTAGGGGTCACTAACAAAATTTGACTAGGGTCAATATCATAACCTATGAGAAAATACTAGAAATAACTAAAATTCACTGGGGTCAGCTGACCCCCCTCCCCTCACCTGCTTCCGCCCCTGGTAACAATCGAAAGACATGAATTTAGAGTTTAAAGAAACTAAGTAGAAAGACTGAGGAGAAGATGAACAATTGAAAAAGAGAAGAAGTGATACATTGAAAAATGCAGAGATGACGGTTTCGTCTGTAGAAGATAAAAGAATTTGATCAGGTAGTCTAAAGAAAAAAAAATATCTTAGAAAACAAATCTTAAAAAAATGCTATTTACATTGGTAACAAGAGGTGGATGGTAAAAGCTCATGTAAAAAAAAAACTATTTTATTTGTGATATTTTCTCGGGCGCTATATTTACAATATATGGTTTCAAAAAAACATTATATAGTATAATTTCTCACAAATTAGTATATTTTTAATTATTTTTTTATGTTCATCCATTCTAATTTAAAGTTTTGCACCCATTAAAAACCGGGAAAAAAAACTGAATCCATTTAGCTAAACAAAAGCATAGGTCACAAAATTCTGATTTTGGCACTCTAGATGTTTACTGCGCTATAGACTCTGTTATACACGAGATCACCTCAAATCAAACTGTACGAGACTAGTGTTAGTTAGTTTTTTTTTTTTTGGACAAAAGTTTCTTATATTAATCTTAAACTGCGGTTACAAATCAAAGGAGATTAAAACTCTTTGCCAAGAAGTTTACATAAACGACATACAAAGCTTGGAGAAAGAAAAATAGACGGTTAGAGGTGTAACTCATAACTGGCAGCACTCGGGTCTGATTTGGAGCCAGTGGCGGATCTACAGCTAATAAGGGAGGGGCAGTTGCCCACCATAAAATTTTCAAAATTAGCCTAATTATTTGAGAATTTATTATAATATCCCTTTGTTTCTGTATTCTTTTATGTTTTATCTTTATTCTGCCCATGATAAAAATTCTTCCTAGATTCACCACTGTTTGGAGCAGAGGATGACGAAAGTTCTTCCACCATTAGAGGCGCATGAACACAAATTTTAGTTCTTAATGCCTTGGAGGCTGAGCGTTTGAAGCTGTTCTCTATTCCGGAGAAGGTTGGTTTGACGGAGGAGGATTGTCGCCATCGTTGGCTACCTCTAACTCCCGGAGAAAGCCGAGCTAGAATGGAGGAGGATTGTTGCCGTTTAAGGCTACCTCTAACTCCCAGACTAGTATCTACGGGTCTTGAATACCCAGTTGTATGAACATCGGATGAAACATCGACGGAGGAGGATTGTGACCATCGTTGGCTACCTCTAACTCCCGGAGAAAGCCGAGCTAGAATGGAGGAGGATTGTTGCCGTTTAAGGCTACCTCTAACTCCCAGACTAGTATATACGGGTCTTGAATACCCAATTGTATGAACATCGGATGAAACATCGACGGAGGAGGATTGTTGCCATCTTTGGCTACGTCTAACTCCCAAGAAGAATCGAGCCTGAGCAGAGGATTGTGGCCCTTGTAAGCTACCTCTAATTCCTGGCAGAGGCGACTTCGGGAAAATTTCATAAGAGAAGACTTTAAGAGCATCGTTTTTCCCGGGAACAAATTTTCTGCACCAGCCAAAGCAAGCAAAGAAGCCGGCAGCGGTGAGATTATAGCCAATCGGATATGCTTCACTTGAATCTGGCGGCTCTGGCGGAATCGGAAGGTCCGGGTGGGATAGGGTGTTGGGAACAGCGGGTGGTTGGGAGAGATGCAGTGATTTCCGAGAAGCAGAGTCTACGGGGTGCGGAGGAGGAAAGGAAACACGGCTCTGCTGCTGTCCTCGTGCTGGCAGCACCGGGGATTTAAATTCCAACCCCGAATAGCCACATCAACCCATCCCGGAGAAGAGCAAAGCAAAGGGAAGAGCCTGAAAATCGCCGTCGGGATCTTAAAGGAGCAAAGAGACGACCAACCTAATCCAGATAGCAGCCACCGTCCTCTAGTGACTAAATAAATGGAGAGGTAGGAGAGATCGAGAGTCTCATCAGCACCTGCAGCGAAATTCCGGTGACGGTGGTAAAGGAGATGGGGAGATGGGTGGTCGAGATGGAGGATGACAAGCGGTTGGAGATATAGGCTGGAGGAGACAGAGGGAAGCTGAGGCGACGGGTCGGGAGGCTCAGGAGGTTCCGGAGGGGTTGAGGAGGAGTCCATAGCGCCGTCAGCAGAGGAAGGAGGCATCGCCGGAAACTCGCCGGAGGAGAGAGCACACTGGTCGTGCGGCTCCTCGGGTCTTGGGCCTGGGAGGTTTCCTTTCTAGGGCGAACTCTGAGTTGCGGATAAAACTAGTGTTAGTTAGTTATTCAATAGTATGATGCAATAACCGTTGATAATAATAACACGTCGTGATTATTGTGATACTTATTATTAATATCATTATTTCCATTAAGATTATACGAAGAGAAAATGATAAATTATGACAAAAGAATAACCTTTTTGATGCATAATAATTGCACACCAGCGTTGAAGCGTGGTCGACAGTTTCATTAGCAATAAGCACGTACAACCAACCTTCATCTATTTATATTAAATCACACAAACAAACATATATTTAATGAAGAGTTTTGGCATTTCTCTATTAGTCCACTTAATTAGTAGTATTAGTGTCTTTTTTTGTTCGTTTAAAATTAGTTATTTCATTATTACTATAATTTATGCATTAATTATATCATTACTACAAGTTTTCCTTACACTTCTTTACATTGAATTCTGCATTATTAAACTAGTACTACGTTAATCTTGTGCCAACTTCCTCTTGTTAATCCCTCAAGTCTCGGGATTCTTTGGCTTAGGGCATCATTATCGCCAGTTTCTAATACAACCTTTAACAATAAATTTTTTAAAATAATCAAAAGGAAGAGATAGAACCAATAAACGATTCAAAATTGGGATACTATAGAACTGTTTCTAAACAAAAAAATTTCTCAAAACAAAAGTTTTTCATCTAGACCAATAAAGATGGTTTTAGAGCATGTTCAACCCAAAATCCTTCATGTGGTTATTATTTAATTTTTAATTATAAATTTTAGTTTAAGAATCTTAGTTAAGATAGTTTTGTTTTCTTTGCTCCATTAATGGAGAACTTCATTAGTAGTTCTTAAAAAAAAAAAAAAAAGAAGAAACAGTTTCATTAGATTAAAACAGAAGTCGAAACATGGAAGGGCAGCTACTTGGTGATGATCCAGATCATTTAAAGTGCGTTATAAGAATTTTAATGTCAACAGCTTGCAAGGGCAGCTACTTGGGATAGATGATGTTATGCAACTAAAAATAATTGACTCACACACAGGGGATGAAGGCCTAAACTTAAAACTGGGTAGCTAAATCAGTTGTCGTACCATTTTTCATTCAATTTAATACTAAGAATTTTATTAAGAATCAGTGTCGGTGCAACATTCTGGACTGCCCTAAGCGAGTTCAAAAATTGTGCATTTTTTATTAGAGATCAAAGAATGATAACAATACAGAAAAAATATGTTAAAGTTTCATAAGATAATCCAACTCATCATTAGTCTCTTTTGTGACAAGGTAGACTGCAAATAATTTTTTATTAGCTTCAACTTTGAAAAACGTTTTTGAACTGTAGCGACTGATACAGAATAGTCAACAATATGCGATAAGTAATTTATGTGTTCTGATAACAATCCTATATTTTTTTCCAAAAAATCAAGCATTTCAATAGAGTTTCATTTGTATTGATTCTCGGAGAATCTTTAATTTCATAAATAAATCATCACCAACAATGTTTGAATATATACCATTTTCTAAAAAAGCTTATAAGTTCAAACATGATACTCTTAAAGTATCCTCACTTGCGGCTGCTAGTTTTTAAGAATTAAACAAAATTCTCAAAGTTTATTCATACCTTCAGAATTAATCTATATATAACTTATTTTTTTATATAAAATAGATGCCCCTTTAAAATAAATGTCATAATCTTTTGCTGCACCTGCTTGCCTTATAAGCCGGGCCTATTAAGAACCTAGTAAATATCTGAGTTGCACATGCTCTTAGGACTTAGGAGATACTATCCAATTTAGTAAACCTATAACAATGACCTTACGATTAGATATGCTATTGCTGTGTTAAATATGCAATAACCAAATATAAATAAATTTTGTGGCAATTTTATTATGCATGGCATACTAATTACTACATTACTGTATTTAGACTGATCAGGGCTAAGAAGGAAGATATAATATATTTCTTTTGTTTTTAAATGATGTATAAACTTTGTTTTCATCGAAAAATGATAAACGTTTTGTGTGTGTTTACACATATTAAATTTTGACTATGAATACATTATTTTATGTAATTAACAATTTTAATAAATCTATATTAATAATAATTTAATAAGTTTATTTATTTATCTTAAAATCTACAGTTTATCTTTATTATTAATAAAAATTAAAAACTCTATCTATCTTTTCGAAATATATTTTTTTTGATTATCTTAAAAAAAAGAGGGAATAATAATATTAGAGTTTCGAATGCATGTTTGATTCATCCTTTAAGACCACATGTAACACACCATCGAGCTTTTCTACGAACTTCTCCATCACTATCATAGGCAAACTAATTGCCACAACGGTTCCGGTCACGCCGTTTTTGTTCTTAAACGCCACGTAGAAGCTCACTCCTGGAAACACGGCAATACCGGCCTTAGCGGTGCCACCGTACACCGGTTTACCCCACGGCCCGAAATGAACTTTTCCATAATCAAATTGTCTCAAATCCGACACAAAGTAGTTTCCAGCAGCAGAGCCGGGCCTGATATTTTCAAGGCCACAAGCCCAAATAGAAAATAGGCTGGTTTGGTTTTTTTTTTAAATGTACAAGTCTAAGGTTCGAACTTGTGGTCTGTAAGTAAAAAAATAACAACTTTTGCCACTAGACTAAGAAGATGTTTCTGAAATAATGTGGCCGAAATTTTTTATATAAAAACACGGCCGCAAGCATGGGCTTGGCCTGCTTCTGCTCAGGGCCGGCTCTATCCAGCAGTCACAAATATAGGCCGGCCTCTAGTTGCCATTAATGCTGTCACCGACCGTAATACCGTATGTAGTCCTCTGTCACGCTCGACTTCGCCTCTTGTATCAACCTCAGAGCAAACTCAGCTCAAGCGGTTTCTCCATCAGATCTTTTGCGGTTGCTATCGCCACAGGCATGACAAAAACGTTTCCGTAGTAACCGGATGGTAGCGGCGGGTTGCTAAGTTTGGAACGCGAGTTGATGAGGCAGGTCATTCGCATCTCGGTGTTCGGGTGAGGACTCAATGCAACCGTCCGACAACGCCACAAAAACGATGTCAACGCTTCAAAAGTGGTGTAGTGTAGACCGGGCGGGAGGAGTCTCCGTATAGCGGCGATCTCGTCCGCACCAAAAAAGAAAGACCGGGTAACCAAATTGTCTTCGGGAACTACTGCTTCAGGTTCCACATTTTCGTCATACTCGCGGTGCGTATGTGTGAGGATTTATCTCCTCCAAAGACACAAGCTTCCACTCTGTTTGAACTGAAAACCTTTCTTGTGTTGAAACAGAAGACAAACAAAACAGAGACACACAAGAGAACAAGAAGAGATATGATGCAAGATGAAGAGTGATGCAGAGAATAAAGAAGAGGAGGAGCACACACAGTTTAACGAGTTCAGTGTGTCGGAATGACAACACCTACATCTCGCCGGGACCTAGTCCCGGAATCCACTAAAGATTGTCACCAAGAATACAACGCTAGTTATCCCTCTCAACTCTCAGGTTTCTCTCCTCTAAAACCCTTGACTTCAACCTAAGCCTAAGTGTCTCTTTATATAGTAGAGAACACTAGGTTACATTGTCTCTCTTAACTGTAGATAAAGACAAATGAAAGGGATAATACGAACAATTCATCAAACCAATGGCTCAACCGAAATTGTCAAAACCGGAATGAATTCTGAACCAATTCCTAACAATCTCCACCTTGGTTTTGAATTCTTCTAACGCATCATCTCTAGCTTCTAGGTTCCGGAGCTTGAGCTTCAATACCCTGAAACTCTTATAACAAGTTCTTCATCTCCTGGAACTCATTTACTTCGCAGTTTAAACCCCATAACCTGCTTGATCCTTGCTGCACTTAACTTAGGTTTAATGCACAAAACCTGTGACTATTCACGTCTCTGAATTGAGCCACCAACACATTCTTTACACCACACAAGAGTTGTGAAAACCAGCTTTAATACAACCTCTGTATTTAGCTCAACTCTGTGGTGTCTTTTCCTGAATGCTAAACCTGAGATAACCACTCAGAAACATCATTAACAAGACATGGCCATTCAGCTTGTTAACTCAGTAGACAACTCCATAAGCTTCACCGCTTATAACCGATTCAATCACACATTCTCCGCCATGGCTTCTGTCCATAACGTAGACCTGTTCCAGTGACTGAAACAACAATAACATCTCTGCAAAAGACTTGATTCCCTTGCTAGCTTCTAGGATTTTTCTCATGCGCATTGAGACCAAAACCCCTTGAATTCACTTGAATCAAATGCAGAAAACCAGAATCATATTAGCCTCAAACTTGAAGCTCTTTGATTCAACTTGTAGTCAATCTCACCAACAGCTTATACCATCTGAAATTCACTTCACAAAAACCTGTTTCAACAACCCAGATTCCAGAACAGAACCTCTGCTCAACCATCTTGAATAAAAACAGAACAACACCAGCAGATTTTAACCACTGCCAGCAACCTTTAAACGTGTTTCATAACCACATAACCTGTGATACGCCTGAAACAACTCCTTACAGCAACTTGCACATCAACTCGAGAACCTTTGATGTCTCCTTTAGCTGTAATAATCACCTGCAACACATTTATATGTATGCAGACTCCACCAAAACGAATTTGGTCTTGCATCATTAAGAATCTCTGACTTAAAATCAGAAACGCTTCCTCATCCATCAACACTACTTTGGCATGCTTCTAGAATTGATGAACTAACACTTGACTCACCAACAAGTGACTTTTCCTGAGTAGATACATCTGTACTCTCCTCATGATGCAACAAAACACCTTTGAACTGCAGTCTAATTTTCTGTAGTTGCTAACACCAGATTTGAGATGCGCTGATTATCAAATTAGCTACACAACACTGTATCTTCAGCACTTGTCTCTTTCAGTTTCTTCTGCAGAGAACACACTGAAAGAAGCTTCAGTATCTTCATCTCATTTCACACCCTTGTGTCTTCTCTGAAAAATATCAGAAATCCTGCAACCTTTTTCTCAGAAAACCTGCAATTCGTTTTTGACCAGCCTTACATCATTCCATTTCCTGACTTAAACCAAAGCCTTTTTCTTCTTTATCATTACATGATACTTGAAGATGTCTTCACTTTGAATGACCCGCAGCTCTCTTTCCCATGAGAAGATACTTATATAAGCTTCCCACAATGCAAACAAACAACTCAGATCCCTCTGTTGTTGTCTTCCAAATGCAATTATCCTTTTAGAAAAATTCCTGCAACACCTGCAGTTTTCTCTTAGGTTTCATCCTTAAGGAATCCACTGATATGCTTCATCTTAGCATTCTCCTCAGTGGTTTCTCTGAAGGATCAGAAACCTGCAATTCCCCTCTAGAAATCTGCAGTCCCTTCCTTGTGTCCTTACCAACAATCAGCTTCAAACAAATCTGAAAAAATTCCAATTAACCTCAGATTTTAAACTTGAAACTGTTGATAATCTTCTGTTCTTGGCTTGCTTTCTTCTTAGTACAAACTTCCATGGATCTTAGTTTCAACATACCCATTTTGTACTTAGGAACACCAAGAATCTTTCTCTGTTTCAGCAGTCTTGAATTTTCTTCTTCCTGGAGCATTCACCAATCTCATGGACGACACACATTGTACACCCTTGCAGCAAAACCTCAATCTTGTACCGCTGTTATAGTAACAGGACACGCCGCTCTAGTACACCGACTAGGAAGACTTTCGACACTTGATCATAGTAAGCTCAAAGCCACATAGCATTAGAAACCTTCCTCATAAACCATGAAGTCTCCAATACCTTTGTACAAAAAATTGATCCTCTGATATAGCATAGCTCCACCTAAGATTAAAACCCATTGATTCATTTCACCAGAACTTTATGGCGTTAAGTCTAACCACAAATCTGCATAAACATGAATCTTCGCTGCTGCTGCTACCTTTCCAAGAGTTCATACTCTTGAAACAACCCAACAAAGAAATACTTAGACACTGTCCAGATCACACCCAAGCTTACACCAGAAGTGTGTTTCACCTACTGTCTCAAAAAACCGTGTTCTGGGCCACTACAAAACCGCATCAGAAACTGTTGCAGACCCAACTACTCTATTTCATCTTCTCTGAAATAACCTGGTAGCTGACTGTAGACTCCTAGATTCACCAGAATCTAACTCTTAACACTGAGACAAAACCATGCAACAAAACCCTTCAAAACTCAATAGACAACTGAAGTCTTCACCCAGTTCAACTTAAAAGATAACCTGATTTTGCTTCCCACTCAATCTGCATCTTCGTCTGATCTTGAAATCCAGAAAACTCTTACTATCAACAGCCCAATACTCATAACATTCAAGTTTCTAAGGCGTCCCCTAGTCCCTTGAATTTATGAGCTTCCGAGGCTGTTATCCCCAACAGTAATTGAACACCAACAAAGACTTTACCCAACTGATTTCAAACCCCAAACCAACCAGCATGAATAAACCCATCACTGAATCTTGGTGATCCCTTACAAAATCAGTACAAGTCTTGTGTTCCACCCAGAATTCAATTTCAATCAATTTGCAGAACCTCAGAAAAATCATAAACTTCAGTTCAGAGTATCACAATACCTTGTGATAGCAGCGGAATAACTTTGAGTATTTGAAGTTCACCAATCGATACTGAATCTTCCCGATCTTGAGTTGCATAACCTGAACTCTTATCTCTTCAGAATACCGAAAACCCACAGAACTCTTGTAGAAACTTTAGCTCATACTTCAGCGTCTAACTAGTTCCATGAGCAATTGTCTAGAAAACCCATCACCAACAAAATGCTCCCTGTCTGAACTCTTGAGTCTTCTCTTAACCAAGAGTAACAAACCATGCTTAATCACAAGCATACTAGCCTCAATTTCATATCCAGGCTCTTGACCAAATGCCCAACCATTGATCTTATCCTACTTGAAGAATCATGAATTCACCTTCAATGGCGAGATTCACATGGTCTTTGACTTCACTTTTGGTCATCTTCTTCAACAGATACACAACGACAGAGACCTTAGCGGGCTTCGCTTTGTCCCCAACTCCAACCGCCAACTTGCTTCTGCAACTTCCGATCGAGCCGTCGTCGTCTTCCGTTCAGCTTCAGTCTCGAAGTTTCCTCTTTTCCTTTCGTTTTGGAAAGACAAAATAACGGGCCAAATGAAATGAATTTCATTAAGTGAGAGAATAAGTGAGGCCCAACTTGGCCCATTAGAGAGAAAATGGGGAGAAACCAAAAAAACACGTGCTCAGCTTCTTCTTCCCCTTTTCTCTTTTCCGATGGCGAGATTCACAACTCTGACCACCGTCTCTCATTTTCCGGCCACAAACCTTGGTGTTTCCTGGTGACTGCTCAGTCGCCACACCTTCGTGAGTCTATCACCATGACTCTTCCCCGACAGTGAACCCCAAAACTTTTTTCTTCGATGAACCTCCTTGTCCGACGAGAATCTCTGCGTTTTCCGGCGATTCCCTCTGCCGTCGACTATTCTTCGGTCTGGAATAGCTGCACCAAGAACCTTCTTGGTAACGCCTCTGAGTCGATTTCGAAACGAACTCCACCAATGATTATAAGATCTGATTTATGTCAAATCCTTTAACGTCATCTCCGGCTTGTCAGCTTCTACCGGTGTCGTCTTCGCTTTCACGACATCTCCAGAGTCAAGAACCAACTCCACCGGATTTTCTGCGTCTCCCTTGTTGTCGTGCTGCCTGAGAGTTACAGCTACAACAAGCCTTCTCTGCTAAAACCCAAGGTCTTTATAAAACCTCAAAACTTATCTTCTATCTTCTTTTACCTTTGCTCGCTTGATTCTAAGACCTGGAACCATTTACCTGAGCAAACTTCTTCTCTTTGTGTGTTTCATCAGATATGGGCTTATAAAGGTGTAGCCTTTCTCAGAGCTTCGAGCTTTCTCACAAAACTCACACCTTTTCTTCACAAAACTTGGAGCTTTTACCAAAGCTTACGTCTTTTTCCGGTAAAGCTTCCACCTTTATCTGAGAAACCTTCAAATCTGATAAAGCTATGGTCTTTCTTAGCCGAACCTGGCTCTGATACCAATTTGTGAGGATTTATCTCCTCCAAAGACACAAGCTTCCACTCTGTTTGAACTGAAAACCTTTCTTGTGTTGAAACAGAAGACAAACAAAACAGAGACACACAAGAGAACAAGAAGAGATATGATGCAAGATGAAGAGTGATGCAGAGAATAAAGAAGAGGAGGAGCACACACAGTTTAACGAGTTCAGTGTGTCGGAATGACAACACCTACATCTCGCCGGGACCTAGTCCCGGAATCCACTAAAGATTGTCACCAAGAATACAACGCTAGTTATCCCTCTCAACTCTCAGGTTTCTCTCCTCTAAAACCCTTGACTTCAACCTAAGCCTAAGTGTCTCTTTATATAGTAGAGAACACTAGGTTACATTGTCTCTCTTAACTGTAGATAAAGACAAATGAAAGGGATAATACGAACAATTCATCAAACCAATGGCTCAACCGAAATTGTCAAAACCGGAATGAATTCTGAACCAATTCCTAACAGTATGGGTCATAACTTGCTGGCGACACACTCGCAATCAGCAACTGTCGGTCCCACACGGGTGAAATCGATGGCGCTTGTAACCCACGCGCCAACTCGCATAGTGATTTCAGAAAGAGGGACACACCTGCTCCATCGGCCATGGTGTGGTTGAAACGGAAGGCGAATACAAATCCACCGCACTTGAGCCGCGTGACCTACACGCAAGCAAACGCTTTTAATTAGAGTCAGCTTACTTGTGAAAACAATAAGAATTGGAAAGATGAAATGATGTCATGATATACCTGAATGAGAAGCAACGGAGTGTTAAGCAACTCACTCGAACCTTCTACGTCAAAGAGAAGCTCTTCTAAGCAAGGGAAAGGAGGAAGAAGAGCATCAGCTTCCTCCAACTCAGCAAACGCAATGTCAGCGTCCGCTTCAATGAGCATAGCGCCTTCTCCGGTACACTCCACCGCGAGTTTATGGTTAGGACCTTCCCGAAGCCTACCAGCGAACGGATAATAGTAAACTAGTGTCTGCGCGAGAGCTCTCCTGATCACTTGGACCGGATCAAGATTACTTGTAAGGTTAGGTCTATAGAAAAAGATAAAAGGAATTTGAAATCTCAATCCTTGTTGGTCGTCTATGTCGGAGAGAGGCTTGAGCTCTCGTGGCCTTGGTTTAGCCGGAGTGACCAGCTCAGGCTGCCGGCGATGCACCTTGAACGAGAGACATGTGGTGGTGGATGGTGGCAAAGACACTTGATAGTCCATTGTTTGAGACTTTGAGGATAGAGTTAACATAAGACGCTGTTTAACCACATAATTAATATATACACACACACATAATTATTGCTCATTTTAAACATATGTTGGTTAGGTACAGATAAACGTTATAGCTTAAATTTAGTTGATTGACTTTCTTTTAAAATTAAAATGGGTTTTCTGTTGTTTTTTTCTTCAGCTGGGCAAGACTGATGTCTTATGAACAATTCTTATGTTCTTCTTTTTTTCGACTGATTTCTTTCTATGTGCATGCATGTGACTATGATGACCCTTTTGGAAGATCAGAATTATGTGGTTGGCTTCCATCAAAAGACAAATGATGATAGTATGATACTTATATGTGCGGGTGATATTGCAGTCGTACATAATCTTATGTAGATCACATGGAGTATATTGAAGATATCTGGCTCCGTGATGCAAGTGATTTTTTGTTTGTCAACGTGATGCAAGTGATTGCATCACATTATACAGCAATTTGGCGAGGACTCGAGCATCTCTGGAGCTCTGTGTGGATAATATGAAATATTGATTCTTTTGGAGGTTTGAAAGATCTATTTATAAAAAATAAAACAAACACACTTCTGATTTCTGAAATTTTTTTTTCTCTCTACAAGCGTTATTATAAATCTAAAGTATCAATTAATATAGTAAATGTTTTTATCTACTACCTTTAACAAACAAAGTTTATCAAAACTACGTCAAAATGTATATATATATATATATATATATATATATATGGAAGAAGAAGAAAAAAATAGGAATGGCCAAATTGCATAAAATAAGTTGTAAATCAACCACTACATACAAAAATAGTTTTGATTGATCCTTGAATTTGCAATCGCTTTGTACGTTAAGTATGCCATAACAAATATAATCAAATTTTTATGCAACCAATTTTTCACTTGTCAGTTTGGTTTATCTCAAATACTGATCTTCATATAGCATGTATATGGACCAAAAGCAACGATGACATGCAGACGAGCCATTGACTGCATCAGTTGCCTGATGAATAACCAACCAAACCTTTGATCTCTTCTTCAGTTAAAAAAGTAGAACACCAACTCGGAACTGGACATTGAGAAGAGTGTGTGAGTGTGTGTTGATTCCATATCATTGTGTGTTGCAAGTGTCATTTGTAGAATGGTCAAAATCTTTTTTTGGGAGTGTACTGATAAGTCCCAAAAAGACAAATAACACTTTACTTCTCAAACACAACACAAGTTTACTACAATTTTCTCTTCTTTCAATTAACTCTTAACTCATGCTTAAATACATAACTAAAAGACATAAACTAACTAGTACGTGAAACGTGGGTTAGCAAACATAATCCCACTAACTTAAAAGCAATACAAAAATAACTATAAGTTTAATTCGTGGATCATATGTTGGATAGAGAGGCTGCTTAATTCGTTCCCTTCTGAGCTCTCTAATTCTCTCGCTTGCCTTCGTGAATCATTCACTCTTTATTCATATAAGATTTATTGAACTACGTTATTAAAGCACATGAACTAACATAAAACTTAAATTTAATACATAATTTTTTGAAATGTTGTTAATTTCATCAAAACTGTAATCAAAATTAATTTATTTGTTTGTTAATCGCAAATATAGATAACAGGTTAATCTTAAATACAAAAGTTGATGGGCCCTAATGGCCCATTAGTAATGTCCAAAATATCGGAATGTGGCCCAATTCAAACCCAATGGATGGTCCCACAAAACGCCGCGACAAAACACCGTCGCTGGCTTTCCGCATGTTCACCGGTGGTGGTTAGCTTTCTACTCCGACTAGGCTAAATATGCAGATCCCTAACTCTAGACGGCCATTGTTAACCTCAATTTCTACGAATTCTCACTCCTCAAGCTGAAACCCTCGAAGATCTTTCTCTTCCGGTGAATAAATCAGGTACCTTTCTTCCTAGTTCAAAACCCTAGATAGATCTCTCTTCTCCCTCTCTCTCGCTCTCTCGTCTTCTTAGTTTTTCGCTCGGAGATGGGTGACAGTGAAGATGAAACCGGATACCCAAAAAAGTTTTACCCTTTGAATCGACAAAACCATCCCATGTATAGCCGACCCATTCCCAAACGCCACGCGTATTACCACGAAGAAGAAGACGAGGAGGAGCAAGAAGACGACGAAGAGCAAGAGTATCGACAGGTTGAAGAAGACGATGGAGGAGGGTACAGTCATCGTGTGAGCGAGAGGTTTCAGAAGAGGCAGAAACCGAACAAACCGGTTTCCGGGTACGAGTTCGCCGGACCAAGCGATGCGAAAGTCGCTTATGACTGGAGAGAGCAAGAGGCGTTTGTGCTGTTGGAGGTCTGGGGAGATAGGTTCTTGCAGTTGGGTCGAAGGAGTTTGAGAAATGAAGATTGGAACGAAGTCGCTGAGAAAGTCAGCGAGGAGCTTCGGTCGGAGAGAACAGAGACGCAGTGTCGGAGAATGGTTGATAACTTGAAGCGTAAGTATAGGAAAGAGAAGACCAAAGTTGAGAAATCTGGTTTGGGTTCGAGCAAGTGGTCGTTTTTCAACAAGTTGGATATGCTTTTGGGCTCTTCCCCTAAGTCGGAGTTGGGTTTAGCTTGTGGTGTCGATTCGGGAGAGTTTGTGTTTATGAACACCAAGGTTTATTTGGAAAAATCTAATGGGTTTGATGAGATGATGGATAGTCCTGGTGATTCAGAGGAAGATGATGATGACGATGATGAGAATGATCGTGAGAGGAGCAAGGCGAATGATGCAGCTTCGTATAAGCTGTTGGCGGATTCAGTTGAGAGGTTTGGGAAGATTTATGAGAAGATGGAGAAGAGTAAGAAAGATCAGATGAAGGAGTTGGAGAAGATGAGAGCTGATTTTCAGAGAGATTTGGAGTTGCAGAAGAAACAGATTGTGGAGAGAGCTCAGAGTGAGATCGCTAGGCTACGTGAAGAAGAGGAAGAGAATCATCGTGATGGTCAGAGTGAAGATGAGGAAATGGAGAATGATTCTGATGTCAATCTCAGTGATTGAGTATTCTCTAATAATAATAGTAACTAGCTTTTGTTTGTTCTAGATTCTGAAAATGAGCTTCTGTTTTATTTTATTTTTCCGTTTTGGGGTTCGAATTCTCAACTGGTAAGTTTTGTAACTCGTGTTCGATGCTTACAAGTTTCATTTATAGGGATTAGTAGTAGGTTATTATAGCCAAGCCGATTTCCCTAAAACCATTGCATTATTATATGGCTTATTATATTTCCTTTTGTTAAGAAGATACAGTTATTTCTCTTCTTATCCATTAAACTTCTGTATCTGTAGCTTTTGTAAGAGATTGCCGTTATTTAATAACGTTATGAGCAAGAATAGCTTTGCACATGAGCTACGAGCAATCTGATGAACACACATACACGACATGCTTTATGTCTAGAAGTGGCTGTACTTTGGATCAGTTCGGTTAGGATGAGTTCTGTCCGGTTTACTCAAAGATAACCGGATCGTGAAAATAAATTTTGATAGATAAAGTAAAAAAACCATTCTCGACTTGAAACATCAGAGAAGCAAAAGAAAACTTAAAACGGGCTACTTATGTCACCGCCTATTTTGGGCAACAGAGCAAAAGGATTTGAGCTCATGCCATAAGCAAATCAACGTGTCAAAGACATCATCTTCATCGAATGTGGCCTTGTCGTTGTGGACGACATGAGAGATACCCACCAACGTCTTGAGCCACTCTTCATGCAGACTCGAGAACTCAGACCTTAGCTCACTCGACTTGAAGTTTTCCCCAATCGATCTCCTCATGGCTTTAGCCGCGACCGATGCTGTCTCAACCACTTGGTTTGGTATTCCAGCCATGAGGGCCACTTGAAGTCCGTAGCTCTCAGGACAAGCTCCCTCGGCTAGACGGTACAAGAAAACTAAGTCTTGGTCACAGCCACGGGGTTCTTGGTCTGATCTTGATCTGAATGCACAAGCCATGTGTTTCAAGGTGACACGCGGGTGAGACGAGAACTCCTTGGTGAGAGGGTGGTAATGCGTTGCAAAGAGCATCCTGCACTGGACTCTCTCTACTAGGTGACGAAAAACCTGAACATGAATCAATAAAGTTTCAGCAAACTGAAAAATGCATGTTGTCTCGATCAAAAGAGTATACAAGTTGCAAGGAGAAGAGGAGGTTACGGAATATGCAATGGCGTATCCGTCGAAAGTACTAGTTCCTCTGCCAAGTTCGTCGAGGATTACTAGTGAATCCTGAGTTGCATTCTGAAGAACTGACGCCGTCTCAGTGCATTCTACCAAGAAGGTACCTACAAAACAAGTTTCGGGTTTCTCAATCAGACAAAACCCGTGTAACTTGCTTTTGTTGAATGAAAAAGGTAATTTGAGAAAGAAAGAACGAAAAAAAAAAAAAACATACTCTCTCCCGTCATGATTCTATCAGATGCGCCAAGTCTTGTGAAGATTGTATCTACGAGGGAGAGTTCACATGTCTCACAAGGCACGTAACAACCAAGCTGCTCATACAGAGAAGTAAATTCAGTGTTATCAAATGTAGATAAAAATAGTGATTTACGCAATGAGTGTGTTCAAACCTGGGCAAAGATGACGGCAAGATATGTCGCACGAAGAAGAGTTGATTTTCCACCCATGTTTGGTCCCGTCAGCAACAAAGACCGAGGATTAATGCTGCTGCTTCGAGCCTCACCAAGGAGTAAATCATTTGGAACAGGCAATTGACCATCAGCTGCAACTGCAAATGGATGCCATAGTCCTTGGATTTTAAGTATTGGCCCATTTGTTTCCTGACTCTGGATTGTACCTTTTGATTCGGGGAATATAACAGGCCTGGCCATGCTTCCAGCAGAGAGACTTGCAGCGACAGCAAAGGATCTCAGGACATCAAGGCAGCTTATGGTGTGAATGACCTCAGACCACTCAGTGGCTTTTTCGATAAATAGTTCAATAAGTATTGTGAGAGTTTCAGCATTCTCCTCTGTCATATCTTGGTTCTGGTACAAGATTAATAAGTCCCAAGTTAGAAACAGTTCAAAACTTAAACCAAAAACTTCAGGAATAAAAAGAAAAACCAGCTATTAGTATCCCTGGGGTGTGAGTTCAGATCTAATCATACTAACAAGCTATTCGATTTCGTCTGCTGATTAAAAAAAGACATGCACAAACAAATTAAAGAATAAATGAACGTAGATCAAGGCTAGCTATTGAGCATGGGGACATGTATTTGAGCAGTGACAGAAATTATGTTGCCAAGTATAGTCATGCAAGATAGATAGGCACCTGATAGTTTGGAAAGTCGCTATCTATGGCTGCTTCGAATTGAGAAAGGAATAACTCTACTCCGCTTTTTCCAACTAATGTAGGAAGTTTACAGAGCTTACAAAGCAATCTCGTCATATTTGATTCCTTCTGTAGAGCCAGCAACAGATCAATTCCACTTCTGAACCCTTTAACAATTTGCCCAAATGCTTTGACCTGCGGTGCAATAAGTTTAGAGACGTGTAATGGATAGCTAGACATGTTGCAAGAAGGAGAGCAATTGCTAGCTATACCCGTAATGTTTAAGCCCCCATACAAATTATAGAGAGCATTATTCAGAACGAACGTGTTTGATACTTACTCGTTGTTTCAGCACTTTTTTCCCAAGGAGAGCAGGCAAAACAGAGGCTGATGACTGAACGCTAGACTTAATGCGTCCGAGCAGTCTTTCTAAGTCTGGAAGTTTATGGAGATACTGGCCAGTGATTTGCATTATTTCTGAGTTTGCCATAAACTCTTCGACTACATCGAGTCTTTTGTTGATCCTTGCTGCATCTTTAAGTGGATGGCAGATCCAATTTCTTAAGAGCCGCTTACCCGTTGGACTAACACAGTTATCAAGATATTTGTACAAAGTCCCTGCAGAGCAAACAAAAATTAGATAGTACTTTCTAGATATGTACCAAGTATATTAGATCATAAATGGATACTCCTGTGTCTAATACCCTCTATTTGAAGCTATAAAGTAAAACATGCACTTGCCTGAAGGACCTCCATCACAGCTATTGTTGAATATCTCAAGATTTACCATCGTCTGGCCATCAATTCTGAGACAACCCCTGTAAACTTGGTATGGATGAATATCCCCATTCTTAAGTACATCTTCTAGCTGCAAGAAAACCGAACCTGTAATTATGAAGGTTTCCTTTGTTTAGCATATGTGGGAAGCGAAAAAACCAAGCCAACCCACCTTTAGCCTTGAAAGATGATTGATTAGTTCTCCAAGAGCACTAAGGGAAATTTCAGATTCAGCTAGACCATCAACAGCAGACTTCCACGATTCAGAAGAACCTCTAAAGTATCCGTTGGATTCTATCATATTTCTCACTCCACAAGCATCCCTATCCCCCATTGCTTGTGGTAGTGGAGACAATTGTACCGCCGTAGACCCTGTAGAAACACGACACATTGACATAATTTTCATTAGAAATGTTTAAGAGATCCATCATTGGCTGAGCAGCTATAAGATGACAAATTTTCATGCATGAATCTGCATTTCTAGTCTACATGATGATCTCGTAAGGTTTCTTAAGCATAGGTTGCCTAGTGAAATCGTACCTGTCAATGTATATTTCCTTAGAGCCTTTTGGGCTTCTCTTGATAGGCCTGCAATATTCAAAACGTTTACACACTTAAACTTAAGCAGTCTCAACTTCTATTTGACAAAACAATTGGGCGTACAAGCACTTTACCTTTACTTTCATAGACCACTTCCTTCGGAGAAACCTGGAAAAGAATACCAAAAGGTGATTCAGAATACATTCCTGCAAACCATAAGTATGCGCACAAAGTCACATAGTAGACACAAGATACAGAACAAACTTGCATACCTGCATCAATAAAGCTCCAAGAGCAGCACATGAAGCATCATCGCTGATGGAACCGACCCAAAACCTCAAAGCAGCACAGTCAACGAAAGCAAATCCATACACAGTTGAACGCTTTTCTAGCTCCATTTTGACCTAAAGTCAAAATTCAGAAGCAAAATATTAGCAACAATTCATTATGCAGTGTAACCAAAAGCTAATTCTGAGCTACAGCCTACTCCTAAGAAGTTATCGAATTTAATGCGTTGCATTAACTTGATCATGACTAATATATGGTTTAGATCAGCTATCATTTTCTCCAGGACACGAGACAAACAGTGGTCACTATAAATAGAAGGAATGCAGTGACAAGGACTGATACTCTTTAAAATTCAGAGGATCTCAAACAGAGCTTTAGCCTACAGTTCGGCTCAAATTTATTGCAAGGGAATCTCTTGCAGATAAAACAAAACAGCAAATCCCAAAACCCTAACTGCTGGAAGGAAGATTGCTAAGAAGAGTGTAAGTTTCGAGGACTCATCAAAATTCACTTGTACAAGACAAATAACAAACCTCTTTTATAGCAAGAAGATGGACGGCATCAGGCCCGATGTTACCCTCGCTTGCTGTTGATGGAGTTAATACTTGAACTAGCTTCCTCGGAATTATCTGATAATCAGATCAGAACAGCAACCAAGTTAACTACAGTATGAAACTAGTGTAGCAGAAAAAGAAATGATCGGGAACAGTCTGCACCCTCCTTGATTTGTTCCCAAGACAACTTACACTACTTGCACCTCTGGCTTTTGCTTGGTCAGATGTTTCTAGCTGCTCGATTCGTCCAACTTTATATCTTCCAAAAGAAACAACGAATGTGTCAATACAAAAGTTGACTAGGTATAACTCTACCATGCCAATGAGATAAGACAAATATTGTTCAAGTACTGTTTTTAACTCCTGGATGAAAGACTTATTAAAAAATGAGAACCAAGAAAAGACGTATCCTAGGTTATCAGAATCTTAGCTGATGATGGCTGAAGAGATCTTCATATTTTTAAATGCTAACCAAGCTTGTAGCAAAGAAAAACCACAAACACAAAGTATGATAGTTCCCTTACCCACGAGCTAATAGCTTTTGCACTGCATCATCTATCCCACTTTCAGAGATACCAACCTGATAAAAAAAGGGAACTTCAAATCTATAGACTTAGTAAAAGCAATGAATCAAGCACGCCAGTTGTTTCAACAAATTTACCTGTCTGCATTTTCCCACACCGCTCGTGGTCATCTTCCAGTCAAGCTCCTTGTGACCTACTTCTGCATCCAGCTCATACAGCTCATAAAACTTTCCCTGAGAAGAACAAAACGAACGCAGATGTAAGTGAACCAATCGCATCAAGGAAATGAATTGAATACTAGACTAATATTTACTAACCACTTTAAAGAAAAGCACAACATCCATATATTCACTCTTGACACTCCAATATTGCTTCTGCGACGCAGACATTTTTTTGAACACATCAGGTGGTATGTACAGGGTCTTCCTGTCGTAAAGGGGATCATCGGGCCTTCTTCTATTGGCGTCCCTGATTCGAGAAGGCTCAAGCCATTCAAATTTGGTCCCTTCGTTTACTTCTTTCTTCTCTCCACGAACCGGATCCTGAAGCATTTTCAGCCTTTTGTTAGAATCAAATAGAGGGACTTTATTTTCTTTGAAAGCCATCTCATCCTCCAGAACTCGCTTCAGACGAGGAACACTTGGACGCATCCCTGGTGTTTCTGGGCCAAGAACATCGTCATCTACATCTTCCACTGATCTTAGAGTATCTGTCCTGCCGACGCTAAAAGTATAGTCTCTTTGTTGAGGTTGACGACATTCAGGAAAATCATTCTCAGGCTTCATAGATACAGACGAATCATGAAGCGGAACAACATTGTCTCGGTTCCTGAAAATTTTGCCAAACAACAGTAATCAGAATCTCCAACGTTACATTAACATCCTCTTCTTCTAATGAATAACAATGAGTTCCAGCTGAAGATATTACCTCTCTCCAGAGCATTCTGGACCATCGACTTTCACAAACTTATGCATGATACTGGAGAACAGAGACGAAGCTCCTCCGGCAGATTCAGCCGTCTTGAAGCTGGACGGAAAGATACGACGCGGCACTTTCTCTGGCGGAGTATCCGTTCCTCTGACCTCATCCACAGATTTCGATACGTTTCGCTCCGCAGAGCGTACCGAAGCGTCGCCGTCAACATCCCCTTCCTTCACAGCAAATCGTAAACCTCCTCCGCCGGTAATACCATCGCCAGAACCTAAATCCTTAGTCGCCGCCGCCGGCTTCTGGAAGAAAGACAAAATCGATCTCTGCCGCTGCATCTTCGATTGTAGATTGAGAGAGAGAGAGAGAGAGAGAGAGAGAGAGAGAGACTTAAAAGGATGTTTTCGAGCTCAGAGAAATCGAAATGAGGGGGAAAGATTAGCGCCAAAACTCCTTAGGGTTTTGTTGACCGTCCGATACAACTCTATTACTGTGTACCGTTGGATATATCTCGATCTTAACATAACGCCACGTCACTAGACTGGACCTCCAATAATAGGAAGACACGTCATCCCAGTCTCTTATGAACTTTCCAGAGTAAAGAGACGATCGAATTCTCTAGAAAACGAATCATCTTATAAGTAAGCATCTCCACGAACGTCTTCGTCGATTCTCATTTTTCAAAAATCTCAAATCTCTTGAAATCTTCTCTCTGCGTTTGTTTTATCTCTCTCTCAAATCAGCGACGATGCCGAGCAGATATCCAGGAGCGGTGACGCAGGACTGGGAGCCGGTGGTGCTACACAAGACGAGGCAAAAGAGCCAAGACCTCCGCGATCCGAAGGCGGTCAACGCCGCGCTAAGGAGCGGCGTCGCGGTTCAGACGGTGAAGAAGTACGACGCCGGCTCGAACAAAAAGGGGAAATCTACGGCGGTTCCGGTGATTAACACGAAGAAGCTGGAGGAAGAGACGGAACCGTCGGCGATGGACCGCGTGAAGGCGGAGGTGAGGCTAGCGATACAGAAAGCGCGGCTGGAGAAGAAGATGTCACAAGCGGATTTAGCGAAACAGATCAACGAGCGTACGCAGGTAGTTCAGGAGTACGAAAACGGAAAAGCTGTTCCTAACCAGGCCGTGCTCGCGAAGATGGAGAAGGTTCTAGGTGTTAAGCTCAGGGGTAAACATGTAAAATAATCAAAAAACGATGTCGTATGTAATTTTGTATTCTCACCAACGATTGTAAAAATAAATAAGAAATGTTTGTGGTTTCGTAAATGATTACGATATTGGGTTCGGATCCGGTATTTTTTTTTTGTAAATTTTTTGATTTGGAAAATTGGTCGGCTTGAATATATATTAGGCTGCGCACTCGGGTTCCGGTATGTATTTTTTTGAGATAATTACAGTAAGTGCATTTTTGCTCTTCTCTCATGAACAAATTGTTTTTTCTCTTTCTCATTTTGCCTTTCTTCTATTAAATCTTAATTTATTTTTTTTTAGCTTTTTGTTTTTTTTTCTTTCTCATTTTTTTTATATATATTTTATCATCTCTCTTCTCTATATTCATTTGATTATTTTAGTTTTCTAAAGAAACCTAAATTATTCTTTTATTTTATAATAAGAACTATAATTTTTTTTCTCTATATTTTGATATCCACTTTGATATATTTTAAATATTTATAAATAAAACTTATGTACACAATAAGCGAGGACACGGACAATCATTCATGCATTTCTCTTTATCAAAGCAAAAGAAATGGTCACAATAACCGTGGACACAAAGAACAATTAATGTGCATTTCTCGAAGAAAAAAAAAGTGGACACAACAACTGTGGACACGAACAACCATTCATGCATTCCCCTTTCTCGAAGCAAAAAGAAGTGGAATGCATAAATAGTTTTCCGTGTCCACGGTTGTTGTGTCCACTTCTTTATGCTTCGAGGAGAGGAATGAATAAATGGTTGTCTGTGTCCACGGTTGTTGTATCCACTTCTTTGCTTTGAGGAGGGGAATGCATGAATGTTTGTCCGTGTCTACGGTTGTTGTCCACAAATTTTATTCAAAAATATCAAAAATATATCAAAGTGGATATCAAAATATAGAAAAAAAACTGTAGTTCTTATTATAAAATCAAAAATATTTTATGTTTATTCAAAAAAATAAAATAATCAAACTAATAGAAAAAGGGAAATGATAAAGTATATAAAAAGAAAAGGAAATGAGAAAAAAACAGAAAAAAAAAGATAATTTTCTCATGTGACCGATTAAAAAACTTGGTTGAATTAAAAAAAGGGTAGAGATGTATTTTCATGTGCTAGATATGCACCTCATCCAAGAAGTCTACCATTTGTAACGAAAGTGGTCCAAAGTCCACTTCAGTGTAATTATCTCTTTTTTTCGTCTAAAATGATTTTATTGATAACATGAGATTACATAGTTTGGATACATAATATTTAAGACATAAATCATTGCATACAATAGAAATATAATATATGGATACAATCGTTCTTCCCAAATATGGGAAGCTGTTGCTTCGATGATGGATTCTTAAAGTAAGCTTTACGGGCAATCAGACTATGTGTGATAAGTTCTTTTATCATATACTTGAAATTAGTGGCTAACAACATATAGTTGAGACTCCAAAATGTCTTTGGCATTACATTTAACATTTGACGTAGTTGTGATGTCGTTGTAAAAACATATGACTCTGTTTGAAACAATAAAAAAGATCTGCTTGATGTATGATACCTTTCCTTAGTCGCCTCCTGCATATGTGGTATTTTCTCCATTGCCATTTGGAACTCCATTTCAGCCCAATAATTCATGGTGGTTTCCGCGCCGGACGACATTTATATATCAAATCCGAAGGAACATTTAAAGGATTGGTTGTCTTGTCATCGATCATAGCCACGGAGTCCATGCTGGAGATTGCAACGACGAATTGAGAAAGAGTATAATGAACTCCCAATTTGCCGTGAGTAAATTGGAAAATCTCTCCAAATAAAGAGAAAACTAAAATACACAGTAACTGCTTTGAGATTTGATCGGGAAAAGCCATTACTATGAAAGCATAGCATATATAAATACACCAGAATTCTCTTAAAAATTGATGAATTCAATGAAACCCGGTAAAAAAAGAATTGAAGGAAACCTGTTTTTTTTGGATCTTCTTCAACGAGGAAAATATTAAGGTTTTAAAAACCCGGATCCGGTATTTTTATTGTAAATTTTTTGTATCGATTGGATATTTTTTAATTTTTGATTTGGATATGGGTCGGGTTGAATATATATTTCAATAACCAAAATCTTTCGTAATTTCGATTGGAGAAATGTGTTTTATATATTAAAAATATTCGAAAATACGTAAAAATATTCAAATTATTCAAAATTTAACTAATATTAGTCAAATTTATAATTGTAATTTTTGAATATTTAAAAAGGCAATTCTCAAAAATAGCAAATTTTCATGTTTTCGTCACAAAAATATCACACGATGATGAAAATGACGAAAATAGCATTCATTAAAGATGAAAAATACTATTATACTTTTATTTTTCATTCGTTTTTTTCAATTCCGTAACCTTAAACCCTAAACTGAACACAAATTCATTAGTTTAATTGTATTTAAACCATGTAATGAATGTTATTTTTGTTAATTTCATTCTTTTGTGCTATTTTTGTGACAAAAACATCAAAATGTGTTATTTGAAGATATTTCTCTATTTGGTTTATTTAATATGACCAATTGGATGTTCTATTATTTATTTGCTTACAGTTCAAGTTTAAATTAGGGTTTTTGGAATATTGAAATTTGGAAAAATTGCCAAAAAGAATCTGAACTTTTTCAATTCTGGCAAAAATATATACAGACTTCACTAATGACCAAAAAATACCCAAATTTTATTTTGACTTTCCAAAAAATACCCAAACTTTGTTTTGACCTGACCAAAAAAACACGATCGAGAAAATATTAAAACCTACTATATAGAGGGATTCGAACCCATGTCCAATATTAAAACCTGCTATACCTCACCATTTTGGCAGTGGCATTTAATCAGTAAATGCTCTTCTTAAATATGGGAAGGAATGGGAAGACTTTGTCGGCACTGAGGCAACATTATCTTATTGTTATATATTCAATAATAATTATTCTTAAACATAATTGTGCTTTGTTTTATTAAAAATTTCAATTTGATTTGTATTTTATAATTACTTTTAGTTTTAGTACTGCTTATAATTTTTTATTACTAAAATGAAAATTATAGTAATATTGAAAGAGTTAGTAATATTAAACGAGTTATATGTTTTTATATAAATAAAATTATTATTTTATATATGTTAACAAAATATATCATTAAAATTTGTAGTTAAAATAATATAGAGAAAACTGGTAATCTAGATTTCAGGATGGCTTTTTAGTTAACCGGATCCTGAAGCATTTTCAGCCTTTTGTTAGAATCAAATAGAGGGACTTTATTTTCTTTGTAAGCCATTTCATTCTCCAGAACTCGCTTCAGACGAGGAACACTTGGACGCATCCCTGGTGTCTCTGGGCCAAGAACATCTACATCTTCAACTGATCTTAGAACACATCCGGTTCGTGGAGAGAAGAAAGAAGTAAACGAAGGGACCAAATTTGAATGGCTTGAGCCTTCTCGGATCAGGGACGCCAATAGAAGACGGCCTGATGATCCCCTTTACGACAGGAAGACCCTGTACATACCACCTGATGTGTTCAAAAAAATGTCTGCGTCGCAGAAGCAATATTGGAGTGTCAAGAGTGAATATATGGATGTTGTGCTTTTCTTTAAAGTGGTTAGTAAATATTAGTCTAGTATTCAATTCATTTCCTTGATGCGATTGGTTCACTTACATCTGCGTTCGTTTTGTTCTTCTCAGGGAAAGTTTTATGAGCTGTATGAGCTGGATGCAGAAGTAGGTCACAAGGAGCTTGACTGGAAGATGACCACGAGCGGTGTGGGAAAATGCAGACAGGTATAATTTGTTGAAACAACTGGCGTGCTTGATTCATTGCTTTTACTAAGTCTATAGATTTGAAGTTCCCTTTTTTATCAGGTTGGTATCTCTGAAAGTGGGATAGATGATGCAGTGCAAAAGCTATTAGCTCGTGGGTAAAGGAACTGTCATACTTTGTGGTTTTTCTTTGCTACAAGTTTGGTTAGCATTTAAAAATATGAAGATCTCTTCAGCCATCATCAGCTAAGATGCGTTTCTTCTTCGTTCTCATTTTTTAATAAGTCTTTTCATCCAGGAGTAAAAAATAGTACTTGAACAATATTTGTCTTATCTCATTGGCATGGTAGAGATATACCCAGTCAACTTTTGTATTGACACATTCGTTGTTTCTTTTGGAAGATATAAAGTTGGACGAATCGAGCAGCTAGAAACATCTGACCAAGCAAAAGCCAGAGGTGCAAGTAGTGTAAGTTGTCTTGGGAACAAATCAAGGAGGGTGCTGTTCTGATCTGATTATCAGATAATTCCGAGGAAGCTAGTTCAAGTATTAACTCCATCGACAGCAAGCGAGGGTAACATCGGGCCTGATGCCGTCCACCTACTTGCTATAAAAGAGGTTTGTTACTTGTCCTGTACAAGTGAGATTTCGATGAGTCACACGCTTCCTTCCAGCAGTAAGGGTTTTGGGATTAGATTGTCAACATTTGCTCGTGTCCTGGAGAAAGTGATAGCTGATTTACTAAGTCTTGGTCACAGCCACGGGGCTCTTGGTCTGATCTTGATCTGAATGCACAAGCCATGTGTTTCAAGGTGACACGCGGGTGAGACGAGAACTCCTTGGTGAGAGGGTGGTAATGCGTTGCAAAGAGCATCCTGCACTGGACTCTCTCTACTAGGTGACGAAAAACCTGAACATGAATCAATAAAGTTTCAGCAAACTGAAAAATGCATTGTTGTCTCGATCAAAAGAGTATACAAGTTGCAAGGAGAAGAGGAGGTTACGGAATATGCAATGGCGTATCCGTCGAAAGTACTAGTTCCTCTGCCAAGTTCGTCGAGGATTACTAGTGAATCCTGAGTTGCATTCTGAAGAACTGACGCCGTCTCAGTGCATTCTACCAAGAAGGTACCTACAAAACAAGTTTCGGGTTTCTCAATCAGACAAAACCCGTGTAACTGGCTTTTGTTGAATGAAACAGGTAATTTGAGAAAGAAAGAACAACAAAAAAAAAAAAAACATACTCTCTCCCGTCATGATTCTATCAGATGCGCCAAGTCTTGTGAAGATTGTATCTACGAGGGAGAGTTCACATGTCTCACAAGGCACGTAACAACCAAGCTGCTCATACAGAGAAGTAAATTCAGTGTTATCAAATGTAGATAAAAATAGTGATTTACGCAATGAGTGTGTTCAAACCTGGGCAAAGATGACGGCAAGACATGTCGCACGAAGAAGAGTTGATTTTCCACCCATGTTTGGTCCCGTCAGCAACAAAGACCGAGGGTGAATGCTGCTGCTTCGAGCCTCACCAAGGAGTAAATCATTTGGAACAGGCAATTGACCATCAGCTGCAACTGCAAATGGATGCCACAGTCCTTGGATTTGAAGTATTGGCCCATTTGTTTCCTGACTCTGGGTTGTACCTTTTGATTCGGGGAATATAACAGGCCTGGCCATGCTTCCAGCAGAGAGACTTGCAGCGACTGCAAAGGATCTCAGGACATCAAGGCAGCTTATGGTGTGAATGACCTCAGACCACTCAGTGGCTTTTTCGATAAATAGTTCAATAAGTATTGTGAGAGTTTCAGCATTCTCCTCTGTCATATCTTGGTTCTGTACAAGATTAATAAGTTCAAGTTAGATACAGTTCAAAACTTAAACCAAAAACTTCAGGAATAAAAAGAAAAGCTAGCTATTAGTATCCCTGGGGTGTGAGTTCAGATCTAATCAGCAGTATGAGCATACTAACAAGCTATTCGATTCCGTCTGCTGATTAATTAAAAACATGCATAAACAAATTAAATAATAAATGAACGTAGATCAGCATGGGGACATGTATTTTAGCAGTGACAGAAATTTTGTTGCCAAGTATAGATAGGCACCTGATAATTTGGAAAGTCGCTATCTATGGCTGCTTCGAATTGAGAAAGGAGTTATAACTCTACTCCGCTTTTTCCAACTAATGTAGGAAGTTTACAGAGCTTACAAAGCAATCTCATCATATTTGATTCCTTCTGTAGAGCCAGCAACAGATCAATTCCACTTCTGAACCCCTTCACAATTTGCCCAAATGCTTTAACCTGCGGTGCAATAAGTTTAGAGACGTGTAATGGATAGCCAGACATGTTGCAAAAGAAGGAGAGCAATTGTTAGCTAGACCCGTATGTTTGATACTTACTCGTTGTTTCAGCACTTTTTTCCCAAGGAGAGCAGGCAAAACAGAGGCTGATGACTGAACGCTAGACTTAATGCGTCCGAGCAGTCTTTCTAAGTCTGGAAGTTTATGGAGATACTGGCCAGTGATTTGCATAATTTCTGAGTTTGACATGAACTCTTCGACTACATCGAGTCTTTTATTGATGCTTCCTGCATCTTTAAGTGGATGGCAGATCCAATTTCTTAAGAGCCGCTTACCCGTTGGACTAACACAGTTATCAAGATATTTGTACAAAGTTCCTGCAGAGCAAACAAAAATTAGATAGTACTTTCTAAATATGTACTAAGTTAGAATATGAATGGATACTCCTGTGTCTACCCTCTATTTTGAAGCTATAAAGTAAAACATGCACTTGCCTGAAGGACCTCCATCGCAGCTATTGTTGAATATCTCAAGATTTACCATCGTCTGGCCATCAATTCTGAGACAGCCCCTGTAAACTTGGTATGGATGAATATCCTCATTCTTAAGTACATCTTCTAGCTGCAAGAAAACCGAACCTGTAAGTATGAAGGTTTCCTTTGCATAACATATGTGGGAAGCGGAAAAAACCCAAGCCAACCCACCTTTAGCCTAGAAAGATGATTGATTAGTTCTCCAAGAGCACTAAGGGAAATTTCAGATTCAGTTAGACCATCAACAGCAGAGTTCCATGATTCAGAAGAACCTCTAAAGTATCCGTTAGATTCTATCATATTTCTCACTCCACAAGCATCCATATCCCCCATTGCTTGTGGTAGTGGAGACAATTCTACCGCCGTAGACCCTGTAGAAACACGATACATTGACATAATTTTCATTGTAAATGTTTAAGAGATCTATTATTGGCTGAGCAGCTATAAGAAGACAAATTTCATGCATGGATCTGCATATCTAGTCTACATGATGATCTCGTGAGGTTTCTTAAGCATAGGTTGCCTAGTGAAATCGTACCTGTCAATGTAAATTTCCTTAGAGCCTTTTGGGCTTCTCTTGATAGCCCTGCGATATTTAAAACATTTACACACTTTAACTTAAGCAGTCTCAACTACCTAACTTCTGTTTGACAAAACAATTGGGCGTACAAGCAGTTTACCTTTACTTTCGTATACCACTTCCTTCGGAGAAACCTGGAAAAACAATACCAAAAGGTGATTCAGAATACATTACTACAAACCAAAAATATGCGCACAAAGTCACATAGTAGACACAAGATACATAACAAACTTGCATACCTGCATCAATAAAGATCCAAGAGCAGCACATGAAGCATCATCGCTGATCGAACTGACCCAAAACCTCAAGTCAGCACAGTCAACGAAAGCAAATCCATACACAGTTGAACACTTTTCTAGCTCCATTTTGACCTAAAGTCAGAATTCAGAAGCAAAAATTAACAACAATTCATTATGCAATGTAACGAAAAGCTAATTAATTCTGAGCTACTCCTAAGAAATTATCCAATTCAATGCTTTGCATTAACTTTATCATGACTAATATACCGTGTAGATCAGCTATCACTTTCTCCAGGACACGAGCAAATGTTGTCAATCTAATCCCAAAACCCTTACTGCTGGAAGGAAGCGTGTGACTCATCAAAATCTCACTTGTACAGGACAAGTAACAAACCTCTTCTATAGCAAGTAGGTGGACGGCATCAGGCCCGATGTTACCCTCGCTTGCTGTCGATGGAGTTAATACTTGAACTAGCTTCCTCGGAATTATCTGATAATCAGATCAGAACAGCACCCTCCTTGATTTGTTCCCAATACAACTTACACTACTTGCACCTCTGGCTTTTGCTTGGTCAGATGTTTCTAGCTGCTCGATTCGTCCAACTTTATATCTTCCAAAAGAAACAACGAATGTGTCAATCCAAAAGTTGACTGGGTACTCTTTTTTACTCCTGGATGTTGTTGTTTGCAGGCCAGTTGTTTCAACAAATTATACCGCTCATGGTCATCTTCCAGTCAAGCTCCCTGTGACCTACCTCAGCATCCAGCTCATACAGCTCATAAAACTTTCCCTGAGAAGAACATAACGAACGCAGATGTAAGTGAACCAATCGCATCAAGGAAATGAATTGAATACTAGACTAATATTTACTAACCACTTTAAAGAAAAGCACAACATCCATATATTCACTCTTGACACTCCAATATTGCTTCTGCGACGCAGACATTTTTTTGAACACATCAGGTGGTATGTACAGGGTCTTCCTGTCGTAAAGGGGATCATCGGGCCTTCTTCTACTGGCGTCCCTGATCCGAGAAGGCTCAAGCCATTCAAATTTGGTCCCTTCGTTTACTTCTTTCTTCTCTCCACGAACCGGATCTTGAAGCATTTTCAGCCTTTTGTTAGAATCAAATAGAGGGACTTTATTTTCTTTGAAAGCCATCTCATCCTCCAGAACTCGCTTCAGACGAGGAACACTTGGACGCATCCCTGGTGTCTCTGGGCCAAGAACATCTTCATCTACATCGTCCACTGATTTTAGAGTATCTGTCCTCCCGACGCTAAAAGTATAGTCTCTCTGATGAGGTTGACCGTTATTTGAAAAACATTCAGTAAAAACATTCTCAGGCTTCATAGATACAGATGAATCATGAAGCGGAACAACATTGTCTCGATTCCTGAAAATTTTGCCAAACAACAGTAATCAGAATCTCCAACGTTACATTAATCTCCTCTTCTTCTTACGAATGATACTGAGTTTCAGATAATGATTCAGAGCTAAAGAGAAACGAAGATATTACCTCTCTCCAGAGCATTCTGGACCATCGACTTTCACAAACTTATGCATGATACTGGAGAACAGAGACGAAGCTCCTCCGGCGGATTCAGCCGCCTTGAAGCTGGACGGAAAGATACGACGCGGCACTTTCTCTGGCGGAGTATCCGTTCCTCAGACCTCATCCACAGATTTCGATACGTTTCGCTCCGCAGAGCGGACCGAAGCGTCGCCGTCAACATCCCCTTCCTTCACAGTAAATCGTAAACCTCCTCCGCCGGTAATACCATCGCCAGAACCTAAACCCTGATTCGCCGCCGCCGGCATCTTCGAGTGTAGATTGAGAGAAAATGAGAGAGAGAAAGAGAAAAAGAGTGTTTTCGAGCTCAGAGAAATCGAAATGAGGGGGAAAGATTAGCGCCAAAACTCCTTAGGGTTTTGTTGACCGTCCGATACAACTCTATTACTGTGTACCGTTGGATATATCTCGATTTTAACATAACGACACGTCACTAGACTGGACCTCCAATAATAGGAAGACACGTCATCCCAGTCTCTTTACTCAGGAATACGAAAATGGAAAAGCCGTTCCTAACCAGGCCGTGCTCGCGAAGATGGAGAAGGTTTCTGGGTGTTAGACCATCTCCACTGAGGGGTTTTAATGACATATTTATGGGTTCTAAACCCAAAAAATAAATGAAAAAGAAATTAAAACATCACAACCGGTTCTGAACAAAGGATTTTTAGAACCCATTAGAACCTCTACGTGGCAAAATCGTATTGGTCAAACCTTTTCTCTATCTTTCTCCTTTATTTTTTTTCTCATTGGGTCTCACCGTTTCATTCGATCGATCATCGGTGCAGTTTTGCTTTTTCAGTCTGGATCTCCGATTCGTCTGATGATGATGCGTTTCGATTTTGAGCTGCTTTTGATGTATAAGCAAAAAAAAAAAGGTAATTCGATTGTTTCAAAGTTTGAGTTGCTTAAATTTTTGGTTTTGAGTTCGTATTGCGACCAATTTTGTCTGATCATATATATGTTGTAGAATTCGAGAATTTTTTGTAGAAGTACTTTACAATTAGTAAGTCGATAACTTTTTTTGGACACCGCCTGAGAAAAGAATCGTTTCGATTTTGGTAAAGGACTTGACTTCACTATAACGTTTAGGGAAGCCATTAAAATGGTATAACGAAGATGTTTCCTAGTTGTGTTTTCTTTGCTGCCACACACCCCACGAATGTGATTTATTTTGCTTGGAATAACAGGTACGGTTGGGGATACAATTATGGTCTTATGTCAGGGAAGAGGCCTCGCATGGAAGGGTAAATTCACTGGGACACTAGAATCTCATTGCATTTGATCTTTTTTTGTATGAATATTAAACGTATTTTCTGGTAATGTTGTGGTGCAAAGTCTTGGTCTTTAATCGTGGAGATTTGATTTGTGATTGCTACAGAAAGCACCCATCGATCCTTTCACCAAAGAGAATTGTAAACCATCTGCATCCCAAGGTGTTCCACTCGGAGGAATGGGGTATAAAGCAAATATAGCCTCTGATTTTTGGTTTTATTGGATACAGTTTCGTAGCTTAGGTTCTGAACAAAATGCTGTTGGTGGTAATTGCAGAAGTGGAAGCATATCTAGGGGCTTCAGGGGCGAGTTTAAGCAGTGGCAAATTACTCCTGGAACGTGTGATCCATCACCTATGATGTCTAATCAGTTTTCTGTAAGTTCTTTTCTATGACCTTAGTGAACGTGAAATCCTTGGTTTTGAATCTCTGACTTGTTACTTCCATTGTTACGTTGTTTTACTTCCCATAGTGTAGCCTTTTATACTTCAACTGTTTTACTCTTTCTGGATCTTGCAACAGAAAATCTTCTCTTCCAATTGTACCTTTGAAAGCGTTATAATCTCTTATAAGTGCATAGATATCGTGCCTGCTAAAATCTTCCCTAATATTTGTTCTTAGTTCAACTGCAAATCTTACTCTTGCAAAAAAAAATTATTCTTTGGAACCCCTCATGAGTTCTACCCATTGGAGGCATGCAATTTGCATGAGGTTCTGAACTTATAAATCTTCTAACTTTATAATTAAAATAAGGTTTATAAACTCTCATGGGTTCTAACCATTGGAGATGCCCTTAAGCTCAGAGGTAAACATGTAAAATAATCAAAAAACGATGTCGTATGTAATTTTGTATTCTCACCAACGATTGTAAAAATAAATAAGAAATGCTTGTGATTGAACAAAAAAAAAAAAAAAAGAAATGCTTGTGGTTTCGTAAATGATTACGATTTTGATTTGGATATTGGTCGGTTTGAATATATATTTTAAAAAAACGAAATCTTTGTAATTTCGATTTGAGAAATTTGTTTTATATATTAAGAATATTTGAAAATATGTAAAAGTATTCAAATTATTCAAAATTTAACTAATATAGTCAAATTTATAATTGTAATTTTTGAATATTTAATATGATCATTGGATGTTTTATAATTATTCGCATACAGTTCAAGTTTAAATTAGAGTTTTTGGGATATAAATTTAAATTGAGTGAATTACTAGAATGACATAAAATTATATTAAAATGATTCTAATCTTTTGAAAATTACAAAATTGTTTTTACTACCTACAATATTCTTTTTTTTATATCAAAAAATGTAATTAGGAAAATTGCTATTATTTTTTATCAAAAAATTTCGAAATTTTTACCACAGTGAAAAACTAAGTGAAAATGTCTAAATAAACCTGCTATTCATGAAGTGACACATTTATTTAGATGACAGATTTTTTAGCGAATGACAGATTTTCTTTAACTGTTTTATTTGAATACGACAGTTTTTGTATTACTTGATGGCATATTAACAGTCTAGCGGTAGTTTTTTGTATTACTTGTGGTTCGGATGAATAATTTTTTGTCCGGATGTCAGTTGTGGTTTTCGGACCAGTAATTTTTACTTTGGATTATATTCGATTTAGATATTTGGATTCATGCAATCTGCGCAAGCCAATGAATAATGGACAAATAAATCATGGCCAAAACTGAAAAGTATTGAAAAGGACAGCCGAACGATTGTGAAAAAATGAAAGACCTCTTGGTTTCGTATAATCAGGACAGCTGGACAGAAAAAAGAAATGTATTCAAATTATTTTATATATTAAAAATATATAAAAAAGAATTTTTTTTATATATTAAAAATATTCGAAAATATGTAATAATATTCAAATTATTCAAAATTTAACTAGTATAATCAAATTCATAATTGTAATTTTAAAATATTTAAATTATTATAAATATTAATATAACCAAGTGGATGTTCTATAATTATTTGCTTGTTCAAGTTTAAATTAGAGTTTTTGGGTTGTAGAAATTTAGATTCTGTTGGTTGTTGTTCGGATGAATAATTTTTAGTTCGGATGTCAATTGTGGTTCGGACCAGTAATTTTTGTTTTGGATTAAATTCGGTTTGGATATTTGGATTCAGGCAATCTGCGCAAGCCTATAAATAATGGACGAACAAATCATGGCAAAAACTAGAAAGTATTGAAACGACAGACAGCCGAAAGATTGTGACAAATGAAAGACCTCTTAGAGCATGATTATTAGAGGTTGTTAGATGGGATTCTTATCAATTTTTTAACTAAAAAAAAGAAAAAGTGAGGAGAGAGAAGGATGAGGTTCTAAAAAAAGGTTTTAGAACATCATTATTGGAGGTTGTTCAAGTGGGTTTCTACAAAAAAAAAAGATATTATAGAATAATATATATTGTTTTTTATTTACAAAGATTCTAAAATAGAACATCAATATTGGGAGTTGTTCAGGTGAGGTTCTAAAAAAAAATAAGTATAAAATAATATATATTGTTTTTTAATTGTGTGAGGTTCTAAAACTTTGTAATGATTACACCCAAAACTCTTAGTAAAGAGTTTTGGGTGTAATCATTACAAAGTTTTAGAACCTTTGTAAATAAAAAACAATATATATTATTATAATATCTTTTTTTTTGTAGAAACCCACTTGAACAACCTCCAATAATGATGCTCTTAGAACTCAGATTTAGATGAAGTTCTACACTTGTTTTTTTATCATTGGTTCAATTTTTTCTAATTTAATTAAATTACAAAAGCAAATAAAATAATAATATAAAATTTATCAGAACTTCATTTTTAGAGCATCATTATTGGTGAACTTTGGAAGGGTTCTACTCTTTAAAAATAAAGAAAAAAAATAAAAAAAATATGAGATGGCGTTTCTTTAGTATAGGATCGCCTCTGGGAGAAGAAGCGTGGGAGAGGTTCTGTTCTCCACGTGTTTAATTATTATTCGTTCAACCATTTTTTTCTCCGAAAATCTTGTTTTTTTCTTTCCCTCTCTCGGGTCGATTGTTCTTCACAGAACATGTCTTGTTCTGACCCCAAACAAAAATCAAAGGGTTTTGATTCTAAATCTACGAACGACGATTCTGGGTTTAAAGAGATTCGTGAGGTTTGGGTTTTGATTCTGTTTTAGGTCGTCTCTTTTGGACATTTCGCAGGATTGATCGTGTACTTTGGTTTACAAGCAGATGTTTTCAGTCCAAGCCGGTAAGCTACATTTGAATGCTAAATATGTGATTTGAGATTGTTTTTCCGTAGCATTGAATTGATGCTTGTGGACACTGCAAGAATATTTCAGTTAGTCTTTTTTTTCTAAATAAGCTTTGCTTTTGACTATGACACTGCAAGAACAGCTACTATTTGGTAATTTTGGTAAAGAACGACTACATCAACGGTAACATATTCACAGTCTTTGCTGAAATTTGAGAAAAACCAGAAACAATTCTATCTGTTTCCTACAGCTTTCACGATTTCCTTTGTACTTTCTCTAAAATATTGGAATTTTGGTTTCTGCATCCTGTTATCATTATCATATTGATTTTCCAATAAAGTTATTGACAAGGAAATCATCAGTTTCATTACCTTAGAGATCCAAACAAAAGCAAATCATTGGCTCCATTAACTCGTATATTGGTCCTATGTGACAGAAGTTCAAGATATGATCGGTCGTGCTAGGACAGGAACAGGAAAGACCTTGCTTTTGGAATTCCTGTCAGTGACAAAATCATCAAACTCAACGCTAAACACGGGTATGTGAACTTTGGGTTTACATTTCAGAGATTTACATTTTCTTTGGTTCTTATGTGAACTTTGATGTCTGACAGGCGTGGTACTTATTTTTCCATTTCATGATCATCTCTTATCCTGCTGTTGCTGCAGACATCATCTCTAACTACTTGGAGAGTAAACCTCCAGATGAATTCTGTTTCTCTTCTCGGTAGATCAAAATATAGGATCTGCCTGTGCTCCATGTTTTGGTTTATTAGCCTGTTAATCTAAGTGTGTGAAGGAGTCTTTATGAAGTTTTAATTTTTGTTTATGCAGCTAAAGAAACTTCATCGGACGCATCTCACAACAAAGAGCAGCATCAACCATCTCAGGCCTTCCCTAAAAAACGAAGGACGATTCGGTTGGTGGGCAAACACCTTTCAAAACTCTGATCTCTTCTCTGGATCAATCTTTAACAGGAGTGCCTCACTAAATTGTAAACCAGGAACGCTTCAGCTGAAAGGTAAGACCCCTAAAGACATAAGTGACACCAGACTCAATGTTGTCAATTGTTTCCAATCTATGGAATGAATATTTGTTAAATATTAAAATTTTGATCTCTGTAGAACTAACGGATATGGTCTTGTTGCAGGAACAGAAACAACAATCAGTACAGAGGCCATATCTTGCGTATGTATTTCATCCATTCAATTGTGATACAGTTATTTTTCCTTGGAAAAAAGTACTCACAAAAAGTGAGATTGCACTTCGTTGATTATCATTTTGAGCCACACTCAACGTATATTCTTCGTCTTCTTTTTTTACTTGTGTTTGTCCTTGCTAGTATACTCTGTGAAGCAATGACTGAGATGAGTAAATTTTTAATTTAAAGAACCCTCAAAAATCTCTCCATTGTATGTCACAAATTTTTTTAAAAATAAATGAAACTCTTAATTTAAATTAATTATATATTTACTAATAAAATATACTAAAGAACCCAAAGCAAAGCTCACCAATAATGATGCTCTTAGAGACTCAGCAATAATCATGCCTCTTACTTTCCTATAAACAGGACAGCTGGACAGAAAGAAAAAAACGTATTAAAGGTAAAAAGAAAACAGTACACAGCCATTTGATTAAAGATTCAGCTTTTGTATTTTGATATGGACACAATGCTACTACATCCAAGGGGAATTGTGAAGAGGCATAGCGATGGATTTGACTTGAAGATAGCTATCGAGAGCGTCCATGCCACTTTCGCGACAATTACCACTCATCTTGTAGCCACCGTAAGGAGAGTCGAGGTCAAATGCGAAGTAGCAGTTAACCCAAATGACTCCAGCTTTGATCGATCTAGAAACCGTGTTGATCACGTCAACGTTTTGGCTCACTATTCCTGCTGCTAAACCGTATTTCGTGTTGTTTGCGCATTTGATCCCTTCCTCTATCGTCCTGTGAAAGCAAAAATTTCAGAGACTTTTAGGGTTGTGGAATGTGATAACGATTGAGAAGAGATATAGGTTTCTTCTGTTTGCTTTACTTGAATTTCATCAGAGACATGACTGGCCCAAAGATTTCTTCTTTGTATATCTTCATATCTTCCTGTAAAATCCACAAAATTAAAACCAAGTGTATTTAGTCTCCACTTGGCGACATTTCTGGTCCTGGTCTGAAGAGATCATGGGCTTAAGGTCTAAAACTTTCTTGAAAATGAATCAAGAAATGTGTAAAGTTACCGTGACATCTGCGAATATAGTTGGTTCGATGAAATATCCTTTGTCTCCAATGGCGTTTCCTCCGGTTAATAACGTAGCTCCCTCGTTTTTGCCATGCTCAATGTAAGAGAGAATCTTCTCATATTGCCTTTTATCCACCTGAATTAAGAAACCCAAATAATATAATCAAACCTTTTTAGTTTTAGTTTACTTTCAGTCTACATAAACCAAGATCAATCAACGTATAATTAATAAGTCTCTTTTACTTGAGGTCCTTGTCGAGAAATGGAATCAAAAGGGTCACCAACGGTCCAGCTTTTAGCCTTCTCCACCATCTTCGCCACAACCTTATCGTATATACCTTCTTGGACAAACACACGAGAACTCGCCACGCAAATTTCACCCTACACATTCAACAAGTATAGATGTTTACATAAGAAACATCACCATGTTATATTAAGCATTCATCTGTTGTATTTGGTCTCTATGATATATATACCTTGTTGTAGAAGCAACCGAGTAGCGCAAGATCGGCGGCTTTGTTAACATCTGCGTCATCGAATATGAGAAGAGGGGATTTCCCGCCTAATTCAAGGGAAACTTTTTTTAGATTGCTTGCGGCTGAGGCTTGCATTATCTTCCTCCCAACATCTGTTGATCCCGTGAAACTAACCTGATACGAGCAGAACAAAAGAAGATTCATTCATGAGTTTTACATACAACTATAACAGAACATATTACTCGATGGATCCACATACAACTAACACAACTCATAAGATAACTACGTTACTTTGTCAATGTCCATATGGGAGGCAATGGCAGCTCCAGCAGTTGATCCAAATCCAGTCACCACGTTGATCACGCCATCAGGGAATCCCGCCTGTTTGTTCAACACAAAAAATTAAATGTTTACATTGTTAGTCTTGTTATTACTATAATCATGTCATAATCGTGTGTTTAATTCTAAATTGAGACAACAAAATTTCAGTGTTTTACGCATTTATGGAATGTTTGTTTGTTTACGTTTATACACATAATGTTATAGTTTTCAAAATGAATCCGCAACCTTACATGTCTGAAAGCAAAATCTATCATTAATTGTAAACGTATACGTAAACACAAAATACTAACAAACAAATAGATATATTGTGTGAAAGAGATATGAAAAAAACTACTATTTGTAAAATGTGATTTTTCTTATCTACAAAAAATGATTAAACGATGATTAAAGTGAAATAGATAGACTTACTTCTTTGGAGAGATGAGCATAGAACAGGGCAGAGAGTGGAGTCTGCTCTGCTGGCTTGACCACCATGGTGCAACCAGCAGCTAAAGCCGGAGCGACTTTCATGGCAAACATAATGCTAGGGAAGTTCCAAGGGATGATGTGACCGACCACTCCAATAGGTTCTTTAAGCGTGTATCCGAACATAGACGGACGTGCCATTCTAAGGGTCTCGCCGTGGATTTTATCCGCCGCACCGGCGTAGTACCGGAAATGTCCGGCTGCGACCGGAATGTCATTCAATTTTCCCATTTGGAACAACTTTCCACCGTCAACCGCATCAAGTGCAGCCAATTTTTCTATGTTTTGCTCTATTAAGTCTGAGAATTTGTTGATAATCTTTGCCCTCTCCTGATCGTATTAAATCCACCAAAATTTATAAAGTGAGAAGAAGAATATCACCCAACTAAAAGGAGAACAATATACTAAAGAATAGTCCATTTTGATATAGAAGCGTATATATCAAAACTAGTTTGTTATGCATAAACCTAAACTAAAGTACAATTTAGAATATGCTATAGAATTGATCCCAATACAAAACAACCTTATCGAAATCAGTTTGTTGCTAAAGTCAAATTAAACTTAATTAACTAGAGTTTAGAATAAAACGCTTTTCTTAATAGCATGAAAGCGACTTAGTGACACCGACCGGAAAATAAGTCAAATCTCAGCTCGTTCTCTATACAATAAAAAATGAAATTCAGTAAGTAGTTTTACTAAGATATGACTCTAATAAATACATATTTATTAGTGACCCCACCGCATACGGGACCATATCAATCAAAACATGACAATAATTTGTATTGTTATACAATATATATTTCAATAGTTTGTTATATAAAAAACTGGTAGGTGCAATAAAAAAACATGAGGAAAAGATTGGAACGTACGAAGCCAGTCATGCGAGGCCAAGGGCCATGATCGAAGGCGTGACGTGCAGCGTTAACGGCCAAGTCAACGTCTTCTTTGTCTCCTTCTGCTATTTTCGCGATCACCTCACCGTTCCTTGGGTCTATCGTTTCAAACGTTTTACCTTTAACACACATTAATCCAAAAACTGAAATTATCAAACCAACCACCCGGTTTGGTTTTTTACACCTCCTTTTTCTTCGATAAGGACAAAACATTAGCGATATACAAATTCTAGAAACAGACGAAAAGTATAAATTTTGTGGTTGAGAAGAGAAATTGTCAGGGTGGACCAAACTGGCACTCGTGTTTGATAGTAGAACATATTTACGGTCAGGATTGATATGTTTTTTTTTAGTATAGGTTTTACGAAAAAAAAGTTAATAATACATTTTAGCCATTGTAAAGATTTGAACTTAGGCAAAAATACTCGATTTTCTACAAATTTCGGAGATTAGTCTAACCTAGGTTTAGGCTCGTGGTCATCCATAGGATTCACAATAATTGTGGATGATCAAAGCAACAATCAGAGAAATAAGGAATGAATACGAGAACCTTTTTTTAATTATCTTCTGATAAATTCAACGTTTGAAGTTGTGAAATTAAGTTATTAAGGAGTGGAATTAAACAAAAAAAAATGGAAACCTGAGGTTGCGTCAACGAACTGGCCGTTGATGAAAAGCTTGGTGAACTTGACCTCCGGTAAGTTCGCCGTCGCGTCTCCGTTGCATTTGCCGTTCTCCATCTCTCTTTATCTTTTTTTTTTTTTTTTCACTCAGTCTTCTCTCTCTCTCTTTAGGGGACATAAGAAGGACAGAGAGGTTTATTAACGTATTTATATATCCAAGCCTCTCGATACACACGTCAGCAGGGCAAGTGGTGTATTTGTTATCTAGCTAGGAGCGTGCATGCACGTGAAGGTATTAGGTTTTGCTCTAATAGAATTATTTGTTGGATTAATTAAGTAATTACTCTTAAAAACTAAGCGCGGGTAATATATTTTTACTGTGTTGTCGATGCATGTAAATATTTGGAAAATCTATTTATTTAGTCCTCTTAGAAATAGGTTGTTTAACCAATGTTAAAAAAAAATTGGTATAGTCTCATATACGTTTAAATATACACATTCGAGACAATTTATTAAAATCATTGAATTAAATCAAAAATCTGGTATAACAAAGTTCAACATTTTTTTAATATATGTACGTTTAAATAATCTATATATCTATTATTAAAAGTTGACTAACATTAAAATATTTATAATATTTATTGAGTTTGTGTCTATTTTTAAGAAATTCCTTTTAAGAAAGACCTTCATTTAGGTGTAGATAATTTTGTTCAACTTGAAGTTTTTTTTGTGTACCTCAATTTATTATACAAATTTCCGCATTTTCTGAAGAGATCAACCAGTTTAAAACAGAGAATGTTTTATTTTTTATAGTGTTTTTGATTTTTTGATGACACTAATAAAACTCATTTAATGATATATTTTCTACATTTTATAAAAACTAGAACCTTGAATTTTTCTAATTATATATAACAACATTTAATTATTTGAAATATCACGAATAATGAAGATCACAATTTAATAAAAAAAGTTTAAGTATTAGATATCTATTATTTATTTTCTTTTCACACCTAAATAATACTCCATATATGTATATATAACAGAAAAGTATACTCCCTCCCCCCCCCACCCCTCACACTCCACCCACCTAAATTGAATATACATACTTCATAAAAAGAATTAATATTTTACAAAATAATTTTCAGTTCAAATTAGAATCATACTTTAAAAATATCACCTTATGTTCCCAATTAGCCAAACAAGATACTCGTTGTCCTTGCCTTTCTTTCACCTCTTTGTAGCTGATACACCAAATTTGAGCCTTGTTAGCTAAACCGGTACCCTTTTCTTGGTGCCAGAAGTTAAACGGGTATTTACGTTTATTAAATCTGTTTAAATTAGTACAGGTCTGATACCGACAATATAATATCAATATAAAATCTTGTTTACAATAACGTCGACGTGGTGTTTGGTTGCGCGTCCACATCGACCATCGTTGGCCTTATGTTAGAAATCTCAAAGTAAGCAGATATCAACTAATTTTTTATAATTATTTTTTAAAAAAGTTCAGGAAACGAGTTGCATTGTTTTTCCTTTGTCAAAAAGAGTTTTATTGTCGATTTTCTTGAAAAGTAATAGTATTACAGGATGAAAGATCTTGTACAGTAGCCATTGCTTTGAGGCATGTTACCTATTATTAGAGGCGATTTAGAAAAATAACGCATTTTTATATTTTTGTTATAAAAATAATATATTAGAGTGAAAATGACAAAAAATAGCATTTATTGAAGAGGAAAAAGACTATATACATTTACTTCTCATTTGTTTTTTTCTCAATTTTGTAACTCTAAACCCTAAAACCTAAAATCTAAACCATAATTAATGATTTGTGAATTCAAACTCATTAGTGTAACACATATAAAAATGATTAAAATATGTTATTACTGTCATTTTTCTTTTGGTGTGCTATTTTGTGACAAAAACACCAAAATATGCTATTTAAAGGTATTTCTCTATTATTAATACATTATTCTCAATCGAAATAAATATGGTCCTAACCGAAAGTATATAACTAATATATAGAAGAAAACTGATCTTTCAAATCACTTTTCAATTGTCTTAAGTAGATTTCGAGTTTTCAACTCTTGATCACTAATTTGGCATGTAGGATTACAAGGTTTCTCGATATAGAAGACTTTGTCAAAAAGGAACTCATAAAAGTGCCGGTTCAATTCTAGTTTTAAAAATGGACAAATCAGCAAAATATAAATAGAGTGGTGGTCAGTTGGCACGTTTCTTATCAACCAAAATACTTTTTCCTATTAATATGTAAAATTGCATTTCCTATTATTGGTGTATCTTTTATGTAATTCTTATTAATCGTCTTCAACTGACATATGCATATTGCCAAATTTCAATCGAAATGATTATAAGTCGCGACATTAATATATTGGCGATACGTTATTAATTTCATAAGAATTTCAGGTAAAAAGATTACTACAAGTCCAGGTAAACGGCGGTCATCTCATTCCGTTTGGTGTTGTAAGCTAATTCTTAAGCTTACGTAGTTGGCAAGGAAACTCGGGGTACAGCTACACGGAAACTTTCATGCCGCGGCTGCATACACGAAAGTTTCATCACCGCGTTTAGATACACAAAACATTGGTCTCTGGTTTTAACTACACAGAATCTTTTATTCTGGGTTTAACCCCACAATTCTTAAATCATCTCCTAAACCATGTTTAAATCGGAGTTAACCACTTACCCTATTAAAATCCGATTGAGAACCAATAATTTAACTTATTAACCGTAATAAAACCAAAAAACCAAAATCATCTCATTAACCCAAGTTTTAACCAATAAACCGAAAAAAAAAAAAAAACAAACCCAGAAGCCGTCTCTCCTCTCTCCCCAAATCATAAAAGCATCGTGAAAGAAAAAAAAACCCCAATTCGATACCTATCGCAATTGTAGGCATTCATCCATGAAGAACTGAACAAAGAATGAAAGTCAACAACAGAACCACCAACATCCAAAGTTTCCAACTTCCATGGCTACCTCAAAAAATGTATAGGTTTAGTGATTCCAGATAGTATTGGTGACAACATTACCTCAACAAGTGCAGCTTCTTTCCTGGAGAAAGACCCAACGATCGAAGGAGACACACCAACATCTCTCGAACCGGCAATCATCGCTTCCTCCGTCCAACCTAATCTCGGCTGCAGAAAACTCCCAAAATACACAGAAATTAATCGCTAAAAGATGGAACTTTGACGGGAAGGAAGATGAATCTCGAAACAAATATACACACCACGTGACGGAGAGAGGCAGAGAGAACACGAGCCTGCTCTTCCTGAAACTCAGCTCTCGGTTTCCTACTCTCAGGTCGACGAGGTCCTTCCCCTGTAGCCGTGGAAGAAGAAGAAGAAGAAGAAGACGCCGCCGTGGGACCCGATTGATTGGGGTTTACAGATTGGTTACCAATCGGCGATTCGGTATTACCCATCGACGAAGTGCAGAGACCGGAAGTGTAAGAGGAAGGGATGACGGTGGACCTGAGTTTGTTTTTTTTTTGGGTTTGTTTTTTTTTTGGTTTTTGGTTTATTGGTTAAAACTTGGGTTAATGAGATGATTTTGGTTTTTTGGTTTTATTACGGTTAATAAGTTAAATTATTGGTTCTTAATCGGATTTTAATAGGGTAAGTGGTTAACTCCGATTTAAACATGGTTTAGGAGATGATTTAAGAATTGTGGGGTTAAACCCAGAATAAAAGATTCTGTGTAGTTAAAACCAGAGACCAATGTTTTGTGTATCTAAACGCGGTGATGAAACTTTCGTGTATGCAGCCGCGGCATGAAAGTTTCCGTGTAGCTGTACCCCGAGTTTCCTAGTTGGCAATTAAAATTCTCGATTAGTAGATACAACAGTATAGAAGACAAAATAAGAAAGAATGGAATAGTCTCGATGATCTTCTACATAAATATAATAATATTTGTTTGAAACATGAAAGACCTTATTTAATTACGTATTTTGTATTATGTATTTGGAAAACAAAGAAATAAAAACAAATAAATCAGTTTATTCAGAGATGCGAAACTTATGGAGGTATCGTGGGTGTAGGGATGGTGTGTCATTTCAGTGGCTTCGACATCAATCATCCGTTTTAAAGGGGGTGCTTATTGGATTATGGAATTGAGAAAATTTAGAGAATTGTTCAAATTCTCTCTTATTTGATCTAGCATTTATAAAAACTATTTAAAATCCAAGTTTATTGGATCAATCATTTATACAATTTCCTCCAAATCTCTTTTTATTGGAAAACAAGGATTTCATAAATAAAATAACTCAAGAATTCATCTGAGAATCTTAAGAGTTGAGTTGTAGTTAAAATTCAGAAGATCAAAAAAATTTGAACGATTATTTTTCTTTTGTTCCGTTTAAACACTCATGCAAAAAATAAACCTTGAAGAACCGATCTATCTCTAGCTCCTCTCCTCTTTCCTTCTCTTCTTCTTCTTGTCATCACTGTACGCGTCTCACTCTCTTCTCTTCCTCTTCTCTCTATTCTCTATCTTTTCAAAATCTCCTCTATTCAAAAGTTTCACTAGCTTCTTCTGCGAAAGAATTCTCTCTCGTGAAGTTTAAACGGATCTGGGATTTCAAAATCTGGAGATCTGGATTCTTGTTTGATCAAATGGTGGATTGATTTAGTATGATTGTTTTGCCTCATTAGCAAGGGCATATGCTTCTCCATGTCTGGTGCGTATTCTTTTTTCTCTCTTTGATTTTGTTGTATCCCTCTGACGATTTCATGCCTCTTCCCTCTCTTCGCTTCACTTCCACTGTATGTTCTACTTTCCTCATCCGTCTTGAAAATTTCAAGCTTTGAATTTAACACAAAATGTTCTTTGTCTGATCAATATGGAATTTTAGTATATCTATTAACACAAGGTCGAACGAACATGCAAGCTTTCCTCCAAGAGGATAGAACTCGTACGATTCCTTTTGCTGGACTATCTCCGAAGCTGAGTTATTGCAGAGCTCTGAAATCATTACAAAGCATCTTCGTCATCATGGATATCAGGTACTTGCTGCATAAAAACGCCAATGGTTTTGTTGTTGTTGGAGTATAATAGACCTGTTTATGGACTTTTTACTTGAGTATCTTGTTCGATTGGAATGTGAAATTATGGATCAATTTTAAATTTCATGTGTTGTGTGTGGATTTGGATACAGTATGTTGTCGTGGATCACCTTTGGTATAGAAAAAAAGTTCAAGGTGCTTGTGTGGACTCTCTTAGATTTGGTGTGATTCATGAATGGGGAAGGATGCATCCTGATCCAGCGAAATGGCCATCGTCTAAAGGCGGTAAAGGTTTCACCCAAGTCACAGAGAAAGATCATAGAATGGGTTTGGTGATTTGCATCCTGATCCTCATCTCTTACGTTTTCATAGTTGCAATGCATCATGCATGTTAATGCATCTTTTAACTACAATATAATATTGTGCGGTTCTTATAATTAAGGTTGTAATAACTAAAAAGCAACAATACTTTGACCGTAAGTAAAAACTTTGCTAAGTGTTTTTTCTATCAGCATTTACAACCATTAGTCGTAACTAAACTATTCGAACTATGATCACTCATCTTTTTTAAAAAATACCCTTTATCGAATAATTTGATATGACTATGACTATTATTATAAAGAGTAAAAGAGGTAATTTGTAGTAAAAGGGGAATTATAACTCTACTTTTTTAGGCTGGACCAAATAAATCCTCTACTAATCATTGCTTTAGGGTGTGTCTGATTAGAACTCAACTCTCACCTCTTTTCTATAGCCTTCCTCCCTTATAGTGAGTTTACCTTGAAATCGTGTTAGGTATAGTTAGGTATATTGAATTAGCTGAATGTTCCATTTGTAGCTCTGTTGTCAATACCTGAAAGGGAAAGAGGAGAAGAAAATCCAAAACCTCAGAGACGTCTCCAAACTTTGACGGAACGGAGTATACCGAAGCTCTGACAACCTAACTAGAAAAACCAAGGGAAACCAACCAATGGAGTCACCGAAAAAACAAGGCTAGAATTCAATCAAGACCTAGGCAATGCCGTCTTCGAACATCAGCCGACGGAAAAGAGAAAGAAGCAAGCCTCGAACTCAGGGAAACAGTCACCAAATCAGGCAACAACCACCACCACACGAGCGATTCTAAAACCAGATCCACTAAAAAAGACTTTGAAATCTCACAAGGAAGCCGCAGAGAAACACATAGAAGAAAGGGTTCCTTTCCTGGTGGCAGTGAGAGGCACCGACCACCGGAAAAGAGGAAGGAAGCAAAGAGGATTGTAGCATCAGGGTAACAGGAAAGGAAAGACGACACATTTCAAAGATTTTTTCTGAACTGCAAATTTTTGATATATGATAAAAATGACTTGTGATCTAACTCAATATAAATTAGACAAGTAATATCTGATTCAGTAGAAACTATGCATATTGTATCTGATTCAGCAATGCTGATTAACACTATTTTAATCAGTATTTCAGTTTAGTTTTGTTAGTTTATGTAATTTATTTTTGAAAAGACTTGGTTTAAAATAAAATCTGCACAATATCCAAAATAAAACATAAAAAGACACAACGAAATTTGGGGGTGAGATTCGAGATTCAAGTCTAGAAAATCTACCGTGGAAAAAAACAATCATATTCGTCTAAAAATGAATAACAGATTTTGTAACATTTAAGAAAAAGTAATATTAATAAATCATGGTTATAAACATAGATCATATATGTACGATGTGGCTCATTTCAGGGTCATAAACTGTAAAATGCCAAAAAGGGAAGCGTCACGAGTGAGATACATCAATAACTGCAGCTTAAATTGAGGAAGCCTTCTAGAAGGAAATTTGTATGTGTCCGATTAATAAAGTGTGTACAGCTTAGATAGACTACAGTCACTACACGTTAACACGTCGCACAACTAGGATCGTGATACGCTTACTGCAAGACCATAAACATCGCAAAGAGCAAACCAAACACAATCACCAAAAGGGTCCAAGAGGTCGTGAGATTATAGACGATAGATGAACGTAGCAAAAGCGTTTGTTGACGTAGCAGTCCCATTTTTGCGCTAGAAAACAACAAAATATGACAGAAAATTGTGGAACACAAGTAAACAGCTAGCTCTCGTCTTGAGTCTGGACCCATCGATGGACCAATTAACCCAATTCCCAATGTAAACCTGACATCACATTATTGTTTCTAGTGGCTTCTAAAAAAAACTGAAAAAGACATTGCAACATTTACTTTCTCACAAGTGGGCCGTGCCCAATGTGTTAAAAATAAGGCACAAGCTTAAGCCCACTTCGTATTAAGCAAATTTGAGGACCTCCATTTTTTATAATTTTATTTGATAGTGGTAATCTGTATAGGGATTTGTCAATGGTATTTTCTGAATCTATAATTTCATTTCAGTTACTAATAATCTATAATATTTTATAAAATAATATTAATTCATACGACTAGAGACAAATGCGTTCATGAAATATTTATGATTGAATTAATTAGCAGATACACAAATAATTAGTAATAAATTAATAATATAAACAAATTTTAATAAATTAATAATATAAATATATTATATATTTATAGAAAATATTAAAAATATATTATTAGAATAAAATACCAAAACCATAAAATTCAGTATAAATAACAATAAAAACTATGTGTATAATATCTACGTCTGTTTTCTTTATTTTCTTTAGTTTGAAATAAATATTTTAGTTGGGAAGATTGTTTTTGTGAATTAGTGTTAAACTTAAATATTTCTTAGTTTGCTTATATATATATATATATATACATATTTGACAGAGAAAAAAATCTATTAATTTTTTTTGGTTTAAAGATGTTATAATTATAAACTTATGATGAATAATTAGTGAATATTAATTAAAAAGTGGCAATTCAATTAATATATTTTGCAAATTTTAATATCTAAATCTTAGTTTTTTAAATTGCTATATATATATATATATATATATATCTTGGCTTTAAATGGATTTTGTCTTTTTTTTTATAAAAAAGGTGGATTTTGAATTTTGACTAGGAGTGGCAGAGTTTTAACTAGGAGTGGCTAACTATTAAATCTCCAAATCTTGACCAGTATAAATACCAATTTTGGACTTGTTACACAGGCGCTATAAATGTGTGAGTATAGGGCTAAATACTACAAAGCAATCGCAAACTTTCACAAAACTAAAACTTAGTAGTCGAAAACTCTAAACCAAAATCTGAAAATGAAGAACGTTTCTCTTAAGCTTCCACTCTTGATTTTCATTTTGGTTATCACATCTAGTAAGTACTATTTTTTCTCTTCTTTGCATTAATTAGTAGCCTTGTGGTTCTTATAAACGTTCATTATATCGTTTTAATTGCACAAATATAACTAGAAAAAAAAAAACAAAAATTAACCGTTAAAAACTATCTTGGCTAATGATGGAGAAGATCTTGGAGCAGAAGCACGAGAGCTAACTGGCGTTGAAGTTATCGCCGGAAGTTCAAATTACGCCGGAAAGGCTCTGGCTCATCCACCTTGCAAGAGGGACGTCGACTGTAGCTTTGAATGTCCCAAGGGAGGCCTCTGCAACGATCGCCTTGGAACATGTGACTGTTTCTAATTTTATTGTTAATCACATTCTAATCTACTTTGACATCAAATCAAAACTTATCCCTTATTTCTTCAGACTTAAGTACTCTCATTTTGTATTTGAAGATTAAATAAATCATAGCCTTGAGATTCATAATTGCAAACTTGATTCAATATAAATATAAAAAAACAATATTTTTTTCAAAGTGTAGAGTTTAGGTCTCTCATTGCCAGTGATAAGCTAATCTTGACCTTGGAGAGATTGTTGCTCTTTGTTCTTCTTCTCCTCTTTCATCACTGTATAGGACAACAATGCATATACAATCATTGATGCTTCCTCCAAGACTGAGTTCTCAAACAATGGATTTTGATTCATTCCATTTTGGGCAAGTACCTCAGCTTTGTAAACTTCATTTAACTGTGACTCTCTTTTTGGTCTCAAGGACAGTTTTCGGTCTAGTACTCTATTGTTGTCACTCTTTGCAGCCAAATTTTCCAAAACTTGAAGAAGCCAAGTTGTTATTAATTAAGTGATGCTGCACTATCCATCACCGAAACTCTTTGCTTCTCCACCACAACGGCCACCTTCCCACCCTATACAAACACACCGTCTCATTCTACCCATCAAATTCCACCAAATTTTGTTGATGATAATAATGTGGTTTTTTTTTAGAGTTTTTATATTTAACTTGTTTATATGTAAATGGATATTTGACAATTATTAATATTATTTTGAGTTTTGTTTTTATTCTATTTTTTAATCTAAATATATTAAATCATCGTAAAATTTGACTCTGATCACTTTAAATTACTTTTGACAATACATATGATTGGAACTTACCGACTAATTTTTTATAAATAGAGATTTCCAGGACTTGATATCTGACTAAAGTTTGATTGTAAGAAAACAGTGAGAAGTATCCATTTCTGATAAACTTTCAGTTAATATGACCATTGGAATTTGAATTTTATTGTTGTAGTGAGAATTACGTTTTTTTTTTTTACTTTTCTATATATTTCGAATAACATATTTTTAAAAATTCAACAGGATAAATGTTTTCTTGAAAATGATGTAACTATATATTTTAAATTACTAAATTCACAGAATAGCACCAGAAAGTAAATACAATACTCTGACTATAACATGATTTCCTTTCAGTTTTGGTAAAATAGAACCTTTTACATAAAATATGATACAGTTTTGTTTCAATTTTTACTATTGCTAACAGTACTTGCTTTTATCCCAAATCCATATGTATATATCTTAAAAAAAATTAATTATCCATTAATTGTATACCTCTAATATTTAGTAATGTATTAAATCTCCAAATCTTGACTGATACCAAAACTGGAGAAACTAACTCTGACTATAACATCATTTGCTTTCAATTTTGGTAAAAATAGAACCATTTACATAAAATATGATACAGTTTTGTTTGAACTTTGACTATTGACTAACAGTATTTGATTTTATCTCAAATCCATTTGTATATATTTTTTAAAAAAATTATTAAAATCTTTTTCAATATTTCGTAATTGATTTTATCTCAAATCCATATGTATATATTTTTAAAAAATAATAGTTATCCAAATCTTGACTGACATCTCCAATATTTAGTAATGTATTAAATCTCCAAATCTTGACTGAAACCAAAAACTGGAGTTGCCATACAGGCACACACTATAAATGTCCATATATATATGGCCAAAATACAACGAAGCAATCAATCGAAAACTTTCACAAAAGTAAACTTTATAGTTAAAAACTCTAAACCAAATTTTGAAAATGAAGAACGTTTCTCTCAAGCTTTCACTCTTGATTTTCATTTTGGTCATAACATCTAGTAAGTATCTTTCTCATCTTTTCTTTTGCTTTAAAACAATAGCCTTGTGTTCGTTTTGAACATTCATTCTATCGTTGCATTTGCACAAACATAGCTAGCGAGAAAAGAAATATAACCGTTAAAAGCCATTTTGTTTATGCTAATGACTGAGAAGACCTTGAAGCACAAGCAAGAGAGCTAACTGGAGTTGAAGTTATCGACGGAAGCATCCTGCCACGGACAGCTATACCTTGCAAGACCGACGACGATTGTAGGAAATATTGTCGCATTGCTGGAGGAAAATGCATCGCCTTCGGAATATGTTATTGTTTTTAAATCATGTTAATCGCATTCTAATCCATCTTCCCATCAAATAAAAATTATCCCTCATTTCTTCAGACTTTATTACTCTCATTTTGTATTTCAAGATCAATAATAAATAATAAATCCTTATTGAAATTAAACTTGATTTTGGGATAAAATATTTGTGTAGAAAAATCTAGATTTGTATGATAAAAAATCTAGATATTATGGTAGAAAAATATAGGAAGTAAGGAGGTTATGGATAAGATATTTGTCTAGAAAAATCTAGATTTGTATGATAAAAATCTATATATTATATTAGAAAAATCTAGGAAGTAAGGAGGTTAGGATAAGATATTTGTGTAGAAAAATCTAGATTTTTATGATAAAAATCTAGATATTATATTAAAAAATCTAGAGAATTAAGAAATATCTAAGTTAAGGAGGTTAGAATAGAAAAATCTAGATTTATGTTGTAAGATCTTTTGGAGGCTATAAATACCTCATCACTCCTTCATTTGTAACAAGTACAAGAAGTTGAAATAATAAAAAGAGTGTTAATCATAAGTTCAAATACTCTCTCTAAAATTCTTTCAAGTATTCTCTAAGTGTTCTTCCATATTCATTTTCATACTTAGAGGTTATTCTCTCGGGTTTCTCAGGTATTACGGTCTTGGGCTAGTGCTAAGCACTATCGGTGTTGGTTTCTTTACATGGTATCAGAGCCATTCTAATTTGGTTCTTTTCAAGATCGGGATTTAAAGAGAGCTTGAGTTTATTCTAAGTATGGAGTCAATGGGTCGTGTTGTTGGATTGGGGATGGAGATCTTAAACCAATCTAACTACCGGTTATGGAAGTCATGCATGGAGTCATACTTGGTGAGTGAGGACTTATGGGATGTCGTCGGCGGTAGCAGCACAACACCACCAAGGGGAGATGCTGCAACAGTGGAAGCGACAAAAGAATGGACACGGAAGAATGCCAAGGCGGAGTTTGCGTTGAAGAGGTCAATATCCTCAGGAGTATTTGAGCATGTCTCAAGGTGCACATCCGCTAGTTCCATTTGGCAGGCGCTGGATCAGTTGTTCAACAAGAAGAATGAAGCTCGGGTACAGTTGTTAGAGAATGAGCTGGCGAATGCGAAGCAGGGGGAGTCTTCAATCTCAGAGTTCTTCATCAAGGTAAAGAACCTTTGCTCTGAGATTAATACTCTTAATCCGGAGGAATCTATTTCGGAAGCCCGATTAAAGCGGTCTATTATTCGGGGTCTGCGGCCCGAGTATACACCGTTTGTGACTTCCGTTCAAGGATGGGCTACACAACCTTCCTTGGAGGAGTTTGAGAACTTGCTAGCTTCACAAGAATCATTAGCCACACAAATGGCTGGAGTCAAAATCCAAGATGACTCGGGGAGTGCTTTCGTAGCTCGGAGGCAACAGAGCATCAAAGGCAAAACCAAGAATGAAGGTCCAAAGAACAATGATGGACGGGAATATCTTCTACGGGAGATAAGAAGCGGTTCAAGTGCTACCAGTGTGGAAAGCTTGGACACTTCAAAAAGGACTGCAGAGTCAAGCTGAAGGAAACAAACATGGCGAAATCAAAAGCTCATACTGAAGACGAAGACTGGGGAAAATGCTTCACGGTGGAGGCTGCATCTTCAGGTACATCCAAAACTAAAAATCTGGGAAATGATTGGATCGTGGACTCTGGTTGTAGCCATCATATTACCGGAGATGAGAAGTTATTTTCTAGTCTTCAAAGTCATGACGGGAAAGAAGCCATTATTACCGCGGATAATTCAATCCACCGGGTTGAGAAGGAAGGGACTGTTGTCATTGAAGGAGATGATGGAACTCCAATCACTCTCAAGAATGTGTATCATGTCCCTGGAGTAAGGAAGAATCTTCTCTCAGTGGTGAATGCGGTAGACTCAGGTAACTACGTTTTATTTGGCCTAAAAGATGTTAAATTCTTGAAAAATATTCAGGAATTAAAGGCAGACGTAGTTCACACCGGAGCACGGGTTAAAGATCTTTATGTCTTATCTGCTTCCAACACTTATGTGGAGAAGATGAGTACGAATGATAATGCCTTTCTATGGCATGCTAGGCTTGGTCATATAAATATGACTAAGTTGAAGGTTATGGTGAATAAAGATCTGGTGAATGGGCTCCCAAAGTTGAAGATTCAGAATGAAGGAATACTTTGTGAAGGTTGTCAATATGGAAAATCACATAAGCTTCCATTTGACAACTCTACTTCACGATGCAACGCTCCATTGGAGAGGGTCCATAGTGACTTGATGGGTCCAACGAGAACATCCTCCTATTCCGGGTTCCGCTACATGTTGTTGTTCATTGATGACTTCTCACGGTACACTTGGGTATACTTCGTGAAGGAAAAATCAGAGGTATTTTCAAGGTTTCAAGAATTCAAGGTCACCGTGGAGGGAGAGTTAGGTCGGAAGATCAAGACTCTAAGGACGGATAATGGAGGGGAGTTTATGTCAAAAGAGTTTCTCTCTTTCTGCCGGAAGCATGGTATCAAGAGAGAATTTACATGTCCATATACACCTCAACAAAATGGAGTAGCAGAAAGAAAGATCAGACATCTAAGCGAGACTTGTAGAAGCTGGCTACATGCGAAGAATTTACCAAAGGCCTTATGGGCGGAAGGTATGAGATGTGCAGCCTACGTCATCAACCGGATGCCGCTGAGTCCAAATAATATGAAGTCTCCATATGAGATGGTTCATAGGAAGAAGCCAACGGTGAAACATCTCAGGGTATTTGGATCAGTCTGCTATGTCCATGTGTTCGATTCTCATAGAACCAAGCTGGAGGCAAAGGCGAAGAAGTGCATCTTTGTCTGCTATGATGAACGAAGGAAGGGTTGGAGGTGTATGGATCCAGAGACACACAGGTACACTGTATCTCGTGATGTTGTCTTTGATGAAGTTTCTTCCTATTATGGACCTCCTCAAGTCTTGTTTGAGAAAGATGGTACGGGTTCCCTCAAAGGCGATGAACCAGCCGTTCAGATACCAAAAGAAGGTGGAAGTTTTGAACAAGAGACACAAGGTGAAAGGGGGAGCACTAACTAAGAAGAATATGAGGAAGAAGACCATGGTTCTGTGGCAAATAAACGGCCGAAACGGAACATTGTCAAGCCTGCTCGGTTCAGAGATGATAGTTTTGTCACTACTTACTCATGCTATTTTGCAGCTCCATTAGATGAAGAAGAGCCATCATCATATGATGAAGCAAAAGGAGTTAAAGAGTGGGAGACCGCAATGAAAGAGGAGATGGATGCTCTTAAGAAGAATGAAACTTGGGATTTGGTTCCAAAACCCAAGGATGTCCAACTAGTCTCATACAAGTGGATGTACCATATCAAGCGAAGGACGGATGGAAGCATTGACATATATAAAGGAAGGTTGGTTGCTCGGGGATTCTCCCAGAAGTATGGAGAGGATTATGATGAGACTTTCAGTCCAGTGGCAAAGATGACTACGGTTCGTTCGCTTTTATCTTTAGCTGCAAGCTTTGGGTGGAAGTTATGGCAGTTAGATGTGAAGAATGCCTTTTTATACGGAGAACTTGATAAGGAAATATATATGGAGCAACCACCTGGTTACATATCAAGGGAGCATCCTGACTATGTGTGCAAGCTAAAGAAGGCTCTATATGGTTAAAATAAGCTCCCAGGGCCTGATATGGAAAGCTTGCTCAGTTTCTTCAGTTTTGTGGGTTTGTCCCATCTAACTCTGATCCGAGCCTATTCCTCAAGAAGAATGGAAGAGTCCACGTGGTAGTTCTTCTTTACGTGGATGACCTGATAATTTCTCGGAATGATGAAGTGGAAATCGCTCGTCTACAAGAGGATATATCAATAAGGTTTGAGATGAAGAAGTTGGGTGAGCTTAACAACTTCCTTGGTTTGGAGGTTGAAAGAGTAAAGGATGGAATATTCATCGGCCAACAAAGTTATGCGAAAAGGATTGTTGAGAAGTTCGGGGTACACGAAGGAAAGACACGTACTACTCTGATGGATGTAAACATTAAGTTGAAGCGAGATGAAGGATCTCTGCTACCCAATCCTCGACCTTATCGATCTCTTGTATGAAGTCTTCTGTACTTAACCATTACAAGGCCTGACATTTCCTTTGCGGTTGGTCTTGTAAGTCGGTTTATGCAGACACCGAGGAAACCACATCTAGAAGCAGCGAAGAAGATCTTGAAGTATGTGAAGACAACTCTTGGCATGGGTTTGGTGTATAAGTACAATGTCAAGGTTTCTCTCTATGGCTTCACGGATGCAACTTTGGTGGAGATTTGGATGATCGGAAATCAACTTTGGGCTATGTGTTTCTGTGTGGAGACACAAGTGTTTCATGGTGCAGCAAGAAGCAAGCAATAGTGTCGCTGTCAACCAGTGAAGCAGAGTATAAAGCTTCAACACTCGCAGTTCAAGAGTGCATTTGGCTTCAAAGACTACTTGAAGACTTGTTCGAGCCAATCAACAAGCCAATTACTATCTATGGAGATAATCAAAGTGCTATCAAGCTGGCGAATAATCCGGTGTTCCATGCAAGAACTAAGCATATTGAGTTGGAACATCACTTCATACGGGAGAAGGTGCTTGATGGAACGATTGAAGCTTTGGAGGTTCGAAGTGAAGACAATGTTGCAGATATCTTCACCAAGTCACTACCAAAATGCCAGTTTGAGCTACTTCGTTCAAAGCTCGGGATGGTTGACAAAATCAAGTTTAAGGGGGAGTATTGAAATTAAACTTGATTTTGGGATAAAATATTTGTGTAGAAAAATCTAGATTTGTATGATAAAAATCTAGATATTATGGTAGAAAAATATAGGAAGTAAGGAGGTTATGGATAAGATATTTGTCTAGAAAAATCTAGATTTGTATGATAAAAATCTATATATTATATTAGAAAAATCTAGGAAGTAAGGAGGTTAAGGATAAGATATTTGTGTAGAAAAATCTAGATTTTTATGATAAAAATCTAGATATTATATTAAAAAATCTAGAGAATTAAGAAATATCTAAGTTAAGGAGGTTAGAATAGAAAAATCTAGATTTATGTTGTAAGATCTTTTGGAGGCTATAAATACCTCATCACTCCTTCATTTGTAACAAGTACAAGAAGTTGAAATAATAAAAAGAGTGTTAATCATAAGTTCAAATACTCTCTCTAAAATTCTTTCAAGTATTCTCTAAGTGTTCTTCCATATTCATTTTCATACTTAGAGGTTATTCTCTCGGGTTTCTCAGGTATTACGGTCTTGGGCTAGTGCTAAGCACTATCGGTGTTGGTTTCTTTACATGGTATCAGAGCCATTCTAATTTGGTTCTTTTCAAGATCGGGATTTAAAGAGAACTTGAGTTTATTCTAAGTATGGAGTCAATGGGTCGTGTTGTTGGATTGGGGATGGAGATCTTAAACCAATCTAACTACCGGTTATGGAAGTCATGCATGGAGTCATACTTGGTGAGTGAGGACTTATGGGATGTCGTCGGCGGTAGCAGCACAACACCACCAAGGGGAGATGCTGCAACAGTGGAAGCGACAAAAGAATGGACACGGAAGAATGCCAAGGCGGAGTTTGCGTTGAAGAGGTCAATATCCTCAGGAGTATTTGAGCATGTCTCAAGGTGCACATCCGCTAGTTCCATTTGGCAGGCGCTGGATCAGTTGTTCAACAAGAAGAATGAAGCTCGGGTACAGTTGTTAGAGAATGAGCTGGCGAATGCGAAGCAGGGAGAGTCTTCAATCTCATAATTCTTCATCAAGGTAAAGAACCTTTGCTCTGAGATTAATACTCTTAATCCGGAGGAATCTATATCGGAAGCCCGATTAAAGCGGTCTATTATTCGGGGTCTGCGGCCCGAGTATACACCGTTTGTGACTTCCGTTTAAGGATGGGCTACACAACCTTCCTTGGAGGAGTTTGAGAACTTGCTAGCTTCGTAAGAATCATTAGCCACACAAATGGCTGGAGTCAAAATCCAAGATGACTTGAGGAGTGCTTTCGTAGCTCGGAGGCAACAGAGCATCAAAGGCAAAACCAAGAATGAAGGTCCAAAGAACAATGATGGACGGGAAATATCTTCTACGGGAGATAAGAAGCGGTTCAAGTGCTACCAGTGTGGAAAGCTTGGACACTTCAAAAAGGACTGCAGAGTCAAGCTGAAGGAAACAAACATGGCGGAATCAAAAGCTCATACTGAAGAAGAAGACTGGGGAAAATGCTTCACGGTGGAGGCTGCATCTTCAGGTACATCCAAAACTAAAAATCTGGGAAATGATTGGATCGTGGACTCTGGTTGTAGCCATCATATTACTGGAGATGAGAAGTTATTTTCTAGTCTTCAAAGTCATGACGGGAAAGAAGCCATTATTACCGCGGATAATTCAATCCACCGGGTTGAGAAGGAAGGGACTGTTGTCATTGAAGGAGATGAGGGAACTCCAATCACTCTCAAGAATGTGTATCATGTCCCTGGAGTAAGGAAGAATTTTCTCTCAGTGGTGAATGCGGTAGACTCAGGTAACTACGTTTTATTTGGCCTAAAAGATGTTAAATTCTTGAAAAATATTCAGGAATTAAAGGCAGACGTAGTTCACACCGGAGCACGGGTTAAAGATCTTTATGTCTTATCTGCTTCCAACACTTATGTGGAGAAGATGAGTACGAATGATAATGCCTTTCTATGGCATGCTAGGCTTGGTCATATAAACATGACTAAGTTGAAGGTTATGGTGAATAAAGATCTGGTGAATGAGCTCCCAAAGTTGAAGATTCAGAATGAAGGAATACTTTGTGAAGGTTGTCAATATGGAAAATCACATAAGCTTCCATTTGACAACTCTACTTCACGATGCAACGCTCCATTGGAGAGGGTCCATAGTGACTTGATGGGTCCAACGAGAACATCCTCCTATTCCGGGTTCCGCTACATGTTGTTGTTCATTGATGACTTCTCACGGTACACTTGGGTATACTTCGTGAAGGAAAAATCAGAGGTATTTTCAAGGTTTCAAGAATTCAAGGTCACCGTGGAGGGAGAGTTAGGTCGGAAGATCAAGACTCTAAGGACGGATAATGGAGGGGAGTTTATGTCAAAAGAGTTTCTCTCTTTCTGCCGGAAGCATGGTATCAAGAGAGAATTTACATGTCCATATACACCTCAACAAAATGGAGTAGCAGAAAGAAAGATCAGACATCTAAGCGAGACTTGTAGAAGCTGGCTACATGCGAAGAATTTACCAAAGGCCTTATGGGCGGAAGGTATGAGATGTGCAGCCTACGTCATCAACCGGATGCCGCTGAGTCCAAATAATATGAAGTCTCCATATGAGATGGTTCATAGGAAGAAGCCAACGGTGAAACATCTCAGGGTATTTGGATCAGTCTGCTATGTCCATGTGTTCGATTCTCATAGAACCAAGCTAGAGGCAAAGGCGAAGAAGTGCATCTTTGTCTGCTATGATGAACGAAGGAAGGGTTGGAGGTGTATGGATCCAGAGACACACAGGTACACTGTATCTCGTGATGTTGTCTTTGATGAAGTTTCTTCCTATTATGGACCTCCTCAAGTCTTGTTTGAGAAAGATGGTACGGGTTCCCTCAAAGGCGATGAACCAGCCGTTCAGATACCAAAAGAAGGTGGAAGTTTTGAACAAGAGACACAAGGTGAAAGGGGGAGCACTAACCAAGAAGAATATGAGGAAGAAGACCATGGTTCTGTGGCAAATAAACGGCCGAAACGGAACATTGTCAAGTCTGCTCGGTTCAGAGATGATAGTTTTGTCACTACTTACTCATGCTATTTTGCAGCTCCATTAGATGAAGAAGAGCCATCATCATATGATGAAGCAAAAGGAGTTAAAGAGTGGGAGACCGCAATGAAAGAGGAGATGGATGCTCTTAAGAAGAATGAAACTTGAGATTTGGTTCCAAAACCCAAGGATGTCCAACTAGTCTCATGCAAGTGGATGTACCATATCAAGCGAAGGACGGATGGAAGCATTGATAGATATAAAGGAAGCTTGGTTGCTCGGGGATTCTCCCAGAAGTATGGAGAAGATTATGATGAGACTTTCAGTCCAGTGGCGAAGATGACTACGGTTCGTTCGCTTTTATCTTTAGCTGCAAGCTTTGGCTGGAAGTTATGGCAGTTAGATGTGAAGAATGCCTTTTTATACGGAGAACTTGATAAGGAAATATATATGGAGCAACCACCTGGTTACATATCAAGGGAGCATCCTGACTATGTGTGCAAGCTAAAGAAGGCTCTATATGGGTTAAAATAAGCTCCCAGGGCCTGATATGGAAAGCTTGCTCAGTTTCTTCAGTTTTGTGGGTTTGTCCCATCTAACTCTGATCCGAGCCTATTCCTCAAGAAGAATGGAAGAGTCCACGTGGTAGTTCTTCTTTACGTGGATGACCTGATAATTTCTGGGAATGATGAAGCGGAAATCGCTCGTCTACAAGAGGATATATCAATAAGGTTTGAGATGAAGAAGTTGGGTGAGCTTAACAACTTCCTTGGTTTGGAGGTTGAAAGAGTAAAGGATGGAATATTCATCGGCCAACAAAGTTATGCGAAAAGGATTGTTGAGAAGTTCGGGGTACACGAAGGAAAGACACGTACTACTCTGATGGATGTAAACATTAAGTTGAAGCGAGATGAAGGATCTCTGCTACCCAATCCTCGACCTTATCGATCTCTTGTATGAAGTCTTCTGTACTTAACCATTACAAGGCCTGACATTTCCTTTGCGGTTGGTCTTGTAAGTCGGTTTATGCAGACACCGAGGAAACCACATCTAGAAGCAGCGAAGAAGATCTTGAAGTATGTGAAGACAACTCTTGGCATGGGTTTGGTGTATAAGTACAATGTCAAGGTTTCTCTCTATGGCTTCACGGATGCAAACTTTGGTGGAGATTTGGATGATCGGAAATCAACTTTGGGCTATGTGTTTCTGTGTGGAGACACAAGTGTTTCATGGTGCAGCAAGAAGCAAGCAATAGTGTCGCTGTCAACCAGTGAAGCAGAGTATAAAGCTTCAACACTCGCAGTTCAAGAGTGCATTTGGCTTCAAAGACTACTTGAAGACTTGTTCGAGCCAATCAACAAGCCAATTACTATCTATGGAGATAATCAAAGTGCTATCAAGCTGGCGAATAATCCGGTGTTCCATGCAAGAACTAAGCATATTGAGTTGGAACATCACTTCATACGGGAGAAGGTGCTTGATGGAACGATTGAAGCTTTGGAGGTTCGAAGTGAAGACAATGTTGCAGATATCTTCACCAAGTCACTACCAAAAGGCCAGTTTGAGCTACTTCGTTCAAAGCTCGGGATGATTGACAAAATCAAGTTTAAGGGGGAGTATTGAAATTAAACTTGATTTTGGGATAAAATATTTGTGTAGAAAAATCTAGATTTGTATGATAAAAAATCTAGATATTATGGTAGAAAAATCTAGGAAGTAAGGAGGTTATGGATAAGATATTTGTCTAGAAAAATCTAGATTTGTATGATAAAAATCTATATATTATATTAGAAAAATCTAGGAAGTAAGGAGGTTAAGGATAAGATATTTGTGTAAAAAAATCTAGATTTTTATGATAAAAATCTAGATATTATATTAAAAAATCTAGAGAATTAAGAAATATCTAAGTTAAGGAGGTTAGAATAGAAAAATCTAGATTTATGTTGTAAGATCTTTTGGAGGCTATAATACCTCCTCACTCCTTCATTTGTAACAAGTACAAGAAGTTGAAATAATAAAAATAGTGTTCATCATAAGTTCAAATACTCTCTCTAAAATTCTTTCAAGTATTCTCTAAGTGTTCTTCTATATTCATTTTCTTACTTAGAGGTTATTCTCTCGGGTTTCTCAGGTATTACGATCTTGGGCTAGTGCTAAGCACTATCGGTGTTGGTTTCTTTACAATCCTATGCTTCAAAATTCAATATACAAGCTTAATTCAATCCAAATAAAACACAACACTTCTTCTTCTTCTTCTTCTTCTTCTTCTTCTTCTTTGTCTAGAACAACAATGGATTCATGCATTGATGCTTCTCCCTCTTTCTGAAACTTCCATCACCAGAGCCTTAAACCTTTGCGTACTTCACACTCTCATATCATTTGAGAAAACGAGCTCAAATATGAATTGTTTGATGATAGAGATACACGATTCAACGGTTCAGAACTTCAGATCAGTTTTGTGTTTTGAAGGCCTGAAAATCAAAATAAAATGTTGACAGTGGGATTTGAACCCACGCCCTTTCGGACCAGAACCTTAATCTGGCGCCTTAGACCAACTCGGCCATATCAACTTCTGATGCCTCAATTTTCTGTTTACAGTTTAGATTGTTTCTCAGAAAAAAAAACTTAGATTTCAAAAGCTTCGTATATATATGGTAACCTCTTTTTTTTTTGGGTCTTTTATCGAGGTGAAATCACTCTATGTCCTAGACAACATTGAACTCGAAGATGCAAGCTCAAAAAATTGGAGCTTGATTAGTGTCAGTGTTACACTGAAAGAATGCTGTGTAACTGTAACAAAGGAGAATTTGTCAAGATAATTGGTAATGTTGAGGGTCGGTCTTACTTTGAACGTGGTCAATAAGTTAGAATTTAGGAAATAATATATTTCTAGGGTTCAGATCAGTTGTGTGTTTTGAGGGCCAAAACAAAAAACAATTAATGTTGACAGTGGGATTTGAACCCACGCCCTTTGGGACCAGAAGTTATAAAACTACAACTTCTTCTCCTCGAATGCACGGACTTTTTCTTCTCTCGACAGCTGTTTGTTTTGTTGGGCTAATTCACAAAGGCAGCTTCTGGTCTTCCAAAAACTCCACTCAAACTCCATTTCAGAAAACGCAACAGTTGCAGATGCTTTGCTCACGCAAAGAAAGAGGCAGCATAGAGCCCCGATTCTAAATCAGATAGAAGATGCTCTTGATGACATTCGGAACACAAGAGATGCAGAGAAAGATGATGTTGCAGTCTGGTTTCAGAGGGACAACGTCTACAAGCCGGTATTTAATTCCAAATACACCTGGAACCTAATACCTAGAAGCCTTGGCCAAAGAGCCATCTGGTTCTCGAAAGCAACCCCTAAGTTTGCTTTCATCACCTGGCTCGCCGTTCAAAACCGTCTGGCTACAGGAGATAGAGCTTTGCTCTGGAACCAAGGACACGATCCTAAATGCGTCTTGTGTTGTCACCATTTGGAAACTCGAGATCATATCTTTTTTCGCCTGCCCATACGCTGCAGAGATCTGGGAAGCTCTCATTGGCAAACTCCTTCAAACCAACTACTCCACTAACTGGTGGTCAGACATCATCCTCCTCCTTCAGAACACAACAACGAACTACATACAGCAATTCATCTTGCGACATGTCTCCCAGGCTGTCGTTTATCGAGTATGGAGAGAAAGAAATTTAAGGAAACATGGAGAGAAGCCTTCACCACCATCAAGGCTCATAAAGCTTATTGATAAGACGGTACGGAACCGGCTCTACACAGCTAAAGCAGACGGGAACAAACAGCTTGACGAGAGTCTAGTAGTTTGGTTCAGCATTCGCTCATAAAAGTTACACCAATTGGATGATTTTCTTTCGTTTTTTACTCAGTAAATCCTTCTAATCAAAGAAGCATGTATATGTAAAACAGTCTTTTTGGTTTGAAATTTAACATTCAATTCAAAAAAAAAAAAACCTTAAATCTATCGTTGTTGAGATCAGGGGCGGAGGGAATGAGGAGGGAGGGGGGTCACATGACCCCCATGGAATTTTTAAAATTTGTTTTTTTAGTATTAAAATTTTAAATTGACACCCTTTAAATAAAAAATTGACCCCCATACAATAAAAGCCTAATAGTATATTAACCCAAATACTACTTTAGTCTAATAAAAAAATTTCTTATATACAAATAAGTCCATTATATATAAAAGTATCCTAAATTTTCTTATGATTTTTAATGAAGATTTTTGAATTTTTTTATGATAAAATTTTATGACCCCCATAAGCAATTTTTCTGGCTCCGCCACTGGCTGAGATTGATACTAAAGTTGTTGAAGGATCCATTGGTAATTGGTATAAAGAAGCCCTCAAATATTTGAATTATTCTGCGCTTTAGATGTTTTTTTTTGAATGGCTAGTTTGTGACTAATGAGTTCCTCTGGTACAATGTTAGCATAGAACTTCTACTTTCAAGGTTCTCCGAGAAAGGCATGCATTACATTCCGCGTAGCTCCTAATCCAATTGAGAGTTCCATTGTGTGGACGATGACCATTCCAGAGGATATTGCTCCGAATCCCAAACTTTCACAAATTTTCTAGTTGAAAACTCTAAACCAAAATCTGAAAATGAATAACGTTTTTCTTTAGCTTCCACTCTTGATTTTCATTTTGGTCATCACATCTAGTAAGTACTGTTTTTTTCTTCTTCTTTACATAATTAGAACAGCGGCCTAGTGTTTCTTTTGAACGTTCATTCTTTAGTTTTAATTGCACAAATATGACTAGAGAAAACAAAACTTAACTGTTAAAACTGATCTTGTTTATGTGAATGATGGAGAAGATCTTGGAGCAGAAGCACGAGAGCTAACTGGCGTCGAATTGTTATCGCCGGAAGTTCAAATTATTTCTACAAATAGAGATTTCTTAGACTTGATATCTGACTAAAGTTTGATCGTCAGAAAATAATGAAAATTATCCATTTTCCAACCAACTTTCAATTAATATGATTGTTAGAGTTTGAACTTTATTGTTGTAGTGAGAATTACGTTTCTTGGCCTTTTTTATATTTTGAATAACATATTTTAAAATTCAACATGAAAAACGTTTTCTTCAAAATGATGTAACTGTATATTTTAAATTACTAAATTCACATAATATCACCAGAAAGTAAATACAATACTCTGACTATAACATCATTTTCTTTCAATTTTGGTAAAAGTAGAACCATTTACATAAAATATGATACAGTTTTGTTTAAATTTTGACTATTGACTAACAGTCTAACAGTAAATGATTTTATCTCAAATCCATATGTGTATATTTAAAAAATAACAATAATTATCCAAATCTTGACTGATATGTCCAGTATTTAGTAATGTATTAAATCTCCAAATTTAGACTGATATCTCCAATATTTAGTTTTATTAAATCTCCAAATCTTGACTTATACCAAAACTGGAGTTGCCATAAGGCACAGACTATAAATGTCCATATATATATATGGCCAAATACTAAGAAGCAATCAGAAAACTTTCACAAAACTAAAACTTCATAGTTAAGAACTCTAAACCAAATTTTGAAAATGAAGAACGTTTCTCTCAAGCTTTCACTCTTGATTTTCATTTTGGTCATAACATCTAGTAAGTATCTTTCTCATCTTTTCTTTTGCTTTAAAACAATAGCCTTGTGTTCGTTTTGAACATTCATTCTATCGTTGCATTTGCACAAACATAGCTAGCGAGAAAAGATATAACCGTTAAAAGCCATTTTGTTTATGCTAATGACTGAGAAGACCTTGAAGCACAAGCAAGAGAGCTAACTGGAGTTGAAGTTATCGCCGGAAGCATCGGCATGACTCTGGAGCAGGCACGTCGACCTTGCGAGACCGACGACGATTGTTGGAAATATTGTCCCATTGCTGGAGGAAAATGCAACTTCGAAATATGCTATTGTTTTTAAATCATGTTAATCGCATTCTAATCCATCTTCCCATCAAATAAAAATTATCCCTCATTTCTTTAGACTTTATAACTCTCATTTTGTATTTCAAGATTAATAATAAATAATAAATCCTATGCTTCAAAATTCAATATACAAAGCTTAATTCAATCCAAATAAAACACAACACTTTTTCAAGGTGACCTCTCCTTGCCAATGATAATTTTGACCTTGAAGAGACTGTTGCTTTTTTCTTCTTCTTCTCCATTTTCATTACTGTCTAGAACAACAATGGATTCATGCTTTGATGCTTCTCTCTCATTCTCAAAGACTTTTATGAATTTGGAGGCAGGTATTGCTTCCATCACCAGAGCCTTAAACCTCTGCGTACTTCACACTCTCATATCATTTGAGAAAACGAGCTCAAATATGAATTGTTTGATGATATAGATATACGATTCAACGGTTTAGATCAGTTTTGCGTTTTGAGGCCTGCAAAACAAAATAAAATGTTGACAGTGGGATTTGAACCCACGCCCTTTCGGGCCAGAACCTTAATCTAGCACCTTAGACCAACTCGGCCATATCAACTTCTCATTCCTGAATTTTCTGTTTACAACTTAGATTTCAAAAGCTTCGTATCTATATGGTAACCTCTCTTTTTTTTTGTCTTTTATCCCAGGTGAAATCACTCTCAAATATGTCCTAGACAACACTGAACTCGAAAATGCAAGCTAAAAAAAGTTGGAGCTTGATTAGTGTATGCAGTGTTACACCGAGAGAATGTTGTGTAATAAACTTTATTAGAACAAAGGAGAATTTATCAAGATAATTGGTAATGTAGAGGCTTTTCAGTACTGATTGGTCTTACTTTAAACGTGGTCAACAAATTAGAAGATTTGGAGTCAAACATGGAAGTTTACGAAATAGTATATTTCAACGGTTCAGATCAGTGCTGTGTGTTTAAGGGTCAAAAAAAAATTGATGTTGACAGTGGGATTTGAACCCACGCCCTTTCGGACCAGAACCTTAATCTGGCACCTTAGACCAACTCGGCCATATCAACTTGTGATGCCTACTTTTTCTGTCTATGCCTACATTCAAAAGCTTCGTATGTTTATGGAAACCCTTTTTTGTCTTTTATCCCATGAAATCACTCTCAATATCCTGGTCCTAGACAATATGGAACTCAGCTCAAAGTATTGGAGCTTGATTAGTGTATGAAGTGTTAGACTCAAGACTATGAATTAAAAAACTACAGACTCAAGGTTTTATTTTTGTGTATTAATTTTGTATGCGATAAACATTATTCGTAATTTTATAGCTTTAAATAGTTTATTTGATTGAAAGAAGGAGTTCTTCCAACTTTATTTGTACCGGAGCCATGGTTGTGTTCTTCTGTTGTTGATGTCCACTTACTTCTTTCAGTGAAATGATCGAATACGATACAAAAAGCATTGGCATAATCCAGTAATATATCTCACTATTAAAAAGCCATTTATATTGCTAAGTTCTGTTTGTTTTATTGTAATGAAACATGTGTTACTTATGTCATTTCTCGTTTTCACTGTTATGGTGTATATTTTGAGCGCTTTCATAAAAAGTATTGATTGATTTAATCTAAACTCTTCTTTTCAACTATCCATTGTTAATATTAAAGAAAATATACGAGGGAGTAATTGTTGTGATTGATCATCACTTGAAATTATTTCCTTAATTATATAGATTCTCTTTAATAGCTAACCCTTACGAATATGTAATGCGTTGAATCTCCAAATCTTTGACCAATTATAACGATAACAGGACTGGACTGGACTTGCCAAATTAATTGTAAATGTATGTTTGTAATATGCATGCTCCAATTTGAGGAGCGTGTTACAGATATATTATATATTCGTGAATTGGAGAATATACAATAGTTGTTGTGTATTAAAGAATGTTTACATATAAGCACATTAGGTTATTTCGGAAACACTTTGTATATATATGTATCTCCATCTTCGTTGATAAAAGGAGAACACCTCTACACAAACCTAGTTTACTTGACAAAATTCAAACAACATTTTGAAAATGAAGAACGTTTCTCTCAAGCTTTCACTCTTGATTTTCTTTTTGGTCATCACATCTAGTAAGTAATTTTTATGATATTAAAGTATCATATCAATTCATCATATATTATTTCTTAACACTAGCTAGACCAGTTGCCTTCCAATTTTAATGTTTGTTCAGCTCTATTCTATACTTTTTAAAAAACCTTTTTTCTATCTTTTGTTGCAAAAATATTATTGGAGACAAAATTTAACGTTTAAATCCATTGTGTTTATTATGCCAATGATGGAGAAGACACTGGAGCAGAATCAAGAGAGCTGATAGGAACTGACGAGAGAGCCGAAGTTATCACCGGCAGGACTTTGAGTAAGGGTCCACCTTGCAAGAATGACTTCGATTGTGTCTTTACATGTCCCAAGGATGGAGTCTGCAACGTTGGCCTTGGCACATGTGATTGTTTCTGATTATAAAATTCGCATTCTAATCTATTTTTATCAATGAAACTTATCCATACATCATATTCAACTGTGACTCTCCAACTGGTCTCAAGGACAGTGTTCGGCTCAGTCTATTGTTGTCGCTCTTTGTAACAAAAGTTCAAAAAAACTTGAGGAGACAAAGTTATTAGTACCTCTTTTTTGTTTATCATCAAATAAATATCAATATAATTAGTTCACCTTGGCAACACCGTTCAATCATATATTCCTCTAAGGATCTGACCGTTAAAATGGATTGCAGTTCAGACTAAGAAATAATGATGTGAACTAAACAATTCCATTTTTTTTTTATAACCTTTTGAGAAACATATTTGTAATACGAAGCAATCGCAAACTTTCACAAAACGAGTGAATTCACTGTATATTATTACTATATTGATAGAAAAATTACATGGTTTATATACATAATTTGAAATAATCAAGTAGTAAATGTACATAATAATATATAACTGAGTAATCACAGAGATATGATTCAGTAATTAAAGAATGTGAAGGTGGACAAGGAAGGAGATGATAATCATATCCCTTGACAAATATTGGTAAAATCTCTAAATCAAACTTGAAATTGAAGAACGTTTGTTTCTCTCAAACTCCCACTCATAATTTTAACTGTTAAAATCCTGTTTTTTAGAGAAGATCTTGGAGCAGAAGCAAGTGAGCTAACTGGAGTCGAAGTTCTCGCCAGAAGTTCGAATTGCACAGACAGGACTCTCGAGGAAGTACATCCTCCTTATAACTATTGTTTATCACATTCTAATCTACCTTTACCTCAATAATAAACTTCTCTCATTTCTTCAGACTTTAATACTCTCATTTTGTATTTCAAGATTAATAGCAAATCATATGCTTATAATTCAATATACGAAACTTAATTCAATCCAAATAAAAGAAAACAGTTTCTCAAGGTCTACACTTGAGGGCTCTTCTTGCCAATGATAATCTTGACCTCGAAGAGACTGTTGCTTCTTCTTCTTCTCCTCCACTTTCATCACTGTCTAAAACAACAATGGACTCAGGTAGTGATGCTTCTCTCTCAATATCATCTTCATTCTGATTCATTTCCGGTTTCGTACAAGTTTCCGCAAGTACCTCGTCCTTGCTAACTTCATTCAACTGTGACTCTCCTCTCAAGGAAAGTTTTCGGTTTAGTCTACTGTAATCACTCTTTGCAGAAGAGGTTCGAAAACTTGAGGAGGCCAAGCTGTGATTCATCCCCAGGGAAAGCTTCTTTCCATATGAATTTGGTTTCTTGTTTTCTTTGTAAGAAGATGAAACACCATTTGTGAGTTCTTCACCACACGAGTCTTTCTTCTGTGATTGAGGAGGCAAGGCAAGAGATAACTTCTTCCTGCTCGTTATTATCTCACTGTCACCAGACGTGCTCGTCTCACGGAAACCAATCACTGCTTTTCTTTTCCCATTTCCATCCTTTTGTAGTTTATCTCCAGAACTTGAGAGAAGCAGTTGGCTATTCAGTGTATCTTTCGTTAATGAAGACTCCACATGTAACTTGAGCTTAACCCCCTCGTGCTTTTCGTGATTACCAGCTAAAACACTGTTTCCATTTTCAGAAACCTAAAAAGGAACTTATCTGAGTACGCAAAAATCAACATCTGCTTAAACAAGCTCACTGAATAACCAATATAACGCACCTTAACATCGCCTGCGTTTGGACTTCTCTCAATTCGGAGGCTGGTGCTGCTTCCATCACAAGCCTTAACCTTTGCATACTTCTCCGTCATCTCTCGTGCCTTATAATCGAAAGTTTGTCTATTGTATTTATACTCCCTGCTCTGAGACGACAAAAAACAAAAAAAAGGGGCCATCAAAGAAATACTTCAAGAATCAATAAAATTCTCAAACAGAAAAAGGTAAAAAACTTACTACTTCACACATCAAGCCATCATCTGGATTCGGTTCACTAAGCAACAATCCAATGCTTGTCAAAACTGTTGAGATGTTCAATGATGGTTGCCAAGCACCCTGTGGCTCAAATCAGAAAAAAACGAACCATTGTGCAATTCAAATCAAGAAACAAGAAAAGAGAAGCAAACTACACTTGATTCCACCAACACTACTGCGAGAATAGCTTTCATGTATTCTACTTAACAAGAATCAACAATAACTCTAGCCAAAAGAGCAAACCTAAGAACATATCAGTCAACAAAGCCTCTCACCTTGGGAGGGAGATTTAAGATGTCAAGGCAAATCCGGCCACTGTTATCGATGTTTGGGTGATAAATCGGCGTAGCAAAAGCCACAATTGGAGGCTGAAATGGGTATCTGAAAGAGCCGACGAAACTATATTAATCACAAAGGAACCAAAAATCATCTGAAACCAAATATAGAGAATACCTTTCTGGGATTTGGATCTTCACGTTGAAGACTCCATTAGCATAAACAGTGTCTTCAGGACCTTCGATCTCTGGAATTAAAAAAGTGTTAAATCGACGGGGAAGATATGATATTATTAATTGCGGAAAGAGAGATTGAGAAGGCCCAACGAGCATCAATGGTGGAGAAGGATGAGAAGTCGCCGGAGCCGGAAGCGGCGGAGGATAAGTGTGGAAACGAAGCGCCGTGAGGTGGATCGGAGAGGAGAAGCTTCAGCTCTTTCTGCATTCTCATGCTTAATCTCGCTGCTTGAGCCATTCACAGAAGAAATCTTTTCGCTACTTTTCGTTTCCGATTTTGAGAAATCTCTGTTTTTTTTTTTTAGATTCAGTTTTCGAAAAAAAAAAATTTAGAGGCAAAATGGATTTTCGGGAACTGATACTCTCAATTTGACGAATAAGAGGTCAGATGTGAACCCTTAGATGACTCTGTTAACACATTTCAACGGTTCAGATCAGTTCTCTGTTTTTAGGGTAAAAAAAAAAAAAAAAGTGATGTTGACAGTGGGATTTGAACCCACGCCCTTTCGGACCAGAACCTTAATCTGGCGCCTTAGACCAACTCGGCCATATCAACTTTCGATGCCTGGATTTTCTGTTTACAGATTATATTTCAGACGCTTCGTATGTATATGGAAACCTTTTTTTTTGTCTTTTATCCCAAGTGAAGTCACTCTCAATATGTCTTAGACAATATGGAACTCCAATATGCAAGCTCAGAAAATTGGAGTTTCATTAGTGTATCTAGTGTTACACCGAGAGAATGTTGTGTAACACATTCACTAGAACAAAGAAAAATCTCTCAAAACCACTGGTAATCTAGAAAATTCTCAATTAACATCACTTATCAGATCATTTATATTTGTCTTATTTATAAGTAGGTCACTCGAAATAGGAGTCATTTAGTTTTATGATACAACTTAACTTAAGTGATTTAATTTTTTTTTTTTTTAGTTTTTGCATACCTGCGTGGAACATTGTCAACAAGTTAGAAGATTCAAATTTGAAGTTACCATTTGAGGATTATGTGATGCTGAAGTCTAGGAAAGAATATATCGTACAAAGGTTTTGAAGTTTCACTAGTGAGTGAACAAAGGGTAATGCTCAATTGTTGTTGGGTTACGTAAGTTAAGTATTGGTCCGTCTCAAGTTGTATGTAATATCATATAATTTGGGTTAAACAAGCGTATAAAAGATTAAATTATTGTTGGATATACCTTTATTAATCTACAAATGTTCGAAACTTCTACAGATAGACTTGTACTTTCACATGTTGGGATTTTTTATTCGTGTAAAATCCTAAGCGAAATCAAAGAACACGCCCGAGTTATAGAGTTTTTCAAACCAGATATATCTATCTCTTCTTAGAATATGTTGTTTGGAATTAACTAATTGAGCTGGATTGTAGAAATGATTCAAAGCTTGAGAGAGAGAACAATAATGGCAGTCAAAGGAGTGGAAGAAGAAGAAGAAAGACCAAGTTGATGCACCTTAACGTTTTTCTTCTCTTGTTCTTATCTCAACTTCCAAAACGGGGGGTATGGATCGATCAGACGTAAATGTACAAGGCCCATAACTTCTCTCATCTTTAGCTTTATCTGTAAACTCGGACTTAACATTGCGTAAGAGCCATTTTAATTCCTCCTGCTCATCAAATCCATCAGCTTTAGGACTCTAATTGGTTGAAGCTAGGCTGAGAAAATTCGAAACCATTGACTTTCTCACACATGGCTTAAAGTTGTTGGAAAATACATATATAAATATATAACAAAAATTACACATGCTCCCCCCTAAACGTGGCTTGATCGAGTGACTAAACACAAATGGACATATACTAGAACAGATATGTGGAGTGAGTGCTTCCCATGCTCCAAACACTTGGAACTTGGAAGGATAAAAATAAGGAAAACTCAAAGAATATATATTTTCGAACAAAGATAACATAAACAAAGGAGATAAGAGCAAAGTGCACGTGATCGAAGTACGAGTCGACACGTAACTCTCGTGCGCATTTGTGGATCAAATCATATTTGATCCTTCAGCGACCAAATCTACATCTCTATTCCCACGCGCTAAGCTGCGTATTGCGAGTATGCTTCCGAGTTTTCGTCTTTCTTTCATCTATTTTAAATCCTTCATAATTTGACGTACACGTCGTCTTCCTAATTGACTAGTAAAATTGTTATATTTTTAAAAGATGTATAAGTTACAAATGAGTATTCAAGTTCCTATTATTCGTAAACTGTGACTTGATCGCAGAGAATATTAAAAAAAAAAAAAAACACAAGACATGTGTTCTTAATTAAGCTCCTATTTGTTTACTCACAGCTTTTTTTACTTCTACTAGACAAATTAACCCTCAAATGATTATCTTCCAACTTATAAATATATGTATTAATATCAAAAATTTCTTGAGAATTTATCGCCATAATGCTAATTGTGAGAAAAATTCATACCTTTGCAATCCTAGAAGATGGTGTACTGATGAGATTCGTAACTTTTGGTTTAGTATAATACTAACGTGTACTGTGTGTCTCTTTTGTTTTAACTTTTATAATATGTGTACTATTTGTACTATGTCTCAACAAAAGAATAACCTGATTGGACAAATGATTTTTACAAATTAATAATATCTTGCCTCTCTCTAGGGTGCGCTTTTCGCCATATGACGTATGACATGATGTATAAATGGCCCTAGAAAACTAATTGTTCCGTACTACATCACTTTATTATAAATAATACTATATGGTACTAAAACAAGATTATACTCGTATACCTGAATTAAACAAAGTAATGAATAGATTATTCCAAGAAAACAAAACAAACACTTGAGTAGTGGAGTGTGTGCTTCGCCAGCAAGATTCTACACAACGTGTCGTGTAAGGAGTCGTTCGTCCGTCAATAAACCAGTGCGGACCATGTCAGTAACCCACGCGCGCATGTCTGAAAATATCTCCGAACAAAAAATAGACTTATGGATGGACCAATAACTTGCCACCTAAGTAAAAGCAATTTGATTGACCTAAAATAAGGCTTTTTCGGGCACCTGCATGGACCCCACATTAAGAGCAAAACACGAGATTGCCACGTTATCACATAATCATACCTTGTCACCATCTCACACTTATTACACTACTACTATAGTATTCCCCTCTCGCTCTCTTTTGTTTTCGTTACGGGCAACATATATTTGAAGTGGGGGAGATATGTATCTATCTAATTGTTTTATATATATAATTCAGGTGGAATCTCAATCTCCGGCCTAAACTTCAAATGGACTATAAGTAAGGGCTCATACGTATGTGGTCAAATGGAAATTTAGCAATTCTACATTCTAGGGAAATTGATCTTTAATCTAGATCAATAAGACAACTCCTCCAAAGTGAGAACCACTACACCACAACTATTTAGTTAATTTTGTTTTAATAATTCTTTAAAATTGGTAGATTGACGGTAGGTTGATAAAACGTTGGTTTTTTATTGGTAATCTTTTACTTGTTATGTTTATAAACATATTGTTTTAATAATTATTAATCACAAAGTAATGCTACTTTCATTTTTTACTTATATTTTTTTATTAGTCACAAAAGTTCACTTGTCTAAATTTTCAGTATCTACATAAAAAAGATAAGGCAATTCTCAAAAATAACACAATTTCATGTTTTTGTGACAAAAATACCACATCAAGGTGAAAATGACAAAAATAACATTTATTGGAGAGAAAAAAGACTATTATACATTTATTTCATATGTTTATTCCCAATCTCTTAAACCTAAACCCTAAAACTCAAAATCTAAACCCTAATTAATGACTTTTGAACCCAAATAACCATTAAATAAATGTTATTTTTGTCATTTTCACTTTGGTGTGGTATTTTTGTCACAAAATATGATAGTGTCGTATTTGAGGGTATTTCTCAAAAAGATATCCGCTAGCTTTTGAAATTATATTTTTAATTAAAAAAACAGAAACGGTAGCCTATGGATTGGTTAAACACTTGAACCCCATTTAGTGACCATAGTATATATTATTATTCATTGTTCAAGTAAAAGTTGTAAGATTCGATTAAAAAGGAAATATATACTAAAAAATGAAAAGTGAGAACATTATAAAAATGAAAAGGGAGCACTGTCTCTCACTGATTCGGGGAGGTCATTGTCTCTTAGGTTGTGCCGAATTAAGGACCATGCGTTGATGCAACAAATTGTTGTTTTATTCAAACGATATATGTTATTATAACACACCTAATATGTGGTTAGCATTTGACCCACGTCCTCTAAATTAAGTATACGTTAATTCCTCCAATAGTTAACTAGGATTTTTCAAAGATCGCTATTAGATTTCGTGGTGGTGGCTGAAACAATAAAATAGTAGTTCCTTTGGTGCGTGTGCTTTTCTGATTGGTACTAAGGGTTTTGATTCTTAACCAAATAATGTTTGGCGTCAGTGAAATGGTTTATGTTTATGAAATTTTATAATAACCCTTGCGAGTTGCAACACTTGTGGCTATTTATCACGAGTCTCCATGGATATGAATAGGAAAATGGTGGTTCTTGTTGAAGAGTGAGTCTGGATTGAAATATCATATTTACGATAGCTTTTAATGCTCCAAACAAATATTATCTTGACTCTTGAGTCACTATATTATCTCATATTCTCATGGTTCCAAATATCAGAAATGGATTAGGCCCTGCCGATCAACAAGACCCATCCCATCAGTCTTTCTGCCAAAATCTGACGAATCTTTCGACTTTGGATAAATCCAATGAAGCAAACTGATTTGTACCAAGATTAAATTCAACTTGTGTACCTTCCCTTTGTACAGTAATATGAGCATGAGTAAAGAGGTAGCTGATAAAGAAGAGGCTATAATAGATTTGGATATGGTGTTATTTAGAAGCACAAATGCATGTGCTATAGTACTATCAACTTTCTCAATCGATCGCAAGAACAACTGTAGTTGTAGCTTCATTTGTTTCCTTCGTTGGCAAGACAATATTAATAGAATGCTTGTGGCGAGAACTGGAGTGGGGGACTCTGATGTATCAACCGGAATAATAAAATAAGCATGGGACCTAACAGTGCCAATTACCTCCAAAAATTTTACCTCTATAGATTTTAAAGCAACATTTGAGTCCATATTCTATATCCACCATGAATAGAAATAAGTTTGTTCTATCACCATCAGCAGTATTTGAAAGGAAAGCTTTATTTAACTCAACCTCTACCAAAATCTTGGACTGATCATCCATGAGAATTAGGTCTACTCGTGGTTTATGAATTGCATGCCATCGGAGCTTCTAGCCAGAAGCCATGTGGCATACTCACGAGATTGAGTACATAGTGTTGGGTACGTATTCCTTTTAAAGTTACCCAAATCAGATTAGTTTTGGTCTCAGGAATAGTAAGTCTTGCATCCAATAGTTCATGAAGCAACAAACATGACAAATGAGTTCCTTAAGATAATTATATATATGTGTATGTTTTCTAGCTTTTACATAATTTTAGGCTTGATTGATTCTAACGGATACTAGTTTATGTTATTCGAACCATACCAAAACAAGACGGTAACTATTCTTTGATTTTGGATATCCTTCCCATACAAGATTTGAACTAAAGTGCATAACATAACCCTCCTTCAAATACCACTAAACTATATCTTTTTAGAATATGCTTCACTCAGTAGACGATTCTCTTAGTTTTTTTCAGAATGAATCGAACGGATATAGTAGTAATACACAAACTAATATGCATAGATGATCTCTCACATGGCCGGATCAAGTAACTTGTCACCTAAGAAAATATTTATATATAAAAAAAAAGATTTGGGAAAAGACCTGAGGCTTTAAGGCACCTGCATGGGTCCCCCAAGCTTGCCCGTGACACCGTAAAAGCACAACACGAACTTGCCACGTTATCAGAAAAGCCAGCCACGTCACATATGTCTCACTGTCAAAACTTACTACTATACTATTTCCCATTTCACTTTACCTATAATTTTTTTTGTTTATATAAACCCACAAGCTCCCTCTTTAATTTCTTTACCCACAGCAAACATATAAAACGAAAGGAAAGAGAGAGAGAGAGAGATAGAGAGAAAAAAGAAATGGAGGACGACAATAATAATAACAACAACACCAACACGAACGTGATGGCACCTTTCGTTGTGAAGACATATCAGATGGTCAACGATCCTTCGACCGATTGGCTCATCACATGGGGACCTGCACACAACAGCTTCATCGTCGTCGATCCTCTCGACTTCTCTCAACGAATCTTGCCTGCTTATTTTAAACACAACAATTTCAGCAGCTTTGTTCGTCAGCTCAACACCTATGTAATTTACATATATACTCTCTTAGCTCCATACCAATCGATTTCTTTCTTCCTTTCTTATCAAGAACCAAAACTTACGTTTTTTTAAAAAAAATTTCAGGGGTTTCGGAAAGTGGATCCGGACAGGTGGGAGTTCGCGAACGAACATTTTCTCAGAGGACAGAAGCACTTACTCAAGAACATAGCGCGTAGGAAGCACGCGCGTGGGATGATGTACGGTCAAGATTTGGAAGACGGCGAGATCGTGAGGGAGATCGAGCGGTTGAAAGATGAGCAGAGGGAGCTGGAGTTGGAGATTCAGAGGATGAACCAGAGGATAGAGGCGACGGAGAAGAGGCCGGAGCAGATGATGGCGTTTCTCTACAAGGTCGTTGAGGATCCCGAGCTCCTCCCGAGGATGATGCTCGAGAAAGAGCGGACGAAGCAAGTCTCCGACAAGAAGAAGCGTCGTATCACGGTGAAGTCAGAGGAAGGGGCAGAGGACGAGGAAGACAACGGGAGGGTCTTTGGGGTTATATCACCGTCGCCTTCTCCGCCGGAGAATTCTATGGGATGGGTTGTTCCGATGCAGAGGCACGGGCAGTTTAGTAGTTACAACGAGGCCGGTCTGGTGGCGAACTCGATGATCTCGACTACTTCGTCGTCGACGTCATCGTCGTTAACCTCGACTTTGTCGTTGCCGGAGAGCGTAAACCGAGGCGGCGGGAGTTTTCAGGGAGAAACAAGGTACAGAGAAACGGCGACGTTTGGAGGAGTGGTAGAGTCAAATCCACAAACACCGCCTTATCCGTTTTCTTTGTTTCGAGGTGGCTTTTAGACTTTTAGCTTCACATGATATATGATCTTTGGTTCTTATTACAGTACTATTATTTATTTATTTTATTTTGCTTTTTTTGTTTTCTTAATTATTAATGTATAACCACCAAAAAAAAAAAGACAGATCGATAGTTGTTTGTTACGTGAGTATTAGGACAGTGAGACAGAGTCAGTAGTCATATCGTTTTATAGAAAGTTGACAGTATATATTTTCCGATTATATCGTTAAAAGTTCATTCATGTGTTGACTTTGGTTTTTTTTTTGAAGTATTTTCAGGGGATCTGTAATTTATTCATACTTTGTAATAACAACAATTTTGATCTTTTTGTTTTTTTGTTTTTTGTTAGAAAAGACTATTCAATGCTATTTCGAACATATCTTTTTATTGTTTTGGGTTTTCTCCTACTAGCAGAGCATGATCACCTTTTTCAGGCTTTATATTCTCTTGTAAAATAGCTTAAATAAATTGTTTCTATATATCGGAATGGTTTTCACGTAATACTTTCGGTGGAGGCCTGCTTCCCTCATTCAAAATTGATATTGAAAACTTTTAGAAATGCGAGATAATACTGCAAAAACGAGATCCCAACAAGTCTAACTTATCTTTCCGTTCTAAAATTGGGACAAAAAACTTGTGTTTCCAGTTTAGAAGTTGCAACATAAATTTGTATCTCCATTCTAGAAATGTGATAACGTATATAAACTAGGAAGCATGCGTGATGCAGGAGGTTTTCGTACCTCAAAGATCAAAAATCCATGGAGATAAGCCCAAAGTATTAAAATCATTCACCTAGTTATTTCATCAGTGAAATTTTATCTTCTCGTTAAAAACCACAAACACATTCATCATATAGAAAAATAAAATTTGATACTTGAATTTTGTAAATGAACATGTGAATTGTGATTTCCACCCTCTGCGCCATCAACGATGATGGTACGTCTTAGTAAGGGTGGACATAATTCTCGATCTTATTCTAATCAGTTTTGTATCATTCTATACCTATTTTTGGGAATTTTCGTCCCATTTATTTTCCGTATTTTCATATGACACAAGTTTTTGATTCCCAATTGTGAACGGTATCGGATGGGACGGAAATTCCTAAAGTTCTCAACTTCTTGTTTTAGAAATGCACATATCAAAATATTAAATTATATTATATATATATTCTATATTTTACAGTGAGTCATATCTTTATATAATCTATTTGTGTATAGATTATTTATATTATATTTGAAATATTTATGTGGTTTACTTTATGGTTAATTCATCTGATTTAACTATTTTTTAAATTTTTTTAACTCTTATGAAATATGATATAATATTTCCTTATTTCATAATTTGAACATATGTGATGAACTGAAAAAGTAGATCAAATACATAATTACAACTTGCAAATCATAATTATTGCTTTAATTGTAACAATATTTTTAATTTTGAGACATATTTTAAAAAAATGGAAATTCATGTTCCCATCTTGTTCTATTTAGTCACATTTGTTTACGTCCCAAAGATTAAATAGGATATATATAGAATAAATTCTATATTCCCAAATTTTCTATTTCCATAAAATTTATCCTAAATTTATGTTTGTCTATTTTTATGTTTAAAGAAAAATAATAGACTCTATAATGTTGTCTTCTTATATATGAATGGATTGTCTTGTAGAACAAAACATAACATCTCAATTTTTGGTATATAGTGGTGTTTGTATAGAGGTTTAAGAGGATTGATTTAACTACTTATATCACCAAAGTACACTTACTTTTCTGGTTATATATCAAGAGAGAATTTAAGAATTAAAAGATGGATAACCTATTGTGAGTGAGAACAAAAGAGAGAAAATGATCACAGATTGTGGAACCAATATACAAGTCTTTCGAACTTCTAAGAAATAATGCACAGCCCGTTAAATAGGGGTGAACCCACATGCTTTAAAGAGGATGTGGAAGTCCACTGATTAAAATGGCTGGAGCGTTATAAAAATCTTATACTCCATATTTTAATGGTCAACGAATAGAGAGGATAACCCAAATTTACCGGTTAACAATGTCCATAGAAGAAGTCCAAACAATGCCTATGTACTTGCCGTATCTGAGGCGACAGTCATCGAGTGGTAAATTAAAAAGTCAACGAAGCACCCACTCAGATTCAAGCATATCCCTAACACAAAGATCCAATTTTACTGTCACCCAGGGATGGACCTACGTTCAAGAAGTTGGGGCACGTGCCCCATACAGATTTTTAAAGATTTGTACTTAGCCATTATAGATGTTAGATTAGATAGTTCATTTGGTTAGAAGTGCACTATGTTGGAAGCTTTTTATTTCCTTTTGTTTTTTCCCTCTTTTTTGTTTCTCTTAAAACTAAAACTCTTTTTCTCGTATATGACCATGTTCTAATTTTTTCCTATATCTTCAATGTTTCATCTTTTGTTTTTATCATTGATTTGCATCCTATTATTTTTTCATTTCTTTAATATTTTTATTAATATATATTACTTTTATCTTATGTTTTAATTATACTTTTTAACAGATTAATTTAAATTGAGTTATAAATTATATAATCTGTGTTTAAATTATTTAGAGATATATTTAATAAACCTAGTAAATTATATGATATGGTTTCATTATATAAATATTTTAAAATCTAATTAGTTTAAATAAAACTGACACATTTCCACTATAATATATAACTTTATTTTAAAGATCACATATATGTAAAAAAAATTTTAAATCAATTGAAATATTTTTGTTTAATAATTTTAATTTTTCCAAACCTTGGAACTTTTTAAAAAAATATATGATATAAATATTATTTTTTTTATATTAAAAATTTTATTTGTGCCCCATATAGAAATATCTTTCTAGATCCGTTCACCTAAAGTGATGAATGATGTTTTGTTAAATTTTCAGAAAGTGACAGTTAGCAACGAGACTTTGGTCGGGCCAAACGTTTCGGACACTCATTGGGCTAGAGATTTGAGAGACTCGTTGTTAAACAGCGATTGATTGATTTAATTGGACCGGCATGGACCACCTGATATCTAACACTGGACGCGTGTCGGAGCCAGATAGGAGTAAGATCTTTTATAGATGTGCGGGTCCCACAACTATATTGTCGGCTCTACGATACACATACATCAAGTAAACTGTAGCAAATTTGTCGTTGTTCATGATCAATTTTGATCAAGATCAACTACGATTGTTTTTGAGTTTTTAACCAAACAAAATAACTATTATTTTTTTGAATAAAACAAAATAACTATTATTGTTTAGTTAATAATTTTAAAGTTGTGAAGATTCAAATTTGATGTCTTTTAAGTCCCTTTTGTGGAATTAAATATTTACTTACTAGTCTTCTTTACATGTCTAATGTGTAATCAGTAGCAGATCCAGAACAAATTTTTAACGGGGTCAAATTATAAAAATTATAAAATAAGATGGTTTAAAGTAAAAAAATCTATAAACTATAAGAAGAAAATCAAAATTTATGGGGTGTCACTTGACCCCATATCCTTTAACGTAGATCCGCCATTGTGTGTAATCAAAGGTTTATTTCACATGTAACAAGGATTAATATACGTAGAATACTAAATACTGGAGTATCTACGAATTTTTATTTATGTTGATATAGGCAGGACAAATCACTAAATCAGAGCTGAAGAATGAATTCAACCAAAAAAAAAGAGAGCTGAAGAATGAATGGTGGAGTAGTGCTTGTCTCAACAAATTTTGGAACAAACAATTCCAATTTATCCAAAATGATGGCCACAAATCAGCGTCACGGTTTTTGTTTTCTCGTGGTATAAAGAATGTTTTTATTTTATTTTAGGTTTGTTGGGTTTTTACCATTTTTCATTTAATTATATTTTAAAATTTATTAATTCAGTTTAATGACTTTTAGCTTTTAATTAATATAATGGTATGAGTATAATTGCTAAATACTTGGTTGGAGTACTTATTATTTTATTTTATTTTATAAATTTTCGATAATGTATTTTTGAATGAATGCTAGACTAGTAATACCTTAATGAAATAATATTAATCTGAAATATATTATGGATAATTTTCTATAATAAAATTTCGTCACATATCTCTCAACTTGATAGAATTTAGTCAACATATGACTTCCTAATAATTTTCTACTGAATTCGAATATATTATGAACGGTCTTAAGTATCCAATAAAAAACAAACATGTCCTTAATTTTAAAATTATTCTGTTATCAATAAGCTAACAGAATAAACTATTCGTTATGGTCCTTATGAATAGCTATATGCACATTTAGTAATCAGAGTAGTATTTCGTCCAAATCAAAGATGTCAGATTCAATAATAAATGGAAATATATATACCTAAAGAAGAAAGGATCGAATATTTGAAAAATGGAGAAGAGTGAACCGTCTCTCGCCGATTGGCGGGAGGTCATTTTCTCTTCAGATCGGCCAATTAAGAACCATGCTTTGATGCTATAAATTGTTGTTTTATTCAAGCCATCTTTATATATAATTAGAAACTACTTTCCTTCTTATGCCTTCGTTACATGCCACGTGTCCAATTTTGGCTTTCCTCGGTCTTTTATTTGGAAGGAAGAGATTTCGAACCTCTCACCTCCTAAACATTAAGGAAGAGTTCTAACCACTACACTAAAGAATTTAACTGAAATTGTTACTCCTATAATAGTTATTATATTTGGTACATAAAACTTTGCTTTATGGGCTTTAGCCCAGTGCCGAAGCTGTTTTTCTGTTATAATGATATTTATATCTCAAACCAATAATTTACGAAGATCATTTCACAATTCTGTTTTTCCTTTGTTTTTTTTTCTTTTGGTATGAGAATGAAATGTATATCTCAAAACAAAATATTTAATGAAACCCATTAGTAAAAAGATTTCACATTCCGTTTTTAATTTTTATAACGAAGAAGAGAAGAAACTATCAACATGGATGAATGAAGCGTAACTTGGGATGTTCAATACAGTAAAACCAAACCGAACCGGTCCATACCGAACCGAAATAAAGCATATGGTTTGGTTTTGGTAATACCATATAAAACTTGTGGATGTTATTTTTTCAAAACCGAAGTATATGGATATGGTTAGGTTTATAACCGAACAAACCGAATAAACCGAATAAAACCGATCGAACGTAAGATATTTTCTAATTTATATATATTATTTAGATACATTATAATACATTTATGGTATGGATAAATAACTTATATGTGTATTCCTTTTTGGATTTTATGATGTATTTCAAAGCCAAAATTCCAACATTTAGGTTCTCTATATTGTTAAAAATATATTAATCATAACGCGGAGAATGCCAATGTTTTATCATATATTTTTTTAAAGAACAGAGGTTTGTGTTTAATCCGATGAGGTGTGACTTTGGTGGAAGAAAAATATAGAAGAGTCTAATAACTCTTTTTCTTATTATTCTATTCTTTTCGTTGATTTTTTTCAAAGTTTTAGTTATACTTTGATTCTTATAGTTTATAACTTTATACGATGTTAAATAGGTGCTTTACTACTTTTTGTTATTATTATTTCTTTCTCTTTTTTGTATTTTAATAACATTCGGTTTAAAACCGAATAAACTGAAAAGTATATAACCGAACCAAACCAAAGTAAATATGGATTTAGTATGGTGGTTAAATTTCAGTAACCAAAAAATCGAATAAACCGAATCGATATCCACATTGAACACCCCTAAGCGTAACCAATAGGTATAAAAAGATAAAAGAAGGTAAAGAGTTATTAAATTACAATTAAAAAAGTTTAAACGTAAGGAACATAAAACATATATGAGTTTTACTGATAAATTACACACTCCACATATGAACTGGTAACCCCGCGTGTGCGTGTAATATATAAATATTATGAATTTTCTTTAATGTTATTAAAAATAAATATAATACAAATAAATATATAACCAATGAAACACCTCCCGCACATTTGGTTATATATTTATTTGTATTATATTTATTTTTACACGCGAGGGGTTAGCAGTATTATATAATGCACCAAACATTTGGTTAGCTTTTGACCCACGTCCTCTTACGTTTAAATCAACATAATTTATGTATTACTTAAATTGGTAGATTTTTGCATTAGGATATTGGATTTCTTGGTGGTGGCTTAGACAATGAAATAGTGCATTTGGATATTTTATGTGTGCGATTTTGATTGGATTAATTAAAGGTTTCAGCTCTTAGCCAAACAATCTTTGTCCCTTAAAAGTGCTTTCTTTTTAAATATTGTAACACTTACTGCCAATTGATTGGTTTATATTAACGTGGTATCAAATCGATATTATTGGTCAGAAACAAAATCGATATCAAAAGAAAAGGAAAAGACATCAGAATAGGCTGTTGATTGTTTCCAAGTTATATCTTCTTTCGCTTTAGAAATTATTACCAATTACAGTTTTGATAAAAGTGGAAAACACAAAAGAAATAAAATTAAAATTATATTAAAATTAAAGCCTAAGCGTAATGGATATAACCGGAGGTAACCTCGCCAACAAAGTACATAAAAGAAATAAGTATAATAAGTTAAAAGACAGAATCATTAAAAGGTGAGATTTGCTAAGCAACGTAAAGAATCCGTAGAGAAGTTTCACACGTAACTTGAAAGCATTTGCTCAAAGAAACATCGAATAGTAGAAATAAGAATCGACGGTTAAACCCCAAACAATTGGGCTTGAGAACAGACTTGAAGCACTGTCAGTGGTGGTCGAAATTGAACGGAGGAGGATGTCGCCGTGGTTGGCTACCTCTATGGACAAAGATTAAACCAGTGTTTGTTGACCGGCAAGAACTGTGATGCTCCAGAACCATAGCAACATTGGAAGAAAAATGTATTGACCACCTGAATTTGAAAATATAGTCCCGAAAATAATGTATGAACCAAGTCCGACTTGGAGCTAAGTTATGGGCCTTGGTTCCCAACAAAAATGAATGTTGAGGATGAGTGCATGTTCATGTGATTAGGGGCTGGACCGCTGGATGAAGGATCCAAGTAAACTTGCAGATGAGCTCGTTGGAGAGAAGCGGAGGTAGCAAGTGGTGCTGCTCGGAGGAAGCCATCGGAGAAAGTTAACCTTGAACGAGAGAGACCGAGGGCGGTTGAGACCAAAGACAGTTGAGACAGAAAGGACGTAAATGTTGATAAGAACTTTCGGTGGTGGCAATGGGTTTATATTTAACGGCGAAGAGAAGGAAGCCGATGACTGAGGCGGAGAGGGTAGAAACGAAGGAGGTATAGGTTCACGCTGTTTGGTGGGTCAGGTGGATCCGGTGGGTCGGGAGGGGCCCCATGGGACATCACCATCAATGCCGGAGGGAAGAACCGGTGGACCACCGTCACCGGATCTGAAGGCTTCAAAGGTTGAAATAGAGGAGGCGGTTGAAACAATGGAGGTGGAGAGATCTCGCTCCACAGAGGAAATGCGATTTTTCGGCGGTGGAGGAGTGAGTCACCAGAGCAGAGGAGAGATCTTGTTACCGGACTGAAATGCGGTGGTGGTTGAGCCGCGGAGCAAGTGGTGGAGACCGAAGGTGAGGAACCATGGTGGCTTGCTGTGCGTGGAGGAGGCTTGTCGCAAAGCTTGTATCGAAGTGCATAAAAAGAGGAAGAATCGAGGAGGAGAGGAGGCGACGCCGGCGAACACAAATTCCACCTGTTGTGTTCGCCGACATTGGAAAGCACAATGGAGAAAAAGCTTCGAGCCCACTATCAGAGAGAAAGAGGGTTACTGGTTTTTGGTTGTTACCTAAAAGTGAAAGGAATACCTCAATTTGTGGAATCTTAACGTTTATATCAGAAGACAGTGAATGAAACATAAACTGAATTAAAAACATATGATTTTAGACTTGTCAGACCTCAAACTTTTGTTGTAGAATACTCACGAGTTTGTGCTGGAATTTATACCCATGGAAACTATTCTGTTTCTGACCATTTTCTCAAATTTTTAGTAAAATGTTAGTGTGTAGTCCAAAATCTTATCGTTCTCTATATAAGAATAGATTATTGTTTGAAAGAACATCCTGAGTAAGATAGAGTCCATAAAACTGATGCTTATATGTTGGAAATAATTCATATTTGTTAATATGGTGTATGTGTAGGGGTAAACAAAGAAGAGATGATTTGTATTGGTCTGTGACCGTTCAGATAGATTTCTCGGAATCCGGATATCTGATTCAACAAAAAAAAGAGGAAGAGATGATCCATGCTTTCATCCTGCTCTCCACAGAACAAACAATGTTGTTCAACTCTCCAGCTTCTCATTCGAAAACTTGTGGCCAATTTATCCTTAATGGCTAGCCATGAGATGAACAAAAAACGCAGCACTGCTTGAGGGAACCATATAAGTTGACTCCATATCACTTTATCTCTCTTTTTCTTGATATGTTCCAAAGTTTTTGAAGCTGATATGAACTACAATAGTCTCCTTATGAGTGTTATCAAAGTACAACATCTGCATCAGAAGTTGTAACAAACGGTTTCTGGTTCGTTTAAAGTAACATCCTGCGCCATTAATCTGAAATATTCCTTCAACATCATCCTTTAACTCCCGTCTAATGGTCTTTATGTTTTGGATTTATCAGTTTCGTGTTTCGTCCCTTATGATTTTCTAAGTTTTTGAATATTAACGTGAGTTGATGAACTCAAACCAACATTAATTATGTTATTATAATTGTTTGACTATCTAATCTAGTTTCAATGTGCGTCTCAGCTCGGGTAATTAAGCTTTCTAAGAATTGGCGTAGCCCATTGCATTGATATCCTGATATGATCTTCCCTCTCCAGTTTTTTTCTTTTCTTTGGCCTTTAAGGATGTATGATGACATTAGAAAGAAAAAAAAAAAAATGATAACATTAGAATGTGATTGTAAATTGATTATCTGTGAGATCCCAACCAATATACGTTATTGAAGTGGTGTAAAAGCTTTATTAAACTGGCATGATTTGGGTTAGTTCCGTCGATTTTGGATTATCAATATCCAAAATCAACTTAAGTCAACATAAAATGAATCTTATTAAAACAATATGGCAAAGGTAGTTCAGAATGAACACTATATTTATTTTTTGAGGAATAAAGAGACTTATAATTAAAAAATTATTAGAAGTTTTGCACACTTTCAAAATAATAGAAGTCTTTTGTAGTCACTTTCCCAAAAATAGTAAAATAAAAATAACAACACCAATAGATCATCCGAAATGAGTTAAAACTTAAAACCAATAGCCTCTCCTCCTACAAGTTCCGAAGGTGGACAAAACATAAAAGAATAGGATGTGTAAAAGAATTGAAACAATTGTGATACTACTCAATTATCATTCAACGATCTTGAATCTATAAATCTTTCTCATTGCGAGAAAACTCGAAGTCCAGCCTCCAAGTCCTCCAATGTGATTGTACAAATCTCTTCAGTGTCAACACACTCAAAGCTAAGCCGGAGATCAAGATTCTCCCTCGCGTTAACAAGCAACGTGTCCACCAATCCTCCATTCATCTCCTTCCTCTTCTTCTCGGTTGTTTCTCTCTCGATCACCTCTGCTATCTCCTGCAGAGTGCAGGACTCATGCAACTTGAATCCATAGAGCATAGTGTCCTCTCCCTGGCTGTTCATCTTGATGTGAAGTATCTGCGCAAGTTCCTTCCCACTGAAGTCACTGAAATTGAAAAACTTTGTGACCCTTCTGCAAAACCCTTCGTTCGATGCAATTACACGCTTCATTGGCTCGCTGTATCCAGCGAATATCACCACGACCTTCCCTGTGTCCATGACCGACATTATTTCTTCAAGAGCTTCCAGACCGTAGTCCTTGTCGTCTGCTTTTTGCATTGGGATCAACCTGTATGCTTCATCCACAAACAGAATTCCTCCCTCAGCTTCTTGGATCTGTCAAGAAAGTGAAAGTTTTTTTCAGATTCTCGTGAACCAAACCAACAAGTAAACTCCCAGAATAGTCTTAGTGCTCGTTACCTTTCGCCTGGTCTTTGGCCCTGTATGACCAACAAACTCACCAACCAAGTCCGTGCGCTGTACCTCTGTTACCTTGTCAGTTGGTAATATCCCAACCGTGTGAAGCAACTTCCCAAGAACTCGAGCAACCATTGTTTTACCTGTTAAAAACAGAATGGATCACAACTAAAACAGTCATGCATTGGTATTGATTTAAAGGCAAAGAAGCATAAATGTAAATCTTTTCTCTCTCACCTGTTCCAGGATTTCCAAGAAATGCCATATGAGGAGGCCTTCGAGTACCGATGTTTATCCCAAGAGCCCTACGCCTCTCATCCAAAAGCATTCCTTTAGCCCATTTCCTCAGTTGTGTCTTCAGCTCGCTTAGTCCAACAAGATTCGACAACTCTTCCTCAAGTAGTTCCATCTTAGCTTTTGTCTTACCGCATGCCTCAAGCGCGCTTCTTTTCCTCTGCTCTTGTAGGAACCATCGCAATAACTCCCGTAACTTCTCGCTGCCCTGTCGAGGTAGATGGTCCAAAGGAGTCATCCCTTCCTGAAAATGCAAAATCCCAGAGATATTAACACGACGAAGTACCACAATATCACGAGTACAAAAGAACCAAACAAAGTCAAGAGGATCATCATACATTGTCTTTCGCGCTGCAATCTGCGTTATTGTCGAGCAATGTCTTAACAGTTGAGATGTCTTTCGACGTAATCGAGTACCATACCGCAAGATGCAATGGTGTCATACCGTTCTGCATAAACCAAACAAAATCAGTCAAAGCTGTTTTCTTTTACATGTTTTCAAAGCTTGACGACATATAACTAGAGAGAGAGAGAGAGGAGAGATTACGCTGGCTTTGGCTTCGATATAAGCACCACGGGCAAGGAGAAGCTTCGCAGCTTCATTGCAACCGTTCTTGGCTGCCATGTGCAATGGAGTTTCACCATACTGAAGAGCAAGTAAATATAGATTAATACAAAACCAAAAGCTCTGAAAAACAAAAGGAGAAGAAGAAACTTACAGTATTCATTGCTTCCAACTCAACTTTCTCAGATCCTGCCCAATCTAAGAGATACTTGACTATATCAACATTGCCATTACCAGCAGATACATGAAGTGGCGTGTGATACATCTGCACATTACCAATCAAAACCAATCCAATTCAGTCCGTATAACTCAAAAGAATTGAAACTTTGTTTTCCTCTAAACAGATTCCAAAGATTCTAACTACATTCACACATCTCCAAAATCGGAACTTTTCGAAAGATTTAGATTCATACGACGGGATTGCGTTCATTGAGAAGAGAAGGGTTGTCTTTGAGAAGCCTTTGCAATGAAATGAGGTCGCCGGAGTGAGCGCAATCGTGAATTGTGGTGGGTCTTGCGGATCTCAGCCGCTGTGCTCCGACTTGTCTGTTCATTTCTCCGATTACAAAGATTTGGTTTTTTTTTTTCCCCAAAATTGAATCTTTTGGGGAGGGATTTTCCGGAGAGAAAGGGTGTTCGGCGATTTAGTGATTCTTTCGGAGAAGAAAAGAAGAAAAAAAGAAGAAAAGAATAGATTACAACGAGAGTTCCTCCGCGTCTTCCTCTTCACCAATTAGTCCTTTTTCTTTCCTTCTTCCTTTCGTCTCCTTTAAATCATTTTGTGATTTGAAAAGACGTTTTTACCCTTTCCTGACTTTTATGTGGATCTCCTGGCGCCTTACTAAACACAGCTAAGCTTGTATAATTGATGAAATAAAGTGTTAAGAAAAAAATTAATAATCATATAGTAATTTATAAAGGAAGGACTAATCATACTATCTTCTGTTACACGCGGAAATAAATAACAGTCAGCATCTGAATTTGTAATCATACGTGCAGCATATATAAGCAACAAAGGCATAGGGTTTAAAAATGATCAGCATTTTGGACATTTTGGCCAATAAGAACAGCTCAAGCCCACAAAACCCCAAACTTCCAATGGTCATCTTGACCAAAACGCAGAGTTAAAAAAAGAACAGAACATCACACAATCAATGATCTATCACTATGAGGACATTTGTCCCGTTTGTAGAGGACCCACTTGTAGTATTAGTATCAAAATGATGTAGTGGGATCAAGTTAAGAAATGAGAGAATGCAATATTGATTCATATATCTTTTAGAGCTTTGTTTTCAAGTTTTCATTTTGCTTCCATGGCATCAGAGGCATGGAAGGGAACTCTGATACACCTTCCACTTCTACTCTCTAACAATCTCTCAGTGTGCCAAATGAATGAGAAAAATACTCTCTTACAGAAGCTTCAGTTTGATTAGTTTCTACCAAACCAAATGCTTCCTGGTTTCGTCATATCACTGAAATAAGCAACCGGAGTTTCTCAAATGGGTTAAGAAAGACCAACTTATCATGACTTGGCTTTGTGGTTCTCTCTCATATCTCGTTTAATGCTACATGAGTAAATGTATTGCCTTGCGCTTGAGTTTAATCTTAACTTGGTATTTTGGTACAACAAGAGAATTGTTGGAGGAGGGTCCAGACGACCCCAGTCCAGCCCACAGAAACGAATACAGCCCAACCCGAAGAAAAAGGAAGGAAAGCCCAAACGATAAAGGAGCAACATCGAAGTGAGGATACGGACGATGAGGAACCCGATGCGCTTCGAAAGAAGGAGGGAGTTGACGTTCGCTGATGTGATGTAGCTTTCGGCGGAAAAGACGGGATCCCACATCGGACCATTGAACAAACAGGAGGCCTCAAAGGCTAGGTACAGACCTACGTCGCACGGCAAACGAGGGTTCACTGTAGTATAAATATGGGCATCAAGTGTTCGTAAAAAGAGAGTTTTAGAGGAGAGGAAAAAAGACATTGTACAAGAGGATTCTCGGATGAACAGTTCGGCGAAAGAACGATCTGTTCATCTTAGAATCGCCTTAAGTATCTTAACCATCTTCAACCTTCTCTAATAGTAAAATAACGAGCTATATTCCATTCTCAGAGCAACTGCTTCATTTCAAAGAGTTTCCTTCTCCAAAATATCATCATATATTTTGTTTGACCATTGGATCAACAAGAGTCAAAACATGAGTTTAGGGAAAGCATAAATGGATGAAACTAATATAGGGTATGAAAAGTGTTGTTCACATTAGCAGCAGAAGCAAGTTTTTTTTGTGTGTGTTTCGATTTACCAAATCGAATCTGGATCATTTTCTTTGTGGTTCAGTTTGAGGGATAATATGAGGAAAGCAGTTCAAGAAAAGGTAAGTCTTAGGATGATTAAATTGTTTCATATGCAAGACTTTTTTCAGTATGCTTCAAATGTGCCCTCACAAGGAGGAGGAACTTCTTGTAATCTTGGTATCAATCATCTCTGGGATGTTTATGGAACTGAAAATCTTAAACCCTTATTAGCTCAACTCTTCAACTTGAAGCTTCGTGGCCTCTTCACTATACTCAAAAACATTTTGACTCTACAAAAATGGAAAGTTATCTGTTGAATGCCGAGAATCTTAAATCTATTTGTTGGTATGAGTATAAACACATAATTTAGTTAACGTGTATAACTATGTGATCAATTATATTTGGTCTATATATTTTTTTTTAAATACGATTTTTAGAAAAAGTCTAAATAAGAAAATTTTGAAAAAACCTGTTGGGCTTTGGTGATGAAAATCATTGAGTTATAACTAGGCCCGCGACAGGGTAGTCACTAGGAAACGGGTTTGTTTTCTTTGGGCTTCGGTTTGGTTTAAACCGTCTTATCTTTGTAATTGACTTAGTATATAAAGCTAAGCATGTGGGGAATTAGGGTTAACACAAAATTCTGATTTCCTCTAGGTTTTAGAAGGAGGCAGAGAGAAACCTAAAAGCTTGTAATCTGTGGTATAGTGGATTACTGGAAAAACTCCAGGCCGAGACGTAGGATCACACATCGTGATCTGAACTCGTTAAATCTCTGTGTCTTTACTTTATTGCTCAAGAACAAACTAATATTCCGTGCAAAAGAGAGGTTCAATTCTCTACAAGTGGTATCAGAGCCAGATTTACTGGTTTCGGGAGCAAGGGCAGAGAGGATTGGCGGTGGTTGCTAGGTTTTCTTGTTTGTGTGGCTGATTGCTGGGTTAGAGGCATCGGCGGTGAGGTCAGAATCAGGTGTCGCGTTCAGTGTCGACCGACACCCGTCTAGTATCGATCGACACCGATCAGTGTCGACCGACACCCATTCATTGTCGATCGACACCGAGTCTGAACAGAGATAAATCAGGCGTGATGGATTCTAAGAAGACTTCGAAGGTGAAGATGGCTATCTTCGATGGGCAAGGAGATTTCTCCTTGTGGAAAAGAAGGATGACGGCTCATATATCACTTGCAGGTTTGAAGGATGAATTATCAACACCTGCAAAAGAGCCTAAAAGTCTGGTAAAGAAAAAGGATGAGTCTGAAGAGGATTTCGCAGAAAGACTTCAAGAAGAAGAAGCCAAGAGGGAGGAACGAGCTGAGAATGCAATGAACATGTTGACTCTCCATCTAGGAGATCATGTCCTCAGGAAAACAGAGGAGTGCACAACAGCACGTGATCTTTGGGCAGCACTAGAGAGGTTATATAATACCAAAACTCTACCTAGTAGAATTCATCTTCTGTATCAGTTTTATACATTTAAGATGGATGGTCAAAGTCAATCGATCAGAATGTCGATGACTTCTTGAAGACTATTTCAGAGTTGGCTAGTGTGAAGGTTACAGTTGCGGATGAGGTGCAGGCAATTCTATTGCTCAGTTCCTTGCCATCACAGTATGACTCCATGAAGGAGACATTGAAGTATGGTAGAGAATCTATCTCTATTGATGATGTGATAAATGCAGCGAGATCTAAGGAGACTGAGCTCAAGGCACTGGGAATATCAACTTCTCAGAAAGCTGGTGAAGCATATGTGGCTCGTGGGAGACAGTCTGAGAGGAGTCAAAAGAACTCCGGTGATAGAAGCAGAAGCAGGTCGAAATCGGGTTCAAGAATCACCTGCTGGTACTGCAAGAAGGAAGGACATAAGAAGACTGATTGTTATGCTAGGAAAAAGCGCATGGGCAATGATGATGATGGCGAGGCAGCAGTGGTCATTGATCAATCAGCAGGAGTTGATGCATTAACAGTCTCAGAAAGTTGGCATCATGAGAGGTGGGTGATTGATTCGGGTTGTTCATATCACATGACCTCAAGGAAGACTGGTTTGATAAGTTCGAGGAGCTCAACTCTGGACAAGTGCTACTGGGGGACGACTATTCCGTTGAGGTTAAAGGAATAGGTTCTATCAATATCAAGGCATATGGTGGCACGGTGAAGACATTGACAAATGTCAGGTATATTCCTAAGCTGAAGAGAAATTTAATATCTACAAGTACGTTAGATAAGCTTGGGTTTGATCATGCTGGAGGCAAAGGAAAGACAAGGTTCTATAAGAACGGGAAGATGGGTCTTCAAGGTTCACTGTGTGGTTCTTTGTATTTGCTTGATGGAGAGACTGTGACAGGACAGTCAAACATTAGTGTTTCCAGGAAACCTGCCTGCGATGAAACAGTGTTATGGCATAGAAGGTTGGGACACATGAGCATGAAGAATCTGATGATCCTGGCAAAAAGGGGCATCATTGACAAGAGGAGAATTGGAGAGATGGATTTCTGTGAGAGTTGTGTAATGGGAAAGCATAAAAGGCTGAGCTTCAACGTTGGGAAGCACAATTCTGGGGGCACTGAAGTATGTTCATTCAGATCTTTGGGGATCTCCATCTGTTACTCTAAGTTTGTCTGGTAAGCAGTATTTTCTGTCTATCATTGATGACTACACTAGAAAAGTGTGGGTATTCTTCTTGTCCACTAAGGGTGAAGCTTTCACAAAGTTTTGTGAATGGAAGAAGCTGGTTGAGAATCAAGTCAGCAAGAAGGTTAAGTGTCTGAGAACAGACAATGGGTTGGAATTTGTGAACAAGGATTTCAATGAGTTTTGCAAGCAGTATGGAATTGAGAGGCACAGGACATGTGCATATACTCCACAACAGAATGGAGTAGCTGAACGCATGAATCGAACAATAATGGAGAAAGTGCGTTGTATTCTTGATGAGAGTGGCTTAGGAGAAGAATTCTGGGCTGAGGCGGTTAGCACAGCTGTGTACCAAATAAATAGAAGTCCCTCATCGGCCTTAGATGGCAATATTCCTGAAGAACTATGGCTGGGAAGAAAGCCTGGTTATAAACATCTTAGAAGGTTTGGATCATTGGTTTATGTGCATGTAGATCAAGGGAAGTTAAAACCAAGAGCTATGAAGGGAATTTTCATTAGCTATCCGGAAGGAGTCAAAGGGTACAAGGTATGGCTTCTGGATGAAGAAAGATGTGTGATAAGCAGGAATGTAGTCTTTGTTGAAGATAAAGTGTTCAAAGACTTAAAAGAAGGTGTTTCTGCGTCAGAAACAGGGCTGGAGAACCCGACTCCAGAGATGGTGTCGATCGACACACCTATTGGTGTCGGTCGACACCGGCCGCAGAGAAGGTATCGATCGACACCCCCACTGGTGACGATCGACACCCTCCGTCTGAATCGACAGTTCCGGCTACTGAAGATCAAGGTGAAGGTTCATCTTCAGGTGGAGTTGTTGGAGATTCAGAATCAGATGATATACCTCAGGACTATCAGTTGGTTCGAGATCGAACTAGGAGAGTAACAAGGCTACCTGACCGTTTCAATGATTATGATCTGGCAAGTTTTGCCTAATTGCTGCAGTTGAGATGAGTTCTGAAGAACCAAGGGACTATCAGGAAGCCATTGAAAGTAGGGATAAAACTTTCTGGAATGGAGGTATGAATGAAGAGATGGTTTCTCTTGATAAGAACAAAACCTGGAGGCTGGTTAAGAGACCCAAAGGAAGAAAGGTTATTGGTTGCAAGTGGGTATTCAAGTTAAAGCCAGGTATACCAGGAGTAGAAGAACCGAGATATAAGGCCAGGTTGGTGGCCAAAGGATATTCTCAGAGAGAGGGTATTGATTATCAGGATGTGTTTTCACCAGTAGTGAAACATGTTTCTATCAGGTTTCTTCTATCTGTTGTTGCAAATTTTGATCTGGAACTGGAGCAGCTTGATGTTAAGACTGCGTTTCTTCATGGTTTACTTGAAGAGGAGATCTATATGGAGCAACCAGAAGGTTTTGTGGTTAAAGGTAAAGGATTATGTTTGCTTGTTGGAAAGAGCACTGTACGGACTGAAGCAAGCTCCAAGGCAGTGGAACAAGTGTTTTGATCAGTTTGTGGTTAGTCATGGGTTCAAAAGGAGCGATGTCGATCACTGTGTCTACATAAAGGAGAGTAAAGATAAGTGTTTCATCTATCTACTCTTGTATGTTGATGACATGTTAATTGCTTCAAAGGACATGAAAGAGATACAGACTGTGAAAGATCTGTTGAGCAGCAGGTTCGAGATGAAAGACCTAGGAGCTGCGAGAAGAATTCTTGGTATGGATATTGAGAGGGATCGTGAAGGTGGAGTTCTTACTCTGTCTCAATCTGGGTATATCAAGAAGATTCTTCAGGTATTTAATATGGATGAGTCTAGATCTGTTTCAACACCTATAGGTTCGCATTTTAAGTTGTCGGCTGTCAAAGATAATGAAGCTGAGACAATTATGGATGATATTCCATATGCTAATGCTATTGGAAGTATCATGTATGCAATGCTGGGAACTAGGTGTGATCTAGCATATGCTGTTGCCTAGTGAGTAGGTTTATGAGCAAGCCGAGTATGGTTCATGGTCGGCAGTGAAGTGGGTACTAAGATATTTGAAGGGTACTCAGGATCTGAAGATTGTATTCAGGAAGAACAAGGAGTTTAAGGTTGAAGGTTTCTGTGATTCTGATTTTTCATCGGATCTGGACAGAGGTAGATCGATTTCAGCATATGTTTTCACCGCTGGTGGAAGTGTGATTAGTTGGAAGTCGAGTCTTCAACAGGTAGTTGCACTGTCTACGACAGAGGCAGAGTACATGGCGTTGGGGGAAGCTACGAAAGAAGCTATCTGGCTAATGGGTTTGGCTGAGGAGTTCGGTTTCAAACAAGACTCGGTGGAGATCTGGTGTGATTCTCAGAGTGCTTTGAGTTTAGCCAAGAACAACGTTCATCATGAGAGAACAAAGCATATTAGAAGAAGGATGCATTTCATCAGGGATATAGTTGCTTCTGGTGACGTGAAGTTGTCCAAAATCCCTACAGAGAGGAATCCGGCTGATATGTTGACAAAGGTTCTTCCTGTGGATAAGTTTGAGAAAGCCTTGAGTTTTCTCGGCTTAGAAGAGTACTAAGGTGCTGGTTTGTCTGGAGTTTCACATGGATGCAAAGATGAAGATGTATACTCTGGAGTGATTGTCATCAAGGTGGAGATTTGTTGGGCTTTGGTGATGAAAATCATTGAGTTATAACTAGGCCCGCGACAGGGTAGTCACTAGGAAACGGGTTTGTTTTCTTTGGGCTTCGGTTTGGTTTAAACCGTCTTATCTTTGTAATTGACTTAGTATATAAAGCTAAGCATGTGGGGAATTAGGGTTAACACAAAATTTCTGATTTCCTCTAGGTTTTAGAAAGGAGAGCAGAGAGAAACCTAAAAGCTTGTAATCTGTGGTATAGTGGATTACTGGAAAAACTCCAGGCCGAGACGTAGGATCACACATCGTGATCTGAACTCGTTAAATCTCTGTGTCTTTACTTTATTGCTCAAGAACAAACTAATATTCCGTGCAAAAGAGAGGTTCAATTCTCTACAAAACCTTTTTATAATTTTATTAATATTCTTATCTTATAACTTCTCTAGAGATTCGGTGAGAAACGATCATTCATCATGTTCTAGTTTCAAAAGCAGAAAAGAACATCTGATTACTAATAAAATATCAGCATAAAATGTCTGTGCATACTTTATCCTTCAAACATACTATAACATTTTCCAACAAATGTACATTTATGTTTACGATGGAATCAATGGACTTCCCAATTAAAAAAGTGCACCTCTTTATAGTAGAATCAATTTGGAAAAGAGGCCATATTGAGTATTGAGAGCATCATTATCGCAGGTTCTAATAGCAGTCTCTAACAGAAAAACTATTTAAATAAATCAAAATTAATAAAAATGGCTGAGACCGCTTCTACAATCAGAGTTTTTAGAGCTGATCTCTAAAAAATTAATGGGGACATTTGATTGGCTAGAAAAAAATAAAATAATTACTGTCTCTCTCCTCTAATTTTTTCATCTCTTTCCTCGTTGATTTCTCTGAAAATTCGAGGTTCCTCGGAGAGGGAGGATTGATGGCGACGATGTTAATCGGAAGAGCTTTTAAGTGGAGATGGTGGAGAGATCCGACGGCGTAGATGGTGGAGAGAGCTACAAGCGCGACATGAGGGAGCTCCAGGAGCTTTTCTCGAAGCTCAATCCCATGGCTGAGGAGTTTGTTCCTCCTTCGCTGACTAAACAAGGTGGTGTTAACGGTGGCTTCAATGGCTTTGGTGTTGCCGGAAATGGACCCGTCAACGGTTATGGTAACGAGAACGGCGGTTTCCGACGGGTAAGAGACACCGGTTTGGTTACAATTTTGTCATCTTTCGAAAGTGTTGAGGTTCAATTTCACACAATTGGCATAGGTTTTTTTGTTGTTTGATGAATCAAAGATGTGCTTTCATTTGTTATGTGGATCTTCAAAAATATATCTTTTTCTGATTAATTTGTTTTTCTTATTCAATCAGTTTGTGCTGATTAATTTCTCCTGATACATTGATAAAAGGAGGAGAGGTGTTTCTGGGTTTCTGGCTTGTTCAGGGAAATTGGTGTGATTGAAGATAGCTTAGGAGATAGGGTAATTGTAGTGTTAGGCAGTTGCTGACTTGCTGGTGATCCGATCTTTCTGGGTGTGTCTTATTTTATAAAAAATAAATAAATGGTGGGTCCAGGAGATGGTGAGCATGATCCAATTGTTGACGATAACAGACAAGCCGAAGCAAAATCACAGAATTGTGGTGGCGAGAGAGAAATGATATCTCTCATTTGGCACTTGACATCGGAGGTATGATTCTATTCTATACATGTCTTTTGTGGTTTCTTCCATTGGCTGTGGTACTATTTGGTGCTTTCATAATTTCCGTTGCTTTTCTTCAACTGCCATAAACCCCTTTTTAAGTTTATTTGCAGGCTCTTTGATAAAGTTGCTGTATTTTTCACGGCACGAGGACTACTCCAACGATAATGATAAGCGGAAGAGGACGATCAAGGAGAGGTTAGGTATAATCAATGTGAACTTGAGAAGCTATCCTGTTCTTGGTGGGAGACTTTATTTTGATGTACCAGAGGTAACTAATAGCATAGCAGAGAACACCTTATTGAAGTTTACTCAATAGTTTCAGAACATCATAAGAATACGTTCTTTGTATCTGTTAGAATTGGCCAGACCTTAACTCTGTTTTTTATTTTGTTACAATTAAAAAAAACATCTTTCAGAATCCCATTAGAGGTTCTCCCATTGTAGGGTCAAAAAAAAAAAGAACCTCACTTAAATCTCTGAACTAGAATTAATTAAGCCTCTAATGGGCTTACCAATAACGATGCTCTGAGTATTGAGTCTATTGACTATACCGAAGCCATTCAAGCTAAAGATAATGGGGGCGATGGGACCAAGGTCGAGTTAGGATTTTTTTTTTTGGTGAATTAGTTAGGATTTATCTTAAGCTTCTTTGTTCTTTTTCTTTTTTTTTCTTGGCTATTGACACTTGGAAGCTTTAATATAAAGAGAAAAAGACTAAAAAAAGAGAGAGAATATTAGAAGGTGAGACCAGCGAATGTCATGCCACTAATCATGTGCATAATTGTTATACCAAATCATCATAGTGTACCCATGTGACACCCTACTTTCCTATATTATCCCGCAGCCCCACTCACACGTTTTGAAATATTTTTCAAACAACTCAAGTGTTAGTTGTTTGTTTTTTTCTTTGTTTTTGGAACTTTAAATGGTAGTTGATTTTTGAATATAAACAAAAGCTTAAGTTGTTGTTTTTTTCACCATCGTATATGACTTTGCAATCTAAGATCATGTTTCTTATCTGATCTCACTCAACCCTCTCGTGAGTCTCGTCCTCTCGTTTACGCGTACAAACTATCCCTTCCTCAGACGGCACAACCCAAGACACACTTGACACTTCCTATACACCAATGAAACCTCTATCTCCCTCTTTACAAGATGTACATTATTATGTAAAAAAAAAAAAAAAAAGATGTACATTATTATAAAACAAAATTTACATCGTTAGTATTATTCTTTTACAATTGTTTATAATGAATAATTGAATATTTTTTTAAAATATGAGACTTCGCATCATGTAGTAGACGTTATTTATTGACTCACAATATACATATTGTTTCTATTAGATTAGCTATCTTAGACGTTATTGGTTAGGTAATAGGTATTGACATAATGTACTTCATTGATTGGGAGTGTGGTCAATCGAAAGATTAGGATACAAATCCTTAGTTGCTTAACACCCTAATGTTTATACTCTATACCTTAATCGTATTGCATGTCTTGTGAATTCTTTGCAATGAGAATTTACAGACTATATATCAATTAATTAGATAGTTTGGCTAGATCATGCGAATGAATAACTAAATTATAAGACAAGTATATAATTTATATATCCAAAAAGATTGTCATAGAACTAACGTGTTGTTTGTCTTGTAACCGGTTTCGTTGTTTAACATGTGCAAGTAGAGAATTCAAACATATATATGTACACATAATTACCTTCAAACAGTTCGAGATGATATTGTTTTAGCGTTTTCCATATGATTTTAGTTTCAAGCGTGACCATTGGTATTATATCAAAATTTAGAGATGTAATTACGAGTTTCATATACTTGGTAAGTTTGACTTTTGGTTTGGTTTAAAATAATCTCGTTTCACTATATTCAAACCAAAAAATAATCTCTTATATTTGTTATCAATCGATAAGGTCGTGGAACTAAATTTGACCAACAAAAATAAAAATAAAATATACTATAAAACACCGAACCAAATTTCAAATTTGACAAGTTATCATAGCAATTACGCCGCGTTGATTTTTGTATAGATTCGGCGTGTGTCGTCGGTTCTTTTAAAACACATAAACCAAATGATATGATCATTGACCGGAGATTATAATAACAAATATTTTATTTTATCTGAAAATCTGGAGACAGACTCCCATAATGTAATTGACGTGTTATCAAAAACCTTAATCGAATTTTGATTAAGAACAATATTTTATTTAGTATCCGTTTTCGCTTTTTTAGGGGGTAATTTTGGTGTAACTTGATCTTTAAATAATAATTAGGGGAAACGTCAATGTAATAGGTGGCCTTGAATTTCTGCTTGGTGCATTCCAGCTGTTTCCTTTGCTTTGGAGCAACAAAAATTCCAACTATTTTCCACACATGCAAAAATTAATATTACGCAATTTTTGGGAGAAAATTAATATTACGCAATTTTTAGAAGAAAATTAATATTACGCATTCTCCTCTAATGCGATCTTATATTTTCTAAAACCAGTTGATGTTAAAGATCTCTTAAATAATTTGTTGCATTTGTAAAATCTTTTTTGTTCAGACGAATACATCTACATCATATCCTTTAGTTACCCTTTACCACATATATTCCGTTTTCCGAATATAATTATGATTTCACATTACTTTTTTTTCCACTTTATGTCATGTTCTTCTTTTTCTTACTTTCTTTGTATTCCTCCATGGCCACAACAAGAAGAAAATGGTAGAGGATCCAACACTCATTAATATTAGAGGATCCAACACTCATTTCACAATATTGTCTTTGCCACTAAAAATTATTCAGTGTTCTCATTGAATGCATAATTTAGTCCAAATCGCATTTGGCAAGATAGATTGTCATACCACACTTTCTTTTCTTTTTCTGGGAGAAAAAGTTGAAAGTGAACTTCGAATTTATTAAATTCCTCAATCTAGGAACTTTTAAACTAGACAAAAAATAATTCGGTACAGAAAAATCTTTATTAGTGAACTGAGTGATTTCCGGAGGAAACATAAGTAGACAACGTTTTAATTCTCTTCCAACATTTCTTTCTTTCTTTCTTTCTTTCTTACCTTATAATACTCCATCTGTTTCATAATAAATGTCATTCTAGCATTTTGCATACAAATTAAGACAATATATTAAAAGTCTATTATACCCCTATTAATAAAATTGACTCTTACCCTTCTTTTTTTCTATTGGTTAATATAAAGGTTAAACTAGTCAATCTATGTTAAAAGTTACCTCGTAAATCTAAAACGACACTTATTTTTTTTTTAAAAACAATCCTAAAACGAGTAATAAATACTAGAAAACAAATTTATACCTATTTAATGGGTTTAAGGTTATTTTTTGGTGGACCATTAAGCAAAAAGTTTTTTCATTAGTGGAGTATGTTTTTAGAAAGTTGTCAAGATTTTTTTTTGGTAAAAAGTTGTCAAGATTTTGAGTGAGTTTCTTTCTTGAATCGTCATTAGTTCAACCATTTAAACTAGTTATATAGGTAATTTGATAAATTTGTAAGGAATGGTAGTAATATTTAAAATAAATATTTTTACGGATTACGTAACACTTTTTATACAACATTTTAATTGCCAACCATTTTTCTATTATAAAGGAGAAAGTTACGAACCTCTCACAAAGGAGTAAACAAAAAAGGACCCTTTAAAGGGATAGAAAGCTAGTAGAAGTCCTACTTACGAGTTACGACAAAGGCCGAGGTGGCATAATTTTCTCTTTTAACAATAGTTTTTTTATGATGAATCTAACTAAACCAAAAGCGTCAAAACAATGTGGATCAAATAATGCAAAAAAAAAAGTGGGTTGAAATAAAAATAATTGAATTATAAGATCCAACCGTAATTATAAACTGAAAATGACTTCATTCTTTTTAAATAACAACCACCATAATACTTAACAAATGTTTTTTTTGTAAAAAAACTAAGAAAATAATAAATAGTTATCAAGCTGCTGGTTATCATAATTTTATAGCACTACTTTTCTGTAAAATGATTTATTATAGTTGTAACAAATTCATATATCTTTGAACTTCTATTTTACGTGTATAGGAAAAGATGTGATATTTTATACGAAATAATGATTTTAGTTTCCATATTGAAATTGTTGTCTGAAAAAAATTGTGAAAAAACAAACGCAGGCGTTAAAAATAAAACGTAAAAAAGAAATGACGCGGATGAATCGTGTGGGACCCGATAACAGCTCCACTGTCCGAAATATCATTCCCAAAGAAAAAGGATTAACGAAAAGAAGTCTAGTCTCGGTGTCACCAGATCACTCCTCTCTCTCCTCCTTCTTTCTTTTAACATTCTTCTCCACTTCTCTCTTCTTCTCGCCTTTTTTCTGATTCAGATCGTAGCAAATATGTCCTCGGCGCCGTCTCCGGGGACTTCTCCGTCACCACCTTCACCCGGAAACTCCACCACCACCACTCCTCCTCCAGCTTCGGCTCCTCCTCCAACCACCACACCTCCTCCTTCTCCTTCTCCTCCGCCGCCATCAACTAATTCAACATCTCCTCCTCCTTCTTCTGCTCCTCCTCCGTCTCCACCCTCTCCATCTCCTCCAGCTCCGCCGGGATCTTCTCCTCCTCCTCCTCCTCCTCAACCGTCTCCCCCTGCACCTATTACTCCTCCTGGATCCACCACTCGACAGCCTCCATCTTCAGGCTCAGGACCACCGTCTAATCCCTCAAGCGGTGGAGGAGGAGGAGGATCACGAACTCCATCTTCGTCGTCTCCGCCGTCTTCTTCTTCCGACGGATTATCAACCGGAGTGGTGGTTGGTATCGCCATCGGAGGAGTCGCACTGCTTGTGATAGTGACTCTGATTTGTCTCCTTTGCAGTAAGAAGAAACGACGAAGAGACGATGAAGCTGCTTACTATGCTCCTCCTCCTCCTCCTGGTCCCAAAGGTAAAACTCAAAAAATCGAATCTTGAAAAAACTAAATATCATTTTGCATGCTAATTGTCTATTTACAGATTTGCTACTTCGGCATTTCGTGGAAAAGATATTAAATTTGTTATAAAGTTTCAATCTTTTTTTTTTGCAATATCGAAAGAAAAATCTGATTTTGAGATTTGGAATGTTCTTGTGTTTCTCAGCTGGAGGACCTTACGGTGGACAGCAACAACACTGGCGGCAACAAAACGCATTACCACCGTCAGATCATTTTGTGGCGTCACCTCTACCACCTAAGCCTCCATCTCCACCTCGGCAGCCTCCTCCGCCTCCACCACCGCCTTTCATGAGCAGCAGCGGCGGCTCCGACTACTCGGATCTTCCGGTTCTTCCACCACCGTCTCCAGGGCTTGTGTTAGGTTTCTCCAAAAGCACTTTCACTTACGAGGAGCTAGCTAGGGCCACCAATGGCTTCTCTGAGGCTAATTTGTTAGGACAAGGCGGGTTCGGTTACGTGCACAAAGGTGTGTTGCCTAGTGGGAAAGAAGTTGCTGTGAAGCAGTTGAAAGCTGGGAGTGGTCAGGGAGAGAGAGAGTTTCAGGCAGAGGTTGAGATCATTAGCAGAGTTCACCACAAGCATTTGGTGTCTCTTGTTGGTTATTGCATCGCCGGTGCGAAAAGATTGCTTGTCTATGAGTTTGTTCCTAACAACAACCTCGAGTTTCACCTCCATGGTTAGATGAATACCAAACTCTTTCTTGTGACAGAACATGTTTTATTACATTGATTTGTTGTGCCAATTAGTGAATTGGATTTGTTATAGGTAATGGACGGCCTACGATGGAATGGAGTACGAGGTTGAAGATTGCTCTTGGCTCTGCTAAAGGACTTTCGTACCTTCATGAAGATTGTAAGTCTAAAATCTGAAAGAATGTTATGTACAGTATGTGCTTCTTCGTGTCTTGCACTTCCCTGAATATGTAATAGACTGCGTTTGTTTATGAGGCTTATTGTAAATATTTGCAGGCAATCCTAAAATCATTCACCGTGATATCAAAGCGGCAAACATACTGATGGATTTCAAGTTTGAAGCTAAGGTATGCTCTATCTTTTACTCGACATGTTCTTTGAAGTGATTTTGTCTGTTCTGTTGCTGAACCACTTCTATGCTTCAGGTTGCTGATTTTGGTCTTGCCAAGATTGCTTCTGACACAAACACTCATGTATCTACACGCGTGATGGGAACCTTTGGGTAAAAAACAATAATCATGAAGCTAAAATATGTATACATTTATAAAAGTTTCTGTGAATCCTTATCCTATAGTTCACTGGATTTGTAGGTATTTGGCTCCTGAATACGCTGCAAGCGGAAAGCTCACTGAGAAATCTGACGTTTTCTCATTTGGCGTTGTACTTTTGGAGCTAATAACCGGACGTCGCCCTGTTGATGCAAACAATGTCTATGTAGATGACAGCTTAGTTGACTGGGTACTTAACTTACTAACGGCTTGCAAATAATCTTTTAACTTCACATGATTGTTGAATGAAACAAACGTTACGTGTGGATATTCGAAAACAGGCACGACCATTGCTTAACAGAGCATCTGAGCAAGGAGACTTTGAGGGTTTAGCTGATATAAAGATGAATAATGAGTATGACAGAGAAGAGATGGCTCGCATGGTTGCTTGTGCTGCGGCTTGCGTTCGCCATTCAGCTCGCCGTAGACCTCGCATGAGCCAGGTAAATAATTCAGCTCGCATGGTTTCTTTTCTTGTGTTCATTTTGCTAAATAAAGTCTTTTCAAGTATGTTTTGATAATGTTGGAGTGAATGGTTCGGTATTGGTAACGAGCAGATTGTGCGTGCGTTAGAAGGCAACGTATCTTTGTCAGATCTTAACGAAGGGATGCGACCGGGTCAAAGCAATGTGTACAGCTCATATGGAGGAAGCACAGATTATGACTCGAGCCAGTACAATGATGACATGAAGAAGTTTAGGAAAATGGCACTTGGAACACAAGAGTACAACACGACCGGCGAGTACAGTAATCCAACCAGTGACTACGGACTGTACCCGTCTGGTTCGAGCAGTGAGGCTCAGACCACTCAGACCACACGAGAAATGGAGATGGGGCAGATTAAACGAACCGGTCCAGGTTATAGTGGACCTTCTCTTTAAAAACCTTGCAGATTCTTTTTGGATTCTTATTTTAACTGTAAAGATTTGAGGAAATTGCCTTACTCTAATTAAAATCACTACGATATAAGTATGATACGTTTTTAAATTGTTTTTTTTTGGTTCTTTCTTTAGAAGTTTGATGCTGATACTAAGATTGTGGATGTTTGGTTGAACATTATTCTTTCATTCTTTTTTTCTTCTTTTTCCTTCTTTTTTCTTCTTCTCTTTTGATGGGGTTTAAAGCTGAAATGTTCATTTGATCGTGTGTGATGTATGTAGCTCGTTCTTCATGAAGAGCTTGTTTGTTGTGTCTTTGGCCTTGTTCGGTTAAGTTCCAACACTGTTCTTATTACATCTACCCGTAAGTCTTGGCCAATCTGTGAATAGCTTGAACAACTCCTCTGCATCATACTCGAATATCACATTTTCAAAAACCCAACTTGTCTAAAACAGAACATGCCTAATTACATAGGAGCTTCTGCTTACAAGCGTGAGAGGCGTCTAGGATGAGCCAGAGTACAATAGTTGATATCATATCATCCATTCAAACAAAAGACGCCACAGTAGGTACCATGAGACAGCAAATCATGAACCAAAACAGACTTCAGAAGTGCAGAGAGCTTCTACTTTCAGCTTCAAGAGAGCTAATTACAGACTATATTGATGTTGATCTTGTGATTAGCTGCTTTCCCTCTCTGCTATGAAAACTCCATCCAATGCAGAGTTTATGTTGGGATTCAGACATCTCTTTCTCTGCTTGTTGCTTCATTCCACAGGTTCATCTCAAGAATAGCTTGATTCAAAGAGTCTCGCCTAGAAAAGAGCAGGGATTGAAATATTTGTCTTAACTCTTGTCGGCAGAGAGAGAGAGAGGGAAGTCGCTAAGAGATGGTTTGACACTAACATTCTCATCCAAGTCCCAAAACTTTCTTCAGATTGTCATTTGGCAAATTAAGTCATTTTAGATAGACACAAAATTAAATTACAATAATCAAAATTTTAAAAGTGAAATGTACTAATTGAAAGCAACTCACGTCGCTTCTCTCGTTCGTTAATGGCGCGACGTCTAGCCTTATGCTGCAGCAATGGAAGAAAGTCTTCGACTTTTCTCTCGAGCTCCATCGCTAGGGCTTCACTTTCCTTCTCCCCTAAAACCCTTTTCGCTTCCTATCCGATTAAACCCCGCCGCCAAAATTTCTCACGGTTGTTCTGTAACCTCGCCTCTGTTCCCAATACGGTCGATGAAACGAAGTATAAGGAGATTTTCAGTAGGAGAATGGCCATGGCAGGACTCAAACCTCATCACCGAATTGGTAATTGTACTAATTTGAATCGAAATTTTGATGCTTTTTGTTTACTTACATAACCAGAAACAGTGTTTTGCGATTGTGTCTCCTTCCAGCTTTGGGAGTTTCAGGTGGGCCTGATAGTATGGCGCTTTGTGTTCTAACTGCAAAATGGAAAACAGATGGGTTAAGTGGTGTTAACAAGACAGATGGTTTCATCGATGGACTTGTTGCTGTCGTTGTGGATCATGGATTACGACAAGAGAGTAAAGATGAAGCTGAACTTGTCTGCTCCAGAGTTTCTGAAATGGGTAACATTTCTTTAGAAAGTATGAACATTTTAAGGCGTTTTAGTAACTTGGGGACAGTTTTATAGGAATCAGATGTGAGATTGCTCGTTGTGAGTGGGTTAATGGTAAACCGAAGCAAGGTCATTTGCAAGAAGCAGCTCGTGAAATGAGGTTACTTTCTTCTTTTTCTCTTCCTCATTGAATCACTATCACATGTTGAACTCGCTTTTTAATGCGAGTGTGCTATCTTTATAGGTATCAAATGATTTCGAATGTTTGCTTTCGACAACAGCTTGGGGTCTTGCTTATAGCTCATCATGCAGATGACCAGGTGATAAAAAAGGCGCTTGAGTATTTATGTAAAATGGTGTAATATCAATTATTCATGAAATGTTGTTTCAAGTTGGATGCAGGCTGAGTTATTCATTCTCAGGTTATCTCGTGGTAGTGGCGTTCTTGGACTTGCGGGAACATCATTTGCTTCTGAGATTTTCTCCCGGGATTTGGAGTTAGATGCAAAACATATGAAGAACAGATCTCTTCTTTTAGTGCGTCCGTTGCTTGATTTGTGGAAAGAAGACATGTACAAGGTTCAATCCAAACTTTAGCAACTATAAAAAAAACAAGGTTGTTTTGTTATCATTAACGTTATGATGGTTACAAGCAGATATGTCAATGGGGTGGACAGGATTGGGTTGAAGATCCTACTAATCTTAGTCAGTTGTTTGTTCGGAATAGGATTCGAGCTTCAATAGGAAATCTACAATCAGGCAAGTCTATTATCAAGACTTATTGTTCAACAGCGATGTGTGATTAATGTAAGTTCTTGTTTGTTTGTGTTCTTCAGGTACTTTCAAGTCAGAGCTGCAAGCAGTCATTTCTGAATGCAGGAGAACACGTTCGTTTGTTGATAAAGTTTGTACAGACTTGATAAATCAGACTGTGACAGTGACAGATGTAAGAGTCTTTTCCATGTTAAGCTCACATGTATAAACTGTTTCTGACTAAAGCCATCTGTGTGTTTTGATGTTGGAATTGGTAGAAAGGATATGCTGTTCTTGATCTAGAGAGACTAAACCCTACAGAAGTTAAAGACATTTGCCTCTCAAAGTTCTCACTGCGGTCTTGCAGGTGTTTGTTTACATATTTGAGCTTTGTTTCTTTTCTTTTTGCTTTGGTAAAGTTGTCGCTTTTTTGAGTCTTTTCTGATCTCTCGAATCTCTAGTTTGTCTCTCAACGGCAGAGACCAATCAGAGGAAACACTTCAAAGCTGCTTCTGAACTACATCCGATCAACTCCATGCAGGGTAATCATTTCTTTCATGTTTAGTCTTTGTTCCTCTTAGATTTTCGATCTGTAACTAAGTTAAGCAACGTTTCCTTCATATGGATACTCAGACATCTCTTACAGCTGCTGGTTGCTACCTTAGTCCAGCTCCTGGCTCAAAGGGTACCAAAATTATAGTCTCCTGTTTTCTCGACAGTTCTTTACCGTCAAAGACAGAGATCTTGAACATTTGCTATAACGAAGCTCGGAAAAGACCGACATCTGATGACCTTGGACAAATCATACCAGCTGCAAAAAGTTTCTCAGACCATGCAGCCACGAACAGATTGTCTAATGTCCAGCTTTTGGATGTTGCATCTGAATCCGTATTGAGTAAAGCCAGAGAGCTCAATCTTCTAAGCGAATCGACCTATACAACCATTGGACTACTGCAGAGAGATGAAACCAATCGGTTCATTACTAAAAAAGAAGACAAACCGGTGGATGAAACAGAGCATGGGGCAAACATTGCATCTTCCTCTGATAAAGTTCATCTTTTGCCAGGGAAAGATCTTTACTTCATGAACCGGTTTCTAATCAGATGGGACTTGAGTAACCACCAATGTGATGAAGCGAGCTGCGGAAAGTGCCCGGTGAGAAGAGCTACGTCGTTGGAGGTTCGACACATGGTTGAATCTGACTGGCTGTATCTAGCCGAGCTTTCAAGAAGCCATTCTACTTCGTCCGCACATAAAGCTCTCAGGTCGTTAAAATCAATCCCAGCATCTGCAAGAAGAAGCTTCCCTGTCTTGGTCAACCACTGCGGATTACTACTCAGCGTTCCTGTAAGTGAAACTATTGTCTTTCATTTGTATTATTTTCAGATTTTGATAAATCTGATTCTCCTCTTTATGCTTTTCAGGCTATTGGCTTCCGCTATTGTCCATGCTTGAAGGCATCAACACTGTTTCTACCTAGAGTACCACTTGGAGGCGGCTTTAGCTCATTTCTATAGTCTTTCTTAATTGAACCATTTCTAAAACGAAACAATATTTTGATTCAAGAATCTGTATCCTAGGCAACTTACCGTCATTGAAAAATCGCCAATCACACTCTGTTTTGTTTTTCATTTCAAAGTTTCATGACATAGAAGAAAAAGAAACGAATCATACTCCACCTGTGCCGCCTCGTTCTTTAAGCGTTTGAAACGAAGTAGTGAACCATTGCTTCCAAGCTGCATCCTTCTGTTGCTCGACCCACGAGAGGAAAGCGCTGTCTATAAGGCAAAAGATGTTGACGTAAAGCAACTGGTATTGCACGGGAACGTATCTGAAGTTTGCGATCTGAAGAAGCGGCCATGCTCCTCCTTCGAGAGCTAGAGCTGGAAGAAAATCTCTCTTGAGCCCTTCTTTCACTTCGGATGTGGTCTTGCCTGTGGCGTATCCCATGTATGTGAAGAACACCAGTAGATCTATGGGGCCGAAGATAAGACCATCCATTGCAACTTTGGCTGCCACAAAACGTGTTGACTTTGGTACGTATCGAAGCTTCAGTTTTATGAATTTATCCAGGCCTTCGTACCTGTAACAATACCAGGTTTATCAATCTAGCCATTAAACCATTCTCTCTCAGTATCTGATTCAGTGTTGGTGGATTAGGTAAGAGGCAACATGATGGTATCGGTTTTGGCAGTGGAAATGAAATAAAAAAGGAAACAAACCAGAAGTGGCCAACAGGTCCGACAAAACCAAGCCCGAACATGCTCGTGATAGCTACTCGCTTCCAGTTGACCTTGAACTCTGCATGTGCATCTGCGTCTTTATTCGTGTCCTGTTACATGGAACATAGATTAGTGCTCAACGCCAGAAGAAAATACTGCAAAAATTTAATACATCTCTTCCCCCGGGAACCTATATAGCGTCTATGTTATAGTGAACATAATTTAGAGCTTGACCCAATGTTGGCCAAAGCTCAAAGCAATATATAACAAGTCCTAAACAAATTTCTTCCTCCAGCAAACGATGTACCATAGACCTTAGAGGCAAATGGAAATAAAAGGTGGTCGTCAAAATCACATAGAAAAGTACCAAATGACTCTAAGTGGTCTCTTGAATTCAAAGGGTTGTTTTGCAGCAAAAGAAGTCTTAGGTTGAAAAAGCATCTCATTGTTCCATAGAAGCAGCAGACTCTTCAAGTAAGCAATAGGCCATTAAAAGTTGCTAATCCAAAGAAGTATATACCAGGATGAACATTTGTTAACCAAAAAAAGCGAGTCGTGATGCAATTTTAACAATGGAATCTCAGCAAACAAGTAACTGCAGAATAATGTTGAGATATGTTTGTAAACCATCAGCCAAGAAATGAGTCCATTGTACCATTTGCTCAATACATTATTAATGACCTTGGCAAGATTACTCAGGCAACACAAACAAAACAACTCACATCCTTGAATGATGAAGCTGAGAACAAGGTCGGGATGATTTGACAAGTAGAGCATTTTTTTATTGGATATCGGAGAACACAAACTCCAGAAATAGCATCAATGTCTAACGAATAGCTTCATAAATCAAGGCATTACTCAATGAAATCACAGATGTAAATTAAAAGCGGAGAGTTCAAGAAACCTAAAACCGATATCACCAAATCCGCATCAAATGGAGAGAATCCCAATCAATCGAGGGAAGGAGATCGGAAAAATGACTAACGGTGAGAAGAAGAAGACGAGGTTTCGCAGTGGAGTGAGTGATGTATTGAGCGGTGACATCGCCGAATCCCCAAAGAAAGCCGGAGCTGATGACCTGAGTTTTCACAGGATGAACGGTCAGGCATCGCTGGTACCATCTCCAAAGCTTTAACATAATGGACCACTCGTATTCGCCGTCGCCGACGCCGGGAGAGAGAGAGAGAGATTGGGACCGGAGAACCGCCGCGGGGAGAAGGCGGTTTTTGGTTTTTTGGTTGACACACAGCTTTAAGCTCTTCCTAAACGTCTTCTTCTCTTTAATCCTTTCTTCATTCTAATTTCTTTTCTTTTTTTCGAGTCAATACTCAGAAAGTTCTTTGCGCTATAGAAAGTGTCATATAGGCTTATTAAATGGGCTTCGGCCCATCAACATTAAAACTTTGTTGGCAAAAATACAAAAATGTAACTATAGAACTGTATTCCGTAATAAATAATGAAACATTAATAACAATAAATTATATTTTTTCTTTGTAGATATATTGAATTTTAATTAAATAAATGATATTGATATTTCAATACTGACAGGTATTTTCTTGTATGAAATGTAAAGGATACATAGAAGGTATTTATTAAATAAACTTCCTCCCAAAAATCTACTAAACTATTATTCAAAGGTTCAAAGATCAAGTAACTTATAAAGTGGAAAATATGGATTAAAATCAAACAAGAAACTTTAATCTACAAAAATGAGGTTATCTGAATACTGATGTCGACCATTCTAGTATCTGTTGCGAAGTTTTTCAAAGTTGAAACTAATAAAAAAATTTATTTGAGGTCTACCTTGTTACAAAGAGATTAAATGACTTTACTTTGTTATCAATTGAGACAACTATGGTTGAAAAACTTGACTATTCGAGTTTAATAACTGATTTTGCAAGAAAAAAATGTAAAAAGAATTATATATCAATAATATTTTTTCCTACTTTTTTTTATTTTAAACAGTTTATGGAGTTGGATTATCTTATATGAATGAGATACTTAAGTGAATATCTAACCAATGATGTTGCTCTTATGAAACTTTATATTTTGGCTATATTGTTATCATTTCATAATCTTTAACAAAAATGCACAATTTTTGAATTTGCTTAAAACAATCCAAAATGTTACACCGAAAGTGTCTATGACAAGGAATGGATCCCACGTTACATGCAGCGATTGCTATTTGCTGGAAAATCCCACCTTACATGCAGCGATTGCTATTTGCTGGAAAATCCCACCTTACATGCAACGGTTGGTATTTGCTGGAAAACAGCTCAGAGAGGGATGTGCTCTGAACCTGGTACTACGTCTAACCTATCTCCAATAATGACTCACGACCCTCTGTGTATCATATGGGATGGTGAGAATGTACACATCATATGGGATGGTGAAAATGTACACATCATATGGGATGATGAAAATGTACACATCATGTACAAATTGAAAAGGCTATTTCTTTTGGATTTGCTATGAAACCACTGAAAGAATATCTGTTGCATGCCGATGCTGAAGTTAATGGTCTAGAGGAAGCAAAAGTCTATTTTTGTTGTTGCAAGTCCCTCCTCATCAAAAATCACGCCTGCAGACAATCTGTATCTCCAACAAAACAAATGTGACAAGCTGGTCTATCACAAGGTCTATAATAGTGAAGATGAGGTTCCAAAACGGACAGACCAAAACAGAAGAACTAGAGCTGTGAAGCAGATTGCAGATACCAACATTTGCAAATTCCTTGAGCAGTTGTATAAGATAGCCCGTGTGAATGGTGGTTACCATACGCTATTCTTCTTATCAGGAGCGTGAGTATAGGTCTTACTTAGATCAGTTGAAAAGCGTAGACTATAAGATTTTAGAGGTGTTCCAGGTACATGTTTGTATGAACCACTCACACACGGACATGTATCCGTTAGTGTGAAGAGGATTTTGGAGGGTGGTTGGAATTGACGTATGGTTTTGAAGATGGCTGGAGCGCGTTGCAAGAAGCTGTTTTCAGTAGACAAGAGCCGATCGTGATGATCATCGTGCATCATTATCAGCCTCTCGCTTAGGCTAAGTGGTGTAGAAGGCTTCCTCGTTTGATAGCAACGATGAGCAAGATGAAAGATTTCTACTTGGAGATGAGTTTTCACTTTGAGAACTCTGTCGTGCCTTTTGTGTCAAAGGTTGCTCCTTCTGACACTTATAAGGTGTGGAAAGTGGTATCGAATCTGAGAGCGAATATGACAATGGCTGGATTCGATGGTTTCAAGATTCAGAGGTCTGATCAGAGTATACTGTTTCTTGGTGATGGGTCTGAAGATGGCAAAGTTCCTCGTGGATCGCTTTACATGGTGAATCATAAAGATAAAGAAGTGATGAATATGTTGGATGGTCCTTCTGGTGTTCCGTCTGATGAAGATGTTAAGAAAGAAGTTGCTGCGATGTGTAAAAGTAACATCTTTGTGATGCAAGCGGTTTTAACGAATTGGAGGAGGCAGGAGAAGAGTGAGATGGTTGGTCCTTGGAAAGCTAAAGTCAACGAGATGAACAATGTTGTTGTTAGCATTAAGTCTAGAAAAGTTCCTGGTTCATCGTCTGATAAAGAGAACGGTGGTGATGATGATCTCTGAGATGTGTTAATAGATGAAGAGCAGAAGCAACTATAAGCTGCTCTTAAGCTGGATTTACCAGAGTTCTCAAATGTCAATAGTGAGAATGGTTACGTGGATCACACAGAGGCTCCTGTCGTGGTGTTTAGTCCGTCTGAGAAGAAACCAGAGAAGAAAGGGTGGTTAGGAGGTTGGAGAAGAAAAGAGACTGCGACTAAACAGGAAACTAAACAGGAGAAGGAGATTAAGTACGCGCCTCCAAGAAGCTCTCTTTGTGTGAATGAGAAAGTAAGCAATCTGTTGGGAGACTCTAATCAGATAATACGAGGAAGACACTCGGTAGATAATGAGCATACGAGGAAGCTGAGAGTATCAGTGTCGAGTAAGACTCACCACGAGAGCGAATACAAGAAAGGTTTACGTCCTGTTCTTTGGCTATCTCCGAACTTCCCTTTACAGACAGAAGAGCTGCTTCCTTTGCTTGACATACTCGCAAACAAAGTCAAGGCGATTCGTCGTCTCAGAGAGCTTCTTACTACAAAGCTTCCCACAGGAACATTTTCAGTCAAGGTATGTTTTCGTGAAACGTTTAAGAGCTAATGAATCTCATGTTCCTCAAAGATGAGTTTTATTGACTTGTTTGTATATATTAGGTTGCTATTCCAGTGGTACCGAGGATAAAAGTGCTTGTTACTTTCACAAAGTTTGAAGAACTTGATCCTGCGGATGAGTTCAAGACGCCACCTTCGAGCCCGACTGCTTCTTCTGGCTATGAGAGTCCAGCTACTGCTGCTGCAACTGAGTTCTCCAACGCATCGTCCTCGTGGTCGTTGAGGCAGATCAAGTTCGAGCAGTAAATCACAAACTTTGCAAGACCCATTTGCTATCCCTGCAGGCTATACGTGGGTCAGTGCTGAATCAAAGAAAAAGAAAACAGAGAGACAGAAACCCAAAAAGGGTAAAAAGGCAGAGCAAGTTTAGCTAATATCACTCCCAAGTCTTTACTTTAATACAAAACCTACACAGATTGGTCATGGAAAGACATTGAAGAAAGGGTTATGCTTTTTTTATTCTTTTTCTCATCATTCTTTTGTAACCTAACCTCATAAAAATTTGCGATGATTCTGGTTTCTTCTTCCTTGACTTGTAAAAACATTCATTCTGCTTCTTTTGCAGTTTTTTTCTTCTTCTTCGACTTGGAAAAAAAGCATTTAGACCGGTACAACAGTGAACCGGGTTTGAATTTAAAACCCAATAACCACAATTAATACCCGTGAGCCAGACCCGACCCGAATAACCTGACCGACATCCCTTAATTAAACTTGCCGGCGAAACTCTCTCTCCGACTTGCTCTCTAGCCACAAAGTCGCTGCCTTTTACATGATTCCCCGTTGCTACTGATATTCCACTGAGGAGGGTTTCGCGGGTCGACCCGATTTCTCGTTCTTGTTATCCGACTTGTTCAGCTTTGTCCGCATAACGTTTATCATTTTTTTCTTCCCAAGCTGCCAATACCATGAACAGGTTCGTCGTTGATCATGTTTCTGGGGTCTAACAAATTCAGCAGTTTCTTAACTGTATAGAAATTTGGGTTTCTTGTTAGATCAATTAGAAAGTCGGCTAATTTGGCTTCGACAGTTTAGTTTCGATGATCCAGCTTACGTGGTTATGTGATGCTTGTCTCACTTATTATGCCATGCCATGTCTAGGACAGGGTGCTTGCAAGGAAGCTTAGGACTAATGGCTGTGGAACAACAAAGATCTTTCGGAGGACTTGTTCGACTGATGTGACACACAAAGTCTCTACTTCTGTTTCCAATGTAAGACGGTCCCGTTTTTTATGTCCTTGTGAATTCGCATATCTTGTCTTGGAAGGATCAAGAAGGACACTTTGCATATTGTTATTCTGAATACTGACATACAAAGTCTTGTTTGGTCATCATGTTTGTGACGGCCAAAACCTATTTTGTTGTATAATTTAGTATTAAAGCATCTCCAAAATGGGGAGTTGAAGTGTGGTTTTGTACAAGTTAATAGCCCACATTTGTTAAATGATTTGTAGGAGAGCAATGCGAAAACGAATTCGACTGGCGATAGTCCACAACATGACATTGCTATTGTTGGTGGTGGAATGGTTGGAATCGCTTTAGCTGCTTCATTGGGTAAGCAAATGGTTGCTAGTTTTGTTTTTCTCTCGATTAGTCTGTAATTTATGTTCAGCCAACTAAATAATATATAGTTGTTGTTGATTTGACGACACGGTTTTTATTCTTTCAGCAAGCAAGCCATTGACAAAGCACTTGAATGTCGCTATTATTGACAATAATCCTCTTCTGGGGAGAAAAAATATTATAGAGAAAGGGCACCCACCTGATCCCAGAGTCAGTACAGTCACACCTGCAACAATATCCTTCCTCAAAGGTAACACTACGTTTCCGGAATTTCTCGTTTCTTCCCACAGTTTCTGCTTATTAGTATTTTCTTTAAATATGGGGTGAATTGGCTAACAGAAGAGCTTACAGATCGTAGCGAAAGGATCATATAAGTTAAAGATGCTGGTTTTGCCTTTTCGAACCCAAAATTTGTTCTAGTCTTTGTCCTAATACATTCGGTGAATTTTATGACTTTGGAGTCATGTGTTTGGTTTAAATCATGCAGATATTGGTGCCTGGAAATACATTGAAGAGCAGCGACATTCGTATTTTAATAAAATGAAGGTAATGATTTTTTTTCTCTGCAGTACAGTTGGTGGCTAGGATTTTGTGGAACATTTTTCTTGATCTTGGCTCCTTATTTGTTTGATCTTACTGCCGCTTGGCGCCTGCTTCTTTATTGCTTGAAAGAAAAGCTATATCAGATCTAGGAATGATCTACTCTGTGACGGATCTGCATACACTGATAGTGATTTGCTATACGTAAACAATTTCATGTCATTTTGAGGGGTTTTAGGTCTGGGATTACACGGGCCTTGGATATACAAGATACAATGCTAAAGATGTCGACCAAGATATTCTGGGGTAAGCATATTGATACGTACATCTGCATCCTTGATGATGTGAGTAGCTGTGTACTTATTCTTGGCATTATCCAGGTGTGTTGTGGAGAATAAAGTTCTTCAGAGTTCTCAGCTATCTTGTGTACAGGTATTTTTCTTCCTTGGGTCCATCTAAGTTTGATCCATCATCTTCTTTATGCATTCAGGTTGCTCTAAAGAAGGATATGTCCTTCCTCTTGTCATTACCGTTTTCGTTTGATTTTTCGATAAATGAAGCATAGCTAAAAATCAACCTTCCCAAAAAACTTATTTATATTGCTAAAACGGTCTTCATCTGAACACACCGTGCGCAAGTTTAGAAAGAGCCCTGTAGGTTTCGAATAGTTTGTCTTAATTGCTTGTAAATTCTAAAACCAATTACTACCTTTCTTCAACTTCTTAGTCAGATTATCTGACTTTTAAAGAGTTATTATCAGTCATGGTTTTATTTTTCTAACACGAGAGAGCTTGGTATCTGCAGGAATCAGATCTCCAGAAGACTATATATCCAGCGAGGTCAAACTCGATGGATATGTTACCTAGTTCTTCGTTGACTGGTCTTGGTGAAGTACCATCCACAACAGATTTGTTCATGCGAGGACGCCTTGCTAAGCTGGAGCTAAGCGATGGGAATAACGTCTATGCAAAACTGGTGGTAGGTGTTTCTCGGTTTGCTAGATGTGAGTGAAACCCATTTTCCAAATCTCATCAGTTTTGCGATGTCTAACATTTTCTTTTGTTCAGGTAGGCGCCGACGGGTCTAAGTCACGTGTGAGGGAGTTGGCAGGAATCAAAACAACTGGATGGAACTACTCTCAGAACGCTATAATTTGTACAGTTGAGCACACTGTCGAAAACTTCACAGCTTGGCAACGGTTTTTACCCAATGGACCCATCGCGCTTCTTCCCGTTGGTGACAAGTTTAGCAACATAGTATGGACTATGGATCCAACAGAGGCGTCAGATCGCAAATCGATGAGCGAGGATGACTTCATCAAAGCTGTAAACGACGCTCTGGATTATGGATACGGTCCACATCCAGAGACAACGAGTTCACGAGGGAGTCTCTCTTGGCTTACAGGAGATGTGAGTATATCTGCCAAGGAGAGGTTTGAAACCCCACCCAAAGTTGTGAAGCTTTCTTCAGAAAGAATGATGTTTCCTTTGTCTTTAAGGCATGCAAAAGACTATGTGTCAAACCGTGTGGCTCTCGTCGGTGACTCAGCTCATACCGTTCACCCTTTGGCTGGTCAAGGAGTGAATCTAGGATTTGCAGATGCGTCTGCTCTCTCCAGAGCTATAGCAGAAGGCATTGCTCTTGGTACTGATATAGGCGAGGTATATGCTTAAGTCTAAACTACGTTTCTACT